>OX365956.1:40283017-45083017 GCA_947247005.1 Spisula solida
TTCACCATCAGTTGGTCCTGTTGAGTGCTCGATTAGTCATGCCTGGGGCTATACAATATATACACAGGATGTCATCTAGAATGTCCAATATACAGGTCACTACCAGTATGATAGATGCCGAAAGATTTAGTCAGTCCCAAGAAATAGATCAGTGGTGTATTAAATCAATAGTTGTAGGGGCCGAAAAAGTCGATATACGATAAAAACGTAGCTAGCCAGCCAGCTGGGGGGGCCAAGGCCCCCTGGCCCCCTACCTGAATACGTGCCTGGTTCATATAGTATCATTATGGTTATTGATAATTTTCAATATCCAGTAGAATTCGAACTTTCATCCTGCGTACACCGTTGGCTTCTGGGGGGCTTTGCCCCCCAGTCCCCCTGACCACGGGGCAACTTCCCGTTGGAACCCCAATCTCACTCTGATCATGTCTAAGGCCTTGACAGCTATGTTTGACATGAACCTGACCTTTATGCATGAATATATTACAAGGTTCTTGCTTGAATATATAACTTTCAGCGAGCAAATTGTGCAATATCGGTCCAATAGATTGGTGTTTGTATTACAACTCGAGCGTCTTCGAGATGCTTTCCAATTATGAAAACTTACAACCGGGATTATAACTATAGACTATAAATCAGCTGTTAAATTATGCTAATAGAAGTTCGGGAGTCATGTCAAATTCTCTGGACTTTAACTGTTGGGCGCTCTACCAACTGAGCTAACCCGGCTACTGGCTCATTAATAACTACACTCCTCGGCTCCCACATTAATTTTGAAGGCTTGAACTGTCAATGAAATATTAGAGTGAGACATTTACTGTTTTGTTTCCAACAGAGTAAAGCCTTGCATTGGCATGCTCTTTTTACCTTTATGTCGGAATCTTGATCCGACCTTTCAGTTAACACACTAAAACTGCAAACATTGCACTGTTGCTAACAGGGTTTCTGAAGAGAACTGTAGGTTGGCCCTCCATCATGGGTTTTTTTCGCTACAGAATTGCTAGTAATATTTTGTAAAAGTACTAAAACATGTCATTCATTATAACTTATTCACCATATCGACATTACAGTTTAAAATCCGTTTTCCGGAATAACGGAATTTATTGTGTGACAATGTGCGAGATATTCCGAATGTACGTGAGGGGGGAAAATGCCTATAGCGTATAGAGCAACCAGGTACAATAATCGCCATTATTTAAGCCAAATGACAAGAATTTGTAAAATGTCTTACTAGAAAACAATGACAACCCAATTTTACGACCTCGCTGACAATATTTTCGCCAAAATAATATGTTTAACTTGAAAAATGCGTATATTTTCTCGCCATCGGTATCGAGCTACGGAAGCGGCAGTGTAGAATAAAATGCAATATTTTAAATATAAAGCATTTTTTAGGATAATTCTTGCTAAAGTTTAAAAACAAGGATGTTTAATGATAATGTGTAATAATTTGTTTATATGTAATTCATGTTTAAACGTGGAAAAAAGAATAATTATATACTCTCCCGCTATACCGCTTATTGCTCGCTAACCCCCTGACCGTGAAATTTCGGTTCCGGAAAAACGGGTTTTATTGAGTAATGTCGATATCGAGAATACACTGTATCAGTACAAACTTACTTTCAGCAATAATGATGGTTTGACTGTGTAAACATACAAGTACAGGGTGAAGTATGGGGGAAATATATCGACATCATATCACAATGTTGGTGTCCGATGAACAGGAAGATGCTATAAGATTCCTGTTTAAAGAAAACAAGTGGAAATGTTGGATGAAAGGTAAATTACTGTTTTGTTTTTTTTCTCAAAAGAACAGTTACTATGGTACTTGTTCTTCTAGGGCAATGTCATATTTACATGTGATATCAGGGGTTCTATTTGACTCAGGAGTAAGGGTTTTGACCCTTGAAATTTCCTAAAAGCCACTTTTTGATCCACAAGATTTTGGTTTGTTCATGTATGGTATACTGTAAAATCATAATTTTCGAGGGAGTTGAATTTCCGTTTATTTTGTTGTTCAACCACGAAATATAATGCCCACTATTTACTGTATTCCCAAATACATAACATGGTTTTATCCTTCCATGTTTGGTTTTACCCTTCCATGTTTTGTAATTTATGACCCTACGAAAATGGATTTTTATCATAATCCATGAAATTTAATTCCTACAAAAATATGTGATTTTACAGTACCAACTCCAATGTTTGAACAAACTTTATTATTGAGAAAATTTTGCCTTATCTCCTACATAAGTGACATAGAATTAGCAATGCAATGATCTCCTGCATGTATGAGTTACATAGCAATGAATTTGTTACTACAGCAATGCATCAAGGGTTCCATTTGACTGGGCGTAGGGGTTTTGACCCTTCAAATTTCCAAAAAGCCACATTTTGACCCTCCAGATATTGGTCATTTTATTTTAAAATAGTAAAATTTAGGTATAATTTAGTCAAAAGGATCAAAATGACTTCAGATTCAGTTGCTAGTGGAACCAATGCATCTCCAACATAAGTTACATAGCAATGCATGTGTTACTACAGCAATGCATATGTCTTCATTCAAGAATGTTTCTCCCTACTTTCAGCATTGTCTGATGATACAGTAACTGAGGTGATGGAAAATGAGTTTGCAAACATATTTCCTGATGTTTGTGATGATTTAGAAGAGAGCAATAGTTCATCAGCAAACATTCTAGATGCAGATCTAGATAACACTGATATGGACTGTGATGATCCAGGTGATTACGTTCCTGATGATGATGACAATCCAGATTATGTTGATACTGCTGAGGTCAAAGTTGAAATAGATGAGAAACTTGGTGTAGATTCAGATGATGTTGATAAAGATAGTGTATCAAATTCAAAAGAAAAACAAGATTCTGCTAAAACTAAGACTGCCTTAAATCGAAGTAAAAAACAAACTTCTACAAAAAATTTAAATTCTGATCATAAAAAGAAGAAGACTGTTAATAGAGAAGAAAAGGGGAAAGTAATTAGAGAAGAAAAGGGGAAAGTTAACGGAGAAGTAAAGGGCAACGTTATTAGAGAAGAAAAGGGCAAAGTGAAGTGCTCATACTGTGATATGTATGTTGGTAATCAGTATATATTAAAGAGGCATTGTCAGAGAAGACATAAAGATGAGTGGTTTGAGTTTGAATGCAAGGACTGTCCTTGCCGCTTTAAAACAAGTAGGTTGTTTTATCTTTACATTTTTGTTACTGTTTCCTATGAATAAAATTATTACTATCGAAGGTTAGATTTTTCCAGGCAAAGAACTGGTGGGTTGATATGTTGGGCTTATAGAATAACGAGTAGGTCGGGTAATGACAGCTTGTAATCGATACATTGACTTGCACTAAAGGAAAGAGATTATGATGCACTTACCATGAAACATAAGCTGAAGTCGGCAATAAAAACAACACAAAAGCCAAGCAAAACATGTTTTTTAGCTCACCTGAGCACGAAGTGCTCACTGGTGAGCTTTTAGGATAGGTGGCTGTCCGGCGTCCGTCGTCGTCCGTCGTCGTCCGTCAACAATTCCTTTAAATGACTTCTTCTCCTAAACCAATTGATGGAATTTAACCAAATTTCACAGGAATGATCCTTGGGTGGTCCTCTTTCAAAGTTGTTCAAATGGTTCTGGTTAATTTATTAATTAGGTCACAGGAGCTAAAAATAGATTTTAAAAGTGAAAACTTAAAAAATCTTCTTCTCTGAAACCACAGGGCCTACAGCTTTGATATTTTGCATGAAGCTTCATCATGAGATCCTCTACAAAGATTGTTAAAATTTTGCCCCTGGGGTCAAAACTGCACCCGTCCCAGGGGTCACTTGTTTTGCAATAGAGTTATAGAGAGAAATCTTTGAAAATCTTTTCCTCTGAAACCACAAGACCTACAACTTTGATATTTTGCATGTAACATCATAATTATTGGGGTCCTCTAACAAGATTGTACAAATTTTACCCCCATGGGGTTAAAATAGCCCCCTACCCCAGTCACTATGTTATTGTAGAAAACTTTGAAAATCTTCTCTTATACCACAATGCAGACTCCCACTGACCTCACCTTTAGATAAGAAATAATGTTGGATATTTCTTTCTTGCTGACATTAATGACTTTTCAATGAGATATACTAAACCCTGACTCTGGTATCTGAATTCAAACATGTGTAAACCATCTGGTCATTTGTTCAGTCAGTAGGAGAAGTTTATTGTGTGTTCAGCTAGTTAATGGTCAGTTATGTTGAAGAGATGGCAAATATGAAGTAGCAAAGTGTTGAGTACAAACACCAGATATGACATCAGATTTGTCAACAACTACCACCTTATTCAAAATAGTGACAATCAATTTGATTATTTCAATCCATTATTTCACAAAATATCATGCCCATAAAGTGTATATATTTGCATACAAGTTAGTTGTGTTTTATATTCTTCCACCAAATATATCCCTCAATCTAAGGCTAACCTTAATAAATTCTTTGGTTGGAGTTACTCTATCTACTCACGAAAATCCCAGCAACATATTTGGCCTTCAGGAGACATTTTTTACTTTAATGAGATTATTAAGTGTTCGTAAAAAATAATTAAAAACATTCCCTACTTACCTACCCGCCTAAACATTTCTGTGTAACTCCAAACAAAGAATTTTTTAAGGTCAGCCTGAGATATTTGGGGTAAATTGCTTTCTACATGTCAGCTGTCTGGTACACTAAATGGTTTCAGATCAATAACTCGAGAACAGTTTGGCCTAAGATCATCAAACTTTGCTTTGAGGTTGGTTATCATCAATAGATGACCCCTATAATGTTTTTTGAGGTCATTAAATAAACAGATAAGGTCATTAACCTTAAACATAATTATCATAGAGGCATATCCTACTATTCCGGAATAATCCGAGAATCAGGATTAGCTGCACTAAAAAAAATGAACTTCTATGTAGCAAAAGTTCATTTCTCGACTTAACATCACTCGAATATTACTCAGGTGAGCGATCCAGGGCCTTCTGGGCCCTCTTGTTTATTGATTTTTGTTTTGATCGATATTTGTTTAATACGTGAATGTTCTATACGGTATATCAACCAAACCCTAAATATCAGTCTTCGGTTTGATACGTAAATCGGTACTCAGACCGAAAAACTAGGTAAGTAGGTCACAATTAACCTTGCTAATACTCTACAGTAACATGTCACAGTTTTTGCTCAATATTTATGAAATCTGGACACAATTTTTGTGACATGAGGTCTTACCATATATTGCTTTCTCTCTTATTTATCAGCAGATGTCGCATGTACCTGGGTCATTGTTGTATCCGTAGTTATTATCCCCTGCCGAAGGCGAAGGGATATACTTATACTGTAGACCAATTAACCTTCGCGAATACTAACTTTCGCGTTTTGCTGATCGTGGGCATATTCGCGAGTACAAATTTTCACATTTTTATGTTTTCTGCAGTGTCCATATTAATGTTTTTAGCACTTGTGCTGCAACTTAATTTTGCGACATTCTACCATTCGCGATCTGCGCATAACTAAATTGCGCTAAATAATTTTTAGGTTTACTGTAGCATTACTCTAAAACTATTTCAGGTATTGACTTGAAACTTGGTATATGAATACTCAATAGATGGCAATAACATATAGGAGAAGTGCAGTGACCAAGAACCTTCACTCTATATGGCCCAGTTTTGACATAATCTCCCCTTGTTAGCCTTGTTAGAAAACCAGTACTGATTTTTGTACTGATTGCCCATTTCTTATTTTATTATAGAAGAAGAATTATGGGAGCATAGGAATACAGTAAATCACAAACCACCAGAAAACAATCCTAAACGAGAACAGAAGAAGCATCATACACCAGAAGAACTTGCTGGGATGGGTCACGTGAAATGTCCAGCGTGTGATAATTATTATCCCAACAATAGACTACTCCGACGTCATCTCTATTCTATACATAAAGATCTACTTCCTAAATGGAACTGTCAAGTTTGTGGTGTGGAATATGAAACACGTATGTATGAATTAATGGTGTAAAGCACTCCAGTTGTCCAAAATCTGCTGCTCCTTAGCATTGAAGTGAAGTAGGCTTCTCATCTCTCAGTAATTAAAAGTAATTAAAAAACATTATTATTTGCTATCAATGAATTATAGAGATTTTACAGTGAAAATAACAGGGAAATGATCATTTTGTTATTTTCCCTGTTTTAGAAGCTGGTTCTATTACAATACAGAAAAAGAAACGTAACTTCAACGGCACCAGGCTTCCAATTAAGCCAATTATATGAGAAATTGAAGCATATAATAAATGTAATGTTTTTAGTCCCCTACCAGTTTTTGACCGGAGTGGACTATAGGTTTGCCCTCAGTCAGTCAGTCAGTCAGTTTCCAAGCTAGGTTTATGAAACTTGATACGTGGATAGGGAACAATAAGGGGATTACGCACGTCTAAAAATGTTCTGATTCTGACAAAAATTGTGGTTGCTATGGCAACAGAAAGAGTGAAAATATGCCCAAATCTGGATCCTGCCATAACTCAAACAGTTTCCAAGCTAGGTTTATGAAACTTGATATGTGGATAGGGGGCAATAAGGCATTAATGCATGTCTAAAAATATTTTGATTCTGACAAAAATTGTGGTTGCTATGGCAACAGAAACATTGAAAAAAGCCTCAAACCGGTTGGGGACTTCTGTATTGCTTGCAATTCTTAATTACTTGTTTATTTTATTTCACTCGTGATCACTGAAAATTATATTTTCACTCGTGGCTACGCTGCTCATGAAATTTTGATTTTTGAGATCACTCGATGAAATAAAATTTGATCTTACACAAAAATCAACAAATAACCTCTATTTATGATGACTATGAGTTGTATTACTTGGTTTACAATCCACCTAAACTAAAGTTTGAATGCAGTATAATAATAAGGATTTGAGATACGGCTTTGTTGACACCTAAGTTCCTGGACGTAAAATGTTTATGTAATTTGGTAAGTACATTGCTCAAAACCTTAGTATTCATGCTTATGTGTGTTAGAATTTCTGAGGGCCCACCCAGTAACACAACATATAAACCAAACCACTGTATGACTTATTGGGATACTATACAACTCAACTTGTATGACTCATTGTGAGCAGGAGCATCTGTGATTTTCGTTCACTGAATGACTTATTGAAAGACTTTACAATTCAGCGTGTATGCCTTATTGTGATAACCTGAAGTTGACTCGTTTAGACACTGAGTTAAGGCAGAGGTTAGACTACTGGGTTGGACAAGTTATGTTTTCTGTCGTATTGGCCATGGTCATGTCCTCCCAAGTTTGAACTGGTTGATATTTAATAATAACCTTTGTAATATGTAAATGACTGAAATTGTTTTTTTATAGAGCCAAATACATTGTAGGAACTGCCTTGATAGCCTATTGGTAGAGCGTCCGCTTTGAGTGTGAAATGTCCCGGGTTTGGTCCCAGACTGTGTCAAACCAAAGATGAAATAAAAATGGTACCAGAATATTTCTTGCTAGAGCCTCTGCATAAAAGGGAAACTGGCTTTTCTTCTCTCATACCCTCATGGCCATTGTTAACATCAGGAATGAGGTGTCGAAAGTGGTTAATATAAGTAAGAAAAACTTGTTTCCCAATCGCCATTAAATAAATTAGTATTAACAAAAATAATATTTAAAAAGTCTATCCTTTCAGGTGAAGAGCTTTGGAAGCATAAACGTGAGACAAAACACAGCACAAGTGTATGGACATTAGACCACTACCAGTGTGACTCTTGTGGTAAAATATACAATCGCTACGATTCATTTCGCCTACACAAAAAGACAGCTTGTGGGAAAAAGGAGAACGAATTGGAAGAACTACGAGTACATCCATGTGATATCTGTGGTTTGACGTTTAAATCTGTGCATCATGTGAAGGCACATAAACGTGGCGTACATCTAAATGCTCCGGAAGTGTGTGATATATGTGGAGCTGTGTGTAAGAACAAACGAGCATTGAGTAGTCACCAGAAACGACATGATCTCAAAAACAGGAAATATGCTTGTAGCGAATGTGATAGGGCTTTTTTTAATACGACAATCTTAAAACAACATATACGCACACATACCAAAGAAAAACCATACAAATGTCCTTTATGTACCTACACAAGTGCTATAAAACAAAACATATGTAAACATTCAATTAAAATACACAAAGTAAAATCGCAGGCAATAGATCTCAGACTGGCTAAGGAAAAGAACGATACGCAAGAAAATGGTTACTCAGAAGATGTTATCAGAGGGCAACTTGAACAAAATTTTGTGATTGATCACCCGTCAGATTCTCATGAAACGTTCCATGACGGAAATACGGTGGTACTTGAAGGCGATAAAATGATGATGAAAATGCCGACAGCTATCAACAACATGGTGCTGCCACCAAGTAGTACGAGTTATTTAGAAATGATGAACTATAATATGCATCCGACTGAATATAATGTACAACCAAATATACCCCTAGACCCTACACAATACCAGTATTAAACATGTTTAGTTTTAGTCTTCATGTTATTGTAGAATAAACTATGTTACTGGCACAATATATTGAGACTATCGTATAGTGGGTTAATTCTGCTGACTAAAATATTCTGCAATATCACCCGGTATGTTATAACTAGTGGTGTAACGGTATATCGCGGTACATGATGAACCGCGAAATTTAACTCCACACGGTACAACGTTACTAAATTAACGGTACATATCATATTGTGAGGTGAGCTTATTGTTACACCCCTATATATATTATAACGTTGTCAAACTTTACATAAACTTGTAAACTTATATAGATGACACATGGCATTCATTCATTGATGCACAAACATTGACTAACATCCACTATTGGTGTTTTTAGCTCACCTGTCACAAAGTGACAGAGTGAGCTTTTGTGATTACACTTCGTCCGTCGTCCGTCCGTCCGTCTGTCCGTCCGTCAACAATTGGGTTGTGTCCTCTCTAGAGGTCACAATTTTGGCCTAATCTTTATGAAACTTGGTCACAACGATCATCTCAACAAAATCTAGGTCAAGTTCGATATTGGGTCATCTGAGGTCAAAAACTAGCTCACTAGGTCAAATTATAGAAAAAACCTTGTTTTAAACCTTTCAACATGTAGTCTTCATGGTCACTAAACTCTCTGCAGTAACTCTCTACTCTCTATACATACAATAAACTTTCATCAACCAATGAAAATGTGTATCAGGGTTCACAGCAGTTTTGTAAAGGTCAAATATCAAAATATTCTAGTATTTTAACCAGGGTGTGAATTGTACTGGTTAAGTGGAAATCAAAGCGCTGTAGGGAGAGTAGACATTTTCCTGAGGGTCGTGGGTTCAAACCCCACTGGAACCATAATTTTTATTTTTTTATTTTTATTTTTTTAAGTGTTTAGGTATTGTTTTGTCTTTATAGCATGTATTTGTACATTTTCCTGATGGTCGTGGGTTCAACCCCCACTGGAACCATAATTTTTATTTTTATTTTTTTTGAGTGTTTAGGACTTGTTTTGTCTGTAAAGCATTTATTTGTACATTTTCCTGATGGTCGTGGGTTCAACCCCCGCTGGAACCATAATTTTTTTTTTTTTTTTTAAATGTTTAGGTATTGTTTTGTCTTTATAACATGTATTTGTACATTTTCCTGATGGTCGTGGGTTCAACCCCCACTGGAACCATAATTTTTATTTTTTAATTTTTATTTTTTTAAGTGTTTAGGTATTGTTTTGTCTTTATAGCATGTATTTGTACAGTTATATGGAGGAAAAATATTCCAAAATATTTTGTTTAAAATAAAGGTCAAATCATAGAAAAACCTTGTGTAGTCAGCACCAGAGGTTACAATTTCAACTTAATCTTTATGAAACTTTGTCACAATGATCCTGTCAACAAAATCTAGGCCAATTTTGGGTCATCTGGCGTCAAAAACAAGGTCACAATGTCAATTGACATTTTCCTGAGGGTCGTGGGTTCAAACCCCACTGGAACCATAATTATTTTTTTAAGTGTTTAGGTATTGTTCTGTCTTTATAGCATGTATTTGTACAGTTATATGGAGGAAATATTTTGTTTAAATTATAGGTCAGATCATAGAAAAACCCTGTGTAGTCACCAGAGGTTACAATTTCGACTTAATCTTTATGAAATTTGGTCCTAATAATCATCTCAACACAATCTAGGTTAAGTTTGATATTAATTAAGTCATCTGGGGTCAAACGCTAGGTCACATGGTCAAATCATACACAAACTTGCAATAGAGGCTGAATTTCCTTAAAT
This sequence comes from Spisula solida, assembly GCA_947247005.1. NCBI lineage: Eukaryota > Metazoa > Mollusca > Bivalvia > Venerida > Mactridae > Spisula > Spisula solida. Next base: position 40,293,331 of record OX365956.1, read on the forward strand.
TTTATTCAGAAAATGTGTAGGATCACCATAGGGGTGTGCATGCACTAGTACGACAGGTGAGCGACCTAGGGCCCTTTGGGCCCTCTTGTACTTTATTACCGGTTTATAAAAATTCAATATTGAAGTCAAACAGTCCAGCTGTCAGATAGTTTAAATTTGCAGAATATATTTCTGCAAGACAGCCTAAAGCTACAAAATGAAATTCGAAGGATTAACCTCTATAATTATGGTATTTGTGTTACAGTGAAACGTAAACACTTCCTCGTCTTAGTCAACAGAAGACTAGTCATATGACCATATGGTGAAACAACTATGGTCTTTTGCCGAAGCATGCTGACATGAAAGATTCATTTCATGTTTCAATTTCTTTTTTGTTTCATCAAATTGTACGGCCAGGCGCCTCAGTATTTATGTGATGTCATTTTTATATAACATCTTTATCACTTTGATAATTTTACTGTTAGTTATCAGACAATTACAGGTATGCAATACGAAAGCAGGGCATTTTTATGCAGCAGATGTGGTAGGCATATAGTGATTGTCCTGTCCATTTGTTTGTCCGTTCCATTGAAAATGTTAACCAAAACTTTGAACCTCAAAATATTTTCTATTCCATCAAGGCCTTACTTTCAAACTTAGCATACTTGTTTACCATCATAAACACCTTACAATGTCAATGCCATGTTAAATTATCCAACATTTGAACAGAATTATTGCCCCAGATTTACTTTTTTGAAAGATAAAACAAGTTCTAAAAACCCCTGATTTATTTACCTAGATATTATAGACAGGCTTTTTGTCTGGGCGTAGGCGTTGATGTTTATTAACATATCCACAAGTCATCTATATAATACTTTTATTTTTATTTCTTGTATTTAAGGATAAGTATTTTTAATGCATTTTCTAAGATTAAGATTTGTCCATTGTTATTCAATATTTTTTCCACATGCTGTGATTATTGATCTTTGAGTTCTCTCCCTTAGATAATACCTTCTGACAAATCCAAGGGAGGTAACTTGTAATAGAGACACATGCTGTAATTCATGATTTATAAGTTATCTCCCTTGGATATTGCCATCTTAAAAATCAAAGGGAGGTAACTTGTAATATTATAAGGAACTTTAAAGTAATTATAGTATTGTAAATATTTGTGCCTTAACTTGTCTTCCCTATTAGACACTAAGTAAAGTTGGTTCCTGGTACATGTCAGGATAATGGTAGTTACATGGTAGCCCCAATCACCATGGTACTGTTTTATCAAAGCACTTACGGAAATTGTAAACTTACCCTCAAATTCTTTATGATGCTTTTACTGCTGCAAATTGTGTTAAAGTGATATACAATTATCAACTATGATTCAGTTAATGATCTCCTACAAACAATATATGTCCCCTATTTATAGTTGTAAAAGCATTATACGGAATTTAGATTTGATAAAACAGTACCCATATGACTAAAACACTGTTAACCAGTTGCATTTATAGCAATATTTATTAAACACATGCAAGTAGCACTGGTGGTGATAATTTATTTAAGTACTTTGTTTACTTACATTACACAAGACACAGTTTTATTACTTCCATGTATTATAATAGTCTCACTTTCAGTCCTCCTGCTATCATGCTAATATTGTCGATTTCCTTCCACATGTGGATAAGTTGCTGGTTCCTTGTTGAAGGGCAAGTTAGTACTGGTTCCAGAATAATTTATGAGGTGAATCAGCTGCCATATATAACTGAAAAACTGTAAAGACAATAAACAAACTGTATTTAAAAACGTTTTTGCGATACTTAACTGATTCATCATTGTCTATGCAAATGATTTTATTTTTTCTCTTACATGTGCCATTTTATGTCATTAGTCCAATGCTTTGTTAAGTTATTTATTCTGCCATATGCAACATGTTTTATAATTTCCATTTATATAATTAGCAAAACGTATCTAAATAAGATGTTTGTACATGTGGAGAATTTTAAACTGTATAAGTGCTTGAATTAGCGGCGTGGAAATATTGGCTAATTTCACAAATTTGCTAAATTTGGTAATAGCGGACTATACGTATAAGATCCGGTTTACGATAACACATGTCATGTGATTTGGTCAGAGTTTGAATTCACTAATGGATCTAAAAAGTTGTGTTAAAATCCCGCACTGTAGCAAAGATACTAGAAAATGGCTGCCAATAGAATAACAAAAAAATTTAAAATGCGATATTCAGCAGCTCATAAATTTTTTTTTATTTTTTAATGATGTTTAAAAATATTCCAAAAACTAGCGTAGGCCCCTGTCTAGAAAAGAAAATAATTATTAATTATCAGTCTTCCATGGTTGCACGCAACCAATCTTTTATATGGGGAGGGCTATTTCCTAAATGTATGGACACAAAAAAGGCAGCCATTTTTTTGCCCGCTTCGGAAGGAAATTTTAACATTTTCAGTGCATAAACGATGCTACAAACTGTTATGAGACACATGATTACTCTGAGATTACGAAGTAAATCGAGCGGGAATCGTTCATATGCGCGAAATATCAACCAATCTTAAGAAAATCTAAAAAAAAGACACTTGTTTCGGTTATTTCCCATCGCAAAGTTTGCAATACAATTAATTAAAGTCAGTTTCGGGTATTTACGTATCTGGACCGGACGGTGATAATCCACATCGTAGTTGTAGGTTATTGTAAAGAAAGTAAAACAAATGCATTTTCGTAATTCCTCGCCGAGATGTAATAAAAAATCCCTCATAGATCGTCAACAAATATTCGCGGGATAAAGGTCGCGAAAACTAATTACATGTTGTTGTTGTCGTTTTGGGTACAATAAAACCCGTAATTTTCCGTCTAAATCTCTTTTATGTTGTGACGATTTGCAGGGTTTATTTAACAAAAAAAGGTGATTAAGATTAAAGATGTTTGATATTTAATCGTAATATGATTAATTGAAATGAAAATAGCCTTTTCTTTTGAACAAAAGTACTATCTGGTATGCTCATGCAACCCATTAAAAAAAAGGTAAAATATCAAATAAGGCCTATTTGAAATCAGTTGTTATCTGTTATTATATCTAATTATTCATTTTTAAATTAGTTACCCCTGAATTAAGTAGACCTAGAATTAAACAAATTGAAAAACGTGTATTATCCACAGACAGATATATTTTCATTTTGATCAGGCTGACAAATGTTCATTCGGACTGACAAACGATAGCAGGTTTGTATCGTCTTTCGCTACTTTGTACCTAATATTTCGTATCAAACCGCTATCGAGTGCTTTCTTGTGCAACAAACCGCTTCGATAGGTTGCATAGACGTAGGAAAGCGCTCGGTAGCGCCTTTTGGAAACGGCTTGCTCCAGATTCGTAACTTCGTAACCAACCAATTTTTTGTGAAGTTATGCATCACCAAAAAATCCAGTACTAGATAAGCATGTTACAAATAATGTAGGACAACTGACATAGTCCGCTAAAAATATGCTTTGCATTAGTTCATATTATTTTTTCTAGCTTAATTTTTTGCCTTAAAAGAATTAATCTAAGAAATGCTAAATGTATGAAATTTAGAATTTGCTAACATTTTGACCCCAAGATAATACCCTTATACAGTCATAAATTTGGTGATTTTTTTATTTTATAACTTATTTGGTGTATTGCTTTTTAGCTCACCTGCCACAAAGTGGCAAGGTGAGCTTTTGTGATTGTTTTTTGTCCGTCGTCCGTTTGTCAGTCTGTCCGTTAGACTTTTCACCGTTAACACTCTAACACTTTCAATTTTGCTTTGATCTTCATCAAACTTGGTCAGTAGTTGTACCTCAATAAAATCTAGATCAAGTTCGAAGTTGGGTCATGTGGGGTCAAAAACTAGGTCAATAGGTCAAATAATAGGAAAACCTGGTTAACACTCTTAAGGTCACATTTTTGCTTTATTCTTCATCAACTTTGGTCAAAATGTTTGTCTTGATGACCTTAAGATCACATTCGAAATTGGGTCATGTGGTGTCAAAAACTAGGTCAAAAAGTCAAATAATAGCAAAACCTTGTTAACACTCTGGAGGCCACATTTTTGCTTTAACTTTCATCAAGTTTTGTCAAAATGTTTATCTTGATGACCTTAAGGTCAAGTTCAAAGTTTGACCATGTTTAGCAGGTGAGCGCCCAAGGATCTATGATCCTCTTGTATATATGATTATACATTTTTAGCTCACCTGTCACAGGGTGAGCTGTTATGATCGCTCTTCGTCTGTCTGTCGTCCGTCTGACCACAATTTCTGGAGAATACACTAGAGGCCACACTTACGGCCCAATCTTCATGAAACTGAGTCAGAATGTTTGTCTCTATAAAATCTTGGTCAAGTTCGAAACTGGGTCATGTGGGGTCAAAAACTAGGTGACTTGGTCGAATCTTAGAAAAAGTTTGTGAACACATTAGAGGACACACTTATGGTCCAATTGTCATGAAACTTGGTCAGAAGTTTTGTCTCTATGACATATAGGCCAAGTTCGAAACTGGGTCATCTGGGGTTAAAAACTAGGTCACTAGGTCAACTCTTAGAAAAAGTTAGCAATAGGGCTGAATTTTCATGCTCTTCTATGACAGTTGAGCGACCTAGGGCTCTCTTGTTTACGGCCGCTATAACTGTTCACTTTATGTTATGTTGTCATTCATCATGCTTCCATTGTTTTTGTACCATATTTTGTCTACAAGTATTAATTGTTGAATAAATATTGTTCAGTTACATTACTGTAGTCAGTATTAGCAGTTATACACTTCACTCTACAGCTTAACCTGGCCCAGACCCTGTGATTAATATAAAGCTTTTTCCATGCTCAGGCCCCAATCTCCCGAAGCATCTCAAATTGAGATTTTGCTTAAACCTGAGTCTGAAGTTTAGATACACCAGATTTTCGTGATCTTGACATTTTACTGAAATAATCTGAGAACAATGTGATTGTTTTGTGATGCCAATTTTGAGTCCATCCTTCCATGGAAATTACTTCATAGATGAATGACAATATGTGAGATGAGGTTTATCTCAAATTGAGATCCTTAGGGAGATCTGGGCCTAGTCAATTTTAGTACTGTATGAAACTTGATTTGCTCATTTACATTGAAAGAATAAAATCATCCATAATAAGGCTATCCAAAGACCTATACATAACATGTAATGTGTAGGTCTTTGGGCTATCCATCTAATATATAAGTTTCTGCAAACCACAGGACGTTTTACTGTCTAAAGTTAGAGCACATAATTTAATTGAGCACAAACATGTTTTATAATCATGGGACCATGTTTTCTAGTATTAATGCTGTGTTCTATTGAAGTAATAAACTATAGATTGTGTACTGTTCTTGAGTTGTGCTATAGACAAAGATTATATTTAGCTCACCTGCCACGTTAAGCTTTTGTGATTGTTTTTGTCCGTATGTCCGTACTCACCCTCTTGTAGATTCTATTCATTCGGTTGCTTGCGGGGTGCAAACTATTGCTTATGGGGTTTAGCAAACAAAAGAATGAACAAAAGAAAACCCAACAATGTCAAGTCAGAAAAAAACCTTGTTAACACTCTAGAGGCCACATTTTTGCTTCAATCTTGATGAAGTTCTGTGAAAATATTTATCTTGATGACCTTAAGGTCAAGTTCGAAGTTGGGTCGAGTGGGGTCATAAACTAAATCAATAGGTCAAATAGTAGAAAAGCCTGGTAAACACTCTAGAGGCCACAGTTTTGCTTCAATTTCCATGAAGTTTGGTCAAAATGTTTATCTTGATGACCTGAAGGTCAAGTTCGAAGTTGGGTCATGTGGGGTCAAAAACTACGTTAATAGGTCAAATAATAGGAAAATCTTGTTAACACTGGAGGCTACATTTTTGCTTCAATCTTCATATTATACCACAATTTGAAACTGTTAATGAATTACAAAGTGTTTCAATTTGAGCGTAACTTTCAAGTTATCGTAAGTGCTTTGATTAAACAGGGCCCTGACACGTGTCGTGAGTGAATAATATACATGTTAGTCAGTTATAGAACTTGTTTAACAAGCTACATCAACTAGATTCTATCACAACCAGCAATTTCAGCTACATGGAAACCAAGCTGTGCTAAAATTACCGATAAAACACATGTACATAATTATTCGTTATTTCTTGATTGAACACACTGACTAGCTGCAGGAGGCGTGATGACAAAGTGACGTCGTAAATGAAATGACAATCGGCATATTGGATGAACATTGTTTGCAGGATCAGTCCCTGTGACCAGCAGCTGCCGTTACAAATATTCAAAACTTTTTTCTCGTCGACTCCAAAATCGGTTAACATATGTTATCTATCTCATTTTACCAACCTAGAAATTTGTAAATAAAACGACGTAATGCTAACGGTGGGGTATCGAAAGTGCATTTAATAAAAAATGATATGGTTTATCTACCTTCGTACAATGTAACACAAACTGCTAGGGTCAACGATAATGTGCATAACATACAAAAGTCATGTAATTATCATCTACATCATACACCCAACCGTCGATTACCGACTATTACAGGGTGGCGATACGTATATATCTGTCATTATCTGTTGAATTTTTTTATTAGATAGGCCTACTGACGCATTTCGTTACATGTAATTTGCGTTGCAATAAAATACAACCCAGACGTGGTTCTGCATTTATATAATTAACCTGCGATATTGGATTGCCAAAAGTAAAATGACCATGGAGGGGCACGTGACATGTTCTCGATGGTTTACGATTTCAAAAAAATATCCAAAAAAAGAAGCATTTGTAAGAATGTTGTGAACCTGACTATTCCATTATTCCATGCGGATAACATCGGTCTTGATTTCACTGTGAACGCGAGACCACGAATCTAAACAGCAGGTGTCTGCAGCTGCACAATCATCCTGGTCAATAATAGATATAGTGGGCAATGCACTACATCCCGTAGAGAACACATCGCTAGATTAACAGAAGCATGGTATTGATACATGATAAATATTTTTCTAATTATTTTGAATTTGTTCATTCGTTCGGCACATACGTTTAACACAACCAAATAATTGGAGGATATTTGTTTGTTTAAACTGAATACGATTTATATCTCATCATGGCATTTGTTGTTAGATTGATCGGTATTGTCCGATATTACATGTATTGGAATTATTTTGACAGAAACATAAATTTAAACTTACACCGGAATAAATTCGAATTGCATCCAAACTGCAAAAAAAACACATCATAAACAATACAACTAAGTTATCAGCCGCAGGAAACTATTTGACTTGTAATTTAATTGTCTCCCTCGAATTACTGACGCCACTTTATGTGCAAATGTTTACGCTACTCATAAAGCTTAGTTAATCGTAGCGACATATCATTGGACCAAACGAAACAAAGTCAAGAAGTATTTTGACGGGTCTGTTTATTTAGATGCACTGACATGCATGCTTTTAACTATGTATACTGATAAACGGCACTGACATAAATTATTTTTTACAAGTTGAATTAGTTCAAATTGTATGAATACTAATCAACACTTCTAAAGCCTATGTCCTTTCAGCCGCAGGATGTCTTGGTCGCACGGTTTATAATTTACTCCCGAAAATGAAATTAAAATCAGTCAGGCTGCAGACTAAATTGCAGACATCGCAACGCTGCTTACGGTACGAAGCTCACAAGTACAACCGTCTCACTCATCGCAAGAATATAAGTAATATTATCAACAAATCGCAAGGAAAACGCAGAAAAGTCGACATGTGAAGAATTCGGTTTGCGACTTTGGTTTCATCATGCGGGATTTATATTTTGTACCCGTGGCTGTCGTAGGACGGTCGATCTTGCGGTTGTCGCCCCTAAATGTGTCCCAAAACGTGATTGAAGACAGGTGTACCGCCATAGTCAGACAGTACGTGGCCATTATGGATCTTAAGCAAGTCGTAATTTTACCACTTGTCCACTTTAGTTAGCGCAATGACAAGGGGAGGTTAAAATGTCATAGGGTGGCTGAATGGACGAATTGCTCAAAACGACCATCAAAAACTGGTTACTTAACTTTTTTCTTTTTTCTGATATATTTTTCTTCGAAGATTCATACGAAAACTCCGAGCCTCAGAAATGTAATAAGTTCAAGGGTTACGATGTGCTCATGTCAGAAAAGTTACCAGGAGAAATTACTCTGCTTACAAAGGTGTCAGAGTTATGTTTATTAATGTATTTGACACTAATTTAACCTGTTTGCAACTTTGTATTAATCACAGACACTTGGGGTCTGGACCACACCCCTCCCACTACGCACCTGGAAATATTGTTTTTTATATTAATTATAACTCTATTCACTAATCACCAGGCACGTATTCAGGTAGGGGGCCAGGGGGCCTTGCCCCCCCCCCCCCAGCTGACTGGCTAGCTACGTTTTTGTATATCTTTTCGGCCCCTACAACTATTGATTTAATACACCACTGATCTATTTCTTGGGGCTTACTAAATCTTTCCACATCTGTCATACTGGACCTGTATATTGGACATTCTAGATGACATCCTGTGTATAAATTGTATAGCCCCCAGACTAATCAAGCACTCAACAGGACCACCTGATGGTGAAGGTGTGATTTTTGCAACTGATAAGAAATTAAGTGTGTTTAGGTTGATAAAAGAAGGTCAGCCAGATATTACATAATGATGTCAATGGTTATCACCATTTAATCCCATTAAATTAGAGCATGATGATTAGAAATTAAAGTTTGACTTGAAGAATTGATAGTTAAAATGTAAGTTACTAACTTACATGTAATCATTACAGTGAGAAAAATAGGTATATTATTTAATTGTTTGATGGGGTGATTAATTAGGATTCCTATATATAGTATTTAATGTTTGAGTGGAAAGTATTGGTCACATTCTTGAACTATTTTTAAATATGCATCCATTTCATTGAAATTTGATTCATAAATCATATGTAGTTGTTCAATTTTATATCCGAATATAAAAGTTCCTAATTTATATATATAGTGCAGGAAATCACATTACATTAAAAAAATTCATGTTCGTATAAATTTGGATTTCTCAATAATTAATGTTAAAATGGTAAAACATGAATGATCAGATTATTAAATTTTTAAATATTAGTAGATCTCTTTAGTAGCACTGCTTTAATTATTTTAATGTCTGATTTCAAAACTAAAAGTGCAGGAACTTGCATCATTTTTAAGCAAAAACCGAAAAAAATCTTCGGTTGGAGAGGGAACATTAATTAGTAGCACTATGTTAGTTATTTTTAAGTCTGATTTTAAAGCTAAAAGTGCACGAAATTGCACCAATTTTAGTCAAAACTCGAAAGAATATATTCACTGGGAGGGGACACTATTTCGTAGCACAACTTTAATTATTTTTAGGTCTGATTTTAAAGTTGAAAGTGCACGAAATTGCACCATTTTTATTCAAACATAAAAAAAATAATTCAATTAACTGAAAACAACTGAAAATGAACCTCCAGTGGTCAAGATAATGAGTCCATACAAAGAGACCTAGGTAGATCATACATAAGTAGTCCAAACAAAGAATTCAGCTTATAACTTTTATAATTATGATACTGAGTGTGTATCTTTTCCATGCTTTATGATGCCTGAAATATCAGGAAAATGCACCGTTACAATAACAAGATTAAAAAAAATCTCGACCGGGAGGGGATACCACCCACCCCTCTTGCCCCCCCCCCTCCAGAAAACAAGTCCTGGATACGGCCCTGAATCACACAAACAATTTGTTGGATGTATTTGATATAAATAAAAATAATCTTAAGTAATTCCTCTATAGATTTAATAACCCATTTAAGCGTAGAGGGGCATTTAAGAATAGAAGTAGTTTTTGTGTGGCGTAAACGCCACACAATGTTATTACCACTTTTCAGCTTACGACCAATTTAACGCATTAGGCCTCGGCAAATAAATAGTTCTATGATTTGAACAATATTACAAGCATGCAACACAGGTTACACGTATCATTGGACCTGATTTGTTTACATTACCAACATTTACTTATATTAAGACCAACAATAATATCAGACTTTTATTTTTAGAGGATATTTATAGCAAATCATTCCGCAACGGACTATATTTTTACTACCAAAGAATGTTCTCACTGGTGGCGGGAATCTAAAATAGTTCCCACGGTTTTCAATCGTATACTGCAGACGATTACCTAATTATGTTGTATACAAACATTGATGCTATAATAGCTGGTGGGGGAAAATAGTTCTACGTACATATCGATCGGCCGATTAACAATTTTACCGCGGTAAGCGTTAAACGCGCTAGTCAATTTCTACCCTGCTTTATATAAGACCTCATAATTTTCGTATCTATTATCCGATTTTGAATATTTAAAGCTTGTAATGAAGCAGAGATATATGTCTCTCTTTTAGGCAACATTCAACACGATACCCTAATTATTAAATCCATGGCGACGAGTAAGAATCCGTTCCGCGTAAAAGTAAGTTTAAAATATCCCGTTTTATACCAAATAAAAATTCAATCAACGGTCGAAAATCATCAATTATTAATTTAATATCCGATCGATTTTGTTCATTAAAGCTTGTTTTAAAAGCTAATACTTCAAGGTTTTATAAAATGTAAAACTTGTTTTTAAAGCATTAATCGGCCGATCGATATGTGTGAGCGACGCCCTTTTACATACGTTAATATAGAGTGTCATATACATTTAATTAACATGCGTGGTCATACGGAGAATAAACAGTCACTTATCTTGACACTGGTCGAATTCTCCAAGTCGTTAAAAATGGTATTTGTAAATATCCCTTCATTGATGCTCAGCATAGTTACTTAAGTAAGTTCCAGGTAACTGCTGGTTCTCTTGGTGTCTTTAGCAGCACAAATGTTTGAGTAAGGGTGGGCTTATCAGAACTGGGACATAAACTTATGATACAACCTGGATTCGATATTGGATTTAGTGGCATCAGTACGCCACACAACCGTACTTTCAGTGCTTTGATTATTTATCCCATTATACGTTTAAGTATGTTTGTTTGATTATTAGGGTATGGGTCTGGGTATACAATGTTGATGATAAAAAAATATATCCAGGTGCATAGCTGGGGGGGGGTCCAGACTCCAAATAGTTGTGGTATTAATGCCAAAATCATGTAGTATTGTAGAATGGATTTAAGCTCCGCACTATATTTTTCGATTGATGAATAGTCAAACAGAAACCATTTCTTCAAATCATCCTTCGTCTTCGACTGGGAGGATAAAATCATTAGGGATAAAATAGTCTACGTATATTTATTTATTTTAGGTAGATTGTGAAACAAGTTTTTCAAACTTATATTAATCACTATGATGTTATCCATCGCCACGGGACATAGGAGAAGAGAAATCAGTTTCCAGTTTATATTGAGCGTCGTCTAGCAAGGGAAATACCGTTACCATTAAATTTTGTATTAAGATTAAGTATGACGCGGCCTGGGATCGAACTCAGGGCCTCACGTTCTCGAAGCGGGCACTCTACCACTAGGCTATCGAGGAGGTGGTGAAATTACAATATATGACTAGCTGATATAATAGCGTAGTACGTACGAGAGCTTTGAGTGCTGAAGGTTGAGTTCCATCAGTGACCGTCAGACTAAATTAAAATGGTGCATTGGTTTATTTTTACAACACTTTTAGTACACGCATTTCATGCTTGGTACTCGGTATTGAAAAAGAAATAAAAATGGGTTGTCTTCAGAACTCGTTTAATCATACATTTATATGAAGTGACAACTCGTGATAGATCCTCTATGTATTTAGTTATACCATATTTTATCAAATGCAGTTTCGATACCCCCTCCAAGAACATTACGGTGGGTTATATTTAGATTTTGTTAAAACTGTTTCCAGGTGAACGCAGAAAAACATGAAGGACGGAATATGCGCTACGTACGATGTTTTATACGTCAGAATTATGGGGACGCAAAGGAATGCAGCGGTTTATCAGTCTGCCGAATGACAACTACTTTTCCATTTCCCCCAAAACCGTTAACACAATATACAAGTCCTTATGTTGCCAAGCAAATTTAAAAATACAAATTTAAATTTTGTCCCAGGGGAAAAATTTGGAGGGTGTAATTGTGTTTTTCCCTTTGTGCTATTTTTATTTCAGAACCAGACTATTTTAACTAATTGCGGTTAGTTATCTCCGTAAAACATTTACTTTCAAAATATGATTTAGTGTATCTGCAAATATTACTGATATTATTGATTTAATCCCTAAATAGGCTGTGCATTATAGGTAAATTCCAACTTGGGTAGCTAAACGGGGGGATTAACTGTATCAACTCTATGGTTGAGGTATAAACATGCATAACCTAGAAATACACCTATTTACTGTTTCATTGATAAAGGGTAAAAAATATTATCAATTTTATGTTATCTTAGAGAGGTGCATTTTCATAGTATCGAAAACAAGAATGGGCTTTCGGTATCTTCATAAAGTAATTACATTCACGGACAACATTGTTAGAACTACATCCATGCAAAATCCCGTCGAATTTTATCAACTATATCGTTAAAAAGTTACACCATGAAATGCATATTACGGTCTCCAGTGCATCACTGAGGTGCATTCAATGAAAAAGACAATGCTATTCTAAACAAGAAAAAAGAAATTATTTCAGACCCTGTGCGTTTATTTTCTTATCAAAGGACGGATGGTTAAAATATTGATAACAAATTAAAGACGGATCTCTCTAGTTCTTTAGTTTCTAACTATTTAACATAACACCAGTAATAATGAAATGTTTGTTAAAGCAAAATGCACCTGAGTTACTGTATATTAAAATTTTATAAAAACAATATTTTTGTTTACTCTTTAATAATGATACAGTTACCTGTGGTTTCACCGAAAAATACAAACGCAGCTTAAGAGACAGCGTGTAGTAATAATCATTTATTTGAACGGGGGTATCAATATAATTCACAATTCAAACTTCACCGACTTTATGGTTAAATACACACAGTTTATTGTTAAACACACCTAATAAAATGTAACCGTCTATTTGACCATTAAATGCGCCTCGTTCGCGCCAATTATTGTCCATGTACGGTCCGATTTACAGGCACGCGAATCTCGTGTTTCTTGTGGTTTTAATTATTCAAGGCGGAGCCAACACTAAATCGGTTAGAGTTTAAAATATTTCTTCAAAGATTCGCTCGCTAAGGTTCAAATCTTTGAAGAAAATATTTAATAAACTCTAACCTATACGTAGAGTAACGTGACGTTCTTGACTTAGTGGAGTTTCGATGGTATGGTATGTGTCTGTCAACAAACACTGCGCATAAATGATTATATATCTACGTAACATGATGCACATTATAATACTAGCAGAAAAAATGGGCTGTGCAACCCTGTATCATATCATTTCGTGCAGCTGATGTTTAAATTTGCATTTGTTTGTAAACAAGATGATTGTATACACTTTTATACCTATATCGTTTTTTATTGGTTTTGATAACGCACGCATCGCGGGACAACTAATGGCCTTGCACTCTAGCGAAACTAAGTCAAGTAAATAAGTTAAATTGTACAACGCATTGGCAAGCATGCTTATAGCAACGTTAAATGTCGCATCGACGCTAAATGTCACGTACCCAAGAACAGTTATTAGGGACCCAAAGGGGTTCGACACATAAGCCAGCACTGATTAAAAACTGTTTTCAAAAAATATTTGTTTACTTGTACTGTGTATATTTTTTGAAAACAGGTTTTAATCACTGCAAGTTTATGTGTCGAACCCCTTTGGGTTTACCGGAATGAACCGAATCATGCTCGGTATACCCGGTTCAGTGAACTGGCGTACAACCGTAGCAACACCGGGTCGTCAAGACGAACCGTGGTGAACCATGGTAATCTTATCAAACTGTAAATGCCACCTACTATAAGGTTTAAGAAAATCATAGTGTTGAAAATTCCCCCTGGGGGGAGCAGGGTCAATTGTCAGCTCAATGTCTAGGTGTATACCGGTTCTGAGCTGACAGAGCTCTAGTAACACTGTGCCGGTTTGGCATCCCAGCCTTTTTTCCCGTTGTATGAACCGGTAAGTCGTACACTATGGATGCGAATTGTACTATAGGTGCACACCAATGCTGGTAATCGTTCTGATGAAAAGGAAGTGCCTGCGTGCTTTGACTGTTTGAATTTAGTTATAATATGAATTTGTCCATCAACGTTTATGCGCGAATCCGGTAATATTTAGTGGGGGTTCGACCGTCCGAGTGGGAGTCCGACAAGCTTTTGTTCTCAGAAAGATAATAATAGAAGAAGAATAGTTAAGTTACCAATTCTCGAATGCTGCTTTTAGCAGTTTAGCTGTTCAGTCACCCTTTGACATTTTAACTTCCCCTCGTCATTGGGATACCTGAGGAAACCTGTGTTTGTGCACGTTTTGGTACCCCTTTCTATTTATTGATAGCACCCTACAAATAAAGCCGGTTTTCCACCCAGCAACATGTTGGCCGTTAACTTAGCCAAACAGCATTTTTTTAGACTATTCTACTATTTGCACTATTTTACAGTGCAAGGGAGGTATATTTAGGTAAAATTGTCGAACTTTGACCAAAAGTGATAAGTGATTGTAACATGGTTTTACCAAAATGATGATTTTTTTAAAAACAGTATCGTTTTCACAAAAACACAATTCGAATGCAAGTTGTGTATTGATTTAACTGCATGGTTAAGCCACAACAATGTAGTTGAATATTGTGCTAAAGTTTTAGCAGAATGACTGTCTATATCAGCTGTATTGACCCTTGACCTGTCATCACGTGGTACTAGTATGTCATATACACGATATGTCTGTTTGAGCTGAGACCAGTCTAGTAATGATAAAGACATGACAGTTGAACGCGACAGATATGATAATCTCACTCAACATTGGTCGATTTGTAAGCAATAAAAATGTTATTATTGTCTAGAATAAGCTACCTTCACCATGAATTTTGATACCACATGAGCAACAGTTTATTCTTAAATTGAAAAGCATGTTTTGGGATAGCTTATCAAGTGTAACAATATTTTGATTTTATTTATTATTATACTGAGTTATCAGGAAATAGCACTTGGAATAAGAACGTTTTAAGCGAAACTGTTTCATTTATAACACTGTTTAATGTTTCACTCTTTCTTTAATATTTCGCCATACAGGCTTTATCAAAAATTATATAGAGGATATTTGTTGATTTTGGTGTAAGATCGAATTTTATTTCACCAAGTGATCACAGAAAATCTATATTTTCACGAGTGGCGTAGCCACGAGTGAAAATGTAATTTTTTGTGATCACGAGTGAAATAAAATTGATCTTACACCAAAAATCAACAAATTTTCTGTTTATTATATGCCTCAATTTCTCTTAAATATGTGGCGTAATTGGCTTAATTGGAAAAATCACGTCGAAATAAGAGCGTCACGACGTGATAATTATGACGTCATGATGACGTAACGCATATTTTAAAGCCCGGCGCCGTTGACGTTACGTTTCTTTTTCTACATGATACTGGAACCAGCTTCTATAACAGTGAAAATAACAAAGTGGTAATTTCACTGTTATTTTCACTGTTTATTTCACCGAAAAATCTCCATAATCCATTGAAAGCAAATAATAAAAAGATTTCTTCTTTCCCTACATAGTCAGCTTGATTGTTCAAAAAGCATAAATAAAATGGCGCAATTTTGATAAACAGGATAAGACGTCATGACGTCATTATTGACGTCAAACATTGTCATACAATATTGCGCCAAATTTGATTTAACAGATAAAAGTGCATTACAGTAAAATTCAACCAGGAACAATGGAAGCCAGCAATTGGGTTACAGAAAATATATGTAGTAATAACATTTTAAGGCCAAAACAAATAAATTTAATGATTCTACATAGTTTTACATCAAATGTTGTCATGGAAAATTGCGCCAAATTAGATTCATAGATAAATTAAAGTGTAGGCCTATCACAGCAAAATTCAATGAGGATTAAAAGAAAAAGGTCACTAAGTTATAGGAAAGATATGTAGCAATAATCCTTGAAGCGAAACAAATTAATAGACTGGTTCTGCATAGTTCTATTATCATATTGCGCCATAATTGACTAAAAATATACCAATAAAACTGCATCATAATAAAATTCAATGAGGAACAACAACAACAGGCAACTAAATTATAGAGAATACATTATGCAGCAGCAATCACTCAATGGCTAAAAACAAAGTAATATGGTGGTCCTGTATGGTGGAATATCCAGAAAAATATAAATATAAAGGGTAAAAACCTTTTTGTATTCCCAAGACATAATTAAAATATCAGGTGCATAGGGAAAAAAATACACTTATTCCCTGGCCATGTCAACAAAATTATTAGGATAGGGGCAAAATAAAACTTAAGAAGAGGTTACCAGACCCACAATATTACTTTGTCTTTAGGCCTAAAAACATACTGGTATAATCAACATTGATACCATATCATTTTCGTTTTGGTGTTAAGTCCGACAGGCCATTCAGTGTTCCAATTTTGGATCCAATCAAGTTCCTTTATCTTTCTGTACCACTTCGAACTGTCCTGTACTCTAACACACAAACTCCCATATCGATACAATGTAACACAATGATCCGCCGAACCAAAATGAGCCGCAATCGGTTTCTCCCTCTCCAGTCTTACGTCCGCCTCATGCTCTTTCAGTCTATCTTTCAGTGTCCTACCTGTTTCGCCCACGTACACCACCCTGTCACATTTACAGCAATTTATTCCGTACACCGCATTCCACATATCACACTCCTGCCTGCGGTCTACCTGCACTGTCGTACCACACTCCTTATTGTGCATTCCTCTGGACAACATATCACAAGCAACACATTTTTTCTGGCATCTATGTTTCGGGTTTGATTGGTTTCTCATGACCCTATTGGTTTTACCATGTACCAGTGTGTCACCTAGGTTCCTCCCACGTCTATACGCTACCATTGGGACATGCTCAAAAACCTCTTTCATATTGTCTGATTTGTGTAGTTCATGGAGATTTTTTCGTAAGATTCTGTGGATATCTGGTAGATGGTTCGAAAATGTTAGTACTAGTGGAACTCTATCTACCTTCTTTCTGTTATCTTTCTTGCTGAGGAGGCTCTCCCTTTCAGTCCTATCTGCCATTGACAGTTGCTACTCTAAAAACTTACCACTGTACGTGATATCACCGCACTGCAGTGTGTTTCATTTATGTTTGATCATTTTCATGTCTATTTTGAGCTATCTCCAAGGAATGACGCCATTTTAGAATGTTTGTGTCAAATCACGAGACGAAATGCTTCCTTTTGATTGGTCACCTTTAACCTGTTTTCCTCGCAGTTGTATTTAATGAAAGCACATAGATTGGATTGCATCCTCTATATGGATATATCGGTTGATGTGCCCAATACCTTACAACCGTAACTAAGTATAGGAGAAACAAGTTTTTCAAATGATTCTAACCGATGCTTAGGAGATATTCAAAAACTTGTTCAGTTTGAAAAATGCCTTGTTGGCTTGTGTGGACAACGTGTTTTGAGCTGTACTAAATGCCCTGCCTGATGTAAAAAACGATACCAAGATAGATCTATTTGAATGTTTTCTTGATATGCGTAATAAAATTTCAAATTATTCGATGACGATCCACTTTTCCTAGAAACCATTACCTTTGTTTCATCAATATTTACTTTTAATTTCCAAACATTGCAATATTCATAGAATTGATATTTCGGTTGATTTTAATATTTTCTAATTGAAATGCATTTTGAAACATTTTGAAATGCAGATAAAGTCTACTTATGATGCATCTTTTAAATAGTCTGCCTCAGGAATGTCATTGTAAAAAAAACAATACGATAAAACACCAACTGGAGCCAGCATGTCACCATCGCCAATTTTAATGAGACATTAAACCAATGTGACCCGAGAATCTTTCATCAATCCAATTACAGTACCGATCTTCCTATTTGCATTTCGCATAATTTTAATTGTTTAATCACTGCGTTTTTTCTGTATGCATTTAAGATATAAATAAAAGCCATATCCTGTTTACTTGAACACCTACAAACACTAATCACGATATTGTGCAATTGTACATTTCTCACGATATCTTATTGAATATGTGCACTAACATATTGAATGCATTAATAATTGCGAATGAGAGACAGAATGCGATAACCAGGAAGAGCAGGATGAGGACTCGGCGAAGCGTATGACCGTCATAAAATCAATTGCTGCTTTTTTGAGGCCAGGGATGGTATTAAATATTGATCTTTTTTAACTAGAGAATAAGGATAGCCAATCATATCGCCTGTTACAGACCAAGAGTTTAATATGGTGTAATCTGATTGGTTGTCCTTATCCTGAGTCAAGTAAGATCAATATTGAATACCACCCCTGGGATGGTATTTAATAACATCAGTAACATGCGATATGATTGGCTGTCCTTATTTTCCATTTAAATTTGATCAATATTCAATGCCACCCAGATCACATTTTTATGACCAGGCAAATGAAAGTTATAAAAATAAACAACGGAGGGTTTTGAATTAACGATCTTTACTGAAAGCATAGAATGGACTGGTACGTATTCCCAAAACCTTTCTATATGCTGCAAAAGTTTAGATCTTTTTCGATGCTATAATTTTTGACTGGCGACAACGCTAACGACTATTAAAGGAAAATGGAAGGAGTTGTTATACTAGTACTGACGGTTTGGCCGAAAAATTGATCCTGACATTAAATACGTGATTCACCGCACTGCAGTGTGTTGATTCGTTGGGCCGTATTACCTCGAGTTGCTTGTGTAATGCCGTGAAATTATTGTGTAGTAATTATGCATGTACGGACACGCATTCATCACATTTATCGAATGCCATACGTTTTGCATCACTGTTGTTATTATTACGACTTCCTCAGTCGTTTAAGTATGTGTAAGGTTTGTCGCGCCGTAACGTAAAAACGTGCGTTAAATAGCAACTTCCGACGACGTCATAAACATAGCCTAAGAGCTGAGGGCGATTTATTCAAAATTGGAGTCCATCTCTTAAACTTGCACCACAGTTGGACATAATTTTTTTTTATTATGACCGAACATTAAGAAAATCCATTTCTTACAAAAATCGGAATTTTAACGTTTAGTTTTAAATTGAAAATAACTTTTACAATGATACCAAATTTGTATCATATGATAGAGTTCAAGATGTTTACATATTTACTACGATTTATTTTAAATTATATAAAGATGAAATATTTGTCTATCTCTTAAATTAGTATGTATCGCGATATCACAATATTTCAGAAGCATTCATTTTTTCATGATAACAAGGCAATTAATTTGCACTACCTTTTAGTAAATCAATGAAGCGGGAAACTTGCATATGATTTGCTTGTAAATTGACAAAAGCCCTTTTTATTATTATTACCATGAGGTGTCTGAAAATTATGTAAATGGGAGATTATATTTAAGAATGCATAAACTTCAAATGTTCCTATAACTCATTCGATTATTATTCGTTATTTAAAATTTGGCGGATGCATGCATGGGCAAGAACCGTGCAATAACATATTAAAATGAAGTACAGGTAATGGTAGCAAAACAACCAGTGGTTTCGATTTATAAAATTTGGAGGGAATTTTACCCTGGTGTACTTCCCTATTGGTTTCGAAGAAGTCCTTACAGGCAAGCGGTAGCAGTACACACTAACACATTTGTTAGTACAAATGTACAGATATCTCTATTTACAGTCTAACTCCGATAAAACGGAACAAGTTGGAACCTGACGTTAAAGTCGCTAAACGATAGATAGATAACTGGTCGTGATACATGATAAAATAAAAGCTAAGTACTCATTTACAACACAATATTACACGTACTGGTTAAGGGATTTCTTTAATTCTTGTTTCGTCTCACAGATAAAGTAGGAGAAGGCAACTTCTTAACAAAACATAGAGAAACGTAGTGTGTAGATATAGACTATACACAAGTCCGCAGCCATGAAAGTCACCATGCACTAGTTAATACTAATTTATTTAAGACCGAATGTGAAACAAGTTTTTCCAACTTATATGAATCACTTTCGACACCTCATTCCTGATGTTATCCATCGCCACGAGGGTATGAGAGCGTTATGCTGAGCGTCAAGCAAGGGAATTTCTGGTACCATTTTTATATCGACTTTGGTATGACGCGGTCTGGGATCGTACCCGTGACCACCCGCACTCGAAGCGGACGCTCTACCACTATGCTATCGAGGATGCACTGCGGCGGACTTAGTTATGCATACTGCATGTAAACGAGATATGAGTAAAATTCACGATTGCGTTATAAGCGTTATTCGCTTTATTGATACAACGAATTTCGCTATAAGAATAATCCCAACATACGTGTTGGAATACGTAAGTCTTAGGTTTTTGAAAGCGTGGGCCAGGAAACACAAATTGAATTCAATATAATTAAAAAATATGCAGAAGCCGAAACATTGTATCCGAATTCGGATTAAGATAGTTCAACTGTACTCTACTACATGTAGTTATGCATGTATAATGTTCTTTACCCCATGCGTTAGTTCCCTACATGGAAATCTTCGAGTTTTCAAAGAACTGCACACTATATACTGCATTGATTCTATTTATTGGCTTATATTTATGCCAGGGTTTACGGTTTAATGCCAACATTAATCTAGTATTACTCCAATCATAAAGAGCTCCAGGTAGGTCGTTTTATGGTTATAGATGTCTGATTGGTAAATTATTGGTTAAGTAATTTGATCGTTCCGAATTAATGAAGTGTCGTTTTAAAGCTTATAACATGCGTTTTATTAAGGTTTACACTCCTTTACATTGAATTTAATCTAATACGGGTACAAGCATAGGCAGTCAGCACGTACCCAAATACTACCCCGGCCAAATCGGATTTTACCACTGTTTACTATGTTATGACAAGGTGAATCACGAAGAATGGAGTGCCTGTCACATAACTTGTCGTATTCTTTTATTTATTCACTCAAATGCTATCTTACAGGTATCATCGTGTAGCCAAGATATTTTACTTTCCAGATATATAAACAGTTTAGTCCTTAAATACACACCCTTAACACAATATAAGTCAAATCGCGAATTTTTTTTTGGTCATCAATTAAGAAGTTCAGTATATACACCGGACACAAACGGAAATGGCCGAGCTTACACGATTGAACAACTATGAATGACGTGACACACACTCTAGCCAATTAAACGATCGCTTCGAAATCTGTTGAGGTCGAAAGGTTATCGGAATACTAAATAAAATTGGAAATTGACGGTGGCGAAGTTCGTACATTTTTTTTTTAATTATCGATCTAGTGAAATATTGCGATGTTTAATTGGCATCAAAGGGATTCGACCCGATAAAATATCTTTCACATCTATACTATGAATACATAAGACAGGGGTCTTTCTTTATGACTGGCCCTCATATACCCAACTCAACATTATGTCCAATATTTTAAACAAGCCGAATACAATCATTTAATTTGTACTGCACACTTCAAGACAATATAATATTATACATAAAAAATACAACTTTTATCAATACACGTACACAATGTCGCCTGTGTCGAGCATAGAATGTTCACAAAATGCGTAAAACCCGGTTTGACGACATAACCCTGCACAGACAGAAACTAGAAAACGGCCTTCGATAAAGAAGAGAAATCATTATTCACACACGATCTCAGGGAATTAGTATGACGATTTGGTAGAGGAACATATTTGGATTAACTCACCGACACTCGTCCGTTTCTGTACAGCTTAGCTAGACGAAAGCAGCAATTCAACAACATTGACTGAAAACAATTCGCCGACTTTTGCCATTTTGACAGTGACAGCACGGCTTTTGTTACGAGTAATTTGATTGGCCGAAGAGTTGCATGGTATTACCCGAACACCAATCATTTTCTATATTGTCACATGATTCGTCACGTGATACTACAATGGTCGAAATGAATGTAAATATTAGAAATTAAATATCAGTTCTCCCTGAACTCGGATTATCGTCTATTTAAGCGGAACAGAAACATATAGGTGGCGGTAAGTTGCAAAAAATATGTCCCACTATCAAATCGTCGTACTAATATCCTGAGATTGTGTGTAAATAATGATTTCTCTTCTTTATCGAAGGCCATTTTCTAGTTTCTGTCTGTGCAGGGTTATGTCGTCAAACCGGGTTTTACGCATTTTGTGAACATTCTATGCTCGACACAGGCGACATTGTGTACGTGTATTGATAAAAGTTGTATTTTTTATGTATAATATTATATTGTCTTGAAGTGTGCAGTACAAATTAAATGATTGTATTCGGCTTGTTTAAAATATTGGACATAATGTTGAGTTGGGTATATGAGGGCCAGTCATAAAGAAAGACCCCTGTCTTATGTATTCATAGTATAGATGTGAAAGATATTTTTATCGGGTCGAATCCCTTTGATTGGCATGTGAGGTAAATTATTTAGTTACACTAACTGAAAGGATGACTAGCTAGGCCCGTTTGTGAAGCATACATTCTGTTTCAAGGCAAAATTCACGTTTACAAGCGTGAAAATCTGGGTTTTGCTGAACGTCTTAGTTAGCGACCTAATTAAGGAATTGTATTCTTGATTCTGACGTTCGGTGTGTAAACGGGTGTGTATCTAAGGACTAAAGTGTTGTTATCCTGGAATAACATAGAGAACGATGATTGTTTGCCAGACAATAGAGACATATATTTAGCCTTACATTTCCACAAACAATCATCGTTCGTAGAAAGTAATCAATAAGACAGCAGTTCTTAAATAAATTTATTTTCATAGTTACCACATTTAGGGTTTGGCATGATATGGGCGCGACCGAATGCATTTGACATGTAACAAATTGGGCTAATGCAAATACGCGTGAGCTGCCGAGTAATTAGCATAATGAGTTAGCTCCAAATTAATTAATTCATCAAATAGTAATAGCCTCCAATATAATCATAGTGTTTCAAATTTCAGATCAAGCAAATATATAAATACTTAATTTGCCCCCCAATTCGGCGGGGCAAAATAAATTTCCGAGTGGGCAAATATTTTTGATAAGAGTGAGCCGCCAACCAATAAGGTTTGTAATGGGCAGGCCCCGGGCCCTAAAACTCGGTTTATGATTTCGAGTGGGCTAAAATAAAAGAGTGAGCCACGAACCAAGTAGGTTTCAAATAAATAGAGTGGCCCCAGAGCCCTAAATACTCGTATATATCTTATTAAATATGTCGAGTGGGCTAAATACAAAAGTGAGCCGCCAACCAAATAGGTTTGAAATGGGCAGGCCCCGAGCCCTAAATACTCGCATATATCTAACTTAAAATGTCGAGTGCGCTAAAATAAAAGAGTGAGCCACGAACCAAGTAGGTTTGAAATAAATAAATAGAGTGGCCCCAGAGCGCTAAATACTCGCATTTATCTAACTTAAAATGTCGAGTGGGCTAAAATAAAAGAGTGAGCCGACAACCAATTCGGTTTGAAATAAATAAATGAGTCGGCCCCAGAGCCCTTAATACTCGTACATATGTATAAATATTATTTCTATTTCAGAGTAGGCTATTACAAGAGTGAGCTACAGATCAAATTGGTATAAATTGGCTAGCTCCCGAAGTAAATACATATAAAAGCATTGGCCCCAAATGTTCAAATTGATACACAAGTAGTGGACCCTGGGAAACAGTGGTCTTTAATTACAACAAACTGTTGGCATAAAACAGCAATGCTGTTCTGTATTGAGAGCACAAGTTCAATTTCAATTGGTTTTGAGATCCGCTGTATGCCACATTGGCAGTTTGAATGCAATGAGAACGGCCAACCGCCAAAAGTAGGAACCAACTACATTTGCGGTAGCGGGTCTCAATCCAATTATATTTGTTTTGTTTATTATTATAATATTTGTTTTGATAACCTGTGTAAACTGCACCTATCAAAAGCATATATATTGAAATAAGCAAATGCAACATACCGTTTTCCTTTTTTAACAATTCGACCAATTAATTGGGTATGTAAAATATAGAATACTTTACAATATTATCCATTCCTACTATTATAATATGATTGATAAATACATACTAACAACTTAGTGCCACATAGTCAATTTCTTCATTATTCACATGACCATTGACGATAAGGCTCGGAATTTTACTAATATAAAATGGATCAAGCATATATATACTCAATATATTTCCGAGATGATTGAAGTAAAACCGGCCCCAAAGCCAACTATCATAGTATTATTCTCAATTCAAATTCTTCTGGAGGACAAAACAACATATCAGAGCAAACCGCCAACCAAACAGGGAACAAAACCAGGCCCGAGTTAACTAATATAAAATTAATTTCAATGTTCATATGGCAAACATAAATATATAAGTGAACCGCCAACCAACAGGTTTTTCATGGGCAGGCCTGAACTTTAAATACTCGGTACATATCTTATTTCAGCTATGTGGACTGGATACAATTTTGTCATACATTTAATACAGGTAGTGTTATTTCATTAACCTAGGCATGACATTACCTCTAATTCAAATTACTTTGTGAACATACTTGGTGTTATGACCGTAACCTCCTCTATCTTAAAATTCAACAACAAAGAAATGCACCGTTGCCAACAGCAAGAAATATATATATTTAAGAAAATGACAGGTTAATGGTCCAAATGGAAAATTCATAACAATGGGGTTATTAATGTTTGTAATATATGTAAATGCCTTTCTGTTGAATTTTACCGAATCACCAATATTACTTGCTACAACAACATCTTATACCTATTTTGTCGAGTGCGCAACCAGGCCAAACCGGCCTCGACCATCCACTAATAAAGGCGTTGCATAATATAGTGTAATATTCTCCGCTGACTGGGGTATATATCATCAACCGTCGAAACCTACTGATACCAACATATGAATATTCCAGAAATTTAGCTACGCTTTGCTTATTAATGACAAACATATGAACAATAACATTTTTAGACGTCTTGCTTCATGAACATACCAAGTGCATATTGTTTTTATCGATATTTTACATTCACGCTGCTTTAAAACACGTCTCCAATTCCTCTAAGACTTCAAAAAGCATACCCAACTGCATTTATTGATAATTAGCCCATTATTTACTCAACTTTGCAGAAATAACTGTATAACATGCACTACTCGTATATAAACATACAATTGTAAACTGACATTATTCATGTTGTTTAAATTCCGATATTCTCAGTCTTTTATGATTTATTCGAGCTCTGTGGTATGATCATTTTAATCATAATGATTCTACATATTACTAAACCCCCTTTTTACCAAAATTGCTGCTTATTTTGATGCTATAGAAATTGATTTTAATTAGCATACGGAACATTGCAACTCCGTTATTTAAAAATTATTATAGTTATTTTCAATCAGTTATGATAAAATACATCATTATTCACACTCAATAAAAAATGTTAATTTTATTACTGCTGATGTATGTTAATATCATTTATGAACAAACAACATAATTATGACAAAACCATTAAAATTGTATAAAAATGTATTCTACACTGGGTTATGAAAAAACAAGTCAAAAACAACCAGTGGGCAGCAATAACTATATTTCCTAACTCCTAACATAATGTTGTCAAAGGAGGTATTTGCTTTTCTATAATGAAACTACCTTACTCATATTTAAACTTGACAAACTCATATTTAAATGACACCCTCTCATAGCAAACTGAAATGGAATTCAAGGCCGGGACCGGATGCTGTAGTTTAAAGACCATGTCACTTAAAAATACAAATGTTTTTGTTTCTTGATTAAAATTATATTTTCATTCACTTTTACCCTCCATGATAATGAACCTTGAATCAATGTTAACCATTGCCTATGAAACAATCGTATATAACAATGGATCGTGACTTTATTTCCCCACGGATATCTGTACGTATGAACGTTGTACACACATATATAATACCAAGTTTACATAGAATGTATTCTTTATTATTTGTTTCTTACTTATAATTCATTTTGTATATAAATGTTTTGTTATACATAGTTTTATTATGTCTGTAACATTTAATGTTTCTTCCAGAAGTAAGCGTGCAATTATATAAACAAAGTCGTAATATTTCTATTATTGAAATTGAATGGCAACAAGTATAAACGCAAAATAGTAGCCTTCTATTCCATTATTTTATCAATATCAAGTCAGTTATGAGACATTTACAAGATACTAGTACATCATTTTACCTGGTACCTACTACTCTAGGGGGTATAACGTAGGATTATCGGCCGACCTTTAAAGGAACAATCAATCAGCCTTAAAAAGATTTTTTTTTCGAGTTTTTAAAATCAGATCTAATGTTAAAATTGTTGCCTAAAATTTACCTGCAGGATTAGTTGCCGTGTGCATAATAAGTCCTAACTATTCTAAAATAACTTATTTAAGTATGTGATTAGTTTATGCACATTGTACAATGTACATCTATTGGTTAATAACCCATAAAAGCTATCATTGAAACCTTGGACATATTTCGTCTACAGCACCTTCTATGCTAAGCCTCAAAGTGTTTGCTAAGTTTCCTGTATTTTATTCAACACATGTGTGTATTTACAATTTGAATTAAATTAAATGAATGGTAATTGTAACAGTAACATTTCCTATACCTATTCAGACGTTTGTAACGTAACATTACACCGGTTTCTACTTTACCTTGCGCCTTTATTATCTCATGGGTAGTATTTGACTAAATTTAATCATTCTAATATTTGACTGAATTTAAGCATTCTATTACATTTATTGAAAGAAACAATATTATTTTGCTATTTACCATTAGGTCTAAATCACACTGACCAAAACGTGGCTTTTTAGATATAAGGGGGCTAACAGTTGGAGTTGAACTTAAGTTTCCCCTCAGCTTCTTAAAACTATCCATTCTATAAAATCAGCTATGAACTAATATGAGAACTAGAATAAATTGATAAAAGCGCTATAAACCCTATATAGCAGGACATGTTTTCAACCTTTATAATTACAAAATGTATGAAGCTCTGCTTATATTACCACCGTGTTCTTAATTACACACGTGAACTCCATGACAAGCTGAATGTAGGTAACACACATAACAAATATACTGCTAATATAATAAACATAACGTTGTTAAGTTAATAACAGTCCATAGTTAAAATATTGTCCCTTATATCTAGTAATTTTAATCTTATTTGAAACTGAATTATTGATTCCGAAATAAATTAAAGTTTATGACATCCATGTTAAAGCTGATGTTAAAAGTTTCATTACCAGACTCCTCTGTGCAAACCTTTCCCAACTGCGTTATACTACCTTCACCAACAGAGCTCTTTCCAACCCACGTGACCGTAGCTGTTAACATGTGGCTGGTAAAATACTTCTCTGAAAAATAAAATGGCAACAACGAGCAAACAAGTCTTTATATTTACATTTGTTAAAATAAACATAATGAAGTTGTTCAACATTATTTTCAACACCGCAACGCATAAAACGACTTTAACCATTCAACCGCCCTTCACGTGATTTGGTTCACATATCAATCAAATCCACGTGTTTCTACCTCAACATGCTAACTACTACCAATGTGTCCGTGTATTGTTAAACCATATTACTATATTACTAACTATAATCAGTTTTTATACTACAACAAAAGCATGCTTTCCGTGGAATAACTATTTACATTCTTATCGATTTATTTCGCTAACACAGCTATCTACCTGTCCGCCTCGTGCGACAAATTCAATAAACATAAAAGTGATAAATTTTACACACGGCTATTGATATTTTCTGCTTTTAGACCACAACATTAAAATAATCACCAAATATTTCGCTCGTTTGTCATCATGTGAAAGATTAAATAATACAAAATAAATTTCCACCTATATAATTCACAATACATATAAATGTGTTCGTATATTCTCAATTTATTCAAATAAATGCATAAACACTATATTAAAGACATTCAATGTATATTTCAATGCTTTAAAAATGCGTTCAATTAATAATCAAATAAATAAATCATTTAAAATAACCCGAGCTGAAATAACAACCAACCTTGTGTCTCCAACGTTTTGACCAAAAGTGATGCACGAGGCTTTGGTCAAAGCAAAAAGTGATGCATAATATCCAAACGCCGTGAGAAATACTGTAAGGTATACGGGTACTAAATGTTTCATATTTTCAAGGGCGGCATGAAGCCGCTAAAATCTATGTCACCCCGGATAACGTCGACTATAGGTAAACCATAGTCTTTAATATATCCTGAAAGTAAAATATAGTAGCTACACGTTGATACCCGTAATATACCATTTCAATGAATAATAAACCTACACGGCTACAAATGTGACAGGCACTTTTATAATCGGAAATATTGAAAGTAACCTTTCTTATATAGGTAAACAATGAGAAGGTTGATATGACTTGTGAAGTAGTAGGGTACGTGCAGGCTGCCTATGGGTACAAGTATAGCTCAGCAAACTGAGCTAAGTACATGTATATATCATATTACATCTCTCGCTACATACTAAAGCTGGGTTCACACAATGAACGTTTGTACCAGCGTTGATCAGCGTTTCAAAAGTCAGAAAATGAGCCCAAACGTCGGTGAAATTACGCTCGTGAGGAGGAATAATTTGGTTCACAATTTGGAATGTTTCTCAGCGCTCAACTGCGTTCGAGAGCGGTTACGAGCGCTTAACAACGTTTGCAAACTTTGCATGCGTTGTAGCTTTTTTACCGGCGTGTGTGAACTTTAGCCAACGTAGGTAAGCGGTAGCGGTCTCTAACTTAGTCCGACTTAGACGAACGAGGTGACAAACGCCAGAATCCGTCGAACAAATTTTACCTAAGTTACTGAAACGTTATTGAAAGTTCGTCTGCGCTAACCACTTGGGTTGGCCTACGCCGGACAAACGTTCTTTTACGCTGGGGAAAGTTGGCTTACGCCAGCCCTTGCGTTACTACCGCGTTCATTGCGCTGGATACCCGTTGGCCTCCGCTAGATAAACGTTTGTCCAACGTAGGCCAACGGGTATCAGGCGCAATGAACGCGATAGGAACGCAGGTGGTTAGCGTAGACGAACTTTCCATAACGTTTCAATAACTTAGGTCAACTTTGGGCAACGGATCCTGGCGTTCGGCAACTCGTTCGTCTAAGTCAGACTAAGTTAGGGACGACTGCACATACGCTAACTTGCGTTGTCGAAAGTTCACATACGCTGATAAAATATAAGTACAACGCAGGCAAACGTTGCTAAGCGCTAGTAACTGCTGTCAAACGCTGTGAACTGCTAGGAAGCGTTCTCAAAAGTTAGTGTGCGTTAGATGCACAACGTCCACAGTCTGAACCAAAATATTCCTCCTCGCGAACGTAATTTCACCGACGTTTGGGCTCCTTTTATCGACTTTTGAAACGCTGACCAACGCTGGTACAAACGTTCATAGCGTGAACCCAGTTTAAACAAGGACGTGTCATAAGTTCAAATTAACTAAAATACGACTGAACCTTCATAAAATGCATCTCGAAAGAAATATCAACACAAAAGTGCAGTTTTGTTCAGATAATAACGGATTGGTTGTAGGCCTACTCCGTCCGGTCCAGAGAATATAAAACATTTCAGCATTAAAATTAATTTACTCCTTTACTGATCAAGAACTCTATATTTCTGCATTCTTAATTTAGACTACCCCACTAATAAATCAGTTTCAGTAAACGACGAAAACGTTTCATTGGGTTAAATGTCTCTAAATTACTTTGGATTAACTTTAAAATAACAAACAAACCCATGGGTGCTCTAACGAACCAGCATCCGGAACATTGAATAATAATACATATTCGCTGACGTTACTCATGAACGCAGAAAACATGTATTTTCAGTAGCCGCACATAATTATGCCTAATGTTTTTACCGTATTTCTATGGTATTTTTTTTAAATTTTATTTTGCGATTAAAGTAATAACGGTAGTGTTTCAGTCATATTTATGTTGAGCTGACATATACACAGTCACGCTTTTACGGAGTTAGTCGACCAATGACTGATGTACCATTATATGAACGCCCAACACCTATAAGGTAGGTATAGTCCAGCGAATTTGACACGACTCTCGACCTTCAATTAGCAATTATAATTAAACAGCTGATATAATGATACTATTGTCTATATTTATAACCCCGACTGTATGTTTCCATAAGGTGGGAGTATCACGAAGACGCTCGAGGTGTTATACCAACACAACTCTAAAGAACCGATATTGCACGATTTGCTCGCGGAAATTTATATATTCAACGCAAGTACCTTGTAATATATTCATGCATAAAGGTCAGGATCATGTCAAATTCTCTGTGCTATATAGATACCTACCAGTTCCATTTTAACGACTTTTGCTTTTTCAAGAAGATCGAACGCTCGTTCGCAGGACGGTCACTTTTAGCCTCTATTCCTCGCAGTTAAATATAATAAAAGTGCAGACAATTACAATGTTTAAATTTGAATAATTCTGTCGTAATTTAGGCAGACGCGCAATAATGCCTAGTGAGGTAAGCTTCCTTATGCTATATCTAGTAACTCTATTGTCTTACGTGAGATATGTATTATTTATAAATAATGAATAAATACTTGCAACCTGTCGGATCAATTACATTGCTTAAATACGTGGAAGGCAGCGTGTTGGTACCAGTACACATGTATATATTGGCCAGTGTTCACATTAAACAACTAATCATTAGAAGTTAAAAGAAAAAAAAACATGTTCAAACGGAATTCAAACTTCAAAACTTTACTGGCACCATTTTATGATTTACCAAAAATAGTAGTTATTCGTGATAATATTTTACTTCCCTTTTCGGAAAAATATATATGTGCGCTTTTGTTAAAAGACTCGGGACGCGCGTCTGTACAATTAGTCAGGAAGCATAATGAAGTGTTACAAAGAATGATTATGAGTCATAACTAATTCTCTGTAAAAGCACGAGAAATGCTTAAATCCCCTGTATAAATGTCCGTTTCCGGGGTAAACTCCGTTATTTATTTCTTTCACTGAAACTCTATGAATATTTTCAAGTTATAATGCGAGGCATCATAGGGGCCGAAATATCAAATACTATAGGTAAATGTTCACCTCGGATAGCTACATGGGGGGATTTACTATACAAACTCTATGATTAAATTACATAAACATGCATAACCTAAAATTACACCTATAGAATCATTATTTCTTTCATATCAATTTTTCTAAAATTCATTTTTTATTGTTTAGGGTTTTATGGAAGGTTTATTTATATTAAACATACTAGTAAATAATTTTCCTTATAAGATAGTCTTCGGGAAGCGCCGGTAGTAGTTTCCTAATGGTAGCTTTAACAGAGTCGTGAGAAATTTTGTGACATCGGGAGGGATCAGATGGCATCGTGTGGCACCGGGAAGGCACAGGAAGAACTCCATATCAAGTTCTCCTGACGTTATGCGTCAGCCAAACTGCCTCGGGAACGCACATACGATGGCAATTAGGAGAATCGGGAGGCACCGAGAACAAATTTCCCGACGTCTCGATGAAGCTCTCCGATGTATCACAGAATGTGCTGGGAGTCTTGTGACATCGGAAAAATCGGAAAAGTTCAATCAAGATTTTTTCGCAATGTACGCCTGGTGTCATATCGTCCATATGACGGGGAATGCTCGGGGATGCTTCCGCGAAAATGTTTTTCCCCCGAGACATCTCGGAGACTTCCCCGATGCATCAGTAATGTTTTGCTTAAGTGTCGGGGACCATCGGTGGTATGTTAATGTTCGGCTAACGTTCGGTAACCTTTCGATGTCAGGATTGTATCCCAGAATATTCGCTAATATTATCCCCGATGCATAATTAGTACTTTTCAGATGAGACTACTCCAATTATTTTGCAAACGCTCATATCAGGAGCCATCGGGAGAAGATATGTGCATTTCCTGATCGCCGATTACCTTTTTTCAGCGGGACGTCGGGATATACATACTGTAGCTTTGGTATTCACTTTTAAAAGAGCGAAGGCATATGACATGATGTCCGAATAGATTCGTCCGATTTCAGAGTTATTTGACAAATCATTCTGGGAATTTGAAACTATTTAGAATCAAACATTTAAACCTTACACGAAAGGAGGGAATAAAATAACTAACTAACATTGGCCAATTTTGTTGGGGAGAGGGAAACGACTGGTCACACACTTACGCCTGTCTCAGTCTAACTCAAATACACATTTAATAGAACATGAAATACACACAACCTACGCAAAATTGATTTCATCTCATGTTTGTATGATACATATCCCATGCAATGTTGAACGGACACCCACGGTTTAGTCATAGCAGCTGCTGACAATGGATACAATAGTAAACTATTAATAACATAAACCAAATGCATTGTTGATAACTTTTATTACCATTTATAAATAGTAATAAAATGGTTGATAACAAACAAATAAAACATAATAAAAAATATTTTTTTTAAATTACGTGTTTTGTAAATAAATATATTTATCAATACATTCAACGATGTTATTGTTATTACCTATACAATTGAAGATATTTTTTATGTAAATGCCGATGCGTTGAGTTGTCAACTACTGGTTTCCCACAAATGAGAGATATTATATGTTACCCTAACAATTGTTACGGTCGTATATTCAATCGTCGTATACTGGTTATTGCATATACTTACTTACTTAACTAATCAACAACAAAATACCAAACTCAGTTAATTAATTTTAATTGTTACCTTATCCTAAGTGAATAAATCTCTCTCTCCTAAAAATGCACAGTCACTTAAAGTTCCTACAATAATTTAGTACTTAGTTAAATCGACAAACAATCTGGAAAATAATAATAATTTTGAGCATATTGTTTCCAAATTTGAGAACAGCTATTAAATTAAACCAAAACACCAAACACTGAATACCCCGTAGAGCGTAAAGTTACGCCTCCCGAAGATTCCAACATGCTAACCCATGACTACTCCCTAACTGTTCTGATCATGCTAACCGTAGGCCCCGCTTAAATATCATATTTGCTGGATATGTCGTGGCGTCGTATAGACAAGTTTGGAACCCTTCACATAAGATGTTCTAATCAATTAATAATGATAAGTAATATTCCTAGATATGACAAGTCACCTGACCTTAGTCTCGCCTGTAATTTACAAACAGTGTACCAGCTGTACACAGCAAAAATTATGGCTTACGCCTAGTGTACGAAAAGCGTACGATTTTAGGCGTACGCCAAATTCAAAAAGCGGTATGAAAAGTGGCGTATGAAAAGCGTACGCCATTTTGATATTTAATTTTGTACGCCAGGCGTACGCATTATTATGGCGTACGAAAAGCGTACGCCATTTTGACATTTAAGTTTGTACTCATTTCGTACGCCAAATTTGTTCGTACGAAAAGCGTACGCCTGGCGTACGCATTTCATACGCCATAATAATGCGTACGCCTGGCGTACAAACTTAAATGTCAAAATGGCGTACGCTTTTCGTACGCCATAATAATGCGTACGCCTGGCGTACAAAATTAAATATCAAAATGGCGTACGCTTTTCATACGCCACTTTTCATACCGCTTTTTGAACAGTCTTAAATTCTCATTGGGGGTATGATTTTCATAGTAAAAACATCTTTTCATGCGTTTTTCGTTATGCATGAAAATCATACACATAAAAACTGGTTAGGAAACAGTCCAGAAAAACTGGTTAGGTGAATAAGCTGTCTTATGTAGTTGAAAAACATAAATAAATAAACAAAAGCATGAATAGGATTTGATAACAAATGGCAGTGAAGTTTTTGTAGGCGCTCGGAGAGCTCAGTCGGTTGAGAATTCAGCCTATAGATAAGTCTTGAGGTTTGAGACCTGGTCAAGCTGCACATTTTCCCTTGCTAATTACAACACCTGGCATAAAAGAAAAAGCAGGAAGGCTTCAAACTCTCATACCCTTGTGTCAATGGATACCATCAGAAATGAGGTGTTTAGAATTTAAGTTACACAAACTTTTGCAATTATCCAAACATCTTTAAGATTCTATAAAAAGTGAAGGATTTCTAAATGTAAATCTATAAGCTTAAAAAAAGCACGCACGTTAATTAAAAAAAGTAAGTGTCCAGAAAAAATTATTTTATTTTCACTCGGAAATTTGATTCAGATCCATTATACTTGGGACTGAATATCAGAGTATATTCAGTCTCAGATTTTAAGTACTAAGATATTTATGTACATAGATCTAGCTCTACATACAATAGAATAGAATATAGTTTATTTTCCAAATTCTGAACCCTCTTAGGGCTACTAGATGTTGATTTTTTCTAATTTTAGAAATTTATTTCTTCTACATCTTGAGAACACAAATTGTTTTCAAATATCTGAGTTATATATTCTACATAATATTATACGACAGGCTCGACTTTTGGAAATATCCGGAACAGGTACGGTAGATACTAGCGTTTAGTAAAAACCGGATCTTTTTGCATGGGAGAATGGAACGTTGACACCGTCACTTGCGCGTGAGCGTCTGTTGTGTTTTCGTCTGCTGCGGGATAAAACCAATGAGATGAACGGAGATGAACGTTCTTGTCGATTGAAAATGTTAAAAGAATCTGTTACCTAGGCTGGTAACTATTTCCGAAGGTATATAAACGAATTAGCATCTCAAATTGTTGCATTTTCGATTTCGTAACCAACTTTTTTTGATACCAAGCAGTTTCGTAACCAAGTCGGAATTCCAACGAAGTCTAAGTCTGCTTATGGTTTGCATTAAATTATTAAAAGGTGCCATATTTCTGGAAGTTATAACCTCCTATGGAGAATGTTAATATACATGTTGATTTAATTTTACTGAAACCGGTGCGAGTCGAAAGTCGTCATTTCAGTTAAAACTTCGTGGCTACAAAAAAGTCAAAATGACCTGAAAAGGTTGAATACGTTGGATTTGTAATTCAGACTTTTCACATCTATACAGTAAACGTAAGGAGATTGCATGATGTGGGCTTCTAATTCCATCACCCTGCTAAACACTAGTGACGGTCTTCAACTTTGAACTGCCCATGTCACTGTGCTCGCAATCAATTGCTGATAATTACTATCTATCTATGTATCTATCTATGTATACTGCATCACCCCCTCGCGGAGATTATGTGCAGGCAATTGAATGCACGCCAAGTGGTGTGAGTAAAGTAAAAAAGTTAAAAGTAAAAGAGAATAGGAGTGAAATACAAAGTTAAAAGTTCGAAGGAACAGTGATAGCTAGTAAAGGGTAAAAGTATGGTTATTAAAATATAAGGTACTGTGGATTATGGCATAGTGTGGGGAATAGTACACACTGCCTCCTTGAAGTTTTCTAAGGTAGGCAGCATGACTATGTTGGACGGTAACCTGTTCCATTGTATGACTGCAAGCGGGAAGAAGGAATATTTATAGTAATCTACTCGGCAGTGTATTTGTCTGAATGCGAGGGGGTGATGGGTCCTTGATGTTCTGGCAGGGTGTGTGATATATGGTGGCATTTGTATGGCTACAAGCCCGTGGACGATCTTGTAGAACAAGCACAGGCGAGCATCACTTCGCCTGTCTTGTAGGGATCTCCAACGAAGCTTCTCTAGCATACCAGTTACACTGGAGTAGTATGAGTAGTCGCTACATACCCACCTAGCAGCCCGCCTTTGGTTCATCTCTACCCTGTCTATGAGGTCCTTGGTGTACAGGCTCCAGACAGGGGATGAATATTCGATGACTGGGCGTACTAGGGCTTTGTATGCTATTTGCCGTACGCTGGGGTTCTGTGTACGTATATTTCGCTTCAGAAACCCCAGCGTACGGTTGGCTGATGTTGTTGCCCGGTCTATGTGATGTGTCCAGGTCAGGTCGCTGCTGATATCAACCCCGAGGTACTTGGCACATGTCACATTCTCCAGGGTTTGGCCATGTAGGGTGTATGTGGATGGGACTGGATGTTTTGAGCGTGTCACCTGTATAACAGTGCACTTTTGTGGGTTGAAGTCCATGTCCCATAATGCTTCCCATTCCTGGAGTCTGTTTAGGTCATCCTGCAGGAGCTTTGCATCCTGCAGATTTGATACTGCCAAGTACACCGCGGTATCATCAGCAAACAGCCTGACCTTGGATTTGATGTCATCGGGTAAGTCGTTTATATATATAAGGAAAAGTATGGGCCCGAGTACTGATCCCTGTGGTACTCCAGATGTGACAGGTACACTGTCTGAAGTATCATTTTCAAGCACGACTTGTTGAGACCTGTTGGACAAGAATGCTCGGATCCATTGTAGTGTTTGACCCCTGATGCCATACTGATGGAGTTTAAATATAAGTTTCTCATGGTTAACTTTGTCAAAAGCCTTTGAAAAATCTAGCAATATCAGGTCAGATTGCTGGCCTGATAAAGAGCCTCGAAGTAGATCCTCCACCAGCATGACAAGTTGGGTCTCACATGACCGCTTGGATCGAAATCCGTGTTGCAGGTCATACAGGATGTCATTCGAGTCTAGGTGTGCAACAACATTTGAAGCAACTATATGCTCCAGCAGCTTGCATAGGACACAAGTGAGTGAAATGGGCCTATAGTTGGCGGGATTACACTTGTCTCCTTTCTTGTATATGGGGCACACATTCGCCGTGTTCCAATCATTTGGAACCCTCCCAGAGTCAATCGATTTTTGGAAGATCACTTGTATTATAGGTGCGATGGTGCTGCTTAGCTGCTGGAGCACAAGAGGCTTCATCTGGTCAGGACCTGCTGCCTTATGGGGGTTTATGTCTTCAGTAGTTTCATAATCCCATTAGTGGAGATTGTGATGGGACTCATACACTGGGTATCAGTTCCAGGTGTAGGCTGGTTTGCCATGTTTGATATCTGTTGTAGGCTAAGTGGGCTTTTGGGGGTGAATACAGACTGGAACTGTGCGTTAAGGATATTTGCCATGTTCTTGTTGTCAGTGTACAATTTGCCATCGCTACCTAGTGACGAGATACCTTTGCTATCTTGCTTTGAGTTATTCAGCAAAGAGAATAGCTTTTTGCTAGTGAAGGTTGTTTTGGTACCAGGGTCCTCAGAAGTAGCAAGGTCAAGGATGGATTCTATGTATTTGTTATGGGCCTCCTTTAGTTTTTGCTTGACAATGTGCCTCGCATCAATAAAGGATTGCCGGTCACTTTGCCGCCTGGACTTTTTGTATTTGTGGAAGAGACTATCTCTTTTTCGGATATGTCTCTTTATTTCCTGATTAATCCAGGGAAGTGATGTTTTACTGCTGACTGTCTTTTGAGGCACATGGTCATTGATACCTTTATGGCAGGCTTCTAACCACTAGTGATGGAACATCGGTTGCATATCATAATCGATCATCAGCTAGAATCAACTGGCACTTCCGATGCGATTTTTCCGATTAATAATCGGCAGGACTGTGACTGAATACGCAGTGTGCCCAGGTGCCTATTTTCCTACTTCCCAAGTCGCGTAACAGGGTGACAAAGGGAAAATCAATGATTTTCAGTTTTACTATCAGAATTTGAAGAAATTATTTGAATTGGTACCCTCAAGCACCTAGATGAACATAACATCCTGCATGACTGTCAGCACGGTTTCCGAGCACGAAGGAGTTGTGAGACCCAACTACTGACCCTGGTCCACGAACTTGCCTCATCCATGGACAAGAAGGTACAAGCTGACCTCATCATCTTGGACTTCTCCAAAGCGTTTGACCGGGTTCCACATCAGAGGCTACTGAAGAAACTCCACCATTATGGGATCAGGTCGAACATGCACCAATGGATAGCTTCCTTCCTTGGAAACTGGTCACAGCAAGTCCTGGTTGAAGGACAATCATCTGACAGTGTACCTGTGATCAGCGGCGTCCCCCAGGGCTCAGTCCTTGGTCCACTTCTCTTCCTTCTCTTCATCAATGATCTCCCAGACAGTGTAGTTTCATCAACACGTCTCTTCGCAGATGACTGTATCCTATACAGATACATCAGATCACCTGAAGACCAAGCTATTCTGCAACGAGATCTTGATGCCTTGGCAGAGTGGGAGAGAAAGTGGGGCATGGACTTTCACCCACAGAAATGTAGCTTCCTGAGAGTCACTAGAAGCCGCAAACCATTCCAGTACAACTACGTTTTGAAAGGCATCACTCTCCAACAAGATACCATCACCAAGTACTTGGGAGTAGATCTTCAATCCGACCTAGGCTGGACCTCACATATCAACAAAAAAATCAAGAAAGCAAATAGTATCCTTGGCTTCCTCAAAAGAAATCTCCAAAAAACTTCCGAACAAACGAAGACAAACGCATATTTTTCATTAGTACGACCGAACCTTGATTACTGCGCCACCATCTGGAATCCTCACCATCAATATCTCTCAAAAAACATCGAAATGGTACAACGACGAGCTGCTAGATTTACAACAAACCGATTCAGAAATACAAGCAGCGTAACCGATATGATAGATCACCTGAATTGGGAAAGCCTAGAGTCGAGACGTCAGAAACAACAGCTCACGATGTTCTACAAGATCGTACACAACGAAGTAGACATCCCACCGGACAAGTACCTCCAGACAGCCAGATCCATGCCTAGAGCACCTCACAACAACAGATTTCTCCAACATCACGCATCTACAGATACTTACAAATTCAGTTTCTTCCCACGGACCATCCCTGTGTGGAACAACTTACCAGCCCCTGTGGCTGAGGCTCCTTCTTTGACATCTTTCAAGAAGGAGCTTGATAAACTCTCATTCTAAGGGGATTACTTCGCTCAGATATGAAGTACAACCATGTGATAGGTGTTGAGCTATGTCAGCTGGGACTCAGTCCCTGTCACCGCCACGGAAGCTGGACAGGTCAAGTGCCTTGATGGTCGAAAAATATCTGAGCATATCTTTTCTTATATTTCTATCCTTTTCTGTCATGCATATCTCCATCGTCTTGAACGAATCTATTCTTCCATACCTTTTCTATCACTCTCTTTCCTTTTCTATCTAAGCGCACCGTTAAATAATTGTCAAGTCTGACAGCTTAACGTATTATGTAGATGTAGATGTAATAGGCATTCAATTGGGTTAAACTTCCATGCTTCGAAATTTTATAGCAAATATATGATTAAACAAGTATTGTTTAACATTTCGTTATAATTATCTGAATCAGATTCTGATGATCGATTATGGATGAAGGACATCGATCATCGGAATCGGCTGACTTCCACACACCACTTATCGATGTTATCCGATAATCGGTACATCACTACTAACCACCCATCATTATCATGGAAATTTGGTGTATGAACTATGATCTTTGTCATTATCATTCCCATCCTGACCTGACCTTTAAGGATCAAGCACATATGCTGTGGGTCCAGCATTGTTAAACATTGCAGCCACAGTTGTGAGCCAGATGTCTAGAACCTTGACCCCCTAATCTGGCCCCAGGTTCATTTAATAGGCCTATGCCGCCAGACAGTTAACTGGCCGTCAAATGCTGCTGATACTGTTGCAGTTAACTTATTTAGGCTATTCAACTGGTGGTAATTGGTCAAGCGGATAGCGCTCTTTGACTACTCATTGAAAGGTCGCTAACTTGTTCTATCCTCAGCTAGGACTGGGTCAATGGTCGCATCTGAATTCTGATACGCTTTTCACTAACATTCCCCCACCCGAATAGAGTACTATAATTGCATTGATTTTAATAGATTTACTGCCCTTGTGAGACTGGGTGTCACTAACTACACTTTAGGGGTCTGGGGCCAGGACCTTCAGGTATGGGGATTTTTCAGGTTGCATCGTTTTGAAAAAAAGGGGGACTTTGTCTTTGTCCAAATAGCTGGTAGGTCACTACCTGTTTATCATTGTATTAATTTAAACAATTTATTGTCATAATAACTCATTACAGCTAATGTTTGTCGATACAGCCTGTGAACCTATAGAAGCCATAGTCAAAGAACTTATTCATCAAAATGTTTGTCTAATGGCAGAGTATTGTGAATGGCAATGGACGGTTCAAATGCAGGTAAATTATTTATTGCTTGCATTTTAAAAAAATAGAAATTTAAAATTTATAAGACAGGAAATGTTGAACATGAAGTGACATTTACATTTATTTATATTTATCACAAAAATAATTAGGCCTGAAAAAATTGGTTTGTTTCTGGTTACATGCCAAAAAAAACAAGGGTCGGTAGGGTTTTTTTTGTGTTGATTTTATGTCTGGTGCGCGCACTTAATGCCGACAAAAAAAAATCAAATGCCAATTTTCGTACATAACAACTTGGTCAGTTAAAATAAACGGTCTTTCGGGTAACCGGAAACAAACCGCCCTTTTTCAGGCCTTATGTGATCTTCCACATGGGAACAAATCACGGAACAAAGTCAATGTTCTTCAACATGTGTGATTACAAATGTGTGACGTCACCAGCTTTTTTGGCGTGAAATGTAAAGTAATCGGCTTAAATATGCCAAAGGCTCTCTTAATAACCTGACGTCTGTTTTCGAGATTTATTTAAGAAATGTTGATCTGCAAAGATAACTCATGATGGATCCGATTCTATATTATATTTAGTTTCAGTTTTCTTGTCTGGGGTAATTCTCACTAAGCATTGCAGGGCTAGCTCATGCCTACTTTTTTCTTGAGCCTATCTTGGCTCCAGTCGGCTTTGGTCTTCTAAGGGCTATAAAGGATAGTGCGCTACAAACACTGAACACTTCTTCGATCTCCTTTGTCATAGTTTAGACATAGTCCAAGAAATCTTAAACAGGTCAATTTGAAAACATAAAATTAAATAAATAATCACGAGTATGTTTGTGTGAATGCAACCTTCAAAAGTAATTAAAATCAAGTGTAACAGTTTGCCAATGCATGTACTGAGATACATGTGCATTTATATACAAACCACAAATTTCAGTTAGTAGAGGAGGCAGTCCTGATATAATGTTTTTCTTGGTATTTCAGATACATCAGGGGTTCTACAATTCCGGATTTGATGCTTTACAAAGAAGAAACTTTTCTGCAGAAAATAAAAGTTATTTGATGAACAAATTTAAAGAATTGGCTAAGTTATGGCCATTTGAAGTTGCATAAGCTGAATTTTAACAATAGAACAATGTTTGAAGCAGAGTTTTGTTAAGGGAGGTGTCCTAATGGCACCTGAAGCAGACTGGCGTCTCATTTTCAGGATTGGGCATTGTGATACATAAATGGTGCAGTGAAAGGAACAGGTCACTGAATATTGACAGATGCCTTGGAGAGAACCACTTCTTCTGTTTCCATGAAACTTCATCCAGTTAATCAACCGGACTTTGCTTATATACAGGGCTACATATTATACGATGTGACGTCAAAATAATAACAGGGATCCTACAGTTCCGAAATAATCCAGAAATCAGGATTTGCTGCTATAGAAAAAAATGAACTTCTCAGCAGAATGGAAGTTTAGGCAGTGTCTAACAATGACTGTTTTGTTCTGGATATTGAGGCTTTTGTATGAATATTTAATACATACATGCTTTATTAGCTCACCTGTCACATA
This sequence comes from Spisula solida, assembly GCA_947247005.1. Taxonomy (NCBI): domain Eukaryota; kingdom Metazoa; phylum Mollusca; class Bivalvia; order Venerida; family Mactridae; genus Spisula; species Spisula solida. The sequence goes on from OX365956.1 coordinate 40,334,949, forward strand.
GTGACATGGTGAGCTTTTGTGATCACTCTTCGTCTGTCCGACGGTCCACAATTGCTTGTGAACAGTTATGGCAACAGTTATGGCCCAATCTTTATTAACCTTGGTCAGAATGTTTGTCTCCATAAAATCTAGGTCAAGTTTGAAACTGTGTCATATGGGGTCAAAAACTAGAATCATGCAAGTTTCACCTTTTGGTTATGACTTGCATCACTTGGCGATTATATCACCGTAATTATCATTAAACATGTACAGCAGTGAGTTATGTATGTATAGTTCATTGAATTTCAGTAAATATCATCATCTAACCTGTTAATATAGCTCAGCAAAGCTTTTCATCTGTTTTACTGATATCGACTTATCCGCCCATGGAAGAACCTGCTGTAACCATGGCGTAGTATGGTTGACATTGAAGTTATTATTGAAATGTTAAAGATGTGTAAATTATATTGAGTTTATCTTTGCATGTATGTTTAGCAGTATTAATATATCCCCAGATACAAAATATATGGGGGCTATATTGGAGTAATGCTCGAGGATGGTTGGTTGGAACGTATAATTTTGTCCATGCTATTTGGCTGTCACCATTGGTCAGATTTTAACGAAACTTGGTATGAATGATCAGTACCAAGTCTAGTTGTGCACTTCGTCGGCACAAGTTGGTGGAATCAATTTTTACACGTATAAATTTTGTCCACGCTATTTCTCTGTAACCATTGGTCGGATTTTAACAAAATTTTGTATGAATGATCAGTACCAAGTCTATATATGCATATCTTCGACACACGTTGGTTGGGTCAATTTTAAGGTAGTTATGGTCCTTTGCTTTTTTACACTTATAAATTTTGTCTACGCTATTTCTCTGGAACCAATGGTCGGATTTCAACGAAACTTTGCATGAATGATCAGTACCAAGTCTAGTTATGCATATCGTTGGCACATGTTGGTCGGATCAATTTTAAGGTAGTTATGGTCCTTTGTTTTTTTACACTTATAAATTTTGTCCACGCTAGTTTTCTGTAGTCAATGGTCAGTTTTCAAAAAAAAATTGCATGAATGATCAGTACAAAGTCTAGTTGTGCATATCTGACTGTGTCAAGCAGTTTCTGGGGGTATTAATCACCTTCAGTGATATTTCTTGTTGATAATAACTAAGTTGCTACTTCTGAATCTTACATTGAGTTTATTCTGTGTGTTGAGGCAGCACACACTATTTTGTAAACAGGTTTGCCAAACGCTGGGGCATTATTTAAATGAGCCGTTCTCCAGAAAAACCGGGCTAAGTGACATTGTATTAGTAATTATGTAATAAGGTAAAGAAAACCCTCTTAAATGAAAAAAAAGTCATGCTCTTTGATTTAAGTTCTTGGATAATATACAACCATGTCTTAATTTATTTTTTCTCATGAATCATGTTAAAATATCGTCTGCCATTCCTATGGTAACCAATTTCTGAAGAGTATCCATATTGAGAAAACAAGGGGTTTAGTGGTTGAAAACAGAAGCTACATTTCTCTAAAAGGTAAAAATCGCGATTTAGATATGTTTTATTAAAAAAAGATTATAATTCTAAAATGTGATACAATTTTGATAAGTTTTCGTTAAGAATTCATCAAATACTGGATTTATGAACTTCTTGTCAACGTAATGTCAAATGACGTTTGAATGGCGTTTCTGACGTCACTAACAAAGAGGGACGGGGGGGGGGGTTAGTTTTAAAAGTCTGTAACTTTGTAATTTGATGTTATATTTTGCTCAAATTTTCAGAAACTGATTAAAAGAGTCTTGTCTTTCTAATATTATCATGATTTTTCGCATTTTTGTTTTTCTGGAGAACGGCTCAAATGTATTATATTGCACCTAGTCTACCTAACTATTAGTTGTTTGATCTATAAAGCGTATTTTACTTTGTGTTAAGCTACTTGTATTGTTTAACTGCGCTGTCATTTAGCGCTATTGTACCAAATGCTATGCTTAGCCCTATAACCATCATTAGCTGGCACTTTATTTCCTGCAATCTGATTGGCTGCCAGCATAAGCCCCAGCATCTCGCAGACTAAGGCGCACTGTCGCAAGCATTTATTTCCTGCAATCTGATTGGCTGCCAGCATAAGCCCCAGCATCTCGCAGACTTAAGACGCACTGTCGCAAGCATTGTCTGCCCAGCTTAGATCTTTGCATCTAGCACTTGAAACTTTGTTTACTAATCCAAGTTATTACATATATTTTACAAAGGCCAACCAATACAAGCCTTCTTTAGGTATATAACTTGAGTATAATAGAACCATTTTAGATCCTTTAAGATATTTTAATTCTTTATTTTATTCTACTGAACAGTGCTTGCAGAGCTCTCCACAAGCCCCAGCGGTCAGCAATTTCACTGACTACTGGAGGATTTACCACCAGCTACTTTTCTCAAACTAAACAAGTTTAATGTTCAAAATTATAAGGAATTGATGGTTGAATAACCTTAATACCACCGACTACTCTGTCACAATCACTGGCTACATTAAAATTTATGGAGAGCCCTGGCTTGCTGCGGCTCACCTTCCCCACCCCTTTCTTTGTTTATTATTGTTGTCGCTTAAGACTATTTGCTTAAGACTATTTCCGTCATTGTATTTACTGGATTTATGGCATAGATCTATCTTTGGTATTTGTTAAGAATCTATTCTGTTACATGTATGTGAAACCTTAGATACAGGCAAATAACAATCCTGTCCATTAAATACATATTCAGGTTACAAAAGTTGTTTTTCCATATTTTCTTAGTTTGTAGACCTAGTGAGAAGTGGCTCAATATTGCGGTTTAATACACGTTTGTTAACAGACGGGGGTGTTGTACGTCTTCTAGCTTTAATTGTGCAGGAAAACCCAATTCTAGCACTGAATTTGAATAGTAGGCTACCTAAGATAACAAACCAGCCATATGCACATGATTTCAAAAATATTTGAGTGTTTAGCCTCAACGTATTTGACGTTACGAACAATGGTACCCTGTTTTTCTACAGTTGTCACAGCAAACACGAATCCTACCTGTCACGTCATATTCGTTGCGGCTAAACATGGCCGTTGCACTACCTTCTGTTTATATAGGGTACACTTTATATAATTTGTATACATGTAATTTGAAACCATGTGTCTATGAAACCAGCTTGCTTATGGTTTTCAAATTATACCACCCGGTAGTATTTGAAAATTAAAATATGAAGGCCTAGTGATAAAGTAGAGGATATGGGTTGATTTTAGTGTAATGTTGAATTTTATTTCACCGAGTTCTCACAGAAAATCATTATTACGCCACTCGTGAAAAATTAATTTTCTGTGATCACGAGTGAAATAAAATTGATCTTGCACCAAAAATTAACAAATTTTCTGTTTATTATATGCCTCCATTTCCCTTAAAAATGTAGCATAATTGGCTTCTGCTAGGGTCACAAAGCTCGTACGATATCCGTACGAATTATGACGTCATTATAACCTAACGTATATTTTAAAGCTTGGCGCCGTTGACGTAACGTTTCTTATTCTGCATGCTACTGGAACTGGCTTCTATAACAGTGAAAATAACAAAATGGTAATGTTACTGTTATTTTCAATGTTATTTTTACTGAAAAATCTCAATAATCAATTGATAGTAAGTACGGCTGTCACCGAGTTTTAACCATATCATCATTCACCTCGGAGCAGACGCTCAATGGAGTCGACGCCAAATCAAAACTCCACAAAAATTGGCTTTAAAAGCCGATATTAGACGATTATCGGTACCGATCGGTTGAGGTGCGGATGTATTCTGTATTGTTATTAGCCCCTTTGACTGCCTAGATCATATGCTTTAACTGTCAAGTTGGTATAGAGAAAATATTTCTATTAGAATAGTTCGTGGGATACAATCCCACTGCACTCCTGTCTATATTTTAGTAGTTAAGTAGGCGTAGTGAAAAAAAAAATATTTTTTTTTCAAATTTTTTTTTTAAATTATAAATGCAAGTTCCTGTGATATAACCAGCTTCTAAAACAGTGAAAATAACAAAATGATAATTTCGCTGTTATTTAAATTCACTGAAAAATCTCCATAATTATCCATTGATAGCAAATAATAAATAGAGGATATTTGTTTACTTTGGCGTAAGATCGAAATTTATTTCACCGAGTGATGACAGCAAATCAATATTTTCACGAGTGACAATTTAATGTTCTGTGATCACGGGTGAAATAAAATTAATCTTACACAAAAAATCATCAAACTTCCTGTTTATCATATGCCTCAATATCTCTTATATATGTGCCGTGATTGGAAAAAATCACTTCGAAATTGGAAGGTCACGACGTAAGAATTATGACGTCATGATGACATAACGCATATTGAAAAAGAGTATATTAAGTCAGACAGGGAAGGCAGCACTCAACTTAACCAGCCGAGGACAGAAAACATTAAAAACACACAAAGCACAATGCCCAACTAAACAAGCGCAGATCCGCGCCGATGACGTTACGTTTCATTTTCTACATGATACTGGAACCAGCTTCTAAAACAGTGAAAATAACAATGTGGTAATTTCACTGTTATTTTCACTATTCATGTATTATGTTCTCTGAAAAATCTCGTAATTCATTGAAAGCAAATACTATAAAGTCGGTTATCGTATCGCCCGACACTCATAGATTAAACCCGTATTACTATGTCGTTCTTAGCAAATGCACAAATTGTCATTCCTTGAAAATTAGCTTGCTGTAGTTATAAATATACTTCCCGGGCTTACTATACTGATTATATTGGGTAACACGAATGTGAATATTTCATTTTAAACTTGGATAGATCATTTGTATAGTCGCGGTAAGTGACTTACTACTACCGACATACGGGGTTTATTTGTCATTCGTATTTAAAAGTTTCGTATATGCATCATTGCTATGTATAATTTGTGAAGTAGTTAAGTTAAACATAATTGCAAATATGCAAACATTTTATCTTTTGCACATACATAGCTTTTTTACTAGTGAATTTCTTTTGGTTTACTTTGGCTTAAATCTTGACAAATATATAGCATCATCAGTAAATGCATTGTTGCTAATGCAGAAGGACATTCGTTATTAGCACTGTTGTTGCTCTATATTGCATAAAATGTGTTTGCCTTTTGGTGATGTTGTTCGTATTAAAGATGCTTGGGAATTCGTTATGTAATGTCATGCATATATTGTGTTCATTGTTGTTGCGGACGGTGTTGTAAGTAACGTTCTAGCAGAGGCTATATTGTTCACCATCCGTCCGCGTATCTGTCTGTCTGCTTGAACAAAGGTTTAGGGTTTGGGGGTTTATATATATATTATGGGTAACATATTTGTAGATTATAAGTTAATTGTGTGGGGTTTATAGGCACTTTTGACAAAGTCTGGACAATGCGAAATCTATAAATGTGTTCAAGCTAGGTATTCGAGAAGGGGCAATCAGAAATATATGCTTGTGCAATGCTCGTTTTTTTTATTCTGACAAAATACATGTATGTATATTATGATTACTACGGAAACTGAAATAGTACAAATGCCACACTTTAACTGGATATTGGTATACCATTGAACTTATAAAGCAAAGTAGGGAACTAAATACTAGGAACACCGATTTGTTATTTTTGCAAAGAAGATGTTTTAAAACTTTTTCTTTAAATTCACTTTATGAATTACATCGATATCGTCGACAATGTATTTTTTATTTGTGATTGCGTTACGTTGTTGCAAAATGCCACATTCGTGCCCTGAACGTGATATTAGTTTACAAATTGTATTAATATTGTCTTTGAACACTGGCCCCGTGTTCACAAAGAATTGGCAGGATCAGATTCAATTAAGCTAAATGTTTTATTTATTATACCGAACATATGTTAATAGAAATACAACTTCTTTTACTCAGATTAAAAAAATCCCTTTTTCATAAGAAAATGAATGATTTGAAGTTTATTCAACATGTTATCTAGAAGATATTTAGGTATTCTGAAATTCATCGTATACCCTACATGGTAATGCATTTAAGCGATGCACTGACGCGGAGATTCAAACTCTTTGCAAATCAAAATATCTCCTCACCTGTATGTTCTCGTATGTAATGGTTAAATATTACGGAAGCGCACATACGTTAGTATCGACCAAAACATCGAATGCGTGTGTAAGTATGATGGATTGTGCTTCAATACGTTTACGTCAGTGTGATAACCCGTACCTTATTAATTAAGCAATGCTTAATATCCAAGTGCTTTTCTTATCTTACCACACGCGTCGATAAATGCATTGGCATACTCAATGTTCTTGACATTTTAATTTGTTTTTCTGTCTTGATATTCGATCAATTTTCAGAAAATTTGTTGTAGTATCACCTTGAACTGGACTACTTTTATGTTTAACTTATTGAATAGTTATTGCGTAGAAGAATATTTTAGACAACACAACATGTAGGTGTCTTTAAACCAGTCTGGTATCCTTAAAACAAGGCGATTTCTTTAACACAGTTTGGTGTGTTTAAAATGTTGGTTTCACGAAAATGGCATTGGAGTTATTTATGAAAATTACTGGCATCATAAAACATATTGGCGTTATTTTAGTAGCCATTCAAACAAGTCGGATGTGCTTTAAAGCATTGCTGTGTGTTTAAAATAGTTAAGCGTCATTAGAATAAATCGACGTCATTAAAATCAAATTGGCGTCATAAAGTATTATAGCATAAAAACGGTGATTTTGCCTATACGTTAACGGGACGAAAACCATGCGTAAACATAAAGATTCACGCGCTGTTAACGTCCAGTTTTACGTATGCTCATTTCAGGGCCGCACCGGCGACTATAAAGGTTGTACAGCTTCATATGAACAGTTATTCCCATTTTATTTCTAAGTACTAACAAGTACTAATTAGTTTTCTATAATATTTAAATTCTGCATTTAAACAAACCCGCAGTATCCATGTTTTCTTGGTATTTGCCGATACCGGAAGTCGACGTGCATAACAATAACTGGTATGACGTTACGTTTGTTTTCGCGACGTCGTCACAAAATCTCCCGCCAAAATATCATTATTTTGAAATACAAACGTATAAATTGATGTTTTGTATGCTATAATAGCGTTTACGCATGTTTTTTTCGCTTTATAACATATGCAGAGTCCCTCGGGAGCGTTGGTGCCCTCGCCCTGGCGGGCTTGGGCACCAACCGTCCCTCGAGACTCTGCAGATGTTATAGCCCGAAAAAGCATGCGTTAACCCTACATTGGCGTCAAAAATAACGGATGTTTGTTTTTAATTAAACTTTAGGACGTCATTTTACAATCAATTCTGTCATTCAAAAAATCGGCTCCATTAAACTTATTGACGTCGTAATGAAACAATGTTGTATCATTAAAAAGTTGTAGGCGTCATATTTTAACGTATTCTCGTCCTTCAAAAAAAGTCGTTTGTCTATGAATCAGGTGGATTTATCATAAAGATGGCGACATTAAAACACGGACTAATTGGCGTCCTTTATACAATTTAAACACGAAAACATGGAGAATCTGACAAATTTGAAGACATTTGAACTAATATCTTGTCCCTGCTTCAAATTCGTATCAACACTTGAACAGCGTCTAGTCTTATAAGTTTATCTGGATAATACCGCCTCCTTTATATCCAAGTGGTTGGGCGTGCGCTTCGAATGCGGGAGGTCTATGGTTCGATCCCAGACCGCGTCATACCTAAGACCAAATAACAAGAGGGCCCAAAGGGCCATAGGTCGCTCACTTGTCCTAGTAGTTCATGCACCCCTAATGGTAGCCTCTATTCCATGTACAAGGTTTACATATTGTCTTATGCTTTATAATTTAAATCACATTTAGACCCAATGACATATTGAAGTGATTTAGCAATGTGACCCAGTTTTTGACCCCGGATGACCCAATATCGCACTTGAGCTAGATTTTGTTGAGATAATGATTGTGACCAAGTTTCATAATGATTAATCTAAAACTGTCACCTCTAGTGTCTACACACGTAATTGTGGACGGACGGACGACGGACGAAGAGTGATCACAAAAGCTCACTCAGTCACTTTGTGACAGGTGAGCTAAAATGGTTTCAGTATTTCCCTTGCTGGACGCTCAACATAAAACGGAAAATAGTATTTCCCTTGCTAGACGCTCAGCATAAAACGGAAACTGACTTCTCTTTTCTCATACCCTCTTGGCGATGGATAACATTAGGAATGAGGTGTCGAGATTGATTTATATACGTTGGTAAAACTTGTTTCACAATCGACCTAGAATAAATTAGTATATAATTAAATCTCCAACCTCGATAATTGAGTGGTTAAGTGTCAGTTTATATGTACAGTATAAAACTGACGCTTCTCTTACAATTGCGTTTATATTCAAATGCATGCAACTAAAACATTATATTTGACCGAGCTTCCACTTTTCGAAATCAACAATATGAAGATTACTATAAGTATCAGACTAATTATTTACAAAAAAACCTGTCGATCGGGAACCCCCTGAATTTTTGATTATCTGTTTACTTAAGTAGTTTGTAAAACCAATTATGATACAGTAGACAATGTTTGTAAACATCGCATTATCCCACGGACTGTATAGTAAAGTTTATAGTAAATATATTAACGTAGTAAAATACTACACAGTATTTACGCAGTATTATATTTCAGTATAGCTCATAATAGACCAACTCGTTGCACTCAAAATCAAACAAGTACAGACAGCCGTATAAATAGCTATTTAATGCAGCAGCAAGTTTAAGGCGTAATTTGTTTTCAATATAAATTTAAAGATTGTGTTTCACATAAACACGCTACATAGTGTATAAATCAATTATGTGCATATTCAAATATTCAGAAATTTTCTTCTGATTTTGTTAACGTTATTTTATGGATTCGTGTATAAAAGTGTCGTATTTGTTATAGCGGACTAATCTGCAGTGAGCGAACGTTTCTGAAAAATGGCTACCAATTTAACAAAAGTTATTAAAATGCGATATTCTGTAGCTCATAAATTTTCTTTTACTTTTAATGATGTTTAAAAATATTCCAAAAACTAGAGTAGGTCCCTATCTAGAAAAGAAAAAATAATAATTATCAGTCTTCCATGGTTGCTGTGCAACCCGTTTTCTAGATGGGACACACTATTTCCTATAGCTTTGGAAACTAAATGGCAGCCATTTTTTTGCCCGCTTCGGAAGGAAATTTTATCATTTTTAGTGCATAAACAATGCGTCAAACTGTTATGAGACACATGATTACTCTGATATTACGAAGTAAGTCGAGTGGGAATCGTTCATATGTGCTAAATATCAACCAATCTAAGAAAATCTAATAAAAACGACACATGTTCCGGTAACTTCCCTTTGCAAAGCGGTTACTTCCCTAAAAATACAATTAGTATAAAGTCCGTTTCGGGTATTTACGTATCTGGACCGGACGGAGATAATTCCACATCGTAGTTGTAGGTTATTGTAAAGAAACTAAAACGAATGCATTTTCGTAATTCCTCGACGAGATGTAATAATAAAATCCCTACAAAATGGTCAAAAAATATTAGCGGGATAAAGGTCACGAAAACTAATTACATGTTGTTGTTATTATCCTCATACATCAGTGGTTAGTCAAGTTCCCAGACTACTATGATATCACAAGGTAAAGAATACTCTGGGGAACGAAAATGGTTGTTATAGGATACAATAAAACCTGGAATTTTCCGTCTGAATATCTGTTATGTTTTGACGATTTGCAACTGGGTTTATTTAACAAGAAAAGGTGATTAAGATTTAAAATGTTTGATATTTAATCGTAATATTTATGATTAATAGAAATGAAAATAGCCTTTTCTTTTGAACAAAAGTACTGTCTGATATGCTCATGCAACCCATTATAAAAAGGTAAAATATCAAATTAGGCCTATTTGAAATCAGTTTTATCTGTGTTTATATCTAATTAAGAAATTTTAAATTAGTTACCCCTAAATTGAGCAGACCTAGAATTAAACAAATTGAAAAACGTGCATTATCCACAGACAGATACATTTTCATTTTGATCGGGCTGACAAATGTTCATTTGGACTGAGTCTTTCGTTACTTCGTACCCAATATTTCTTATCAATCAGCTATCGAGCGCTTTCTTGTGCAACGGACCGCTTCGGTAGGTTGCATAGACGTAGTAAAGCGCTCGGTAGCGCCTTTTGGAAACGGCTTGGTCCAGGTTCTTAACTTCGTAACAGAACAATTTATTGTAAAGTTATGCATCATCAAAAATCCAGGACTAGATCAGCATGTTACAAATAATGTAGGACAACTGACATAGGCCGCTAAAAATATGTGGGTTCGTATACTGGGTTGTAATGACATTAATGCGGTCATTTATGTCCTACACATGTGGAGAGGTTGCCAGTTGTTTGTAAGCAATTTAGTAAAATTTGATAAATAGTATTTTACCTAGTTAGATCAACGTACACCGTAAATGGCAACAAAATAAAAACGATTGACAAGCTGCATAAACTTCATTTTAAATAATTTAAAGATGATACGTGCAACTTGTGTTTAACTTTAAGTTTGTGATCATATATTATCTGGAAGTCAGTCGAAGAGTCATGATATATTGAAAAATTGATAAATAACGGCATGTTATACGACAAATAGTTATCAATTGTATATAATTTTCAGCTAGAAGAATGAAATAATAGTCATTACAAAACGAAATGGATCAGGGCTACCGACATTTAAGTGAAAGTTCAGATGGCAGCGCGAATACCAAGTCTACACAAACTACGTCGTTCAGTTCAAACAGCGACTCAGAAAAAGCCCAAAGACAACTGAGTACAGTCATGGAATTACAAGATAGTCATGACGATATCAAGTTTGCTGATGAAGAGGTCGATACAGATAACGAACACGCGATAAAAGAGGACACCACAAGTGAATATAGTCAAATCAAGCAAAATTGTGGGTGTGGGTCGCTTACTCTCCTAGGGGACAACAACTCAGTACAACTGTTATGCCATTCACCAAAACAAAATAACAAACCGTCCGGGAGTTGTGAGGAGGGTACAAGTCCAGCGTCACTGTGTAACTGTTTTCGGCCGAATATTGACCAAGAACCTCGCAAGGAAAAATTCACTAACGACAATTTTCACCTCTCCGTTTCAAAGAATCCCACAGACTCAGTTACCTCAGACAAATCAAACCCAACAAAAACGTCTAAGCAAACAGAAACTGTGCGTAAAAATCGTATTCATCAAACTGCTAAAAAGCATAAAAATGAACAAACAAATACATCACAGAAAAGTGGGGACAAAGTACCATTGGACGAGCAGAATTCGTACGATGCGTGTAGCACGTGGAACAATGCTAGTCCAGATACATGTTTGGACATCGATACGTTATCAACTTCATCAAAATCGAAAACTCGTTATATCGAGAGCTTTCAGCAGCGTGATCGCTACATAAATGAGTATCAATATGGCAATAACATGATGAAGACGTTGGAAGATAGATATAGTAGAATGATTGATGACATGAATAGAAAACAAGAACTTCTGAAGTCCAGTTTGTTGTGGTTAACTGTAATGTTCATTGTGATCATATTGTGTGTCGCTGTGTCCATGATTTATAATATTACCCGAAATAAGAACTATGTGGGTATTGCCGATGTTGAAGCAACAATAGAACGTCACCTCGATGCACCAGACGTTCGAGCAGAGCTAAGTGATCAGGTATTATGTTTAAAATGTACGGAAGTCAGTGCGGATGTGATGTCGTTATTTAGTCGTGATGATGATGGTAGATGTTGTGTCGAGGACTTGGCGACTCTATCTCATGAACTGAAAGAATTCTTTTCAGAGGTACGTCAAACTTTATAAAGTTTACATGTAGTTAGAAACCGATGAAGATAATAATAAAAAAATTGTATTTCTTTCCTCAAACAATGGTGAAGCCTTTTTGCTAGGATGCCTCAATGGTCATCATTAATTTTGACCGTATCCTTTTACCTCACATATGGCGACTGGAGTTATATTCGAGGAGTAGATCCTGTTTGAATGTCCATAAACTTTGGAACAAACCGCCTGAATAAAAATGACACGTTGAGTCCTGTCCGGTACCAATAGCATATTTCTGGATATGTTTATTGCGTTGCAAAATTGCGTGTACCTATGTAGCCTTATGTACCTATTTGTATTTTCTCTTCAGGATATTCAAAACCACGATAACAGCTTGATCAATATGAAGCAAAGTGAGTTCACTTCATCAAATTGAATTTGGATGTAAAGCATAATTGTATTAGCTCATCGCATGATTTTGATATATTGCATGCTACTTAGCAACAGAGTATAACCTTGAGAAACAGCTGTATATATTTCAACGTTTTATTTGTTTTATTGTATTTGTACTTTACATAAACACTACATTTAATACTATTTAATGCAGTAAATCATCATTGTGTTGGTGTTAAATGGCTAATGGTGTATTAATATGTCGATTTGCTTGAAATTGTAAATGGTATTGTTTATTTTTTAGCAATATATGAATTAGAACAAAAAGCGAACTATCAAAGCTTTATGATCGATGTTGGTGAATCCGGGAATGTTGTTGATCTAGATAATGTACTAGAGAGAACTTTCCTTAAAATTGAAAGTAACGAACGGATGATTAACGCCTTGCTTGAACGACGTAGATCTTCTCTACACTTGGTAGGACGAGGTATGGTTGATTTTATAATACTGATTGATTGATTGATTTATTAGTTGGTTGATTGATTGATTGATTGATTGATTGAGACATTGAGAGTAAGCAATATAAGTTTTAGTACAGGTTTCACGATGTACCTATTACATAACGTAATAAATTCAAACAAATATGTGAATATTACTTTGTTAAGAAAGCATTGACATTCTGCTGCCTTTTTTGACATAGAAAACTACGTTGGCACGTTTTCAACTGATTAAAGTTCGAGTAAGCCATGAATAAATTGATTTGTAAAAACAGAGTTAGTCGGTATAATTATTGTTATCACAGTTGGCTGAATAATTTGCTTACAATTTTAGTAATAAATGTTATTAGGCTTAAAATAAGATATCTCAGATTGTAAAAAGACCACACGGAAGCTTATCATACACTACTTATTGTATTGACAGCGGATGGTCGTAAACTACAATGGCAGTACAAGTCAGGTAATATGAAACCTGTGGAGACCAACAGTGGTGCTACCATCTCTGTTAGTGGTGGATCATACTTCGTGTATTGTACAATACGATTCCTATGCAATCAAATACAGACAGACGGGCGGTAAGTAAATCAAGTGGCGTCGCAGTTTGGGGGAATCAAATGCACATGTGCAGGTATTTTGTCCTGAGTGTTAATTTTCGTCTCTTCAACACCGATGTCTCTGATCAAAATGCTTAATTATTCAAAGATGCCTTATCGCTAAATTTCGATAAGTCTGTACAGATGATCCTACACTCACAAGGCAGCGGCTTTCAAAGTAAATCACATGGATAGCATAGAAGACATAACAAGATGAGGATACGGTGTCCCAACCACTGAGCGGAAGCAAGGGACAATGACATTGTCTTGTCATGGTAGAATACCCAACTAGTTGAACGAAATTACTAAAACATTCACTTAACATGTAAACAACATTTTATATATTTTAGTGTAAGTGTTGGCTACAAACTGGATGAAGTAGGAAGGCGTGGTGGACCACAGAGTCTGGCTACAGTAGAACATCACTGTACTAACGGTTCATCAACAGAACAAGACTTGGTGTTACAGCGGATTGTCTCAGTACCAGTGAACCAGGGAAAGACAATCAGACTCAGTGTATTCAACCACATACTGCAATACGTATCCAATACTCACGATCATTCATTCGGAATTTTCGAAATCTGAGAATAATACACTGAACAAAACTTATAAACCGACACTTTATCAAATGTTATATCTTAGCAATTACTTTATAGATCTTCACAAACACTGTCAAATCTTTATTTAAGACCAACAGCTACTCGGTGCATATTTTAGATCATCTGCAGCTGCATGCCAAGTCTGTTAAATGGCACTTCCTTGTTTGGTGCTTAGAGTATTGAATTGGTAGTTCCTGGGCTGTCTGACAGACCCCAGCTGTGTCGGTATATTGCGACGAGATGACATATGCTCTGCCAATTACAGATGCTATGTAAATTAATTGCCAACAACTCGCATTTCATAAGGTGTCAGTTCATAAGTTTTGTTCAGTGTATATATTAACCGAATATCTTTGCTACTGCATACTAATGACTAGAATGCTATATTTTATAAGACAAAATATCTAATAAATAATAATAATAACTTACGAACATAGAACTATCAGCTAGACAGTGTAGACTACTTATCTATATATAATTATATAGTGTAAATAATTTCTTGAGTTGTATGCACGACTGAGAAAAACATCGAAAAAAATGTTGATAGTGTTTGTGAAAGATCAACATCTTATAAACGAAAATTTGTAAAATGGTTGTTATAGCAATGCTATTTATAACAATGTACAAAACTGTATATAAACTGAGTATCTTAACATATATTAAAATGTATTCGTATACTATAAAAGGCGGACTTTAAGCATTGAATGAAAAAGTGCATATTATTAACATGTATATACGTGATGACACATAGGGCAAGGTAATCATGTACCCGAGTCATGTTACTTAATTGCAACAGTACTTAGGCAAGTATCATTTGACTTAGCTTTCTCAGTCACACTTATTTTCCGGAATGTGCAAAAACTTGTTTCGTAAATTTGAACTTCCTAACTTATTTTGCAATACGTCCAAACATATTATACTACATATAGCAAAGCTTAATCATGTAAATACCCTTGGCACTCGTATACGGGGCATGATCACTATATCATCTTCAGTAACTCCATTGTCCCGTACTGCAACAGGAAAATACCCGCAACTGCTCATACCCCTAATCTATTTCGATCACTTCATCTGGTTTTCAGTCAAACTGACAAGAAGTGGATTTATGTTGTGATTCAGTATAAATGCTTTACAAGTTGTCGGAGTATTTGTTGACAAAAGAAAGCCAATTTAAGCAATGGTCCATAATAGTATAACAACTAATATTCATACAGGAAATTTTCAGTTGTACTTCGATTTCAAAGGAAACGAACTAGTATAAATATATACGTGAATTTATTCCACAAAACAGGAAATATCAGACAGAAATCCCTAACGTATGTAACCGCATATCACTTCCAGCGTATACAATTGTGTTAATTATATTAGATGTTTTAGTCATGGGACTTTTTGCATGGTTTGTATTTCGCTACTGTTTTTTGAGAACGCATATACATGTATATAGAAACTTTAAATGTCGGTTTCAGATTTTGTTACACAACCATATCAGATCATGTATCGTGTTGTCCTCTTGTGTTCAACAATATTTCACAAGGACTGCTAAGGAAACGAAACTAGTATAAATATGTAAGTGCACTTATTTAACACAACATGAAATATCAGATAGAAATCCCTTATATAAGTAACCGCATACCACTTCCAGCGTATACAGTTGTGTTGTAATTATATTATATGTCTTCGCCATGGGCGTTTTTGCATGGTTTGTATTTCGCTTCTGTTTTTTGAGAACGCATATATAGAAACTTTAAATGTCGGTTTCAGATTTTGTTACACAACCATATCAGGGAATGTATCGTATTGTCCTCTTGTGTTCGTCGATAGAATGATTTGTTATTTAATATAATATTACAGTAATACATCGATATAACGATCACTAATGAGAACTTTGAAAATGGTTGTTTTGTTAGCAAGAAACCCATGTCTCTCATTCGAGATTTGAATGTCAGTCGATTCCATAATCAGAATTGGATTCCATTTTATTCAAATTATGGCTCGACAGAAAAACTTGACTCGTAAGAAATCCATGTTTGTGTCACAGTCAATAGACTAACATTCTCGTGTGACAGACCTGATTCTATCTCGATATTGGGGTTGAATAAAGAATAACACATTAGCTAGGTGGCCTTAGTATTGAGGTGATGGTTTACATACGTACATTTATATTGTATTATCATGTTCTATATGTTGTAATCATCATGCCTAATCTCATATGGCCGTGTTAATACAATCGCTTGTACAAATTGTTTGCTTAGAAAGTATCATAAAGTTTTGCTCATATTGAGTATCAATCACTGATTTAATTACATGTGTATGCATATAACTAATTAGATTTTGGTCAACAGAAGAATAAGCAAGTTGTTATAATTATTTATCAACACTTTTTTATACACATATACACAAATGTATGCATGTAATCATGTATATAATTAGCATTATATTTGTCATATCTTATCATCTGTATAGAAAAGCAATTTGTTTTAAGCAGACATACTTTTTTATGTGTGCCGTGAATGTCTGTTTGTCAGTTTGAACAGATCATAAATGTGTTATTGCTAATTCATCATTTGCTACCCATGTTGTACTGATCTCAAGCGTTAGGGCTGCGTCGTAAAGTACGTTTCCTAAAACTCTTTTTAAACTGGCATGAACTTCTTTATTAAATACATCGGTATAATATAGAGACATTTATTACTCAAATACAACGTCCATTTTTGGCATAAGTTTGTGTTTACTATTTCTTGGGGGATATAAACAAATCGACTGATGTGTTTAGTGTTCACATCCTACCATGTGACATTATTATCTAGGCTATCGTATTGACATTTATCTTCAACTGGGTTATATATATTATATATATGTATATATATTCACCTGGTATCATCTGTTATCACGAATGCATCATTCACGTGTGACCTCTTTTTGCAACAATTTCATACTGACACGTTTAATAATCATTGTTTTAGTAAATGATTAAAATTGATATGTCAGTTATCAAATATATTTGAGAAACATTTTTAGAAATCGGGCAAATGCATGACAGTAACTAGGGGGAGCATGCGTCGGCGTACCTCCACCTCTAATCTTCACTAGTCACCACTTCAAGACTCGATTTTCACCCCCTGAAAAATCTTAGTTTATATCGCAACAACGTATAGGACCAAATAACTTATACGGCGGGAAGACTTAGTGGAAAGTTCGAATCCCAGTAGATGAATGTTCTGGACTGGTCGATAGATTATCGCCAGCTAGTGAAATAATGATCACCATGTGCATAGCGGGACTAACGCCGGGTGTCCAAGGTAGGAGTAGGCCAGAAAGCGCGTTCGGAAAGAACGATCGAGTCTTTTCAGCCAATTATGGCGACTACATAAATAGTGGTGGCACTCACCCAAAAAGTATCTTATTTTCGGCAACCCTGTTCATCATATTTAATGAAACTTATAACAATATTTTTATACAACTTATGTTTTTGTCATATCATGATTGTGTCTATTATATTTGCATAATGCTATTTACCTATGATAATATTGAAATAAACGTGGTTACCAAAATGGGTCCTCAAACAAAAATAAATAGTGTTTTTACTATAATCAATAAATAAAATCTACTTTAACCGTGTTCGATGCTCAAAGTGCTGTGATATGTTTGCTGTACATGTGACTATTGTATTTTATTGTTACAATGCAACCAGTTATGTATGCTCTCTAAAACATGCATGCAATAAAATAATCTTAAATAAAAATAATGCTTAGCGTTTTTTATTTAGTTACTTTACATTATCGTATATAATCATCCGTCATTGGGTACCCCATGACATTACATTGAATATGCAATTACATGTTGGAATAATAAAGACCAATGAACAAGACAGCGCTCGTAAAACTGCAAGTCTAGTCACCTTAATCCCCCGAGATGTTTCAGACTTATATTTGCCCTTTCATTTCTTTATCATAATTTTATAGATTGAACGACGTCCGAACAAAATGGAAACAAATGCAAATGAAATGTACTTCAGGGTACTGTTTTATCAAACTTTTTTTAAGCGCTATCATATGGGAATCGTAAACTTACGATCAAATTTAAAATCTTTATTATTTGTTTACAATTATGAAGTGTGTTAAATGGAGCTGCAATATAAATAATGGTTCAGTTAATGAACTTCTACAAACCATGTCCGTCATCAATTTGCAGTTGTTGAAAGATTATAAATATTTTAAGTTTGAGCGTAACTTTAAGACTTTCGTAAGTTCTTTGATAAAATGTGTTTCTGTCTGTTTAGTCCGATGGCACTTTGTTCAAAATAGTCCAACGGATAGAATGCACATCATCTGACACGACTCGCGACCTTCTATTAGCATGATTTAACAGCTGATAGATTGTATATATTTATACTCGCGGTTGTATGTTTCATAGCGGGGAGTTTCACGAAGACGCTCGGGGTATAATACCTACACAAATCTAAAGGACCTATATTGCACAGTTTGCTTGCGGAAATGTATACATTCAATACAAGAACCATGCAATACATTCATGCGTAAAGGCCAGGATCAAGTCAACTTAGACAGGAACAAACAAAAAACGGACAGGAACAGACTAGAAACCAACACCTACGACTATGAACGGATACAACCGGATTATATATTGTGTGGATCGTGTCCAAAACAGTTGATCGGCTGTTGCTGGACAAGTAACATATTCGCCGAATAAGTTACGGACAATTACCGCACACACGAACGTATCGGTATGAGGCTGTCCGTACACACGCAATCCAGTAAGGTGTTACTACACCCTATAAACATCAAACAAAGTACAAAATGACTGAATAAAGCATACTAATCTGCTCTATGAAAACATTTATTCTTACTGAGTAAGTCTCGACGGAGGCCGGCCGATCAAAGACCGACTAGTTTCTGTGTTCCGTAAGGATGATGGACGATTTGTATGAATCGCAGACCTACAACAACCTGCCAATAATCTGGTACACAATGTTCTTTACTATCCAGTAAGTCGTTGGGACTTATGTAGTAGGCAGAAATAAAACGCAATTCTGGCTACAATGTTTTAATGTTGTATATATTCAACTATGTAATACAGTTAAAATGTAAAAGATGAGTCCTAGCCTAGCCATGTTTTCGAAATACGTAAAGCCAAGAACAGAGAAGCTTCTAGTATGGGCCCAAAAATTATTAAAGTTTTAAAGAGTTGTCGCCCTTTGCTAAAATGTGTATATTGTTTTTGCTCCACATACATGTACTTATTGTCGTAGTCAATAGAAGTAAGTATAGCAAGTTGCATTTGAATATCTTTAACCATTTTTTAACTTTGACCAATGTTATAGTTTTTGAAGCTGAAAAGGGGCATAAGTCAAAATTTATCAAAGCTAGAGTTGTTGCCCTTTGCTAAAGATAAGCGTATTTCACTGGCAATAATTATAGCAAGTTTCATTTGAATATCTACTATCGTTGTGAAGTTACAAAGAAAAAATATGAAAAATGAGTAAATTTGAATTCAACAAAGGGCCATAATTCTTCCAATATTGTAGCTAGAGTAATGTAACTTGTCATAAAATCGTGTTTTGTTGTTGTGAGCTTATGTTTTTTAAATCTCAAGTTGATATCTTTAATGGTTTTTAAGTTATCAAGAAAATAAGCTGAAAATTGATGAAAATTTGAATTTTACAAAGGGCCATAACTCTTCCAATAGCGAGAGTTATATAACTTAGCATAAAATAGCGTACTGTTGTTGTGAGCTTATGTTTGAAGTTTGAAGTCAATACCTATAATGGTTTTTAAGTTATTAAGAAAAAACTTGAAAAATGTGGACGGACGGACGGATGGACGGACAGGGTGATTACTACAGGGCACGCAAAACAAATTTTGCGGGGCCCTAATTAGTATATTATTATACCGACATATTTAAATCTCCAACCTTGGAACTTGAGTGGTTAAGTGTCAGTTAACATGTACGGTATAAAATATCGCTTGTCTTACAATTGGGTTAATATTCAAATGCATTCAACTAAAGTATTATATTTAACCGAGCTTCCACTTTTCGAAATCAACAATATGAAGATTACTATAATAGTATCAGACTAATTATTCACAAAATTTTCCATGTGTCAATCGGGAACCCCCTGAATTTTGGATTACATGTTTCTAAATATACTACGATATAACTGTTTACGTTTTCGGAAAGTGCATGTAGTTTAAAATGGGTTATGTTTACAAATACACGGTTCAATTGTTTTGTTTTGTTGTTATTATACAACTTGGTCTAGATCAAGTAAAGTATATAGGCGTTCAAAGTCAAATTAGAACAGTTATAAATATAAACTCGCTCGTCAGGTAAACTTTATATAGGGTCGATATCAAATAGTGTGCAATTCTCATTCCATATATCAAAGGCGTGGTGGTGTAGTGGATAAACCCTCATTCCCTTCAAGTTTCTATTTTATTGTTGTAGGTTCGATCCTCACTTCGGTCAACTTTTTTATTGCATGTATCCATGTTATAAAGTCTTATATTATTCTGCTGTTTTAATGAATCGATACTTCAAAGTTATCAAAGTTTCATGTTGTAGTGAATATATTAATCAAAGCACTGAGAGTGCTGATGGGAGGCGATCTGGTTGCTGCTACTAAAGCTTAAATCGACTTTACACGTTTAATGTTCGTTTTCTTACTGCCGATCTTGTCTTGAATGTCTATATAGGCATGTTGGGTATCTAAATAATTGTTAAAAGGTGCATATTAATTTATATGTAATACGTGTATTGAATGCGTATATCAAAAGTGGCTTTAGAATAATCCTACGCGCCTATTTATCAGATTCTACACTACCGTCTTGTAATCACTTCCCGCACAGCGTGAGACCAGATAGTTGAGACAGTCTAAAGAGAAAGCGGCTAGCTAGTATAGCGACACCATATGATTGCATAACAGTACCGTATACGATTCATTGATAAAACCATCACTTGACCGTAGTCTGAAGTTTCTAAAAATAGCTATACAACCTGGACATTTGATGAACACGTCATTTTCGTATTATGGAACAAGTTCAGTATCGGCTGGTGTAGTGATTTTTTTGCAAAAATATCGATTTAACGAACAGTTTTACAATAATTGTTGATCTTAGAATAATAAAATGTTGCTGATTGGCTTAAATCAGTTAAAAATTTTGGGGAAACATATGTAGCAGTATTGGGAATGTTGACAGTTTCTGGAACTACTTGAATGCGGATTCACATAGCAGCCTAAAGGCGGTTAATTTTGTATTAAGAAATTGGCAATAGTAGTAATGAGAGGCTTAAACGCCTGCCAAAAACGATTGTTGAGTGTTGTACTGTATATAAAAATAAAATAATTGAAATACGACTTGATAAAGAATGAAGAAATAACACAAAAATTAATCTCCGTAAATTGAAACCTTACTTCGTGTATGTTATTATATTAGTTACAAATAAAAAGTAAGGTACTTGTAAAAAGATATAAAAAATTTTGTTAAGAAACTTGGATGGGTGTCGAACCAGTGACGAGATTGAACAAAATTACTAGCATAATAGCGGCATGCTTACCCACTTGATTAACGAGACGATGTGAAAACTGTTTTTCAAGTCTTATACTATTGATTGAAGGTATCTATTTTATTATATAAAACATAAGCCTCTCCTATTCTTTTGAATGGGACAGTTCCCTCATTAGTATTACTTATTGAAACGACAGTAGTTGGACAAACATAAATTGGCTGGGCTAAATTTAGCAATAGTAAATAAACACAACAGTGACCTTCACATCTAATTAACCGGACAATTTGGTAAACATCATAATGGGGCAATCATTTCTTAAATAGCCCCAGTGGCACAACCGGGCGATCTGGGTTCGTGTACTGGGTTGTTATGACATTAATGCGGTCATTTATGTCCTACACATCTGGAGAGATTGCCAGTTGTTTGTAAGCAATTTAGTAAATTTGATAAATAGTATTTTACCTAGTTAGATCAACGGTACACAGTAAATGGCAACAAATAAAAACGGTTGACAAGCTGCATAAACTTCATTTTAAATAATTTAAAGATGATAGTGCAACTTGTGTGCAGTATTTTAATTTTTTGATCATGTATTATCAGGAAGTGAGTCGAAGAGTCATGATATATTGACAAATTGATAAATAACGACATGTTATACAACAAATACATGTAGTTATCAATTGTGTATAAAATTCAGCTAGAAGGATGGACTGATAGTCACTAGAAAGAGAGATGGACCAGAGCTACCGACATTTAAGTGAAAGTTCTGATGGCAGCACGAATACCAAGTCCACACAAACTACTACGTTCAGTTCAAACAGCGACTCAGAAAACGCCAAAAGACAACTGAGTACAGTCATGGAGAAACAAGATTGTCATGACGATATAAAATTAAGGTACACACGGAATATGATGACTCCACAATTGAAAACAGAACATTAAAGCAAACTTGTGAGTGTGAATCGCTTACTCACCTAGGGGACAACAAATCAGTAGAGATTTTGTGCCATTCGACAAGAGAGAAAAACAAACCGTCTGTGAGTTGTGAGGGGGTTACAAGTCCAGCGTCACTATGTAACTGTTGTCTGCCGAATATTGACCAAGAACCTCGCAATGAAAAATTCACTAACGACAATTTTCAGCTCTCCGTTTCAAAGAAATCCAAAGACTCAGTAACCACAGAAAAATCAAGTCCAACAAAAGCTTCTAAGCAAACTGAAACTGTGGGTACAAATCGTATTCACAAGTCAGCTAAAAAGCATAACAATACACAAACAAATACATCACAAAAAAGCGGGGACAAAATACCATTGGACGAGCAGAATTCGTATGATGCGTGCAGCATATGGAACAATGCTAGTCCAGATACTTGTTTGGACATTGATAAGTTATCAACCTCATCAAAATCGAAAAACCGTTATATCGAGAGCTTCCAGCAGCGTGATCGCTACATAAATGAGTATCAATTTGGCAACAGTATGTTAAAGACATTGGAAGATAGATATAGTAGAATGATGGATGATATGAATAGAAAACAAGAACTTCTGAAGTCCAGTTTGTTGTGGTTAACTGTAATGTTCATTGTGATCATATTGTGTGTCGCTGTGTCCATGATTTATAATATTACACGAAATATGGATCATGTCAGTATTGCCGATGTAGAACTAACAATAGAACGGCACCTCGATACACCAGAAGTTCGAGAAGAGTTAAGTGATCAGGTATTATGTGTACCGTGTATGGAAGTCAGTGCGGGTGTGATGTCGTTGTTCAGTCGTGATGATGATGGTAGATGTTGTGTCGAGGACTTGGCGACACTATCTCATGAAATGACATAATATTTTTCAGATTTACGTCAAACTTTATAAAGTTTACATGTAGTCAGAAACTGATGAGGATAATAATAACAAATATTGTATTTATTTCCTCAAACGACGGTGTTGCCTTTTTGCTAGGATGCATCATTGGTCATCAGTAATTTTGACCATATCACTTTACCTCACATATGGCGACTGGAGTCATATTCGAGAAGTAGATCCTGTGTGAATGTCCATAAAGTTTGGAACAAACCGCCCGAATAGAAATGACACGTTGCGTCCTGTCCGGCACCAATAGCAAATTGCTGGACATGTGTATTGCGTTGCAAAATCGAGTGTATCTATGTGGTCTTATGTACCTATTTGTATTTTCTCTTCAGGATATTCAAAACCACGATAACAGATTGATCAATATGAGGCAAAGTGAGTTCACCTCATCAAATTGAATTGATATACTATTATTTCTTTAGCACTTTATGGGGTTAACTATTGGCTGGGTGTTACATTTAACTTTTGCAAGAATTCACATTATCTCAGATGATACGAATAAGAAAATAAAACGATTTGGAAGTAAAGCATAATTGTATTAGCTCATCGCATGATTTTGATATATTGCAACAGATTATAACCTTGATATACAGCTGTATATATTTCTACTTTTTATCTGTTTTATTGTTATTGTACTTTACATAAACAGTACATTTAATACTATTTGATGTAGTAAATCATCATGGTGTTGGTGTTAAATGGCTAATGGTGTATTAATATGCTAATTTGCTTGAAATGGTAAATGATGTTGTTTATTTTTTAGAAATATATGAATAAGAACAAAAAGCGAACTATCAAAGCTTTATGATTGATGTTGGTGATTCCGAGAATGGTGTTGATCTAGATAATGTACTAGAGAGAACTTTCCTTAAAATTGAAAGTAACGAACGGATGATTAACGCCTTACTTGAACGACGCAGATCATCTCTACACCTGGTAGGACGAGGTATGCCTACTTTTATAATACTGATTGAATGATTGATTGATTGATTGATGGATTGATTGATTGAGGCATTGGGAGTGAGCACTATGAGTTTTAGAACAGGTTTCACGATGTACCTATTACATAACGTAATCAATTCAAACTTATATGTGAATATTTACTTGTTAAGAAAGCACTGAAATTCTGCTGCTACTTTTTGACATAGTAAACTTAGTTGGCACTGATTAAAGTTCGAGTAAGCCATGTATCAATTGATTTGTAAATACAGAGTTAGTCGGTATAATTATTGTTATCACAGGTGGCGGTATCGTTTGTTTACAATATCGGTAATACATGTTATTAGGCTTAAAAATAAGATATCTCAGATTGTAAAAAGACGGCACGACCACGCGGAAGCTTATCATACAAGATTTATTGTATTGACAGCGGATGGTCGTAAACTACAATGGCAGTACAAGTCAGGTAATATGAAACCTGAGGAGACCAACAGTGGTGCTACCATCTCTGTTAGTGGTGGATCATACTTCGTGTATTGTACAATACGATTCATATGTAATCAAATACAGACGGACGGACGGTAAGTAAATCAAGTGGAGTTGCAGTCTTGGGAGAATCAGAAGCGCATGCGCAAGTGTTAATTTTCGTCTCTTCAACACCGATGTCTCTGATCAAAATGCTTAATTATTCAAAGATGCCTTATCGCTATATTTCGATTGAGCATTTTAAATAATACTTATGTCTGTACAGAGGATCATAGACTCACAAGGCAGTGGCTTCCAAACTAGATCACATATATAGCATAGACGACATTACAAAGTGATGATACGGTCGCAAACACTGAGCGGAAGCAAGGGACAATGACATTGACTTGTCATGGTAGAAAACCCAACTAGTTTAAAGAAATTACTAAAACATTCACATAACATGTAAACAACATTTTATATATTTTAGTGTAAGTGTTGGCTACAAACTGGATGAAGTAGGAAGGCGTGGTGGACCACAGAGTCTGGCTACAGTAGAACATCATTGTACCAACGGTTCACCAACAGAACAAGACTTGGTGTTACAGCGGATCGTCTCAGTGCCAGTGAACCAGGGAAAGACAATAAGACTCAGTGTATTCAACCATATACTGCAATACGTGTCCAATACTCATGATCATTCATTCGGAATTTTCGAAATCTGAGAATAATACCCCGAACAAACCTTAAAAAACGGACACTTTATCAAATATGAGTTCTTGGCAATGACTTGCAATAAATCGTCACACACATTGCTAAATCTGTATTTAAGACCAACAGCTACTCGGTGCTTATTTAAGATATTCAGCTGTGGCATAAAATTGATTAAAATTGTATTAGGTATTCTTCCTTGTTTCGCGCTTTGCGTACTGATTGGGTAGTTCCTGTGCTGTCAGTATAATGTGTTGAGATTACATGTTCTCTGGGAATTACAGATACTCTATAAAGTAATTGACATGAACTCACATTTCATAAAGAGTCGGTTCATAAGTTTTGTTCAGTGTTTATATTAACCAAATATCTTTGAAATTGCATAATAAGTGCATATAATGTTGACAATAATTCATAGATCATAATTAAAACTTCCGAGCCTAAAACCTATCAGCTAGTATAGAATACTTACCGACAAGTATACTAGTATATAATTATATTACATAATATAAATAATTTCTTGAGTTGTTTGCACGACTGATAAATCATCGAAAGGAATGTTGATTGTTTTTGTGAACGATCAATATCTTAGAAACGAAATGTAAATTTGTAAAATGGTTGTTATAGCAATACTATTTATAACAATGTAAAAACTGTATAATTTATTATTTACTTCATGTAAAAACTGTGTATTTTATCATATTTAAAAATGTATACATTTAATATAAAAGCCCGACCTTAAACCTTGAATGTAAGGATGTATATTATTAACATGATACACATAGGGCAAGAAAAGCATGTACCTGAGACATGTTACTTAACAGTAACAGCAACAAGGAAAGTATCATTTGACTTAGAATTCTTCGTCAGACTTATTTTCCTGAAAGTGCCAAAAAATTAAAACTTTTTTTGCAATACGCCCAAACTTATTACATTTAGCAATCGTATGTGAATGATCATCTTCAGCGACTTCATTGTCCCATACTCCAACAGGAAAATACCCGCAACTTCTCATATCCTTAATCTCTTTGGACCACTTAAATATGACTTCTTGCTTTCAGTCTAACTGACAAGATGTGAATTTATCTGGTTATTTTGCAGGTAAACAGAATATTTATTTGACAAAAGACAGCCAATTAAAGCAATGGTCCATAATGATAATATAACACCTAATATTTAAACCGGAAGTTTTGTTACAGTTGTACAAAGGGCATAAACTTTTTCAACAAAATGTCACTACGATTTTAAAGGAAACGACACTAGTATAAATATGTAGGTACAGGAAGTATTAGATAGAAATCCCTAACATAAGTAACCGCAAAACATTACGAGCGTATACAATTTTGTTTTAATTATATTCCATGTTTTCGTCATGGGACTGTTTGCATGGTTTTTATTTTGCTACTGTTTTTTGAAAACGCATAATTATAGAAACGTTAACTGTCGGTTTCAGACTTTGTTACATAATCATATCAGGGACATTTAGTTGCATCGTAGACATCTTGTGTTCGTTGATAGAATGGTTTGTTATACAATATAATATGACAGTAATACATCGGTATTACGATCACTTATTATATGAGAACCTTGAAAATGGTCGTTTTGTTAGCAAGGTACCCATGTCTGTCATACGATAATTGAATAATCAGAAGTGGATTCCTTTTTATTTGAATTATGGCTCGATAAAAATCATGTTTGTGTCACAGTCAATAGACTAACATTCTCGTGTGACAGACCTGATTCTATCTCAATATTGGGGTTGAATAAAGAGAAACACATTAGCTAGGTGGCCTTATTATTGAGGTGATGGTTTACATACGTACATTTATATTGTATTATCATGTTCTATATGTTGTAATCATCATGCCTTCTAAGACTAATCTCAGATGGCTGTGTTAATATCGCTTGTACAAATTGTTTGCTAAGAAAGTATCATAAAGTTTTGCTCATATTGAGTATCAATCTCTGATTTAATTAGATGTGTATGCATATAACTAATTTGATTTTGGTCAACAGAAGAATAAGCAAGTTGTTATAATTATTAATCAACAATGTTTTGTACACAAATGTATACATAATCATGTATTTAATTATAATTATTTTTCAAATCTTATCATCTGTATAAAAAAGCAATTTGTTTTAAGCAGACATACTTTGTTTATGTGTGCCGTGAATGTCTGTTAGTCAGGTTGAACAGTTTATAAATGTGTTATTGCTAATTCATTGTAATATGTTCCATATGATCTCAAATCACGTCCATTTGCTACCAATTTTTTACTGATCTCAACCGTTAGAGCTACGTTGAAAAGTACGTTTCCTAAAACTCTTTTTTAACTTGACTAATGATCTTCATTACATACATCGGTATATTATAGAGAACTATTCCTAAAATGTAATGTTTTGTCACAAGGTTGTGTTTACTATTTCTTGGGGATATAAAACGATATCGACCGGTAGCTTGAACATTCTTATGTGGCGTGTTTAATGATTACATCCTATCATGTGCCATACATATCTAGGTTATATTATTCTCTTTTCACATTCATTTGTATCTACATATTCACCTGTTATCGTGCATGCAAAATTCACGTGCTACCTCTTTTCCGTAACAATTTCATACTGACACGTTTAATAATCATTGTTTCAGTAAATGATTAAAATTGATATCAAACATATTTGAGAAACATTTTTAGAAATCTGGCCAATGCATGACAGTAACTAGGAAGAGCATGCGTCGGCGTACCCTTATCTCTAATATTCACTAGTCACCACTTCAAGACCCCTGAGAAATACTAGTTTCTATCGCAACAAGGTATAGGACCAAATGACTTATACAGCTGGAAGACTTAGTGGAAAGTTCGAATCCCAGTAGATGAATGTTCTGGTCTGGTCGATAGATTATCGCTAGCTAGTGAAATAATGATCACCATGTGCATAGCGGCCTAACGCCGGATGTCCAAGGTAGGAGTAGGCAAGAAAGCGCGTTCGGAAAGAACGATAGTGTCTTTTAAGCCAATTATGGCGACTACTTAAAGAATGATGGCACTCACCCAAAAAGTGGCTTATTTTCGGCAACCCTGTTCATCATATTTAATGAAACTCATAACAATATTTTGATACAATGTTTTTGTCATATCATGATTGTGTCTATTATATTTGCATAATGACATTTACCTCTGATAATATTGAAATAAACGAGGTTTCCCAAATGGGTCCTCAAACAAAAATAAATAGTGGTTACACTATAATGGATGAATAAAATTTACTTTTATAGTGTTCAATGCTAATAGTGCTGTGATATGTTTGCTGTACATGTGACTATTGTATATTGTTGTTATAATGCAACCAGTTGTTTATGCTATCTTAAAAATGCATGGAATTATTGGAATAAAATAACCTGAAATAAAAAATATTTCATAGCGGTTTTTTTTATTTAGTTACTATACATTATCGCATATATAATCATTCGTCATTGGCTATCCCATGACATTACATTGAATATATAATTACATGTTGGATTAATAGAGACCAAAGAACAGGAAAGCGCTTGTCTAGTCACCTCAATCTCCAGAGATGTTAAATACTTATATTTGCCCTTTTATTTCTTTATCAGAATTTTATAGATTCAACGACATCCGAACAAAATGGATACAAATGCAAATTAAATGTACTTCAGGGTACTGTTTTATCAAAGCGCTATCATATGGGATTCGTAAACTTACGATCAAATTTTAATTCTTTATTATTTGTTTACAATTATGAAGTGTGGTAAATGGAGCTGCAATACTAATAATGGTTCAGTTAATGAACTCCTACAAACCATGTCCGTCATGAATTTGCAGTTGTTGAAAGATTATAAATATTTTAAGTTTGAGCGTAACTTTAAGACTTTCGTAAGTTCTTTGATAAAACAGTACCTAGGTGTTTCTGTCTGTTTAGTTCGATGGCACTTTGTTCAAAATAGTCCAACGGATAGAATGCACATCCACTGACACAACTCGCGACCTTCTATTAGCATGATTTAACAGCTGATAAATTGTATATATTTATACTCGCGGTTGTATGTTTCATAAGCGGGGAGTTTCACGAAGACGCTCGGAGTATAATACCAACACAAATCTAAAGGACCTATATTGCACAATTTGCTTGCGGAAATGTATACATTCAATACAAGAACCATGCAATGCATTCATGCGTAAAGGCCAGGATCAAGTCAACTTAGACAGGAACAGACAAGAAACGGACAGGAACAGACTAGAAACCAACACCTACGACTATGAACGGATACAACCGGATTATATATTGTGTGGAATATGTCCAAAACAGTTGAACGGCTGTTGCTGGACAAGTAACATATTCGCCGAATAAGTTACGGACAATTACCGCACACGAACGGATCGGTATGAGGCTGTCCGTACACACGCAATCCAGTAAGAAGTTACTACGTCGTATACACATCAAACAAACTACAAAATGACTGAATAAAGCATACTAATCTGCTCTATGAAAACATTTATTCTTACTGAATAAGTCTCGACGGAGGCCGGCCGATCAAAGACCGACTAGTTTCTGTGTTCCGTAAGGATGATGGACGATTTGTATGAATCGCAGACCTACAACAACCTGCCAATAATCTGGTACACAATGTTCTTTACTATCCAGTAAGTCGTTGGGACTTATGTAGTAGGCAGAAATAAAACGCAATTCTGGCTACAATGTTTTAATGCTGTATATATTCTAATATGTAATACAGTTCATTAGTACTTCGCGTTTAATTTAAATCAAATGTAAAAGATGAGTCCTAGCCTAGCCATGTTTTCGAAATACGTAAAGCCAAGAAAAGAGAAGCTTCTAGTATGGGCCCAGAGTCGGAACTTACTTGCTGATGCCCTGTTTGATAGTTTTATCAAACTTCAGTCGATATGCGTCATTTTACCTGTCAGTTAGCATTTTAAAAGATACGATTGGTCAAACGACAGGATGGGGTCCCTTCCCCCCACGTGGGTTGATGACGAAAGCTGTTTTTCTGACCAGTTGGTGTTAATACGTTTTTAAGCACCGCACTTTTGGTTACTACTTTTAGTAACAACCTTAGACTGACCGTCGTAAAATAGCTATAAAATGGCTAGTTTGTTTACAGGTGACATTAACTTATTATGAACACAAAATGACCATAATATAACAAATCCGAAGGGATCCACCAAGGTTTGTATTCAAGGGAACACTTAAATATTTTGACTTAAGTTTAAATATTGAACTGCGAATGTTTTCCAAGAAACAAAGCATAACACATATTTTCTTTGTGATTATTGTAGTACTCTACATAATGCTTCTTAAATATGACAAAAGCTTAATATCATTTCCGCTAACATAGCGTACTGATGCCATTGCGGTACGATCTTTGTGGAATTGCATTAACATTTAGCGCCAAAAAGTTTTTATTTTTCTATAGTAGGAATATAAGGCTAGACAAAGGGGTCAGGGGCAATGCCCTAAAGGGGCCCTAAAGTAGGCTTGTCAAGCTAAAAAAAATAAGTTTTTCGCGCAAGGGTCACATCGTCATTTCCGATGACCTTTAGTCGAATCCTACTTTCGGTTTGGTGTAGGTGTGTAGCATCCGGATGTATCGAGTTTTTATGAGTACTGCAAGTCAATAGTGTCTCAGGGACGGGGTATAGGGACCATATGAATTTCTCATAGTCCTCCAAAAAATCGTGGTGGCGGAAAGGATATCGCGATTTTCCTATTAAGCTGACACAATTAAGGAATTTTTAAGATTTTAACAAAATTCGAATGTTTCCCTTAAGATGCTTTGTGAATACCAACACAGAGCACCTCTCATTCCACGTATTTAAGTTACAATGTAATGTGCAGGGAATTTCAGCAAATCGAACATGTATTGACTGAGTTTATACCTACACATGTCAATGTTTATGCTTATGCATGTTATAACAGGTGACAAAGACATTTTTATTGACATTGTTCTTGGAAGTCTTGTCGCGTTGATCTTTATAATCATTAAAATGATTTTGTTTTGCACGAGATAGCCTTTTTCGCTTTAATTGGATTTTCGTGTCATATCCGAGTCTATAAATAGATACAGATAATATGTGAAAGATTTTCAATATTCATGTATGATTTTCTTCCTGGTTTGGCGTAATTCAAATACAAAAAATCTATTCGCTGATCGTAAATCATATTTGACATCATCAATGTTTGTGTACAGTTTGTACAGTGTGTTTAGGTATGTCTATTGTATACAAAAATGAGAACAAGAATAGCCAATCAAATCTCATGTTACTGACCAAGAGTTAGATATGGCGTGATCTGATTGGCTGTTGTCCTTATCCTTAAGTCAAGTAATATCAATATTTAATACCACCCTTGTTCAATAAAGACAGTAATAAGAAGAATGCAATGTTTATGTTCACCATATTTCAAATTATAATGCGATACGCCATAGTAAGCAAATATCAAATATCATTACTTTCTTTTGCATTATTATTTATTTCCTTATTCATTGTTCGTTGTTGGAAGATCAATTCATATTGTCAAATAAGTTTCCTCGTAAGATTAAGATTTCGGGAAACTTTGGATGCAGGTCTAGTGGTAGCTTTGATGGAGTCGTGATACATTTTGTTACAAAGGGAGGAATCATAAGGCACCGTGTGGAGCAGGGAAGGCATCAAAAGAACTCCCGATGTACTCCCGGTGTAAAGCGTCAGTTCAACTGCATCCGGAATGCACCTACGATAGTATTTAGGAGTTCCCCGACGTCTCAAGAATGCTCCTGCGACATATTGTGACATAGCGGTAACATCGGGAAGTTTCAATGCAAGAATGTAGTCCCGACGTCATATCGCCGGAACGGCATCCCTGAATTTCGGGGACTGTTCAGGGATGCTTCCACGAAAACTGATTTCCCTGATGTAGCGATGTTTTGCTAAAATGTCGGGGATGTTTGCTTTCATAACGGGAATATGCACGAGCTGTCATGTAGACTAACGATATACGCTTTTTGGGAATAATAAGCCTGCACACGAAGATTGTAACAGACTCCGCGAATATTTGCCGAAGAGTCGGTGAGCGTTCCCGATGCGATGCATAATTACGGCTATTTCAGATGGTACCGCTTTAATTTTCTGCAAAACATCGGGCGTATCAGAAGCCATCTGAAACTATTGAAGAAAATATGTATATTTCCACATCTCCGCTGACTTTTTCTCAGTGGGACGTCGGGATAACATCATCTAGCTATACAAAGAGCAAAGACATAATTACATGAAGTTCGAATAAATGTCTACAATTCCTGTATTTGACTTATGATTACATGAGTTCCGGGGATTTGAAACTGTTTAGGATATCACCAACAAAACATAAATCTTATTTGAAAGGTGAAGATAATAAAAATAAGAAACTAATAAAACTGTAAAAATAATCTCGTTGAATTTAAATTTGACATTATCACAGCCTAGGCAAGATTTATTTTGTCACGTTTGTATGACACAACACTGAAAAAACAGAAAAAACGCACAATTCGCTACAATGGCTGTCACAGAGCAATTGTATATTGAAAAATAGCAAATTATGGATAAACTTATGTTTTCTGACATAGACAATGTCAGTATCTACACATAAGAAAAATAATTTTTCAGGTACAATCAAGTTTAACATATTTTTTCCGACTATGTATGGTCATAAAATAACAAAAATACCCTGTCACAAGCTACAGTGCTCTATTTTGTTTTGTTTTATTGCTTTGATACATATTCTTGTTTAATCTTTTTAGAATGGTTTTGAATAGACATAAGGTTGAAATTTGATTTTATAATGATGCTGACATCTTAAGGAATCAAAACAAACAAAAATTTCGCGATGTTGGCATGTCACAGAATTCTATGTGAATTACGTTACAGTTTTTGAGCGAATGAAATATAGCCCATGCATGTACTTACGACAAAACTAACAGTCCCAGAAAACATAGAGTACATGTAAAAATAAAAAAATACGCGTCTACTTAACAAAAGCTGTGATTAAAACAAAAAAATATTGCATAAAGTTAGAATTGTCAAAATTGACATTTAAATTTGAACTACGTTACAATGTATTCCACTATTATAGAATAAAAGCAGGAACGTGCTTTAGTGTGAATGTGATAATACCAATGTAGTATCTATAATGAAGTTGTTAAAACTTGGTTATGTCCGATTCACATAAAATTGTACCACTTATAACAAGGACTCGTGAAATACGCGACTGTGAACTACGTGACTGCACGTATCTAAAAACGTTATATTGTTCATGCATAGAACTTATTGCTCAATCGAAATTGTATCAGTGCACCCGTACTGTACGGTGGGAGTATTGTAAAACAAAAATGGTGAGTCTTTGGCATTTTCGTACAACACTGTACACTTAAGGACTTTAAAAACGCCTCACCGAATTCAAAACCCAATATCGCTCAAAGTATTTATGTTATTGCAATATAATTTTACATGGGTATCAATTAATCTTTCCTACATGAATATCAGTTTAGTTTGTAGTAAAATATTGTCTCGTTATTTTCTTGGAATCCTGCATGCGCACTCACCCCAGTCAAAAGTGTGGGATTTTCAATACAGGCTTTGCGAGGCATTATACTCTTAATGTGCTCATATTTGTGAGATGGTGTAGGCACACTAATTCGTCGAATACACTTGTTTATCGTTTTGTATTCTTTCATTTAACCATATGCAAGTTTACAGAATGTTGGTTTACTTTTACACACGCTCAAATCTACCGCATGTAAACATGTTTAAAAGGATAGGATTTTCAATTTGCCAATTTTAGTAATACAACTTAAAACTTCATGGTTTTGAATGTCTGTGAAATTCGTGGACATTTTTTTGTTATTGACTTTATTTATGTCAGTTTTAAACAAAATGACAGGTTATTGTTGAATTTGAACACGCGTAGAAACTATTGTGAAAATCTTATATGTGACAGGAGGTCCGTTTTAGGACTTCGTAGACGAATGTGACCCCGCATATTAGGATAAATTGCGCCCTTAGCCGGTATTGAAAATCCAACACATTTGCTGAGGGTGAGTGCGCTTGCAGGATTCCCAGAAAATAACGAGACAACATTTTATTACAAACTAAACTTATTGACACGTAGTAAAGATCAAATAATACACATGTAAAATTATATTGCAATTACATATTATTAACTACTTTGAGCGATATTGGGTTTTGAATTAGGTGAGGCGTTTTTAAAGTCCTTGAGTGTATGTATTTAAAAGTAGTACTTAACACGGTGTTCATATAATATATAGCTGTTAAATTAATTTGCGTATTGTGGGAACTATTTGTTTTATAATATTATGCAAGGTTAAAGGTGTTTCCACTGAAACAAATGTATCATTCAGCACAAAAAGTAATATAGATATGGTAACGTAGTTCACAAAATGGTAACGTAGTTCAAATTATAATAAATGCCTATTTTTCTGATGTTTACCAAATATAAATAGCTAGCACAAGCGTACATAGATAGGGAGGAGGCTGATAAATGATATGAATACTTTAAGAAGGATGCACAGGGAGTAAAGTAATGCGTGAGTGACAAAACGTTGTTAGTGTCACGGTCTGAACCTGTTCACAGTATGGATGAGGGAGTGTGTTACCCTCTCTGTATCTGTCTGTATGTCTCTGTCAGCCTCTCTGTATGTCTCCGTTAGCCTCTCTGTATCTGTCTGCATGTCTCTGTCAGCCTCTCTGTATGTCTCTGTTAGCCTCTCTGTATCTGTCTGTATTTCTATGTTGGCCTCTCTGTATATGTTTGTATGTCTCTGTAAGCCTCTCTGTATGTCTCTGTCAGCATCTCTGTATGTCTCTGTCAGCCTCTCTGTATGTCTCTGTATGTATGTCTGTCTGCCTGGAATGTCTCTCTGTGTGTGTTTGTATGTTTGTACGTGTGTCTGTCTGTTTGCCTGTCACTATACCTCATCATGATTTGCTTCCTAATATATATAGTTGTCTGCAGCATTATTAGAGTAGAGCACCAGTTACCCATCAGCTAAATCCAAGTACATGTATCTGTGTTGATGGTCATTCAGTCACAACAGAAATATCATAGATCCTTTATGCAACAATTCAACTGGAAATTAGGCTGCAGTATTTTTCTAACTTTAAGATGTTATGTTTATTTTCAGGAAACAGTTGTTCCAGATACACAAAATGTATAAGATGCCTACCTCTAAAACTGCAAGATACCTACATATGCCTGTCTTCTGAACAAGCCCGATGATTGGAGAGGCTTTTGTGATTGTTTTACATGCATTTGTGTATTCTAATGTTTTTAACTCTGGATTCTTCCATAGATAAACATACATTGATTTGGACAAAATAACTATTTAAAACATTGCACTGCAAAACTAAAAGAACAGAAGCACCCAACCCGTTGAAAACATGTTTTCTTATAGGATGATCTATGAATGATATTGATTCATCATTATTTCATGTATGTATTGTTATTAACATGCATTTGTTTGCTTAATTAGTCATTTGTTAGCAATATCCTTAAAGAGGGGGAAGGTTTTTGTTGCTGTATTGATAACATGCCTTTATTTATATGTATTATAAAAACTATGTTCTATATTAATACTAATAAAGATGTAAACGAATGATTTGTTTTTATTATTTAATAACTTTAACCAGTTATTAGGAAGCCACCTTAATTTGAGACTCTTCAGACGTTCAGAACGAAGTATGCTCGGAGAGTATCGGTGTAATGTAGTCAGATAATAAACACTTAACATATTGTGTTTATCCTTGGTGTCATTTACACATGTGCTGTCTGTCAAACTACAAGGAGACCAGGACACAGGAGTTTTGTGTGCTAGGCAATGGCTGAGTTAAGACCCTTGGCTTAGAAATCAAAGTGCCTGTTTTCAACATGTTTACTGAGTAGAAGCATCATTTATAGTGTTGGGTATTTGGTCATTGTAACCATATAAGGCCCATACTCGGGCTAGCACACACATGGTGAGTCTAAGGAAAAGTCTATTAGAAAAAAGTTTGAGAAACTACATCTATAAACCAGTATATTCTTCAATTAAGTAACCATGGTAACAAGGAACAATAAATTTCTACAAAAAAAGGAAAGAACATGAAAAATACATGTTCAAAAATTTTGCAACCATCTCAGGGTTCGAACCTATGCAGGACAAATGTCGGTAGCCGCAGCTGAGTCTCGTGAGTGGGCGCTTGCCGGCAGTCGGTAGAGCATTCGCCCTGTAAGCGAAGGGTCCCGGGTTCGAGCCCCGGTCTGGTTGCACATTTTTCTCACCCTGTGACATTAGCGTCACGTGAACTACGTTACCAATATACAGTAACATACTGAGTGAACTATTGATGTCAACAAGAGTTGAATGCACATGCGATATGTGACTGTCTATTAGATATATACGTGGTACTCCTTTGAAACCATTTTCATTGTTAATTTAGTTATAGTTCTAATAATAATGTTCAACATGCTTTCATGTTTACATGATTTACTTAAGTTGATTTCTGTAGTTCAATCAGTGATCAATAAAACGATATTGATTTCTGTGAAAATCATCGTAGAGTGAGATGTTCATTTCAATTGCAAGTGGCAGTCGTAATATACTTTCATATGTACAAGTATAATAAAAGGATATAAAATTATGGCGCTGATAAACGCATACAGTTTAAGCATTCGAACAGAAATATAGAAAGGCATAATCGATGACTGAAAAGGCGTCGGAGTTTGAGCGAATATAAACGTTATGTAACTAGCAGTTCTTGGCAAAACTAACGGTGACTTGCACTTACAATTTAGTAAAACAGAATCATATAACTAGTTAATAAAGGTTTGTAAGGGTGAAGATGCACACTATATATGTGTGTGTCAATTCAATGTGAACTACGTTACCATGACAATAAGTGTTATATCTTCACTATCAACACTTAAAAGTTTTATGTTTTCAATATTGTTTGGTAATATGATTCTGCATAGTTGTTTGTTAATGTTCAAACAAGTTTGTATCATATATACAAGTATAATTGTTTATCTTAGAGATTTAAATCTTACAATATATGGATTTTATTACCATAGCTGATACATACGAATAAATATTAGACATTTAAAAAATGTTTTGAATCTATGTTATCTGGGCTATTTAATTAACTAACAATTGGTTAAAATACTGTTTTGATGATTAAAAAATCAATCGCAACATGTTTTTCGTCTATCAAACATGTTGTTGGTCAGACTGAAGATATGTGGTGAGCTACGTTACCAACCAGTGGCTTTAGACTTCATAGGAGTGTGGATTCTCCATTTAACATGACTATCCACAAGACTGCACTGACGTAAGCACTTAATATGTCAGTATTGTAAAGGCAATTAAATCGATGTAGGATTTTCTATTCAGTTTACCAATTAAAAATGAAAATATATCTTTTTATAAACACAAAACAATTGTAAAAATTGATTAAGTGTCGAGTATTTAAAGATTTATTGTACCAAATAGTGTATCCTGATGACAAACTTAAAAATTTGAAAAAGTTTTATTATTCAGTTTGATAGAGTTGGACAAACTATCAATAGTTAATTGGAATTGTGTTTTTATTTATACTTAAAAATCGAATAGTCAATTTAAACATCACGTAGAACACAGGTGGAAATTAGTGAGTATTTATATCATAGGAAACAAACATGTTTCGAGATTCTGGAATTTTTTTGCTTGTTGAATTCGTTGTTCAAAAGATTCAAACTTTCAGAAAACGTAAAAGAAAATAAAGATTTTAGCAAAAAATATCGTGGACAAATTAGAGCACTGAATTGTGCGTTTTTCTGTTTTTTTTTCAGTGATAAAGCACATAACTTGTTCAACAGAACCCCCAGGTTTAGTCGTATCAGCTGATTAGTAAACAGAGTAACCACCAAGCGTTAACCAAATGATTGTTTATAACTAATAAATGATACATACAATTATGTATACAAGTTAGATTGACTATAAACTTTGATCAATACATTCAATGGTGTACAATTGTAAAAACCCATTTGTAAATGTATCTTTAACGAGTAGCAAACTAGGGTTCCCTCAAAAACGACATTTAGGAACGTATGTTGGAACGATTTTCTTCTGCAACCCTTTGTTGTTCTGGTCTGATTTGAAAAGAATTTCACAAGAATATTACTATTGCCACAATCTTCTAAAGTCCATTCAGCCTTAATTCCGTAAACAACGCTAGGGGGTTTATGTAGATAATTATAGACATGTATAGGAGGGAGGGTCCAACACATGAACGCTATGGAATTTCGATATTTTGATGACGGGACCTAGGACTATGGTACTTCACTGTGACTTGCATTATCGACTAAAATGACCATGTCTTTTTATTGGCCTGTGCAAACACAGTCGGTGAAAGTCCTTTTTAACTACGCTTGGTTTGTAAATAGTCATTGTACTGCTGTTACATGAATAGTACCCACAACCAACTGGCTAGTATGCTAGTAGTATTTTCCATTGTGTAGGATTTGATTACGGAGCATATTATGAGGGGCAAAGGATTTAAAGTAATTAACATACATAGTAATCTATAAAGTTCATTGGCTCACCGATTATAGTGTCGTTCCTAGAAAACGGGGTTATGTATTATTCTATTTTAGGGACAATTATCTCATTTCGTGAAAGTGTACGCCATATCTGCCAGATCTGCTATTTTTACACTTCCCGGTTACTTTAAACGGTAATCGCGCACGTAAAGTTTTCAGTTTAAACTTGGATAGATAATTTGAATAGTCGCGGTAAGTTAGCTATATGATCATTTATTTCACCACACAGCAGTACTTAGTGTATTTAAAATATAAACATTTTGTGCAACTTATATCGCGGTTATATAACTGTATAGCATAAAATACAAACTACCTATGTATACTTTTTGCTCAAACAATAGTCAATATATTTACTAAACTATAATTGTTGTTGATGTACTTTTCATAACATAATTTTGCCGATGTTGTTGTTGACGCTATTGTTTTTGCAATTTAGTGTTTGCACGACTTTTTCGACCAATCAACAGGCTTGATTTCCGTCGACTAAGTATAGGATAGAACATGAGTAGGGGTTGTTTATGAAAAGTAACATCGAGCGTAGCGAGATGTTAGTTTTCATATACCACCCCTACGAAAGTTCTATCTGACTTAGACCAAAGCTAAACAATGTTTGTTTATCAGATACATTTTGCGCATTTATCACCTACTGAATACTGTGATTAATACAAAGTACACACAATAAACAAAAACCAGTGAATTGACCGTTCATGTAATTAAATCAAGGTATTTTGGTGCATGAGTGTTTTTATTGGTGGCATTCCATTGGTAAACTTTTATTCTTAAACCTTCATGATTAACAATTGCCTTTCAACACCAAGTGCATATGCTTGTGTATTGAACAGATTAGAATGGAAGATGTAGAATTTGACTTACTTGATGAAAATACGTTTTTGTAATTTGAGGATGTAACTGTGACACAGTTAGAGCATCTTCCTACTCTAGATTTTTAGCCGTGGATGTCAATGAAAATAAAAAAGTTAAGAAAGCTGAAGCGCAATAAGTTGAACAAATAAGGCAATAACTGCATTTTACATTTTTTAAATATTCTTTTCAGAAATATTCAGGACCAGCGATTTTGCCTGATTTTAGTTCTTAATATTTCACTTTCTTTCTGTAATAAGAAAACCAAGTTTCGAGAACATTATTTGGAATTCGACGTCAACATAACCTTCATTGAAGTACGTAAACGTTAGAAGAAATGATGGTTCAGGTTATTCACCGCTTTAAGATAACGTTCGAATCTTGACGGCGGTATGTCTGCACTTATGTTGAGACAGTCATGACTCCTTTCGCTGGCTTAGAATTAGACGGTCGTAAGTACTACTCATAAGTACTACTTACTACCTTATAAGACTCATGCATATTTCAAATCTGCATCTCAATGTGCTTCTTATGAGGCTAGTTTTATGAAAATCGGAAGAGGTCATGTTGACCAAACTAAAGCTTGTTTTTTAGACAGGTATTTCTTGTTTTCTCAAGTATTGACAGCGATTTAACAGTTTCAATATATTTTTTTATATTTGTATGCATGATTCTTAAGTATTAGGGCTCTTGTTTTGATACGAATTACGGTCTACTCATAACGAGTTTTTATAACAACCTATAACAGCAAAGTTTGTTTTCGTTGAACATATGATTTCTGTATTTGTTTAAAGTCGATAAATTGAGCTTGCTTTATATCACAGTCATCATTGTACCGAAATTTACTTTCACGTTTGACATTTATGTTTTCTTGTTTATCATTGTTTACATGACGCTTGAATAATTTGTACGTAGCTTGACTCACAAACTAAGAAAAATCGAATAGATTAAAGTCAATTTCTTTGCTGGAAGATTAATGTTTAACAAATTATTGTTCATGCTTATGATCATTGTTACAATCACACAAATCACACAAATATGTCAGCAGGTTGTATTTTCAATAAAGATTACCTGACTTGAGTGGATTATTGTGCTTGGCCTAAATAGTATTGGATAAATCAATGCAAGTTCATATACAACACTTTGTATATATACCACATCAAACAGTGGTATATGGGATTTATTCAATACTTTTTCTCCTTGTTGATTGGCTAGCTACAGTTAGCTATGGTCTAATCCCTGAAGAACGTTCTATTTTTCAAAATAATGCGTCTTCACCAAGAAGTAATTTGTAGTCACTGCACATGCGCACATAGACCGCGCCTCTTCGTGAGCTTCGTGCGAGCGTTAACAATGAACTATTGATGGGTGGTATCAGTAAAGAAAACAATACACCCTACACGCATTCTATTGTTGGACACCCCTCATAAAGTGTGGCCGTCCAGTTGACCATTAACAGAGATATTTTCGCGCCCATTGACAATGCGCTGACCAATATAGAGGCACGCAAAACTCGTGTTTCTGATGGTTTTAACAATTGTGGGTGGGACAAACACTAAGTCGGTTAGAGTTTAAAACGTTTTCTTCAAGATTATAAACACGATTTGCTATCGCTTGCTAAGGTTTAATTCTTTGATAAACTCTAACCTATACTTAGTGCATGCTTGTCTTGTAATACCTAAAATATCTATAAAACTTTCTACGTGGGTATGGGGGCCATAGGAAGATTATGCAAACCCTTATAATTTTGTTTCTGTTTAAACGGGTACATGTAGTTGCTCAGTTGAGTGAAGATGGCAAGGCAATTAATAATCAAACCTCGATATTGAATATCGAGCTAGGTTGAATACCGATCCTGCTCGGTAAACCATATTTGAAAAAGCAAAGAATACGGGAGATGTACGATCTTTGGAAAAAAGTTAAAACCCCATACCTCATTTGAATATCATAGACATGAAATAAACACTGGTATCAAGCTTAGACCAGAAAGGAATTAAACGATCGTTATTTGGTTGGCGGACGTCATACACAGGAGCCGTGTTGAACCGAATAAGGCTCGCGCCGAATATGGCTCGCGTTTATGGATGATGTACACTTCGATATTCGACCCAGCTCGATATTCAATTTGGCTTGTTGCGCGAACTTTTTCGAATATCGATTAGCAAGATATCAAGATAGCTCGATATTCAAATTCTGTTCGAATATCGATTGTCGACCTTGCTCTATATTCAATCAAGCTCGATATTCAATTTAGGCTTGCTGTGCGATTGTTTTTCGAATATCAATTACCGAGCTAGCTTGATGCATTTACCATTATGGTTACATATTGATTGCCCACCTCGCTCGATATTAGACCTAGCACGATATACAAATGAGATATGGGACTTTAACTTTCTCTAATATTTATTACCGACCTGGTTCGGTATTCAACATTATTTTTATCCATTACTGTACTCAACTAGGTTGCCATTGAAACGGAAATAGCTACAATGTAATGGGATGCTGGCGTAACTTAAAACTTATCAAAGCTCTGTAATATGGCATATGGATATGACACTAGATATGCGCTCTTTGAAGTATGCAAGATATTTTGAATAAAGCTTATGTCATGTAAATATTAGTTAACGTTTTCATTTTTATGTTAAATGTATTACAATGTTTCAAAATAAACCATTTCGAATGTCCAATTAGGCATGTGATTTTCAATTCGTATGTCGACATTCATATCGAAATTCATCAAAATCTAGTGTGATAAATGCCAAATTCGATATTTGACATTTATTTTGACATTGGCCAGAAATGTGCAGAATATCGAAAGTCAACATTTTATGTTCATTTCGACATTCGCAAAAATGTGTAAAACTCGACATTTGATATTCAATTTGACATTCGCCAAAATGTGTTAGACATTTGACATTCATTTTGTCTGTCGACCAAAATATATAACCAAGATAGACCAATGTCGAATTTCAACAGTTGACATTCATTTGGACATAGATCTACATCAAACAATTGCCATAAAAGTCACATTCCACATTAAAAAAATGGACTGAATGTCGAATTCGACATGTGACATTCATTTCGATATTAATTCAAATTTATTGTCGTACATCTCAAAGGGCGACTGTCGAAATGTCGAAATGAATGTCAGATGGGGAATTGGACATTTGATTCAGTATTTGGAATGTCAAAATGAATAGAATTATACATTTCGAAATGAGGTAAAATGCCAATTATCTCATAGCTGACATTGTAAATTTGGGATTACGCATATTTCTATTCATACGGCAAATGTCGATAATCGCACATTGTCAATGATTAGCGCTATTAAGTTGTTTATCTTAGGAATTGCGGGGTTTTCAGAAAACGAACTGCATATATCACCTTCAACTAGTCTTATTAATCCCCAGCCACGAAGCGGGAGGGGATTATAGGAAAGGTCTCCGTGCGTGCGTGCGTGCGTGCGTGCGTGCGTGCGTGCGTGCGTGCGTGCGTGCGTGCGTGCGTGCGTGCGTGCGTGCGTGCGTGCGTGCGTGCGTGCGTGCGTGCGTGCGTGCGTGCGTGCGTGCGTGCGTGCGTGCGTGCGTGCGTGCGTGCGTGCGTGCGTGCGTGCGTGCGTGCGTGCGTGCGTGCGTGCGTGCGTGCGTGCGTGCGTGCGTCCGTCCGTCCGTCCGTCCGTGCGTCCGTCCGTCCGTCCGTCCGTGCGTCCGTCCGTCCGTCCGTCCGTCCGTCCGTCCGTCCAACTTAGCGTTTCTCTATCTGATTTGTATCAATTATTTTGACATTGTCCATAAGTCTATTTACCGCTTGACATGACAATGCGCTTACAAATGCTGACCGCAATTATCTTCATTTTATA
Source organism: Spisula solida (assembly GCA_947247005.1). Classification (NCBI taxonomy): domain Eukaryota; kingdom Metazoa; phylum Mollusca; class Bivalvia; order Venerida; family Mactridae; genus Spisula; species Spisula solida. The sequence continues at coordinate 40,378,708 of OX365956.1, forward strand.
TCATGAAGACATGAAATTAACTAATTCTCCGGCGTCCATTACATTTAAAACATGGTTAATGTGCATATAGTATGTTTGCAATTAGAGTCGCATTCAAATGACCACACTTCTTCATGTCTAGCCTGGGATAATGACGCTTTTGGTGTCGAAAAGTTAATTTCGTTGCAAAATTGTCACTGTAGCATTATGTACGAGGGGGTATCCAGAGTTAACCGGATTGGTGCTATGTTTTGCCATGTTCATAATTGTTGACTGTTCAAAATTTTGAACTGATTCTTATGTACAAGTATACTACTTTTTAGTTTTAAACAAGTAAACAGGACACTAATGTTCATACATTTATGGCTTTATATTTTCGTGCGACTTTGCATGTTTATTCAGTGTTGTTATATTGTCGTTTGCATGCTGCATTTCATCAATAGGCGCACTTGCTATCATAGAGCACAATTAGTCACGGCACCAAGCCGCTTAGCAATTCAAAACAAACTGGCATACTTATCAAATGTGGTTCAACAAACTCTGATATTCACCACTATCATGTTTATTAATCAACAAGCGTCATCAGAGATATATCTAAAACATGCACGCATGTAGAATCAGAGGTTTAAAGAAGGTGCTGAGACACTGGCAAAAGCTGCAGAAGACTACCGAATGTTTCTTCACCAGGGAAACATGCGACATGACAAGTGTGTGTTGCGAAACTGTCAAATCGATTTTGACTGAAAAACTTCAAATTTAGTACGAAGAAAAATTATGCTCGTTTATGATGTCTAAAGACGCGATTCTCAATATTTCTATCGGTCATGGAAGGGACAAACATGAGTGCAACCAATTACTGCTCTCATTCTTTTGAAAATTTAAACCGATCATACTCAATTACCATTGTATTTATTCAAACTGGTTCAGCTAACATTAATGTCAATTGTCTGAACACTACAAAACAATTGTCGTACTTATGATTCGATGAACGTACGTAAAATCTGACTGGATAAAGTGCTTACTCGCTCCGCCCTTCCATCATTGTTTGCAAATTCGGAATAGCTGCTATACATGCTAGAATATATACAAATTACATTTTCCGAAATGGATAAAGCACTCAATATTATTATGGGAACCCCCTCAAAACTTGGCCTACCGATTTCCTTGAAGAAGTAGGTTAATCTTGTTTATAAAACGCAGTAGTATTACGAAAAGTGGATTATCGAAAGTATTATAAGTTATCTATGGTGAAACATGAGTTTATTTACGAACTTCCCTTTACCTATTATATTTCAATGTCACACTACGCTTTTTTGTTAGAATGTCAACTGATAACATTAATTGAACTATTATTGGCACAACACTTGTTGTCGTCTGATAAGGAAGAAGTATGGATAATCTATAGTGCGCGAAATATTAAAACACAAATAATATGAACTAATGCACAGCATATTTTTAGCGGACCTACATTATTTGTAACATTTTTTTGATGATGCATAACTTTACAATAAATTGTTTGGTTACGAAGTTACGAACCTGGAGCCCGTTACCTAACCAATCCGTTTCCAAAAGGCTCTACCGAGCGCTTTCCTACGTCTATGCAACCTACAGAAGCGTTCCGTTGCACAAGAAAGCGCTCGATAGCGGTTTGATACGAAATGTTGGGTACGAAGTAACGAAGGACGATACGAACCTGCTAACGTTTGTCAGTCCGAATGAACATTTGTCAGCCCGATCAAAAGGAAAATATATCTGTCTGTGGATAATGCACGTTTTTCAATTTGTTTAATTCTATGTCTACTTAATTCAGGGGCAACTAATTTAAAAATGCGTAATTAGATATAAACACAGATAACAACTGATTTCAAATAGGCCTAATTTGATATTTTACCTTTTTATACAGTAATGGGTTGCCTTACGGCCTGCGTATAGTCCGCTATAACCTCGTAATTTTATTACGGTGATTTACCGCCGAAATTAGTTAACTACGTCGTATGAATTTAAGCGGGTTTATTAGAGCACAGTGAAAGTTCATAAAACATTATGCAGGTGTATTGTTAAAAAATACACCCCCACGGAAGAACTTATTACAATGTTTTGTAATTCAAGTATAGAACAAAAGAAAAATATATTTTATTTCGTGTTCTGTTTTTGTTATTTTGAAGGTAAACGGTAGTGTAATATTATTGCCTTCAATTGCCTATGTTTGAAGTACATATATATCTAATATTTACGTTTGCTGTTCGATAAATTTGTTGAATTGTATTATATTATTGTAGTACTAACGAACTAATATTCAAAATCAGTAGAATTTTACAGACATTCAGATATGTCTCGTATCGCAGGTATACAGTTTAATAACATAAACCGAACACTGACTATTTCACATGTCAATAAAAACAGTCAGCTTCGCATATATAACTGCCTGTGGTCGTCAAACTAGGTAAAGTCGCCCGATTTCCAATACCAGCAACACACTAATTTCCGAAACCGCATTTTCTTTTCTGAACGTTTTGACAATATCCCAAATCTATAAGAGCGAACATTTGTACATTTTCATTTTGTATAAGAAACTGAAATTAATTCAATCATGCAATGAAGTAAACAAAACGAAGTAGGCCTTAATAAAGAAAACGTCAATATAAAACTAATGACGTTACATTGCACTTCAAAAAATAACAATGTACGTTATCACATGAAACTTGGTTATATGTGTATATATTATTTATTTACTATTCTATATATACTTCAGCTAAAACGATGAATTATAATCACTAGACATAGAGATTGACCAGAGCTACCGACAATTAAGTGAATGTTCAGATGGAACCATCTACACAAACTACTACGGTCAGTTCAAACAGCGATTTAGAAAACACCCAAAGACAACTGGGTACAGTCATGGAATTACAAGATAGTCATAACGATATCAAGTTTGCAGATGCAGAGGTTGATACAGATAAAGAACACCCGATAAATGAGCACACCACAATTCAAAACAGACAATTGGCGCACACGTGTGAGTGTGAATCGCTTACTCCCAAAGGGGACAACACTTCAGTAGGGCATTTGTGCCATTCACCAAAACAGAAAAACAAACCTTCCGTGAGTTGTGAGGGGGTTACAAGTTCAGCGTCACTATGTAAATGTTGTCAGCAGAATATTGATCAAAAACCTCGCAATGAAATGTTCACTAACGACAATGTTCAGCTCTCCGTTTCAAAGAAATCCATAGAATCAGTAACCACAGACAAACTAAACCCAACAAAAGCTTCTAAGCAATCAGAAACTGTGAGTACAAATCTTATGCACAAGTCCGCTAAAAAGCATAACAATACACAAACAAATACATCACAGATATCCGGGGACAAAATTCCATTGGACGAGCAGAATTCGTACAATGCGTGCAGCACATGGAACAATGCTAATCCAGATACTTGTTTGGACATTGATACGTTATCAACTTCATCTAAATCGAAAAATCGTTATATCGAGAGCTTCCAGCAGCGTGATCGTTTCATAAATGAGTATCAATATGGCAGTAACATGTTGAAGACGTTGGAAGATAGATATAGTAGAATGATGGATGATATGAATAGAAAACAAGACCTTCTGAAGTCCAGTTTGTTGTGGTTAACTGTAATGTTCATTGTCATCATACTGTGTGTCGCTGTGTCCATGATTTATAATATTACCCGAAATATGGACCATGTCAGTATTGCCGAAGTAGAACTAACAATTGAACGACACCTCGATACACCAGAAGTTCGAGATGAGTTAAGTGATCAGGTATTATGTGTAAAATGTACGGAAGTCAGTGCGGATGTGATGTCGTTATTTAGTCGTGATGATGGTGGTAGATGTTGTGTCGAGGACTTGGCGACACTCTCTCATGAACTGAAAGAATTTTTTTCAGAGGTACGTCAAACTTTATAAAGTTTACATGTAGTCAGAAATTGATGAGGATAATAATACAAAAATATTGTATTTATTTCCTCAAACAACGGTGAAGCCTTTTTGCTAGGATGCATCATTGGTCATCAGTAATTTTGACCATATCACTTTACCTCACATATGGCGACTGGAGTCATAATCGAGAAGTAGATCCTGTGTGAATGTCAATAAAGTTTGGAACAAACCGCCCGAATAGAAATGACACGTTGCGTCCTGTCCGGCACCAAAAGCAAATTGCTGGATATGTTTATTGCGTTGCAAAATCGCGTGTATCTATGTAGTCTTATGAACCTATCTGTATTTTCTCTTCAGGATATTCAAAACCACGATAACAGATTGATCAATATGAAGCAAAGTGAGTTCACTTCATCAAATTGAATTGATATAATATATACATTTAACTTTTGCAAGATTCATATTATCTCAGATGGTACGAATAAGAAAATAAAACGATTTGGAAGTGAAGCATAATTGTATTAGCTCTTCGCATGATTTTGATATATAGCATGCTACTTAGCAACAGAGTATAACCTTGAGAAACGGCTGTATATAGAGGATATTTGTTTGTCTTGATTGAATATGGTTTATATCTCATCGTGTAGTGATAACATTCAATATTTTCAAGAGCGCGTAGCGCGAGTGAAAATATTAAAATTTTACAAGATGAGATATTAACCATATTCAATCAAAACAAACAAATATTCTATTTATTTCAGGACTCTTAGCCCGACAAAACCCCAACCGGCACTCATTCTTCCGCGTCCCTCCATTATCCTATTGGGTTTGGTATTGTCACCATTTAATACGCGCTTACGGTGTGTAGTTGTTATTACACAATTATAAATACGAGAGGACCAATGAGTGCCCGTTCGGTGTTGCCAAACTATTATGATCAATAACGACAACCACTTTGTATGATTCATACTGTATAAATCTAGCATTTGGTACTTCTATATAACCAATTGTTATGATAATATATTTCAAATATGTACGTATAACAGACGGATTAATGTGTATTTTGGCAGATATGGTCATGGCAGCGTAGAATTAAAACAAGTAATCACTCCGTATTTAAACACTACGGAGTTACACATATGACGAATTCCTCCGCATTTATACACTGCGGAGAAAGATATGCTATTAATGAATTTACTTGGAGCGATCAGGGGCGACATTTTTGAAATCCGAAAACCCTTCCCATGTTGCACGGTAACTCTCATTATGTTGACGCCGCCTGGCGTATGAAGAATATACATGAATGCCGCATGGCATTCAAACGAACCATGGCCGCATGGCCTACCATTTTAACTATTATAAACGCCGCCTGGCGTGCAATAAAACCAGTCAGTCCGCAAGGTACCCGCCTGTACCCAAGTGAATAATCGCCGCATGGCGAGCAATAATCGGCGCATGCCGAGCAATATTCGCCGCATGGCGAGCAATAATCGGCGCATGCCGAGCAATATTCCAATACTAGTATTCGCCGCATGGCGAGCAATAATCGGCGCATGCCGAGCAATATTCCAATACTAGTATTCGCCGCATGGCGAGCAATAATCGGCGCATGCCGAGCAATAAGTACGCTTGTACATAAATAAACCAGTGCAACAAATAAACCATCGCCGCTTGGCGAGCAAAGATCCTACTCAAAAGAAAGCTATTAAAGAGCGCCTAGTCAAAGCTATCTGGCCAGTTCTTTAATGCTTATTTAACCCAAGCCCGTAGATTAGTTTTAGAAGCTTATTACTCGCTGTTCACCCCACATTTTTCACTGTGGAATAAAGCGATTATAAGCATGCAATGTAGTCATGTATAAAAGTTATTATATCCACATTGATTAGACCCATGTACACCCCCGATCGCTCCTAAATTGAAGAATTTTCCGCTGCCAGACGGTTTGATTTAAAAATACAAAAAAAATGCGTACAGCAAGGTTTCACTTTCTTAAACAGACTTTCCAATATTGAACTTTACTTGTTAAATTTTTGCTTTTATTGACCCAGATATTAATATATTTGATTAGGTTCGTTTGTGAAACCTTACTGTATGCGACATCTTACATAAGAGAAACTTCAATTGCATAATACAAATATATTAACCCCGACAACGTATAACGCACTTGGTATATATTACACATAATGTCTTCCCGCATCTCTGAATTTCAGCGCCAACACTTGCACACGTAAAAAATTATAATTTTATTAATGAAGAACTAACACTAGATTTAAACACTGTAGTAGATGGTCACGGAATAATCCTCGGATACTTGATATTGTTCCATGTCCTTCCGCACAGATTCTTGCTGAACTATGATGACTTTGTTCTGATGAACGTCAGACGTCCTGAATGGTATGTGTCCTCGCTTACCATTACTATATGTCGGAACTACGCCAGGACTTCTACCTGGATGACACAGTGCTGTCTTAGATTATATTCTACTCGGAGATGCCGCTATACCAAGTCCACACTATAAACCAGTCCACAATACTGTAACATATAAACATTAGAGGCAATATCATTCATACCAACATTCTATCCTTATTTCCATTAAAATGACGTGATAAGGGTGTGGTGGGCGGGGGTTTAGCTGAAGCGTTTGTTAGCAGAATGAGGCCGAAAACCCGGTTACAAGCGCTTATAAAGGGTGCCTGTATGCGTCACAATAGTCTACATTGGATGAGCAGTATAAATTGTAACGGTCGATTGGCCTGGTGTGTAGTGACGATAAAAACTACACTCATGAGTAATAATAATAAAGTAATACAATAAAACCCGTGCATGATCGAGCCGAAATAAAATGGATTGAATTTTGATTGAAATTAATCCTAATTCTCTAGAACTATCTAAGTCGGTCTTTAAATGTAGCACCCGTCGGCCCTGTGGAATCCAGTCGTTGTAATATCTATATCTACTGTTAAAATGTAATTGTTTTAATTTTGAATATGTTTAGGCCCAAATTGATTAATTATCTTCTTTTCAATAGCTTTGTTATAACATTCCTCTACCACCATGAAATTATCTCGAGTATCTCAATTCAAATGAAACATGACTCCGGAAAAGGCCCCAGACAAATATTCGATGCTTCATGCATCATTTTTAAAATGTATACGTTTGATAAAACATTCACATCATTTCAAACATGGTTTAAGGAATATTTGATAAAGATCACCTCGTTTTCCCTGAGTGTAGTATGTGGGACCCTTAATAAGACCGGAAGTTGGGCACAGCTTTAAATCTCGTATGTTTCTGAATATTACCCTCTGTCCAACCAAGTAAGGGATTGAATCCAAGTAAAAAATTGAAAGACTAAATTCCAGCTGTCAAAAATTCCGAAATTACAATTTTATTCATACTAAGCCTTTCCCTCTCGATTGTACGTCAACAAAGCAATACCGAAAATATATAATGTATCATTACCGGTCAATTACCTAACAGGGGAATATTTATGCTCTGAATTAACTCATCATTGTTTTTTAAAAGATCGTTTTCTTTTTCCCTAACACGTAGTATTTAGTTTCCTGTTTCAATCGTCTCAGATGTTAACAATAAACTAATATACATATCGCATGTATAAATAACCACAACCAAAGTACCTGAAACTAAATTGTATACATTAGTTATAATAATGCCTAGCGATATAAATACTGTCGTATTTCATTTTTGGAACTGCCAATACCTGTAATTACATTTTATACCCTGAATGTACAATCCGGAATTTGCTAGCGTCCAAAAGAATGATGCCATTTCGAAATACGTCCAATGAACCATTACCATGGTCTTGTGATTATCTTACTCGGGATATGGCGTTTGTTTTCATATCAACAGTGTCTGGTTGGAATTACTTTATGTCGCCATATGCATATATGCAGTTGCCATTAAAACATAAACTTGAATGTATAGTAAACTAATGTGACCGCCGACAGGATACGTTAGTCCACATAAAAAAAAAATAAAAAAAATTAGTGCACTTAATGACCTCAAAACACAATGAATCTATCATATCACATATAGTGCGGAGATAATGACCCGACCCAAACCCCAGCAAGAATCCGATACAAGGTCCTGTGCCGACTATATCAATTCTTCAAGCAAATCGCGCAAAATCGGCCCTTGCGCTGTTTTTGTACCACACATCGAGCGCCAATGTGATATTCTCCTATGAAAGCATACAATCGGGTCGTAGATATACACTGTAGCCAGATAACCGCTGTTTAATTATGTTCATAGAGGGCGAGGATCTCGCCGAACTCCCGCACCATACGTTCTTCTGATGTAAAATTGCATACCGAACCAACAGCATTATCGTAAAATTACTACACGTCACATGTGCACTCTTAACTTTGACATCTTCGCAGTAACAGACTGATGCTAAACAAATATGACAAACACAAATTAAACTATGTATGTATTAATTATACTTAACCTAAACTGCAGTTTTGATCGGATGCCCTTTTAAAGAAGTGGAATCAGAACCAATGCCTTCCGTTGACGTCAATCCTTTTGCTAGCTCCTGCAACATTCCAGTTTCCTTTAATCATATTACAACTACAATAAAACATATAGAAGTGTAATAACAGTGTCTTCACTTGATAATTTTAACTAATCGTGATAATTATACAAAATATACATAATTCCTTCTCTTAAAGACCCTAATAGTGTAGTCTGCCCAGGACCACATGATCCTAGATTCTATTTCAATATAGACCACTGGTAGTATAATGCAAGTATGTGTTAATTGAACACCGTGGATAAACCTACTTAAAATGCTTACTGTACCACGAGTAAGTTTTGAATCTTGCTACAGCTGGGATAAATTGACATGATCCCGGCCCCTATGCACACACAAACCGTAAGGTTATTGCGTTGAATATATAAATTTCCGCCAGCAAACTAGCAGTATCGGTCACCTAGATTTGTGTTTGCATGGCACCTAAGCGTTCTCTGACACTTCCAGCCCATGAAAACATACCAACGACACTATAGATATAAACAGCATAATCAACTGTTAAATTATGCTAATGAAAGTTCGAGGGGCATATCAAACTCGCCGGACTATCCTAATTGTTAACCTTATAGCCTAGATTTGAAAAAACAGTGGTCAGTCATCCACTACTAAAAAGTTAGAAGAAAGTCGTGCCGTTGATTGGCATAACAAAGTACTAGTTACAATCTCGTGCTCAACTGTAGGTCATTTATAAAAACACCGGCCGCTGTTAAACACTAAACATAATGACACATTCGCCGATCTTAAATCCATTCTAAAGTACGCCAGAAATGCACGTGAATTCCGTGGTACAACAAGCGTACTCTACTACCCTAGAGCGTATCAGTATAAACATAATACAATGTAACCAAAACAATTTTTATCTTTACAAACCAAGTGTTGAATCAGTCAAACGTCACAGTGGCAAACTACAAAAGTAAATGATCAGTCAAAGTTTACAATTGTTAATCAAGTCTGCTAATTCATTCACCTGCCGGGTAATACAAAATCATACCAGTACACCAGATATTAGCCCGGGTCGCTAACTATAAGCCACCAAGTAGTAAAACAAAATAAAATTTCACCACGTGGCTTTACCCTGTGCTATAAGAAGTATAGACGACAGCATTTGACCTGTCGCTAATTAATCGTCGTGTGTTTTCGCTACCCTAGCATAAGCAGGTTTCGATAAGTTAAAATGAAGACCATGTACGGATGTTCAAAGTTAAACGTTCTTAGCTATAAATCAGCCATATTGCCCAAAACAATAAAACATTTCCTTTCCGAGACAAACGCACTAAGCTGCACTGTTGTACTGAAGACAAAATAAAAATGGTACCAGTAACTTTTTACCACGTGGCGTTTAGGCGACAAACCAAGAGTACTAATGTAAGTGCATGGTCCGCTTCACGATTAACTCCAATAATTTATTAAAATCAATATACATCACTTGTCAATGCAGAAGCGTTGAAATAACAAACAGAACATACACAACCATCGTGCGACACGACAGGTTCAGACTAAAACCCAACTCATGTGTTTATATAGATATGCCAAAACTTGTGCTATGAACAGGCTCGTGCCACAGCTATCATTACATGACATATTCATTACAGACTCATGACAAAACTATCATGAATGTTCGATATTTACCAAAGCAATATAAATTGAACTCATTACGTGGTAAGGCACAAAACTGTGCGTCAAGTAAAAAAGCGTGCTGCATGAATTCAGATTAATTACTTGTCACATTTCTTCGTTTCTTTGATACCTTTGAATATATGACCTGTTCCACGTGTCATGCAATGACTACAAAAACAATAAACACATTACTTATCTTTTCTACCATCTTCAATGTCTCACAGCAATATTTGTGTTCAAATTCGCCGTCCCACATTCATTTGACCTCGAAATCTCGCCGTCCAAGGTGTGCACAGTTGTGAAACATCTAACTCGTAGGTTTAGCTGAAGCGTTTGTTAGCAGAATGAGGCCGAAAACCCGGTTACAAGCGCTTATAAAGGGTGCCTGTATACGTCACAATAGTCTACATTGGATGAGCAGTATAAATTGTAACGGTCGATTGGCCTGGTGTGTAGTGACGATAAAAACTACACTCATGAGTAATAATAATAAAGTAATACAATAAAACCCGTGCATGATCGAGCCGAAATAAAATGGATTGAATTTTGATTGAAATTAATCCTGATTATTTAATGCTTTTATGGTGTCAAAAACTGGTGCTATTTATGCCAAACTACCACTGTGGTTAGGCTACGTATGAATATGTTATTCCATTCATATTTTTCATTTCAAAATCCGCCATCTTGGATTATGGTGAATAGGTGAAAACGACTTTTTTGAGAATTTTGCATTAAATCATACACCAACTTGTAGGAAATGGTCTAACTAAGAATAAAAACCCCCACATGACATGTGTCCTATGTTTCCGCTCAGTAATAAAAAAGTTACAGACATTTTAGTGTTGAGATTTTGGTAAATTAAAGTAGTCCCTGTGAGGGGCGGCTGTTTATATCAGTCACATTGTAGGTGATAACCAGTGACTGATATATGTTTTATTTCACTGATATAACTCCATATCTCATCAGTTAGCATTAAATAAATATTTCTACTTTTTATCTGTTTTACTGTTTTTGTACTTTACATAAACAGTACATTTAATACAATACATATTTGATGTAGTAAATCACCATGGTGTTAAATGGCTAATGGTGTATTACTATGCCGATTTGCTTGAAATTGTAAATGGTTTTGTTTATGTTTTTAGCAATATATGAATTAGAACAAAAAGCGAACTATCAAAGCTTTATGATCGATGTTGGTGATTCCGGGAATGTTGTTGATCTAGATAATGTACTAGAGAGAACTTTCCTTAAAATTGAAAGTAACGAACGGATGATTAACGCCTTACTTGAACGACGCAGATCATCTCTACACTTGGTAGGACGAGGTATGACTAATTTTATAATACTGATTGATTGATTGATTGATGGATGGATGGATGGATGGATGGATTGATTGATTGATTGATTGATTGATTGATTGATTGATTGATTGATTGATTGATTGATTGATTGATTGATTGATTGATTGATTGATTGATTGATTGATTGATTGATTGATTGATTGATTGATTGATTGATTGATTAAGGCATTGAGAGTGAGCACTATAAGTTGTAGAACAGGTTCCACAATCTACCTTTTACATAACGTAATCAATTCAAACTAATATGTGAATATTTCCTTGTTAAGAAAGCCTTGAAATTCTGCTGCTACTTTTTGACATAGAAAACTTCGTTGGCACGATTTCAACTGATGAAAGTTCGAGTAAGCCATGTATCAATTGATTTGTAAATACAGAGTTAGTTGGTATAATTATTGTTATCACAGGTGGCTGTATCGTTTGTTTACAATTTCAGTAATAAATGTTATTAGGCTTAAAAATAAGATATCTCAGATTCTAAAAAGACCACACGGAAGCTTATCATACACTACTTATTGTATTGACAGCGGATGGTCGTAAACTACAGTGGCAGTACAAGTCAGGTAATATGAAACCTGTGGAGACCAACAGTGGTGCTACCATCTCTGTTAATGGTGGATCATACTTCGTGTATTGTACAATACGATTCATATGTAATCAAATACAGACAGACGGACGGTAAGTAAATCAAGTGGAGTCGCAGTCTTGGTGGAATTAAATGCTCATGTGCAGGTATTTTGTCCTAAGTGTTAATTTTCGTCTCTTCAACACCGATGTCTCTGATCAAAATGCTTAATTATTCAAACATGCCGTATATCGAGTTTTTTTAATCTGATGAATAAGACTAAGTCATAACAGAGAATCCTACACTCACAAGGCAGCGCCCCCTAATAAATCCTTATCAGCATAGAACACATAACAAGACGATAAGATGGTAGAGCGACCACTGGACGGAAACAAGGGACAATGACATTGGCATGGTAGATAACCCAACCAGTTTTAAGAAATTATTAAAATACTTACATAACATTCACGTCACTTATGTATAATATATTTTAGTGTAAGTGTTGGCTACAAACTAGATGAAGTAGGAAGGCGTGGTGGACCACAGAGTCTGGCTACAGTAGAACATCACTGTACCAACGGTTCATCAACAGAACAAGACTTGGTGTTACAGCGGATCGTCTCAGTACCAGTGAACCAGGGAAAGACAATACGACTGAGTGTATTCAACCATATACTGCAATACGTGTCCAATACTCACGATCATTCATTCGGAATTTTCGAAATCTGAGAATAGTACACTGAACAAAACATATAAATCGACACTTTATCAAACGTCATTTCTTGGCAATTACTTTATTTATCTTCACAAATATGATACAATCTTTATTGAAAAAGATTATATTAAGTCAGACAGGGAAGGCAGCACAGAAAACATTAAAAACACACAAAGCACTGAACAGCTACTCGGTGTTTATTTTAGATCATTTATAGTGGCATACCAAGTCTGTAAATGGGTATTTCCTGTTTGGCGCATAGCGTACTGCATGAAGTTCCTGTACTGACTGACCCAGTGTCAGTATAACGTGACTTGTGGATGCGCTATATAAAGTAATTGCCAAGAACTCACATTTCATAAAGTGTCGGTTCATAAGTTTTGTTCAGTGTATATATTAACCAAATATCTTCGTTACTGCATACTTATTACTATAATGCTATATTTTATATTCTAAAATATGATAAAATATCTTATAACAATAACTAGCGAACTTAATAAATGCCAGCTAATATAGACTACTTATCAATATATAATTATATTGTATAATGAAAATCATCAAAAGAATGTTGATTGTTTTGTGAACGAACAATATCTTATAAACTAAATTTGAAAATGGTTGTTATAGCAATGCTATTTATAACAACGTACAAAAACTGAGTATTTTAACATGTTTTAAAATGTATACATCTATACATGTAAAGTCTTTAATGAGATATTAGGAACATCCCTTGATTGTTAAATGTACCAGGGGTAGTTCCTGAACTGTCCGCCCCAGTGTCAGTATGGTATGACTGGGTACGTTTTATCCTTGAATAAAAAGGCGTATATTTTTAACATGTATATAAACTACACATATGTGATACACATAGGGCAAGAAAATGTACCCGAGAAATGTTACTTTATGGTAACTGTAATCAGGAAGGTATTATTTGACTTATATTACTTCGTCATACTTATTCTCTGGAATGTGCCAAAAGGAATTTTGTAAATTCGATTTTTGCAATACGTCAAACGTATTTCAGCGACCCTATTGTCCCGTACACCAACAGGAAAATACCCGCAACTTCTCGTACCCTTAACCTCTTTCAATATGGCTTCTTGTTTTCAGTCAAACTGACAGGAAGTGGATTTATGTGATGAATCAAGTATGACCGCTTTACAGGTAGTCTGAATAATTATTTTACAAAAGGAAGCCAATTAAAGCAATGGTCCATAGTAATATAATAAATAATATTCATACAGGAAGTTTTGTTACAGTTGCTCAAAACGTAAACATTTCTTCAACAATATTTCACAACGATTTCAAAGGAAACACGACACTTGTATAAATAGGTAGGTAAATTTATTCAACAAAACAGGAAATGAATAATCTCATACCACTACGAGCGTATACAGTTGAGTTGTAATTATATTACCTGTTTTCGTCATTGGACTTTTTGCACGGTTTGTACATGTATTTCGCTACTGGTTTTTTTTTGAGAACGCATATGGAAACTTTAAATTTCGGTTTCAGATTTTGTTATATAATCATATCAGGGAATTTAAATGTATCGTGTAGTCATCTTGTGTCGTCGATAGAATGATTTGTTATAATACAACATTACAGTAATACATCGATATTACGATCACCATTCTGTCCCTTAATAATTTAACATGGCATGCCGAATCCAATTCTTTGGGCGAGTCCCTAATCGGTAAATCTCAAATTCTCGTGAGACAGGCATTGCGCGATGTCATGATCATAATAACGGGGCTGAATAAAAAGAAACACATAGAGGTTGTCTTATAATTGAGGCGATATTTTATTAGATGATTTGTCTTTGTTTTAATCAACATGCCTGCTATGTCTAATTGCAGATGGGTGTGTCAAGTAATGTTGTCACGCATAAAAGCATCATTTGCTCAGAAATTGTTTTAAGTTGTTTTGCTCATATGGCCAAACTATCAAACATCATTATATTTTTATGCATAGTTATTTTTCTAGTTCTTTTTTCATTGTTGATGACCTTATGGAAGATTGTTGTATATTGACAAATAAGTTTCCTCGTAAAATAGAGTATTATTATTATTGATGTTGAGTAGCAATCACTGATTAATTAGTGTATACATATAACTTATTAGATATTGTACAACACAAGAATACTATATTAAGGAGGTTGTTATTAATCAACGATGCAGTCATGTATTTAATTATCCATATGTTTTTCATATCTAATCATCTGTACAAAATATTTGTTTTAAGCAGACATACTATTTTAATGTGTGACTTGACTGTCTGTTAAGCAGGTTAAACCATTTATAAATGTATTGTTGCTAATTCATTGAAATATACTAGTAACATTTGATCTCAAAACACGTTCATTTGGTACCTATGCTGTACTGATCTCAACCGTTAGAGCTACGGCTACGGCATCCTATAATGTGTCTATAAGATGCCTACTGTAATATATGTTTGGTATTTTCATGTTACATTTATTTACAGCTAAGTTTTATATCAACATATTCATCTGTTATCATGCATGTATTTGTATAACACGAGTGACCTCTTTTCGTAAAAACTTGTTATTGACATTATCAACATTGTTCAAAAATTTGAAGTGGATAATCTGATGATAAAAATGGATACAAATGAATGTCAGACATCGGAAAAACCCGAACTAACGTTATACTTTCGGTTATTATAATTGATAAGAGAAAAATCGGGAAATTCAGTCAAGTGGTCGTTTCAACTTTTAAAATAGCCAATGAAAATGTTTCTTTCGCAACAAGGTAGGGTAAAAAATAACTCATACTACAGCGGGAAGATTAAGTGGAAGGCTCGAATCCCAGGAGGATCTGTTCCTATATGGCGGGTTGGTGAGTCACTAGCTATTGAAATAGTGATCACCATGTGCATACCGGCCTGATGCCAGAGTGTTCGTAAGTGAGGAGTCGGTATGTAAATGTGCTGGGGAAAAGCCAAATCCAGTGACTTTTTAGATAACAATATTTACTTTTATAGTGTTCAATGCTTACAGTGCTGTGATATGTTTGTTGTACATGTGTTTTTCTGCATATATTTATGCTTAATGTTAAGCATACATGATTATCAATTGTATGCTATGTTTGTAGGACGAATATTCATACCTATTAATCATATGTTGTTTATGCTCTCAAAACTTGGAGAAAATATAATCATCTATCTACGAAATAATCGCATTGTTTATTTTATTTACGGTAACCATACATTGTCGTATACAATTCATATGATAGTACACTGATTAAGAAATGTTCCATTTGCAATTGGCGGGATCAATATAATGCGCTAATATATATTGAAGATCTACATTAATTTCACCCTTCTGAATGTTTGGAACAGAACTTCATAGAAGGAACGAGCTCCGAATAGAACTGATACCATCGTAAACCGACCGTTCATCCGTTGTCTGTGTCCGTTCAGTCCGGTGGCAATTTTTAAACATTTTCCAATCGCCTTACAAGTGACGCAAGGAACATACAAGAAACGCACACCTACGGTAACGAACGGATACAACCGAATTGCATTTTTGTGGATATTGCCCAAAACCTTCCAACAGTTGCTGTTGATGGACAAGTAACGTATTCGCACAACTGGAAACGGACAATAAAGGCGCACGAACGGATTGTGTTTTTACATGCAATCCAGTAAGAAGTTATAACTACACCATAAGCACAAAATTTGGTAACTACAAACATGACAAAATAAAGCCTACTAAACAGATATTTTTACTGAGTTAGTCTCGACGGACTTGACGGAGGTCGGCGGATCACTGACCGACTATCTTCTGTGTGCCATAAGGATGATGGATGATTTGTATGAATCAGAGACCTACAACGACCTGACAATAAACAGGGGATCAACCAGGGCACCTCTCATTCCACGTACAAATGTATTTAAGTTACAATATAATGTATGGGGAATTTCCTCAAATCGAACACGTATTGACCGAGTTTATTCCTGCACACGTCAATGTTTATGATTATGCATGTTATAAGAGGTCAAAAGGGCATTTTATTGACATTTTTCTTGGAAGCCTCGTCATGTTAATCTATATAATCGTTAAATTGCACGAGATAGCCTATTTTGCTTAAACCGTATTTTTGTGTCATTTCTCTATAAAAAGATACAGATAATACGTGAAACATTTACTATATGCATGTAATCGTATGATTTACTTCCTGGTTTGACGTTATTCAAAAACTTATAGCGGACAATACGCAGGCCGCAAGGCCTGCGGATGTCGTTCCGCTTTACGATAACACGTGTGCACTTGGTTTGGTCAGAGTTTAAATTCACTAATGGATCTTAAAATTTGTGTTAAATATAATAATTATCAGTCTTCCATGGTTGCTATGCAACCAATCTTTTTATATGGGGAGGGCTATTTCCTAAATGTTTGGACACAAAAAAGGCAGCCATTTTTTTGCCCACTTTGGAAGGAAATTTTAACATTTTCAGTGCATAAACGATGCTACAAACTGTTATGAGACACATGATTACTCTGAGATAACGAATTAAGTCGAGCGAGAATCGTTCATATGCGCGAAATATCAACCAATCTTAAGAAGATCTAATGAAAAAGACACAAGTTTCGGTTATTTCCCATCGCAAAGTTTGCAATACAATTAATTAAAGTCCGTTTCGGGTATTTATGGGGAGGGCTATTTCCTAAATGTTTGGACACAAAAAAGGCAGCCATTTTTTTGCCCACTTCGGAAGGAAATTTTAACATTTTCAGTGCATAAGCGATGCAACAAACTGTTATGAGACACATGATCACTCTGAGATAACGAAGTAAGTCGAGCGGGAATCGTTCATATGCGCGAAATATCAACCAATCTTAAGAAAATCTAATAAAAAAGACACAAGTTTCGGTTATTTCCGATCGCAAAGTTCGCAATACAATTAATTAAAGTCCGTTTCGGGTATTTACGTATCTAGACCGGACGGTGATAATCCACATCGTAGTTGTAGGTTATTGTATCGTAATTCCTCGCCGAGATGTAATTAAAAAATCCCTCCAAAATCGACAAAAAATATTCGCGGGATGAAGGTCGCGAAAACTAATTACATGTTGTTGTTGTCGTTATTGGATACAATAAAACCCGTAATTTTCCGTCTAAATCTCTTTTATGTTGTGACGATTTGCAGGGTATATTTAACGAAAAAAGGTGATTAAGATTAAAGATGTTTGATATTTAATCGTAACTTATGATTAATTGAAATGAAAATAGCCTTTTCTTTTGAACAAAAGTACTATCTGGTATGCTCAAGCAACCCATTAAAAAAGATAAAATATCAAATAAGGCCTACAAATCAGTTGATCTGTGTTTATATCTAATTATTCAGTTTTAAATTAGTTACCCCTAAATTAAGTAGACCTAGAATTAAACAAATTGAAAAACGTGTATTATTCGTGTTCATTCGGACTGACAAACGATAGCAGGTTTGTATCGTCTTTCGTTACTTTGTACCCAATATTTCGTATCAAACCGCTATCGCGCGCTTTCTTGTGCAACGAACCGCTTCGATAGGTTGCATAGACGTAGAAAGCGCTCGGTAGCGCCTTTTGGAAACGGCTTGCTCCAGATTCGTAACTTCGTAACCAAACAATTTTTTGTGAAGTTATGCATCACCAAAAAATCCAGTACTAGATGAGCATGTTACAAATAATGTAGGACAACTGACATAGTCCGCTACATATGCTGTGCATTAGTTCATATGAATCAATTTGCTGATTAGGTAAATCTTACCTAGTCAGTGTTTTTGTACTGTTTGTTTAGGTATGTCAATTGTATACAAAAAACGTAATGATTCATTATTCAAGCATAGTTCTACATATTGATCAGATAAAAAGCAGACAAGTTTTAATGGCTTATCTATTAAGTCACGTACTCATCAAATACACAAATATTCAATATTGATCTTATCTAATTGGAGATTAAGAATAGCCAATCAAATCGCCTTTAACTGACCAAGAGTTTCATATGGCCTGCTCTGATTGGCTGTTGTCCTTATCCTTAAGTCAAGTAATATCAATATTGAATATCACCCTTGTTCAATAAAGATATATAAATAAGAAGAATGCAATGTTTATTTTCCCCATATTTCGGCGTGCATATATTTTATTCTTTGTTACTTGTATGAGTCATTATTGTAAAGTTTGTAGTCGAAAGTCATGAACACTTCTATCAAAAATCACAAATATCAAAACCCGGGGAATCCTTCTGAAGATTCCCGCCTATGAAAGTAGCCTATCGCGCACAAAAGTATCTACTATATAAGTATGTCTTATTTCAGAGACAATTAAATATCGTAGCTGACACTGATGTCACGTCTATTCGTGTCTGGGTGTTAAAATAATGCACCGTCGACTATTACAGATTATTTGACTGGATATTAATTTGAATGTGTAATACAAATATGTTATCATCTACCCTGACATGTATGTTTGCAAGTACTAATGTTAACCACAACTATTTAAGAAATTCAAACGTAGTTTTATTTTCAATTACGTACCCACTAAAACATGTTAGATAAATGAACTATGATAATGTTTTGTTTAGTGTTTTCAGTCAATCCGTGTGTTTAAAGCCAGGGTCATAAAAACAATAAAGACTTTATTTAAAGAGGCAACACTGTTGGGTATATACCCAGTATTCCCTGTGAGTCTCATTATGCATTTACATATATATGTACAGTTATGAAAGTTATATAAAGACAAAACAACATAAGTTTATATACACAGCTGAAAGAAAAGTTAGCATAATACTGCAAAGGATTAATTTTCACCGGGATGCCGGATGATGTCCTTGTATTCGATGTATAAGACGGGCGCATACCGCTGATTGACATTGCACTCTGTATAATAGTTACCCAGGAACAACGGGTAATGACCGTACGATGTCCGTCAGTCGTCAGGTCGTTATCAGTACGTTTTGTTGTGGTGACCTTACGTGCAAAGCCTTCTTTAAAGGGGGTCACTAGAACCAAATACTTGAGCAAGACCATAATAGGGGATGGTATAAAACTCGGTATTTGTTAACAAAAAATAACCATTTCCTCATTTTAAAGAATATATCCCGTGCAAAAGTTATTCTTGTTAGAAGGTTGTTAAAGACGTGCACAAAACATAATATCCCTAGTTTTTGTTTCGTATAAAATATCAATATCGTTCCCCTTACGAGGGATGATCCATATATAACGAGAAAATGCTTATAATTTTCTTATGATACTTTAGATTTTACCCAAACTTCAGCTGAACGTAATAACATACATTAGCAATGTTTCCCTGAATTTCCATTATTACAGCGACGTCATGCTAAAATCTATGGTTGCTAAGGTAACCCTTGATACGCCTAGGCGGGGCATTTTGTAGATGTTTCACCGTTTTCGCGCAAATTCAAACCGTCACAGTTTTCATGTAAGCAATAGCAATGTGATGAAAATTTGTTCTTGGGGTCACTTAAGACTCGCCGCACTGATGGTGACGTCATACACGGGTTGTGTTGCCATTCGTTACATCACGCACGTTTTATCGTTCCGTGATAGCAAAAATAACGGCCGACAAACGATTATCATTAAAATATTTAATTTTGAAGAAAACAAGTAATAATGAAAGTGTGCATGCTATTTAGTAATAATTTCGTGATCATGTCTTGTCAAAAGCTTCGTTTTGTGTAGTACTACATAATAACACAATAAACTTTACTTGAAAAAGACTAGTGATCTAACGCAACGTAAGCGCAACGTGACGTCGACGTCAGAACTAAGCACGAACATATTGGATTGTCTGAACGAAATTCCAAAGGTTGACTATCATGCGTCTTTTTCAACTTGGTATCGCATTGGCGAAGACGTATACATATTGAAGGAGGATAATCTGACTTTTTAAAAACATTAATAAAGGACCTAGGGAATGTGATCGTTAAAAAGATCATATTTAAATTCTGAATGACGTTAAAAAATGAAAAAAATGACGTTGCCCCGCCTATCTGTTACATAGGTCGGCAAAAATGTTCCAAACAATTTATTGTTCGATATACATCAAAAATATTTCATATGTTTTCGTCTAATATATGTATTAGCCACCACATATAAATAACACGTAATAGCAAAGTTATAAGCATTTTCTCGTTATATATGGATCATCCGTCGTAAGTATCGGAATAACCTGTTCCATATATTATGAGAGTAAAAGCATGACCAAAACAAGGTTCTATACTTTCCTCATAACTAATAGAGAAATAAAACATACTTGATTCTACTACATGTATATGACATTTTAATAGAAACTGTAGCGCACAGACAACCCAAAGCCACACAGAATCGACGGCAGCGCCTAGCCATCCACGCAAGAGTCAGACATAGAACGAACCAACCACATCCCCCAAAAAATGGATATTTCGAGCAAGCCTATATCACAGCGTATAAACGACTGTATGTAAAGTAGGATGTTGTAATTGGATTTAGATGATTGGAGTAAAAATCACAACAAGATTGGTTGAATAATTTGAAATACTAAGCTTATATACGAAAACATAATGACAAGTTGTACATATTTGTTATAGCCATAAACTTTCCTACCGTTCGCATACACTAAAACAATATTCCGAAATGTTTGTTCATGTTACATAAAATCATTGAACATCGTTTGACAATTGTGAGAAAATCGACACCGGCTACTTTTAAACATCATTTACATGGTGATTTCAATAAGTATACATATTATATTTGATTACTTACTTACTTACTTACTTACTTATACATTACACACAAAACCGATACGGGACAATGCCATCAAATGACATTCTCACAGCGTAAACGATTCATTTAAAAAATGTTAATAGAGAAAGAAAATATCGCTGGCTTACAACAATAACAACCTTATAAGACCCTTGCTCATTCGAAATCAGCACCACTTGGTGCATCTTATGAACCTATTTTTGTGAAACTTGGTACTGGTCATGTTGACCAGACCGAAGTTAAAAATACTTTTTCTCGTAATGGCTTTTTGTAGTTACGACCTTATTATTATAAGCCATAGATATGGATAATTGGCACATAAAGGTAGTTTCATAACACGGCTCAATAAAAAGTAATCTTGGGCGTGTTGTGTACGGTTTCACAATCGATACATCAATGTAAATTTCGTTTTGAAAATGATTAGGTACAATATTTAGGAAGTATTTGACCAAATAATGTAGAGTCATGGTCAATAAACGCTTGTTTTGTATTATGATTTTGCAATATGAGCAAATATACGAGACATTCTTACTTTGCCTTGCTAGCTCAGTTAGTAAAGCTTTGGGAATACAATAATATTACGGATAGAGGTTACTGGTTCGAATATCACTTTTGTAATTAGTTTTATTCTACATTTCTAGTTCACAGGTAACTGTATCATTGATAAAGAGAAAAAGTTATTTTGTAAAATTTATGTTATCTTATTCAAAATATATTATTCATGTCTGAAAATTCACCAGCGAAATCCAAGATGGCGTCCAAGATGGCCGCCGTAACATATAATGTCCCTCGTATAACATTAAGCAGGATTAAAACAGTTGTTTTTCAGGTGAGGTGGCCACAAAAGAAAAACAAGAACTGATGCATACCAAAATGTCCGTCCACATAGTGTAAACATTTGCTGTCATACATTGTAAAAGGGTGGTGAGGACCATGAAATCCAAGATGGCCGCCATAAATGGTCAATCCATGTAAAGTATGTTCAAATTACTATGAGACAGTATCATACATTGGTGTAAAGATACATCTTTGTGAGTACCCCATAGGACATTGAATGGGTCTATAAGGTGGTGGCGAGTGTCCCATAGGACATTGAATGGGTGTATGAGTGGTGGCGAGTGTCCCATAAGACATTGTATGGGTGTATTAGGTGGTGGCGAGTATCCGATAGGACATTGAATGTGTGTATAAGGTGGTGGCGAGTATCCCATAGGACATTCAATGGGTGTAGAAGGTGGTGGCGAGTACCACATAGGACATTGAATGGGTGTATCAGTTGCTTCTGAGTACCAACTAGGACAATGAATGAGTGTATTAGGTGTTGGCGAGTGTCCCATAGGACATTGAATGGGTCTATTTGGTGGTGGTGAACTCCACAAATACCGTTGATAGGGTGTATAGCACGGATAATTTGACATGATCCTGACCTTTATGCATGAATATATTACAGGCTTCTTGCGTTGAATATATAAATTTCCGCGAGCAAATCGTGCAAAATCGGTCCTTCAAATTTGTGTTGCCAGTTCACCTCGAGCGTCTTCGTGATAACCCCCGCTTATGAAAACACAATCGGGACTATAAATATAAACAGCTGCGAAATTATGCTAATAGAAGTTCGAGAGTCGTGTCAAATTCTCTGGACTATATTAATTGGTAAAGAAACCCCAATATGATATTGAATGTGTAAATTTGGTAGTGTTGACTCTCGTAGTATCCCATTGTAGGTCTTAAATGTGTTTATTTGGTGGTGGTGATTATGGGAATGGCCTTGATTTGTTTCATTTAATTACGGTGAACATCCCTTATGGCACTGAATAGGTGTATTTCTTAGTGGTTGGTGCCCCAAGAGGCCTTAAATGGGTGTATTTGGTGGTGGTGTCTACCCTATAGGGCATTGAATGAGTGTACAATGTATTTGGCATGGATGCGTATTTCAGTACCACCAAATACACCCATTCAAAGCCCTAAGAGCTCTACCTCTTCTCCGATTACACTGGTTTAAGGCCATATGACATACTCACAACCCGACAATTTACCAATTTAAGACAATATAACCACCATATAATACACCTATTCAATGCCCTATGGGATAACAACCTGCTCCAAATGCACATAATCACCAAGTACCACCACACGTACATTATGCCACAATAGGTACTGATCACCACCACATATACCCTTTAAAGAAGTATTTGATACTCCACACCACCACCAAATACGCTTATTCAAAGTCCTGTGGAATACACTCCTCCCCATAATACACCCATTTCCGGCTGTATGGGGCACCAATCACCAAATAATACACAAATTCAATGTCCTATGGGGTATTCATCACCATCCAATAAACCCACTGCCCTATGACATTGCGGTACTCGCCTCCATCTCATACACCAATTTCAGGAGTACACAATTACACTAATTCAATGCTATTATTGTTCTAAACAACCTCCAAGTACATCTATACAAGACCAAAAGAGGTATGCACAACCACCAATTTATACGTGTACACCTATTCAATGACCTACCGGTATGTGGTACTAATCACCACCAGGAATCGTATTTTTCATTTATCTTTCATAGTTTGACCTTGACATGACCTTGAACTTTACTTCAAAGTGGTCAATGTAGTATGTTTTATATTTAATGCACAGTAGCAAATGAGTACTTTGCATGCTAAGATGTATCTTTACACCCATGTATAAAACTGTCTCGTAGTAATTTGAACATTGAACTTTATATGAATTGACCATTTATGGCGGCCATCTTGGATTTCATGGTCCTCACCTACCTTTTACAATGTATGACAGCAGGTATATACACTAATTTATAGTCACATAAGAACATTTTGGTATGAATCAGTTCTTGTTCTACTTTTGTGGCCACCTCACCTGAAAAACAACTGTTTTAATCCTGCTTAATGCTATACAAGGGACATTAAATATTACGGCAGCCATCTTGGACGCCATATTGGATTTTGCTGGTGAATTTCAGACATGAATAATATCTTTTGAATGCCAATATAGATGTATAATAATAATTAACATTTTTATCACAGACATCTTTTGTAAAACTTCCAGAATACATGAGTACATATTTCTTGTATAAAAATAATAATAATATCTCCATTATTTGAATGCCAATGTGTTCCAAAGTAGTTGTATTTAAACTGTTGAATGTAAACCTTCATTTAAATGATCAATTTGGATAGTTTTTGTAAATAAATGCTATACAAACAAAGAAGATACCAGGTGAAAACGCGTTTTAAGCCATTTTTACATTGATTTTACCTGTATATGACCTTGACATTGACCTTTGAAGATTCTAAAAATGTTTTAGTTAAAAAGAGTTTGGCTGTGTCTAAGCTAATACTACCAAAAAGGCGGCCATCTTGGACGCCATCTTGGATTTCTCGGAATGCCACCATTTTTGGCAATGTATGCCTGCAGTCTCAGATACTACAGACTTTCCCGAACATTTTGGTATATGACATGTCTTGTTTACAGAGAGGTCCTACCCCAACTTTTTTTTCTTGAGATTGTCACCCTACCATTAGGTAACTTTTGTTATTCTATTGGCAGCCATTTTTCAGTATCTTTCTGTGACTCCGAGACTGTAACACAAATTTTCAGATCCATTAGTGAATTCAAACTCTGACCAAACCACGTGACACGTTGACTTAATGCGAAATTTATTCGCTATAAATCATATGAATTAACATTGTTCACCAGCAGTGTCAGTGACAGAATCATTTAAGATACCCCTGTTATCTCGGTAGTTCGTTAAACTTCGTTTCATAGGACAGGACAACGGAATCACTGACAGTTCCATTGATGCATCTTGTGTGCAGAAATTTAGTACATTAGAAACAATGTATCGTCCTCGCTGTGTTAAAACGATACATTTAGCCATAGTCCGATTAAATAATGTGCAGTTTATCTGGTTATAAGTAATACACCCACAAATACACGAGTTTCGTGAAAAGTGTGCGGAACAAATAAAAAAAAGATTCTTATTGGAATCGATCCCGAACTTTCTGCGTTGTGGTTAGTGAAGTTACCACTAGGCCATATAGTAAGCATTGCTATCTTCATCCTTGAGTAGTTTAAAAGAACTGAACAAGCGCTTAGATGATCATGATTTATTAACTTACCCGCGTTTTGATAGGGGCTGATCAAACCAGTGACGTTTACACAATGTCATGTGCCATCATATCTTGGCCGCACTATAGGTAAATGTGATCTGTTGAAATGTATAGAACTGATTTATGCGAAAGTCATATGCATGCTCCAGGTATTTTATTCCATTGCCGTGTAATTGCTTTAGATGACTTTTAATGACCAATTATATCTTTCTCAGATTATGCCATTCTTTGTGATTACTTAGAAGTGCACTTGTTTCAATTGCATTTGTTTTTGTTTGATGGTATAAAATATTAGCATTCGTACGATTTTCGAAAACAGATACATCTTTACCAATATAATGTACAGCACAATTGGAACGGAAACACTCGTTTTCTATGTTAATTGACATAGTTGAGGAGGTTATATTATACATAGAAGAAGAACATTTAAAAACATTCAATACAGTAACTCACAATCTATCAATCAATTAAACAAATGATATTATTCAGAAAATAAAATAAACAAACATTGGTAAATAAACTTTAGCCTAAATGAGGAGATACTTAGGCTGGGGAAACGCACTAATCTCGTTGTCTGAATAGATAATCATGTTCGTCCTTTGCAAGTCTTTAACAAGTCGATAAACATTAATTTTACTTCTTGTCTAAAGTATCGTCCGCTTATGAAGTAAACGTAAAAATGTAACGCACAAGTAGAATAGTCGAAGAAAGACACAGCGACGCTGATCTCATAAAACCTCTTCTCAGTTAACCGAAGCGATAATAATAGTTTCATTCAAATTTAACCAAATTGTTGCTGGAACTTTTGTGACAAAAAACACAATGTTAGTAATCAGAATGAATGTAGTGGAAATACTCTGTCTGCTTGAGGAATGGATCCGTTTCCTCAATGCTGATACAATGATAATTGTTCCAAAGAAATTTATCCCAAAAGGAATCACAATTGTGATAGCAATATTGAATACACTATACCCTTTCCTTAATGCTTCTGTATATAGTTCATCCGGCAAAGTCATGCCACATGATGTACTGTCGATGAAGTATACATATTCGCTAAATAATAGGTTGAACGAAAGGTATCCAATAAACACCAGCCACACTACCGATAATTGTGCAATGGTTGCATTTTTACTGCATATCGTCTTTACCTTCAGCGGAAATGTTACACATATACCACGCTCAATGGTAATCAGTGCGATCGTGTTAGATGATAAAACGAGGGAACAAGATGCAATAGCAGTACATTTGCAGAATAGTTCCTGATCGATTCCTTTGTTAATAAAATATATTAACACATTGGCTAAAGGTCCGGTAAAAGCTACAATTATATCTGATACTGCTAATGATATGAAATACATATGTGTTGAGGTGAAGGACATTCTGTTTCTCAACAATGTTATTATAATCAATATGTTACCTATCAGGCCTAATACAAATATAACTAGTTGTGCAATGAACAAGTTGTCAGTGTTCTCATAATCAGTAAATGTATATTCGTAATAATAATATAAATAGTATGTATAGTTGTAGAAGTCACTGATGTTTGTCGAGGAGCTATCCATTGCTTTCGATTTCAACTTGCTCGAAATACTGTCGTTGAATGTGTAGGTCTCTCACGAAAAGTTCAGAAAGGTCATACTGAAATGGGGAATTTTTTTTTGTTTAGACTCTTATAGCCTGCCGACGAAAACGAATTGTTTACAAATATAAACTGACAATCAAATGCAATACTGATGTCGATATTGTGTTTAATCTCGTGCACAATCCATTTTGATGGATATACTCTTTTAACTTACAATGATAACAAACGGCCAGTTGAGCGACCAGTGTCGACACTATTCACTTTAGTTTCTATACACACCCTTGTTACTCAGATAAACCACAGGAACTTGCATAACTTAAAAAAAAATTTGAAAAAATATTTTTTTTTTTAATTTTTTTTTCACTAGGCCTACTGTAGAGCCAGTATCAATAAATATAGATCTACAGAGAAAACCATTTAAGTTATGCAAGTTCCGTGGATAAACCAACATGATTACAGCATCTTGGAATTATATGTTTAGGTATACGTCCCATTTTCGGCCAATTTGTCTAAATTCTACTTGCTATATAACCTTCTGATGCTGCATGAAGATTGAATGGTAAGAAACGGGACCTATTTTACTGTATTTTTGTAAATGTGACACACTATACGCTAATTAGTTTGAAAAATCAATGTTCGACTGACTTGGTGTTTTTGGGGTTGAAATCTTTTGTATATGCACTCCCCAAAAGTGCTAAACAGCCAGCTTATATTTCATTCCCGTTTTGTAAAAAATGCATGTATTCACCTGAAATTTCGCATACAGATACATGCTTAAGAGATGTCGCTGAGTATTGGTTTATTTTGACCGTTTTGCAGTTAATTTCAGTGCATTCGGTGTATTGCGTAATAATGCATTTTTGCACGTGCAATGCATGTGGTCCAGAATTCACGCACCCATGAACAAAACCGGCATTACTGATGACTATTGATCTTTAAAAACACATAAAATGCTGAAATTGACTCGAGAGTCAAATATGTTTATTTTTGGCCTACTTACGATATAATGCACCATTTTAGACTTGTTACGTAATCTAGCATCATTTACACGTGTAATGTATGCGCGTCGAAAAGCACGTGTTCATGTGAGGTTTTGATGTTAGTGAAGATGTTGCTACGCGAAAAACACCTAACATATTAAATTTGGCACAAACAGAACGCCGTTGACCTGTCGGGATGTCATCAGCTTGGATAAAGTTGCGGCCCTTAGTTTTGCTTTTTATTACAAAATTGATTTTCTATTTTGTTTGTAATTGATATTTTAATGATTAATTCCGTTTTCTCGTTCACAGTAACCTTCAATTTTTTAAATCAAAACCAAGCACTTTGTAAAATAGACTTCATTACGTAACGCGCCTGTAACGAGTAACATTGCCGTGTATCTGCCAAAGTGAATCAATAATTCAATCAATGTATTATTCAAGTATTGGTATGCAAAATTATTACACATAATTATGGTGGCCTGTTAGAACTTTTGGGTAGTGTACGGCTCTTTCGTTTCACTATCAGACTTAGTTTAGAGATTTCAACCTAAAAGCTAGAAATATGTTTAGTTAACTGACAAATCAATCCAACACTGATTTTTCAAACTGTTTAATGTATTGTGATTGACGCATGGATTTTGTTTCAAAAGTCTTAACTTGATGTGTTCCTATTAACTGTAAACGAATCAACTTAAATCAAAATGTATATCTCACTACGATAAAATTTCATTAAGAAACGAAAAAAAGTTCAGATAGATATCAGAACAAATGTTTAAACAACACCATTCTAAAAACAACAAATATCCATCATATTATATAAATAGATAACAAGTATTTGACAAAACATATTCTTACTTTCAATACGTCTGTTCCTATCATTAAGACTCGTTTCCGTGGTTAGTTATGCAATGCTTCTACTTTGAATATAAACAGATGTAAAACGCCACAAGCCAACAAGAGATGAAATTTGCAATGTACTGCGAGAGAGAGTGGAGTTAAAAAATGAATTGCGCAATGTACTATGTAGTTGACTAATTATAATGATATTATATAGTGTATCTGTCAGGCAATATAAAGTTTAACGTATAATTAAATAGTATCAGATTATGCAGTTGTTACTGTTTTCATTGTCAGGAGATAAGGGTGTAAAATACGAGCATTATTCCTTATAACTATTGAATGTGTTTTGCGGCAGCAAGATATATTGAATAATAAGAAACCTTATAACATATAACAACTATATAAAATATTAATAATGTTCTGCCTACGGTGTTGATATCGTAACGATATGATATTATACTATTTTTGGATGACGTACATGAGGTTCATTTCCAAATGAAATTACACAACTTCCAAATTTCTTAACAGTTAACGAATACATACGGAATATCACTGCAGTGTTGATCCGTTCGGCGTATTACCTCAAGTTGCTTGTGTAATGCCGTAACCTCGCAAGACCGCTTGGTCGATCGTGATGCGGTATGGCACAAGCAACGAGAGGTAATACGGCTTAACGGATCAACACAACAGCAGTAATATTCCTTTTATTATATAACTACAAACGTGAGAACAACGCGTTCAATGTGTTTGCATTGACGCCATGAACGTCGGCATATTTTCGGCATATAAAGCGACGTCCATTCATAAAAAGGTAAATGTTTACGTCATGATGTCATTGACGTTGTCATATGTTCGGCATATAACACGTCAGACATGCATGATACTGATTCGGAAAACCAGACATGTATGATACGGAAAATGCAATCTGTTGCGTTGTATTCCACTGTGCGATTTGGGCTGTATTCGTGATAATACATTGCTGGGTATATAATAAAACATAGTATTATTTGCTTTCAATGTATTATGGAGATTTTTCATTGAAAATAACAGCAAAAATAACAGTGAAATTACCACTTTGTTATTTTCAGTGTTTTAGGAGCTGGTTCCAGTAACATGCAGAAAAATAAACGTAACGTCAACGGGCCCGGTCTTTAAATTATGCGTAACGTCATCATGACGTCATAATTCCCACTCGTGAAAATACTCATTTTCTGTAATCACTTGGCGAAATAAAATTCGATCTTACACCAAAATCAACAAATATCCTCTATATATTTCACCCATTCCATCGTGCATCTTAATTTACTTACGGTTGTAAATACACCGTTTACTTTTGTGACCTTTGGAATTCGGGGTGACGTAAAACACGCTTTTACTTCGAGTTTTCATTTTCGTCAAGTTCTAAATTGTCTAGTGCAGTTACAGGCAGATGCACTAAACTCAGTTTGATGACAATTTGATGAAATTACCTCGAAAGGTTTTGGAAATATCAGGAGAGAGAAAAAGGTAGCGTTAGAAGTGCCGATTGAGAAAATCTAGGAGTTAGCTGTTTAAAACATTACTAATAGTAGCCTTTCTCTGAATGCAAACAATTTCGACTTTGATATATAGAAAAAAAATTAAAACATACTTCTAAAACATGAGTCTATTTTAAACAGTTTATATCATGAATTGATCACGTGTTACAATTGCGTCGAATAGCGTTTGAATGACGTTTGCAACGTCACGCAATGCCGTTGTGTACGTGTAAAACACAATTTTCTACTATAAGTAGTGCTTTATGAATAGAACGTTAAATATAAGGTGTCGCGCAATGTCACCGCACATCAAAACGACGCCGGCTTTTCGTATAATATGGAAACGCATACGACTAATATTTTATCAAATATTCCTCCAACATTTGTCAAATTAATTGGACATGACAAACATTGAAAACGTGGATTGAAACGGTTTTGATATAAGTGTTTCCGCGTTCAATACATGACGTGAAAACTAACTGTACCGACTTAAAAACCACGACATATTCCGGCAAAAAAAAGCTAAACAATATACAATTTTATTAGAAACTAGGAGAAATGTCTAAACAAACATTGAAAATGATGAAACAGACATCGACATAAAAGTTTGCCAGAAGTACACTTATATATCGTTAGTAAAAAATGTTTTGTGACGGAAGATCAACTTTAGTATATCAAGCAGAGGCCATATAAACATAAGATGACCGATCAATTTTGAACATCACTCGCCAAGACGGACGTCATAAACGGAAGACGTCTTTAGAATGAAAATGATCGAACAATTATTTAACATAATTGATATTTTATTATAACTGAACTATTTTAAACAAACTTACTCGCTTTCTTGCTTAATACATGTACTGTATCGAGACATGACCAAACTAAAGGGGCAAGGTGACGTTCGAATAGTTAACCATTTACAATATGACGTCATTGCCGTCAATTGTGTGCGTCAAGTCGATGTTCCGAAGGCTACGAAACCGCTGATGTCTCTACAAATAATACACGAATATTGATGAAACTCAGAAGACGGAGAGAGGATATATTTTGTGAGGCATACGACTTTTCTTATTTATACTGGTATTCATTAACATTTTACACCGTTTGTCTCATTTCTTTTTTATCACCCCACGTAATATAATTAGTGTATTTGGTTTGAGGCAGCAGGATACAAAGAAGAATAAGAAGCTTAATGCCAAACAACATATCGAAAGATTAATAATATTTAGCCTACGGTGATGTGGTAGTGTATCAAAAGCAATTTATAACATTTCGTTATATTTTATCACATTCATTCCGCATTCGGGATTTACCTTTTAGTGTTCTTTCCTGTCCAATTTTATATTATTTTATTTCCTTGAGATTATGTCATTTTTTATAAAAGAGTAAAGGAAAGGAAATTAGACAAATGTCAAGAATAGATATTCATTATAATGTTGTAATTCGATTTTTTTATCCTCCATATGGAAGCGGCCCTGTAAGAGGTTAGTCATTTTAGTTTTGGGCCATCAAGTTCATTGCGCAAAACAGGCCACCGGTCTATACACAAGAAATAAATAGCACATACAGTTACAGTTTATTCAGAAATTAAGGCATAATGCCCATGGTTCATGTTTACAACAATGTATAAATACAAATATAAATAAGCATACAAAACTATCGTATACACACAGACACACCTATACACTTGCATACATACTCACACATACACGTACACGTACACACCCACACGTACACACACACAGACACACACGCGCACACACACACCCTCGTATACACATATTAAGTACCTTTTTGTACTCACACAATTTTAGTGGTGAGGTTGATTGTTACAATACCATTTACTTTAACAGTTAAACTTAATATAAATACAGTCTGAGGTTATGTAGCATATGTAAAACACCATACAGAAAGTACCGAACGCATTAGTTATGTCATGACAATATGAACAAAAAGGTAAATATATACAAATAGCACCTATAAAGACTGTTCTCTTAGCTCAAAACATTTGAAAATGTAGACAGCTAAATTTTTTAAAATCTTTTCATCACAAGATTGTAACAAGTCTCTAAACTTAAAAATGTTTGGATGTTGTCTATAATGTAAAGGAATATATATTTTCTAAGATTGTCATATAGGTTGCATTCAAACAAGAAATGGAATTCATCCTCTAAACAGTTACAAAATTTACATTTTCTTTCAGGGACAGGTGTTGGGTTAGGTTTAGTCCAACGACCAACTTCTATATGTAGTCTGTGTGATGACATTCTAAATTTTGACAATGCTTTTCTATATTTGTTCACTTGAAACATGTATAAATAAGGCTGTAATTGAAAAATTGAAAATAATTTATAAGTATTTGCTCTACTGGAAGTTTCTATGTCACTATTCCAACCTTATTAATATTGGTCAATTAGTCTCTGTTTCACCAAGGATAAAAATAATTTATTATTTCCAACTGTTTGGAAAAACCATATTTCACAAAATCCAAGATTGTTAAGTATCCCTTTAACTTTACTGGCCCAAGCTACCTTATTTGGGTATAATTCAAGGTCCTGTAGCATCATAGCATACACAAGTTTAACATATTTTGTATTACTAGTTGATAGTATTCTTATCCAATATCTAATTGTATGTAATATAAATTTTATACTAATAGGTACTTTCCCTAATTCACCATAAACAAAAGTATTTTGAGTCTGTCTTTTAACACATAATAATTGTTTATAAAACTTTAAAACTGTTTTATCAATTTCACTGGTATTATTGCAACCCCAGAGTTCACTACCATAGCTTAAAACAGGCTCAACTAATTTTTCATATACCTCCAATTTGTGACTAATTGACATATTGTAGAAATTATCAATGTAAGATTTCATTTTAAAAGTAGCCTTCATTCCTTGACCAGCTAAAGCTTCACATGTATATTAAAATGAGCCATCTGTTGAGAAAACTAGTCCAAGATATGTACATTTTTTAACAATTTCAATAATTTCACCTTTGTATGTAAAATTTAAATTTTGACTCAGATTACCTCCCTTTTTAAAGACCATTACCTTTGTGTATACATAGAATGTATTATATTAAAAATCTTAACTCTAATACCAGTTTTCAATAACTTATACCATAGTATATCTCTCACAACAAAGTCAAAAGCTTTAAAAAAAGTCAATAAAAGCTGCATATAATTTCTTGTTTCTAATTAGCATATGATTCATTACATTGAATAAGACAAAAATATTATCAATAGTTGACATATCTTTCCTAAAACCTGCTTGAGCCTCTATATAAACATTGTAGGTTTCCATCCAATTATTCAATCTATTGTTTAACATTTTGGTAAAAAACTTGCCTAGAGTGCTTAATAGAGTTAGTCCTCTGTAATTGTCTGATCTAAAGTAGAACCTTTTTTATGTATTGAGATAATATATCCTTCAGCCCATTGTTCTGAAAAGTACCCAATATCAAATAGTTTATTAAATAAGTGATGTAGATATATATACATATGTTCACTTCCATATTTAAAAAAATCATTTAATACATGATCAGGTCCTGCTGACCAACCATTATGTAATTCTCTACATGCCTTGTTGATGTCTATTATTGAAAGTTCAGTTCCTCAAACATTATATTTAATTCATTATTTAAATATCTATCATTAAAAATATTATATCTTCATCAGCTTGGAAAAATACTGAGTCTGGGTCATTTATTGCCTTAAAATAATCCTCAAAATTTGACAATGTAGGCTGTTTTGAGCTATTAGTGTTGGTTGAGCTAAGGGATTTAAGCATTTTCCAGTATTCTTTTGCATTTTTGTCTCTTAAATGTTCCAAATTTTTAGTTTGCAACTTACTATATTCTACTTTCTTTTTTGAAATAGTTGATTTATATTTTGACCTACTCACAACTGAGCTACCAGCAGACTTAACACATGTGTATTTACCAATAATTTTATCTTCACAAATTCTACCATTCATCACCCTCATACTAGTTGTTTTGCAGAAATCAAGTAAGTATCTGCCATTGCTGTTAATGACAGTATCTTGGCTATTCCTCTCAATAAATACTTCAGGAACGTAACCTTCAGGTAATAAATTAAAATTAGATAAATTATCATATTGGACAAAGTCTGGATTTACACCAATCCTGCTGTTTAAATCTCCAGCAACAATAAATTCACATTTGCCAAATGTTTGTTCAAAATAGCGCATATCATCAATCAACAAATCATAAATACAGTTGTCAACCATACCCACTCTACTAGACCCTTGAGGTATGTTATAACAAAGGCACATATATATATCATTGTCAGCATTGAAAATACATTTATCAATTTTATCCACATCATACAGTCATCAAATGATTTAATAAGTTCAACATGGTCTATAATTCTGTCAGAGACATACAAAATAATTCCACCACTACCACGTTTACTGTTACAGTTAATAAGCTGTCTATCCAGCCTAAACTGGGTAAAATTGGACACATCACTGTTAGGACTATCTGTCAACCAAGTTTCGGTAAATAATAATATGTCATGTGACATAAAAAGTTTTTCAAATTCTGGTGTATTGAGTTTATTACAGGTTTTGCCAACTAAGCCCTCACAGTTTATGAGGCAAAACCTCAGCTTCTCACCACCGACCTATTCCACTTTCTCGGCACTACATTTCTCCGACTGACCGTTCCGTTCCGGTGTGTTTGTCTTTACACTCGACCTTTCTGGGTTTTCCCAGTGACGTCACCACGAGCTGTGCGATTGTTATTTTGGCTCCGCCTTCCCGACATAGATCTTGACACGTGTTTCACTGGACTGTGTTTACCACTATTGTTAACTTTACTTTCGGTTTGTGTACTGGATTTATTATTATTCACTTTCACTGTGGAATATAAACTTCTACATGTTGATGGATCTAGTGATGACGAGCGTTGTGGTTTACTACCGGTAGGTGTTATTCACTTTTATTTGTCTGTTTGTTTTTATCCTGATTTGACACAGACACATGTTTATCGTTTACATTAATCGACGGTGTTGTTTCGTAGTTCTCATCTTCTGTGGTTGTTCTAGAGTAGACAGTTTTACTACTTTGGGGTTTGGGATTTACGGTAGCACTGGGTACATACGTACTCACGGGCGTAGCAGGTGAGTTTTGAGCTTATTCTGTCCGTTCTCAGAATATCAAACCAATGGGGAAACTTATCCATGACAAGCTTCTTTTCAATGTACAGCTTGGCTGGATACCGAGGTTGTACCAGTTTACGTTCGTGTCTTGCTTGTACAGCTATAGGTGAATCGTACAATCCCTTTCTTTCTGTGACGATTTCATGTGGGTAGTCTCTGTCTACGAATGGTCTCTGAATGGTGATCTTTTCAAGGTGTGTTGTTGATTTAACACAGTTTCGGTGTCACAGTAATCTCTGAAGCGGACTATAATTGGTCGTCTCCTGTGTTTGTTGTCTTCTGGACGCATCCGACCTAGGCGATGAGCTCGATCAATACACATTTCATTAGTATTAATACACATTTCATTTTCCATACAGTTGAAGATTAATGCATTGCAGTTACCATTGTACAATTTGAATTCGGCATTTTATGCAATACCGTAAAATATAATGTTATTACGTCTGCTTCTAGCCTCTGTGTCGATTGAGTGATACGCCAGTTTAGTAATCATTTGTTCATGGTATATATCATTGTTTTCAAGGTGTGTTACTTTCATGTTTAGTTTTGTTTTCACATCATTCAATTCCAGTTTTACCTGAGTTATGTCATAAATATAATCCGACTGTGATGATTCCATTCTACCGAGTATTCCAAATAAGCACATAAGTTTATCATCACTATCTATACTCCCGGGGTTCTTTCTTTTTCTCTTTGAGAAACTTTTTGTTGATTTTGGCGCGCACTGCCATTTTTCCTTTGTTACACTGAACAATGCTTTAATCCGTTCATTATCACTGATCATGACACTATCGTCCTCAAGTATCATATCCTCAATGTCCGCAATATATGTAGCCATGTTTTATGTATTTCGTCCGATAATTTACACTACAGTTTTATGATAAAATAATTTTTTCTCAGCCTTGAAAATTTACGTTTACGTTCACCAACTGGACCCGGATACATATGACGTTGAAATTATAGACATAATACATGTATACATTTGATAACAAAGCAAAATAATAACCCAGTTAATTATAAATTGAAAGGTATTCCTTCCTTTCTTTAGTAGCATAAAATATATACATTGCTACATTATGCACACTGCAAATATTCCGAGCGGACATTAGGCTATTATATACATTTGTTGAGGCATTGTTCGCTTGTACATATACATTTGGTATATATCTATGGTTTTGGGGGAATAGCGCATGATACAGACTAAGGGACACTGGTTATCAATGAACACAAATAACAAATGAAAACTTATGCAATGTTTCATTCATATGTAGAATTACCTTATATTACAGTATTTTCCTAATTGAACTTTTAACTCTGACCAATTCAGGGGAAGCACTCAAACCTTCAATACTGTTTTCCTAAATCTCGAAATATTAAATCTTGTATTGTTTATTGATTTAGTCATCAACATTTGTTATGTGTCTACAACTTGAGTGCACCTTCCAAATGTAATTTGAACACTGAGAGAAGCCACCAAATTTTCTAATGTTAGAATATTCGTGATCGAAACGCTTGATCGTTACCTTATCCAATAGTATGACATTACATTTTATATACAATTTATGTTGTTTTGCTGCCTTTTACACTGTAATGAAATGAAGCTTTATTGTTAGTAGTTCATACTATATATGCATTATGTTGAAATTGCAATGATAATAATTATCTTCATTTTATTCAAATATGTTGGAATTAGGCAACAACATCATTATCGTTACTAGTATATGACAGTATTAGTTAGAATATTTTTAATAATAATATATATGTCCACTCACTAATAGATTATATTGAACATTTGTATACTCATGGATTATTGAAACTGGGTAATCCGGCTGGGCGTTGAGCTTTTTTATTGCTCAAACTAGGCCATTTAGCTGGAAACTTGACATTTGTTTCCTTTTTTCTCTTTTTTCTCTTTGTTTCTACTTTTTAGGTCTTCTGACAGCTAAAACTAGGTATTTCAGCCATTTAACTCTTGGAACTAGGTAATTCCGTTTGGGCATTTAGGTTTTTTATTACTGAAACTCGTTTATTTAGAGTTTCGACAGCTTGGACATGGGATGATCGTGAATTATTAAGTTGGGCATTGTGCCTTGTATGTTTTCATGTTTTCTGTTCTCGACTAGTTCAGGTGGGAATTGTGCGTTGTGTGTTTTTTATGTTTTCTGTGCTCGGCTGGTTAAGCTGAGTGCTGCCGTCCCTGTCTGACTTAATATTATCTTTTTGTGTATAAAAAAATATATTGTATTTGAAAATAAACTCTAAACTCTAAAAAATAGGAGTGGCGCTCACAATATTGCAAAAGTGATAATAAATAGTAGGAACAGTGGAAGAATACATTCTGCATTATGGGTCGGTGAGACGCCAATTGGTGTTGTTATTGTAACCAGTACTACATATGTGTACTGCAAATGTTCTCAATCTTACTGCATTGTTTTCTTTACGAATACAATGAACAAAAGCAATATAATCACAAACTATCAGTTATTATAACATGTACCAATTTCAATTCACTTTAGAGTGTCCCTGCCTTTGGAAAAATACAGTTGACTATATCGTTGTGCAGACAGCATGTTTCAGGAGAGTTTTTGTTTATTTTTTACAATTTATATAAAAGTCTTGTTTTAAGATCTTAACATACATATCTTCATCACATCATTGTCAGAGAGAACCAGCAGATATATGATTCAGTGGGTGGGGCTAGTTTACAGAGCGTCTGGTTACCTGCATGATTGGCATATTGCACGCACCTATCATTGATATATAGTGATCTCTATAACTGTATATATTCAACGAGGAAACATTGCGTTACTAATCAAAGAAAACAGCTAAATCGACTCTACGAAGCGCAACGGAAAAGGTAAGTACATATTTGTCAAACAATTGTTATTTGGACAACATTTTATAACGAGTATGTAATTTTAAAAAAGGATTAAGTTATATTTTTAGTGCTGTTTACTTTTGAAATAATTACATTTTACATGGCATATTAGTGATGTATGTACATTTTACGATATCATTTATATACATTTTTGTAATGCATTATATATTGTTTCTGTTATGCGCTTTATTAGCTGTAGCTATGTGGTGTTGGTATACCTTTAAATCCAACTTAACAATAAGCAATGTTACATTTCAGGGGAAGTCATTATGAACCCATGAAAGTGCAAGCACTTATTTCCAATGGGGTCCTGTTTTTTGCTGAAGGGACAGTGAGAAACTTCGCATCATCAGAAGCTTATCATCAGAAACTTCTCTATCCATAACAACCTCCCCAATAAACATTGAAATGGACACCTCATCGGCAAAATACAGTTACAACTATACCTATTACTGGTATTATTATGATGATCTGTCCCTACCAGATAGAGACACGTTAATTTTAGATATATTCATAGTTGTGTTAGCTTTAGTGGGTAATATATTAATTATAATGACACTATTGAGTAACAGAATAGCATTCATCCCTACACATCTGTATTTCATATCATTGGCAGTAACAGATATGTTGGTGGCGTTTACTGGACCCTGTCTTGATGTGGTTATTGAATTTAACAAAACAATCGATAATGCAATAGTCTGTAAAGTATATGCTTTTTCGGCTAGCGCACTCGTTTTGTCATCTTTCACCATAGCCATGATAACAATTGAGCGCGTGCTTTGTGTCACCCTGCCGCATAAAGTGAAATTGATATGCAGCCAAACTGTCACACTTGCACAATTATTGGTCGGCTGGCTGATTTTTATGTGCTACGTTTGGTTCAACATATCATATGCTAAAGCTGAACGTTTTCACGGCACTCTGTTGTGTGCCGTGGAACAGCCGGAACAACTTTACTCTGACGAATTTGGGAAATGGTTAGGGGTAATTAATATCGCTGTAACAATTGTGATTCCTTTTGGAATAATTTTCATTGGAACAATTATAATTTTATCTACATTGAGGAGGCGAATGCATTCTTCAAACAGACAGAGTATTTCCACTACATTCATTCTGATTAATACTAACCTTGTATTTGTTATAACAAAAGTTCCTGCAACAATTTGGAAGACATTTAATAAAGACATAATAAACTCGCTTCCGTTAAATGAACAGATGTTTAGTTATACAGACAATGTTTTGTACTACTTTGACAATTCTACTTGTGCATTGCATTTTTTCGTGTACTTTATAAGTGGGCGATATTTTAGACAAGCAGTTAAAGGAATCTTTATCGACTTATTTAAGGCTTGTAAAAGACGCGAATAACAGCCTTTTTAAGCTGCAAGGGGAAGGCGTCATCCCCAGCAATGTAACTCATTTGGGTGTACCACCCCTGTTTTGATTTCCAGTGTACTTATCATATATTCTTACAAGGCATATCTTTGCATGACAAAAAATTGAAAACTTTCTATAAGATATCTGAGTTGCTGTCTTTGAAGCTGAATATTTGTTGGCTAAATTAAATATACACTCAACAAACCTTAAAAGTGTGCACGTGTTTTTACCGTATAACTTTTTAATTTATGAATATTTCTGCATGACATTTTGTCTATATGCGATTGAAGAACACAAGATTTTGATTAATAATATTTTTCGTCAAAACTAATAAGGCGGTTCACTGAACCATGATACATAAATACACGTAAAATGCACACAAGAAATTGACGCGTATTTGCATGTTATTTTTACGTACAGTCCATAAGAATTTTAGATATATCGTTACATCCAAAAAACACAAAAAGTGTTAAGTATATAATACATCTAAAAAGTGATGCATCAATTGTTGTTTCATAATATTGTGTTGCCTTTTTTTAATGTAGATTGGTGACAAGATACATTATGAATTTATTTGAATAATTTTGGTAGTACTTTGAACATGTTCGTTTATTTGTATTGTTCTTAATTTTTGAGACACATAATTATAACCAATACATCAGTCTAAAATATGTTATTATTTCATCACTTTATGTTGACGCATTGATACTAAATGTCGTGACATTACATGTTTTTCGGAAATGAATAGGATGCAATAAGTAAGTATAAACAAACCAAAATTACTCTTTAAATTTGTGAATTTATCTTACATGTAAAAAATATAGCGAACTTGTTATAGTGCATTCGGCCTTTTATAGCAAACATTATTCTCTGCTATACAGTAACCTTGTTTGAGTGTGCATTTGGATGCTATCGTAAAAACTCGGCCATATCCGTTTGTCTCCGGTTAAAAAACATCGTGTCTAAGTGTAGTAATACAACAAAGCGGTAAGTTTGTGTTATCAGTCCAGCTACGTTCGCGTGAAAGTAGCACAGTATTTATCCGTCAATAAGATGGTTATTTTTTCTTTCCCTATCAGTTTTCTTGTTTTCAAGGCAATAAGAAGCCATATCATGACAGAAAACCAAACATCTTTAAATAATATTCATAATTTTCATTCCCATGCACGTGTTGAAAACATCAAAAAACATGTCCCATATTTAATTGAATATGATAAATGACATATCAAACTTTCATTTAAAATGTGTCTATATGACACGGAAACATTGTTGCAGGAAACATACGCCGGTGTCTCATATACCTGCAAATATTTTTTTATGGTCAAGGGGAGGTAACCATGTAAGGGATTTTGGTCAGAATGCGACTTTTGTTTTCTGGTTCGACGTATTGATTGTACTATATATTTGTTAATACTCGTCTCATTTTTTTCATCTTAGTGCCAAAATGACGCCAATAAATTTACCTTTAATCTGCACTTTTCCACTACCGGCATAAACTTGAATTGTCTGCTATAAAATAACATACCCCAGTGTCGCGTTTTTAAATCCGTTTAGTATAATTGCCCACATTCATAACTCTTGATTGTGGGTGCCCTCTAGTGTTTTAAGTGTGTTACATGACTGACAATTACTACATACGATGGGAATGCCAACCCCTCAACACCGGTTTCGATTGCTGGGAGAAATACTTTGAAAACGACAATACCTACACAAATACAAGAAAATTAAATTCAATTTATATCAAAGATTAACAGGATTGAAAATAGAAGAAAAAAAATAACATGACGAAACGGGACAAGATGCAGTCACAAACAGCCATATCCGCCGCCGAAGGGAAAATAATCGTGCCAAAGATTATTTACTACAAACTATAGTTTTATCATAAGCTATGTGAAAGTTAGGTGTCAATCCCATGAGAAATGTTTGAGATGCACAAAAGATTTTGTTCTATATCCAAGCTAATTAGATATAAAATGAACATAGTAATCAAGAAGCAGACATTACACGAAACCCAGGTTAACGGTGACCTTGATTCAACCAGTCCCAGTTTCAATCCCAATCGTTGTCTTCACAAAAGCTACAACCTACATAGCAAGATTCATCCTGATATCGCAATCCTGACTAATGTTATTGAGCAAAAACAATTCATCTATTTTAAGAAACTGTGACCTTGACCCCCATCAGCTCACTGTCAATACAAGTGACGTTTCACATAAGCTATATAAACTGCAAGTTTTACAATAATATCTCCTTCCTTAGAAAAGTTATCTATTTTTAGTAACGGTGACCTTGTCTCCCCAGTTTCAATTCCAAATGTTGTCTCTTCACACAAGCTACCTACAAAGCATAAATGCTTATTTTCTATTTTTAGTAACGGTGGCATTGACCTTCGCCGGCCCCACTTCCCATTGCAAGTTCCGTCTATACACAAACTACGAGGGTCATTCAATATATTCGTAGACCATTGTTCACATTTGATTATTTTTACGTTTTAAGAATAAATTGTTATATCATTATGTACAAGCAGTAACCTTTTACCTCAAGTCAGTATAATGATATATTCTTTTTTGTCCTCCATATTTGGAGAGTATAAGATATTTACAATAATAATGCATAACAAGACATAGCATAAACAATTACATGAATATAGAATATATAGCAAAATGAAAATATAGTTTTATCTTATATCTATTACACAGGAAAACTTTCAGCGTACGTTTTTCACTCGAAAAGCGTACGCCTGGCGTACGAACGGCGTAAATTAAGGTCCACGTACGTCCAAAGTATACGCTTTTCGTACGCCAAATGTACAATAATGATTTAGGTGAACATTTACTTTGGCGTATGCCGTTCGTACGAAATGCGTACAAAAAGCATACGCCGTCCTAAGTATACGCTTTTCGTACGCCAAATGTACAATAATGATGATAGGTAAAACTTTATTTTTTTTGTCCAAAATTCCTGGCAACATCACTGTGATCACTGTGTGTTTGAAGCCAATACTGTGAGCCACTTCTCACTAGGTCTATAAACTAAGAAAATACGGAAAAAACAACTTTTGTAACCTAAATATGTATTTAATGGACAGGATTGTTATTTGCCTGTATATAAGGTTTCACATACATGTAACAATAGCAGAATAGATTCTTAACAAACACCATAGATAGATCTATGCAATAAATCTAGTAAATACAATGACGGAAATAGTCTTAAGCGACAACAATAATAAACAAAGGAAGGAACAGGAAGGTGAGCCACAGCAAGCACTGTTCAAATGAAATAAAGAATTAAAAGATCTTAAAGGATCTAAAATCATGGTTCTTTTATACTCCAGTTACATACCTGAAGAAGGCTTGTATTGGTTAGCCTTTGTAAAATGTATGTAATAACTTGGATTAGTAAACAAAGTTTCAAGTGCTAGATGAAAAGATCTGAGCTGGGCTGGCAATGCTTGCGACAGTGCGCCTTAGTCGGCGAGATGCTGGTGCTTATGCTGGCAGCCAATCAGATTGCAGGAAATTAAGTGCCAGCTTATGATGGTTATAGGGCTAAGCATAGCATTTGGTATACTAGCGCTAAACGACAGCACAGTTAAACAATACAAGAAGCTTAACACAAAGTTACTATAAAATACGCTTTATAGATCAAACAACTAATAGTTAGGTAGACTACGTGCATAATATACTACATTCAAATGTTGCGTCAGAAATGCCCCAGCCTTTAACAAACTGGTATACAAAATAGTGTGTGCTGCCTAAACACTCAGAATAAACTCAATATAAGATTCAGAAGTAGCAAACTACACGGTATGAATCCCGATACATCGCTTCTCAGTTCTCAGAGAATTGTTCTGCTTT
Organism: Spisula solida; assembly: GCA_947247005.1. Lineage (NCBI taxonomy): Eukaryota > Metazoa > Mollusca > Bivalvia > Venerida > Mactridae > Spisula > Spisula solida. The sequence goes on from OX365956.1 coordinate 40,422,532, forward strand.
CATATGGCACTGACGGAACTGAAAACCGCTGTAACGCTCTGACGGAACTCAAAGGTCATGTATCCTGAGTTCCGTCAAGTTACATCGGTTCCAGTTCCGCCAGAGCCATATGAAAACAAAACAATTCTCTGACGGAACTGAGAAGCGGTGTTTCGGGATTCATACCGTGACCAAGGTATCATCAATAATACTGCTAAACATACATGCAAATCTAAACTCAATATAATATACACATCTTTAACATTTCAATACAACTTCAATGTCAACCATATTACTACGCCATGGTTACAGCAGGTTCTTCCATGTGCGGATAACTCCATATCAGTAAAACAGACGAAAAGCTTTGCCGAGCTATATTAACAGGTTAGATGATGATATTTACTGAAATGCAATGAACTATACATACATAAATCACTGCTGTACATGTTTAATAATAATTACGGTGATATAATCGCTAAGTGATGCAAGTCACAACTGAGAGATGAAACTTGCATGATTCCGGATACATACGGATTACGGACGTGGCCCCAGGCTGTCTCAGTACTTACGATATGTTATGGGAAATTGTACCTGAAGTCAAGTTTTTTAGTTAAAAGGGGCAATAACTCCATCAGAACTATAAATAGAGTTATCTCATCTTAACATACAGAATGAAATCTTCAGTGACTCATCACTGTGACCAAGTGTATTAAGTTACAAGTCTATATCTCTTGAAGATACTGAGAACTTTTAATTCGACAGGGGAAAATAACTCTGTAAAATCAAATGCAAGCATTACCAAATCTTGTTTAAATACAATGGGGTCATCACCTTAAACTAGTACCTCAAGGTAATATCCTCAAATTTATCGAGATACGTAATTTTAACAACAAGCATGACCAAAGTTCAAACAAGTAAATAACTCTGGATAAACACATTGAATGGTTATCTTCATTTTTGTAATGGAAGCCCTGTTTTGAGAATGCCCTCGCAAAATACCTTGTCACGACAATAGCCCTTTATTCTAGGAAAAGATAAGCTAACTGAAGGGTGTTTGACACAAACACATATGTATCTTACAAACGACCATAACTCAGGAAAGTTATCTGACCTTAAATTCCTGACAGTATCACATGCACAACTTCATTGAAAATTGGACCATTGGTTTCAAAATGAGTACAAGCACAGACATAGTTGTGATAAGCAGACAGACGTCCAGCATAAAATCAATATGTCTGCCCAAATGTAAGCCAAGCGAATCCATGCTTTGATTGGCCCGTGAGGTCTTGAAAGTACATGTACTAATGTTGTCAAAACAGCACGTTTATTGTCCTGCTAAATTTTGGGCTCATTTTCCTGCTACATTTTTGTTGAACCAATGCAGCCTACATTTTAATTTTTACACAATAATTGAGTTATGGGTAATAGAATTCATCGCTGTTCTTAGAAAACCTTGTATACACGTTTTGGCTCAAAAACGATTATACACACATCAGAAAGCCCATTTAGTGACAAGTCTTCTGCGAAAATGCCAGATAAGGTAATCTATAAATAGCCTCTGAAATGAGAAAGCTAGTACTAGTGCGAAAATTCTGGATCTTTTTAATGGGGCTACATTTTTGTCTGCGAAAACCATGAATAACTTATTTGGTTTACCGTTATTTTTAGGTTGTGTTTAAATGTATGTCGAATATGCAAAACAATTAACCAGTAATGGTATATTACAACGGCAAAAGTAGAACCACATTTAATTTAATAATTTAAAGTTAAACAATATAAATATATATGGTTAATTTAAAATTAAATTTTACACGGAAGAAGAAAACAATTACGTAATGCGAAAAAACTGAACAATGCCGCGAAAAAGTCGGCTAACTGCAAATGGAACAAATTTGACAAGAAAAAAAGCTCGTATAATTGAGTTAAAAGTTATAGAATTGACTTTCCTTTGCTCAGTCGACACGTACATTTATGTACATCCAAAGGGAAGTTACAAATGCAATGTTCGTGTCGAAGAATAAAATAAATATTCACTATAAGTAAAAAGTTATTCAGATTTTATCGTCTCCTAAAAGGTAGCCAAAAGTGATATACGAGGTTTTCGTAGAACAGCAACGAATTGTACATCTATGCCCATTACATATACATTTCATTAAACTCTGAATAGAAACAATGTATTTATGACACTTGGCAAGGCCTTATACAAATATACAAATTTCAATGCCATACTATCATTCTGCTCACCTGTCGTAGTAGAACAGTAAAGTCCTTATGGTGACCTGAGTAATCATTTACATTTTATGAATAAGATTCAGAAAAATACAGCGACTCTTGCAAGCTTTTGCTAGATTTTTGCAAGATTTGACCTAGTGACCTAGTTTTTGACCCCATATGACCCAGTTTCAAATTTGACCTAGCTTTTATAAAGACAACGATTCTAACCATGTTTCATTAAGATTGGGCCATAAGTAGGGACTCCTCTAATGGTGGATCACAAGCTTTTTCTAAGATTTGACCTAGTACCCTGTTTTAGACCCCATATGACCCAATTTTGAACTTTGTCTATATTTCATAGACAAACAATGATTCTGACTAACTTTCATCAAGATTGGTTCATAATTGTGTCCTCTAATGTGTTCACAAGCATTTATGATTTGATCTTGTGACCTAGTTTTTGACCCCACATGACCAACTAGATATGATAGAGACAAACATTATGACCAAGTTTCATGAAGATTGGTTTATACTTGTGTCCTGAAACGTGTTCAAAAGCTTTTTCTAAGATTTGCCTTTGTGACTAGTTTTTGGCCCCACATGACCCAGTTTCGAACTTGACCTAGATTTCATAGAGACATACATTCTGACCAAGTTTCATGAAGTTTGGGCCGTAACTGTTGCCTCTAGTGTGTTCACAAGCAAATTGTGGACGGATTGACAGACGAAGAGTGATCACAAAAGCTCACCCTTTCACTATGTGACATGTGAGCTAATAAAGCATGTATGTATTAAATATTCATACAAAAGCCTCAATATCCAGAACAAAGCAATCATTACTTTATATATTCAAAATACACCATTCAGTATGGCAATTTATCACCCAGTGTACATTTTTCTACACTGCCTAAACTTCCATTATGCACATATGCATTAAATCTAAAAATTCAGGGCATAAAATTTCAAATGACCGAAATAAAATCTGCAGAAAAGTTCATTTTTTTCTATAGCAGATCCGGATTTCTGGATGATTCCGGAACTGTAGGATTCATGTTATTATTTTGACGTCAAATCATACAATATGTAGCTCTGTATATAAGCAAAGTCTGGTTGATAAACTGGATGAGGATTCATGGAAACAGAAGAAGTGGTTCTCTCCAAGGTATCTGTCAATATTCAGTGAACTGTTCCTTTCACTGCACTATTTATGTATCTGTAATACCAAGATAAACATTATATCAGGGCCGCCGCCTCTAGTAACTGAAATTTGTGGTTTGTATATAAATGCACATGTATCTCAGTACATGCATTGGCAAATTGTTACACTTGATTTTAATTACTTTTGAAGGTTGCATTCACACAAACATACTCATGATTATTTATTTAATTTAATATGTTTTCAAATTGACCTGTTTAAGATTTCTTGGACTATGTCTAAACTATGACAAAGGAGATCAGAGAAGTGTTCAGTGTTTGTAGCGCACTATCCTTTTTAGCCCTCATAAGACCAAAGCCGACTGGAGCCCAGATTGGTCCAAGAAAAAAGTAGGCATGAGCTAACCCTGTAATGCTTAGTGAGAAATAGCCGAGACAATAAAACTGAAACTAAATATAATATAGCATTGGATCCATCATAAGTAGTCTTTGGATTCTTAAATAAATCTCGAAAACAGACGTCAGGTTATTAAGAGAGCCTTTGGCATATTTAAGCCGATTACTTTACATTTCACGCCAAAAAGCTGGTGACGTCACACATTTGTAATCACACACGTTGTAGAACATTGACTTTGTTCTGTGACTTGTTCCCATGTGGAAGATCACCTTAAGGCCAGAAAAAGGGAGGTTCGTTTCTGGTTACCCAAAAGACCGTATACATTGTATTTTTACTGCCAACTCATGTTTTTATGTACAAAAATCGCCATCCGAATGTTTTTGTCCCAATTCAGTGCGCGCACCAGACGGAAATCAACAAAAAAACTACCTACCGCCCATGTTTTTTGGGCATGTAACCAGAAACAAACCTCTTTTTCAGGCCTAATTATTTTTGTGATGAATACATAATTATAAATGTAAATGTCACTTCAACATTTCCACTCCTAAAAATTTAAAAAAAAAAATTTAAAATGCAAGCAATAAATAATTTACCTGCATTTGAACCGTCCATTGCCATTCACAATACTCTGCCATTAGACAAACATTTTGATGAATAAGTTCTATGACTATGGCTTCTGTAGGTTCACAGGCTGTATCAACAAACATTAGCTGTAATGATAACAAATTGTTTAAATTAATACAAGTACTAGCCCTCATACAAAATTCTCATTTCAAAATTCAAGGACTTTTCAAGGTCGAATATGCATTTTCAAGGTGTTTTCCAAACATTCGCCATGGTTAAAATAATAAATTGTATGAAAATGCAATAATTCACTGCCACTTTATACTCTATTTCTAGTCATACCCGCAAGTACTCAATTCATCAAATAACAGTGACATTCGCACTCATACATTTATGTACTTTAATGTTTGAGAAAAAAGGTTTTTCTATTTCTTTTTATACAGATATTAAATGTGCCATCTTGACATCATCAATAAGATTTTATGGATATTCAAGACTGGTGGTTTAAATTCAAGGATGTTCAATTAAATCCAAGTACCATTTTGGCAGTTTTCAAGGTAGCACTAAATTCAAGTACTTTTCAGGGTTGAAACCAAATTTAAGGACTTTCAAGGCCTGTACGAACCTTGTGATAAACAGGTAGTGGCCTACCAGCTATTTGGACAAAGACAAAATTCCCCCTTTTTCAAAACAATGCTACCTGAAAAATTCCCCTACCTGAGGGTCCTGGCCCCAGACCCCTAAAGTGTAGTAAGGGACACCCAGTCTCACAAGGACAGTATTAAAATCAATGCAATTACGGTACTCTATTCGGGTGGGAGAATGTAAGTGAAAAGCGTATCAGAACTCAGATGCGACCATTGACCTAGCTCTAGCCGAGGATCGAACCAGTTAGCGTTCATCGATGAGTAGTCAAAGAGCGCTATCCGCTTGACCAATTGCCACCAGTTAAATAGCCTAAATAAGTTTACTGCAACAGTATCAGCAGCATTTCACGGCCAGTCAAATGTCTGGAGTGCAGCATAGGCCCATACTAATGAAACTGGTGCCAGATTAGGGGGTCAAGGGTCCGAGACATCCGGCTCACAACTGTGGCTGCAATGTTTAACAATGGTGGACCCACAGCATGTGCTTGATCCTCAAAGGTCAGGTCAGGAATAATAATGACAAAGATCATACACCAAATTTCCATGATAATGATGGGTGGTTAGAAGCCTGCCAGTAATTATCAGCAATTGTTTGAGGGCACAGTGACATGGGCAGTTCAAATGAAGTAAACCTACTCGGGAGGAGGGAATAGTTACCTTGTTGTTATCGCTGTTGTTCCTTGTAGTACTTGTACATTTAGTCCACTAGTCGAGGTCTGGTCCGATCTCTTTGGGGTACGGTAAGCAAGTGCCTACCCAGCTCAGGTCACGTGGCCTCGAGACGCGCCAGATTGGTTAACCAATCAGCATCGAGGACCGCCTGTTCCGGTAGGTGGCTTGCGAACCTGCTAAGGCCAATATAAAAGTGCAGAAATCAATACACTCCTCCCATCTTTATCCGATGGAGCGGGCTTTAGCGGGGTAATATCAAGGTTAACGACATTCCCCAGATGAGTTTCAGCAAAGTAGTAAAGAATAAACACTACAATGCTTCGCGATAGGCTGATATCTTAATTTATTGACATCGCCTATTACATCGGTTTAAAGGCTGATATCTTTGTTTACTGACATCGCCTCTCAACCACCTTGAGGGGTACAAGACCGCACCTCAAGCAAGAGTTATACGTTCGCGATTGTAACGATACATGAACTCTTGGCGACATAGTAAGAACAAGAAGTCAATGATTTATAGACTACTCATTTCTAGTTCTGTCGGCTTTCATGCGCGGCTTAGTCTTTAGTAAAAACAGAAAGTTGAGTAATGTGATATTGTGTATAGGATTTGTTCTGTGTCGATCCAGACTAGATAGAGACTATTTGGTCACTCATTCCACACGTGCCTTCAGCACTAAAGAAGAGACTACCACAACTTCCAAGACTAGGGTTATAGGAAGTTAAAGATCACAAGTCCTGTAGAAATGGACACATACATTCCATATCCGACATGATTGATACAATATTTAAATCATCTGATTGTAAATTGACGCATAGTCATCCCAAGGACATGATGACATCTATGGTAACTGCATGTAACAGCAGAGATGTCCAATTTCAACCATTGTATAAAACCAAGAACATGGACAGACCCTTGAACCAGTCAACAATTTACCAAGACATGTTGAGAATCTCTGTCCCAGTGAGTGTTTGGATGGTGAAACTTCAATGCAGTCCAGTATCAGTTCAAGCCATAGTCTCTTGTCCAGAGATACAGCCTCAAAGGTCCACAGTTTTAGATTCATATGATGTGGATAATGATAGTGGGCAAGAAAGAAATACTGGACAAAGTAACCATGGCACGAACAAGTATTAGGAAGATAAACAGATTCTTCCCTATATGATGTATGCTGTATCAGTAAGCAGGAAGTTGCTGTTGCATGCGTGCACAACAAAGAGATCTAGTCTTTCACGGTCCAGAACAAACTTCCTATATATTTCATTAATATTTTTGTTTCTATTTGTTTATTTATTTACCTATTACGCTCTTAATAGTATTATTACTATTTTAATGAGATTCGGCTTGATGTACTAATTTAGCGTAGATCCTATGGAAGTATGAACGACAAATGGTTTTACGTACCATTTAACGTATGGTAATAGTAATGACAAATGGTTTTACCTACCATTTAATGTGTATTTTTGTCCTCCACCCTTCCCCCACCAAAACAACATGTTTATGATTGTACATTATATTTTATACAATCTGCGCGCGTTTGCCGCGGACGTTAGGATTACTTTCTCTCAAGTTTCACCTCGTATCTTACAGACCATTCTGGCGGTAGTGCCAATTATACTGGGTGAAGAGTACGAGTGTCCTTTACCCACGAAATAGGGAGCGTCTGATTCAATTAGCAGCCTGTTGGAATCTAGAGACGCTAGGGCCTCTTTTTGTACCCGGTTGAATGATGCTACCATCCCGATGAACCCAAAGTGGACATTTGGAAAGGTGCTAATCCATAGGTCTCTGGTTCTCACTGTGCCATTGAAACAGTGGATATGTATGCTCTGCTCTCTCGGGATTACTCCCTTGAGATGATACAGGAGCTCTAGCATCTCCGTTTGTACACCCCTATTATGAAGGACAAGGACTTTGTCTGGTGTCAAGTAGCTAACCGCGCGGTCAAGTACCATATGTTCATCCCAGGTTGTGGGGTCACTTGTGTGGTCAAGACCTACCTCTCCCAATGCGCAGACTCCTTGGAAATTTAGACACTTATAAAAACGGTCCCAGTCTTCTTTGGAGTAATTCTTATGCTTATGGTGGAGGCCAATGGCTACGCCCACTCCTTGAGCTACGAGGTCAGTTACTTCCTCCTGGGATGGGTACGTCGGGGGATCGCAGAAGACTTCTATACCCCCGTGACACATACCTCGTCGCCTATCACCGGGTTTACTGCCTCAATCGCTTGTTTGTAGGAAGCGGCATATCCCATTTTAGTGCGCAGTCTATCCAGATGAAAGTGACTGTCCACTCCCTGGAGCCGCATGGACAGAGGAACATTAACAGATGCGAAACCCTCCCGTATCTCTCGTTGAGTACCAGGATCAAGGCAACCCATAACCACTAGAAATACTATCCAGTGCGTTAACAGAGCGGGGGAGTTGATACCATCCAGTCGGAATTGTTCCGGCACTGGCAACCCGAGTTCCTCGCACAACTGGGTCATGGCTATTTCTAGTCCGTTACCTAGGACTAACCCTTAGGTATCATGCGCAGGTCAAATATGTAACCGGCTAACATGCCAATATCTAGGCATCCTATAATCCTTGAGGTACACTTGTAGAGAAGGTTGGCTCAACTACGAACGACCTCGGAGTGAGTGCGCACCTTGGATCTATGATGCCACGAAGATGTACCCCTAGGGCATGCTCTTGGAGACGTATGCCCTACACCCTGGAATTGGGCATATTCTTATATCAATTTTTGGAGACTGGGCGGCCCCTGGTCTTGGGACTTTTGGTCGGCCACCCATTTCCTGGCTTTCATTTGCATTACGGAGCTCAGAGGATGTACGCTTCCTGCGTCCACCCTTGCTGCAGACCGAACCAGTACTGTGTGACGTTGCCACCATCTGACAAGGAGATGAACACTCCTTTTAGAGGGTGCGTCCACCTCCATGGACTCATGTTTGGGATCGCTAGATAGGGCTTTATTTCCCTCATCAGCGGTTACCCTTCCAATATTCGGGTTTTGCTTTAGTCTGATGTCCTTTGAGGGACCCCTTGGTGATACACTTCGGGTAGTCGGACGCGACATCGCCTGGACGAACATAATGTTCTCTTTATCCAGGCGAGATCGTGGAATTGTAGCTGTTGGGCCTCGATGGCCACTAGCCTAAGCCAGCTACGAGAACTCGATCCTCGAGACTTAGCCAACCGCACCTGGCTCATTAGGGCTTCGACCCGGCTGTTCGGCGTTGCTGCCTGTAGCATCAGCTGCCGGACCAGGTTCCTGCTCGGCAACAGTTCTTGGCCGCTGAGTGGTCTACGATATCTTGGATTGACAATGACATACTGAAAAGGACATAACAGGTAAGGTCTTGACTGGGTGTTAATTCAACGCTCACCTCACATTATACCTTTCAAAGTTTTCATTTACGGACTAAGTCCACGCTCGCGGCACCTTCTGCACCAGTATTTGTCTATTTCTAGTGCATCGGATGCGGTGATGTTAACGCAGGAACCATGGAACCATTCATCACATCCATCGCATTGGATCATGAATCGGCTCTGCCACGGCTTGCAACAAAAGCAATAGAGCTTTCCAGCGTCATCATCGTCGTCGCTGTCTTGGGTGGGAGAAGCCAGCCAGGTGGTTATCCACTTTGGTATAACCCTGTCTTGGCATTTCTTCATTCTATCATGGTTTACCACGAAGATGGATTTGTGCAGCTTTACACGATACAGTGAAGCGGACAGCTTTTTGACTACAGTAGTTTGCATTTCCCTTTCTTGGCAGCAGTGTCAAGGAGATAGACTAAGTCATTATCCTTGTATGTGCGTTCTACGGTCCGTACATCGTAGGTCCGCTTCATTCTCTTTAGCGACGACTTGAGGGTGCTCCTAGCTGAATTAGGAGCCGCCTGAATGTTTTTTATCAGGGTGGCAACATATTCATCTGCTGTCACGGGCTCTGTGGGGATGCTTGGGAACATGAGGTATGCAGGGGTGTTCACGTTCCAGCCAATAAGCTTTGGCACAAGGGCTTGCTATGAACAGATATTGTTCATCTGGACTTACTGCATTCCAGTATGAACTTAAGGTCGGGATCAGTGGCCTGTGCCTTTGCTACTCCTTCTGTTTCGAAGCCCCAGCACTTTTGTCTAGGGGGCGGGACACTGACCCCACAGACCTTCACAAAATAGCCGTCTGTTTTGGCTATCACTTCCAGATACACTTCCGAATCTGGATTCTCTAACCCATGGACTTCTCTGGGAGCTACTGCAAGCAATTCCTTTGGACATCCTGGGACCTTCAGCACCTTACCTTGAGTTGGCTCAGACTGTTTACCAGTAGAATTGACAGAGGGGATGGCTTAGAACCTACGGTGGGGTCAAAGGGCATTTCCTGTTTGGTCTTGCGGTCTATAACCTTTTCAAAATAACAAGGGGGAATGACCCCTTCCCTGTTACCTTCAGAGAAGATAACCTTATTGGCAGATATCAGGAATTGATATCCGTCCGCCATTGCTTCTTTCACTTTCAAGTGAATGACTACCTCACAGGACTTTCTCATGCCACTTATTACCCCGCCTTTACCAGGTTCTTCTGCTGCAAAGTGTATGTGGTTTCTTTTCATCTTTGATAAACCAGTCTGTTTGATATTATCCCAGGCAGCTTTGTATGTGCCATGTATTATCTTAGGATAATCTTCAGCGGAGGTAATGATTTTAAGCTCTAGGCCCTCTACTGGAAAACTATGACCTTGATTGGCTCTTACTAGCCATTTGTTACCTTTTGGCTTCAGAGCGAATCGCTGTTTATCATCGATAGCCACTACTCTCTGCACATCCTCTGATGTAAATCTACTGAGTTTTGGCACATGGTTTAAGATTTCCTTTTTGCGAAGAAATCCATCCGGCCTAAAAGTGAGGCTATAACTCTGTGGTGTGTGCCTTAGCATCCGGGATAACGTTTTAGACAGAAATGTCAAGTTTTGGGAACCCCCGGTCTTACTGGACACCTTATTAAGCTCATTGAGACCTTTATTTACCGGCTTGCCGCTGTTGCTTTTGGCTTTTGTTACTGAACTTTTCACTGAGTCGTACTTGTGGCCTGTATTGCGCCATGAGTTTCCATCATCAGATTCAACCAGATCTACTGTCTGGGTTTTTTACCAAGTGATGTACTTTCCTTGTCATTGCTACCCCCAACCGTTGGCTCTGACAGTTCCTTCCCCTGAGCACCGCCCCCAATAGCCTGTGCACTAGCATCTTGGGTTGATGGATCAGACGGGCTTGTAACCGAGTTACGGCTTATAGCCCTCACTGTCCCTAGCGTTATCAGTGGAACTGCCTCGTCTACATCCCGGGCGAACGCTCCCAAACGGTTCTCGGCTCTTTCAAAATAGCTGCACCCCCCACACGGGAGATCTGCCAAAGGAACTCCGACAGTGTACTCCATACACTGCCCTTCAGGTTCCGGTTTGCGAGACATTGCATCTGCGTTACCGTGCTTTATACCTGACCTATGTACCAATTTCATATTGAATTGGGACAGTTCCTCTAACCACCTGGCCAGTTGGCCCTGTGGTTCCTTGAAGTTCAGTAACCATACCAAGCTTGAGTGGTCGGTTCTTACCATGAATGGTCTTCCCAGCAAATAATGCCTATACTGTCTAGTAAAGCGCACTATTGCCAGTAGCTCTTTTCTGTTGGTACAGTACCCCCGCTGCTCTTTGGTTAGGGAGTAGCTGCCATAAGCAACCACTTTCTCTTCCCCATCTTGGATCTGTATCAGCTCTGCCCCTATGGCGAGATCAGAAGCGTCTGTATCCAAGACATATTCACCAATTTGCTTTGGAAGTGCTAAGACCGGGGGATGAGTGAGAGCGTGCTTCAAATAGTCGAAGGCTTCCTGCTGTTCACTTCCCCAATTGTACTTGTTCTTCCCTACTATGTCATACAATGGCGTAGCCATCTTAGAGAAATATTTTACAAAGCCCCTATGGTAGTTAGCTATCCCCATAAAATGTTCTACTTCTTTTGAGTTTTTGGGGGTTGGCCATTTTGACACATTTTGGATGTCTACTTCGGTCATGGACAGTGTGTTACTGCCCACCTTTCGACCCAAGAATTCCACCTCAGTTTGGAAGGACACACATTTCTTTGGCTTTAACTTTAACCTATTATCCCGGAAGCGTTGCAATGCTACACCTAGATTTTGCAGGTGAGAATTGAAGTCCTTCCCCAGTACCAAGATGCCGTCTAGGAATGCTAACAGAAATTTCCAGGTTAGCCCTCGCATGACTAGGTTCATTACCCGGGCGTAAGTAGCCGGGGCATTACATAAACCAAAGCCCATTTTGACATGCTCATACAACTAATTTTTTGGTATGAAAGGCGGTTTTACACCTGTCCCCTGGCTTGACACCCACTTGCAAATATGCCGAATTTGCATCTAGTTTGGAAAACCAAACATTACCGGCTAGAGTGTCAAGACAGTCATCCACCAAAGGGAGGGGGAATACATCTTTGACGGTGACATCATTAAGGGCCCTGTAGTCTATACACAACCGAACAGTGCCGTCTCGTTTCCGTATAAGAACCGGTGACGACGCCCATTCTGAGTTGGACTCTTGATGACCCCCTGAGTCAATCATCTTTTTAAGATGTGCCTCCTCCTCATGAGCGAAGCAGGCTGGATTGCGCCTTAGTTTTTGTTTGATGGGTTTAGCATCTCTTGTGTCTATGGAATGTTCGATCCCGGTGAAGGTACCTAGATCAAACTCATCCTTAGCAAAGACATCTTGGTATGAGCTTAACAGATTAGCCAACATCTGCCGCTGTTCTGGACCGATGTTAAGAGTGGACTCATTGAATGTCGCTTCAAGTTGTTCAGTTACTTTCTTGGGGCTAGCCCCATCTTCCCTTACTTCTTGAATCACCCGCTGCTCAAGGTCAGAGTGCGCTGGCAGAAAGGAGGCAACTGGATAAGCTCTACCTACTTCCTTACCCAATTTTGGGGTAACATATCTGTCCGTGGTGTTCACAACGCACAATACTTGTTTTGTTCCAGCCTTGCGCATTGTTCTTGGACCAAACACTTTGGAGTGTTTATGGGGTTCTATCATGTAGTCCGGGAATTTTGTATCTATTTTGCACAGCAGTTGAACCACAGATTGGGGTGGAACTACACGACGTTTTGATACCGTTACCCTGGCCACTAATGGTTCCCCTTCTTGGTCTTTCATACCCGTAGTAATTTCGAAGTTGTTATATACTAAGGTACCCCCTCCAATATTTATAATTGCTGACCCCTGGTGTAAAAGGTCTACCCCGAACAACATTTCCGGTTCTATGGGGGCAACATACAATGGGCCTGTATAGTAGCTATTCCCTATTTTTAATTTGAAGGGGCCTGCTACAAAACCTTTCATGGACAACTCGCGCCCTGTGGTGTCCCGGAGCTGAGGGGGTTTTGTTTCCAACTTCGAAAATACTTTATTCGATAAGATGGTAACCTCGGTCGCTGAGTCTACTACAGCGGTGACCTGACAGTTAGAAATCCTTACTGGTATAGAAAAGGAAGAAGCTGACCTAAGAGTACATATTTTTACTGTAGGCTCTTGCTTCTTTCCTGGTTTCATACCAGTACTTGTCTCTACATTGGAAGTATCTAACGAGGTATCCATCACGAATTTTATGGTAGACCCACCAGTACTTGGTTGTGTTGCAACATTTCCTGGTGTATCACCCCTCATTTTCTTTCCTGGGTCTGCCCCAGTACTTGAAAATGCTTTACTACCTCGCTTCTTTATGCGAGGTGCCATGGCAGGCTGGTTGGGCACTGCCAAGCTATCTTGGACTGAGCTAGGAGTTTTTCTTACTCCTTGCTCGTTTGGTGAGCCTTTGATTCGCGGGCTTGGGGTCGTGAAGCGACTCTCTGTTCCGACCCTTGCCCGTTTAAAGCCTTGGAAGGACACTCAGAGGCGTAATGTCCTACCTTCTGACAGTGGAAGCATTTTGGTTTGGTATTTTTATACCAGTCCTTTTTTCCACTGCCTTGCGGCTTTTCCTTAGACATCAATTCAAGGTCATTTAACCTCTTTTGAATATTCTCCAAAGTTGAGGTTAATCTGTCGTACCCAGAGTCCCGAACACTAGGTGTGTTTATTGCGTTGACTGAGGGTGGGGGGTCATCGTAGTCTATTGCTGTGGCGCCTAGTGAATTGCGCTTGCTACAGTGACTCATTGCCTGCCTAGAAAGTTGATAGAGTTTCACTGCGTTTAACGTTTCATCAATTGTATCGAATGAACGCTGTAAAACGCTGTGGCCAGCCTCCACATCCAACAAACCCTGGCAGAATTTTGATATAGACTGAGAATTGGCATGACTTTCATTAAAGTCACGGAAAGCCTCGTTAGCAAATTCTTGGACTCTATCGCCCCACTGTTCCAGAGATTCCCCTTTTCTTTGGGCAGCTGCTGAACTTAGCCATTGCCGCACTAGGCAGTTCCTCGCCGCCGAACCGTCTTTGGAGTTTTGACATTATCTGTCCAAAGTCCATATTCGGTTCCCTTCGAAGGAGAGTCATGCAGTATGACAAGGCTATGTCATCCAAGCAGTGCAAAAGGAGATCAGAACACTCTTTATGTGTCCATTCTCCTGCTTCAGCCGCCCTTAAGAATTTAAGTTCGAACGCTTGCCAATTGCCCTTGCCTTTAAACAATAAAGTGCGTGGAAGGCAGCGCATGACGGTCAATGTCCTAGATTTGGGAATAGTGGTGGGGTGGCAGGGAGTTTTCTACCCCTCGAGACCTGGGCTTTTACGTCCGGGCAAGCACTAGGTGGGTGTTTACTTTCCCTCACCCAATTGGCTACAGCTTGCTCTTTGGCCCAGCGTTCAGCCTCTACCTCTCTATGGTATTTGAGTTCGGCCCATGCTTCGTGCAGGGCTGATCGAAGTTCATCTTTCTCCGATCGAGGCTTATGTATAGCTTGAGTCTCGAACTTAGGCTCGGCTTTGAGTTCTGACTTCGGTTCAGACTTTAGCTCATACGTTTGCTCGGGGTTTTGGGGCCTACCATTCTGCTCAGCTATATTCGCTTGGGGCGTACCATTAGCTCTTACAGACTTTGGTGTATTTGGTAGATTCTCTACAAGAGAGTCTATCCTTTGCTAATGGTTTTTATATTAGAGCTTGTAGCTGGTGCCGAAACATAACTCACCGCGGACCTCGACAAGTTAGACTCCCCACTGTTGTGACTTGACCGTGTACTACGCAACGAATTGGCGTTTCCTAAGGAAAAGTCTAACATATCCTTGGCGTGATCTGACAAGGGTGTTAGTACTACCGCTTCGACAATTGTCATATCTAGTGGGTGACCCGCAGATCTAATACTAGCCAAGCGTCTTGCTGTTGCGTGGCTGATGCCCGGCACCAGCGTCATCAGATCAGGGTCGCATAGATTCATATGGATAATGTGGGTTGTACCAGTAGATATAGACGAATTAGACATAATTGCGTGTAGTAGCTTCTTGCAAAAATACACCAAGAATAAGATAATTTGCTTAGTTTATGATTCAAATTTACGAATCAAGACTAGCAAACTAGGGGAATTCAACTCACGTAACTATGAAGAATGTGACTTTATAATTCTAAATACAGACGAAGAATATCACCAGTTGTAATCGCGCATAAAGAATCTAGTTTTATAATTCTGAATACGGAACTAAAGATACCACAATGTTAGGATAAAGTAATATCAACAACAATTCAGCCTGGCAATTAACGAAATTCCAAAAACGGTGACGATGTGTGAACAATAATACCACACAGCTACGCCCTCTCCGAAAAATCAAATAGCACAGGTAAGAATATAATGATTAACAAAATCCACGCAATCAATTGTATATGATATACAACAGTTAAGTTTCATAGGAACAACAACAGTGTAGACGAAATTAATACCATTTATTCTTATCCTGTAATCCAACTTCCGGTTTTCTGCTTACAACAATGAAAGGAAAACAATTTGATTTGGCCTCTTACGATCAAGAAAAAAAAATGCTAAAAATGTTGTAAATCACTGGCCGTTGGATACACTAAGTGATTCACATAAAGTGGACAACAGAATAGACGTTCAAACCATGAAAACGTGGCATTCAAGTTGAAACAAAAGATATTCCTCTCGAAATTTCAAAATTTCTGAAAAAAATGCAAATTTCAGAATTTCACGCGAAAATGCTTTAGACGCGCGTTCGGTCAGCTGCCACCATTTTTAACGTGCCTGACAGACTGTGACCAACAAATCCCGTCAGTGAAAAGCTAGCTCACCACTAAGAGCGATTTGTTGGCCTTATATAGTTTATATAGTTTATTTTTTTCCAATACATGAGACTTTACAGTCTATGAGCATTACAAATATTTACAATACAAATTTAAACTTACAATGGTCAATGGCACCAGTAATAATACATGTACATAATTATGTATAGTCACTGACTCAAGTCAACATTATTGAAAATACATTATAAATTGAAACACGTACAATTACAACGTTAATAGTGAATAAAATTGTGTATGAAAACACGAAACAAAATAAACTTCCAAAGTTATAGTAAGTACAATACAATACCTATTAGAATGTTTGTAGTACAGTTGTATACTGATTCCACACAAAATCGTTACACTTGGAGTGGAAGTTGCATAAGAGTGTATTAATTTGTATAAAATGTTTTGTTTCTCAATTCAAAGGATTTGTATGTATACATAGCAAGATTTCTAATGACAGTTTTATTTCCAGAATTTATCAAATCTATAAATTTAATAATATTTGCACTCTTCCAATAATATTTCTTTATATGTAGTTTTCTAATTTCATTATATAATGGACATTCAAACAAAAAATGAAACTCATCTTCAAGGACATTGCATAACCTACATTTACGTTCATTATATGTTGTTTTTACTGGTTTGTGCCACCTTCCAGCTTCGATTTCTAATCTATGAGATGATGTTCTTAGTCTACTTAATGCAATGCGAAATTTTTCTATATTTATAACATCCAAATAAGGTTGTAATCTAAAGGTACTATATAATTTATAAGTTCTAGCTCTCGATGAATCTTCAATATCGCTATTCCAGATTTGTAAGTAATTATCATGTAGTCGTTGTTTAAATGTGCATAAAAAAGCCTTTTCATCACCAACCCCTTGGTTCAACCAAACATAAGCAAATCCATTCGCTTCTAAAATTATTTTTACATTTCTTACCCAACCCGTATTGTTTATGTTTTGTTCTAAAGCGTTTAACATCATATTGTAAATAATGTGAATGTATCTTTCTTTTGGACTTCGGATAATTTTTAACCAATATCTTATAATATTACTTAAACGTCTTATTTTTAAAGGGTATCTACCAAGTTCACCATAAATAAAGCTATTCTGTGTTTGAGACCTCACGCCTAATATTTGCTTGCAAAATTGTAAATGAATCGTTTCTATCTTATTTACATCGTTAAACCCCCAAATTTCACTACCATAACATAGTATAGGAACAATAAGTTTATCAAATAGATCTAACTTATGACTAACTGACATATTGGGAAATTTTATCAAATATGATTTTAATTTAAATAATGACTTAAGCGCTTGACCCGCCAATGCTTCATACGTAGCGTTAAAAGACCCGCCTGTTGTAAATGTCATTCCCAAATACTTGAACTTATTAACTATCTCTATATCTATGTTATTAAAGGTGAATGATAAATTTCTTTTATTTTTCCCGCCCTTTTTCATGATCATAATTTTAGTTTTTTCGACATTTACACTTAATTTCCATTTTTGACAATATTCATGTAACAGATTCAATCCTAATTGTAAACCTGTTTCACTCTCTGACATAATATATGCCATTATACTCTAATGACAACCTACAATGTTAACTCTGTGCATAATTATCCAAATACCTCCCTTACGCACCCAACAACCGCTACATTACTACCCCCTCCGAGAAATCTCGTCCCGAGATTTGGCCTGGAAAATACGTGGGTAAGGCAACTAATTTGGTACACTGCATTGTAATTGGAGATACGATAAAGTCTCTAAACTAATCATAGCCACACATATCGATAATAGCGTCCCATATCTTCTGCCTAACACACGAGTAACACAGAAACAAATGTTTTGTACTACCACATTTTCTACCACCATATTACACTGTTGATGAGTGTTTTATATACCTTACAGATATTAGGATTGTCCTTCACTCGATTCCATAGCGATGCACAATTCTTAATTGAAAGGTGGTCGTTATTTAGACGAGCTTGCAATGTCGGTACTTTCCTTGTTGTCCAAGCTCCATGTATAGTTCGTTTTAATACAGCCTTCCATGCACTCTTAGATAAATAAACTTCTAGTTACTAAATAGTCTTACAGGACATTCATCATCAACAAAACCACGTGATTGCTTATCATAGTTCAAGAAGCGTGACAACCTATTCACAAAGACATTCTCTGCTAAATAGCCACAGGACAGTCTACAAAGTTTCCCAACCATTAGTCCATAATGCAAACGCGTGGCATGTCATCACCCATTCCATTACCATAGTAACGCGCTACCACCCCCGACAGACGTAAGGTAGCTTTTTCATTTGTTCAACTTATTAAAAATTCTGATTAAGGTACACTCGGCAAAACTTATAAGTACACACGTGGTTTTACCGTTATACTATTTTTATTATTTATGCATGAAATTTTGTGTACATGGTATTGACTATCACAAGACTGGATAAATGAAGTTTTTTCTTCAAACCATGAAACATCAGAAACCGTTAAATGGCCGAGAAATCGACGCGTAGGTGCAAATTAATTGTATGTATGGTAAATTTGAAATTGAGATTTATCGTCAAATAAAAAAAAAAGGTTTTTTACACAACATGGTGTTTATTTACTTTTATTTTTATTGCTATGGTCAAGGGGAGTTAACCATGTCCGAAATTGCATTTTTGTCGAGCCCGCTTGCGGTGAGCGAGACTTAGTCGCCACTTTTGGCGTGCGTGTGTGCGTGCGTGCGTCTGTCCGTGCGTCCATGCGTGCGTGCGTGCGTCTGGCCGTGCGTGCGTGCGTCTGTCCGTGCGTCCGTGAGTGAGTGCGTCCGTCCGTCCGTCCGATTATGACCGGACCATAACTTTGTCATGCTTTGACCAAACTTCCTTATATTTGGCATGAATGTTCACCTCCATGAGGAGGAGTGTCATGCCCCACCCCCAGTTTCCTATCTTAAAGGTCAACGTCACAGTTGGAGGTCAAAGGTCAAATTGAAGCTTGTCCGGACCATAACATTGTTATGTGTTGACAAATCATTCTCATATTTGGCATGAATGTTAACCTCCAGGAGGCGGAGTGTCATGCCCAACCCCAAGGTTCCTATCTCAAAGGGCAATGTCACAGTTGGAGGTAAAATGGTCAAATTGAGCTTGTCCGGACCATAACTTTGTCCATACATTGACCAATCTTTCTTATATTGGCATCAATAACCTCCATGAGGCGGAGTGTCATGCCCAACCCCTAGGTTCCTATCTCAAAGGTCAAATTGAGCTTGTCCGGACCATTACTTTGTCATACATTGACCAATCGTTCTTATATTTGGCATAAATGTTAACCTCCATGAGGCAGAGTGTCTTGCCCAACCCCCAGGTTCCTGACTCAAATGTCACAGTTGCAGTTCAAAGGTCATATTGAAGTTTGTACGGATGATTTCTTCTTTATGCATGGTGGGATGAGATGTAAATTGGCACATTTAAGTTGGTCCTTTTTTCAGCGTGCGCCGATGCTCGACATAATTTGCCCGAGGGCACACATTTCTAGTTATGAAAAAGGCTGTATTTCTAAACCTAAATTGTGCTTTGTTCTTATCATTGTGTTCTTTATTTCTGTCTCCGTGATAACAACATAGACTTGAAAAAGAACTTTATCAGCACAGCGAGGCCATATGTGCATAAGCAACCTGGCAATCGCCCGATGAACACACGGCATTATTGTGTGATTTTAGATTCTGCTAATGTCATCATTACTTTATTCTGTTTGTGAACAATTTTAATCAGATGTTAAACACATCGATTGTATTGTAATCACATCCAGTCTACGTACATTGACATTTTCAGTATGATCAAATACATATTGACCGAGCTATGGGCAAATAAACGAGTGTGTACGTATTAGTTTTGCCGAGTGTAGTTTACATTCCCATATTTCTGCCAGATTATTACAACATAATTATTATAATGACATTTCCTGAAATTATGAGTTTGAATTAACAACTGTTTTATCAATGCGAGTCACGTTTTCAATAAAGTCAAAATGTATATGACTCTACGCAAGGAAATTCATGTGACTATAAAATTGTGCACGGGTTTAGAAAAAACATAGCACATACACAAGAGCTGCTACGTAGAACCAAAGGAGAACATACAGCATGCAGTGGTCTGATATTTATGTGGCAAAATCGAATTTCTGAAGCGCAGCATGTTATTAAAACGATACAGGGATTTGCAGATATGCAAACGTAGGGACGTTAATTGCAACGTCCGTCGAAATATGCGAAATGTTTTCATGTTAACTAACAAACCACCATTTTGTCTAGCCTTAATCCTTGACTTAGGCTATATAAGACATTGTGATATATATATATATATATAATCATATATAATTTAAATATTTATGTTTAATTCTATGTTAATAGCATAATTTCATTTCGGGTTTACAATTTAAGAAACAGCAATACCGTCCTGACGCAAGAATATAAATATCGGTGTGTGGTGGTACTGGTAAGTATATATTATTATTTTATAGCCATACATTGTTGTATTCTCTTTGAAAATACGTTCACCCCGTGTACCCAGATAAGACGTGCTAGCCTGAATACTGCTGTGTTAGCCTACCGCAAAAATTTCAACATTCAAGAGATTAGGTATTTTGTGCCTGTTTCATTTATTTCGTGTCTACACCTGTCTGTCCAGTAAAACGAAGAACATGTACGTGTGCAGTGGTTCTTCCTCGACACGAAGATGAGTTTTTTTCGATCTCAAACGTCACATTATATTTTAAACTTAATAAATGTGTCAAAAAGTCAGCCGTTTGGTCTTTAAAAAATAATTGAAAATACTTATAGACCGCGGAGAAGCTCAAATTTCATGAACATGTACAGTCAGTTAATCAGTTCCGGCACACAATGAGTTCCGACACACTTTCAAATATTTGGCTTCGTACAGCGTTTGTGTGTAAAGAAATGACCCTTTTACCTTTTTGGTCACTCAATGTAGACCCTTTCCCACAAAATAAACATTGTTTACAAAACTGTGCCCTCTTGGTCGACAGACGCTTGAAAGTTTCACATGCGGTTTTAGATGCTGCGTTCGATTTTTTGGCTCACAGAAGGAGCCTGATTTTTTAAAACGCAATCAAAATGTTATTACAAAGAAAAATAAGTTGGTATCAACATGTGTATTTATGTTCCTTTTATTCATAGCATACACGATTCCGACTCGTCATATAAATTTAAGGGAGTAAAACGGCGTTATTTGAAGGCCTCTCACTAATCAGTTCCGACACACTTGTTATGCAAGTGGGGGACCGTATAAACATTTTCCAAAGTTCTCAAAAATATACCGAGTTGCTGTTACGCGACATGCTACGATATTTAATGAATATCTAGGGTTCTTAAACTTATAATAATTTTTATTTTGTGTTTGTTGATTTACATTGAGGATATTAACATGTGTGTATATATATGCGTCCCTTTTCTTATGGAATGTATTACATGCGTTAAATAAAATAATAAATTGCACAAACCATGAACTATTCTTTCTATCATATGTTAGCTTTCAAGATCAAAAACATACATTTAGCTACCTTTTTAATAAAACATATTATAAACGTATCAATTTGATGGCATCATCCATACTTTGAGCGACGTCACGTTGTGGCTGTATTTACACTCCTTGGTCAATTTATGATTTATTTGGACATCAACTATTCCATTCAACTCCAGGTAATGGTGTGTTTCTTATTTGTTCATAAAACGTTTAACACAGGGTCAGTGTACATGTAGGACACAAAAAGTAAAGCTGCACATTCCAGCTTGCACATGGATATTTAATGTAATTCGTTTTTATTGATAAAAAGTTGAAACACACATTTTGTTTTTGGAAGAACCATTATCAACACCTTTTGCCAGAGATGTTCCATCAACAAAATTTATATACAATGTATATAACCGCCTGTCAGATAAGACTCATAATAATCACCAGCTTATTTATGCATATTTGAAGCATACATTTTCAATAATATTTTGTTTTCTATTGTATATTACTTATTTTTCTTTTGACATTTCAGAGATAAAGTACATGATGTCTGAGTATGACAAGCATTAGTAATTTACCAGTCAATTTTTGTTTGGTAATCTGATATACACAGCAAACATGCTTATATAGGTCTTATATGGGCTGTTTCTGGGCGATGCTGTGCAGGCATGTCCAATAAGACACGTTTGAGACCAATGTGGGAAAGCCAATGTCACACTTTGGGCTGTTTCTGGGAAAGCCCTTGTCACACAAGTTTGTGGTATGCCTTTAAAGGGCCCAAATGGGACCTATGTGTGCAAGCCCATGTTGCATATGGACTGTTCCTGTGAAAACCCATGTGGGTATGGCCTTGTTTGACCCAAGTGGGACCTTTGTGCACAAGTTCATGTCACAAGATATGGGCTGTTCCTTGGAAAGCCCATGTGGGTATTCTAATATTGTACCCCAATGGGACTTACATGTTTGTGGACACGCCCACGTCACATATGATAATAGATGTGGTCTGTTTTTTGGAAAGCCCATGTTGGTATGCTCAAATTGTACCACAATTGAACATAATTATTTATGGACATAACACGCTCATGTCATAATTGGACTGTTTCTTTGAAAGCCTATGTCACATGGGTATGCCCTATATTGTAATCAAATGGGACATAATTATGTGGACTAGGCCCATGTCAAATATTATATGGGCTGTTTCTTGGAAAGCCCATGTTGGTATGCTCATATTGTAACCAAATGGGACATATGTAGACAAGCCATAAGAATACTGCCAAATGTAGATCTACCACAATATGTTTTACTGTTGCTGTTTGCAGTATACTTTATATATATTTAGTGTTTATAATGAATACACAAGCCCAACATGAAGCATCTGTGTTGGCTGGACTGTTAAAAGTAAACAGTTTGGATTACAGCTATAAATATTTTGTTACAATTAAACATTGAATTTGTTGAACAATAAAATGATTAAACATTTTTTGTTGTGTTTTGGTTATTTTGAGACCGTATACAGACTACAACACTAAATCTGTTTAGAATGCACCAGCTGGTGGATAAACAGTTAAAACACATAGGGTGCGTATTGACAATTATTTTGACAGGTAAAAATTAGTTTGAGTTGACCCCCGCACCAGGAATCTATAAATAAATACATGATTACACCGGTGTGTCGGAACTAATTAACTTGTACCGAAACTAGTTGAATCAGTGGCGTTGTTTACACACGTCGTTTGCATAGTTTTCGTGGATAGATTTTATTGCATTTGGGCTTATTTTGTAGCTAAGAGATTTATCTTTCTACTCATGCAAAGAAATTAATTATGTGCACAAAATTTATTGAATTGGCAGCAAAAATGCAACACGTGTACCGGAACTGATTAATTGACTGTAGTGAAATAATAGTAGCATATTTCATCATATTGATGTATGAACTGGCATCGGTATCTTTCTAACAAATGACAGGTTTTCCGCCCTTGGTGGCATAAAATGGATAGTGCACGAGTTATACCGTAGATACTGCACATGTCCACTGTAAAACAATTATTATACTGCGTGTGTTGTCTGTTTTAATACTTGTTTCATGGATAAATGCAGGCCCGGAATAGATAATTAAACATTTTTATGGGATGAAATCTACATAGTTCTTACTGAAGATAATTATATAATAATATTTTTCGGCATCATTGTTACCTGTAAAATCACAGGTGTCAGTATCGTACTGTAAGTATGTCTACTTTCGAGTAGAATCTACAAGCAACTACATAAATCGAGTAAAGAGCGCATTGAGCTACCTGTTATCACCATGAGAGTTGAAGACATGAGAAGCCAGAGTGTTCATTCTGTACAGAGCGTCTGCTTGATCCGCTCATGCGAACCCAACATATCACTTTTCGTTAATTACTTTCCACGTCACTTTACTTGCGAGTAGGTCCATATATGAATTTGAAACCACTAGTCCCCTAGACATAATAACCCCTACTAACAATGCTCTCCCAAAATGTAAAAGAGAAGCCCCGCTGTATGTTGTCTTGAAGTACTAACAAGCCTGCTCATGATTGAACGATGTCTATCGACCTACCATCTACACATTTATTCGCATGGCTATTGATAATATTATAAAAAAGCATTGAATACATGTGTATTCCGTCAACAAGAATGCGGAAACACTGCGGTATACAGTGCACCGGCTATTGCTAGTAAGGTGAGTAATGTTATCCATTTTCGCAACCTTCAAGTGCACAACAGGGTAAGCTCAGAGACGCTGTTTTGTCTTTCTGTGTGTGTTGAATGTAAATTATATACAAAAGTATCTACCGGCAAAACGACCAGGGACTGCTTAAAAGGGCATTTAAAAGACCAAACTCTTATCGTTCCTCACGCAAAACATATGCTCGGTCTGTCAAATAAAGATGTTTTTGTTTATATTCCTCGTTAAGCTACACAATTTGAATCGAGCAAAAGAACATCCCAGTGACCAAGCATAATATGTTGCTAATGTTTTACCAGGAACGGAGTCATAAATAACGGTGCATTTTGAGAATTTTAGTATTGCATTAGTATTGCTCACTGTTGTACAGAGTATTGCTGTTCAGAGTACGGAGTATTGCTCACGGAAATTTAGTAAATGCTAGGTATAACCAGATATATTACTTATTTTGTCTATATAATTACGTTGAAAATTGGAGAGTGTAAAAACTACATGTACATAACACATGCTGGAATGACGAATTTTTGTATTATTTAAAATTGCAATCAATACTTACACTCAGCACTCAAATATTCGAATTCACTCTTCTGAGGTTCATAAAAATAGTTATAATGTTAAATTGGTACTAAGTATCATTTTTTGCTGATTTCCTAGTTTAATAAAAGTGACCTAATGTGCAATACTCTGTACAGTAAACATCAGTACGCTGTACACGCACTTATTTACATACTGAATTTGTATTTTGGTGTATATCTTTGGTTACATCAATCATTTTTTCTGAAATTTGGACTTAAGGATGTTTAGGACCTTTCTCCGACGTCATCGGTAAAAAATCGACTATTGGCCGAATCTAATGAAAATCTCCAGAAATATGCTTTAACATACTCTTCGTATTATGTCGTTTTTAATTTTTCAAAATATCGCTTCGTTTCCTAGCAACATGACGCTATGTACATAGGGCGGGAAATTGACGTTTTAATGGCATAATTCGGTCAGAATAAGGTCTATTTTAATTTTCAAAGCTCAATTTCTTAGCCCTTGATTCGTTGAACACGTATATGTCGAATTTAAAGCGATTGTGACGGACAACTTTCACCGAAAAAGGTTTTATATCGAAAGTTGATAGAATTCTATTGCGTTTTTTTGCAACAGCTTACTCGTTTCAGGGCGCAATTTGGTCAACATAAAATGATTCAATCAACTAATGAAACATACCGTGCTGAAGCGGTAATTCTATAGGATAAGCTCAACCAATAAAAAAGGGGGGTGATCTCGCATTATTTTCGACAAAATTGAATTTCAGTAAAAAAACGTACTAACGTAAAAACGTTACGTCGCACAACGTAACGCGCTGTGTACGTCCGTTCCATTTACGGACTTGCGTCCTATTTACTAGTACAACAATTACATGTTAAGAATAAAATGCACACATTTCACCTGCATCAAATCATATATAATAGCTTTGTTCAAAGCAAAATTTGTCACTACATAACAATTAGTTATTTCGATTTGGGTGTGGTAATTTGTGCGAAAGTGAAAATGACAAATCTGAGTTTCTCTCGCAATACCTGTACTAAGTACTATCAGCACTATAGTTTTATTATTCTTCACATTGTGTCTGTATTGGTACTTTTAGTATGAACACAGCATCATGATAAATACACAGTGATACAAAAGAGAACATTGACTGTGTTATGTATTTAAATTATCTAAACATCTACTCAGGATATTCGATCGAACATTAAATGCATTGTACAGAATTATGAGCTCAAGTCTTCCAAACTAACTTAAGTCTTCCAAACTAATAATTACGTCCCTTTAATAAAATAATAACTAAATTATGTATACATAATAGTGCCACTAACCACGCTTATATATATCTGGTTTCACTGTTACGCAACCAAGCTAAATCCTG
Source organism: Spisula solida (assembly GCA_947247005.1). Taxonomy (NCBI): domain Eukaryota; kingdom Metazoa; phylum Mollusca; class Bivalvia; order Venerida; family Mactridae; genus Spisula; species Spisula solida. The sequence continues at coordinate 40,448,635 of OX365956.1, forward strand.
TTGGAAGCTGAAATAAAGCTGATGTGGCAACAAAAAAAAATGTGGGCGGTAGATGAACAGCCAGCAAGTTGAAAGAAAGTGTTGTATATATATACAATTTTCAAAAGTATGATGTCTTACACGCGTATTAGATACTAATATAAGTTTATGTAAACACTTTTGAGCCGCTGTTAGATCGGCTAAGTCGCGGCCCGTTTGTCTTCACACATTTTGTTTTACAGGTTGACAACGCTTTTGTCCGGAAATTTTGTACTATTTTAAAAAAAAATCCGATTTGTTTAATTCGATACTCACGGTATAGGTTGACATTTTGGCTTATGTGCCTTAGTTGGAGAAGGCATACACATCAAACATGAGGTTACAATAATGTACCAGTAATGAAACTACTCCCCCCACCCAGGGGAAAGACAGGTGATAGCGGGGAACTGTCCCGGTTTTTTTACGTTTTCGATGTCCCCGCACAGATGTATGTGTGGTACGCTTTTGATTCGCGACAAAATGCGGGGAAATGCAGCTCTGACTATACCCGTGAGGTACAGGACAGGGGCAATTTGCGGGGGTTTACCATCTGTATGACCCTCGGGGTTTGATGAAGCAAAAGTAAAAATCCCCATCGTTCCCCGGGGTAGGGGAGCATGGTTTCAATTGACTCGTTCATAAGATACGTGATTCAGCCACCTTTGGAATTTACTGTAGAGCTGTTGTGTTGTTGCTGTTTAGTTAGACAGATAAGCTGTCTGCAAGTGGCTGCTTACAATTCTGACGGTCCAGCCACTACAGACAGACACTAACTAGACCAAAACACGGTCGGAGATTGCGCACATTTTTTTAGCGCACTTTCAGCTCTTAAAAAATATATGAAAACGTCAAACCACTATGAAATATATAGCATGTATACGAGGAATGAACCTTAATCTCGCGATAGACACCGATAACATTTTAAAAAATGCACAGCAACGTGTCCATCCGACAACTTAAACACGACTATATCGCAATTATGACCTCAATTTCAGCCATCGTTCTTATTGTTATTGTTTGCGTCAAACGTCATTTGCTTATCGACCAATCAGAATACTCAGAAATTGGCGCGTTCGATTTCTAACAAACGGACACAGTAAAAAAATTAATCGAGTCGAACCTTAAAATGAGCTCGATTAAAGCTAAAACACAGAAAATTAACGAACATTTGTAGTGGAATTAAGATGATTTCGTTAGAAAACGACAAACAAACAAAAACACCATGAGTGATGGCTTTTTAGGCTCGTTTTAACGATTCGAATAATGTTCCGGTCGAATCCGGTCAGTACGGATAACGGTCTTTAAACTAACACTGTTTACGTGAGATTTACGGACACGGTGCGCGCTGGTTTATTTATTGTTTTTCTGATTATAACGGCGAATTTTACCAGGTATTCGACGGGTTTTGCGTTTTTTTACTGTATTGAACATGTACAGAGCCAAAAATAGTTTGTATATTGAAAGAATGTGCATATGCGCCAGATACACCACAACATCATGACGCTGACGTAGCCATAATTGCCCGTAACGTCGTGCGACGGCATGACGTTATGCTTTTTACGTATGTCCGCTTTTCATTAAAATTCAATGTTGTCGAAAATAATGCGAGATCACCCCCCTTTTTATTGTTTGTGCTTATTCTGTAGAATTACCGCATAACCACGGTATGTTTGATTAGTTGATTGAATCACTTTTTGTTGACCAAATTGCGCCCTGAAGTGAGAAGGGTGTCGCAAATACGCAGTAAAATACAGGTCAATTTTCGATATAAAACCGTTTTCGTTGCGAAATTGTAAGTCGCAACCGCTATAAATTTTACATATACGTATTCATAGGATGAAGGACTAACAAATAGAGTTTTGAAAATTATTGTAGACATTAACAGAAATATACGCTTAAAGCGTAAATTTTACGCCCTATGTACATAGCGTCACGTTGCTAGGAAACGAAGCGATATTTCGAAAAAGTAAAAACGACATAATACGAAGAGTATGTTAAAGTATATTTCTGGAGACTTTCATTTGATTCGGCGAAAAAGTTCAAACGCATTTAAAGTGTTGTGGGCAAAGTTTGCGAGTGAGCAGCGGACAATAACTGAGTAATTTGAACACTTCTATGAAAAATACCTGTTATAATATGGCGTACTATAAAGTTATGAAAATATCCGAATACATTAAAACCTAGTTGAGACGAAGAAAGTAGTCAGTAATTTGGAAATTATCGTCTCTGAACTAATCCCAGTAAACACTATAATTTCGCGAAAATCGATAACATTACTCCCATTCACTAGTAATATCCGGTTTACGGTATACCGCAGTGGAAATACATGATGTATAATTATATAATAGCACTTACGTTACATTTGTCTCATAATCAAACATTTTTGCAAATGGCAGATTTCATACAAACGGAGATGACATGAGGCGTTCAACAAGAGGATAATTGAAAGGATAAATCCCATTTGTTGCGTGTTTTGTTGTTGTCTGTTATGTTACGTTTAGTTACCAGTTTTCGAGGGCCTCCTTCAGCAATCAAGCTACCCTTCGACATTTAACTTCCCCTAGGTATTGGGCTACCTAAGGAAACCTGCGCTCGAGTCCTAATATGGAGACTACTTCTCTCCTGGTTTGTGTGAAGACAACATCGAGATGCGACGACCAAGACTATCGAACATGAACAAACACCACCCTCACAAGTACCAATTCACAGCTTGGTCGAGTTGAACATTATTGGTTAATTTTGCTCCGAGAAAATGAGCAGTGGCGCAGACGGAAGTTGAACCCGGACCTATCTATCTCCAAGCGTGTGTCCTACCTGTAGGCACCCACAGTGAGTTTCGTGCCCAGCTGTTTCCGTTTAGTCCTGCATTCTCTGTCCGATCTGTCATTATCTTATCGAAAATCCGCTGAATATCTGCAGTACACTGAAAGTAGCCTTGTGGCATTTGTTTTCTGGATTCCAGTTTGAAGTATAGTGGAAGACAAACATTTGATAATTTTGAGAATGGAAAAAACGTCACTAGCGAGTTGTTAAATTGAGTGTCAGTGACTTCACTGCGAAATATTAAGCGTTTACGACTTTCTCATAAACGCTTTAACAGATAAGCTGCGATCTAACCCACGATAATGGTTTCTTTATATTTGTTAATTCAGAGTACTGAAAACTCATGGTACTTATTGGATACTAATTCGTGAAACGGGGCATCTATGTGATTTTAAAATGTAAGATTCAAACTGCAAACCACTTGTGATCAAGCGACGTACTAACTTATTCGACCGCTCAGCTATTGCAACAACCCCTAAAAAGGTTGCGTAACCAGGATCAATGTGACTGCATTACACCACACCGGTAATTGGTTGATATAGACAAGATCTTAATACTCTTATTGACAATTTTGCTATATGTATATGTACGTCTATATTACGATTATGATTTATAAGAATGGTTAAAGGTATCTTTACATGCCGATTTGCTTTAAATAAATGGTAAATTGACAAAGATAACACTCGTTACATAAACGGAAAACGCACAAATAGCGCTTCTTTGAAATAAAAAGCAAAGAACGAACGCATTAGATGTATACGTCCATGCGAAGATACCTTGGTATATGTGTGGTGTAACTAAGAAAATGGTACACGGGATTTAGACAGTATATTATATGGGGATTTATATTAAATTCAGCAGATCAATGCAATTAAAACTAAATACATGTTTAATATAGATAGATTTGTTGTATGAAAATTATGTCGTGAAAATGTTGTTTTCAGTCCTAAAACATTTAAACTGTGAGCAACAAGGGCAGTATTTATCTACGACTCGGGCAGTATCTAGACAATTTCACCATATAACTCGTGCACTATCCATTTTATGCTACCAAGCGCGGAAAACCTGTCATTTTCAAGAAAGATAATGATACCAGTGCATACATCAATGCAAATAAACATGCTACTATTATTTCACTACATATTCATGAAATTTGAGCTTTCTCCGCGGTCTATAAGTATTTTTAATTATTTTTTAAAGACCAACCTGCTGACTTTTTGACACATTTATTAAGTTTAAAATATAATGTGACGTTTGAGATCGAAAAAAAACACATCTTCGTGTCGAGGAAGAACCACTGCATATGAACACGTTCTTCGTTTTACTTGTGTAGACACGAAATAAATGAAACACGCACAAAATACCTAACCTCTTGAATGTTGAAATTTTTGCGGTAGGCCAACACAGCAGTATTCAGGCTATCACGTCTTATCGGGGTGTACGTTGTTTCACGCAAAATGTTCTGCACTTGCGCCTGAAAGGCTGTAGTTCCACGTGATGTATATTGTTTGTCTCTGTACCATCGGATGTTAAAATGATTAACACAGTCTACGAATGTATTGAATGACCCTCCTACGTACACAGCAAGTTTCATTGTGATATCCCATCCCAAACTTAAGTTATCCTTCAGAAACAAAATGTATTTTCAATAGCTTACACATGTATAAAAAACCATGACAATGTGCGCTATTGCACCTCGTGGGGGTACATCTGTGACGGTTTTATCAAAGTTCCCGAAGAAATGTAGGAGATATTGCGCACACAGAAGAATTTTTCTCTATATCCTACATAATTATTATATACAAAATAAACAAAGGGCCATAATTCTGTCAAAAATGGCCGAAAAATGATAACATTCCTTGAGAAATGCAGGAGAAGTTGCACACAGAAATATTTATATGTAAAATAATAATACAACGGGCAATTACTCCGTCAAAGATGGTCGACATCATAGTAGTAATTCTGTGAACGTTTCGTCAATATCCCTCCAGAAATGAAGGGGAAGTTGCACATAGAAGAGTCGGATGGACATACTGATTGACAGACGGACGAAATGACGCCTACCATTACCATAACACCTTCGTCTTCGACGGGGGATGAAAGACACAGGCATACGAGCATTGCTTAAATACTGTTTGATCCACTGTCGAATCGCTAACTGGCATACTGGCGACCTACTGAATGGCATTATGCATGCTTATTTAGTTTTTTTGCCATCATACACTTTATATTGGTGATACAAAGTTATCATCTTCACACTGTATCGGCAAAACGCAATCGGTCTGGTTTAACGACGCAGTTCCGGCTAACGTAACGAAAATGATCCCGCTAAAAAATGGTGGATATCAACAATAATACGCTGGTGAGTGTAACATTTTTGCGTATTTTGTATGGTTATTCTTGAATTCTGAAGACAGGAATACTCTTACGGAATGCCCACGTTTGTCCTCCATGCTCGAAACTACTTGGTTGTGTCTTGCATCAATGCATATGTACGTAATGCACGTTGAAAGTTATGATTCAACCGTAAACAATGCAAAACAGACATGAAATTCGGACATTTTAGACAAATTAGACAAAGTAAGAGCTAACCGAGTCTAAACTATGTACTTGCATGTATTGTAGGGTTACATTTTTTTCCCAGATACTCATCTTTTATTTATAATGTATTTATATAGGCCAAAATTGAACGAATCAGGGTCCGGTTGTCGACACAACGCAAATGGTCCGGTTCGCTTTTACAATTATATTTGCATCGGCATTATTAGTCCGGCCCCAAACCCAATATACCTTGCATTGGAGTATAAAGCTTTTTTCTTTGCTGATTTCAGTAGACAAGACCTTTCGAATGGAATTTCTGACGGGTGACATTGTGTCACCCTTGAGCATTTTGAGAAAATTGGGGTAAAAGTTCCAAAATATAAACGAAACTGCGAATTTTTGGAATCAGTGAACTACATTGTTATTTTTTAAAATATTTTATAATAAATCACATTTATATGTAGTTATTACGTTGCAGTTGAAGACTGCAAAATTTTACTGCCGTGCATTTATGCAAAAGGGGGTATTTTGGGGTAAAACGTTAAAAAGTGCATGGAAAAGTGCGAATTTTCGGAATCGGTGGACTATAACGTCATTAGCCATTATATTTGGTAAATAATCGCTGTGATAGTTTTATAGTGTCTTGCGATGAAGATATTAAACACTTTAAGCTAGGCTATGGTAAAAAAGGTGGTATTTTGGGGGTAAAACGTTAAAAAGTGCATTTAAAAATTCGAATTTTCGGAATCGGTGAAATTTAACGTTACTGGCCATTACATTTTGTAAATAATCGCTGTGGTAATTTTAAAGTGACTTGCCATTAAGATATCAACTATCTTAAGCTAAGCTATGCTACAAAATGTGGTATTTCTTAGGTAAAACATTAAATAGTACATGTATGGAGGAAAACTGCATTGTTTTTGGAATAGGTAGACCAGGTACAATGGCATGTATCTTTTCTCTGTGATTAATCAATATGCATGGTGTTGATAACCTTACAGTTTTTATATCAAACGTCTTAAGTTTGGCTATTGTGCAAATGTGATAATTTGGGGTATACATTGTAACTTCAAAATATAAAGAAAAGGGGCGAATTCGAGGTGGAAGACTACACAGTCTTTTATCGTTTTATTTCATCGTAAATCAGTGCAACATGTACATATTAACATGTAGAGTTTAATATATCAAACATATGTGCAATGGTATTGAGATAAATATGATATATTGGGATAAAATGTTATAAAATATAAACGAAAAATAGTGATTTTTGGAATCCGTAGACTTTATTGCCCTTAGATCTTTATATGCTATGTATTCCAGGTCATGGAAATGACTATTCTAGCTGTGTGTAAGTTACATCATAGCAACTATTACCAGCTATGCCCAACAGAACTAGTATTTGTTATCCCCTATAGACCAGGAGATGATGCTGTGCAAGGCAAACATAGATTTTAATAGAGCCAGTAATGACTTCTCCATAGTGCTGAGTACCCAAAACTAATAAATCAATAGCAGCACCAGGCGCAGTAGTTGATATCCTATCCCGTTTGGAATGACTACTGGTATAACAGGTAGTGTTTTGTCACCCTCATAGAACCAGGAACAGCTGTTCACAGCAGTGTTAGGTATCATATAGAGCATAGTATGACTATTCTATGCAGTGTTTAATGCCATATAAAGTCTCGAATGACAGTTTTAGACATCACAGAAAGAATGCGAAACTGTGCCAGGTAGTCAGAACATCCCAAATAGATCAAGGAATGGCTGGTCACAGCAGTACAAGGTTACTAATCCACACAATCATACCACTGGCCTTCGACCAGACAAACAACTCTATAAACGACCTTGGCCTATAATCTATAGTTATTACGTTTTTGGTCAGTGGATCATACATATCAATGACAGTCAGTAGTACCCCATAAAGTTAATAAAATGAGTGTTATATAATTAGAGCAACAAAGAGCAGTTCCAAACTACGTTGGGTACCAATTAAAGAAAGGAATAGCCTAGAGGTATGGTGCACGCTTTGGGATCGAGACGTCCCGGGATCGATCCCACTCTGGTGTGAATTGGTACTTGTGATGATGTGCATATTCGATATTTCTGGACGCCATAATTATCTCGATTTTGGCGCACATATACCAGAGGAGAAACTAGTCTCCACAGGGAGACAGAAACGCAAGTATCCTTAGGTAGCCCAATGAATGTCAAAGGGTGGCTGAACGGCTGAAATTCTGAAAGTGGCCTGCAAAACTCGGTAACGTTTTAACTTCAAATGTCAAATGTACTGTTTGAAACCCTATAGATTTACAAATGGCTGCGTCCAGTTGTATTGTATATCAAATGAAGTAAGGAATGACACTTTCAGGCAATATTCAACCAGGGATGGCTTGACAGGTAATGTATAATCCTTATAAATTCAGGAAAAACCATTGCCATGCTTCCAACAGTATTAGGTAACCCTTCTAGGTCATAAATTGCTATGCTATCCTTTGGATCTGGGAAAGGATGTGTTACATACCCCGTAGAGCAATAAAATTAATGACAGACCCAAGCAGTATTGGGTAGCATATAAAGCTATGAATGACTGTGTCTGATAGTATTTGCTATCTTAATGAGCAGTGTTAGGTACCACAGAATGCATGTGCCAAAAGGTGTCAGGTGGCCCGTGGGCTCCTGGAATAGACACTATATACAAATGTAGTTTATGTAAGGTAGATAGTGAAACAAGTTCTTTCAACTCATATTAATTAATCACGCTCGGTGACTAATTCTTGGTGTTATTCATCGCTACGGTGGTATGAGAGAGAAACCAGTACAGCGTCCCATAAGTATCTATATATGCAAGGAATTTACTCCATGGTAGCATTTTAAATCGTCTTTGGTATGACCATGGATTGAGCCTGGGATTCAGCCTGGGACATCCCGCATCTAAGCGAAAGCTCCACCACTAGGCTATCGAGGAGTGACTGTACACAGCAGTATATAGTATATCGATAGCGCTAGGGGTGACTGTCATGCAGGGTTACGTAGTATAGATCCAGGAATCGCTGAGTCAGGCACCACAAAGAGTAACGAAATGCTGTGTCAGAAAATTAAAGATATCCAATACCATAAAATTAGCAGCAGTGGCATGTACCCAATTAGATGAGTACTTTATACGACTATGTATAGGTTTACATGTTTTTAAATGGCGGTCAAAGCTCAGAAGTTCTTAGATTGTTTGTACTCATAGGATATTGAATGGTGGACTCACTGTTGGTTTTAATACCCTACTTGGCCTAGCAAGCTTGTACTCAGTGGTGGTAAGTAATCTATAGGGCATGACTTGTGATGCATGCATTTAGTTCTAATGAGTACCTCGTATGTTCAATAATGGTGAAATTGGTTAATGAGTAATACAAAATAATAATAAGGCCGGACATGGCTTTATGTAGTAAAATCTGATTTGTCCGTAGATTAAAAATGTTCCTATAATTTTAGTGATGTTTTACCCAAATACATCGCATTCAGCTCAAAGCATGGCATTAGATGATAGATAAATTGAACTGCATGATGATATGTACTACTCACAGTAATTTACTATCAAGTTAAATTAATTATAAAAGCGTAGTAAACATATTCCCGAAAATCACACTTTTCGTGACAATTTTGTAATTTCTGTCCTAAAATTATATATTTTGCACCATACCATGATGTAAGATGATTGTTATCATTAATAACACATTACTATAGATCATATTATAATAATTACAATTATAATTACCAAATAAAATGAACCATGACATAGAAGTCTATCAGGGACGTAATCGTATAATGTATATAATATATTCTTCCCAGAGTCTATCAGTTCCGAAAATTCGCACTTTCCGTTATATTCTTTAGTGTTTACCCCTAAAATTCCACATTTAGTACCAAAGCCTAGTTTAAGGTGTTTAATATCATCATCGCAAGTCACTATTAAACTATCAAAGCGATTATTTACTAAATATAATGGCCATTGACATTAAAAACCGATTCCGAAAATATGCACTTTTAAATGCACTTTTAACATTAACCCCCAAAATACCACATTTTGTACCATAGCCTAGCTTATGGTCTTTAATATCTTCATCGCAAGTTACTTTATAACTATCACAGCGATTATTTACAAAATGTAATGGCCAGTAACGTTAAATTTCACCGATTCCGAAAATTCGAATTTTTAAATGCACTTTTTAACGTTTTACCCCCAAAATACCACCTTTTATACCATAGCCTAGCTTAAAGTGTTTAATATCTTCATCACAAGGCACTATTAAACTATCACAGCGATTATTTACCAAATATAATGGCTAATGACGTTAAAGTCCACCGATTCCGAAAATTCGCACTTTTCCATGCACTTTTTAACATTTTACCCAAAAATACCCCTTTTGCATAAATGCACGGCAGTAAAATTTTGCAGTCTTCAACTGCAACGTTATAACTACATATAAATGTGATTAATTATAAAATATTTTAAAAAATAACAATAAAGTTCACCGATTCCAAAAATTCGCAGTTTCGTTTATATTTTGGAACTTTTACCCCAATTTTCTCAAAATGCTCAAGGGTGACACAATGTCACCCGTCAGAAATTCCATTCGAAAGGTCTTGTCTACTGAAATCAGCAAAGAAAAAAACTTTATACTCCATTGCAAGGTATATTGGGTTTGGGGCCGGACTAATAATGCCGATGCAAATATAATTGTAAAAGCGAACCGGACCATTTGCGTTGTATCGACAACCGGACCCTGATTCGTTCAATTTTGGCCTATATAAATACATTATGAATAAAAGATGAGTATCTGGGAAAGAAATGTAACCCTACAATACATGCAAGTACATAGTTTAGACTCGGTTAGCTCTTACTTTGTCTAATTTGTCTAAAATGTCCGAATTTCATGTCTGTTTTGCATTGTTTACGGTTGACTGTCTATCCAGAGGTCGTGGTTTCAATCTCCGGCATCGGAATTAGACATTTCTGAAATTCTATTCCTAGTAATTTCCCGCTATATCGGACCATGTGGACCGCAAATTATCTGGTGAAAGGTGCCAGTAAGCTGTGTATCGGTGCTATACACCGGGCACATTGAAGAACCAGACTGTCTGTTCGAAATAAGAGCTAGGCGCATGTCTGCAGCACCGGACATGCCTGTATCTAATGTCTCTCTCTTTCCCTTCGGGTGCTTTCTCTCAGTCTGTCCCTCTGGTCCGAACATGCTGTGTCTGCACCGGTAGGCCCCGGGATACACCTGCGCCCTAGTGACTGCAACACTCTATGTAAAGCGCCTTTTTGTACGTGCGTTCGCATGAAAAGGGCGCTATATAAATCTAGTATATTTATTTATTTTATTTAAAGGACACATCTGATAGTTTTTTTTTATAAAAATGTCTTTCAAAACCCCATGGATAATAACAAATACATACACGTATTGACATTTTAACGAGATATTGAGCTAATGCTCTACCTGTTTTTGTTTATATTTTGTAGGGATCGTAGCTTCGGCTAGTGTAATAAAAGAATGACCAAACCACACAGAAAGACTGGAACAGTGAACAGGAATTTGGAGTGCATGTACTGTATGGATACTACTAGTGAACAAAAAGTTTGAATATGCATATTATTTATTTTGCATTTCTTGCTTCAGTTGTTAAATACTATACATCAGAATCACAGAAAAATAAACACTTCTCCACGGAAGGTAAAATATAATATCATACTAATATGTTAACAAACGGTACTGTTTGTAATTCCTGCTAAAATATCGTTTCGACATAAGAACGTTTGTCTCATACAAATGGTCCCTATATAGAAAGAATGTTGCGCAGCTGCCATGTTTAGGACCCATGGCGTTAATCGCTAAGCGGCATCCATATAGCCGAGACAACCATATATAACGTAGGTTTCGGTAATTTCCGTAACACCACCTACAACTGTGAGAGTACACTCAGATAATTTGAAACATTGTGCCTATGTTTAAAACCACTGCATATGTTTCATAATTATATATTGACATACTATAATTCCATTAAACGTGCGTACAATGGTGATATAACAAAAATAGTCGACATAAATGAGATTTCATGAGCCTTTCAAACCTTCATTTAAAACGTTCCCGAAGTTCCTATATTTCAGCTACTTTAACGAACATAATAACCAATGCATTCATAGTATTCTTCTAGAGTTATGACTGAATATAATTTGCTAACAGTCGCCACAATAAGTCGTAGTTTAATGCAATGTTTCCCCCATGTATGGGAATTTGAAAAACCCTAGCAGGAATTAGACTTCGCCCGTGTTTTATGGACCTGGGGTGGGCATTAGACAGTCGCCTATAGTAGTGAAAATCTGCTATAGGGAAACAATCACACCCCAAGGAATAAGACAGGACTATCTGCACATGGGAGGGAAATTTGACAACCAATTTCCAAAATTCAATCAACCCAAGTATAATTCTCATGTATAATCCCCCCTATTAGTGAACACATTGACAAGTGGATAGAGCGCTATACTCTACATAAATCTGCCACGAAAGGTATCTGCATTGAACCCTCGACAAAAGAATACATCATAAAATAATATAAATAAGGAACATAGAACAAAACAAGAACAAGTTTAGTGTAATGGGGTTTTAATAGGTGTATATGTTACATAATTAGAATATTCATTGACTGTTGAATGTATTTATATGTAATTATTTTGTCCTGTACATTTTGTATCTTTGTTTACTCATCGGCATAATGCCTAATGTATTTCAAATAAAGTGTAAACTGTTTATGTTCGATTTGTGCATTATTCTTTTCAATAATCTGAATATATAATATGTTCTGGATGTGATTGTTTTTTCGACACGTTTATCCCAGGAAAAAGGTGGTCATACCATGTGGTATGTGACATAATTTTGGGGGTTAAGAATTTAACGCAAGTAACGTAACTATTTTATTCCTAGACCGATTTAACGATATTTACTCGAATCTCAAGCCAAATTTGAGTACTGTCCATGCGACGTAATATTTTTCTACGAAAGGACTTCTGTCAAAATCGACTTGATAGCAGTTGTGTTGGTGTCAAGAATATTAATTGGCATGGGTAGCACCTATTCTGGGGTTGAGCATCAAGAGTGTCTTCAAATTTGATCAAAGAATAAAGTACCTACGATTGTTTTTTAGATTTTTACTTGCGTTCCTAGCCAACAATTACGTCACATACCACGTGGAATGTCTACTTTGATGATGATGAACTAGTTACCTACAATAGCAGTGTAGCAATACAATGTGACTTTGACATCACCAACTGCTACCAATCCAAGACGGAATTTGTCTCGCTTCGGAAGCAAAAATAGCGGTATTTTATTAATATACCAGTTTCTATGAAACATTCGCAAGTCTGAGGGAAAAGGAACATTTCCTTGAAAAGTAGCATCCCTATCAGCAGCTGGACCGTTTTCTCCACCACCCTGTGAAACATTGGAAAGGAAGACGACTTTGCGGTAAAACTTGCCACACTGGGTACATTAATGTATTTCAAAATGTTGTCCACGACTTAGTCTTTGCCTAGACATGGTCGAAATAAATTGAATGTCTTTGCACATTGGAACTTTGTTTTTTTCTACAAATAAATAAAATCAGTTGATTGGTTGTACATACACGTTCATATCGATGTCTGCATGTCATAATATCTTGACACATCTAGACAAATATTCAAGTCAACTATTCTTCATCTATAAATGTGCAACCAGACCGAGGCTCGAATCCATAATTCAGCAGTAAGTGCAATATGTGAGGGCATGAACAATTATTCAGTTATAAACAAGCAACAAAAAGTAGAAAATGATGTTTAAATTAGTCAGAGTAATACACGAAAATGACATTGCAATAGTTGTCGCAAGTTTGAAATGATACATCTGCCGCCTGAACTGGGTTCTGCTCTGTCAACAGTAACAGATAAAGTTCATGTGTTCTTCTTTAAGACGAAAACTTGAGTCGCCAATTGTAGATATAAACACTGATTGTTCAGACATTGTCCAGCCACGACGATCCTGAAATTATACAAACAAAGCACGAGAAAACAGGAAAGGGTGGGAGGGTTATTCTATGATTTTGTTTACTTAAGCCTAGGTTAAAAGTAGAATACATCATGTACATGTACCTATCTCCGCTGGAATCACAGTCGAAAAGAATTTAAATTCCGGGAACGGTAGTTTATATAGGTGCTGGTCACGTGTTCAATGTGAAATGGGCGGAGCGTCATTTTTGATGGGTAAAAAGTTTAACCTTTATCAATTAAACTGAATATTGTATTAGTATTTATGTAATAAGGTTAAGAAAACCCTCATAAATGACAAAAAGGTCATGCTCTTTGAATTAAGTTTAAGTTCTTAGATAATATAGAACTATGTCTTAGATTTAATTTTTCTCATGAATAATGTTAAAATATCTTCTGTCGTTGCTACGGTAACCAATTTCTGAAGAGTATCCATGTTTCGAAAAGAGGGGTAAGTGGTTCAAAACAGTAGCTACGTTTCTCTAAAAGCTGAATTTCACGACTTAGATATGTTTTTATTAAAAAAGGAAAATAATTCTAAAATGTGGTACAATTTTGAAAAGTTTACGTCAAGAACTGATCAAAGACTGGATTTATGAACTTCTTGTTAACGTAACGTCAAAAAACGTTTGAATGACGTTTGCGACATAACTAACAAAGTAGGGGGTATTGGTTTGTATTAAAAGTCTGTAACTTTGTAATTTTATGTTATATTTTGCTCAAATTTTCAGAAATTGTTCAAAAGAGTCTTGTCTTTCTAATGCTTAATTATCATGATTTTCATATGTTTTTCACCAAGCCCGGTTTTCCTGGATAACGGCTCAAATGTGTTACATAAAGGACATAAACACATAAAACAAATGTACATAGTTCAGAAAAAGTTCTCTTAAACAGAACGCAGAGTGGTCGTCGCGTAAATATGTAATATTAGTTCTGGTTACAAATCGATACACCATGAAACAAGTGAAAAATGTCATATAGAACACTTGTTTCATTTTTTATGTAAGTGAAATGTTGCAAAAACACATAAAATCATATGTTAAAGAATTATAAAGAATACATTTTAAGATTTCAGTGCTTTGATAATACAGTGCCCAGAATACGAAAGGCATACTACAAGGAACATCAGAGACCTATAACAAAGACGGAATGAAACTTAGCAGCTACAAGGTGCATCGTTCATGTGTTCATTGGTTCATGAATATGTATATAAAATAAATATGTATAACAGATAGTAATAGTTTCAGTTGTGGTTCAGAGTGGCTTAGAGTTGCATGAAAAATTCAAGAGCCGAGAAATATCAATATTCTATATTATTTTTATTTAGAAATTTCGGTTTTTGAGATAAGGTTTGAATTTGAACTCCGATTCCGTTTACAGTGTAGTTTTTCAATCGTAAATAACAGTGAAGTTTTTCAATCTTAAATAATCAATAATATGTCAGACATTCTCAGAATTCATTTTTTACCGGGGCCAAAAGTGCTATGGAGCTAGGAGTTATTTTTCGTATTTGCCGGTCATCCTCTAACTATTTCGTTCGCGCGATTTGGACCCTACCCGGTTCGTTCGGATTGATGTAAAATTGTGGAGTTTTCTGTTGCTGGTTTTATTTAATTCCTTGTGCCCTATCGTCCCCTGTGGTAATATAGCGTAGTTGTTCATTACGTCATATCTCGACTTGTTCAATACGTCACTTAACTTATTCTACAATAATATTTTACTTATTCAAACAAGGTCATCCGGCTGGAGATTCCATTGTGGTCATGTGGTGGAGTTGTTCACTTAGTTATATCTTGACTTGTTTTGGCTGGGACATTCAGCTGAGACGTTTTATGTATTGAAACAAGGTCATCCGGTTGTTTGTTATTGCTGAAACTAGTTCATTCAGCTGAAACTATGCCTTTCAACGTTCTAATACTGTTACTTAACTTTTGGGTCTTAATGCAGCTATAAGTATGTAGTTTAGCAGTTTTATTGTTGTAAATATGTCAATCAGCGCAGGCATTCCGCCTTCTGTTTGTTGAAACCTTGCCATTCAGCTTTTTAACAGCTGGGACTTGGGCTGATTAATTTTCTTGGTTGGCAGTGTCCTGTACACTTCTTCGTTTTAGGATTTCTGACAGCTAAAACTAGACATTTAAGTCGTTTCGCGGTGGAAACTGGGTCATTTAGCTAGGGCATTCAGTCTCTTTGTTTCTACTAATAATTTATTATACTTTTCGACAGCTTGAATTTGGATGGATCTTTGCTTGTTTAGTTGGGTATTGTGCCTTGTTTGTGTTTTATGTTCCTGTGCTCGGTTGGTTCAGTTGTGCATTGTGCTTTGTGTGTTTTAATGTTTTCTGTGCTCCGCTGGTTAAGTTGAGTGCTGTCGTCCTGGTCTGACTTAATTTGATCTGTTTGATCTATAACCATCTTTTTCTAACTGAAATGAAAGTAACCGTTGGCTTATGTTCTTATTTTGAATAAACTTAAGGCATTTTAAAGGTTAATGAATTGTTTTCAGCAGGCATACATTTCGTTAAGAATGAAAATATAGGATAGGTCGATTAACTTGGACCATATAGAATTTAGAATATCAGCCAAAGGCATGTGCTGATATATATAATCTTAAATTGAATCGCATGGCATAGAAAGATAATAAATATATGCCTTCACACTAATAAAACAACGACATTGTATTACGTATATATTGTATATTGCATTTCTAGGCACTGTATCAGTACCGTAGGCGAAAGGAATATTAACATTTCTGTTATTATAACATTTATATGGCATAAACATTCTAATTATTCGATGTATTATGTTGCCTTCAAACAATGTCAGCAATTACAACAGTTAATGTTCGAGTTTTACGTTTTCTCTACGTAATGAAATGTTAGACGTTGGTAGTGCAAATAACAAGTTTATACCTAATTAATTTAGTATATGAAATAAAACATTATAACATTGACTACCATACAAACTTATATAATGTCCTCAAAATTAGTGAATATCCAATTATATTGCATTATTTTAACTTCAGTGGTCAATCAAATTGCGACATTCTACTCGTTTGCTTGCTTGCGGCTTTTTACATCAGTCTATATTCAACATGATATTACTAACCAAGCACTAACCAAGCAAACCAGTTTCAATAACCACACCGTTTTAGTGATAGGAAAGGTAGCGTTTAAGGTAAGTACACTATTTGTCAAATACTTGTTTTTTTCATACCATTATTATCCAGGAAAACCGGACTTAGTGACAAAATTACGAAAATCATAATAATATATCGTTAGAAAGACGAGACTCTTATGAACAGTTTCTGAAAATTTTAGCACATTATTACATACATTAACAAAGTTATATACTTAAAACTAACCACTCCCGTCTACATTTTGAGTGACGTCGCAAACGTCATTCAAACGTTATTTGACGTAACGTGACGAAGCAATTAAATTCAGTATTTGATCAAATCTAGGCGTAACCTTTTCAAAATTGTGTTACATTTTCGAATTATACTCTTACTTCAATAAAACATGTCAAAATTGCAAGTGTTTGCTAATAGAATCAAAGCACTGAGAGCACTTTTGGGAGGCGATCTGGTTGCTGCTACTAAAGCTTAAACCGACTTTACACGTTTAATGTTCGTTTTCTTACTGCCGATCTTGTCTTGAATGTCAAATAGGCATATGTAACTATATAGGCATGTTGGGTATCTAAATAATTGTTAAAAGGTGCATATTAATTTATATGTAATACGTTTATTGAATGCGTATATCAAAAGTGGCTTTAAAATAATACTACGCGCCTATTTATCAGATTCTACAGTACCGTCTTGTAACCACTTCCCTCACAGCGTGAGACAGTCTATAGAAAGCGGGTAGCTAGTACAGCGACACCATATGATTGAATAACAGTACTTTGCAGACCGTATACGATTCATTGATAAAACCATCACTTGACCGTAGTCTGAAGTTTCTAAAAATAGCTTTACAGCCGGGACATTTGATGAACACGTCATTTTCGTATTATGAAACAAGTACGGTATCGGCCGGTGTAGTGATTTTTTTGCAAAAATATCGATTTAACGAACAATTTCACAATAAGTTTTGATCTAAGAATAAACAAATGTTGCTGATTGGCTTAAATCAGTTAAAAAATTTGGAGAAACATATGTAGCAGTATTGGGAATGTTGACAGTTTCTGGAACTACTTGAATGCGGATTCACATAGCAGCCTAAAGGCGGCTAATTTTGTATTAAGATACGGGCAATGGTAGTAATGAGAGGCTTAAACGCCTCCCAAAAACGTAGTTACTGTTTTTAACCACAAACCCCTTGCTTTTCGACATATGCGTACTTTTCAGAAATTGGTCACCATAGCAACGACAGAAGTTATTTAAACATAATTTTAGAAAAAAATAAAATCTAAGAAATAGTACTATATTGTACCAATTACTTAAACTTAAATCAAAAGACATGACTTTTTCTCATTTTAGACAATTTTCTAACTCTTATTACATTATTGCTATAATTTATAATGTCACTAAGCCCGGTTTTCCTGGAGAACGGCTCATATATACAAATGTATCTATATTATACTTCTGTGATTCTGAGAATACTAGTATTTGTTCAAATAATGGATTCAATAGTTTTGATATATGTATTTACCGCATTTTGATTCTCTGTGGCATTTATAGGAAGTGATATGTGTTACTTGAAGAGCAGACTTGGCCAATGGGGTTTAATTACTTTGAAATATAATGTATTGTAAAATGTACCTAAGTATTCTTCATTTACCATAACACACTTTTCCAAAATATGTATTAATTTATTAATTATATTATAACCAATTTAGAAAGGTTATTCATTACTTAACAGTTTCAAAATGTAAATTAAAGGATGACCAAATGATTAAGTGTGCATGCTTTATTTGACGAAGCACATTTTTTGTCATCTAAATGTAAAAAAGTTGTCACTGAAAAAATCATAATATTTATTTACATTATTTGAAATAACCATTAATTTGAAACCCGAATTTATTTCAACAAAACATTGATGAGCTTGATTTAGGACTTCGAAATTTCATTTAATTTTCCTTTTGAGTTTGCCATTTTGTGCTTGTGGTTTAAGCATTTGTTACGTGTTCTCGTTTATGATATTCTCACATTCAGTAGTTATTCAAATATTGCCAGGAAGTAAAGAAATATTTTCTAACACAAGATATGATGAAAAAGCACAAGGCCACCGAACTCATTTCCGGAGTATTAAATGTTTGAACAGAGTGTGATTTTTAAGTATTAAATTGAAATTAGCAAATTGGTGGTGACGTTCAAGCAGGACATTATCATTTAAAGTATTTGATCTAAAACCCAGTTCACACTAAGCTAC
This sequence comes from Spisula solida, assembly GCA_947247005.1. Lineage (NCBI taxonomy): Eukaryota > Metazoa > Mollusca > Bivalvia > Venerida > Mactridae > Spisula > Spisula solida. The sequence continues at coordinate 40,467,460 of OX365956.1, forward strand.
GCTCTTACTAAGATCATGCCGATCAGCCCCGACCTGGCTAAAAGTATTAATCGGGACGTGATCGGCGTCAAAATGAAGAACATTTATAAAACTCTTTACCGGAACGTCTAATCTACCCTTGTACTACGATTTCTCTACGACCACAGCGTTTCCGATACGATCCTTTTACGCTTACATCACGTTTCCAATGTCGATCATGAACCGTTTCTACTACGATGTCGCAACGATCTGCAAGTCCCTACTACGTTGGTAGACAGACCAGACAAAACTTTAGCACGATGTAATTCCGCTCATTCCGATAATACTACGATCTTATCTCGATTTGATATACGTTAAGCATGTTGGCATTGCCTTTCTCCTAAATGTGGCATGCCCCTATCAATATTTGAACCCAGGTCGCCAGATTAAACGACCAGCGCGGTAACCATTAACCTATTGAGGTATATTTTTACCTTAAGTTATATACTATCATGTAGAATGGCCTCGATATTAATTAATATCCAATTATAAAAATAAATAAAAATAAACTATAAAAAGAGAATCTCAAATGATATTATTATTTTACCACTGCAGAGGGCAATGTCGAAATTTCACTTATTTGTTCGTTTGTGGCTTTTTACATGTAATTGTTCGATTAGGATAACTATATTCAATACACACGTTTATACAATCGACTTTACTTTAGTTGATGAAACTACGTTTCGTCCTACGCCGCCGCTGGGTGGCGCTACCTTTGCAATAGTAAACCGGTCAACCAGTATTGCATAACTACCGACGCGGATGTAAACCGTCATGCAAAATAGTTCCATCAATTGTAGCATATTTACAACAAAGTTACTTCTTATTTCTAAATCTATCGAACAGTTGGATATCACAATAAATAATTTAAACCTATTTCCAGTATTTTTGTATTTACAAAGTAATTCGTCGCCTTATTTCTACACTGACGTAAGTAGCATTTTTCTTGTCAAAAACTTTTTTTGCAAATTAACTGATTTTCCCGATTTTTTCAATGTCGCTTTTAATTTGCAATATTATTTTGAACGAATTATCCAAGAATGAATTAGAAATTTGCGTCTTGAATTCTTCTACTACAACGCCTGCATGCAAGGAAATATGCATATACACGATGTGTCCGATTGTGTTCTGAAGAATATTACTACAATTATCTATATGAAGATCAACCCCACATGCATCTACAATGTAGTACAGTCAGTATTTTGTGCTGGCAAATCACCTCCAGGGGTTTAGCTGATACATTTGTAAACAATGCTATTGAAGTCAGTGATATCAAATTTTAGTCTGTATTTGACTTCAAGACACACAAACAGACCATAATGCAGTTTTTCACTGTCCCATAGTTACATAACACATGTCATTTATTTCAATAGCGCATACTCTATCTTAATGACAAACACTATATTACCTTACATAACTTAACTAATGATTTTCATGAATGAGTCATCATGCTGAATGCAGACTCCATCAGTTTTATTCAAAGGTCATTCTATCCGAAACGTGAATATATATCCGAAACTCTCATTTTAGGAAATGACGTCGCAGTATACAGACAAAAGCAACACGGTAATCTATTTCCATTCTTTCGATGAGTATGTATAAAATAAAGCATAATAAAGTATTGATACTTACGTATTTGTACATATTTTTATTACTATTGTAATATTTTGATCGACGAAATACACGCAAGAAGTTGTTGACGCACAAAATCAATGCAATGCCGTCTTGTGTCAGTGAATCTGATTGATTCGTTTGTGACGGCGTTGTGGAAATATTATTAAGTCGTTATCACGGACTTACGTCTTTATGGAATTGAGTTTTAGCCTATTTAGAACAGTTCCACAAAGATGTATGCCCCACCATCGTGTAGAGCTTGACGAGACGAAACAAACGATACCAAATACTCACTTACGTCAGTATGGGAATAAGGCGACGAATTGCCATTTCTGTTAACTGCCTTGCGTAATATTACTTACCGAAGCACACAGTAACATCCGAAATTGCACGATGAACGCAAGATAACTGAGACCATACGTCTGTTGCATATGGTTAATAAATAGACCGATTTCACTGTTACTAGTACTGGGGACGAAACATCGTCCGATAAGCCATTATACATGTGTAAGGTGTATGTGAAGGTAACTTATGTGTGTTTAAAATGGCACATTATGATGATTTTAAGCATTTAAACTATTTAGATCAATATATATGATCATGTCAGAAAGCTATATCAGCCAGTACTTATATATATGCACAGACGTTTACATCAAGCCATTCATACACGCGTTAATAAATAGTATACGCTAGTAATAAATGTACAATTAAATCATAATAAAACATAAAATTGTGAACATTTCAGCTACATCTGCTGATTTTTGAATCTTCACTTTCATATTCTACCAATTTTCTATGGTCAAACACAATATAGATAGTTCATATGTTCATAAAGAAAACAGACACATGAATATGTGAATATGTCATTTTATTTCAAATGACTATTATGCTTAATTGCATAATCTAAACATGACAATTATAACTTTTTCAAACTATCATTTACTATGAACATAGATGGGAGACAATAACCGCCATCTCAACAATATAACAAAGTTCATTTAAACGCAAACATCAATAGAAGCAAATGAACAATATATATACAAACAATATTATGCGGAGGTGGGGAGGGTGGTGGACACACTATGTTGAGGTAGGGATGGACATGGCAACATAAACGTGGAGGTGGGGATGGAGTTGGATAAACAAAAAGCGTCTAATCGTTCTTGTAAAACAATGGCGACTGAGCCCTGACCTCATATTCATAATTAGCACGCGTCACCTATTATTACGAGGGAGCGGTATAAAACGTATTTCCTGTTACAGTGTACGACTCAAAAATATCTATTTTCTATAAATAATTATTTGAATCTTCATTTTCACATTCTATCAGTTTTCCATGGTCAAACACAATATAGATAGTTCATATGTTCATAAAGAAAACAAACACATAAATATGTGAATATGTCATTTTATTTCAAATGACTATTATGCCTAATTGCATAATCTAAACATGACAATTATAACTTGTTCAAACTATCATTTACTATGAACATATATTGGGGACAATAACCGCCATAGCATCCCATGCTACCCCCATCCTCTTTAATTCATACTTCCTCTGCATTCGTTCGAACAACATCAATGCTTTCGATGCTTTGATTTACAAATACAAGGGGCAGTCAAGAAAAACTGAGGGTTGCTTAATAATGCTTAGAAAAACAAGTGGGCGTATATTTTCCATACAGTATCGTCAAATATGGTAACTCACTGCTGTTATCATGGCGAATACCAATCTGACAATTTGATACTTGTTGCCAAGCAACCAAAGAGGACAACTCGAGGGCATGCGTTCCCCTTGTGATGAGAACAATAGTTTACGTTGCTATGGAAACGTAAAGATATAGCTGACGTTTTCAAACGTATTATTCAGTTCGTAATACATTAAACAATCAGATTAACTTAAGCCAAATTAATTTATTCCACCAATATAAAAACTATAGTTGATGAACATGTAAATTGTCATTTTATTTGATGGTATTAAAACCACAATTTTACCCAAAATACAAATTACAAATATTTTAATACAATCTTTATTTTAAGTCGGATACATATACAACAAAATAACATTAGCTATTGTCCGACATTTTTAACAAAGTATAAAAAATTAACAAACATAATTATAAATACATATAAACAGGGTCTAAGACATTTAAGGAAGAAATATATATGAGCCAGTCTCCAGGAAAACCTGCTATAATGACATTATGTAATTACTATATGTGACAAGATTGTGATAAAGCTCTAAAATAAAGAAAAATACATATCTATTGATTCTATTTAAAGTTATTGACCCATATAGTACTATACCTTAGCTTTGAATTTTCCTAAGAATTATGTCAAAAACACATACTTCGTTGCTATGGTGACCAATTTCAGAAAACTACTCCGATTGAGAAAAACGAGGATTTAGTTGTTTTAAACAGAAGTAGCCTTTCTCTGAATGCAAACAATTTCGATTTTGATATATATTTTGAAAAGTGAAACATAATTATAGAATTTGTTACTATTTTGAACAGTTTATGTCAAGAATTGATCAAATGGTGTAATAATGAAATACTTATTTCAGTTGCGTTGAATAACGTTTGAATGACGTTTGCGACGTCACACAAAAAGCTCCGAATAGGGACTCTACAAAAACAGCTGTAACTTCCTTAAAACTCAAGGTATTGACATAATTTCTTTTGCAATTTGCTTATTTAACATTATCCTGTAATACTGTGGAAAATCTTAAAGTCAAATTTTTTGTCAATATAGCAGATTTTCCTGGCTCATATATAACTGTTTATACATTAAAAAAACAGTTTTGAAATAAATACACAATGAGCAGAGAAAAGGAAAGAACTATGCATTTAAATTAAGAATCAATATACTTTTTTAATGAACTTATTAAATTTAGCAATACAGTCAAGTAATAAGCATACATTAAAGAATTAAAGCATACATGCAAGCAAAACCAACCAAAAAAACAAGCAAACATAAAACGTATACAACCAGTGTCAATCGAGTGAATGGCAATAATCCTAAAAAGTTATTAAAGCGAAATAAATTAAAAAAACTGATAGGAAACGTGTAGCAAAAACCGACGATTAAAAGCGTGCTAAGAAAGCGTATCACCTCATGAACAGACTGACACTGTTTGTATACGGGTATTTTAAAATGATGACAAAAATGGCTAGCAATTGAGCAGTGTTTCGGTACCTGATTAAATCTGCATAATATAAAGTCGAACGTAAACGTAATTATTAAAGTAGGCATATGAGCAGACATACATCTACGACTATGCAGTGTAGACGTGAGCACATTAAATCAACCAGTTACTAATAAATAGATAATTGTAAAAGCTACATATAGTGGCATATAAATAAACATCAAAACATATGCGTGTATAGAGGACTGGGAAAGTCACTAAATAGCATGCTTAGTTTACACACATTAAAAATGAGATTGCATGCACTATCACAAATTAAAAATATATATGAGCCAGTCTCCAGGAAAACCTGCTATACTGACATTATGTAATTACTATAAGTAACAAGATTTTGATAAAGCTCTAAAATCAGGAAACATATTTCTATTTTAAGTAATTGACCCATATAGTACTATACCTTAGCTTTAAATTGTCCTATGAATAATGTCGAAAACACATACTTCGTGTACACACATACACTCGTGACCGATTTCAGAAAAGAAGTCCGATTGAGAAAAACGAGGATTTAGTTGTTTAAAACAGAAGTAGCCTTTGTCTGAATGCAAACAATTTCGATTTTGATATATATTTTTAAAAAAGGAAACATAATTATAGAATTTGGTACTATTTTGAACGATTTATGACAGGAATTGATCAAATGGTGTAATAATAAAATACTTATTTCAGTTACGTCGAATAACGTTTGAATGACGTTTGCGACTTCACACAAAAAGCGCCGAATAAGGACTCTACAAAACCGCTGTAACTTCCTTAAAACTCAAGATATTAACATAATTTATTTTGCAATTTGCTTATTTAACATTATCCTGTAACACTGTGGAAAATCTTAAAGTCAATAGTTTCGTCAAAATAGCAGGTTTTCTTTATTATATAAACATAGCATAGCAGCGTGATAGCAAAATGACAAAGCCACTTCACATCATACAAGTATAACACAAAAGAAATGTTTTAAAGTACATTATTTGTTCATATAACAGTAGGAACAACTACAGCTCTCTCCGCTACATGTACTGACCATGATCCGGAATATGTTATAGTTAGATTGGTCCCTACACTGTTGTGGGAGATCATTCCAAAGCCTGGCAGCACTGTATCGAAAAAGCTGAGACCATAACTTGAGGTTTTTACCTTTGGAATAATGGCAGCGTGTGCATACCTGAAGGAATATGAAGATTCATGCTATGTGGGATATTTTTGGGGTAAAAATGTTAAAAAATATAAACGAAAAGTGCGATTTTTTGGAATCGGTCGACTTCAATGCCATCTTTCATTTAATTTGATAATAAATCTCTGTGATAGGTAGGTAGGAAGATCCGGTTTAAGATATCAATATTCTTATTCCAGATGTGTGTGCAAAGTTCGCTAAATTTGGGGTAAAACTTCACAAAAATAAGCGAAAAGTGCGAATTTATGGAATCGGTACACCACAATATCATTTATCAAATTATTTGAAATAGAATCTTTTTGATAGGTAAGTAGTAACCTGTAGGTTAATATATTAAAAATAGGATACTTAAAAATGTTAAAAACATAAACGAAAAATGCGATTTTTTGGAATCGGTCGACTACAACGCCATCTTTCATTTTATTTGATAATAAATCACTATGATAAGATGATCCGGTTTAAGATATCATGATCCTAGTTCTAGGCTTTTGTGTAATCTTTGCTAAATTTGAGGTAAAACTTCACAAAAATAAGCGAAAAGTGTGGATTTTTGGAATCGGTAAACTACAGTGCCATTTATGATCTTAAAATCACTTAAATAGGTACATATTAATATGCACTTTAAGATAAAATGGACCATTTATGGGTAAAACATTGCAAAATATTAACGAAAAATGTGAAATTTTGGATACTCATCGTTTGATATGATAATACATCTATGTGATTGGTACAGAGTAATTTGACTGTTTTATATACTACTCTATGTTTGCTAAGTACCAACAGTTTTGTAATATACCTTCATCAACAATTTAGTTTAACAGATAGGCCTTCATTGTCATGCCATTGTGATGAACCTAATACCGGTATAAGTAGATTGTCCAAGGTTCGTCAATAATCATTAGTTAAAGGACTGTTTATGACTAATGTTATTGTAAGACATCATTTGTCTTAAGTGGAAATGTGACGAGCTGGGGGAATGTTTGGTCAAAAGGCTACCCCACTACCAGGTATGGGTCAACTGTGGTGTTCACCACATGGTAATAACCAGTTCATTGACATGGTGGTGACAAATAAAGGCTACATCTGCAGCTGAAGTTGACACATCGCCACTGCTCCGAATTAACCCATATAACGTATATGGATTTTATATCAAGATTAACAAGAAACATTCGATCAATGTTACATGAAAGAGTTCTGTGTTAGAGAAGACCATGTTTACGCTCCTTTGACTCGGAATCATGGACCATGTTCGCTGGTCACAACATTGTTGAATTGAACTTGGGCTCTCAGCGATTAAGTTCGTGTTCTCGTTCAGTTATGTGCCGTGTTATTGTGGTATGTGATGTTTTTATGTTTTCTGTGCTTGTTGGTGCTGCCTTCCCTGTCCGATTTTTCTATTATCTTTTTGAAGACATTTCTCCTACAGATGAGTCTACGATAATGCCTTGACTACACTGATAGTCATGCTATTGTGTGGCAAACACCGACAGAGTGATTACATACCGACAATATTGCCGAGAACGACCGTTCTGTATGGAACTTCAGTAGGAATCAGTTCGATTGAGGGTACTTAAAAACGAGGGATGCTACAAAGTGACTTTCGCTATTGTCTCCAATTACATATTTTTGAAACATAACCCCCAACTACAAGGATATGTTTAATACGGGAATATTTATACATAAGATAAGTGGAGCATATTACACGTTAAGAAAATGTAGCAATTACTGTAGCGCAAATACAACCCAAAACCACACAGAAACGGTTGCAGCACCGATCCACCCAAGCAAGTCTATAATACTCACCCCGCAATGAATGACATACTGTGGACTTCGAATGCCGTGCATGTGTTTTTATAACCCTAGTAACGATTATGCGACCACGGGATGTCTGCAACTATTGTAAAGTTATATTATGTGGTCATAACCCATGACGTTGTTTATTTCTTTGTTTATTATTATTATTGTTCCTGATGAAGACAACACAGTCGAAACGTTGAGCAATTCTGGAGTTTGTCTTGTTTTACTTTATTTAAAATTATATTATGAAATACAAGTAATATACATGTGGTACGAATTGCAAGGAGGAAACGCACTTAACTTAACCATCTTATGAATGTGCAGATGACAAAATGTCAAAAGTTGATGTCATTAGAAACAGCACATTTTGAATAATATTATACTTCTGGGCATGAAATACTCAAAATAATAAAGGTCTGTCATGATCTCCGAAAAACACAGGCGCTTAATATAATTCCAATGAATTATGACGCCCGTTCTTGCACTGCTCATGACATGAGGAAGTATATGGAAAGGGAGGGAAAGTTATAAAGAACTGGCCCTGTCGCTCTCCGGACTATACTAGCAAACCTTAAGAACATGTCTGGAATGAGGTCAGCTTGCAATATCAACCCGACAAGTCTAACCATTTTGGTGCTGATTAGACTATAATAGTTAAGTAAAAGCATGGTATGAAGATGTTGACAAGGAACATGTCACGTACCCGATATTATTGTTGAGTTATGTCTACACAATAGGTTTTAGCCAATTTCGATTGTTTCAGATCTGCTAAAACACCAATTTTCAATCGGTGTCATACTCAAGGGTAATGAATAATATCAAAATAATTCAACATAATTGCTTCCAGCTGTTATCAACCTATATAACATACTTCATGTATTCAAATTTTATTTCGTTATACATTTGTATATCACACAAGATTCAAATAATGAAGCCTTGTCTGGATTGTGAGTGTTTATTTCCAAAATAAATATTGATGTCTAAACCGTTTATTAATATTTTACTAAACAGATAATGTTCGGTTAAATTGATGCAGGCTTTAGGAAGCCATGGGGAGTACATATGGTGATTTTACATGTACGTATTTGGCGGTGAGCATCCCGATGGTTGTTCTAATCTAGGTGATTAGTATCCTTGTTCGCTAGGAATATATCAATCTGCGCACTATCGAAGTCACAACGCTTGTAGATACATACATAATAATTTTAAAATATCACCAGAACGTTCGCTGTTATGATCAAAACATATTTGGGAAAATCAATTGTTGGGTTAATATTATAGCTCATCTAGACACAAAATGCTCATGGCGAGTTACTTTGAATGCCTTCCATCTGTCGCACATCGTATATTTTGTAAGGTTTAACCCCAAAACATTTCATTTTGTACAAATACATGAAACTTGATTCAAGATATCTTAAGCTGAAGGTTACTTTGTCCCAGTGAGAATGATTTACCATCATTAAACTATTTAATTACTTCGTATTCTTCTGATTCCAAATATTACACTTTTCGTTTATATTTTGAGCGGTTTAACCCCAAAATATCTCAGTTGGAATAAAAGTCAGATACTACATGTTTGATGTTTTAGACGGGAACTTACTACGAACATGTAACAGTTGTTTAATATCAAATACAATGATTAATGACATTGAAGTCTACCGATTCCCAAATTTCACTATTTTTGTTTATATTTGTAATGTTTTACCCCAAAATATTCCATTTCTCCCAAAAGCTTGACTTTGGATATTTTGATATCTTGAAGTACATATCAATATGCACGCACTGTAGTGGTTTGTTATCAAATAAAACTATTCACGACACTGTAGTCCACCGATTCCAAAAAATCGCACTTTTCGCTTATTTTTGTGAAGTTTCATCCCAAATTTAGCGAATTTTGCACAAAAACCTGGAATTAGAATCTTGATATCTTGAACCGGATCTTCCTACCTACCTATCACAGAGATTTATTATCAAATTAAATGAAAGATGGCATTGTAGTCGACCGATTCCAAAATTTGCACTTTTCGTTTATGTTTTTTAACATTTTTACCCCAAAAATATCCCATTTAGCGTATTTGCTTGTCGCTAGGTTTTTGATATATTAAACTACAGGTTAGTACTTACCTACCAAAGTAATTTTATCTCAAATAAATTGATACATAATATTGTGGTGTACCGATTCCTAAAATTCGCACTTTTCGTTTATAATTGTTAATGTTTTAACCCCAAAAATAGCATTTCACAAGCTAGTGTGGTACGAGAACTTGAGTATGATATAAGTCGCCCATAATGTGATATGATTCAACCATAATAATGTAAGTGTATTGTGTTTCCTGAGCAAAATGGTATCTGCCTTGTTCTATACATGGACAAAATACGTCGTAAAATTACCTCTCAAACCACCCAAACACACACATAAAAAGAAGATTTTCATAATGACCTACATTGATCTCAGACTCACAACCATCGTTTTCCAACTCCCAAGACCTTCCTCTCAATAAAAAATAGGTTGTGAAATGTTCTACGGTGGGGAGGGGTTGCACCCATTTTTAAGCCCCTTTTTGAGGTTTGGCCACTAGCCTACAACTGCAAACATATTTTGAAGGCTTAAATTACCAAATCTCAGTTTTTCCTCGTATGTTTATATGTTCAGCATGACGTTACTAACACGGGAAACGAATACCGAGATAATCACTGTCTACATGATTCGAACATGAGCGTTGGAAGTAAGCACACTATTTGTCAAATACAAGTTATTTATATTACATTATTTATAATTGATTGATGGTTATATGTGATACGAACGTGAGCGTTGGAAGTAAATACACTATTTGTCAAATTCTTGTCATTTATATTAAATTATATATAATTATGAAGGGATGGTTCTATGTGAAACGAACCGATTCAACCGTTTCGAGAACAGTTTCTGGAGTTTCTGGTCTGCCTTCAAACCTTATACACTCGGCAAAACTTAACACAAAAAGTACACAGTCACGTGGTTTTACCGTTATAACTTTTTTATTTTTTATTATTTTTGCATGAAATTTGTGTACATTGTATTGACCATCACAAGACTGGATAAACTACGTTTTTTCTTCAAAATTAAATACAGCGGTTCATTGAACCATGAAACATCAGTAACCATTAAATGGCTGAGACATTGACTCGTAGGTGCAAATAAATTGTATGTATGGTAAATTTGAAATTAAGATTTATCGTCAAATTGAAAAAAACACACAAAATAATTCATTTTTCAAACAACAATTTTTTATGAAAAAGTCAGTATTTCTTAACCTAAATTGTGCTTTGTTCTTCCCAAACAAAAAAAAATGTGTAACAAATGCCACCAAAATGATGAACAAATTACTAACAAATCATGTTTTTATCATTCATTAATGACATTTGTTAGTCATTCATTTAATGAAAGATAAACAAATGCTAGTTTTATGGCAGTGATTTGTTTTACATTCATTTGAAATATGCAATTTGCTTATCACTCATTGAACTTGTATCGTTAGCAGACGTAATTTGTTAGTCATTCATTGGACATTGACTGCTAGATTCGAGATTTGTTTATCACTCATTGAACTTGTATCGTTCGCAGATGTAATTTGTTAGTCATTCATTGGACATTGACTGCTAGATTCGAGATTTGTTTATCACTTATTGAACTTGTATCTTTCGCAGATGTAATTTGTTAGTCATTCATTGGACATAAACTCCTAGATTCGAGATTTGCTATTAACCCAAACGAAAAGAAAATCAACAAAATACTAACAAAACACTAACAAACCACTAACAAAACATAGTTTTATAATTTGTTAAAGTGTTTTGTTAGTGCAGCATTTAACAAAATACTAATACTGTACTATCTGGATTTCAGGCATTTAGTATTTTGTTAGTGTTTTGTTAAGTCGACAGTGTTCTGTTGATGTTTCATTACACTTAGAAGAATGAAAACAGTGTTTTGTTAGTGTTTCATTACTCTTCAACGTATTCAAACTATGTTTTGCTGATGTTTCAGTACACTTAGAAGAATGAAAACAATGTTTTGTTAGTGTTTCATTACTCTTCAACTTATTCATTCTATGTTTTGTTGATGTTTCATTGGACTTATAAAAATGAGGATAGTGTTTTGATGGTATTGCATTGAACTTAGGTACAAAACAGTATGTTTTGTTGATAATGCATTGGACTTAACCAAATGATGATAGTGTTTTTATGGTGTTGCATTGTCCTTAGGTTAAACAATAATATTTTATTGATATTTCATTATACTTATATCTCACATGCATGTGACTTGTTAATCTTTCATAGTACTTGGGTTCAAAGATACTTTTAAAGACTTATAGTTCTAAGTATATATGAATGATAATCAGAACAAGTACACTTACTAAGAAAAATACAAGTTGAACTATAATTTATGTATTGAATAACTATTTATTCTTCGGGGATAAAACTACAAGATCAATCATTAAGAAATTGAAAATGGTTCTTAAAAAATAATTAACACTGGTTTATAAGACATCAATCACCTGCATTTGAATAGTTTAATCTCCCCAGGTCTAAAAAATGGGAGTAAGAACAAAATATTGGAGTATTTCAGAACTACTGATTATATTTCATTAAACCAATTTTAATACAGTATGCTAAATCTGTTAGATCATTTTGGAAACACTAAGCTGTTTGTGCATTTTACCTGCATATCATAAAACCATGGAATTCAATAGCATTAAATGGTGTGTATATAAGATTTATTATGATCACCTGCTTGTCAGATCAAACTGTGTATACCCAAACGAAAAAAGAAGAGAAACAAAACACTAACAAAATACTATGTTGCAGACTGGTGAGCTTCTGAGGTCAATGGGTAATAAAAATGTTATCTCTACAAAGCAGCGATTCCATTGGCTAATGGACTGGTCTGTACACACACAAATTTGAAATTTGAATCTCTGTGTGTACGGGCTAGTTTTAAGCAGCAAACATGGTGGTCAGTATTTTTATTTTGTGGACATTTATATGTGAATAATTTGACAGGATGTTTAGCAATTGGACTGAATCAACAAGCAGGTACAATGTTTATTTTATTAAGATATAGTTATAATTCTAGTTTTTGTCTATAAACCTTAATATAATCATAATTAAGCTTCTGCAAACATGATTGATGCATTGCACTTGTGTATATTCTTTTATTTTGTCCTTAGAATACAGTTAATCCCAGCACTTTTTCTGTTTAAATATGTATTCATTATATTCTAGACTAATGTCTCGAGTGCATGCAATTAGCATACATTGTGCTGGATTTTTATCCGAATTTCCCTTTTTGTTTCAATAAAATGTATACACATCGTCCAGACTCAATGGTCAATAAATAATATGCAAAATTAAAGATGAGAAAAGTGGCAATTAGCATGCACGTCTGTTGAAATCATGATATTCGAACAAATTAAATTAATTGTCTTTTATATGCATTAATATTCGGTAAATGTTTGTATCTTTCATAATTAAGATATATATGGTATGTGCATGCACCACACTTACAACATAAAATAAATGAAAGACAATATACTTTTTGAATATTTCAGGTTAACATTGGAGTTTCTACAGGTTCAGTTGACTAAATCACAAAAGACACAACAACGAATAAGTGTGGTATAACATTGATTGCTTAAACCAAGAATAAACTTCTGGGAAGTTGGCTTTTTAATCTTCACACACCTGGGAATTACCAAAGGAAATTAGAGATGTTTCGAATGTCACATGGCAGATACTTCTTTAAATTTTCTAGTTCAGAAACCAGCACCACACAGTTAAAATGACCTCAAACGGTATGCGATAAATTCTATTATTTTTGTGTAAAGTCTGTTGTTTGTTCATTTAGGCCTAATGGTATACGTACATACTACATGTACAAACAGATTCACAGATGCGACATACCTGTAACGATTTCCTGGAATTATGCTTTTATATAATTATCAACTGGTATTATACTTTTATCTTGTTGTTCAGCTGGTAAACAATGCATTTCCCTGCTATTCATAAGGAACGAGTTGATAAATAAGCTTTGCTTTCTACTCAATCCTTAATATGTGTAAATGAATGTTATCATATTATATGTTTATAAAGAAATAAATATTGTTTAAACTAAACAATGCATTCCACTGGTTGGCAAATCACCGTAGCCATGTTCTGCAGCATGTACATTTTTCAAGTATTATTTTAATCAAACTTGTAAACAATTTAGAATAATGTATATTGTCACATCTTTATTTGACCAAGTAACTGGTCATTATATTGAACAACCAGCTTTTATATTTGTCAAGCCCTCCAGTACACTGAAATTATTTTACCTCTTCTTCCAGCTTTCACTAATCACATTTAACTCTTATTTTACAGTTGCAGTTCTGGACGTGTTTGATGCACCATTAGCTACAGTCAGTACAATGATGAGGGACACATTGGGACTGATCATGGAAAGGAATGCATTCACCATTTGAAGGAAGGAATTCCCATGTGAAATGGACAATGACTAAATTTTAGTTTCAAAATGACGGTGGACATATTTTGTTTGAGTATATTGATACAGTTTACAGTATTTTTTGGTGATATATTATGAAATGCATGCCTACGACCACATTTTGCCACATGTATTTGTCAAATCTCAAATAATATTTAATAGGTATGTTTAAAAATAAAATAACCTTAAATTCCTGAATGCATGTATAAATGCGTTGTAATGTTTTAAGTGCTTTTCTGCAGATTATATTATGAAACACTATCAAAATATACAGTATTTTGTTAGTGTTTTGTTTATGTTTTGTTGGTATTTTGATACAGTGTTTTGTTAGTATTTTGTTAACTCATTTGCATATTATATTTTGTTAGTATTTTGTTAGCTATGTTTTGTTAGTGTTTTCTATAAGAAAAATAATGGACCACTAACAAAACATACAGTGTTTTGTTAGTGTTTTGTTAAACTTATTCCCATCATATGCAAATCAGTGTTTTGTTGGTATTTTGTTAGCAGTGTTTTGTTAGTGTTTTGTTAGTATTTTGTTAGCTCATTTGCATGTCATTTGCTACACTAATAAAACATCAACAAAACATAGTATTTTGTTAGTGTTTTGATTCAGTGTTTTGTTTCCCATTTTGTTTCGTTTGGGAACTCATTGAATATAGACTTCCACGGTGTATGATTTATATGTCATTCATTACACTTATACATTATACCCGTGTATGTTGTGCGCGATTTGTTTATTTCTTTATTTCTGTCTCCTTTATGTACATGCACACACTGTACACCATATAAACAATTCAAATGTACATCACTTCATCATTGAACTAGATCTATAAGAGACATTTGGCACATCTAATATATACTCAACAAGTCATTAAGAATTGCAAGCAATACAATTTTTGTCCCAATAAAACAAAATTTAGACGTGCATAATCCCCTTATTGTCCCCTATCAACATTCCAAGTTTCTTAAGCATAGCTTAGAAACTGTTTGAGATATGTCAGGATCCAGATTTTTGACGGAATAACGGATGGACAGACGGACGGACGACAAACATATAGTTCCATCCGGTTGAAACCCGGTAGTGGACTAATAAAACACCAAAATTACTAAAATACAACATAAAATATTAAAATACCCTGAAAAGAATTGCTGTTTGTTATTATAATTTTAGATTTGTTTCGCTCTTGCTTAATTTGGGAGCACTACTCATTAAGTAGATTATACTTCTGCTGTGTATGATTGCATGGAACTCTACAATCAGCTGGAATAAATACATACACCTACTCCCTGCTGGCTAACAAATATGTGGGAGATTGTGGTATATTCAGGTCCAGCTATATAGGGGTACCCAATGGGTCAAAGGAAGTGTTGAGATAAGATCATTGTGTTGTTCTTAATCATAAGAACAATATAATAGTGGCTATATTCCTCAATGGTACCCCTCAGCTTTTGATTGAGCTAATCTATTTTCTGAACAAAGAGATTTGCCTGAATTATTGGACTGGTCCATACAATATTCGGATATTGAATGTGGGTATGTTGACAACAGACTAAATTAATCGTGGTTGTTTTTATTCTATGGACATATCTAACTTCCTTTTCACTGGAATAGTTTAATTAGCCTTACAGTTGGCCATTAAAGAAGTTGAAAACAGAAGTTATGCATTTATTCAAATTCATGGAAAGCATTAGGACAGGTATTCATGAACCAAGGCGGGAATTTATCAGGGACCCAGCAACCAAGGTAAGATGTTTAATTATTTCATAATATTAAAATTAATACAAGTTTGCTTTGCATACGTTTAGATAAACAGACATGATGCATACATATGTAATATATTATTTTAATCCTTAGACTTATGTCAATTAATTGTGCCCTTAATCATGCAGATTAAGGAATATCAAAAAAGCTTAGCGCATAGTCATTATCAAAGCAAAGCATTTTTATGATGGATTTTTCAGAGTTTCAATTGTCATTGTTGCAAAATGTATGTCACTTGCTTCATAATGAGCAATTTTGTGTTGAAATCATGATTAAGCAATTCTTTGTTTATATAATGCAATATGAAAGCATATGCATTCATTTTACACAACTTAAAACATTCAAGATCTGTTAAAGTAGAATTCAAAAATATAGATGAATAGCCCTAAAGAAATGTACTGTACTCTTGTTTGATATTTCAGGTCGAAATTCTGATGTTCTCAGATGGATTGGAATAAATGACTGGAAAGTATACCATCCATGACCAGGAACATTAAGTGTGGGGTGAATCATGCTGACAGGCTATACGCATAGCTAAGGTAATATTCTGGAATGGGAATTTGGCTCAAGGATGTACAACCCGGAATAAACAAAGCAGAGTTTACTCTAGAAAGTTACCAACATTTCAAACTTTCAAGTGCAGATCTCGAGTATTCTATTAGACTTCCAAGTTTAATTTCGCAAAGTTTAAAAATTTAATATACTGTATTATTTTCTATATTACTAGTGGGCGCTCCACATGTGGAGGACATGACCGCAGCCAAAGTCATGGAAAAAACAGAAACACAGTGTCAGTTATATGTCTTTTTAGCATACATGTCAGAATCTCCTGCATCATTAAACATAAATTTGAGACTACTAACGCACGGTCGGAGGCAAATTGGTCAACATTAATCTCACGCCTTTCTTGGACATCATGGAATCTGACATTTTTTTGTTTACTTTATAAAAATTATCATAAATACTCTAGTGTAAATTAGTCTTAAGTCTGAGTTATTTAAGGAGTTGGTCTAAAAAATTATATACAGTATGTAACTCGGCGTCCCAATGTAATAAATGAGTTTCACTGTATACCTGTGCAAGTCTTATATTGTTTGAAAACGCGATTAGATATCCCAAATTAATATGAAGTGAGTCGATCAGTCTTCGAATAAAAATAAAATGACTGTTCCTTTTACTGATTTCAGTTTGGTTCTTAAAATGTCAATTTTGATTTTCAGTCATACTGCAAGGCAAATGGGGAGATACTTAAAATTGACGAACAGAAAACTTCAGTGGATTCTGAACATGTAGGCTGTGCCAGGAACTAAAAATAAGATTGTTAACAAAACTCAGAATGGTGAACAACATTGAAGCAGTTGTTTGTTTTAGTTTAACCAGTGGACATTACAAGTTTTTCAATTGCCTTGCTCTGGAACATATCTTCTTTCACATTGCATAAATAAAATATTTAGCAGAACGTAATTGTTTTTGAAATATTATTGTCGTCAATCCACCATTACAAGCATACAGTGTTGATCAAAATAAGTTGGAAGCTTGAACAACCTTGCTCCAGGGATCCAGTTAAAACAATAAAAAGCTTGCTCTAGCTTGCATATTGAAATAGACTGCAAGCTTGCATAAGCTTTGCTTATAGCTACCATAACATAATCCTGTTAAAGTGCACCCTTCACAAGGTGGAACAGGCACAAATAACATTAATTGGTAAGCAATTGCTAAAACTTAAATTAGACCAAAATCGCGAAATTTGGAGTACATGAACATAACCTGATATACGGGACTTCGTATGCAGGTTTGGTAATCACTGGTAGATGACCCCTATTTATTTTGATGTTCAAGGCCCATGTGACCTTTAAAATTAATGGCTTTGACGCCATGGGACATACATGTGTTACAATCAATTAAAGTAGATTTGCTAGTCATTCATTAGTACGATTTGTTAGTCATTCATTATTATGATTTGTTAGTCAATCATTAGTATGATTTGTTAGTCATTTGTTAGTATGATTTGTTAGTCATTCGTTATTATGATTTGTTAGTCATTCATTAGTATGATTTGGTAATCATCCATTGGTATGATTTGTTAGTAATTCATTGAATGATTGACAAACAAATCATACCCAGAGATGATTTACAAATGATGGCATTTGTTATACATTTATTGACCTTTCCTTTTCATGTATGATTTGTTAATCTTTCGTTAGTATGATTTGTTTACCATTTGTTTAGTCATTTGTTAGCCCCTATGCATGTGATTTGGGTTACTATCAAATGCCTTTCAAATGTATCATTTGTTTATCATTTATTATAGTCATTCATTCTCACATTTGTTTTGTTTGGGTTATTATTGTGTTTTTTATTTCTGTCTCCGTGATAACAACATGGACTTGAAAAAGAACTTTATCAGCACAGCGGGGCAATATGCGCATTAGCAACCTGGAAATCGCCCGATGAACACACGGCATTATTGTGTGATTATAGATTCTGCTGATGTCATCATTAGAATATTCTGTTTGTGACAATTCTAATCAGATGTTAAATGATTGTATTGTAATTCCACACATCCATTCTACGTACATTGACATTTTCAGTAAGATCAAATGACCGAGCTATGGGCAAATAAACAAGTCACGGTGTACTTATAAGTTTTGCCGAGTGTACATCCGTTTAGTCGCTTATTTGTTCTCTATTCGGTTTACCATTTCCATAGACGAATAGAAACTTCTCACAAGTGCATGCCTCATATGATATCGTTAGACGTTTTAGTAGGACAGTAGCTGAAGTTTGCCTTAACCCTTCCGTCGGTGTATGTAGGCAAGACAAAATGCTTCAATATATATGTGTTTCATTAGTGACAACAAATAGTCATGCATAGATATGATGTGTACACTATTTATAGTATTATCATTGTATGAAGTGCACCTTTGTTTAATCTTTAGAGTTAATGTTATGACGTATTTAACTTCTCAAAGTGTTAACACGGGGAGTTTTGCGGACGATACGTACACATCATCGCCTATATTTGTATCGGTGTAATTCTAAATTCATGTCTGCTTATATGGATACGAAAGGTTGTACAAGGGCCATTAAATAAATTTGTAGTTCATTGTAATACCTAATGACACAGAGAAATACAACCTACATTACATTTAACTACAGTCTTTCGGACGTAAGTTCTGAAATTATTAAATTAAACAACGAATTTTACTAGAAAATAAAGCTAAAATAAAAATACCACCTTACCGTGACCACCATAAAGCGATATTTTTATTCTGACAAAATTATAATTAAACGAGAGCGATGGTCGGCGAAAATATTGAAAGACCCTCGTACGGGTTTGGTGCGCATTCTAACTAAATTTAGTGTTTGCACGAATTTTTCAACCAATCAGCGGACTCGATTTTGGTCGTCTAATCCATGAAGAACGTTCTATTTTTCGAATTAATGCGTCTTCACCAAGAAGTAAAATGAAGCCACTGCACATGCGCAAATAGACCACGCCTATTCGTGAACTTCGTGCGATATGCAAATAGCACCCTGTTCTTTTGGCCATCCATGTTTCAACCACAGGATACTGTTTCATTGATAAAGAGTAAAACAATATAATCAATTTTATGTTATCTTAGAGAGGTGCATTTGTACTAATGGGGTCAGATTTTCATAGTACCGAAAACAAAAATTCGCTTCCGGTATCTTCATACAGTAATTACATTCATGGACAACATGGTTAGAACTACCTCCATGCAAAATCCCATCGAATTTGATCAACCATATCGTTAAAAAGGTTTACCATGAAATGTATATTATGGTGTCCAGTCAATCACTGAGGTGCATTCAATGAAAACGACAATGCTATTCTAAACAAAAAACCAGAAATGATTTCACGCCCTGTGGGTTTTTTTCTTATTAAAGGACGGGTTTTAATATATTGCTAACAAATAAAAAAAAATTCTCTAGTTTCTGATTATGTAAAACTATTACACCAGTATTAATGATATGTTTGTAAAAACAAAATGCACCTAAGTAACTGTAGAAATTTTATAAAAACAATATTTTTTTGTTTACTCTATATTAATGATCCAGTTACCTGTGGTTTCACCCATCGATACAAATGCAGCTTTAGAGACGGTGTGTAGTATTAACCATTTATTTGAACGGGGGTATCAATATATTTTACAATTCAAACCTTACCGACTTTATGTTTAAATACACACAGTTTATAGTTAAACACACCTAATAAAATGTAACCGTCTATTTGACCATTAAACGCGTCTCTTTCGCGCCAATTATTGTCCATGTACTGACCTATTTACAGGCACGTAAATCTCGTGCTTCTTGTAGTTTTAATTATTCAAGGCGGAGCCAACACTAAGTCGGTTAGAGTTTAAAATATTTTCTTCAAAGATTTAAACCACGCTTCGCTTCGCTCGCTAAGGTTCAAATCCTTGAAGAAAATATTTAATAAACTCTAACCTATACTAAGCAATGCACTTTTCATATTTCAGGCTCATCTTCGTGAAAGTATTGTTAGAAACACAAAGAATTTCGTCAGTCGGAAATGGATTACTCGTCGGAAAACTTCAGTAACTTCTCATTCAACGGCACATACTATGTCTACTTTGATACAGAATATTCGTTCGTTGCAGATCTAGTCATAGTTTTGTTAAGTTTTGTTGGTAATATATTAATTATAATAACACTATTGAGTAACAGAATATCATTCATCTCAACACGTATGTTTTTCATATCATTAGCAGTATCGGATATGATTGTAGCTGTCAGTGGACCGTGTATCGATGTGGTAACATTTTTCAGCAACCAAATCGATCACAAAATATTCTGCAAACTTTCTGCTCTTTCAACAGGTTCTCTCGTTCTATCGACTCATACGATTGCCCTGATTACGATTGAACGTGTTCTATGTGTAACACTCCCGTTCAGGGTAAAGATGATATGCAGAAAAAATGTCATACTTGCACAATTATTGGTCCTATGGCTGTGTTTTACTTGTTACATTTCGTTCAACTTATTTTATAGTGATATTCTATACTTTGAGGGTTATTTGACATGTGTCCAGTTTTTACCAGATCAATACTCTAACGAGTTTTTGGAAGGGTTTGCGATATTTAATATGGCTCTGACAATTATGATTCCCTTTGGAATAATCTTCATTGGAACAATTATAATTTTGTCGAAATTGAGAAATCGAATGCATTCATCAAGCAGACAGAGTATGTCCACTACATTGATTCTGATTAGTACAAACTTTGTATTTGTTATTACAAAATTTCCAGCAGCAATTTGGTTATATTTTGATGATGATATAACACTATCGCTTCAGTTAACTGAGCAGAATATATATTACATCAGCTCTGTTATGTCTTACTTGGATTACTCTACTTGCGCTGTACATTTTTATGTTTACTTCCTTAGTGGGCGGTACTTTAGACAAGGAGTGAAAGGACTCTTTAGGGACTGTTTTAAGACTTGATAAGGGTGTAAAAAGTAGCAGACCTGCTAATTATGTGGTTAAAGAAGGACAGTGCTACATTGTACGCATGCGCGGAAATTAAAAAATTAATTCGTCAGTTTTTATGAAGAACAAACATAAAATTTCGTCCCAGTGATGTCATATAAACGTAAATAAAAAATAATGAACATAAAGATTGTGCACAATGTTCACATTGTTAACGTTTTATTTTTTTGCCTGTATACACAGTGGGTGGGGAACGGTACAACTTGAAAATACAAACATGTATATACAAAAGATGTACAATATGGCACTGCAATTGTACAAACTCATCTGCGTATATAAAGTATGAAGAGCTGGATTTTCAGTCCAATATAAAATTAGGTTAATTAATGCAAATTTAGGCAAAAAGTGTAATTTTTGGTGACACATGCAGTGCATTAGTTCATATTATTACAACCATATATCTTACATGTGTACTATGACAACAAAAACGCCGCAAATGTGCATTCTATTTTGGTACAATATTTTCTAAATGATTTCCATTAAGCAAAACATGGTTTACTTTTTTCTTGTACATGTTGTAAGTGGTACAATATTAGTTACAACAGAAGCGATATGCTGCCATGTCTGACGACATATTTGGAAAAAGTTTATGTAATTTATGAATAAAATTGTTAATTTATTAGTTACGTCCACTAGCATGGATAGCTATACAGACCACAGTGCAGACAACAACAGCTAAGAGATTATGTACATGAAACATCTGTCTAAGATAAGAGCAACTTCTTTCCAGGAGTAACGTTTAACATCGTCGTCTTAAGTGTCAGAGTCACAATCAGCTGGTACAGGTGGTTTGTCCATGGTGTTGTTTGTGTGTCCTATTTTGGACCCTTCGAAGTTGTCAACCTTCCGTTTCTTGCAACAGCCTTGTCCTGAAACATTTTCATTACAATGTTCTTTTTAAAGTTAGTCATTTCGTTTTAATGCGCTTCAGTCAAACTATGTAAAGGAAGTAAAGAAAGTTCAATCCGGTTTTTGAAAAGTTTTAGTTCACATAACAAATAACATATATTTGCACCAAATTTTGCATTCAGCCTCCTAATACAATTCGTCGCCTCACTCTTAAAGTCTCCTATCTCCATTTTTGCCAAAAATGAGATAAATACACCATTCGATTAGCCTTACTTTGCTCTATCTTTTAAGCCATTGATGTCATGCATATACGTCATATTAACCGATTTAGCGGGTCGTATTTTGCTCTATCTCCCGTTTTTCAACTGCTATTAGCGTGTACTTTGTCGTATATCCACCACATAGGACAGTTTAAGAGTCAGAAATGATATGCACCAATCAATGAGCTTCAATTGCCCACGTGACTCCTGAAATATTTTGGAAAATGGCTGATTAATTGTTAACTTCCGGAGAAGAAAATTTCTTTGAACCAATGCCAGATTGAGTAAAAGATATAGTGCATTTTGAAAATGTAAGTGTTATTTGTTTAAATATTTAATTGGAATACGTATCCTAATATTAGTTCCTCTGTCGAATGTCACAATGTTCCTTTAATCAGTTTAAGGTACTTAGACATATTTTCGGATAGCTATTTTCGGATAGGTTATTAATGTTTGATCTGTACAGATTGGCGCTGCTTATTGGACACAATGTGTGCCAATGGACTAGAACAAGTATAAGTATATACGATCATGTTTTGGTTTTCAAAATACAGTGTTGTCATAAACTGGAATCGTCGCGAATAAGTTGCGATAGTTGTTTATTTCTACATTCCTTACCTACTGAAATAATACTGCGTAGTATGTAATTCATCAGTATTGAATAAAAACATCAGCTACAACTTAATATTTATTTTGCTTAATTAACCAGTACTAACTGACTAAAGTGGCCAGGACAGGCACAAAGTGTTTGGATCTTATAAGCCGAAAGTCTGTATTGTTGCTTTCCCATTGGTCTAACGACTTGCGTATTAACTAAAATTTTAGGAGGTACATTCTATAATAGAATATAATAAAGAGTATGGACTCAAGCAATATTGCAATGCATATTGAATTGACATTCAGACATTGAGGTAAGACCAGGGTGTTCCTAGTTTATCGAATTCTGATAATAGTGACGAAGGCAATGAACGCGAGATGGTAAAACAAATAAACATGTGTAATCGAATTGAAAAAAACCAAAAAGAGTTTCATTTCGAATAGAACTCTTAAATAAGGATGATGAACATCAAATTATAATGCCAGTCAGTTTGTCCACCCACACACATAAGTAGTCATCTCAAAACTTTAGGTTACCATACAGTCATACTAGAGAATGCATACAATGTCAAAATCATTTGCAAAATATCCCGCCATTTATACAACGATAATACTATAAAAAATCATATAAATAGTATTAGCTTAAATATTAGTTTAACTTGCATTACTTTACTGTTTTTCGGATTTAAGTTGCCTTATATTGCGCTATCTCCATAAACGCACTTTAAGAGTAAAAAAATATCAAAATTTCTGGAAATTTTGCTCTATCTCCAAATTAATTTTGCTAATTACACAAATTCGCCTTTACAAATCATAAAAGTAATACCAAACTAATAATGTATTCGTACATATTAATTATAATCGAAAATTTGTTTTAATTCGGACGGAACGTTAAAAAGATATTTGAATGTGAATCTTCAAACCTTATTTTCTCGAAAAAGTGAAATTGGTAGATAGGACACTTTAAGACTAAGGCGACGAATTGACATTATTATGTGTAACAGTTTTAGCTGATTTAACTGTCAATATTTTTTCAAACATAATGAATGAATTTGTTGATCTTGTTTCGAAGATGACGTAAACGACGTCGTGACCAGGTAAGTTGAAAATACTCCCTTTGTTTTCCCCGCACTGTATTGTTTGGTATGTTTAACCTTGTAATGAACTAAACTAATAGTTAACCTTATAAAAGAACAAAAACCATCCGAGTTATGAGGCTGTAAGAGTTTTCGTTTTGCAAATAAATTATTTTTGCTTTCCCATATACGTGTTCTTTTCAAATTGACGTGTTTTTGTCTATTCAGACGTTTCTTTATTTTTGTAGTTATTTAGTTACAATTTGCTTGAAAAATGCAGTATGTCTTCCCCAAAGCCTTTTGATGTTCGTAGAAGTCCTGTGATTTTTCCGCCGTTACTTTTTATACAGTCGGTCATTTTCTTTACCCTACTCTCAATTTTCGCTTGACGTTTACGTCACGTCACGTTCGACGAAATCGATACAATGTTCTTGCAAATTCATAGTTGTGCTCCAATTATATGAGTACCCGTCTTTCAGCCGTCGATAAATTTAAGCATAACGTATTGTTTAACAATATGAATGACTAAAATGCCTACATATGGCTATGTTTCATTTTTGCAGTGATTTCTGTTTGTCGACTCTTCTTTGAAATGGCAGTTGATGCAACGTTAAAGTAAGCTTACTTCCGCGTTCTATAAATCCATGACAACAGTGCACATAAGAATGAAATCCAAGCAAAAATAACCCACAGTTCCTACATTTAGTAATGTACATTCATTCCAAATTTCGTAATATTTCGCTAGGTAAAATTACTTTCTGACCGGAACGAACTTTCTTTACACCCTTTATATCGTCGATGCAGGGCCACTTTAAAGCAGCATAGTCGCATCCATGTCTAGGTGATTTATGTACGTGTAATGTTCTCTACAATGTCATTTTCCTTTGGTGGAAAAGTTTAGTGTAAGTTGTGTGTAGTTTGCATTAATAATTAAATAAGTTGGTTTCGTAATACAGACCGGTTAGTAAAAGGTTGGGGGCAAGAAATTGCATTATTCGCATATGGATTTGTTGTCTAGTGCGTTAGTAGTAAGCATTGTTAGGTGATGGTGCGGTCCAGTATGAGTTCGAATATCGCTATAGATGCTAACTATTAATAGTGAAGTTCATGAACAATACATCGTCGTGCATCAGTAGTTCGTTTAGTCCCCTAGGGCATATTATATCGCTTGCTTAGAATAAGAAGGTCGTAAGTACAAAACCAATATTTTGAGAAAAAACTGTCTGAAAACCACTCTTTACTTAAGGAACAACAAGTTTTTAAACTTCAGTTTAGTCACCTGACCACTTCCGATTTTCGCGAAAATAGGCTCATAAGAAACACCTTGGGATGCAGATTTCAAATATGCCTTATAAGTCTTATAAGTAGTACTGACGACCTTCTAATTCGAATCCAACGATATGATCCACACAGGATGAAAACTACCCTGGTGAACGATAATGTAATACTGAAGTTCATTGTGAGGGAGTCTTAGTATTATCAAGGTGAGGTTTAACTATATACGTGTACGGTGTATAATACCTTTCAATATTGCCATCATAAAGAGGACTACACGTGTTAGTTTCTGTATCCATATTGGCGGTTCTTCACCGTCTGAATGAGTGAAGTATATATCCAACACAACAATAGTGAAAAGTACAGACAAGGTGCTCAACATTAGAATGATTGCCAAGTACGTGGCGGAAATATGAATAAAATGTCGATTTTTTGTGGTAGCAATTTACATTTGTAGGATAATGTCTCATTCCTGCTATAAGATTTCATCGTCATCATAACCCATTGTATGCCTAGTCATAATAATGTACTTCTCTGACTTAGTCTCTAACCGGCGCATACGACGGCTAACCTGATAAGATGTCTGTGGAGTAGATAGTTGGTTTCTGACTCTTTCACCTATCCCGGCTAGGGTCATCTAGCTTCGGCATTCATCTTTTTGAATGATGAAACTACAAAATGTAGTTAATTAATTTTAGCTTTTCGACAGTTTGGGCTTCGGTGGATCATTTACTTGTTCAGTCGGACATTAACTGTGCCTTGCATGTGTGTTTATGTTTTCTGTGCTCGGCTGGTTAAGTTGAGTGCTACCTTCCCCTTTCTGAATTAATATTATCTTTTTGTACAAGTGTAGTAAGTTCATTTGTGGGTTTTTTTTGCTTATTTTTTTAATGTTAGCATTGTATTAGCTTTATGCGAAAAACACTTTCGTAGTCGTATTAATCATATCGTTCAAAATGTCTTGTAGTTTCAGATTTTTTGTTCAATGCTTGTATATTTCTACTGTAATAAATAAAACATGTATTTGGAACGTAGTCATTTACGTTGAATCCTTACGTTACATGTATAAGCTATTGTCTGACAGTAAAATGCTTTGGCCCATTATTGTACACGTGTATGTTCCTTTGAATGCACAGTTTTCCAATAATGCTCAGTAACGTTCAGCAAAAACAACACTGACAATCTCTTCGTGTTGAAGGCAACCACGTAACCAATGCAACTGGATAAATAAACATGGCTTCATGATTGTAAAACCTTCATCACGCTCTACTCAACTTAAACATGACACTTAATATGTTTATGGATAGTTCAACAATAAAGTAAGCTTTACTTTATCAGGAAATACTACTTGGTTTTCTTTCGTGTAACCTTTATGGTCAACTGTGCTAAACTATGCAGGCGTATCAGCATTAACGTCAAACCAGTCACAGTGATTACTTACGTCTAGTGTTGTTACCTTAATTGGAGTAGCATCAAGGGAGAGAACTGCGTAGGAGTTGGCATAACTTTGTCAATAATACATTTTGTGAACAACAAATGCAATGTCTATACGTACACAATATACTGGCACTGAGTGACGTTTGTGGAATGTTGTCAGAGATGAGGTTTAGGTATACAGCGTAGGCCAACAATACTAAAGATATACGTGAGTCGATAGTATAATAATTGTAGCCTATGTACCACTGAGGAATTCCACATCGGGGATGTTCCCCCGATTTCTTCCCATACCATACGATTCATCACAATTCCTACCGATATCACAAATTGTCTCATGACTTCCCCCGAAGCTTCCCCTAGACCACGATTCCCGATGTCCTGAAAGCTCATTAATTTAAATCGGGAGTACATGGCCAAGGCAAAGAGTGCTCAATGGGACCTAGGCTTTATCAAAATAAATTTAAGTTAAAAGAGACAATTATGCATGTTCGTCAATTGACCTTTCTGCCGATTTTGATTGACAGGTGGCGTTAGCCAATCAGATTGCAACATCTGGGCAACGATTTATCGCCGCCATCTTGTTAGACAACCTGGACATTAGACAAGCTAAAATCAATGTAAATTGTGCAATATTCAATTAAGTCTTATTTCATTAATATTGACCACATTTTTAAAATTCTGGTATGTTTAAAAACTAGAAAACTTCAACTTTAATTTGGTAGCAATGTCATGAAAGTGAATTAATGGATTAAATCCATAAGGCCTCGGAAGTAGTAGCTATATATGTATATTTTGACTCAAATATAGTCTGATTTAAAAGTTATATCATTGATATTTACATCAATATAATTCGAAATAATTACATGTTGTGAAACTAGAAAGCTTCGTCTTTAATTTGATATGAATGTTTTAAAAAATATATACTTCAAACCATAGACTCGTGAAATTATTTTATTATTTGATATAGAATAAGGACACATAACCCCCAAATAACGAGAATGTGTGTATTTCCCATCGAAGATGACTGTGAAGTGTTTTAATAATATTGAACATTATGTTGTTTTGGTCTATGTAATAGTTATAGCGCTTTTCAGTTGACATCCTTGTGGTGCTAAATTCATTCAATCTTCAAAGCTTATAAAAATTATTTTTTTAAATCTATGTACTGTACGGTCCGGACAGCTATTGTAAATCATGATAGATAGATACATGTACAAATTTATTTCAAAGTATCTATAGGTCAGAGACCTGTCGGATATATACACATTACTACAAAACATTTATAGCAATTATGTATAAAACTAACTGACCCCATACTGTTCCCCTGTCCTCGCGGAAACCGCTATGTGTCACATTGATTATTGACAACTAACAAGACACCGCGGTATATCACTGGTCCCCGACTGATACGAATCTAAACGAGATCATCAAAGTATATAACACATTGGAATTTTAACTAACTTAAAATCTAGGGCTTATTTATTTCTTGTATAATGGTGCATATAAAATGTGTAGCTCACATTATTGCACTTGACCAGACAGTTTGAACGATATTTATTTACTTGATAACGCGTGATTGTACATTAGAAATTTGTTGATATGCTGACTGCTGACAAAACCATGTATTACGTAGCGATGTGGGATTTGAAAGATTCACATTCATCTATGTTAACATAGCACTATTTTGTTTGCGGAAGTTGCAATCAAATACAGCCTCAGTCGTAAGTAATCAACAAAATGTATGTCCCCGCTATAAGCGGTAGATCACACGGAAGACATCAATAAAAACCCGACGCAGAAAATCAGGAGGTCTTGTAACTTTACTTAAATAATTGTTTACGCACATTTGAATTCGATTATTTATCAAACACACCATCATACGAACGTATACGGAAGATGAAATGCTATAGTGTATGGAAGATTCCATTATACCCGTAACCGTGTATATGTAAATATATGTATTAACCCTTAATGATTTCTTTGTTACAATAAAGGGTGTATCTTTCAAGCAAGGTCATTCCCGATTGGCGCAAAAACTATAGGGCCTACATAAATAGCGATTTAGATAAAAAGAAACATTCTAATTGAGCGGCAAAATTACGCTTGTGAGTGTCTGCTTATTCGGACACTGCTTGGCTCTGATTTAGTAACTGTTTACGTAAAATTCTTCGATTAAAAACCATCGATTTGCAATTTTTAAGTAGGCACATGATTATGTTTAACAAATTTTTCAAAACATTGACTTAAAGCGAAATATTTAACGGAATTGTATCAAGCGCATCACACGACATCTCCGTATTAGACGCCATTTTAATGAAAGCTTGTCTTGCGTATCAACAACGAATAGCCGTAACTATAGGGGGCGTGGCTACGAAGCGTCTGCAGAAAGGTCAATTATGTTCAAATGGTATGGACTAACTCCGAGTAAAAATATACAGTACTCTTCACTGACAACTCGTAAATAATCTCATCTCAAAAGAGAAATTCATAATACCAAGTAAAGGTGTATGCGTACATGCGTACATGCAATCCAACTTCCAGTATGATGAAAATCTCTGAACAAACAACAGGTTTCTACTTATAAATCACGCAAAACGCGTATTGATTAAGAGAAAAACCGAGTCCGGTGTGAAAAGGATAGGGATCACACTTTGACATACCTGTGAGTGACATACAGACCCTTTCGTCAGACTCTGGTGTCAATAGAAAAGGGATCAACCTTTTACATACCTGTGAGTGACATAACGACCCTTTCTCCAGACTTTGGTGTCAATAGAAAAGGGATCAACCTTTTACATACCTGCGAGTGACATAACGACCCTATCTCAAGACTTTGGTGTCAAAAGAAAAGGGATCAACCTTTTACATACCTGTGAGTGACATACCGACCCTTTCTCCAGACTTTGGTGTCAATAGAAAAGGGATCAACCTTTTACATACCTGCGAGTGACATAACGACCCTATCTCAAGACTTTGGTGTCAAAAGAAAAGGGATCAACCTTTTACATACCTGTGAGTGACATAACGACCCTATCTCAAGACTTTGGTGTCAAAAGAAAAGGGATCAACGTTTTACATACCTGTGAGTGACATAACGACCCTATCTCAAGACTTTGGTGTCAAAAGAAAAGGGATCAACCTTTTACATACCTGTGAGTGACATAACGACCCTATCTCAAGACTTTGGTGTCAAAAGAAAAGGGATCAACCTTTTACATACCTGTGAGTGACATACCGACCCTTTCTCCAGACTTTGGTGTCAATAGAAAAGGGATCAACCTTTTACATACCTGTGAGTGACATAACGACCCTATCTCAAGACTTTGGTGTCAAAAGAAAAGGGATCAACCTTTTACATACCTGTGAGTGACATAACGACCCTATCTCAAGACTTTGGTGTCAAAAGAAAAGGGATCA
The DNA here is from genome assembly GCA_947247005.1 of Spisula solida. NCBI lineage: Eukaryota > Metazoa > Mollusca > Bivalvia > Venerida > Mactridae > Spisula > Spisula solida. Next base: position 40,497,994 of record OX365956.1, read on the forward strand.
ACCTTTTACATACCTGTGAGTGACATACCGACCCTTTCTCCAGACTTTGGTGTCAATAGAAAAGGGATCAACCTTTTACATACCTGCGAGTGACATAACGACCCTATCTCAAGACTTTGGTGTCAAAAGAAAAGGGATCAACCTTTTACATACCTGTGAGTGACATACCGACCCTTTCTCCAGACTTTGGTGTCAATAGAAAAGGGATCAACCTTTAACATACCTGTGAGTGACATACCGACCCTTTCTCCAGACTTTGGTGTCAATAGAAAAGGGATCAACCTTTTACATACCTGTGAGTGACATACCGACCCTTTCTCCAGACTCTGGTGTCAAAAGAAAAGGGATCAACCTTTTACATACCTGCGAGTGACATAACGACCCTATCTCAAGACTTTGGTGTCAAAAGAAAAGGGATCAACCTTTTACATACCTGTGAGTGACATACCGACCCTTTCTCCAGACTTTGGTGTCAATAGAAAAGGGATCAACCTTTTACATACCTGCGAGTGACATAACGACCCTATCTCAAGACTTTGGTGTCAATAGAAAAGGGATCAACCTGTTACATACCTGTGAGTGACATAACGACCCTTTCCCCAGACTGGTGCCAATAGAAGAAGGACCTCACTTTGACATACCTTTGAGTGACATACAGACCCTTATGTCATATATTTTAGCCAACATTTCTGTATGTTCATGTACAAAGCTAGTAAATATTTCCATTTTAAACCCATACGGATGACAGAGATTATGACTGGTGCCAATAGAAGAAGGACCACACTTTGACATACCTTTGAGTGACATACAGACCCTTTCCCCTGATTCCTGAGGTAACTTCAACACGAACACAATCAATGATGCCATCAATAGTACAGGTAGTATTGTATTCAATATATGAAATAATGGTCGTCGTTTCAACTTGAATGTAAAGTGTACTCTGAAATGAAGAAGAAATGTCAGCCCATCATGACAAAGTAATGTAATTTCGCCACGACAATACAAAAGAGCAAAGATACGAAAGGTTTTAGTCAAAAACACGACACATTGTTGGCGTCGTATTATCGCCCTTCGTCTGTCGTATGTTCGCTTTTTCGCACTGTTACATTTTCGCTTTATTGTGGCGATAAAGCGATAATACGTAATGGCATAAATCAGCCACCATAAAACTGTGCGGAAGTAAAAGCGAAAGCGGTTTTGCGTTTTTACCAAATTTTGCTGGGGCGAGTTGTCAAAAATATCAGACATTACGTATTGGCGAATATTGTGTACGCTTTTAAAGCAAAGATTTGCCTCTTGTATACCTAGTTCATACTGTAAGGAGACATTTCATTGACGATGAATTTGCGTAAATTGTCAAATGGTATAACGCCTTGTAAGGTAGTTTGCAAGTTAAGGTACTGTTTTGTCTTCGGCGATAGAATGGTACCTAGTGGTCACACACGAATATGGTGATTTGTTGTCCTGTTATCCTCCTAGTGTGATCCTCTTATAAATATTAGGAACTAGTCGACTGTCCACCCTATGGCTAGTGTTTCCTTGTACATGTACGTAATGTATAATACTAAACGATGTTGTCTGCACAGATTCATCCATGCCTACGTTTACCGATACATGTATTTGAAACTAACTGATTTGAATATTTCGACATGTTTTACCTGTCGTACGAGTTCGAATCAAAATGCTTTTCTGCAATTTCTGTCATTGTTGAAGTTTCTACAACATTCCACTCACCTTTTGGTTGGAAGATACAAGTTTGGTTGGTATTTTAATTAAGGGCGTATACTGCAATGTGTTTGAGCAAAAACTGTCCTCAAAATGTGTTTAAGCTTAACAAACTTCACAGTACCATGAAAAAAGATAAAAATAAGTCAGTGAAAGCAGCACTCAACATAACCAGTCGAGCACAGAAAACATAAAAACATACAATGCACTTTTCCTAACAAACAACCGAACGAGAAAATGATCCGAAACATAGGCCACCGTGCTTCTTTGTAAATTGCTCTTGAATATATGCAAATATGTAGACATAATATACAGTTTTAGGGCTAAAAACAGTTCAACAAGACCGGTGACCTATGATTGTTGTTTGCATTTTTTGGCATGAAACAGTGTTTATGTGCAAAATTTCAACAAATTTCTTGTATATTATTGGGAAATGTTTGCACCATGTCTCTTCAATATACCGCAGTGCATGGCTTTATATATAAGAGAAACCGTTTGGTATTCAAATACCCTCATAGCGATGGATAACATCAGGAATGAGGTGTTGGGAGTGATAAATAAAAGTCGGAAAAACTTGTTTAACAATCGACCATTTTATGTCGAAATTGGTATAAGTTGACGTCATCTGGAGAAAGTTAGAAACGGTGAACTTTTCTAATTTTCATATATATTTTAGGTCATATAAGTTAAACATATAAAAAAATATTATTTTTTGACGGGCAGATATCTTTTAAAAAGCAGAAACGTGCGCAATTTTGGCATACCAAGAACATGTCAACGACGTCATTTAAAGGATTTCGTCGGCGCGTTTTGAAATTAATGTGTAATTATTATGTTTGTACGGACGCGCATTCATAACATGAATCGAATGCTATAAGTTTGACATTACTGACGTTAATATCACGATTTTCACAGGCGTTTTACTACGTGTAAGGCTTGATATATAATTCATGACATTGTGTTACGTTAGTAATATTACTTGAAATCTTCGGACTTTGATAAACGATAAAATATTACACAATACAATGAAATAACTATAGGTCGTTTGCGGCGATTCAAATCGCATGAATTTGTATTTTCTGAAAATCTATTTCTTCAGATGTTGTTAAAAATTCCATGGTAAACTACAAATACTTTACATCGATCTTGTGAACAAAACACATGTCCGATGTTACTTAGATATGAGTATAGATTAGGTAGATATATTATACTCACACGTGCAAAATCTCATATTTATAGATACGGTAAATACTGAGAAATCTGCATTTTATAAGTACATGTAGTTATTAGTTTCGCCGCAAACGACCTATACTTACGCTGAAGTTGTCAGTGGTAATGAGCTTGTCAGCAAGTTCTAGTTTCACTTCACTGTCTGTATAAGCCCACGTGGTCAGGATAAAACTGCGAAGAAAGAGTAAACATTATTACCCTTTTATACATTCGACACAGGCAAACCTATTGACGAGAATAATAAACTAGCACTCCACCTTAAAATAGAATTATCTTTACACAGTAACAGTCATTTAACTTGACATTTATTTTAATAATACTATCACTTGTTAATTAACCCTTTATTCGGACTTCTTGATACGAAAATGGTTCTATTCTATGAGGTAACACAATGTAGACAACATTTTTGATACCTAGAAATACATGTTCAATAGTGTTAGTATGTATTGAAAATGCAGTTATTTATATATTTATTGATACCATGTTTCTGTTGTTTCAATGTTTTACTCTTGAAGGCCTTATGGTAGATTGACAATTATGTCAAGTAAGCTCCCTCCATAAATAAAGTATTTATTATCATTATATATATGTACATAGATCCATAATTGGTCTCATGCTTAGTCTTAGAGCTTACGAGTATAATTTACACAAAGAACATTGAAATTAATCAATTAATTGTTTTTGTTTGGAAACTCGTGATTCTATCTGTAAATGTTGTTAAAGTATTAGTAAACCACATAAAACTGAGACTTCTCGGACTGTGTTGTTTTGCTAAATGCCGAGCATTGCCAGTCAGCTTTCTGCTGAAACATGGCGGGCATATGTGAGCCTCAACTCGGATTTGAACCGGGTTGCCAGATAATACGGCAAGCGCGCTAGCCACTGAGCAACGGAGGCCTACTTGAACCAGCATACGCTGGGAGTGTCATTGTAATGTGCACATCATGCACTTTAAGCAATACAACAGATACATGCGCACATTTAAAGGCATACACTCACTCGCACACACACGCACGCACATACGTACCCGCACACGTACCCACACACGCAGGCACAGAAACGAACATCCTCACGTAACACAGACACAAGATTCATACCTACAAGTCTGCGTATCTAGAGGATAATACGTGACATCAACATCACAACTTGTTTGAAATACGCCCCCTGGTGTCCAGAACAATGTTCCACTAGGTATCACTCTGATAAGTGTATTCAGATCACTGAACACAGCCAGGTTCTTCACACTATCAAAGTAATCATCGTTTGTGAATCATATGAGGGTTGTCCGGAAAGTTTTGAAACTGTGTCTATATCCATATCTAAGTATCAGACATAATTCAATAACTAGTCAACATGACCACTTCTGATTTTCATGAAAATAGGTTCATAAGGAGCGCCTTGTGGTGCAGATTTCTAATTTGCATTAGTCTTATAAGGTCGTATTATGGTCAGCGATATGGTAGCGATAACAGAAAAAGACATACTACATACTTGCAGTTAAGTGGTATTGAAACAATATAGCGTGGCGTATATTTCATAGAAATCGATGAAGATAAAATAGTCATGGCTTTTTTATTTCCAATGTTTACAAATTTCGTCTTGTAACTGTAGCCAAAAGTAACGTGGTATTACTACACTGTACTTTTAAGACTTCGCGGCGTTTTGTCATTGTGATGTTGGGGCTGTTCTTTACAACAGTATTTAATCATATACCTGTACTACCAACAATTGACCAATGTGGATGTCAGGGCTGTAATTAAGGTCACGGACACACAAACAATCTCACACCGATCGGCTTGGTGACTGTCTAGTGTTCCAACAACTAGTCTTGAATGGTCATACTACAGTGTTTTATACTCACATGTTAAATAATTATTTAATACTAGTATGTTACATTATTAATTAACGATGAATCGAGTGTATATTTGCTATAGCGCCTTTGTTCAGGCGAACACACGTTCAAAGGCACTTTACATATAGTGTTGCAGCGACAATGGCGCAGGTGCATCCTCTACCAGTGAATATACAGCATGATCTGACCTGATGACAGACTGAGAGAAAGCCCCTGAAGGGAGAAAGAGACATTAGATACAGGCATGTCCGGCGCTGAAGAAATGCGCCTTGCTCATTCGAATAGAAAGCCTGGTTCATTAATGTGGCCGGTACCGATACACAGCTTCCTGGCAACTTTATCAAGATACTTTGCAATACACACGGTCAGATACAGCAGTTACCATGTCGGGAATTGAACCCTCGACCACTGGATTGACAGTCCCATTGCGTCACCACTGAGCTATCGCCGCTTTATGATTATCTTCCTACCTTTATGAAAAATCCGGTTGTGGACTATGGAATATAATGTCGATGCCACCACACTTCTATCTATTCGAGAAATGTACAAGGATTGGTATCTGCAGAATTTCCCGTGTTACAGGGCATGCGACAAGGTGGTAAAAGTTCACCACTTATGTACCTTGTTGAACTGGAAAACAGTGGGTTTGGTTATTTTATTTACGGGAAATCAGTTTTTTCACCAACAGTCGCAGACGATATGATTGATCTCATTTTCAAAGTCAGGCATGGACAAAATGATGGACATCTGTTGGAACTATTCTCGGAAGTGGAGATTTTTTTACAATGCTTCGAAATGTAAATCGGTTGTGTTCATTGACCGATTATCCAAGGGAGACAATCGAGTATTTTCAATTGGACCAGAAACAATCGACGAAAGTGATAGCTATTGTTATCTGGGTATTACGTGTTCGGATACCATATCCTCCAAAAGATAAACATACAAGAGGCATGTATAACTCTAACGCGATAAATTGCTGTACAAAAACAAACACCAAATTGCCAATATTTTTGTTATGGATTAAAATCAAGGACCGTAACATTTGCCTATGAAAGCATTCAAACATTTTGCACACCATATAAAGTTTGCATGCTCCTAAATATTCAGAAACGATAACTATAGTGGATTTTGTGTTTGTTTTTGTATTGCAATTTATCGCGTTGAAGTTATACAAAGTTACATGGTATAAAACAAATAACAAAAAGTCCGTTAGCGACCAGGCTGGACCACCATAAAACTTTAATATCTTTTAAAGTAATTGTACAATTTGATTGAAATTTGGTATGGTAGACTGAATTACCTTTACCAACTCTGTGTTTTAGTTTCAGATTTTTTACAAACTCATTAATCTTTTCCCCATTGTGTCTAGTGTATTAAATTTTGTATTTTAATCAACAAATGGGCAGGGAGTAAAATAAGCCATTACGATCAGGTAGTTAGACTAATGCTATTGTATTTGTAATACCTGTAACGGGACATATATGTATAACTTTGACCTACATTTGACTGGTCATCAATGTGTATATAGTTGAGGCCCACCTTCTAATTGTTATGATCATTTGTATAAACAAAATGTTGAGTTTTGAGGTGAGCTTGAACATAAAATACATACACTTTGATGTATGGGCCTTATTATATATTTGCAATCGTCACTGGTGTGTTACTTAATGTACAGTTATATTGGACCAATTTGCTTACCTTTGCTGTTCCAGTCACTTCAATCACCCATACGTATTTACGCTGTTTTAGACTTAAAATTTTACATTGAAAGTAAATGCAAAGTACACTTTTCTGTGGACCATAAATTCTGTTTTAATTTATGAGAGTTGGTAAGGTTGATTTAAGAAGATATACCAATTTTTATTCTAATTGTCATTGTACTTTTTAAGATATTTAAGGTTTATGGGGGTCCAGCTTAGTCGCTAACGGACTATAATAGTGTAGTTAACAATGGTATTGATACATCATCAGTGAATCCGATCACAATCAGAACTTTAGACTATAGATCTCAGTAGCTAGCCAATCAGCATGGAGAAAAAGTGTTGAATAAATCCCGTATACAACACTTTGCTGTGGTATATATAACAATAGATTGCTATATACTATAGTAGGCCAAGCAAAATAATTGAGCATAGCTATAATAATGTATACATGCATTTAGCACAGAAAATGTGGATGCCAAACATTTTTGATACCAAGCATACTTTAGTCTATATTATAACAATACTATATTTTAAACAAGTAACTAATTGGACTTATTAGAAGACATGTACATGTATATCAAACCTTTCTACATTTGTTCATAATTGCTGTCATAATCTGAGACAACAATTTTGATACTTAACCAATTAAGGTATTGCCAACATCTCTGCAGAGTGCTGACAATATTATCAGTAGAGGGTGGATGCCGTGGTAGCTTCTATGACTACAGTACGACCTCTCTATGGGACATATGTAGTGCAACAACCTCTGTATAACACAACCTTCAAAGTTACTTGAAATTATTACATGTATTTAATTCTGTAAATTCTGTAGGGCAACAACTTCTAAACACTGACCAATATTTGCAGCCCACAAAGGGTCTCACTCTACAGAGGTTGTTCTGTACTATTGTGTCTTCAATAATTACGTGCAGATTACCCCTCTCTTCTAAGACATCATTTCCACAGAGTAGAACTTAAAACCAACTAAACGATTAAAACAAATTGTAGGGGTTTCAATGGTGTCTGCATGTGATTGAAGTAAATGACTTTCATACTAACACAACCCATAATTTACAAATTAAGACCTTACCTCCAAGACCACCTCAAAATAAAGACCACTACTTTCTGTCCACTGACTTGCACATTATTCAACGTCAAATTCACAGTGAAATTGCACCTATATGAAGACCACCTCTTTAACAAGATTGGCTCAGAATTAACCATTTTTCGTTCCGTTTTCATCTGTTTGCTCTTTGATGGAATGATGCAATCACTCAACATTATTGAGATAAGTTTTTTACAGTCCCAAGACGGAATTTCATTATTGAGGTTTTACTGTAAATAGCTTAATTTTGCCATTTACATCTATATATGCATCATGCAACATAAACCTAGTACACCGGCACTTAAATGGTTTATCATACCCTATGTACCGGGTACTGGTCGATTTATAGGCAAAGTGTACCTGATAAACAAAGATTATTTATCTATAGTCTAAGTCAGATAGAACTGCTCGTAGGTGTTGATATGGGATTATAATCCTCGTTTCACTCGGATTAAATCCCATATACAACACCTACTCATGTTCTATCCTATACATATACCAAACTGTTGTATTACCTAGGGCATTATACGGGTGTGAACTGTGGTCATTGTACTCCTACAATGATATCATGAAACTAGAGGGGGCACATTGTTTCAGTGTCAAACCTATGCAGCAGTTTGCTAAAGGCACTAGTACGAATATATCTCTGACTTGTTTAAACTTCGTCGCCATAGAAACAACAATATACTTCAAGACGCTTCAACTGTTAGGACAATTATGTAGACTATCTTGTGATTACCTTGCCAAATCAGTTTTCGTGCTGAGATTAGTACGATTTGTTAATGGTGACAGACAATCAATAGGTTTTATTCCCGATATCTACAGACTTTTGAACAAATACAAATTGATCAACTATATTCAAGCGTTTATACAACATGCGACTTTTCCTACTAAACATATATGGAATGGAGTACTTAAACGGAATGTGATGTCTCCTAGTCACATCAGAATGTTTGAAGACGCCATACAAAGTGACAACAATTGACTGTTTTCTAGTGTCGTTGACAATGACCGCTGTTCCCCTTTGTGGCTTATCGGCAAGAATGCGTCCTCCTTATCGAGTACATGTAGAAACATTTTTCCGGCAGTCATGAAGTTTACATCCAGACAGTACATACAACGACGCCGGAAATGTGCAACAGATAAATATGGTAGTTCACTGGTTATGTCATTGTGATAGTAACGACCATACAAAACTGTGGAATTTTGTGATATACTGCATTGGATACAACGCGTAACATGAATATGATAGACCCGTGTAGGTTAATTCCGGATCTCGCTGTGTCGTATCAAATAATGTACACATATCTTTAGCTGTATGGAAGCTCGTTTAACGTGCTATAATACATTTATAGCTAGGTTGCATTCTGAGTACGGGCAGTTGCTATACAGAGGTAGTTATTTTCATAGTGTAACTCACTTGTTTTACCTTACATTTCGTTTCGGTAAGGTTAACTTTCAGTGAACATATTGCTATATAGAGACATGAATGTTTATCATGATTGTGATGTCTATACCAATGAACACGTACCGCAATTACTGCGGTGATATATTTGTTGATATATTTATGCATAATGAAAACCGTTCCATATATATATATATTAGTATGTAAAAGTTTGTGTACGTAAATATATTAATATCACGCACGTTAAACCTTCGTGTTATTATGTATATCTTCAATACTGGAGGAATAAAAGTAAAGGAAGATCTTTGATGTCCTAAAATAATCAAATAAAATGTAGAACAAGAACATACACGCACATATTTAGGTACATTCAGATTCGAAATTTCAACGGATACTTACACTCAACACTCAAATGTAAAGTATGAAAATTTACATATTCGATGTTTGTAGTGACATATTTGAGAGCAAGGATGTGATACATTGTATAATGTTAAATGATAACTAGTCATTATTACAAGCTTTTTAAGCTAACATTTTTACATATATTACGGACTTCTTTTGTGGAATTTGTAAAACCCTAATGGCGAAGTCATTTGCTAGAAATCACTGTACTGAATCTTGGAATCATTTGCAAAACTAAAACAAAACGATCATCTTACGTCCAGTGTAGGCCTATAGTGCAGATAAATTATTCTCGGCCTTCTATTAGTATAATTCAACGGCTGATATATTGTCTATATTTATAACCACGGTTCACCCTTGTTACCCTGATAAAACACCATGATTGGATATTCACAACATGATTGAAAAATGGCGGATGTATGTTTACATATTCATCGCATTTTCGGCCAATTCTTCAAAATCTACGGGTTTAACCACCTTCTGATGCTGTATGAAGATAAACTTGTACATTCCTTCCATGAAACTAAAACTATTTATCCGTATGTCTGTGAATGTGATACACAATACGTTAAAAAGTTAGAAAAATCTGTGTTGGATTTATTTGACAGTCTATAAAACATATATATTGTTGTTTATTTTGGGTTAAGATCTTTTGTTTATACAGCTCATTCATCAGACTTAGTTTAGAGTAGGTTATTAACATTTGCCGTTTCTACGTGATAACTATTTAAAGTAACCCATGTGTGAAAAATGGATAAAAACCAACATGATTGAGGATAAAGATCAACATGATTTATCTTTTAAAGTGGATACTGACCAACATTGAATTTTCATTGATGCACTGCAGTGCGAATTTAATATGTAGCTTCACTATTGGAAGAATAATGGGATGACCCCAACACGTACGTAGGAGTAGATAACTCTATGAAGTATTTATCGGAAAATATGTCCCTTTTTTCAACTTCGTGCAAATTTGTAAGTTTACGTTCAAGGTATTAACCTATAATATCTAAGTGCATGTTCATATTGCTGTGATACTTTGCATACTTGTCAACCGTCTTGACCACAACATCTGCACTCTATCAAGCATGTTGTTGAATGGTATGCCCCATTTGGACTAATGTACTTAGAAATACAAAAGTTTACAGTTTATGTACACAATTGTAACCTCTAAGACATGTATCTTTGATACTTTGCATACTTTATCATCATGACGCCATGACCTCCACATGAATAGGCAACTCAACAAATATATGTAGAAATTATGTCCCCTTTTTTAAATTAGAAATGCAATTTGGCACCATTCAAGACATGCTCACAGCGTTTAGCCTGGTCCCCATAATTCACTGTTCCTATTCCCGGTGAAATTTGCACATTTAGATACATGTGTTGAATTTACCTGTCTTGACTTATTATGAATTTTACCAACATATAGCAGAAAAAAGTATTTAACTAGAAATATGTCCACAGGACACGGATGCCCCCGCTAAAAGCTGTCATCAGACACCTAAGTATAAAGCTATGCAAATGGAATAACTTGAAACAAGTTTGTAATTGCTTAAATGTGAAATTGAACAGCCGACAAGAGCTGGGTCTGTAAGTGTGACCTTTACATTTGAGTCAGGGTGTAAATGCGAATGTAACCAAGTAATTTTAAAATCCAGAACGAAATAACAAAAAAAAACAAAGCAGACAAGAAGCGTATACTTGTGCCTTTTAACTTTTAATCTCTAGGTATGACCTTGACCTTTGCGTTAGGGACCTGGGTTTTGCGCATGTCACCTCGTCCTGATGATGTGAACATTTGTGGCAAGTATTATAAATATAAAATAAGAAATGACATAGTTACAGATCTGACATGAATCACATGCCTATTTGAGAATTTTAACTTTTGATCTCTAAGTGTGACCTTGCTCTTTGAGTTAGGGACCTGGGTCTTGCGCATGACACCTCGTCTTGATAATGTGAACATTTGTGGCAAGTAATATTAATATAAAATAAGAAATGACATAGTTACAGAGCTGACATGAATCACATGCCTATTTGAGCCTTTTTACCTTTGATCTCTAAGTGTGACATTTACCTTTGAGCAAGGGACCTAGGTCTTGCGCATAACACTCCGTCTCGATGTGGTGAACATTTGTACCAAGTGTTATAAATATCCAATAAGAAATGGCATAGTTACAGAGCGGACATGAATCACATGCCTATTTGAGAATTTTAACTTCTGATCTCTAAATGTGACCTTGCCCTTTAAATTAGGGACCTGGGTCTTGCACATAGCACATCACCTTGATGTGGTGAACATTTGTACCAAATTTTATAAATATCCAATAGGAGATGACAAAATTACAGAGCGGACACGAATCACATGCCTATTTGAGCCTTTTAACCTTTGACCTCTAAGTGTGACCTTGACCTAGGGACCTGGGTGTTGTGCATGACACATTGTCTTGATGTGGTGAACATGTGTACCCATTTTTCGTAGGCGTAAGCCTCTCTATACTACCATTGCCCATTTCTTAATGCAACCTGGACCGCCTTTAGGCTGCATTGTGAATCCGCATTCAAGTAGTTCCAGAAACTGTCAACATTCCCAATACTGCAACATATGTGTCTTCAAATTTTTAAACTTATTTAATTCAATCAGAAACAATTGTTTATTCTACGATCAACAATTATTGTGAAACCGTTCGTTGAATCGATATTTTTGCAGATAATCACTCAGCCGGGGAGATATCGAACTTGTTTCGTAATATGAAAATGACGAGTTCATCAAATGTCCCAGCCGTATAGCTATTTTTAGAAACTTCAGACCAGGGTCACGTGATGGTTTTATCAATGAATCGTATATCGTTATGTTATGCAATCATATGGTGTGGCTATACTAGCCGCTTTCTAGAGATGTCTCACGCTGTGATGGAAGTGATTACAAGACGGTACTGTAGAATCTGATAAATAGGCGCGTAGTATTATTTTAAAGCCACTTTTGATGTACGCATTCAGTACACGTATGACATATACATCAATATGCCCCTTTTTACAATTATTTAGATACCCAACATGCCTATATAGTCACATATGCCTATGTTGACATTCAAGACAAGATCGGCAGTAAGAAAACGAACATTAAACGTGTAAAGTCGTTTAAGCTTTAGTAGCAGCAACCAGATCGCCTCCCATTAGCACTCTTAGTGCTTTGGTTATTAAATGTCCTAAAAGCATGTGCTATAGACTGGGTGTGAAATGCCTTGCATCGGGTATGCTCATAAACCTGCTACCACAATTCATGAGCACACTTCTTTAATGTACAATTATTTGTACCTTGAGAATCCCATTGGCAAGATTTCAATTGGTAATGTTGGTTTTTATCCACAATCATGTTGGCCAGTATCCCAATAAATTTAACAATCACATCGGTCAGTATCCAAAAAATACTATGCATGTTTGAATTATTGTTGGTGAGCGTTAATTTATCTAAGATTTTAAAAAATTGAAACATCCAACTCATAGTTTATACAACTGCCGATACTTCCCAAATGATATTCATTACATAGAGTCCAATAAATGAGTTTTACAACGTTTTTAAGTACAAAACTCATTCTCAAATGCACAATCCACACATTCTTTAAGGCTTTACATAGTGAAAAAGATTACCTATATGCAAATTGTTTAGTGCAAATAGTACATTTTCTTCATATGTTGACTATGTAATATTGAAATAAACAATTTGGATAGTTTATATGGAAAATATTGCAAAAACAATGCACTTACCACATGTTTATGTGGACATTTTTCAATCATGTTGCGATTATCCAATCATGTTGTTTTATCAGGGTAACAAGGGTGCGGTTGTATGTTTTCAAAAGCTGGAAGTATCACGATGACGCTCGAGACGTAATAAAAAACAAATCTGAATGCCCGATATTGCACAATTGGCTTGCGGAAATTTATATATACCACGCAAGAACCGTGTAATAGGAGATTTTAACGGCCGAAGGCCGGTGAAATCACCGAGACGGTAGAGAATGGCTTTTTTCCTTAATCAGCAGCCTATAAAGGTCGTTCGGACCGTACCGATTGTCTTCGCGGTTTTCGTAACTACTCGGGTCTTTCCGTCATCGGCCGAAGTTCTGCGCAACCCCTTATGCATCAACAAAAAAATGTATTTCCGGTGTCGTCAGTATTCGGAAATGACGTACGAGGACAGGTTAATTAAATATCGACACTTTGTACATATAGCGGATAAAGTTACTTCTATATTTTTATGTTATCTAAAATTATACAGATCTAAAAGTACACTTCACAAAATAAATAAATAAAAACAGGTCCGGTCCGGAGCGATAGCCAGGAAACAGGGGAAGAAACTCAGCATTTTGCGTGATTTTATTCGTCTGTGAAGCCGATCGTCGATTACACGATGTAAGTACTTGTTAAGCAAGGAAAATCGTCTTTAATACTCACAATTAACATACTTATACAATAAAATTAACATCCGATGCCGTGTGTAGTTGCCAGAGGTTTGGTAAGTACAAGTTTCTACAAGTTCCTGTCGTACCCGTTCCTATTCGTACCTAGGACCGAAATTATTCATCCCAGTTTGTAGTTGTACCAAAACAAAATTTAAAATGACTCTTTGACAATGTTATGTCTGTATTGTGCTTTGGATAGCAATGTTTATGAGATTATTGATAGCCGCCTCAAGGGCGGCTATCTTATGTAGTACAAACCAAATTTCTCCCCTGGGCGTGAAAGGACAAGTTACTGATAGTCATTAAAATGAATAAATTTGTTTGCGTGGATATTGCAGCTATTAATTGATACCTATACAAACACATTTAAATTCTTATTGATCCCACCATAAATGACATTTTTTGGATGGATAATGTTCGAAATTAAAATAAAAAATGTTTCCGTTTTAATAATTTAATTGCTGATCCCTTTTAGCGTAGACTAGCTGAAGTGTCTATTTTTTTTACTACTGAACTGATCGCTAGAATTATGTCATATTCAGTAGCAAAAGAGGACAATTTTAACTAATATAAATATGTATTTATTTGCACGTACCGACACAATTCTCCAATAATTTTTCGTATAAATTATTCATTTATCTATTCAATCTTACAAAGTCTGACTAGTATTTGCAACAAGACACTCATTAATTCAAATAGATCACATCTTAACAAACCACTGATGTGATCTAAAATGTCTTTTACTAGTTATATAAGATAATAAACAAATTCCGCCAACTCCCGGCCAAACAAATTAAGCAAAATAAAAATAAACATAAAGGCACAACTAAAGCTCAGCTTTAACAAACAACACAAATTTAAGCAAAGCAAACTACATACAAACTGAAAGGGCACACAAATAAGCGAGGCTATAACACTTACATTATCAGGAGCACTGTCAAAACACTGTCAAACAAAAATACAAATTTGATTACATATGTTAACATTATGTCTGACTATGATGATATACACAACATATATACAATTTTAAGCAACGATTTGATTATCTGTAGAGATATTAACTGAATGTGTACCTCAACAAGGACAAGGGTCACGTCAAGTTATCATTACCACATGTCCTTAACCCTCAAAGGAATAATGATACTTCCTTTAAAAGGGGGATGACTCATAAATGACATAAAGTTACTATCATCATATGAGTTACAAAGGTCGAAGAAATAATATACTTTCTTCAAGATCTAACCACACTTCGAACTTTCACCTCCAAATTAACACCCCTACAGATATTCACCAGACAACTACCACATATATGAAACTTATTCCATATTCTTCTACTCAGTTTTAGTAAATTACTGAATTGATTCAACACTGAAAACAATTTGAAATTTTTATACTTAACTGTTTTACATTAAAAGTTTCAATTGTTAACCCTTATTTAATTCCTAAACGATCCAAATTTAGCAACTTTGTGCCACCTGTTGGATCCCCTTACTTAGCAATTTTTCCCTTGACCAAATGAGCTACCACCTTAATAAAAACCTTCTTTAACTGTCTAATCCCATCTAAATTTAGATGTAACCCCCGTCCCTTACTGAAAATAACTCTTTTAGTGGCTTTCCTCCCTTAAAAATGACTTAAAAGACTGAACAAACTGACAATGTCGTGTCTTACACAAGACTTTCAATCTGGCGTTAACCTCTTTAACTTTTCCGTTTGTACTGGTATAATCTACTGGACGCGGTAATATACTAGACAAAATAATATGCGTTGATGAAACATCTCGTATAACAGTAATCAGATTGTTAAAATAACTCATAATAGCGTCCACTGATAATTTATCATTAATTTAGAGTTTATGTCATTGGTTCCAATATGAATAATGGTAAATGGCTTCTGAACCAATGCAATTTGATTCTGTATTTTTGTGGTTCGTCTGACCAGATTTATTCCGGGAAAGGCCTTGACTTCAGTGTACCATATCCCATGAACATATTGGCGATCGAGTCTGATAAGATATGTACTCGAATATACAAAAATGTCTTACTAATCTGCTGTTTCAAACATTCTTGATAAAATTGCTGCTTTATCGAAATTCCAAACAACGTCTATTCTTCTAAGTGTCGGACAAAACTGTGACAAATAGCGCGAAACCGAAGCTCTTATTTTGTACTGCGCATGAATACAAACATTTCTGACGAAACAAAATTTAAACCAATCAAAAGGGCTGTTACTTCCATAATTAATAGATTTTATTTATAAACAAAATACTCGATTTTATCGCTAGTTGTATTCGTTTACCAATGATGCTGATGTTTTCGCATGAAAACAATAATATAGAGTTTCATGTAAATTTTCTTATTTATCAATTATAGATAATGAAAAGAAAAGAAATTGCTGAAATGTATACATGAATTTGATAAAAAAAATGTTGAGTCGCCGGAATTAGTCTATTCATCAATTCTGTACTATAAATAGACTCGTTTAAAAGCGGTCAAACTACGGTGGGGCCGAATCTGCGGCCACAGAATGGGTAGTCTGGATTACCTCCCCTATCCCTACTAAGCAACTATAGAACGACAGGGAACCAGACTACAGAATGGGTTGGCCCGGGTACCTGCTTCCAAAAGTTTAACGGTAACATATCAGTATTTTAGCAATTATTGTGATATTGTGCTGTTTATTGTGATTATATAAGTATTTTTCATATATTATGAACAATATCTTGATGATTTTAAAGTTGCTTGATTTGGCCGCACTTGCCCGCAGTTTGGCCGCGTTTTAAACATGAGGGCGGAAGTGGATATATTGTTTTGATAAAATCTTATCAAAAATAGCCGCAAATAACTGATTACACGACGCAAGTACTTGTTGAACAAGGAAAATCTTCTTTAATACTCACAACGAACGTAGATATGCAATTTCATCAACATCCGATACAGAGTTTAAACCTTGAAGTAAGTCACTATTGTACTCGTTCCGATTCGACTCAAAATGTTAAAAAATGTAAACAACTTTTAAACAATGTTATGCATCTATTGTGCTTTGCTATTTTGTTTATGCACGCCAATTGTTTACATCAGTACAAGGCATCGTGTGCTACACTGTGACTGTACGAATTTAACACTATTGAAAACTGTTAAATAAATCTGAAATCTGTAAGTAACCAAAATGAAGAAATATCACAGACTTATGACATTAGATTGATTCAGTCGAGCTGGGCAGTCTTGGATGAGCATCGTTAATCGACATATGCTCGTGAAATCCTTTTTAACAGTATAGTATGTTGTTGATTATCTTCCATATCTGCATGACGGTCGTGCCAATTTTTTTCCTTACCCACATGACAATCGTGCCAATTATGTTCTGTGTTATACTTGATTCTCATCGAGTCGATCCTTCTCATCGACCCGAGCCCTACTTATTTTTGCAGAATATAAACACGCGCAGTGATGGTTCCTTTCCAAAACATATGCAAGTTTGAAAGTGGACTTTTTCCTGTCATCACAGCAAAAAATGTGCATAAAAGCGCATGTAAACAATTTGTGTGGACTGATTTAAAACCAACCCTGAAAAATCCATTTTGGTGAGCAGGAATACCTAAGCTCTTAACCATGGGTTTTTGTTTTTGTCCATATTTTTGTCAACATACTTGTCCACATCAATTAAATTCTTTAAATAGTATCTGTGATGAACAAACTTTATGTTACCACTGTGTTTCATAAAACAATTCAGTCGTTGGGTTAATTATAGACTGACCAATCGGAGGGATCGGGTCGATGAGAAAGTTTCTGAATGACGGAGCCTCTTGACTGGTACTTGCTTCACAGTAAATATTTTAAGATAAAAGCTTTTTTATTCCAGAAATGGTTCATTTTACTGTAGTTCAGTAATGTCTCAGAAAATGAAATTTAGTTGCAGACCAAACAATTTAAAGTGTGCATGTTAGGTTTTTATCTCTTAGGGGATCGACTCCATGAGAAAGCAGTATAATTATTATTTTCCTAATGCGTCTGACAGTCGTCCCGATTACTTCGGTTATCCTAACGACAGTCGTAACAAATTTTTTTCCTTATGCGCATGATGGTCGTGCCAATTATTTTCATTATCCGCACGGCAGTCATACCAATTATTTTCCTTATGCTCATGATGGTCGTGCCAATTATTTTCCTGATGCGCAAGACAGTTGTGCCAATAATTGAATTGTTTTCCTTATCCGCACGACAGTCTTGTAAATTATTTTCCCTATTTGTACGATGATAATATTGATTAATTTTCTTATCCGCACGTCGGTTGTGCCGATTATTTTCCTTATCCGCACGACAGTCAAGCCAATAATTTTCCTTATCCACAAGACGGTCGAAATGTTGTCAGTCTGAATGAATATTTGTCAGTATAAATATTTGTCAGTTCGAAAAAAAATATTAAAATGAAATAGACCTTTGTACCTTTTTTAATTGCTTTATTGAGAGCTTAATAATTTAGAAATGCGTGTTTAGCTTTTAACATATTTAATAAGTGATTGCCCAAGGACCTAATTTGTTGTTTACCTTTTTACAATAATCTGAATGAGCATAGCTATAAATTTAACCTCTGTAGAGCTGAAATACCTCAAAATGACAGCCAATATTTTCAGCTCCCAGAGTGAAGTAGAAAAAACCCTAGGTACAATGTAACTGCACCGTCATCGAATCCCAAGTCCTCATTCAAAATGCAGGAGAGCCTAATTGTGTATTTTTTATGCTCCCCGAAGGGTGAGCATTTGTCCGTCCGTCTGTCCGTCCATCACACTTTTGTCCGGGCCATAACTTGAAGAGTATTAGACTAATTTAGAGATATCAATTTGAAACTTCTTAGGTGAATAGACCTCATTGAGGGGAAGTGCAGTGCACAAGAACCATAACTCTTGATTGCAATATTTTTTAGTTATTCCCCTTTGTAATTTTTCATACTATATTCTTGTCCGGGCCATAACTTGAACAGTATTAGAGATATCAATTTGAAACTTCATCGGTGACTAGACCTCATTTAGGGGAAGTGCAGTGCACAAGAACCATAATTCTTGATTGCATATTTTTTTAGTGACTCCCCTTTCTATTTTTTCATACTTAATTTTTTTCCGGGCCATAATTTATACAGTGTTAGAGATATCAATTTGAAACTTCATAGGTGAATAGACTTCATTGATAGGAAGGGCAGTGTGAAAGAACCATAACCCTACATTAATGATATATTTGTTCATGAGTTATTTCCCTTTGTAATTTTTTATACTTAATTCTTGTCTGGGCCATAACTCAAACAGTATTTGAGATATCAATTTGAAACTTGATATGTGAATAGATCTCATTGAGAGGAAGTGCGGTGCACAAGAAACATAACTCTTTATTGTGAATGTTTGGAGTTATGGCCTTTTGTACTTTTATACTTACTTCTTGTCCAGGTCATAACTCCTTCATTATGGGAGGTATAGATTTGAACTTTATAGGTGAATTAATCCATTGAGGAGAAGTGCAGTGCCACAAAAACATAACTGTACCGTTATTGTTTTTTAATTATCTCCCTTTTTCATACAAATTAATGCTTGGCAGGTCCCTAACTTGAACAGTATTGATGGCATTTGATTGAAATTTCACATAATGGTAGAGGAAGTGCGGTGTCAAAGAACCATAATTCTACATTATTTTCTTTTGTTACCTGTATCTGTAATATGTTATTTCCAATTTTGGGACAAGCACTTGCTTCGGGAAGCATAATTCGGTTTTACCGATTCATTGTATTCTACTTTTGCTTTAATCCAATAAATATGTGGAACTATCAAGTACTTTAAATTTATTTTGAGTTATGTTAATAATCTGGTGCCATTGCAACACTGCACATCCAATTGGTCAAAGGAATGATGACTAGTTTCCAATGCCAGTAAGCTATTTAGAATGGTCACATAATAATGTTTCAGTGATTTATAATGTCCTTGTTATTGTATATGAGTCATTATATATTTTTGCAACATCTCTTGTCCTATTGTAATATTTCTTAAACAATAACAAAAATGTCATTTGGAGTCATTTTGATTGGTTGAACTCAACTAGTTCGATAATGTCAGATAGTTTTGTAAACATTAATTCATTTAGACATAGTATATACGTGGGACGTTCAAAAATCAACAGTACTATTGTCACAAAATCCGCAGGGTTAATCGAAATAAATCAAATTATAAACCATCAGAAATCGGAATCCTTTTTCTACATACTGTAAAGATATGAACTAAAACAAATACGCGGTCCGAGAGTTACAGGTGACTAAACAATGTCACTTACGTCGACCCGGCGCACAAAATGACGTCGCGCTTTTTTACACGGCGTTAGTTCTTCGCATAGGGCTATAAAATACGAAGTTTATAGTGATAAGGGTGATGAATACATTCCAATAATACACTGAGCCACACAAGTAATGCGTTGGTGAGAATCGCATGTGTTTTTCAGCATCTTACATCGAATATCTAGGCGAGAATTCGTACCATGGGACGTTGGTATTTGGAAAAAGTCTTGGTAACTGACGTCATAAACGTTCTAATGATTTCCTATTACTTCCCTGTCTTTCAAAGCTGAATAATTAACACTAAAGCATTTGTGTCATTATAAAAATGATAAACGACTTGCAGAACTGTTTTCAGAATGTAGTTACGATAATTTCATACGAATCAGAGAACATGATCATCTTGCTGTTGACAGAACTTTATGGTTGTCCGTTTTTCCTTACGTTCTGGTGACGTCACTTTTGCGTCACGAATTTGTTACCCTTAGAGTCCAACGTCTGTTTATTCCAGTACCTAACGTTCAAATGTCCTCATTTTTGCAGACATATTCCAGCATGTAACATGTAACGATACGGCGAAGTTTGAAAACAAACGATATGGTAGTATTAAAGATGCACCCCATTACGTAGTCGCCATTAATGATAATTGTTGGGCTGCGCCGGGTACGTGTTACCATGGTTTCATAGGAGACTATTATGAGAGGACGTGAAAGTGTAACTCGATAAATCCAATATCGAATTTTCGCAATTGAATTCCGATTCCATATTATGTAATAATATTTGAATAATATTGAAAACTGCAGCGGTGAGGACCCCAGTCCTATTTATTTTTGAACGTACCACGTACATCTCTTGAAGTAGTAAATTATGCTGGTTTTTGTTGTCCCTCGACAAGAATTCTTGTGTTTATAGGCTAGTATTAACAATTTGGATACAATCGTGTGAAATAAATTCTTACAAACATCAAATGCACATTTCGTCAGTCTATTCAACTACCCGAAGCGACATTTCCATCTATTTCTTTTAAACATAAACGTGTTTAAAGTTTGTACGCAACTTCTTCGTCTTTCATGTAACATTTGCACAAACAGAAACAATAATCACACTTCCCTATGGCTTTGTGAAATGATTCCATCCTCGTTTTGAAGAACAATCTTTCCAGAAAAAGCATTCATATGTGACATTATGAAAAGTCTAGATGAACGGGAGAAAACAGATATTAAGGGTTGGCAAGTTGATGCGTAATTTTTAAAGTGTCCTTACTGTAACGGGGATGTTTTATGTGTTAAAATAGAAATTGACGCAATGCTTTACATACGTTGAAGAAACATAAGGTTGTTTGTGCATAAAACCTCCATGTTCTACCTCACACGACTGCAGTATGTTTAGTGTTATCAGAATTACTAAGAATAAGTCCATCATGTAACGGTCCTTCCTGTAACGGGTTATTTTGTTACAGGAAGGACAAATATTGTTACAGGATAGACATTATTATGTTTAAATACCAAATATCAAATTAAACCATTAACATATTTATAGCTAAGAGCTGATTTGGGTAACGTTTTATATCAACTACGAAATAAACATCAACACATGTCTAGATAATGCTGTTAGTCTGGACCCTTGTTTGTCCGTTACATGAATGACACTATTTTGTTACAGTAGAGACAAATTCTAGTAAATCTAATACTTTTAAAGGTTGTACTCATTAAGGAAGAAAATGTGTTTAATTGTGTAGCGCAAGATAAAGGTAATTTGGTGTGGAAGTCTAACACATACAAAACACCAATGCATTCTATGATTTTATGTCACGGGAATAACTGAATTGTGTTACTTTCTGTTAACAAAAGTGGGATTTCGTTGATACTTTACAAGACTCAGATTCTAACATATCTGTGGCCGGCAATATCTTGGGTTATTCATTGCTTGCGGTCATAACTCCTGATTCTGAGTGTTCTCTAGTTTTTAAATTGTGTGACATGACTGACGATTCTAACTATATTGCATAGGAATGTCAACCCCATTAGAACTCCTTTAGAAGTTTCGGTTCCCGAGGGATACATATTCACTTTGAAAAAGGCATACCTACAAGAATACAAGATTAGATGCAGCAAAGTATGTCAAAGATAAACAGGATTGAAAATAGAAGGATATCAATATCATGACATAACGGGAAAAGAGACTGGCAAAAAATCAATGTCGCACAAACTAATATTGATGAAACACTGTTTGACCCACTGTCGACTCACTAACTGGCATACTGCCGACCTACTGACTGGCATAATGCGAATGCAGGCCTGACATAACGTACTGCTGACACTCTATCAAAACATTGGATTGACTTACCGATTATACACAATTGACCGACAGCTGACATACGGCCAGTACACTGTCAACCAACTGTATGTCATAGTGACTGACACAACTGGATAGACTGTCATACTGTTGACGACTGATGTACTAGTATTGACACACTGATTGACCTATTTCCGAAATGCTTTTGGTACACCGTCTGACCTACTGTGGAATACTGTCGATATAATGTCAACCCAATGAATGATATACTGACGGACACACTGCCACCATACTGCTGACACACTGAATGAAATACTTCCCACATACTGACTGACTTGTAACGAAAACAATGACTGGCATACTGCTGTCACATTCGTTGATATACTACTTACACATGCCTGCCATAATGCTTCCTCAATGACATACGTACTGCTAGCACAACGACTGACCTACTGCTGACAGGCTGATAGTCCTATATCGATACACTGACTGAGGTACTGCTTGTACACCTTCTGACATCCTGCTAAACACTGTCAACCCGCTAAATAACATACCGACTGACACAAAGATTGATAACCTGATTACGCAATACCACCTTACTGCTGTAACACCGATTGTCTCACTGCCGAAATACTGACTAACTTATGATTACCTTCTGACTTATTGCTGACATACTGCCGGTCTACCCATTGAATGACACACTCACTGGCACGCTGCTGACACAATGACTGCCATCTGCCATGTCCAAATACTTGACCAACCTACTGCTTGTACACCTACTGAATCGTAGGCACTGACTGACTGGCATGCTGCTGACACATTGACTGACATAATTCTAACACTGCAGATTGACATACAGCCAACACACTAACTGACATACTGTACACTATTAGTTACAAGGTCATCTAATTACATGGATGATACCTAGTATCATTCGTGCACGACTGGTCCACTGACTGACATTATATTGAAATTCGTACAATGATTGACATCTGACTGATTCATATATTTTGGATGTAATGACACTCATGTATTACTATAATTTGTCCTTCCTGTAACAAATCATGATATGGGTGTTGAAACTATTTGGTTGAAATATTCATACGATACCGCAGCAACTGATTGTAAACACATTTCCCCATGATTTAAATGCTTCATGTTCAATAAAAAGTAAGCCAAGTGAAATGCTCTTTGGTTTGTTATTCCCACAAGAAAGTTTGTCCTTCCTGTAACATGCATGGCCATCATGTAACAGGATAAGTTTAATAAGATTTTAGCCATTATACATGTTATATTGGTGATACAAAGTTATTATCTACAGCATAACATTATTTCTGTTATAAAATAAGAGCTTTTATTCGGGAATATTTAAATTTTAAAAAACTAGCGATAATACATTACTACTAAAATTGGATCTTTTTAAAAAATGCCTTCAATGTTGCGAATAATTTTTTTACCGTGTCATTCATATGAAATCCAACCACATTTTAGAACATAGGAAACAACTTCTGTTTAAACATCAAAAGATGTTTCTGTTCAGTAAATTGGTTTTAAAAACATTAAAGGATAGACATGTGTTACATAAAGGACATTAACACATACTCAGTCAAGAGAAAATTTCTGCTAACAAAAAGTAAAAGTGGTTATCACGTAAATATATTATATTGATACTGGATACACATCAATGCATCATATAAACAAGCAAAAATATCAAATATAACACTTTATTTTCAAATATTTTCTATAAGTGAAATGTTGCAAAAAACTTTATTTACTCATATATGCGAGGGTTGCATGCTACATGTACTTACATTTTAAGCTCACCTGTCAC
Organism: Spisula solida; assembly: GCA_947247005.1. Classification (NCBI taxonomy): domain Eukaryota; kingdom Metazoa; phylum Mollusca; class Bivalvia; order Venerida; family Mactridae; genus Spisula; species Spisula solida. The sequence continues at coordinate 40,522,323 of OX365956.1, forward strand.
AAAGTGACAGAGTGAGCTTTTGTGATCACTCTTCGTCCGTCCGTCCGTCGTCCGTCCATCCGTCCGTCAACAATTGGCTTGTGTAGACACTCAAGGTCACAATTTTAGACTAATCTTTATGAAACTTGGTCACAATGATCACCTTAACAAAATCTAGGCCAAGTTCGATATTAGGTCATCTGGGGTCAAAAACTAGGTCACTAGATCAAATCATAGAAAAACCTTGTGTAGTCACTAGAGGTCACAATTTTGACTTGATCTTGATGAAACTTGGTCACAATGATCGACCTAACAAAATCTAGGTCAAGTTTAATATTGGGTCATCCGGGGTCAAAAAATAGGTCACAAGGTCAAATCATAGAAAACCTTGTGTAGTCACTTGAGGTCACAATTTTGACTTAATTTTTATGAATCTTGGTCCCAATGATCACGTCAACAAAATCTGGGTGAAGTTCGATATTGGGTCATCTGGGGTCAAAACTAGGTCAAAAGGTCAAATCATAGAAAAACCTTGTGTAGTCAATAGAGGTCACAATTTTGGTCTAATCTTTATGAAACTTGGTCACTATGATCATGTCAACAAAATCTAAGTCAAGTTCGATATTGGGTCATCTGTGTCAAAAACTGATCAAAAGGTCAAATCATAGAAAAACCTTGTAAAGTCACTAGAGGTCACAATTTTGGTCTAATCTTTATGAAACTTGGTCACAATGATCATCTCAACAAAATCTAGGCCAAGTTCGATATTGGGTCATCTGGGGTCAAAAACTATGTCATAATGTCAAATCATAGAAATAGCTTCTGTAGTCACTAGATGTTACAATTTTGACTTGATCTTGATGAAACTTGGTCACAATGATCGATCTAACAAAATCTAGGTCAATTAGATATTGTGTCATTTAGGGTCAAAAATTAGGTCACAAGGTCAAATCATAGAAAAACCCATTATATAATGTCAAATACCTGTGTATATTGGAATATTTCCCGCTCAATTTGATTCTATCTGAATGAAACGTTAGAGAATTCAGTTGTTTAGAATAATTTATAACAGCGTTGCTTGATATAACAGTATTCGTGCCATGTAAACCACAAAATTGCGGCTACTTTGATGCATTGCATCAACAATTTGTCTTGTTGTAGTATTGTGTACAGGATTTAATTAGCTACTGATATGGGTCTAAGGGGAGAAATGTATTTGGCCAGCTTGACCAGTTTTTAATTTTTTAACTAAGCCGCTACAGTGTGTACTGTACGCGTCCAATAAGTTTGACTAATGCCTTGATATATTCATTCATTAAGTCAGGATCATATCAAATTCCCCATACTAGAAATATGTCTGAAAACATAATACTGAAGTTAACGTGATCAATAAATAGTTTTAAATATCCTATCAAACCATTGATTGTTGTATGTTTAAAGGTCACTTCAACAGATCCCTGTTCTAATGGACGTTTATTTGTTATATTTCGTAGTCCTGGAACATTGATTTCCTCAGTTCTGTTTCTAGTGGAGTAGAATATGGCTGGGACCCGTAGGTTACTGATAGATAAACCAAATGCATTATTGTATAGTTGTATATGAATCATTACCCGTGCGGTGGGGATTCGAACCCATGATCCAAATGCCGACGTTGCCTAGCACTGAAGTAACCGCAACCACAGGGAACACGTCATGGGGATAATTAAATAATGTTGATAGAAGCGGGAAACATGTTGAACTTTCATCGTAATTCTTAAGGAAAAGACAACTCTGTCCGTAGTGATTTTGTACCTGTGTTTTTTTACGAGTTGTTTCCCTTTACACCAGAAAAATCGATAAACATCTCCAGTGATTAGTATACTGTATATAAATCGATAGAATGTATGGCCCTATTATTTAACTAGATCGATATACAGTGACCATGGTATGTAGAGGATCTATCACAAGTTGTCACTTGATATAATTATATATTAAACGAGTTCTTGAAATTTATTAAGCAAGTCGTTGGAGAGCTGATTTATATTTCTTGAACGAGTTATAAGTTTGTACTAATGACAAAAAAAACGAAATAATTTTGTTTCTATCATCGATTTCTATTAAACATTCACCAGTCTAATGGAAACAATACATGCTTTCCACAAACTATAGGATAATTTTCAGCAGGTTGGAAGTTTTTTCAACAGCCTGTGAAACCTTTGGAGTGTTGGACTACAGTTTCAAGCCGTCTTTTATCCAAGGTTTTAAAGGGTACAAGACAAAACGTCCATACTAATGATAGGAATCCTACATTTCGTTGACATCTTGCATATTTTCTCGGTTTATAAATAGAATATATACGGCTTTTATTCTTTTCCAATGTTCCAAACACATTTCGTCTTGTATTTGTAGCCTATAGTGATGACAAAGTCAGGCGGTATTGATACACTGTAGTATACCTAGGAAATCAATACGATCTTCTTTATTAATTACATTTTCAAGTCATGTTATTCGAAGGAAACAGTTTATGTTTTGTAATTCGAGTGGGTGCTGTTTTGAGGAGGGGGGTGAATGGTCAGTTTATGATCAGTTTATGGGTCAGTTTATGGTCAGTTTATGGGTCAGTTTATGGGTCAGTTTATGGTCAGTTTATGTGGATAAAATCAGTACAACGTATCAGTAAATTCAGTTTCAAAATAAACATTGATCAATACAAATTGATCACATATCATTATTTATAATACAATTTACATGACATCTCACATCACTTAAGCCTAGGTCCCACTGAGCATTTTTGCCTCGGTGATGTACTCCCAATTTAAATTAATGAACATTTAGGACAACGGGAACATGTTCTCCATGGTCTAAGGGAATCTTCGGGGAAGTCATGAGACAGTTTGTGATATCGGAAGGAATTGTTATGAATCGGGTGGTATCGGAAGAAATCGGGAGAACATCGCCGATGTGGTACCAGAATGTCTTGAGAGAATCCGGGCAAGGCTGATGATAAACAAATTCCCATAGCAAATGTATTCAATGTCGTCATTTTGATACCAAACTTAATCAAATCCAACGAGTATTAACTAAATTATCGCACGAAAAAGACATTGGTCCAGAAAACAAAAGTAACATGTTTATCGGCGCATTGGTTTTATCGTTGAAGATGACCAGTCTGTATAACGGATCAAATTTTTACGTAAGGCTAGTCTAACTTCTGTATACAAATGCTATATTAAATTGAATATATTAAATGACATATCCAACTATTATTTAAAATGTGTCTTTATAAAGAAAACATTGTTGCAGGAAACATACTGCGTCGTCTCATACAACTGTATAATGTTTTATGGTCAAAGGGAGGTAACCCTGTAAGAGATTTTGGTCAGAATGCGACTTTTGTTTTCTGGATCGACGTATTGATTGTACTGTATATGTGTTAATACTCATCTCATTTTTTATCATCATAGTACCAAAACGACGCCAATACATTTACCTGAAATCTGCACTATTCCAATACCGACATAAACTTGAATTGTCTGCTATAAAACAACATACCATAGTGTCGCGTTTTTAAATCTGTTGAGTATAAAAACACCACATTCCACACCATCGTGTTGGTCGAACTTTAGTTAAGCACAAAACGACATTTTCGAGAGTTTTGTAACATAGTCATGGTGATAAACGATGCAAATACAATATGAGACAGTTACTTGTCCCTAACACGATATTCCATACCAACACGGCCATGTTTGTGTTTGTGGGTTTCCCTAATAAATGTATACTTAAAAAAACAAAACAAAGTACTAGTATCCATCCTTCATAATCTTTTATTTTGTCTATAATATGTCAAAGCTCTATATACAAACATAATGACTTTTTTATTGCACATGGCCTTTAAACATGATTACTGATAGCAAAGGGCAATAACTGATTATGTTCAAACAGTTTTATGCTCATTCAAATTATCCAATCATAGGCTTGTGAACTGTTTTGATATTGTTAACATCAGTTCATACAACGTTGTTGATGCAAGGAAATCAGATGAGATTTCTTCACGAAAATGTCTTACACTAGTTCTAGCGTCCTGTTCTAGAATAAGTGTCTATTTTCATACATACACTTTGGTTTGGCATTATGTATTCATATATATTTAGTTGCCTTGTTATACAATATGCCTTTACCTTGTTACATTCTAAGCTACATTTTGTATTCATTCGGCCTAACTTCATCCCCTAACTTTACCCCGGATTCATTCTGCCTACTTCATCCCCTTGCTTCACCCCAGATTCCTTCTGCCTTACTTCATCCCCATATTCATTCTGCCTAACTTCATCCCCAGATTCATTCTGCCTAACTTCATCCCCGGATTCATTCTGCCTAACTTCATCCCCAGATTCATTCTGTCTAACTTCATCCCCAGATTCATTCTGCCTAACTTCATCCCCGGATTCATTCTGCCTAACTTCATCCCCAGATTCATTCTGCCTAACTTCATCCCCAGATTCATTCTGCCTTACTTCATCCCCATATTCATTCTGCCTAACTTCATCCCCGGATTCATTCTGCCTACTTCATCCCCTAACTTCACCCCAGATTCATTCTGCCTTATTTCATCCCCAGATTCATTCTGCCTTACTTCATCCCCAGAGTCATTATGCATAACTTCATCCCCGGATTCATTCTGCCTACTTCATCCCCTAACGTTTCCCCAGATTCCTTCTGCCTTATTTCATCCCCAGATTCATTCTGCCTTACTTCATCCCCAGATTCATTCTGCCTTACTTCATCCCAAGATTCCTTCTGCCTTACTTCATCCCCAGATCCATTCTGCCTAACTTAATTCACAGATTCATTCTGCCTAACTTTATCACCAGATTCATTCAGCCTTACTGCATCCCCAGATTGATAACATCACAATGCAAGTCTCCTTTTTCACTTAAATTATTTATTACAACATTATGTTTGTTTGTCATATACCCCTATTAACTGGATAAATATGTATGAAGTTAGTTGAAAGAGGAAACAGTTTCGTTTTTTTCGTATCAGCTAGTGTTAACTTTGAATAAATGTGATAAATAATTTATGAAAACCCGACCAGTGTTCTATGGTGTTAAAACGTCACTTGATGAATGTTTTGTGATGACAATCTTTTGTCTCGATTCTGTATCACAATCCGTTTGTTGAAATTGCTTTATTGTGTGTAAAATTATTGCACTTAGTTACTAGTATGTTATATTGATTCACAGTTGACAGTAACAGATGCGTAGCTTGATATAGGTTGGTTTATTTGGAAACATTAGGCATTTTGCAATTAGTTTGCATGCACATAACATCAATATCATAATATATGTTCCATTACAGTAATAATAGAAATATCAGACACCTGCATCACACTCAATCATGTACACGCTCCATTTCACATTCTAACTCACTCACACACATACGTATATCATTCACACACATGTGCGTACACGCACGCACACCGCCACGCACACATACGCACGCACACATACACACACACACCAATAACCAAACACACACGCACGCAAACACACACCTACACATAGCCATGTTTACAAATAGTCACTGAAAATCTTCAGAGAATCAGGTATATAGAATATGATATATAAACACATTTCATAATTGTGTATATTTGAGTTAACATTTCATATGATAATAACACGTAAATAATATAATGTGAAGAAGAGTGGTAATTATTTATAAAGTACTTCGTCTCGTAAAAATAAAGATAGATAAATTTCTACAGACTGTGGGTTGTTCTGACGACATGAGACGGATGAATTTTGGAATATGCGGGTGTGTCCAAAATTTCATATTAATATACCGGTATATTTTTCTTTGGTCATTATATAAGGGATAATCTAGCAAGAAATGAAATTCGTGTTCAAATGATTGACGTATTTTGCATTCACGTTCTGATCTTGGTGTATTTTTTCTGGTCTATATCTACCTAATTCTATTTCAAGTCTATGTGATGAAAGTCTAATTTTAGTTAACTGTAATAATATCGAGATATTCTTTAAAACCAAAATTTGAATATAATTTAAAACTTGTTGCTTTTGAAATATTGCTAATTTCTTCATACCAATTGTGTACGTGTATTCTTTGTTTAAACGGAGATAAAAAAAATTGGTATATTCACGACCCTTGCATAACCCATACTTCGTTAAATCTCATTATTTGTAAAATATTTCTAACATTAAATGCCAAGTCCAGTTTATTCGAGTTTGTTTGTATGTATTATACAATACCGTTTTAATATAGTACTTTCTTTCATCGCTAGTTAGTATTCAGCCAGAACCTAAAAATGCTAATCATGCGATACGGGTACAGGCTTCTTCGGCCAGTTTTACCGTAAATAAAATAGTTAGGTGTAAAACTCTAATAAGAAGGTTCCCTCTATTTCACATGTCGTTCTAGTAGGTATCTGCCATGCGTTCAACGAGGATTTACGTGACACACGTACGAAACATGTACGTAACATGTGCGCAACAGGTACGTAACAGGTACGAAACGTGCGTTCGTTGAACGCTGGACTGGTACACCAACATGGTTTCCAGTCCAGATTTCATCTCCTCTAATTATGTTGGTCATGATGTTCATGAAAGTTTACAATAAGCACGTGACGTAATGCAACTGGGATTTTGCCTTCGCTCTTCAGTTTCAATTTTTTAATGGTTTCTAATTGATTACTCATGAATATACTTTTCATGTAATTAATTGATTGCTCATGAACCACACTTTCTGAGAACATGTAGATGATAGTATAGCAATAAATTCATTCGCTGTTTACATACAGCCTTGTATGATGTGTGTGGTGTTATAACAAGTACAAGTCAAATAGTTCCTGCGAGCAAATGATGTACCGACTTCATTTGACAGAGAATTGACAGGATCCTCGACCGTCCATCTGCATAATTAAACAGCTGATGTGTATAAAATTAAGCATGAAAATCTCAAAATTGTGAGAAAAAAATAAGCGCGATAGGCCGGTAGCTTTCAAATTGGGAAAACTATATGCACAATAATTTGACATACGAAATTTATCACCAAATTGTTAAATAATTTCATGTATAACAAACCAATTTTCAAGACACTTAATTGCATATTATGACTCCCTTGTTCCATATAATATGTATATGCTTATAAATAAAACCTCGTATCAGTTCATTGAAAGGTGTTATCATAAGACATGTTTTCAGTGTTTAACAATATCAAAGATCATAAACCAATTCCGATAATTCCATGACAATTGACTGGGAAGCGCTGTGCTTATGCAGCTGCAGTCACCTGCTGTTTAGATCCATGGTCTCAATATTGCGGTGAGTTCTGATTCTTCGGTAAATAAACTATTGCAATGCGACAAAGACCGATGCTATCCGCATGGAATAATGGAATTAATCTGGTTCACGACATTCTTACAAAATGCTTCTGTTTTGGATTTTTTTTGAAATCGTAAACCATCGAGAACAGGTCACGTGCCCCTCCATGGACTTTTTACTTTATGCTATCCAATATACCTGCTCGCTCAAGGCTCGCAGGTAATAAACATAGTAAACAAAGGCTGTGTTTGCAAAGTGACAATAACTTTCACATTCAAATTCGGAATGCAAAATTAGCTGACCGATCCAGGGAAGCGATACTACGTGACTTTTGGCTACAGTTCCAAGTAGAAATTTGTAAACATCGGAACACAAAAATAGCCATAAGTATTTTATTTCTTCATCGATTTCTATGAAATATACACCACGCTAAGGGGAACATTATTTGCTTTCCATGAAATACAGGATCTTTTTCGGCAGCTTGACCGTTTTTCAAGTACCCTGTGAAACCTGTATTTCCCATTGTCGGCGGCACTAGCAGACTGGTTTATTATTGCTGCTCTCTAGGTACGACCGTGTTACATTTTTGCATTGTACCATTGTTTTTGAAATTACATGTACATATGTATATATGTATTGTATCGAATGTAAATAATTGACGAGCACTGATTGAAATGTCACGTTCGCCTGCGTACAATGTTTATATTGTTATTCAAACCTTTGTAATACGAATTGGCGACAAATCCATAGCTAGGATTGGAACTCCGGGTTGCTTACGAATGCGTGAGTCGGACAGAAGTCTTCAAACGTTTACTAGCAATGGCGTTGTCGACAGTAAACAGTGCTTTATTAAGTTGTCTTGTCAGCCTGTTCAGTTACGTTTACGGAGTATTCTGGTGGAAATATGAAATATCTGAGAACGTACGACTGAGTGATGCAACAGTTGCCCGTTACTTTAACTGTGACTCGGGAGTCAAGTGTTCCGCTAGATGCCACACGAAACTGTTTTGTGGATTCGCGCAATATTCAAAACATGGGAATGTGTGTGCACACAAGTTTGTGGAAACGTTGAACCTTCTCCTCATTGGAACGTCTACAAGAGAATTCCTGTTGATATAACGGGTAAGCATTAACTGTTTGGGTGGATTCCCGGTCGTGACTGGTTATACCCTTTCATGAAAACTTGGCAGCAATATTATGTCCATTCACATTTGGAGTTGTTGATGGTTCCCTGTCGAGACTTAAATTCGTTCTAGCTAAGAAACAATACAAGAAAAATTGTCAGGTGAATCAGAAACCTTATATAAAACGTCATAACGTTCAACTTGAACAATCAAAATTGACAATCCGAGCAACGGATTTATCACTCTAGGCGAAAAAGGGCACTGGATCGCATCGTCGTCCGTTATCGCCATTTTTATCAAATTTCTAGACGGCGCGTTCCCAAACAAACACCATAGATATTCACGTGGCGATGTCAATATAAAAACCATTTTCCTCAAGTATACGCAATATTCTCACGTTTATTTATTCATAAGTGTAAACTGCAATTGGATTGCTTTTGCATAAACCATGGTAAATAAAACATAATACATTTTTTTATTAGCAAAATAAAACTTAGTTAGCGCAACTCAGGATGCATGAAATCTGAGTTCAGCCCGTGCGTTACATCGGTAACTTCTGTATGCCTATTAAAATATCGTTATTTCGCCTCCAATATTTCGTGTTTGTATTTCACCCTCTAAAATCGTGTTCGTGTCGTCGTGATTCCGTGTTTGGGGCGAACACACAAAGATATGAAATGGCAGAAATCAGCCATAGTTTTCAGTTCCGCCTTGGCCATATGGAAGGGAACAAATTTCTGACGTTGTATAAGGACGAGTTCCATGTTGTACTTGACATTTAAATCTACCAACTTCACAAAGTTGATCAAACATCGGTATTCTAATATATATAGTCCAATCAGGGTAAGAATCCAGTGACGCAGCGGTCGACTCCACTATTCCGGTGTAAAACCAATTATAAAACCGCTTATACAAACAGCTATAACTTCAATGCTAAACTAAAATTCTATATTCGCTCTACCTGTTGAGACAATGGCTGTAATCTTTTGTGTACATATACACTGCAACGTCACACTCACACTATCCTAACTGGACTGTAACGTAATGTAATTGTATATAACATGGCATTCTGGGGCAACCCTCGTACACTGTACTAGTTCTCTTTTCCTTACTGATGAGATTTGGAGTTCTATCAGTGAAAAAAATCAGTCACTGGTTATCACTCACACTGTGACCGATATAAGACCCGCCCCACGGGAACTACGTTAATTTTAACAAAAACTCAACACTGTACTGTCCGTGACGTTTTATTTCTCAACGTATACAGGTCATTTGGGGGGTCATATTCTTAGTTAGACCATTTCCTACAAGTTGTTGTATGTTTTGATGCAATATTCTCAAAAAAGACGTTTTCACATATTCAACATATTCCAAGATGGCGGATTTTGAAATGAAAAATATGAATGGAATAACATATTCATACACACTTTTACCACAGTAGTAATTTGGCATAGATAGTACACCGACTTTATGCACAAGTTAAACAAACCACAGTTGACCGCATAGTTTTTATCATTTAGTACATTTGTATTTAAGAAATAAAAATGTGTTCGCGTATTTTGTCGGTGAATAAAAAAACATGGGCAGGATTTCGGATGCGGAAAAATTAAATGACTCGTGTGTAGCGTTGCCCGTGTTTTATTCACCGACAAAATACAAGAACAGAGTATTTATTTCGATTCTAAATACGACAAGTCGAATAGTTTCCTGCGGCTGATAACTTAGTTGTATTGTTTATGATGTGTTTTTGCCGTTTGGATGCATTTCGAATTTATTCCGGTGTAAGTTTAAATTTATGTTTCTGTCAAAATAATTCCAATACGTGTAATATCGGAAAATACCGATCAATCTAACAACAAACGCCATGATGAGATATAAATCGTATTCAGTTTAAACAAACAAATATCCTCCAATTATTTGGTTGTGTTAAATGTATGTGACGAACGAATGAACAAATTCAAATTAATTACAAAATTTTTAACCATGTATCAATACCATGCTTCTGTTAATCTAGCGATGTGTTCTCTACGGGATGTAGTCCTTTGTCCACTATATTTATCGTCGCCTCCACTGAAGTGGAGGCTACTACTGTAATGCTTTTTCTTTTTTGCCATGGAGCTTCTTTTTCTGTTCAGTTAAAAGCCGTACATATCGTCACAGCAGTTAGTCGTTAAAAAAGTAGTGCGTCGTTTGTTTAACATTAACATTTTTAATAGATGAAACCATGTCATGATAATTGTTCACTTAAACTCATTTTTATAAACATTTTAAAAAGTAATAACGACAACTAGTGTAAATCAATAATTACGTATTTATTATCGTAGTTGCGTATTAATTTTCTTACGTTGTGTTTACTTTGAACGTGTTCCATGTTCTATAAATAGCACAACAATTACCGTTTGATTTTCACAGCCCATGCTTTGAGAATGAAATATTTTCAGCAGCATCGCTGCATTTAGCGTCCCAAATGCATTTATTTACGATAAATATAACCAAAGAATACGATAGATGTGTGTATTAACTTTGATATAACGTAGCAGACAAAATTTCATCTTGTATCTTCGAAAAATCGAAAGTGACTCCACGTGAATGTTTACGCACGCGTTAAACGTTGACATTAAAGTCCGTTCCGTCCGGTCCGGACCCGGGTTATGAACAAAAAAACGTATTCAGGTGATGGAGGAGTTCAAGAATGATAGTTTGTGAAATATTTATGTTAAATTAATATGTTTAAATCATAAAACATTAAAGTCCGTTCCGTCCGGTCCGGACCCGGATTATGAACTAAAAAACGATGTACAACCAATTTCTTTTTAAAAACGTATTCAGGTGATGGAGGAGTTCAAGAATGATAGTTTGTAAGTAAATCATAAGTGTTCGAGAAATAATGCCAATTATGAATGTAAATGTATGCACCACCGGGCCTGTATAAAGTCAGTCAACCAGTTTAGATTAACCCAGCAAATTTGTCTTAATCTGAATAATTTCCTTTAGGGTTTGATGTCAATATCAGCACATGTAAAAATTAAGAGTACAATTTCATTCTTATTGTAACAGTTTAAGCCAGACGGCTTATCAGTTTTTTGGTAAAAAATGTCAATTAAAGTTCACCTGTGGGGAAATTGTACAAAACCATAAAAAACTGAATTAATATTTCAAAACATAGCCTTTTTTTAATATTGAAAAAGGTCATTTTAAAATAATAAAGCCTTCTACTTCCATAAGGATAGTACAATACTCGAGTTGTTCAACCAGTTCAGGTTAACTTTTTTCAGCATGTATTGCCCCTAAAAAAATAAAACGGCAGCTATCTTGCTAAAACTTAGAGAAATAATTCCTTTGTCGTAAGAGTACCTTAAAAACACTTTAGTTTGTTTTTATAGTTGCATAGTGTAAAATAAAGAAAAACAATAATCGGAACTGTCGACCAACTGTATAAAAGGATGAACAACACATTCATGAATTACATCGTTTTACTGATACATGTACACATGAATCAACATCTATTTGATACAATTGCCTATTATGGCATGTTTAATGGCATAATAATACCTGTGATTAATTGAAGGCCAGCGGTGGCATAATTGGTGAAATTTTTGGGATGCTATTGCCTCAAAATCTGTCATTTTTCGGTATCATTTAAGTTCCTCAGGACACCTAGAATGCTCCACATTGATCCATTTTTTAAAATAAAATTCTGGGGGAGCATGCCTCAAAACCCCCCTAATTTTTCTTCACCCTGCCCTTTATCACAGCACCCTGGCCTTTTGTGGTTCTAGAATAATCACTAATCTTATATGCAGAAAATGAGAAGTTACTTGATGAAAACATACCAAGTATTGACTAAGTCATTGTCATTTGAAATTACACAGATGAATTTTAACAATAGAACAATGTTCGAAACTGATCAAAGCTTAGGATGTACAGCGCAACTGCTATTGGTTTGATTTTCAAGGCTGTAGTGAGGTTCAATACAATTGTACATAATGAAGATTAATTCACCTATGAATTAATCTAATTTATTACGGGAAAATTCACGTGGTTGCCGGGTGTATACACACGGCCCGTCAATTGATACACGGCGACGCTATGTGGTTGTCATGGTTACTCTCGCGTGACTCCGATATTCACCGAGCGTGAATATCACAAGTTCTGCCACGTATATGACCACTTGTTTGTCCGACAGCAACGGTGAAAGTTGCATTATTATTTGAGCTGACTAAAATAGCTTGTATTAACCGTAGTATGCCGGTTATTTTCAAATGAGGAAATGGGGCATATGGCGTGGGTCACAGAGAACGAGTCCAGCGTTAGACGACGGAACTGAGCCTAGTTGAGGTAATAATATTATTGAATTTGATGAAATAATTTGGGAAATTTCATTTCATGTTGGGCAAGAGCATGTTAAAGTTGGTGTTAGCAGTACACCAATACTGGTTTCTTCGAGGCTCATTATTTAAATAGTACGTCGTCTACGCTGGCGTTGCTCAGACCCAGCCCCTTGTAAATGTTGACGAAAGGTTGCTGACATATAGCGGTACATGTCTACCTGTAAGGCAAACAAGTGCTTAATATGTTTACATGTAATGAAGCTCAAAATGTTGTTATATAGTGCATGGCGTGCACGAGCTGACACGGGTCGCTCAGACGACATAAATTTACCACAGTGTATAAACGAGACAACTTTCGGTTCTCGCAATAAGGAGTACACGTTGAATTGTATAGTATGGCAATAATGAGTACAGTGATGGAAAATCACCGGATGTTTCAATTACAATAATGAGTACACGTTGAGTTGTATGGTATCATAATGAGTACAGTCATTTGGTTTATACTCGGTTTTTACATGTACCGCTTGTTTTAAACAGGGCGAATACGTCAATACTGTTCTTCTAATAAAATGAATAAAGGTGGATACTAGGCAGTATTGTATATATATCTAAAATACAATTGTGTACTGTATGCCAGGATTAAAGTTGTCAAACAGGTTTGAATAGTAGAAGAATGTTGACTGAAGGTCGTGAACCGTCACGGGATGCTTTTGAGTATAAGTTCGCAGGTGCCTTCTATGTCTCTTGTCAAAACAAACGCAGAAATCATGTGAAACATGACACTGTATAGGTATATAAATCATTTAACTTTGGTTATCTAAACACGGACTCGTCTTTTGAAAAGGAGAGGCATGCTTTTATGTTGGGGTATCTATCACCACTGAAAAAAATCAATGTATTTATTTAGTATACCGTATTCGAATAAGTTCATATAACAAAATTATGCATAATCCATTTATTTAGTTACACACTGGTACTTTGTTTTTATTGTCTTGAAAGAATTTGTATATATATATATATACATACCAGGAGCGAATCGCCACATCGACTTGAACACCTGACTTAATTATTACTGCCTATACAGTCCGTTTAATTAGGTCTGTCACTTGTATACAAACATTGCAATATAATAACATTGTAGTTCTAATGTTTTAAACATTTTAATTTGAGAAAAGGTAAGTGAAAACCAATACATTATTCATTAAGGTGCATACTTATACATATAATATATATTGAAATAATACTTTAATAAAATAAATTGCAATGTTTATGTTCATAATTTATGTAAACAAGTGACCGACCTAAATAATCCATTTATACAGTCCAGTTAGGATATTGTGACAATGACGTTGCAGTTTATGTGTACTCAAAAAATAACAACCATTGTCTGAACAGGTAGTATGATAGTTTAACATTGTTCGTACAGTATAAGCCTTCATAATTGGTTTTACACCTTTATAGTGGACTCGACCGCTGCGTCACTGGATTTTTATCCTGACTGGACTATACGTCGGCTATAATTGGGTGTGTTGTTTTAACGAAGTCAAAAACATCTTTGCGGTAATGCGTGGTTGTTCGTCTACACATTTAATCCTTGTCACGAATACTATCGTAAATCACATTAGATTTGCGTGAAGTATATTTCTCAAATGTCGGTACTGGTAACATCGAGTGTATTATTTACGCGCGCTCATGAATTGTCGGCACGGCGGATGGGTGGATATCGGCTGGTATTTAGAGGTTCGAACATTTGACATAAACTGGTAGGTAAACCAGATGTACATGTCTCGGTACTGGAAGACACGTTTAACATCCACATAGTAGAGAATATTCGGAGAGTAGGGTATCGCTGCTTTTTAGTATCACATACTTCTTTCCGACAGCGCTGATACCAGGTGGTCAAGTGAGTGTGCAGTTCGGACATTATTTTAATTTTAATGTGCAAGTCCGCTAGTAAGGACTGGATGTGGTTCCGAGGAACTCAATTAGCGAATAGTATTATAGATTAACACAAATAATATCCGTTGCACAGTATTAGATATTACTCACGGCTTTTGGTTTATTTATACTGAACATCGTGGGGCACGCTTTTCAGAATTTAGTGTCGGCTAGACAATTTCGCGATATTTTTGTCCTACAACTAAGATAATTTAACACGGAATCCTTAAATGTCCGTGCGGATACGTTGCCATATCAGAGTTGTTATTTAACTTATCCAAACATTCTCATCGTATAGACCGTTTGATCAGATATGTCACTTGTATGCATGCATCGCAGTATAATAGCACTGTATTTTTACTGTTTCAAACATTTTAATTTGAGAAAAGGGCAGTGAAAACGAATACATTATTCACTAAAAAGGTATACGCTAATAAACATAATATATATTAAATAAGACATAAATCAGAGCAATTACAATGTTTTTGTACACAGCTTTATGTGAACAAGTGACCGACCTAAATAATCGATTTATAGGGGAGATCAACCGTATTCATTCAAAATGCCGACTGACAATCTGTTGGATGAATAAACTATCACCAATAGCCAGCTGGTGGCACGAACGTTTTGTATACCAAACATAGTCTCTCCTATACTAACGAGAACTCGCGAGGATTTATTTATATTGATATAGGATTATATCGACAAAAAACCGTTGTTGTTAAACATGTTTGCCGGTTACTTTCCTTGAACGTAGGGCTGATGTTATGTACTATACAAAAAGAAATCGTCACGGATCGCAGATTCTCCGTTAGCTGCGATGTTAACAAACGTTCGGGTAGTTTAGACAGATGATCGGCGTGATCATCGATCAAATTTGGCTCACAGCAACTTATATCATTCTGGATCTCTAGTTTTAAGCACGTTTCGTCTGCCATCAGCCAATCCATATGATTCATATTTTCTAATATGGGAGTTGAGAATGAATGTTTCCGTCGATACAGCTTTCTAGTATTTTCCACGGGTTTATTGGAACATTTTTCCACCGTCTGCATTAAAACCAAATGAATCCGAACTGTGAAAAGTACGGTGCCCGAACGTTTCTTTCCGTTGGTGCGACAATGTCTTACTGTGAATAATGAAGCGGAAAAAAGATAGATTAGGTTTTCACAAGGATAATTGAGAAATAGACATAAATAGCGCTAAATGACCGGGCGTTGCCTAAACGATGGTTTTACTTGAATTTTTCAAAAATTATTATACATGTTGTATTACATTCCAAAATGCGAACCAAGTTTATTCATGCAAATTACCATATAAGACATAATTCTTTGATTAGACAGGAACAGAATACCTAACACTTTTAAAATGAATATGTTGGTGTCATCAATGTAAGAATTAGATAGTATTAATGTATTACAACGATAGGTCGTTTGAAAGCTGTGTCTCGATAACGGGACTCGTGACGTGGGGTCATTTTTGGATGATGAGAAATGTTTGATCTTTAGATAAAAGGCGCGCGTACCTTCTTAAAGCGTTTGTAATCTCGACCTAAAAAAAATTTTTGTGTTGCATTCAATACCTTATTGGCAATTTTGGTTGCACACAATAAAAATAGAATTGAAAGGAAACACCTTTATACTAGTCTTACCACTATGCTGCATAGGGCTTATCAGTCGTATGGAAAGAGACGACACGTGTGCCAATGTACGCCTATTCTTTAGCCTAATTACTACCACGCTAACAAACAAAGCGGGGATAAAAGCAGAGTAATCAGCAGATAGGACAACTTTTGTTTTAGAGAGTACTAAGGGGAGAGAGCTTATTAACGTCCCCCATTGCATTTTCACGATCTTACAGGCAGTTAAGTACGTTCGCCAAGCCTTTCGTGGTTTAAAATAATATGGGTTGGTGTCCGTCCTAGAGTTACCGGGGCGAACACGCCTGTTTAAAAACGTAACGATTTAACAAGATTGGTCAAACGCAATGTAGCTATCATACAACGGTTAATATCGACATTTAGACAGTGTGATCGTTTCGCGATGACGACATTCACTTGTCCGCCGCTGGTCTGGATTTCTAAATTGCTGCAATTCGCGAAGTCAATTTAAATCTTTAAATAAGAATTTTGGGGGAAATGAAAATAATAAAGATGTCCAAATTATATTATTCTTCATTTCGTGGCGGAAAATTCTGTCGCTTGGAGGCAACCGAGGGCATATCTATGTGTTTATTAACACTGACTCAATATAAAATATATTTTGCATTTCCATGGGGTTTCTCTCGGTCTCTACTGAGTTACCAGTGGTGGCTGAGGTCCTTGTGGTTACAAAATTCAGTCATCTGACTGTAGTTTTTTATGAGCATTTAAGACTTGTCCGAGCGTTGTCTCAAATAAAAAACTGGCATATCTTAAAAGGTCTCATTTGTTTAGATAAGTCACATTTGGTTAAAATACATATTTACTGTAGACATGATTTTTATACGGTACATCGAGCGTACCTGGTCTTATTACGGGGTACCTGGAGTGTACGTCCCGATATAGTTTTCATCTCGAGTACCTGGAGCGTACTCGATCTTATTACGGGGTACTTGGAGCGTACGTCCCGATATGTTTCAACTCGAGTACCTGGAGCGTACTCGGTCTTATTACGGGGTACTGGGAGCGTACGTCCCGGTATGTTCCAACTCGAGTACCTAGAGCGTACTCGGTCTTATTACGGGGTACTTGGAGCGTACGTCCCGATATGTTTCAACTCGAGTACCTAGAGCGTACTCGATCTTACGACGGTGTACGACATATTTATCTCGTTAGTTTGTTACAGTAAATTGATATACGGTTTGATAAATAATCCGTGAATCCATGCCCTCGGTTGTTGCCTTCCTTAAAGCGTGTTTAACTCTAACAGCGTTACCAGTTAGAGTTCAAGTCAACATGGCCATTATATGCCACTTTAATTAAATCTATTAACATGTGCTTATCAGGCAAGTCTATATCTACTATAAGTATAATACTATGCATTACTATGATGATTGGGTAATATTCGTTTGTCATTTCTAAAAGGCAATTATATAATTAAATATTGATTACTGTCTACAGTTGTTTTTGAACTTTTATCTTGGAATAATGAAGATTAATTCACCTATGAATTAATCTAATTTATTACGGGAAAATTCACGTGGTTGCCGGGTGTATACACACGGCCCGTCAATTGATACACGGCGACGCTATGTGGTTGTCATGGTTACTCTCGCGTGACTCCGATATTCACCGAGCGTGAATATCACAAGTTCTGCCACGTATATGACCACTTGTTTGTCCGACAGCAACGGTGAAAGTTGCACCCACCCTACCACACCCTTTCAACAATATCAACCATTTGTTGTTTCTCACGGTTAATATTCTAATATATCATATTCGGCCTAGAGCCGCTAGATTTAACATTATTAAAAATATATATATATATATTCATTACTATTATCATTATATTCGAGTCATTGTTCTGCCGTTCAGTTTGTTATTTTTCCAGTTTGATGTTATTTGCGTCACCTACACTACCACATGTATGCGGGTCACAACAGAAATATGGTCACATTGATTGATGTATCGGGAATTAAATACGCATCACTGCTTCGATATGGTAACCAGACGATAACACCGGCGTCAGACAGTATCCAAGCCACATCGAATCCACTCATAAGAAGTCTGCAGTACAAGGTGATTCTTAAATACGTGCTTCCTAGTGATGGAGATGTTGTCGTGAACCGATTACCAGAAGTGTTAGTAATGTTAATATTGGAGTTGATTAGGTCAATATAAATGTTGTGAAGTTGTTTCTATTCGATTCCGTCAAGGAAAAGACAGGACACCGACAATGATGCGTTCATAAAGTACACTTGTATACAGATTATTCAGCAAGATGCATGACACTAGTGTTCAACCAGTGACCATAACTCTGTTTAACGGCGTAATAATCGCCTATTATAGCGAGGAGAAATTGACGCGATCCTTGACCTTCAATTAGTATTTTAACAGCTGATTTATTTCATCGTCCATATTTATATCTCAGGTTATATATATTCATAAGCGGACGTATCATAACTAGGCATGAGTAGGAATACAAACAAAAATATTAATTTAGGTCAGATAGGGCACGATTTGATAGCGGAAATTGATACTTGTAGTATACTCATGCATAAGGTTGAGATCGTGTCAATATCTCCGTACTATATTCGCTTAATGACCCTACTTAATTTGATATATTACTGCCTGAAACATGTTCTTGCTTTTCCAACTTTAGTTGATCTTTCAACATGTATTTCATACTCACATTTGTCATGTTGGCGGAAAATTCTGTCGCTTGGAGGCAACCGAGGGCATATCTATGTGTTTATTAACACTGACTCAATATAAAATATATTTTGCATTTCCATGGGGTTTCTCTCGGTCTCTACTGAGTTACCAGTGGTGGCTGAGGTCCTTGTGGTTACAAAATTCAGTCATCTGACTGTAGTTTTTTATGAGCATTTAAGACTTGTCCGAGCGTTGTCTCAAATAAAAAACTGGCATATCTTAAAAGGTCTCATTTGTTTAGATAAGTCACATTTGGTTAAAATACATATTTACTGTAGACATGATTTTTATACGGTACATCGAGCGTACCTGGTCTTATTACGGGGTACCTGGAGTGTACGTCCCGATATAGTTTTCATCTCGAGTACCTGGAGCGTACTCGATCTTATTACGGGGTACTTGGAGCGTACGTCCCGATATGTTTCAACTCGAGTACCTGGAGCGTACTCGGTCTTATTACGGGGTACTGGGAGCGTACGTCCCGGTATGTTCCAACTCGAGTACCTAGAGCGTACTCGGTCTTATTACGGGGTACTTGGAGCGTACGTCCCGATATGTTTCAACTCGAGTACCTAGAGCGTACTCGATCTTACGACGGTGTACGACATATTTATCTCGTTAGTTTGTTACAGTAAATTGATATACGGTTTGATAAATAATCCGTGAATCCATGCCCTCGGTTGTTGCCTTCCTTAAAGCGTGTTTAACTCTAACAGCGTTACCAGTTAGAGTTCAAGTCAACATGGCCATTATATGCCACTTTAATTAAATCTATTAACATGTGCTTATCAGGCAAGTCTATATCTACTATAAGTATAATACTATGCATTACTATGATGATTGGGTAATATTCGTTTGTCATTTCTAAAAGGCAATTATATAATTAAATATTGATTACTGTCTACAGTTGTTTTTGAACTTTTATCTTGGAATAAATACGAGAGTCAGTCAAGAAAAACTGAGAGTTGGTATTTTAAGCCCTCAACATATGTTTGCAGTTGTACTTTCTATTATTCATCGTCAACTATTATCCCCTGTGGATCTTCTAATGAATTCCGTCATCAGATATAGGCTTATACAGTTGCCAAGCAACCAAAGAACATTTCTAAGGGGTATGCGTTCGCACCAGCGATAAGAAGATTGAATCTGTTGTAAATTCAATGGTTTAGTTCAACCTTATATACCGTGATTTATTACAACTAACATGTGTATATTGTAGAATAGTATATCCCAAATAATAATGAGCAATTATTTCAGAATGGTCACTAATGCCGTGTTATTTTGTTGCCTAGCAACAATTTTACCCACATTTTATCAATTTTCCCGGCATACGTTCTTTTCGTTGCCATGGTGTTCTAAAACTAATCACTGATTTCACCATTTCTTTTCAATAAGATTGTGAACACATATCAAGGAGTCCAGTAACCGTAATAGAAATAAAATTTATAACTTTGCTTTTTAAAAAAATTATTCGTTCTTTTGGGTGGGGTAAAATTGTGGTTTTAATACCATCAAATAAAATGACAATTTACATTTTCGTCAAGTATATTTTCTATATGAGCGGAATACAACAACTAGAATTAAGTTTATTTGATAGATTAATGTATTACCAAATAAATAATATGTTTGAAAATGTCAGACATATCTTTATGTTTCCATAGCAACGCACACTTTAGTTCTATTAACAGCGTGAATACATGACCTCGAGTTGTCTTCTTTGGTTGCCTAGCAACAAGACTCCAATTGTCATAGACTATAGTAGTATTCGCCATAACATCAGTGAGATACCATATTTCACGATAACGTATAGAAAATATACGAACTCTTATTTCTCTAAGAATTTATTTAGCAACTCTCAGTTTTTCTTGACTGACCCTCGTATATATATTTATTTGGTTAATACCTAAACTTAAGATGGTCTTGGAATTTTTATAGTATAGTTGGATACAACCAGTAGACGACTCATTTATTTTGAAATCAGAAGTAACATTTAACATTAAAGATTTATTGTTGGTCTACAGACATACATGTGTTGACTACATCTAATGTTATGCATTAAAGAGTATTAATATATTTTGAAGTCAGAAGTAACATTTAACATTAAAGATTTATTGTTGGTCTACAGACATACATGATTGTGTTGTCTACATCTAATGTTATGCATTAAAGAGTATTAACATATTTTGAAGTCAGAAGTAACATTTAACATTAAAGATTTATTGTTGGTCTACAGACATACATGTGGTGTCTACTTCTAATGTTATACATTAAAGAGTATTAACATAATTGTATTGGCAAATACAATTCAAATTTTAGCAGTTAACATTATTGGAACAATAAATAAAATTATTTTCAGATACATTTGTATAATTACACCATTCAGAGGCGACCTTTGATGCTTTGCATCAATGGTTTTCTTGTTATTGACCGGGATGATAATGCAGCTGCAGACTCCTGCTGTTTAGATTCGTGGTCTCGCGTTCACAGTGATCTTTCGGAATAGTTCTGATTTCTTTGGTAAATAAACTATTGTAATGCGATAAAGACCGATGTTATCCGCATGGAATAACGGAATAGTCTGGTTCACGACATTCTTACAAAATGCTTCTTTTTTGGATATATTTTTTTTGAAATCGTGAACCATCCAGAACATGTCACGTGCCCCTCCATGGTCATTTTACTTTTGGCAATCCAATATAAGCCGCAGGTTAATAATATCCCGCACTATTTAACTGCGCGCATTCCATTTTCACCCCTTTGACATTAAACATAATTCAACGCTGAAATTGAGAGGCTTATTAGCTGGTACAATTACCTCCCTCGTTATTGAAAACGATCTTCGTAATTTTCTAAAGGAAATAACACATTTTAAACATTGAAACAATTTTAATAACACGAGTATAGTGTATCTATTTCATAAAATGAAAAATATAAATGAATTGATTATGGATCTTAATTTCGAGAATATTGGAGTTTCTAAAAGTAGATGCGTCGTAGCTGTAACACTATTAGAGATTTTTAGCTGTCGCTGCATGACTTCTGGGAGCGAGAGACGAGCTTTTGTAGGTGTTTTATCGAACTAATTTAAACTTAAAAAGTTAAAGGGGAACTATGACAACTAAAGAGACCAACCGATTGAGTCGAACCAATTTCCTATTTTCCTGTTCATTTGTCACTTTTTGTTTCTAAAACCTCAGGAATTTGAAGTTCTACCAATACATATTATACAAGTCGGCCCATCACAAATCACTCTATACGTATATATAATATTGAAGGAACGCAACGCATTCTTCCCTCCAAAATGGAACCCCGTAGCCAGTGCTAACAAAATAAAAGATACCAGCGATCCAGTTACACCCTTGTTACCCTGATAAAACAACATGATTGGATATTCCCAACATGATTGAAAAATGGCGGATGTATGTTTACATATTCATCGCATTTTCGGCCAATTCTTCAAAATCTACGGGTTTAACCACCTTCTGATGCTGTATGAAGATAAACTTGTACATTCCTTCCAAGAAACTAAAACTATTTATCCGTATGTTTGTGAATGTGATACACAATACGATAAAAAGTTAGAAAAATCTGTGTTGGATTTATTTGACAGTCTATAAAACATATATATTGTTGTTTATTTTGGGTTAAGATCTTTTGTTTATACAGCTCATTCATTTCACTATCAGACTTAGTTTAGAGTAAGTCATTTACATTTGCCGTTTCTACGTGATAACTATTTAAAGTAACCCATGTGTGAAAAATGGATAAAAACCAACATGATTTGAGGATAAAGATCAACATGATTTATCTTTTAAAGTGGATACTGACCAACATTGAATTTTCATTGATGCACTGCAGTGCGAATTTAATATGTAGCTTCACTGTTGGAAGAATAATGGGATGACCCCAACACGTACGTAGGAGTAGATAACTCTATGAAGTATTTATTGGAAAATATGTCCCTTTTTTCAACTTCGTGCAAATTTGTAAGTTTACGTTCAAGGTATTAACCTATTATATCTAAGTGCATGTTCATATTGCTGTGATACTTTGCATACTTGTCAACCGTCTTGACCACAACATCTGCACTCTATCAAGCATGTTGTTGAATGTAATGCCCCATTTGGACTAATGTACTTAGAAATACAAAAGTTTACAGTTTATGTACTCAATTTTAACCCCTAAGACATGTATCTTTGATACTTTGCATACTTTATCACCATCATGACGCCATGACCTCCACATGAATAGGCAACTCTATCAAATATATACTGAGTACATCTAGAAACGCAACACTGGGTTCTACTGTCAATATTTGTTCAATCTGATGATGGACAATCAAACTTCATTAATTTTACTTGATGCAGTTTTATTCTATTTCCAATACATCTGTAACATTTTATCACATAGAGCTACATTTAGGTGCAGATCAGTGTTTTGGTGTATAGTGCGGCCGAAAAATAACGGAACATAAATATAGTGCGGGCGAAAAATAACGATTTTTTTTATAAATTAGCTATTTTATCGGAATCGTTGTTTTATGTCAATATGTAAAGTATTGATCAAATATTGATTGATTACTTATTCATGATGAGCAACAAGTTGTTGAACACTGTCAGCAGCAGTTGTGAGCCTGATCTGGAGTCTTATTCATCCTGTGGGAGGCTTGTTACGCATGCATGACCTGAACTTAGGCTGTCGCAAATGGTGCCAGTGTGTTGGTGCGTGTCTCTAGATTAGAAATGTTCGGTGTATGACAATTTAACCGTCGTGCAAACTCCTGTTAAACATCTCTGCCATAAGCATCCGGATGACCTGATTTTGCTCATATTCGGACAATCATGGCATTTTTATTCCTGAACATATGCCATTTCTTTTGTGATTTTCTTTTTATTAGCAAACTTTACAAAAATTTAATACCAAGATTTATCATGCGTAATTGGTGCACGTGGAAATCATGCTTTTTGTGATTATATCGGTGCACGGGATTTACGTAACACGATCGATAAAAGTTGGATGATGGCCAAGTTTCTACAAGATTATACAATATTACTACACAAAATTCAAATAAACATGTATAATGCAAGTAAGAAAAAAATGGGGATAAAACCGTTGCGTTTCTAGATGTACTAAGTACATGTTGAAATTATGTCCCCTTTTTTAAATTAGAAATACAATTTGGCACCATTCAAGACATGCTCACAGCGTTTAGCCAGTGGTCCCCATAATTCACTGTTCCTATTCCCGATGAATTTTGCACATTTAGATACATGTGTTAAATTTACCTGTCTTTACTTATTATGAATTTTACCAACATATAGCAGAAAAAAGTATTTAACTAGAAATATGTCCACAGGACACGGATGCCCCCGCTAAAAGCTGTCATCAGACATCTAAGTACAAAGCTATGCAAATGGAATAACTTGAAACAAGTTTGTAATTGCTTAAATGTGACATTGAACAGCAGACAAGAGCTGGGTCTGTAAGTGTGACCTTTACATTTGAGTCAGGGTGTAAATGCGAATGTAACCCAGTAATTTTAAAATCCAGAACGAAATAACAAAAAAACAAAGCAGACCAGAAGCGTATACTTGTGCCTTTTAACTTTTAATCTCTAAGTATGACCTTGACCTTTGCGTTAGGGACCGGGGTTTTGCGCATGTCACCTCGTCTTGATGATGTGAACATTTGTGGCAAGTAATATAACTATAAAATAAGAAATGACATAGTTACAGATCTGACATGAATCACATGCCTATTTGAGAATTTTAACTTTTGATCTCTAAGTGTGACCTTGACCTTTGAGTTAGGGACCTGTGTCTTGCGCATGACACCTCGTCTTGATGATGTGAACATTTGTGGCAAGTACGCGGTCAAACTACGGTGGGGCCGAATCTGCGACAACAAATTGTGTAGTCTGGATTACCTCCCCTATCACTACAAAACAACTATAGAACGACAGGGAATGGGTGGGCCCGGGTACTTGCTTCCAAAAGTTTAACGGTAACATATCAGTATTTTAGCAATTATTGTGATATTGTGCTGTTTATTGTGATTATATAAGTATTTTTCATATATTTTGACAGGTAGTTGCATTACAACTACCTGATTATGAACAATATCTTGATGATTTTAAAGTTGCTTGATTTGGCCGCAGTTGCCCGCAGTTTGGTCGCGTTTTAAACATGACGGCGGAAGTAGCTATAGCATTGTTTTGATAAAATCTTATCAAAAATAGCCGCAAATAACTGATTACACGACGCGAGTACTTGTTGAACAAGGAAAATCTTTTTTAATACTCACAACGAACGTAGATATGCAATTTCATCAACATCCGATACAGAGTTTAAACCTTGAAGTAAGTCACTGTCGTACTCGTACCGATTCGACCCAAAATGTTAAAAAATGTAAACAACTTTTGAACAATGTTATGCATCTATTGTGCTTTGCTATTTCGTTTTTGCACGCCAATTGTTTACATCAGTACAAGGCATCGTCTGCTACACTGTGACTGTACGAATTTAACACTATTGAAAACTGTTAAATAAATCTGAAATCTTTTTAAAAGTTTAGTAACCAAAATGAAGAAATATGACAGACTTATAACATTAGATTGATTCAGTCGAGCTGGGCAGTCTTGGATGAGCATCGTTAATCATATGCTCGTGAAATCCTTTGTTTTGTTTTGTTGTTTTGTATGTGATAATAATTTTGAGTTTTCTCTTGCTATGTGCTAAGTTTCACAAAACTAAATAGTGAATTATTGGATTGTAAGGGATTAATGAGGATTGTGTGAATTTGAGGTACTTGAATTTGCTTGCAAATTGTGTTTTTGACATTGATCGCGTCTGTATTGTGGGTGGGGTATGTATTGTGGGTGGGGTATGACAAATTGCCCGCCAGCCCTGTTAAAAAAATCGTCACGCTTGACTAGATATAACTTATTTTCTTGACTAATGGATTAAGTTGATAACGGTGTTTGTGTGTGAAGTGTGAGCGTATAATTATGAACACCGCAGACGATTCAGATATCGAAAATTGGCCATTATTGGATGTAATCGGATTAGCCTCTACTGACCGTCATGACGATAGTAGTAGTGGTCAAGACCTTTTAAGGACCAAATTTCGTCCATGCAAGCAGGACATTTACTTATAAAGCAGACTTTTATAACAAGTGAAATATTACGCAACGATCAAATGTTTCACATGAAACGAGTATTAGGTGAATTGAAGACACAAGTTACTGCGTGCAATGATGATATGAGTAAAAGCTTCAAGAGCACTACAGAGACTGTCCGAAACGTGATTAGTTCAGCTATGGGTGCTGTTATCCAACTGGAGGATCGTATTAGGCTTGTGGAAGCGTTCATTGACTCAGAACAATTGATTTCGGTGTCGAGATTAGTTTCAAATCCTCCGGAATATACACCATATGATGTCGGTGAGG
Source organism: Spisula solida (assembly GCA_947247005.1). Lineage (NCBI taxonomy): Eukaryota > Metazoa > Mollusca > Bivalvia > Venerida > Mactridae > Spisula > Spisula solida. The sequence goes on from OX365956.1 coordinate 40,548,815, forward strand.
ATACTAGGTCAAGTCAGCCTCATCATCCCCTATCTACCACCGATAGTAAGTGCAGTGACCGAGAACACGCAGTTAGACCCACAACAATATGGACACTTGAGTGATGCTTTCGTTAAAGCACATATACACGTTGATGATCCTAAATCACCATCTACCAATTATGATCGACAAAGGAAAGAATCGGTAACCACCATTTGTGGTAATGAGAAACATATACCAGTACGGATAACATCAAAAGATGACGTACATAATAATAGAGACAATGCTGATTTTGAGATATATAAGCGCAAACGGACAAAACGTTTCTGTCAGTAAATTAAATAAAGATCTAATGGTTACTGAAATAGCCCAAAAAGGTCCGACTGTATCTATGATTCAAGTTTTCCCATGCAGGAACAATCCCAGAAAGGTAGTTGTGAAACTAAATTTACATGATAACGAACACTCAGATCTTGTGCTTGAAAATAACTTTAGGCCTGAATATGTCACATGTCGACCATGGCGCTCGAGAGTAAACAAGGATAGGGTCCTGCCACCGCGGCTACAGACTGCCGGTTCAAAGATGCCCTATAAAGACAGTTGGAACTCAGATAGTGCATATAAACGTGACACTACAGTGTATGGTGGCCGATACGGACCACTTTCATGTGTTGATTAACATGTACCAGTGTTTTGTTTTATTGTTATGACCATATATCTTATCATGTCTGTTTTTTCATTGAATCTAGTTACCTGGAATGTATCAGGTATTATGTCCAGTGCATCGTGTCTTAGTGATATATTAGGTGAGGGTACAGTTGATATTTTCAGAACACTGGTTGCAACCACATAATATGTACTTTTTAGAGACTGTTCATAATTTGTATCGTTCGCATGCTATATGTGATAGTGATTTAGTTGTAAAAAGACACCGGATGGGGAAAGGTGGAGTTGCATTGATGTGGAAAATAGAGTTGGATAATTTTGTCACCCCCTTGAGTATTAATGACGATCGTATTGTCGGTATACAATTACAACTTGGTCGCAATCACTATGCATATATATTTCAGGTTTATTTGCCATGTGTTAATCATTCATCTGATATTTTTGATGAGTACATTGACAAACTTTACGATTGATACTACTCATATTGTGACAGAGGTATGGTTATATTCATGGGAGATTTTAATGCCAATATCCATAAGTTTCAGTTGTCTCGGAGAGAGAGGAATTTATTGACATTCATGACAGATTGCAATTTGTGTCCTGTAAATGTGTTGAAATGTTGTAGTGGTCCGACCCATACATATGTTTCATATGATGAAATGTCAACATCACTCATTGATTGTATATATGCATATCAAATGATTATATAAATGTATTATCATATTGTGAAGTTGGTGATGATGTATGTTTGAATGTTTCTCGTCATCGACCAATACTGTGTTGTTTAACTCTGGAAAACGTATTAGATGATATTTGTGCAAACATAGATGATGATCACGGTATAAACTGGAAACGCGTTACAAATGAACATATTTAATCATACCAGTCATTGCTGACTGAAAGTAGCGATATGATAAACTTATCAAAAACGATTCCGGATAAACAAACAATTAGTACAGCTTATCAAACGTTATGTGAAACGATTATTCGTTGTGCGAGTGAGGCTTTCCCTAAGCAACGATTGAAACCGTATTTGAAACCATATTGGTGTGAGCATCTGACTAACATTCATGACCAAATGTGGCGACAGTGTGACCAGTGGCGTAGAGCAGGTCGACCTCGTGACCCCAAGTCCACAAAATTCATGAACTATAAACGTGCAAAGAAGCTATTTAGGAGCGAACATAGGCAAGTGGTAAATGCATATTTGGATGAGCTTGAACGAAAGCTGGAACAGGATGCGAAGTCTGATAGCAATGAATTTTGGAGGCAAGTTAAAGTGCGTAAAAGAGCATCAAAATCACTGGTGCAGGTATTTGCTTTAATGGAACAACATACAGGGACCGTGAAAATTTAACCGAACAGTGGAAAATATATTTCAGCAACTTATACTCGCCAGCTGTGTGTGAACAATTTGATGATACATGGAAACAACACGTTGAGGACACAGTAGATTCTTTCTTCAGTGACGTAACACCGGACACGAATGCAATTGTGACGCCAGACATTGTAGAGAGTGCTATACGGTCATTGCCTAAACGTAAAGCGGCTGGAGATGATTGTGTACTGTACGAACACTTTATATACGCAAACAGAGATATCATGCTTTCTTCTTTGGCAAACTTATTAACATCTATGTTACGGACCGGATTTGTCCCAGATGCTCTGAAGCGTGGCTTAATTATAACACTTCATAAAGGCGGCAAGAAATCAAAAGATAATCCGAATAAATACCGAGCCATCACTTTGTCGTCAACCATCTTGAAATTATATGAAACAACATTGCTCGAAAGGTGCAAAGACAGTTTAATGTTGAACATTAGTCGACAACAGGGAGGTTTTCAAGAGCAGCTTGGCTGTATAATGTCTTCATTTGTATTGCGTGAATGTTTAAATTATTCCAGAGAATTTGACTCTAAAGTATATATTTGTTGCTTGGATGGGAAACAAGCATTTGACTTCGTGTGGCACGACGGACTGTTTTACAAATTGCTAGAGTGTGACATCGATATGACCACGTTAATCGCCCTTAGAGAACTATACAATTCAGCTACTGGTCGAGTGAAATACAAGGGTCTGGTGTCCGATAGTTTTCAAATTCTACAAGGAACCCGACAAGGCGGGAAAAGTTCACCTTTAATGTACCTAGTTTTCATCGACGGTCTCATCAGGGAACTTGAAGCAAGCAATTGCATGTAAATGGAGATATTTTTACAATGCTCAAAAATGTGCAATTATTAAGTTTAATGCCCCTTCTCAAACAAACTTTAACCCTACTTTCATACTCGGCAACGAACAAGTCAATGAATCAACACAGTACATGCATCTCGGTGTGATTTTGGACCAGAACATTACTACAATGGAAACCATGAAACAGGCATGCATTAAACTTAGGGGAACGTACTTGAACATTATAAATAGTGGTATTCATCCGTCTTCGAGCACCGTAGCACTTGAAACTATATATGAGGCTGTTGTAATGCCAAAAGCTTTATTTGGCTGCGAACTGTGGAATTTCTATTCTGAAACTGATATAGCTAAATTGGAAAAAGCCCACAGATTTTGTGTGAAACACATACAGTCATTACATAGAAGTACTGATACAAAACTATCGCTATGTTTGTTAAATTGTGTAACCATCGAAACAACTATAGACTGTAAAAAGCTGAACTTCTTCGGTCAGTTAGCTAGACTACCCGAAAAATACCAAGCGAAGGAAGTATTCATGAATAGGCTTATGCACTTTGCAAATGGAGACAAGCAGTCAAGAGGGTTCATTCCAGATGCTTATCGTGTGTTTCATAAATATGATCTACAACAGCACTTTGAACATTTTAAAGAAACCGGTGTATTTCCATCTAAGTGCCAATGGAAGCATATTATTCAAACATCTATAAAAATCGTGTACACTTTGCCATAATGAGCGATATATCACATTCAATTAGCGACGGGTTAGCAGGAAATGTAGTGCGCGCTGATTGCTACAGTCCTTTGTGGACAATTGCTAGATGTTCTTTATCTAAATGTATCAAAAACACTTGTGCGACAATCATCAAGGCAATGGCTATTCTTATTTCAAGACAATTTATCAGACAATGTTCAAAATGCCAACTCCTTACTGACAACATAGTCATTCATAGAGCTTGTCAGTGTCATGTTCTATATGAATCACATCGTAAGCTATGGGGTCATATTATAAAACTAAAAGGACATTATTGGTTTACTGAGTTCTCTAAATTAGACAATAAGACACAGTGTTTAGAGATATTTACTCTGGCGACAGCAAATGATAATACATCCTTCCAAAATACAAACGTATCCCATGCACTTGCACATATTATAAAGTTGTCTTAAGTATGTGGTTGTTTGTGTGTTGTAATAAGTCTTAGCAGACCATTCAGTAATCATAGTTGTGATGTTCTTGTTTTTCGATTTCGAATAAGATAGTCACACTATGTGAGTCTGAATTTGAATTATGTTATTTATGAAAGCAACAGTTTAACTTTGCAACAATCATTCGACCTTTCTTATATTTCGCTTTCGAGTAAGATGGTCACAAAGCTTACAAAGCTTGTAGTTGTCATGTGTATTATGTGGGCTTCAACGATCCTTTATAAGTATCTTGTAATACATTGTTTATATTGTATACATGCCATACCATGATCATATGCATGCATTATAATTATATTAGTGTATGGTATAATAATTGTAATATGTAGATGTATATTTGTGTTACTGTCACTGTAAATATGTTTTGCTCTCCGATTCTGGAGGAACTAAAAGCTCTATGACGGTCGGGCCAAGTTTTTTCCTTACCCACATGACAGTCGTGCCAATTATTATTTACCTTATGCGTCTGATAGTCGTCCCGATTACTTTGGTTATCCGAACGTCAGTCGTACCAATTATTTTCCTTATGCGCATGATGGTCGTGCCAATTATTTTCATTATCCGCCGCACGACAGTTGTACCAATTATTTTCCTTATGCGCATGATGGTCGTGCCAATTATTTTCCTGATGCGCAAGACAGTTTTGCCAATAATTGAATAGTTTTCCTTATCCGCACGACAGTCTTGTAAATTATTTTCCTTATTTGCAATATGATTATACCGATTAATTTTCTTATCCGCACGTCGGTTGTGCCGATTATTTTCCTTATCCGCACGACAATCCAGCCAATAATTTCCCTTATCCACACGACGGTCAAAATGTTGTCAGTCCGAATGAATATTTGTCAGTATGAATGAATATTTGTCAGTTCGAAAAAAATATTAAAATGAAAATAGACCTTTGTGCCTTTTTTGATTGCTTTATTGAGAGCTAAATAATTTAGAAATGCATGTTTAGCTTTTAACATATTTAATAACTGATTGCCAAAGGACCTAATTTGTTGTTTACCTCTTTACAATAACCTGAATGAGCATAGCTATAAATTTAACCTCTGTAGAGCTGAAATACCTCAAAATGACAGCCAATATTTTCAGCTCCCAGAGTGGAGTAGAAAAAACCCTAGGTACAATGTAACTGCACCGTCATCGAATCCCAAGTCCGCATTTAAAATGCAGGAGGGCCTAATTGTGTATTTTTTATGCTCGCCGTAGGGTGAGCATATAGTCGCCGCTTTGTCCGTCCGTCCGTCACACTTTTGTCCGGGCCATAACTTGAAGAGTATTAGAGATATCAATTTGAAACTTCATAGGTGAATAGACCTCATTGATAGGAAGTGCAGTGTGAAAGAACCATAACCCTGCATTATATATTTTTTTAGTTATTTCCCTTTGTAATTTTTTATACTTAATTCTTTTCTGGGCCAGAACTCATACAGTATTAGAGATATCAATTTGAAACTTCATATGTGAATAGATCTCATTGAGAGGAAGTGCGGTGCACAAGAAACATAACTCTTTATTGTAAATGTTTGGAGTTATGGCCTTTTGTACTTTTATACTTACTTCTTGTCTAGGTCATAACTCCTTCATTATGGGTGGTATTGATTTGAAACTTTATAGGTGAATTAATCTCATTCAGGAGAAGTGCAGTGCCACAAACACATAACTGTACCGTTATTGTTTTTTAATTATCGCCCTTTGTCATACAAATTAATGCTTGGCAGGTCCCGAACTTGAACAGTAGTGATGGCATTTGATTGACACTTCACATAACGGTAGAGGAAGTGCGGTGTCAAAGAACCATAATTCTACATTATTTTCTTTTTTTACCTGTATCTGTAATAAGTTATTTCCAATTTTGGGACAAGCACTTGCTTCGGGAAGCATAATTTGGTTTTACCGATTCATTGTATTCTACTTTTACTTTAATCCAATACATATTTGGAACTATCAAATACTTTAAATTTATTTTGAATTATGTTTATAATCTGGTGACATTGCAACACTGCACATCCAATTGGTCAAAGGAATGATGACTAGTTTCCACTGTCAGTAAGCTATTTAGAATGGTCACATAATAATGTTTCAGTGATTTATAATGTGCTTGTAATTGTATATATGCGAGGGTTGCATGCTACATGTATTTACGTTTTTTTACTTCATATCGTGCAGCACGTGTATATTAGAACGTTTTGTTCATCCATATAGAAATGCATTTGTAAACGAAATTGCTGTTAAACAATAAATAGAAATTAAAAGATCTAGTTCTATTATGCAATACCGTTACTTATACTCAGCGTCAATGAAAAGTTAGGTGCCATCCTATCAATTGACTCCTATATTTAAAATTCATGTTACACTGTGTTAAAAGCCGAACACAATTATGTTTTGACCTTACTGAGTAGTCACAGCTATCCTATTTAAGGAGGTACGCGCACCTTTTATCTAACGATCGAATTTTCCTTGAAACATCTTAAAATGACAGAACAGTCTTCTAGAACAACATTGAAATCATAAAAATGATATGTCACCAGGCTCGTTTTCGACATACATGGCTTTCTAATGACCTACCATTGTATTTTGGTCATTTTATCTATTTCCTGCATTTATGGCACCATTATGTTCTTTTTAAGATTATTACTGTATGAAACCACTTTTAAGCAATGCATGATATTTTGTGTGTTCAATGGTCATTCCTATTGACATTAGTCACTATTCCAGCTGCCCGGTGAACAAATTCAGTATTTGAACATGATAAATAGTTACCCCACCCACTTGCTAAAAAGTGTGATTTTCAAATGATTTCAAATGAACGTCAAAAAATACCCAATGATCGAAAATGATTTAAAATTGGCCCTAAGTTTAGTTTCAAATAGAACACCAGTTTAGTCAAATAAAAAATAGGGGTCACCAGCCTTTTTTGGGAGCTGTGCATAAAAAAGCACTAATTATGAATAAATTTGCATAAAATTAACCTAATTTGCATATTGTAATGAAATAATTTTTTCTTAAAAATATTTTAAAGTGTGGCTACCTCTTATAACTAAACCATGCACTACATATTATATATAAGCATATGCATTTGAACAATTGTAGGGACTTATTGTGAACCCATATTATTCACAATTTTGCCGTTCCCCACCCACTTTTTTATACAGACAAAAAATAAAACGTTAAAAATATCTAATTTGTGCGATAATATTTTGTTTATTTTCATTAATCAACATTCATATGCAATCATTGAAACTAAAATTCATGTTTGTTCTTATCTAATACGATTTTGAAATTTCGCGCATGCGCACAAGGCAGCTCGTACCTCCTTAACAATATTCAGATGCACACACTAGAAAACTTTTGTACCGATAGGTCATAATGTATACAAAATACAGAGATATATATCAGTGGTAACTTTTCAGTGACTCCCAGTATATAATGTCAAATACCTGTGTATATTGGAATATTTCCCGCTCAATTTGATTCTATCTGAATGAAACGTTAGAGATTTCAGTTGTTTAGAATAATTTTTAACAGCGTTGCTTGATATAACAGTATTCATGACATGTAAACCACAAAATTGCGGCTACTTTGATGCATTGCATCAAATATTTGTCTTGTGTATCAATACCATGCTTCTGTTAATCTAGCGATGTGTTCTCTACGGGATGTAGTGCATTGCCCACTATATTTATTACTGACTGGGAATCTTATGCAGCTGCAGACACCTGCTGTTTAGATTCGTGGTCTCGCATTCAAAGTGAAATTTCGGAATAGTTCTGCTTTCTTTGGTAAATAAACTATTGTAATGCGATAAAGACCGATGTTATCCGCATGGAATAATGGAATTAGTCTGGTTCACGACATTCTTACAAAATGCTTCTTTTTTGGATATTTTTTTTGAAATCGTAAACCATCGAGAACATGTCACGTGCCCCTCCATGGTCATATTACGTTTGGCAATCCAATATAACCTGCGGCTCAAGGCCGCAGGTTAATAAAAACATCACATTCCATACAATCTCGTGTTGGGCGAACTTTAGTTAAGCACACAACTACAATTTCGAGGTTTTTGAAACAAAGTTATGGTGCCAACGATGCCATACAATACGAGACATTTACTTTTCCTTAACCATAATGATACACTGATTTGGCGCAGCCATATGGGATGAATATCAAAATATTTCCATGTAATGACATAATACCTATGTGTCCATGTAATGACATAATACCTATGTGTCCATGTAATGACATAATACCTATGTGTCCGTGTAATGACATAATACCTATGTGTTCATGTAATGACATAATACATATGTGTCCATGTAATGACATAATACCTATGTGTCCATGTAATGACATAATACCTATGTGTCCATGTAATGACATAATACCTATGTGTCCGTGTAATGACATAATACCTATGTGTCCATGTAATGACATAATACCTATGTGTCCATGTAATGACATAATACCTATGTGTCCATGTAATGACATAATACCTATGTGTCCATGTAATGACATAATACCTATGTGTCCATGTAATGACATAATACCTATGTGTCCATGTAATGACATAATACCTATGTGTCCATGTAATGACATAATACCTATGTGTCCATGTAATGACATAATACCTATGTGTCCATGTAATGACATAATACCTATGTGTCCATGTAATGACATAATACCTATGTTAGGCTATGCTTTTTATAGCTTCGTTTCTTATCCTTATTACGCTAATTCACCAATGTCTCAAAAACGGCTGCGAATACTGATAAAGCTACTTAAAAATTGTTTTAATGCTGAAAAAAAATAATTTCAAAAATCAACGACAATTGATTTTATTTAAGTCCTACAAGACTGTGCAATGGGAAAAATGTAATAACAATGAACAAACTATACAATGTGCATGGTCTCAAGGGAGTCATGTCTATATTTTAGGCTACGCTTTTTTATACCTTCGTTTCTAAACCTTATTATCCCAATTCACCAATGTTTCGAAAACGGTTGAGAATACTGATTAAGCTACTTAAAAAAATGTTTTAAAGCAAACAAAGAATAAATTCATAAATCTTCGACTATTGATTTTATTAAATTCCTAAAAGGCTGTACAATGGGAAAACTGTAATTACAATGAACGAAGCAATACGCTTGGCCTCAGAACTAATGTAGAAATGGTCTATGGGATGATGTAACCAGCTATTGAACTATACCGCTACGCCTTTTTACTGCTTCGCTTTCGGACCCTTTATTTATCGAAGTTCCAGAAGCGGTTTACAAGGTTGTTTACACTCATTTAAATTCAGTTTTAAGCAGACACTTGATTTATTTAATAGATACTTCGTTTATCTAGTCAATACAATGCCGTGTAATAAATTATACAAGATAACCATTGATGCAAAGCATCAAAGGGCACCGTAAAAGAAATTATGTAAAACTGTAAAAACATATACGTATAATTGATCTTTATAAGAAACAGCAGGTATGGCATTTTTCAAAATATATTGGCTATAGTGAATAATAACAAATATATTTTCATCTTGAATATTAAGGAACTTAAATCTGAATGACTCAGATAACGAGTATGTCCAAGATTTTGACTGACTTGTCCATAAAGTCGATTTCCTTCGTGCAATATTCCATCAACGTCTTTATGTAAAAAACATGGTTAAGAAAGCTAACAATGCTATAAGGGCCATAGCATTGCACTGAGTACCACTAAATGGAGAAAAATTCGGGCTTCCTTGATGCATATTTCCTAAAACAAACTCTTACCGTTCTGAAATAGACAGATAAGCTGTCTGCAAGTGGCTGCTTTTAAGTTCTGACGGTCCAGTCACTACAGGCAGACACCAAGTAAACTAAACACGGCCGGAGTTTGCGCACAGATTTTTGTGCACTTTCAGCTCTTAAAAAATATATGAAAACGTCAAACCACTATGAAATATATAGCATGTGCACGAAGAATGAACCTTAATCTCGCGATTGACACCAATAATAGTCAAAAAATACAAAGATGTACCTAAAACAGACAATAACTACACGATCATATCCATAATTTGACCTCGACCAGATAGTCTTTGCAATCACTGACAAAATTTGCAATTACAAATACAAATATCACCTTGTTTTAACGTACATTTTAATGATAAATGGAAATTAAAACACATAAAACGTATACTGTAAAATCATTAATATTCGTGGGGGATTAAATTTCGTGGATTTCGTGGATGACCTCAACCACGAAATCTAATCCCAACGAATAATTTTACCAACTAATCAATATGTAAATTGACAAAGTGCAAATTTACCGCGGCCGCCATTTTTGTACAGAGTTCGTTTTTCCAGTATATGAGTCTAGGATTAGTGCAAATTTTCACCCGATTTATTTTTTGCTGAAATACGAAATCCACGAATTTACGTCCTCACGAAATGGTCTTTTTCACAAAAACCACGAAATTTCATCCCAACGAAATTAAATGATTTTACAGTAGTTCATGTATCATAATTTATTCCAACATTTACAATAAGCACGATGTTTAAAGACCGTATAGATCTACATGTATATCAAAAATAACAAAAACGAAATAAGTAACTAACTATAACATAACTAAATTAAAACCCAATATATTTCTTCAGTGTACATAATCTACCATAATTATGTTGGTCAATATACCGTGGGAAAGTTTGTTTTCAAACCCGTGTTCCGGACAGTACGGATAACGGTCTTTAGGCAATTCACGCGTAACCCGTACATCCTACTAACAGTGATTGTTTACATTAGGTTATCGAGACGGCGCGTGTCGATTTATTCAATCATTTTACCGATTTAAAAGGCCAATATTACCAGGTATTCGATGGGGTTCGTGTGATTTTGGGTACTTATGGTTTCGACGCTAATAAAGCACCCCTGTATAGATTGCGTCGAAATGGTTCTGAAACTGCGTTGTAATCAATATGGCGTCCAAAAATCAGCGAACCCCGTTCATGGTCACATGGTAAAACCAGCCAATGAAATAAATCGTTTCATTAAATGACGACATCGCGTATGATGTAAACAACATAAAAGAAAAATTAATACGCTAGTAAACTCTTATGCGTAGAAGTTCATTAGCATTAATAACATAATTGTTTTTAACAGAAATGTTTATAAAATGATTTTTTGTCAAAACATGTATTTATCATGAGTTTGTTTTACCTAAATGATTTGCATTAAGAAAATAAACGACGAACTATTTTCTGATTTAAAGGTAAACAATTGGCCAAAACATTTCGCTGTTATACAAATTGAGGCTCCACATGGGAAATTGTTTATGAACTTCATACAATTTGAGGCTCAACACGGGGAATTGTCCATAAACTTCATACCAGTTGAGGCTCACCACGGGGGAATTGTCTTCCAGCTCATTATAACAAAGTCCTACAATAGACCCCTTGCAAGTGAGGGAGACTTTTATGTGCGCACCGTGTCGTCCGCCATTTTGGCGATATTCAGCGATTGGAGAAAAGCGTTGCCAAGTCGGTAAATTTACATTGTGATTTCTCATCGAATATTCGTTTACATCAATGAGTTATGGCTTCAAAAACAACAGAAAAGAATGGGAATTCATATAAATACACACTAGACTCAATAGTTAGAGCTCGGTACGAGGAAAAGCTGAAAATTATTGGCGGTACTGACCCGTATGAATTGAACGTGAAGTCGTCATTTTCTGATGACAAGAAGTTACTTCCTGGTGTTACATATCCTGATATTGTGAACTACTTACTGGGTTCTCCTAGTCCATATACTACTGACGATTTAAAGAGCTTAAAGAGCCTAGAAGCGTACAATCAAGCACAGAATGGATGGGTATCTGATGTGAAAGCCATTGTAATAAACAGTCGACATTTGATTAGATCCAAGGTTTGTTATGTTTTTATAAGCCCTTGAATTAATAGTCTGTGGTCCTACTATATGCTATTATTACAACTGAATTAATGATTCACCATTGATAGTTGTATAACTCATTATGCATAAACATTCTGATAAATACACCGGGTGTGGTATTTAACTTTTGAGCCTACAATCTGTGTTGTGCTAGCTACACGACACTCTACCGACTGCGCTAACCAAGACAGTCTTCTACTAGCACGAGACACACATGTGATCATAACAATTTATTTTAAAATTGATGAAAGTACAACTAAAAGTGTATATTTATAAATATCCAAATGTAACCCTTTGGTTGCGCATATTCTTGCTCTCTCGATAATAAAGAGACTTTTCGTGGCCTACGATTACTATGAATGATGTAAACAAGTTATTGTCCAAAAAAAACATGCAGATCTATCCACTTATATTGTAACTCTATGTTAACAAACTACATATGGAAGTAACAATGTAATAGTATTGATGAAACTTCAATTAGCCTGTATATATGTAAATTAATTGCTGTTCTTTCGGACTTTATTTTGTATCTATAGTTGAAACACTATATAACATGCTAAACATGGTTGAGACTTAGCTTGGTACCTTGTATGAAGTATCTGTGTACATGTACATAATATTATATACAATGTGTTAAAGTTTGAATTATTAAATACAATATGTATTTCCTTATACAGTTTTCTTTTCATGTTTATACTGTAACATGTTACTTATTATAGTTACATGTTAAACTAGGTAGGCATAATGAATTGAAAATGTGTGGTTTAGGTTATAATGCTCAGTGGTCAAACTTTATATAATTATTGTAAGAATTTGAAGTGTATTTTTGTATGTTATTAATAATACACAAGGAACAACAATCTAGACCCATGTAACAGGTGCTGTAAAATGCTTGTTTTAAACTATAAGCTAAACCACACATTCTTTTTATTTTGCTTAACCTTAATGGAAATAGTTCATAGACAATAGGGCACAACTGTCTGGCTGGTGAAATGACAAGGCTAATCAAAACATACAATTGATTCACTTGTATTAATGAGAGCACAACACACAACAGCTATTTTGTCTATTAAGGGAAGCTGACCTTCACCTTTTGTGTCTAAGAACTCTATGGGTAATGTACTGCTGAGAATAGTGTATTTCTGTCTGGTTAGACCTATAACACGCTCGACATGAATTCTCACATTTGCAAGCTTTCTCGTAGTTTCTAAATCAATGGGCGACATTTGATTTTTCCCTTTGGTGAAAGCCGGGATTTGGACTTGAGCGCACAATGTTCCAACACTAGATGCAATGTCAAACCCTCGGTCAGCTAAAATGAGGTCTCCAGGCAATATATTATCCAAAAACCCACTTTGTTCAGTCACATGTTTGTCACTAGCTCTTCCTCCCCAAGAATTTGAAATGAATGAAATTGTTCCTTGTGGTGTAATACCTATTAGGAACTTCACAGTATTATGATGTTTGTACGCAGAAAATGTCTCATAACGAGCTTTAACCGAGGATGGTGTTTCGATGAAAACCTCAAAACAGTCGATTATCGCAGCACATTTTTTCCCGAAGTGTTTGCGAAACTGCATAGGCATTGTTTTCCGTAGCATTTCTCTATCAGGCCAGTGAACAAATGGTTTAAGTCTTATATACATCACATCAATATATTCATTGAATATCCTGGAGATTGTGGACGGTGACACATTGAATTGATATGCAAGAAAAATGTTTGATAAGTTCAGCCTAAGTTTCATCAATGTGAGCATTAAGCACTGGAATTTTGTAAGGGACAACTTTGCAGGCAGGAAAGTTTCCAAGTAATTAAATACAGTCAGCAGTACAGCATAACTACATAAACCTGTGAAGTATTTCACCTTGTCATCATTCCCAACAAAGGACTCCTGAGAATATGGCACTTGTGCCTTTATCGTTGACTTCATAGTGTCATTATGTGACTGTAGGTGACATAATTCATTGGTCATTGAGTCTAACACGACAGAGGTAATGTCTGTTTGAACAGCAATCTCAGGAACTGGGTTGGGTTCATCAACAACTGACTCACAGTCCATCTCGTTAAATGTCAATAGAGTGCGGGCTGCTTCTGTCCTGTCGTTCCTGGCTTTGCGTCGACCAAATCTAGAACTTATAACCTGAGATGATGGTGTAGTTGGAAGTGGTGAATGACCCATGTCTACAGTTGGTACCCAATCTGGACTGTCCCTGTCATACAGAGTAGATCTTTTCTCTAAAAAAGAAACAAGCAAAAATATAGCTATTTAAATGAATACTCGTAGCTTTATTATATAAGTCGTTGAAAAATGGCCAGTATGAAAAAGATCCGCACGAAATTAGTGCCTGTATGAAAAAAAATCGGGGACGAAATTATTGCAAGTACGAAAAAAATGGGGACGAATATTATTTGAATTTCTTCTAAATTGAAGTAAAAAGTGATCATACAAGGTACGATTTACGAAGCTACAGTTTGGTGATCATTATTTTATCATTAACTTACTTGATACAAAGTGATCTGAGCAGGTTCGAATGTTTTTCAAGTTCTTCCCCGTGAAATCTTGGTTCAACTTTGCCAGCCATAATCGCCGACGTTCTGTTGACAATTCGAGTGTTTTGTCACCTTCCCGAGTAATTACTTGTTGCAAACGATAAAATTGTTTATCTTTCTCTCTATCTGAACGATTGAAACACCCATAAACTCTACAATAGTTCACCATTTTAACAAATCTCTATAAATTTAGGCGTCTGCTATCGGCGGAGCTTATCAGCTTTATCTCCAAGATGGCGGACGGCTTATCTATTACGTAACGTGAAAGGGGTCTATACAGACACCGCGGTGTCGCGGTGCGCGGTGCCAATAAACTACAGAGGGTAAATACTAATAACCAAATCATGAATATGCATGCCCTTTATACCTAAGATATTAACACATGCTGGGAAATACTTGGACCAGTGCCAAAATGCAATGAAAGTTGACTACATAATCTCAGCCCGGCTATCACAGTAATCTTATGTAATGTAAGATTTGGGACCGTAAACCAGACTAATTAGCTCAGTGGAAAATACTAGGATTAAACATTTAGAGTATTCTTTGACATAATTCAGATGGTTTATGCCTGACTTAATATTATCTTTTTCAAAAGAAATGAAACGAAAATTAAATAGTGTTTGTTTTAAGAGTTTTCTTAAAATTAGTTACGGTAAAAAAAGGTTGTGTTGGTATGTTTTAGTCCCATTGTAGTAGAAATGTTTGACACTACAGTACACGTTTAAATATGTAGTACATTAAAATGTTTACATCTGTGGCGATAGGGGAATAGCTAATTATATAGAAAATGTAAAAATAGTTAAATGTATGCATGCAGTGTCTTAGGTCATTTAACACATACATACCATCTACTACGACCATTACGATTTTGTGTATTTTTTTGTAAAATGTAGTCCAAACTCGATACTTGATAGTATAGGTTCAGAAATTAAGTCAGTTTGGTTTAAAAAAACGCTTGTTTTATACAGGCATATTGAACCCTATGATAGATCCTTGCGTTCAAAATTATTTAAAAACTTTTGCGCTGCCTTTGATGCTTTTGCATCAAATAAGTCTTGTTATTATGTGTTCGTGGATTTCCCTTATTATCGCAGGAATATTGGTATGCTCAAAGTGAAAAGTCCATGGAGGGGCACGTGACCTGTTCTGGATGGTTTACGATTTCAAAAAAATAATCCAAATAAAATGAAGCATTTTGAAGAATGTCGTGAACTAGACTACTTCAATTAGTCCATGCGGATAACATCGGTCTTGGTCGCATTGCAATAGTTTATTTACCGAAGAAATCAGAACTGTCCGAAATTTCACTGTGAGCGCTAAGCAAATGAGACCATGTATCTAAACTGTTTTACTAACATTGCGTAAATGTCACGTAAGTTTACGCAAATATTTGTCACTTACGCAAATCCTTAAGTGTGTTTTACTAAACGATCGCAAGTTGTTGCATACATTTACGTAAAAATATGGAATATTGAACGTAGACCGGGCCATACTATTACCAATATAACGGGAACCAGAGTGAATAAATATACATAAAAGTTCGATAAATTTTGATGATTATAGTTCGTGCTAGATAATGTGGCAGTCGGGTCTATTTCACGACAGGTAATACATGATATTGATTACAGATAACTTTAAAAGAATATAATTATTTGTTGTTTGTCCGTTTCATTAAATACTATGTAAGTGGTAACTGTTGAAATACAGACTTAATATGGACTAGTGTTTGTTTACCTTTCAGACCAGTATGACTGCCTTGTGCAGCTAATCCTTTACCATCCATTTAATGACGAAATTTAACATTTAACATAGACAGTTATCCAGACAGTTAAGTTGCTTGGCCTTATCGTCATGCTTGACTAATTACAATGTAATATAAGCACTAAATAGTTGCAAGTAGTTATGTATTCTGTAATAGCTCAGGTGGTAACGCACAGGAATTGTAACTGAGCGATTCAAGTTCAACCCATCAAAGAAGTCTTTAGTATTTTTTTGAATTCATCACAATATTTTAATGTTATTTTCATATTTTACATCACTTCATCTGCTGTATCATGGTCTGAGTTACAGTCACACTCAGATAATGCATCTGTGACTTCGTGTTGGTAGTTACAATACCTAAGTACTAGCAATCAAAATTCTTGTGCTTTAATTATAATACGTGTACACAGCACGTTGATTGTGTACATGTATATTTAGGCTATACACTCTTTAATAATAGACTTAATAACTTTAATTACAGGTTTGTATCACTATTGGATAGAACTGATTATTTGGGCCATTTTTCTGTAAAACTCTTAGCTTTTAAATTTATAAAGAGGAGAAAAAGAAATAAAAAAATACATACAACTTGACAAGGTTTCGAACTCGCGGCCAAAAATATCGATATCGTTAGGTAGTATCTACGCACTAAACCACTCGGCTATGAAGTATGTTTGAATTGGTGGATGGTTAGAATGATTTATTATCACAAACCTTAACCATGGTTTACCTATTTCAATCAATTGACATTGTCCACATTGTGTCACGTGACTGCCACATTATCCTGCACGGACTATAAACAGGTTTATATTACTAATCACGGTCTATAACAACAAGTGACGGTCGAAAATCAACAGTGCGTGGCAAAAACTCCTCACTACGTTCATATTTGCTATTTACGCTTACTCCGACCTTGCGTAGAATTACGCCAATACTTACGACAAAACATGAGAAAGAATATCTTAGTAAAACGCATTTGTGCAAATATTATCGACGTACGCAATATTTACGGAAAACTTAGAGTTACGCTAGCGTAAATGCTTTGATAAAACAGTACCCAGGGTACTGTTTTACTAACATTGCGTAAATGTCGCGTAAGTTTGCGCATATATTTGTCACTTACGCAAATCCTTAAGTGTGTTTTACTAATCGATCGCAAGTTGTTGCATTCATTTACGTAAAAATATTGAATATTCATATTTGATATTTACGCTTACTCCGACCTTGCGTAGAATTACGCCAATACTTACGACAGAACATGAGAAAAAATATCTTAGTAAAACGCATTTGCGCAAATACTATCGACGTACGCAATATTTACGGAAAACTTAGAGTTACGCTAGCGTAAATGCTTTGATAAAACAGTACCCAGGTGTCTGCAGCTAAATAACCAAGGCGCTTCCCGGTCAACATAAATACAGTGAGCAATGAAGTACATTTCGTAGAGAACACATTGCTAGATTAACAGAAGCATGGTATATTGATACATGATAAATGTTTTTCAAATTCTTTGTGATAAAGTTCAAAATTACTGTTACATATTATAGTTGGTTATGTTACACTGTGGGGAACCCACGTGACCAGATGCTAATGTTCGGAGCCCATTTTGTCAACAAACCGCCTCGATTCAGGTAACATTTTTGCTTGTAACTTTCCTAATAACTGATCGATCTGGATGAAATATAGACCTAAGTGACAATATTGTGTACTTTTTGTTATTTGGGCAACGGCGCATTTCGTAAACCGCAATATGCTATGGTTCGGTTCGGAGCAATTCACTAAAACATGTCCTTAATAAATTACAGCTTCATTAAAAGTTACAATTTAATAGCGATAATGTGGGTCGCAAAATTAAGACGGACAAGCAAAATATTTCTGATAAATATGAGCAACAGGCAAAATTAGACGACATAAACAAAAATGCTACAGTTCGAAGCTGAAATGAAAATGCTACAGTCCGGAGCTATTTTCAGAAAAAGCTTAATTTTACCTGCAAAAATATTACCTGAATCGAGGCGGTTTGTTGACAAAATGGGCTCCGAATATTAGCATCTGGTCACGTGGGTTCCCCACAGTGTGTTAGATTAATCGGAATTGTCCGATATTACAAGTCAGGTATTTGAATTATTTGGACAGATACATTTAAACATACACCGGAATAAATTCGATCAGCTCCAAACTGCAAAAAACACATCCTAAACAATACCACTAAATCATCTGCCCGCAGAAAACTATTTGACTTGTAAAGCATTGTATACTCAACAAAACAAAAGATAGTATCCATCCTTGATATGTCTATATTTGAAAGCTCAATAACGAACTATTCTAGTGCAAATATTATGACTTTTTAAATGATCATGGTCTTTACACAAGGGCAATAAAGGATTTTGTTCAAACAATTGTATGCTCGTTCAAATTATTCAATCATAGACTGATGAACTGTTTTGATATTTTTAACATCAGTACATACACTGTTGCTGATCCAAAGAAAATCGAGTTGAGTTGCCAAAAATGTCTTACACTAGTGCCCGCGTCCAGTATCGAGCATAGCCTTTATTTGCCAGTCAGCTTTCTGCTGAAATATGACAGGCATATGAGTGCCTCCATCCGTGTTTGAACCCGGATTGCCAAATAATAATTAGACGACGCTAATAATTGAGCCACGGAGGCACAAGCCCAGTGTTGATTAAGTGTCTATTTTAATACATACAGTCTGGTTCGGTGTTAGGTATTCACAAATATTTAGTTGCCTCGTTACACAATATGACTTTACCTTGTTACATTCTATGCTACATTGTGTATTAATTCTGCCTAACTTCATCCCCATATTGAAAACAGCACAATGCAAGTCTCCATTTTCACTTAAATTATTTATTACAACATTATGTATGTTCGTCACATTAATCACACGCTGAATTAAACATCCAGTGTGGCTTTCTGTACGAAGAATATGCGCTATTTATCTAAATAATAAATATGTATGAAGTTCAATTAGAAAATAGTTTCGTATTTTCGTATCTTTGAATAGATCTAATAAATGATTTATGAAAACCCGTCCAGTGTTCTATGGTGTTTATTAAAACTTCACTTTATGAATGTGTTGTGATGTAAATATTTTGTTGATTCTGCATCACGATCCGCTTGTACGAAATTGCCTTTTTGTAAAATTATTCAATTTATTTATATGATATTGATTCACTGGTGACAGGAACAAATGCGTAGTTTCCTATAGCTCTAATCAAAGGGGTTCGAACTTGCACGAGGTAATAACCGACCTCGCACGCAGGAAAAATATTTAAAATATTTTCTTGGATGTTTAGAATCATGTTGTGGGCGTAATTATTATTTGTTTAAGTAAAAGTTGGGTTTGTTTTGTAAATAAATTATTAAGCTTGTGATAACACCAAGCCATAGTTCTATATATTTTCGTTTGGTGAAGAAATCACTGTCTGTTTAAATGAGATGCCGAGTGATTCTCGATCAGACATACAGCGAAATAAAGTATCTAAGTAAAAGCATTTATTTTGGAAAACTGATTTTAATCATTGTATGTTTATGTCTCTAACCCCTTTGGCTTTAAAATGTATGTTCCCTCATTTTAACAAGTTGTTTTAGTTGGTATCTGGTACACCAAAATGGTTCCAAATCAAGAATTGATCTCCTCTTATTGTGTTGGCCATAATGTTCATCAAAGATTACAATACTGCTAATCTGCATGTGAAGTTTTGCACCTATGGCTTTTGCTGTTGACGTTTTAGCCAGGTTATGAGGCTTCAAGTATGTTGAATACCTGAGTTTCATGATTTGTTTTCACATTTCTTGATGACTGTTCTGAGTGAATGTATGTCTTCCACATTTTTGTTTACCCGATAGCAATCGTCTGTTGCGGTTAAGTTTTCAAAACGGTTTCTAACTGATTACTCATGAACCTTCTTTTCTGAGATCATGTAAATAATTGATTGACTCATGAACACCCTTCCTGAGAACCTACCGATGATATATTTAGCAATAAATTCATTCGCTGTTCTCATACACCCTGGTACGATGTATATTGGGTTGTAGTACAAAAGTAGCAGACAGATCTTTGGCATTCACTGGCCACAATTTATTAAAACGATCTACGCAGCCATCTGAAAGACATTCACTGTGAAGCCATGTTTATACAAGTCAAATAGTTCCTGCGAGCAAATGATGTACCGACTGATGTGTATAAAATTAAGCATGAAAATCTCAAAATTGTGAAAAAAATAAGCGCGATAGGCAGGTAGCTTTCAAATTGGGAAAACTATATGCACGATAAGTCGACATATGAAATTTATCAACAAATTGTTAAATAATTTCATGTATAACAAACCAATTTTCAAGACACATAATTGCATATTATGACTCCCTTGTTCCATATAATATTTATATTCTTATAAATAAAACCTCATATCAGTCCATTAAAGGTATTATCATAAGACATGTTTTCAGTGTTCAACAATATCAAAGATCATAAACCAATTCCGATAATTCCATGACAGTAGACATTTAGAATTTTAAGTCTCTGAATAGACATTAACACTGAATGGTAATTCTCTGACTCTGGAGACCTAAAGAAACTATGTGTTGTTAATTTTATCAAGGGAAACAACCAGCACTTATTTTACCCGCTGATCCTAAAAAATCCGAAAAATAATTTACGGAGCGAAGTGCCGGGTACGAATTGTGTTGAGTACGAAAAAAATATTCAGGAGTCGTACGAAAGTGTTGAGTATGAAACGTTAGCGAAGAATTTATCCAACGATAAAACGTTACGATCTAAACTCGTGTCTTTATTATATTCTTTTAAATCGAGTTGCGTGTATATTTTTATCGCAGGGACAGGTTTTAAGGATAATTTTGTAGTTCTTTCTAAGAATTTCGACTTGCCCGGGCCGACATACGTCAGCCATCTTTTTGCGTAAGATAACCTATTTTCGTTCAAGAAAAATTTGAAATCTTGTAACGACCGGTTTGATTAGTCTGGTTCACGACATTCTTATAAAATGCATCTTTTTTTTGTTTGGATTTTTCTTTTTGAAATCGTAAACCATCGAGAACAGGTCACGTGCCCCTCCATGGACTTTTTACTTAAGGGAATCCAATATACCTGCTCGCTCAAGCTCGCAGGTAATAAAAACTAATAAACACATTTTCATAGTCGGTTTCATCACGCATGGACAATGACTCTGTTCTTGCTTTTAGTGAATACAGCATTTTATGTGTAAATCCAAGCTCTAAAAGCCTAGTGTGTCATGCTATTGTGAAGAGTAATAGAACAAAGGGAGGTAACTCTTCCAAAATTGCATTTTCAGCAAAAAAGTGAGTAGTTATAAACCAAAATTAGGCTTTATTCTTATCATTATTTTCTTAATTTCTGTCTCCGTGATAAGTACATAGAATTTAACACAACATTGATCAGCAAAGAGGATACATAGCTGCATTAACAAACTGATAAACACCCGATGAACATCCGTCAAAAACCCGTGACATTAGCTTTTGATGATGTCACCATTAGTTTACTCTGTTTGTAAAAATTATTATCAGATTGTAATAAAATCAATTGCATTGTAATTCCACGTATCCAAGCTACATATGTTGAAAATTTCAAGAAGATCAAACACTTTTTTACCGATTTATGGGTAAATATATACATGCACACTTATAAGATTTGTTAAGTGTATAGGCAGTACACACGTGAAATAAAGCGCGGTAACAAGTCACTTTTAAATTTTGTACTTTTTGTCGTCATTCTAGGGAAATATGATTAAAGGTTGAATCAATGTCTCAGTTTGTTTTTTATCTAGTTATTTCGCTGTTTAAAAAATAGAGCATTTATAAATCATTATTCCACCTGCTTGTTTTACAGTCAAAACCAGACCAGGTTATAAATGTCCCCGTGTCAAAATTTGCCAAAAGGGTCCCAATCCGCCATCAATTTTGAAATTGTTGAATACACCTTCATACGAATAACACGCCATTTTGGTCCGTAATAAATCAAGATAGACAGTTAAGTCATTATACGATGGTTTTAACTTACTTGTTTCAATTACTGTACACCATAAGTCCAGTGTCGGTTGCACTAGCAGACTTATTTCAATTGCTTCTCTCTAGGTACGCCCGTGTTACATTATACGTGTTATAACGTTGTTTTTGAAATTTCAAATGCATAATTATGTATTGTATCAAATGTAAATAATTGACGAGCACTGATTTAATAGAAGTCACGTTCGCGTGCGCACAATATTTATATTAGTATTCAAACCATTGTTATACGTTTTGGCGACAAATCCATAGATGCGATTGGAACTCCGTGTTAATAACGAATGCGTTAGTCTGACAAAAGTCTGTAACAGTTCAACTAGCAATGGCATTGTCGGCAGTAAGCAGTGCTTTATTAATTTGTCTTGTCAGCCTGTTCAGTTACGTTTACGGAGTATTGTGGTGGAAGTTTGAAATCTCTGAGAACGTAAGACTGAGTAATGCAACATTTGCCAGTTACTTTAACTGTGACTCGGGAGTCAAGTGTTCGGCAAGATGTCATACGGAACGATTTTGTGGATTCGCGCAATATTCTACACAAGAGAATAAGTGTGGTTTATTTAGCACACAAGTTTGTGGAAGCGAGGAAGCTGCTTCTCAATTGAACGTCTACAAGAGAATTCCTGTTGATATAACGGGTAAGCATTAACTGTTAAAATCATTCAAATGTTTGTACAGCCGCGAGCGTGGTCCAGTGGTGCGTGTGTTGGAATTGACCAGGACATCCGGGATATATTCCCGGTCGCGACAGGCCATACCCTTCCATACGCCTCACACGTGAAAACGTTACTGATATCTTGTAGAGATTTAAGATTTAAGTTTTTCCTGGTTAGGAAACAGTCCAGGAAAAACTTGTAAGGTGAATTAGAAATCTTAAGTAAAGTATGACAACTTGAACAAATCAATATTGACAACCCGAGCAACGGAATATCACTCTTGGCGAAATAATGCGCTGGGCCGCATCGCCGCATTTTCTCACGTTTATGTTTACGTAAGTGTAAACTTCATTCGCATTTGATGGCTAAACCATGATAAATAAAACAGAAAAAAACTTTTTTACTCTCAGAATGAGATTTGGTGAGGAATTTGAGTTCCGTTCGTGAGTTACATACCTACTCATATGTGTGTAATAGGTCCGTATCCTTTAGAAATACCTGTATTAACAAAAGAATTTCGTGCGCGGGTCTGTTGTACGCTGACCAGGTCTATATTCGAAATAAAATAGACCTGACCACGTGCACAACTGACTAAAACAGACACGCGCACGTAATTCTTTTGATAATACCGATCTTTCTAAAGGATACGGACCTATTCTTTTGTAACAGTTTATCGTTGGTATAAACACTGTGTAATCGTTACTTGTATGCGTTCAGTTTATTTCGCCAACGTTCATTTCAAAAAGCGTAATTAGCCGTTAAATAGCAATAAAGCACTTTCGGTACTAAGATAGCACGTGTATGAAAAGATACGACATAGTAAAAACTAACTAAAAACTACATGTGTCATATCAATACAAACTTAAAAGTAATGATTTGATAATTTAATTTGTTTCACATCAGTGCATGTCAGCATACATTTACATTTCAATTTAAAGAAAAAAACATTTGAAAAACATGCACTATCCCACAATAGATTTTCCTCTATCCCACCTAATGAAAACAACAGAAAATGAACAGGGGTAAATGTACATTCGGTAAATTTAAAACAGTCGAGTAGTTTGGTGTATTTGAACCTTACATTTATCATTGCAATAATAATTTAACAATGCAGAAGCTACTTGTTTAATGACTTTTTTAATATTCTATATTGTTGTGTAAGTTTTGCTCGTACAGACGTGTTCCATTAGCGCGATAAATTACGATTACAAATCAAAATACTGCAAGCCATCAAGCTCTAAAAGTAGGTTTAGCTATTAATTTTAGTTATTATTACTTATACGTTATAATTACTTGTTCCTTATGACACTCTTCACAAAAGTATAATGCCAGTGACATGTCCGACATATCAATTGGTCGTATGGCATGTAAGTCGGATAACATCCTCGTACATCGGTCTATCTGTGTAGGACAGACCTGGTCACGGTATTCACAAAACATCTCGAGCGCTGCGCGCTCCCTGTGTTCACGTGAAAACCGTGACCAGGTGTGTCCTACCCAGATAAACCTCCCACTCGGTCGATATCCTATACATACATCCGTATTATATGGTACAATACATTAGACTATAGGTCTCAGTAGCTAGCCAATCAGCATGGAGAAAAAGTGCTGAATAAATCCCGTATACCACACTTTGCTGTAGTATATATAACAATAGATTGCTATATACTATAGTAGGCCAAGCAAAATAATTGAGCATAGCTATAATAATGTATACATGCATTTAGCATAGAAAATGTGGATGCCAAACATTTTTGATACCAAGCTTAGTTTAGTCTATATTATAACAATTCTATATTTTAAACAAGTAACTAATTAAGAAATAATGAATACGTAGTTATGTTTTGTTGCGTAATAAAATATAGGCACGTGTTTGGATGCGTAGTAATTAAATCACGAGTGCGTAGCACGAGTGATTTAATGTACGCATATAAACGAGTGCCTATATTTTATAACACAACAAAGCACAGCTCCTATTTATTATTTCGATTCTAACATCGCCAATGCTTTACCATTTATAGCACAACAAGACATATTGACGTCAAACTACTTTCTTTCCTAGGTACGTTACCGTCACCGTTACGTCATTTGTCATTCTATATGACGTCAAACGTGACGTCATCAATCAGCTATATTTTATCGCGGTAATAAAAGATGGTAAGCTCAATATACGCAAAGAAGGCAAATCTCACGTGCTATGTCAGAATTGGACTTATTAGAATACATGTACATGTATATCAAACCTTTCTACATTTGTTCATTATTACTGCCATTATCTGAGACAACAATTTTGATAGATAATTAACCAATTAAGGTATTGCCAACATCTCTGCTTAGTGCTTACAACATTATCAGTAGAGGGTGAATGCCGTGGTAGCTTCGTATACAGTACGACCTCTCTAGGGGACATATGTAGTGCAACAACCTCTGTATAACAAACGTTATTACATGTATATACTTGTGTAAATTCTGTAGGGCAACAACTTCTGAAAGGGTCTCACTCTACAGAGGTTGTTCTGTACTATTGTGTCTTCAATAATAACGTGCAGATTAACCCTCTCTTCTAAGACATCATTTTCACAGAGTAGAACTTAAACCAACCAAACGATTAAAACAAAGTGTAGGGGTTCCAATGGTGTCTGGTGATTGAAGTAAATGACTTTCATACTATCACAACCCATACTTTACAAATGAAGACCTCGCCTTCAAGACCTCCTTAAAATAAAGACCACTACTTTCTGTTCAATGACTTGCACATTATTCAACCTCAAATTCACAGTGAAATTGCACCTATATGAAGATCACCACTTTAACAAGATTGGCTCAGAATTAACCATTTTTCGTTCCGTTTTCATCTGTTTGCTCTTTGATAGAATGATGCAATCACTCAACATTATTGAGATAAGTTTTTTACAGTCCCAAGAAGGAGTTTCATTATTGCGGTTTTACTGTAAATAGCTTAATTTTGCCACTTAGATCTATATATGCATCATGCAACACTTAACATATTACACCAACACTTAAATGGTTTATCATACCCTATGTACAGGTCGATTTATAGGCAAAGTGTACCTGATAAACAAAGATTATTTATCTATAGTCTAAGTCAGATAGAACGGCTCGTAGGTGTTGATATGGGATTATAATCCTCGTTTCACTCGGAGTTATAAATCCCATATACAACATCTACTCATGTTCTATCCTATACATAGACAACTTCGTGTGATCGCCTATCAAAATATCGTTATTTCACCTTCAGCTTTCGTGTGTTTGTGTATTTCACCCTCTAAAATCTTGTTCGTGTCGTCGTGATTCGGTTTTTTTGGGGCCAACACACGAAGATATGAAATGGCAGAAATCAGCCATCATAGTTTTCAGTTTCGTCTGAGCCATATGAAAAGAGTACACTTTTCTGACGTTACTAATGCGGTGTATCTGGGCGAGTACCATGTTATACTTGCCATCTAAATCTATCAACTTTACATGGTTGATCAAACACCGTTATTCTATTATGTGATATAACGTAACTGTTTGACATTACATGACATTCTGTGACAGCCCTCGTACAATGTATATATATTCTTTATTATCGTCTTATTTATGTACATGTACATTCATAAAACTTTACACATTATAAAACAGTTCAAATGTACATAACCATTCACCATTGAATTATAGGAAACATAAAAACTCATAAAAGCACCATAATAACAACATTATCACATTACTGACTTTAAGCATTATTTACACAGATAAAACTGAGAAACTGTTGTTAATTCATTGTTTTAAAGGGTTGTTAGGAATTTGAGATCTATATCATTTAAATAATTTTTTTGTAAATAAAGCACTAATGCGCAAATTAAAAAACACCTTAAAATACCAATTATCACCCCGGTCAGACCGTAGATGAACTGATTAACAACAGCCTCTTAGTTAGGATGAGATAAAAGAAGCAAATAATAAGAAAATTTGTCAAGCACATATATCTATATAACACAAATATATTAAACTACCTATATAAAACATTTTCCCTGGATTTTAAAATCATAAAACAGGCTTTGGCACTATAGCTTTAACAATATCGTTGTTGGATAAAATATAGATCAACTTTTCTTCATCTATCAGTTCGGCAAAAGTTGTATTGATATCAGAACATGCATTAAACAATTCATTTCTGATATTGCAATATGCTGAACAATATAAAAGTACATGTACATTTGTAATTCATTTTCGATGTTATCAGTATTGCAAATTTGACAGAGTCTGTTATTAACAGTTATATTCTCATACCGCCCAGTTTCAATTCTTAGGGTGCCACCCCACATCTAAATTTAGTTAATGCAGTCCTATGTGTTACCGCCACTAACATAGACAAATAGCTCTCTCTCTCTCTTTCAAAATCTTGCTTTAACATTCTATATGTTCTTAACTTATTACCACCTCTACCACTTATTCCGGTATTACTATTAAGCTGAGCATGTACAGATCAACACATTTGTCACAAAAACATTTCGAGGTCATGGTAAAACATAATCTAGATGGTTCTTCTTTTTTTTTCTACTCCAAGGTTATTCATATTCTTGATAGACTTGAACTGCCAGTTTTTACAATTATTTCCACTTTTAGACAAACAATTTTCAAATATGCGATAATTAATTCTTGACTGTTCCATTTTATTAATTCTATACCACTGCTGGCACCCAGATTTCATTTGTTTAATATGTGGTGGCTGCCAGGCCATCTCACCATATAGGGCTGTGTTGGGTGTGTACTTACCAACGCCCAAATAATAGCGCATGGCCCTGTTTTGGACTGCATTGATACAGGAGTATGATGTGTTGCCCCATATGGAGGAACTATATGCAATAACAGACCACACACATAAATCAAACAGTTTAACATAAACATTATATGGCACAGACCCAAAATGTTTACATTTTGCAAACAATAA
The DNA here is from genome assembly GCA_947247005.1 of Spisula solida. Lineage (NCBI taxonomy): Eukaryota > Metazoa > Mollusca > Bivalvia > Venerida > Mactridae > Spisula > Spisula solida. Next base: position 40,576,759 of record OX365956.1, read on the forward strand.
ACTCAGCGCCCTGTTCGCGCTTTGTGCTACACATTTGACAGTCTTATTAAAATCTAAATGTTCATCTAACAAAACACCAAGGTATGTATACACTCCCTAAAAGTTCTAACCCGCCATTTTATATTTCATTCCCGTTTTGTGAAAAATGCGTGTATATTCACCTGAAATTTCGCATACCGATACATGATTAAGAGATGCAACTGAATATTGGTTTATTTTGAACGTTTTGCAGTTAATTTCAGTGCATTCGGTGAATTGCGTAAAAAATACTAAAAATGCATTTTTGCACGTGCTATGCATGTGGACCAGAAATCACGCGCCCATCAACAAAATCGACATTACTGATGACTGTTCATCTTGAAAAACACTTAAAATACCGAAACTGACTCGAGAGGAACACTCATGAGTTTACGAAAAAAAACTGTGAACACAATTTCTAGTTGACATTTTTTTATTTTATTAATATTTTTTAATAATGCATTTATTACCCCTAAATTTCACATAATGACATATGAATAACCAATTAAGCCAACTATGTGTTTATTTTGGCCTAGTTACGGTCTAATTCACCGTTTTAGACTTGTTACGTAATCTAGAATAATTTACACGTGTAATGCATGCGCGTCGAAAAACACGTGTTTATGTACGGTTTTGGTGTTAGTGAAAATTATCCTACGCGAAAAACACCTAACATGTTGAATTTGGCACGAACAGAACGCGGTTGACCTTTCGGGATGTCATCAGTTTTGATAAAGTTGCGGCCCTTAGTATTGCTTTTTATTACAAAAATGATTATCTATTTCGATGGTAATTGTTATTTTAATGATTATTTCCGTTTTTTTCATTCACAGAAACCTTCAATTTTTAAGTCAACAATCAAGCAAAATTTGCAAAATTGCCATTTCATTGAAATAGCCTTTGTGAAATTTTGTTGTAAGATTCTTACACTTCATCCAAGTTAGTTTTGCGTCAATTTTGGCATGTTACGTGTTATTCTGGGAGGGCAGACATCGGTTGTGCTAAATGTTAATGAATACGTGTTTGTTGCGTTGCAATATGCACGTGTTCATGAACAATTTGGGTGAAATATGCTGTGACTTTGTAATATCGACTTCATTACGTAACGCGCCTGTAACAGTTACATGGCCGTTTATCTGCAAAAATGAATCAATAATTAAATGCAAGTATTCTTCAAGTATTGATAAGCAAAATTTCATGAGAGTACGTGCAGTATTAACAAAATTAGAACACATTTTATATTGTGGAGGGTTAGAACTTTTGGGTAGTATATTGATTCACGATGTTTAACTGTTTTTCTCCACATGAACAAATGTAAGCCGATCCACTAAATTATAAATGCAATTATGACGAATATGTACCATATTACTTTTTTGAGCATTTACAAACATAGAATTATCATTACACCATTCATTCAATACATTAAGCATACATTGAAGATCATTTTCATTTCCTGCAACAGGTACAATATCATCCGCATACAACAAAATACACACATCTTCGTTATTCAAACCAACACCCTTACCGATCGCTTTTATCTTAACGGCTAGGTCGTTAATATATAAATTAAAAAGTAAAGGTGATAGAGAACAACCCTGCCGAAGACCACAATGAACATCAAACCATTCGGTATGCAATCCATTGAGTCTTATACACGAAGCAACTGAATTATATAATGATTGCAAGGCTTCGTACATTTTTCCATTGATACCTAATTTAGATAGTTTGGTCCACGGAATACGTCTATCAATAAAAATCATAGGCTTTTCTTAAATCTATAAAGGCACAAAATGTAGATAATTTAGACTTTTTCCTTGTTTATATTATGTTTGTTACAGACGACACGTGGTCAATAGTACTCCGGTCCTTTCTAAAACCATTCTGTTCATCGACAATACTACCATTACTCTCAGTCCACTTAGATAAACGTTGATTTAATATCGAACAGTATATCTTATACATAGTACATGACAATGAAATACCCCTGTATGATAGTGGATCTCTAGGGTCCGTAGTGCTAGATTTTGGAATCGGACAGTTAATTACTTTCTCCAATCAGAAGGAATATTTCCTGTCTTAAAACAAACATTATATAAGATATGTTAAACAGAAACACAGCAATCATTCTTTAAAATTTCCATAGGTATGTTATCATAGCCCCAGGCTTTACCATTTTTGGCCTTATCAATGGCATTCTTAACTTCTAATTAACATAGAGATAACATCATTTAAGACATCATCATTATTCTGTGTGACATCATCATAATCATTATTTCTAGGTACATGTACACTTAAATTTAGATCCGGTTTATTAAACAGATTGCAGAATTCATTCTTTCATTTATTCAGTACCACATTACGAGGGTTGTTCAAATTGGAATGCAACTAAGCCCATACATTTGTTTCCTTGATAGATTCTATTAAAACTAGCCTTTGATCCTACTGCAGTATTCATCCCCGGTATATATGCGAAGTTTCATTCAGATATTCCATTTTTAAAATGCAATTTTATTATCATTCATAGGGTCACTGTGCATATACTGGACACGTGCCAAACCGAGATCTTAACGTTTCTGATATTTCTTCCGTAATTGTTATTAAAGAGTCGTTTGAAACAAATAAAGATCACAAAGGACATTGCTTGACAAATCAGGATGGTCGGAAAGCTCAAGAACCTTCACGCTTCTCAGAAAGTCGCGTTAATGGCTGCTGCAGGTGGAGGCCCATTGCTCTGCAATAGCATGTCATCCTTCAAACATGTGGTTTGAGAGCGATTGTCGGAGTATTTCTTCAATTTCTAAAGGAATTTTCCCTTTTCGAGCTTGGCATTTCCCCATTGTCTATTTTTTACATCAAATCTAATGGTAGAAACTTGGTTTATATAGAAAGGGTGTACATTTCTGCTGACGCCCATTGTGCGTTTTGCATTGCATACTTTTGTTCTGTCTTTGCTGGTCCATATTTGTTTAAGGATTTGTCGCATTGGTGAAAAAATGAACCCGTGTCTCGTTTATGGTCATTACATTTGCAAACGGTCGACTTTTTTTTATCTAGAAACTGGTTTCAACTATTTTGTGGACAGTTTGCAAGGGCATGTGTGTTGGCGTCCATAAGCAGATAGGGGTATCCAAAGTATATTTATCGTCCAAATTTTTGTAATATGTTTGATAATTGTATGAATAGCTCCTAATGATGTGCCAACACATTGAGCTACTTGCCTAACTTTAAATATTCCACCAGTTTCCAAAACAAATATGATTTTCGCAATCCTTTTATAGTATATTGCGGTATTTGGATGGCGTTCATGGAGTTCCTTTCCAAATAAAATTACACCACTTTTAAATTGCGTAAACTATCAAGTAGTTGATGAAAAAGACATAACATGCCACCATTTCACCAAACATGTTATGTGAAATATTGTATTTGTTCCCGCAGTAAAAAAACAACGATTTAAATAGGACCGAATTTGGCCAGAAAAAAGTGACATTTTTCCAATAATTCAAGCATTAGTATACACGAGTAGACAGTGTTAATTGACCTATTGTTGCAGCTACACTGAACGGATTTTAAAATGTGAGGTATCAATTTAAAGCTAATTCAATGTTCGTTGATATACAGCTTACTATTCTTAAAAAATCATTGACACAAGAAAGGTATGGCATCACTTGCATTCCAATTTGAACAACCCTCGTAACATCAGTAGAAATGCCAGTTTCAGTTGTCACTTCCATTGGAATAGATTTATAGCGAGAATGAGCAACACCTACTTTACCAATAGTTTTCCTAAAATTATGTTGGTTACTATTACAATCAGACATTATTTCTGTTTGAACTGTACGTAGCAAGCGTTATATTTTCGTATGAACATTTATACTTGCCGTTGTCTAAATGTACAAATGTATTTGCTATGTATGTTTTGTAGCAACCAAAGGTCGATACCGGTTTTCTTTTCCCTTCTGTATTATGTTGTGTTGCCATTCACATTTAATGTTATTTTTTTATTATGACTGTTGTAAGCAAATGTTTTCCCCATGAAACATCGCACTAAAAGGTCATTAATCTCTGCTAAACGACCACACACTCTATCTCTCTTTCCACGCACAACTCTTGCAAAATCTTGCGCTAACAACAACATTTCACTTTTCGAGAAAAGACCCTTCAAAGATTCATATAATTATGATAATCTCACTCAACATTGGTCGATTTGCAAGAAATAATCAATATTGTTATTTGTACTAGAATAAGCTATCTTCACCATGAATTTTAATACACCATGAACAACAGTTCATTCTAAAATTGAAAAGTATGTTTTTTGATAGGTCTTAAGGAGGTACGCGCACCTTTGATCTAACGATCGAATTTTCCTTGAAACATCTTAAAATGACAGAACAGTCTTCTAGAACAACATTGAAATCATAAAAATGATATGTCACCAGGCTCGTTTTCGACTAACATGGCTTTCTAATGACCTACCATTGTATTTTGTTCATTTTATCTATTTCCTGCATTTATGGCACCATTATGTTATAAGCATATACATTTGAACAATTGTAGGGACTTATTATGAACCCATATTATTCACAATTTTGCCTGTCCCCACCCACTTTTCATACATGCAAAACAATAAAAAGTTAAAAATATCTAATTTGTGCAATAATATTATGTTTATTATCATTAATCAACATTCATATGCGATCATTGAAACTAAAATTCATGTTTGTTCTTATTTAATACGATTTTGAAATTTCGCGCATGCGCACAAGGCAGCTCGTACCTCCTTAAAGTGTAACAATATTTCGTTTGTATTTATTATTATACTGAGCTATCAGGAGATAGCACTTGAAATAAGAACTTTATGCGAAACATTTTCATTTATTTTTTAACATTTTCATGTCTCCAAGGAATGACGCCATTTTTAGAATTTTTTTCGACATTTGTTACTATTATAGTGCGCTATCTCAAGTACATAGCTCAAAATAACCCTTACTTTGTAGTGTGAAATGCTAAGATAGATCATAGTTAAACCTTGTGTAGTAAATAGAGGTCACAATTGTGGCATAATCTTTATGAAACTCGGTCACAATGATCATCTGTCAAGTTAGATGTTGGGTCATACAGGGTCAAAAACAAGGTCATGAGGTCAACTCAAAGAAAAACCTAGTTTATTCACTACAGGTCACAATTTTTACCTAATCAGTATGAAATTGGTCACAATGATCATCTCAACAAAATATATGTTAAATTTGACAGGGGAGCGACCTAATATAAGGCCCTTTGGGCCCTCTTGTCTGTAGTGTATTGCCTCTCTGTATTTTGATGTCGTTTTATTTTCGTTTGAACATTTATACTTGCCGTTTCATGTTTGCTATATATGTTTTGTAGTAAGGTGTATATAACTGACCGGCCCTCTGGCCTATTGATACTTCGAAATAAACTTACTTACATTACATACATTATATCCGGTCAGATAGTGCTGCCGATGTTAGTGTCTACAGAAAAATATTACTATTAATTCTAAGAAAACTAGCGGTTTCAGCCATATACACACAGAGGAAACCACGGTATGCACGAACTTACCGATAAAACATAGCTACGGCTGAATGACTTTAAACAGCAAATAAGCTTCAGAGGAAGAAAATAGTGCTGGTTGCTATGTCTTTATGTATAGTCAAATGCAGAATATTGGCTATGTTAGGATCGAAATAATGAATATAAATATTTACATTGTATATGTACTTGTTTTTTATCTACGAAATCGTGATTTAATCACTACGCATCCGAACTCGTGACTGTGCTTTATTTAAGAAATAAAAATCTGTTCGTGTTTATTGTCGGTGAATAAAACACAGGCAGGAGTTCGGATGCGGAAAAATTTAATTTAATTTTCCGCATCCGAACGAGTGCCTGTGTTTTATTCACCGACAATATACAAGAACAGAGTTTTTATTTCGATTCTAAACACGATAGTATCCCGTACTATTTAACTGCGCGCATTCCACTTTACCTGTTTACCTTTCACGATTGCTGAAATTGAGTGACAATAGCTGGTACAATAACCTCCCCCGACACCGATACATACCGGAAGTGCATTTTACTACGAACCGGAAGAATAATTTACTACAATGTTTACAGTTTTCATTCATAAATATGTCACGTGATATTTATTTCACACGACGGTAGTTGGAACTATTTTTGAAACGCACATGTTGATGTTCGATGTATTGTGAAGAAGCGAAACACATTTTTGCAGTTTAATTTGTTTATTTGCAGAAACAGCAGTAACAGTGTATTGAATAAATGCTTATTATGTATTTTATTGAGTTGTTTTGCCATTTTAGAGCGCGCAAACAGATATGACCAATTTGCTGTTTACGGGGCGTAAATAGTAACAGCCAATGTGACAGCTATTTATTATGGGGGTAATAAAACATGGTTCGGTTTGCTCTTTGTGTATTGGATTAATCCGCGGATCGTGTTAGAATCTACGATAAAACTCACGTACATATAGCTGTGTGAAGTTGGCTAAACATACGACATTCAAAAAATCATCGAATGCCGTCCAGCTCGACATTGGACGACATTGGACGACATTCAAAAAATCATCGAATGTCGTCCAGCTCGACATTGGACGACATTGGTCGACATTCAAAAAATCATCGAATGTCGTCCAGCTTGACATTGGGCGACATTGGACGACATTCAAAAATCATCTAAAATCGAATTTCGTCCAGCTCGACATTGGACGACATTGGTCGACATTCAAAAAATCATCGAATGTCGTCCAGCTCGACATTGGACGACATTGGACGACATTTAAAAAATCATCAAAAATCGAATGTCGTTCAGCTCGACATTGGACGACATTGGACGACATTCAAAAAATCATCGAATGTCGTCCAGCTCGACATTGGACGACATAGGACGACATTCAAAAAATCATCGAATGTCGTCCAGCTCGACATAATTTTTGTATTTGATAATTTTGAAGCTCAAATCTATTGTTTTACACAAATTTGTTTTAAGTGTCGGTGGCCATCATGTGACTATAACATTTGAGGCTAATACATAAAAACAAGTATAATTGTTATTGCGTTACCAACAGAAGCCGCCGAATATCACATTTAAAAAGATGGTACGTATATCCAAGATGTACAATTTAAAATACATGTACAAGTACAGTCAACTCTTGTTGTTATCTCAATTTTTCGGGACCATGAAAATTACTTCGACATAACAAAAATTCAAGATACGTTCGATAGTCACTTTAAACTCTATTCCCAATGTCCCCGTTTGGCAAATTCAGGGAAACCGTTTCTTACTGGAGCGACATGCCTTGCGTCGTCGTGAACAACCGGGGTCCAACGGGATGATCCGAGATGAACAGTGACGGACCGCTTAAGCCCCATTCTCACAGTTCTGTATTGGCAACCCCGGAGAGTCCCGGTTTGTAATCCGGGAGGGGGTGCTGGTCTAACCGGGGATGCGACCGTGGCGGCACCGTGAACAGCCGGAATCAACCGGGACGATCCGTGATAGACCGTGATGGACCGGCTGACAGCCTCGGTTGTTTAAAATCCGGGTATAACAGGGACAATACTGGGGAGTATCCGTGGCTCTACCGTTCAAATACCGTAACATATCGGATTTTCAAATACAAACCCGATTGAGAGCCTGTCGACCTCCGACATAGAACGGTATAGTCCCGTGTCGTACCGGTGGCGGCAGGGGTAGTTACGGTATAAGCCTGTTACAAGCCAGTTTAACCCCGGAATATAACGTTACATCTACGGTTAGGGCAAAAGGTCCAGGTTTCATCACGGTTAAGGGCGGCGAAGTTGGTTTGACTATGGCTATATACATCGGAAACTGTATGATTTATCCAGAAACCGAGGCTTCAAATTGAAACATTCTACAGAAGCGTATTTATAGTTGCATCCAAGGGTACCTCAATAACTATTTGAAAGAATAGAACATTGAGCATCTAGACAAGATTTTTCGTACGTGAATAATCTTGCACCTAGTTCAAACTAGCAAACTAGCTTTAATTAGCGCCCAGGTCAGACAGACACGAATAATCATTACACACAAGGGTTCTGGCGAGTCACAAAGTCTATGATCCGTGAGTGGCTAAGGTTGACAATGGTTTTGAAGGAACTGATGCAGTTACCGGACGGTACGCCAAGCCGCACGACATTAGATGATTTTTTGAATGTCGTCCAATGTCGAGCTGGACAACAATCAATTATAGATGATTTTTTGAATGTCGTCCAATGTCGAGCTGGACGTCAATCGATTTTAGATGATTTTTTGAATATCGTCCAATGTCGTCCAATGTCGAGCTGGACGACATTCGATTTTTCATGATTTTTTTAATGTCGTCCAATGTCGTCCAATGTCGAGCTGGACGACATTCGAATTTTTGATGATTTTTTGAATGTCGTCCAATGTCGAGCTGGACGACCTTCGATTTTAGATGGTTTTTTGAATGTCGTCCAATGTCGTCAAATGTCGAGCTGGACGACATTCGATTTTAGATGATTTTTTGAATGTCGTCCAATGTCGAGCTGGACGACATTCGATTTTAGATGATTTTTTGAATGTCGTCCAATGTCGTCCAATGTCGAGCTGGACGACATTCGATTTTTGATGATTTTTTTAATGTCGTCCAATGTCGTATGTCGAGCTGGACGACATTCGATTTTTGAATGTCGTCCAATGTCGTATGTCGAGCTGGACGACATTCGAATTTTGAATGTCGTCCAATGTCGTATGTCGAGCTGGACGACATTCGATTTTTTTAATGTCGTATGTTGAGCCAACTTCACACAGCTCGTACATATTCGTTATTTTTTAATTAATTGCAGATTATCTTGTACAAAGCGGCGCTTTCCTGATTCCTCACGATAGTGTAACCCAAGACAACGCAGAACACTCTATTGATGGAGTTATCGCCACGTTTTCGTACACACATGCTGGGGATTCATGGTGGGCAATGGAATTTGATAGCGTTTGGCCAATTGCAAAAGTGACGGTCACTTATTTCCGTAAGTACAGTCCGTTTAATCAGGTCTGTCACTTGTATACAAACATTGCAAAGTAAAAGTTAATAATAATAAGAGAATTTGTAATGCTTATATAAACAATGTTACGAATAATTTCCTTCTCTTTTCTAATGCTTCTCCTTCAACTCATGGTTCTTCTTCTTTCTCATCTTCCGCCTCTTCTTCCACTTTTTCTTATTCTACTTCTTTTTTCTACTTCTTCTTCTTATTATAATTATTATTCTCCATTGTATTTCAGGACCACACGACCAGATGTTGTTTGTTGACATGTCTGGTACACAGTTTACAAATGGACCATGTCCTTGGATCCAAGGCATGTACGGTGTTACAGCGTGTGTGTACCTTCCACCTACGGGCTGTTGGCATAATGCTTCGACCATCAACATCACCACTCCCAGCACTACTTTAGGGTTGAAGATTCACGAAATAAGCATTGAATCGTGAATGTTTAAGAGCACACGTTGACAAACTTATTTCCGGGGTTTCGGTCACAATACTTCAGTTATTTGTTTAAAAGACCAAAATTGCATACATTTCTCCGTTTTATACATTATTATGTTCCTTCGTTTGCCGAATGTACGATTGATCTGTGTTAACGTATAATTTACGTTTGGAATTACGATAGAAAATTAGGAAACATTTTAGTAAAACGCATTTGGGCAACTATTACGGGCTTACGCAATTTTTACGGAAATCGTTGACATACGAGGCGCGTTCAATATATAATGACCATGCCCGTGTGCATTTTTCTATGACAAGGATAAGAAGAATTCTACGATTACTTTCCCGAAATCAAATTTCAGTGGACAATTATTCTCAAAAATTCGCATTGTCTATTACTAACCCTTGAAAAAGACAACAGAAACACCGTTCCGGTAATTTAATTTTATTGATTTTTTTTACGAAATATAGCAGAAAGGTTGATAGTTCAAGAAATGTTAATTATATTTTCAAAAATCAAGTTTTCTAATTCGTGAACAAAATTAGCCAGTCTCCAGGAAAACCTGCTATTTTGACAAAAATATTGATTTTGAGATTTTCCATAATCTTAAAGGATCATGTTAATAAAACAAAATGCAAAAAACAATTTGTAAATATCTTGATTTTGAGGAAGTTACAGCTGTTTTTGTACTGTCCCTATTTGGTTCCTTTTGCGTGACGTCGCAAACGTCATTGAAACGTTGGTCGACGTTACTGCAACGATGATTTCATAATTACAGCATTTGGTCAATTCTTGACATAAATTGTTCAAAATAGTATCATGTTTTAGAATTATGTTTAATTTGTTAAAATATACATCAAAATTAAAATGATTTGCATTCAGAGAAAGGCTATTACTGCTTTATACAACTAACTCCTCGTTTTTCTCAATGGGAGTACTTTTCCGGAATTGGTCACCATAGCAACGAAGTATGTGATTTCGATATAATTCATAAGAAATTTTAAAGCTCAGATATAGTACTATATTGGTAAATTACTTAAAGTAGAATCAATAGATATGTATTTTTCTCATTTTAGAGCTTTATATAAACCTTGTTACATAAAAGTAAGTACATAATGTCATTATAGCAGGTTTTCCTGGAGACTGGCTCATATATTTTATATATTGAACGCACCTCGTAACCAAGGGTAAACATTTTAATGCTTTGATAAAACAGTGACACATTGTATATCGGTTGTTTTGAAACAGTTAATTGCCTTAAGTGTTTAATTTCACTCAAAAATCATTATTTTATTGTTCACCATGAAATAAAGTTATTCCGGATGTCAAGTGGATATATGTGCCGCTGGGCAAATTATGAATAAATATAGTGGTTCAAATGTTGAGCCAAATTGAAACGGTTTGTGCATTATACATAACGATATCAACAAATACAAATGTACATACGCAAACCGTTTAATTGTGAATGTATATACAGTATTTGTATGTAACAAATCGAGATATTTTATGAACAAATACTGTATTTGCAAGGTAATCACATGACAGTCAACACAATATATATACACTTACACACACTCCCAACGCAACACCTACATTTGTCATAATTTCTCAACTATTTTTCCATGGATAAAGTTTAAACTTTGCATGTTAATGGATACATATTCCCTGCATGTTTCCTAGAATTTATATGAAAATCAGTTCATTGAAAGATAAAAAGAGTGTTTAAATGGTCCGCTTGCTTCATACGTTAGGAGAGTAACAATAAAATTTCTTCTCAAAGATTAAAATATAGAGATGTGCAAACATGTCTGCAAATTCTCATCTAAAACTATCGCCAATGCGATACAACAACATTACCCTATCCAAAATGTCAGTATCGCGTATGCCCTCAATGTCCTGCAACAACTGCCGGCAATCTTCGCCTAATTGATCCACACACGTTAAACAGCACGTACCTTGAGATACGCCTTATGTTCTGTAATGGCTGAACGTTTCGTAGCTGACGTTAAAACGGACGTAAACGTCTATCAAGGACGTCCCACGTTTGTTCCATATGAATGTATTCCAGGAAAAATGCTGGTTATTGTAAAACATCACAGCCCGACCACAATTACTTTTCACATGAGAAGAAGTCATGAGTGACTTTGTCAAGCGGACACGCGGGTGACGTTAACGGATATAAACGTCTTGTCGTACAGAGGACACACGCGACGCATCTGAGCGAGACCTATCTGATAAGCTCCTAGTGATATTTACGCGTTGAAATAATGTGGCGATAGTGACGACGTCAATTTGCAAAATTCCACTTTCCAGCATTCAAAAAACCCATTCTTGATTTTCCATTTTTATTCGTGACATTTAAATTGTTTTAATTTTCTAAATGTCCTTGTGAATCCAACTTCAGCATGTAACTGCGCTTTAGTCAATCGGACATACCTCTGTAAAGGAGCACGGAACGCACGTGCGAATCGTGAGTCGTACCATACCTGGGCACATCGGGACCAGATCGGGATTTTTTTCGCTTGGAAAGGTGCGTTCTTACCTATGGTGTGTCGATAATCACGGGAATATTTTGGAAAATAAAAAAATCATTCCCTTTTTTCAGTGTAGCATTTTTTCTTGACGTCAGTATATATAATGACGTTAATAATTTAGATATTAAACAATTATTACTTTGAATATAAAACTCAAAACAGCACTTACATTCAATAGTGTCCAATTGTTGTGCACATTCCCAGACAATATTAGCAAACATTCCGTAAATGGTCTGCCTAGTCTGATCGGTATCAACAGACAATTTCCGAAAATTATTGAACCGTGGCGCACATCTAGTCGATTCATAAAATTTTGATGCACTAGATTCATTTGTTGAAAATATAGCACGGAGAATTGACACGATCCTGACCTTTATGCATGAATATATTATAGGGTTCTTGCGTTGAATATATAAATTTCCGCGAGCAAATCGTGCAACATCGGTCCTTTAGATTTGTGTTGGTATTACACCTCGAGCGTCTTCGTGATACTGCCCGCTTATGAAAACACACAATCGGGATGATAAATAAAGACAATAAATCAGCTGTGAAATTATGCTAATAGAAGTTCGAGAGTCGTGTCAAATTTTCTGGACTATATCACTGGAATGGATTGCAGAAATACCCTGATCTAGCTACAAAAACTCACCGGACGGTCTTGCCACATTCCAAGGTCATTGTCCAGTTGTTGATAACGGATAACTATGTAGTTATCATTAAAACCTTTTTAAAATATGCAGCTTGGATTTGTGTCGAACCAGTGATCGAACGAGAGGTCAGATTGAACAAAAGCTCGTCACAGTCAGTAGCGTAAGTACGACATGCTTTTCAATTCGACTACCAAGTCCATCTGTAAAACTAGATATTAGATACTTTTATTCCTCCAAATATATGCAGAGTATAACGTAATTATAACTATGTACAAACAACACTGCAGCAACATATAATGGTAACACCGCTTCCGTTAGACGTAAACAAATCAACAAGAACAAATACGTAAGAAGTGGAAGGTGTTAACGCAGTAGTGGTGATAAAAACAACATAGACGTGTAAAGTAAAGTATAGCGAACTGAAATATCTAAATAATTTTATTCGGGAACTTTGAAAAAAGTGATTTTGATCAAAGGAAAAACAATCAGTGTCCCGCCAAACTTTTTGTTGAAGTATACTCATCGATAAAGATATGGCGGATCGCAATTTAAAATCAGATCCTTGCATGCGTAAAAGAAGTGACACTTCAAGTATAAGTGAAGTAGATACGAACACCAATGTAGATGATCAGAAACAAGATGAGACTTCAAAGCAGAAAAAAGAAAAAAATCCCAAGTATATACTGAACTTGAATCCGGGGATGAAGTAAGTGAATCAGATAGAAATTTGTTTGTGAAAGAACTAGCAAAAATAAATACCAAACTAGCACAAGTTGAAAACTCAATAAAAGGTGTTACCAAACTGAAAATGTTCCAACAAAGGGCGACAAATCACTGAAACAAACCCTTAAGGATTTCTTATTTGAAATGACGTAATAACTCCTTCAATGTGTTAATAAAAGCATCGAAGTGCTTGAAAGCGGGCTTTTCGACAAGGAAAAAGTCTGTAAGAACTTGCAGAATTAACTCCGTAGACAAAAATAACTGGAAACACAGAAGTATAATATAAAAATTTAAAAAATTATATCGCCAAAAAAACATACAGCAACATCAAAGATTTACAAAACAAGTTTACTTCATAAGAAACAAGAGCTGTCCACGAACAGCGAGCTCCACTATTGGCGGCGCAATGCTAGGATAGTACAATCATTATATATTCAAAACAAAATGCTTCATAACAGCCGCATTACCCTTTGCTGTGTAAAGATTGGGGCTTCTAAGTCGAAAAAGGGGGATAATTTGGACAAATTATGCAGGACCGTTACCTACTCTTGTGTAGGTCCTCTTGGTCATTGAAGGTAAACAAATAAGCATTTTCTTAGTCCAAAAGGGGGCATAATTTCAACAAAATGCACAAAAGTAATCTTCTCCTGTGTAGGGGTTGAGGTCATGATGGTGAACAAGTACGCAAAGTATCAAAGCAATATGTCAATTCACTTTGAAGATATGAGAGGTTAAAAAAACCTGTACCTAAACTTCAACATTCACATTTCTAAGTCCAAAAGGGGACATAATTTCAACAAAATGCTTGATAGAGTTACCCACCCCTGTGTAGTGGTTGGGGGTCAGGATGGAGAACAAGTATCATTATGTGAATGCACTTTGAAAATATCAAAGGTGAAAAAACCTGTACCGAAACTTTAACATTTGCACTAAGCTAAAAAAGGGGGCATAATTTAACCAAAATGCTTGATAGAGTTACCTACCCCTGTTTATGGGTTGGGTCATGATAGTGAACAAGTATGCAAAGTATCAAAACAATATGTCAATGCACTTTGAACATATTAGAGGTTAAAAAACCTGTACCTAAACTTTAACGTCCAACAGGGGGCATCATTTCAACAAAATGCTTGATAGAGTTACCCACCCCTGTGTAGGGGTTGGGGTCATGATGGAAAACAAAACTGCATAGCAATATGTGAATGCACTTTGAAAAATATAAGAGGTGAAAAAACCTGTACCTAAACTTTAACATTTGCACAAAGTTGAAAATGGGGCATAATTTAACCAAAATGCTTATTAGAGTTACTTACCCCTGTGTATGGGTTGGGGTCATGATGGTGAACAAGTATGCAAAGTATCAAAGCAATATGTCAATGCACTATGGATATATTAGAGATTAAAACACCTGTACCTAAACTTTAAAATTTGCATCTCCAAGTCCAACAGGGGGCATAATTTCAACAAAATGCTTGATAGAGTTACCCACCCCTGTGTAGGGGTTGGGTTCATGATGGTGAAAAAGTATGTAAAGCAATATGTGAATGCACTTTGAAAATATTAGAGGTGAAAAAACCTGTACCTAAACTTTAACATTTGCACTATTTGCACTAAGTTGAAAAAAGGCATAATTTCAACAAAATGCATGATACAGTTATCTACTCCTGCATATGGGTTGGGGTCATGATGGTGAACAAGTATGCAAAGTATGAAAGCAATATCTTAAAAGACTTAGAGAATATAAGAGGTTAAAAAACCTGTACCTAAACTTTAACATTTGCACAAAGTTGAAAATGGGGCATAATTTAACCAAAATGCTTATTAGAGTTACTTACCCCTGTGTATGGGTTGGGGTCATGATGGTGAACAAGTATGCAAAGTATCAAAGCAATATGTCAATGCACTATGGAGATATTAGAGATTAAAACACCTGTACCTAAACTTTAAAATTTGCATCTCCAAGTCCAACAGGGGGCATAATTTCAACAAAATGCTTGATAGAGTTACCCACCCCTGTGTAGGGGTTGGGTTCATGATGGTGAAAAAGTATGTAAAGCAATATGTGAATGCACTTTGAAAATATTAGAGGTGAAAAAACCTGTACCTAAACTTTAACATTTGCACTATTTGCACTAAGTTGAAAAAAGGCATAATTTCAACAAAATGCATGATACAGTTATCTACTCCTGCATATGGGTTGGGGTCATGATGGTGAACAAGTATGCAAAGTATGAAAGCAATATCTTAAAAGACTTAGAGAATATAAGAGGTTAAAAAACCTGTACCTAAACTTTAACAAAAGTGTTACGCCGACGCCGACGCTCGGGTGACTGCAATATTCTACGAATAGTGGAGCTAAAATGTCTTTATAATAAAGATGTAAACTTAAGTTCAGTTTAATATACACACTGTAACTTATGTACGTGTCTGTACAAAATAGATAGTTTAAAGGGGTATGCCCAGAAACTGGATCTATGGATTATAATGTAGAGATTCATCAGTGAAAAATAAGAGTGAAATTATCATTTTGTTATTTTCACTGTTTTAGAAGCTGGTTCCATTACCATGCAGAAAAGGAAACGTAACGTCAACGACACGGCTGAAAATTATGCGTAACATCATTAATGATTTCTCTTCTTTATCGAAGGCCGTTTTCTAGTTTCTGTCTGTGCAGGGTTATGTCGTCAAACTGGGTTTTACGCATTTTGCGAACATTCTATGCTCGACACAGGCGACATTGTGTACGTGTATTGATAAAAGTTGTATTTTTTATGTATATTAATATTATATTATCTTGAAGTGTGCAGTACAAATTAAATGATTGTATTCGGCTCATTTAAAATATTGGACATAATGTTGAGTTGGGTATATGAGGGCCAGTCATAAAGTAAGACCCCTGTCTTATATATTCATAGTATAGATGTGAAAGATATTTTATCGGGTCGAATCCCTTTGGTTGCATGTACGAAAACAGTATGTTGTTCAACGATTTTTTTCGTATAACTTAAAAATGAAAAAAACGCATATTTTAAAATATCATTTAAATGATACATGTACCATGCATAGTCTAAAACAAACATTATCGTGTGATTCCGTATATACTTAATTTCGTGCATGCCAAGTTTCGTGTAATTAAATGTCAAACTTTTTCGATGCAATGGAAGTATCAGTTTTTAGGGGGGTTCCTAAAGATCTACAAGTTCTGGTGATATGTATGGACGGTGTTTGTTGTTGGTACACTTACCGTAGTCATGTGGTAGAATGCTTGTGTTCTGGTGATATGTATGGACGGTGTTTGTTGTTGGTACACTTACTGTAGTCATGTGGTAGAATGCTTGTGTTCTGGTGATATGTATGGACGGTGTTTGTTGTTGGTACACTTACCGAAGTCATGTGGTAGAATGCTTGTGTTCTGGTGATATGTATGGACGGTGTTTGTTGTTGGTACACTTACCGTAGTCATGTGGTAGAATACTTGTGTTCTGGTGATATGTATTGACGGTGTTTGCTCTTGTTGTAATCACCGTAGTCAACTGGTAGAATGCATGTGTTTTGGTTATAAGTGCATATATGCCCCTACCACCCGTATCCAGGAGAGAAATATATTAATGTTCCATGGCATCATTTGTTTTAATAGGATTATTTTGACAGATACCGGCGCTTGAAACGGTGTAAGTGACGATGTTCATCAATGCTATATTATAAGTATATCCTTTAACTTGACATTTGTGCATGTCATAAATGTTTTCTCGATTTGATTTTAAAACTTGTGAGGAGTTTGGCGTAATTATTTCTTTTTATAGTTTATTTTCTTGTTCAACTGTTCTGTTTTGAAGATCTTTTATATCATTGTCATGTTTAAAACGATAAATTAGATTCCTCGTAAAATAAAGTCTTATTATTATTATATGGATTCAAGCATTCAATTGTTCAGGTGAGGATAAGCTTTACCAATAATCCATTAAGTTCCAACAACTACAACAACAACAACAACATCAACAATAGTTTAATTGAATCGAAAAATAACAACAACAACAACGACGAAAAAAACAAAAACAACAATAGTTTGATTGAGTCGAAATACAACAACATCAACAACGACGAAAACAACAACAACAATATTTTGATTGTGTCGTAAAATAACAACAACAAAAACGACGAAAAAAACAAAAACAACAATAGTTTGATTGAATCGAAAAATAACAACAACAACAACGACGAAAAAAACAAAAACAACAATAGTTTGATTGAGTCGAAATGCAACAACAACAACAACGACGAAAACAAAAACAACAATAGTTTGATTGAGTCGAAAAACAACAACAACAACGAGGACGAAAACAACAACAATGTTTCGATTGAGTCGTACAACATCATAATGGGTAGTTTCTCACACAGTTTCACCTACAGCGATATCTTCAACGATATTTACAACGATACAAACAATGACAACTCTACCGACAACGGTACCCTCTACTGGTATTATTATATTTACATTGACAATCGCGTGAACCTAATAAAATTTGAATATTCGTTCATTGCAGCTCTAGTCATACTTTTATTAGGTTTGATCGGTAACATATTGATTATTATAACACTTAGTAGTAAGAAAATGAAATTCACCACAACACATATGTATTTCATATCATTGGCAGTATCCGATTTGATTATATTGGCTTCGGGTCCATGTTTTGATGTAGCAGTGTATTTTAAAGAATTCGAGCCAAACATAATTTGTAAACTCAAAAGTCTTTCAACTGTCAGCCAAGTATTGTCATCCAACACGATTATGCTGATCACCATCGAGCGTGTTCTATGTGTAACCTTACCACATAAAATAAAGTCGATTTGCACCAGGACCGTCACAATTGTACAATTGTTGGTCGTATGGCTATTTTCTATTTGTTACATTTCGATATACATATTATGGACCAATGTTGATTATGATACTAGGGAGTTATGCTTTGTACATTGTAAGCTTGCCAGAAGAACTCTTTTCTGAATCAGCTCTGGTCGGGATGAAGACGTTCAATATTGTCATGATGTCAGTGATTCCGTTTGGAGTAATTTTCATCGGAACAATTATAATTTTATCGACATTGAGGAAAAGAATGCGTTCATCAAGCAGACAGAGTATGTCGTCAACATGGATGTTGATTAATACAAACCTTTTATTCATGGCAACAAGATTTCCAACAGTTGTGTGGAGAAACTTTGACAACAGAGAAGACGACTTGCAGTTAACAGAGAAGCAGTTGACTGATATAATGTTTGTCATGTACCATCTAGATAATTCTCCTTGTACATTACATTTTTTGTTTACTTCCTAAGTGGGCGATACTTCAGACAAACAGTGTAGGGACTATTTATTGACTTGTTTAGTATTTGTAAAAGGCGTAAATGAATGCCTAATATTGTACCGCTCAGTAACTTAGCGTTGGATGATCGCTGACAGGTATTAGAGTGATAGGAAATGAGATTGGGAGATGGTTGTATTAACAAATAAACAAATTAACACAATATAATACAATGCAAAACCTTGTTGAATACAAGAAATTTCAGTTTTTGGGTCAGCTGTGTAGATGGTCAGCGCAGTTTCTTGCAAAGAAAATGTTCACATGTCGCCTCGTTTCTTCGGTGAATTTCGGCGAACAGTACATCGGAATTATCCAGGATGTGATTAAAATCTTACAAAAGTACAATCTGCAGTAAGTTTTGTATGTTTTACATTGACAGTGGCCTTTTTCCTTGAAAAATTATTTGGAATTTTTTTCATACCAGATCTGTGCTACATCAAAATAGACAAAATTGGTAAGAAACTCTCTCGTTGTCATAATTATATGAGTTTAACAGACGTTTTTTAACCTGACGCTCCGTGCCGTATATGGACTTTATCTAGATAACATCCAGAGATAGCTTTTATCTGTGTAACGGCGGTGCAAATGTTAAGTTGTTTGCTATCGCACTCTTGCGTTCAGAGATGCAAGAAATTTGAACTTTACATTGACAATGACTTGAACCAAGCACATTGGTTTTGTAGTAAACATAAACATGCACGACAGAAACTTATTATTGAAACATTTGACATTATGAGTGTATCTAGATTCAATCGATTTCAATAGTTATCAATCGATAAACAGTCCTTTACATGCTATTAACAGTGCTAATAATGAGGGCATTTTGAATATTTCTATTGCAGTCTGACTGCATTTGACTGAATATTTCACTTACGAGTAACAACCAAATTATAATTGGTAGACACAAAACATCTTTGAGTGGAAAACTAAGTTCTAAATCATATTCGATTCATAGTGCTTTTTGTTTGTCGGTCACCATTGTTCTCTAGTGCCTGACCATATAACGTTATCATATTTGATGCATAGTGCTTTATGTCGGTCACCATTGTTTGCTGATGCCTTACCCTATAACGTTATCATATTTGATGCATAGGGCTTTATGTCGGTCACCATTGTTCGCTAGGTTCTGACACTATAACGTTATCTTATTTGATGCATAGGGCTTTATGTCGGTCACCATTGTTCGCTAGTGCCTGACCCTATAACGTTATCATATTTGATGCATATTGCTTTATGTCGGTCACTATTGTTCGCTAATGCCTTATCCTATAACGTTATCATATTGGATTCATAGTGCTTATTGTCGGTCACCATTGTTCGCTAATGCCTGACACTATAACGTTATCATATTGGATTCATAGTGCGTATTGTCGGTCACCATTATTCGCTAATGCCTGACCATACAGCGTTATCATATATGATGCATAGGGTGTATTGTCGGTCACTATTGTTCGCTAATGCCTGACACTATAACGTTATCATATTGGATTCATAGTGCTTAGTGTCGGTCACCATTGTTCGCTAATGCCTGACCCTACAGCGTTATCATATATGATGCATAGTGCTTTATGTTGGTAACCATTGTTTGCTTATGCCTGACACTATAACGTTATCATATTGGATTCATAGTGCTTATTGTCGGTCACCATTGTTCGCTAGTGCCCTACCATATTAACGTTGTGTAAAAGACAGCTTATCCACACTCTGGTATAACCTACACATATAATGTATATGCATATATACAAGGTGTTTATGCATATCGGACCATTCTTTGTGCAAAATGAAAAAGTATCCATTTCTGTGCGGGCACAGAACACTCTTTGTGCAAAACAATATGTTTTTCAGTCGGCTCTGGGCCATAGATAATGTCGATTTGTAACGTACAGATAATATATAAACAATTGAAACGGTTTACGCATTATACATAAAGATTTAAAACAACTATTCAAACCGTTTCAATTTGCTCAACATTTGAACCACTATACTTTATTCATAACTTGCCCAGCATCACATACGTATATCAACTTAGCATCCAGAATAGCTTTATTTCATAGTGTACAATAAAATATTGATTTTTGAGTGAAATTAAACACTTTAAGCCTAGGTCCCGCTGAGGAATTCCACATCGGCGATGTTCTGTCGACTTCTTCCGATTCCACCGGTTCATCACAATTCCTTCCAATATCATAAATTGTCTCATGACTTCCCCGAAGCTTCTCCTTGACCAGGAGGAACCTGTTCACGATGTCCTGAATGCTCATTAATTTCAATCGGGAGTACAAAAATGCTCAGTTAACTGTTTCAAAACATCCGATATACAAGCTGTCATTGTTTTTTCAAAGCATTTACGCTAGCAAACGTTCAATATATAAAATATATGGATTTTTGGTCACAAATCAGAAAAGTTGATTTCTGGAAATATTTTTTTCATTTCAAGAACTATCAACCATTCTGCTATAATTCGTGATAATTTCAATAAAATTTAATTACCGGATTTGTGTTAAACTTTCTTTTGTTTTTTTCATGGGTTAGTAATAGACACTGCGAATATTTGAGAATAATTGTACACAAAAATTTCATTTCGGGAAAGTAACCGTAGAGTTCTTCTTATTATTGTCATAGAAAAATGCACTCGGCTGTTTTCCTTGTTGAATCACCCGAACTTATTTTTTTCGGTACTATTATACATGTATATTTTATATGTGAACGGTTTTGTTGAATAAACGGCTCAATTTGCACTATTCTATATCGTTAAAACATCCGTATAATGTATACATTTTCTTATGTTGACAAAATCGCTGGCTTAGAATGAGAAGGCCGTAAGTACAAGAACGATATTTTGAGAAAACAAGAAAAACTGTCCGAAAACTATTCTTTACATATGGAAAACAAGCTTTTTCAACTTTAATTTGGTCAAGATGACTAGTTCTGATTTTCATAAAAATAGGCTCGTTAGAAGCACCTTGTAATGCAGATTGCAAATATGCATGAGTCTTATAAGATCTCATTCTAAGCCAGTGAATTTGTTGTTGGGCTATGTCCCCTTACACTCACACAAATGGACAATTAGCCACTCCCCCATTACCTCTAAGACTTCGGAAATCCTCTATAATCTGGAAACATTAGATCTAGATTCAATTAATTTTTACTATTATGTGTTTTATTCAATCTATTGGGTGAACTGAAATGGATAACCGCCACCAAGTGTTGAATATAGCTAAAGTTCGAGTATAAACAACATAAAATAAAGTTCATTAACATAGAACTATATGTTCATAGTGAAACATAATAATTATATAAATCAGTTCTTATTCCTGTAATAGAAGCACAGTGTATAAACAAACCAACTTCCAGTTATCGCAATAAGGCGTACATGTTGAATTGTATAGTATTGCAATAAGTCGAACAGTGGCAATAAGTCGTACAGTGATAGGAAATCACAGGATGTTTCAATCACAATGAGTCATACAAGTTGAATTGTATAGTATCCCAATAAGTCGTACAGTGAGAAGTAAATGCAAATAGTGCGCCAATTCATTTAACTAAATGTTTCCGTGAATGAAATGTATTTTGTTTTACAAATTGGAAGGGCATTTTGTCGAATGGAAAGTAAATTGAGTAATATAAGTTGTAGAACATGTTTCAATTTTGACATAAAATAGGATGTAAAATAAAAACTAATTAGACTTATAATATCCAAAAAACGTCAAAGTTTTCTTTTCATCAGCTAATATTATGGCCATGTTTAGAGTGACACGCAAGTACTAGACAACGCTTTATTTATTGTTTATCATATTTACATTGTATTCTTAACATTGGTGATTGTATGCATGTGTGCAAATATGTTGTTTCACGGTGATGTTTTATTCTTAAGCCGAATAAACGTTTCAGTATTCTGTATCAGTTTGTCACTTAACTCATAATGAATTTATCACTGAATACACAATTTAAATTATAAACATGATTGACGGTTTTGTTAAATTTAGCACTGTTTGGTACGACCAGACATTGCTGTAGGCAGATACTGTCAACACAGTCACTTGGTCACCCCACGTGGTCTGTCTACCCGGAAGTTCAGTTCTGTCTATGCACGGAAGTGTACTAGTATATATACCAGCCCAAACCGTTTTACCGATACAACCGTCAGTTTTCCACTTGTCGAATAACATTCAAAATCAAAGGTAAATATATGTTAATATTTAACTAATTATAAAGCTAATGCAAAACTCAATCTTAGTGTTCAAGTAAATCTAAAATATTTGCTGCATATATATCTTGTTTGATAACGTTAATAAATTGATATTGAATTGCATTTTGTTTGCAATATTCATGCATGCGCGGTTTAACTGTTGTAAATGTTTAAACATGAATAAGTATTATCTTAACAATATTAGTAGACAAGCATGTACATGTTTGTAATAAATTATGCTAATGATAATTACCGTGTGAAGTTTGAGGTTAAATGGCAATCTGTGACATAAATGGTGTACATATTTTAAACAGTTGCATTGACTTCATCCACAATACTATTGCAAATTCAACATAAACTTACAAGTTCAATAATATTATATTTCTAATTTTCAGATGAAGGTCGCCACTATTGCTATTGTTGCCGTTATGATGTGCGTAGGAGCCGCTCTGGCTGACTATGGTTACGGAAGTTACGGTGCTGGAGGTGCCGGTTACACATACATGCCAGTAACACCCGGTGCAGGAGGATTCGGTGACCAGAGTTTCTGTAAGTCTTTCACGTGCAACTTTTATCTTTAAGTCATTTGAAATGTTAAGAAACTGATCTTAATCGTTTTAAATATGTATTCCCATACGCTTGTGGATTTTGTCTCGTGTTGGACTAAAATAGCAACTACCACCCGTGCCTGTATCGTGTTATGTGAATATGCAATGGGTCTAAAGCCGAATATATAGATGCAACTCTTATTAGTTTCGGTTGTATGAGTTCTTGTCTTTCTCGATGTATTTATTGACAATTTGTCCTGCTATTGAAATACACAATTTATCTGAGACTAATTCATATTCGACAGCAAGTTCATGTGTTTTCACTATTTTACCGTAAACGTATTAAATACCACATCCAGTGGTTCGGTGGGCTATATTCACGAAGTCTCGGTTGAATTGCCTTTGCCAATGGTATAGTGCGCCCACGATAATGAGAAAGGCGGGAAAAGTTGGTATATTCCACTAAGGTGGATTAATCAGATGTGCACGATTTATCAGTGATATTTTAGTATAAAACAGACCATATAATTATGTTTTGCAACAGTTCATATTTGTAAACATCACATTTTCCTGGGCGCACTGTAGATCTTTTATATTTATTGAAATACAACTTTAATCGTCGCGGTAGCTTTATTCACAAAATTAATAATAATTTTGTATTTCCTTACAGTATACCTGATCGGATTCCTGTTCTTGTTCATGTTGTTGATCAATGGAAACCTCTTCAACACCACCTCCTCTACCTCAACCACACCCATCACTATCGTCCAGGGTTAAATATGGTATGTAGTATTTAACACCATTTGTAGTCACGTGACAAACTGTAATAGTATTTACACTGTGACTTCATAAATGAGACATTATGACGTCACTCTTTGTTCTCTACTTGACCAGTTTGTAAGTTTGTACATATTAGATTCGCCCACGAGTAGTAGGCCTACAGTTATTCTGGCACTTTAGAATCTTGCCACAAATTCTATGTTTTTCATAAAATTGCCGCTTTCGGCTGCGTTTCATAGACACGGCTATGTATCTTTAAGTTTAAGAAAAGTTGTAAACAAATGCCAATGAGTAAACGTTTTACAAACTATTGAACAATCATATTTGACCAAAAGATTTTGTGTTTACACCACGTGGTATTCTCTTTTAGAACCTTTATCATTTGGTAGCAATGTGAATTCAGTATCCCAGTTATGTCAACTAAATGATTTCAAAACAAAGTATAAATCTCATCCCTAGCAAAACGTTGATCATATGTTCAAAAATAAATGCGTATTTGCTGGTTTAATTCTCATTATATAAACAAATATTTTCCTTAAATGTTGCCATAACATTTTGTTATAATATGTTTTGTTTTTCTCTATTTCAGATATAGAATATATCTCATCTACTCACAGATACTGCCAGCATTATGATGCAGTCTATTTATTGTTAAACTTGTTTTTGTTGAATAAAATCCATCAAATGAAATCTATTTAGTTTGTACTTCTTTTCTGATATATTATTGTATATACTCGTACAGTGTTGTATATACTGGTACAGTGTTGTATATACTGGTACAGTGTTGTAAATACTGGTACAGTGTTGTATATACTGGTACAGTGTTGTATATACTGGTACAGTGTTGTATATACTCGTACAGTGTTGTATATACTCGTACAGTGTTGTATATATTCGTACAGTGTTGTATATACTCGTACAGTGCAATTTTTTGCTTGTCAAAATTAGCATAATTACACGCTATAGCTATAGCATTATAAATAAATAAACATGGATAACATAAACACTACACAGTCGACTATTCGCTTGTTATCAACGTAGATTTAAATATCATATGCATTTAAAGTGATTATGCACAAGGTTGAACAAACATGACATCGAAATTGCAGTACAATTTCTTTTTTTTTTTTTGGAATCAAATGCTAGTATTATCATCGATGGACTATAGCTGCAAATTAGAGATAAGTAACCATCACCGCACTGAAAATGGCTTACCTACATCTATAGTGAGCACAAACCGTGTAAAATGCACTATGCAAATTACATGGTTTTTTTATAATACAGTAAAACCTCGTGTAAATACCACCTCAATAATAAGACCACCTCGAAATTATGACAACAATTATAAACCATTTACACTGATTTTCACTTGTACCTATTCAAAACAATATTGAGACAAGTGAACATTGTATTGTTTTATCAAAGCACTTACGAAAATCTTAAAGTTACATACCAGTTTTACAACTACAAATGGGAGACATAATTATATTGTTTGCAGGAGTTCATCAGCTGTATCATTGTTAACATTGCATTTTCCTATTTTCACAATTTGAAGTTTTTTAAGAATTAAAAAGAATTTAAATTTGAGCGTAAGTTTACGATTTCCATAAGTGCTTTGATAAAACAGTACCCGGTTCACAATTATATACGTATTTATTAAATTTTCACTGTACAAGTACAGTCAGAATGTGTCTCGAATACAGTACGAATTTATTTCAAATGCAATCAACATGCTTCAAGAACACGTACCGACTATGGCTGGAACGTTCAAGAATTCAAACAGAATGCACCTCGAACGCTGGATTAGTACATCGAAAGTAACAAACACCGTAACATTCGTATGTAATATTTTATTTAAAACAACACATTTAGATTTTCTGCTCGTCTGATCTTTAACACATAGCGAGTACGTATCTATAACGTAGTGATAGGACAAGTTATACAAACTAAACAGGACACGGAGCGACAATTGTACACACAATATATCTACATGGTTCGGGGATATGTATAATCATCCTATATATGAGAATAGAATACAATGATAACAAGTTAAATATAATTTGTTAGTTTATACTAATTAATTTAAGGTCGATTGTGAAACAAATGTTGCCAACTTATATCAATCACTCTCGACACCTCATTTCTGATGAACATAGACACGAGGGTATGAGAGAGGAGGAGTCAGCTTTCATGTTGAGATGAGGTCTAGTAAGGGAATTTCTGGTACCATTTTTATTTCGTCTTTGGTATATGTTCGCCAGTTCTATAACAAAACAAATATATTATATGTACTTGTGACTTTTATTACCACCTCACGGCACAAATAGTGCAGCTGTAAAATTAACAGTTTAAACCTAGAGTAAGATTCAAACATATACGGTACGGCGCCATCGCTTGGTAAAACATAGAGAAGAATGCGACAGTTGTCACATACCGGCGTCCACCGGGTGATTCATAGCATGTCCCAAAGTAAAATCGAGATGAATAAAACTTGATGATAAAGGCTAGTATTATATAATTATTATCATCTAAAATATTATTTTCAACATAGCATTTTTGAAAAATGAAATGTATTCGAACATACTCTTTATTTGAATACTGCTTCCAATAGCAAGGCGCAATAATCATGCGAATACTGCTAATCCAGGCCCAAGGCTTTAGAGCTCAAAAAGCACACCCGATGCACACTCTTAGTGTTATTCACTATATAGTATTACTAGTCAAGATTCAAAAGTCATTTTTGGGAAGTGAATATTTTTATCAAAGTGTGTACAATGTTATATGATCTCCATTATTGTATATCTCATATTATGGTCGATACAGTGTTGTGTTTTCATCGCGTATGCAGTAATTTTCTTCCCTGTGAACATCATAATACTTATACATACGAAAACATATAAAACTACGCGCATATATTTAAAAGCGCAATGTCTGTTTGTAAAGTATTCAAACGTTTTAATAATAAATTGCATCACTAATGCTGTACCATGGTCAACATTTGCAAAGTTATTATATCCGTAAGTTAGAATGTTTTAAATTTTGCTAGTCCCACGACATTAGAGTTGTGTGGTATTACCGGTCACCGTGGTATCATTTTCCCGCGGTACGATACCGCGATACCATCCGATATTTGATCAACATTATACCCTGCTTCTGAAGTACTTGCCGTAACAGCCAAGTTTCATCGCCTACAAGTCGTGTAATGTCCTACGAGCACATAACGCGTTCGCATGACTTGTCTGCGATAACCTCACGGAGATCATACGACATTATCCCCTGAATATCGTAATAGCTGTCATCGGGCGCTACGTTAAATATGGCTCGAACACGAAACCCAGTAATATACAATTCAATATTAATTTGTAGTTATATTATTAGATAAAATACTTAGTTTCTCGTTCAACAACATTTGCAATGGTAAATGGCAGAATGCATATGTTTGTACAGAATGTACATTTTAGATGAAAGAATGACGAAACGTCATATTATTAGGACGTCGACAATGACTAGCCAACGTTACATGTACGTTTTAAAATGTTATATTTAAGTACACCCTTCGTCGTAGCACGTTCATATGTTATATACGAATAAAGGAATGGTGGCACTTTGTTACTACCGGTTTTTCTTTCTGTTAATTAGTTTTTCATCAACACCGATAGTCCGGGCATTAACTTATCATCATTACTAGTAACGTAGACAATATAATAATGACGTCATTTCTAAAAAAACATACCAGCAAACTTCAAAAACGCATTAATCGAGTTTCGCGAGGTCAGTTTTTTAAAATATTAATATGTTGTTACATATATTCAAAAATTAAACATAATCAAATTTAAACATTTTTTGAGGGGTGGAATTTTCGCAATTTGTCGAAACGTCAGATATTTTTGAAAACACTAAAATGCCCGGCACGACGTTTTTTTCACTTTGTTAGCACGCTATTAGATTAAGTGATAATATATTAACGTGACTAGATTCGTAATTACATAATGCGTCGAATGATACCAACTTATTACATGTCGTGTAAATACTAAGCCCTGTGTGTGCTATTTCTTGGTTCCTGTGCCTTCCACGGAAAGACGTCAAAACGCGTTTTCAATGGTAACTTCACGACATCCTAGTAACGTCATGGGAACGCGCACGGAGGTACAAGACGCGACATTGAATCGGGAATAAATCAAAGTTTACTATGATACCAAACTTGTATATGGGCTAGGAACCTTTTATAGTGTGGTTCCACCTTAACCGTATAAAGGTTAAACTTTTTACCCATCAAAAATGACGCTCCGCCCATTTCACATTGAACACGTGACCAGCACCTATGTAAACTACCGTTCCCGGAGTTTAAATTCTTTTCGACTGTAATTCCAGCGGAGATAGGTACATGTACATGATGTTTTCTACTTTTAACCTAGGCTTAAGTAAACAAATTCATAGAATAACCCTTCGACCCTTTCCCCTTTTCTCGTTCTTTGTTGTATAATTTCAGGATCGTCGTGGCTGGACAATGTCTGAACAATCAGTGTTTACATCTACAAATGACGACTCAGGTTTTCGTCTTAAAGAATAATACACAAACTTATCTGTTTACTGTTGACAGAGCAGAACCCAGTTCAGGCGGCAGATGTATCATTTCAAACTTGCGACCGTTGACGGGGCAAGTGATAAGCAATAACTTTATGTACTCAGTAATATTATATATCCAGCCATGACAAAATCTCATGCCAAACATAAATAAATAAACTAAATAAAACCTATTTATAGTTAGTCATTTTTTGCTGCTATGTTTATGCAACAACTTTGTCACCTCTACATACATAAAAATGCAAAAATTTACAAAACAACCCAAATGTACGAAATATCCCATAAATATGGTGTTGCCTGAACAGCGTCAGATACCACTGTTAACCAGCAACAATCTTCAAAGGTTTCACGATGTTACCTTTAAAGACATTCCCAGGCTCCAAAGAAATAATAAAGTACTTTTTACTTTCTTTAAATGGAACTCATATTGTCACAAAGGGACAAGAATTAGCGCACAATATTATGTTATAAGGTTTAACAACGTATTTAGACAAAATATTTGTCATACATTTTTGGTCAAACCTCAGCTAAAACCCGAGCCACAAGTATACTCGTCGGTGCCTGAAGAACATGAATTTGAAATACATGTATATTACATCAAAATAGTAAATGCCGAGGTCTAACAATCCTGCCCCCATGCACTTAGGAATCATGAGGATAATGTCACAGGTAACTGTATCATTTTATAAATTTTATGTTATCTTAGAATTGTGTTTTTGTGTTAAAGTGGTCAGATTTTCATGGTATCAGAAACACGAATTGGCTTTCGAAATCCTCATAAAGTAATTACATTCATAGACAACATTCATGTCGAATATAAGAAAGATTGGTTAATGAATGACAAAGTTATGGTCCGGATTAGCTTCAATTTGACCTCCAACTGTGACATTGACCTTTAAGATTTGTACATGAAGGTTGAGCATGACACTCCGCCTCATGGAGGTTAACATTCATGCCAAAAATAAGCAAGATTGGTCAAAGCATAACAAAGTTATGGTTCCAGACAAAATCGGACGGACGCACTTACGCACGCACATACACCAAAAGTGGCGACTAAGTATCGCTTATCGCAAGCGGGCTCGACGAAAACGACAATGATATTCTAAACAATTAGAATAAAAAATTATCATGAATTGAATAAAAAAAATATTTTTTGTTTACTCTGTTATAACTCTAGCGTGATAAATTGCAATACAAAAACAAACACAAAATCCGCTATATTTATCGTTTCTGGATATTTAGGAGCATGAAAACTTTATATGTTGTGCCAAATGTTTGAATGCTTTCATTGGTAATTAATTTGTTATTTATCTCTGTTGGATACTATGCCATGTGTTTGTATATTACTTATATGTACTTGTATATATTTGTTGTAAATTGGCCAAAGGCATATTATTTGCCGATTTTGCTAATAAAACTTGAAACTTGGTAAGCGTTACGGTCCTTGATTTTAATCCATAACAAAAATATAGGCAATATTGTGTTTGTTTTTGTACTGCAATTTATCGCGTTGGAGTTATACTTATTGCATATTCATATTGCAGCATTAATTACAAACGAGAAATGTAAACACAATCAACTGAATTATAAGGTTGTCAAAAGGCTTAAAACAATGACTCTAAAATTGTTGATTTTGTTCTAACTAATTTGCAAATACATTGAGCGTCAACAGTTTCGCAACTAAATAGAAAACGTGTTAAGGTATTTGTATTGGGCAAGAAAATATCAGCTAAGAAAAAAATGGAAAAAGTTTAAATGGTTCGCATGCCTCATAGAATGCATGTAGATTCTTAATATGTTACACATAGACATATAATAACATCTGGCACGTTAATAAACCTTTGTGATAACATTAATAGTTTAAATATGAAACAAATATTACTTTAAATATTAAACTCAAAACAGCACTTACATTCAAAAGTGTCCAATTTTGGTGCACACTCCCGGACAATATTAGGAAACATATTCCATTATATTCACTAGTTCAAACTATCCTTCAGATGCACGTAATGAAGTATTTTTTTCAAAAATAAATATTTAAAGCCTATTATCCATGGAAAGTGTGGAAATTAGGCTTTAAATATTTATTTTTGAATAATCTGTTTTTGTTATTACATGGTATGAAATGTAGTATTGTATTATGGTAAATTACCATATTGTTATTATTGTGTTAAATTGGGTTGTATCATCATGTATGGGTCGGTGGCCATTTATACAAAAAAATATAATTGAATTGAGCTTGCATTATAATACGTCTGAATAGTTGCTTTTTCTATCAAACTAGCGAATGTCTAAATTCAGCCTTAATTCAAAACGTTTAAAGTTTGCACTTAAAACCACAGATAACTGTATGATTGATGAAGATTATAAAATATTTTTTTTATATAAAACGTTATGTTTTCTCTTAGAACGGTGCGTTTGTACTAAAGTGGTCCGAAATTTATGGTATCAAAATCAAGATTTGGCTTTCGATATCTTTATCATAAAGTAATTTGATTTATAGACACCATCGTTAGAGCTACCTCTCTGCAAATCACATCGAAATTGGTCAGCTAGTTAGAAAGATTTTCAATGAAATGTTTATCACGTTGTCCAGTCAATCACTAAGGTGCATTCAATGAAAACGACAATGCTATTTTAAACCAAATGCAGAGAAAGATCATCTCACCACGGCTGATTCCTGTCCTATTCTACTTCTTCTGCTGTCTTCAAGTTCAGTCTTTTTTCTCGTTGTATCCCACCCCGTGTAACCCTTACAAGACGTGGTAGCCTGAATACTGACGCGTTAACCTACGACAAAGGTAAATATATGTTAATATTTAACTAATTATAAAGCTAATGCAAAAATCATTCTTAGTTTTCAAGTAAATCTAAAATATTTGCTGCATATATATCTTGTTTGATAACGTTAATAAATTGATATTGAATTGCATTTTGATTGCAATATTCATGCATGCGCGGTTTAACTGTTGTAAATGTTTAAACATGAATAAGTATTATCTTAACAATATTAGTAGACAAGCATGTATACATGTTTGTAATAAATTATGCTAATGATAATTGTCGTGTGAAGTTTGAGGTTAAATGGCAATTTGTGACATATATGATGTACATATTTTAAACAGTTACATGGACTTCATCCACAATACTATTGCAAATTCAACATAAACTTACAAATTCAATAATATTATATTTCTAATTTCCAGATGAAGGTCGCCACTATTGCTATTGTTGCCGTTATGATGTGCGTAGGAGCCGCTCTGGCTGACTATGGTTACGGAAGTTACGGTGCTG
Organism: Spisula solida; assembly: GCA_947247005.1. NCBI lineage: Eukaryota > Metazoa > Mollusca > Bivalvia > Venerida > Mactridae > Spisula > Spisula solida. The sequence goes on from OX365956.1 coordinate 40,608,937, forward strand.
GAGGTGCCGGTTACACATACATGCCAGTAACACCCGGTGCAGGTGGATTCGGTGACCAGAGTTTCTGTAAGTCTTTCACGTGCAACTTTTATCTTTAAGTCATTTGAAATGTTAAGAAACTGATCTTAATCGTTTTAAATATGTATTCCCATACGCTTGTGGATTTTGTCTCGTGTTGGACTAATATAGCAACTACCACCCGTGCCTGTATCGTGTTATGTGAATATGCAATGGGTCTAAAGCCGAATATATAGATGCAACTCTTATTAGTTTCGGTGGTATGAGTTCTTGTCTTTCTCGATGTATTTATTGACAATATGTCCTGCTATTGAAATACACAATTTATCTGAGACTAATTCATCTTCGACAGCAAGTTCATGTGTTTTCACTATTTTACCGTAAACGTATTAAATACCACATCCAGTGGTTCGGTGGGCTATATTCACGAAGTCTCGGTTGAATTGCCTTTGCCAATGGTATAGTGCGCCCACGATAATGAGAAAGGCGGGAAAAGTTGGTATATTCCACTAAGGTGGATTAATCAGATGTGCACGATTTATCAGTGATATTTTAGTATAAAACAGACCATATAATTATGTTTTGCAACAGTTCATATTTGTAAACATCACATTTTCCTGGGCGCACTGTAGATCTTTTATATTTATTGAAATACAACTTTAATCGTCGCGGTAGCTTTATTCACAAAATTAATAATAATTTTGTATTTCCTTACAGTATACCTGATCGGATTCCTGTTCTTGTTCATGTTGTTGATCAATGGAAACCTCTTCAACACCACCTCCTCTACCTCAACCACACCCATCACTATCGTCCAGGGTTAAATATGGTATGTAGTATTTAACACCATTTGTAGTCACGTGACAAACTGTAATAGTATTTACACTGTGACTTCATAAATGAGACATTATGACGTCACTCTTTGTTCCCCACTTGACCAGTTTGTAAGTTTGTACATATTAGATTCGCCCACGAGTAGTAGGCCTACAGTTATTCTGGCACTTTAGAATCTTGCCACAAATTCTATGTTTTTCATAAAATTGCCGCTTTCGGCTGCGTTTCATAGACACGGCTATGTATCTTTAAGTTTAAGAAAAGTTGTAAACAAATGCCAATGAGTAAACGTTTTTCAAACGACTGACAAATAAGCAATCGTGATAGTACTTTAGAAATGTTATCCAAAAAATAGAAATAAACGTTTTACAAACTATTGAACAATCATATTTGACCAAAAGTTTTTGAGTTTACACCACGTGGTATTCTCTTTTAGAACCTTTATCATTTGGTAGCAATGTGAATTCAGTATCCCAGTTATGTCAACTAAATGATTTCAAAACAAAGTATAAATCTCATCCCTAGCAAAACGTTGATCATATGTTCAAAAATAAATGCGTATTTGCTGGTTTAATTCTCATTATATAAACAAATATTTTCCTTAAATGTTGCCATAACATTTTGTTATAATATGTTTTGTTTTTCTCTATTTCAGATATAGAATATATCTCATCTACTCACAGATACTGCCAGCATTATGATGCAGTCTATTTATTGTTAAACTTGTTTTTGTTGAATAAAATCCATCAAATGAAATCTATTTAGTTTGTACTTCTTTTCTGATATATTATTGTATATACTCGTACAGTGTTGTATATACTGGTACAGTGTTGTATATACTGGTACAGTGCTGTATATACTGGTACAGTGTTGTATATACTCGTACAGTGTTGAATATACTGGTACAGTGTTGTATATACTGGTACAGTGTTGTATATACTGGTACAGTGTTGAATATACTGGTACAGTGTTGTATATACTCGTACAGTGTTGTATATACTCGTACAGTGTTGTATATACTCGTACAGTGCAATTTTTTGCCTGTCAAAATTAGCATAATTACACGCTATAGCTCGCCAGAGATAACTCTAGCATTATAAATAAATAAACATGGATAACATAAACACTACACAGTCGACTATTCGCTTGTTATCAACGTAGATTTAAATATCATATGCATTTAAAGTGATTATGCACAAGGTTGAACAAACATGACATCGAAATTGCAGTACAATTTCTTTTTTTTTTTTTTTGGAATCAAATGCTAGTATTATCATCGATGGACTATAGCTGCAAATTAGAGATAAGTAACCATCACCGCACTGAAAATGGCTTACCTACATTTATAGTGAGCACAAACCGTGTAGAATGCACTATACAAATTACATGTTTTTTTATAATACAGTAAAACCTCGTGTAAATACCACCTCAATAATAAGACCACCTCGAAATTATGACAACAATTATAAACCATTTACACTGATTTTCACTTGTACCAATTCAAAACAATACTGAGACTAGTGAATAGGGTATTGTTTTATCAAAGCACTTACGAAAATCTTAAAGTTACATACCAGTTTTACAACTACAAATGGGAGACATAATTATATTGTTTGCAGGAGTTCATCAGCTGTATCATTGTTAACATTGCATTATCCTATTTTCACAATTTGAAGTTTTTTAAGAATTAAAAAGAATTTAAATTTGAGCGTAAGTTTACGATTTCCATAAGTGCTTTGATAAAACAGTACCCGGTTCACAATTATATACGTATTTATTAAATTTTCACTGTACAAGTACAGTCAGAATGTGTCTCGAATACAGTACGAATTTATTTCAAATGCAATCAACATGCTTCAAGAACACGTACCGACTATGGCTGGAACGTTCAAGAATTCAAACAGAATGCACCTCGAACGCTGGATTAGTACATCGAAAGTAACAAACACCGTAACATTCGTATGTAATATTTTATTTAAAACAACACATTTAGATTTTCTGCTCGTCTGATCTTTAACACATAGCGAGTACGTATCTATAACGTAGTGATAGGACAAGTTATACAAACTAAACAGGACACGGAGCGACAATTGTACACACAATATATCTACATGGTTCGGGGATATGTATAATCATCCTATATATGAGAATAGAATACAATGATAACAAGTTAAATATAATTTGTTAGTTTATACTAATTAATTTAAGGTCGATTGTGAAACAAATGTTGCCAACTTATATCAATCACTCTCGACACCTCATTTCTGATGAACATAGACACGAGGGTATGAGAGAAGAGGAGTCAGCATGAGGTCTAGTAAGGGAATTTCTGGTACCATTTTTATTTCGTCTTTGGTATATGTTCGCCAGTTCTATAACAAAACAAACATATTATATGTACTTGTGTCTTTTATTACCACCTCACGGCACAAATAGTGCAGCTGTAAAATAAACAGTTTAAACCTAGAGTAAGATTCAAACCTATACGGTACGGCGCCATCGCTTGGTAAAACATAGAGAAGAATGCGACAGTTGTCACATACCGGCGTCCACCGGGTGATTCATAGCATGTCCCAAAGTAAAATCGGGATGAATAAAACTTGATGATAAAGGCTAGTATTATATAATTATTATCATCTAAAATATTATTTTCAACATAGCATTTTTGAAAAATGAAATGTATTCGAACATACTCTTTATTTGAATACTGCTTCCAATAGCAAGGAGCAATAATCATGCGAATACTGCTAATCCTGGCCCAAGGCTTGAGAGCTCAAAAAGCACACCCGATGCACACTCTTAGTGTTATTCACTATAGTATTACTAGTCAAGATTCAAAAGTCATTTTTGGGAAGTGAATATTTTTATCAAAGTGTGTACAATGTTATATGATCTCCATTATTGTATATCTCATATTATGGTCGATACAGTGTTGTGTTTTCATCGCGTATGCAGTAATTTTCTTCCCTGTGAACATCATAATACTTATACATACGAAAACATATAAAACTACGCGCATATATTTAAAAGCGCAATGTCTGTTTGTAAAGTATTCAAACGTTTTAATAATAAATTGCATCACTAATGCTGTACCATGGTCAACATTTGCAAAGTTATTATATCCGTAAGTTAGAATGTTTTAAATTTTGCTAGTCCCACGACATTAGAGTTGTGTGGTATTACCGGTCACCGTGGTATCATTTTCCCGCGGTACGATACCGCGATACCATCCGATATTTGATCAACATTATACCCTGCTTCTGAAGTACTTGCCGTAACAGCCAAGTTTCATCGCCTACAAGTCGTGTAATGTCATACGAGCACATAACGCGTTCGCATGACTTGTCTGCGATAACCTCACGGAGATCATACGACATTATCCCCTGAATATCGTAATAGCTGTCATCGGGCGCTACGTTAATTATGGCTTGAACACGAAACCCAGTAGTATACAATTCAATATTAATTTGTAGTTATATTATTAGATAAATACTTAGTTTCTCGTTCAACAACATTTGCAATGATAAATGGCAGAATGCATATGTTTGTACAGAATGTACATTTAAGATGTAAGAATGACGAAACGTCATATTATTAGGACGTCGACAATGACTAGCCAACGTTACATGTACGTTTTAAAATGTTATATTTAAGTACACCCTTCGTCGTAGCACGTTCATATGTTATATACGAATAAAGGAATGGTGGCACTTTGTTACTACCGGTTTTTCTTTCTGTTAATTAGTTTTTCATCAACACCGATTGTCCGGGCATTAACTTATCATCATTACTAGTAACGTAGACAATATAATAATGACGTTATTTCTAAAAAACCATACCAGCAAACTTCAAAAACGCATTAATCGAGTTTCGCGAGGTCAGTTTTTTTTAAATATTAATATGTTGTTACATATATTCAAAAATTAAACATAATCAAATTTAAACATTTTTTGAGGGGTTGAATTTTCGCAATTTGTCGAAACGTCAGATATTTTTGAAAACACTAAAATGCCCGGCACGACGTTATTTTCACTTTGTTAGCACGCTATTAGATTAAGTGATAATATATTAACGTGACTAGATTCGTAATTACATAATGCGTCGAATGATACCAACTTATTACATGTCGTGTAAATACTAAGCCCTGTGTGTGCTATTTCTTGGTTCCTGTGCCTTCCACGGAAAGACGTCAAAACGCGTTTTCAATGGTAACTTCACGACATCATAGTAACGTCATGGGAACGCGCACGGAGGTATAAGACGCGACATTGAATCGGGAATAAATCAAAGTTTACTATGATACCAAACTTGTATATGGGCTAGGAACCTTTTATAGTGTGGTTCCACCTTAACCGTATAAAGGTTAAACTTTTTACCCATCAAAAATGACGCTCCACCCATTTCACATTGAACACGTGACCAACACCTATGTAAACTACCGTTCCCGGAGTTTAAATTCTTTTCGACTGTAATTCCAGCGGAGATAGGTACATGTACATGATGTTTTCTACTTTTAACCTAGGCTTAAGTAAACAAATTCATAGAATAACCCTCCCACCCTTTCCCCTTTTCTCGTGCTTTGTTGTATAATTTCAGGATCGTCGTGGCTGGACAATGTCTGAACAATCAGTGTTTACATCTACAAATGACGACTCAGGTTTTCGTCTTAAAGAATAATACACAAACTTATCTGTTTACTGTTGACAGAGCAGAACCCAGTTCAGGCGGCAGATGTATCATTTCAAACTTGCGACCGTTGACGGGGCAAGTGATAAGCAATAACTTTATGTACTCAGTAATATTATATATCCAGCCATGACAAAATCTCATGCCAAACATAAATAAATAAACTAAATAAAACCTATTTATAGTTAGTCATTTTTTACTGCTATGTTTATGCAACAACTTTGTCACCTCTACATACATAAAAATGCAAACATTTACAAAACAACCCAAATGTACGAAATATCCCATAAATATGGTGTTGCCTGAACAGCGTCAGATACCACTGTTAACCAGCAACAATCTTCAAAGGTTTCACGATGTTACCTTTAAAGACATTCCCAGGCTCCAAAGAAATAATAAAGTACTTTTTACTTTCTTTAAATGGAACTCATATTGTCACAAAGGGACAAGAATTAGCGCACAATATTATGTTATAAGGTTTAACAACGTATTTAGACAAAATATTTGTCATACATTTTTGGTCAAACCTCAGCTAAAACCCGAGCCACAAGTATACTCGTCGGTGCCTGAAGAACATGAATTTGAAATACATGTATATTACATCAAAATAGTAAATGCCGAGGTCTAACAATCCTGCCCCAATGCACTTTGGAATCATGAGGATAATGCCACAGGTAACTGTATCATTTTATAATTTTTATGTTATCTTAGAATTGTGTTTTTGTAGTAAAGTGGTCAGATTTTCATGGTATCAAAAACACGAATTGGCTTTCGAAATCCTCATAAAGTAATTACATTCATAGACAACATTCATGTCGAATATAAGAAAGATTGGTTAATGAATGACAAAGTTATGGTCCGGATTAGCTTCAATTTGACCTCCAACTGTGACATTTACCTTTAAGATTTGTACATGAAGGTTAAGCATGACACTCCGCCTCATGAAGGTTAACATTCATGCCAAAAATAAGCAAGATTGGTCAAAGCATAACAAAGTTATGGTTCCAGACAAAATCGGACGGACGCACTTACGCACGCACATACACCAAAAGTGGCGACTAAGTATCGCTTATCGCAAGCGGGCTCGACGAAAACGACAATGATATTCTAAACAATTAGAATAAAAAATTATCATGAATTGAATAAAAAAAAATAGTTTTTGTTTACTCTGTTATAACTCTAGCGCGATAAATTGCAATACAAAAACAAACACAAAATCCGCTATATTTATCGTTTCTGGATATTTAGGAGCATGAAAACTTTATATGTTGTGCCAAATGTTTGAATGCTTTCATTGGTAATTAATTTGTTATTTATCTCTGTTGGATACTATGCCATGTGTTTGTATATTACTTATATGTACTTGTATATATTTGTTGTAAATTGGCCAAAGGCATATTATTTGCCGATTTTGCTAATAAAACTTGAAACTTGGTAAGCGTTACGGTCCTTGATTTTAATCCATAACAAAAATATAGGCAATATTGTGTTTGTTTTTGTACTGCAATTTATCGCGTTGGAGTTATACTTATTGCATATTCATATTGCAGCATTAATTACAAACGAGAAATGTAAACACAATCAACTGCATTATAAGGTTGTCAAAAGGCTTAAAACAATGACTCTAAAATTGTGGATTTTGTTCTAACTAATTTGCAAATACATTGAGCGTCAACAGTTTCGCAACCAAATAGAAAACGTGTTAAGGTATTTGTATTGGGCAAGAAAATATCAGCTAAGAAAAAAATGGAAAAAGTTTAAATGGTTCGCATGCCTCATAGAATGCATGTAGATTCTTAATATGTTACACATAGACATATAATAACATCTGGCACGTTAATAAACCTTTGTGATAACATTAATAGTTTAAATATGAAACAAATATTACTTTAAATATTAAACTCAAAACAGCACTTACATTCAAAAGTGTCCAATTTTGGTGCACACTCCCGGACAATATTAGGAAACATATTCCACTATATTCACTAGTTCAAACTATCCTTCAGATGCACGTAATGAAGTATTTTTTTCAAAAATAAATATTTAAAGCCTATTATCCATGGAAAGTGTGGAAATTAGGCTTTAAATATTTATTTTTGAATAATCTGTTTTTGTTATTACATGGTATGAAATGTAGTATTGTATTATGGTAAATTACCATATTGTTATTATTGTGTTAAATTGGGTTGTATCATCATGTATGGGTCGGTGGCCATTTATACAAAAAAATATAATTGAATTGAGCTTGCATTATAATACGTCTGAATAGTTGCTTTTTCTGTCAAACTAGCGAATGTCTAAATTCAGCCTTAATTCAAAACGTTTAAAGTTTGCACTTAAAACCACAGATAACCGTATGATTGGTGAAGATTAAAACATTTTTTTTTTATATAAAACGTTATGTTTTCTCTTAGAACGGTGCGTTTGTACTAAAGTGGTCCGAAATTCATGGTATCAAAATCAAGAATTGGCTTTCGATATCTTTATCATAAAGTAATTTGATTTATAGACACCATCGTTAGAGCTACCTCTCTGCAAATCACATCGAAATTGATCAGCTAGTTAGAAAGATTTTCAATGAAATGTTTATCACGTTGTCCAGTCAATCACTAAGGTGCATTCAATGAAAACGACAATGCTATTTTAAACCAAATGCAGAGAAAGATCATCTCACCACGGCTGATTCCTGTCCTATTCTACTTCTTCTGATGTCTTCAAGTTCAGTCTTTTTTCTCGCTGTATCCCACCCCGTGTAACCCTTACAAGACGTGGTAGCCTGAATACTGACGCGTTAACCTACGACAAAAACTTCAACATTCGAGAGGTTAGGTATGTTGTGCCTGTTTCATTTATTACTTGTCTACACCAGTTAAACGACGAACATGTACGTATGCAGTGGTTCTTTCTCGACATGCAGATGTGTTTTTTGATCACAAACGTCATATTAGATTTTTAACTTGATAAATATGTCACAAAGTCAGCAGTTTGGTCTTTAAAATATAATTAAAAATGCTTATAGACAGCGGAGAAAGCTCACATTTTGTAAATATGTAGTGAAATAATATTGGAATATATTTATCCATTCTTTGGCATCCTTTAAGAATGAGCTCTCCAACCTGAACTTCTGAAGGGGATTTTCACGCACAGTTACAAAGTACAGCCGAATGAAAGGTCGGAGCTTTGTCAGCGGGGTCTAGCACCCTGATACCGCTACGGAAGCTGAATTGATCTTGCCTTGATGACCGAAAGTTACTGTGCAAAACTTTCTATTACATCTTTCCTATTTTTACTTCTCTTTGTGTTTTCCTTTGCGCAACGTTATAGAATTGTCAAATTTATGACAGCATAACGTATTTATGTAGATTAGGTAGTAGAAACAAGAAAAAATCAGTGATTTCACGGCCGTAGGTTTGTTTTATTTATGTTCGGGCGGATTTTTAATATTGGTATCAAATTAAAGACAAAGCTCTTTAGTTGCTGATTATGTAAATATATAAAGAAATAACATCAGTATTGATCAAATGTTTTTTAAAACAAAATGCTCCTCCGTGACTGTCTGGTCAATGTTCCGTGTTATGAACCTTTCTAAGGTTACATTAATTTTTAATAAGAATATTATTATTTTACTCTTTATCAATGATACAGTTCCCTGTGCTTAAAACACTTATTACTTTAAGTTTGTCAGTGGACCCTTGTGTTTAATGCTTTAAGCAGAATGATATCATGTTTCTGCTAGAGGGGGTTCAAAATGTTTGTTGATTGAAACCATAATTTAATACCCAATACTTGGACCATATACATGTCATTCTTCAAATGCTTCTTTTATAATAAACAAACTTTGTCTATTATGTATCATACGGTACTGGAATGAAATAGAAATATAAATTATTGTCCGGTTTATTTACTTACTATAACACCTCGAATAACTGTTTTTCAATAAATTTTCAAATACATTTATATTAATATAATTTACAATTTATCAAACTACCGTATATCTAAACATTAAAGTAACTGATTGAAATAACCATACGTACATTTATTAATCAAAGGACTCATGATATAGCATGGCGAATTTGACTTGATCCTGTCCGCCATGCATGAATATTTTACAAGGTCCATGCATTGAATATATAAATTTCCGCGAGCAAATCGTGCGAAATCCGTCCTTCAGATTAGAGTTGGTATAACATCTCGAGCGTCTTGGTGATACTTTCCGCTTATGAAAACATATAACCGGGATAATAAATATAGACATTATATAGTTCAATTTTGAACCCTAAGCCATGACCTTTCCGACTAGTCCATTTTGGCGGGGAGACCATGATGTATTACGTTCGGATGTCATTATTTAATGATATGATTCTTACAGATACCTGTTTGAAATCGAAGTTCAGTTTAGTGCAGTCGGCAACGTTCAGAATGTCTAACCCAAACTTCGGTGGTTCCAATCCCCAATTCGCTCATTTTTTAAATTCATTGTTTAATTATATGTTTGAGAAATGATAAGGTTTTTTTTTATTTATCCATGAAAAGGTGTCGATTCAATATATTTTTCATTTTCACTTATTTAGATCAATTGTGTATTCCAAGCTTACTGAAAACCTATAAATTACGTTGATTGGTCGTCCGAATTAACGTTCGATCTACAATATACATGTAACAAATATTGTTTGTCACATATACTAGTATTGCACGAATTTTAAAAGTTGTGTGCATTTAATATATAAAAACAAATATTTTAAATAAAAAAATGAAAAACAAATATTTTGGTGGGATTCGAACTTACCCTGGTCTGACAAAAGATATTTTACAATGTATCAAACGCTTTACCGTCACGACCATTCCGACATATGAAATAGTTGGCCTTACTTGTATTTGTAATGGTCAAATGTATACCAACCTATATCAATTAATGGTTGAAACCTTTAAAGTGCAGTCACGGCTCAATGCTCGAAATCGAACTATATAAGCTGTTAAATTATGTTAATAGAAGGTCAAGAGTCATGTCAAATTCTCCGTACTGTACATACAGTAGCAGTATTCACTCACAGGCTGTCATGTTGGTCACGTGATCTGTCTACCCGGAAGTAAATCTCTGTCTATGTCCGGATGTGTACTGGTATATATACCTGACCCGATGTTTTACATGTCACAACCATCTCTTCAGTTGTAACATCACACTCTAAATCAAAGGTAAAATAAATTCATATATTTCTTATTTTTATTAAAATATTGTGTTTACTTTCTTATACATGTACATGTATGTTTGTTAAATATGAGAAAATTGGTTTTCAGTATGTAGATTTTCTTTTAGGCGTTAAAATGTTTATTAGTAATGATCAATTTTTAATACTTTTTTCGATAAATATAATATTGCTTATATATTTAATATTCGGAAGGCATATAGCTGTATTAAGCCCAGTGATTGTGAAATTAAATAATACACTCTTTTCCTAACTAAAATTAAAATTGTATAATAAATTTTGTGAAAAAAAATATCGTACACCCTGAGGGCTGCTCATCATCTTCGCTGTGACTATAAAATTAAAATTAACAATTTGCGTGTAAACTACATTTCTGATAATAATGAGGTGTTTTCAATATAGCTGTAAGAAAAATACTATATTTATGGAGGGAGCATGACATTACTATAATTATATGGGATATAACAACATTCATTATTTATTTATATGTAAAGTGTTTCCAAATTGATAAAAAAAATATATAGTGTTTAACATCGGTCAGTGCATTTAGGCAAATCAGTATTCTATTGTATTAAATATACCACTTGCGCGGCGCTTTTATATGCTCTGCATATATGCTTTTCTTGATCTCTTTTATTAATGATGTCATAGTCAAATGACATGTTTCAAGAACAATGGAAGAAGTCGCTTGAAATGCGCTCAGATATGCCAACGTCGATTAAAATAAGCAATGCAAAACATTGTGTCAAACCAGATATTTTAAAAATATATTTCTGATTTTCAGATGAAGGTCGCCACTCTTGCTTTTGTTGCCGTTATGATGTGCGTAGGAGCCGCTCTGGCTGACTATGGTTACGGAAGTTACGGTGCTGGAGGTGCTGGTGGTGCCGGTTACAGCTTCATGCCAGTAACCCCCGGTGCAGGTGGATTCGGTGACCAGAGTTTCTGTAAGTAATATTTGAGTCGCCATAATTCAGTATTTTTATGTAATCTATGTATCCATGGGCATGCGCCACTGCTTAATGACGTAGGAAAACTGTGCCATTTTGCTTGTTTGTTTTCATGAATAATCTGAAACTGTAAATACATGTATTACCATGTATATCTGTTAAAAACTGCAGCAAAGTTTATTTATGCAAACGAGTTTTCAAATTCTATTTCCATGTCTGATAATTTTATTAAAACAAACGGTTCGAACTCATACTGCATGGTTCCATTGCTTAGAAATACGAAGTTTGGAAGTATTAGATCATACGTTTTTAAAAGGTTTCGCAAATAACCAGTAACAATATGAGAACATCACACCACATGGGTCGGCAAGGTGTTGAGATAAGTGTGAAACAACAAACGCGCCATATGTAGACGTTACAATTAACTCACAGTCGAAGGGAAGTGTTAGATTCGGGACTTATGCACTTGTTTGTAAATAAACTTGAAACTTGATTTGTTGCAGGTTGAGTCTGTGATAGTATCTATGTGTTTTATTGCTGAACGTTATATGAAACTATCAATGTTTTACATTACAGTATATCTGATCGGATTCCTGTTCTTGTTCATGCTGTTGATCAATGGAAACCTCTTCAACACCACCTCCTCTACCTCCACCACACCCATCACTATCGTCCAGGGTTAAATATGGTATGTATATGCTTCACCATTTTGTCTAACCTTTCTATCGATCACGTAGTAACTTGTCTAACCATTCTGATGATCATGCAGTAACTTGTCTAACCATTCCTTAGAATATAACCTACATTATGAGCCAATGAAAACGCCGAATTTTGGCGGTTAAATGAAAATTAAATCATTAAAATTTTCTCTTCACATACTTGACGTCATGCGTTAGCGCTAATTTCTATCGGCCAATCAGAATGCAGTATGTTATTTTCTAAGCCAGTTGTAGCTTCGCTCGCTCCGCCCTATTTAATCATTAAAATTTACTTAATATATTCTAACTATAACGACGATCACGTAGTAACTTGTCTAACCATTCTCGCTATCGTATAGTGACGTGTCCAACCAATCTGGTTATCACGTAGTGACTTGTCTAACCATTACATTACCGTAATGCTTATACATTTCTAGTATATTTACGATCTTATACCAGAAGCAGTTTTAGAAAGAGAAAATAAAGTTCTAATTGTTTTATTATTAAAATTAACTCGGAAATACTCAGTGTGAATACATTTATGGAACGTGTTTAACCCATACCGATTCGTTTAGATTTGTCAAATTGTATTTATGGAATGTTACCAAATCTATCATAATATCATTTTAACACCAGCATATTTCTTCTTTTCCAGATTTGAAACGCCTGTTGTGTATAGACAGATATCACCTGCCATATAGTGATGCTTATTTATTGATAAATATTGTTTTGTTGAATAAAAACACAAACTTGATATATGCTTTTCTACTTCTTAATTGATATAACAATGCCTCGACGAATGAAAGCGAAACTGGTCAAAGTGACGTTTATAGATAATAACTTTCATAATGCATTTTCGCATTACGCATTTTCTGCCTGAAATGATTGTGAACATATTTCATACTATTTGAAACAATTTTGTCACTTTGACTAATTTTCGCTTCCAATGTACGATATAAGTGTATGGTAATTATCTTTCTACCAATCTATAATACTGGCTGGATTGTATAAATGCAAATTAAGGTCAGCAGGTGACAATACTCAAAAGTATTAACCTGCTTAATCAAAGAAAATACAGAGTTGTACGCCTTGACGAATGATGAATGTAGTTCGGTATGAATATTAAGAGTCAAACATAGTTCGTTATCGAATAGTTTGCACCTATCTCGGGATTCCCAGTTCGAACACATACTGCACGAAGCCCATTGCCTAGCAATACAAAGTACGAGTTCATTAGACTACTCGACTATCGCAACAAACCCCCAAAAAATTGCGCAAGTGGCCAGTACAAATTAACTGCACAAATGACACCACGCCAGTAATGGGTTAATACTGATTGCATCGTCCACTACATGTTCAGTACAACAAATAGCTCTTACAATTGAACGACAGTTGCTAAAGGCAGTCGTCAATACTAATCGGAATTTAAAACATGTATTAGGTCACACTGATGCTCATGCTTACAAATATATATCACAACCAGTTGGATTGGGTAAGCAATTAATATTTAGAAGTTACAAGTACTAGACAACTAAATGTACTTACAACACTTGGGAAAAATTACAAGCTGAGGCCTAGATCCCACTGAGGAATTCCACATCGGCGATGTTCTGCCGATTTCTTCCGATACCACCCGATTCATCACAATTCCTTCCGATATCACAAACTGTCTCATGACTTCCCCGAAGCTTCCCCTAGACCACGAGGAACCTGTACCCGATGTCTTGATAGCTCATTAATTTAAATCGGGAGTACATCGCCGAGGCAAAAATGCTCAGTGGGACCTAGGCTTAAACCAACTAATTTTATTAGTCCATCTTACTGCTTTCTACAAGTGACAACTACCACAGGCTTGACTAGAACATTATTGAGAATAGTAGAGAATACGGTTCACTTCCTTTTTTCTTATTTACACTTTTCGATGACGTTCGGAAATAATTGGAGCCTCGGCTGAATTTTTACTCTGTCCTCTGACTAGCTATTACAAAGCTTCGCCACTGATGGAGAACAAATCACACGTGAAGCAGACAAAATATATTTCCAGCATTACATTTGCTGTTCATAGAAATAGTGTGGAGAAGGAATCACTTCTGTAAACTGTGTAACAGCCGACTTGCGACTCTTGGTCGGGGTGTGGTAAATTTACATTTGGCTCAAATTACACAAGTCTGAAAATAGACTTCAATAGCATGATACTTTTGTCTTGACTTCAGGCAGTGTGAAAATATTTATCACCAAATATAGGATTAGTCGCGAAAATGTGTAACAATTTGAGGTTATTATAACCGATCCGCGACAGTTCACAACACATTCACTGCACTTTAAAGCAAACGTAAATTAGCCTACCAAACAACGTCCCAATTCGACCACTCAATTTATACACATGGGCGTAGGAGCGTTTTCAAACGTGGTTAGACTGGTATCCCAGGTCTACAGTTAGTAAAATTTCAAAAAACGAGCAGCAAGAACTATGCTAGACAAGGACATCTATGCACCTCAAGTTCAGTCTCAATGTTTGTGGGTTCAAAGTGGATGACCTTTCCTGAAAGGCTCATATATATAGCTTAAAGCTGTACAAATGTATAAAATTTTGAATGACATAGCACCTGAATATTTACAAACTTCTTTTATGTTTACATCGGAAGTTCACTCTAAACAATTAAGGTCGACGTCTAGCCTCCTCGCTCTAATACTGAACTTTTCCGTCAGTCATTCGAATATTCAGAATAATCTACGTATTTGGAATGTTGTACCCAGTCATATTCAGCAGTCTGCTACACTCAATTAATCCAAAACCCTTTATATTAAATGGTTCTATTCTAAGAGGTAGCACAATGTGGAAATCATTTTTTATACCTCTAAGTTCATGTACATGTACAATTGTGTTGGTATGTATTGAGATTACAGTTGTTATGTATGTTATTTCACATTAACAACTGTCATGTCTACCACCTTAAACACATTATATGACATATTTATAATTTCAATATATATCCATACGCTTGATATGTTGTGCTTAGTCATTAGATTTATTGATGTCATGTTTCTGTTTATTATTATTGTTACTATTATTATCATTTTTTATTATTTTTATTATGAATAGTGTGGACAATGTCCTGAAATGAGCCAATCGTCAAATGTTGTTTTGACTATCTATGGGTTCGTACCGTTCTTGAACCGTTCATCATCTTTGCGCTCAAATAATCACGAAGTTTACATCACCTCAGAAACGTACCTTGTTCAATATAAATTTTCATATTCATAAAATGAGATGCAGATCAGCTGAATACCGATTTAAGGGAAATTAATCTTACGACGTTTTGCAAAGTATAGTAGGCTGGATTATTCCCCTTGATTGATTAATAAAAGTGCAAATCTGATCCACGCTTCCAATATGAAACTTTATGGTTGTTTTTATATTTCAAACATTTTTATAACACATAAATAATTTAGTGGAAGCTTACTCATAAAATAGAAATGTAATGGAACCCAACCTGTTAGATACAGTTATTGTTTGACTACTGGTCCGATACCCTTGACGTCAGAGTCATATGCATGCAAGAACTCCGGCGGTGCATCGACCGGCATTGGCAGGACATTAACAGGGCATCCACGAAACATGGCACATTGGTTGTAACGGTTACAGGCGTAGCTCAGCCTGAAGCCTTTCAGCAGATATAGGATTTGTTAAATATTCAAATAAGTTTGTCTTTTAATCGAACAACCAAATACGTATAGATGACCGAAGGTAAGAAACCACTAAATACATAAGCGGCCCAAATGCCTCAAAGAGCCATGAAATAAGCATGGGATTGACTGGAAATTGTAGTATGCTTGACAAGTCTGCTTTGAAATCATGTGTTTAAAGTCATTCTGCACTTGTATTTAGTTTAAACATATCTTATTTTACATAGTATTACGTTTGCAATACATTATATACATACACTAGAACGTGTATTTGATGTAGTGAAATTGTTTAATCTTGTTTTTTTTTACATTTGAACCTAAATTTGAAAGTGAACGTAGGGTAGCTTAATTATACTACTTTAAGGTGACCTATGTTTGCCTAAAGTGGAGCTAAAACCCGGACGATGAATTTTGGAGACCTGTCGGACACCATATCTTTAGCAGATGACGACGGTACTGAATTAAAATCGGAGAAAAACACTGCGCCTGTCCGGTGACTGAATATTACCCGGCATTCGGTGAGCGACAGATAGTTACCCGGCCGAATATCGCAAGGAACTAGTCGTAAAGTCATCGGAGCTTTATAACTATTGTGACCTAGACAGTACATGTAGTAGCGAGATTGAAATGCGTACTTCTAGTAGTATTTCATATTTTTGCGACAAAAGGCACTTTAAGATTGATATATATTTGCCTGAAGGCCATAGACAAAAACTTGTTGAGACCGGCCATTGCAACCTGACATTGAAGTTGGTGGTTCCTAACCTAAGTAGAAAACACGGGCGCTTCCCGATGTCTGCTCGGACACTGGGACGTCAACAGGGTGGACCTCGAAGAGTTTTCAGCCGGTGTACCAGATTTATTGAACTAAAGTGGACCTAGGTAGTACAAGTAGTAGCGAGATTGGAATGCGTACTAGTATTTAATATTTTTGCCACAAAAGTCATATTACCTCTGCAGGTAGTTCAACATTGCTACCTGATTGTTGAGGCGAATGTAGTCGTAGTCTTAATCTTTATGTTGCCCTCCCCAAGTACCGAAATAGGGGACCAGGACCCCTTCCCCCACCTTCTCCCATGTCCATGATAAAAAAGACAAAAAGCTATTTTGGACAGAGAAGGCAGCACTCAATAGAAACAGCCGGGCACGAAAAACACAAAAAGGGCTTTTGCAAAGTTGGTAGTATAATGTCAAAGGTCAACTGTCACTTTCGGGCATCCACTTTTAGCGGGAGTTGCTACTAGTTACATGTAACGTATTTCAGCATGAATTAAAATTACAAATTTAATTTTCACCATTTTTAAGTTACTTGTTTTCGAGGGCCGCTTTAAGCGATTCAGCAGTTCAGCCTCCGTTTGATATTTACTTCCCCTGGCCATTGGGCTACCTAAGGAAACCTGCATTTGCGTATGCATGAGTATACTATTTCTCTTCTGGTTGGTGTACAACCAACATCGAGATACGGCACCGAAACCTCACCGAAAGGCGCACAGACTACAGTGTACACATTGTAAGCTTTATTCGAAAGCTTTCATGAGGTGGCATATAAGTACTAAAGAAACTCGAGTGTATTTAAGTTTCCCAAATGCTCAAGTCAAAGACTGGGTATCTGTTTTCACTAGTTTGTAATAAGGTACCTGCTGGCATTGAGCCCTCAACCCCCCCCCCCCCTGTTCACATGACAGACACTCTTACCATCAGGGGTTCCATTGGACTCTGGGGTAGGGGTTTGTTTTGACCCTTAAAATTTCCAAAAAGTCGCAATTTCACCCTATTGACTCTCAAGAGGAAAGAATATAATAGAAAGTTTTTGGTTTGAATGGTCATTTTCTCTTTTAAATAGTGGGTATTTTGCCTATAAATTTTTTTATTTAGTCTAAAGTATCAACATGACCCTCAGATTCAGTAGCTAGTGGAATACCTGAACAACTGCACCACCCAAATAAAAAAATATTAAATATTTATGAAATAATTAGGCGCATACATGTACAGTCCCGCTCAAACGGTGAAAAATTCAACTGATCGTCGATGGTTTTTTTCCAATGTATGAACCGTACATTCAGACATCAAGTTGTCGGGCGGAAGGATCTTCGGCAGAAATATTGACATCCAGAAATTCAATACACAGTTTACTTTGACCCTAGACCATCCTTCGGCATGTCGATGTAAGACCAGACAGCCCCAGAAGCGTTTACTGTCAACCATAGTCACGTGGTTTATACCCGGAAGTACCCGGATTTTAGTATATAAACTTCGCGACAACTTTTAATAATCACAATCAACGTTGTCGATAAAACAAAAACAAACTCAAGGTAAGCACATTTTAATAAATATTTATCTAGAAATTAAATAATTAAATATGTATTTAATTTGTATTTATTCTATATTTATAATTATTATTATTATTGATAAAGTCATATTAATGGTTTATCGTGACAATTAAACAGTAGTTGAAAATCAAGCAACGAAAATATGAATTAATAACTTGCATTGATTTCATCAATGTGGATCAAATTGTTTTATTAATTATTGAAGTAAATACATACTCGTCGTAGTAATTAATAATACTCTAGAATAGTTGAATAAATGTGATGAATTGGCATTACATAAATAATGTTTTATCAACATCAACGCTCTAGTTGCATATCGTTTTCTATAATCTGTTTTGAATAATATGACCATTTTAAGTCGTTCTTCAAACGAAGAATATGTCAGATGCTTGAAAAAGAACATGTAATAGTTTAAACATATTTATTTCCCAAATATAAAACAGTATATAATTTACTATACAATAATAGAAGTTTATGGAAAAGAGTGAGAATAAAAGACACATGGTCTTATTAAATTTGTGATTTAAACATGTAATACAGACTGTTAATTCCACGAAAACTGGTAACAATAATAGTTTTATTACCTCCAATGTTGGAGAGCTTGAAGGCCTACGATAACCAAGCGCTGCATTTATAACTGAAAACAGCCAGAGTAAACGTGCACGAAACAGTGTAATTCACACTTTCTTTCCTTAGACATAAAATAACTATTAAATACTAGTTATACAACATACATTGTCGTGTGCTGTTCGAGGCTAATTGGCAATTTGTGACATAGATGATGTACATATTTTATGATATTTACATGGAATTCATCCACAATACTATTGCAAATTCAACATAATATTCATGACAATATTTCTAATTTTCAGATGAAGGTCGCCACTATTGCTATTGTTGCCGTTATGATGTGCGTAGGAGCCGCTTTGGCTGACTATGGTTACGGAAGTTACGGTGCTGGAGGTGCCGGTTACACATACATGCCAGTAACCCCCAGTGCAGGTGGATTCGGTGACCAGAGTTTCTGTAAGTTTAATATATTAGGTCCTAGTTTTATAGCCTTATTGGTTTTATAAGTTCAGCTACGCTTCAGCTACGATCGCCTTTTTTTAGTAAATATTCATAAAATTTACATGTATAAAGCTTTCAATACATAGAAAGTTTCAATACATCTGTCTAGTGCTGCTGCACATATAATACTCTTCCAAGAGATTTCGTTTCATTTCTCTTCTTCACATGTGGAGAAATTGTCATTCGTAAGCGGATGACAATGTTAGTACAAGGCGATAACTAATTGCAGGACAACCGATCAGAGCACATGTCATATGACCACTCGATGAAAACAAACAAATAAAACACGTATTAGTCGACACTCGCGTACTGTTACATTTCAAAACACAATCATACCTAAAGCCTAGGTCCCACTGAGGAATTCTACATCGGCGATGTTCTCCCGATTTCTTCCGATACCACCCGATTCATCACAATTCCTTCCAATATCACAAACTGTCTCATGACTCCCCGAAGCTTCCCGTAGACTACGAGGAACCTGTTACCGATGTCCTGAATGTTCATTAATGTCAATCTGGAGTACATCGCCGAGGCAAAAGATCCTCAGTAGGATCTAGGCTTAAATACGATTATGTGATAAATTGTCATATTGCTATGTTTTACATTACAGTATACCTGATCGGATTCCTGTTCTTGTTCATGCTGTTGATCAATGGAAACCTCTTCAACACAACCTCCTCTACCTCAACCACACCCATCACTATCGTCCAGGGTTAATTATGGTATGTATAAACATATCATCAATTGTCTTATCTTTACTGGTGGTAATAAACACTTGCCCTCGTCGATTAATAACTTTCATTGTTACTTACTGTATGCGTATGTCATTTCATGAAAATAAAATTAATTTTAACATGTGTAAGGCTCAGTCAAATGTTCGGTCACGATAATCGTATCTTTACCCACGTGACATCATATTGCAAACATACTCTTATCATAATGACCAGAATAAAAATACCCATATTGACACCTACCTGTTGAGCTACGTCAATAATGTTTTGGAATAACAGCATAAACGTAATATTGTTATTCCACTTTGGAGCCGCGTTTTTGCATTACCAATTTACCAGACTAACGTTTTGTATATTCTATCTTTTTCAGATTTAGGGCACTCGTCATCCATACAGAAGTTCTGTAACCACGGAAATAATGCTAATTTATTGTTAAAGTTGTTTTCGTTGAATAAAATAACAAATCTATACTCGTGTTATTATTGTCTACATAAATTGATTGTAATCAGTATACAGTACAACCTCAACAGAGCAACAACCTATCTACAATAACACCTTCGAAAGTTTCCTTCGGTAATATTTACCCTTTATTCAGCCTCTGTAGAGCAACAATCTCTTCAAAACGACCAATATATGCAGATCCCCATTGGTGTTGCTCTACTGAGGTTGTCCTGTACAATTATATTGTTATGAGATCGCAGGGCCGTATCCAAAGACAAAACTGCACCGAATCAAAACATTTCTAGGGTCTATATGAGACACTTTTGTCTTCAAAAATATGCTTATTTTGATACTCAAGTGCCATCGAGGCAAGGGCCTCAGTATGGCTACGGGCCTGATCGGCTTTAGAATCAGGAAGTCATGAGTAAATTTACATTCAAACTTCTTTATTCGTGACGTTGAGATCGTGAAGTTATGACGCTTCACCTGTGAAATGTTGAATAAGCGCCACTGCTTTCATCATTACGATTAATAAAGATGAATGTACATAAACAACTTCTTGAATTTATGATTACACGACATCCAAAAGGCACACTTTCAACTTCATGACTTCCAGAACAACTCACTGTTTCAGTTTGAATAAATATTTCAAGTTCACGTTTACCCGTATTAACAAGTTCAACTTTACGAACAATGAAGTTGAGTATGTACTGATCTCTTCCTGAATTCATTATTAGAATTTCACGACTCCCAGAATCGTCGCCTCCTCGATAGCCTAGTGGTTGAGCGTCCGCTTGAAGTGCTAGAGGTCTCGGGTTCGATGCCAGGCCGGGTAATACCAAAGACGAAAATGGTACCAGTAATTCCCTTGCTAGACGCTCAGCAAAAAAGAGAAAACTGGCTTATCTTCTCTCATACCCTCGTGGCGATGGATAACATCAGGAATGAGGTGTCGAGAGTGATTAATAGAAGTTGGAAAAACTTGTTTCACAATCGCACTGAAATGAATTAGTATGAACCAGAGTTCAACAATTCATGAGTTTAACTTCAATAATCCAAGATAAACTTGACAGCGGCACAAGTACCGTATGTGTGTCACGAATACAACATTTCATGAGTTTACCTTGAGAATACACGAATTCAAGAATTTCTCTCATTTACTATTTCATTATACATATCTATATCATTCTAAAGATATCAACCAAATACTGGTATGGTGTGATGTAGTTACATTGCGAAACCCTTTTGAGGGCTGTTTGAGCTGAGCGGTCTAATGCTTTCTTACTTCGGATTGCTAGTCGTTAGCACCATGCGTACGGCATGGGTTCGGAACTCACTATAGGTGCAAATTATTGTTTCCTGGCTGATATCGCCATAAAATATATAGTTTCATTTTTTAGATTTGTTTGTAAATCCTGTGACGTAACATATTCACCTTAGGGCTTAGTCAGATCTCAAGATGGCTGTCAAAAACGCTGGACAATGTTTCAATAATAATACTAATTATACTGAACAGAGCCCACACTCGCACAGACAATTTCAACGAAAAGCGACAATATTTGAACAGAGAAGTAATCAGATTGTTAATGTTGTTATCGCCGAACATATTATCAGTGTTATTATCCATACATTAACATGTTCCTTGTGTGGTGTGATGTGATGTAGTCATATTGATTCTGGTTATCTGTGGTGTGGTGTGATGTTGTCATATTGATACTGGTTATCTGTGGTGTGATGTAGTCATATTGATTCTGGTTATCTGTGGTGTGATGTTGTCACATTGATACTGGTTATCTGTGGTGTAGTGTGAAGTTGTCATATTGATACTGGTTATCTGTGGTGTGATGTTGTCACATTGATTCTGGTTATCTGTGGTGTGATGTTGTCACATTGATTCTGGTTATCTGTGGTGTGATGTTGTCACATTGATTCTGGTTATCTGTGGTGTGATGTTGTCATATTGATACTGGTTATCTGTGTGTGATGTTGTCACAATGATTCTGGTTATCTGTGGTGTGATGTTGTCACATTGATACTGGTTATCTGTGGTGTAGTGTAAAGTTGTCATATTGATACTGGTTATCTGTGGTGTGAAGTTGTCTTATTGATACTGGTTATCTGTGGTGTGAAGTTGTCATATTGATACTGGTTATCTGTGGTGTAGTGTGAAGTTGTCACATTGATACTGGTTATCTGTGGTGTGGTGTGATGTTGTCACATAGATACTGGTTATCTGTGGTGTGGTGTGATGTTGTCACATTGATACTGGTTATCTGTGGTGTGATGTTGTCATATTGATACTGGTTATCTGTGGTGTGAAGTTGTCATATTGATACTGGTTATCTGTGGTGTGAAGTTGTCATATTGATACTGGTTATCTGTGGTGTAGTGAGAAGTTGTCACATTGATACTGGTTATCTGTGGTGTGGTGTGATGTTGTCACATTGATACTGGTTATCTGTGGTGTGGTGTGATGTTGTCACATTGATACTGGTTATCTGTGGTGTGATGTTGTCATATTGATACTGGTTATCTGTGGTGTAGTGTGAAGTTGTCACATTGATACTGGTTATCTGTGGTGTGGTGTGATGTTGTCACATTGATACTGGTTATCTGTGGTGTGATGTTGTCATATTGATACTGGTTATCTGTGGTGTGATGTTGTCATATTGATACTGGTTATCTGTGGTGTGATGTTGTCATATTGATACTGGTTATCTGTGGTGTGAAGTTGTCATATTGATACTGGTTATCTGTGGTGTAGTGTGAAGTTGTCACATTGATACTGGTTATCTGTGGTGTGGTGTGATGTTGTCACATAGATACTGGTTATCTGTGGTGTGGTGTGATGTTGTCACATTGATACTGGTTATCTGTGGTGTGATGTTGTCATATTGATACTGGTTATCTGTGGTGTGAAGTTGTCATATTGATACTGGTTATCTGTGGTGTGAAGTTGTCATATTGATACTGGTTATCTGTGGTGTAGTGAGAAGTTGTCACATTGATACTGGTTATCTGTGGTGTGGTGTGATGTTGTCACATTGATACTGGTTATCTGTGGTGTGGTGTGATGTTGTCACATTGATACTGGTTATCTGTGGTGTGATGTTGTCATATTGATACTGGTTATCTGTGGTGTAGTGTGAAGTTGTCACATTGATACTGGTTATCTGTGGTGTGGTGTGATGTTGTCACATTGATACTGGTTATCTGTGGTGTGATGTTGTCATATTGATACTGGTTATCTGTGGTGTGATGTTGTCATATTGATACTGGTTATCTGTGGTGTGATGTTGTGACATTGATACTGGTTATCTGTGGTGTGAAGTTGTCATATTGATACTGGTTATCTGTGGTGTAGGGTGAAGTTGTCTCATTGATACTGGTTATCTGTGGTGTGATGTTGTCACATTGATACTGGTTATCTGTGGTGTGATGTTGTCACATTGATACTGGTTATCTGTGGTGCGATGTTGTCATATTGATGCTGGTTATCTGTGGTGTGAAGTTGTCATATTGATACTGGTTATCTGTGGTGTGAAGTTGTCATATTGATGCTGGTTATCTGTGGTGTGAAGTTGTCATATTGATACTGGTTATCTGTGGTGTGATGTTGTCATATTGATTCTGGTTATCTGTGGTGTGATGTTGTCATATTGATACTGGTTATCTGTGGTGTGATGTTGTCACATTGATACTGGTTATCTGTGGTGTGGTGTGATGTTGTCACATTGATTCTGGTTATCTGTGGTATGATGTTGTCATATTGATACTGGTTATCTGTGGTGTGATGTTGTCATATTGATTCTGGTTATCTGTGGTGTGGTGTGATGTTGTCATATTGATTCTGGTTATCTGTGGTATGATGTTGTCATATTGATACTGGTTATCTGTGGTGTGATGTTGTCACATTGACACTGGTTATCTGTGCAACCTTGTTTGTGATTGTTACGATAGCCGAGTGGTCTAACGTATCTTTACTTCACATTGCTAGGCGATATCGTTGTACAATGTGCGGGTATAACTGTTCTGATTTAGTTGTTCGATAGAATATAGTAGTAACCGACACGATGATGTGAACACTATAGCAGTAACCGACACAATGCTGTGAACATTGTAGCAGTAACCGACACAATGATCTGAACATTATAGCAGTAACCGACACAATGATGTGAACATTGTAGCAGTAACCGACACAATGATGTGAACATCATAGCAGTAACCGACACAATGATGTGAACATTATAGCAGTAACCGACACAATGATGTGAACATTATAGCAGTAACCGACACAATGATGTGAACATTATAGCAGTAACCGACACAATGATGTGAACATTATAGCAGTAACCGACACAATGATGTGAACATTATAGCAGTAACCGACACAATGATGTGAACATTATAGCAGTAACCGACACAATGATGTGAACATTATAGCAGTAACCGACACAATGATGTGAACATTATAGCAGTAACCGGCACAATGATGTGAACATTATAGCATTAACCGACACAATGCTGTGAACATTATAGCAGTAACCGACACAATGATGTGAACAATATAGCAGTAACCGGCACAATGATGTTCACGAGCGTTATAGCAGTGACCGACCATATGTAATGTTTTGCTTCATCATTCTTTTGTTTTTTAAACTTTGAGATTGAGAATTGGCCGAGGATGACCTTCAATAAATGTACCTTGATCGCGATGCATTAAAATATGCATAGCACTTGTAGTTTTTTCTAACATTCGAGAAAAACGCACCGAAACTCTACCGTCCCGTTGTTTTCTCGTCGTAAATGGATCAAATATTCCAAACAATCCTTATATGTGTCTGACGGAACTGACAACCGATGTCACGCTCGGACGGAACTCAAATGTCATGTATCCTGAGTTCCGTCATTTCGGTGTTCAATTTCATCAGAGCCATATAAAATTGAAAATGAATACAAGACATGTGACAACTAAAATGTGTTTTCTCATGTAACTAATTTGTAAAACTAAAACATTTAACCTTAAACGTCAATGTGATAATTGTTATTACTTTTACTAAGTCACATTAATCAATGTGATTGCGCAAGTTTTCTAACATTTAATTCATCACTAATTGTTAATGGTACTTCAAGTTACACATAAATAGCCAGGGTCATGTTAGGCCATCCAAATTGCAAATTCTGTTTAGCGTCTGCGGGCTGGTAGGTTTTGAGCTCATAAAAGAAAAAAACAAACAAACATGTTTTCACTGTATTTTTGCTCGAAAATTTCGCCAATTCCGTTGAATAGGACCAGTTTCGCTTAAAAGTAACACCACGGTCGATAGGCGCTCGACGCGTGTGAAATTAAACCCCGAAAAAAGATCTGTTTTAAACATTCAAACTATTTATAGTTCATAATAAGTGTTTTTTTCTTCTTCTTGGTTTGAGTGTTTTTCTGGAGGGTAGATAGGTTTTGTGAAAAGGAATTGACGCTAAACAAAAATACAATTTGGAATGGCCTTATGGCTGTTCCGTTAATTGATCATTGGCTGTAACATGAAAGTGAATTGCACATGATTAGTGACGACATGGATCAAACCGTTCCTTCTTTTTTGTAATTTATGTTCAGATGTGGTATGTTGTGTACAGTTTTTGACGCATTTAATTTGTTAGGATTGGTTCTAGAAATCAGTCCATACTTCACAAAAATATCAATCAAATTGAGATTATTTTTTTCATGGTCACATATTTGCCCAACGAGCTATGTACAAGTTGATTTTGGCGAATTCGCATGGTTTCCGTACGAGCATCGTACGGATTTTCTTGACTCGTAGTGGACTCGGCGACATATCATTCTTCATAAAAAACCACACAATCAGTTACACATCCATAATGGTAATGATCTGCTATATACTGTGCTGTCTATATATTACGAGTTGTGTGTATGCTAGATGCTGTTCTTAGTCCAAATATATTAGAGTGCGGAAGGTCCAGGATTCATCCCTTTCCGCGTCAATCAAAGACGAGAAGGTCCCTGATTCATCCCTTGCCGCGTCAATCAAAGACGAGAAGGTCCGAGATTCATCCCTTGCCGCGTCAATCAAAGACGAGAACGTCCGCGATTCATCCCTTGCCGCGTCAATCAAAGACGAGAAGGTCCGGGATTCATCCCTTGCCGCGTCAATCAAAGACGAGAAGGTCTGGGATTCATCCCTTGTCGCCTCAATCAAAAACGAGAAGGTCCGGGATTCATCCCTTGCCGCGTCAATCAAAGACGAGAAGGTCCGGGGTTCATCCCTTGCCGCGTCAATCAAGACGAGAAGGTCCGGGATTCATCCCTTGTCGCGTCAATCAAAGACGAGAAGGTCCCAGATTTATCCCTTGCCGTGTCAATCAAAGACGAGAAGGTCCGAGATTCTTCCCTTCCCGCGTTAATCAAAGACGAGAAGGTCCGAGATTCATCCCCGACCCGCATCAATCAAAGACGAGAAGGTCCGAGATTCATCCCTTCCCGCGTCAATCAAAGACGAGAAGGTCCGAGATTCATCCCTTGCCGCGTCAATCGAAGACGAGAAGGTCCGGGATTGATCCCTTGCCGCGTAAATCAAAGACGAGAAGGTCCGAGAGTTATCCCTTGTCGCGTCAATCAAAGACGAGAAAATTAAGTTAATTATGTTTCCATAACATGATGCTCAGCATAAAAAAGCGAAATTTGCTTTTTTACTCACATACACATGTGACAGTATATACCATCAGGTAGAAAAGCTGGTTTACCGCCTCACCCTTGCGGCGATGGTTATCACCAGCCCTACGTTCAAGGAAAGCTACCTGCAAACATGTTTAAAAATCACGGGGTTTTATCGCTATAATCCTTCGTTGTACGTTTCGTTGTGGCAAACAATTGGAAACTGTATAAATCCCCGTTTGTATCGTTCTTGGTTCTAAATATGTCCGGAAGCACGGGTTTTACTATTCACATTATTTTGTTTGCCTCTGTCCGCAATTTTGTTTAATTACACCAATGCACGCACACCTGCACCTTCGGATATGGTTAGCCAAACTTTGCGCGCGTGACTAACATGCTTATTTAAACATACCGTTCAACGAATAACAGGTACGTACCAAGTACGAAACGCGCGTCACGTAATTCTTCGTTAAACGCAGGGCAGGAATGGGGTGTCGAGAGTGATTAATATAAGTTGAAAAAAACTTGTTCAACAATCGACCTAAAATGAATTAGTATAAACTAAAAGCTGGTTTCATAATTGATCTCAAATGAATGAGTTATAAACTTAGTATTCCCAATAGTGTGAGGTACCAATGCTGCTTCACTGATCAGGCAGATACCAAACCACAAAATGCATATATGCGTGTCAGAACCGAATAGTCCTTGACCAACTTATGGTTGTACACAGGATGGCATGCCTTGGCAGGATAAAATTGATATTTTTTATTTAAAAAGACGTAAAAGCAGGGTATGGTAAAACGAGCATTGAGTCAGTGCACGCGCGTGGAACTTTCACAGACTCATCGTTCAAAATGTTCTTATAAGTATATGATACTTGACCCGCTGTCTTCAGTTGTTTCTTAAAGCTGAAAGGAACCTTTTTCTATTAATATAATTATGTCTTCAAGCTGGCCATAGTCTTTTACAAGTTACAATCTGAAGTAGACAATTCGCTGGCTTAAAAGCACTAGTTACGGCCTTATAAGACTCGTACATATTTGAAATCTGCACCTCAAGGCGCTTCTCATGAGCCTACTGTCATGAAAATCATGTGGTCATGTTAACCAAACAAAAGTTTAAAAAGCTTTAAAAAGTAGTTTTCAGACAGTTGTTTCTTGTTTTCTCAAATTATTGATTGTGTACCTACAAACTTCTAATTCTAAGAAGTCTCTAAACAATGAGTTACAACACACATATATTTGGTGGTTAATGACCTTATAAATTTAATAATGCTTCCGACAGGTGATTGCTAAATTCAGGTTTGACTGTACATACAAGTTATACTATAAGCAATTAAACACTACTTGTATACCTGTAAACCATGAGTGCACTACGTTCCTATATAAATTACGCGTTACGCGTCAGTAATCCGTTCACAATTGTGTTACTAGACAATGCGACAATATGGCTATATGATCATTGTCTGTCTTCATGCCTTCTCTCTAATTACATTAACAATGCATCGTTATCTAGCATTCATGTATAATAGAAGAAAAATAAGTTTTTAATTTGTAATTAATAATTACAATTGATTATAAAACGTTTTTATTTTGAAATTCGTTGCAGTAAAAGAAAACAAAATTTTATACAACCCTTTCAATATTATTTTAATTGCTAGATACGAACACACATGGAATTTTGCATCTAATTCAATGGTTCTACTTACATACGTATATATACAGTATATATCGTACTATAGTCTTACAGTTGTTTCTCAACATAAATTTAACTTAAACCGGTAAAACTCATATACCACAAATGTATCTATATAACAACATGCCTTCCTTAACTACACATGTACCTAAACTATTTGACCAAAATGATGTCAACAAGCTTCTGAAAGCTACCGATTAAATCTCAGTTCTGTTTTATATTGTTAGTAATAATATATTGTAAATTTGTGTGAAATAAAATATGTTTAAACTAATACAATATAATAATAGCATAATGGTACAACTATAAACAGTACAAACTGCGCTGTGAAAACGTTGTAAAACAATCTACATCATAGGCAGTCAGCACGTACCCAAATACTACCCCGGCAAAATCGGATTTTACCACTGTTTACTATGTTATGACAGGTTACTTTCAATATTTCCGATTATAAAAGTGCCTGTCACATTTGTAGCCGTGTAGGTTTATTATTCATTGAAATGGTATATTACGGGTATCAACGTGTAGCTACTATATTTTACTTTCAGGATATATCAACACTTTAGTCCTTAGATACACACCCGTTTACACATCAAGAATACAATTCCTTGATTAGGTCGCTAACTAAGACGTTCAGCAAAACCCAGATTTTCACGCTGGTAAACGTGAATTTTGCCTTGAAACAGAATGTATGCTTCACAAACGGGCCTAGCTAGTCATCGTTTCAGTTAGTGTAACTAAATAATTTACCTCACATGCCAATTAAACATCGCAATATTTCACTAGATCGATAATTAAAAAAAATGTACGAAATTCGCCACCGTCAATTTCCAATTTTATTTAGTATTCCGATAACCTTTCGACCTCAACAGATTTCGAAGCGATCGTTTGATTGGCTAGAGTGTGTGTCACGTCATTCATAGTTGTTCTATCGTGTAAGCTCGGCCATTTCCGTTTGTGTCCGGTGTATATACTGAACTTCTTAATTGATGACCAAAAAAAATTCGCGATTTGACTTATATTGTGTTAAGGGTGTGTATTTAAGGACTAAACTGTTTATATATCTGGAAAGTAAAATATCTTCGCTACACGATGATACCCGTAAGATAGCATTTGAGTGAATAAATAAAAGAATACGACAAGTTATGTGACAGGCACTCCATTCTTCGTGATTCACCTTTCTTATATAGGTAAACAATGAGAATGTTGATATGACTTGTGAAGTAGTAGGGTACGTGCAGGCTGCCTATGATCTACATGCACAGTTGTAGTTCATGGCATTCTAAAGAGTTTTGAAATCATTGAGAATGAATTGCATTGAGAGCTTTTCATGACAATATAAATACAACATAATGTGGTACGTCGGTAACGTTTCGTGTGGTTTTAAGGGTGTATTGTTAGTTAGGATAACCATGTTCCGGTCCGGTGCCGTAAACAACCCCTCGTGACTGTTACTACCACTGAAAAATCCTTCCTTATAAATCTAAATATAACAAATATTTTCAAATCTACCAAGAAGCTAAAAATAGTCATTACAGAACAAGTAATCACTTACAGTCAATGTTTTTGTGAAAACTACGAAACTACGTAACTATGAGTGGCGGTTAGACGTACCACCGGAGTCAACAGTTTAACATGAAAAGAGTGAAATGACACCGTATTTCGGGTACCCTACTCCCGGACATAATTATAATTATTCATTTATGGAATCAGCAAACCAAACAATTTACCACTCGAGGGGACACCATTCAGAGTCTGGTTGTATACATGCAATGTAACTCCTTGTACATATATCGGTAATAAGATAGCTCTAAGAAGGCCAAATATGGTCCAAATCTGAATAATTTAATATGTTGATCACATATTTCCAATGATATCTAAACGAACGGATCACTGTCCTCTGCATGGCATAAAGCACATGAAAAAGATAATGAAATATCGGACAGGATAGGCAGCACTCAATAGAAAGAGCCGATCACAGAAAACAGAAATAACACAGACCACAAGCATATACTATGAAAATACCAAACACAAACTGAACAAGAAAATGAAACTGGTGTCAGCTGTCAAATATAATAGTCATAGCGAGTAACTTGAAGAATCACTGTAAATCGTATAAACTTGCAGCCAGAAAAGTGAGTTTTGGTAGTTACTGTAGTTAACAAAAAGAAAATACGTTACTAAATATTCCAGCTTGCACATAGATATTTCAAAGGGCGTAGTATGTCGTATGTATGTCACGAATTGATCTCATTAACTTGTATCATGTTCGATTGATCTTTCTTACGTATTGATTGATCGGGAATGATCAGAAATACGCTGAAATCTAGGATTGCCTCAACAAAATGTATTATCGCATTTCATCATTTGCATTATTCTTTAAAAACGTCATATAAACAACGATACGAATCACAAAAATATGTGGTTTGAATGAAACCTCCCTGCGCTCAGTAAATGTTGCGCATTCGGCATGTGATTAATTACTATCAAACATAGACTATACCGTCAAAGTGTAAATTTTAAAACGATTACAATTTCGAATGCTGAAGCACGTATATGTGTATTTAATGTAATTATTTTCATATTGTTTACATGTTGCTCAAAACGTATGTAATAATTGTGGATATATTTTCGACTATTTTGGATTATTCGCATTTGCCGTGACATCTCTTGGAACTAGATTTGAGTCTTTTATTTGCTGTCGCCTTGACCATTTCTTGGTATTGCTGGATTAAAACTTATACAGAAAGTAGCTACAAGAAATATTTATTCAATAATTACTGTGTACCGTAGCGTAAGATATTTTTTTTCTATAAGTTTCATGAAAATATAATGAAATTGATAGTTCTGTCGCGATAAAATCATGCTAGGTGTCGTTAAGAGTGAGACAAAGATTTGCAAGGTTTTAGAAGAACGGATACCGATAGTGTTTTGACCACCTAGTTGAAGACAACATCGATTGTTATATAAGTTATGGAAGGTAGTAATTCAGATGACAGAAAGAGGTGGGTGGATCTCGCAAGTCCAGCTACAGGATCAAACGACTCGTGGTCACAGGACTTTAGTCAGGTAAGATGGTAACAAGTCAAATAGTTTCCTGCGGCCTTGTAATTTAGTTGTATTGTTTAGGATGTGGTTTTTGCAGTTTGGATGCAATTCGAATTTATTCCGGTGTAAGTTTAAATTAATGTTTCAGTCAAAATAATTCCAATACATGTAAAATCGGACAATACCGATTATCTTCCAATTATTTGGTTGTGTTAAATGTATGTGCCGAACGAATGAACAAATTCAAAAGAATTAGAAAAAAAATATCAATATGTACCAATACCATGCTTCTGTTAATCTAGCGATGTGTTCTCTACGGGACGTAGTCCATTGCCCACTATATTTATTACTGACTGGGAATCTTATGCAGTTGCAGACACCTGCTGTTTAGATTCGTGGTCTCGCGTTCAAAGTGAAATTTCGGAATAGTTCTGCTTTCTTTGGTAAATAAACTATTGTAATGCGATAAAGACCGATGTTACCCGCATGGAATAATGGAATTAGTCTGGTTCACGACATTCTTACAAAATGCTTCTTTTTTGGATATTTTTTTTGAAATCGTAAACCATCGAGAACATGTCACGTGCCCCTCCATGGTCATTTTACTTTTGGCAATCCAATATAACCTGCGGCTCAAGGCCGCAGGTTAATAATTTTTTATACCCTATGTACTCTAAGCTGAAATTTGGACTTTCAGCGGTTAAGTTCATTTTCTCGTTCAGTTATGTGTTGGGCATTGTGTCGTGTAATTGTGGTCTGTGTTTTTTGTGTTTTCTGTGCTCGGCTGGTTAAGTTGAGTGCTGCCTTCCCTGTCTGATTTTCTATTATCTTTTTGCAAGTTGTTAAACCTACACTGTGGTTCCTAACATTAGCGGTGGACAGCATGACAAAATAATGGATGAAAACCAAAATACATACACAGTAGGGGTAGCTGTGGTTCGCGCGCTGAAAGATAGATGTCCAAGGTTCGATTCCCTCTATACATAGGCTAAATGTTTTTGAGCGAGCAAGACTAGCTCACAATGCTTTACTCTCTACTTTATCAAAGTATATAAATGGGTACTTGAGAGGGTCAAAAGTAAATATGCTGCAGCTGTCATCGGCACAACTGAGTGGCGACTCTATGCTCCATGGGGATGTACAGTCGGTTGAACTGACACATGTCTGAAAACAGACTTCAACTTGGTATTTTGCTTTATTTGACTTAGAACAGAAACACCTCGGGTATTTTCCGAACCTTTCGTAGGTCCTGAAAACGGACCCATTCCCAAAGCAGAAGCACCCTTTCCAAATGGAATATATCATCCATTTTCCCAAATTGTATGCAATTTTTATGTTGCATTTTTTGCCATTGACATATTTTAAGCTCAATCAGGCATTTAATAGTTTTTACTTTACAAGAGTATTACATTACTTTACAGACCAAAACATCACTTGGGATACAATAATGGTGGCCTTGATTTAAGTTTCTCTTGTTCAAAAATTGCAAATTCTTGACTGGGTCCTTTTCCCAAAACGAGCCAGGATAACCCCCGCACCTTGAGTATTTCTCTTATACCTTGCCCCATCATCATATTCCAGGCGTATTGACGTCACTCCGACAATTGCTGTGCATGTTTCCAATGAACAATCCTGAAATAAGTTTGCGTTGAGTACTAGTATGTCACTAAGTATAAATATTCTTACTGAGTATGCGAATTAACCACATCATGAAATACATGATTTTCTTTGGCTCGTTAACGTACGTGTAGAGACATAGGAATAAAGTATTATTTAATGAAAACCATTCTCGTTCACCAGAGTATTCTTCACCTTTGATTTCGTAGTCTAGGACATTGACTGAACACTGATGTATAAGGATGATAAAAACAAAACCACAAAGTTTTAATGTTTTTTAATTCTTTTTTTATTAATCAAGTTGGTATTTTTGTTATTTAAAAATCCAATATTTTTTCAATAAAAACTAGGTTTTGTGTAAATTTAAAAAAAATCCAGCGCATCTGTCATCTTAAACATTCATTTACTGCAAAATACTTGAACGCTCTGATGATCAAAGCATTTTACACGTAAAACACATTTGTTAATTTTAAGGTACATTTAAGCATTTAACACCATTTCATTAAAACAATACATTATGCTTATACAATACTTTGCAGCCCTTCCCCTGAATGTTTAAGGTGCTTGAGCAATGCCAGGACTTGCGCATAGGCGATTGATAAGAATAGTTAAACGTTTAGAAGAGAAAACTGCATTTACATGTAGTTCAATGATTTAAAATAAAAGCAACAATCTCTCAAACAACACAACACTGACCAAAAATATAAACACCAATAGTGATTTAAAGACCCAATACTAGGATTTAAGGCGCTAGGGAAAAGTCAATTCTATGTTTAAGGCGATAGGGTACCACAGCGCCTACTGCCCGTGGGGAAGGGCCTGTTGTTATAAAAAGATAAGCTATACGATGTAACCCATGTCTGCTATAACCCTGATTAGAGTGCCAATGTATATTACTCTATTGAACTACGAGGGGGTATCAAAAGGTGCGTACACTCGTGCGTTCATTTTGATATGCGTTATTCGATTGAATTATTTATTTTGTTTATTATTTTATTTTTTTATCCTAAACTACATTCAATTCTGTACTAGGAAACAAGTAACATGTTGAGTATATGATAATATCAATATTTTTAAGATGACCGACAGCCCCCCGGCGCACTTTTTGACGACTCGACATCAAAAGTTATTCTTTAATACTGCACATTAGATACATTTTTGCCACGTTCAGATCCACTGATCGTTAAAGCCTCGAACTTGCATACAATAATGTGATAGCGGTGGACAACAGCAAACATGTGTCCTTGTGCGTTCCCTCGATGCTTGTTCCTGATTATTGCATTAGCCTGCTTTCCTGCGAATACTGGCAACTTGAACTTCCGCTAATTTCGTTTAAATTAATTTGTGTACGCTGTCTATCGTTGTTGGTGTTCGTATGGATGCGTTTGTGTGACTCGGGGTCTTTATGGGAAAAATTGACTGGTCCTTTATATAGTGGTGACATTTTCATATAATAACTTATAAATGAGGTGAACAAGTGGCCTAGTGGAAATACCTAATGACTGCTAATCCGAAGGTTGTTGGTTCGATCTCGCCACCAGACAGATTAAAACAGAAATGCTTTTCAGTGTTATACTCGTAATAGTTTTAAAAAAAACTTGTTTCACAATCGTCCTTAAATAAATTAGTTTAAACTAATAATACACTAGTCAACTTAAACACAACACTTAAAGAGTTATCCTCCAATGTTCGACAATGAGAATACGTCTACAACCTTCGACGGTTTCTGTTGGTCATTCATTATCCGACCCACCAATTCATTACAATAAATACAAAGTTTTTGTTCAAACCATTATGCATTCAAAAGGCGTTGCTATTTAACAAATAACTGTACAAGGAAATCGATTAAATGTTCAATACCGATCTATCAATTGATCGTTTCTATGCATTCGTAAACATTATAGTGTTGTTGTCGTTCTATTATACATCATTTGTACTGTTTGTAAACCTATCTGGCATACAGGTGGATCATCCATATGTTGAGCAAAGTCAAACTGTGCCCTGCCACGACCGGAATGGAATTTCCCATACTCGCATCCCAGTGTAGCAATACCATTTGACTTTTACATCACTAACACTACAAATCCAAGGAGTTTGTTATGTAAGCGTCACGTTGTATTGCTCACTGTATCCGGCGCACTGGACAGCGACCGCCGTTCCATAAAAGTTAAACAATTAGCCGAGCCTAACTCCTTGTGGCACATTGTTGAGTACTCGAACAACCCTAACTGCCCAGTATGTTACATCATAATTCAAGGAGGGCCAACTTGAGATAGGCATCTCTTTGAAACCCTGCCCCCGCTTAGGTCAAATTCTAAATTTTGAGCACGAACTTCTATTTGAGATGCTCCGAGAGATTATTGTCGGTCCCATCCGAATGGTGTCAAGTCGTTAGATGGATTGTAACCGTCCTAGATGTACATCCATCTCAGGTCGCGTCATACCAAAATCGTTAACATTGGTACTGGAATAGCTGCCTTGACCCTATTGTAATTTGAGGAGAAAAAGTATCTACCCAGTGCAGGACTCGAACCCACGACCCCCTGCTTGCAAGTCAGGCGCTCTACCACTGAACTGAGCTAACCGGGCTACTGGCTCATAAATCACAACACTACCCCTCACTTTAACCTTGAAGGCTTGAACTGCCAGTGGAATCTAATCTTGAGAAGGGCATCAACTGTTCAGATTCCAACAGAGTATAGCCCTTGGACCCGCATGCTCTATAACCTTGTTCCACAGACATAGCCCGCAACTGTCCAAGTTTATATCGTCGCCATTATTGTAATTTGAGGAGAAAAAGTATCTACCCAGTGCAGGACTCGAACCCACGACCCCCTGCTTGCAGGTCAGGCGCTCTACCAACTGAGCTAACCAGGCTACTGGCTCATAAATCACAACAACCCTTAGCAAATGACAGTACTTCAAGGAAATTACTTGGTGACCAGGCCCCGATCTCCCGAAGCATCTCAAGTAGAAATCTCAGCTCAAATTGAGTTTTGGTCAAATCAGAGTCTGAATTTTAAAAACATCAGAAATTTGTGATATTGACATTTTACTGTAATAAACTCAGAATAATGTGTCTCTTTTGTGATACCAAATTTGAGTCCAGCCTCCCATGGAAATTACTTCAAAGATGAATGACAATACGTGAGATGAGATTTAGCTCAAATTGAGATCCTCGGGAGATCGGGGCCTAGTGTCAAGATAATGTGTCTCGGTAGTCTTTATTTGACTGAAATTCCGTTGACCTGTGGAATTTAAAACAGTACTTAAAAACATTAATTATCAATAATAACTGCTTCCGGTTTTGTCAAATCACTAAATGAGTATGAATATAATTGTAATTGTATTGGGGGGGGGGGGGGGGTGAACAAAATAAGGATACATTATCGGTCGAAAAATGGTCATACGTTTATTCTCGCTACTATACATTTACCAAAGAAAGGCCTACATGCCTTTTTCTACATGAAATAATTATGCTATAAACTACACATATTACGTTTATAGGACATACAATTTGTAATAAATTGTCATATTTATTTTCAGATGCGGCCAAGATGGCACCAAAACTACCGCTGGTCAAATGGCTCGACAGACACACCGGAATATTTTGACTATCTTTCGTGGGTTAGTATTGTCTTAGATCAAAGACCTTACATCGTATTCGTTATATATCCGTCTCATTTGTACCAAAACACTATTCAGTTAATGAATACTAAATAGTATAGTTTATATATCTATGTTTCAATTATCGTTCTTTAGTTGGTATTAAGTTATGTCTGAACGTTGAAATAATTGTGTTATTACGTCACATAGTTTGTCATCATATTGTAACTAGATTTTCCTCTAATACGCAATGTTCCAGATCCCAACCTACTTAGAACACGCGATCTTCCACCAGGAAGGCATCTCAAGTAGAATTTCAGCTTAAACAGAGATTTTGTTCAAATCAGAGTCAGAATATCAGATAAGTCTCAAGTTGTAATAAAGTCAGAATATTCTTTCTGTTTTGTGATGCTAATTTGTAAGTCCATCCTCCCATGGGAATTAACATAAAGACACATGACAATATACAAGATGATATTAACATAAAGACGCATGACAATATACAAGATGGTATTAACATAAAGACACATGACACTATACAAGATGATATTAACATAAAGACACATGACAATATACAAGATGATATTAACATAAAGACACATGACACTATACAAGATGATATTAACATAAAGACACATGACAATATACAAGATGATATTAACATAAAGACACATGACAATATACAAGATGATATTAACATAAAGACACATGACAATATACAAGATGGTATTAACATAAAGACACATGACACTATACAAGATGATATTAACATAAAGACACATGACACTATACAAGATGGTATTAACATAAAGACACATGACACTATACAAGATGGTATTAACATAAAGACACATGACACTATACAAGATGATATTAACATAAAGACACATGACAATATACAAGATGGTATTAACATAAAGACACATGACAATATACAAGATGGTTTTAACATAAAGACACATGACAATATACAAGATGATATTAACATAAAGACACATGACAATATACAAGATGATATTAACATAAAGACACATGACAATATACAAGATGATATTAACATAAAGACACATGACAATATACAAGATGATATTAACATAAAGACACATGACAATATACAAGATGATATTAAGCTCAGATTGAGATGCTTTGTGAGATCGTGGTCATACGAGAGTGGCTCAAACCCATCAACAATGCTTTTTATTTACATGAGTTAATTAGTTCAAACGTACTTTATTGTTATATGCATGTATATCAGTGTAATTACACATTTGTACATGTTAACACAAGTACATGTGATAAGTATACATTAATAGCAAAGGGTCAGGGTCACTAAAGTAAATGCTACTTACAAAATGTAAGAAAAATAACCGTTGAATCAGTTAAGTGATCATCTAAATTAGGCACCCACTTGTCTAATGCATCTAAAGTTAATGAAAGCATTTTTACAAAACAAGTAGTATAGTACTTCACAGTCACATGTGATGCTTCCCTTGAATGCTTAAGACAGATTTAACTGCAGGCACTAAGTATTTAGCGTTTTAAAATATTTAAACTATTTCAAGTAAACTTCCAAATCATTCTCCATATTATTGTTTCATAAATTACTTGCCTCATTAATAGGTAATTATATAATTAGACCGGTTTATTCACAATAGATTTATTATAAAAGTGCAGTGACTGTAGCAGATTTATATAAAAAAAAACAGTAAGCCAGGGGAACACAAATACGAAAAATAAGTTTTTTATAAAACATATTATACAAAATTAAGGTAGATTTAACAATAATGATATAATCTGGCAATTGTCATTACAAATGCATTAGAAATTGAGTAGATGTAACTTTCGTGTTTTGTTAGTTTGATTATTTATAATATTATAATGCGAGAAAAATAATGCAATTGCATGTTTGTACCTCATTTGTATTAAGATGGGATACACACGTTTTCTTGTGGCGCTCTATGTTGTATTTTCGCTCCTCCTACATAGTTCAATTCATGACTTTCCGAACGACCCAAGTGCGTATTAGCTAGAACTGGAAAAAGAAAAAACGTTAATGAAAATATTGGGTATAATGAAACGGTGTGCACATCAGACAACAGTACCACACGTGGTTGCTAATCCGCAATGCCACCTTAAAAAGTGCAATAACATAACATAACATTACCTTTAAATGTCCCGATAGCTGAATAAGAAAAACAACATATTTACGATAAATGTTTAGTGTCACATCACACGTTAGTACACAGTGCTGTCAAATATGAATCACGTCGTGATAATATATATCGAATACCAAAGAAAAAATGTTAGATGTTATGTCCAAAAAAATCCCAATCCAACATGGTGACTACTGTCTGTCATTAATTCGGGCGTAGCGTTATCATATGAGCCTACGTCCGAAGTTGACCTTTAATACATCGTTTATGATTCGCAAATGTAAATCTAATTAGTAATTGTTGATTATTGATTTAAGGCCAAATAAAGGTAATTGGTTTTTTTTGTCAAAACGACATTGACATTGGGGCGTGTGCTAATAAAGGGTTTACCAATCGTACTCATAAATATTTTAAGATTGGTGTTCCAACGTATAATTCAATTTACAAATGTTTATTTACCAGACCATTTCTTTGTCATTTGATCTCAAAGACAACATTTTGTCAGAACCACAAGTAACCGAATGCAGGTATCTGATTGGTTACTTATCATGATCGGTTCAAAATCAACCAATGACAAAGCTGCTTCTTGAGATGTATATAACAAATCTGTTAGATGGATTTATTTGATGCATTGTATGTATATATTAAACAAGATTGTGCCAATGGAGATCCAGTGCTCCATTTCATAGATATATGAGTAGACATAGTGGCTTAATGTCAGAATTTGCGACACACGCTGAAACTCGTAGTTCAAGTGATAAATAAAAATGCAAAGTATTTAACGACAAACCATCCTACTTTCTTCCGTGTACCAGTGAATGTGTAATCATTATTATATTGTGACCATGAAATAGTAGTACATGTATACATATGACAGAAATGCTGCATTTAAATCAAACATTTGAATGATGTATGAACATATTAAGACATAATACGTACACACTGGCCTACTGAACTCAACATCATATCTTTAGAGCATGTCTATTATATTTTGTCAATTTCATAAAATGGGTGTGATTAATTATGTTAAATCTTGTTTTATCATCTTTATGATTAATATTTATTATTATTATAAGTTATTTCTTGCGGTGTCTTTGATGGATTTCATTAGTCATTGGAAACCATATTTTTATTGTGTTTGACCTTACAAATAATTGAACGTCCTTTCATACTGTGTCTTATGATATCCAAAAATATAGAAATATTGTTATTACATGTATAAATATATGAGTGTGTGCTGACCATTCAACATAGCAAGGAAGGATTGTAACACATACCATTGTATGATGCATTACCGGTAATATGTATTCATTAGTACCTTTTTACGTGCATCAATTAGACACTTAAAATGTAATATATTTTATAATATAAGTAGATTACTTAAGCATGAACTTTTAATTATTTGATGCATGCTCATTCACTGATACTATTTTCAGTTTTTAAAATGTTATAGAATTATATAGCCTGTGGTTAATTGAGCCTGTCAATTTTGCTCAGTTTGCAAAATGTCGATTTTCCCCCACTTGTGAAGAAGTTGCCTGTGAAAGGGCAAGTTGGTAACTTAGTACTGCCGGTAAGGATACAATCCAGGAAAACTGGTAACCTGCCGACGTTCATAACTAAAAAGAAAGTTTGAGAAACGACGTTAATCCCGAAAGAAGTTGGCAAAACGCAAAATACGTTAACATTTAATTTCCGGATTAGACTGCTTAATATGTGTTATCGTATCATTAGCTACTATCATATCTCCAGCCACTCGCCACTCATTATCAGTTGCATCATGTGCTTGTAGAGGAAGAGCACATTAGGACGTGTTGATAATTTGCTGGCTTAGAATGAGAAGGTCGTACATGCAACTTACGACCTTAAAAGACTCCTGCATATTTAAATTCCGCATCACGAGGCGCTACTTATGAATCTATTTTCATGAAAATCGGAAGTTGTCATGTTGACCAAACCGAAGTTTAAAAAGCTTGTTTTTCCAGAAATAATTATTAGTTCACAGATAGTTTTTTCTTTTTTTTTCTCAAAATATTGATTTTGTACTGACGACCTTCTCATTCTAAGCCAGCGAATAGTTATCAGGAGAAACATGGCTTCTCTTCTACCAATCCCTTGTGGTCAATGTTACCATCACAAATTAGGTGTTCAATTTGTAGAACTAGTTCCACAATGTACAGAAATTAAATAAGTATAAAAAAGGAAACTAGTTAGGTCAGCTTTCTAACTGTCTAAACATTGTTAAAAGTAGTAGATCTATTTAAACCACATAAAACATGGTTGATAATTTATCATGAGTATAATACAATAAAGATTTAATGGCTTGCTGTTACATCAGTTCAACATAACAACAATGACGAAGAGTTTTGTTTTAAAGTTCCGTTCAAGTTAAGACACCAAATCAAGTCATACTAGATAACGACAGAGAGTTGAAGTGACCAGTTTCCTGGAATTATATACAATACATTATTCTTCCAGTAACTGACATCGTCGCAGACCATTCATGATATCCAGCGTAACATGTCCTACAATGGGGCATGTTTAAACATTTTCAATGACGTTGATTTGACTATAATTGCCTTGACATAATCTTCTCAGAGCACGGTATTAGTAATGCATTATGCATATCAAAAAGATAGAAAATCGGACAAGGAAGGCGGCACTCAACTTAACCAGTCGAGCACAGAAAACATAAAAAACATCACATAGCACAATTACACGACACAATGCCCAAAGCATTGTCTAACACATGTATTCAGATCATCTTCTAGTATGAAAGATATATTCTTTGTTTTATTTAATTTAAAACTTCTGAAGAAATACATGTATTATTTTTTAAATCTTCAAATCCGTTATGATAACGAACAGTTCCGATGTAAAACCATTGAACTTTTAAGATGAATACATGTATATGTACACTTACTAGCACATGTATGTAAATGACTATTTTTTAGACGGGGCCAACTTAGCTAAAGTAAACCGGTCAGTTGCGCAACTTCCGCCGATGTAAAACGGTCTGCAAAATATAGTGCATCAATTTCAGCATGCGGATCACATCGGTCTTTGTCCCAATGCAATAGTTTATTTATTAATTTTTGATGATAATGCTTATGTCTATTTGTTTGTATTTTCACAGCAACCATTTCCCGGAGACCCGATCATAAGTGAACCAGTTACCTTTATTGAAGAAATCGAAGAAGAACCATTGGAATTTATAGAGGAGCGCCCATTGCCATATCCATATCCTATGATTGAACCCTTTGAATTTGTTGACACTGTGCCTTTTGAATATGTAGAGCCAGTCGAAGTTCAAAGCGTACCGGTAGAAATTGAACCACTTCCGGTCGTTCCTTCAGTTCCTACTCCAGTTGCACCATTGGCTTTAGCTCCAGTTCCGGTACTTCCGGTTGAACCCGTACCAGTGGTTCCGGTTCCAGTTCCGGTGCCGGTGCCGATACACTTAGAGCCAGTGGAAATTGTTAAACCAGTAGAACCGTGGATTTTAGAACCTCTGCCTTACTATGCTGAAAGTATGACAACTGAGACTTTATCGAAGAAATCAGTAAAGCGGAAAGCTTGGTTCCTACCAACATGTTGTCTCGTGTTGGCGTGTTGGATTGTCTTAGTTATAATAGTTTTAATTCCAATCATCTTTCTTCTCCTTCCAAAAGGTAAACATAGTCTCGTACTTTGCTTATTTGCATTTTGAAGCCTGTATTTTGTCATAATCCCTTTTAAGTATTTGGCTAGAAAATATGTATATATGCAGTTTCTTCATTATATTTAAAATTACTTCTATGTGGCTAGAAACATAGGTGACTGTATCATTTATAAAATTTATCTTATCTTAGAAAGGCGCATTTGTACTAAAGTGGTCAGATTTTCATGTTATCAAAAACAAGAATTGGCTTTTGATGTCTTCATAAGTTATATATTCATAGACAACATCATTTGAACAACCTCTATGCAAAATCCCATTGAAAATGGTCAACTAGTTTAAAAGTTATACCATGGTTTTTAGACAGACACTGAGTCGCAATCAATAGAAACGTCAATGCTATTCTAAACAAGAAGAAGAAAGTGATTTCACGCCCTTATGGGTTTATTTTCTAAGTTATGGAGGGATTTTTAAAATATGGATATCAAAATAAAGACGAAGTTCTCTAGTTTTATATTATGTAAATATATTTAAAATAACACCAGTATGAATGAAATGATTACTAAAACCAAACTGCACCTCAATGACTGTGTGGTCAATTTCCGGTGTTATAAACCTTTCTAAGATAGTATAAATTTTATAAAAAAAGTGTTTACTCTTTATTTATGATACAGTTACCTGTGGCTAGAAAAGGTAAATATATTAACTATTCTGATTAGCAAAAATGTAAAGACTAACACCATTTACCTTCATTGGTATTTTCGAAGTATGCGTTATATTTGAAATTCCATCAATAAAATATCATAGCAGTCGATCTAATCAAAATCGCTCTGTACGTATATATAATACTGAAGGAACGCAACGCACTTTCGTCCTCCAAAATGGAATACCGTAGCCAGTGCTTACAAAATAAAAGATACAAGCGATCAAGTTAGATCATTTGACGAAGATTATATATATTTATATGTACCTCAAGCAATCGAAAATACTCACTTTCGCCTGATATTACAAGATATATTCCTTTTTTCCTTTACGAAATGTCAATATCTAGTACATCGTCGGTGCCATTCTGTGTCGTCACTTAACCACGCCCACATGCAAATATTAAATACATTTTAGGGGAAAGGGTGGACGAGCAAGATTTGCAATGCAAGACTTTAGTGCTGTCATGCTTTGATAAATTCGCTTTATTAATGCGTATTTGTTGATTTACTCATAGGGTGAATATAGTACATACAATATGCCTTTTCGACTGGGCTGTTTCGTGAAGCAAGTTTTAGCCTGGTTCCTGTCCCCACAATTATAGCACTACTACAGTAATGAAACTGTAAACTTAGAACGGGAACCAGACTGTAACCTGCTCCACGAAACAGCCCAGTCGAAAAGGCCTAATGTAATGCTATGTTTGTTATGTCCACCAAAGTTCAATTTGAGGAAAAAACGCTTTTTAAAAACATGCCGTATCGCACTATAGAAGGCCCTTACGGTTTATACAAAGTGGGAGTTACTCTAGAGTTTCAAATTGATCATTTTACATTCATCTTCAACCGATGCACGTTTTCCACGTGGAAAATCAGTAAAAATTACGAACCAAATACATTCCTTAGCTACTCACTTTGATCGGTGCACGTGTTTATCGTGCGCAAATCGTGGACCAATGTGTTAAAATGTCAAAATCAACTGACCGTAAGTGAAAAATACCGGGTTTCCCATACAAAAACTCAGATTGGGGCGTGGTTTGTGACACCACATAATGGCACAGACGATGTACTAGATATTGAACTTTGTGAAGTAA
This sequence comes from Spisula solida, assembly GCA_947247005.1. Taxonomy (NCBI): domain Eukaryota; kingdom Metazoa; phylum Mollusca; class Bivalvia; order Venerida; family Mactridae; genus Spisula; species Spisula solida. Next base: position 40,653,826 of record OX365956.1, read on the forward strand.
ATCACGAATATTTCGAATAAAATCAGGAAAATATATTGATTGTCGACTGAATATGGTACATATAAGTATTCTTCGTCGAATGAGCTAAGTTGGTCGCTTGTATTTTTTATTTTGATAGCACTGGCTACGGCATACCAATTTGGAAGACGAAAGTGCGTTGCGTTCCTTCAGTTTTATATAATACGTATAGAGCGATTTTGATAAGATCGACTGCTATGATATTTTATGGATATAATTTCAAATTCCTGTGTTTTTATCTAACCAGTCTACAAATGTAAATATGCATCTATGAACTACGCTCATTTGTATTTTCGAAGTATGCATTATATTTAAAAACCCTTTTTATCTGACGAGAATTAATTAGTATGCTTTTCGTTACAGAACCTATAGAAGAAATAATGGGTAAGTTCTTTAATTTCATAATTGATCAGAATTCTTCAACAAGCTGAAGATACTTTGAATCCCTGTATAAACTTTCTCTGAACTAAGAATTTGTTATAATGTGACGCATGTATGTGGTGTACGTGTTTCATTGTTTATCAAGTAGACGTTTTGTACGTGCTGCTAAATTAATTCTCTCTACTTTTTACGTTTAAAAATACATGCATCACCTTATCCTGGGCGGACTCTAAGGATCTCAATCAATCTAAGCGTATTGAATGTAGACAAAACATCTTAAAAACTAAGATAATGACGTTAGTTTAAGCATGAATTATTTCCTCGCATCCGTTTCAAAAAACGCGTATATGGAAACACCCTTTTAATGAGATGCGTGCATTATCTTTTTTATTTAGATTATATTAGTTGTATCATTTTACACCGTTTGCATGATATATAAATCTAGATTTAGATTTTAATTTATTCGATTGTCAAGATACATTATAACAAAGAATGTCAATATAATACAAAGCAAGGGTCAACTTGGCAAAGTACGATCATAAACATTTGTTATCATGTATTCTGTGTTCATTCCCAGAGTTATAGGCCTACTGGTTTTCCGGTCCGTTAATATATATACGGCAATACTAACCACCGACGGAACGAGTCCTAAACGTTTTCGTGCGTTTTGCAAACTATGTTGATAACAGACGCCTACGACCGTATAAATATCTTAAGATGCATTATCTTAGTAATTTATTTGTTGATGTAAAAACTCAATGTTTTAAATCAATGAATTTTAAAGCGTACACCCATTATTTGTCAGACCTACTCATTGCTTTTATGGTGTTTCAAAACAAGTCATAAACATTATAGAAGGGGCTCATGTAACTGTAACAGGCGACCGTGGTTGTATCTCAATCGATACGTCTAAATAAATCACCTTCGATTGTTTCATGGACCACACTCGTGTAGTATATGCACCACCTTTAATTAAGTCACGTGACGCTTTTATTGGTGTGGCTAAACAATACATCAAATCCGTACGTATACCAGTGATAATTATGTTCAGAAAAAATACTGTAATGATCAGGCTTGTAAATAAATAACATACAGTAGTGACCAAACTAGTGAAAAGATAACTTCAACATATATAATTATCTAAATGTGAAGTCAAGACTTTAGCTACATACTTTATATAGGGCGGAATTTATCGGAAATAAATCGGTTTTGGTTTTAGTTTGGTAGTTTCGAAGTAGTTTCAAACTAGTTTGTTTTAATTTAAAGTTTAGCTATAAACATATGGGGTCCGTTGCCTAAGCAAAGCGCTACCGAGCGCTTTTATTCAGTTACCTCCCGTTCAATTAAAAATAGAAGGCAAGGATTACCTCCCGTAGAAAGCGCTACGTAGCGCTCGCCTATGTTAACGTTCTCCTGGTTTGCTTTACAGTTACAAAATGGCGGACACATGACTAGTATATTTTAAGCTATTTTCCCTCTTTATAAAATTATCTTAAAAACAATTGCATCATGTAGATCTATATCCCAACCCTCAACATCCTTTCCAGATGTATATATTAATGCCATCTTTAAACAGTCTATGAATGAAAACTAAACAGTATCACTTTTATTACAATCCCCCTAGGACTTTAAACGACGCGACATTCCGACAGATCCAGGTCCCCAAAAGTAGAGATAGGGCTCAGACACTTTTTTTGTGACGTTAATGAGAATCTTCATTTTTACATGCTTTTTATTTCTTGATTATTTACTTCAAATGAAAAGCATCCCGCTTCATGTTGCTTTCTGCCATTTTGTTGATTTGGAACAATTTCGGATAGTCACGAACCGATCAAACCCACTCCAGGGGTGGTTCGGTCGGTTTGACAAACTGGTTAAAAAAACGCCAGGTAAACTGAAACCAGTAACTGTTGCGTCCTGGTTTGTTGAAAAAGAATGTCAATAAACCAAAACCGGTTCATCACCGATAAATACGCCCTTAGTATCGTTTGATACAAAATTTTTTAAAATTAAAAGGGAAACGTAACATAAGTCAATGCATAAGTCAATTTTTATGACGCATCCTCATGAACTGCGAATCTATCTATATACGGTATTTCAGATGTTCATCAAACTACCAGGTACCCGTATTGTCCATCTTATCTTTACTAAATGTTTGCCATTATATGATTATGTAGCCGTATACAAACTAACGTTAGATGGTCCTAATTTGCAAATATTGAGCCATTCGAACATTCTTTCGCTAATTGCTTGCACAAACGATGTTCTACAAAATACATACACATTTTATAGAAATGTGCCAGGTACAATACATTTTCGGGAGCAATGTCCTCGGATCACCCTCTAAAAATATAACAGTTGTTGTTATTTCGGTCACGTGCGTAAATAGAACACTCCCTTGATTACTTCTTATTTTGATCAATTTGACGATGTAACTGATTAATTAAAAACCCATTAAGTAAAGTATATATTGATGCAGTACTAGAACTTCAATGAAAACATATATCATCGTATTTGTAGGCAAAGTAGGTGGTGCCCTAACGTTAGAGAAACTCAAATATGATGACAAGTTATCAGACAAATCATCCCCAGAATTCCAGATACTCGCTGATATTTTCGAAGAAGAGGTAGGTAAAACGAAACACACTACCAGTCAACTAGTGGACCATATTGAAAATTGGTTTCTACCAAATATGTTATCCACGTAAAATACAGTCGTTACTTACTTACTTACTAGTATAATTATACAAATACATGTATGCATTGTTTTGTGGTATAATCACATGTATGTCCTCATTTTCTCTGTTCTACAATACGGCCTCATGTGACATAACAGTTATGTGACAGCCGAAACCTTGCCTTTCAGCTTTTGTAAAGCTGTAAAGCTGAAAGCTGGACTTTTAGATTTTTGACAGCTGACTAGGAATTTTAGCTTTTTGTCGGCTGGAACTTGTTTTTTTTAGCTTTTTGGTAGCTAGATTTTGGACTTTTAGCTTTTTGGCGGCTGGAACTTGGACGTTCGCCTGTTTGGTTTCATTTACTGGTTCAATTGTGTTGTTGGTCATTGTGTCGTGTGGTTGTGGTCTGTGTTGTTTCTGTTTTCTGTGCTCGACTGTTTCCCTGTCCGATGTTTCATTATCCTATGAAATCAGAAAAAAGACAATAACACATAGGGAAAACAGCACTCAACAGCAACAGCGATCGAGTAGCAGCGCTCAAACCAGATCTGACTAAATGGGACTACTTTCTGAGAATTCCATCTAGGTGAATGGTGGTGAGCCGTAGTGTATGAGATCGCAGAAACAGAAGCACACAAAGAATATACAATCACAGGTTACAATTACAAATCGTAATGACAAACATTACAATGAACAAGGAAATATAAACCGTTACCATGGCAAAAACTAAAAACCCAACTCCGACAGCTGGTCGACGATGTCAGTCAAACATAACATGACATGAAGTTTAGAACTTTGATTATCGATGGTTTTCCTGTTCGTGGTATTTATCTGAAACCTACATTCCCTGATCTTTGTAAAACTCTTAAAATTACCAAGTACGTATACAGGGTGTCCAAAAAGAAAGTATACAGTTTCAGTGGCTATTTATCCAACATTTACATTGTGGTATCGCATAGAAAACTTGCCCATGTATGGACAATATATGCAAGTTTTTCTGGTATCAGTTTTCAGATTACAATTTCAGAAAAATCCCAATTTACTAAAACTACATTATTTTGCCCGGGCACATGACGTATATTCAGTAATTTATGACGTTCTCAAGATGTCTGCCCTTCTGACGTTTCCCTTCTGGCACTCGTTCTATGAAACTACTAGTATTGATTACGTATCTGTTGGTTTTTGGGCTATACCTCAGAGTACCTCTATTCGGACAACCTGGTTGTTGTATCATTCAGTAGTTATGATAATATTTGAGAAAGTCCCTCGAGTTGTTGCTGTAGGGAGAGGTTTGGACTGACTTCTAGCAGATCAGGGTTATTCGTGTTATGTTCTGACTGATAGTATGGCTTCTTATGTAGAGAATTAGCAGGAGAGTTCATCATTACTTGTCGTGCACCATGAGCAGCTTTTTGGAACAAATATCGAGAATAATCTCCCTTTATAAGGTGCCAAGTTAAGTCCACTTTGCATAGTCTGTTTACCTCCCCTTTCTGACACAAAAACTGGTCATGTCAACTAGTCATTATGCAATCATGACAGAATTGTTAACTGTATTAGGAGATATGTTTTGTTTCAGATGAGATTATTGTATGATAAGAATGATACAGATTACTCATACAGAGACAGTAGGGTCAATAATTTCACGTGAGTAAAATATAATAGAGCCTCGCTCACATGTTCAACTATAAGAAAATATTTAACATGGGTCTTTTAAAAGGAGTAAATATATAATGGTATACTTAATATAATGTATACAGTAAGCGTTTATAGAGTGCATACTAGTAAGTTACTAAAACATGCACACTTGTTTTAAACATGATAATTCAGTATGAAATGTTCTCGTACGTTGCTCCTCTAATATCAAATACATGTAATCATAGAGCTTTACAAGTAATAAGCAGGGAAAGTAAATTTGCTCAGAAAGGAGGTGTCTCATAAGCCACATCGGATGACCACATCTGCCACATTATTATTATTGCATTGGCAATAAACATTTTATATGTTTACGTCAAATAAAATATTGAAGTTGAAGTTGATGACCCTTTAAATAGGAGAGACACTAATGAAATAAAACACTATATTACAATGATTTTTTAAAATAATCTTTATTTTTTGTATCACAAATTGTTCAAGTTTCTATTAGAACGTGTCTAGATGCATGTAAATTTACACTTATCGCATGTATTCTTATTTGTTTTTCAATTTACTTTTCAGCAAACAGAGGTAGAGTATAATAACAGCATTATACTTCATGTAGTTTTCCTTAATTCATTGCGATCATTAATTTATTTTTTCATTTGGTTTAACATTTCGTTTTTGTGAATGTAAATAATTATAATAATGTAGAGAAGAGTTGACGACATATGTATAATCTATCATGCATAATGAACCACGAAATTATGTAAAATATCGACAACGTTCGCCAGCGCAGCGTCAAAAATTTGATGCAGTTGCTATACCCCTAGTATGCAACCAGTCCCAGTTACTTAAAAAATGCATTTCTTTACGTATAGTTAAGAACACACAAATTCGAGAAATCTCTACTTGCCCAATTATCCTAATTTGACCCCTCTTTGTTTCAGTAATGGACGTGTGGGTATTGATTATGATTTATATTTTGGTGCAACTGAACATGAAATTCCAACAAATGAAACTCTTAAAGAGATACTTTATTCTGTGGATCGTGATAAAAATGACACTGGTCTCGGTGTGCTTGGTGACCTCAGATTTAGAATAGATGATGTATTCATAGAAGAACCTATAAAGGTAATACGGGTAACAAAGGGTGACGAAGAAGAAGAAAGACCTCTCAATGAACCACATAAAGACGCTCAGTTTAAATCAAAACCTAAGACGAAGTCACCTTTTGATATTGGTAACACACTGCCGCACCATCCAAGCGATTTCACCACCACCGCAACAACAACTACACAAACCGTTAAATCTACAACATATCCCAGTCCAGCCAGTACAGAAACTATACATGCCACGCCCCTGACAACTAGTGCACAAACATCAACAGACGAATCACGTGACAAAGCCACAAACCTCCCACACAAAATCACTACAACAAAAGCTTCGAAAGGCACTGCACACTTGCCTGAAAGTACTACAATAAAAACGAAAGCAAGTACTAAGAGATATGTACCGACATCAACAAGCGCTATGCCTGAACATTCTACATTAGAAGTCCTGCCAGAAAGTACCACGATAAAAGCAAAGACAACTACAGAGGCCGTGACAAAAAGCACAACCACTGCTGAGGATGTGGCAGAAACCACAAAGAAACAAATTCCGACCACAACAGAGGCCGTGACAAAAAGCATAACCACAACAGAGGTCGTGACAGAAACCACAACTAAACCGACCACTACGGAGGCCGTGACAGATAGTACAACGGTAGGAGATTCAACCACTATGGAGGCCGTGACAGAGAGCACGAGGGTGACAATACCAGTCACTACAGATACCGTGACAGATAGTACAAGGTTAAGAGATTCAACCACTATGGAGGCCGTGACGACAGAAGGAGAGCCGCTAACCACTACAGAGGTCGCGACAAAGAGCGCAACGGTAGTAACGCCAACTATTACAGAGGCCGTGACAGAACGCACAACAACGACAAACACTCAAACAACAGCTGAATACGTAACAACAGTTGAAACAGAAACAACAACATTTGATTACTATTACGACACTACTACAGATTATTCGACCGACGAGATGACAACTGAAGCATCATCAACAACAGAGGCCACGACAGAAAACAAACCAGTAACAATACCGACCACAACAGAAGTCTTGACAGAGGCCACTACGGTAGCACAGCCGACCACTACAGAGGCTGTGACAGAGGCCACTGCGGTAACAAAACCAACAACTACAGATGTCGTGACGGAGGCAACTACGGTAACAGAACAAACAACTACTGAGATCGTGACAGAGACCACTACGGTAACAGAACCAACCACTATAGAGGTCGTGAAAGAGGCCACTACGGTCGCAAAGCCAACCACTACAGAGGCGGCTATGAGAGAGGCAACTACGGTAGCACAGCCGACCACTTCAGAGGTAGTGACAGAGTCCACTACGTTTACACAGCCGACCACTTCAGAGGTAGTGACAGAGGCCACTGCGGTAACAAAACCAACAACTACAGAGGTCGTGACAGAGGCAACTACGGTAACAGAACAAACAACTACTGAGATCGTAACAGAGGCCACTACGGTAACAGAACCAACCACTATAGAGGTCGTGACAGATGCCACTACGGTCGCAAAGCCAACCACTACAGAGGCGGCTATGAGAGAGGCAACTACGGTAGCACAGCCGACCACTTCAGAGGTAGTGACAGAGTCCACTACGTTTACACAGCTAAACACTACAGGGGCCGTGACAGAGACCCCTACGGTAGCAGAGTCAACCACTACAGAGGTCGTGACAGAGGCCACTACGTTTACACAGCCAACTACTACAGAGGCCGTGACAGAACGCACAACAACGACAAACACTCAAACAACAGCTGAATACGTAACAACAGTTGAAACAGAAACAACAACATTTGATTACTATTACGACACTACTACAGATTATTCGACCGACGAGATGACAACTGAAGCATCATCAACAACAGAGGCCACGACAGAAAACAAACCAGTAACAATACCGACCACAACAGAAGTCTTGACAGAGGCCACTACGGTAGCACAGCCGACCACTACAGAGGCTGTGACAAAGGCCACTGCGGTAACAAAACCAACAACTACAGAGGTCGTGACAGAGGCAACTACGGTAACAGAACAAACCACTACTGAGATCGTGACAGAGGCCACTACGGTAACAGAACCAACCACTATAGAGGTCGTGACAGATGCCACTACGGTCGCAAAGCCAACCACTACAGAGGCAGCTATGAGAGAGGCAACTACGGTAGCACAGCCGACCACTTCCGAGGTAGTGACAGAGTCCACTACGTTTACACAGCTAAACACTGCAGGGGCCGTGACAGAGACCACTACGGTAGCAGAGTCAACCACTACAGAGGTCGTGACAGAGGCCACTACGTTTACACAGCCAATTACTACAGAGGCCGTGACAGAACGCACAACAACGACAAACACTCAAACAACAGCTGAATATGTAACAACAGTTGAAACAGAAACAACAACATTTGATTATTATTACGACACTACTACAGATTATTCGACCGACGAGATGACAACTGAAGCATCATCAACAACAGAGGCCACGACAGCAAACAAACCAGTAACAATACCGACCACAACAGAAGTCGTGACAGAGGCAACTACGGTAGCAGAGCCAACCACTAAAGGGGCCGTGACAGTGGCCACTACGGTAGCAAAGCCAACCACTACAGAGGCCGTGATAGTGGCCACTACGGTAGCAAAGTCAACCACTACAGAGGCCGTGACAGAGGCCACTACGGTAGCACAGCCAACCACTACAGAGGTCGTGACAGAGGCCACTACGGTAAAAGAACAAACGACTACTGAGGTCGTGACAGAGGCCACCACGGTAACAGAACCAACCACTACAGAGGTCGTGACAGAGGCCGCTACTGTCGCAAAGCCAACCACGACAGAGGCGGCTGTGAGAGAGGGCACTTCGGTAGCACAGCAAACCACTACAGAGGTCGTGACAGAGGCAACTACGGTAGCAGATTTCACCACTACAGACGATGTGACAGAGGCAACTACGGTAGCAGAGCCAACCACTACAGAGTTCGTGACAGGGGCCACAACGGTTACAGAACCAACCACTACAAGGGCCGTGACAGAGGCCACTACGGTAGCACAGCCAACCACTACAGACGTCGTGACAGAGGCCACTACGGTAGCACAGCCAACCACTACAGAGGTCATGACAGTGGCCACTACGGTAACAGAGCCAACAACTACAGAGGCCGTGACAGAGGCCACTACGGAAGCACAGAGAACCACTACTGAGGTCGTGACAGAGGCCATTACAGTAGCAGAGTCAATCACTACAGGGGTCTTGACAGAGGCCACTACGGTAACAGAACCAACAACTGCAGAGGCCGTGACAGAGGTTACTACGGTAGAAGAGTCAACCACCACTACAGGAGTCATGCAAGAGGCCACTACGGTAACAGAACCAACAACCGCAGAGGCCGTGACAGAGGCCACTACGGTAGAAGAGTCAACCACCATTACAGAGGCCGTGACAGAGGCCACTACGGTAACAGAACCAACAACTACAGAGGCTGTGATAAATGCCACTATGATAGCAGAGTCAAAATCTACAAAATCTACAGGGGTCATGACAGACGCCACTACGGTAACAGAACCAACAACTACAGAGGCCGCGACAGAGTCCACTACGCTTGCAGAGTCAACCACTACAGGGGTCATGACAAAGGCCACTACTGTAACAGAACAAACAACTACAGAGGCTTTGACAGAGGCCATTACGGTAGCACAGCCAGCCACTACAGAGGTCATGACAGTGGCAACTACGGTAACAGAGCCAACAACTACAGAGGCCGTGACAGAGGCCACTACGGAAGCACAGAGAACCACTACTGAGGTCGTGACAGAGGCCACTACAGTAGCAGAGTCAATCACTACAGGGGTCATGACAGAGGCCACTACGGTAACAGAAACAACAACTACAGAGGCTGTAACAAACGCCACTTCGGTAGCAGAGTCAATCACTACAGGGGTCATGACAGAGGCCACTACGGTAACAGAACCAACACCTGCAGAGGCCGTGACAGAGGCTACTACGGTAGAAGAGTCAACCACCACTACAGGGGTCATGACAGAGGTCACTACGGTAACAGAACCAACAACTGCAGAGGCCACAACAGACGCTACTACGGTAGAAGAGTCAACCGCCACTACAGGGGTCGTGACAGAGGCAACTAAGGTAACAGAACCAACAACTGCAGAGGCCGTGACAAATGCCACTACGGTAGCACAGTCAACCACTACAGAGCTCATGACAGATGCCACTACGGTAACAGAGCAAACAACTATAGAGGCCGTTACAGAGGCCACTACGGTAGCACAGAGAATCACTACTGACGTCGTGACAAAAGTCACTACGAATACAGAACCAACCACTTCAGAGGTAGTGACAGAGGTTACTACGGTAACAGAACCAACAACTGCAGAGGCCGTGACAGAGGCCACTACGGTAGAAGAGTCAACCACCACTACAGGGGTCGTGACAGAGGCCACTACGGTAACAGAACCAACAACTGCAGAGGCCGTGACAGAGGCCACTACGGTAGAAGAGTCAACCGCCACTACAGGGGTCATGACAGAGGCCACTACGGTAACAGAGCAAACAACTATAGAGGCCGTGACAGAGGCCACTACGGTAGCACAGAGAACCACTACTAAGGTCGTGACAGAAGTCACTACGAATACAGAACCAACAACTACAGAGGCTGTGACAGAGGCTACTACGGTAGAAGAGTCAACCACTACAGAGCCCGTGACAGAGGCCGCTACGGTCGCAGAGTCAAATACTACAGAGGCCATGACAGAGGCCACTACGGTAACACAGCCAACCACTACAGAGCCCGTGACAGAGGCCACTACGGTAGCAGAGTCAAATACTACAGAGGCCATGACAGAGGCCACTACGGTAGCAGAGTCAAATACTACAGAGGCCATGACAGAGGCCACTACGGTAGCAGAGTCAACCACTACAAAGGCCGTGACAGAGGCAACTACGGTAACAGAGCCAACAACTACAAAGGCCTTGACAGAGGCAACTACAGTTACAGTACAAACCACTACACAGGCCGTGACAGAGGCCACTACGGTAACAGAGCCAACCACTACAGGGGCCGTGACAGAGGCAACTACGGTAACAGAGCCAACAACTACAGAGGCCGTGACAGAGGCCACTACGGTAGCAGAGTCAAATACTACAGAGGCCATGACAGAGGCCACTACGGTAACCAAATCAAATACTACAGATGCCGTGACAGAGGCCACTACGGTAACACAGCCAATCACTACAGAGTCCGTGACAGAGGCCACTACGATAGCAGAGTCAAATACTACAGAGGCTATGACAGAGTCCACTACGGTAACACAGCCAACCACTACAGATGCCGTGACAGAGGTTACCACGGTTACAGAGCCAACCTCTAAAGAGGTCGTGACAGAGGCCACTACGGTAACAGAATCAACAACTACAGAGGCCGTGACAATGACCGCTACGGTTACAGAACCAACCACAACTAAGGCCGTGACAGAGACCACTACAGTAGCAGAGTCAACCACTACAGAGGCCATGACAAATGCCACTACTGTAGCAGAGCCAACCACTACAGAGGTCGTGACTGAGGCCAATACGGTAGCACAGAGAACCACTACTGAGGTCGTGACAGAGGCCATTACTGTAGCAGAGTCAATCACTACAGAGGCTATGACAGAGGCCACTACAGTGGCACAGCCAACCACTTCAGAGGTCGTGACAAAGGTTACTACGATAACAGAACCAACAACTACAGAGGCTGTGACAGAGGCCACTACGGTAGCAGAGTCAACCACTACAGAGGCCGTGACAGAGGCCTCTACGGAAGCAGAGTCAACCACTACAGAGGCCACTACGGTAACACAGCCAACCACTACAGAGGCCGTGACAGAGGTCACTACGGTTACAGAGCCAACCACTAAACAGGTCGTGACAATGACCACTACGGTAACAGAACCAACCACTACAGAGGCCGTGACAATGACCGCTACGGTAACAGAACCAACAACTACAAAGGCCCTGACAGAGGCCACTACGGTAGCAGATTCAACCACTACAGAGTTCGTGACAGAGGCCACCACGGTTACAGTACCAAAAACTACAGAGGCTGTGACAGAGGCCACTAATGTAGCAGAGCCAACCACTACAGATGTCGTGACTGAGGCCACTACTGTAGCAGAGCCAACCACTACAGGGGTCTTGTCAGAGGCCAATACGGTAGCAGAGTCAACCACTACAGAGGCCATGACAAGGGCCACAACGGTAGCACAGAGAACCACTGCAGAGCTCGCGACAGAGGCAACTACGTTAGCAGATCCAATCACTTCAGAGACCGCGACAGACTCCACTACGGTCACACAGCCATCCACTACAGAGGCCATGACAGAGGAAACACAGCTAACCACCTCAGAGGTCGTGACAGATGTCACTGCGGTTACACAGCCAACCACTACAGAGGTCGTGACAGATGTCACTACGGTAGCAAAACCAACCACTACAGAGACCGTGACCGAGGCAACTACAGTCACACAGCCAACCACCTCAGAGACCTTGACAGAGGCCACTACGGTTTCAAAACCAACCACTACAGAAGCCGTGACAGAGGCCACTTCGGTAACAGAGCCAACCACTACAGAGACCGTGACCGAGGCAACTACAGTCACACAGCCAACCACCTCAGAGACCGTGACAGAGGCCACTACGGTTTCAAAACCAACCACTACAGAAGCCGTGACAGAGGCCACTACGGTTACAGAGCCAACAACTACAGGGGCCATGACAGAGGCCACTACGATAGCAAAACCAACAACTACAGAGGCCGTGACAGAGGCCACTACGGTACCAGAACCAACCACTACAGAGGCCATGACAGAGGCCACTACGATAGCAAAACCAACAACTACAAAGGCCGTGACAGAGGCCACTACAGTTACAGTACAAACCACTACACAGGTCGTGACAGAGGCCACTACGGTAGCACAGCCAACCACTACAGGGATCGTGACAGAGGCCATTACGGTAGCACGACCAACCACTACAGAGGACGTGACAGAGGCCACTACGGTTACAGAGCCAACCGCTACAGAGGTCATGACACAAAGCAGTACGGTAACAGAACCAACCACTACAGAGGTCGTGAAAGAGGCCACTACGGTAGTACAGCCAACCAATATAGAGGTCGTGACAGAGCGCACCACGGTAACAGAGCCGGTCACTACAGAGGTCATAACAGAACGCACTACGGTAACAAATCCAACAACTACAGAGGCCGTGACAGAGCGCACCACGGTGACAGAGCCGGCCACTGCAGAGGTCGTGACAGAACGCACTACGGTAACAAAACCAACCACTACAGAGGCCGTGACAGAGAGAATAACACTGATAGTGCAAACCACTACTGAGGAGGTGACAGAGGGCCCAACGTTAACAATACCAACCACTAAAGATGTTTTGAAAGAGAATACGACTGTTACAGCCCCAATAACAACAGAGAACATGATAGAACACACTACTGTAACAACTGCAGCAGTCGTGACAGAAAGCACTACGGTAACAGCTCCGACAACCACTGAGAACGTGACACAAAGTTCTACGGTAACAGCTCCGACATTTACAGAGGCAATGACTGAAAGCACTAATACACCACTTTCGACAACCACTGAATTGTTGACAGAACCCTCATCGGCTACGCCTAGCACTGCCAGAACAGAAACGCCTAGCACTGCCAGAACAGAAACGCCTAGCACCGCAAGTACAGGCCGAAGTGTGATATTCTTTACGCCTTCTGTGAAAACAACAAATCATACTAGACATACAACACAAAAATCTACTATCGGTTTTGTGATAAACCAAGGAAACAATACAACCATTGCTACAACTACTGTTTCAGCAGGACAAACGTCCACTAATACAACAACAAGCGAGGGGCTTGATTTTATACACACTAGAACAAAGGTTCCGCCTACGGGAGGGGGTACTGGCGATTGGGGTTTCGTGACAAATCCAGGAAACGGGACGACCAGTGCTACAACTACGGTTTCAGCCGGACAAACATCTGTCAATAAAACAACAAGCGAAGGGCTTGATTTTATACACACTAGAACGAAGGTTCCGCCTACGGGAGGGGGTACTGGCGATTGGGGTTTCGTGACAAATCCAGGAAACGGGACGACCAGTGCTACAACTACGGTTTCAGCCGGACAAACATCTGTCAATAAAACAACAAGCGAAGGGCTTGATTTTATACACACTAGAACGAAGGTTCCGCCTACGGGAGGGGGTACTGGCGATTGGGGTTTCGTGACAAATCCAGGAAACGGGACGACCATTGCTACAACTGCGGTTTCAGAAGGACAAACATCTGTCAATAAAACAACAAGCGAAGGGCTTGATTTTATACACACTAGAACAAAGGTTCCGCCTACGGGAGGGGGTACTGGCGATTGGGGTTTCGTGACAAATCCAGGAAACGGGACGACCAGTGCTACAACTACGGTTTCAGCCGGACAAACATCTGTCAATAAAACAACAAGCGAAGGGCTTGATTTTATACACACTAGAACGAAGGTTCCGCCTACGGGAGGGGGTAATGGCGATTGGGGTTTCGTGACAAATCCAGGAAACGGGACGACCAGTGCTACAACTACGGTTTCAGCCGGACAAACATCTGTCAATAAAACAACAAGCGAAGGGCTTGATTTTATACACACTAGAACGAAGGTTCCGCCTACGGGAGGGGGTACTGGCGATTGGGGTTTCGTGACAAATCCAGGAAACGGGACGACCATTGCTACAACTGCGGTTTCAGAAGGACAAACGTCTAGTAATACAACAACAAGCGAGGGGCTTGATTTTATACACACAAGAACAAAGGTTCCGCCTACGGGAGGGGATACTGGCGATTGGGGTTTCGTGACAAATCCAGGAAACGGGACGACCATTGCTACAACTACGGTTTCAGAAGGACAAACTTCTGTCAATACAAGCGATGGGCTTGATTTTATACACACAAGAACAAAGGTTCCGCCTACGGGAGGGGGTACTGGCGATTGGGGTTTCGTGACAAATCCAGGAAACGGGACGACCATTGCTACAACTACGGTTTCAGAAGGACAAACTTCTGTCAATACAAGCGATGGGCTTGATTTTATACACACAAGAACAAAGGTTCCGCCTACGGGAGGGGGTACTGGCGATTGGGGTTTCGTGACAAATCCAGGAAACGGGACGACCATTGCTACAACTACGGTTTCAGAAGGTCAAACATCTACCAATACAACAACAATCGATGGACTTGATTTTATACACACAAGAACGCAGGTTCCGCCTACGGGAGGGGGTACTGGCGATTGGGGTTTCGTGACGAACCGAGGAAACGGGACGACCGTTGCTACAACTACGGTTTCAGAAGGACAAACTTCTGGCACCACAGAAACAAGCCAAACACCAATCACTCCAACAACAAACAATCCAACTGAGTCGTTACGGCATAGTACAATAAATCTGACCACCTCGTCGCCTTCTGTTGCAAATACATCAGATAGTCTGTTAACAACATCCAGTGATCAGAATCTCCCAACCACACCATCAACCCCTCTCTCAAACTCAACCATCAGCAGCGAAGATAACACAACAGTAGATAACACAACATTTTCACTACCACCTCTTGATCAAACCACCGCTGACATTTCCCTTCAATCTACTGCTTCACAAACTCAAGAACAAACCACTGCGTCCTCCTCCCTTCCTTCTAGAACTTCACAAACTACACCTTCCGTGATGACGACAACATATCATCCTGATATTACGTATCTATGGTCTTTAAAGGACAGCGATTTGACTACTTTAATTGGTAAAACAACCATAAAGCAGCCAGACGAAGATTGGACTGAGGACTTTTTACATGGTTCGACTGTTACAAGTTCTTCCACAACTAGTGGTGGTCCTTTTATAACAGTTGGTACTTCAGTGTTCACACCGAAGGATGAGTTCTTAGCTTTTAACTCTACAGACAACGCCGGTATATCTATAACAGGACTTCCAATTACTACTGGAAGTCCTACAAAATCGCCGTCAGGGACATCGTCAGTGTCGCCGTCAGGGTCATCGTCAGTGTCGCCGTCAGGGTCATCGTCAGTGTCGCCAACAGGGTCATCGTCAGTGTCGCCGTCAGGGTCATCGTCAGTGTCGCCGTCAGGGTCATCGTCAGTGTCGCCAACAGGGTCATCATCAGTGTCGCCTTCAGGGTTATCGTCAGTGTCGCCAACAGGGACATCGTCAGTGTCGCCTTCAGGGACATCATCAGTGTCGCCTTCAGGGTCATCGTCAGTGTCGCCAACAGGGTCATCGTCAGTGTCGCCTTCAGGGACATCATCAGTGTCGCCAACAGGGTCATCATCAGTGTCGCCTTCAGGGACATCGTCAGTGTCGCCTTCAGGGACATCGTCAGTGTCGCCAACAGGGTCATCGTCAGTGTCGCCTTCAGGGACATCATCAGTGTCGCCAACAAAGTCATCGTCAGTGTCGCCTTCAGGGACATCATCAGTGTCGCCAACAGGGTCATCGTCAGTGTCGCCTTCAGGGTCATCGACAGTGTCGCCAACAGGGTCATCGTCAGTGTCGCCTTCAGGGACATCTTCAGTGTCGCAAACAGGGTCATCGTCAGAGTCAACTTCAAGCTCATCGTCAGTGTCGACGTTAAGGTCATCGTCAGTGTCGACGTCAAGACCATCGTCAGTGTCGACATCTGGACCATCGTCAGTGTCAACTTCAGGAGCATCGTCAGTGTCGTCAACAGGGTCATCGTCAGAGTCGCCTTCAAGCTCATCAGTGTCGACGTCAGGGCCATCGTCAGTGTCGACATCTGGACCATCGTTAGAGTCGACGTCAGGACCATCGTTCGTGTCTTCACCAGTGTCACCGTCCGTTACAAAGCGGATAACAGTAACAACCGAACCGTCAACTACAACAGAAATACCCCTAACACAATCAACCAAGCGTCACGATCCACACGGTATCATAATAACAACACCGTCTTCTACGTCTACAGAGGTGTCTTCTACCATGTCAACAAGGAAATCAACTAAAGAAGCTGTTTCTATGACAACCAGTCAGACTGGCAGTGACATTAGTTCTAGCACCACCAGAGTGATATTTGATCGAGTCACAACTACAGCTAGACCGGAGACCACAACGTCGTC
This sequence comes from Spisula solida, assembly GCA_947247005.1. Classification (NCBI taxonomy): domain Eukaryota; kingdom Metazoa; phylum Mollusca; class Bivalvia; order Venerida; family Mactridae; genus Spisula; species Spisula solida. Next base: position 40,670,861 of record OX365956.1, read on the forward strand.
TCATGGTACGGATGATGATTTAATTGCAGACAAATTTCGTCTCGTTCCTGTTCGGTTCATTATTCCAGAGCCAGAGCCAGATCCATCACTGCCCCGTAAAGATGATCCACTGTGGGTACCTAGTGCTCCAGACTGGAAACAAGCAGGTAATTATTATAAACGTCTTCATGATATAGATTCAAGTAGTGAATGTTTACAAAAAACGCAAGACCCAAGTTTGTAATTTCACGGGTAATTCGCAGATTTCAAACTTCAAAAGAAAATAACTTAATTAATGTTACTTGTCCTCATCTCGAAGTTTTGAGGATCACGGAACATTGTTTTCGTTTGTAGGCCGTACTGGTTGAAATAGGTAAAGAAAAAGGACGTTAATCGGGACATTCCTATACACTGAGAGAATGTTCTGATTAACCGATAAGTTATAAATAAGTGCATGTTCAAGTTCTTTTTTCTATGAAGGTACAAAACATTTTTGAAATCCAGGGTAAGAGTACTTCTCAATTTCATCTCAGGAAAGATTAAAACCTAAATTCGGAAGTAAGTCACAATTAACGGTTTCTGGACACTGAATCTTAATAGATCTGGCTCGTATCAAATTGAGTTACAGACTAGTCGGGGAGAACATTCTCTCAACATAACAATTTTGACTTATCGGATATGGGCGGGCACAAACCGCCCTCGTGACTCAGTAGAGTTTATAATTACACAGTAGCATGCGATAACCCTACACACAAAAAGGTCATGCTCTATTTCAGATATATTTTCCTGGGTCGGTGGGAAACCTATAATTGGGAGTCCTGTATCGTTGATATGGTTAATGAGGTATATTAGGGGCTGGAAATATATTACATTGGATAAGACGTACGAGGATGGACATAAGGAGAATATTAGCGTCATAACAGCGGACGACCCGGTATGTATAAAAGATATGAACCAGCCACCAGAAAAAAACCTGTTATTTTGCCAAAAATAATGATTTTGAGATTCCCATAATTCAATAGAGTAATCTTAATGAAGTAAAAATGCAACAACAATTTTGTTAATATCTTTATTTGTAAGTAAGTTACAGCCGTTTTTGTAGAGTCCCTGTTAGAGCGTTTTGTGTGACGTCGGAGACGTCGCGCAGACGCTATTTGACGACGATTTCAAAACGGTATCACGTGTTAGAATTATGTTTTACCTTTTTTAATATGAATACAAATTGTAAATGGCCGCATTAAATATTTGGAGAAAATCCACTACAGTTTTAAACAACTTACTCGTTCATTTTCATACTTCCCATAAATTAGTCACCATAGCAACAAAGAACATTATTTCAACATAAGTCATGATAAATTTTATATCTTAGATATCGTACAATATAGGTAAATAACTTTATATTGAATTATAAGATAATTATGTCATTTTGTCGTATTAAGAGGTTTCATACTAGCAGGTTTTCCTGGTGACAGACTCGTATATTCAGTATGTACGCGCTTAAAATGAATTGCGATGCACCTGTGATAGATTGTTCATTGCATCCATATAACAACTTATGGACCCATAAATGCCCATTTTCAGTTCAACACCTTGTGTGCTGGTGTTCCTTATTCCATACGAGTTTGACCCAACTTGGGACTGCACATCGAAGATTTCGAACAATACATAAAACATTACATTAAAATAATATGGTTCATTTAAAGCAGACTTTTATTTTCTATTTCTTTCAGGATATATTAATTAAAGAAATATTTGATAGATCTATAATATATATTTTTGGATTATTTGGATTAAATATAGCAGTTTTACCAAACCTAGCAATACAAGAGGGCCCAAAGGGCCCTAGGTCGCTCACCTGTCGTACTAGTGCATGCACCCCCCTATGGTGATCCTACACATTTTCTGAATAAAATTTAAGGAAATTCAGCCTCTATTGCAAGTTTGTGTATGATTTGACCATGTGACCTAGCGTTTGACCCCAGATGACTTAATTAATATCAAACTTAACCTAGATTGTGTTGAGATGATTATTAGGACCAAATTTCATAAAGATTAAGTCGAAATTGTAACCTCTGGTGACTACACAGGGTTTTTCTATGATCTGACCTATAATTTAAACAAAATATTTCCTCCATATAACTGTACAAATACATGCTATAAAGACAGAACAATACCTAAACACTCAAAAAAATAATTATGGTTCCAGTGGGGTTTAAACCCACGACCCTCAGGAAAATGTCAATTGACATTGTGACCTTGTTTTTGACACCAGATGACCCAAAATCGAACTTGGCCTAGATTTTGTTGACAGGATCATTGTGACAAAGTTTCATAAAGATTAAGTTGAAATTGTAACCTCTGGTGACTGACTACACAAGGTTTTTCTATGATTTGACCTTTATTTTAAACAAAATATTTTGGTATTTTTCCTTCATATAACTGTACAAATACATGCTATAAAGACAAAACAATATCTAAACACTTAAAAAAATAAAAAATAAAAATTATGGTTCCAGTGGGGGTTGAACCCACGACCATCAGGAAAATGTACAAATACATGTTATAAAGACAAAACAATGCCTAAACATTTAAAAAAAAAAAAAAAAAAAAATATGGTTCCAGTGGGGGTTGAACCCACGACCATCAGGAAAATGTACAAATACATGTTATAAAGACAAAACAATACCTAAACATTTAAAAAAAAAAAAAAAATTATGGTTCCAGTGGGGGTTGAACCCACGACCATCAGGAAAATGTACAAATAAATGTTTTACAGACAATACAATACCTAAACATTTAAAAAAAAAAAAAAAAATTATGATTCCAGTGGGGGTTGAACCCACGACCATCAGAAAAATGTACAAATACATGCTATAAAGACAAAACAATACCTAAACACTAAAAAAAAAAAAAAAAAAAAAAAAAAAATTATGGTTCCAGTGGGGGTTGAACCCACTACCCTCAGGAAAATGTCTACGCTCCCTACAGTGCTTTGATTTCCACTTAACCAGTACAATTCACACCCTGGTTTAAATACTAGAATATTTTGATATTTGACCTTTACAAAACTGCTGTGAACCCTGATACACATTTTCATTGGTTGATGAAAGTTTATTGTATGTATAGAGAGTAGAGAGTTACTGCAGAGAGTTTAGTGACTATGAAGACTACATGTTGAAAGGTTTAAAACAAGGTTTTTTCTATAATTTGACCTAGTGAGCTAGTTTTTGACCTCAGATGACCCAATATCGAACTTGACCTAGATTTTGTTGAGATGATCATTGTGACCAAGTTTCATAAAGATTAGGCCAAAATTGTGACCTCTAGAGAGGACACAACCCAATTGTTGACGGACGGACAGACGGACGGACGGACGACGGACGAAGTGTGATCACAAAAGCTCACTCTGTCACTTTGTGACAGGTGAGCTAAAAAATGGCGGATAGTACCGGGTGGTATCGGGTATTGGGTTTTAATATCAACCTGATAAATCTGCAGTTACTTCCCCTACTACTTTATTCTCCATTTACTTTTATAATAACTAGCAAGAATCGTCTTTATTTGAAGGCTGAACGCAGCTTTTGCTGATGTTTAAAAGACATTTAAGCGTCTACTTCAGGTTATGAACAAAAATAATTACTCTTAAGAACATAAATTTTGATGAAACATTTGTTTGTTTTTATTTAAAAACTGACATAGCTGTAGGTTGAAGATTCCAATTAATGTATCTTATCGTCAACTATGATGATGAAAATAGGAAACATTTATTCATACGAGAGTTGTTCAAATATGAATACATGCGCAGCTATCTACCAATTATTTTTTATTCTGTGGGATGGCTTTTGTGTCTCGTGTGATATTGTATACAGTTCTTTGCTTTGAGTCTTACTGGTAATATTTGTAACTATTTAAAGTGTTACAATCACATTTTTTATGATGTAGCATTTGTTATTCATTTTTCATATTTATTGTTACATAACCAATCATGGTTTTTATTGTTTAAAAATCAATTTTAAATAATATTGCTCAATCTCTGAACACATGTCAATTTTGAGATCTTAAGTATAATACCTTGTTTCCTGAGATATTATCAGTTTCCTATCTAGCCATATCTTTTAAACCATGTTGCAAACTTTCTTTTATTAATTTTACACCTATTGTTTAATTGTCATAGATTGAAGTCTTAAAATAGTTATGTTTGACTGTTATCATTAAGTGTTGAAAGCCACTTCCTTTGAAAACAATTGCTCTAGGTGTCATTGCCTGTAGACTTGTATATAAGTCAAGGAAACCTTGTTTAGGATAACTAATAAATTTTAGGCATTAAGTTATGGTAGTTGGGAGTTCCTAACTATCATATAAAGTAGGACTAATATGGAGTACCATATGAAACATTAACTTGAGTTCCAAGTATAAAATGACTAATTGGATTACCAATGATAACTTTGTGACTATCTGAATAATTAATATCTTTGAGAAATATACATTTGTTGAACACTGAATAAAAACATCTAACAGCCGACAAAGTTAGTTTTACATAAACGGTTGGACACTTGTATCTATCTACATCAACATTTGGAAACGTCATATCAACTTCAGCAGCAGCTTCCGGTGAGAGTGACTTACATTACGCGCCACCACATAGACATCAACAACACACCATAAACTGCTTCATTTTATTTTTTATTATACATTTATAAACAGCATTCATAAGTAGCTCTACAAAGATAAGACAAAAATGAGGTATTTGACCTATACTGTCACTCGCCTAACATTATGAACCGGTTCTCATTTGGCCTATACACCATAACAGTACGAATTTGGAGTTTTCCGTCTTCAACCATAATACTGGGACTGAAAGTTTCCCTTGTCCTGGTGGATGCCTCACAGCAGCTCTAAAACTGCAGGTCTTTTCAGGATTATGGATCTTGTCATATCAAGGGAATGAGCAGTTTTAGGGAATTTACAATTTTTAATCTGTATTTAATTATAATAATGAATCCTTTCAGACAACATTTCCAAGCAAAGAATCCCCATTGTCTCGGGAGTCAGAGTTTAGGACAGACAGAGCTAAGATTGTATTAGATGTTCCGTCTGTTAGCTGCGACGATGAAGCTACATACAGTGTACATGTCTATAACAAGGACAGCCACATAAATAGATCAGAACATTTCAAATTATTTGGTAAGTCAAAGGCCTAAAATAGTCAAGCACATAGCTACCCGAATGCTGATTATATAGCAATGTTGTTTCTTGTTGTTGAATCAGCATAAAGCCTGATGAAATCAAATGATGCATGCTGTAAAATTAGTACTGATTTTTTCATATTGGTATAAAATAGATCTGTCAGAACATTTAAAAAAAAAAAAAAATTTTTTAAAACAATTCCAAAGTCAGCAAATCCCTGCATTCTGATTGGCCAAGACGTAACGTCTACACATCAGTAAACCTCCGCTTTCGCCAATCGGGACCCTCGGACATTACTGACGTAAATGTTCTAGACGAATGTGTGTGGAATAAGTCAAGCTGCAAAGGCCCATCGCAGCTGTACAAGCTCTTATAGCTTAATTTTGACATAGAACATAACTCCCTGTTTGTTCATCCCCTGATTGTGTGCTTACGTAAGGAACAGAGCATTAAAACACCTTTTATTTACCTAACGTAAATCACCAAACGTCACATTATGGTGATGTCATGTTTATGACGTTATTAAATCAAGCTCATTTTTTTAAAAAGCGCGGGAGTAAATTCAATGTTTTCATTGATATTTATGTGATCATTAGTCAGTTTGGAATTATAAGGATTAAACAACCATTTGTTGACGTTCACTGATGTGTAAACACCCGATCTGAAGGCACACATTTAACATAAAGCACCTTTGGGGCTTTACTCAATGTGTTGCTTCAGATCGGGTGTTTACACATCAGTGAACGTCAACAAATTGTCGTTTAATCCTATTATATTTGGTACATTGTAGGTCTGGCATGTGAATGCAGATAACGAATTATCAAAAATGTCTAATTATTTTTAAATAATTTAGAAGTTTTGCACATATGGAGCAGTATTTAGCAAAGACTTAAAAATGAAAAATAATTGTATTGCTGGTAAATTGTTGCCAGAGTGCACAACAATTCTAGGACACATTGTCTTACTGAAAAAAATGTTAAAATTATAATCAAATAAAGCATGTTGTAAAATTAGTATTGAACAGTTATTTATATTAGAAATGCAATGGTTTAATTCACTCTTCACTCATTGTGATTGCATGTATCTTATCAGGGAAACCAGCTGCAAAGATTGTATCTAAAGGAGAAACGAAAGTTGTGAGCAAGATTGATTGTAAGGCAGATGTTGGTTATCCTGCTGGTCTGGTGTTCATCCTAGTGTCCAATGATGCTGGAGAGCACATGTTTTACCCGGTACCACAGAATGCCATCACATATCAAGTTAATACAACATGCCAGAAAGTGGTCACCTTCAATTTCAACGGTAAGTTGAAGTATTTGTGTAAAACACACTTATAAGTAACCCACTCAGATAAAATTAGAGTGAATTTCTACTGATAGTGTATTCAGTTTCTGTTCCAGGTCAACTTCTGCAATAACTTAAAAGTTGCATTATGCCTAAAATGGCTATTTTCAAAAAGAAATAACTTGGCAACCTATCTGCAAAATGATGCATTTTGAGCACTAGCTTTAGTTGATTCCCAAAGGTGGAAAACACTATAAGATGGAAGAAAACAAAATAAAGCCTCCAGTTGGTTTGTAAATAAAATAAAGAAATGTAACCAATAAATGCATTATTTAAAGTCTAAGGGGAGCAACTCTTGCAAAATTAGTATTTTGTTATCCTTACATTTTACTAAATGTGATTTTTGGCAAACTGTTTCCATAGATATAGCTGACATTCTGTCATCAATTACATGTCATTTTTGAAAAACATCCTAATTCCTTGTATTTAGTCTATTTACTTGAAGTTTTGGTAGAGATAATTAAATGTGATTTTAAGATTTTATACATATGACATGTTGGGAGTGTCGTGCTTTATAAAGAATTCAAGTATATTAATAGAGCAAATAGGACCCAAGATATTTCAATATGGGGTTGGTATGAACATATCTAAATACCACCAACCAGGTCTTTTTATTAGCTCATCTGTTATTGTCATCACTTGATCGTTGTCGGCGTTGCATGGTTAAGTTTTTGCGTTTAGGTAAAAAATTTTCATAAACTATCAAAGCTATTGCTTTGAAACTTGCGACACTTGTTCACCACCAATACCTGAGCCTGGAAAGCAAGACCCATAACTCTGATCTGCATTTTGCAAGAATTATTGCCCCTTTTTGGACTTAGAAAATAAAATACCTTGGTTAAGTTTTGCGTTTAGGTCCACTTTTCTCCTAAACTCTCAGAGTTATTGCTTTGAAACTTTCAACACTTGTTCACCATCAATACCTGACCATTTCAAGCAAGACTCATAACTCTGATCTGCATTTTGCATGAGTTAATGCCCCTTTTTGGACTTAGAAAATTTCTTGGTTAAGTTTTGTGTTTAGGTCCACTTTTTCATACACTATGTGGGCTATTACTTTGAAACTTTCAACACTTGTGTACCAATAATATCTGGCCATGTCAAGCAAGAACCATAACTCTGATCTGCATTTTGCTTGAGTTATTGCCCCTTTTGGACTCGGAAAATTCCTTGGTTAAGTTTTGTGTTTTAAAAAGTCCACATTTCTCATACACTGTGGGTTATTGTTTTTAAACTTTCAACACCTGTGTACCAATAATACCTGGCCATGTCAAGCAAGACCCATAACTCTGATCTGCATTTGGCAAGAGTTATTGCCCCTTTTTGGAGTTAGAACATTCCTTAGTTAAGTTTTGTGTTGAGGTCCACTTTTCTCATACACTATGTGGGCTATTGCTTTGAAACTGTCAACACTTACTCACCAACAATACCTGACCATGTCAAGCATGACTCATTACTCTGATCAGCATTTTGCAAGAGTTATTGCCCCTTTTTTCACCATCAATACCTTTTTTTAAGCAAGACTCATAACACTGTCCTACTTTATGCAAGGGTAATGTTTTTTTTTACAGTGACAATGATCAGATGAGCGTCTGCACCCGCAAGGCGGTGCTCTTGTTCATTTACCTATGAACACAGCGGCTTTACATGTATTTCAATTTCATTAACTTAAAAACATGACACAATTAAAATTGTAATATAGTTTATACCAAATTTTCTTTCAGATTACTTATTCTCTGCTGTTGTTTGTAATTATATCTCCAACATTATAGGCAAAGAAATATGGCTGGATGCCTGGATGTCACAAAGTTAATCAGCGCCTGTTTTTCTTCTATCAATAAAACTAGTAACTACATGTACTTGGTTCTAGGCCTTGTGCACATTGTCAGGAATCTTTGGTTGGGTAATTTTTGCTGGAGTTATGGCCCTTGTGAGATACATATGAACCAGTCTCCAGGAAAACCTGCTATTTTGACATTATGTAATTACTAGATGTAACAAGGTTTTGAAAAGCTCTAAAATAAGAAAAAAAATATATCAATTGATTCTTTTTTAAGTAATTTTCCATTTAGTACTATATCTTAGCTTTAAATTTTCCATGAATTATGACGAAATCACATACCTCGTTGCTATGGTGACCAATTTCGGAAATGTACTTCGATTGCAAAAAATGATGAATTGGTTGTTTAAAACAGTAATAGCCTTTCTCTGAATGCAAACTATTTCGATTTTGATATATATTTAATAAATTAAAACATAATTCCAAACCATGATACTATTTTAAACAGTTTATGTCAAGAATTGATCAAAATTTTAATGGTGTAATTATGAAATACTTGTTACAGTTACGTCAAATAATGTTTCAATGACGTTTGCAACGTCGCACGAAAAAGCTCCTAATCGGGACTCTACAAAAACAGCTGTAACTTCCTTAAACTCAAGATATTAACAAAATTTCTTTTCCCTTTTTCTTCATAAACAATATCCTTTAAAACAATGGAAAATCTCAAAATCAACATTTTTACATAATAGCAGGTTTTCCTGGAGACTGGCTCATATGTTTTTGTGTAAAAAGACTACTTGTGTTTTCCACTGTTGTTTGTAATTTGATTTGTTTCTTTTTGACAGGAAACTATTGGAATCCTATCAATGAAGATGAGGTTACTTACTTACAATGTGGTGTCTATAATCCATATGGTCACCAACCTGAGGACAGGTTGGCTTTATCTGAAGCTATCAAAATAACACCAAGTAATAACACTAGTCTTATCTACACATATAAATTGACAATCAAATACATTTGCAATGTTGATTTTTGTTTAATCTCTTGCAGAATCCCTTTTAGTACATATACTTGTTCTATCTACACTGATAATAAGCGGCCTTTTGACTGTGCAGTGTTGATGTTATCCATTTTTGTTTATATACAGGGCTAGAGTAAACTCTGGCAAGCTATAGTGAAATGCTGTGTTTGTAAATAAATCTGCCAGGTATCATTTTTCCAAGGTATCCATGAAAACTTTAAGCATCTCAAGTAGAATTCTCTGCTTAAAATTGAGATTTTTTTCTGAAATTGAGACAAGTCTCAATGGTGGAGCTCTTGAAGTTTAGCTGCTAAATTCCCAATAAGGTTTTCATTTTCTTACACCGATTTTAGACCAGTCTCATATGAAAATGATCCTGCTAGTAATAACTGATGATCTTTAATCCTCAGGTTTAGATGGTTCAACAGACCCGCAGCCCCTTATCTTTCTGAAACCCCTAGATCTTCAACCATTGGATGACGAGAACTTACAGAAAGAACCCATTTTTAAGGATATTTCCTTACCAGACCATGAAAGACCAGCGATGTCCACTGATTGGAAAGAAGCAGGTATTTGAAATCATCATGATGAAGTTAAGAAAAAATAGATAAGTATGCAGAAACATGGATAAAAGTCACAAATTTACTTAGTTTGCTATAATGTCCTCTAGCATACATTTTGACCTGCATTAGAAGTCTATGTAATTAGTTTATGACTTGTGGAATCATCCACTTAATATACAGTACAGCAATTTTATCATTAAATTGAAATTAAATCTCCTTAAATCAGTTACAATTTATCTTGATTTATCTTGTTTACTATTTGTGCTGATTCATGCAAGAGGTAATGCTATGTTGAATTAATTTATTTTTTCAGAAATACTCTCTTGGTCAAGTGGTGATGTAATGGTTGGTGAGCCAGTCAATCTTGTTTGGGTCGCTAGGAATATACGTGGATGGAAGTATATTACGTTAGAGAGGACATACCCTGATGGTCATTCTGATAATATCACTGTGCTTTCCAGTAACATGGTAAGTATGTGGTGTGTCTAAACTTAAAGGTTTACATGTAGTACCTAGGGGTAGTCAGTCTGCTTTGAGTGCTGGTGATTTGCTCCATGACCATGTTATACTTAAAGTTTAATTGTCTTAACTTAATGGATACATGTAAGTATAACATGACTATGGAGAAAATCACCTGTAAAGAAACATTATTTACATTGCATGCGTCCCAAAATGGATTTTAGTAATTATGGTCATTGAAAGTCAAGGAATGTGAACATATTACCGGTATGCACTCGGTGGTTTTGATTGTACAGGAACTGGAGTTTTCTGAGTAACAATTGCCCTTGTTTGTAGATATGGTTTCTATGGATACAAATTCTACATTTCATGGTTTACTCTACATGCATATTGTTTAGAAAACCTTAATAACTTGAAAGCTGTGTTTTAATTGAAATGTTAAATGCCATTGTAGACCGATGTACCAAGTTTGGCAGATCTTAATATAGAACCTAACTCAGAGTTTGGTGAAGACATGGCTAGAGTTGTGTTACCGATTGAATCCGCATCTTGTACCGATGAGGCTGTGTACAGTGTTAAGGTCGTCAGTGATCTCGGTGAACTGAATCAAGCGGAACATGTGCGGGTCCACAGTAAGTAATGCAACAACGTAATTCAATATGTAGAAAGTGAAATTTGAGCTAATCGTGAAAAACTGTTCTATAAACAACCTAATTATTATTTGGTGCGAATGTAGGCATGTTATTGACAGAAAATTAACACCTGGTGCAAATACATGTTTGTAACACTATTCTGATAGGAGATGAGCTAGAATATGTACAATCTCAAGTGCAGCTTTTTAGGACAAATATCAAGAATGAATTTTTATCGATGTATGAAACAGAGTTTATCAGCAGTGCCATAAAGCTGTGCCAGAAATATCTTGTCCACTCATTTAATAAAACTCATATGTAATGAGCACTCATGCATGATTCTCTATTTTGGTGTAGTAGGGATATGTGCTAATGGTACAAAAGAACAGACTTGCATCTTATTTTCAGGAGCATTATGTGAATTATGCTTCTGTAGGGCCCCTGAACATAATTGATGCAGGATGTATGATAGGGGTGTGAATTGACAGATCAATGGGGTAAAGATTTTAAGTGTTGTATGATGTGAAGGGTATAATATTGGAAATATATTCTCTTACTTTCAGAGAGACCTGTCGTGAAGATATCAGCTACCACATTGTCAACAGAGGTATCGGTATCCAGTCTGGATCAGATTGTTTGTACCGCTGATTTAGGACAGCCACCAGGCAATATGGTGCTGAAGATCACTCAAGATAGAAACTCAAACGCTTTCTACTATGCTCCGAGAGAAGCTATAAATGTTGCATCAAATAGTCTATGTCAGAGAAAGGTGTTCCTTAATTTCTCAGGTATAAATATAGACTAAGTCCAGTTTTGGTAAGAATCCAGTGGCACAGCCGTTGAGTATACTATTATGGTGTAAAACCTATTATAAAGGCTCATAAAAACGGCTAAAATTTCAATGATGAACTAACATATTATATTCGCTCTACCTTTTCAGACAATGGTTGTAATCTTTTGTGTACACATAAGCTGCAACGTCACTCTTACAATATCCCAACTGGACTGTAACTGATATATTTATTGTTTGTATATTCACGTTCAATTGTTGTCACCAATTATTATCACAGTTGTGTATTGAGGGCAGGTATATGTTGGAGAAGAATCAAAGAATAAAAATTTCCAATGCAAAAAAATCATGAATATAAGACTAAAAAATAATGGCTATTCCTGATTTAACCATCAGAGACTTTGAAAATGTCTAAAGATGTCTAAAGGGTGCATCCAATTTTCGTTTGCTCATCATAGCTATTTACCATCACAAGGGGAGTTGATCCATACTAACAAGGTTGGTATCCCTGTGACCTATATGTATGAGTTATTTGCCCATGTTACTCTTAGAATTTTCTCTAACTGATGAACAAAGTTACAATGAAGTACCAGAGATTCGTAGGCGTTACTCTTCTTATTTAATATTTAGGCTGATCAAAGTGCAGGCAGTATAACTTGGAGGAATACGATTGGTAAAAATTGGTTTTGATTGTTATCAAAGTTGTTTAGTTATCCACAGTTCCAAAACAAAAACTCATTATTGTATGTATGTACTATTTCAGACAATTACTGGAAATCGTTTAATGCGACCAATGAGACATATGTACAATGTGGTGTGTATAGTCCTGATAGCCGTGATGTAAGATCACGTTTTGTTGTCTCTGATGCTCTGAAAATTGTTCCAGGTATGTAATAACATGAATACAGGGTTTATATTTGATCCTTGAAATGATCGTTTGACCCCTAAAAATTGTAAAAGCAACATTCTGACCCTAAGGATTATATTCTTGTTATGGATGATGGTGAAATTTTGAGTTTAAAATGATCAAAATGACCCTCGAGAATTGGCCCCTCCTGGAAGCCCTGGCATATCATATAATATATTATGGCATTTAACTACGTTCTCGTGTCATGTAGTGATATTGTTAGATTTCGCCAATTCATTATAACATCACCAAAACATTCAATTATAAGACCACCATTGGGACCAGTTAAAAGTTATCACATTGATCCATTGTTTTAATGGAAACCAAGCCAATATCAAACACGTGTTCCTATTTCTTACATTACACTTATATTATAGTAGTAGATGGAAGACTTCCTGTGAATTCAACTGATGTACCCACAGATGGGGACAAAGATAATGTTACTAAACCTACTGATGGATTGGAAGAGTTTATACCGATAGATGTACCAGGTTTGGAAGATCTTACACCTATCACACCCAAGGTGTTTGACTGGAAAACAGCTGGTAAGTCTTCAGTTATTGTTCTCTTGCACTGTAAAGTTCACAGTTTATACCTTTTTCTTATAGTTTCAAAACAGGTTTGTGGCCCCCTCAAAAGCTGTTTACACTGGTATTCCAAGTGCATGTTTGCTACTTTTCACCTAATTAGCTAGGTTAAGCTAACAGTGTTAACTTGGCAGACTGAACAATTTTTAAAAATGGTGAAAACCTTTATAAAAACAAAACAAAATTAGATAATGCATTACAATGAGTAACTCTGTGGTCATGTGATTGGCACTCTTGGCTACGGGTCGAGAGGTCCCTGGTTTGAATCCAGACTGGAGCACTTGGTTATTTCTGAAACACATTTCAGCGTTTTCCACCCAACAAGAGATGAACTGGTTGGTAGCCAGTAATGTTAAAGAACTAATGTTTCTATTTTGAAAGAGTTAGGGTAGCGCACCCGGATATGTTGTATCACACAACAGTCTTTTCCCTCAAAGTCAGAGGCTATGACCAATTTAGCAGAGAAAAAAATGAATGAAGATGCACTTACGACTGTCTCAGTCAAATCCTAAACATTTATAAACAACAACAACATACATTACACTATTTCAGAGTTATTGTCGTGGCCTAGTGGAGATATGTTATATTGTATGTTACACTATTTCAGAGTTATTGTCATGGCTTAGTGGAGATATGTTATATTGTATGTTACACTATTTCAGAGTTATTGTCGTGGCTTAGTGGAGATATGTTATATTGTATGTTACACTATTTCAGAGTTATTGTCGTGGCTTAGTGGTGATATGTTATATTGTATGTTACACTATTTCAGAGTTATTGTCGTGGCTTAGTGGAGATATGTTATATTGTATGTTACACTATTTCAGAGTTATTGTCGTGGCTTAGTGGTGCTATGTTATATTGTATGTTACACTATTTCAGAGTTATTGTCGTGGCTTAGTGGAGATATGTTATATTGTATGTTACACTATTTCAGAGTTATTGTCGTTGCTTAGTGGAGATATGTTATATTGTATGTTACACTATTTCAGAGTTATTGTCGTGGCTTAGTGGTGATATGTTATATTGTATGTTACACTATTTCAGAGTTATTGTCGTGGCTTAGTGGAGATATGGAGACCGGTACGGATGTTGTCTTACAGTGGATTGCACGTAATATAGAAGGATGGGAGACTATTGTCTTACAGAAAGAATTACCTGATGGTTCCAGGAAAAACATCAGTGTTGCAACCTCAGACAATATGGTAACTCACAAACTCTACTTATTGGTTTTATTGGTTTAACTTGTTATAGGAATCGTGTTTGTTTCTTGTGTATGTTATCATATGGAATTTGTTGACCTATTTTCTTTAACAAAAATACATGAATGATTAAAATGACAAATATTAAATATTTAATTGTTGAATTTATTCAGGTTGTGTGTTACACATTAGTGTTGCCTTTAAATGGCCTTCAATTTGGTAAAAGTGACATTTGATGATGTAATATGATGTTGTATGTGTCTTGCACATCTGACAGAAAAGTTTTATTAGAAGGATGGTGTCATTCTGAAAGAGAACACATGTACTTTATATTTCAGAAAATTCAGACTGTTGCCAAGGACATGAATTTGTCTCCAGAGTCGGAGATCAACGTAGATCGAGCTCGACTGGTTCTTGAGTTTCCCACCCTGTCATGTGAAGATGAAGGCGTATACCAAGTGAATATAATGATGGGACGTAACATTATCAGTGAAGCTGAAAATGTCCATATTACAAGTAGGTTTTCATCATTTGTTACCATGTGTATAAGCTTGAAATTGAATTTTTAATCTGCCTCAATAGCCTAGTGATTGCGGGTCAGGTGTGAGAGATTCGATCCAATGCTGCGAAAAATGTTGCTGGTATATCCCTTGGTTGTTGCTCAGCATACTATGTTCCATGTAATTCCTAGTCATCCCATGTTAAGATGATGTGACTAATTATATTGTTTTGCTTTCGAAATATTTTATATTTAAAAACAAATGCAACAAAAATAATCTGTTAATCTTGCAATTTAAAGAATATGTTATCTATAGGAAGAAGCTTGAACAAACCATAGCTCTTTTCAAAGATAAAGTAGAAATCTGTAACAAAAAATGGCAAAAGATCACATAATTACAGTTTTTCAAAAAATGTTGGTATACCCTACCCCTATCCTCTTTCCTTCTCCCCTTTATCACTAGCATTTTCTCTTTCCTACTCTCTATACACTATTCCTCAAAAAACCATAACGGCAGTTACACAAATTTACAAAATACTAGTCTATGTAACAAATTTATAAAATTATATGTGAATGTATGATTTTATGTATGTAATACTATGTATATATCTTATGGAAAATAAAAATGTTAAAAACAGAGATGATGTGACTGGGTAGTCTCCTTGTGTTGGAAATACTGTTTGACCGGTGGGACTTATTATTCAAAAACGGTTTTCATGACTTTGCAACCAAGTTTTAGCATTGAATTGTATTTTAATGCACATACACGCCTCCTGGTTGCCACAGATCCACCTCCTGGTAATCTTGTCATTAGGAGTGTCTGACTCATCAGAAGGTTGTACGTTTTAATCCCTGGCCACTTCAATATATTCCTGCTTAGCTCAACTAACTTACTGCTGTACTGCATATATGGCTGAAAATGGATAGAAAGTAGATAAACAACATCAAACCTGATGAAAACTAACTAACTAAACATAGTGATACCTTCCAGGCTGTTGCCAGGCATTAAAAGATTATGGAGTCCAGAAAGTAAATTTGCTCTCTTATTGTCTGAACTTTTTAATAAAATTGACACTTAATATAAGAATGAATTAAAAGTATACTTTAAATACATTAATTCTGTTTATTTTTAGCTCACCTGTCACTTTGTGACTACTTCAACAGGTGAGCGACCTAGAGCCCTTTGGTCCCTCTTGTTTATAAATTGATGGTGTTTGTGTTATTCATGCTTGCACGTATGTCAAAAAAATAAGTAAAAAAAATGTACTCCCTTATTTTCAGGGCAGTCGGATGTCAAAGTTTCCCCACCTAATGCTGCTTACATTAACTATGATATGGATAATGTAACTTGTGTTGTGGAGATTGCAAACTCAGCTGATCTGGTCTTTTTGAAGGTGACAGGTGGCATTAATAATGACACATACTTCTATAGGGTGCCAGAGAGCTTTATGAGGGAGAAAATCAACCAAACTTGTCCAACTATTGCAACAATTAATTTCCGAGGTACAATTCCTTGATTTTATTATTTGACAAATTGTCCCTTTGGTGCAACAAGGTTGTATCACACTATTTACTGTAAACCTAGAAATTATTTCGCGCAATTTGGTTTTTGCGGAGTTCGCGAATGGTAGAATTTTGCGAAATTAAGTCGCCGCGAAAGTGCTGAAGACATTTATATGGACACTGCAGGAAACTTAAAAACACAAAAATTTGTAGTCGTGAATATGCCCACAATCAGCAAAATGCGAAAATTAGTATTCGCAAAAGTAAATTGGTTTACAGTAGTGTATAGAGAGATACAATCTTGTTGCGCCAAAGGGACGATATACGATGTACATGTATAATGATTGCATACTTTTGGATATGTTTTAGCTCTACTTTATCGTTATACTTTCATTAATATACACCGAATATTATGCTATTTAGTAATGTGATAATATTATAAACAACTTTGGAAATCTTGACATGTCAAGGCAGGTAAGTCGGAGAAAAACAATTGATCAATATCTAGTTTAGGATAGGACATCTCATCATAAAGGGTCAGAAGTTTGAGGGTTGACTCTCGAATAAGAAGATTTGAAATCTGGTTGATCATGTAGCTATCTGATGGATTGTCAGAAATCAGCATGACTCAGACTAGGTGTCCTTATAAAGCAAAGTTTATTTGGCACCCTGTTATCCTCTATTGCTGGAAGTGATAAGATATACTTGATTATGACAGGGTTCCAACGGTCGGGGGAAAAGGCATAAAATATAATTTTTTCAAGGTCAGGGAAAAGGAAATTTTGGAATTAGTCAGGGACATCTGGAAATTAAGCAAAGGTCAGGGAAAAGTCAGGGAATTCTTTATTAAAGTTGTTGACAAGTGTCATTTCCTTTGAAAATTATACCAAAGGCTGAAAAAAAAATCCTCGCTCGCTATACTCGCCTCACTCGCTATACTCGCTGTGGATAATTTTAAATTATAATAAGTTTATGTCTATCAACAATTTTATTTATAAATGTTTTACATGTTTTTTACAGGTGGATATTGGAAGCCAGTAAGTGAGGATGGTATCAACTATATTCAATGTGGTGTGTACCGTCCACCTATCAGACGTAAACATGCTGTCATCAAGCTATCCAAACACATCACACTCTTACCAGGTAAAAACATTCTGTTGTACAAAAGTAATTATCAGGGCTAATAATTTTCCCCTTATCATGGTGTATATTTTATAGAAATTGATGAAGAAATAAAATACTTACGGCTATTTTTGTTTTCCAATGTTGACAAATTTCATCTTGGAGCTGTAGCCAAAAGTCACGTGGTATTGCTACACTGGGCTAAGCTACTACTACAGCAGTCTGAGGTGATAGTGATTGTGGTCTTAAATTGTTGTCTTCTATGGTTGCCAACTCGGCCACAGGACTTGAATTATAGCTATGTAATCAATTACAGCAGAACCTCTCCGGAATGTCCATCTGTTGAGTAACAGCCTCTCTATAGCAACACTTTCCAAAATTTCCCTAAACCTTTATTAGTTATAAATTTAACCTCTGTAGAGCAAGGACCTCTCTACAACAACACCTTTACGTTAACCAAAATTTGTTATAAATTTAACCTCTGTGGTAAAATAACCTCTAATCATTGGCCTATATTTGCAGCAACCAAAGGGTATTGCTGTACAGAGGTTGTACAGTATGTATCATGTATTTTGACTTGTTTCGGGATAATTTTAACATAAAAATTGGCCTTGAATTTTGCTGGACTTACCCAGGGTTTTGTTTGTTCTTCCTGTGCTAGCTTAAGGTGCATGCTTTTTGTGTTGCCTGAAAAGGCGACATTTAGGTGTTACTTTGGCGGCGGCTGCGGCTGTGGCGGCGTCACAAATTGCTTGTCCGGAGCATAACTTTGTCACCTTAAGTTCAAATGACTCAAGATTTGGTATGCATGTTTCTTACAATAAGCCAAAGTGCAGTGCGCAAGAACAATAACTCTACCTGTCATAGTTTTTGAATTATTTCCCTTTGATTGATTTTATTAGAGCATTTCTTGTCCGGAGCATAACTTTGTCACCTTAAGTTCAAATGACTCAAGATATGGTATGCATGTTTCTTACAATAAGCCGAAATGCAGTGCGCAAGAACCATAACTCTACCTGTCATAGTTTTTGAATTATTTCCCTTTGATTGATTTTATTAGAGCATTTCTTGTCCGGAGCATAACTTTGTCACCCTAAGTTCAAATGACTCAAGATATGGTATGCATGTTTCTTACAATAAGCCGAAATGCAGTGCACAAGAACCATAACTCTACCTGTCATAGTTTTTGAATTATTTCCCTTTGATTGATTTTATTAGAGCATTTCTTGACCGAAGCATAACTTTGTCACCTTAAGTTCAAATGACTCAAGATTTGGTATGCATGTTTCATGCAATAAGCCGAAGTGCAGTGCACAAGAACCATAACTCTTGCATCGTTTTTTAATTATTTCCCTTAGATTGATTTAATTTGAGCATTTCTTGTCCGGCGGATAACTTTTGTCACCAAGAGGTTGAATGACTTGAAATTTGGTATGCATGTTTCTTACCAAAAGTCCAAGTGCAGTACACAAGAATCGTAACTCTACCTTGTGCCATTTTTTATTTTTGTCCCTTTGATTGATTTAATAAGCATTTCTTGTCCGTGGCATAACTTTGTCACCATAAGTATTAATGACTCCAAGATAGGTATGCATCTTTCATGCTGTGACATTTTTTTGTCCAGAGCATCACTTTGTCGTTTTTAGTTCAGATGACTAGAGAACTCTTGTGAGTCGATATGTAGCCCAATAGTGGATAGTTTTCCATGACAAATGTGCATGTCGTCAGGCGACACATGCGACTCGCGGAGCTTTTATATTATTAATAATCATTTTTAATTCTTTACATTTATTTCTGGTAGATAAGGACAGTGTTGGTACCAGAGAATGGCTGTTCAATGTGAGCTCTACTACTGATAAACCTTGGGTGACTACTGACCCATCTAAGGATCAGCCCAGTGATATGAATCTACTGTGGTTAGATAGAGTTACTGTGTTACCTCCCTCTCTGGTAACTGATGGACCAAACTGGAAACATGCAGGTCAGCTATTTCTATAATGTTTATGCCCCAGCATCTTCTGATATGGGAGGCATTAATCAGTCTGCATGGACAAGGTCTACAATGCTCATTTTTGATGATTGACCTCTTATTAGTTATTGTCCTGTCTGTTAGTTTGTTTGTTTGTTTGTTCACCTGCGCCAACAAATAAGTACTTAGGTGGCTACTTTTAATGGACAAACCAGTTGAAAATAGTTAAAACAAAAGTAGAATTTTCTTTTACGTACCTAAAATTTTCTTTCATGTAGCAGATATTAGACACATAACTACTCTTCATTCTGTATTGTAGCCACATCAATACCATTTCGTTAGAACGTCCGTCTGTCTGTCCGTCCCATTGAAAATTTTAACAAAAACTTTCAAGTTTTTGAAACTCAAATATTTCAAAAAGTTCATCAAGGCATTGCTGTCAAACTTGACATACCTGAAACTGTCAATGACATGTAGCACTTTCCAACCTTTCGACAGAATTATGGTCCCTGATTGACTTAGCTAGTTTTTAATTTATTGAATTATACAGTCCTGTTTATTTGGCATGCTCAGCACATGTTTAATGCATTATGAATTCAAACAAGATACATACATACATGCATAAATACATTCATTAATCAAGCTGGGTTAATTATTACCAAATACACATTAAAACAGAAAAAAATATTGAAAAGGTAGGTCCCTAGTTCAATCGGTGAGGCTGTGTCATACCAAAGACCAATTTGAAAAAAGGTACCAGTAATACCATTGCTAGATGCTTGACCTGAAAGAGACAGCTGGCTTCTCTATATCTTGTTACCTTGTGGCGATAGATACCAGTAGGAATGATGTGTCAAAAAGATCATAGAAAATCAGACAGGGAAGGCAGCACTCAACTTAACCAGCCGAGCACAGAAAACATAAAAACATTACATACTGCAATTACAAGGCACAATGCCCAACACATAACTGAACGAGAAGAGTAATTAAATAATATAAGTGAGTTGTAAGAGCTGTTTCATAATTGATGTTAACAACTTTGTGTAAACTAAATGAAGTAATGTTTATTATCCCATCTATATAGAGATATTATCATGGCACAGTGGTGGGTATTCTATTGGTAGTCCTGTCAATGTATCGTGGTTGACCAGAAATATAGCGGGCTGGAAACAGATGGTTCTAGATCGCAAGTTTCCTGATGGACGAGTGGAAAACATCAGCATCATAGATAGCCAGTTACAGGTAATAGGTTCATTCTAGCATTCTAGCATTTCATCAATTTTCACTAATTTATTATAGAAAGAAAAAAAACTTCACTAATTTTCTTTTAGAAAAGCTTGCCAGTAATTCAGATTAGCAAAGGTTTAGAAATATATGTCTGACCAAAACAAAGCCAGGAAAAACTGTTCTCTGATCAGGGAAAGATCAGGAAAAAGTCAACGAATTTTGTGTCAGAATATTAAATTTTGTTGGAACCCTTTCATTAGATATCATTTTGTAACTTGATTCACCCCTGATATCTGAGGAATTGAGGTGATTCTAATAATTAATCATTTTTTAATGTGTTAATGCAGACTTCCACACATTACATCATAATATTGATATTATTTACTGTTTCTTATTCCATAGAAAGTTACAACATTTGTTGATGACCTGATGTTGTCACCTAGAACTGTATATAGTGCTGATAAAGCAAGAATCACTCTAGAAATACCCGCGTTATCTTGTACCGATGAAGCTCTGTATAGGATGAATGTGGTCAGTGATACAGGACAGATCAACAGTTCCGAGAGAGTGCATGTGTTAAGTGAGTAACAATCCCTACATGACCAGTAGGTCGGTATCGTAGTGTAATAATAATAGTAAAGACTTTTTTAGAGTACCCTATTATTTATTTATATGTATCAACCATTATTCAGGGGTTTTCCTGCACCTTCTGTAGGTCCTTAAAACCGACACATTCCTAAAGCAAAAGGACCCATACCCAATGGGCATCATCATCCATTATTCCCAATTGTATAAATATTCATGTTATATTTTTTTATATGGACATTTTTTGAAGCTCTATCATCAGTCATTTAATTGTTTTTCAACTATATAAGGATCCCACTGTAGGTTCAAACTATGTACCTAACAAAGTTCAAGTACAATATTTATTGCATGGTTATAGGCCATATACACATATAAAGAAATCCATAGTATTTAACATAGTTATACAAGCATATAATAATCTAATACCTAACACATATACCATTCCACTTCACTTCTCCCTTCTGTACAAATATATTATTTATAAATCATAACCACAATTATCATGTACATGTACTCGTTCTTCTTACAGGGGAATCTTCCATACAGATACATTATCCACGACCACCGGTTATTGCCGGAGACCTAGACCAAATCATGTGTGATGCTGACTTAGGTTATCCTCCGGGCAAGGTTGTAATCCGAGTATCAAATAATGAACATTCTAGCACATTCTACTACGCACCACAACGAGGGACGAATGTTGAATATGTAGAACCTTGTCACCAAGTCGCAACATTCAATTTCTCAGGTATGTCAATGTGAATACACTGCTATTGAAACAAGTGGTATAAAATACATTGAAATTAAGCAGATAACCTTATAAGGAGTACATTACAGAGGTCTTGAATCTGTCAATATAATTGGAGGTAGTGAGAAGTTTCTTAAGTTGTGTCAAAGTCAAAATTTATTTGTCAGATATGGTTATTATAACATAGCTTTTGACCGACTGTCTCTTGAACCTTCTTAATCAACCTGTCTTTAATGAAATTTGGGAGGTGATGACTTTTCTAACAATGCTGAATTAAATTAGAAAATTGATACATGATACCAAGCCTAGCTGTGCATATTGTAAGGATTTTTGTGTAATGATTATTGCTACAGTTAAGACCCTTTATTGGAGACATGTGTTTTTTTGTCACTAACCTTTTTTGTTTTGTTCAAACTTGACAGAAATAGTACCGGTAAGCATGATATGTAGATGTGCAAGAAGATGATTGTTATGGAATTCTCACTTTCTTGTTTTGATTCCTCCTCATGTATATTTGTGGTTAATCGAGGTCCCACTGAGGCATTCCACATCGGCGTTGTTCTCCCGATTTCTTGCGATACCACCCGATTCATCACAATTTCTTTCGATATTCCAAATGGTCTAACGACTTCCCTGATGCTTCCCATAGACCACGTGGAACCTGTTTCCAATGTCCTCATTAATTTTCATCGGGAATACATCGCCGAGGCAAAAAATACTCAGTGGGACCTAGGCTTTAGTAAAATTCCTGGACAGGTGAAGAATATGCTGATGAATGAGAATGGTTTCTATTGTAACTGACAAATCTTGTTTTCAGAAGCGTTCCGACCAGCAAGCACTGATACAGATGTGATATATGTCCAATGTGGAGTGTATAATCCAAGCCGTTCAAGAATGGGACATCATATTGCATTGTCACAAACCATACCAGGTACATTATAAAGCCTAAACAAATTACTGTAAACCAACTTAACTTTTATTGCGTCGATTGCCAACATGTTTGCGGCTACAAATGTTCACATATTTAAGTTAACCGTGAACTCTGTGAAACTTAAGTCACATCGTGACAAAGTCAATGTGAACTAAATGTAATTGAAAATAAAACATACTTGTACTGAAAGAAATTATTCTTTTATTCAATTTCTTTATGTCATACTTAATATAGCCATGTAAACATAACACATAAGCACACTGGTTTTCTGGTAATTTTCATTTAAAAACAAGAAATTTTCGCCTGTTTCAAGTTTGGAACATCTTAGCGGTTATTTTATTTCGCAGATCTATAGCACTAGCGAGCTAAAATCTCGTTTAATAAATTCAATATGAAAAGACATTCATGTAACATACTCTGCATATAATGCTTTTGCATGCCATTTTCCTTATACATTGCACAGTTTATCTGAGGGACACAAGTAGTGTGACAGGCAGTGGTACAATACCTGTTTCCATGACAACCAGACAGACTCCAGGTGGTGTTAGGAATGTTACACAGTCTAGCAGTGTGACAACACGTACACCTATAGATGTGCCTGTATTTGGTGGACCTACAACACTTCAACCTGACGTGTTCAATGAACCTGACGGCACGGTTCAGCCAGGTATACTAAATTATATTGTTTTCTTTTAAGTTGAATTTCATATACTTAAATGAGAAACTTGAGATGTGGAATACTATTCTGTCACTGCAAATACCTAAATGTACAACGATTGGAATAATGTACCATATCTCACAATAACTCGCGGCAGCCCTCTGAAATCTTGCGAAATCTTGTTTGTACTTAATACCCTGTATCTCATGTACTTAGGCAAAAACTAATAAATTTATGCAGTAGATTTATTATTCAGCTTTAAAATGATATCTCATTTATTGTAATCAGTCAAGGAATAAAACAGGTGTCAGCAAAGAGCCAAACCTACTACCCGATTTGCCTCATTCAAACAATAATGTTCTGAATTCTATATGAGGTAGAAAAAAATAGTTACATCCTGCACTAGAAGAAACTAAGCTTTTCAAAATGAGATATTGGTCATTAAAAAAGGATGACAAACAAAAGCGTTTCATCAAAATAACAGAAAATGCTGCATGCTATTTAGCATTTTCTCTCCGTTTTCGATTGAGTTTCCAATCTATGTATATTTGGGTCTTTGGTAATTGTCACATTTTCAACATGCATTATGATATCAAAACAGATTTTGGATAGGAATGCATAATAATACTGTAAACATTATGTGATATTGTGCCATGAATATTAATGATTTTAAAGTATGTAGTTTATGTCATATAAAATATTTTAATATAATATCAGAGACTATAGATATCTATAGTCTCTGGTGATACAGTCAGGTCTCAATATAACAACACCTGATACACTGACAATTTTATATACTGACATCATTTTATGGGGACAAATGTTTTCAAACGCTTTTTGTATCAATTCAGTATACTTTCATATTCGTTACAACGTCATTTTGCTTTGGAACAAACAGCGTCGTTGTTTCGAGACCTGACTGTATATAGAATATTTTGTGTCAGATCATATCCATAGACAAACAATGAAGCACAAAGGCAAATATTTTCTATTTGTATATGGTGTGTTTTTTCCTCCCCAAATTGCTTATTTAGATTATTTTAAGACAGCGATAACACCAACGAAAGCTTCAGATACATTGCTTTAATATTGCTAAAAACAACATGGCTACAAATATAAGACGACAGTATGCACTAATAATTGATCATTATTCAGAGATATATATATATGTATGAGTGGAAGAATTTGATTGCAATGATAAATCTATCTCTAGGTGATGCCTTGGAATAGATAGAAAAATCCTAAGCGGCAGATACCAGAAGACCTTAAGCACCAATATATACTTTTTGTAGCGCGTCCTTGTTATGATAAACCATATAGTATCAACATATTGTTTATATCTCAGCGCAATCAGCAATAGCACATTTTTTCAGCGCAATCAACAATGACACACTTTCCAGTGCATTTTCTCAAAGCTCTTTTAAATGTGGCTCAATATGCCTCTGCGTGGCTATTGACCTTCGTGTGATGTATTTATGTACGAGAGGTGTTCAACTTATATTTGAACAAAATTGAACATCGAGTATTTTCATAAATTTCACATCGAAATCGAATTGAGTCTATTATATCGTGTATAGTTATGTATCAAGAGATATAAACAACCATTGTAGAATGTATATGTAATATACTTAGAACAGAATCAACTATTGTATCGAGTGTGTTGATTTTGCATGTTTTAAGGCCAAAACCTCCAAGTGCTGATGCTTACAATTCGATTCTCTAATCTAATTTCGATATTCTCCAGATTTATATTCTATTGATACTTCATCAGGAGACTTGGGTATCCACTGTTTGGGTATAATATACTTCCCAGTCTAATTCATAAGGTACTTAATGACATATTTTGTAGGGTGACAGGAAATTCAGTATTTGGGAAACCCCTGTCTTTGGCATGTTACCAGGAAAAGGGCGTGTCACATTTTTGTCGAAAAAAAACTTTTAAACCTTTTGCATTAATAAAATATGCGTTCAGTTTTGTCCCCTTTTCAATCATTTTGAGTTCCGCTTTTCCAAAATATCAAACACAAGACCATGTTATGAAAGCTACCGCAAATTCACCAAGCGTAACTAACTCCAACTTATGTCTATACTCATGACCCTTTCTAAAAATAGCAGACTCTGTCTATGTACTAATTTCCTCTAAGATAAAACATTAACTCCCCAGGAACGACACATTTTTTTCCAATCACTGTTCAGTAGTCGCATATACAGCCTCCAAGACCTTTGTTTGCGCTCTTTATTTTGCTTGGCATTGAGCTAATGAAAATCGCATTTTTCTGAAATTCTGCATCTAACAGTTTCGAAATTATTCGATTGAAAGTTGCTATTGATACTTACAACTTCGCTGCCATCCAACTTTGGGTTATTGGATTTGTCCTTGATATCACAGAATCAATGGACATGGCGATTGCATGTTTCGACCAGTTTTGATGATTTTTAATATTTGGTGCCATTTCGCCAAAAACAAGCAGATGAACGTGTATCACCCTTCATATGACAAATATTACTGATTGTCTTCACTGACATGGGTAATTCATAATATACCAACAATTTTTATCCTTCTATAGGGGCAATTTGTCTTAAAACCCCAAAAACACAATGCCCTCTCTAAGATGGTTGATTTTGGTTAGAAAAATAATGCAAATATGAAACAAAATGATTGGATTTACTACTTAACACATTTTCATACATGGCTCAATAGAAATAAATCGATTTTATTGTGTTAGTATCGCAAAATCCGATGTTCAGTTTTGTTCAAATATAAGTTGAACACCTCTCGTAGAAAATGTTTATATTCTTACAGAGATTCTGTCGTGGCAAAGTGGAAATACATTTGAAAACAATAATGTTTCCATTACATGGATGGCAACCAATATAAATGGCTGGTCTAACCTAAGTATACACAAAGCATTGAAAGATGGAACCAGTGAGAGAATTGTCTCTGTGAAACACAAGGGAAAGGTAAGAAATAAGGAGCCTGTTGCCTAACCAAACCACAACCTAGGAAACAGCTTGCTTCAAAAAAAGGGCTACGTAGCAGACAAAGCGGAAAAATTATATGCTACCGGCGAGCGCTCGTGTTGTTTGTAAAAGCGCTATCGAGCGCTACCGAAGCAGTTCGTTGACAAGAAAGGGCTCGGTAACACTCACCTATTCACCTAGCAAAGTGTTAAGAAATGGTATGCTATCGGCGAGCACTGCTTGCTTGTAGCGTGTCATTGCATAGACATTGGAAAAGCGCTCGATAGCGCAATTTGGAAGCGGCTTGGGTAGGCAACGGGGGCAAGATCTGGGCCAATGACTATAAAAAATCATTCATGCTCACCTGAGTTTCATGCTTAAACTCAAATGTTTCAAAGAGTAAAATGTGTTGTGGTTTGCTGACACTTTTATATTATATAAATAGCCTTAAAATGTTGTGTAGAGGTAAGGTATAGCTGATTTAATTGAGGCAATGATAAAAACGAGTGAGTCAAGTTTCATGCTTAAGTTGGTTTGAGCATGAAAAGAGGACCAGGGACCTTTGTAGTTTTATCAAAGCATTTAAGCCATCTTAACATTTTCTGTTTATACTGCATACCTCAATATTATTTGCCTTAAATTTAGATTCTGCTTTGAGTGAAATCTCAATTTTGAGCTGAGATTTTTATATGAAGAGCTTTAAGAGGTTATTCTGTCCTGAGTTTGTCTGTTTCCTTGACAGGCCTGACAAATATGGTAACACTTATATACTTGTTTGTAGATCATAGATTCTGCTGGGAAGCTATCATTGTCACCATTCTCGACATTACAACCAGATAGAGCACATGTTATAATGCCGATACCTCTCCTCTCGTGTGCTGATGAAGGTACATATACACTCAACATCCTTCAACATGGAGGGGAGATAAGTCGGTCAGAGGATATTCACATGTTAAGTAAGTATATCAACATTTTAACTTTATTCGATATAACCCTCTTCAAACCCTTTTATTGTTAATTGGGGGTTCCAATAGCTTTTGAATCTGCAGGGTCATACTTTTGACTAAATTTTACCATTTTTTAGGCAAAATACTCTTGATTTTAAGAGAAAAAAAACCTTCAAACCAAACTCTTAAGGGTCAAAATGTGGCTTTTTGGAAATTTCATGAGTCAAATGGAACCCCTGAATAATAAAGAAATATTATTACCATTAATTCACAGGGACAGATATCTGTCAAGTGAGAAATGGATTACTGAAGAGTCTCTGCGAGTGGTAAATTTAAACACAACAAATAATGAAATTGGATGCTGTAGAACCGAATTTTACTCAAAAAAATTATATTAAGTCAGACAGGGAAGGCAGCACTCAACTTAACCAGCCAAGCACAGAATACATTAAAAACACACAAAGCACAATGCCCAACTGAACCAACCGAGCACAGGAAACATAAAACACATAAAGACACAATGCCCAACTAAACAAGCACAGATCCGCCCAAGTCCAAGCTGTCGAAAAGTATAATAAATTATAACTAGCTGAATGACCCAGTTTCCACAGCAAAAGGACTACAATGCCTAGTTTTAGCTGTCAGAAATCTTAAAACGAAGAAGTGCCCAACACACTACCGGCCAAGAAAATTAAACATCCCTTGTCCCACTGTTTAAAAGCTGAATAGAAAAGATTCAAGTCCCTGTGCAAGTCACACATAGAATTAAAGGCCTGATAAGCCATACTTCTGACTTAACAGGCATCTAATTCTATGTGTGACCCATACGGACCAGTCAGGAATCCATTCATCATGTGACAGATTTGGGACCCCATGATATAAGCCCACCAGGTTAGATTACTGATAGAAGGTAGATTGCTATATGCATTGTTACCAAACATATCAAGATTTGATTCCAAGGTTATAGGCCAACAGTTATAATTTTCAAACTTAAATAATTAATCAAATGTTAGCAAATCTTCTTATTCCTCATTTTGACTTGGCCCACTTTCATGCCGACCTAAAATGTTTATTGGTTATCATCTCTCTCCCCCTCCAGATGGAAGGAGACTTATAATCAGTGCTTTGAATATGATGGTTGATCCTTTGGTTGGTAAAACATACTACACAGGTGGTATTCAATATTGATCTCATTTGATTGAAGAATAAGGATAGCCAATGATATCGCTTGTTACTGAACAAGAGTTTAATTTGGTGTGATCTAATTGGTTGTCCTTATTCTTAAGTCAAGTAAGATCAACTTGGATACCACCCCAGGTCAAATGTCAAGGCCAACTTGATTGATTTGATAGTAGGGTGACGTGTATATACATGTTTTACAATCATACCTCGTTTTTCTCGCAACTTTTAGGACGACCATCTGTGGATATCATCAACCCCTTTGTGGAAGTGTCGACGAGCAACTTTAATCAGATTGTATGTAAAGCTGACCTTGGTTACCCAGAAGGAATGTTGATTGTTAAGGTTTCCACTGGCAACGATTCCTATGTGTATTATCGTGTCCCTGATAGTGTAACCAATGTTTCCTCTAGCTCGCCTTGCAAGAAGCTTGCTAACTTTCACTTCAGAGGTAAGTCACGCATCTGAGCCTGTGAAAGGTCCCTTTAAGAATCAACTGATCAGTATCCTTTTTATCCTAAAATTATGTTCCTTTCTTGTTGAAAATAGTCAGTAATTGTTACCTAGTAGTTACAATACTTTGGAAAATGTGAAAGCTGAATTTTATTTTTCTAATTTTTTTTGAAATGTTGGTTTCTATTCAATTATTGTCATGATAAGTAATTCTATATATATCATTACAGCTGGATACTGGGAACCAATCAAGGGAGCAAATAAATCTTACATACAATGTGGTGTCTATAACCCTACTGGTACCCAGCCTAGATTACGTCTCGTCTTATCAGAGCAGGTGGAAATACCAACAGGTACTGTCTCATTTTTATGCCTCCCCTTCCAAGAAGAGTGTAGGGATTCCACTAGCTCCCAAATCTGAAGGGTCATTTTGATACTTTTGACTAAATTTTCCATTTTATAGGCAAATTATCCTTGATTTTAAGAGAAAATGACCCTTCAAACCAAAATCTTGAGGGTCAAATGTGGCTTTTTGAAAATTTCAAGGGTCAAAACCCCTACTCCCAAGTCGAATGGAACCTTTGAGAGTGGTTTACAAGGTCTAAAAAGGAGAATGGGGAATGAGGGCTGGTCAGAAAGTTCTAAGAAAAGCTTTATAAAATAAATCCAAACAAACGCAATTCTTTGAAAATTACACTTACAAAACATGTATGTTGAATTATCAGATTTTATGTATATACAGGCATAATAATATAACTTCAATACACAGAGTAACATGTTAAAACTTAAACCTTTTTGATGGAATGTCCTTGTATGTAATAAGTGTTTCGTGTCTTAATGTTGCAGAGGGATCTAATCAAAGTGCTGGTATTTCTGGTACAGGAATAACACAATTAACAGATGCCATGCACTGACTAACATGTTAACTTTTTGTCTCTATGTGTTACTTGTCTTTATGTTACAGAGGGATCTAACGATGGTGTTGTTGTTATTCCTGGTATGGGCGTTCCTGGTACGGGCGTTTCTGGTACGGGGATTACACAGTTTCCAGATGCCACACCTTCACCTACGGGTACCCATACAGGTGGATTACAAGCTAATACATTTCAACCTGCCTTTGTCACACCTACAGCTCCATCCAAACAACCTGGTATGTAGCAATCATAATTAGATTATACTAATACATCACCTCCTCGATAACCCAGTGGTTGAGCGTCTGCTTTGAGTGCAGGGGGTGTCGGGTTTGATACCAGGCCCCGTCATACCAAACACAAATAAAAATGATACCAGTAATTCCCTTGCTAGATGCTCATACCCTCGTGGTGATGTATAACATCAAGAATGAGGTGTTGAGAGTGATTAATAAAAGTTGAAAAAACTCCTTGTTCCTGATGGTACCCATCTCTATGATGGTGTGAGAGAATACAGTTTTCTTCTAAATGCTGAGTTCAAAGCAATGGAAGAACTGGCTACAATTTTGTTAATATATAAGTAAGTAACGACTTTATTTATAGTAGATAACATTTTTGGAGTTACACCAAGTTGTTGACTGATTTAATCATGTTACGTCATGGAACATATCAAATCCTGCTTAAAACTGATGTCTTGGTCAATGTAATATTAACTGTTCTATCCAGGAGTATATAGAATGACAATCAATGTATTCTAACTATTTATTACAAATCACTAAGAACGAGCTAACATAAAAGAGACAGAGTGCACGCAGGATAGGGTATTTATATATGACAAGGGAAGCAACTCTTGCAAGCTTGGAAGCTGGAGTATCATGTTACAGTCAATACATGTTTTATGATGTAAAATTTGCCATTTATTTTTCATAATTATTGTAATACAACCAACCACGGTTTCTATTGTTTAAAATTCAACTTCTAATAATATTGCTCAATCTCTGAACACATGTCAATTTTGAGTTCTTAATTATAATACCTTGTTTCCTGAGATATTATCAATTTCCTATCAATCCATATCTTTCAAACCATGTTGCAAACTTTCTTTTATTATTTTTACACCTATTGTTTAATTGTCATGGATTGAAGTCTTAAAATAATTATGTTTGACTGTTTTATTATCAAGTGTTAAAAGCCACTTCCTTTGAGATCAATTGCTCTAGGCGTCAATGTCTACAGACTTTGTATATAAGTCAGGGAAATCTTATTAAGAGTACATTAGTAACTAGGAATTTTTAGGCGTTAGGTTGTGTTAGTTAGGAGTTCCTAACTAGCACATAAGTAGGACTAATATGGAGTACCATATTAAATAGTAACTTGAGTTCAAGTTAAAATATGATTATTAATAACTTTGTGAGAACTTTGTGACAATATGCATTATTATAAACTTTGTGAATTATACATTTGTTGGGAAACTGAATTAAACATCTAAACATCTACTAAGTTAGTTTTACATCAATGGTTGGACACTTATATTTATCTACATCAACGTTTGGAAACTTATACCAATGTCAGCAGCAGCATCCGGTGAGCGTGGCTAACATTACGCGCCACCACATAGACGTCAACAACACACCGCAACCGCTTCATTATACATGTATAACATGTATATCAAATAGAAGAATGGTTGATCAATTGTGTGATTTAGTAATGCATGTGTTTAATTAATTCAGGTGACCCTTAACACAGGTGTGACTTATTTTAAATGTTTGTCAAAAAGATAATAGAAAATCTGACTGGGAAGGCAGCGCTCAACTTAACCAGCTGAGCACAGAAAACACAAACACATCACATACGACAATTACACGGCACAATGCCCAACTCATAACTAAACGAGAAAATGAATTTCACTGCCGAAAGCCCAATTCCCAGTTGTCTGAAGGCTGAAACACTTAGTTTCAGTTACAACAGATCTGAATGACCATTATTTATGATTCATTCTGGTTTAATAAAATTTGTATTCTAGAGATAATATCGTGGATGAATGGTGATATGTACTTGGGTAAACCAGTCACTCTGACATGGATGGCTACAGATATAGAGGGTTGGGATAGTATCATACTGGACAGGGAGTACACTGATGGACGACATGAAGATATTACACTGGTTAGAACGGATACAATGGTAAGCATCATATAATTACATGCATGGGTAAAAGTTTTCAGGATTTTTCTTTTTTTCCTGAACTTCATGTTTTCTGGTGGCCAAAAAGGTATTTTTTCTGTTTATCTCCTATGTAAATTGATGATTTTTCTTTTTCTGTGTCCAATATCGGTATTTTTTCTTTATATTTCCTATGTAAATTGATGATTTTTCCCGGATTGCAGGATTTTCCAAACTTTCTAACTTTTTCCAATGTACATGTATTACTTGGAATTTCTTAGGTCTAAACAGATTTTTATAATAATGGTATCATATGATTACATGCACATGGGGAGTGGTCTAGAGGTAGCGTTCACACTTTGGAATCAAGAGGTTCCAGGTTTGATCAGGGTCTCCACCACTGCTTAATTTGAATGGCCCTGCTCTTACAACTGTTTCAGTCAAATGCAAACAAACTTGAATATACTTTTCATGTTTTTCTTGGTTAATTGATGAATCAAAATAGCTTAAACATGTTGTTTGTTGGTTTATTGCTACAGACGATAGACAATACACATCCATATTTGGCAATATCACATGATTCCGACTTTAAAACCAACATGGCTAAGATCATCCTGAACATAACATCAATAACCTGTAATGATGAGGCTGTGTATACTGTCAATATTCACAAACAAAGTGGAACTCTCCATCGATCAGAAACATTGGATGTGTTTCGTAAGTCAAAATTGAATTTGTTTCACAAGTTACTTAGTTTGAATTTGTTTTGTAAGTTAGTTTGAATTTATTCCGTAAGTTGATTTGAATATTTTTCATAAGTTACCTTGAATTGGTTTCGTTTTGTTAGTTACTTTTAATTTGACTTGTAAGCTACCATTTAATTTGTTTCATGGCTTACTTAGGATAAATTTGTTTTGTAAGTTGATTATAACTTGTATTGTAACTTACTTTGATTTTTTTCATATGCTAATTTGAATTTGTTTCATAAGTTAGTTTGAATTTGTTTTGTAAGTTAGTTTGAAATTGTTTCATAAGTTACTTAGAATTTGTTTTGTAAGTTTTTTGGAGACATAAGTCTTTGTGTCAAAAACCCATTTTAGTTTTTTATTTTATTATACTGTTTGTAGGTGAACCGAATGTTAAGATGGAAGCTCCTGTACTAACCAGGAACATGAGTAATGTGAGATGTACAGCTGATCTAGGTTATCCGACCGGTAGTTTCGTGATGAGGGTATCGGATGAGCAGAACTCGACCAGGTTCTATTATGTACCAGATAATCTTATCATCGTTCAGGAGGAAAGTCCTTGTGTTAAAATTGTATCATTCAATTTCACTGGTAAGTTTTTTTATTAAAAATGAGTCAATGCATTGGTACCATAGTTTTAGTTTGTATTAATTTGTTCAGGGCCCATTAGTAGGATTTAACTTTGCTTATGGACCAGTTCAGTAATAAGACCACCTCATATTAAGAACACAAACATCAAATAAATTTCACTCTTTGTGTCTTTATTCAACCTCAAAGAGAAACCCAATTCAATACAAAGACCAATTTTGAAGAGGGTGGTTTTATTTCCATTGATAATACAGCTATTATTTTATATTTTAGATCATCTTTCACCGGAATCACATGATTTAGACGTGACATATGTACAGTGTGGTGTATATAATCCTAGAAGTGTACAGTCTCAATCTGGATTTGTCCTCACTGACATAGCCAAAGTATTACCAGGTAAAATTGTGTTGGGGCCACTGTTAATAAACATAATGGTTTACCAAGATAGAACTAGAGTGTTAACAGTCCAATTGTTGACGGCGCACGGTTCACGGCGCACGGTTCACGGCGCACGACGGACGACGGACAAAAGGGTGATCACAATAGCTCACCTTGAGCACTTCGTGCTCAGGTGAGCTAAAAAAGTCCAGTGAAAATGCTATTTATTCAAGGTCAGGAAAAAGTCAGGGAATTTTGAATTTAGTTGGTGTACTGTGTATTATCAGCTAAAGGTGTGTTGTGTTGTTATAAACAAGGGCCCACTATTCATATCATCGATAAAGGAAAGTACTAACTTAAAGACTTTATTCATTTCAAACAATTTTGTCATCGTTTGTTCAGCTGACTGTACATTTACTCCTCAATCATTGAGTTGCAAGTCGGCTGATACAGCAAGTTTTGTCGGTTGGTTTTGACCCATTCATATACCGTGTTAATTAACTCATTATTTTACAATTTTAAATTTTTTATTAATAGTTGGGTTCAACTAAACTTGCATAATGTGAACAAGACCTGTTGTTTTGGTATACTGCTTGTTTATATATGTTAAAATTAAGCTCTTCATGTTTCAGTGTTACCAAATAAAACGGAGACATCGACCAATCAGAGCACAGATCCTCGATCACCATGGTTACCGTTTGACCATAATTCAACAAATGCTACAGTTAAAGAAGATCCAGTTGATATCCCCGACAATTTAACTAGTTTATCCATCGGTTCCCAGTTACCTTTTGATATCCCTGAACTTCCTGTATGGGATCATCCAGGTTAGTTGCCATGGAAATCAAAAAAGATTGAAATGTGTTGTTTGTATTTATTTTCGAAAAAAATATCTCTTTTTTCATACTTTTTTCTTTATGACACATCTGCCCTGTTCATGACAAGGATCTGCCTTGTATATATTGTACCTTTAATATAAGATTTATATAATTTAAAATAATACTACCGTCTTTATTTTCTGTGAATAACATAATTGGCAAACCAATTTTCATTATGGTTCACAGAAATGGAATAATTCATGTTGATCTACGCAAATTCAATACTGAACACACATTGTACTTTGATCATAGCTACGGCCATTTTGCTGTGTTAAGTGTGTTGGATTTGTAAAACAGTGATCAAGGTTTGATGTTCAATTCCTGGATGTGGCAGGACATACCCTTCCATAAAAATTTGACAACAATTTTGAGTTTCCTCCACGCATGAAAGTTTGGTGGTCACCGGATCAGGCAGGATAAGTTATTGATAGCCGCCCTTGAGGCGGCTATCTTATGGAATACCAACCAAATTTCTCCCCTGGACGTTAAAGGACAAGTTACTGATAGTTATTAAAATGAATAAATTTGTTTGCGTGGATATTGAAGCTATTAATTGATACCTGTACAAACACATTTAAATTCTCATTGATCCCACCATAAATGAAATTTTTTGGATAGATAATGGTCGTAATTAAAATAAAAAATGTTTCCGTATTAATAATTTAATTGCTGATCCCTTTTTGCGTAGACTAGCTGAGGTGTCTATTTTTTTCTACTACTGAACTGATCGCTAATTTTATCGATAGTTGTATTCGTTTACCAATGATGCTGATGTTTTCGCATGAAAACAATAATATAGAGTTTCATATAAATTTTCTTTTTTTATCAATTATAGATAATGAAAAGAAAAGAAATTGCTGAAATTTAAACATTAATTTGATAAAAAAAATGTTGAGTCGCCGGAATTAGTCTATTCATAAATTCTGTACTATAAATAGACTTGTTTAAAACGCGGTCAAACTACCGAATCTGCGGTCACAGAATGGGTAGTCTGGATTACCTCCCCTATCACTACTAAACAAATATAGAACGACAGGGAACCAGACTACAGAATGGGTTGGCCCGGGTACTTGCTTCCAAAAGTTTAACGGTAACATATCAGTATTTTAGCAATTATTGTGATATTGTGCTGTTTATTGTGATTATATAAGTAGTTTTCATATATTATGAACAATATCTTGATGATTTTAAAGTTGCTTGATTTGGCCGCACGTGCCCGCAGTTTGGCCGCGTTTTAAACATGACGGCGGAAGTAGATATATTGTTTTGATAAAACTTTACTTATCAAAAATAGCCGGGAATAAGTGAATACAAGACGCGAGTACTTGTTGAACAAGGAAAATCTTCTTTAATACTCATAACGAACGAAGTTATGCAAGTTCATCAACATCCGATACAGACCTTGAAGTAAATAAATAAATGATAAAATCTGAAATCTTATAAAAGTTCAGTAACCAAAATGAATAAATATCACAGACTTATGACATTAGATTGATTCAGTCGAGCTGGGCAGTCTTGGATGAGCATCGTTAATCATATGCTCGTGAAATCCTTTTTAACAGTATGTTGTCGATTATCTTCCTTATCTGCATGATGGTCGGGCCAATTTTTTTTCTTACCCACATGATTGACAGTCATGCCAATTATTATTTTCCTTATGCGTCTGACAGTCGTCCCGATTACTTTGGTTATACGAACGACAGTCGTACCAATTATTTTCCTTATGTGCATGATGCTCGTGCCAATTATTTTCATTATCCGCCGCACGACAGTCGTACCAATTATTTTCCTTATGCGCATGATGGTCATGCCAATTATTTTCCTGATGCGCAAGACAGTTGTGCCAATAATTGAATTGTTTTCCTTATCCGCACGACAGTCTCGTAAATTATTTTCCTTATTTGCACGATGATTTTACTGATTAATTTTCTTATCCGCACGTCGGTTGTGCCGATTATTTTCCTTATCCGCACGACAGTTCAGCAAATCATTTTCCTTATCCACACGACGGTCAAAATGTTGTCAGTCCGAATGAATATTTGTCTTACTTCATTCTTGTCCGGGCCATAACTTAATTAGTATTAGAGATATCAATTTGAAACTTCATAGGTGAATAGACCTCATTGATAGGAAGTGCAGTGTGCCCTACAATATATATTTTTGAGTTATTTCCCTTTGTAATTTTTTATACTTAATTCTTCTCTGGGCCAGAACTCATACAGTATTAGAGATATCAATTTGAAACTTATATGTGAATAGATCTCATTGAGAGGAAGTGCGGTGCACAAGAAACATAACTCTTTATTGTAAATTATTGGAGTTATGGCCTTTTGTACTTTTATACTTACTTCTTGTCCAGGTCATAACTCCTTCATTATGGGAGGTATTGATTTGAAACTTTATAGGTGAATTAATCTCATTCAGGAGAAGTGAACCTTTATTGTTTTTTTAATTATCTCCCTTTTTCATACAAATTAATGCTTGGCAGGTCCCTCACTTGAACAGTATTGATGGCATTTGATTGAAACTCAACATAATGGTAGAGGAAGTGCGGTGTCAAAGAACCAAAATTCTACATTATTTTCTTTTTTTACCTGTATCTGTAATAAGTTATTTCCAATTTTGGGACAAACACTTGCTTCGGGAAGCATAATTCGGTTTTACCAATTCATTGTATTCTACATTTACTTTAATCCAATAAATATGTGGAACTATCAAGTACTTCAAATTTATTTTGAATTATGTTAATAATCTGGTGACATTGCAACAATGCACATCCAATTGGTCAAAGGAATGATGACTAGTTTCCAATACCAGTAAGCTATTTAGAATGGTCACATTATAATGTTTCAGTGATTTATAATGTGCTTGTAATTGTATATATGCGAGGGTTGCATGCTACATGTATTTACGTGTTTTTACTTCATATCGTGCAGCATGTGTATATAAGAACGTTTTGCTCATCCATATAGAAATGCATTTGTAAACGAAATTGCTGTTAAACAATAAGTAGAAATTAAAAGATCTAGATCTGTTATACAATACCGTTACTTATACTCAATGAAAAGTTAGGTACCATCCTATCAATTGACTCTTATATTTAAAATTTACGTTACACTGTGTTAAAAGCCGAACACAACTATGTTTGGACCTTACTGAGAAGTCACAACTTTAACAATATTCAGATGCACACACTAGAAAACTTTTGTACCGATAGGTCATATTGTATACAAAATACAGAGATATATATAAGTGGTAACTTTTCAGTGACTCCCAGTTTATAATGTCAAATACCTGTTGGAATAATATTGGAATATTTCCCGCTCAATTTCATTCTATCTGAATGAAACGTTAGAGATTTCAGTCGTTTAGAATAATTTATAACACCGTTGCTTGATATAACAGTATTCATGCCATGTAAACCACAAAATTGCGGCTACTTTGATGCATTGCATCACAAATTTGTCTTGGTACTGGTTTGGATACAGTCCAGGAAACATGTTAGGTGAATCTGCTGCCATATATATAACTGAAATATTTTTGAGTAATGGCATTAAAAAACCAGAATTAACAAAAACTAAACTTTATTCATACAAAAAATTATGAAAATCAGAAGTATGTCTAGCTTTACACTAAAATAGATAACATCATACAGTCCACTTTAACTATGTTGTTTCAGAGATAACATCTTGGGTAAGTGGAGACCCTATGATAGGTAATGCTCTATCACTGACGTGGATGGCACATGGTATCGGTGGATGGCGGGACATTGGGATAGATAGACAATATACTGATGGTAGGCTCCAAAACATCAGCAATATCAACTTTGATTCTATGGTAAGTTATATTTTGTTGAAATACATACTGTAAATCTTTATATTCGCATCATCTTTAGTTTGCAAATTTCTGTATCAAACTTATTTCGCAAATATAGAGGGTCCCAATTATTAAATTTGCAAGAGAATCAAAATATTAAATTCTCAATTTACAGGAAGGTGATAGTAATGGCCGAGCCAAACAGAATGACCTGTAAACCAGTGCACATTTCGAACGAAATATTTCGGTTATGGTGTTCAGACCTACCCTTCTGACTTTATTTTTCGCAAAGTCATAAATAAGCGCATGACCACCGTGCATGAATATTAGCGAAAATAAATACCTTGCAAATATGAAGTGATTTACATCAAGTTTTGACACTTTAAAATCATTGATGATCATTAGGGATTGAAGTTTAGCTAATTTGATCCCAAAGTGAGGTATTATGGTCAGTCGTGCAAACAGAACACAAGCTTAGCTTCAACTGCATTATGGGTTTTATTTAAAGGTCAAGGTTATCATCCGTCCTGATATCCTCTCTTTCAGACTATTACAGTAAACAACAGGAATGTGAGGGTATCACCAGAGTCAGAGTTCTTACAGGAGAAAGCTAAGGTTGTTGTACTGATAGAGTCACTCACTTGTGATGACGAGGCTGTATATACTGTACATGTCCGCAGTGAAGCTGGGCAGATCAATAAGTCGGAAAACATCAGCGTATTCAGTAAGTTGGAATACCATATTGTAAAATAAGTTAAGATTTAATGTTTTGTTGTAAGTATAAAATTCATCATAATGAAAGTGTTATTAATGCCGTAACATTAAAGATAAATATATATGTGTTATTCATTGAATTTTTTCTCTTTTAACATTTTATGGCAGCTGGTAAAAATTGAAATTGACAAAATTAATTGACCAATGATTTTAAATCTGTACTTGCATATATATCTGTACTAAATGAAATAACCAATCCGTATTGCTCACAATACTATACCTCACAAGAGCCAAAATACAAACAAAACAATTAATGTAAACATTTGAATTCTTTTAGATTTCTAGACACCACCCTCGTTAAGCCACAGTGAGTGAGCCAAATTTTTGTTTTTAGTACAAATCAATGGAAATATCAAATTTAAGGGAATAATTAAGAGCCGTGGTGACCCTTGTTGCCTATACTTTATTTTGTGCCCCCAACACTTATTTATATTTAACTTAATGCTATAGCCTAGCACATTTAACTTGTCATCCTTGAATATCAATGCTTATCGGTTGTCCATTCAAAGTTGTTATTTCAACTAATCTAAACATTCTTACGGTACAATAACGAAATCACACAAGGATTAATTAGTGACAAGTCAAATATGCTCACCTATAGTTATACAATGTATAACATTTAGAAATATGTTTGTTTATTCAGCAAAGCCTGTAGCAGAGTTATCTGCCCCTGATGGCAATATTTCCGCCACACCGTTTGATCAGATCACATGTAGAGTGAACACCGGGCATCCAGAGGGCATGATGGTAGTCAAAGTATTTGATAACAATGGGTCTGCTCAATATTATCATGTTCCGAAATCTGTGATTGATGTACAATCGGAGGCTCCATGTAATAAAGTGGTGAACTTCAAATTGGAAGGTATGTAGAGTCCAGAGGTCAGTGTTTACGATGCCCAAGGCTGATTTCTCTACACATTACATTGGAAAATATTTTAATCGGGTTTTTAAAATACGATCGTGAGAAACGGGTTTTGGGGTCCAGATCGTGAGAATTCTTATCAAAACGGGGCAGTTGGGAAGCATGTGTAGTGTTTGCTGCTGTTTGTGCTTTAATTCTTCATTTCCAGAGTAAGTAACAATGATAACGCCTTTTCTTACCTACCTGAGTGTTATCATGTTCCTATGAAATCTGTGCAATTTATTGTGCAATAAGGTTGTCAACTCCCAATATATTCTAGGAATGTATTTTTATAGCCAAATTATGGACCTTGTTTAAAAAAGGTTGTCAACTTCCAATTTACCAGAAATCATTGTACTATCACGGTCCCAATCTTTATCAATTTGCCTCACTCTGAAACAGGATACTTGCAACTTTACTATGTACTTATCTTGACACAGAGGCAGCAGTCAGGACTGACTTCGGTGGATTAATACCAAATGCTTCCATGATTAGGTATAACTTGTCTCTAGTTTTATCAATATCATAAAGTTAAGAGAGCATAAGTGATGATAATCTAGGAAATATTTATTCAGACCTTATGTTATTCTGTATAACAATGTATTTCAGGAAGGTACTGGAAACCGATTGAGAACTCTAATGTGACGTATATACAATGTGGTGTATATAACCCTCATGTAAACCGTCCTGATATGATGCTTGTCCTATCTGAGGCCGTACTCTCTCCTACAGGTAAAATATTACTGTATGTATCATAACTCCAACATGTCCTACATACAATGTGGTGTATATAACCCTCAGGTAAACTGTCCTGAAATAATGCTTGTCCTATCTGAGGCCGTACTCTCCTACAGGTAAAATATTACTCTCTGTATGCCTTGTTACTAGTAAAAGATTCTTTCAGTGTACTTGTTGTTTGTTTCTTTTACATATATCACTGAAATACTGTTGACCTGTGTGAGATTTAAAACTATATTTATTTATATTTGTTTCATAGTACGGCAGCCTACTGGTGACCAACCATTTGAGTTTATGAATCTACATCCTGTTGTACAGTTTGAGAAACCTCGAAATGAACGAAATGAACGTCCAGGTTTCAATGGTGACGAGTTAACACCAGGAAACCGAAAACATACATGGAAAAATGCTGGTATGTTTGTTAGTTTGTTTTGACGTTTGTTCGTCCGTTCGTTCGTTTGTCCATTCGTTCGTGTTCTTTTATTCCTTTGTTCTTTTGTTTCTTCGTTCTTTCATTTCTTTGTTTATTCCTTTGTCTGCATAAGCAGTCTGCATGTGAAGCTATGCTCTTGTTGTTGTGTTTTTGCGGCCATCAAGTTTCAATGAGTAATAACCCTTAGTTTATCTCGTTGACTTGATATTACTTTCAGAGGTTCTATCATGGTTAAGTGGAGATGCTTATATAGACCAGCCTGTGACAGTTACATGGATCGCCACTGATATACCAGACTGGGATAACATCAAACTGTACAGAATATTTCCAGATGGTCAATCTGAGAACATCAGTTATATAGAATCTGATAACATGGTAAGTTATATAGAATCTGATAAT
This sequence comes from Spisula solida, assembly GCA_947247005.1. Taxonomy (NCBI): domain Eukaryota; kingdom Metazoa; phylum Mollusca; class Bivalvia; order Venerida; family Mactridae; genus Spisula; species Spisula solida. The sequence continues at coordinate 40,712,819 of OX365956.1, forward strand.
ATGGTAAGTTATATAGAATCTGATAACATGGTAAGTAAGTTATATAGAATCTGATAACATGGTAAGTAAGTTATATAGAATCTGATAACATGGTAAGTTATATAGAATCTGATAACATGGTAAGTAAGTTATATAGAATCTGATAACATGGTAAGTTATATAGAATATGATAACATGGTAAGTTATATAGAATCTGATAACATGGTAAGTTATATAGAATCTGATAACATGGTAAGTAAGTTATATAGAATCTGATAACATGGTAAGTTATATAGAATATGATAACATGGTAAGTAAGTTATAAAGAATCTGATAACATGGTAAGTTATATAGAATCTGATAACATGGTAAGTTGTATAGAATCTGATAACATGGTAAGTTATATAGAATCTAATAACATGGTAAGTTATATAGAATCTGATAACATGGTAAGTTGTATAGAATCTGATAACATGGTAGGATATATAGAATCTAATAACATGGTAAGTTATATAAAATCTGATAACATGGTAAGTAAGTTATATAGAATCTGATAACATGGTAAGTTGTATAGAATCTGATAACATGGTAAGTTATATAGAATCTGATAACATGGTAAGTAAGTTATATAGAATCTGATAACATGGTAAGTTATATAGAATCTGATAACATGGTAAGTTGTATAGAATCTGATAACATGGTAAGTTATATAGAATCTAATGACATGGTAAGTTATATAGAATCTGATAACATGGTAAGTAAGTTATATAGAATCTGATAACATGGTAAGTAAGTTATATAGAATCTGATAACATGGTAAGTTATATAGAATCTGATAACATGGTAAGTTAAATCCTTACCGCAAACATAGTGTACTAGTTCAGACTGGCCAGAATGGCCTATTTGATGCCCAAAATTGGATATCTCACTGTCATGGATACACATGCACCAGCAGACTTAAGGATATCATGTGGCAAAGGTCATGTACAGATTTATAGAGGGCTTTGAATGTAGATTTTCCGCAACTGAAATTACTGCTATACCACCCATTGCGGTACCAGTCCCTGTGGAATTAACTGTGTTTGCATTTAGTGCCTAAAATTATATGCGTAGCTCTTGTTTATTTCAGACTGTTGTTAATTACAACAATAGTATGTCATTGTTGCCGACCTCTGAGTTCAATGAGCATGTAGCTCTCATGAATCTACAGATCCCGTCCCTGTCATGTAATGATGAAGCTGACTATATTGCTGAAGTGAAGAGTAATATCAGGAACGTCAGCAAGAGTGAACCACTCAATATTCGTAGTAAGTGATCTAGAACCACTCAGTATTCGTAGTAATTACTCTAGAACCACTCAATATTCATAGTAAGTACTCTATAACCACTCAATATTCGTAGTAAGTACTCCAGAACCACTCAATATTCATAGTAATTACTCTAGAACCACTCAATATTCGTAGTAATTACTCTAGAACCACTCAATATTCATAGTAAAACCACTCAATATTCTTAGTAATTACTCTAGAACCACTCTATATTCATAGTAATTACTCTAGAACCACTCAATATTCATAGTAATTACTCTAGAACCACTCAATATTCATAGTAATTACTCTAGAACCACTCAATATTCGTAGTAAGTACTCTAGAACCACTCAATATTCATAGTAAGTACTCCAGAACCACTCAATATTCATAGTTATCACTCTAGAACCACTCAATATTCCTAGTAAGTACTCCAGAACCACTCAATATTCATAGTTATCACTCTAGAACCACTCAATATTCATAGTAAAACCACTCAATATTCGTAGTAATTACTCTACAACCACTCAATATTCATAGTTATTACTCTACAACCACTCAATATTCATAGTAAGTACTCTAGAATCACTCAATATTCATAGTAAGTACTCTAGTCATAACCCAGGCCTCCATAAATCTACTCGTCCAGTCGTCCTGCAAAATGTTCCTGCTAAAAATAAAGCAGGAAAGATTTTGCACACCGGGTGGAAGAGTTACTTTATACAGCAGGATCAGTACGATTTTGGTGTTTCTTCTTAGTCTATATTGCAGGACACATGCTTTTAAAATTGTTTGTCGAGTTGTCTAATTTATTCCCCCGTTAAAGATAAGGCAATATAACACTTTTTCAGTCGATCTGTGTGTCTGTTGGTTTTTTGGTAGACCCAATGGTTTCCAATCAATACCTCGAGAACAATATACACTGGACCACTTTTCTAATTGGTCACTTTTCTAACCCCTAATGCATTTAGCCGTGGTCATAATGTTTGATGATATTTTGCACTCAAACTTCTTATAACATTGTCCTAACACTTAATTCATTCAAAATCACGTGCCAAAGTATGAGTGGTCAGTCATGCGATCAATGTTGAGTCCATACAATGTCATAAAACCTATGTGTGTAAAACATCATCAAATAATATGATCGTAGTTGAGGGATTTGGGGTTTGAAAAGTGACGAATTAGATAAGTGGTTGAGTGAATTGATTTTGAGGTCAAAGGTCAAGGTCGCCATGACTTAAAACATAAACAACTCTTTGGCTGCCGTAGCTCATCCATGTTTTACATACATCTCTTGTTTGTATTAGTTTTGCCATGGACTTTTTATGCTTCATATGTTTTATGTTTACAGAGAAGCCTTCAGTGAAGATTATTGCACCTCCTAAAGCTACAAGTATAGGTAACATTATGTGTGCGGCCGACCTCGGTTATCCTGCTGGTAATCTGGTTGTACGAGTCAGTCGAGAACAAGATTCAACGAAATTCTACTATGCACCTCAAGAATTGATTCAAGTGCAGTCGAATACTTCTTGTCAGACGATCGTTACATTTAATTTTACTGGTACGAATGTCTAATTGTCACTGGTTTTATTTGAGCCGGACGTGCTTTAAAATTGCAAATATTGAACATACATACAGTAACCCTGCCTTTAGAAGAATATATAGTTGACTTTAACAGTGTTGTTTCTGCAGGAACCATGTTTCAGTAGAGTTTTTGTTGGCTTGTTTTAATCAAAGCGCTGAAAGCCCTAGATTTGTTTGAATGAATTCCATTCTGATCACCTTGGCCTTTATGCATTGCAATATTTCCTGGAGACAAATGGAAATGGCCGAGCTTTCACGATTCGAATAAATGCAAGTACAATTCAAATAGTTTTCTGCAGCCAGAATATTTACTAATATTGTTTAGGATTTGTTGTTTCTGCAGTTTGGATGCTGATGGAAGTTATTCCGGTGTATGTTTAATTTTATTACCGGGTAGTCCAAATCATTCAAGTGCACATGTATTATCGGATATACATGTATTGTCCAATTAATCTTACCTAACCAACTACATGTATTATCGGATATACATGTATTGTCCAATTAATCTTACCTAACCAACTACATGTATATGTAACAGTTTATATAGTGTGGTACTCGGTGTTATTTATTTTCCGCGTACCGCTTATCGTGGAGTTAATAGTTAGATTATGCAATTGAGCAATGGTCTCGATATAATTAGAAATACTAGGCAGTTAAAAGTAGCAGTAATTGCTTTGTAAATACAAAATTAAATGCTTAAAACCATCTAAATATGCCATTTTTAACAGGAATAATAGTAATCTTCATATACAAAGTATACAGGTAACCGTATAATGGCTTATCTGTCAGTGTTTTGTCCCCAGCAGAACATGTGATCCAGTAAATAGTAATGGTATAATCGGTCTATTTATTGACCAGGTAACCTTATACAACAGAGACATGCTGTACTGGATGTTTATTCAGCAGTATGGTACACAAGGCAGTTACCAGAAGTGGCAATATCCCGGGTCAAAAACTAGGTCACAAGGTCAAATCATAGAAAAACCTTGTGTAGCCACTAGAGGTCATAATTTTGACTTAATATTTATAAAACTTGATGACAATGATCATCTCAACAAACTCTAGGTCAAGTGCGATATTGGGTCTAGAACTAGGTCACTAGGTCAAATCACATGGCTTGCATGCACTACGACAGGTGAGCGACCTAGGGCCCTTTGAGTGTGATTTCCCATAAAAATCAGGGGAGAGGCAACTCTGTCCGACCTATTTAAGTTGGTAAGTGGGACTCCCTATAAAAATCAGGGGAGAGAACTCTACACAGGGCAAGAGTTAATTCCCTTGAATATAGGGAAGGCAACTCTGACCGACCTTTTTTAAGTCTGTAAGAATGACTTCCCCTGAAAATCTGGGGAGAGAACTCTGCACAGGACAAGGGTAACTTCCCTTAAATTCAGGGAAGGCAACTCTGTCTAACCTATTTAAAGTCGGTAAGAGTACCTTCCCCTAAAAATCAGTGGAGAGAACTCTGCACAGGTCAAGAGTTACTTCCCTTAAATTCAGGGGAGGCAACTCTGTCCAACCTATTTAAAGTCGGTAAGAGTGACTTCCCCTGAAAATCAGGGGAGAGAACTCTGCCCAGGACAAGAGTTACTTCCCTTAAATTCGGGGGAGGCAACTCTGTCCAATCTATTTAAAGTCGGTAAGAGTGACTTCCCCTGAAAATCAGGGGAGAGAACTCTGCACTGGACACGAATTACTTCCCTTGAAGTCAGGGAAGGCAACTCTGACCAATTTATTTTAAGTCAAGTCGGTAAGAGTGACTTCCCCTGAAAATCAGGGGAGAGAAATCTGCACAAGTCAAGAGTTACTTCCCTTAAATTAAGGGAAGGCAACTCTGACAAACCTTTTTTAATTCAGTAAGAGTGACTTCCCCTGAAAATCTCGGGAGAGAACTCTGCACAGGTCAAGAGTGACTTCCCCTGAAAATCAGGGGAGAGAACTCTGCACAGGACAAGGGTTACTTCCCTTAAATTCAGGGAAGGCAACTCTGTCCAACCTATTTAAAGTCGGTTAGAGTGACTTCCCCCTGAAAATCAAGGGAGATAACTCCACAGTTCCTGAATCACTTCCCTTGAAATCATGGGAGGCAACTCTGTTTGACTGTTTTCAAGTCAGTTAGAGTGACTTACCCAGAAAATCAGGAGAAATAACTCCAAAAAACATGGGTTTGAACGCCCAATTGGAAGAGTAGCTTCCCTTTCATCATTGAATGTAATGTTAGACTATTATTATACCACTGCTAAGTAACTAGAAACATACTTTATTGCATGCATATTAGATATTTGAACGTTTTTCTTGTTGAATAAATCTAACCAAGCATGTAATGCAACTATGATTTCCTGGTAAGCTGAAGTATGTATTATTTATTCTCTTTTTTTATGTTTCTTGTATAATGGCCAAAACATGAGATAGATATTAGTGAATTTATTTTATTTAGGTGTATAATTTTACTTCGTGCCCCTGGGCAAATGTTAGGTAGTAACTATGCAAACTATATACCTAGTATTAAACATTAATATCACCTTTCATTCATAATTTGTGAATGTACAGCTAATCCATGTATTCTGGGCTGGTTTTTATAATGCATCTTTGGAAAACATACATATTTTGACTTGCGATATACAATATGTATCAACACTTGATATCAATAACATAGAACTTCTTTAATAGGAATAGAATATAGTTCATACTGACATGACAATAACAACTTAATGGATGAACATAAAATAATAGTGAAATAATCATGATGAAATTAAACTCTGAACATTTACAGGTTTATGAACTTATTACGGCCCGCAAAAATTTTTTTGCGTGCCCTATAGTAATCACCCTGTCCGTCCGTCTGTCTGTCCGTCCACATTTTTCAAGTTTTTTTCTTAATAACTTGAAAACTATTATAGGTATTGACTTCAAACTTCAAACATAAGCTCACAACAACAGTACGCTATTTTATGGCAAGTGACATTACTCTCGCTACAATATTGGAAGAGTAATGGCCCTTTGTAAAATTCAAATTTTCATCATTTTTCAGCTTTTTTTCTTGATAACTTGAAAACCATTGAAGATATTCTGAATTAGTTGGCAGGGTTTAACTTTGAGAAAGAAATACTTTGTGTTTTACTGCAGCTGCTATTGTTTAAGTTCAGGGTACTGTTTTATCAAAGCACTGAAGCAAGTATTTAATTTACGATTAAAAAAAAATTCTTCATAAATTGTTTATAATAATAAAGTGGTAAATGAAGCTGCAAAACTAATAATAATTCAGTTACTGCACCCCCTACAACCTATATGTCACCAATTTGCAGTTGTTAAAGGATTATTATAAAGAATTTAAATTTTAGCGAAACTTTAACATTATTGTTAGGCTTTGATAAAACAGTACTCAGGTGTATAACTTTTCCCAAACTTATCAAATTTGCAAATGAAGCGAAAGTTAATATCTCAGGAAAAAGTTGGATTTATTATTTTAACTATATTATGGCTTTATATTGCAGGAAACAACTGGAATATTACAGAGGGTACTAATACCTACATACAATGTGGAGTATATAATCCTGTCAGCTATAAACTCAACTCTGGCCTTATACTCTCAGACACCATACAACCCATTCTCAGTAAGTTACATGTATAGTCTGCTCATCATTACATTGCATTGCACAGGGGTCCTACAATTCCGGAATAATCTGGAAATCCAGATTTTCTACACTAGGAAGACTGAACTTTTCTGCAGAAATTAAAAGTACTTTGATTAAAAAATTCAAAGTATTAAGAAAGTTATTGTCATTTGAATTAAAATGTAGAACAATGTTTGAAACAGTGTTTTGGTGAAGGGATGTGTGCAAATTGCACTCGAAACAGATTTGCGTCTAGTTGTCAGCATTGGGTATTATGTCTTAGTAGGACCCCTGATTCAACATGGGGAGCAGTGGCCCAGAGGTAGGGTGCATGTTTTAGGTCCCGGGTTCGATCCACGACTGCACCACTGCTTAATTTCTGAAATTCTCTGAGCAAGAATAATCCACAATGCTCCACTAACCAAGGTGTGAATTGGTACCTGTGAGGGCTGTGTCTGAACATGTTCGATATTCCTCGGCGATGTATCTTGATGTTGGCTGCACACCAACCAGGAGAAACAGTCTCCCCATGGAGACTCGAACGTAGGTTTCTTTAAGTAACAAAATGAACAGGGGAAGTTAAATGTCAAAGGATGGCTGAGTGGATGAACGATTGAAATGTTGAATGTTAGTGTTCTGAATGGATAAAAACGGTGTTGTTAAATATTTGTCACAAAACACCATGACAATAACTCACATCTAAAAGATAGGATTGATATTGGTTCATATTGTGAAGATTACTCAGACCCAAAGATGGCCCTCTTGATTTGAGGTTGAAGAAACAGTGAAAAAAGCTTGAGAATTGGATTCTTTGTTTTTATAATGATAATAAATTAATTATAATAATCATTTTGTGGTGATGTTATTACTTGCATGATCATTACAGATAGGTTATAGATCATATGTTAGAATTATAAACAAATTAAGAGCAAGGGACCTTAACTTAACAGATTTACTAAATGAACCACTTAATAGATATTGTGACCTTTGCAAAAATAAATGGATTAGTGGTCCAAACATAAAATCACTGGCTTTTGATTGGACAAAAAAGTCGAGTAAATTATATGATGTATTTAAGTTACTGTATTTGCTTACTTAGCTCATACTGGTGGTAGTGGAGGAACAGGTGGTCAGGATAGCGGCACTGATATACATGGTACCAAAACAATGGAGGATTTACTACCACCAACATTGAAAGATGTACAGCCAGGATTTCAGCCAGGATCCTCAGTCAATGACAGGGGAACACCAAGCTCGGCTTTCTGGCCGACACTTGGATTTAACTCGGCTGAGGAACCAGGTAAGAGTGTTTGTCTACTACAGATTGTGAATGATTAGTGTTTTACAGCAGGTGTTATGTGCCATGTGGGGGCTGTAAATAGTCTCCTCGTACGTCACTTCAGTGTAGTTATCATTCATAATTACCTCACTTTATGGTAAATTATGCACGAAATTTCGAAGTCCACAGTGTGCCATTCATTGCGGGATGAGTAAATAGGCTTGCTTGAAATATCTTTTTTTGGGAATATGGATGGTTCTTTCTATGTCAGACTCTTGCATGGGTGCCTAGGTACTGTTGTTATTTCTGTGTGACTTTACATTGTCTGTGCGCTGCAGTATTTTGTACCCCGACATTTTTTGCAGCAGCACATATACTGTACAACATCTGTAGAGTAACATCCTTTGGGAACTGCAAGTACGGTTGTTTAGCGTCTAAACAAGGGTAGTAAGTGATACAGAGCAGAAAGACTGAAAACCTGAAACCTGGTATGTGGTATTTACTAAATGGTATTCCATGTTTTATAAATGTTTCCAGAGGTTCTGTCCTGGTTAGATGGTGACTCGTTCATCAGTAATCCACTTACTATAACATGGTTAGCAGGAAACATAGACGGATGGAAACAGATAGCTGTGGAACGAGCATTGGTCAGAGGGACGGTGGAAAACATCTCTGTTATACATGCAGATGATTTGGTAATTCATTTTTAAAAAAAAATTGTGAAGGAATACTAGTATGTTGTCACATATGACCAAAACTTACAGTTTACAATTGAATTATTTCTAATTATAGTAATCTAATTACTAAGGGTCAAGCATTTGACCTGCAAAAGATCACTATAATCTCATTCTTAGCCAGCGACATATCTTTTTGATTCTTTGCAAACAGCTAGCGCCAGTGGAAGCCCTCTATGTACACTCTATGTTTCCTGTGGGAAGACTCATTACAGTGAATATGATCTATATATAGTGCCAGTAGGTACTTGGAGCTTTCTTGATTTGGTAAAATGCTTCATTCATATCTTACAGAATCTTGCCAACAAGGATGGATTACCTTCTGAACTGATGGGTTCAGAGTTCTCTGACAGTACTGCCAAGTTAGTACTCAGTATACCTGTGTTAAACTGCTCTGATGAGGGTGTCTACACTGTACATGTGTTAGGTTTAAACAGTACTGTAGACAGAGCTGAGAACATCAGTGTGTTCAGTAAGTATAATGTAGTTATAGTACATGCTTTTAGGACTGAGTATATATGAAGGAAATATATTTTCCTTTAAGTGATATACTGGTGAATAAATCACTGATTTTAGAGTCAAATGCGTAGTAATCTTCAAATCATGATGTCCTTTGGCATTTTCCTTACCTGAAACAAGTCTTATATCCCCTGTATCATGTTTATATCAACCTTTGTATTATTGCTGGGGAGCATTGAGTATAACAATTTTTATAGGTACTTACGAAGAAACTCGGGTAATCTTAATAACGAACTGGTCTTCTGATAAGGGGAGGCATGTTTTCACATTGAGTATCTAATTTACAAAGTTCTGTAAAAATCAACGTACCTATTAATCAGATTAGTCCAAAGTTTAAAGTACAAAAACATAATTATATAGACCTTCTATTAGCATAATTTAACAGCTGATTTATTGTCTATATTAAAATCCCAGTTGTATGTTTTCATAAGCGGGAAATGTCACAAAGACGCTCGATATGTACATGTAATACCAACACAAATCTGAAGGACCGATATTTCACTTTTCCCTCGCAGAAATTTATCTATTCAACGCAAGAACCTTGTATTATATTCATGCAAAAAGGTCAGGATCAGGTCAAAGTCTCTGTGCTACAGCACAGTATGGATGACACACTAAAATTACAAAAGGTGAGGTCTAAGGTGTACATGTAGACATTGTAGTCATCTAGCCGAGCCACAGCAGCCCTTAGCCAGCCCTTTGGCGTATTATGTTACACCTAGCTTTAAATAACGTTGCGTTTATTAATAAGACAGGGTATTATTTTGTCTAACAGGCACGCGGACCTCGACTATTGTAGGTAGTGCAGTAGCTATTTATATTCTCGATATCGACATTACTCAATAAAACCCGTTTTTCCGGAACCGAAATTTCACGGTCAGGGGGTTAGCGAGCAATAAGCGGTATAGCGGGAGTGTATATAATTATTCTTTTTTCAATGTTTAAACATGAAAACATTTAAAATAATTATTACATATTATCATTAAACATCTTTTTTTTTAAACTTTAGCAAGAATTATCCTAAAAAATGCTTTATATTTGAAATATTGCATTTTATTATACACGGCCGCTTCCGTGGCTCGATACCGATGTCGATAAAAAATACGCATTTTTCAAGTTAAACATATCATTTAGGCGAAAATATTATCAGCGAGGTCGTAAAATTGTGTTGTCATTGTTTTCTACTAAGACTTTTTACAAATTCTTATCATTTGGCTTAAATAATCGCGATTTTTGTACCTAGTTGCTCTATACGCTATATCCGTTTCCCCCCCTGACGTACATTCGGAATATCTCGCACATTGTCGCTCAATTAATTCCGTAATCCCGGAAAACGGGTTTTAAGTTGTAATGTCGATATGGTGAATGACATGCAGCTTAAATGTCCCCATACATGATTACATAATTTGCATGACTTGTAAAACTTTGAAAATAAAATTCAGCAAATATACAATGGCATTTGTCTGCTATAATTAAGTTAAAATGGTCAAATAATGTATGATATTAATGTTATGATGATTTTTTTAAATCATTGATGTTGTTCTAAATTTATTTCACATGAGTTAAATAAAACAATATTAATATGTGTCTAAAAATAGAAATTTAAATTATGAATTTTTGTAAGTTCTCTCCCTTCATAGTTATCTATTACACCATGTAGAGTTACTTCCCTTAATCCATGCAAACCATGAATTTTAAGCTGTTATTAGTCCTCTACCGGTTTTTTACCAGAGTGGACTATAGGTTTGCCGTCAGTCAGTCAGTCAGTCAGTCAGTCAGTCAGTCAGTCAGTCAGTCAGTCAGTCAGTCAGTCAGTCAGTCAGTCAGTCAGTCAGTCAGTCAGTCAGTCAGTCAGTCAGTCAGTCAGTCAGTCAGTCAGTCAGTCAGTCAGTCAGTCAGTCAGTCAGTCAGTCCGTCCGTCCGTCCGTCCGTCCGTCCGTCCGTCCGTCCGTCCGTCCGTCCGTCCGTCCGTCCGTCCGTCCGTCCGTCCGTCCGTCCGTCCGTCCGTCCGTCCGTCCGTCCGTCCGTCCGTCCGTCCGTCCGTCCGTCCGTCCGTCCGTCCGTCCGTCCGTCCGTCCGTCCGTCCGTCCGTCCGTCCGTCCGTCCGTCCGTCCGTCCGTCCGTCCGTCCGTCCGTCCGTCCGTCCGTCCGTCCGTCCGTCCGTCCGTCCGTCCGTCCGTCCGTCCGTCCGTCCGTCCGTCCGTCCGTCCGTCCGTCCGTCCGTCCGTCCGTCCGTCCGTCCGTCCGTCCGTCCGTCCGTCCGTCCGTCCGTCCGTCCGTCCGTCCGTCCGTCAAAAAATCTGGTTCCTGACATAACAGTTTCCAAGCTAGGTTTATATGAAACTTGGTATGTGGATAGGGGGCAATAAGGGGATAATGCATGTCCAAAAATATTCCGACCAAAATTGTGGTTGCTATGGCAACAGAAACATTGGAAATGGCTGCATGACTTCTGTATTGCCTGCAATTCTTAATGACTTGTTTATTTAAGTTTTACAGTTTCAATTGTAGAGATGAAATGGTTAATGTTTCTCGGAGGTTCAGAATGGGTTCAAAAAGTAGTTGTCTCAATTAATGCCTGCATAAACAGTATCATTTTAACGGAAATACATTCATTTAGATTCATACCAAGTAACAATTCATACAATCTTCGCACAAACAAGTAATAGCCAGTTGTTGTTTATACCCTGATTTCATGCGCCAGTGTCTGTTTCCTTACTAGTCTAGCATCTAGAGTTTTTAGTGTGAAAAAAAGGTCCAGAGCGTTTCTCAGTTTATTCGTGTAGAGGGATGCTTGAAGTTTAATTTTAGCGAGGGTGGACATCTGAGATCCTGTAGGTTACCATGGAAACCATGATGGCGTCAAAATTTCCCGCCAATTTTTTAGTACACACTCCGTCTTAATCTAACCTTTCTAACTAGTATGTACAAACACATATCAATTTTATTATGTGTAATATTTAAAGTACCGGTATAGAGCTCAGAAATTATATGTGGGTCAAGGTCATTTAATGTCAAGGTCAAGGTCATTCAGAGGTCAAAAGACCTAAAAATGGGTAAAAAATGTGTTTATACCCCAAATAGTTATCATTCATATGCGCAATTTTGTCCATATACTTCATTAATTCATTTCAACATCGCCTGTTATCAGTTGCACTTACAATAAAATTTATTTCGTGTTGACATGGCGAATAATAATGCAATAAGGAGGAATTTTGTAACCCCACCCCAATTGAAATTGTCCATATATTTTGATTATCATGACAAAACTGTATGCATTGCATTTGCTTCACCAAGTGTAAAAGTGCAAAATATGCATACATACTACTGTATGTGCAACCTTTTTACACAATGATACATAGCTTAGCATTTAAATTGATATGTTGACCAATGTCACGAAGGTGAAGGTCATTACAAGGTGAAAGTTCAAGACAATTATTCCGGTCACATTTTTATGTTGTTAAAAGTGCAATAGCTTTGGGTTTTTTTTGCTTCAGCGAGGAGTATTTCCTCCAATCATGTGTTGATTTTGTTTATTTATGTAGGCAGGTGTTTGAAGTTTAATACTAGAGAGGGTGGATAGCTGAAATAAAGTCAGTTACCATGGAAACCAAGATGGCGGCCAATATTACAGCTCATAACCAGTCCAAATTTCATAGTCCGGGCCAAAACCCCGAAAAATTTATCTAACCCTTTCATATTTTGTAATAAATCACACTAAAATGTAATTATCAAGTTTCAGTTGAAGACTGTAAAATTTTAGTGTCTTGTATTTATGGAAAAAGAGTTATTTTTAGGGTTAAAACATTAAAAACTGCACATAAAAATGCGAATTTTTGGAATAAGTCGTCTATAACGTCATTGACCATTTAATTTGATAAATAATCGCTGTGATAGTTTCATAGTGACTTGCGATTAAGATATTAAGCATCTTAAGCTAGATATTTTTTGGGTAAAACATCGAAAATTGTAGTTTTTGGAATCGGTAGACTATGCACAATGACATCGATCATTTTATTTGGTGATTTAATATGTCAATGTAAATGGCATAAAACCATAAATAACCCTGCAGTTTAGATATCAAACATCCTAAGATAGGCTATTGTGCAAAATGTGACTATTTGGGATGAAACTAAAAATATATACATGTTTTGAGTTGGTTAAAGCAATAACAGTACCAGGCAGAAGTTTGTATCATAAACAACTTGGAATACACCTTGTATACAAGGTAGTGTATTGTCACCCTTATATACATGTAGAACCAGGAATACCTTCCATATCAGTGTTAGGTACCATAAAGAGTACAATATGGCTCTCCCATGCAGTGTTTAATATCCTAATAGTCTGGAATGACAATGGCAGTCCCTATAAAACAAGGGATAACTCAGTCAGGTAGAGTCAGAACGTCCCAATAGATCCAGGCATATCTGTTTTCAGCAGTACAGTATAAGGTTACCCATACGGTCACACCCCTGGCATTATTGTAGGCAACGGCTATTTATAGAATTGTTTTTCTTGTCGAGTACTAGTGGGTCATACATAGCAATGGCACTACCCTAGGATGTACACCCACAGAGCAACAACGAGTAGTTGCAAACTGTGTTGGGTACCATATAAAGCCAGGAATGGCTGTTTCAGGCCATGCATGTGACAAAATGGAGCAATGAATAGTTACTCCATACCTTGTTTGATACTCTTTAGATTTACGGATGGCTGAATCCAGCAGTATTATGTATTAAGTGAATTCAGGAATGATTCTGTCAGGCATTTATTAACAAGGGAAGACTTTAAAAGTAATTTAGAATAAATCACCGTTTACAGCAGCATTAGGGTACCAATGTATGTCATACATAGCTTACAGTGATTGCTCGCCTATAGAGCTAAGCAAGGATATGTTACATATATTACATAGAACAAGAAGGGCAGTCAGGACTGTGCATTGTTGAGTACCATATAAAGTCAGTTTTTGATATCTATCTAAAGCCTATGTTTCACTGAACATGTTTTTTCTCGGCGATGTACTCTCGATGGACATTAATGAGCTCCGCGAGGCAACTGAACCGGTTTCTCGTGGTCTAGGTGTAGCTTTGGGGAAGTCATGGGACAATTTGTGATATCGGGAGGGTTCGTGATCAATCGTGAGAAATCGGGATATCTTCCCGACGTTATGCGTCTGTCCCACTGCCTTGGACATGTACTCCTGATGGTAATTTGGTGCTTGGAAAGGCGTCGAGAACATGTTCCCTGATGTCTCAGGGAAGCTCCCCACTTAAGTGTCAGGAACCTTAGACAACATTTCGGTGTCTCATTCGAGGTCTCGAGAGTTATTCCCCGAATGTTCGCTAATACTTATCGGGGATGATTCGTGTGGTACCAGTAGGCATCATGAGAACTTGATTGATTGAACACATTGGTCCTACTGCCAAGGGAATGTACTCGTCGAAGAAAGGTTGAATGTGCAAAATCACCGGGGGCCATCACGAGAAACTATATGTAATTCTTCCTCGTGGATGAGGAATTCCTCAGTGAGACATAGGCTTGATCGAGCAATATAAATTATAGCGAAAAATGCATGTGCCAGAAAGTGTCAGGTGGTAAATGAGGTTCAGGGAATAGTTTATTAGTTCGATTTTGAAGCAAATTCTTAATAATAATATTTAATCTCACTCAGGGCCAAATACTTGGTGTTTCCGTCACTCCAAGGGTATGAGAGAGAAACTAGTAAGGAGCTTACTAGTTGCATTTTGATTCGTTTTTGGTATGACCCGATCTGGCAGATCGAACCAGGTTCACTCCGCACTCGAAGCGGCCGCTCAATCGCTAGACCATCGAGGAATGACTGGGATGACTGTGTTATGCATTGCTAGGTATTATATAAAGCCAGGAAAAGGAAAGACAATTTTAGGTACCACAATCGGTGTCGAAATTGCTGTGTCTGGCAGTGAAAGGTATGTACTCATAGGACATTGAATGGTTGGTCTCATTGGTAGTGTTCGTACCATACAGGGCCTAGCAAGTTTGTTCTCAGGGGTTGAACACGTACATTTGCAGTACAACATTTCTGTGTCCCAAATAGCATGCACATTTATAGTGTTCAGAGTACCCAGGTAGTCGATCGGAAGAATGACCGAGTAACCGAGTACAGATTTTAGTACTCGTTGCCATCTCTAGATCCACTAGCTTCTTAATCACATGGAATCCCAATTACTCAAAGGCCACATATGTGATGCCTGTATTTGGTTCTAATAGGTACTTTATATCGCTGGCTTATAATTAGATGGTCGTATGTACAAAATCAATATTCTGAGAAAACATGACAAAACTGTCTAAAAATTACTCTTTACTTTTGGAAAAACAAGCTTTTTGAACTTTTCGTGAAAATAGGCTCATAAGAAGCGCATTGAGATGCAGATGTCAAATATGCATGATTCTTATAAGGTCAACCTCCTAATTCTAAGCCAACGATATGATCAAAATATAAGACCGGAATGGCTTTATGTTTATATTCAAAACGCCACACTTATCATATATTTAGTGATGTTGACCCCCAATATATCGCATTTAGCTCAAAGCATGGTATTAGATAAAGGATAACTTGAACTACTGATTATATGGCAATATTTTAGTCTTACAGTAATTACTACCAAGTAAAATTATTTATGAGAGTGTAGTAGATCGATTCACAAAAAAGCTAACCTTTCATTTCAATTTTGAATGTTTTATCCTAAAATAACAGATACCCCGAACATATCACATTTTTTTACCATATCCTAGCTAAAGATGTTTGATATCTTAATCGCAAGTCACTATGAAACTATCACAGTGATTATTTATCAAATTAAATGGCTAATGACGTTATAGACGACTTATTCCGAAAATTCGCACTTTTAGATGCAGTTTTTAATGTTTTTACCCAAAAATAACCCATTTTGCATAAATACACAACACTAAAAATTTACAGTCTTCAACTGAAACTTAATAATTACATTTTAGTGTGATTTATTACGAATTATGATGGAAAACGGTATTACAGTTCACCGATTCCAGAAATTCGCAGTTTCGTTTATATTTTGGAACGTTTTACCCCAATTTTCTTAAAATTCTCAATGGTGACAAAATGTCACCCATCAAAAATTCCATTGCAACGGTCTTGTCTACTGAAATTATTAAAGAAAAAACAATAAAAGGTTAGATCAATATTGTGGATTTTCGGCCAGGATTATGAAATTTGGACTGGTTATGAGCTGTAATATTGGCCGCCATCTTGGTTTCCATGGTAACTGACTTTATTTCAGCTATCCACCCTCTCTAGTATTAAACTTCAAACACCTGCCTACATAAATAAACAAAAAAAAACATGATTTGAGGAAATACTCCTCGCTGAAGCAAAAGAAACCAAAGCTATTGCACTTTTAACAACATAAAAATGTGACCGGAACAATTGTCTTGAACTTTCACCTTGTAATGACCTTCACCTTCGTGACATTGGTCAACATATCAATTTAAATGCTAAGTTAGGTATCATTGTGTAATAAGGTTGCACATACAGTAGTATGTATGCACATTTTGCACTTTTACACTTGGTGAAGCAAATGCAATGCATACAGTTTTGTCATGATTATCAAAATATATGGACAATTTCAATTGGGGTGGGGTTACGAAATTCCTCCTTATTGCATTATTATTCGCCATGTCGACACGAAATAAATTTTATTGTAAGTGCAACTGATAACAGGCGATGTTGAAATGAATTAATGAAGTATATGGACAAAATTAACAAGACGCGAGAATGACTATCGCTCCGCCCACCCGCATCACGTGACTCTGTTTCCGAATACCCCGACAACTATCGCCCGTTTCATACTGATATATGCATATGGTTTAGGTTTGATTAAACGTTAAAAACGTTTAAATTGACTAAACTATGCACAGAGTATTTTGACAAGGCTTTCCTAGTGCTGATGTGTTGTTTAACCTTGTCTGGGGAATAAACTCAAAGTGTCCAATAGCGTTGATAAAATAAACAAATCCAGTTCAAGTTTTTATAACTGTCTTGTATTGAACTCAATACATAAATTATTTACAATTAACACAATATTTAAAGTAAGTCTGACAATTAATTTAGTGTTCCAAATTAATGTTCCAGTGGATTTCCATTATACTCTTAACTTGTAATCAAGTTATCAGACGTAGGTTAAGTTTCCAAGTTATAAGATATAAGATCAATATGTATGCATATAATTTCACTATATATAGGGTGTCCTGTATACATGACAACTTGTCATAGAAACATATTAAATAAACAAATTGAATAAAGTTCTGACATGAAAGTATTATGGATTCAGGATTAATCAAAGTAATAGGATTATTTGCAGCACATGTAAATAAGTCTCAGAGTTAACCATGTTTAGATGACCAGAGTAAAGTACAAACTGTGAAAATAGACAGAAGCATGATAAAACATATTATTTATAAGATTTTGACATGAAGAAACACAAGGAACAATTATACACAATTTTTAACAAAAATAACCACTGTGACAGTATTTTGTAATTTGATAATCCGTCTGATTAGTAAATTTCTTAAATAATATGATTTTATCGCGACATTTTGTGGGGCTTATAATTTGTGTTTTACAAGCATAACGGTAGCCGCAGTATATATCTACAGACCTGGTATAAATATCTAAATCAATTGTGAACATATATAATTTGTCAAGAGACCATAATTCTCAAAGAGTACATTACATATCATGTGATCTGTTAACTTTAATGTCACTTCACAGCATGTTGTCTAGCTCCCTAGATCATAGAGGGACACCGCCCGGTCGCATCTACCAGTCCCCATTTCCTGTTTATTTGGCTATAAAGTATATGGCAAATATATATACAAGATCAGATCTATATTATCTTCCCTTATTATCAGCAGAATCAAAGAATGCAGGAGAAGCATGACTTGTCAAATTAAATTCATGTACAATAATGATAAAAGAAATACAAGTATATATGTTTGTATTGCATGTTTATTCTGTTGGATGCTGATTGCATGTCACGTGGAAGAAAAAGAGGGAACCTGTTATGATAAATTAGTATTCGGGCATCAAATGCGTTAGGAAAAGAAAACTACGATGCCCATATACCTATATTTTTGTGGATAACACATTTATTGTCTTTTTCTAATGATCAGAATAAAACAGTTTCGTGTTCCAACCAAGCATTTTTCATGTCGATCTTATTTATTTTTTAATCTATCGATTTTAAACAGTCATAAAAATGTTTCTGTTCCGCCGATTTTCAAAACTATTGGTGTTTTCCTTTCTACAGAAATATATCTGAAAGTTAAAACCACTGTCATTAAAAAATATTTACAGGCAAAAAAGATATTTGTGTTGTCGGGTTTTATAAAGCAATGATCCCAATAAAATCTTAATTTTTAAACCTTGATAAAAAGATCAATATTTCATAGATCTTCATTATTTTTGGTGGTGTCATATTCTACAAACCTATAGCTTTCATTTGCATCCCCTGTCATTTAAATATATTCACAAATAAAAAAGATATAGAGGAAACATCTATTTAAAATGCAATATCCCTATATATTCTTATTGAATGGTGTCGGAGGGTTTAATCCTAATTAGCACCACGCGATATTGTTATAGTGATAGCGCGTTCTGATTGGTTAACGATTTTTATCGCTGTTTATGTGGGCGGAGCTTGCGTCTTGTTAATTGCGCATATGAATGATAACTATTTGGGGTATAAACACATTTTTTACCCATTTTTAGGTCTTTTGACCTCTAAATGACCTTGACCTTGACATTAAATGACCTTGACCCACATTTCATTTCTAAGCTCTATACCGGTACTTTAAATATTACACATAATAAAATTGATATGTGTTTGTACATACTAGTTAGAAAGGTTAGATTAAGACGGAGTGTGTACTAAAAAAATGGCGGGAAATTTTGACGCCATCATGGTTTCCATGGTAACCTACAGGATCTCAGCTGTCCACCCTCGCTAAAATTAAACTTTAAGCATCCCTCTACACGAATAAACTGAGAAACACTCTGGACCTTTTTTTCACACTAAAAACTCTAGATGCTAGACTATACCCTACGTTTCTGGAATCCCCCAACTACATCTAACATGCATAATTTATGTTGGTCGGGTAAGATTAAATACTCGATGGTATTTATGCATTATCAACATAGCCGTCATAATTGGCAAATACGAGGCCCGTCCAAGCAGACAACAGTATTGTAACAGTTTGAATATAATCAGCAGAGTTTCACCGTGAATATCAAATAACTACACACCCTCTATGTATTAACAATAGTTTGCAGGGATTGTATTCACAAAGTATCTGAAGGGAAAAATTAGGATTTTTTTTAAATCTTAAAATTTCCTTAAGTGTATCAGCTTGAAACAGGAAAATCAAGATTATCATTATTTACATAGTTTAGAAGCACTAGTAAAGCCCTTCAATAATCACAAATAAAAAATGGGTTCTCTCTTTATTGGGAAATCTGTTCAGCTAAATTTTTTTATGCCCCCCATCTTTGATGAGGGGGTATATTGCTTTGCACATGGCTGTCGGTCGGTAGACTCAAACTTTATATGGAGGTTGGTCATCAACAGTAGATGACCCCTATTGATTTTAAGGTCAGTAGCTCAAAGGTCAAGGTCACAGTGACCTTTACCATTTCTGACTATTCAAGTGGTTTCCATTCGATCACTTGAGAATGCTTTGCCCTAGGAACTTCAAACTTTACATCGAGGTTGGTCATCAACAGTAGATGACCCCTATTGATTTTGGGGTCAGTAGGTCAAAGGTCACTGTGACCTACACCATTTCTGGCTATTTAAATGGTTTCTGTTCAGTAACTCAAGAGCGCTTTGCCCTAGGATCTTCAAACTTTACATGAAGGTTGGTCATCAACAGTAGATGATCCCTATTGATTTTGAGGTCAAAGGTCAAGGTCACCGTGATCTTTACCATTTCTGACTGTTTGGCACCCACGGGGGCATTTGTGTTTTACAAACATCTCTTGTTTAACTTTAAAGTCAAAATATTTAAGTTTTCCCTGAAGATGCTCTATAAGTGACACGCTAAAGCTCAAAAGATGAGGACTAAGGTAGCATGTTCATATGTTGGCCATATAACATATATTGGAAGTGTTATGCTCGGCATAGATATCTATAGTAGATATCGGATTTGTCGTCTGCTCGGCACATAGTTAAACACATAGTTAACATTAACAAATCCTAGTCACAATTTTGTTTTGGATGGCCAAAGTTATAGTCCGTTAGCGACTAGGCTGGACCCCCATAAACCTTAAATATCTCTTAAAGTAATTATGCAATTTGATTGAAATTCGGTAAGGTACAGTGAATTACCTTAACCAACTCTGTGTTTAAATTTCAGAATTTTTTACGGACTCATTAATTTTTTCCCCATTGTGTCTAATGTATTAAATTTCGTATTTTAATCAACAAATAAGCCATTACGATCAGGTAGTTAGACTAATGCTATTGTATTGCTAATAACTGTAACGGGACATATATGAATAACTTTGACTGGTCATTAATGTGTATATAGTTGAGGCCCACCTCCTGATTGTAATGATCATTTGTATAAACAAAATGTTGAGTCTTGAGGTGAGCTTAAACATAAAACACATACACTTTGATGTATGGGCCTCATTTTATATTTGCAATCGTCACTGGTGTGTAACTCAATGTACAGTTATATTGGACCAATGTGCTGACCTTTGCTGTTCCAGTCACTTCAATCACCCATACGTATTTACCCTGTTTTAGACTTAAAATTTTACATTGGAAGTAAATGCAAAGTACACTTTTCTGTTGACCAAAAATTCTGTTTTAATTTTTGAGAGTTGGTAAGGCTAATTTATGTATAGGTTAGAGTTTATTAAATATTTTACAAGAATCACGAGATTCGCGTGCCTCTAAATCGGTCAGTACATGGACAATAATTGGCGCGAAAGAGACGCGTTTTATGGTCAAATAGACGGTAACATTTTATTAGGTGTGTTTAGCAATAAACTGTGTGTATTTAACTATAAAGTCGGTGCAGTTTGAACTGTGAAATATACTGATACCCCCGTTCAAATAAATGGTTTATACCACACGCCGTCTCTACTGCATTTGTAACGGTGGGTGAACCATAGGTAACTGTATATTCATAAATAAAGAGTAAACAAAAAATACTGTTTTTATAAAATTCCTAATATCTTCACACAGTCTCTGAGGTGCATTTTGTTTTAATAAACATTGCAATGTCGTTTTCATTGAATGCACCTCAGTGATTGACTGGACAACGTGATATACATTTCATGGTATAACATTTTAACTAGTTGATCAAATTCGATGGGATTTTGCATGGAGGTAGTTCTAACAATGTTGTCCATGAATGTTATTACTTTATGAATATATCGAAAGACAATTCTTGTTTTTGATACTATGAAAATCTGACGCCTTTAGTACAAATGCACTTTTCTAAGCTAACATAAAATTTATAAATTGATTTTACTCTTATCAACGATACAGTTACCTGTGGGTGAAACATTGATGACCAAAAGAACAAGGTGCTATTTGCATATCGCACGATGTTTACGAATAGGCGTGGTCTATTTGCGCATGTGCAGTGGCTTCATTTTACTTCTTGGTGAAGACGCATTAATTTGAAAAATAGAACGTTCTTCATGGATTAGACGACGAAAATCTAGTCCCCTGATTGGTTGAAAAAGTCGTGCAAACACTAAGAAGAGTTACCCATTTTTATTCTAATTGGCATTGTAATTTTTAAGATATTTAATGTTTATGGGGGTCCAGCCTAGTCGCTAACGGGCTATACATGTTGCGACTGTATAATTATTAAGACAAATCCTTGACATTTGTCAACAAGCATGACGGACCTCAGTTTTACAAAGCAGTTCAATAACTATATATGCAGCATGAAGTTTAAATGTTTGATGAATGATTACATAACGTGCATAATTCAAAACCTTGAAAATTAAATATATTGAATATAGCGAATACACAAAGACATATGTGTAATATGATTAATTCTAACACGATCCGCGGATTAATCCATTAAACAAAGAGCGGACCTAACTATGTATTATTACCCCCATAAAACATGGTAACAAATTGGCTGTTACAATTTACGCCCCGTATCACACGACCTATTTATGAATGAATGAACGTAAACATTATAGTAAAAAAAATTTACGGACCGCGAGTTTCACGAGAATCCAGTGTTACAGCTATGACGCATCTATTTTTGGAAACTCCAATATACTCTCCAAATTAAGATTCATAAAATTCTGATGATCAATTCATTTATATTTTTCATTTCATGACATAGATACATGTACACTATACTCGTGTTATTAAAATTGTTTCAATGTTTAACATGGGTTTTTTTCCTTCAGAAAATTACGAAGGTCGTTTTCATTAACGAGGGTGGTAATTGTACCAGCTAATATGCCACTCAATTTCAGCGTGGAATTATGTTCAATGTCAAATGGGTGAAAATGGAATGCGCGCAGTTAAATAGTGCGGGATATTATCGTATTTAGAATCGAAATAAAAACTCTGTTCTTGTATTTTGTCGGTGAATAAAACACGGGCACTCGTTCGAATGCGGAAAATTAAATCACTCGTGCTTCGCACTCGTGATTTAATTTTTCCGCATTCGAACTCCTGCCCATGTTTTATTCACCGACAAAATACGTGAACAGATTTTTATTCCTTAAGTTAAAATGATTAAATAATATTTGCCAGTAACGTTAAGGTGATTTATAAAACTGTTGATGTTGATCTGAATTTGTTTCAAATGAAAACATATTTAATGTTGTTTACCTAAAAATAAACATCTAACAGACAAAATGGTTGTGAGTTAACTCCCTTGGAATCTTGTATATTACACCTTGTAGAGTTACTTTCCTTAATCCATGTTGATGCTATTCTTGGCAGATATTTCAGAATAGTACATGGTCTGTGTATATAATGTCAATTAATGACCAAGTAAACAATCTAATCTGAGTGTTTGGTATTTATTGCCCAGAATTCTATCAATAGTGTAGTATTTCTTACATATGTTTATGCAGAGCATAGCCTTTATTTGCCAGTCAGCTTTCTGCTGAAATATGCCATGGTAGGCATATGTGTGGCTTCACCGGGATATGAACCCGGGTCACCAGATTAGCTAGACAGCAAGCGTGCTAATCACTCAGCTACGGAGGCAACAATCATTAAGTATATATTATAACTTAGGGCTCCGGTATTCAAAAAGCATTTTAAATATGTTTAGTAGATTCTAAAACTTTTTTCTTAAAATTTCCTTTATTGTATCAGTGTATTTGTAACCAGGGTTTGGGATTGTAGTAAAACCAACTCAATTCTTCAAATTCAGTATATAATTATTATATATAACAAGAACCTAAAATAAGAAGTACATGATTAGTAACAAGACAAAGAATACTGTCCATTGATGTTATCCAAGATCGCGAAATCTAAATAAATTAAAGTTATAATAAATACATAATTCAGCGCGATCTAAACAAAATCTTACAAACGAAATACAAGTAATTAATTCAAATAATCTAAATAAGTACTTACCAGGACCAGTAGAAAATAATAATCTATTTACTTGTGAAAGTGAAATAAATATATGATAAATAATCTACAAGTACTGTAGAAAAATGCAAAGAATGATTTGACCATACAACTGTAAAGTAAAACAGGTCTGACTCCTTCAATAGTATTTTCGGGAGTGCCTGACTAGAAAAGTGCAGGGCGGAAGAATATTAGTAACGAGAAGGAATTTCATGCATGGGAACTTTCGTGATCACTTACTCACCAAACATACCAGTTCTACAACATTCACTCAGATTAACTCACTCAGGCCGCACAATACACTTGTTCCAATCATTCTCTCACAGACGACTTACACACAGTTAGGCGATTCATACAATATAACAAACATGTATACACACAGGGACAAGACAACACAGTGACACAAAAATGACCAGGATTACATATTGTATTATTTTAAAAAAAAAATTACAAAGTTTTGAAGCATTGTGTAAATAGCTATTATAATAACATGTCTTTGTATTATTCTTTAATTAGTGGAACATATTATCAAAATATTTAAGTTTTTTACTTGAAAATGTTTTGTGAATATATGTACATGCCCCTAGTGTAACAATTCTTATGTTATTTATACAGGACGACCAGATGCTAGGCTTGTTGTCCCCGACAGTTTATCTACGAGTAACTTTGACAGAGTTGTATGTCAGGCAGATCTTGGATATCCAGCTGGTGTTCCTATCGTGAAAGTATACACTATTAATGGTTCCAGTGTATACTATCTGGTTCCTGATCTATTCACTGACGTGACGTCAAACACGTCTTGTCAAACTACCGCCAAGTTCAACTTAACAGGTAAATCATTTGCACGCATAGTAGGAATTAAACCCATACCATGCGGCGACACCGCATAGTAATAGGCTGCCTATAGTTACAATCCCAAATATGATTGCACAAATAACCAGTATCAAATGGCTATTTTGACTGGGCTATTTGGTGGAGCTGGTTATAGTCTGGTTCCTCTTCCCAAGCTATTCTACTATAATACTACTACTGTAGAATTGGGGACGGGAACCAGACTATAATCTGCTCCATGAAACAGCTCAGTCGAAAATGCCTAATGTAACTACATCACACCAGTAGTGGGTTAATATTAGGATACCTATTCATCAACTATACTCATAGTGTCCTTTGCACATGTCTG
This sequence comes from Spisula solida, assembly GCA_947247005.1. NCBI lineage: Eukaryota > Metazoa > Mollusca > Bivalvia > Venerida > Mactridae > Spisula > Spisula solida. Next base: position 40,737,661 of record OX365956.1, read on the forward strand.
ATAAATAGAGGATATTTGTTTGTTTTGATTGAATATGGTTTTATCTCATCGTGTAGTGATAAAATTCAATATTTTCAAGAGCGCGTATTTAATGCTTTTATGGTGTCAAAACTGGTACTATTTATGCCAAATTACCACTGTGGTTAGGCTACGTATGAATATGTTATTCCATTCATATTTTCACTTCAAAATCCGCCATCTTGGATTATGGTGAATAGGTGAAAACGACTTTTTTGAGAATTTTGCATTAAATCATACACCAACTTGTAGGAAATGGTCTAACTAAGAATAAAAACCCCCACATGACATGTTTCCGTTCAGTAATAAAAAAGTTACAGACATTTTAGTGTTGTGATTTTGGTAAATTAAAGTAGTCCCTGTGAGGGGGCGGAGCTTTTATCATGCAACTGCCATGGTAACTGCCTGATAACACATGACCTGAGAACAGTATGTGTTCTCAGGTCAATAGGCTGCTAGTAGCCTGAGAACACTTTTTGGCTCCGCCCACAAATCACGGACTATTTTCCCATTTCTCATTCCGTCTAAAATTGACCTACATATTATTGAAAACTACAAAAATATACATTTGATAGCTAATATTTATTCAAAGTTTAGATTTACAACCAACATCAGCAATATTTCTTCGCCATGTAGGGCTACGCCAGTGAATTTTTTCTTGAATTCATACGGTCATTCTCGATATCGACATTACTCAATAAAACCCGTTTTTCCGGAACCGAAATTTCACGGTCAGGGGGTTAGCGAGCAATTAGCGGTATAGCGGGAGTGTATATAATTATTCTTTTTTCAACGTTTAAACATGAAAACATTTAAAATAATTATTACATATTATCATTAAACATCTTTGTTTTTAAACTTTAGCAAGAATTATCCTAAAAAATGCTTTATATTTGAAATATTGCATTTTATTATACACGACCGCTTCCGTGGCTCGATACCGATGTCGATAAAAAATACGCATTTTTCAAGTTAAACATATCATTTAGGCGAAAATATTATCAGCGAGGTCGTAAAATTGTGTTGTCATTGTTTTCTAGTAAGACTTTTTACAAATTCTTATCATTTGGCTTAAATAATCGCGATTTTTGTACCTAGTTGCTCTATACGCTATATCCGTTTCCCCCCCCTGACGTACATTCGGAATATCTCGCACATTGTCGCTCAATTAATTCCGTAATCCCGGAAAACGGGTTTTAAGTTGTAATGTCGATATGGTGAATACACGGATCAATCGTTTGGGAAAGGCCCTGAAAAAAAACAATAAACACATAAATCCACTGGCATAGGATTATCAAAGATAAATAAACATAAAGAGTATGCATAGCCAACGGTTCCACATCAAATACACTGGACAAAATGCAATTTTGAACTCATTTGAAGACTCGATACGATGCGCATACAAAATCATTGAAAATGAAAATAGTCGGAATTTTTTGGCGAATCTTAAGACTAAGTGGGTCAGTTAAATCATTGTTAGATTCAGTGTACATATGGTTCATACATAGGTAAAACATAAAAAAATATAATAGGCTCTTCAACAAGATCAATGTCTTACCATATTCTATTTCCATCGATTTTCCAAGCATTGAGGTCTCCCTACTGCCATTCTCCACCCACCAACTTGACTAAGACGAGTAAGCTTGTATAAACTGTTCATTCTTGAAGTTATTTCCCCCGTCCGGAATTTAATTTTGCACTGACAGTTACCGCAAACAACCCAGTGTTTCACATAGTCCATGTTTATATTTATTCCAAGGCATTGTTAAGAATAACAGAAGGATTTATGACGTAGTAAACGACCGTACATAGATGATTCATTAAAAAAACTTCATAAATTCATGAGCGAAATTTTATTCTACTATTATGACACAATGTAGTTATTTGATAATACCATTTACTAAGATTTCTCTTTCTGAATATATAATTGAAATAAATTTTTTTTTAATATTTCTTTTGTTAAGCAGCGTAGAATTGAGAACTATTTTGTTTCGCGGAAGCACATTGAATTGTGTTAATCGGCGGGTTAACTGGATCTACTAAAACCCACAACTCGGTTGTAACTTTAAAAAATGAGGAATTACGCCCCTTACTTGTTCCGTGGTGCTGGTTGCATGATAAATAGAGAAACTCGGGTCACTGTCCGGTGAGAACAATGTTATCAGACTCGGCGATATCGTCCGGGGTGACTCGCCAAAGGCTCGCCACCCGGACGATATCACCTCGCCTGATAACATTGTTCTCACCGGACAGTGACCCGAGTTTCTCTATATATCAGTCACATTGTAGGTGATAACCAGTGACTGATATAGATTTTATTTTACTGATAGAACTTCATATCTCATCAGTTAGCACTAAATAAATAACTACATAATGCTGGAGTCTATGGTCCCCAAACTTGTTTGTGAGGTTGTATAGTAATGACCTGCAAATGAACTAATGCTTTTGATGGGTTTCGGGTCATTATAGTCTTGAATATGAAATCAATACAAGAGTTGTTCCCCTTAATCCATACAAACAAAAGAAAAGCTTAAAACAATCATTAAACAATATTTTGGCATACCGGGACAAGCCTCCTTGAAATTAATAATTATAAACGAAGAAAAATGAAGAAGGCTTATAATATTATGCCGTTATTTAATGAATGAACTTTACTGCGTTTTAATCAGAAATTTTCCTGATGGATCTGTTAAATTACATTATATTCTATACGTTGCGAAGTATGTTTGTATGTATGTTAAAACTACAGGATAATATTGATTGTGTATTGTATGGTAGGTTTATTCTGGAAACCATTTGATGGACCGGATGCCAGCTACATACAATGTGGTATATATAACCCTAGAAGTGTGAAGCCTGGTTCCCGTCTTGTGTTGTCTGATGCTGTACAAACTCCTCCAGGTATGCTCCTTGTTTGCCACTCAGCGTTCAAGTAAAACCTCAATAACAAAACCAACCTTAATGGAAACTAGAAAACACAAGGCTCGCTTAATAATTTTTTTTCTTGATAATTTAATAATAATTTAGGTTGATTCTAAAGTCAATGAGTGATGGATTGCTTTTTATCACGTTACTATAGTTACAATAACCAATAAAACAACATCAGAAATAATGAATTTAAGTTGTTACGTTTTTGCTGGTGACTTCATATAATTTGATTTATATAATAAGCGTCACAAGAAGTGATTCAGTGATCAGGTTTAATAATCAATTGAATTATATGCTGCGATGCTAATGTTCCTAAATGAGCAATTAAACAGATGTACATTATATCTAAATATCTCATTGTTTATATTGAAGCCTCATGGTTACTGAAGCATAATACCGGTACAGGACAGGGGGGACATGATGATCCATCTTCCGCAGAGTTCAGTGGTATGAAACCTGCGATGTCTATAGAAGACATGCTACGTGATAACACTCTACCTGGTACAGGAAGTAACCCGGCATCAACCATCGGCACCCAGTCTGATGTTGCTGATTTCAGTCAAGCTGGTAAGTTGTAAAGACAGTTCTTGTAAAATATCAGTTCTTTTCATGGGTATTATGCTTTGTGTAATTTAGTTGAAACAACGTGGTAGTGACAAAAATTAAAAAGTTATGATGACAGTGGCCATGCGGATTTCACTCTTGACTACCAAAGCCTAAGGTCCGTGGTTCGAAACCCAGCCAGGGCAATAAATTTTTACTTCAACAATTCACCCTACTAGAGATGAACTGGTTAGAAACCCAGTATGAATTGAGTGTCTTTGCTATATGCTAGGCACATTAAAGAACCATGATGTCTGTTTGGAAAGAGTGGAGGTGTTGCACCTGCTTTCCTTGTATCAAACAATGGCAGGGAGAAATAACAAATGACCACACACCACGACTATCTCAGTTAATTACAAACAAACAAACATTTAAATGTGCTACTTGTCATAACCTGGTGTTTGGATCATGTATATTTGTACATTACAGAGATGATATCTTGGGTAGATGGTAACGAGGTATTAGGTGATCCTTTGTCCCTTACTTGGATGGGAACCGGTGTAAGGGGCTGGCAAACTATAGTGGTAGACAGAGAGTTTGCCGACGGTCGTAAGGAGAATATAAGTATTGTCAGAACTGATACAATGGTAGGTTGTATTCCCTCAATCACTTTACCGCAATAGTTAGGTCTCTAACATTAAGTGGGTCAGGACTGAAGTGTTACTTTCCCTGAACAAGAATAATCCACAATGCTCCACTTTACCCATGTGTATGATTGGGTACGTGAGTGGGTTTGAAGCTAATGTGCTGAGGCTGCCAGCGAGGTGGCGTGTAACAACAGTCAACTTGTGACTTAATGTTCAGGGAATGAATTTACAATCGACCGAACAGATGCATGTCTAAAATTAGACTTTAAATTAGTAAGGTCACAGGGGAATGGCAAAGGGGAGGCCAAAGCAGTTGTAATAGTCTGATGTTTTTGTACTAGTAACTGTATGCACTAATGTACAGTATTTTTTATTTTTTGAGGTTTTGGTATATTTTATTTTGAATAACTCATTTTCATATTTACAAACAAGCTCAATGGCTTTTCAAAGACCATGCTAACAGAGTTTAAAACTACCTACTATTTAATTTACAAAAATAGACAGTATAGCATAAAAACGGTGATTTTGCCCATATGTTAACGGGACGAAAGCCATGCGTAAACATAAAGATTCACGCGCTGTTAACATCCAGTTTTACGTATGCTTATTTCAGGGCCGCGCCGGCGACTATAAACGTTGTACAGCGTCAAATGAACAGTAATTCTCGTTTTATTTCTAACTACTAATTAGTTTTGTATAATATTTCCATAATATTTAAATTTTAAATGTAAACAAACCCGCAGTATCCATGTTTTCTTTGTATTTGCTGATCCCGGAAGTTGACGTGCATAACAATAACTGGTATGATGTTACGTTTGTTTTCTTGACGTCGCCACAAAATCTCCCGCCAAAATATCATTATTTTGGCAAACAAACACATTAATTGATGTTTTGTATGCTATAATAGCGTTTACGCATGCTTTTTCGCGTTATAACATATGCAGAGTCCCTTGGGAGCGTTGGTGCCCTGCCCTGGCGGGCTCGGGCACCAACCGTCCCTCGGGACTCTGCAGATGTTATAGCCTGAAAAAGCATGTGTTAACCCTACAATTAATACAATTACATTAATACAATATACAGTAACCTCATATAATATAATAAATAAACAAACAAAAAAAACATAGTTTCACCACCTTTTTTGTGTTTCCTGTATTTTGATGATATTTGATTCTTGAGTGTACCTATAGTTTAAAATGTGAGGTTTATAAACAAAAATGTCTTACAATGGACCATCTGTTATATTCTATATCTGTTATGCCTGATGTTTGATATATCTCCCATGCAAGTTTTAAACTGTTCTTTAAACTTTCAGTACTAGGTAAGATTTCTTTCCTTTTACATAGGTATATATATTTTTTATATTCTAAAAGAACTATATCAATAGGTATGTACTCTTTTTCCCCAGATCCTAATACAAGAATTATCCTATTTATTTTAAAGTTGGGTTCCAGATGTACTATTCCATTTTTCAAAAATTGTGTGATTGGTCTTACTCTGCAACATTCCCAGAATAGATGGGATATTGTTTCTTCATGTCTTGTACAAAACGTACATAGGTCATTTGATTTAATTTTCATTTTATAAAGTAGCATATTGGTAGCTAGAATTATATGTACAATTCTTGTTTGTAACCATTGTATATATGTGTACAGTAATGTACAGTAAAATCGCATCCTCTAATGTGCTTCCATTTGAACACTAAACAAAATCAATTTTTAAATCTTGTACATTTGTGTATTATAGCATAAAAACGGTGATTTTGCCCATACGTTAACGGGACAAAAACCATGCGTAAACATAAAGATTCACGCGCTGTTAACGTCCAGTTTTACGTATGCTCATTTCAGGGCCGCGCCTGCGACTATAAACGTTATACAGCGTCATATGAACAGTAATTCCCATTTTATTTCTGCCTACTTATTAATTTTCTATAAGATTTAAACTATAAATTTAAACAAATCCGCAGTATCCATGTTTTCTTGGTATTTGCCGATCCCGGAAGTCGACGCACATAACAATAATTGGTATGACGTTACGTTTGTTTTCGCGACGTCGCCACTAAATCTCCCGCCAAAATATCATTATTTTGAAATACAAACGCATTAATTGATGTTTTGTATGCTATAATAGCGTTTACGCATGTTTTTTGCGTTATAACATATGCAGAGTCCCTCGGGAGCGTTGGTACCCTCGCCCTGGCGGGCTTGGGCACCAACCGTCCCTCGGGACTCTGCAGATGTTATAGCCCGAAAAAGCATGCGTTAACCCTACATTATAAAAACTTTATGTTGTTTATTGCTACTTTATGTACTACTGTTTGTATGTATTGTATTGTGTATGGGCTGACAGGCTTTTACATTAGAATTTGAACTTGGAAACTTGTTGCTGTTTCAGACAATAAAGAACATAAGAAGAGGTATGAAGTTGTCACCGGGTTCAGAGTATGCCGAGGATCGTATCAATGTCATGTTAAATCTATCATCTCTGTCATGTGATGATGCCGCGTTGTACTCATTGACTCTCAGCAATGGTTCACATCAGATCACAACATCAGAAAACATACTGGCCTACAGTAAGTGAAGTGAATATGTCCCCTCAATAGACTAGTGGTAGAACATCTGCTTCTTGTGTGTAAAAAACATCGAGTTTGATCCCAGACATGCCAAAGTCATTTATTAATAAATGGTACCGATATATTTCCGATATATTTTCTTTGCTTGATGCTCGACATAGATAGTTCCAGGTAACTGATGGTTTGCCTCATGTCTGGATAATGTGACTTGGTAGTCTTCATACGAGTTATTGGTGGTAGGTGTTGGAATGGCCTAGTCAGGAATAGCTGGAAGCAAATAAGTTGTACTCAGACTATTTTTACTTGATCCAACTTGCTGTAAAATATATTAGGTTCAAGTTTGATTAACTTGCCACATTATTATTATTACAATAAACATTTTATATGTTTTAGTCAAATAACATATTGAAGTTGAAGTTGAAAGTTGATTACCAGCCCTATCTCTGAAGTCACCATTGAGTGATGGCCCTTTGAAAGTGAATACTGATGTAGTTAATTTGCTTTTTATACTTTCTGACTTACAAAGTTCTTATCCAATAAAACTGAACTTGGAATAAATCTTTATTGATATTATAAATGTAGGGAGTTGGAGCTAAGAAAACGAAGTGGTCCAATTAAGCAATGTCTTTATCCCCGGCATCTACTGATGTGGGAGGCATATAATGATTGTCCGTCTGTTTGTTCGCCTGTTCGTTCATCCATCAATCCCATTGAAAATGTTAACCAAAACTTTCAAGTGTTTGAAACTCTAATATTTTCAAAGTCCATCTAATAATTGCTTTCAAACTTGGCTCACTTGTTTACCATCATTAATTCCTTACATTGTCAACCTATTGTAACACTATCCAACATTTCTACAGAATTATGGCCCCTGATTGATGTAGCTAGGACAATTAAAGATTTTCATCAGGGCATAAGCAGTCTTGTTTTCGCTGTGTATGATAATGACTATACTATTATTACAGGAACACCACGTGTATCTATTACTCACCCTAATACGTCACTCACCACGTTCAACATGGATCAGATCATGTGTGAAGCAGATTTAGGATATCCAGCCAACAATCTCGTCATCAAAGTAACCAGTAATCTTACTTCCGATAAGTATTACTATGCTCCAGAACAGTTTGTCAAGTCACAAGTCAATTCAACCTGTCAGAAGATTGTCACCTTTAATTTTACTGGTAAGTATACCATGATATATACAGTAACATATTTATGCCCCCTTCCTCTAAAATATACAAATACTGTAAACCAATTTACTTTCGCCAATACTAACTTTCGTGTTTTGCTGATTGTTGGCATATTCGCGTCTACAAATGTTTGCGTTTTTAAGTTCCCTGCAATGTCGATATTAATATTTTTAGCACTTTTGTGGCAACTTAATTTCCCGAAATTGTACCACTCGGGAACTCGCTTCAGTAAGTTTCTTGCTATGCAGTATTGCTTTTCTCATGCCAGTCAGTCTGTCTGTCCAGGTAGACCTAACCAAATTTGTTATATGCACACTGTGCTGTTTGAATGGTATATGCACACTGTGATGTTTGAATGTTATATGCACACTGTGATGTTTGAATGGTATATGCATACTGTGATGTTTGAATGGTATATGCATACTGTGATGTTTGAATGGTATATGCATACTGTGATGTTTGAATGGTATATGCACACTGTGATGTTTGAATGGTATATGCACACTGTGATGTTTGAATGGTATATGCACACTGTGATGTTTGAATGGTATATGCACACTGTGATGTTTGAATGGTACATGCATACTGTGCTGTTTGAATTTTATGAAAACATGAATTAATGTATGTGTAACTATAAGGGATGATGTATGGTTTATGGTGTATTCAGTGAGTTAAGCCGGTGTTCTCTGTGTTTCAGGTAATTTCTGGGAAACAATAGACACGTCTAATCAGACGTATATACAATGTGGTGTCTATAATCCTAGAGGTACCACACCCAGCTCTATGTTTGTACTATCAGATGTAGTACAGGTTCATACAGGTAGGTAGCTGTGTAGTACCGCTATAGGTTAGGCACACCTGACTGGTATAGCTGATACAGTCATATCTTGGTTTGACTCCCAGGTTGGGCAAGTTGTGTTCTTTCCTATGGTCAAGTCCTCTGCTAGCCCACCTGGTCTGCTGAAACATTTTAAAATAGAAATTTCAATCGAGATTCAATGCTAAAATCTCACCAATGCCTTCAATTAAGCACTGTCTGTGATTGACAATTTTCAAGAAATTGGACCCAGATCCGTTGATAAAACACTAGAGTTCACCCAGTATAGACCGGGGTTTGATTCCTGGGTTTGGCAGGGTAATGTTTTCTTGGCATGTCAAGTTGTTAGTATCTTGTGAAAGGTCAAGTTAGTACTGATTTACACATTTAATTAATTCCTGTAAAACCTGGTTGGGCATTAATAAAACAAGGGCTTGTTTCCAATATCCAGACATACACTAAGTATTTGCTGTAATTCTGAATGTTTTGATGGAGACTCAGTCTGAAAAACTCAACATCTGCGCTACATACATGTGCTTTGTATATAGAAGTGGCTGTTAGTGATTTAATAATATTGGATGCTTAAGACAGATGGTTGTTTAGTTCTGATGACCACAGGTGTGATTTTATGTATGTATGCATTTTTATTAAAGATGGCAAACAAAGCAGTGGGATTGGAAGTAGGAGTGATCCCTTCACTAACAATGGTTCCCTACATATCAGCCCTTCAGATAGAATCCTGAGAGGTGATGGAACCAGTAACACAGGAAATGGTTCAAGCTTGTCTGCAGAAACTGTAGATGTCTCAGCATCAGCTGGACAAACGTCTCATCCAGGTGAGGGTCACATGTTCTATAATTCAAATATTATTGATTCATGTACAGCATGTTATACATTAATAGTTTTAACAGTAACTGTTGCTTTGTTTCTGTATGATTTATTTAGTTGTCCTGGGTTCTATCCCTGTCTGTGCCATTGCTTTATTTCTCAGAGCAATAAATACCCATTATGTTATGCTCCATTTCACCCAAGTATATGAATGGGGACCCGAGTTGGTCAAACGCCAATATGATGTGGCTGCCAGTGGCACCAATTGTTACAGTCAACTTCTTACTTGATGATTGGTGGTAAATGTACAATCGGCTGAACAAATGTTTTCATGTCTGAAATGTACTTTAATTTATGTGCTGGATAGATGTCAGTCAAAAAGTTTGTCCGATTTTGTTCTCCTTAACTACTAGTCCAATTTCAATGAAACTTCATGTGAATACTTGTTGCCAAGCCTTGTTGTGCATTGCCACTAGTGTTAGGAATTTTAGGTCAGACAATTTTTTTTGCCAGAGTTATGGCCCCTTTTGGGAGATGAACATTTTTGTGTCAAAAACCCTTCTAGTCACTGATATAGATTCATATGGTATATTTATGATTAAAACACGTTGAAAACGGCTTTTAGGCCTAAACGTAATAGAAAAAACTTCTATTTAGTACTTTGTACCTTACAGAGCTAATATCTTGGGTGAACGGAGACTTCTACTTGGATAAACCACTGACTGTAACCTGGACAGCAAAGAACTTACCAGGTTGGCAGGATATAGTTGTAAACAGAATGTACTCTGATGGACGGACAGAAAATATCAGTGTCATTCAAACTGATACCATGGTAATATACTCATTTATATCATTAAACATTTAGTGAGTGAATAAAGTAATATATGAAACTTAACAATATGTTTGTTTTTTCTCTTTTACTATAACCAATGTTTCGGCTTTACATTAAGCCTTCTTCGGGGTTATATAAAATATTACGAAACACTCCAAAGCATCTCTCATAGTAAAATAAATGGAAAGATGTTGTCATGTGACATTATGTACATATATATCATGTTTATATTGGTACGGTATAATGTGGGCTCATCTTAAGACTTTTTATAAATAAATATTCTTAGTTGAAAAAAAATTCTTTTGACAGTGTACTTTACTTTAAATTAATACTCAAAGTGTCGATTATTTCAATATATTATTTGTTTATTGCACTTTTTCTTCAGACTGCGACCCATGGTAAAAAGCTGGCGATATCATTGACACAATCATCATTTAGTTCCAACGCTGCTAAGATAGTTTTAAATATTCCTTCATTGTCATGTGAAGATGAAGCCGTGTACACAGCCTATGTTCTTGGAAATACTAGCAGATTAAACCGATCAGAATCCGTCCAAGTTCGTAGTAAGTATTGTATTCACCCAAGTATTCCACACAGCTATGTATTAGACACAGGTAACAAGCGGGAGACATTTCAAAGAAATGGTTATAAGCAAACAAATTATGAAAATATGACAAAACAATATCACCGTATTTTCAAGATTTGTCCATCAGAGATTTGGGAAACATAAAAAGCTGTGTAAAGGATACATCAAATTATTGTTTCTAGGTTGATAAAAGTGTAGGCAATACTTGGAAAAAGTGAACCCTTTATTTTAGTTAATGTATTAAAAAAAATTCATTGTTGTCGAATTCTCATGGAAGAGTATGACCTGCCGTGACCTGGAATTGATAAGTTTCAAATCCAGCACACTCAGCACTGGACCACAGCTGTGGCACCAGGTGATTTAATTGAATGATAGTCAAGTTAAATACATGTATGATAGGATTTAATCATGTTACAGGGGATCTTTAACTGTATTAAAAAAAAACAGTTCTTACATTAAATGCATATTTCAGGACAACCTAGTGTGGAAGTAATTTCTTTCGTGTCACCGCATGATGTAAAAGGTATAGATGACATAGGTTGTAGAGTGAATCTGGGACATCCACCTGGTCAGCTGGTTCTACGAGTCTCCGAGATAAATGACCCGGCTGGTTCGTATGTGTTTTATACCGTACCTGAAGAAGTAATGGACATACAGATGAACACGTCATGTGACCATATTGTGACCTTTAACCTTACAGGTAATATTTCTGTGAGTTACTTTGTATAAGTACTATAAAACCTCGCACAAAGATCTCCTCAGTAATAGGACCCCCTCAAAATCAAAAGCACAATTATCAAGTCCATTTTTAACTTAAAATTAAACACACTTCTTTTGTAAATTACTTGTTAATAAAGTTCCTGTAAAATAAATGTTGTGTGTTTTTGGTAAAATGGTCATTCTGTGATGAAGTAAACTTGTTTCTACAAACATTGCGATGAAAACCTCTGTTTGATAGGCTTAAAAATGAAGATTTTATTTCAAGTGTTTATCCATGTAGTCTACAAATATGTACAGTCAACTCTCGTTATCTCGAACTCGCTTTAATTGAATTTTTCGTTATGTCAAAGTTTTTTTCAAGTCCCGATTTTTCTCCTTCTTTGTCTATATGAAATCTCGAGACCTATCTCAAAGTTTCTGCTTGAATTCGGCTAGAATTTTTATTTATCTCAAATTACTTTTTGGTCACGATTAACTCATTTGCACTTTAAATCTAAAGCTCATCTCGAAGTCGGGTCGAAAGCTGATCGTATCTGACTAGCATCGAATGTTTTTCACATCTCACCAGTTTACCTGTTAATTTTGCTCCTTCCATTGTTGAACAATTATTTGTTTGCAACACTTTGCACAAACATGTCATGAAGATTTGAATTGCGCCCAAAGATCAATAAACAAGTCATCTCGAACAATTATTCATAAAAACAATAATTAAAGTCAATATTTTGAAAATGGCGGCGACCCGTAAATGACAAGGAACTAGAAAACTTGCAACTTAATTATTGGATGCTGAAAATTCTATCTTGAATTTTCGTTATTTCGAAGTAATTTCCACGGTCCCGTGAAATTCGAGGTAACGAGAGTTGACAGTATTTGTTTGTTGTGTTATACTGAGACAGTTGTAAGTGCATGGTCATCCATTTTTCCCTCCCAAATTGGCCAACAACTTCAAGGGAAGAGAAAGTTGTGTGATACACTGTTGAAGGAATCCAAGTTTATGACCTTTGCTGAATAACTATTCCTTGGTTCTTTAATGTACCTGGTGTCTAGCTTCCCAACACAAATGTATGATTTTAGATGAAGAAATTATGTTTTGCAGGTGGTTATTGGAGACCTATCAATGATTCCTCTATATCCAACATACAATGTGGCGTGTTCAACCCCAACAGTGAACAACAAAGATTTGTATTATCTGATGCCATACAGTCATCAGGAGGTAACCATTGATTGATTGATTGATTTATTGGTTGATTGATTGATTGATTGATTGGTTGGTTGGTTGATTGATTGATTGATTTATTTATTTATTTATTTATTTATTGAATGACTAATTGATTGACTTATTGATTCATTTATTGATTCATTTATTGATTGCTAAGTTATGTATTCATTTATTGATTGATAGATTGTGAAGCTTTTTTATTGATTTCAAAGTTATTTTGATTTGTATGAATTATTGTTGATGCCAACCTGGGTCTATAATATTCTGGAACTGTGAAGGTCTCAGTTCAACCTCATCCTCATGCCAACATTCAGTTCTACAACCTTCTCTAATTTTCAAATTTATGCCCTTATATATGGAAGCCATATTGCTGTAGATTTTCCTTTCAAAATAACTTTAGTGAAAATTTTATCTTTGAATTTTTCCTATTTTGTTTTTGGAACAGATGGCCAGAATATTCAGCTTCCCACTAGCATGGTCTCTGACAACATCATAGGAACCCGTGATCAACATGCTGCAAGTATCCCTGGGTTGGTCTCTGACAACATCATAGGAACCCATGATCAACATGCTGCAAGTATCCCTGGGTTGGTCTCGAACATTATCACAGGAGCCAGTGAACAACCAGCTGGACGTACCCCTGGTTTGGTCTCGGACATTATCACAGGAGCCAGTGAACAACCAGCTGGACGTACCCCTGGTTTGGTCTCGGACATTATCAGAGAAACTGGTCATCAACCAGCTGGACATAATGATACTGATGCTGTGAAACAATTCCGTGATCAAGTGACAAGATTTCTAAACAGATCTGGCATGCCGATGGATATTTCTAATATGTCTAATGAAATGCTACTTAATTATGCGAGGACATTATTCCCACGTTTGGCTGGTCTAGATAGTATGGCTTTGATAGAGAGATTATCATCTATACTTAGAAACGGTTCCATGTCCAAGAATAATCCTACTGGGTTACTCTCGGGACTAATGCAAGACAACAACAATTCAAAGATACTCAGCAATTCAGCTGGTACTTTGAACTTGGACTTAATGCAAAACTTGGATTCCATTAGAAATATGGGAGGGAATAGTGCCACAAATTCAGCTGGTACTTTGAACTTGGACTTAATGCAAAACTTGGATTCATTTAGAAATATGGGGGGAAGTAGTCCCACAAATTCCACTGGAATTTTAAACTCAGACTTTATGCAAAACTTGGATTCATTTAGAAATATGTCAGGAAGTAATGCCAAAAATTCAACTGGAACTTTGAACTCAGACTTTATGCAAAACTTGGACTTATTTAGAAATATGGCAGGCAATAGTGCCACAAATGTGACTGATATGTTAAATATGCCTGATGCTAGTGATGATGTTGTTAACAGATTGGTGACCAGTGGGTTGGTGAATTCAGATACCACAGGTATGCAAACCACTAGATCCAGAATTGCTAATCTACTGCTTACAAAGCCTCCATTACGTGTAGAGTCTACGGAGGAGTTTGAGTCTTTACTAAAAGACCACAAGCTTGACAATCTGGAAAATTTACCCTTAACAAGCACCAACTTAGATAGTATGGGTATCACCCTACCACGGAATGCTGGTAATCGTGATCAGGCCACCGTGCCGACTGTTAGGTTATGGAATAACAGTCTAGGGGAAATATTCCTAAGAAGTGTGGACCGGAACAGGACGCTTATGGACAATTTAAATCGTAACAATTCAATGTTTCGAAGAAAACTTTCAATAGATGAAGCCGGTTTAGATAATGACAGCTCCTTAAGTCTTAATGATAATAACGCATCTTTCAGAACTTTCTTACAAATGCTTTCATCCAATGGATCTTTCGATGATGTAAGGAATAATTTGGAAAATGTGTCAAATTCTGTGTTACCTGGATTCAAGGGCAACAACTCTATAGACTTTGGTAATAAAAGGGAACTACTTGTGAATTTAATACCAGCTTTAAGTAATATTTCTTCTGCTGATATACTTAAAATATTGAACTCAACAAATCACCAAGCCAGTAAGTAAACATATTAACAATATATCTCTTTACAGTAATCTTATTTTGTTACATAAACACCGTGATCTTCCGTGTAAGAACAAATCAAGGAACAATGTTTTCCAACGTATGTGATAACAAATGTGCGACATCACCAGCTTTTCGTCAGCTTAAACTCATTATTTCTGATGTTGTTTTGACTCGGTAAGTAAAGTACTGTGATAAAAAGAATCCAATACTAGTCGTCTTTGAGATCAACATTTCTTAAACTGGTATCGAAAACAAATTATCATGCTTGCCAATTACTCACTTAATAACTTGTGTTTTCTAGACTCGTTTAACAAACAATATTTTATACTGGACTTTATTCAAGCCACATTATATATATCTCCTTTATATGACCTTTTTTCCCGATCATCCAGTAAATAGACTAATAACAAGGAATTAGGGTATTTTTCACAAATGACCCATAATTGATGGCAGAATGTTTAATGTATCTGTCTAAATACTATGCCAAAAATCACATTTAGTATAATGTATGGATGACAAAATACTAATTTTGCAAGAGTTGCTTCCCTTACATTATAATTTGTGCATTTTTTATTTACAATTCATTATCTCGTTTTCTTCCATCTCATTGTGTTTTCCACCTTTTGAACTTAACAAAAGTGTACAAAGTCCATGGCTCTTCAAATAGGTTACCAAGTTATTGCTTTGTGAAAATAGCCGTAAATTAAGGCCTAATGTAGCTTTAAGGTGTTCCTTACTGCAAGGTAATCAAGTAAATGACTGAGTGTATCTTGTCTTGCAGGTATATTTTCCTGGATGAGCAGTAAACCATATATCGGAGATCCGATAACAATGACCTGGATTGCTAAGGATATCATTGGATGGAATTATATTGTTCTGGAAAAATCTACGGGCAACCTGTCCGAGTATGTAGCTGTTATAGACGCAAGCACGATGGTAATTATTGAATCAAACTATGGTTTAACTCCCTATACGTAATATGGGGTCTTGTTTGTGTTTTCAAAAGCAGGTTTTACACCTTAATATTCACCCAATAAATGTTTCGGTAGTTTTTATCAATTTTTTTCAAATTCATCCAGTATTAGCAGAGTTATAGCCCTTGAAACAAGTCCATTTTGCTACTGGCATTTATTTGATTACTTCCTTGGCTAATATGAGATCTAGTCAATCAGATTTAAATACATTATACATGACTGTATAATTAAGAAAAAAACTGTAAAAAACCGTTGTATACCGAGTTCTGACGCGTAGGAATTAACCATGAAGGCCGTATGCCGTATGAACGACAAACCATTGTATAACAGCTGGTATACAATGGCTTTTGAATATTTTATTTCGATTCTAACATGATTTAAACTCGGAATTATATATTAAGCCAGTGTTATTTTACAAGATCTATGTTGTTTACGTTACTTGTTTGCCTGCATGACATCATAAAAACGACGTGACATCATTTTCATTGTATATCGGCCGATATACGACGTTATGATTTGTTCTTTGTCTAAATAGGCAAAACCGCCGATTATGTTAGAATTCAGAATATCACCTACAGGGATATTAATCTACATATTGTACATGACTGTATATTTCAGAATATCACATACGGGGATATAGATGTACGACTTTCACCTGATACAGAGTATGATCAGAACCATGCCAGGATTGTAGTAGATATACCAGTGTTATCATGTATGCACGAGGCTAACTATACAGTTCTTGTAGTGGGTAACAATATTTCCATCAACAGCACCGAAACACTCGATGTGTTCAGTAAGTTAATGCTTTTTTTTTTAAATGCAAAGGATAGCCTTTATTTGCAGGTTAACTTTCTCCTGAAATACGGCAGGCATATGAGTGTCTCCACCTGTATTTGTACCCGGGTGCTAACAACTGAGCTATGGAGGCACAAGTTAATGCATTTTACAAACACTATAGTATTGTATAGTTAGATGTTATGCTATAATTTACATCTGTAAACATTTCCTCTAACTACATACATATTTACACAAGTTGAATGTTTGTACAGGGGAAAATTGTATATCAGGCTGTTGAATACTAGGATAAAGTATATGATTTCTTTAAAACAGCTTAGCCAAATTTTATCTGCAACGCCTAAAAAGTCCACAGACACTAGGGGTCTGGACCTCGCCCCCCCTCCCCCTCCTGCTACGCTCCTGGAAATATTTTTTTTATTTATTATATATTCAGACCCATTTAGTAATCACACAAACATTTGCTGGATGTATTTGATATTAATACAAAAATCTACGTAATTCCTCTACTGCTTAAATAACACATTATTGTTATTTAAGCTAGAGAGGCATTAACGCATATATTTTATTTGTCTCAGATACTTTTAATAATGTTTGTGTTATATTTGTATGGTTCTGGGTATACAATGTTGATGACGCGGTCCAGACCCCAAGTGTCAGTGGAAAAGTCTTCTGCATTAATCATATTGCGTCAATTTTAATACTTGAATTCAAAACACGCATATACCTCAAATACTTTACGCCGCATCTGGCTCACCAAAGTCGTCGCGCTAGTTTCGAGTCACCGCATCCCGCTTTTGAAGTTGTGAGCTCGAGATCTTAAAACTGCGCGTTAAATACAGATCATCTGCATTACAAAGTTGTTTGCTGTGGTGTATTTTATTAGAAATTAACTATATATTTATACGGAATATTGATCTATGTGTATTACAAGGTATTCAACTGATTTGAACTAAAAAAATACTAACCAATACAGTCCACGAGCGCGGTTGCATCTTTCAGTACCGAGTTTGATGCAATCAAATTAGAGAGGCGGAGGTTAGCCAAAGTCTGCAATTTGTTTTTACACGTATTGGACCTCCTGTGACGCTTGATTACTGCTAACTGACACGGATTAACTGACTCGTACATATACTGTACATGTAGTTTATTTCGATGTCTGGAATGCAAATATACGCTTGGGATCATAAATTTCGGTATACAGAGTCTAATTTCGGATGTAGATGGTAATACGAACGTTTTGGTCAGTTGTCTGATTTTGCTGTCAATTGAAATTAAGAGTTGACGGGATTAAATTCTTGCGCATAATCAGTTTTCGGGAATCCATTTAAGGTTGTCCCGGACGCCGTTCTATTGAAGAGCCCTGTATATTGATTAGTTACATCAACAAATTCCTTAATCATTTAAATAACCTATTTCGATGATTAAACAAATGATTAATAACAAATGTTAAAACAGCATTGAATGTGATTTAACATACCTATATATAGACCCACAAATAGGTCCGCAGTTTACACATGATCTTTTTGGGGTATAGCTACTCGCGAATAGAGTTCCTGTTGGTATTTAGCTATACCTATCATTTTGTGGGATATTTCGGAGAGTATCGTGAAGTTGCGATAAGTGCATGGTCACTTAGAATAATAATTATCAGTTTCAGTAAGAAAACGGGTGGTATTCACGCGCCTTAAAACAAAAAACAACGGATCATTACGTATATTTCGGATAATCAAATAGGCCCGCAAATAGCCCCGCAGAAATGCGTAGTTTAAACTATGCCCTTTTCGGGATATTTCGGACAGTATGGTGAGCCTTTTTTCGGGATATTTCGGACAGTATGGTGATGATTGGTGCAAGAAGTTACGATTGGTGCATGGGCATTTACAAAAAGCCTTTTCAGTACTACGGCGCTTCCAAGCGCCGTAGAATAACTTAGACTCTGTGTTAAAGTCATTGCTGGATGTTCACTTAAACTAAGTCTGGAGTGTTAACGAAATGACAAATCAGGCCCCGTGATTATAAAGCTTTTTCCTGTTCAAATCCAGTTGAGTATGAAATTTGATCAGCTCCTAGAAATCTTTGCTATACCAGAAAATATTGCTCTGTTTGAAGGCTATCCAAGTTATATAACACTTTCTGTAAATTATGGGACATTTTACTAGTTGAAACATTTAAAGTTTGAGCAAGAAAATAGCTTTATAATCATGAGGCCTGGTATACAAACATTCAATCAGACAATCCAGTGTTGATACTCTTATTTACAGAAGAGCCATCTGTTGCCATGGTGAATGTAGGTCAGAGGTCATTGACGGATGACTTTGATGGGGTCACATGTCAAGCTGACCTAGGCTATCCACCTGGTAAATTAGTACTCAAAGTACGAGAGCAAAATGGAACTGTACAGAATTACATAGTACCTGAAAATCGTATTGACTACAGGTCAAACGCTACGTGTGATTACAGAGTGTCCTACAATGTTTCAGGTAAGTCAGAAAAACTTAAGTGTAAAAATTTATTTAAGATTTTGCAGATTTTTAACAGTGTTTTTCAAAATAGAAATTAGTTTGGGTCTACATTTAAGTTATGTATGTATATCCATAATAATTCAAGCTATTACCAATGAAAGTTAACATGAAATGTTGCTCAGCATGTGAATGGTTTTAGATTTTGCTTGTCAAAGCCAAAGTTCAATTGTATCATTTGTTCATTCCTGTTATTCTTGTCTTGTCTTTACTGAAGGTTGATTAACATGTACCGTATTCTTCCGAAGTACATTGCCCACAATTTCAACCTAGAATCATAACTACAAATTGGTTGCATTAAACACATCCTTAGCAATCTTGAAAGTCTCTGATAGGCAAATCAGGCAAAATATCATTTCGTCATATTTTATGATTTGTGCATCTGACTAATTCATTGAATGTTCTCCCCCTTGTTTTACTTGCATCCCATTCATAGCAACATGCGAAACTTGGGTGAATACAGTAGTTCTCATGCCTGGATAAAGAGTAATCAACGTCTGAAATATTGTCATCTTATGTTTGGTGTGTCTAGTCAACCATGTTTTTCTAGCTTGCAGCTTTGGTGGAAGGGCCGACAGGCATATTTGAGGGGGTGCATGTAATTCTGCAAGTACAGGAATATATATATCAACATGTGAAGTTGTATAATGCTTTTTGCTGTGATCAAGTCTCTCCAGAGTTTTTCATGGAATTTCTACCTTTATTGTTTGTTATATTACAGTTGAGAGTAGGAGGCGGTCAGAAAGTAGTAATGTGACATACATACAGTGTGGTGTACATAACCCTGATATGAGACATTCCGACACATCGGTTGTGTTATCTTCAAACACAATGTTAACAGTTCCAGGTGCGTAATATTTGTTAGAGATCCCACAATATCTAGAAAGACGGGAAAATTTGTTATATTCCTCAGAGGTGGATTAATCAGATGTGCTTGATTTTTCAGTGATTTTTGTAGTATAAAGCTGACCATATCTGTTCACTTTAGTTATTTGTAAAACCAATTTTGCAACAGTTAACCAAACTGATTTGTGTTTGTAACCATCACTAAGTCCTGGGTGCATTATCATTTATTTATGTTCTATCATTCTCATTCACCAGAGTATTCCTCTGAATGGTCTTGGACTTTGACTAACTGAATTAAAAAATGATTTGTGTCAAAAATTTATCACATAAGACAAACTGGATGTATGAAATATGTGTTGCCGTTACTTGTTTGAATGACCTTTGGGACGTCCCACAAAAAGATTCCAAACAGCGTATCAACGAAAATGTCTGTAAATTCTTGAACAAAGAAGGATGTGAACAATTCTTTCTGCATTGTGCTACACTATGATTACACTGACTAATCTTTCAAATGACAGAAAAACAAACAACTCAAAACCAATATTTTTGTTGAAATAGCATGTTTTTCTGGAGACAGGTTCACATGTACGTTTAATATTGCAGGAGACATTTGTGGTAGAGATGAGATGGGAAGAATACAGCATCCATATGAACAATGTGCTTACATCGATTGTTTCTCCCACACGAGTACACTGTGTCCAGTAGGAACATGTTTCGATACACTGTCTTCACGTTGTGTGTAGAGTAAAACATTCTTAATGACTCTGAATTACTTTAAGATTATTCACTTTTTGCAGGTATTAAATTTTGTGGATTTTTGTAATATGGCCGCAAGTGTTTGGGGTCAGAAATGTTGAGAAAATCATAATTCCAAGGTTGTTAAATAATGGTTTTGTAATATAGTTTGTCCCATTCTTGTCCATTGTTGTATGGTAACTTGTCCCTAAAATTGTCAAAAATTAATCCTTACAAATCTTAATGATTTTACAGTAAATTATGTTTGAATTCATGTACAATAATTTGAAAACATATCAAATGTATTTATATAACTTTTTTTACAATTTTATACATTTAACCATCTGATGGACATTATATTTATTATGCCCCTTTAGAAGACATTGGGGTACATTGCTTTGCACATGTTGGTATTGGGTTATTGACTCGAAAACGCTTATTGAACCTCTGGTCTACAAGCATGGTAGGAGTTAGAAATGGCCTGCAAATGGACCACATGGGTCATTGCACATTAAAGGTCACAGTGCCATTGAATATAAATGTCTTAACTCTTCTATAAGGCTGTATGTGAGGGAAGGGCATACATTTTCTACAATAAATGTTTCATGTCTTGCATTTTTATTTGTATTTTTTGTTATGTAACATTTTTAGCATGACATTGGTCTTCATATTATATCTGTATACCCCCCCCCACACACAAATAAAGCTATAAGGGTGATATTGGAGTCAGTTGGTCAGTCAATCTATTGGTAATCCTTTGGTCAGCAAGTCTGTTGGACATCCTGCAGTCAGTTGGTTGGTCATTTAATGTTACAGAACAATTGTGACATAAATTACAACCCAGTTTCAGTGATTTGAACGAAGCTTCATACACATCATGTGTAAATTTGAGATACATAATTGTTCTGTTCATTGACCCATATAGTTCTGAGTTATTGCCCTTTGACAAGTTTTTATCATATCCAAGATGGTCGCCTGGCCGCCATCTGGGAATTTCTACAAAATGTTTGTATAACAAAGCGTTATTGTGTGGGTATAAATCAGATTCAGTGTCAAGGGTCTCTCGTTATTATTGTTATTGATATCCATGTATATATTCGCATCATTCGTAATTTATATTAAACTTATATAATATATAGTTCTTCATTTTTCTATAAAACACAAAACATGCATCAATGGTCCAGTGGTAAGTGCACTAGTGCAATTCAGGTTCAATTCAAAGTCACAAAAGGTCATACCATTTCATGAAAAATTTGACATTAATGTTGATTTTCCTTCACATGCAGAGAAATTGCTGTAAGCTAATTTTAAGTACTGATTAGGATATTGTTCAGTTAACCTACATAACTAAAAAATTGTTGAGAAACGGTGTTATAACCCGAATAAACCTATAAATCAGTCAATGGTTTTACCAAGGACAAAGGTTTGAATATCAAGAAAGAAGTATATGTTCTCTATGAAATATTGTCATGGAATATCATATATCCACTGCATCTTGTGTGTGGGAAAGTTGTCGGTTGCTTGTAGAAGGTTTGTAACAGTAAATTCTGATTCTATCAACTGACTGCAATGCCTAACTGAAATACTGGTGATAACAGAGGGGGTCTGTGTAATCACCCTTTTTCTGATACACACTTATATATAGACTGTGTGGCTGAAAGTGATACAAACATCTAACATAGTTGTTAATAAACTTTATTTTCACATAGAATAAATAAATTCAAATTGACAAAAATAGAGACGGAAAATAAACTATTACATAAAAATCTAGCTATTTAGAATAGTCCATACAAAAGTCATGCCTATTACATATGTTATAGAGATTTTGGATTCAGTCAAATGCTTTGAAATAAATGAACACATGTATAAACAAGCAATGTGGCAATACAGTTATACAAACCAGGTTTTAAACAAAGGGGCATAACTCTGATGAAACTTGATTCACCCTAACAAGCTGATAAACATTTCTGTAAAATGTGATGACCATAGCTAAAACACTTTTGGTGACATAAAAAAAAGTTGACATCCGATCACCTGCCGAATTCACAAAGCAAATAACCAGGGTTTATCCATGAGAAATTCTGGTTAACAAACTAAAAGTCTTAAAGATACACATTATATACATAAAAGGTCATGTGCACATTAGAATTTATTATCACAGACAAAGTGTAAAATGAACAGATAAAATGAACAATGTATAATGGCCCTGATTGGGTTTTGAAAGGAAGTACATCCTCAAAACTTGCTTAATATATCATAATTCTACCTCAAATAAAGTAGAATGGTATTGCGATACAGGGCTTTTGTTTGACCCTTATATTAAGACTGCATTTTGCCTAAAATTTGACAAAAGTGCCACATTTGACTCTTGAAAATGTAAGCTCAATAGTCAAATGTTGCTCTTCTTACAATCCTTGTAATACATATACATGTAGTTTGTATTGGTCAGGATATTCCCTCATTTACTATTAATATATTTAAATCAGAGTGGTTGCTTCACAGATGGTGGGTGGCTGGGTATTAAATACGAAAGATGAAATCATGGTTAGTTGGTTAGCAAAACAAGA
Organism: Spisula solida; assembly: GCA_947247005.1. Classification (NCBI taxonomy): domain Eukaryota; kingdom Metazoa; phylum Mollusca; class Bivalvia; order Venerida; family Mactridae; genus Spisula; species Spisula solida. The sequence goes on from OX365956.1 coordinate 40,761,038, forward strand.
GCACTGCCTACGAGTGCTGTACGCTCGACTTTCTCGTACTTGCTAGTAACCTTGCTCATCTGTGAGTCAAAATTCTAAGAGTAACAAGGGCAGATAACTCATAAATATAGGTCACATAGTTACCAGCCTTGTCTGTATGAACTCCACTTGTGATAGTGAATAACTATGTTTAGTTGCAAGTCGATACCTTTGATAGTCTTAGAGTAATCGACATTTTTGTGTAAAGATGCAGTCAGAAAAGGGGAATAACATAGTATAAAATGCTGTAAAGAGTTGTTTTATCTAGTCAGTAGATGTAGGTCATTACAATAAAAAATTACAATCAACTTTACCAACACACACAATCCCCTCACGACAATAGCTCGACTTTTTTTCTTCGAAAAGTCAAGCTAGTAAGCAAATATTGACAAAAGCCCAATTCAAAGTCACAAAAGTGTGAACAAGAAACGAATACCTATGGCAAGTAAAGTAGAGCATAATATAGCAATGTAACCTCAGACAATAAACAAGAGTGAAATCATTCATTTTTATGGCAGTCAAATTTCAGGCATATGGTAATATGACAATTTTGCAGGGTCATAGGATAGTGAATTCGAAAAAGGAACGGAAATCCATTGTTGCCTTCTTTTATAGCCTACTTTGGAGAAAGATTAATTTTGGAGATACTTTACTTACTAAATCATTGGGATATGATTTCTTCAGCCGAGTTCAATCGTTAAAATCAACCCAAATCCTCAAGAAATAATAATGATTTTTGACAGTAGTTGGTGTGGACATTTTGTGCATCAATAAATGAGAGTATCGTAATGTGTTTTCAAATGAAAAACCTACAACAGGGCCTCTCATTACAAAGTTTCAGCTAGACAAAATTTTAATATCAACACAATATAGTGATTCAATTGACAATAGTAATCTATAAGACAACTGAATAAATAAACATACATAATTAGTAAATGGCAGCATTCATGGCGTCTATCAATAAAAATTTCAATTTTAATAATAGTGAATACACATACAAGTTTACTAATGAGACCCCTGCTTGGCCATGTACAGACAAACTATCAACTGAATGATTAAACTATGACAAACAGACACAATACCTCAGACACTCACAATGATAAAACCATCATTTTCAGATCAATTTTCAATTCAAGAGATTCAGTTCAAAGTAACCTCTCACAACACAGAAACCATAGATTATCTTCCCAAGGCCTATTTCAATCTACTCTTAGTTAACCAGTCTATATTATCATGACTGGTACTAAACACAATTCAATTTGTATGTTCCTCGGATACATGTGTGTCTCTGTAAGTTTTTACTCCATCAAATTTTAGATTTAATCTGAGTTTAAATTATAAAGTGTAACTCTAACCATTAAATTCCTTCACATTATTGAATCCATCTTTCCTTCTCACGGTGATATTACAAAGAATATTATTGCCCATCTCTCACAGCACACACTGCCCTGTTTCTGACACCAATCTTTGACTAGTACCCCTTCCCTATTTCCAGACCCCTGGTTTAGGCCCCTTATCACTCTTTGTGGCTGATCCCGCTACTTTTCTTTCAACTTTCTTCTGTTGTGTCCCTTTGGGTCCTAACTTGTCCTTGTTTGTCTCCTGACTTTGACCTTTGGAGGGGTCAACTCCCTAAAAGGTTACAACAAAGATAGTATTAATTCTTTTATGATAATTTGTCCTTAATGGTTAGTTTTTATACGCCCGTTGAAAACGGGACGTATTATGTGAACACCCTTGGCGGGCGGGCGGCGGCGTCCAGTAATTTGTCTGTTCTCTAGCGCAAAGAGTTTTCATCCGATCATCTTCAAACTTGCTGACAATGCTTATGGGCATAATATCTAGGCCAAGTTCGATTATAGGCCAAATCGGCCTAGGCCTTATTGGGTTATGGTCCTTTAATTACCAAATAAGTATGAAATTGGCCATGTCTGTACTCTTGCGCAAACAGTTTTCATCCGATCATCTTCAAACTTGCTGACAATGCTTATGAGCATCATATCTAGGCCAAGTTCGATTATAGGCCAAATCAGCTTAGGCCTTATTGGGTTATGGTCCTTTAATTACCAAATAAGTATGAAATTGGCCTTGTCTGTACTCTAGCGCAAACAATTTTCATCCGATCATCTTCAACTTGCTGACAATCTTAATGGGCATAATATCTAGGCCACGTTCAATTATAGGTCATATCGGCCTAGGCCTTATTGGGTTATGGTCCTTTAATTACCAAATAAGTATGAAATTGGCCTTGTCTGTACTCTTACGCTAACAGTTTTCATCCGATCATCTTTAAACTTGCTGACAATGCTTATGGGCATAATATCTAGGCCAAGTTTGATTATAGGCCAAATCGGCCTAGGCCTTATTGGGTCATGGTCCTTTAATTACCAAATAAGTATGAAATTGGTTGTCTGTGCTCTAACGCAAACAGTTTTTATCCGATCGTCTTCAAACTTTGTGACAATGCTAATGGGCATAATATCTAGGCCAAGTTTGATTATAGGCCAAATCGGCGTAGGCCTTATTTGGTTATGATCCTATAATTACCAAAATAAATGTGAAATTGACCTTGTCTGTTCTCTAGTGCTAAGAGTTTTAATCTGAGTATCTTCAAACTTGGTGACAATGTTCATGGATATAATGTCTAAGACAAGTTCAATTGTAGGCCAAATCAGCCTAGGCCTTCTTAGGTTATGGTCCTTTAATTAAAAAGAATGTTGGATTGTTTTTTTCATTCACCATGCCCTGAGACTCACCATGCCCCAAGACGGGCGTATTTTGGCACTCTTGTTACTTATTAGACCAGTTTTAAGAAGTAATTCATTATTGCTGATTCAGCTTTGACATAATTTACAAAATGGTCAAACCTGGTAAGTAGTCACACAATGAGAGACATTGGTAGCATATAAATTATCTCCCTTGTAAGATAAAGCCCGAGATAGACCAATTAGCACATTGGTCTCAGCTAGTTGAGATACTTTTAGACCTCACAGAAATATCCCTGTTTTTAGATATAAAATTTCTCACTTCTGTATTACCTAATATGATAGGGCCATCAAAATCTATATACCATGGTGTGTAAACAACATGTAGCCAAACTTATTATTTTATCTAAAAATTAATGTTGCAAATATTTCAGCCTAATTACTACTGTGCACAACAATCATAACAGGGATAAAAGAAGAGTAAACTGCATGATAGGACCAGTGAAGTTTTAGAGAGTAGTAAGGGGAGATAACTAACAAACATCTCCCATTATGCCAGCAACAACCTGCCTTAAGCAGCCATTTAAATTCAATTCTAATTAAGATTTTATATAATAATACAACCTGTGTTAAGAAGTCACAATTGATGTCCCCCCCCCCCCCCCCCTTCAGACAGCTTAAGACGAGTTCAACACGAGGCTCAATTCAGCTAAATCATATGTTAAAACGTCAAAAATACAGTACCTTAGCTGGATTAAACTGGACATTTCTTTTGATGCCAGGCTGACCATGTCTATGTTTATCTCCATGGTGACCAGCCGGTACTCTAGCAGCAGGTCTGGTTCCCTTGCTCATGTCAGGTTGTTTCCCTTTATCAATGTTGGCATGCTTCAGTAGCTCAAGTAGTTCCATAACTTGTGGATGTTCCGACTGAGGTTGACCTTGACTTTTGACATTGTTTAACAATTTTGTGACCTCTGCCAACTGCTCTTGTGTGAGGATTTTTGTTTGACCTTCACCTAAGATACAAAATCATAAGATTTGATAAAAGCACAAATGTTAAATTATTTTCGGAAGTAAATGTAACCATCTTGTATTTGCTACATGTTGGGACACAGTAATTAACTGAAATAATTATACAAAATTCATGACCACATATCTTACTTTGGGGATAAGTGTGTGGAATTATGTAGAAACTATATGGTAACGTTGGTTGTGGTTCTGTGGATAGTGTAAGTGTTATGCTATCATACACATAATTTCAAATTATCAAATACAAAACATACCAGCAGAGAGAGCACCTGAGGGTTGATTCTTGCTGGAGTCTGTTGATCCTTTGGATGTGTCCTGCTGAAATAATAGAGACATATTGTTGAATTAATATTAAATTTGATGATCTGTTAAGCAGTCAAGACATATTTGTAAAACATTTGCCACATACCAGCGGGCAACTAATCATTTCATGTAAAAGGACACTGTGACCATTACCTAGAATGATGTAATACCTATCTTAAAGTTAATTAAAGTTTTTTAGACAGAGGGATATGATGTCTTTTATAAAATATCAGTACTGTTTATGATAATGACATTGTATAATGACTTACTTGTTTTTCTCTTAGTTGTTGTATTCTATCTAACTCTATCTGTAACTGGGCAGCTTGTGCAGTGTCATTTAAATCCAACTCTTCTACAACAAATACAAGATGCATATAAAATCAACATAAACTACAAGGGTTTTTGACACGAAAATAGATGTCTCACACAAAATGTCATAACTCTGGCAATATTCATCCGACAACATTTTATTTACAATATGCACAACTAGGCTTGGTGAACCAACTATTCAGGTGGCATTTCATTGAAATCTGACAAGTGGTATAGGATAACTAGTGAGGACAAACTTTCAAGTTTGTGGAAGACATTCAGCACAAAATCAATACTCTCCTAATAGCCTAAGAGCTGAGGGCGATTCATTCAAAATTTGCACCAAAGTTAGTCATACGACCAAGCATTCAGAAGATTCCTCTTTCACAACTTCACAGCATCCAAGATGGTGTCAAATATGGTCGCCATTTTTCCAACATTTATATGACCAAATTTGGTGCAAGTTTAAGAGATTTGATTTTTTTAATAAATCACCATTAGCTCTTAGGCTATAACTGTACACCATTATGATGCCATACACAGCATACAGGCACTATTATAATAGAAGTGTTGGGGTTTCAGATTAAATAGCATACAAAGCATTGATGACTCAAGGAATTTTGCATTGAGGTAGACATCTCACTAACAGTTAATCATGTTAATGAAAATAGGTGAAACACCTACACTAAATATACATGGTCCCTTGTTATAACTTCATGATAAACCTCCCTACCATGTTTGAAGACCATAGACTCAAGCATTCTCAATTAATCAATCAGATATAGATTGGTCTGCCACCGTCTAGTGACGGAGGATCAAACCAACAGATTACAGTTAAGGTGGTATAAACATCTTACCATTATCTTGAGAGAACATGGAATCATTTTGTTCCTGTGTGGTTACCTCCCCTGGTGATTTGTGTAACAACTGCAATAGACAAACATATACATTAGTCTTCATTGAGCGCACATCATTTTAAGCAAATATAGAAGGACCAGCCTGAGGATGGCATGATAACTAGAGAAGTAAGGGGGCGATAACTGTGAAATTCATTTATTATTTCTTAATTATAATATTAAGGTTTTAACAAAACAGTGCTGAACATTCAAAGTACATGCATGGATCCAGCAATATTTCTCAGGTGGGGTCCAAGTAGTATTATTTTCTTTGGAGGTTGTTCGGATCAGGCTCTAAGCCCAGACAAACTTGTGTACATATATTGGAAAATCACATTTTGCCAGGGACGTCCGTACTCCCATCCCGCCTGCCTACCTCCATCCCCATCAGGATACCCGATATGGAGTTCATTGAAACTAGTCTAAAGAGAACAACACCAAGAAGATAATCAAACAGGGAAGGCAGCACAGAAAACATAAAAATACCAAAAAGGACACATGGAAATGAAGAGGTACAAGTCTTGTAGATTTACCATTTGTATATAATGTTGTAACTCTACTTGATGTGAGCCGTGTTGTTCCAACCTCTCAGATAACTCTGTGTAGTCTTCATTCAGTCTGAATATATGACTGTTAGACTGGTGACTGAGATCTTCAGTAGAATTATGTACGCTGTCCTTGTTCTGTTTGGTGGGTGGAGAAAAACTCTGACCTCCTTGAAAATAACCTCTCGCGGAATGATCTGAAACCATAATGAAACAAGTGTTAGTATGAGCAACTACATTAACTAGGTGCATTATTTGAGAAAACACCCCAAGTATGTGTTGCAAAAGCATTAGCTCAAATGCACTATGGAAAACCGAGGGCACATTTTATCTACAAATGGATGACTCCAATGTAGCCCCCAAATTTTTTTCTGGGGGTAAGATTATGAACTTAAATTGACTATATCTCATATTTAGAAGTAATTTTTAACCAACTTCAATAGCTAATAAATTATCAAAATTATTATTTCAAGCAAGCTAATAGAAGGAATCTGGGAATCGTTTGCAAATGCTATCCACTGGTCTATTACATCATTATGTACATGTATAATGCTATGGTAACCTTACAATATTGAATTAACAGTCATCTGTCTATTTGACATCCTATCAGCCCTATATGTCTGTGTGAATGTCTGAAATGTTTTCAGAAGTTTGAATAAACGATATTGCTCATTATGTAATAAACCGGTAAACATTGAACACTGACCTGCATGATTAGTTTGATGTTCATCTCGACTGTATGGATCCTCCCCTTGCTGTGGTGGGTGGAGTGCTACAGCTCTTACTCCTCCCACATCTCTAGCTCCTCCCACAGCACTAACTCCGCCCACATCTCTAGCTCCTCCCCTTTCATAATCCTTAGCACTATACATGGAATACTGTGATTGGTTATCCAATTTCAATGAAGTAGCATCTGATTGGTTAAAACTAGGTTCAGACATTTCCGTGACATTCCGAGAATTGGTCGGCTTTCTGGATGTATGATCAGAATGCGATATATTTAATGGCATAGGGTGTGAAAACTGATGTACATTTGTAGGCAAACTAAAACTTGAAACTGATTCATACTGTCTTGGATTGGTTAAACTAGAATTGGGTAACAATGCATGAGATGAAGTCGCTGGATTACCAACTGATGGTGCATTGTGGGACGTTATGAGTTGTTGTTGTTGAATAGTTTGTAAATGCGTGGACAAGAACGAGGCTAGCTCACTAGGTGATGTTAATCTTGGGGGAGGTATCTGTGAAGTATTGACTGTATTCTGTGAACCTCGAGGGGAATTTAATGCCTCCGACTGACTAGCTATCGATGAGATCCATTCAGGTGTTTTTGCAAAACTGAAATATACAAAATACTCAAGGATTCAAATATACAAAATACTCAAGGATTCAAATATACAAAATACTCAAGGATTAAAATATACAAAATACTCAAGGATTCAAATATACAAAATACTCAAGGATTCAAATATACAAAATAATTAAGGATTCAAATATACAAAATACTCAAGGATTCAAATATACAAAATAGTAAAGGATTCATATGAATTAGTTGATTCTTTTTGTTCTGCTATTAAAACGTTCCGTTGAAGTAAAAAAATGTCAATACACAATCATGCTTTAAATTATGAGAATGGAACAAAATACAAATTATTAATATGGTTTCAAATACAGGCAAATAACTCCGCTAGAATTTGATTCCAAAACTAACAAAATTTCAAGCACACAACTTCAAATATTGATAAGCATCCTTTCTTTTTTACATCAGCTCAGTTAAATACATGCAGTTTTTAGATACATGCAACACAAAAATGGTGTAGGAAACCTGCTAAAAAAAGCCAAATTCTGACAAACAGGAACTGAAATTAGAATTAATTCAAATCTGACAACCAGGAACTGAAATTAGAATTAATTTCTTTGATCGTATGTTATTTACCTATTCATATAATCTTGGAATTGTTTGAGATGTGACATGGCAGCTGTTTCCACAGATGCATCTATAGGATCATTAGGACCTCTCTCAGTGGAATGTGACACAACACTCTCTCCACCAGGGCTGGATATAACAACTTGATCCTGATTGGATAAATGTCTAGGTACTGGACTGATTTGATTGGCTAAGGACGTATCAAAGCCACCATGATTGGCTGATTGTCTTGGTGGTGTTGTCTGATTGGCTGAAGGTCTAGGAGGCGTGGTCGTGTTACCAGGTGGTTGAAATAAACTGTTTTGATTGGTTGTTGATTGGTTAGGTGTGAAGAAACTGAAGTTTACTGTAGGAGGACCTTGGATTGTTGAACTTGCCTCGTCATCATGTCCCGTTGTTCTGCTTTGTGTACGCTGAAAATACAAAACATATAGTGAGACCTCCATGAATATGTCTTTCTGGCATATGAAAATAGTGAACAATTCATGTACATAGCGTGATCAAAAGGTTTTGAGACACTTACTATAAATTGATAACTAATTGTGTAATGCATAAATAGTAATTCACAAGAAGTTTCTTATACCCATAGGACAAACAATTCCAACATCAGCAACTTTCCATAAATGTATGAGCCAGTGTCCAGGAAATCCTGCTATTTTGACCAAAAAAATTGATAATGAGATTTTCCATCATTTAAAGGAAGAATCATAATGAAGCAAAAAGCAAAATAATCTTATATCTATAATTTATATCTTGATTTTTAAGGAAGTTACCGCTATTTTTGTAGAGGCTATGTTCAGAGCCATTTTTGGGTGATGTCACAAATGTAAGAATCAGAATATATGAAAATGTACATACCATAGCTTGTGGAGTAGATGACAACATAGATAATGCCTCATTCCACTGTGACTGCATGGCATATTGTAGCTTGGTTAATATCTCTAACCTGAAGTATATAAATCAACACTTGTGTACTAACACAACAAATCAACACTCATGCAGTATATAATAAGTATATTGGATATATAAGGAAAGAGAAACCATATTAAAACACACTATATTCAAAGTGTTGGATCATGATGTAATTATCCAATAATTTACTCAGTAAACCATTAACTTTCTCATCAGAAGTCGTCCAGTCGTAGTAATGATGTCTTAGCATGCAATCACTAGGCAATCTTTTATGTCAAGACTTAGCAAGGTGAGGAGGGTAAAAATTCATGGTGAAGAACCCAGCAAAAGACAAGGTTGTCAAGGAGAGAGCAAATCCATGGACAAAACAAGAAGATGTATGCTCTAGAGCAAGACCAGTAGGTCAGTAAATAACTAACAAGATTAGTAGATTGCTTTAGAGTTTAGATTGCTCTATTTGTTAATAAATTTATTAATAAAACCTTCTAGTATTTCTGCTAATAAGTCTACATTGAAATTATGTGTTTATTTGTCATAGCAAAGAACCAAAATCCTAAATGTAGAATAAAAAATGGTCCTCTGTTTAGACATTTTGCTACTAAGACCACATTTAAAATACACACAAGACACACAGGAACAATACAAGCTATCTACACCAACACATACCTAGTTGACTCCAGTTTCTGTTTGGATCTTTTAAGTTCAGCATTTTCATTTCGATATTCAGTCAACCTGAAAATAATTTCAATTATAATTCTGAATCCTGGATGTATACAAGGGAGACAACTGTAAATAATTGCAGGGTTAACATTTTCTCTGTGTTATAATATTTGAATTACTCATCATAATAACAATACGTGCAATAAATCTAGGTATCTCCTGTATGGCTAATACTAGTGGATTTAAATGTGATTGATGACTGATATGTCGTTTGTTTGTTTGCGATTAAATGAGACTTTCAGCCAATAACCTCCACCTTGGAGTGAAGAGACCGTTGTTTAATACAAGGAATCGGGTAGGGCTACCCTAGCTCTTTTCAAACAGACTTATTGATTCTTTAACATGCCCAGTGTATAGCACCCAGACACGCATGACTATCACTAGGTTACTTACCAGTTCATCTCTAGTTGGGTGGTAACACTGAATGCCTTTAATGTGTACCAAACATATGATTTACCTGGTTTCTAATTCTTGTAATTGTCTCCTATGTTCTTCTTCCTTTTTCGTCATTTCTTCACGGAATACTGTCAGTTGTTTTTCTAATTCTTTACCGTTCTTCTTACTCAGTTCCAACATCTGTTCCCTGTGTTTCTCCTGTATATTATCCACGATAGTTTCATGTCGCTTCTGTACATCAGATATTTGTTCAGCAATCTACAATATCATTTAGAATATAAACAAAGGGCCATAACTTCGACAAAAATCCAGCCTAAAATTCCTGACAATTTGCACAACTAGGCTTGATACATAGTTTACACGATTGTGAAGTTTTAAATTGTGCAACATCCTACCAGACGGACATACAGACAGACACCTAGCACACAATCCATATGTCTCCCCCACTTTAACGAGAGACACTATTAGTTATACTAATGTTAATTTATTCAAGATCTATTGAGGAATTCTGAATCATCAATATTATTAATCACTTTTGGGAATGTTTTAAATGTTGGAACCCAGAAAAGTCGGATTCAAATTTTGATGCTGAATCCCAAGCACTGGAACTCCATTGAAGCTGATTACATGGACCAATAATTTATTACATTAAAGTTACTTTTCAAATTAAATTATGTCCAATACATTTTTAAATGGTTTTGATAGTGTTTATCATATTATTATCTACTAGTAAGAACAATTACCCTTTTCTCCATGGTAGAGCTTAGATCAGCTTCTAGTACTCTCTGTGCATTCTCAAACTTGGCTTCCATAATACCCATCTCTACTTTTATACTTTCCTACAAAATATGTACAGAAAAATATAATATAACAGCAGGGCTTTTTTCTAACCTTTTAGATTAGGCCTTATATTTTTTAATTATAACACAAACATAGGGTATCGTAACATGGAGAACTTGATTTTGTAGAGGTTAATTCATTTCTAAGGAAATCTGCATGATTTTAAACTTATTAGTCAATATCACTGATTCACAATATGGTAACTTCTGGTTAACAGAACAGATCTTTTCTTTCAACATACAGCATGGAGAAATAACATAATATGGTTAAAAATAATTGGAATTGAAAGGATGAAAACTTGCAACTGTAAAACAATGTGTTCTAACCTTTTCTCTGCATGCTACATCAAGTTCCATTTCTAGTTTTTTCACACTAGTGACAGCTGCTTGATATTGATCCATGATCTCCTCAGCTAACTTTCCTTGTTCTTCATTCTTTGTCTGTTAATGTTCAAGTGATATTTTGTGTCATTGTTTGTAAGTATTGTATATTGCATGGGTGCAATCTAAAAATTATGAAAAACATGAAATTCTGAAGAAGTGTCAATTTACATAGCAAAAACAACAAAAACAGACTTTTTGGTACACTCAAAAACCTGAAATCAGGTATCGAAATCAGGTGTATACCTGAAAACTTGCACCAATTCTAGAAAACATGCTGAAAATCAGCAGTAAAAAGAAAATAATAAATCGGACAGGAAAGGCACCACTGGCTTAACAGAAACAGCAGAACATGATAGGCACAAAAAAGAACAGTGTACAAATTTCAAAATAGCGCTGCATGAAACAGGGGTGTTAACAGAGCCAAATTAAAAATCCTGAAAATCATATGCGGCTGACCATTTTTGACAAACTAGAGGCCGTCAACCATATATAACTCAGTTTTTCAAACTTTTTATTGAAGAAAATCCTTCAGTGCAGATATAATTGACTATAACTTTGCCATTTCTTGCGATATTTTCATCAAATAACTTTTATTTTGGTCAGAAACCATAACTCTTCAAGGATAGTTAAATCCGGAATTCCGGATAAATCCGGAAAATTGACACCCCTGATGAAAGTAGCTCTGGCCCCAATCTCCCGGAGCATCTCAAGTAGAAATCTCAACTCAAATTGAGATTTTGCTCAAGTCAAGAGTATGAATATAAGATCATTCTTAAGTTTTATGCTCAAAATATTTATTGTAATATATTCAGAACCATGTATCTGTTTTGTGGTGCCAACTTTTAGAGTCTTGTCTCCCATGAAAATTATCTCAAAGACACATGGCAGTATTTGAGATTTATCTCAGCTCAGATTGAGATGCTTCGGGAGATCAGGGCCTGATCAAAATGGCGCCAAGCTATTATCAGAAATAATCACATCCACTTTGTGGCATACATAATATATACATATATGTACACACAAAGTCATACTGATACACAATTCTTTTACAAAACCTGGTTTAAATACTTTAAGACAGATGATGTTAATTCCGTACCCTTTCCACTTGTAATACTTTATTTGTCTTCTCTGATACCTCTTCAATTCTCTGTAATAATTCTTGCTCTCTTTGAAACCACTCATCTTGTTCCTATATGAACAAACAATATGAAATATAATACATGACAAAACTTTTACCATAACACATTCCATCTTCACATTATTTCTTTAATTGCCCTAGCCCGCCCTTTAAACACTTATCAATTTCTATAAAAGCTTTGATAAAACAGTACCCAGGTGGTTAAGCGTTAAGTTAAACATAACAAAATGTGATTTATATAATCTTGTAAGAACACAACACGCGATGCTACTGGATCAAACAATAGAGGAACTATCCTCATATGCAGAGTGACAAGTACTACAGCTATAGCTAAGTAAGTACCATTTTAATAAATTTTGGTATCTCCAAGTCTAGGATCCAACCAGTAACCCCCTGTTCATAGACACATAGGTAGGTTATTAGTATAAAATTAAAATGCAATTGAAAAATCTTATAAAGCCCTTCTCAAATTTGTCCTGGTAAGGGGAAGTGAAAAACACACATATACTAACTCTATGTAGACGTTTCTGCATCTGGTCGAGTTTTTTATCCAAGGTTTCTCGACCTTCCCGTAGATTTTCACATTCTTGTTGTAGTAAGTCACTCTTCTCTTTCTCACCTTCTAATAATTCTTCAGCATGGTGTTTAGCATGATCACTGCTCTGTATCTATCAACAAAAATATCAGGGTTCATTTTTAACAGAAACACAAGGAAATAAACATTTTATACAAAAAGCATCATAACATGTGTTCAAACATGGATAATAACTCTGCCAAAACCTTTTGACCACTCATTACACCAGTATGGACAAAATACTTTCGAAGATAGGTGGGGCACAACAAAATGGTTGGCAACTGCATGCCCATTCAATGAGTTTATCTAAAAACTTTTTCATGTGAAGTTAATAGATATCAGACCAATGGTCAAGCATGGACAATTTTGTGACATTCATCCATCACAAAATCAATAATTATGTCTTCCCAACTGCATGTGGGAGTCATCACAAACACAAACAGTGTTAAAAAACTTGAAACATCAAGATTTCTTCTTGAAAATCTAACAGAAAAGTAGCTTTGTATATAGTAATGCTAAGAGCTAGACGCACTCCTGCAGTGCCGAACATGCCTGTATCTTATGTCTCTCACCCTTCAGGGGCTTTCTCTCAGTCTGTCCCTCTGGTCAGATCATACTGTATATGTACTGACAAATAAAAATATAATTAGTGAAACACACGGAAAAGACGGGTCGGGTTTCAAGTGTGATTTATTGATCCAACATGTTTCGGCTATTCCATAGCCTTCATCAGGGATATGTACTGGTAGAGGATGAACATGCACCCTTGTGGCTGCAACACTATTTAAAGCATCTTTGAATGTGCGTGTCATAAGAAAAAGGCTCAATATAAATCTGGTATATTAATTTAATTATTAATGGATGAACCCACCTTATCTTTTAGTTGATCTATATCTTGTGCCGCTCTCTCTTTTTCTTGTCTTAAAGCATCTACAGCCTCTGACATATCATGTTCAAAGTTACTGATCATCTGAAATACAACAAATCTGTATAATACCGTACAAGCCAAGTATAGATCACACTTTTATCAACCCAAGTTATATCAGGCAGTATCGCATGTATTGTATTTTTCATCAAGTTTTTATTTTCGCTATCATTCGCAAATTGAGTTTCATGCAAATTCATAAATCTGCATAAAAATACTTTCAAAATAGGAGACCTAAATCGAAAACTTCAACTGCAGATTTGATAAATTTCCAATATAAGTCTGTCACCAAAATTCACAAAATCAAGCTTACACAAATATGAAGTATGAGATTTTCATTATTAATATTGATAACAGTACTATACTGTGTCAGTTATCATTACCTGTTGTTGTTGTTTCATATTATTCTCTATTTCTTCTTTCTCCTTCTGTATATCTGACATGATATCATCTTTCTCCTGATCACGTTTCTTCCATCCTTCCATAACTCTAGCCAGTTGCTGCAAAACAATATAAGCACATTTTACTGTTTGTTCAGTAGGAATTTATGCAGTTTTTAAACAATTTACAAGTAATCTACAGATGCTGTTAACCTAACCAGTTTTCCTGGACTGTACCTAACCCGTATTAACTCAGGGTTCAACAAGGAACCAGCAACTTTTCCACAAGTGATGGAAAATCAACATTGGTGTCCAATTTTCATGGAAGGGTATGAGCTACAGCAACCAGGAATCATACCTGGAATGCTGGGTTACAAATACAGCACACAAACCACACATACCACATGTATATGCACTGGAAGCCTATTTAATGCAATTAAATCTTTCAAACTTTAAGTTTCAGGGCAATCAATAAAATTCATGTACAACTTGATCTGCTAGACATCTTCAAACTTGGAAAATATAAGCCACCTAGCAAACTGGTGTAACTGTTCTGACATTGACTATAATATACACAGCTCACCTTATCTAACTGTTCTATCATCAAATCTTTCCTCTTATCAGTTGACACGGCAACCGCAACCTGTTGTTGTGTCTCCAGTAACTGTAACATAATCATACGTAACAGTAAATCATACATGTTTAACAAAATATATCAGTAAGACTGATAACTGTGTAAATAGTAAAGTTAGGGATGTTTGAATTATAGTTAAGTCAGAGCTCTCCACAAGCCCCAGCAGTCAGTGATTTCACTGGCTACTCAGCGATTTCTACATTTCTTAAACTAAACCAGTTTAAAGGAGTTCAATGTTTAATATAATAAAAGTTAGTGGTAGTGGTTAAACACGGACTACTTTTTCACAACCACCATTTACATTCAAATTTAAGGAGAGCCCTGGTTAAGTATGAACATTCCCTAGAGGAAGTAAATCTTCCCATTTAGTTAATCTCTGCAGGGGTGTCAACAGGGCCAAATTAAAAATCAGGAAAATCGTATGCGACTGAACATTTTTGCCAAACAAGAGGCCTTCATTGACATTGTTTCCATAATTACCTCAGTTTGTTTTAAGTAAAATCCTTCAAAGCAGATAAAAATAACCATAACTTTGCTATTTCTTGAGATATTTTCGTCAAATAACTTTTATTTTGGTCAGAAGCCATTACTCTTTAAGTGGATGACAAATCTGGATAAATCAGGGAAATTGACACCCCTGTCTCTGATTAAGGGATGCTAAGAATAAAATACTGTATAGTTCCAAGTATTGCCCACACTATTATCAACATAAAATCAGAACTATTTGGATATGTCCTACACACAGCTTTAGACATTTTCAAAGTCTCTGATGGGCAAATCATGGAAGGAAATATTCTTTAGTCTTATTTTCACAACTTTTTGAATCAAATGTTCTTTAAATCTTCTCCCAGTTTTTACACAAGTCCAATACACAGCTGTGTGCAATGTTTAGGTGAATACGATAGCATGGATACATATGGAGGTATGGACATAGAGGCCCACGTTTTAACAAGCACCATAGGTGTTAGAGAAAGGAGGTTTAAGGAATTGTTACCTTGACATTCAGCTGTTGTATATACTGCTCACAATGCTGAAAGCAAATAGAAACACTGTGAGATATTTATCTGGCAGTCTTAGCAGTCTATACATATACAATGACTTACATTTCACTTTTACCACACCAACACTTTAATGTTACATTATGCCATAGTAAACTACCAAAAAGACCAAAAAAAATATTGTTACTTTAACGTTATTTGCTTTGGGAGCGGGAGACTTTAGGTTTGATTCCTTAACAGTGTTCATTCTGGTATATCAGCAAGTGACCTGAGAGATGCAAGCCAGTTGAATAATGGTGAGCTGAAAAACCACCGTACCACAGAAACCCAGTCATTACCCAGTTACCACCCCTGTCTTCAACTTTTACAAACACATTTACATTGATCTATAAATTGTCTTTAAACTACAGTCAGGTCTTGATACATCGATACATTATATACTGGAATATTCATATACTGCCACCATTTTCATACAGACAAATGTTTTCCAATACTCTTTCTATCAATCAGTACAGTAGAACTTCAATGCCTCAAAAGGTTTTGCCAAGAACACCCTAGCAATTTAGAACAGGTTCTTTGGTCCGGCCAAAATAATGATGTACTAGTATGCAGTACAAGCATTAAGGTGATTCCCAACTCTTAAACTTTTCTGTACAAGAGGTATCAAACAATTGATTTTTATGAAGAACACACTCATGATGGTGATTGTGCAATCCCATAACAGTTTTGCTCGGCTAGTTTTCAAGATATTTTTAGATTTTGGGGAACCCCCCAAAAAACTGATATTTGCATTTCACCGAAAAAGTTTGACATTCAATTACATGTAACTAGGCATACACGAAATTTCGTATATACGGAATCACAAGATAACGTTTTTTTAGACTATGCATGTTATGTGTATTTTTAAATGATATTTTAAAAAATGTGATTTTTCATTTTTAAGTTATACGAAAAAAATTAGTTGAACAACATACTGTTTTCGTACATGCAACCAGTAGAGTAACTATTGTAGTAGTTTTGTCCCAAATTGCATGTCAGATGCTTGGCTAGATTTTTTTATTGACACTTTAGTGACTTCGGAAATGTCGAAAACCAGGAGAGTCTACAAAATACATCAACGTTTTGAATACGTTGTATCCAGTTTTCGCGATAATTATATTACGTTTCACATAGGTTGTAGCTAGTATTCGCGAGTGTTTGTGTTTCAACGTTTGGAATATATGGCACATAAAATTTCAGCTATAGCTTTATTCTGCAAGCTTATTATAGTATAATATAGTAATAACTTTACAGTAAATTCGCGATTTTAAGACATGAGAACATGCCCACACATCAATTTTAAGTTTTTCGTACTATTTCTTCATGGAAGTCAGACGCTTTCAATACGTCTGATTTACACTGATTTCTAAACTTCTGCTCCACTAAAGAGTTTAGAATCACTTTAACAAGTAGATGGCTCTAGTATGCAGTACAAGCATTAAACAAGTAGATTGCTCTAACTATTTTAATGGTCCTAAGGCAGTTTGACGCATCTAAGTTGTACTGTATACTGACGTATTTATTACAATTAAATTTTGCTTGGAAACAAAACTGTGTTGTTGCGTCGAGACGTGACTGTCGTAGATTTCCAATTATTATGCTTACCTTTCTTCTGTATCGTTCTTTCTCCAACATGTCCCTTAATCGTTGATTCTCTGCATGTACTGAGGGATCAGAACGTGATACGTTACCACTATCTGTAAAATACTGCGAGGAGAAACTAGGGAAAGTATCCATAATGTCATCTTCCCCAGGGTTCCTAAATAATCAAAATAAAACTATGAACAGACACCAGAATAAACAAGCGAATTCGTTGAATTGATATCCCCTGCCTACAGGTTATCAGTATTATTGCACAGTTTGGAATGTAAGCTTCCAACGGATAACAATTGTTCAATAAATCAAGGGCAATAACTCTACAGAAAATTAACCAATAAACAACAAACCCCCACCCACTGGCGGCCATGTTTTTTGACGAATCATGACAAAAATGTCAATTTCGACAACATCATTTCAATACCCCCCACCGATGAAATCATGATAATAAGTAAGATTCCGTCTAAAAAAACGGTCTTGCATTTCCTAATAATAGTTTGCTTCTTGTTTGTTTGTTTTTTTTGGGCCCCAGAAATCATCCCTTCCCCCACAAGCCTTACAATATGGCATTCCAACAGTCCATACAAAATAATTTTCACCCTTAGAAATACACTTATACATACACATAATATTATGCAGGTATATTGCTGATAATCTTAATAATGATAGTTGAATACCACAAGTTTACAAAAGCCACATTGTTGCACAGGCCATGAGGCAAAACTTGTTCCTCAATGTAGGAATGCTAGTCCTTGGCAGCCAAGTTATTTTACAAAACCAAATAAGTATTATGGTATCTCACCCAATAAGCAACATTTATGAAAATTTGTAACAGCTTTTTTTACAAGAATCAGAACATAATGTCATTAGAATAATTGTGAACAAAATGAGGGACTATACGAATTACCTTAAGAGATTCCATGATTTCTCCATAGGTCTGTGTTGATCCCCACCATCAACACCAAATCCAGCAATAATGTCTGAATGTTCAAAATGACTCCGATCTGAAAAGAAAATAGGTTAAAATATTGCATAATAGACATTACAATTAAGGCAACATCATCAATATTGACGATGCAAAAAATGCAAGCTCTTTATTTTTTCATTGTAGTCTTTTCGGTAGTACAGCATAGAGAGACAACATCAAACTCTTATTACTACATTCTTCCAATTATGTCCCTCACTATTATCAACCAAGAATCATAACTAACAAGACTGTGTTCAATAAACACTTATGCCCCCTGTGGAAGCCTTGAAATTAGGTCAAGGTGAAGGTCAAAATGGGGTTAGGTGATACAGGCATGTGGAGAGTGTTCATATACAACATCCATGCAAGTATGAAAGATTTGTAGCAAGCCATATTAATGCTAGAAGAATCAGTCAATTTGGGTTAACTGGAAGGATGAACAGACAGGTGAATCACTATCGATACGGGGGCATAAAAATTGGCTTCTTTACACAGCTTTAGGTATTTTCTATGTCCCTGATGGACAAATCAGAAACTGCCATGTTCTTTCATTGTACATTGTGTAAGGTATTTACATGACTTTTTCTTTGAATCTTCTCACATGTTTAGCTTCAGTCAAATACACAGCTGTGTGCAATACTTGGGCGATTGCTGTATATGTGAAATCTTAACACATATGTATATTATACATCACTGTAGTAGAGATACATGTATGTATCATGGTAAATAGAATAATGCATTCTATTATCTGAGGAATTATCATCATAGAAGTATATATGCTAAGCAAACCGCTTTTTATCATGAACTAAATAAATAAACATATCACGATAGCTAGGGGCAGATTTAACACAAGATCGTAAGATAAACAATTATAATGATTTTTATTACAATCTTAATGCCTTCCCCAAGGATAAAACTAATTAAACGAAGTCACAACCAATGTTCTGCCTGAAAACTTCCAAATTCTAGTCATTTGTAGTGCGCCCAGGATAATGTGAAAGGCCGGAATTTGGTATGGTCCACAAAGGTGGATTACAATTATAAGCACCAATTATCAGTGATGTTTTGAGTACAATACTGACCTTATCTGTTTAATATATAAGTGATTTGTAAAACCAATTTTGCCACAGTTGACCAAACCGATTCATGTTTGTAAATATCACATTATCCTGGGTGGACTTTACAAGGGTACCCAAATTTCACAAAAATGTGTTATGAAACAAAATAGGTTAATCAGAGACAGACATTAGATTTACTGGGGTCGCTACTTAAAAATAAAAAATAGTACCTTGTGGATTCATCTGGTCATATGAAATTTTCATCATACTCTGTAGTTGATGTCTGACCTCTTCCATACCCTTAATATCCAGACTTGTATCTCCAGTGTTCGGTACCTGTCAAATTAGTGTTCATTAATTTTGACACTATATGTGAGCTGTTATCATGCTATTTGCATTTTTGACCAGAGGTCTTGTATTGCAAAATAAATATTGGCGTTGTCAATCATTATACATACATTACATTAAAAAGTGGATGAACTTGTCATTAATGTATCAATCGATTATTCAGGTCAGTCACTCGTGTACATAAACATTGCACTTTCTCTAATTAATGTCTTATTTTAATATAAATATATATTATATGAATTAGTATGTATGTGGCTTAGTGAATAAAGCATTGCTTTTCACTACCTTTTTCTGCCATTAAGATGTTTGAAACCATAAAAATACAATGTTATGATACTGCAATGTTTGTATACAACTTACAAGTGACAGATCTGAATAAACAGGCTATATCAAACATTTACAATATTTATATACATATAAACTGATTACTACAGGGGTTCTACTGTACCACAATGCCCAATCCTGAAATAAGTTGGAAATGTGTGTCTGTTGCCATTAGCACACACCCCTACACCAAAACTCAGTTCAAACATTGTCCTTTCGTTAAATTTGAGCTTACGAAATTTCAAATGACCATAACGTTGTCAATTCTATGATTTTTTCATCAAATAACTTTTATTTTCAACAAAAAAAGTTCCTTCTTTCTTCTATCGCAAATCCGGATTTCTGGATTATTCCGGAGTTGTATGACCCCTGTTACTAGTAAGTCATGGAGAAAAAAAACCAGACAGTTTTCCATGAGTGAACTAAACAAAACGAGGTGTGCTAAAATTTAATGTTAAACAATGTAGAAAATTCACTGCTGTCTGCAAAATGCCTATGTGATTATGTATAGAGCTAGCAGCACACACAAATACACTACACAACATGTTCAAAGATTATGAAAGCAATATCTACAAGGCCTGAATATCTGTGTCATCAGTGATACATAATTAAGCAACAAAAACCTAACTGATGTTTCTTACTAGCAACAAACACAAGGGAATTAAAACTAATTTCCTGACCACTTTTATTTTAAACAGGGCCGTCATTGTTAGTGGTGAATATACACACAGTACTACTAAGTCAGTTGACAAAGAGCAACAACTCTTAAATCAGGGACTGATGCAGCATCTAAATACAATCACAAGAAGTTAAAAATTAATTCTATGAGAACTTATACAGTGATCGATTCAGTAAATTCCTGATAATTCACCTTCGAGTTCCTTGACGAAGTCTGAAGCGTGGAATAAACTGTCCACAAATTATATACTAGATCTAAAATATTCAATTATTAGAGATTTCCCATTGAAATCAATGAATTTTCAATACAACAAAATCGCTATTCATTAAATTCTGCTGAATTTTAATCTTAAAACTAATGAAACAATAGATGTTCGTAAACACGTATGCCCCCATGGAATGGTAAAGGTCACAGTGACCTCGAAGGTAAATGACCTACTGACCTCAAAATCGATACGAATCATCAAATGTTTATGACAAACCTCCATGTAAAGTTTGAAGATCCTAGGGTAAAGCGCTCTTGAGTTTTTAAATGGAAACTATTTGGTCCTTGGACAGACCCACCGACATGTGCATTTAGCAATATGCCCCTCATCAAAGATGGGCGGCATAATTAAAAAATTTGACTAGACAAAAACAGGAGAAAAATCAAAAGCTAGCAATCTACCTGTCTAACACTTGACTTATGACGTGGCTGCTCTACTGGCACGGGACTAGTATTTTCTACCTGGGTAACTATTCGTCCTTGACCATAGCCTTGACCTTCATCATCACTGTGCATGCTACCATTGTGACCTTCACCATTAGAAGCTGTTCGACCTTGACCTTTGTTCATCATCTGAACTCTACCATACTGACTTGGACCTTGATTGAATGCTGATGTGTAAACATTCTGATTATAAGATCTAGATTGTGAAGAACTATCGCCATTGTTCTGCATATTTCTGGATTGGTTTACACTGAATTTTTGTCTTTGATTTAAAGAGTCATTTGACACTGACTTAGGCTTCGTCCTGTCAGATGCCTTGAACTTTGGACATGGTTCATTAGTTGTAGGTTTCTTTATTCCAGAATCAGCACTCAGTTTGCGGGAACCTGAACATACTACAGATTTATTTTTAGATACTGGATCGTACGGTTTCTTAAACTCCTTCCCCTGACTGGCTGTGTATGACTTAGATGATGCAGGAGCGCTAGAAACAAACTTTTGTGTTGCCTTATTTCTTTGTGACACGGTCTCTTGGAAGAGTCTAGACGATATCTGTGACTGGGATTGGCAGATTCCTTGATTAGACACGGAATTGTTTGAGTCAGTTGTTTTTTCCATATTATTAGATTGACTGAGATTCATACTGGAACTTGGATTATCATGATTAACTTGAGTTTGAATAGTTTCACTGGATTTCAGATAGAAATCTTTTGCATCAGAATTAAGTTGAGGATCAGCATGGTTTACAAGTTTATGCACAGACTCTTTACCAATTTGACTGTTTTCATTTAAGTTACTTTTCACAGCATCAGCCTCAGACCTCTTTTGCTTTGTGTGGAAACCATAGTCTGCAGATGAATTCTTATCAACAGCCTTTTTGTCACTGGAGTCCTCGTGATCTTTAGATGTATCGGGTACTAACTGACTGGTCTGGTTCTGTAAAAGATCCATGACTTTGCCTCCAGCAGCTTGTGAGGTGTCGTCACTTCTATCCGGGCCATCAGTACCAGATCCAGCAACATCAGGACGACAAGATGACTGATGGTCACCTGCAACAAATCTCTCATCGTGCGAGGAATTGGCCGATATTGTATCATACGTAGCTTGAGGAAGTTTCACTGATACATGAGTTTTCTGTAAATACTTCATTGGTAATGATGACATTTCTGAACTTGGTGTTTCTGAATCAGGTAGTGGTAGCAACTTCTGTGGTTTCTCATCCAAATCATTATCAGATCCATCACCTTGACGACCAGCCAGTTCAGTGCTGTCACCATGGTAATCTGATTTATTGGTAGGGTTAAATCTTTGTGCAATAAATTGATCACTAGTTACTTGCTCAAAGTATTCATTCAGATTTTTTGGAATTGTTGCCGGATTGAAATTATGTACAGGTTTTTCAACGGGCATAAATGAATTATTGTTAACAGCATTCCCATAGTAGAACTTTTCCTCGGAGTTTCCTTTACCTAAAACTTCTCGATTAAAAGATGGAGCATGAGTAAGGTCTTTAGATGGTGACATAACAAACTGAATTTCTTCAGAGTCTTCTTTGTACTGGACTTGACCTTTAGGTGAAGGTCGTCCTCTGGGTGACTGTTCAAATCTAGGAGACTTCTGACTTCTTGGCGAGGTGTAGCTTTTTGAATATGGGCTATTTAGTCCAGGTGAGTGCAATGGGGGAGTCTTGCTTTGTATTTTCCTATCAGACATGCGGTAATTTGAGCCTAAAGGAGAGAAAATGTCACTATTATCACACATGGCTTCCTGGTTTCCAGTTTTTCCGACAAAGTTATCCATGAACTCTTTACTCAAACCGTGTGTGGAGGGATGAAATGGTCCAGTATTAGCCAACTCATTGTCCATTTCACCTTCGAGTTGTCGGAATTCTGGAGTTACACTTTCCCTCATTCCATTGATTAGATTATCTGATTCACTTGAGTCACTATCACCACCGACATTCTCATTATTCTCAATTGTTTGAAACCTATTTTCAGGTAATCCACTATAACCATAGCGATCATTCCCAAATTGTCCATTGTCTGTTTTATTAGGTGTAGATACCAATCGACTGCTATCAAAGTAACTATCCTCAACATGTGAACTTTGATCAATGTCAGAAAATGTTAACGTCCTTACAGGAGCAAATAATTCCCCAGATTCGCTCAGATTTGGAGGAGCAGCAAATCTCTGAGAAATTGATGTTACCAAGGCAGGGCTACCATCAGGACCAGAACGCTGATTAGAGTTAGACATGATTACATCTGGTTGAAAACTGTCACCTCCAAATCCACCACTATTCCTCCCTGCCATTTTGACTTCTTCGCTAACCAAAGAATTTAAGTCAGTAAATGCTCGAGGAAAGAATGAGCGATCAGTTCCACTTATAATGCCTGTCTGGACACTTCCTGTTTTCAAGAACTGTAGAAAACTGTCAGTTTGAATGTTCTTAATAAGTGCTTCCTCCTCGGAATATTCTATCATAAAATTACCGACCCCGGTGGGTGAAGATGGGACATCATCTTCTACGAAGCCATTCATCTGGATACAGACACTAAACCACACACAGTAGATCTTTGCATGTAATTCCCAATATTTTCAACAAGTAAGATTCTCTTCTGTGTCAAAATTCAATCAGATTATAGCCACACTAGCTCTACCTGCAGAAATAAAAACATAAATTAATCATAGTAACATTCATGTCATTCTGTAGAAAAAAAATAACATGTAGTTTTTAACTTTTTTAGTATTATTAGTTTGCATTATTATGATTAACAAGTATTTATATAAGTGTTTTGTCTTTGAAGTATATGGATAATATAAACAACTTGACAATACAAGAAACTGTCCCAATGCGAGAGTGTTCTAGAGGAAAGTGTCCTAACAATAGGCAGTGATTGCAGTAATTTATCTCATATCTGAAGGTGTGACTGGCATGACATCCGACGTAGGTATTCATACATAATCATAGACCATCGATAGATCATAGGGATACCAAACTACAACTGGTGTGTTTAAATTAAAACTTAAACATTAAGGGAGAGTTGGTTGTCGAAGTGATTGTAGCCATTCAGTGACAGGCCCAGTCTGATTTGATCTTTCGTATACAATTACAGATTTAATTTTGGTTTGTAATTGTACGAAGAATGACTCGATCTCGCAACAATATAATGTTAATAACTAAATAGGCCATAGTCGAACTAGTGTTCGGGATTTGACCTTATATTCTGAGGAGGAAACCAGGAGTTTGAATAGCCATTCTGGTAAAACCAGTTCACATAAGTGTAGGGGTTGACCCTGACATGTGAGGCACAACTTTTTCCCATAGGTTACTAGTAATTTAAAGGCAGTGGCTAGCCGTTCGGCACCGGACGACTAGACAGCGAAATTAGTCGTCCGTCATCGGACGACTAGCAAACGATACATGCATTGGCTAGGTAACTGTCATTCTATTTCTATGCATTAGGCATCCATAATTTCAGTTATTTTCTTGTGATAAGTATCACATATGTTTCTACCTTGTAATAAACTACGAATTAAGCAAGACAAGTTAGTGCATTTATCTGCATCCATTTTGTGACCGGCCGTGTATCTCCGTATAATGTCCGCCATATTGGAAAACAATCAAAGTATGCACGTTAATTTGCCGAAGTAACACAAACAAAGATATATGGCAATTAATTACTTTTCATTCGCAGTTTTAATAGCACATATATACAAAACAATACAATTACAATTGTATTTTTTTGTAACTTTTAAATATAATATACAATCAGGGAGTTTAGAATATGTCCCTACCATGATACGATTCATAAACGGTAACATTGTTTTCACGCTATTATAACCAGTGACATTCCAAACTGTCAATTACCTAACACAGCAATTTCATTTTTTCAGCATGAAGTGAAGTCATATACTATCCCCATCCTCATAATACTGTAATTGAAACTTTCTATGTTCCATTACTACTTCTATTTCTAATGCCGGACGACTAATTTCGCTGTCTAGTCGTCCGGCGCCGGACGGCTAGCCACTGCCTAATTTAAATGGTTGAGTCTCAATCTTAAATGACAGAAGTTTGTAAAGCTCTTTCAGCAATAGACCATGTGATTCTGTTAACATGCCCCGTTTATTGCATTAATAGAAACGAGACTACCTTTTGGGTTACCAACCAGTTCATGAACTTCATGATCATCTCAGTTGGGTGGAAAACACTGAAAAGCAGTTCTGAAATTTCCAGTGCCCCAGTCGAGATTCAGATTGGACCATTAGGAATCTTGAGTGCTAACCACCCGACTAGCGTCATACAAATAGACAGCAGATAAAATGTTGGTAGATAAAATGAATCAACATTCAATTGTCTTTGAATTGGTATTGTAGCAAAACACAACACCGCAAAAATTGTCAATATCGCGAAAACATATGACATAATCGATAATTCACAATAAAATCACATTTGATGCAGCTTTTCCCATTAATGGTGGGTTGTAACAATACATCTTGACTATTGCAACAATAATTACAAACATACATGCTCAACTTTTGTTTAGATGTGCCCCTTTCACTTTATTTCTCAGTTCTTTCGATTCCTGTCAAAACAAATCCGAACCGAGGCTGGCGTTCAGATAATTCGCTAACGAATAAATATAAACTGTAACGGAAAATTGCATTTCAGATAACGCATCCATCCAATCAGCGAAGATAAAATCCGCATGCAATTTGCAAAATTATGGTTTGTTTTACAAAGACACGATATCTTGTCTACACATTGAAACAAAATAATACCAAATTTTCTAATATAAATCGCTATAAAGTAATTAAGGAGGAAAAAGTGCACCAGACGTGAGACAAGAACCAGGAGCTATCCGTTCCTGCTCCAATTAGTCCGTAGATTTTGGCAACTGTATACTTGCCGGGAGCCTATTGAATCCGTCTGCACAGTCACTAATTATTGAGGGTGAAACCCCCCTTTTCGGTACGCGGGATTCATGGCCTTTTTAGGTGGTATTCGGGATGCAAGAGCGTCACGTACGCGATACGCAATACAATGCCTATTGGTATTCAGTACGCAATATTTCCAAAATAAACTGTTTTCTTGAACAAGCATTTAAGCTTTTTAACCAATTTAGTGACAACAAAGCAATGAATTACGCTTCAAATGCGATTTCATGTGTGTTGAACTAAAAATGTTGATGTACATAACGTTTACGGACCTAAGATAGTGTTCAATAACGCTAAGTACTAAGTTACTTCAAGTATTTTTAACTTTACTAGTGAATATTATCAAGTAGAGAGCTAGTATGTGTGGGATGCATTTTTCTAGATCGACTCCCTCGCACACTAACTTTGTCAGTGAATCTTATCAAATTGGGATGCATGCTGCTAAGATATACAATGCACTTTTTGTGCTGCTCAGATAAACAACGTTTTTTTTCTGGCTCGCTTCGCTCGCAAAATGCAGGTATCAAGAAATAGTATCAAGTAGAGAACGTGTTTGTGTGTCATACAGCTCAGATACAGAATATGTCAACACTTTTCCTAGCTTACATAAGCTTTGCATTTTGCTTACTGAGTAGTAACTTTGTCAGTTACATAATCAAACATAGAACGAGTCTTTAGCATGCTGTTCAAACAGCAATGCATTTTTCTAGCTAGGTTAACTCGCACACAATTTTTATCATTGAACATTGAACATTATCAAGTAGGGAATGAGTTTGTGTGGTAGGCCTACATTGCTCAGCAAAAACGAAGCATTTGTTCTAACTCGCTTCTCTCGCTCATATAAAGTAGAGAATGATTTTGTGCGGCGTACAGCTAAGAAAATCAACACATTTTACCTTAATTTATCAGTGTATAATAAGTAGACAACAAATTTGTGCGATAGTAATGCATTCTTTTATAGCTCGCACAAAAATCACTATACAGTTTTTTGTTACATGAAGAGATGAATGTAAAACACGTATACTCCCATGACACAAAGACATTTGACCTACTGACCTCACAATAAATAGGGATCATCTGCTGTGGATGACCAACCTCCATGTAAAGTTTGAGGATCCTAGCGTTCTTGAGTTATTAAACGGTAACCATTTGGTCTGCCGACTGACCAACAGACCGACCGACATGTGCAAAACAATATACCCCCTTATCAAAGATGGGGTGGGGCATAAAAAGTCCCAATTAACCTTCATCAGAAGGGAGCACATCCCCTTCTCTAATCGTCCCAGCGTCACTTCCTCAAGACCCATTTTCGCACCCACTTTTGAAAAAATTCTAGTTACTACCATGATGCCGCTCAGATGAACAATGCATATTTAGACTCGCTTCGCTCACACAACAACTTTATCATTATCAAGTAGAGAAGGAGTTTGTGTAGCAAAATTATAAGATAATCAATGCAATTTTCGAGTTTGTGTGGTAGGGCGTTATTGCTAAAAAAAACAATGTATTTTTTTCTAGCTCGCTTCGCTCGCACAATAACTTTCTCAATAGTATCAAGTAAAGAAATGCGACATGCTGCTCAACACATTTTACCTCGCTCGCACAAAAACTTTCATCAGTGAATATGTCACGTGTGTGTGGTATGCTGCTCTGATAGAAACGCAATCTTTATAGCTCAGACAATAATCGTTTTAAACAGTTTTATGTGATATGATCCTCAGATAAGCAATGCATTTCCCCTAGAAAAATATCAGGGCAATAAACCCTAACCACAGGAGAAGAAGGGGCACACTCCCTTCTCTAATCGTCTCGGAAAGTTACCTCTTCAAGACTCAATTTCGCACTAACTTGAAAAATCCTAGTTACTATCATAATGCCGCTCAGATGAACAATGTACTTTTTCTGGTTTGCTTCGCTAACTCTTTATTAGTAAGTACATGTACGTGTATTATCAAGTATAGAACGAGTTTGTGTAGCATACCTCTCATATAAGTAATGCAATTTTCAGGCTCGATTCGCCCGCACAATTACTTTATCAGTGAATATTATCAAATTGAGAACGAGTTTACGTAGTATACTGCTCATAATTATGACAATCACGATTTCATACAACGCCATTGCTACATTGGTTCTTGTATTTGAAACATGCTTTTAATTCGTATGATACTATGATTTAGATAAGCCTTAAGTCAATTAGTAGATCTATGGATGTTTTGGATGATTATATCACAAAACCTGTCCTCGGATGGATTCATTGTTATTTCCAATGAAAAGGTGTGTGCATGTCGATATTTTCTACATCCTAACACCTTATCAAACCTATAAAATCGGAACAGGTTATATTAAACATACTGAAATGGAAAAGGCTTGTTTTTCCAATAGTTAAGAGTAGTTTTCAGACAGTTTTTCTTTTCTCAAAATAGCATTTTTGCACTTACGACATTCTTCGTCTAAGTTAGCGAGTTGTGGGCGGTGATAGGAGGTGTTTTTAAAAAGCTTTTTAAGTTTCAAAACGGGCTAAAAGTATTCGGGATTCAGCGAAAAAATAAGGTGGTATTCGGGACTCGCTGAACAATTAAGAAGTATTCGGGATTCATGGGGGGAGGGGGGTGCCACCCTCATTATTTCTTCAAGATTTATTTCTTGGGTAGATGCTATAACTATCCTCACTGAGCACTGCACCATTTACGGTAGGGTGTTTCATTTTTTGAACTTTTCTCTGATCGCCTAGATAATTAAACCAACTGTTCTCTAGTATAAACGATATTAACAGACCAAATTTCAGCTCATTCCATCAATGTCTTGATCCCCCCTACCGAGTTGAAATTTTGACCCAAAGACTGCATTTTCACTCCAAAAATGTTTCTTTTATAGCTAATTCCACCAACATTCTTTTGTTCTATTTGTATAAGATGAATGACTTAAGGTTGTTTCAGCCCATTTATGTCCATATTTTATAATATAATGATCCAAATTGTGTTCTGGACCAGTTCATTTCATAGCAAAAAGGGGTGTTTTTTTGAAAATTAGAGAAAATTTGAAATTATCGGATATTCTCATTTTACAAACTTTCGGGGCCAAATTGAGAACTGTTATGTTTTAAACACTTTATAATGTACTAATGTGATTTTACATGACTTTATAATTAAACAAAATTTGCATGTACCGTAAATAATCGGCCATAAGTCGTAGGGTGACTTTTGGCTAAAAAGTCGAGATTTTTGTCTATATACTGTACCCTTTCATACGTCGCCGGTAGACTTTTCATTTTTTGTGAAAGCTGAATGTCTGTCCACAGGATCAATGTTCATTCTTTTAACATGAATAATTAACTGAGATAAAGAATTGAATCCAATCCACGAACATTTTGTTATATTTACAAGTTATGTCCGAATAGTAATAGCATGCAACATATTGTTTCGTCTTAATGTGGGAACTTATTATTCTCCACTGATCAGGAACATCATGAGTAAGGCACCATTTATTACCAGATCGTAAAAGAGAAACAACGACTCGGGTCCAATAAGCTGATCCATCGGAGCATTCGCTGTTATGATACAAGTTGGAAAGTCAGATTTTGGAAGTTTGTGGCCTCAGTGACTATAAAGTTAAGAGCCATAACTTTCTTGACATCGGGTGCCACATACTTGCCAAACAAGACGAGGAAGATCAAGGGTGTCGTAGACGTAAGTTATGCGTGCGATTGGAGCATCAGCGGGTGTGTAGCCATCAGGTCCCATAACTCGAAGCCTAATCATGGTGGAATTGCATAAATACTGGCTTGAAGGAACCATGTCCATGGAACGTGAACTTTATTGCATTCTTTCTAGTTTGGTGTGAGAGGGTTCATGATTGCTATATTGGGCAGCATAGCAAGCTTCAATAACAATCTGACCGAGTGTAACACACTAGGGGCTTTAATTACGAATGCATCCCAAAGTGCCACAGACCGGTATCTTAGGCGAGTGGTCACCCAGGTATTTGTTAATAAGTTCATATAGTTATAGGTGGTTGGTCGTTTCAAAGTCATTTTGAGGTAGATGGTGCGCTAAAATGTCACTTTATCTAGGCTCTTGCTGATGAGAGGGCCCAAGGGGGAGAAACATTCAGGCCTATTCTTATGGATGAACATGTACCTGAGAGAACCTTTTTTTAAAATTGCTCAGACATTGTTGGACATGTTAAGCATAGATACTATCCAATGATTTTCTAAAATCACACCTTATATATATATATTCGATTTGTGAATGGGTCAGTTACTCAAGACGTCTTATTGACAGTTTTACAAATATCAAATATACAAATTGTGGACCAATATATTCAGAATGTCTAAATTGACTGAATTGAAATGGAAAATACAGAGTTTCCCATATGAAACACTCAGCCCAAAGGCATGCTTTGTGGCTACAGAGCATGGAACCAACGATGACCTTAATATTGAAATGTGTGGAGTTTATCATTAATATTTCTTGGAAAACCAAGGAAATGTGAAGATTCGGGTCAGTGAAGATTGTATGAGAAACAGGTTATAATTCGTTGAATGAATGCACTAGCTTAACACTAGTGTCAATTATTCTGTAAGCACTGTCTTTGGGATTTTCTCTTTGGTCGCACCCTGTCCATATATGTAGGTGGTACTGTCATGATACTTTATGAATAGAAAGTCGCATTTATGTGTCTGTCACTCAACTCATCACTCAATCCACCCCCCCTTGTCCATTTTTTATTATCCTTTAGAACAGTATATGTATACTGTTATAGAATGCATGAGTGCATCATTGCCGTTCAAGTTTAAAGATACATTCTAATATATGGTTAATTTTGTGTAATACATTGATTATACCTGTAAAATCAAATTAGTTCATCATAAAGTATTCAAAAGCATGACAGTTCTGACCAAAATTAGATGACTTTTTATAAGAGCTAGGTGATTTGGACCTGGGATGTTTGCAAAAGGAAAAACTTCGAAAATTTCAAATTTTCTCTAATTTTTAGAAAATCACCACTTTTTGGTATAAAATGAACTGATACAGTATATAATTTGGACCATTCTCTTGAAAAATATGGACATAAATGGGTTGAAACAACCTCAATCCATTCATCTTACATACATACAACAAAAGAATGTTGGTGGAATTAGCTATAAAAGAAACCTTGTTGGAGTGAAAAATGCCTACATGCCGTCTTTGGGTCAAAATTTCAACTCGGTAGGGGGGATCAAGACATTGATATATTGAGCTGAAATTTGGTCTGGGAATATTGTTTATACTAGAGAACAGTTGGTTTAATTATCTAGGCATTCAAAGAAAAAGTTCAAAAAATGAAACACCCTAATTTAAGGCTGCCACCATTAAAGTAACTAAGAAGGTAAAAGTGCACCAAACATGGGACTCAAAACACAGACACCAGGTATACTAGTCTGTAGCTCTCCCAACTGGTGAGCCAGCCGGGCACCTGTCAAGAGTCAGTCTCCGCAGTCACAGCATTGGAGCACTCTAACTTTTAGATTAATGTCAATGAGGGCAGCCACTACATTACTTTATTTGCATGACAGTGCTTATAAATGTATTATTAAACAGTACAGTACTTACAAATATATTATTAAACAAGAGGATCATAGATAAGGTCATCAAGATAAACATTTTGACCAAAGATGATGAAGATTAAAGCAAAAATATGGCCTCAAGAGAGTTAATAAGGTTTTTCTATTATTTGACCTATTGACCTAGTTTTTGACCCCACATGAACCAACTTCAAACTTGACCTTAAGGTCATCAAGATACACATTTTGACCAAACTTCATGAAGATTAAAGCAAAAAGGTGGCCTCCAGAGTGTTAACAAGGTTTTCCTATTATTTGACCTTTTGACCTAGTTTTTGATCCCACATGACCCAACTTCGAACTAGACCTTAAGGTCATCAAGATAAGCATTTTGACCATCAACATAAGCATTTTGACCAAATTTCATGAAGATTAAAGCAAAAATGTGGCCTCCAGAGTGTTAACAAGGTTTTCCTATTATTTGACCTTTTGATCTAGTTTTTGACCCCACATGACCCAACTTCAAACTTGTCCTTAAGGTCATCAAGATAAACATTTTGATCAAACTTCATGAAGATTAAAGCAAAAATGTGGCCGTCAGAGTGTTAACAAGGTTAACTTTTGACCTAGTTTTTGACCCAATATGACCCAACTTCGAACATGACCTTAAGGTCACCAAGATAAACATTTTGACCAAACTTAATGAAGATTAAAGCAAAAATGTGGCCTCCAGAGTGTTAACAAGGTTTTCCTATTATTTGACCTTTCGACCTAGTTTTTGACCCCACATGACCCAACTTCGTACTTGACCTATATTTCATTGAGGTACAACTACTGACCAAGTTTGATGAAGATCAAAGCAAAGTGCTAGAGTGTTTAAAGGACCGATGGACGACGGAAAAAACAATCACAAAAGCTCACCTTTGTGGCAGGTGAGCTAAAAATTGTAAGGGTTTTCAATAATTATTACCAATGGAAGCTGTGTGCAGTTTTCATTTAAATGATTACCATATTTCCAGTGTTTTCTGGCATTTGTTTTTACAAAGTCTGCACAACTGCTTAATTTTTCTGAGCAAAGATAATCCATATTGCTCCACTAGACCGAGGTGTGAATTGGTACCTGTGAGGGCGGCATCTGTTCAGTAATCCTGGTCGCCAAGAGAAATAGTCTCAAATGCAGGTTTCCTTAGTTCCAGGGGAAGTTCAATGTCAAAGGGTTGCTGAATGTCTTAATTGCTGAAAGCCGTCTTCGAAAACTGGTAACTTTTTTAAGCATTGAGGTCATTCTACAGTCCATCCATCTAATCGTAGCATTATTTGAATAACATGAACAAATTTTACAAAAAATAAGCATTTATTCAGAGAACTATACTACATGCATGTGATGTGTATCTCAGTGCAATATAATACAATAATAATTAGTAAGAATAAACCACACAAAACACTTCACATTCACAAACATTCATACGTTTAATTAATTGACATTACGCACAGCAGAGATCTCTCAGCCTCATTGTTTGGCAAAGTTGTTTGACGAAGGCTTTCAAGCTAATCCATTGAAACATGTGATTATATAACTTTACTGTTAACATACCTGCCAAGTACTCCACTTAAAGTGGAGTTGCTGCAATTTTATTTGAAATATCAGATTTTTCTATTTAACCCATTTACTATGGGTTTCAGATAGTATTTTGTTGCCCCTGGTTGTTATTAGCAAATATATTACCAATTGAAATTGACTGGCACCTTTTGAAGTGTCACATTGTTTATTGTCGTCTTAATAAGTGTCCAATTTCTGTTACCACTCCACTTTTGGATTTTGGCAACTTGGCAGGTATGCTGTTAATATAGAGTTTAAGGTAATTGACTTACAAGTACTGGCATAATGTCTTTGGGACAAAAGAATCAGTTTTCTTAGTATTAAAATCATATATTATGCGAGGTGCGTTAGCATTTTTTTCCTCAAAAACAAACAAACTGGACATGCCCAACTGCAAGATCTTTTAAATAATTTGTTGTTTATATTGCTGATATTTTTTCTTCGTGTAAAGTTTGGCAAAATTGAACTTTAACACAATATTCAGACAGTCTATTGTTTTTGTTATTGCACTGCAATGGTAAGAATGTTTACCTTGTTAAAGTAACAGATCATTAATACAACCAATAAGAATATTCTTAACTTGCAGATCATTGTTGCTGCACAATACACACAATCTATATATTCAGTCTTATCAATGTCGAATTAAGCAAAATTAATAGACAGTTATTTAGATACTCAAATCACCTATCCAAATGCTTATACAGTAATTACTGCAAGTTTACAACACATAGAAACACGTTGACAGAAGTAGTAGAATTATTATCACAAATCTTCATTCTGTATAAAACAAACACATTCATAAGTATGGTATTCTCAAAGTAAAAGTTTGATGGAATGTTAAATCATTCTTACAAGGGGTGGGGTAGTATCAAGCCCCTACAGACAGACTGTAATGGTACAACCTTTTACTTACAGCCAACAGAACCCTGTGGTCACACATGTACCCTTTAAAGCTTTTAACAGCCACACAATTTTGAGAAAACATAGCATGTGATGTTCTATTCTGAATGTACTGTATTCAATGAGTCAATTTTCATAGTTATCTAAGCTAACTTATCATGATCTGTCAACAATTAATTTCATTGAAGAACTCGACTATTTTTATCTTAGATAAACAGTGATAACACAATACAGTTATCTGTACACACAGCGAGTACTCAGTACAGTACATATATTAGTCACACATGTTTATTACGTCCAAACACTCCTTTTCAACACTTGTACTATAAAATCCAAATCTAAGGCTTAACCAACAATTTAAAAATTTAAAATGAAATGAGGATCCTAGATTTAGTTGAGTTCCATATCTAACTTACAATCAAAATAAGGTCAATGTAATTAATTTTGGGGTCTATCAAGAAATGTGGTCATTAATTTTAGGCCAGTATTAAGTTATACTTCTTTTATCTGCATACATTATTTGCTTCAGTAATTTAATCTTCAACAGTGCCACACACACACACATACTGTACGCAATCTTTACACAACACTTTATATATCTATACATTAATAATTTATCTGTGTACAATTTATATAGCACATTCTGTACACATTCTATAACAAACTGCCACGTCAAGATGTAGTATAACAATAGTATTAACAAAACGTTTTTAGAATGACTCGTAATGACCCTTTGTCCTGACCCATGACCTTTGATCTAAAATTCAACAACTTTCATTTCGTGGTCATGATGAACATTTTCTAGCCGGTAAGAATCGAAACAGGACTCCACAAATCCTATATACCGGTAAGGGACAAATTTATATTACTCTCAGACAGTCGATCATGCACTTAAATTTAGTCCCATACAATTATCAATTAGAAACAGATGGTTTTTACTCCAAAGGTCCCTTTAACCTTGAAATAGGTAACCTCAGAATTAATAGTGGTCATCAAAGAATAAAAACCAATGCATCTGCTATGGTTGAGAAACCTAGGCCCAAGGTTTTTTAATTATTGTTCAGTTTAGTTTTCATACAGACTCAACAGGCATAATAGTACGAAAATAACAATAAGCACTTTTTACAATTATATTGCAACAATTATTTGTTAACCTCAGTGACAAAGTAAAGCCTAAGTTCTGATTTTGGTCTGATGTTTAAAGGTATGCCACCAATGTTGGTTTAAAGTCACTTATATCTCATATCCATATTTGTGACACAGTAACTATTATCACATTGTTAACTCAATATTTTATCATAAAAATATTGATATATATAGCATAACAAAGCACATTTAAGCACAATAACAGCTCTGATCTGATTTCAAACCAACATGGCAATTTATCAAAGTGAATAAACATGGATATTCCATGAGTATCAGGATTTCAAACAAGGGCAACAACTCTGCTAAACAAAACCCCTATTTTGCAGACTGTTAAGCGTTGCTACATCGTTCCATAATCATATTAAGCTGCAAGACATTTGGAAATGCATGTAGATAACCACTCCCTTGCCATATTCATCAATTTGATAAGTAAATCATTATTCTATTTGCAGGAAAATTCCTGATACATACAACACTAGACTTGGAGATCATGATGACCGCTCGTCTGCCAAATTAATCAATATAACAAGTAATTCACCATTCATCCTGGTAAAAATATTTATAATGATAAGTTAGTGCACTCAGACATATATTATATACTGCGAGTGTGAGTATTTTCAAAGCAACCTTCATTATGATGCTACAAAATCACACTAGTATAAATCGATTAATGAGGTCGGTCACTTGTTTACATTAACATTGAAATTTCTCTTACTAATGTCTTATTTTAATAGATATTGTGTGTATAAGTATTTGGCTTTAAGAATAAGGAATTGGTTTGCGCTGCCATTTTCTCCAATCAAAATGTTTAAAAACAATAAAAATACAACGTTATGATATTGCAATGTTTGTATACAAGTGACAGACCTGATTTAACAGATTATATAATACAACAAATCAAATAATAACAAAAACATCCTACATATATTTAACAGATTCAAGAAACTAAAGTTAGTGCATTAAAAAATACAAAATGTGAGCTGTTTGAAAATTGGATTTACTTTGTGAAGATAGTAACATTTACATACTATATCAAGTCTATACAACTTATCAATACCAATCTCTAATGGCAATGTACCTACACAAGGAGAAACAATTATGTAAATCTCAACCATATGGACACAGGATGGTACTTCAAATGTCCAAATCTTGGCAAACTTACACTTTCAAATATAAGAAGTTCTTATTGGCCTAACCTAAACACAAAAACAATAATTCTCATTCATTTTTGAGACGTCCGACAAAAAAATATTAAGGTCATTTTATTAAG
The DNA here is from genome assembly GCA_947247005.1 of Spisula solida. Classification (NCBI taxonomy): domain Eukaryota; kingdom Metazoa; phylum Mollusca; class Bivalvia; order Venerida; family Mactridae; genus Spisula; species Spisula solida. The sequence goes on from OX365956.1 coordinate 40,797,791, forward strand.
TCATTAAGCACTTCTATTTAGCAACCGGATAATTATGCATCTATACAAAGCAATTGTGTAAAAATATTTACATGTTTACAAAATCAAATACATTGTAATCTTGGAATGGTGAAAAAAACATAAACAAGGTGTTAGTAAAACTTGTACGCCAATCCCATTCCTGGTAGCCAAATAGTCGCATTCCAAAGTCACTGTGATATTGACCTTTGACCTGCTGTCCTTCAAACGAATAGTTTTAATCTTCAGGTCATTACAAGGTCATTTCAACTCCTTACAATGTTTGAGGAACAAAGGCTCCAGCATACTCACAAGTTAATTGATCAGATATCATGTATTGGTGTACTGACCAACCACTAACAAGTATAATGAAAAATACCAAAACTACTTTCAGGGGAGAGGCATAATACATATATGATATACAAAACAATAAACTACATGAATGCAAAGTTATCTATAGACATTTTTAAAGCCAGAAGCTTTTATCTTTATTTTAAAGTGTACAGTGTTTAATTTCTTTAGAATACAAAGACCAGTATTGATTAAATTATTTGAGATGCACATAAAGCCTTACTTCTCAAAGCCATAAATAAAATTCGAGGCGATTTCTTCAAAGTCAATAAATAACATTCAAGGCAACTTCTTTAGAAAAGTTTAATAAAAATCGTTAATGACCAAAAAAAGGTTCAAAGTTTCGCAGCTACATAAATAAATCACATATTTGTATTTCAATAGTAATGTGGGCAAACAAACGGTTATTTCTCCACGCCGCCTCGATTCAGAAATTCAACACATAAATTTTGTTCATATAACAGCTACCACAGACTTCAGCATTTTGGTATGATACACATATAAGCTATGAGAAAGTGTGAGGTCTGTGTCTTTGTATAGTTGTTGTATCGCTGTCATCAATAAATCACACATAATCTCCGATCTACACTGATTCGTAACCTTTCCTGTTTCTACGGCGACCAATCAGATAGGCAATCAAGACGATAACAACCAGACCGGCGAGGGCAGCACCAACTGCTATAGGTACGATACTACTGGTCTTAGCATCAGCACTGCATTCAGATATATCTGTAAAACAGAAAATAGTCGCATTATCAGGGGAGTCAACAGAGTCAAATTAAAAAGCCTGAAAAGCATGTTTGCCCAACAAGAGGCCTTAAACCACATTGTATCCATATTTAACTCATTGTCCTTTCCAGGGAAAAGTTGTACAAAGACTTCCATCTAGATTTCACTATTTTTTTGTTCAAATACTCTAGCCTTCAGCCTGTATCCAGAGGGTCAATATATTGGTTCTAGAACATTTCTGGGGTTAAATTAAACCCCTATTTAACCCTAATGATGTAAATAATCAGTTTTTTTATAATTAAGGTTTAACACCTTTTCTCAAACCATTTATTTTTCAATTATATATTGTGATGCCTAACCAGTTCTCCTAGACTGTATTCTAACCAATACTAACTTATCCAACCACAAGTAACCAGCAACATGTCCACATGTGAAGGAAAATCAACATGGGTGTCAAGTTTAAATTTATGGAAGGGTATAACTGCCACGACCCGCAACTAAACTTGGATTGCTAGGTTACACATCTAGCACACTTACCACTGGACCAGGTGTGAATATTAATGATAAATTTAAGAGGACAATACTTACTGCTGTCCTCAACCCTGGCACACCAACTGACCTTTGACCTACTGACCTCAAAATCAAAAGGGGTCGTCTACTGTTAATGACCAACCTCCATGTAAAGATCCTAGGATTCTCGAGTTATTGAACAAAAACCATTTTGTCTACCAACCGACCTACCTATGTGCCAACCAACAGACAGACAGACATAATTATGCAAAGCAACATACCCCTACCTATCACTCCATCTAAAAAAGATATACTTACTGCTGTCTTTGAAGCTAGTGATGTTGGACTGCATAGCAGCATACTGGAAGTCTGTCAGCTGTAGTTTCACTGTGCTGTTCAGACTCAGTTTAGACTCAGAGTTACACATGTATGAACCAGTTTGAGCAGCCTTGTACTGTTTGGCATCATCAGTAAATGTAACAACTACAGTCTGGACATCCTTGGCTGTAAACACAATGACATCATTAGTTCAAGGTGGGCACCACAGTTTGACCATACTTACTCAAAAAGTGATGTAAAACGAAATATTTTTGTAAAACCTATACGCAGCCTAATTCCAGCCAACTAGTCATTCACTTTCTAGGGCTAGTATTCTCAACTGTGGTTAGACTAAAGGTAAAATATATGCACCCCTTACTTGCTGCCAACCAGTCATTTCACATTAAAAGATCACTGTGAACTTGACCACAGACTTCAAAATCAATAGCAGCCAATAGTTGGTCTGCAGATTATGTCCAATCACACCTCCAAGTTTGAAACTGTAGACGTAACTGTATTGTAGTTATCGATAGAAAATGATTTAGTCTACCGAGGACTCAGCAAGGAGAGACCACCAGGGGACAATAAATATTCATATTCCAGAAAGCATATTATCATTCAATATGAAGAATCACTGAAGGTGTGAAGGACTTATTCCACAAAGCCACTAGTGCAAAATGAACTGTGTTTCAAGATGTTTACATAGATTATAGTATACTTTGGTTGAGCGGACATATCATCAAAACAATGCTTGGACCTGTATGGAATACATAAAATAGTCCAGAACAAACAAACATGTAAGTTTATGTGAATCTGAATGGTTTGCAGCACAGGGGTAATCAAAGCTATGCATACCCTTTATTCACCCTGTCACTATTTTTATACAGGAACAAATCTGTGTTAGTTTGTAATCACCGGAATTAAGAACCCGACTGTCTTAGAAAGTCAATAAATGTAAATTGTAAGTCCATGTGCTCAGTTTTGTATTGAATACATCTGTTATGTGTATGAAACAGCCAAGAACTGTAAGCAGCCAGAGTGGATGTTTCCTTTGAGTGGTTGATTTATAAAATACAGACAGATCTCGATAGAATGGAACAGCTTGTTTCCAAGCAAAATATTGCAGTAACAAACATGTCAGTACCAATATAATGAATTGATACAAATAGCATTTTTGAACATTTCATCTCATTGAAAATATGTCGGAATATCAGGTGCCCTAGTATGGACACTTGATCATACATGTTAAGATTGTGCATATTTTTGTTTACATTCCATTGAAGCAGTCATATGTGCATGGCTGTCCAGATTTATGTACAGTATAATCTCTCCAGAGCAGCAAAAACCTCTCTATAACACCACCTTTAAAATTTTCCTAAGCCTATATTTACTATAAATTTAACCTCTGTAAAGCAACAACCTCTACACAACAGCCAATATTTGCAGCTTCTAAAAAGTGTTGCTCTACAAAGTTTGCACTGTATAAAACTACTCACATTTAGATTTTGGGAAGAATGGTGAGTCTAGAGGATAGTTAAGAGTCAAACTCTTCAACCAGACACTACTGCCATCACCCTTGAAGTCGAAGGTTAGCATCCAGGTGTCATAGAAGCTGGCCATCAACATATTCTCCTTGGCCAGGGAACAGTTACCCTTTGATGTCAGACCATTCTTAGGAATGTCAACAACTGATGTGTTGGTCTACAAAAAACATTGATCATCACTTATACAAATTGAACATGTTTACTGGTAGTATCATATTATTGTCTTATTTACTACAGGTGTATGACAACTTCTAAATGTGATAATAATTGTAGTATTTGTAATCAAATTCTGGATCCTAAGCAGATGTATAATTTAGCCAACCAAGGCCTACCTTAAAATATTTTTATTTGTTTGGAGTTAATCATGCCAGTGATACCACCCATACATTAATTGAAATTATAAAAACTATAAACCAAGGAATTATTTTGCTCTATTTAATTTCGTGGAGTTCGCGAGTGGTAAAATTTTGAGACATTAAGTTGCCACAATTAAGGGCTAAAAACATTAATATGGACATTGCTGGAAACTTAAAAACGTGAAACTTCGTTTTCGCGAATATGCCAACAATCGGCAAAATGCAAAAGTAATTTGGTTTACAGTAAATACTATCCGGTGTTTTTAGTAGTTTTATGTTTAACAGGCAACTTTGGTTATATATTATATATTACAAACCTTGTTGTCAGTAGTTGTGTATGTGATGGTAAACTGGAACTTTCCAGCTACCATAGCACATGTCTTATTGCCATCTGTAGCATTCATGTACACTTTGTTGAGAGTCTGTACAGGAGGAGTGGGTGATGGCTTGGGTGTCGGAGATGGTGTGGGGTCAGCTTTACATTCTTCAACTATAATATAACAGGAGGATTGCTGTAACACATGCATTATACCTATTGTACTGGTAGTCGGCAGTAACAACAACTGTATCGGCCTTGCTGAGCAATTGGGTTGATTCGGTGGTCAGTAAACCAGGGTGCGTTCAAAATTCTCCGATATTTCATAGAATTCTAGAATTATTTTATGAAATTCCCTGATAATTTCCTGATCTTTATCCCAGTTCCCTTATCTTCCCTGATAATTCCTGATCTATATGCACTCTGATTAATATGATCACAATTTCTTCACTTCAGTGTTGGGAACAGTCAATATTTGGGCCTGATATTCAAACCCCACCCACCAGTTAAGGGTTCATACACAGCTTTCACAATGACATATGCAACTTAAATAACTAAAGAACAATAACTCCATTGAGAAATGTCAAGCATGAAAAGAACTAAATTCCAACAATAGATGCCCTATCAGATGTCCCCCATACACCTTTCTAGTGACATTGATTTCAAGCCTATTATTCTGGTTAACTCATAACAAAAATCAAAGTTCACTTATTCCAAGTATGAATTGAATTTATTCAACTATTCACCAGGTATTGATTAGAAATAATCATGAGTAATTAATGCATGGGTAACGGCACATGGGTAAAAACAAATACTTTTTACCACATTGCCATTGTTCAAATGCATGGGGGAAAGTGAAAAATTCTGAAAAACCTGAAATCCTCTGAAAATACTTTTTGGTACACTAAAAAACATGAAGTCAAGACTTGTGTCTGAAAACTTTCACCCAAACAAATGTAAGAAGTAAAATTTAACACATTTTCAATAGCACATACCATCGCTGAAATTTCCGTCCTTCACATCATAACCTTGTATCATAAGATTACTTATTCTCAATTTCATTGAATAGTCCTCCTTTTTCCCATCCTTTTCTTGTTGTACTAGACACTTGAATGCTTTCCCGGTAGTTCCAAGTTTGTAGGTGACTGGTATCTCAACAGTAGCTGAAATGTCAAATATAACAGTAATATCACATATCTTGTGGAACAGCTATGCTGTAAAGCTTGCCATAAAATATCATTCGACAGTCACATTCCCGGAGTGTGCAATAAATGTTTTAATTAGCCTGACACAACTTTAGCCAAATCCATTGATCGGCCCATGATGTCAGGATAATATTATTATAACATTGTCAAGACCTTGCGCTCATTGTACTGCTAAATTTTGACTGAAAAATATGCAACATACATTATCATTATAAAGGATAATGAGCGTCCTTTAATGTTAAATGCTAAATAGAATCCTATTTTTATGGTCATACCATTTTCGTCCATAAAAACAATATCAAGATCGTCTATATACTACAAGAGTTTTTAACACAAAAATGTATGTCTCACTCAAAAATGTACGTCTCACTCAAAAAATTCCTAAAAACATGCCCCATTAGATTAGTATTCATGTGAAGATCGGGCCTTTCAACGTTTTAATACTGTTACTTAACTTTTGAGACTAAAGGCTGCTAAAACTATGTAGTTCAGCAGTTTTAAAGTTGTAACTAGGTCATTCAGCGTAGGCTTTCTGCCTTTTGTTTGCTGAATCTTCTATTCAGCTTTTAAACAATGAGACAAGGGGCGTTTAATTTTCTTGGTCGGTAGTGTGTTGGGCACTTCTTCGTTTTAAGATTTCTTACAGCTAAAGCGGGGCATTATAGTCCTTTTGCTGTGGAAACTGGGTCATTCAGCTAGTTACAATTTATTGTACTTTTCGATAGCTTGGACTTGGGCGGATCTGCGCTTGTTTAGTTGGGCATTGTGTCTTTATATGTTATATGTTTCCTGTGCTCGGTTGGTTCAGTTGGGCATTGTGCTTTGTGTGTTTTAATGTTTTCTGTGCTCGGCTGGTTAAGTTGAGTGCTGCCTTCCCTGTCTGACTTAATATAATCTTTTTTCATTGAAATCCCAACTGATGGTTAAAGAAGAACAAGCGCTATTAACAAACTAAATGCAACATTTATACCTTCGGACAGATGTCAAGTAAAAAATCAATAGTGTCCGCCACTGTATTAAACAGTAAGTTCAATATACACGAAGAAGGCGAATCTTACATGTCATGTGAGAATAGTAGATTCATGCATAAACAACAAACACAAACTTTTTTTTTAACTTATGGCCATTGTACAAACAATGCTTACAGTTCTCTGTGTTGTTGTATTTTGAGAAGACAACATCAGGTACAAATGAGAGAGTCATATCCACGCTGGCTTCATTCCCGCTGTTATTGTTGAATACAAATTTCATTGTAGCATTATCCACATCCCATTTAACTTTGAGGTAGGGGTTATCACCGGAGCAGTTACCCCCTATAACTTTGCTGTCACTAAATCCCCAACCTTCTACACCCTGAAATAGTAATTTTATTCATGGTTTATATACTTCTAAAAATTATTTGACCAGTTTTCAAACTAGTGTTTAATTTGCCTTGGTTTTTATCTGTGAGTTCAACTTGTCTGTAAAGTACAGACATATGCGAGGCTACCTCTCTTGATTCATACTATAAAAGCATTAATTTTTCGCGAAGCTTTTTTTGTTTACGACCCTTAATGTTTGCAAATTTCAGAAAGAAAACTAAAATCCTACTTTCTCTTCAATAAATCTGGTGCATCATTTAATTGCCAAGTCGTAATCACTCCAGATGTGACTGCGCTCTTAAACTTTGATGTGTTTAAAGCACACGGAAGTGAATTATTATGTATTATTATTATTATCTTCTATTGTATTGTTAACTTTTTGTAAATATCAATCAGTTTAAGTTAGTTTGTCACACAAAAGTCAACGTAGTTGTCAGTGTTTTATCCCATCCCAAATTATAACGGATAAATCAAAAAAGCTTTGAACAAATTGTAATGATGTCCGACAGTTGCTTCGCCGTAATCAATACTGAAGTTCAACCTATTTCAAGATATAATAAAGGTAATAATTTCACAAGCATCAATTTTCACAAATTTATCAAACTCGCGAATATTAACGAAAATCAGACCCTCATGAACTATTCAGTCTTTAAAGTATCTATTTGGATGCCCCATCATGAAATACACTGAAAAGCATTTCAGGAAAGTGTCCTGGCCTGCAGATTTGAGCATGGAACCCGGAGGTCCACAGTCAAGGGCAATGACCACTCAAACATCGTATGATTACAAGTAAAAACACATTTAAGAATTTAAGCTTGCAAAACCAGGCCTGCTGCTTTATAATCAACTATTATTGATTTAACTTCCTACCAAGAAAGCCCAGTGAAAAGACCCAAGATGCTATTAATAACTATAACATGTATAATTGATAACAAATATCTAAATTTAGACCAAGTAGCTCAGTTACACATGACCGAAACGAGAAAGGAAGTAAAGTCACTCACCATTTCTGTACCATTTGGATTCCATACTAAGCTATTGTTGGCTTGAAGGTCAATAAGAATACATGGCTGCTTGTTTGTAGGGTACTTCAAATTTGTGGCAACAGCTACCAAATAAACAAGAATATCATGAAACAAAGCAAAATTAATGAGAGGGTTATGTGGCTGGATACTTAATACATTTATAACATAACTTTATTTGCCATAATACATAGCATATACATATATAGCCAGAACAATTATAATTGTACATGTAACGAAAAGAATGCAAATTAATAATAACAGAGTTATATAAACAGTTTGTATATGTCAGTATGGGTAAAAAGTGATATCATCCCGGATCAAATCCTAGCTGGAGCACTGATCCGTTTCTATTAAGGGAAGCATAGTAAATATATTTAGCAATTTGCAAAATCGTACGGGTTGAGGTTGTGGACAAGAGACATGTACATTTTTGTATGGTTGGCCAGCTAGAGAAATACGTTTTGAAATATTTGGTCCTTAGATTCCTATGTTTTGGACAAATTAATAAACAAGAGGGCCCAAAGGGCCATAGGTCACTCACCTGTCCTAGTAGTTCATGCACCCCTAATGGTAGCCTCTATTGCATGTACAAGGTTTTCATATTGTCTTATGCTTTATAATTTACATCACATTTAGACTCAATGACATATTGAAGTGATTTGACCTTGTGACCTAGTTTTTGACCCGGATGACCGATTATCGAACTTGACCTAGACTTTGTTGAGATAATTACTGTGACTAAATTTCATAAAGATTAGACCAAAATTGTGACCTCTAGTGACTACACAAGGTTTTGCTATGATTTGACCTTGTGACCTAGTTTTTGACCCCAGATGACCCAATATCAAACTTGACGTAGATTTTGTTGAGATGATCATTGTGACCAAGTTTCATAACAAGAGGGCCCAAAGGGCCCTAGGTCGCTCACCTGTTATAGCAGTACATGCAAGCTGTGATTTGACCTAGTGACCTAGTTCTTGGCCCCATATGACGCAATATCGCACTTGACCTAGATTTTGTTGAGATGATCACTCTGACCAAGTTTCATAAGGATTAGGCTAAAATTGTGACCTCTAGTGACTATACAAGGTTTTTCTATGATTTGACCTTGTGACCTAGTTTTTGACCCCGGATGACCCAATATCGAACTTGACCTAGATTTTGTTGTTATGATCATTGTGACCAAGTTTCATAAAGATTAAGTCAAAATTGTGACCTCTAGTGTCTACACAAGGTTTTTCTATGATTTGACCTTGTGACCTAGTTTTTGACTCCGAATGACCCAATATCGAACTTGACCTAGATTTTGTTGAGATGATCATTGTGACCAAGTTTCATAAAGATTAAGTCAAAATTGTGACCTCTAGTGTCTACACAAGCAAATTGTTGACGGACGGACGACGGACGAAGAGTGATCACAAAAGCTCACTCTGTCACTTTGTGACAGGTGAGCTAAAAATGAAGTTAAAATTGTGACTTCTAGTGATTCAACAAGGTTTTTCAATGATTTGACCTTGTGACCTAGTTTTTGACCTTGGATGACCCAATATCGAACTTGACTTAGATTTTGTTGAGATGATCAATGTGACCAAGTTTCATAAAGATTAGACCAAAAGTGTGACCTCTAGTGACTACACAAAGTTTTTCTATGATTTGACCCTGTGACCTAGTTTTTGACCCCAGATGACCCAATATCAAACTTGACCTAGATTTTGTTGAGATGATCATTGTGACCAAGTTTCATAAAGATTAGACCAAAATTATGACCTCTAGTGACTACACAAAGTTTTTCTATGATTTGACCTTGTAACCTAGTTTTTGACCCCAGATGACCCAATATCGAACTTGACCTAGATTTTGTTGACATGATCATTGTGACCAAGTTTCATAAAGATTAAGTTAAAATTGTGACCTCTAGTGACTACACAAGGTTTTTCTATGATTTGACCTTGTGACCTAGTTTTTGACCCCAGATGACCCAATATCAAACTTGACCTAGATTTTGTTGAGAGTATTATTGTGACCAAGTTTCATAAAGATTAAGTTAAAATTGTGACCTCTAGTGACTACACAAGGTTTTTCTATGATTTGACCTTGTGACCTAGTTTTTGACATTGGATGACCAATATGGTACTTAACCTAGATTTTGTTGACATGATCATTGTGACCAAGTTTCATAAAGATTAAGTTAAAATTGTGACCTCTAGTGACTACACAAGGTTTTTCTATGATTTGACCTTGTGACCTAGTTTTTGACCCCAGATGACCCAATATCAAACTTGACTTAGATTTTGTTGAGAGTATTATTGTGACCAAGTTTCATAAAGATTAAGTTAAAATTGTGACCTCAAGTGACTACACAAGGTTTTTCAATGATTTGACCTTGTGACCTAGTTTTTGACCTTGGATGACCCAATATCGAACTTGACTTAGATTTTGTTGAGATGATCAATGTGACCAAGTTTCATAAAGATTAGACCAAAATTTTGACCTCTATTGACTACACAAAGTTTTTCTATGATTTGACCTTGTGACCTAGTTTTTGACCCCGGATGACCCAATATCGAACTTGACCTAGATTTTAAGATGATCATTGTGACCAAGTTTCATAATGATTAAGCTAAAACTGTGACCTCTAGTGTCTACACAAGTAATTGTGGACGGACGGACGAAGAGTGATCACAAAAGCTCACTCTGTCACTTTGTGACAGGTGAGCTAATAAAAGTGAAATAAATAGTGAAAAATCTTTGTTCAAACTCAAGTTATTATGTTTTTCCTAAGTCCACTATTCAGCATTCAAAATTCATTTTATTTAAAAAAATCACAAAATCCTGACCAAACTAAATATCTGCAAAGTGTATTGACATATTGATTTGATACTATGCATACTTGTTTAACATCATAAGACATAACCCCAACACATGGTAAGGTAACACTATCCAGCTTTTGTTGAAATTATGTCCCCTTTTGGACTTAGAAATGCAAATGTTAAAGTTTAGGCACACATTTTAACCTCTAATATCTTCAAAGTGCAATGGTATATTGCTTTGATACTTAGCATACTTGTTCACCATTATGACCCAATCCCTGCACATGGGTAGGTAACTCTATCAAGCATTTTTTTTCAAAATCATCTCCCTTTTCCGACTTACCATAATGTGGGTACACCTTGACTAATAAAAAAGGTACACCTTGACCAAAATATTTGGGTACACCTAAGTTTGAATCAGGGTCAAAAAGGCCCAGTTACCAAGATGCACCGGACCCTTTATAATCTAATGCTTTACATAGTAGATCTTAGTGTATAATCATTTCCAATTATACATATTTGACCATTTGTTGCATGTTTATAAAAGTAACATGTAATTTGTTATCATAATACTGAGTAATAAATAATTATTATTATTCATGTGTCAGTATTATGATATCAAATATGTATTTGAATTCCAGACGTGCAAATCGCACGTGCGGTTAACTAGCAATTCATGAATATGCAGTTTAGTGATTATATGTGAAATGTAAAGAATAAATAAGACAAGCTATGTTTATCTCATGTGTCAATTGATAAGGAAATCGAATGTGCAATTTTATCTTAAAATCAATATGCACGACATGTACGAAAAATCACGCATTTGAAAAGTGGCATGAAAAATCCCAGTGTCGGTTAACTGAACGATATTTTGATATCAATCTGTATCTTTATAGATCCAATGGGCCTTCCTGGTACACCTAAGTGGGCCTTTCTGGTACCCTTTTGTGGGCCTTTTTGGTTCATTCATTCAGGGCCTTAAATTTCTGGTAAATGGGCCTTTTTGACCCGATATCCCTAATTTTGAGTACATCTTGACTGGTTCCCCTTATGGGGGAGAAACTTGTGTAGGCAGCCGGCTAGCTCAGTCGGTAGAGCATTCGCCCTGTAAGTGTGTTACGCGAAGAACCGGCGTGGTTGCACATTTTTCTCGCCCCATTACCCTTCTGCATTGATAAATGTTCCAGTTGCGAGTTAATGGCACTTCTTAGTCTTTGAGAAATATCATTGATCAACACTAAAGATGAACAATGACAGAATATCTATATACTAAAATAGATCTGATGTCCAAGAAAAACTGTCAATTCCATAATTTGATTAATCAATTAGGAAGTGGCTAGAGTTACGGTCCCGTAACTTTAGCCTCAGATTCTAAAGTTACGGCTCTGACGTCAGAGCCGTAACTTTAGTGAATCCCACTAGTTTTGGCTAAAGTTACGGTTCTATTCCAAAGTAAGAAATTTATAAGGAACCCCTATTTTTAAGTGATTTTTAACATATTTATCTTTTCACATCTGCCACCCGTTGTCGGTCATTTTGTGATGTATATATAGGGTTTGACTAAAATACGAAAGGAGGATATTTGGCGAAACGAGGATTGGCAATTATTAATGGCTATTAAGTAGTTGTTATAAATGATTTACACACGGCAACTAAATGCATTAAACCTGGCAAAAACTATCGGCGAAAGGAGCTTTATCATTCCAACTTAGTTGCATAGACCGGGTCGATCTTTGAACAGTGCAAATCAGTAATTTACGGCAAGTTAAAACCAAATTTATGCCAATTAGTCTATATGCTTAGTTGTGTTATAGCCACGTTTTGCCGACAATTGACTATGAAATATTGTCGAAAGGAGCTTTATCATACCAAATTACATTATAGCCTCGTGTCGCCGACGATTGACTATGAAATATCGTCGAAAGGAGCTTTATCATATCAAATTACATTATAGCCTCGTTTCACCGTCCACTGATTATGAAATATCGTTGAAAGGAGCTTTATCATATCAAATTTCATTATAGCCTCGTTTCGCCGTCCATTGGTTATGCAATATCAGCGAAACGAGCTTTATTATATCAACTTAGTTGTATTAAAGTCTCGAGTTTGCAGTCGCCCAATTGCCTTGTTTATTCCACATCGCATGTGACGCTATAATGTTGCAGCAACAGGACTGTCGTAGTTTTCACTTTAGATCTTGTTAAATTAGGTACATCAAAGAGCATGGGTTATGGTTTTATTTCTAAATCAAACAAGGAACAAAAGAGTTTAAAGCTAGGCGGTATTTTCTTTTAATTTGACATACCACGCACATTAATTTTTCTACTTCGCTGAAAAAGAAAATATGTGTTATTGAATCACTTAAAAATTTCTAACTATGGAATAGAACCGTAACTTTAGCCAAACCTAGTGGAATTCACTAAAGTTACGGCTCTGACGTCAGAGCCGTAACTTTAGAATCTGAGGCTAAAGTTACGGGACCGTAACTCTAGCCACTTCCAATCAATTACAAATCGTATGACAGCACTCACCAGCACAATATTCCTACTGGTACTAGACATAAGGTTTTTATCAAACATAACAATACTTATAATAAGAGAAAGAAGTCCTTACCTAAAGTGGCCAGGAGGCAAACAACAAACATTTTCAAGAACATTTTCACTTCCTGCCTAGGCGTTCACAAAAATCGACTCTGGAGATTTTCAGCACAAAACGTAAACAAACTGCAATAAAATAACAGAATAGTCACATAAACAACAAAACTGAGTTAATGAATTGACAAGTCACACTATAATAAGTAATGTTTACCGAAATTATTGCGATTAGAAAACTATATTTCTATGGCGGCGACCTCAATCATATGACGGGTCATGTGATTAATTTAGAAGGTATTAACGACTAAATATTTATCATGTCGTTATCATCACAACGCATCATGGCAATTCCGATTTTCGGTACATAGGCCTATTTGACTAAAATTAGTTTATATGCACCAGTGAATAGATCGTCCGATTTCACCACCCCTCTATCCGACTGATAAGCTCATGAATAATTCCATGGGGACAGAAAGCATCTGGTGCTAAAGCCCTCAGTAGAAATGCAAATATAATATAGTACTTATCGTCAGAAGGACGAGACTCTTATGGTCAGTTTCTGAACATTTGAACATATAGTTACATTCATTTACAATGAATTGGTGGCTGACTAAATCTATTAGCATCTATCATACTGGTAGTGACCTGTATATGAGACATGCATTCTTCTTTGTTTATTTGCTTTTATTTATCCTCGCCACCGGATAATCCATATGGGCGAGGCCCCCAGAAGAGGCTAGTCACTTTAGTGTTGGGGTGATAGTGCATGATACAGAAGACGCTCCAGTTCCAGAGGCATCACTGGTTCTTTTACGTGCCGATGTAAAGCATCATACACGGGACTTCGCTTAACGTCTCGTCCGAAAGACTGTTAGTAAGTTTAGTTATGTTAGGTGGGAAACACTGAAAAGCATCTATCATACTGGTAGTGACCTGTATATTAGACATGTATTCTACGTGCCATCCTGTGTATATATTGTATAGCCCCTAGGCATGACTAATCAAGCATTCAACAGATCCAACTGATGGTGAAGGTGTGATTTTTGCAACTAATAAGAAAGAGATAATTAACAGTTTTTAAAAGTTAGTAAATGTCTTTAGTAGCACTGCTTTAATTATTTTAATGTTTGATTTCAAAACTAAAAGTGCAGGAATCTACACCATTTTAGTCAAAGATTGGAAAAATCTTCGCTGGAAGAGGGAACACTAATTAGTAGCCCTACTTTAGTTATTTTAAATCAGATTTTATGGCTAAAAGTGCAGGAAATTGCACCATTTTTACTCAAACATAAAAAAGTCCTCCACATCCCCGCCCCCAGTTATACCTCCTCTGGATACACCCCTGGTAAATTATACTGATGTGGATCTACACGAAGAGTGCAACTAATTGAAGGCACTAACAATCAAAACATTTGTCAAGGAAATCTTGCACATGAGCAACGTAACGTCAATTTGGCTCTAACATGACGTCATGTTTACATGGATAACGTAACGCACACCCGTTCAACCGGTCCGATTATGATTATGAGATTGTGACCCGACGGGTATTTGATAATCAAGCGCGTGATGGCCATACTTAGCCGCAAATGTGCTCATTTTTGTTACTGTATACAGTAACAAGTGTACTAAATTGTATTATTATCTATTGAAGTTGCATTAAAACAATGTAGAATAGAATAGAATATAATTTATTTGCATATTCAGTCCTGAAAAGGACTTTTTACAAAGCAACAATAATACAAATTACATAAATAGCATGGTGATATATGACGGGAAAGTATGCGATATGATATTATACCAAATTAGAAAAATCGTTTATATATGTAACCGAGGTATATATGTATGAGACGAATTTAGGCCCGGATTCGGGTAGAGACGGTATTTTTTTAGAAAATTTATAGTTTATGTACTGATATTATATGTTAAGCACAACCGCTCTTATTATCCGAGAGATTGTACATTACATACAATATAATTGTACAAAGAAACATAGTTTATGAATTACAAATGTATAGTGTTTCCATTATAAAGTTTACCTTGTCGAAACGAAATACAAGGCATACTTAATGGTGAAAGGTTACATTTATAAATGATTTAAATAACATATTTGAAATAAAACTGCAATACATGTATTAATGTACATGAAAAAATAACAATAAAATAAATGATAATCGACAAATGACAATAAACAAACATTTAAGATACGGTATATGTACATGTTAAACGTGTGAATGATCTATCAATACAATTATGATAACATGGCATGAAGTTGTCTTCTTTTGGTGAAAGCATGGTGAATAAAAGTGGCTAGGTTTCTAATATCAGATACATTTTCACTAGTAATTAACTGTATAAATTTAAACATATTTGGATTTCTCCAATAATAAGGTTTAAGTATTTTTTCACGAATCTCTGAATAAATTGGACATTGAATGATAAAATGATATTCGTCCTCTAACAAATTGCATGCAATACATAAACGTTCATTAAAAGGTACCGGTAAGGTTTTTTTCCATCTCCCTGTTTCTACATAGAGCCTATGCGAAGACATTCTTAATTGTGACATAGATATTCTTTACTTTTTAATGTTGATAATCTCAAGATATTTATTGTGAGAAAAGTTAGAGAAGGTTTTAAAGAACAACGCCCTTGATGAGTTTTCTAATCTTGAATTAAAATCCTGAATCTAGGTATCACGAATCCTCTATTTCACCAATGCCAGAAAATATTTATCATTGACTACGCCTTGGCTTAACCAAGCATCATGAAAGCCAAGTTTATATAAGAGAAGCTTAACGCTTGAGACCCAATTTACTGTGCGCGGATTTAATTCAATATCATTTTTAAGTAATACATAAGCTTGTTTAATATATTTTCTGTCTTGTGCATAGCATATTTTTAACCAATATTTAATTATGTTGTACATTCTAGAAGCTTCCATATCATATCTTCCTAGCTCGCCATACACAAAGTCGTTTTGTGTCGATAATTTAACACCAAGTAGACGTTTACAGAAATGCAGTTGTGTTTTTTCAACATCAGTCGCTTTATAAAAACCCCATACTTCGGATGAATAATTTAGAATTGGGCTTATCAATTTATCAAAAAGTTCAAGTGTAAGTTTTGGAGATAAATCAGTAAATTTATATAGTCGTTTGTTCATTTCAAAAATTGCTTTAAGAGCCTGACCAGCTAACATTTTGTCTTGACCCTTGAAAGAACCACCCGGTGTGAAAACAGCCCCAAGATATTTGAATGTATTTACAATCTCTAATTCGATATTTTTGTAAGTGAATTTCATGTTTGCGGGTAAGCGACCGCCCTTTCTAAAGACTACAATTTTTGTTTTACCAGTATTGACTTCAAGTTTCCATTTGTCACAGTACTCTGAAAGAACTTCTAAAGCATGTTGTAAACCATCACTAGTTTTAGAGAATATAATTATGTCATCTGCGTATAGCAAGAGACATATTTTAAGATTACCAAGATCTATTCCGTTTACACCTTTTGCAATAAATTCTTGTTCTATGTCATTAAGAAACATACTAAATAAAAATGGAGACAAACTTTCGCCTTGTCGGACGCCAAGATTGCACGAATAAGCTTCGCTAACCTCATTAAAAAGTTTGACTCTAGACGATATACCTTTGTACATGGATTGTATGACATTTAAAATATTACCTCGTACACCATAATTAATTAACTTGTACCATAAAATATCACGAACGATGAAATCAAAAGCTTTTTTGAAATCGACAAAAGCGCAAAATAGTTTTTCATTATTATCAACAGAGTGTCTAATCAATGAATTAAGTACAAAAATGTTGTCAATAGTTCCCATTTTATTTCTGAACCCTGCTTGCGCTTCAATATAAATTTCGTATGTTTCTGCCCATGTATCAAGCCTTGTGTTTAAAACACGAGTGAATAATTTCCCCAAAGTACTCAAAAGAGTAATGCCGCGATAATTAGATGGGTCATCTCTATTGCCACTCTTGTGTATCGGTACAATGTAGCCTTCACTCCATGTTTGTGGGAAATAACCAATACGGAGACATGCATTGAATAGCTTATCGATATAAGGTAAAATCTGACCCATTTCGTATTTGAAAAATTCGTTTAAAAATTAATCTGGGCCAGCAGCACTGTAGGGTTATATCCCGAAAAAGCATGCGTTAACTAACGCATGCTTTTTCGGGCTATACCATCTGCAGAGTCCCGAGGGACGGTTGGTGCCCAAGCCCGCCAGGGCGAGGGCACCAACGCTCACGAGGGACTCTGCATATGTTATAACAAGAAAAAACATGCGTAAACGCTATTAATTATAGCATACAAAACATCAATTAATGCGTTTGTTTGTCAAAATAATGATATTTTGGCGGGAGATTGTGTGGCGACGTCACGAAAACAAACGTAACATCATACCAGTTATTGTTATGCACGTCAACTTCCGGGATCGGCAAATACAAAGAAAACATGGATACTGCGGGTTTGTTTACATTTATAACTTAAAAATTATGGAAATATTATAGAAAACTAATTAGTAGTTAGAAATAATATGAGAATTACTCTTCATTTGACGCTGTACAACGTTTATAGTCGCCGGCGCGGCCCTGAAATAAGCATACGTAAAACTGGACGTTAACAGCGCGTGAATCTTTATGTTTACGCATGGTTTTCGTCCCGTTCACGTATGGGCAAAATCACCGTTTTTATGCTATAATATTTGTTTTTAGTTGTTTAATCGCCTTAACGATTTCGGATGAGTTTATTTCCTTGTTTAGTTCATCAAACATGATTTGCGTTTCATTGTTTAAGAAACTTTCATTGAATTGAAGTATTTCATCATCGGCTTGATAAAATATATCTAATGTAGAAGCACATCTATTATCTAGATCTTCAACGGGATCAAAATTGACTTAAATGGGATGTAAGGGCATATTTATGTTTTGTTTGTTCGTTCGTTCATTCATTTGCAATCGACTGAGTCAGTCGTAAGTGCATGGCCATTCGTTTTTCTTTGCCAGATCGGCCAATGCATGGTGGCTGATTTATGTCATGTTTTTTTCGCGAAAATACGACTTGGCATAAATCAACCACCATAGCCAATGACATTTGACGTTCGAGGGAAGAGATCTGTAGTCAACAGCGTTACCCGCTAGACCACTGTGTCTCCAAAAATAATAGTCATAACGATTTGTACATTTCTTTTGCTTTGTTTTCAACAAAAAGTACACAATTCAGGAATATACATTTACATCACAATTTTAAGAAAAATAAGTAAATTTGCAGAAATGTCGCTACGACTTCTTTAAACTCCAACAATGTTATCATGGTTTGATAACTAAAAATGCTGCATAGCGCTTTTATTCAGTTACCTTGTTCAATCACGAACGAATTCCGGGTTCGATTAATTAATATAATAGAAATACCTCCCCCCTTAAAAAGCGTTACAAAGCGCTGTTCTTAAGCAATCTACCACAGACTCGGCGATATCATCAAGCTCAATAAATGTTTGCTACTGATATCACTATAACTGATAATAATAATCTTGTTCTTACTGTACAGTATACAACACAACTACATTTATACATGTATACCCAAGCTTACGGAAAGGTCAGTGACAATTGTTTACATTTTTCATTATGTGAATTTTTATATTTAACAAGAACTGTCCACGAACAGCGCGCTCCACTATTTGCAGTGCCATGCTAAGATAGTATTATTATTATTATACACATACATGTATATGTACCGGTGTCTATTCAAAACAAAATGCTTCATAGCAGCAGCATTACCATTTGCTGTGTGGAGGTTGGGGCTTCTTAGCCGAAAATTAGGACAAAACTACATGACCAACTCTTGTGTACGTCTTGGGTTCATGATGGTGAACAAGTAAGCAACATATCAAAGGAATATATCAATGCACTTTGAAGTTATAACAAGCCTTTACCTAAGCTTTAACATTTGCATGTCTAAGTCCAAAAAGGGGCATACTTTCATCAAAATTCTTGTTAGAGTTACCTACCCCTGTGTAGGAGTCGGGGTCATGATGGTGAACAAGTATGCAAAGTATCAAAGCAATATGTCAATGCACTTTGAAGTTATGAAAAACATGTACCTAAGCTTTATCATTTGCATGTCTAAGTCCAAAAGGGGGCATACTTTCATCACACTTCTTGATAGAGTTACATACCCCTGTGTAGGAGTTGGGGTCATGATGGTGAACACGTTTGCTAAGTATCAAAGCAATATGTCAATCATGTCAATGCACTTTGAAGATATAAGAGGTTAAAAAATGTACGTTAACTTTAACATTTGCATTTCCAAGTCCAAAAGTGGGCATAACTTCAAACCTACCCCTGTGTATGGATTGGGGTCATGATGGTGAACAAGTATGCAAATCTATATGTCAATGTCCTTTGAAGATATTAGAGGTTAATCAACCTGTACCTAAACTTTAACATTTGCACTAAGTAAAAAAAGGAGGCATAATTTCAACAAAATGCTTGATATAGTTATCTTCTCCGGCATATGGGTTGGGGTCATGATGGTGAACAAGTATGCAAAGTATCAAATGCAATATCTCCAATGTCAATGCACTTTGAAGTTATGAAAAACATGTACCTAAGCTTTATCATTTGCATGTCTAAGTCCAAAAGGGGGCATACTTTCATCACACTTCTTGATAGAGTTGCATACCCCTGTGTAGGAGTCGGGGTCATGATGGTGAACAGGTATGCAAAGTAATATGTCAATGCTAATGGAAGATATTAGAGGTTAAAAACTTGTACTTAAAGTCCCAATAAGGTTTAAATTGGTAGTATTTTCTGTCTACAAAGATTATCGAAAGATCTAGATATTAAATTAGACCAAAAATGGTACAGAAGGGACCCATATCTGATCTCAGGTCGCTATTCCTTCTTTGAGAAATAATCAACTGAAAACGCTAATTAGTATTTTGTCATCCGTACAAAATACTAAATAGTGTTTACATTTAAATTTTCCGAAGAATTTCGAAAACATCGTCAATGATCGGAAGTACGCACAAACGGGAATCTTTCACTTAAGAACTGGCCCTGTAACTCAAAAACCAACCACAAATACGAAGTTTGTATGCTTTAAAATTATAGTATAATAGAATTTCGGGATTCATATGTGAATTTTAGTACAATTTTGAACAATAAAAAAACTTATGACCTATTTTGGGATAACATGCATGTATTACCTCCCTTTCAATAAGAACTGGCGCATAACAATCGATAGATCCGAAGAGAATAGGCGCTATATAACTCAATAATAATGCGTACATAAGATGATTTAAAGGTTTTTAATGGAAGCTGATAGTATTTGGGGCTTATTATGTGACTTTCAGGACAATAAGAATGATAAAACATAACTTATGACAAATGTTGTTATCACCATTGTGAACGTCACTTCATGTAAAGTCAAGAATCGGCAATACAATATCAGATCTGGTCTATGAAAATTAGACTAACTCGACTTTTACTCGTGTTTTAACAATCAATTAATATACAAATATTTTTGGTTTTTATTAATGTTCGTTTTTTGAATTATAGGGCCACTTCTTATCCCCAGTGCCAGTTCCTTAAGAACTGGCTGTATGATAGTGCAATAGGTGTGCTATCCATCCATTGGTTATCAGAAACTGGCGGAAAATTCTCGGTAATCTCCGAAAGTCACGGAGAAGCTGTTAAACGCCGTATTTGTAAACAAACCGGGCTCGTTATGCCAATCTTCCAGGAAAGAATATTTCACATATATGACAGTTAGCGCGTATTTTAATGGCTCATTGTGTTTATTATTTGTCCCTCATCAAATCAGTAACACAGATTTGTGTTTTCTATATGAAGAAAATACGTCGTTCTGGAACCTTATTGTGGCTTTAAACATTTGCATTTCTGAGTCCAAAAGGGGGTAAGATTTAAACAAAATGCTCGATAGAGTTGCCTACCCCTGTGTAGGGGTTGGAATCATGATGGTCACCAAGTATATAAAGTATTAAATTAATATGTCAATGCACTTTGAAAATATTAAACTTGTACTTAAACTTTAACATTTGTATTTCTTAGTCCAAAATAGGGTATAATTTGAATAAGATGCTTGATAGAGTTGCCAACCACTTTGTAGGGGTTTGGGTCATGATAGTGAGCAAGTATGCAACGTATTAGAGAAATTTGTCAATGCTCGTGGAAAACATTATAAAATGCTTGATAGCGTTACCTACTCCTGCATATGGATTGGAGTCATGATGTTGAACAATTTTGCAAAGTATCAAAGCAATATGTCAAAGGACTTTAAACATATTAGATGTTAAAAACCTATATCTAAACTTTAACATAAGCATTACGCCGACGACGACGCCAGCACCAACGCCAACGCCAACGACGACGCCAGCACCAACGCCAACGCCAACACCAACACCAACACCAACGCTTTATTGTCTGCAATAGATCCCCTTATCCTACGAATAGTGGAGCTAAAATGCTTGGTCACAAAAAGCGCTTTCCGCGTAGTCAGCAAAAACGACGTTTAGCGGTTCCAGTTTTGTGTGTTACGTCATTCTCTTCGGATTATTACAAAACAATAATGCTTTGTTCAGTCAAGAGTATATTCTTTTGAAGAACGATACAACAACTATGGTATAAATAATTTAAGTTGAATGTACATGTATTGTTCTCCAATTCTTAATATTTTTTTTCAGTTACAGGTTTACAGTACACCAGATTTTAGTGATCATACTTAGAATGATGTCACGAATCATCGGATTATGTATTCACATACTAAGTGTATTTACGTTCGTCCCTGGTGTGTCTAAAGGGTATGAAGTGATCACACCTTTCAAGGAAATGCGCGTGACGTACGCTAATCCACCCATATGGCATCTTACTCAGATAGACAGGCTTTTGTTAACAGATGATACAATTGCCTCACTGCGTATCAGGGATAAGACAGACATTGTCGACATAACGTTGAACAACACGGAGAAGTTTCCATGGACAGAACTACCAAGTGACACCATTATAATACAGATGAAATGCATAAACGGATATAACAACCATGAACTTATGCAACAAATTGAAGCAGGTTATATAGGAAGGTATTACAGACTGATCGAATACTTGAATATAACGGATTGCTACTTGCAGAATCTAACACATCTAACTTTCCAAGGTTTATTAATGTTGTCAAGTTTAACACTTCGAAGCGAATATATAAGGTATTTACCCTTGGACACTTTCAGCAACTTACCAGACCTAATTTTGCTTCAAATGGATTCATGTAGCTTGACAACTATATCTGGGGATTTATTTTGCCACAATCCAAAAATAACATTTGTTACATTCAGTAATAACAACTTAAGTGCTATTACAAGTGGCGAGTTAGCAAATAAGACATGCTATGCAGGAACGATTAATTCTTTGGTTCTCTTGGGAAACCAATTTGAAAACTTGATGAACGTAAACTTTGAAGATTTCCATTTGGACGGTATTCTGTCATTGTCGAATAGCTCTATACGCGATGTATCAAATGCAACATTCCATGGTCTGTCAAATGTTCGGACACTAGACCTCAGTTACAACATAATTGAAAACATACCGGATTACTCATTTCTGACATTGAACGGAACACTACAGTACATAAATATTGTGTCCAACAACCTTTCACGTATCAATGCTTCAACATTATTTCATATACCCAGTTTAAGGACAATTGTCCTTCATGACAACAAAATAGAAATGATTTCTGGAACATTCTCGAATCTGAAGAAGTTGGACAGATTGCAGTTGGAAAACAATCGACTAACAGTGATGTCAAAAACAACATTTGGTGGTCTGTCAAACCTCGATCGATTGTCAATCGGACATAATATTATAGAATTAGTTGACGAAGGTGTATTTGATGAATACGATAATTTACAAATTCTTGAACTTAATGACAATCGAATCAGGAGACTTCCAAATGATATTTTTAAATCTACTTCGTCACTATCGGAATTAGATTTGAGTAATAACCATATCTTGAAACTGGATGAGACAATGTTTGAAACATGCACGCAGCTTAGTAAGGTTTATATGGCATTCAACCAGATCAGCAATTTGACACGTTTGTCGTTTACTAGTAGACATATAAGTTACATAGATATGTCATATAATAACTTAGCTGTGCTGCCTTCATTTACAAAGCTCAATTCAACCGACTGCTATAACTTTCCGTCTTTGCAAGAAGTAAAGTTCTACAACAACTCTATAACAAGTATAAACGCAACTTGCTTGCAAACATTGAAAAGGCTGGGTGTCAGTTACAATAAAATTACAAACATGAATGGGTTTGGTATGATGTCCAAGCTTACTACACTACGAATGAGACATAACCGAATATCGTCTATCCCACAGTTAGAAATGTCGAAACTCTGTAACACAATAGTTGAAATAGATTTAGGAGCAAATATGATACAACATATTGCAAAGGGGACATTTTCAAATTGTAAGCATTTAGAAATACTGAAACTGGACAAGAATAAGATTCGCATTTTTGAACCCATAGAATTACCCTTCTTTAGAGATTTGCGCCTAAGCAGTAATCCGTTTGCTTGTGACTGTCAAAACAAAGATTTCTTTAATTGGTTAGATTACGATATAAACGTAGCCATAGATTATATTACTTGCATTAACGGGGAATTCATTAAAGATGTTCATATCGGTGAATGTAGTACACCCGGTTGGTTCAAAACACACAAACTAGAAATTGGAATACCTCTTGCAGTAGTGGTCGTTTTGACAATCGCTGTTTCTGCTATTGTCATCAGATTTCGGCACGAAATACAAGTTATCGCTTTTTACAAGTGGAATATAAGATTTAAATGTTGTTGCAAGAAGAATCCGGGAATAAATGAAAACATTAAATATGACGCGTTCGTCTGTTTTGCGGAAGAAGACACCAACTACGTTACAGAAAGCCTGATTCCGTTCCTGGAGCCAAAGTATAGGCTTTGTGTTTATTACCGTGACTTTCCGGTCGGTGAAGATATTGCCGAAGCCATCATTGACGTAATCAACCAGAGTGCAATTATAATTATATTGCTGTCGCCAGATTTCCTTAAAAGCAGATGGGGTACCTTTGAATTCAGGAAAGCACACCATGCCGCCATTACCAATGAAGAGAAAAGAATGATAATCATCCTTCTAGACGACTCTGTTTTAAATTCGGATCTCGATCTGACACTTCGGAGTATCTTGTACACGAAATCATACCTGAGAAAGGGTGATCAGTTCTTTACAGAAAAGTTACTGCACGCCATGCCAGTTGATCCAGTTTGTTCTGTAATAGCAAACCAAGATGTCGAGGCGAACAACACGTCTACACGTGAACAGTTAGCATCATTACAAGACAACGCAGCTGCTGGAAGCTCGTATACAGGCGCTGGTGACAATGTCGACGATAAGTATCACTTGCTTAGTACGAACTGCTCATAGAGTTATTTGTTTTATTACATATTAGTGAAGCCCATGTAAAACATGACGTGCAGTATGTTAGATGCGCGAATGTTGGCATAATCACGAAACTATAACCATTGCCTGTTTGTCAACAGATAATCATACAATATTTAAGAATTCATGTATATAAGCAATGTGTACTGATCACTTATTTGCATGTATATACAAATGTACCAAAGCTTTCGACTATACTAGTTAGTCTTCTTTGTAATTTTTTCATGTATAATTATTCTAGTATAACTTATACTTTTCAACCACTAATTTTGATTTGTATATAATAATGTTTACTTGGCGATGGACTTTATTGTTTATTAATTGTTTATGCTAAATAATAATTGGACATGATTTGATATGAAGTAATTTCTTGTACTTTCGTGATACTAGCGAATTAAATAATTATTCTTGATTCATAAATGTATTTGTACTTATGATTTGTAAACAATTTGCTATCAACTTTTTAACCCTTGGACGCTTCAAGTGATTTGGTTAGGTTTGACAAACAATGCCCGATTTGCTAATGTATCAGACTTCAAGTTTTGTTAACACTATTAGCTACCAATCTAACTCTAGTATACTTAACAACCTTTCCAAGTCCTCATTTTCATTTATTAATAGCTTTTTTATTATAAACAGTGACGCAACCAAATTTGAGTGATGTTTGTATGCGACAGACAAACTAATTCATGTCACAAACTGGCCGTATGGCACAAGGTTTCGCCGTTGTTAGACGCATGAGCGATTTGCATTTTCTCCCTCCGCGCAGTTACATATCCCCGGAATTTGTTCCAAACACTTGGGAATTACGCCAAAAGACTCACAACGTACGAAAAACATATACAATCAATTTTAATATCACAGTTATGCGTCCGACGATGTCAGAATAAAGGTGACGTTACGTCGGTACGGTGCAGTGTGTCATTTTCTGTCGACAAGTCAGAATAATTACCTAAAACATCACTGTCTGATTGATTTACAACATATACATGTTTGCGAGTGTTTAGGTAAAGGTAATTTTATTGTTTGTCTGTAGTAAAATGTAGGTTGCCAGGGCGTTTGTTAATTTGAAGTGACGCTGTGACTTTACATGGGCTACTCCGGAAACTTGATACCGCTTTGAGTTAAAACAGTAACATTAAACGAGTCTATTCGTTAAGCAATGCTTTCGAGTCTTGTCTGTGACTACTAGCAGAACAATCAGACTACCTGGTGGTCATCCCAGATATCAAAATCTGTATTTGTGACTTTTACCTTTAGTTGCTATATCATGATTGTTTTCATTCAATAAATATATATCGAAATGGACGTGATGATGCACAATTGTGCAAAACGATAACACGCGCATATTATAGCCAACTTTCATTGAGATGTATACAAGGTTGTCAAAGTTATCATCAAAAATATAAGTGAGGACTTAGAAAAGTTACTAAGTATATCTGGTAGTAGTTTATTTCAAAATATCATAGGCCACCGGCCCAAAATATACACCAATACACAATGATAACATATATACGATATCAATGAGTTAGCCCAATATTTACATATAAAAGAAAAAATGACATAAAAGGGGATGTAACTCAACCGTTGAGATGAGTCAGTTTAAACTGTTAAATTAGCATGATATACAAAGGGAAGTAATTCAAATTTCAATCATATGATTTAAGCAGTTTTTCAATATATATTGCAATTTTTTGTATGGTTTGTTCGTCATTGGAATTAAAAAGTCTATAAAAATCTTGAATATTCGTGTTTAAGGTATACCAATTTAGAAGAAAATTCTCTCTTATTATTTAAAATTTAGGACATTGAAAAAATACATGATATTCACATTCAATGATTCTGATGTTATTAATTTCATTACAATATTGGCAAATGCGTGATTCAAATGGAGTGTTATTATGTCTACCAGTTTCTATATGTAATTTATGACTAGAGCAGCGAAAACGTGACATGGTTATTCTGAGTTTAACAGGTAATTCAATGATAAGATAACGTTCAGTATCAAGCAGTGTTTTAAAATGTTTGTAATGATAACATCTACTGGATTCTTGTAATGACCGATTCCAGTCCTGATTATGACAATCTATTAATCTTTGTTTAAAAGTTTGAATAAATAATGCAATATTTCCTACCTCATGTGAAACCCATATAAACCCAAAACCGTAAAGAAATAGTAAGTTTTTCACATGTGTAGCCCATGTTATTCTGCCTACATTATCAAGAGATTTTAACATATAGTAACATCTTTTTGGATATCTAGAATCAGTCATATGCAACAATCTACACCAATATTTTATACAATTACTATAATACGTCACATGAAGTGGTAATCTTCCACATTCACCCAAGACTATACAATTGTTTGTAGAAGTTTTAACATGTAAATATTTTTTACAAAATAATAGCTGTGAAGCTTCAACTTCCGGGCGATATTTATATCCCCAAACTTGAGAACCATAGCTCAAAATTGGTTTTATCATAGAATCAAATAATTGAAACAGTTGATTTATATTGAAATGTCCAAAAGGACGTTGATATTTATAAAGAGAAAACATTGCTTTTTTAGCCTGTGTACCTAACTTTTCTAGAGCCGCAGACCATGATAGAGATGGGGTAAATAATAAACCCATATATTTGTAGATGTTTGTGTTTTCTATTTGTTGTGTCCCCGGAAATACGAGTGTTCGTTCCGCCGCAGTGGTCCACCGTTACGGAAAACAATAACTTGTGTTTTATTTAAATTAACTTCCATTTCTGAAGACGTACACAACTGATCTATACTATTTAACTGCTGTTGTAGCCTATTCACAGTTTCGCCACAGTTTGCGACATCATCAGCGAACATGAGACACAGTATGTCTGGTATAGAATTATCAATAAATATGCCAGTTTCGCAGTTTTCGCGAAGTAAGACGGCTAATTGGTCGATAAAGAGCGAGAAAATTGTAGGACTACAAACATCACCCTGCCTAGTCCCAATGTTACATGGGAAGTTTTCCGTTACCCCACTCGACGATGTTCTTACGCAAGACTGTAGATTTTCGTAAATTTCGCTAATACCCGTAGGAAATTGCCATTTACCCCTTTTGTTTGAAGGCTTTCAAACAATTTAGAATGATTTATTTTATCGAAAGCTTTTCGGAAATCTACGAACAGACAGTAAAAGCGCCCTCTTTGTTTAGATAAGTATTTCGGTGCCATTGCATGTAGACAAAATACATTGTCGATTGCAGAGTAACCCTGTCTAAATCCTGACTGTGATTCGTCAAACTTATTGTTAGTTTCCGCCCATTTATATAAACGTTTGTTTAGTATGCTTAAGAATATTTTATACATTGTGGTGGTAATTGATATACCTCTATAGTTAGAGGGGTCATGTTGTGGTCCAGATTTATACACCGGACAGATTATGCTTTCACCCCAAGATCGCGGAAATATTCCACTTGTAAAAATTTCATTAAATAATTCACATAATAGGGGGGGGGGGGGGGCGATAATATCAGATGAATATTTGTAAAATTCAGTATTTAGTCCATCATTACCGGCACTTTTACCAAGTGATAATTTTATTATAGATTGTTTAACTTCTTCAATGCTTATTTCAGCATTTATGAATTGATCATTTTCATCATCATTATTATCATTTATCACTATTGGACGTGCGTTTTATATATATATATATATATATATATCTAGTATCTTGCCGCAGAAAACAATTTGTCTTTGATTGAATCCTTCAAAAGACAGTTGGTGGAACAATCTTTCTATGTACATGTAATACATTGGAACAGTTAACATTAAACCGGCCTTGTGCACATTCAAACATTCGAGATAAGAACATCTTAATTCTATGTAAAACTTCGTTCGAAAATACCAAGTTTTACAAGTAATATAAGAACAGTAATATCACTAAATTTCGCGGACTTTGGTAAAACGATGCTTTGGTTATTTTTTGAAATAAAAAATCAAAAAATCGTTTGTTACGTGCGACCACAGGCCCAAGAAAATATCACACAATATCACAAAATACAGAGTTTTGAAATTCCCCCTTCAAGGCCATCATTCGATGATTACTATGTACAGTAATGACCGGATGATGGGAAATTTCAAAACTGTATTTTGTGATATAATTTCTTAGGCCTGTGGTACGACTGAGGTCAATTATTTGTCGGGATTTAATTTCACTATCGAGTTAACCCGCGAAATTAACGAATATTATTAATAATGATACAGTGTGTGGCCATAAAGAGATTGTAATGATACATAACATAAACGGCTGCAGATTGATACATATTTTGGGTTGTTACCTTCAAGTATACGCCATCAGTTATCGCATCTAGGAATCATGGCAGAGTATAAGAACTTACAACATAATAAACATGTAGGTAACCATGCGCTAAAACATTTTGAACACTATCAAATCAGGCGAAAATTATGCGGAAAAAGTTAGAAGTAATTTGAATAGTAGTTCACCAGTTAACTGGTTATAGTAGTATGTCAATACTGCAGCAAATAATTCCTTCAATTATTAAACTTTCAACAGGAACCATATTGAAAAAAAATCAGGAAATTTGTTACTAAATAATCGAATCTGTTGCCATATATCTTGACTTCAACTCATATTGAAATCCAGAACACCCGCTAAGGATTTAAGCATGTCGCCACATTCAAATAATCTGAATATAATCGTGCCCGACATCGATATCAGTGGTTTGGAAAAGAGTTTGAAAATGTCAAAGTCTCTCTGACTTATGGAATATGCTTTATTATTTAAATCATGTTATTGGAGCATCGGTCGTGGCTCAGTGATTAGTGCCCGGTGATCAAGGACTGATTCCCGATCGCGGTAGGTCAAACCCTTGACAATTTGCTCGTGGAAGGTTAGTTAGAACTGGTTAGGTAACAGTCCAGAGCAATATGTGGATTTTCAACCTGTCGCAGGTATTTTGGCATTGAATGTTTTTTTGGTGGTTCTATGTGGTAAAATATGTTTCATTGTACATATATCATTGTACGAATCATGTGCAATATAATTGTACGGACACAGCCAGTGATTTATTCTTTTATAATCTTTATTATATAGCTTAGCGTTATCCGTATGTGAAATAGTCTGATCCCATTACTATATATAATTGCCAAGCGGATGACCTACGACTGATCAGAAAAATGAGAATTTTAAAAATGAAAAGTTGAGGCTAAGGTCACTGTTACTAAATATATACAAATTACTTGAGTTAGAAATTAGATATTATGATGACAATTGCTAAGCAGGTTATTAAGTTTATGTGTAGTTGACACTTTTGGACAATATCACTTTTACTCAATCTCATTAAAATCAAACCCTTATTACGCTTCACTACTTTACGCTGATACAGGATCTGACGACACTCCGCTTGGGCTCATGTCTACGTGAACTTTACGTCATCCAATCAAATCGCTGCTTTCACAAATCTGAAAGTGCGGTGAAAGTCTGCTGAGGCGGTTAGATATAATTTCATTGGACCCACTACGTGACGCCATTGTGCGCCTGAGATGTCATTTGAACGTATGGCGTAACAGCGTAAATGACAGTGCGATGGTGACAATGCGATAGTGCGATGGCGACAGTGCGATATGACTATCGTACTGTCGCCATCGTGCTATCTGGTTGTCGCATTGTCGCTGTCGCTGTCGCGTTGTCGCCGTCGTACTGTCGTGTTGTCGCATTGTCGCCATCGTACTATCGCATTGTCGCCATCGTGCTGTCGCATTGACGCCCACTGGATTTAATGTGTAACCACGACTGGACTAACGGTATTCCATAATCAAATGTTTGGGTCTGATTTTAATGAGATTGACTTTTATTAATAATCATTGACAAAAATGTTTTCACTCGATAACTTGCTAGTTTGTTAACCAAGATATATCATGATAATTTTCTGTAAATATAGCTAATGTTAAAACGTTACTTGCCATTTATAGTGGGGCAGATTGGGTCATGAATCACTGTAACCATTTTCTAAAAATAAAAAAAAGTTAGGAATGAGATATCATGATGAAACTTCTATGACGGTAGCTGGTCTAGTCCACATGTGCTTGACATGTGGATAAGACCCCCATAGTCACCTCTACAACCCAACAACAAATAAAAAAAATATTTTTTACAAATCTCTGTATTCTCTATCTATAGATATCTGACGAATATGTTTTATTTGTATTTTAGTCAAGGTTACGGTTAATGGACGACATAAAACCAGGTTTTCATGTACTTTCTGTGTCTTGATGACTTTGTTTTGTCTTGTATGTATATGATATCATGACAGATCTTGTGTGTAACTCGTACTTGCAAGGCTTTTGTCATGGGACTTAAACCAATCGTTCCATAATATATGCTAAATATATTGTTTGTATAATTATATTCCATGGGCATAGAAGAAGGGGGGGGGGCAGGACCCCATATGTTAGGAAATGGGGGGGGCAACATATCGCTCCCCCCCAAAAAAAATTCAGACCATATTCATAATTTTCCGCCTAAAATAGTCTTGTAATAGGTAATTTGCCTGTTATCCTTGGTTAAAAAGTATGAAATGTGAATTTTCGAGCTCGCTTCGCTCGCAAAATGATTTTAATCTATGAAATATGTTTTCACCCGATCACGTAACTGTTGAAAAGAGCTACAAGGACTACAGAAATACATTCACTCATGTCCAGAAATAAGACACCGTATTGAAAAGTTATCTCCCTTATTATCGATCCTAATTAAGTATGGTTCAGATATTTAGATGGTTTCCCTTCACCCCGTTACTATCTGTTACCGAGAGTATCGATTTTAATCCCTTGTAGCTCGTTAAATCTTGAAGTGACATGTGACACGGTAAGATAAAGTTTGCACCAGCTCCTATATTGCTTTGAACTTTGTCTTTGCTATGTTAAATTCCCTTACTAAACCACAAAAAATCTCTCAGAATTCGGGCATCTGTTCAATATTTAGTAAAAATATTAAAAATTTTCCAAATAAGGACTTAATTTTGATTGATCATACCAAACAATTATATCAAAACGCACCAGATTGATCCAATGTTTTAAAAAATTTCCCGGGGGAGCATGCCCCCAACCCCCCTACTTACAATACTACATGTAGTGTATGAAAGGTGTTCATTTTTTACCCGGTATTTTGACAAGCAAACAACTAAGTACATGTAGATATTATATATCCTTTCCGCTGCCACTATCATACACCGATGCACTTCCAGAGCCGCCTGATGCAGACCGTATTTTGGTGGTCCTCCATTACCACTATTGTTTGTAGAACAGCTACCAGAGACGACTTATGCGTACCGGAAAAACACGGGGTCTTGTTTCCACAGTGGAATAATGCAGGGTTTCGGTGAAATTCTATTTTTTTTGCAATTGAAAATAGAAGGAATTTTCCAAAATATACTACATTTATACGCTATGGTAGTTGTAGTGTACGACATTCGCTACACTGAGGTAGTTCTGTTGATATTATGATATCTGCATTACTACACTGAGGTACTGTCTATAAGATTATTCTCAAAGGCAAAAGTCCGCTATGGTACTTGTATTCGAATTGAATATTTTATATTTTAAAAGATACACACTAGAATGCAATTCTCTGTGGCACTGTTTTAAGTTTCGTAAGTGCAGCATAACGCTACTACGGCACTCTGAAATAGGACGTTACGTGGGTCATTCAATATATTCGTAGACTATCGTTCTCATTTAAATAGTATTGCTTTTTAACAATAATTTCTTATAGCATTACAAACAGTAACTTATTACCAACACTCAATGCAAATTTATCTTCAATTATGCAAACCAGTAGCATGTTATCAGCCACTCTATTACCATAGTAACGCGCAACCACCCCCGACCGACGTAACGTGCCTTATGTATTAGTTCAACTAGTTATAACTTTCGATTAAGTAAATGTACATTCCCATGTTTTTGCCAGATTATTACGGACGTCGGGGTATGAATTAAAAACTGTTTTATCAAGGCGAGTCGCGTTTCAATAACGTCAAAACGTCTATTTATTTACGCAAGGAAATTCATTCGACTATTGAATTGTGCATGGGGCTTGGAAAAACACAGCAAACACACAAGTGCTGCTACAGAGAGCGACAGGAGAACATACAGCATGCAGTGGTCTTGTGTTTAAGTGGCAAAAACAAATTTCTGAAACGCAGCATGGTATTTAAAACGATACATGGATATGCAGATAGACAAACGTAGTGACGTTTCACGCAACGTCCGTCGAAATATACGAGGTGTTTACATATTAATATACAACCATTATGACAAGCCTTACTCCTTAACTTAGACTATGTAAGATATTGTGGAAGAATTGTTAAATCATATACAATTTAAATATTTATATTTATTTCTATGTTAATAACATAATTTCATTTCGGGTTACCATTTGAGAATCAACAAAACGTCAATAACGTCGCTGACGTCAGATCATAAATTGCGGTGTGTGGTGGTATCGGTATGGTGATGTTTATATTTTAGCCATATTTCCTTTAAAAATGCGTTGTTTCACGCAATATTTTCAGCACTAGTGCTCGAAAGGGTGTAGTTTAACGTGATGTAGTTTGTTTTTCTCTGTGTCATCGGATGTTAAAATGATTAACACAGTCTACGAATTTATCGAATGACCCACGTATTGACTTCATAATGGCGTCATTAGTTTATACTAATTTATTTAAGGTCGATTGTGAAACGATGTGAAAGTTTTACAACTTATATTAATCACTATCGACACCTCATTCCTGATGTAATCCATCGCCACGAGGGTATGAGAGAAGAGAAGCCAGTTTCCCTTCTATGCAGAGCGTCTAGCAAGGGCATTTTTGGTACCATTTTTAGTTCATCTTTGGTATAATGGCATCATTACCATGCGCATCTTTTACTATGACAGGTGCGTTACTTAAGATAATTAAATTTTAATTAGGCCTCGTGGCAAGCGGATTACGCGACTTTCTTTCGTGACATCATTTCCATAGGGAGGAGCTATGGGAGGAGCCATAGTGCCAGGAAGGGTACTTTTCCACTACTATTGAAAAGAAAATTCCAGCATGCATTTCTGTTCGGATGAAGGTTAGTGTTGGTCCTGGAGCTCCACTACAATGGATGTCGCGTGAGTAACTTATTTTAAAACAATATATTTATCACAGTTAAAGTGTTTTCCTTGGTATTACTGTATTTCTTACTATGATGTGAATGTTTAATGGTTCCATTATTATATATCTGGAATGACGCCATTCGAAAACCACTTGAAAAAAGATTATATTAAGTCAGAAAGGGAAGGCAGCACTCAACTCAACCAGCCGAGCACAGAAAACATTAAAAACACACAACCCACATTGTCCAACTGAACAAAACCGAGCACAGGAACATAAAACACATACAAGGCACAATGCCCAACTAAACAAGCAAATAAGTTTGCTGCTGTTGTTGCTGCTGCTCTTGCTGCTGCTGTGTATTATTTGCTGTTGCTGTTGTATATTAGTTGTTGCTGTTGTGTATTATTTGCTGCTGCTGATGCTGCTTCTTTGTATCAGTTGCTACTGCTGTATATTATTTGCTGTTGCTGTTGCTGCTGCTGCTGTGTATTATCTGCTGCTGCTGTGTATTATTTGCTGTTGCTGCTGTTGTTGTGTATTATTTGCTGTTGTTGTGTAT
Source organism: Spisula solida (assembly GCA_947247005.1). NCBI lineage: Eukaryota > Metazoa > Mollusca > Bivalvia > Venerida > Mactridae > Spisula > Spisula solida. Next base: position 40,832,110 of record OX365956.1, read on the forward strand.
TATTTGCTGTTGCTGCTGTTGTTGTGTATTGTTTGCTGTTGCTGCTGTTGTTGTGTATTGTTTGCTGTTGCTGCTGTTGTTGTGTATTGTTTGCTGTTGCTGCTGTTGTTGTGTATTGTTTGCTGCCGCGACTGTGTATCATTTGCTGCTGGCCTGTTGTGTATTTTTTGCTGCTGTTGCTACTGTGTATTGTTTGCTGCTGTGTATTGTCTGCTGCTGCTACTGTGTATTGTTTGCTGCTGTGTATTGTTTGCTGCTGCTGCTGTGTATTGTTTGCTGCTGTGTATTGTCTGCTGCTGCTACTGTGTATTGTTTGCTGCTGTGTATTGTCTGCTGCTGCTACTGTGTATTGTTTGCTGCTGTGTATTGTCTGCTGCTGCTACTGTGTATTGTTTGCTGCTGCTGCTGTGTATTGTTTGCTGCTGCTGCTGTGTATTGTTTGCTGCTGTGTATTGTTTGCTGCTGCTGCTGTGTATTGTTTGCTGCTGTGTATTGTCTGCTGCTGCTGTGTATTGTTTGCTGCTGCTGCTGTGTATTGTTTGCTGCTGTGTATTGTTTGCTGATGCTGCTGTGTATTGTTTGCTGCTGCTGCTGTGTATTGTTTGCTGCTGCTGTGTATTGTTTGCTGATGCTGCTGTGTATTGTTTGCTGCTGCTGCTGTGTATTGTTTGCTGCTGCAGCTGTGTATTGTTTGCTGCTGCTTCTGTGTATTGTTTGCTGCTGCTGTGTATTGTCTGCTGCTGCTGTGTATTGTTTGCTGCTGCTGCTGTGTATTGTTTGCTGATGCTGCTGTGTATTGTTTGCTGCTGCTGTGTATTGTTTGCTGATGCTGCTGTGTATTGTTTGCTGCTGCTGCTGTGTATTGTTTGCTGCTGCTGCTGTGTATTGTTTGCTGCTGCTTCTGTGTATTGTTTGCTGCTGCTGTGTATTGTCTGCTGCTGCTGCTGTGTATTGTTTGCTGCTGCTGCTGTGTATTGTTTGCTGCTGCTGCTGTGTATTGTTTGCTGCTGCTGCTGTGTATTGTTTGCTGCTGCTGTGTATTGTTTGCTGCTGCTGCTGTGTATTGTTTGCTGCTGCTGCTGTGTATTGTTTGCTGCTGCTGCTGTGTATTGTTTGCTGCTGCTGCTGTGTATTGTTTGCTGCTGCTGCTGTGTATTGTTTGCTGCTGCTTCTGTGTATTGTTTGCTGCTGCTTCTGTGTATTGTTTGCTGCTGCTGTGTATTGTCTGCTGCTGCTGTGTATTGTTTGCTGATGCTGCTGTGTATTGTTTGCTGCTGCTGCTGTGTATTGTTTGCTGCTGCTTCTGTGTATTGTTTGCTGCTGCTTCTGTGTATTGTTTGCTGATGCTGCTGTGTATTGTTTGCTGCTGCTGTGTATTGTTTGCTACTGCTGTGTATTGTTTGCTGATGCTGCTGTGTATTGTTTGCTGATGCTGCTGTGTATTGTTTGCTGCTGCTTCTGTGTATTGTTTGCTGCTGCTGTGTATTGTCTGCTGCTGCTGTGTATTGTTTGCTGATGCTGCTGTGTATTGTTTGCTGCTGCTGCTGTGTATTGTTTGCTGATGCTGCTGTGTATTGTTTGCTGCTGCTGCTGCTGTGTATTGTTTGCTGCTGCTGCTGTGTATTGTTTGCTGCTGCTACTGTGTATTGTTTGCTGCTGCTGCTGTGTATTGTTTGCTGCTGCTGCTGTGTATTGTTTGCTGCTGCTGCTGTGTATTGTTTGCTGCTGCTTCTGTGTATTGTTTGCTGCTGCTGTGTATTGTCTGCTGCTGCTGTGTATTGTTTGCTGATGCTGCTGTGTATTGTTTGCTGCTGCTGCTGCTGTGTATTGTTTGCTGATGCTGCTGTGTATTGTTTGCTGCTGCTGCTGTGTATTGTTTGCTGCTGCTGCTGTGTATTGTTTGCTGATGCTGCTGTGTATTGTTTGCTGCTGCTGTGTATTGTTTGCTGATGCTGCTGTGTATTGTTTGCTGCTGCTGCTGTGTATTGTTTGCTGCTGCTGCTGTGTATTGTTTGCTGCTGCTTCTGTGTATTGTTTGCTGCTGCTGTGTATTGTCTGCTGCTGCTGTGTATTGTTTGCTGATGCTGCTGTGTATTGTTTGCTGCTGCTGCTGTGTATTGTTTGCTGCTGTGTATTGTTTGCTGCTGCTGCTGTGTATTGTTTGCTGCTGCTGCTGTGTATTGTTTGCTGCTGCTGCTGTGTATTGTTTGCTGCTGCTGCTGTGTATTGTTTGCTGCTGCTTCTGTGTATTGTTTGCTGCTGCTTCTGTGTATTGTTTGCTGCTGCTGTGTATTGTCTGCTGCTGTGTATTGTTTGCTGATGCTGCTGTGTATTGTTTGCTGCTGCTGCTGTGTATTGTTTGCTGCTGCTGCTGTGTATTGTTTGCTGCTGCTTCTGTGTATTGTTTGCTGCTGCTTCTGTGTATTGTTTGCTGATGCTGCTGTGTATTGTTTGCTGCTGCTGTGTATTGTTTGCTGATGCTGCTGTGTATTGTTTGCTGCTGCTGTGTATTGTTTGCTGCTGCTGTGTATTATGTGCTGCTGCTGTGTATTGTTTGCTGCTGCTGCTGTGTATTGTTTGCTACTGCTGTGTATTGTTTGCTGATGCTGCTGTGTATTGTTTGCTGCTGCTGTGTATTGTTTGCTGCTGCTGTGTATTATGTGCTGCTGCTGTGTATTGTTTGCTGCTGCTGTGTATTATTTGCTACTGCTGTGTATTATTTGCTGCTGCTGTGTATTATGTGCTGCTGCTGTGTATTATTTGCTACTGCTGTGTATTATTTGCTGCTGCTGTGTATTATTTGCTGCTGCTGTGTATTATTTGCTGCTGCTGTGTATTATGTGCTGCTGCTGTGTATTATTTGCTACTGCTGTGTATTATTTGCTGCTGCTGTGTATTTTTCGCTACTGCTGTGTATTATTTGCTGCTGATGCTGTGTATTATTTGCTACTGCTGTGTATTGTTGGCTGCTGATGCTGTGTATTATTTGCTGCTGCTGTGTATTATTTGCTGCTGCTGTGTATTATGTGCTGCTGCTGTGTATTATTTGCTACTGCTGTGTATTGTTTGCTGCTGATGCTGTGTATTATTTGCTGCTGCTGTGTATTATGTGCTGATGCTGTGTATTATTTGCTGCTGCTGTGTATTATTTGCTGCTGCTGTGTATTATGTGCTGCTGCTGTGTATTATTTGCTACTGCTGTGTATTGTTTGCTGCTGATGCTGTGTATTATTTGCTGCTGCTGTGTATTATGTGCTGATGCTGTGTATTGTTTGCTGCTGCTGCTGTGTATTATGTGCTGATGCTGTGTATTATGTGCTGCTGCTGTGTATTATTTGCTGATGCTGTGTATTATGTGCTGCTGCTGTGTATTAGCTGCTGATGATGTGTGAATCCCGCATCAAGGGATTCGAACCCCTATATCTAAATGCTATTTGTTTATCTTTCAGGATTTTTGATGTTTCAATTTAATTTTACCGAAATAGATCTAGTACTGCTTTTCACGACTAGGCGTATGTGTATACGTCGGCGTCCGTGTTCCGCTTCCGCTTGACAGACTACTGGAATAGCCAGTCTTATACGAATGTTTATACTAATATACAAATGTATAACAATTTAGTGTGATTGAAACATTTTTCAGTATACTAGGGACGTCCTTTGCGCAAATTAGAAAGGCCATAAAAGGCAAGCATACAGAAACATTGCAACGCAAGCTTTCCGAAATACAGAGACATATTTTGAAAGTTGAAAGACCGCATCATTCCTTGTTAGAAGAAGACAGCATAGCAACAGCTCTTCTTCCGTCTGATGTTCCGGAAAAAGATGTATTTGCAGCTAAAAGCACCGGTGATGGCAATTGTTTGTTCAACAGCGCGTAACATATTTATAGTTTTCTGCAAATAACATGACATTATGTACGATTTAGCGATGTTTAATCATGTGTATGTATCTGTTTTAGGAGATGAATCATATGCCGACATGTTCAGAGCAGCTGAAGCAATTGAATTATATTTGCGTTCAAATGAATACGCGAATCACGAAGTGTTTCAATCATCAATAGCACATAGCGACGCAACACTTACGGAAGAAAGTTACAAGTCAATAATTCTGACAGATAAGGGTGCAGCAAATTTAAGTCGACACAACGACATGCAATTAGCTATCGAAGAAGTAGCTATCGGGACATGTGAAAGGAAGTCTTGGTCATCTCTAGTTCATTTATGGGCACTTGCCTCTGTGTTAAAACGTACTTTGTATTCAGTTTATCCATCGACAAACAAAGCGATAAGACCTCTGTATCACTGCAAGATAACACCACTACACGCATCTGATTCTTCGAGCTTTAAAAAGGATGTTTATATTATGTGGACAAGAGAGGGCAACTTGGACAATCGAGCTGTAGCGTACTTCGAACCTAATCACTTCGTTCCACTTATAAAATATTCGAACTGCAGGGGGTATTTTGATAGCGACGATGATGAACTATTCTCACAAATTGACTTAACGCCCTCTAACCTAATCATAAAGTCGTCAACGACAACTAAAGATGATTCGTTACAACCAACCACATCTGCAGTGACGGCTACTTGTGATGGCCTACCAACCAAAACCAGTACCTCTGACGGGACCATAGCAGAGTCTGCTACATATGATGAACTACCTACACAAACCAGTACTTCTGACAAGACCATAGCAGAGTCGGCTACATGTGATGATCCACCAACTCAAACCAGTACCTCTAACCAGACCATAGCAGAGTCGGCTACATGTGATGATCCACCAACTCAAACCAGTACCTCTGACCAGACCATAGCAGAGTCGGCTACGTGTGATGATCCACCAACTCAAACCAGTACCTCTGACATGACCATAGCAGAGTCGGCTACGTGTGACGATCCACCAACTCAAACCAGTACCTCTGATCAGAGCATAGCAGAGTCGGCTACATGTGATGACCCACCAACTCAGACCAGTACCTCTGACCAGACCATAGCAGAGTCGGCTACGTGTGACGATGCCCAAGCTCAAACCAGTACCTCTGACATAGCAGAGCCGGCTACGTGTGACGATGCCCCAGCTCAAACCAGTACCTCTGACCAGACCATAGCAGAGTCGGCTATGTGTGATGACCCACCAACTCAAACCAGTACCTCTGACATGACCATAGCAGAGTCGGCTACGTGTGACGATGCCCAAGCTCAAACCAGTAGCTCTGGCATGACCATAGCAGAGTCGGCTACGTGTGATGATGCCCCAGCTCAAACCAGTACTTCCGACATGACCATAGCAGAGTCGGCTACGTGTGACGATGCCCAAGCTCAAACCAATAGCTCTGACATGACCATAGCAGAGTCGGCTACGTGTGATGATGCCCCAGCTCAAACCAGTACTTCCGACATGACCATAGCAGAGTCGGCTACACATGATGACCCACTAACTCAAACCAGTACCTCTGACCAGACCATAGCAGGGTCGGCTACATGTGATGATCAGCCAACTCAAACAACTACATCTGACCAGACCATAGCAGAGTCGGCTACATGTGATGACCAACCAACTCAAAGCAGTACCTCTGAAATAACCAGAGCAGAGTCGGCTACGTGTGACGATGACCCAGCTCAAACCACTACCTCTGACATGAGCATAGCAGAGTCGGCTACTTGTGATGACCCACCAACTGAAAACAGTACCTCTGATCAAACCATAGCAGGTTCGGCTACATGTGATGGTCCACTAACTCAAAACAGTACCTCTAACAGTACCACAACAGAGTCGACTACATGTAATGATGTACCCGCTCAAAACAGTACCTCTGTCGAGAACATAGCAGAGTCGGCTACTTGTGATGGTCCCCCAGCAAAAACCAGTACCTCTGACCAGACCATAGCAGAGTCGGCTACGTGTGACGATGCCAAAGCTCAAACCAGTACCTCTGACATGACCATAACAGAGTTGGCTACACGTGATGACCCACCAACTCAAACCAGTACCTCTGATCAGACCATATCAGGGTCGGCTACATGTGATGATCCACCAACTCAAACAACTACCTCTGCCAGGACCATTGCAGAGTCGGCTGAACGTGATGACCCACCAACTCAAACCAGTACCTCTGACCAGACCATAGCAGAGTCGGCTACGTGTGACGATACCCAAGCTCAAACCAGTACTGACATGACCATAGCAGAGCCGGCTACGTGTGACGATGCCCCAGCTCAAACCAGTACTTCTGACATGACCATAGCAGAGTCGGCTACACGTGTTGACCCACCAACTCAAACTAGTACCTCTAACCAGACCATAGCAGAGTCGGCTACATGTGATGATCCACCAACTCAAACCAGTACCTCTGACCAGACCATAGCAGAGTCGGCTACGTGTGATGATCCACCAACTCAAACCAGTACCTCTGACATGACCATAGCAGAGTCGGCTACGTGTGACGATACCCAAGCTCAAACCAGTACTGACATGACCATAGCAGAGCCGGCTACGTGTGACGATGCCCCAGCTCAAACCAGTACTTCTGACATGACCATAGCAGAGTCGGCTACACGTGATGACCCACCAACTCAAACTAGTACCTTTGATCAGACCATAGCAGGGTCGGCTACATGTGATGATCCACCAACTCAAACAACTACATCTGCCAGGACCATAGCAGAGTCGGCTACATGTGATGATCCATCAACTCAAACCAGCAACCCCGACCATGAATGTGCGAAAACGGACAAAGAGGTGGATCAGTATGCAGAAACACACACATCAGAAATAGTTGGTCTGGACACAGCTAAAACATACGGTTCAATGACGAATCCAACTATCAAACCTGTAAAAAGTCTATACGAAGCTTATACTGTGTTGAACAATTCGCCCGTCAGTAAAATAAATGAAGACAAGGTCTCGTCACCACTAAGGAAGACTAGTGTTATCAATGGAAATAACGAGTCGTCGTATTCTACTTCTGACGACATGCCTTTACAACAACTTGTTGACAGAGAAGTTGAAAAATATAGAAAAAGAAAGAAATCTGAAATGAAATCTAAACAACAGCCAAAGCAAAGATGTATTGATTCAACCTCAATAAATTCTCCTGAAGATGAAAGTGATGAGACCAGTTCCATGGACGAATACGAAAGTGACAAAGAAGTAGAAACTATAATACTTATGGACGGAGCAAGTAGCGACTCTTCAGAATCGGATAATAGTGATGAAGAAAAAGAACAAACAGCGGTAAATGAGCCTGTGAAATGGACGAAACAACTTCGTCAACGAAAGAGAAATGTCTTATTCAAAGGTCCTGAGCCAGGCACAATACATAATTATTCTTCGTCTTTAAGCGAACTTGATTTCTTTTTTGAGATATTTCCGAAAACTTTTCTGACTAGAATCACTAAATCGACCAACGACTATATGCCAATTTATAGAAATGCGCAACGTAAAAAGAGAAAAGATCCGAATTGGTATGACATACATTTTAAGGAGGTTACGGAGGACGACATCAGAGCATATATTGGAATACGGATACTGATGGGGATTAATCAACTTCCACAACTTCTAGACTACTGGTCAACAAATCCCAGTTTCAAAAACGAACGCATATCAGAAACCATGCCCAGGAGAAGATACCTTAACATTCACAGATACTTTCATGTCAACGATCCATTGAAAGATCCTTCTAGGATGGAAGACAAAGATGCTGCAAAAAAGATACTTGAACGAGATCCACTGTTCAAAGTATCCCCATTGATGGAAGCCGTCCGCAAAAACAGCATGAAGAGGTATAATCTCCATCAACAGCTTTCAGTCGACGAAGCTATGATTAAGTGCCATGGACAGCATTCCAGTATTGTGGGTGCGCCAAACAAACCGGCCAAAAGAGGATTTAAAATATTCGTTTCAGCAGATGCCGTTTCTGGATATTTGTGGAATTTCCAAGTTTACATTCGGCGAAAGAAAGAAGTGGGATTGACAAGAAAAGTGGTTGAACATCTGATTGAGCCCGTGTATGAAAGAAACCATGTTGTGTTTGTTGATAAGTTCTACACATCAGTCCCTTTGGCACAGTCGCTCCTTGCAAGATCAACCCATCTGTGTGGATCTTTTAATACGGGACGTAAGTTCTGGCCGAACGATTTGAAACCCCAGAAAACCATAAGAAAGAAGGAAGACCCTGTAAGAAGTTTGAAAAGAGGTCAACACATGACGAGACAAACGAAAGATGGGAAGATGGTGGCAACGGTGTGGAAGGACTCTAAACATGTGTACAATTTGAATACATGCTTCGACCCATTCGCAAATGACCAGGACAAAGTCCTCAGAAAGCAAGTAAATGATGAAGGAAAATGGAAAAAAACGGAATATCCGTGTCCACCTGCTATAGTTGAATTCAACAAATTCATGGGAGGTGTTGATAGACATGATCACCTAAGATCTAACTACACAGTTCAAAGAGCAAGCGTAAGATGGTGGACCTATTTTGTATGGTTTGCTGTGGACATAGCTCTGGTGAACAGCTACATCAAGTACAGGGGCGTTCATCCAAAGACTACTCACCAAAAGTTCCAGATGAGGGTAAGTTATCTTTTCATGAAGCTTCATGCTTAACTAATAAAACTAAAACTCACTTGATAAGTATTAACATAACTTCCAGTTGATATTTTAACCAAATAATATACAATAATTAAATGTATATCAACGTGTATAATATGAAAATGTTCACATGTATTACTATAATGAATAAACAATATTTACACCAGGTTGCAGAACAACTGATAGGAGGCTACAGTTCAAGAGTAAGGAAACCAAAGCAAACGAAGGCCGTCGGTACAATAGATAAAGAGTTTGCAGACTCCCACCAACTCATATCGATGTTAGGACGAACGAGAGCTTGTCGATTTTGTAGCATAAGAAAACTAAAAACCGCTAGTGGTCAGCGAACACCTACAACATCGTATGGCTGCAAACAATGTAAAGTTAGTTTACACAGGTAATGTACCTTTAGGTTTTAACAAAACCTCTCGAATTGTATTCATTATAAGCAATATAATTTTATACCAGTTTAACCATTGCAAGTTAAGTAGGCCTATCTATATATCACATAAATCTAGCTCTTGTTCCAGATTCCAACTGATGTAATATCTTTGTTCATTTCTTGGATTGTTACCAAAATTCAATTCGTCTTGATACATGTACATAGAAGATATTTGTATAAAATAATATTAAAACTCAAATATTAAGATCGAACTTTTTTAACACCCTGTACTACTTCAATTGTTTCGGCGTTATTGACTGAGATATACTGTATACTACTTTCAGGGAATGCTTTCTTTTGTATCATGATGTTGCCACAAGACGAGATAATGCCGAGGATAAGTCCACACAGACATCTGAACCGGAAACGCCCGTGAAACAGGCGACAGCTACTAGGACGAAATTGGAAACCCCAGACACTCGATCGGGAAACAGAAAACGTCGTCTGGATAAATCAGGTACACCGATACGAAATCGTTTAATCTGATGTTAAGTGTTCGAAGTATTCAGTCAATAAAAACCGTTAAAATATATGTGTCGAATGAAAACATGGTCAATGCCCGATATGGGGTTCAAGCGGGTTTGAGTCTGGGACCAAGCCCCAATGAACTTAAATATACAATAAAGTAATAATCTGGTAGTCAAGCATGCGTTGTATCGCCAATTAAGAACAACATCGACACATTGATATGGTACTCATAATCACATATTATCAATGCATACACAGAAACCCTAGTTCCAATTTTTATTATAATTTTAGATCGCGTACGCCCATTCACATGGTCTATGTATGACTACGTTCTTTGAAACGCATTTACTGTTGTCAATTGATACTTTTTATGCCCCCGTATCGATAGATCGGGGGGCATATAGTGATGCACCTGTCCGTCCGTCCGTTCGTTCGTTCGTTCGTTCGTCCGTCCGTCCTGGTTAACCCAAATTGACCGTTTCTTCTAGCATTAATATGGCTTGCTACAAAGCTTTTATACTTGCATGGATGTTGTATATGAACACTCTCCACACACCTGTATCACCTAACCCCATTTTGACCTTCACCTTGACCTAATTTTGGACTTATTTATAGACAAGGCTTCCACAGGGGGCATAAGCGTTTATTGAACGCAGTCAACTTATGATTTATTGCTTTCTTTGATTTAGCTTCAGAACCGTTACGAAAGTCACCCAGGAAGGCATGTGTGTCTACAGAATTCTCTCATAAATCCCCCCGCAAATCGACAAAGAAGAGGTGAATGAATACGAAACACTAACCAAGTGAACTTGTGAATTAGTGATTTACCATCGTTAGTAGGTAAATGCTGGACTAAGTATGTTAACGTGTGTTATGCAATGATGTTTAAAGGATATGAATGTATGGATAAAGTGAAAACAGTTGTGTTCAGTTATTATCAAATACAATGTATATGATTACGGTTCCCAAAGCATAACTGGCACAACTTGTTCTAACAATCTTGATCTTTATGTCATATACTTGTTGGTCTCAATAGTTTCATTGTTTGTAGTTTTCATGGAGTTGCTCATTTTATTATTACATGTGTGGTTATGTAAATACAGCAAAAATGACAAACCATTGTTCTTAGCCTTACAATTTGTATGATTTAGAAGTTTTAAATTTATATTTTTTCACACGCTGGTTTGTTTCAATAGTTTTATAGTTCTTAGTGTTCTTTCACTTGCTGGTTTAATTATTATTCTAAAAACTTTATGTAAATACGTTTTTGTAACCTGTCACTTTTAGTATCATACCATGCATATTGGCGGCACACCAGGGTGGATAAATTGTTTCCGTTGACTGGGTAATTAATAATAAAATATAAAAGCGTAACGTAACCTTTTTTCTATGGAAAGATTTTACATACAATTGTATTGAATGTTTCCTTAAATATAATCTCGCGAATTTCCATGACAATAAGTATGCTTATCATTGCGTTTTTGTTTTAGTTGAATGAATGCATGATATATTTCTTACAAGACACAAATGAAATAAAAATTCAATTTAGTTTATCAATTGTTCTGTTTGACTTTGATAGTTCATGGTACGTTCTGGTCCCTTGATTGTAAAACCTTTTTCATGCTCAACTCATGTATGTGCTCAAATAGTAAAACTTTGGTAAGTGACCTTAAAGAAAGAAGAGCTATATTTTATTAAAAAGTAAAGATGATTTTATAGTCGAACTGTTTCGGAGCAAATAACAATTCATGCTCGAGTAAAGTAGTGCATGGAATAGGTTTGTAATCATAGGGTCAGATCATCGTGGAGCTTTCTATATAATGCTGTCTGTATGTCTGTATTCCGGTTGTGAGAAGTCGCAATGCAGACAATGAAAAACGCTAAACTACTGTAACATTCAAATGACTTATTCACTTCCAAAAAGAGTCGAAGACTAGGCACCAACACAAACAGACAATATAGCAATAGTGGATAAATGGACGCACTTCTACTATGCTCTTCCACGAATACAACCGAACCCGGAAGTGGCATAGTGCTGAAACTACCATAGCATTCAAATGTTCTTTTTTTACTTAAAAAAGGGCCTAAAGACATGACACCAAACAAAAAAGACACTAGATCTATAGTGTATAAATGTGCATACGTCTATATATAACACCCTTCTACAGCAATGAACTACCGTAGTGGCACAATGCGCATTATTTGAATTAAGTCTTCAAAAGTCGTTAGTTTCAGGCAGGTTATTTTCAAAAGCTTAGAATACCGAAGCCGCCCAATGCAGACATAACAAAACAGCTGAAACTACCATAGCATTCAAATGTTCTTTTTTCACTTGACAAAGGGCCTGAAAACATGGCACCAAAATAAACAGACACTAGATCTATAGTGTATAAATGTGCATACGTCTATATACAACACCCTTCTACAGCAATGAACTACCGTAGTGGCATAATGCGCATTATTTGAATTAAGTCTTCAAAACTCGTCAGCTATAGGCAGGTTATCCTCAAAAGCTTAGAATACCGAAGCCGCCCAATGCAGACATAACAAAACAGCTGAAACTACCATAGCATTCAAATGTTCTTTTTTCACTTGACAAAGGGCCTGAAAACATGGCACCAAAATAAACAGACACTAGATCTATAGTGTATAAATGTGCATACGTCTATATACAACACCCTTCTACAGCAATGAACTACCGTAGTGGCATAATGCGCATTATTTGAATTAAGTCTTCATAACTCGTCAGTTACAGGCAGATTATTTTCAAAAGCTTAGAATACCGAAGCCGCTCAATGCAGACATAACAAAATAGCTGATAAAGCCATAGCATTCAAATGGTTATTTCAATTTAAAAGAGCCTTAAGTTATGGCATCAAAATAATCAAACACTACATCTGTAGTAGATAAATGCACACATTGAACAAAACATTATTGTACCATGCAATGCCGTAGTTGAGTATAACAACGAATTATTTGCAACGTAGAACTACCACAGCGTAATTAAGTAACATTTGTTTTAAATGTATTACTACCATAGTGTATAATGGACACTGTTTCATTTTAGAATCATCCAATGTGCTTAATTGCGATGACTTATTGAATCAATTACCTCAGTGCAGTTATGCAGCTTTTTTAGAAAAATCACAAAATGACCATAGCGTCATTGTGTAAGTCATTGATTCAAAGCCTGCAAAACTCGTCATTGGCAGATCTGCTTTCTTCGACTCTTAGAATACCAAAGCCGTATAATGCAGACACACAAAAATTGCTCAAGTTACCATAGCGTAGAAAATGAGGTATTAATTATTTATTTAAAAATGAGTTTCATAATAATCTCCAAAAGCAATCGCTAAAGATAATTGGTATTTTTTGACAGTAAGGATCCTTTAATAACTTGAATCGGGTCACTTGATCATTAATTGGCGATAACCGCGGTTTCTGTTCAATATTAGACATAATGTATTTGCTTTTGTACTAAAATACGGTAAAATACGGAAAACTTATGTGTTTAAAAGCAACATTATGCAATTATCATAATAAAAATGATTTAAATGATTTTTTCAGTTAATTGTGTACTATTTGGGTAAAAATATGAATGCAAGTTTCATCATCATAGCAAATCCTTAAACAAGATACAAGCATTTTAAATGTACTTAAATATACGACAAAACCTAAAAATTCCTGGTAGTCCTACGCTGTACGCTGTTGGTTCTGAGGACTATAGTTTTTGTGGTACGTTTTAGGCGCCTTTGGCAGTCCTTCTATGTACAGTAGTGGTAATGGCGACCCATGTTTTTATGGTCTGCATTAGTCTGCTTTGGTAGCGGAAAGGATATACCTTACCTTAGTGAATATAAACACACAATTTCACCATAGCTTATTAACACTTAATGTGACCCCCACATATCTCAAAAAATAATTCGCCCCCCCCCCCCCTCCCAAATATTTAGCCCCCCAATGTTGAAAACGCTCCTACGCCCATGTATTCAATTAGTTTTTTCTTTATTTTTCCCTTCGGCGGGGCCATTTTAAAGTACTGTAATGCACAGATAATTCAAAGCCATACAGAATTGGCAACAAAGCCTAGGCACCCGCACAAGAAAGAGACGCAGACAAATTTTTTTATCCTTTTTGCCCAAAAGGGATACTTTAAATAAACGTTTCGGCAGATAGTTACACTGACAAAAATACGTTTCATGTTCAGAAAAAATTCATTAGTTAGATAAAATGTTTAAAACATCCCCTACTATTAAAAACAACCTATGGTGGACAAGTAGTCCAAAAACTAAAGTGTCTAACCTCTTCAGAGGGACTTGTCCATACGACTTTCTGGTTGCGAGGATACATACTAGAATAAAAATCATATTAAAACATCCTCCAGTATTAATGTAGCACATTTCGTGAACGCAACGCAATATCATGACAGCTTGCCTGCACATTACGTATTATTTATTGTTAAAAAACAAATCACTTGTGTTTGCTTAGTGTATAAAATATCCCCATACCATTATAATTTTTATATTGAGTTGTGAGAAATAGTATTAATTTACCGTTTCAACGTTCACTCAATTGGTATAGATTTTGTTGAAATTTGTTTGTACTGCATTTAATTAAAAGCCTTAACTCATCAATGACAGTCATCATTCGTGTGTTATGAAAGTCAATATTCTGATATATAGTGCGTTCAAAGTCAAATGAGAACAGTTATAAATATAAACTCGCCCGTCAGGTAAACTTTATATGGGGTCGATATCAAATAGTGTGCAATTCTCATTCCATATATCAAAGGCGCGGTAGTGTAGTGGATAAACCCTCACTCCCTTCAAGTTTCTATTTTATTCTGAGTTGTAGTTTCGATCCTCACTTCGGTCAACTTTTTGTTTGTATATATCCATGTTATGAAGTCTTATATTATACTGCTGTTTTAATGAATACTTCAAAATAATCAAAGTTTCATGTTGTAGTGAATATATTTAAAACGATTGTACGAGTGTTGTACTGTATATAATAATAAAATAATTGAAATACGACTTGATAAAGAATAAAGAAAAAAACACAAAAATTAATCTACGAAAATTGCATACCTTACTTCGTGTTTGTTATTATATTAGTTACAAATAAAAAGTAAGGTACTTTTAAAAAGATATAAAAAAAACTTGAACATTTAAGTCACTTGGATGGGTGTCGTACCAGTGACGAGATTGAACAAAATAACTTGCATAATAGCGGCATGCTTACCCACTCGACTAATTGATTGAAGGTATCTATTTTATTATATAAAACGATAGCCTCCCCTATTCGTTTTAATGGGACAGTTCCCTCATTAGTATTACTTATTGAACCTTTAATAGGGTCTTCTATTCGTTATAACTCAAACGCGATAAATTGCAATACAAAAACAAACACACAATCCGCTATATTTATCGTTTCTGAATATTTAGGAGCATGAAAACTTGTTGTGCTAAATGCGTGAATGCTTTCATTTGTATAGGTAAATTTCTAGGTTATGCATGTTATTGTACTTTTAGCAGATAGTTTATATAGTAAATCCGTTCATTTAAACTGCCAAGGTCAAGAATTTACCTATAAGTGTTACGGTCCTTGATTTTAATCCATAACAAAAATGTAGGCAATATTGTGTTTGTTTTTGTACTGCAATTTATCGCGTTGGAGTTATAGATTTTTAATATGGGGAATCGATTTTATTTGTATAACCGTCTATTTGGCCGTGTTTACGCAATTGCTTAATCGCACGATTTCTAACTTTCGATCAATAAAAAATAAATATGCGAGGCGTTCTCCTTCTTGAATACGTACAGTGCCTAAGTCATTGGACAATCGCACGAAAAGCAAGCTACTTGTATTTGCCCAAAAGGTCTCTTAAGGTGGGCCGAGCTACCTTGTGCGCATGCGCAAAATTCAAAATTGTATGAAGTAAGAATAAACATAAAATTGAGTTCCAATGATCGCATATAAATGTTAATAATAATAATAAAGTAAAACATAATAGTAGTGCACAAAGTTCTTATTTCAGAGCTTTTTATTTTGTGCATGTATAAAAGTGGGTGGGGAATAGCACAATTGAAAAATATACCATGTACTAGTGTTTATAGTAAATAAGTCACTACAATTGTTCAAATGCATCTGCTTATATAAAATATGCAGTGCGTGATTTAGTTATATGAAGAAGCTACACTTTGAAATATTTTTCATAAATTTCTTTTCCTTCCAATATGCAAATTAGGTTAATTTATGCAAATTTAATCAAAATTAGTACATTTTGGTGACTAGCTCCTAAAAAGGCAGGCGACCCTTAATTTTTATTTTACTAAAATGGTGTCCCGTATAATTCTCAACTTATATGCAATTTTTAATTATTTTCAATCGTTAGATATTTGTTGATGTCCAATTGAAAATCACACTTTTGGTGGTTGGGGTAACTATTTATCATTTACATTTTTTTTAATACTAAATTTGTTCACCCGGCAGCCGTCATTCTGCTTATGTCAATAGAAAAGACTATCAAACACATAACATAATCCTGCATTGTTTAAAAGTGATGTCATATAATAAAAATCTTAAAATAAATATGTTGGTGTCCTGTAAGAAGGAATTAGACGAAATGAACCGAATACAATGGTGAGTCATTTGAAAACCATGTATCCCGAGAACGAGCCTGATGACATAACATTCTTATAATTGCAATGTCGTAACAGATGATATTCTGTCATTTTATGGTGTTTCGGAGAAAATTTGATCGCTAGATCGCTAAAGGCGCGCGAACCACCATAAAAGGAACAAACACAATTAAAAAACGTTCGTCTATCGTCTTCTTCAAATAACATTTTACAAATAAATGACGAAAGTACATTAATATTTTCCCAAAAAGTAATAATAATAATAATAACAGTAAAACACTAGAAAAAATAATTCACAAGCACGCATACAACTTCTTCAAGTCCAACAACATTATTACCCCACTTCAGTCAGGTTTCGTTCCCAATGATTCAACTTCCAACCAACTTGTCTCTATATATAACTCTTTCTGTAAAGCCTTAGATGAGGGCAAGGAGGTTAGGGCTGTTTTCTGTGATATATCGAAAGCATTTGACCGGGTTTGGCATCGGGGTCTTCTACATAAACTGGAAACAAATGGGATTTCCGGTCAGCTTCTCTTATGGTTCAAAGATTATCTTTCTGGTAGAAGGCAAAGGGTCGTTCTTGGTGGTTCCTCTTCTGAAACTGTACCTATAACTGCTGGTGTTCCACAAGGTTCCATTCTTGGTCCCCTCTTGTTTATCCTTTATATCAACGACATCGTTACTGACATCGGTTCTAACATCCGTCTCTTCGCTGATGACACAAGCCTCTATATAACGGTCGATGATCCAATCAATTCAGCAATTGCTCTCAATACAGACCTCAATACTATCTCAAACTGGGCCGAAAAATGGCTGGTCGATTTCAATCAAAATAAAACAACTGCCTTGCTTATTTCTCGAAAACACAACAAGCCATTTCACCCCCTCTCTCTATGAATAATACAATTATATCAGAAGTTAGTTCTCACAAACATCTAGGAGTTACATTCTCTCATGACGGAACTTGGCATGAGCACATCGACACAATGAGAAGAAAAGCATGGCAACGTATCAGTATCATGCGCTCACTCAAATTCACCCTTGATAGAAAGTCATTCGAAACTATATACTCGTCTTTCATTCGACCTCTATTGGAGTATTCAGACGTTGTTTGGGACAATCTTTCTCTCCATGATCAAAACGAGTTGGAGAAAATACAACATGAGGCTTGTAGAATCATATGTGGAGCCACGTAACTTATCTCCATTGAGAATCTTCATAAGGAAACCTGCTTTGAAACTCTCAAACAAAGGAGGGAAAAACACAAACTAACACTCTTTTATAAAATGACAAACAACTTATCTCCTCAGTATCTCAATTCTCTAGTACCGGAAATCGTAGGCGATAAAACAACGTACAATCTGCGAAACGCCAACAACACGAGAGGCATCCCATGTCATACTCAGCTCTATGCAAACTCATTTCTACCATCAGCTATTCATGCATGGAATCAACTTCCTCTGAACCACCGCAACTGCTCATCACTCAATGCTTTCAAAACCCAACTCAATGTTAATAAACCCAAGGTCCCTTTTCATTACTACTCTGGCGACCGCAAACAGCAAATTCTACACACTCGTCTCAGAACCCACTGCAGCAACTTAAACGAACACTTATTTTCTAAAAACTTGATACCGAGCCCTTTCTGTGAATGTGGCTTCATCGAGAATACTCACCATTACTTCTTTGAGTGTCACTTGTACCAGCAACAACGCAATGAACTCTTCGAGCTCATTCAACACCTTACTACACCTTCGCTGTCTACCTTTTTATATGGTGATCCAGTTCTCTCGGATGACTCTAACAGCGAAATCTTCGCACATGTCCAAAACTACATTAGATCAACAAATCGTTTTGATGCATAACATTCTTCTTTATTAATGCTATACATGCAACTGAAATAATTTCTAATTATTGGCACAATGTATCAATCCACAAACACGTTTAGGCATGCTCATATTTTAGAACCAACTACACGTCCCGTTGGTATATGTGATCATACCTCTATATATCTATATCTCTCCATCTTTTCTATCTCTATCAATCTGTCAAACACTCTTTTCCATTCTTTTCCCTCCCAAAATCATCATGTATGTACATAATTTCCACTGTTTACAACTTCATTAAGTTACCAATTATTCCCTGCTATTCATAAGGAACGAGTTTATAAATAAGCTTTGCTTTCTACTCAATCCTTAATATGTGTAAATGAATGTTATCATATTATATGTTTATAAAGAAATAAATATTGTTTAAACTAATAATGATAATAATATGTTTTTTGCCTCCATAGTTGAAAATTACATCAAACATAGGCAACATATATCAAGCATAATTATGTACAAATAAAAAAAATATACGAATTATCATAACTGATTGGTCATTAGACCAAAAACATTTATACCTATAGAACCACAACTAGTATGCACGAAATTTAAGTAGCCTAATACGAAATCGAAATTGCTAGACATATGTTATTAGTTATACAAATATTAGTTTCACAATGTATACGAGTGGAGTCAATGATTTAAACCGAAATCGAAATGCTTAAAACATTGTGCTGGTAGACATGCAAAACAAATTTTATAACTATATATAACGTACGTCAAAACAGTATATACGCATACATGAATAGCCCAATCATTGACACACATACTCATTACATCATAACATGTATATAATCTCTTATCACAGACATATTTAAGCAGATTGTTTGCATAAATTAGCACAAAACAGGGCAGATAATAACTTAATGTCAGTGAAGTCATTGGAATAAGCTTCGGTAATAGCCAGTGATATGATTTGATCAAGTTGATGATCCCTGGTCCAAGCAGTCATGTGCCGCAAGATTTCACCGTCTGATGTATTAGACAATGGTAATCAGTCAGTGAAGACAGCACTCGACAGTAACAAAAATGAACCCTAAAATACAAAACACCGACCACAAGCATACACCAGGGCCCGAAATTACAACCAATACTTACACTCAGCACTCAGCTCTCAAATATTGAAATTCAGTCTTTTGAGGTTCAGTGTGACAATTTTTTAGAACAAGAAGTTGTTACAATGTTAAATAGGTACTAAATATTATCATTACCTTATTTCATAGTGAAATTTAGAGTATACGAAGCTGTAAATGTATTTTTTCAATCTGAGTGCTGAGTGTGGCACTCAGATTCAATACTTACATTTATACGTCATAAATAGTAAACAATGGCACAGAAAATGTGTTAACTGTTATTTTCAACACTCATTTATCTATTGTATACATTTTTCTCATCAAAATTTGCATTCTAGGGCAAATAATAGCTCATTATATTACATTTTCACTATTTGAGTGTTGAGTTCACCGTGTAAGTATTGGTTGTAATTCCGGGCCCTGATGCCCAACTCAAAACTGAACCAGAAAACGAAACTAAACCACTGCAAGTTCTTATTACAGGTGTCAGAAAATTCCTTGAGAAGTTTACAAATCACTGTTAATGGCATAAAAGGCAATGCTGTACATTGTTTCAAGCTAACTATTCTATGATTTTGACATATTCGCTTCCATTTCCACTTGAAGTTTCTATCAATTGAGGATTTATTTGGCATCATTTTCTGACCATTGAAGCTAGTGATAATGCTTTGTATCCGGTCCCGTAATAGGTTTGCTAATGACATTAAATTGTATATAAAGAGGAATGTATGTTGACTATCTAGGTGTTCCTTCCACTTTCACATGAAGAAATACTCGTGTCCTTGTTCCTCCTCATATTGTTATGCCCCCATCGTTGATGAGCGGATATATTGCTTGAGTGCTGCATTCCCTGCCTGACTTAATATTATCTTTTTGCACATGTCGGCCGGTCTGTCGGTCGGTAGACCAAATGGTTTCCGTTCAATAACTCAAGAACGCTTTGCATTATGATCTTCAAACTTTACATGGAGGTCACTGTGACCTTTACCATTTCCTACTATTGCGCTGCCATTGCAAACATTTCTTGTTATGTTTTATTTTGCCGTTATGCTCTTTCATGTCATTCTGTGAAATATAATTATTTTTTTATAGACTGTTGATAAAACTTAAGCTCTAGATATTTGATCCAGGAATGAAGTAGATATTTTTCAGAATGTAGTGATTATAAATGCTGTCATACATAACTAAATCCAGTTGGAGGCGACACTTTTTGGAAAAATACAATTAACCAGGATTTCGTATTAAAATCTTACCATATTTTTATAGGTTTACGCCGGCTCCCATGGTTCATGCTTTGGAAAAAGAATGGTACGGCTGACTGATTGTTGTACTTGTTGGTAACTGCATTTATGGTTATCACAAGTGCATCTGCTGTATATAAAGTGACAGCTCCTCCCAAACAAATGCTTCTGACGTATGCCAATCCTCCTATATGGCATCGTCATGATGTGGAGAGGGTTATGCTAACTTACGATACAATTGCCTCACTGCGTATCAGGGATAAGACAGACATTTTCGACACAACGTTGAACAACATAGAGAAGTTTCCATGGACAGAACTACCAAGTGACACCATTATAATACAGATGAAATGCTTAAACGGATATAACAACCATGAACTTATGCAACAAATTGAAGCAGGTTATATAGGAAGGTATTACAGACTGATCGAATACTTGAATATAACGAGTTGCAACTTGCAGAATCTTACACCCCGTACATTCCACGGCATCACTATGCTGTCAACCTTAATAATTCACAGCAGAAACATAAAGTATCTGCCACTGGACGTCCTTAGCAATTTACCAAACTTGCTTATGATCCATATGGATTACTGTAGCATGACCACTTTATCAGGGGATCTATTTTGCCGTAACCCGAAAATAGCGTTTGTACATTTCGCTTACAACAATATACGTAGCATTACAAGAGGGGACTTGGCAAATAGAACCTGTTTCGCTGGGACGATTAATTCCTTAGTCCTAAAAGGAAACAACATAGAAAACTTGGAGAATGTGAATTTTGAAAGTTTTAATTTAAACGGCATTCTATCAGTTTCAAATTGCTCCATTCGTGAGATATCGAATGCTACATTCAAAGGTGTGTCAAATGTTCGGACAGTTGATCTCAGTGACAACCACATAGAAATTATACCCGATAATGTATTTCTGACATTGAACGAAACCCTGCAGTACATAAGTGTTGGGAACAACAACCTTTCAAGTATTAATGCTTCCGCATTATTTGATGGACTGAGCTTAAGGACAATTGTGCTCCATGAAAACCGCATAGAAAGGATATATGGAACATTTTCAAATCTCAAGAAGTTGGACAGACTACAATTGGAAAACAATCGACTAACGGTGGTGTCAAAGAGAACATTTCATGGTCTATCGAACCTTGATCGATTATCACTCGCAAAAAATGAAATAGAATCGATTGAAAAGGACGTATTTGATGAATATAAGAACTTACAAATTCTTACAATTGGTGAAAATCGAATCAGGGAACTTCCAAAGAACATTTTCAAATTCACGGCACATTTGAAAGAAATACGCCTGGAAAAAAATGGTATATCAAAACTAGACGAGGCAATATTTGAGAATTGCACAAAACTAAAGACAGTGAATATGACATTTAACCAGATCAGCAATTTAACACGTTTTTCGTTTACTAGTGGGCGTATCCGTCACATAGAAATGTCAAACAATAATCTATCGGTATTGCCCTCTCTTACAAAGCCAAATTCAACGGTCTGCCATAACTTTCCCTCTTTGCGAGAAATAAAAGCTTACTACAACTCTATAACAAGTATCAATGCTACTTGCTTTCAAACATTGACGACGCTGAGTGTAAGCTACAATGAAATAACAAACATGGATGGTTTCGGTATAATGTCAAAGTTAATCATACTCCGAATGAGACACAATCGAATATCTACCATACCAAAGTTAGAAATGTCAAAGCTCTGTAAAACAATAGTTGCGTTGGATTTGGGACAAAATATGATACAACATATTGCCAAAGGGACGTTTTCTAATTGTAAGCATTTGGAAGTACTGAAGCTTGACCATAATGCAGTTAGTACATTTGAGCCCATAGAGTTTCCCGCTTTAAAATATTTGCGTTTAAGTTCTAATCCATTTGCATGTGACTGTCAAAATGAAAACTTTTTTGATTGGTTCAAATACAACATGATTGTAGCCGTTGATAATATAAGGTGCGTCACTGGGGAAACAATTGATGCCGTTCATGTCGGTGAATGTAGTACGTCCGATTGGTTTGCAAGACACGCAAAAGAAATTGGAATACCTCTTGTAGTAGTGATCGTTTTGTTTCTTGTTGTGTCTGCTGTTGTCTTCAGATATCGTTACGAAATACAAATTATCGCCTTTTACAAATGGAATATAAGATTAAAATGTTGTTGCGAAAAGAATCCGGGAATGAACGAAAACATAACATACGACGCTTTCGTTTGTTTTGCTGAAGAAGATACCGATTACGTCACTGATAAGCTGATTCCGTTCCTGGAGCCAAAGTATCGGCTTTGTGTTTATTATCGTGATTTTCCGCTCGGTGAAGATATTGCCGAAGCCATCCTTGACGTAATCCACCAGAGTGCAATTATAATTATATTGCTGTCGCCAGATTTCCTTAAAAGCAGATGGGGTACCTTTGAATTCAGGAAAGCTCACCATGCCGCTATTACCAATGAAGAGAAAAGAATGATAATCATCCTTCTAGACGACTCTGTTTTAAATTCAAATCTCGATCTGACACTTCGGAGTATCCTGTACACGCAAGCTTACCTTAAGAAGGGTGATAAATTGTTCGCCGAAAAACTTATCCATGCCATGCCAGTTGTACCAGTTAGTGCCATGATGATGAAGAACGAAGACGAAGAACAATCATTATGTTACTTGTAAGAATATCGCCTCCTTCAGTATAACCGGCGTTGTCGATCAATATATATCACTGATGACGATATTGAAAACACTATTGATTTTTTTGTACAAATTTCCCGTTATGATATTTCCCGTTATGATTATAAATAAGACATTCATTCTGACAAGTTCTAAGTATAACAGCTGACTTGCGACTTAATGATTGAGAATTAAATTTACAGTCGGATGAACAGACGCTTGTCTGAAAAAAGACTGCTTGTTGCATCCCGTTCTGCTATTACTGTTACGAACGTGATTTCATGACATGACATGGGAGGATCGTAACTCGTTTAGTTGGGCACTGTGCCTTGTATATTTATTTTTTATGTTTTCTTTGCACGGCTGGTTCAGGTGGGCATTGTGTCTTGTGTGTTTGTTAGGTTTTATGTTCTCGCCTGGTTAAGCTGAGTGCTGTCTTCCCTGTCTGACTTAATATTATCTTTTTCATGCTGAAATAGTTTCTTTCTCCCGGAGAAAACCGGAGACAATTGTAGCGTTTAATGATACTTCCCGTTTTGAATATTAATTATTCGTTTCTTCCCGAATATGATCAAGGAAATTAATCATGACAAACTAACACTAAATGAAGCTAATTCATCTAATACACACGCATCTAAGTTAGTAAGATTTACGATAAAAGAGATTCACGCGTATTCAGGCGCTGGTGGCAATTTGGACAATAAGTATCACTTGATTAGTACGAACAGCTGATAGAGTTATCTGTTTTCTTACATAATAGCAAAGTCCATGTAGATCATGACGTGTAGTATGTTAAATGACTGTTGTCATAAACACTTAACTATAACCATTACCTGTTTGTCAACAAATAATCATACAAGATTTCAGAATTTATGTATATAATCAATGTGTAGGCCTACTAATCACTTACATGTAATTGCATGTACGTATATACTAAAGCTTTCGATTATACTAGTAAACATATACTAGTAAACTTATACTTTTCAACCGTCAATTTTGATTTGTATATAATTATGTTTACTTGGCAATGGACTTAATTGTTAATTAATTGTTTATGCTAAATCATAATTTGACATGACTTGATATGAAATAAGTTATTGTAATTCTTATGATATCATAATAATTCTTGATTCGTAAATGTATTTGTACTTAATTTGTAGTTAACCCGCGAAATTAACGAATATTATTAATAATGATACAGTGTGTGGCCATAGAGAGATTGTAATGATACATAACATAAACGGCTCCAGGTTGATACATATTTTGGGTTGTTACCTTCAAGTATACGCCATCAGTTATCGCATCTAGAAATTCTGGCAGAGTATAAGAAATAACAACATAATACACATGTAGGTTATCAAGCCCTAAAACATCAACTCATATTGAAACCCGGAACATCCGCTAAGGATATAAGCATGTCGCCACATTCAAATAATCTGAATATAATCGTGTCCGACATCAATATCAGTGGTTTGGGAAAGTGATTAAAAGAGTCAAAGTCTCTGAATGTTTATTTGGTGGTTCTATGTGGTAAAATAGGTTTCAATGTACATATACCATTGTACGAATCATTCACATATAATTGTACGAACACAGCCAGTGATTAAAATGTTACAATTTTATCATATAGCTTAGAGTTATCTGTAAGTAAAATAGGCTGATCTCATTACCAACTGCCAAGCGGATGACGCGACCGATCAGAAAAATCCGATTTTTTTAACGGCGTTAACTCTAAATAAACGGTGTTAACTCTAAACAAACAAGGAAGCAGATCATGTTATTGGACTACAGTATGGCAGTGACGTGACAAATATAATACCAGCCGCGACAGTACATAGTCTATACGATATCACAGGAGAATATCACATCGTTCTAGCAGCAAAACGGATAGGTGTTCTCTATCCCGAAAGGTAATTTTATTATTTCATGTACTCATTTTATGTTGTTTTCCTCTGAATGCTTTCTTGTACGAGTATTATTGTAGTCGGTAATTATCCCCTGTCGAAGGCGGAGGAAATATGGTAATGGTATGCGTCATTCCGTCCGTCGTCCAACTCCTAGAACTACCTGCAACTCCTTCTCTTATTTCTTGAGGAATTTTGATGAAACTTTCATAGAAGTACTGTTATGATGTGCCCCAGTGCATATTGTCAGGAATTTGTTTTTCAATTATTTTGACTGAGTTATGGCCCTTTGTTGCTTTTATACATATAAGCTCTTACTTGGAGCAGCTCCTTCTACAGTTCTCAAGGGATTTTGTCCTAACTTTTACTGAAGTACTGTTATAATGCGACCATTTTTGACTGAATTAGGACCCTTTTTTATAATGTAAGACATAGAGAATAAATAGTTTGTGAGCTACTCCTCCTACATTTCTGAAGGGATTTGAATGTTACTTTAACAGAATTGCCATTGTGATGCGCCCAAGTGCATATTGGTTTTTGTGTTTCAAACATTTTTGACAGAATTATGTCTTTGGTTTATATTGTACATAATTATGTAAGGTATAGAGAAAACAATTTGCTACGGATACAATCAGTTCGGACTAGGATATCATAATGAAACTTGTTTAAGGTAGTTTGTTTGAAGACAGCACTCGCTGACTGTGAGGCTGTGTGGTTAGTGATATCCAAAGGCAAACTGAACTTTACCTTCAAACCCGTCATCACTTGATCTTTCCTCTCGTATTAACATATACCTTGGAGAGGAATTAATATAAGGTTTCAAAAACTTTTTTTCCGATCCATTACTTATTTTATGTTTGTATTATTGTATATATGTACGAATATTGAAATAAATACAGTTTAAACCAATGGAAGTTAGGGCCGGTAGTTGGGGTCAAGGTCACTAGATAACTTGTTAGTTTGTTAAGAACGATATATCATGATAAATAACTGAATTAATAGCTAATGTTAAAACGATACTTGCGATTAAAAGCGGGGTTGGTGGGGTCATGAATTACTGTAACTACATGTATGTTATTAACAAAATGTTTTCGCTCAAAAGCATGAGTTAGGAATGAGTTATCGTGATGGGACTTGATACGTTGGTAGCTAGTGGAGTATAGCTCAATGTTACTGACTCAAATACAAACCAGCCTTGCGTTCAATGAACAATCACGTGACGCACGTTTCGTACCTGTTCCGTACCTGTTACTTACCATGTACGAAAAGTTTCGTACCTGGTACGTAACAGGTACGCAACAGATACGAAACGTGCGTCACGTATTTTTTCCTTGGACGCAGGGCTGGTTTGCATGTAATTTCTATGTCTTTATGACTTTGTTTTTTGTATGTATAGGATATAGAGACAAATATTGTGTGCAACTCATACAATATTGAAAACATTCCCCGCTATTAAAACTGCATATGGTTGACAAGTGATCTAGTGATGAGAGCTAATTACTGACTGGTGATCCGAAGGATCAAAACCAGAAATGCTTTTCAGTGTATTCCACCTAACATAACTAAAATTACTATCATCCCGTGTATGATGCTTTACAACAGGCACGTAAAAGAACCAGAGATGCTTCTGGAACTGGAGCATCTTTTGCATCATGCACTATCCCCCAAAAACTAAAGTGACTAACCTCTTATGTGGCGATGATAAATAAAAGCATATAAATCAGTATTAAAACAGCCTCAAGTTACTCAATAGCATGACATATTGTCAGTTAAGCGTATAATACACATGAAGTACCGGTATTATCAATTTTTAAAGAACAAACCACTTGTGTTTGCTTATTGTATAAAATATCCCACACCATTTAATTTTTTATATCGAGTTGAGAGAAATAGTATTAATTTACCGTTTCAGGGTTCAATAATTTGGTTTAGATTCTGTTGCAATGTGTTTGTACTGCTTTTAATTAAAAGCATGAACTCACCAATCGTGTGTTATCAAAGTCAATGTTCTGATATTGCGTCTTAATTTCGTTGGATATTGAATACAACAAATCAATTTTATTAGTACAAACTGTCTATTTAGCCGTGTTCACCACATCGCTGAAAATAATGAAAATCAAGGAATCGGTAAAACCGAATTAGGCTCCCCGAAGCAAGTGCTTGTCCCAATATGAGAAATAACATATAACAGATACACAGATACAGGTAAAAAAGACGATAAGTATAGGTTAGAGTTTGTGAAACGATTTCTTCAAGGAGTTAAACCTAAAGGAACGAAGTTTCACGAACTCTAATACCCCGATCACACGAATCTCGAATCAGCCGGAATGGGCCCGAATGAGTCGGAATGGAGAAACAATAAAAATTCGAAACACATTCCGAATAATAATTCGAATTGACCAAAATTATTGTAGCCTTTTCAAAAAGCCGTTGGAATACTTCGAATATAACTCGAATACACTTCGAATCCGCCTGGAATGATAGCGGAGAACGTACACGCGTATGTTTCCACACTACGGTACTACTGTCTTTGGCACGGGTGGTGTGTTTAATAACAGTACGTATAGTCACTGTGTGGTAGCCTGTATGCCCAAAAATGCGCTGTGGATTCAAGATGGCGGACGGTAAACGCGAGCAAAGTAAGTGTCTTTTGTTTTCGACCCAATCTTTTTAAATATGACAACCTACATTGTGAATGAATTATGAAATGAAAGAGCTTAAATTGGCGATTCTAAAGGGACTATCCGTTTGTGATGAAATGCCAACGTATTTCTGTAAAGTTTAACTGAACACGATGTTTTGTGAAAGTTGAAAAGTGAATCGAGAGACGACGAGAAAATTGACGATATTTTCCCCAGTAAGAGTACCAGTACATAAATAATCACCCAAATCTGTAGATATTGTCCTACCCGTCACATGTACCCATTGTTTTCTGATAAAAAATCACTAATAAAGATGTTTGAAAGGTTTGAAATTTTGGCTACTGTACTGTGCTGTGCAAAACGTGAACAATAACAAACATACCGCTGTATAGCGCTGTGTATTCAATTTCTGTATAGCGCTGTGCTGCAGAACTAGCCAAAAATCTGTACAGCGCTGTGCAATTTTGAACTGATTGAGCTGGTGGCGAAAATTCTTTCTGTTCTTTCGATGTAACATTCAGATGTCAATTTCATTTTATGTCATAATCATATTGTTATTAAAACGTAAGAGTGACATCATGTTTTATTTTTATTCTACAGGTTTTTGATGCACAGTCTAAGGCATACGTTGTAGAAAATGATGGCTGAGAAGGTTGATGCCGAAACGTAAATATGTTATTTGTATTGCTATTCTTCAATGTCTGCGATATATACAGTGTTTGAACTTTCCAACGTGATGTCCGTCTCAGCAAATGTTTGGAAGGGGGTATCAATTCTACGAATGAACACATTCCAAATAAAAAAGGGTAAATTACTAATTTCCTAGGGCTGCTTTTAGCAGTTCAGCCGTTCAGCGACCCTTTACATTTTAACTTCACATAGTCATTGCGCTACCTTAGGAAACCTGCATTCAAGTCTCATTTGGGAGACTATTTCTCTCCTGGTTGGTGTGAGCCAACCTCGATCTGCGGCCCCCCAGAAATATCGAACAAGTGCAGACACATCCCTCACATATACCACTTCACAAATTGGTCTAGTGGACCATGCGGGTCATTCTTGCTCAGAAAATTTAAGTAGTGGTCCAGACTGGGGTTGAACTCGGGACCTCTCGATCCCGAAGAGCGCGCTGTACCCTAGGCCATCGCTCCCCACTTTAAAGAACATTGACTTATTTAAAAGTCAAATATTTATAACAACGATCAGCTTTTAACAGACAGACATGTTCGTACACTGATAGTCTTTTTCTTTATTTACATTACTTGTCTGTAGTAATTAAGGATGTTGGAGCGGTTTGGATTCCTCCCTTAGATGTTGTTCAATTTTTGCAAGGAAGTAGAGAAATCTATATTGATACAAAATATGATGTAAAAACACCAGGTCACGAAAATCGTTTTCCGAGTAATCTGCCCTATTTGAAGTGTGTATGAATTATTTTTATAATTACATTGACATTGGTAAATTGGTGGTGGTGTTCAAATTTGACATTTTTATTTGATGTTTGAGATCTAAATAATAAAATATTGTTCAATATAGTTTGGGTACACATTGTTATACTAGGTCAAGAGACCAAAAATGGTATATTTAATTTTGTTCTCATATATTTTCTACCCCACCACTTCATAATTTAATGCAGCAAAGGAGCACCCAGGTAAAATCCTTATAACGTTTTTTACCGCATTAAACTTTTTTCACTATTTTGTGGAATAAGTCTAGTGATAGAAATCTTCAAAATTATGCAATAAAAAATAAATGTCACCGATGTATCTTTTTCCAAATGTTTGTTAAATGGGGCTAAAATGCTGAGAAAATCAATGAAAACGCTAAATAAATCTTATTGAACATGTACATGTCGCGAAAACACATACACGCACAATAAACAAACATTACGTAACGAATCTGACTCCCAAAAAGGTCATTTGGCATAAAAATATTTTTATCCCACCCACCTATTTGGTATTGGTATTCCCCATTGTTTTGCATAATACTTATCAAAACTGTTCAATTTGATTTATTTTAGATTATTTTGGCACATTATTACATGTGTAAGGCATAAAGTACTATGACAAATGACGCATGCGCACTACACCGCTCCAGCATCCTTAAGCTATTTCAGAGGTTCATAAGATTTTCTTTTTGACCTGATTTTAAAGAGAGATAACTCTTGTGTGTTTTTTTCAGATTCATTTATCGATGCTATTACTGTGAGTATGGTGGTAAAGGGACGATAGCTTTTGGCACACAGTAACAACTCATTCCAATCAAGTTACAAAATTAAGAAAGCGAGAATTGAACTACAAGAATGGTAGTCCAGGATACAGAACTCTCAACTTTCAAATCATTCCAGATAGTTTACACAAAACAAGAAAAACAATTCATCCAGATTTTTCATATTTATTAATCATCAGTGAAATTGAAAATAAACGTCTGAATACATTTTGTGTAATAAGCAAAGTACACGATTTACTGTGACAACCCTCGTATATACATGTATGATACTTCAGTAGTTGTCGGTATTGAACAGAAAACGTTGTTGAATTAACCGGATGCTGTTTTCAAGGTAAATTTCGGTTGGTTGATAGGTGTGGATGACCGATTCGGTCAAATGGCCGATATGTGTGGATGGCCGACGATATGTGTGGATGGTCGACGATCCAATGACCGACGGTCCAATAACTGTGCTCAGACGGACATCCGGATGGACAGTTCAAACACTATATATATCGGGGACATTGTAGAATAGCAAAACAATGAAAAACTTATAGAAGTATCAACGTTTCTGCATCAACCTGCTCTGCCGTCGTTTACTACATCGTTTACTACATCGTATGCCTTTATTCATCACAAATCTGCAGAATAAAAATAAAACATCATGTCAATCTTATGTTTTAATAACAATATGATTATGACATAAAAATAAATTGGTATCTGAATATTACATCGAAAGAACAGAAAGAATTTTCGCCACCAGCTCAATTAGTTCAAAATTACACAGCGCCGTACAGATTTTTGGCTAGTTTTGCAGCACAGCGCTATACAGAAATTGAATTCACAGCGCTATACAGTGGTATGTTTGTTATTGTTCACTTTTTGCACAGCACAGTACAGTAGCCAAAATTTCAAACCTTTCAAACATCTAACTAAGTGATTTTTTATCAGAAAACAATGGGTACGTGTGACGGGGAGGACGATTTCTACAGATTTGGGTGATTATTTATGTACTGGTATTCTTACTGGGGAAAATATCGTCAATTTTCTCGTCGTCTCTCGATTCACTTTTCAACTTTCACAAAACATCGTGTTCAGTTAAACTTTACAGAAATACGTTGGCATTTCATCACAAACGGATAGTCCCTTTAGAATCGCCAATTTAAGCTCTTTCATTTCATAATTCATTCACAATGTAGGTTGTCATATTTAAAAAGATTGGGTCGAAAACAAAAGACACTTACTTTGCTCGCGTTTACCGTCCGCCATCTTGAATCCACAGCGCATTTTTGGGCATACAGGCTACCACACAGTGATAGTGGTTTTAAGTAATGTTTCGAATGTAGTCAGAATGCCGTAAGAATATTTAAAATGTAATCAGAATGTAGGAAGAATACATTTCGATAGCCGTTCGATATTTCGCCGACTTCGAATCGATCTCGATAGTTTTGAACATGCGGAAAACATTCGAAGTGGCCGCAAGAATAGGCCGGACTATATGGAATGTACTACGAATACAAACAGGATATGATGGAATATGTTAAGAATGTACTTCGATTACGCGGGAATACACCTCAAATTATACATTTTGGTGACATTCCGGCTATTCCGATGGCATGTGATCTGGAATATTTGAATTATTATACATTTTAGGTTTAGATCATTTCAAAACATTCGAAATGACCAGTATAAATTATTATTCGACAGAATGTACTCGGAATACAGACGGAATACACTGCGAACATACCAGAATGTACCCCTAGTCGCTATTCCTACGGCATTCCGGCTCATTCCGAATCTCGTGTGATTGGGGTATAACCTACGTAGTGTTTGTTCTACCCACCATAGTTAAAACACAAAGAAACACACAGTTTACGTGTCCCTACAGTGTTCTGCAAATATATACTTGTACTCTCGTGGTCGTAACGCCCTAGTGAGACGTGACACCTGATCAATGGGATGATCGCGCCCCGGTAGCCCCTTTGATGCGGTAATTTAATAACGTGTCACCTGTCAAGATAAATGAGTTGGTTTCTTTGATAAGAATGATTGACGACCTTGTTTACGCCTTGTAGGTCACGAAGGCGCACTTGTAGAGGTCAAGGTCGTGACCGAATTCAGCCATGCGTAACAACGCAAAGTAAGGCAGGTAGCGCTCCTACTATACTACTATGTACATTGTTTCAAACTTACATATTACATATTCGACATATTACATATTCCACTTTAAGTTTCTATTAATTGGGGATTTATTTTGTATCCCTTTCTATCCTTTGAAACTGGTGATAATGCTTTGTATCCGGTTCCGTAAAGGATCTTCCATACTAATGACATTACATTATATAGAGAGGAATGTATATCGACTATTGTCCGTCTTCCTATTTCTGTCTTATCTTCTTAATAATGTCAACACAAATTCCTGGTATTATAGACATGAACAATTTAAGAGGCAATTTATGTGCGCCGATACAAGAAAAGAAATCGATTAGAGTATTGATTGATAGACGATAACTGAGGGTTCCAATCTCAGTTAAGGAAAAAACAGTATAATTAACAGTCAATATAACTTCAGTAAGAAGAAGAGAAAAATAATATAAAGTTATAAAGCCGAAAATAAACAAACAACATTGCGAAACGATTGATTAGTAGTGTATGTCAGCCACAGCTACCCTGAAAGCATGAAGGGATACTCGCGCCATTTATCTTCCTCATATTGTTATGTTTTATTTTGATGGTAATGTGAGTATGCTCTTTCAGGCCATTCCGTGAAATATAATTATTTAGATTTTGTTATAGAATGAAAGTTAAAAAGTTGATGAAACTTTATTAAATTCTAGATATTTGATCCGGGAATGAAGTATAGATATTTTCAGAATGTAGTCATTATAAATGCTGGCGTAAATAACTTGACCCAGAGGGAGGCAAGACTATTTGGATCAGTGCAATTAACCAGGATTCCGTATTTAAATCTTACCATACTTTTACAGGTTTGCGCCGGATGTCATTGTTCATACTGTGGAGGAAGAATGGTACGGCTCACTGAATGTTGTACTCTGGTAGCGGCATTTATGCTGATCTCAAGTGTATCCGCTGTATATGAAGTGACAGCTCCTCCCAAACAAATGCTTCTGACCTATGCCAATCCTCCTATATGGCATCGTCATGATGTGGACAGGGTCATGATAACGCACGATACAATTGCCTCACTGCGTATCAGGGATAGGACAGACATTGTCGACACAACGTTGAACAACATAGAGAAGTTTCCATGGACAGAACTACCAAGTGACACCATTATAATACAGATGAAATGCTTAAACGGATATAACAACCATGAACTTATGCAACAAATTGAAGCAGGTTATATAGGAAGGTATTACAGACTGATCGAATACTTGAATATAACGAGTTGCAACTTGCAGAATCTTACACCCC
Organism: Spisula solida; assembly: GCA_947247005.1. Classification (NCBI taxonomy): domain Eukaryota; kingdom Metazoa; phylum Mollusca; class Bivalvia; order Venerida; family Mactridae; genus Spisula; species Spisula solida. The sequence continues at coordinate 40,865,324 of OX365956.1, forward strand.
GTACATTCCACGGCATCACTATGCTGTCAACCTTAATAATTCACAGCAGAAACATAAAGTATCTGCCACTGGACGTCCTTAGCAATTTACCAAACTTGCTTATGATCCATATGGATTACTGTAGCATGACCACTTTATCAGGGGATCTATTTTGCCGTAACCCGAAAATAGCGTTTGTACATTTCGCTTACAACAATATACGTAGCATTACAAGAGGGGACTTGGCAAATAGAACCTGTTTCGCTGGGACGATTAATTCCTTAGTCCTAATAGGAAACAACATAGAAAACTTGGAGAATGTGAATTTTGAAAGTTTTAACTTAAACGGCATTCTATCAGTTTCAAATTGCTCCATTCGTGAGGTATCGAATGCTACATTCAAAGGTGTGTCAAATGTTCGGACAGTTGATCTTAGTGACAACCACATAGAAAGTATACCCGATAATGTATTTCTGACATTGAACGAAACCCTGCAGTACATAAGTGTTGCGAACAACAACCTTTCAAGTATTAATGCGTCTGTCTTATTTGATGGACTGAGCTTAAGGACACTTGTGCTCCATGACAACCGCATAGAAACGATATATGGAACATTTTCAAATCTTAAGAAGTTGGACAGACTACATTTGGAAAACAATCGACTAACAGTGGTGTCAAAGGTAACATTCTATGGTCTATCAAACCTTGATCGATTATCACTCGAAAATAATAAAATAGAATCGATTGAAAAGGGCGTATTTGATGAATATAAGAACTTACAAATTCTTACAATTGGTGAAAATCGAATCAGGGAACTTCCAAAAAACATTTTTAAATTCACGGCACATTTGAAAGAAATACGCCTGGAAAAAAATCGTATATCAAAACTAGACGAGGCAATATTTGAGAATTGCACAAAACTAAAGACAGTGTATATGACATTTAACCAGATCAGCAATTTAACACGTTTTTCGTTTACTAGTGGGCGTATCCGTCACATAGAAATGTCAAACAATAATCTATCGGTATTGCCCTCTCTTACAAAGCCAAATTCAACGGTCTGCCATAACTTTCCCTCTTTGCGAGAAATAAAAGCTTACTACAACTCTATAACAAGTATCAATGCTACTTGCTTTCAAACATTGACGACGCTGAGTGTAAGCTACAATGAAATAACAAACATGGATGGATTCGGTGTAATGTCAAAGTTAATCATACTCCGAATGAGACACAATCGAATATCTACCATACCAAAGTTAGAAATGTCAAAGCTCTGTAAAACAATAGTTGCGTTGGATTTGGGACAAAATATGATACAACATATTGCCAAAGGTACGTTTTCTAATTGTAAGCTTTTGGAAGTACTGAAGCTTGACCATAATGCTATAAGTACATTTGAGCCCATAGAGTTTCCCACTTTTAGGGATTTGCGACTGAACTATAATCCATTTGCATGTGACTGTCAAAATGAAAACTTCTTTAATTGGTTCAAATACAACATGATTGTAGACGTACATAATATAACGTGTGTCACTGGGGAAACAATTGACGTCGTTAATATCGCTGAATGTAGTACGTCCGATTGGTTAACAAGACACGCAAAAGAAATCGGAATACCTCTTGCAGTAGTGATCGTTTTGTTTCTTGTTGTGTCTGCTGTTGTCTTCAGATATCGTTACGAAATACAAATTATCGCATTTTACAAATGGAATATAAGATTAAAATGTTGTTGTGAAAAGACTCCGAGGATGAACGAAAACATAACATACGACGCTTTCGTTTGTTTTGCTGAAGAAGACATTGATTACGTCACTGATAAGCTGATTCCGTTCCTGGAGCCAAAGTATAGGCTTTGTGTTTATTATCGTGACTTTCCGCTCGGTGAAGATATTGCCGAGGCCATCCTTGACGTAATCAACCAGAGTGCAATCATAATTATATTGCTGTCGCCAGATTTCCTTAAAAGCAGATGGGGTACCTTTGAATTCAGGAAAGCTCACCATGCCGCCATTACCAATGAAGATAAAAGAATGATAATCATCCTTCTAGACGACTCTGTTTTAAATTCAAATCTCGATCTGACACTTCGGAGTATCCTGTACACGCAAGCTTACCTTAAGAAAGGTGATAAACTGTTCTCCGAAAAACTTCTCCATGCAATGCCTGTTGTGCCCGTTAGTGCCATGATGATGAAGAACGAAGACGAAGAACAATGTTATTTGTAAGAATATCGCCTCCTTCAGTACAACAAGCATTGTCTATACATATAACACTGATGACGGTTTAGAAAACACTAGTGACATTTAGGTTCAAACGACCCGTTATGATACGTTATAAATAAGACATTCATTCTGACAAGTTCTAGGTATAACAGCCGACTTGCAACTCAACGATCGAGAATTAAATGTACAGTCGGCTGAACGGATGCTTATCTTATACCGTTATGAACGCGATTTCATGCTGAAACTGTCTCCCGAAAACTAATGAGAGAAAATTATAGCGTGTATTAATACTTCCCGATACCTTGATTACATTTTGAATATCATTTTTTTTTCTTTTCGAATATGATCAAGGAAATTAATCCTGTCGAACAAACACTAAATGCAGCTAATTCATCTGATACACACGCATCTTTCCTTGGTCTAGATCTTACAAGTAAGGTAGTATGATTTACGACAAAAGAGACGATTTTAATATCGAAACAGTAAATTACCCACATCTGGATGGTTGTTGTTCTCAGGTCAACTTCACATGGCGTTTACGCTTCTCAATAAATCCGTTTTGCAAGAGCGTATTCTCGGGTGGAAGACTTTAGCACTCGAAATATTTGTATTACTAATAAATTACTGCATTTAGAACATCGCTGATATCATTTCTAATTATGGTATTAATTTAAAGACTCTTTTACAATACGGTCCGTCTCAAAGTGAATTTTACGGTGATGTGCTTTGCGAATTTCATGATATTTTTGTCAAAACGGGAAAACGTTTTCGACTAGAGGATTTGATCCTTTAATGTTGTCCATTTACAGAACGTTATCATGTTTCCTATATCATTGTCCAATGGCCAGATAATATGCAGACTCTATGAATATACCTAACCTTAAGTATTTCCTGACGGCATGTGTTGATGCTTGTCTGTTACATTATCTTGTCGTGACCCTGTAAGTTTTGCTCTCTTGTTGATCTGATTTCTTATAGGTCATTGAGTACTTTCTGTGCTGATAAATGGGTGTTTATATAATGGCTCTCATACCTGTAACGGTAGTTAGGAGGCATAACATATTTGGACACTTTATTTATTTACACTGCACTGTTCCATAAAGTTGTCTGCGAGGTAAGTCTGAGGTTTGGCACACTGTAAAATGTTTAACCCCTTTGTGACATTTGTCGCTGTCCGTACCCTTCTGCAATTTTGTTGTAGCACAATGCTGCTTCGTTTCTCTCTAATGTGCATGCACACTGTATCTGTTGTTTGTGAGTCGACCTTGTGGTGTGTGGTCGTCCTTGTGGTGTGTGGTCGTCCTTGTGATGTGTGAGTCGTCCTTGTGGTGTGTGATCGTCCTTTTGGTGTGTGGTCGTCCTTGTGGTGTGTGGTCGTCCTTGTGGTGTGTGGTCGTCCTTTTGGTGTGTGGTCGTCCTTGTGGTGTGTGGTCGTCCTTTTGGTGTGTGGTCGTCCTTGTGGTGTGTGGTCGACCTTGTGGTGTGTGGTCGTCCTTTTGGTGTGTGGTCGTCCTTGTGGTGTGTGGTCGTCCTTTTGGTGTGTGGTCGTCCTTGTGGTGTGTGGTCGTCCTTTTGGTGTGTGGTCGTCCTTTTGATGTGTGGTCGTCCTTGTGGTGTGTGGTCGTCCTTGTGGTGTGTGGTCTTCCTTTCGGTGTGTGGTCGTCCTTTTGGTGTGTGGTCATCCTTGTGTTTTGTGGTCGTCCTTGTGGTGTGTGGTCGTCCTTGTGGTATGTTGTCGTTCTTGTGGTGTGTGGTCGTCCTTGTGGTGTGTGGTCGTCCTTTTGGTGTGTGGTCGTCCTTGTGGTGTGTGGTCGTCCTTGTGGTGTGTGGTCGTCCTTTCGGTGTGTGGTCGTCCTTTTGGTGTGTGGTCATCCTTGTGTTTTGTGGTCGTCCTTGTGGTGTGTGGTCGTCCTTGTGGTATGTTGTCGTTCTTGTGGTGTGTGGTCGTCCTTGTGGTGTGTGGTCGTCCTTTTGGTGTGTGGTCGTCCTTGTGGTGTGAGTCGACCTTGTGGTGTGTGGTCGTCCTTTTGGTGTGTGGTCGTCCTTGTGGTGTGTGGTCGTCCTTTTGGTGTGTGGTCGTCCTTGTGGTGTGTGGTCGACCTTGTGGTGTGTGGTCGTCCTTTTGGTGTGTGGTCGTCCTTGTGGTGTGTGGTCGTCCTTTTGGTGTGTGGTCGTCCTTGTGGTGTGTGGTCGTCCTTGTGGTGTGTGGTCGTCCTTTTGATGTGTGGTCGTCCTTGTGGTGTGTGGTCGTCCTTGTGGTGTGTGGTCGTCCTTTCGGTGTGTGGTCGTCCTTTTGGTGTGTGGTCATCCTTGTGTTTTGTGGTCGTCCTTGTGGTGTGTGGTCGTCCTTGTGGTGTGTGGTCGTCCTTGTGGTATGTTGTCGTTCTTGTGGTGTGTGGTCGTCCTTGTGGTGTGTGGTCGTCCTTGTGGTATGTTGTCGTTCTTGTGGTGTGTGGTCGTCCTTGTGGTGTGTGGTCGTCCTTGTGGTATGTTGTCGTTCTTGTGGTGTGTGGTCGTCCTTATGGTCTGCTCTCGTATTTTGGCTCTTGTTCATGATTTGTTTGACTGACGTGGCAGGCTGTTTGAGTTGGATGTCATATTCTTGTAGCTGTTCAACATTCTGTGCTCTTCTGTTTCTGATGAGTGTCATTCGTATCTTTTAACTTGGTACTTTTCTTTCTACGTTATATAAGGTGCTCTATCATAAACGTTCTTGTGCATAGCTAAAATGAATATTAACTTACCTCACATTATAAAAGTGAAGGCCGCTTTCTGTTTAGAAACGGGTTGACTGCTTTTTCAGTTTGTTGTTTATAGCATCCGTTCGTTAGAGGGAAACTATAGAGTTCTTAAAGGTATCTTTAAAGTAAATTTCATTTTCACCCACCCAACGTTAATCATGTATCGATCGTATACAATTAACCTTACTTTCACTTGTTTATACAGTATCTGTCAATACATTGGAAATAATTGACTATAAAGTGATTGAGTGTTTCCTGATATATTCTTGTTTATTATTTGTTTGTAGGTCTTACAGTTTTTTGACAGCTGGGACATGTACTTTCGACTTTTTGACAGCTGAAACTTGGACTTTCAGCGATTTAGCTCGTTTTCTCGTTCATGTGTGTGCTGGTCATTGTGTTATGTGTAATTGTGGTCTGTGGTGTTTTTATGTTTTCTATGCTCGGCTGTTTTCAGTTGAGTGCTGCCTTCCCTGTCTGATCTTTTTATATCTTTTTGTAAAGCTTGTGAAAATAGAGGAATAAAAGGAATAATACGTGTGCTTGCAGTGTATATTGCTGTAAATTAAACTTTTTGGGAGGCGTTTTAGCCTCTCATTACTACCATTGCCCATTTCTTAATACAAAATTAACCGCCTTTAGGCTGCTATGTGAATCCGTATTCAAATAGTTCCAGAAACTATCAACATTCCCAATACTGCTTATATGTTTCTCCAATTTTTTTAACTGATTTAAGCCAATCAGCAACATTTGTTTATTCTAAGATAAAAAATTATTGTGAAACTGTTCGTTAAATCGATATTTTTGCAAAAAAATCACTACACCGGCCGATACCGAACTTCTTTCATAATACGAAAATGACGTGTTCAGCAAATGTCCCGGCTGTAAAGCTATTTTTAGAAACTTCAGACTACGGTCAAGTGATGGTTTTATCAATAAATCGTATACGGTCTGCAAAGTACTGTTATGCAATCATATGGTGTCGCTGTACTAGCTAGCCGCTTTCTATAGACTGTCTCCAGCTGTGAGGGAAGTGATTACAAGACGGTACTGGAGAATCTGATAAATAGGCGCGTAGTATTATTTTAAAGCCACTTTTGATATACGCATGCAATACACGTATTACATATAACTTAATATGCACCTTTTAACAATTATTTAGATACCCAACATGCCTATATAGTCACATATGCCTATTTGACATTCAAGACAAGATCGGCAGTAAGAAAACGAACATTAAACGTGTAAAGTCGGTTTAAGCTTTAGTAGCAGCAACCAGATCGCCTCCCAATAATACTCTCAGTGCTTTGATTATCAATAGTTGTTGAAGTTTATATCAATTTCTGTTTTGTAAATAGACGTTGTGCATTGCGTCATATATTTGTGGTATGTGAGTTTTTTTTATATTTTCCGTGCTCGTCTGTTTAGGTTGAATGCTGTCTTCCCTGTCCGATTATCTATTATCTTTCAGAGCAATAGATAAGGTTTATTCCACTGGGTATTTTACCACCGAGTTCCAATTTTGTTTGGGATTTGACAAGTTTGAATTGGGTATTCAACAAAACTCATAGGGTAAATGATCTTTTATGTACTATTTTTCACTACAACATCATTTTCGATTTGGGTATTTAAGATTGTCTTTGCTTTTTCTTAATCCCTCTCTCAAACCTTCTGATCATCTCGGCCTTTATGCATTGTAATTTATTTGCCGGAGACAAGCGGAAGTGGCCGAGCTTTCAGGTTTGTCTCTCAAAATATATTGTGTAATTACCCCAATACGCAGCTTACCTGTTGCTTTGAATTTTTCTTAAAGTTCTCGTCGCATTGGTTACATTAATTTTGTACTATTTATAACAAAGGTACAAATGTAGTAGGTTGTGAGTAATGCTTATTAAGTTATTGACTAACATCAAAACACACGTTCCAAAAATGTCTATTAAAGATTAAAATTGTGTGACGTGACCGGCTAGTACTAGTACTCCATTTTAAGAAACGTATTCTGACTACCCTGATGGATTCATCACTATATGTAAGAATCACTAACTGTCGCAGCCCCTCACACATATGTTATTTGTTTAGACCTTTGTCTACAACGTTACTACTTCAACTTCAATGGTGAACTTCACGCAAAATGCTGAACTTGGACATCTTAGTGAACGTGAGCGTGCGGAACATATACGGCACCGATAACGTAACTTAACAGGAATAAACTGGTTTTAACAAGAACAAAACGTCCTTCGTGTATTTACTCTATGTAATGTTTACATGAATTTTCTCCCTCATTCAAAGTTGAACTGCAGATTTGGATCTTCAAAACTGTTCATGCTTGTAGTAACCAAAGACAAGTGGTTCCACACATTAACCGTCCTTAGGAAGAATGTGTGTTGATAAACGTTAACTCTGCCGTGAGTGGTATCCGATAAATTTCAGTAAATCCGGGTGTCTGAGAGATCGGGGTGGGAGATATGGCACTGGTACTGCGACAAGTCTATACACAACTTTGTGGAATAATACAATATCCGAGGTAACGACACGGCGTTGTTCTAGAGTTGATCGGGTCAGACCCTTGATCATGTTAGTTACACTTGAAGGGTTATGATGATTGAAAGGCTTATTCATCACAAACCTGTGCTTGTTTAATATGTTTAATCTTTGACTTTTGTTAGGAGTTCCAGATAGTACTTAGAGGCGTGTTCCAGCTTTGGTTGTACTAAGGACTGATACGCACGCTCTTTATTATATAGCAGCGATAGTTCAGTGGTAACGCACTGGGCCTGTCAATCCGGAAGTCGTGGATTCAATCCCCCGCATGGTTAACTGGACTTGTCGGAAATATTAAGTGTATCGGTACTATACACCGGGCACATTAAAGAACCAGGCTGTCTGTTTGAAAAAAGAGCTAGGCGCACTTCTGCAGAGCCGGACACGCCTGTATCTAACGTCTCTCTCTCCCTTCAGGGACTTTCTCTCAGTCTGTCTCTCTGGTCAGATAATGCAGTATATGTACGATTATTCATAACATTTTGCGCTGCCAGAAAATGTTTGGATAGTCGTTAATTAAAATATGTATTATGTCACATGTCAATACACGAGTAAACACTTGCCCTATAACCTAAATTTAAAAGGAAATGAGATTAAGATTTTCAGAAAATTGGTACAAAAATAACGATTTTTTCAGATTTGTATCAGACTAGAAATTTAAAAAAATACCCGGAACTTCCTGACCGGATTGGATCATGTTGTCGAACTCAAATATTAGCAAACAAACCTAATCTGTCGAGTTAAACGGGTTCAACCAATGTTATTACAATATGTTGGGATAACATAATAATAAAGGATCATTTTGTCATTTCATATCAGTTTTATACAAAAATGTACACTAAAGATAAACATCACATGTAATAATTTCTAGTCTGTCATATTTATTTTGTGTTCCTGTTTGCCTTATATCAGTATAATTAATATTGGAATTGACGCATATTAAGTATACTGATAAAAGGCAAACATGAACCTTGATTTTTTAAGCACATATTACACAGTAATAACAAGGGCACAAAATATATACAAAATGATATACATGTATGGTGTGTTAAAAAACATTTATGCGATCAGGCGCGTAGCTGCCTATACGCGAGTACGCGACTGAATCCACATGATTGTGACAAAAATATTTTTTCAGGCAAAGTTTATAAATTTATTCCAAATTTATATAGAGTTCGCATTGTAATATCCTCAGAGATAGAGCCTGTTATTTACGCAAGAATGTTTGTGTTACTTTTTTCAGAGAAGTACTATGCCGATTTTAGCATATACTTACAAATTAATGTTCCTAAAATTGACGTTTTTAGAAATAAATAAAGCACCTAGAGAACGCTCCAAATGCACAAGATTACACCATTGTTTTCAATTTTTTCCGGGGGAGCATGCCCCCGATCCCCAAGCATAATAGTGAATCCACATGAATAGAGGGCTAGCTACGCGCCTGGCGATCTATGTATGTAGTGTATAATTTGTATGTCTTACTTTTAAAAATAGCTTCATTTAATGCCAGAATAATAAGAAGAATGGTAGAAACATTTGTTTATTAACCCGAAAAATTTACACTCTGCTGATAATATAAACAGTGACTCAACCAAATTTCTCAAGCGATGTTTGTATGCGGCAGACAAACTAATCCAGGACACAAACTGGCCGTATGACACGTGGTTTTGCCGTTGTTAGACGCATGTGCGTTTTGCGTTTTTCTCTCTCCACGCAGTTACACATCCCCGGAATTTGTTCCAAACACTTGCGAATTATGCCCAAAGACTCGCCACGTACGAAAACAATTAATTTCAATATCACAGTAATGCATCCGACGATGTCAGAAAAGAAGATGACGTGACGTGACGTCGGTACGGTGTGGCGTTTTCGGTCGACAAGTCAGAATAATTACCTAAAACATCACTGTCTGATTGAACATATACATGTCTTCGAGTGCTTAGTTAAAGGTTATTTTATTGGTTGTCTGTCGTAAAATGCAGGTTGCCATAGCGTTTGTCAATTAGAAGAGACGTTATGACGTTACATCGGGCTACTCCGGAGACGTGATACCACTTTGAGTTCAGACAGTAAAATTCAACGAGTCTATTCGTTCAGCAATGCTTACGAGTCTCGACTATGACTGCTAGCAGAAAAATCAGACTACATGGTAGTCATCCTAGATATCAAAATCTGTATTTCGTCGCTGTTCTTCGAAAACCTCGTATACACGTTTTGGCTCAAAAACGATTATACGCACATCGGAAAGCCCATTCAGTGACAAGTCTTCTGCGAAAATGCCGGATAAGATAGTCTAAAAATAGCCCCTCAAACGAGAAAGTTAGTACTTGTGCGAAAATTCTTGATTTTTTTCATGGGGCCACATTTTTGTCTGCGAAAATCTCGAATAAACTGTTTTGTTGTTTTTTGGTTGCGCTTACGTCAAATATGCAAAACAATTAACCTGTAATGGTATATTATTACAACGGATAAGTAGAAACACTTTAATATTTTAACGTTGAACAATATAAATATCTATAAATGGCTAATTTAAATTATACGAGGATTTAGAAAACGCAATTACGTAATGCGAAAAAACTGAATAATGCCGCGAAAAAGTCGAATAACGGTAAATGGAACAAATTTGACAAAAAATAAGAACGAAAAGCTCGTATAATCGAGTTAAAAGTTAAAGTATGGATTTTCTTTTGCTCAGCCGACACGTCCATTTACGTGCATTCAAAGTGGAGTTACAAACGCTATGTTCGTGTCAAAGAATTAAATAAATTTTCACTGTTAGTAAAAAGTTATTCAGTTTTTTTCGTCTCCTGAAAAGAAGCCAAAATTGATATACGAGGTTTTCGAAGAACAGCGACGATTTGTGACTTTTACCTTCTTTAGTTGTTATGTTAAGATTGTTTCATTCAATACATATATATCGAAATCGACATCGTTGATTTACAACTCTGCAAAATGATAACACCCGCATATTATAGCCAAATTTCATTTATATATACAAGGCTGACAAAGTTATCATCAAAAATATAAGTGAGGACTTAGAAAAGTTGCTAAGTATATAAAGCCACGAGTGTTCAGTATATGACCTAAATGTAATATAAAGCTACGACTACTGATATATATATATATATACAAAGTAAGCTTTGATACTGGTAGCTTTGCACCCATCGGGGACCTGACTCAATCCAGAGTGTTCAGTATATGACCTAAATGTAAAATAAAACCACGACTACCGATATATATACAAAGTAAGCTTTGATAATCGTAGCTTGGCAACCATTTTGGACCTGACCTGAAAGAGAGTGTCCACTATATGACCTAAATGTAAAATAAAACCACGACTACCGATATATATACAAAATAAGCTGTGAAACTCGTAGCTGGGCAACCATTTGGGACCCGACTCAATCCGGAGTGCTCAATACAGGCTCGAGCTGATTGTTTGTCATCCTGAAAGTAATATTGTCCCGGTAGCAGAAACTGGCCGCTCAAGTTATTCCGTATTGTGATAAAATTATCAGTACTGAATTCCTCTTTCTGGAGACTGACCTGATCACAATAAAACATATAATTAATGACAATATGTTGTTTCCTTTGGTTAACTGTATAAATGTACCGCAGTTGAGATTTGACAACATCTGGAAGGTAGGTGTCTTGCGCATCCATGAAATCAGATTTCATATGTAGTGAAGCATTTGCTGTTTGGACTTTCCATAGTTTATTTTTCAATATATAGACTTTGCTGGTGATCTCCTTCGGGTTTATAACTTCAAAGTCTTTTCCAATATGCACTATCAACTTGCTAGTTGTGGAGTGATTAGAACCGTTGCTTGGAAAGTAATATAAGCGTGTTAGCTGCCAAGTAGGGAACCACTCGGATGTCAGGGAGTGTCGGGTAATATCGGTCGTATCTAGTAAAACATCAGACGTTAGCTGTAAGTACACGCTGATACGGATATTGTACCAAGCGTTCACCATAAACACACATACGCCCTCATCGTTATATATCTGAGTGCTTGGACATAAAACCGGGCGGCATTGATCACCAGCCTACAAAATAAAAACTTCAAAGTCACATTATCTCTCCCAAAACTTTTTGCCAGATCTGCAGTAAATAGACTAAATACAAAGAATTATGATGTTTTTTCACAAATGACCTATAATTGACGACAGAATGTCAGCTATATCTGTCGAAATAGAATGCCAAAAATCACATTTATAGGTAAATTTCCAACTTGGGTAGCTAAACGGGGGGGGGGGGATTAACTGTACAAACTCTATGGTTAAAGTACATAAACATGCATAACCTAGAAATACACCTATATAGTGCGGCCAAGATATGATGGCACAATAACATTTACACATGCTAATTAGCCAATGGGTTCCTTTTTTAACAGAAAGGGGTGCTTATTTACAGTTAGGGTCAATAAACGCTTGTCTCGTAATATGAACTAAGGCATTGCCTAAAGGGGATTCAATCATCCATTGATAATAGATCAAAATAACTCATTAAAGTTATTAGTTAGGGGCATCTTCACAGTATGGTTGTTCATACATTTTGTATTTATTTTACATTTCATGAAATCCAGAATTTTTAATAACTCAAGGGCAAGAACTCTAAGGAAAAATGACTAATACAACAAGAGGACCATTGGCTCTAAAGCGCTCACCAGATGACCAGCAGTGACCTAGTTTTTTACCCCAGATGACCCAGTTACGAACTAGACCTAAAATTTATTAAGCTACACTTTGTGGCCAAGTGTCATTGATATAACATAAAAAATGTGACTTCTAGAGCGTAAACAAGGTTTTAATTTGATGTGACCTAGTTTTTGACCCCAGATGACACAGTTACGCACTTTACCTAGATTGCAAAGCGACAAACATTGTGACCAAGTTTCATACAGATTAGGTAAAACATGTTCACGAGTGCTCAGGTGAGCTAAAAACTTGACGGACATCATCACAGTATGAGCGTTCCTATTCATTTTACAGGGGTGTCAACAGACCTAAATTAAAAATCCTGAAAATCATATGCGGCTAACCATTTTTGACAAACTAGAGGCCGTCAACCATATATAACTCAGTTTTTTCAAACTTTTTATTGAAGAAAATCCTTCAGAGCAGAAATAATTGACCATAACTTTGCCATTTCTTGAGATATTCAGGGGGTTAGCGAGCAATAAGCGGTATAGCGGGAGTGTATATTTTTTTCTTTTTTCAACGTTTAAACATGAAAAACATATAAAACAATTATTGCACATTGTCATTAAACATCTTCGTTTTTAAACTTTAGCAAGAATTATCCGAAAAAATATTCAATATTTGAAATATTGCATTTTATTCTACACTGTTGCTTCCGAAGCTCGATACCGATGGTGAGAAAATATACGCATTTTTCAAGTTAAACATATTATTGAGGCAAAAATATTGTCAGCGAGGTTGTAAAATAATGTTGTCAATGTGTTCAAGTAAGACTTTATTTAAATTCTTATCTTTTGGCTAAAATAATCGCGATTTTTGTACCTAGTTGCTCTATACGCTATATCATTCCCCCCCTGACGTACATTTGGAATATCTCGCACATTGTCGCTCAATTAATTCCGTAATTCCGGGTTTTAACCAGTAATGTCGATATGGTGAATATTCTAAAATGTGAATCGATAATCGATTGGTTAAAAATTGTGTTGATACCGCTTAGGTCAATGACAGCTCTTATGATAGCATCACACCGGTGGTCACACGGCAGCTACATACTGTCATGAACAGTCACAGCAGAGCGACAGATGAACACCGATCAACACGACAGAAACTTTGTTAAATGTGGGTCAACCATCACAGACCTTAACTGGATCTGAGGGTTCTTTGAAGGGTCTTGGGACAACTGTCACTTCTTCGGTCTTGTTGTGTTTGTACTATCCACAGACAAAAAGCACCGAGGAATTCACGTTCTTTGTTATATTTTTAGCTTTTTTCCCATAAAAACTTTCTTATAAATAATCATAAAAGCACTCATAAAAAGTTACATTGTATTTTGGTCAATTCTCATATTTTTTCACGGAGATCTGTAATGACAAACCAGCAGTAGACAGTTGTCCTACATTATAAGATCAATTAACATGGTCATCTAACACAGAATGATTGTTGATTATTAATTCACAATAAATGGTTGGTTGATGTTTGTTGTTGACAATTTAGGTACGAACCAATTTGGATACGCTTCGTTTATCAAACTTTATGATGCAAATTAGCATCGAAAGTTGATTTCTTTGTTTAGCTGCGCTAATTATGTGTATAAAAGACAGTTTTCCTTGTTTAAAACAAGTACTTTTATCGTGTAAGCAGTTATTTTAACGATTGTGGGCTGTACTTACTTGACCGAAGCGAAGATGACAGACGAATAAAATAACTTCCGTTTACGAGGGACAGTCTAAAAAGCTAACCGACTTTATCTCGCGCGCTAGCATTCTTACCTCCCCTATCGCGTTTAATGTTTTGTAAGCTAGGGCCTTCGGTTATCTCAAGGAATATTTTTTAAACATCATTAGAAAATAAAAGATAATTTATTAACAACAAAAATATTTTTTTAATGAGTTTGCCAATTCCATTCACGTCTTCAGAGTACCCCGAAAAAACACTTCCTGTACACACAAATCTCACTCGGATAGGGGTGACCAAATTTTGGATGGGCTAAAAACTCGCAACACGTACAATGCCGTCTAGCGATTATAATCGCGATGCCTTCGGCATCGCGATTAGAATCCCTATTACGTTTTCGCAATATGAGCAAATATAAGAGTCGCTTTTACATGTGCCTCGCTAGCTCAGTCGGTAAAGCGTTGGAAATACAACAATATTATGGAAGGAGGTTACTAGTTCGAGTCTCACTCTTGTGCATTTTTGGTAATGAATTGTATTCTTCAGTTCTAGTAAACTTTTTTCTTAGTATATACCGTTACACATCGATTATCTTGTTACATTTTTTTTCATTCGTATACTTCCTCTATTCTGTATAATATTATATAATATGTTATTATATTAATTAGAACAATCGATTAAAAAATAATATTCTGTATGTATACATGTGTATATAAATTATATGAATTAACATTGTTCATCAGCAGTGTTTGTGACAGAATCATTTTAGAAATCTGCAAACTTATCATCACTATCACCATCCGCCTCGTCATAATCAATGTCATTATCATCAAAAGAATCCAGTGAAATTTTGTTTCTTCTTGATTTTCTTACACTGTTGTGCAATTTCGTCGCCTATATGCGTGAAACCGTCCTTTTTGATACCCCTGTCATCGGGGTAGTTTGTTTCCTTGGACAGGACAACGGAATCACTGGCAGTTCTATTGGTGCCTCTCGTGTTCAGAAGTCTAATACATTCGACACAATGCATCGTCCGTGCTGCGTTAAAACGATACATTTAGCCATAATTCAATTTAATGATGTGCAGCGTACACAGTTTATCTTGTTGTAAATAATACACCCACAAATACAGTTTTGTGAAAAGTGTACGGAAAGGAAATTCGCGAAACAAAATAAAAATAAAAAAAGATTCGGATGGGATTCGAACCCAGACCGTCTGCGTTGAGATTAGAAACGTTACCACTAGACTATATAGTAAGCACAACGATCTTCATCCTTAATTAAATAAGTTAAAATAACTGAACAAGCGCTTAGATGATCGTGATTTATATACTTACCCGCGTTTTGATATGGGCTAATCCAACCAGTGACGTTTACACAATGTTATTGTGCCATCATATCTTGGCCGCACTATAGTAATGTATGAATGAGAAAATACTAATTGTGCAAGAGTTGCTCCCCTTAGACTTTAAATTATGCATTTATCGTTTACATTTCGTTATTTTGTTTACAAACCAACTAGAGGCTTTATTTCGTTTTCTTCCATCTTATGATGTTTTCCACCTTTGAACTGAACTAAAGTGCTCAAAATGCATCATTAAATTTTATACTAGTAATTGTTGAAAGTGTATGTTGAAACATCGTTGAAATGCTTCTGAACTGTGAAAGTAGTTTGCTTAAAACATCCGACTAACTAACATACCGACAGGCCTACCAATCAATACCACCTATTTCACCAAGGGTTTGTTCTCGACTGGCCCAATTCGGACCACATTGTTCCCCGTTAAATCAAACTACTTCTCAAGTCCAATAATCGACTACCGGTATTTATTTACATTACTGAAGTTATGTCAGGTATCTTCTGTGATGGGTGGTTTGAAATTCTAGTACATGTACATATATACATGTAGATGTTTATCCAGACAATATTATTAAAGCAGTGGTCAAATGCTTTACCAACATATACGCGACAAATTGTCCTAACTAGTTTTAATGTTATATTTGTATTTATAATCAACCGAATTGAACTGTTTTGCTCAAGCAAATGATAAATTTTGAACACATAGAGGGCATAAACAGGATGCTCGTATTAATGATGCTAGTAATAAGGTGTAAATCAATATACAATATAGAGCAAATTCGTCAGGGCTTTGAAATTTGCTCGACATAGACCAAGTGCTCGTAATACCGATGCTCGTTATAACGAAGTTTTACTGTAATAGAATAAGATGGATGTTACTTTAGACTTACCACAAGACCAGCTGTAAATATACAGGCTTCCTTGACGTTCTCATGTCGATACGAATTGGTGAAATACGCGGACGCTTTCATGTTCAGCAGCGCCACGTAACCACGTTTTCTTCGTCTTCTAATTTCTCGGGTAGGACACATTTCGTTCTCATCGTATCTATCATTACAGGCTGAACAAAATACATTTTTGTACATAACACGATCCGTGCCTTTGTATGGAGACAAGAGGTCACTGTCACACGCCGCCTTTAGTTGATCGGTTGGTATCTCAGTGTTCACATGGAACGTCTCCGGGCAAGTGCTCACAATGTTCTTTAAACACACAAGTTCGTCTAAAACTGCTTTATCACCAGGAAATACAAACGAAACATCACACTTTTTAGCAAACCCATCCCATGGGGTATTGGAGAACAAATTACCTCTGACTGTCAAGTCGGGATGAATGCAACCGACAAACGCATTCAATTGAATAAAATCAGTGACGCCATAAGCTGCTGCGCAGACTGAATTCTTATATAGTTTCCGGCTCGACTTAGAATATACGGGGTAAAGACTTCCCCATGGTGCTACGTTTGTGTTTCCACACGATGCATTGGAAGTCATACTACTGTTAAATGGCTCGATGTCAACCATCATGTAAGATTGGTGTCCTAAACTTTCGCTGTCATCTAAAGGTGGCATTAAGGACGAATAGCAAGAGTTGTGTTTGGTAGTGTTATGGTCTGGAGATGGATTACAGTATGTCCACGAAGCATGACAATCCTCGGAGCAGGAACACGCTGAAATGATATATATTAATATAAGTATCAGATAAACATATATTTCAACACAATCAGGAGTGGTATTCACAAAGCATCTTAAGGGAAAACTTAGAATTTTCTTAAAATCGTAAAATTTTCTTAAAATCGTAAAATGTTCTAAGTATATCAGCTAAACAGGAAAATCAAAGTTATCAATGTTTTACATAGTTTAGAAAAATTATGTAAATAGCTACAATAATCACAAAGAAAACATGGGTTATTCTTCGTTTCTTGGGAAATATGTGCTTTTTAATTTTTAACGGCTGGTTATAACAGTGATCATAGTGCCAAAAACATGTTTTGGAGAAAATGAGGGTTGAACATTTGACTTTGTCAAATAAATTTTGTAAACCGATTTTAAACATTTAAAAACGTAGATGTAGTACGATGGCTTCATTCTTCCCATTACATGCATTCTTCCACCTTAGCAATGACGTTGATGAGTTAGTATTGAAAATATGGTAATTCCGAATTTTGGCATTTCAAGCAACGTGTGCATTTTTTTGTTGCACGTTAGGAGTATGGACAAATCTTTCGTTGTTTGATCTGGACATTGGCTCATATATGAACGACTGGTAGAGGACAATGAGCAACTTAACAATTAACATTTTTCAGTTAATCACGTGACAAAATAAAGGACGGCAATTGGTCTACTTTATTTTTTTACTTTAAAATGGACTTGGAGTAACGGGACATTCAGCAACATGCACGCTACGAAGTGGTCCAAATACGGGAAGTGGAGCAAAACATTACTGACAAAAAGCTCATTGCACTTGAAATTATAACTTAATATTTTCACAGGACGTTGAGCAATGTCAAATGAGATAAAAAGGTGTAAAAAT
The DNA here is from genome assembly GCA_947247005.1 of Spisula solida. Taxonomy (NCBI): domain Eukaryota; kingdom Metazoa; phylum Mollusca; class Bivalvia; order Venerida; family Mactridae; genus Spisula; species Spisula solida. Next base: position 40,883,074 of record OX365956.1, read on the forward strand.
CTCATAGTTAAAACAAAAATGGATATTAGAGACTGTTAGAGCCAGCCGACGACATGACAACGTTCCTCGGGAAAAATAAATGTTGGTCGATTATCTTGAAATCTTGTAAAACAGACATGCAAGACTCCCCTTTATGTTGGTGTATTTGTTTGGGTCATAAATACGTTGTTTCGTACGTCATAGCGTCACCTAGCGGACACGTGCGTTGTCATGTATCTTAAGTCAAAATATTAAAGTTTCCCCATATGATGCTTTGTGAATACCAGCCCAGTAGCTTAATGGAATCTCTGATAATTTGGCACATAGGTTGACACGACACTTGGCTTTTATAAATGCCTGGGACAGCAGCTATTATTGAAATAATATGTAAAAGACGTGCATGTACCCGAAGGGTCGGATTAAACCCCTGATTTTTTAGATTGTAAAGTTCGCCTCAGAAATAAAAATCTGTTCACGTAATTTATTTGTGAATAAAACACAGACAGGAGTTCGGGTGCGGAAAAATTAAATCACGAGTGCATAGCACGAGTGATTCAATTTTCCGCATCCGAACGAGTGCCTGTGCTTTATTCACCGACAAAATACAAGAACAGAGTTTTTATTTCGATTCTAAACACGATAATATTGCGTACTATTTAGCTGCGCGCATTCCATTTTCACCCATTTTATATTGAACATAAGTTTACGCTGAAATTTAATATCTGTTAAATATAACAACATATTGTAGAGTTTTATATCTGTTAAAATTAACTAAATACACGGAAGCTGCATACTACAGATTATTCTAACAAGATCTGCGGATAAATCCATATACGAATAGAGGAAATTAAGCTGTATATTATTACCGCAACAATTGGCTGGTACTATTTACGCCCCGCAAACAGCAAATTGTTCATATTTGTTTGTGCGATCATTAATCACAAAACAACTATAAATATAAAATACATAATAAGCATTAATTGAATATACAGGGTGTCCCAAAAAAAACGGGGACCTACCTAAAACCCTTATAACTTATTTAATTATCAATGAATTTGACTGTTGTTTGGTGAGATTGTGTAAAAGTGATCTCTACTGCTAAAATTGGTACTGATTATTATGATTTGCTTTAAAACAGGACATGACAATATGATTTTGCCTATGGTGTCATTTCCTGGTTTTTTTGCCGACTTACATGGAAAATTTCATTTTTTGATGAGTCATTGTTGTCTGAGCATTCATTTTGGGAAATTGAAGTTTTAAAGTAACAGAGGTGATGAAAGTCTTGTGAAAATTAAACAGTTTTGCAATGAAAAAATGAAAGCTGTGTGTGGTGAGTTTGCAAAATAAAAGGGAAGCATGTAACCTTCAAAATATTCATAAACAATCCCCATGAAGCAAAATATAAATATTAATTTATAATTATTAAGAACAATCAACAAGAAAGCTTAGTAAGAAGCAAAAGGTATTAAGGTGAACTTTCACCACCTCAACAGTTCATAGATATATCAGAGTCATTTAATGTGTCAGCATTTATAAGAAAGCAGAAACCACTTATTACAACGAGCTAGCTTCAAAACCAGGATACGTCCAAGAAAGTACTTACATTTGACCTCATACATATTGACAACTGGCCTAGATATAGCTCGGACATGAGCCCTATAGTGAATCTGTTTGCCATAAATGATGTACATTAGTATATGCAGATCCATTATCCGTGACTATGGGACACCTGAGATGTCATTTGGGGTCGGCATGTTAATCGATCTCTATTAACACGCTGAAATTCCTTGTTCATTGTATGCTAATATTGTAATATACTGACACACGTGATTGAAAACAAGGGAGGTAACTCTGGTTATTGGACCAAATAATCACAATTATGATGTTGTTATTGTGAACTGTGTTTATCCCTTGATTGTTTTGCCATATTGACAATGTGTTATTGATAAAAAAAAACAAAGTTATGAATGTTTAACCTAGGTCCCCGTTTTTTTGGGACACCCTGTACAGTTACAGTTGTTTCTGCAAATAAACAAATTAAACTCCAAAATTATGTTTCGTTCCTTCACAAAACATCGAACATCAGCATGTTCGATTTAAAAGTAGGCCTAATCCAGTGAAAATAAATATCACGTGACATGATTATGCATGAATCAACGTAAACTTTGTTGTAAAAACTAGAACGAGTTGCGAATAAGGGAAGTTACACGAGTATCCAGTGTTATAGCAATGACGCATTTATTTTTAGAAACTCCAATATACTCTCGACACTAAGTTTCATAAAAACTTCGGATAATCAATTCATTTATATTTTACATTTCATGCAATAAATATTTTATACTCGTGTTATTAAACTTGTTTCAATGTTTCTTTGCTTCAGAAAATTACGAAGGTCGTTTTCATTAACGAGGGAGGTAATTGTACCAGCTAATAACCCATTAAATTTAAAGGGAAACAACTCGATTTATCATTGCTCTAACTCTTTTAACTGGTTTTCAAGCAATAATGAGAAACATGTGCCAGAAGAACATAACTGTAAATTGTCCGTAATGATATACTAGGTAATGTGAGCAAGAATTAACTTTTTCCTAGCAGGAATTAGTTTTAATACAAAATGAAGTCTATTATAGGTGTAAAAAAATCGTAAATCTTGTGTACGGTAAACCCCTACTTGGTACATTATTACATCAACAACAAATTATTTAAGTTCCATAATTATAAACAAAACACTCCCTTTCGCGAGGAATTGGCAAGTTAATTAGTTGAAACAATGTAAAAAGTGTCGCTGATGTGTTTATGAAACAGAAATACAAAATAATTGGTCTCCATTTAGGATTTTAACGAATGAAAATACAACAAATAATAATGTATAACGCATTCTATACAAACTTTAACCCTTTATTTGCGTAAACATACAAGTAAATACTAATTAATGATTTTCTACGAATTGTCTTTATTCTATTACCTTGGAAACAGTATCGCGGTAAAATTGCAAACTATATTCGTCTACCCTTTATTTTGAATTGTAACAAGGCCTTATGCTGTGCCTTGCCCGTTTTCGGTTATCATTAATGTAATTACGACGAAGCCGAATTACATGACAACTCCCCCCCTCCCCCCGCTGCTTCCTCGCTTGCGAGTAGTTAATAAATATTTGTCGACACCTGGAGGATAGAACCGTACCTAATGTCACAGGAGAACATTACACCTCTTAAGAATTAATTATCGACCTGTTTGTCAGTCTCCGTCCATCCAAATAGAGATGAACTGGTTAGACATTCAGAGACAATACACCGGACATGTTGTAGAACCAAACAGTCTTATTGGAAGAGCTAGTGTATCGCACCTGGATATCTTGTATCCGACACAAACGCTTCTGTTTCTTCACTCGAAGCCAAATGTCATTGGATTATAAGCGGATTTAGTTCAGTGGTAACGCACTGGGCTGTCAATCCAGAGGTCGTGGGTTCAAACCCCGACATCGGAACTTGACATTTCTGAAATATGTATAATATTTCCCGTTATATCTTACCGTTTGTAGTGCAGAGTATCTGGGTAATGGTGCCAGGAAGCTGTGTATCGGTGCTATACACCGGGTAGAGAATGCATGCGCCCTTGTGGATGCAACACAATAATGTGAAGTACCTTTGAACGTGTGTTCGCATGAAAAAAGGCGCTATATAAATCTGGTATATTTATTTATTTTAATTTTATTTTATACTACCACGTACTTTCGACGATCGGTCGATTGCAAACAAAGAGGGAGAGAGATGACCTTGTGCACGTATAAACATAACACAACCATGTGACCACGTTTACTACGGTAACAGGTTAAGCTTGAATCACTAAATGTACATTATTCTAAGAATTGGATGCCCATCTGGTCTTAAAATAATAATAATAATTATATTGATTTGTTTTATAACCAGTTAAAGATCCATTAAAGTATAGATACCCGTTTTAAAACTTAACTCAATCACACAAGTTCAAACTATCCCGGTACAGTCATAATGAAAATACCAAATATCTATTAAACGAGAAAACCCAGCACGACACTTGAGTAAACAAGGACACCCGGCCGGCACGACACTCGAGTTAACATGGACACACAGCACGACACTCGAGTTAACATGGACGCACAGCACGACACTCGAGTTAACATGGACACACAGCACGACACTCGAGTTAACATGGACACACAGCACGACACTCGAGTTAACATGGACACACAGCACGACACTCGAGTTAACATGGACATACAGCACGACACTCGAGTAAACAAGGACACACAGCACGACACTCGAGTTAACATGGACACACAGCACGACACTCGAGTTAACATGGACACACAGCACGACACTCGAGTTAACATGGACACACAGCACGACACTCGAGTAAACAAGGACACACAGCACGACACTCGAGTTAACATGGACACACAGCACGACACTCGAGTTAACATGGACACACAGCACGACACTCGAGTTAACATGGACACACAGCACGACACTCGAGTTAACATGGACACACAGCACGACACTCGAGTTAACATGGGCACACATCACGACACTCGAGTAAACAAGGACACCCGGCACGACACTCGAGTTAACATGGACACACAGCACGACACTCGAGTTAACAAGGACACACAGCACGACACTCGAGTTAACATGGACACACAGCACGACACTCGAGTTAACATGGACACACAGCACGACACTCGAGTTAACATGGACACACAACACGACACTCGAGTTAACATGGACACACAGCACGACACTCGAGTAAACAAGGACACCCGGCACGACACTCGAGTTAACATGGACACACAGCACGACACTCGGGTAAACAAGGATACACGACACTCCGGTAAACAAGGACACACGACACTCGGATAAACAAGGACCCACGACACTCGGATAAACAAGGACACATGACACACGGGTAATCAAGGACACACGACACTCCGGTAAACAAGGACACACGGCACTCGGATAAACAAGGACACACGACACTCCAATAAACATGGACAGACGGCACGACACTCCGGTAAACAAGGACACACGACCCTCGGGTAAACGAAGACAAACGGCACGACACTCCGGTAAACAAGGACACACGACACTCCGGTAAACAAGGACACACGGCACGACACTCGGGTAAACATGGACCCACGACCGACGGGTAAACAAGGACACACGACATGACACTCGGGTAAACAAGAACAAATAGGGTTAGGGAGAAGTGGGAGAGTGATTGGCAGTAATACGAAAAATGTACAGTTATCCATATTATCCATATATGTAAGAACAAGAGATATCTTATCAACACTCAAAACAAACTCCATGCACACATGTTACCAACTGAAGAATACAGCAAATATCTCGGAATCACCATCAGCAACAATCTAACTTGGACGAAACATATCAACAACACAGCATCAAAGTGGAACAAGACACTAGGCTTCATAAGACGCAACTTAACAGACTGTACACGAAAGGTGAAGGCAGCAGCTTACAGCACCATGGAACAAGTCCAGCGGAAAGCAGCGCGCATCACCACGTAGCAATACACAGACCGTACGCCCGGCTGTGTATCACAGATACTTACCGACCTTGGATGGCAACCACTGCAACACCGGATATACCTGGCCAGAATCACTATGATTTTCAAGATTAACAACGGACTAGTCGAGGTATCAGAGCACCCACTTCACCGGGCAGACTTACGCTTCAAGCAGTTAGCAGCGCCAGAGGCCGCATACAGGACCTCATTCTTCCAAAGAACCATATCAGAAGCTCCCGGCAATGGTCACAGACAGTACCCGCATAGAGACATTCAGGGCTGCAGTCGGCCACTAGATTACCAGTCCATGTACATAGTTTTAACCTGTAAATACATATTCAACTGGATTTCTACCCATTTAACGGAAGAAGAAGAAGGGTTACATGTATCCCCGTAGATGGAGAATACAGTATTATTCAGAACAAGAAGTAACTTACCCGTACAATAGGAGGAATAATTCACTGGTTCAATCACCTCAGATATATCACTCGACTTGTCGCACACATTTGCTCCTGGACAAAACCTGGTCAGTAGTTCCAATGTTATATCCGTGTTGTTAGATTCAGCATCAATACCAACATACTGGTGTGTGTCTTGACTATTGCCATCTACAGACTGACTTGTGTCTTGACCATTGCCATCTACAGACTGACTTGTGTCTTGACCATTGTCATCTACAGACTGACTTGTGTCTTGACCATTGCCATCTACAGACTGACTTGTGTCTTGACCATTGCCATCTACAGACTGACTTGTGTCTTGACCATTGCCATCTACAGACTGACTTGTGTCTTGATCCGCGTCTAGTGTTATGTTTGTCTCACTAACTTTATCTTTCGTCAAGGAAGCAGATAAACAATTAGCCCCTGGTTCCAGAAATGACATCACCAAAAAGCCAGCCAGGATCCAACACATTATGAGATGCATATCTATCTCTGCAAAAATAGTGTTTAGAAGTGTGAAATAAGGCGAACATATGGCAATTGTTTTTTGTAAAAAAAAATGTAAAAAAACCCACAAAATTCCTAGCGTTCTCCATGTAAATTATCGTCTACAAAAACAGGATACGTTGTTTTTATTAAATAAATAGGAAATTCCGGTTTTTTATTGAAATAATTCATATCAAAATACATAAAATGGTCCTAATTATAATATACATATACATGTATATTGTGGTGATTTGTGACCTAGATATAAGGAGCGAACTTTGTGACCGATCCACGTATGCACCAATGCTAAATTAGGTTTGACCAAGACTTAATATAATTATGACCTTCTGTCTATGACAATGATCTCGAAAATAATGATAATTACAAATGCTATGCTATAACATTACAATAATTACATACATAAATTATTTTGTTACATATTTTGTATCATGACCTTAACGTCATGCTGTTGTGCTTTTGTTTGGGTTTGCCTCTTTGTCATTGACTCTATAAATCTCTCTGTTATGTTTTTTCTGCTCATATATATAATGTATTCCTGTAAATTACTGTATATATTCCATACATACGTGGACCATATGGGAAATTGGTCGAGAATTAAATAGTTCATCAACAATAAATAACTTTTTAAAGTCGTTATTATTATTATTGTTATTACTTGTTGTTTCGTTGTAGAGGGGAGCCCGTGGGATCATATTCACATGTCGAGCACTTGTGGACAGGCAAAAACAAGCTCGGAATGCGAAAAAAACCCAGACTAGTTTTACTTAAGAAGATACATGCATTTGAAAAAACAAAGATGATGATAGAACAGCCGGATTCTCGTAGGACTAATTTTGTTGCAACAGTTTCGTTTTCTCAATATATTTTACACCAATTTAGACTAGTAAATTTACTAATATTTTGATACAGTTCTGGGTTTATGTTCCCATGCTTTAGGGGTTCTGTGCTTGGTCCGAAGAACTACATTATGTACACAAAATTAGTGGATGCAAACTCCCGAAAGCATCAACTGCAATATCATTTCTACGCTGACGATTCAAAATTGGCATTCAAACCAAAAGATTGCGTCTCGCGGGATAAAAAACTGCAACGAATTGAAGCTTGTCTGAAGGATATCTTGCACTGGATGAAAGAAAAGTTTCTGAAACTAAACGCTGACAAAACAGAGGTTATCCTGTTTGTACCGAGAAGGAATGCTAGCACATCCAAGAATCTCATGGCGACAGTTGGTGTATGATGACGCTGTGATCAGACCAACGTTGATGGTGAGAAACCTTGGTGCCATGCTGGATTTACAGCTGCCCGCCTCATCACACGGACAACCGCGTTACAATCACACCACTCATGTGCTGAAGGATCTTCACTACCTGTACAATACAGAGTGGAGTACAAGGTCTTGACTCATATGTTCAAAGCACTACATGGAAAATCCTCTGACTACATCAGAGGTTTGTTGGAAGTATATACTCCACAACGACAGCTAAGGTCTCAAAATAACCACGTTCTTCAAGTTGTACTGCGGATGAGGACTGTCACGTACGGTGACCGATGTTTCACTGCTGCAGCACCGAAGGTCTGAAATACACTGCCAACAGCACTCAGAGACAGCAAAAGTATACCATCATTCAAGAAAGCGCTGAAAACGCACTATTTTCAAAAGCATATCATGCTAATTATGTGTTAAGGTGTTTACTTCTGAAAGAAAGTACTTTGTATTAGAACTGCCCCTAGCCTACTTGATAAAGTAGAGCCCCGCCTACTAGGTTAAGTAGACCCCCGCCTACTGTGTTAAGTAGAGCCCCAGCCTACTGGATTTAGTGGTGCCCCGCCTACTGTGTTTAGTAGAGCCCCCACCGACTGTGTTTAGTAGTGCCCCCGCCTACTGGGTTAAGTAGAGCCCCGCCTACTGGGTTTAGTAGTGCCCCCGCCTACTGGGTTAAGTAGAGCCCCAGCCTACTGTATTTAGTAGAGCCTCCACCTACTTGGTTAAGTAGAGCCCCCGCCTTCTGGGATTAGTAGAGCTACCGCCTACTTGGTTAAGTAGATCCATCCGCCTTCTGGGATTAGTAGAGCCACCGCCTACTTGGTTAAGTAGAGCCCTCCGCCTTCTGGGATTAGTAGAGCCACCGCCTACTTGGTTAAGTAGAGCCCCCGTCTACTTGGTTTAGTAGAGCCCCAACGCCTACTCGGTTAAGTAGAGCCCCCGTCTACTTGGTTTAGTAGAGCGCTCCGCCTACTGTGTTTAGTAGAGCGCTCCGCCTACTGTGTTTAGTAGAGCCCCCGCCTATTGTGATTAGTAGAGCCCTCCGCCTACTGTGTTTAGTAGAGCCCCCGCCTACTGTGTTTAGTAGAGCCCCCCGCCTACTGTGTTTAGTAGAGCCCCCCGCCTATTGTGATTAGTAGAGCCCTCCGCCTACTGTGTTTAGTAGAGCCCCCGCCTACTGTGTTTAGTAGAGCCCTCCGCCTACTGTGTTTAGTAGAGCGCTCCGCCTACTGTGTTTAGTAGAGCCCCCCGCCTATTGTGATTAGTAGAGCCCTCCGCCTACTGTGTTTAGTAGAGCCCCCGCCTACTGTGTTAAGTAGAGCCCCCCGCCTATTGTGATTAGTAGAGCCCTCCGCCTACTGTGTTTAGTAGAGCCCCCGCCTACTGTGTTTAGTAGAGCCCTCCGCCTACTGTGTTTAGTAGAGCCCTCCGCATACTGGGTTTAGTACAGCTCTATGGAACGCCATAGCTGCCTTCTGTTGGTACTAATCAGTGTGTTGTGTGCATTTATTAAGTTGTTCTGTGCTACCATCATTATGTTATGAGTATTTGCCAAAGCGTTCGGTACTTAAGACATTTTGTCTTGTACAAACACCAGTTCTTTATGTGCATTCGTCATTATGTTATGCACATTTACTAACTCGTTCTGTACAAACGACATTTTGTTGTGTGCATGTACTGTTTCTTTCTGTGCAGTTGTCATTGTGTTATGTGTATTTAACAGGTTGTCCGGTAGATAAACTATGCTGTCCTGTGCATATGTCAATATGTTATGTGCATTTACAAATTCGTGATGTACTAAAACAGTTTGTGATGTGCAAACATCATTTCGTTATGTGTGTTGGTCATTATGTTGTGTACATTACTCATGTTGTTCTGTGCATACATCATTTCGTTATGTGTGTTTGTCATTATGTTGTGTACATTACTCATGTTGTTCTGTGCATACATCATTTTGTTATGTGTGTTGGTCATTATGTTGTGTACATTACTCATGTTGTTCTGTGCATACATCATTTCGTTATGTGTGTTGGTCATTATGTTGTGTGCATTAATCATGTTGTTATGTACTATCGACAGTTTGTCATGTGCATACATCATTTCGTTATGTGTGTTTGTCATTATGTTGTGTGCACTAATCATGTTGTTATGTGCTTACAACAGATTGTCGTGTGCGTACATCATTACACTTAGCATTTACTAAATTGTTATGTGTTAGCAACATGTTGTCTTGTGCTTACACCTTTTCGTTCTGTGCAAACATCGTTATGTAGAGTGCATACATCGTTATTATGTTCGGATAAATTATCTTGGGCATTAAAACGGTTTGCACCGGTAAAGCGAAAATGTTTCCGCTCAATAACTTGAGTTAGAAATGTACGGAAATGTCGTTCCCACAATTTAATATTGACCATGTCATCTCTGTGTTTCCGTACATTCCTAACTCAAGTTTTGAGCGGAAACATTTTCGCTTTACCGGTGTTACCCGTTTCAATGCCCAAGATAATTTATCCGAACATAATAACGATGTATGCACTCTACATAACGATGTTTGCACAGAACGAAAAGGTGTAAGCACAAGACAACATGGTGCTAACACATAACAATTTAGTAAATGCTAAGTGTAATGATGTACGCACACGACAATCTGTTGTAAGCACATAACAACATGATTAGTGCACACAACTTAATGACAAACACACATAACGAACTTATGTATGCACATGACAAACTGTCGATAGTACATAACAACATGATTAATGCACACAACATAATGACCAACACATATAACGAAATGATGTATGCACAGAACAACATGATTAATGCACACAACATAATGACCAACACACATAACGAAATTATGTATGCACAGAACAACATGAGTAATGTACACAACATAATGACAAACACACATAACAAAATGATGTATGCACATCACAAACTGTTTTAGTACATCACGAATTTGTAAATGCACATAACAAATTGACATATGCACAGGACAGCATAGTTTATCTACCGGACAACCTGTTAAATACACATAACATAATGGCAACTGCACAGAAAGAAACTATATATGCACACAACAAAATGCGTTTGTACAGAACGAGTTAGTAAATGTACATAACATAATGACGAATGCACAGAAAGAACTGGTGTTTGTACAAGACAAAATGTCTTAAGTACCGAACGCTTTGGCAAATACTCATAACATAATGATGGTAGCATAGAACATCTTAATAAATGCACACAACAAACAGATTAGTACCAACAGAAGGCAGCTATGGCGTTCCATACAGCTCCGCCTACTGGGTTAAGTAGGGCACCCGCATAGTGGGTTAGGTGGTTGGTAAGTATTATTTTACTTGCAAAATAAGTGGTAGATATGTTTTATATGTGATTTAAAAATGTGTCCATAGTTGTATTATTTATGTATATTGTTTTAACAATGTCTTACTTCGTGATTGTACAGCACTTCTGAACGTGTGTATACATGAAAAAAGCGCTATGTAAATATGGTATAATAATAATACCATGAATAACCCACTGCAATGGTTATAATCGACACAGACTGAAACAAAATACTCATATTCAATATTTATATGAAATCATTTTTTCACTGTTCAGAGTCAATATAATTATGTCGATTTCATTTATATGCGATGACTGCATTTTTGGTACAGAATTATGTCAGAGGTGAAATGTTGTACAGATACCTCTAATTGCGCTGAGGTGCAAGATCGGATGCAAAATAACAACAATGAAAAAGCTCTACTTACAATAATCTCCAAATAATTGTTCACGTTATTTCAGTGTTTTCCATGAAACTGGATCAAACAAGAGTCGAGTACGCCTTGCATTATCCTGCGTGAAACAGTTCCAATATATCGGGTACTGTCGGAGTACCGTGTCTTTTATACAACACCTCTTTGCTAGCTCTCTCAGTACTTGTATTGGTTACATATTTACGCTAAGGACCTATATACGAGCGCGTGTGAGCGAGTAATTAACGACTGCTTCCATTATCCGTATCGAATAGAGAGTAGTGTCCATTTTATAACATTGTGTAATAAACAAAGAATTTATTTGAACGTTTCAATGACTAAATAAGAATGGTACCAGTACATCCATAGCTAGACGCTCAGTATAAAACAGGGGTATTGACTCTCTTCTCTCCTACCTTCGTGGAGATCGATAACATCACAAATGAGGTGTCAAGGGTGATACTTATAAGTTAGACAAACTTATTTCAAAATCGACTAAAATACGTTTAAACTAACTTAACTTTTAATGAAGGCACATATTTTACGGTAAAATCTTACGCTAAGATCTAATGTTAAGAATACCAATGTAAAATCCATTTTCACTGTTTTCATTGATCTTTGTTTTATGATATTAAAACCAACCCAATAACCAGAACAAGCACACAAGGACGGTCTTGTTATAGAGGATTTGTTGCTTCTTCTTCTGCTTCAGCTGCTTCTTCTTCTGCTTACAGTGTAGGGCTTCTTACAGCGTTTAAACACCGAAGGGACATTGTATGAGGACATCAATAAAATGTTACAAGTTTTCGAGGGCCGCTTTCAGCAATTCAGCCATTCAATCACCCTTTGATATTTAACTTCCCCTGGTCATTTTGGCTATCTAAGGAAACTTGCGTCTCCCAAAATGTTCAGAAGGATGTCCTCTCTTAGATTCTGTTGGATGATACCTCGTCCCCCTTGAGCATTTTCCAAGATAGCTGCCAAGATGGCCGCCAATTTATGCATATTTTATGTTCCGGTGAGGAAGTTATAAATGAATGTAATAAGTATAATATATATTTGATGCATGTCCATGATGTCCGAAATGATATTTATTCATACACTTTTCGGTATTTATCATTCTAATTATATATTTATTTAATATGTGAACGATTATTAGCTTTTTAAACTTTATATTGTACCACAAATTCAAAAATAAAACACTTCAATGTCATTATCAATGACATTTCAAGGTCAAACTAGAACATTGTCTCAATATGTCTTTTATGAAATACAAAATGTTTGTTGCGCAGTGATACAAAGTGCACTGGAAAGTTGTATTCAACATTATAGTGACTTATGATATAACTTACAATTCCAATAGAAGCACTAGTATTCAACGTTATACGAATATGCCACATGTCCATGAAAAATAATGTCATTCAAATACAGCAAAAACGTATAAAAAGTAATAAAGCTGAAAGTTAGATAATGTATTCTAGATTTACATTGTTGCGCCTACATATGTTTGTTATACCGGTAGTGTTAGGTACCAATAGAGCTGGAGGTGGCAGTGTCAGACTCTGTGGTATACTGTACAGAGCATGGAATAGCTGTTCTTGACCGTGTTATGTGCACCAAGACTAACTGTGTTAATCATTGTTATGTACCGTATAGAGTCATGCATGGCTCGGTCTTGTAGTTAGCCCATATATATTTTATACTGCCTATATTTGGCACCCTGCAGGCAGGGTGATGAATGGTTTATAAAGTCGTGTTATGCACCCTGTAGGGACTGGAATGGATGTACTTGAAGCTGATTAGCTCGTCTTAGTGACTGGGTGACTTCAATTAACGGTAGTGAGTACACCTATAGGTCAGGGGATGGCTGTATATGGTGTTGTTGAGAACCCCTTAGAGCCTGGTATGGATGTACTAAGTGATAGTTACCATCCCATATGCTTGGATAGCTGACTAGATGGTTTGAATACACACAGGGACATACATAGATGTACTCGGCGTTGGTAAGTATTCCATACAGCCTGACATTGCTGTACTTTGATGTGACGAGCACCCCCGAGTGCTTGGTTAGCTGTAGTTAACCGTGGTGAGTACCCTAAGGTCATGGGTTGGCAGTCTTTGGTGGTAGTATTACCTATAGGGCCTGGAATGGCTGTACTTGATGTTGTTGAGCTCTTCAGATGCGTGGGGTGGTTGTCCTGTGTAGTGGAAAGTACCAATTAGGTCCTTGTATGGCTGTACATTGTGTCAGTAGGAACAACATCATAGAGACGATGATGTCAGTTTATGGTAGTGATTACCATACAGGGACTGTGATTCTTGTACTTGATGTTTGTGAGGATACCTTTGGGGCGTGTATGGCTGTACTTTGTGGAAGTTAGTACTGCATGGAGCATTGGATGTCTGCACACGATGGTGATGCATACCATATTGGGGCTACGCTGGCTGTACTCGTTGACGTTGATGTTTCCTTAAGACCCAGTTTTGTCTGTACTTGGTGATGATAACTACTTCATATCATAAGGTTTGGCGCCATGTAAAGTTTTGCAAGTGGGGATGAATAATTGATATGACCTGGACTGGCTTTTAATTTAAGGAATTGAATATTGCATAGAGTATGTGAGTATGTGACGTATGTACATATACATGATGGTCAGTACCCTATAGTGGATGTGATGTCTGTGCTTGATGATGAAGAGTACCCCTTATGGTCTGATATGGCTGTACCGTTACCAAGTGTTAGTGGTTACTTTCTAGAGCCACGATGGTGTTTAGTACCGTACAGGGGCTGTGGTGGCTGTGCTTGGTGGTGATGAGTACCATACAGGGGCTGTGGTGGCTGTGCTTGGTGGTGATGAGTACCATACAGGGGAGGTGGTGGCTGTGCTTGGTGGTGATGAGTACCATACAGGGGATGTGGTGGCTGTGCTTGGTGGTGATGAGTACCATACAGGGGATGTGGTGGCTGTGCTTGGTGGTGATGAGTACCATACAGGGGCTGTGGTGGCTGTGCTTGGTGGGGATGACTACCATACAGGGGATGTGGTGGCTGTGCTTGGTGGTGATGAGTACCATACAGGGGATGTGGTGGCTGTGCTTGGTGGTGATGAGTACCATACAGGGGCTGTGGTGGCTGTGCTTGGTGGTGATGAGTACTCCTCATGACCTTGAAGACTGTCCTATGTGTTTGTGGCTACCACATAGAAGATTGGATGTCTGTGCATAATGGTATTCAGTACCATGTAGGGGCTGGAATGGCTGTACTTGGAGCTAATGAGCTCGCCTAAGTGACTGTGATAAATTTAATAAGCTATGTCAAGTACACACATAGGTCAGGGATGACTGAACTAAGTGGTGGTCAGTACCCTTTGAGCCTTGTATGGCTGTACTAAGTGGTAGTGACTATACTATAGGCTTGTGTGTCTATACTAGGTGATGCATATTTCATACGGCATAGGATAGCTGTCATGTTTGGTGGAAAATATTCATTCTAGTCTGGTAAGGTTGTATTTGGTTGTGGTGAGTACACCCCAAGACATTGTATGGCCGACTAAATGATAGGTGCTATTTATAGAAGATATCTTGGCGTGATGTTGTTGAGAACCGTGTAGAGGCAAAATATCAAATTTGCGTTTGCGTGACGTTAGGATACACTATGAATTCAAAAGAAGCTTAAAGTCATACACATACTTGATTTTACCTTTATAAATAAAACTATGTCATATTTGAATACTAGTCCGAGAATTATGAAAACCGAATCAGAAAATTAACAAAGAATTCATCTCGGACATCATGGACATAAATAAAAAGGTTATTTTCACAACGTTATAATAT
Organism: Spisula solida; assembly: GCA_947247005.1. Taxonomy (NCBI): domain Eukaryota; kingdom Metazoa; phylum Mollusca; class Bivalvia; order Venerida; family Mactridae; genus Spisula; species Spisula solida. Next base: position 40,898,430 of record OX365956.1, read on the forward strand.
ACTGAATTAAAAACAGTTCTTACCAAAACTTCTATCACTTAAATTATACAATATACAAACAAAAAGTATATTCTAGTAAAAAGGTAGAGCAAAATATCACATTTTCAGCTAGTTTTGTACTTTGACCTTGAAATTGGTCCCATAGCGGTCAGTGTAGTATGCCCATTTGATACACATCATCAAATGAATAATATAAATGCAAACAATTACCATTACATTCATTCATAACTTCCTCACTGGAACATAAAAAATTTGTATAATTTGGCATCTCTTGCAAAGTGCTCAAGTGTGACGAGGTGTCATACAACAGATTCTGAGAGAGAACATCGTCCTGAACATTTTGGGACCAAAACATCATGTGCATACTCCAAAGTTAGGTTCGTCATATAAACATGACTGGCTGGCACGCTGACTAATATGGCGCCCAGGAATATCGAACAAGTACAGACATCGCATTAACAGGTACCAATTCACACCTTGGTCTAGTGGAGCATTACGGGATATTCTGGCTAAGAGGAATTAAGGGTTCGATCCTGAGACCTCTCGATCCTGAAGCGCGCCCTACTTCTAGAACACCGCTCCCAACATATTTGTTTAAACTGTCCATCACCAATAATTCAGCCCTATGAATTTTCCTTGAATAAACTCTTGAACTCACTTGCTTTGTCGTATGTACTTGGTTACTACACACCACGTATGGCTACATACAATGGTACTCAATAGTACATGCGTAAACAGTATGCTCGATAACGGTAATCGCTAATCGTTACCCAAAAAGCATTGGGCATTTTAGAGTAATTGGTAGGTCACAAGGCGGGCGCTCCAATTCAATTTGGAAATCTAAGCCTGGTCTGACAGGAGGTTGTACATGTTCAGGCTGATTCAAAAAACATATTCCACAAACAATGCTTTATAAGTTTGCGAATTTTGGTAGTATAAATATTGTTTTGGTATTGGCAGAAAGAATATTATATCAGGTTTTTGTTGAATATAAAGAAGTACATCATACAGTGACATAGTAACCATAGTAACGCAATCAGCAATGTCATCATATTCTAAGAGTTCCAAGATGGCTGAAAACGCCAGTAGTAAATTAGTACTATCAAGTAGACAAATAGCCTGCATTTGACAAAAGGCAACTTGACATTCTGAGTATCTTATAGAAAGCAAATTAGAAGACAGAGGTCAAGATTGGAGACACAGTGGACTGTGAGGAACATGAGAAATTGAAGGAATGGATGACGCCATAGTGAATGTATGGATGAGAATGTTGAGCATATTCATCAAGTTGTAGAGGAAACTACAATGCCATGTTAGATGTATTATGAAGGATATACATTGTGTATCTAACACTACAGCAAATCTAATGTATTGAATTGAAAAGATGACTGGTGCAAAGATGGTTTAACACACGGCGAATGTTGTGCTGGATATTCGGTTTTGGTGATCGGTTGCCCTTAAAACAGCGCATGCATGGCCTCCACATCCGCCCGCTCTTAGTCATCTGGTATTCTTCTTATGGAGTTATTTAAAGGAGAGCGTGTGTTATCCCAAACCAATTTTACCAGCGTAACGATGCCGAAAGTTCTGAATGACGTCACTATACGTGCATGCTACTTTACTATCCATGTTTGATCATTCTACGAGCATGTACAATGACGTCATTTAGAACTTTCGTCGTCGTCTTACGCTGGATTGGAAGATGTGTTGGTCACTTTGCGCATCTCTTGTAGAGTTGTTTGTTAAAAATACGGTTAAAAGTTTAGTTTGCCAAAATCTTACATGTATGTGTTTTTTTAATTGTGTAAAGTTAAAAGTTTAATATTTTAAGTAGTATTTTGTATTACGCATTGTTTGTGGGACATTTTGTTTTATCACCCTGTATAACGTGATGACTTTTGAGTTAATGACGATGCTGTTAGGATTCATATAACACGACAGAAATAATACAATGAATTCAGTGTTCGTTGTTTATACAAGTCTATACAAGACGTTGATAAAACTCTGTAAATCCGGCATGTGTTCACAGTTTAGCCTATGATACTCGGAACACTCCTGCAAGAAAATATAAAGAATTCTTATTCTCTCAAATCTAAAAGGCAAATATCTAAAACAAAGTTTTCACAGAGTTATGGCTAATACACATATACTTCCAGTCAGGATACTAATAGAGTGATGCAGTTGTCGTGTTCACTATAACAGTGTTAAACCCACAGACACTTGGGGTCTGGACCACGCCCCCTCCCGCTACGCGCCTGGAAATATTGTTTTACATTTATTATATATCCAGACCTATTCAGTACTCACACAAACATTTGTTGAATGTATTTGATATTAATCTACGTACGTCCTCTACTGCTTTAATAACTCAAAGATAAAAATGTTTCGCTGAACTTTCTCGCACACCGACCTAGAAAAATGGATCGTGTAAAACGCGTTTTGCAACTTTCCCGTATATTTCTCGTGCCCTTCGGTCAATAACAAATTAATCTTTACGATGACTATACTGACAATACTCGATCGGCGCTCCTGTCTTCAAAATATGCGAGAACGTTTGCAATTGTCAACTCATTTTCCGCCGCGCACATAATCTTTCGACAATTTGAACGGTGGTTCCCAGCCTGATACATAAGAACCGTGTCGCGCGTTGAACGTTGGACCCAAACGGGGTATTCCGAATGGTTTATTTACATATCTGGTTCCAACGTTCAACGCGCGGCGCCGTACAATCGTATCGATCAGGTGGGAAACCATGTCGAAAGATTATGTGCGTGGCGTTTTTTAGTTGAAAATTGCCAACTTTCTCGCAAATTGTGAAGGCAGGGGCGGTTATAGGCTTCTGTCACTATCATCACCGTGAAGAGTAATGTGTACTTGACCCATGGACACCAAATATAGGCGGGAAAGTTGCACAGTGAGTAAAACACGACCCGATATTCGAGGAAGGTGTGCGAGAAATTTCAGTCAAACATTTCTATCTTTGTGTTATTTAGCTAGAGAGGCATTTACGAATATTTTTTATTTGTCCCGGATACGTTTAATAGTGTTTTTGTGATTAATGTATGGGTCTGGGTATACCATGTTGATGTTAAAAATATACCCAGGTGCGTAGCTGGGGGCGGGGTCCAGACCCCAAGTGTCTGTGGTTAACCCTATTATAAAGGCTTATCCAGACATTTATAATTTCAATTCTAAACTAAAATACTTTACCTGTTCAGACAATGGTTGTGATATTTTGTGTACACATAAAATAAAACGTGGCTCTCACATTATCCTAACTTGATATTACAGTATAAAGGTAATGCACCCTTCACATCCTTCAAAATGAAATATCATTTACTTGGACGCACACAGCGTTCAACCAGTTATGGTGATGGCAGACCAACAAGGTGTATGTTCGTTTTGCGTTCATGTTCAACGTGATCACCTCTGAGTGTCATTGTGGCGTACAACGTGAATATGTTTCTTAAAACAAATCAGGTGCGCTCTAGTGCCATTTTCTCGATAAATATTCTCAAGTATTTGGAAACAGTTTTTCAAATTTTACACTCATTTCACGACTGAACAATGTCTAATCATTTGTGAATATAATAAAATACTGTCGTAAAACCTGCCGTTTGATTTCATAGGAGAAATCATAGGTTTGATGAGCATATAACTAATTGAATATATTCGGTGAATGTTTGACCATATACAAATTCATCCATTTATCAAAGGCAACGTATGCTGATATAACTTAAATTCTTTAACTATATGTTGAATAGTTGTAGAAATGTACATGTAAAATTTCATAGCTGTATCATTATGTTTGATAAACTAAATCAAGAATTAAACGCTTTTGTTGGGAAAGCCCTCGTACCCATACTAATAACTTATATGACCTTCCAGTGGACAACCCTCGTACATATAACTTACATGAGTTCGCAGTGGACAACCTTAGCACATATAACTTACACGAGTTCGCAGTGGACAACCCTCTTACATATAACTTACACGAGTTCGCAGTGGACAACCCTCTTACATATAACTTACACGAGTTCGCAGTGGACAACCCTCTTACATATAACTTACACGAGTTCGCAGTGGACAACCCTCGTACATATAACTTACATGAGTTCGCAGTGGACAACCCTCTTACATATAACTTACACGAGTTCGCAGTGGACAACCCTCTTACATATAACTTACACGAGTTCGCAGTGGACAACCCTCGTACATATAACTTACACGGGTTCGCAGTGGATAACCCTCGCACATATAACTTACATGAGTTCGCAGTGGGCAACCCTCGTACAAATAACTTACATGAGTTCGCAGTGGGCAACCCTCGTACATATAACTTACATGAGTTCGCAGTGGACAACCCTCTTACATATAACTTACATGAGTTCACAGTGGACAACCCTTGTACATATAACTTACATGAGATCGCAGTGGATAACCCTTGTACATATAACTTACATGAGATCGCAGTGGACAACCCTCTTACATATAACTTACATGAGATTGCAGTGGATAACCCTCGTACATATAACTTACATGAGTTCACAGTGGACAACCCTTTTACATATAACTTACATGAGATCGCAGTGGATAACCATTGTACATATAACTTACATGAGATCGCAGTGGACAACCCTCTTACATGAGATCGCAGTGGATAACCCTTGTACATATAACTTACATGTGATCGCAGCGGACAACACTCTTACATATAACTTACATGAGATTGCAGTGGATAACCCTTGTACATATAACTTACATGAGATCGCAGTAGACAATCCTCTTACATATAACTTACATGAGATTGCAGTGGATAACCCTTGTACATATAACTTACATGAGTTCACAGTGGACAACCCTCGTACATATAACTTACATGAGTTCGCAGTGGACAACCCTCTCACATATAACTTACACGAGTTCGCAGTGGACAACCCTCTTACATATAACTTACACGAGTTCGCAGTGGATAACCTTCGCACATATAACTTACATGAGTTCGCAGTGAACAACCCTCTTACATATAACTTACATGAGATTGCGGTGGATAACCCTTGTACATATAACTTACATGAGATCGCAGTGGACAACCCTCTTACATATAACTTACATAAGATTGCAGTGAATAACCCTTGTACATATAACTTACATGAGTTCACAGTGGACAACCCTCGTACATATAACTTACATGAGTTCGCAGACTGGTTTCCTGTGGGTTCCACAATCTACATCAGCCCATCTATAACCAATGGTGTCCCCAAATACTGCACAATCTTCATGATGGTAAGCATCCTGTGGTTCACCCGGTCCCCAATCAAAGTACTCGACAATCGAGCCATCACCATACCATCTCCACTCACCCTCAGTCTGGATGTCCGTCATACCAAGCCAATAATCTACCACTGTATGAAGTTATCAAACATATAATGCATGTAGTGGTCACATATGGAACCAAGCCAATAATCTACCGCTACATGAAATTATCAAACATATGTATGTATAGTTTATTTCCAAATCCAGAAGGTCGTAGACCTATGAGGACAACATATTTACATACTAAGATCATAGTGGCAAATGTACAGTTATCAATACAAAACATATATACATGCATAAATGTACCCTTACACGCACACAATCACGCACACACACTCACACGAACGCCCACACGCATAAATACTTCTAACACACCATTTTTACACTGCTAATGAAAATGATGATATATGACTACTGAATTATAAATATGGAACATAATACATGACAACAAAAACAATGCAAATGTTTTGTATAGATAAATAATAGCCTAGTTAATCATTATATTATACAGTGTTGCCTTTATTGAATGCTTTGTGTACAAACAAACCTAAATTCTTTAACAATGTTTTATTGTTTGTGTTTAACAATTCAATAAATTTAAACATGTTTGGTCGTAATCTATAATAAGCAGGTATATATCTGTTACGAAATTCGTTATATAACGGACACTGTAAAACAAAATGCATTTCATCTTCTAAAGAATTACATCTGATACATTTTCTCTCATCAAATGGAACGATATTTGGGTTAGCCCATCTACCAGTTTCAACATACAGTCTATGGGAAGCTACTCTAAGTTTTGACAGGGTAATGCGATATTTAGACAAATCAAGTATATCAAGATATTGTTAAAAAGAGAAAGAAACGTTTAAGTATTTATATAAACTAGCTCTACTTGACTCTTGTAGCCTACCATTCCATTTTTGAATAAACTGATCTTTTAGCCTTTGTTTGATTAATGAAATAATTTATCATTACCCACATTTTGAAATAACCATACATCATGAAAACCTAATGTACATAACAAATCTCTTAACCTAGAGCACCAATTTACATGATTACGTTCCATGTCAGATTTCAACATTAAATATGCTTTCTTTATTAACTTTTCTTCGGATGTGTATACAGTGTAATCTGAGAAAACCGACACGTTGGAAAACCGGAATGTTGTCCAAACCGACCAAATAGTTTGGTCCCGAAATTTCTCTTCTTTAACTCAATGTAAAAGCTGTTTGAAAAACCGGAACCTTGCGAAATCTGAATACCGACGGCTACTTTGTCCCCCAACTAGTAATAATACACACACATCAAAGCTTAAATACCGAACAAACAAATTACCAAACAATCAATTTGTTAAATAACCCCAGGGAATGCGTGAAAAACTGTATAGAGAACCGTCGTAGGCCTCTGCTACGAGGTGTTAATTGCCCATTTAAATCTTGTCGATAGAAGTGAAACGTAATAATTACGAAGGCGTGATATTTACTCTAACTCTTTACGATGAGCTCTCTTTCATGTAACAATGTGTGCTTTCAGCAGAGCGTATTGAATAAAATAGGCTAACTCGCTTTTATCTTAAGTCATGCTATGAATTGTTTGTTCTTTAGGTCTATCGTGTTTTCATATGTCCACTTAAATTTTAGTAATTTTCACGATGCGTTAATTTTACGATGACACTTTATTTCGTGATACTTTGGATATCATCGTTGACATTATAACGATTGGTATAAATAAAAGGTATTTTTGTATTTATATTTGTTATTAGAAGCCCCTCATTAAACATCCGACACATGTTATGCACATATTGGCGCCTGCTACTAAACAACACCAATCAAGGCCAACTACAACGCATTTAAGATAACAAAACAGTTGTAGTTTCACAATACCGAAATCTTGTGAAATCCGAACAAATCAGGCGGTCCGAACGGTGTTCGGTTTTCTCAGATTACACTGTAATATTTTAATCCAGAATTTTATTATATCAAAATACCTCATGGTTTGATAAGATATTCGACCTAATTCCCCATAAATAAAATCGTTATGTGTACATTTTTTAACGCCCAATAATCTCTTACAAAATTGCATATGTACTATCTCGATATTTTTGCCTGAGTTGAATCCCCAGACCTCACTACCTTACTTAAAAATTGGAGAGATGAGCTTGTCAAAAAGGTCAAGATTATGTTTTACAGATATGTTTGAAAATGTATACAGATGTTTGTTCATTACAAAAATAGCTTTCATAGCTTGACCACTAAGTGTATTGTGTGCTTCTTCAAAAGACCCACCAGTCGTAAAAACAATACCTAGGTAATTAAATTTATTCACTATTTCAACTTCATGGTTGTTATAATAAAATTTTTAATTATCTGCAATCCTACCACCTTTCTTAAATATAAGAATTTTGGTTTTATTTATGTTTACTACAAGTTTCCATGTTTTGCAATAATTAAATAATTTATCTAAACCGGATTGTAATTCTACGGCAGTATTCGCAAATATGACGATGTCGTCTGCGTATAATAAGATAAATACTGTAAACATGAGAATATCAATACCTTCTAATCCAGAAGAAAGAAAAACGTTCTGAATATCATTTATAAACATTGAAAATAAAAACGGAGATAAGCACTCGCCTTGTCTGACACCTAGCGAGCAGAAATATTCGTCACTCAGTTGATTTCTAAGATGTTTGACCCTAGTTTTAACCGTAGTGTACATGGAACGAATAATATTTAATATTTTACCCCGCAATCCCAGCCTAATTAGTTTAGACCATAAGTTTTCCCTGACAACATAATCAAAAGCCTTCGTAAAATCAACAAAAGCAGAGAACAACATTTTACCAGAGTTAAGGGTGTGAGAAATAACACTGTGTAGTACAAAAATATTGTCAGTAGTACCCATTTTAGCCTAGTGCTTCTATGTAAACTTGATAATTTTCTGCCCAGTCAGACAGTCTATTGTTTAAAACGCGAGAGAATAGTTTACCAAGTGTACTTAGTAGAGTTATGCCCCTATAATTGTTGACGTCATTGATGCTACCCTTCTTATGCAACGGAATAACAAAACCAGTTGACCACATCTCAGGAAAGTAACCACTTTCAAATACTTTATTAAAAAGACTAAGTATAAAAGGCGCCAAAACACCATTTCCGTGTATAAAAAACTCATTAAGGTACTTATCTGGCCCACCGCTTTTATTTGACTTCAGCTGTTTAATAGCTTTTAAAAGTTCATTTTGAGACATGAGTACATTTAATTCCTCAAACATTATATTAAACTCCGAATTTTCATATCTTTCAATGAAATGTAACACGTCATTGTCAGGAGCAAAAAATGGACCACCGGGGTTGTTTACACTGTTGAAATATTGTTTAAAGGTATCAGTTGAAATATTATTTTGTATAATACCAGCACATGTTTTGAACATATTCCAATACAATTTGGCATTTTTGTATCTAGCATTAACTAATTTATTAGTCTGAGAAACATCAAACTCCGTTTTACATTTACGTACACATTGTCTATAAGCAGATCTAGCATTCACCATAGAAATACGGTTTACATCTGACTTATCACGCCTATACATATTCAACAGTCTGTAAAAACACCTACGTTTATCTTCACATTCAGAATTAAACCACTTATTGTCGGTTTTGTTTTCGGTATTACAATTATCTCTAGATTCAAAATCATATATAAAAGAAATTATCAAACATATAATGCATGTAGTGGTCACATATGAAACCAAGCCAATACTCTACCACTATATGGAATTATCAAACATATAATGCATGTAGTGGTCACATATGAAACCAAGCCAATAATCTACCACTACATGAAATTATCAAACATATAATGCATGTAGTGGTCACATATGGAACCAAGCCAATAATCTACCGCTACATGAAATTATCAACATATAATGCATGTAGTGGTCACATATAGTCCGGCAGATAAACGGCAATTTTTAGGGTAACCGTGCAATGTCTTCTATACAAAATGTTTCTGAATTTTCTTGTGCTCTGGACTATACTGTAACAGAATCCGGATGATGCCACCTTGTCATCATTGAGCAATTCACACAATGAGGCCCCAAAGGGGTACATGTTTTTTCTCGAATAAATCACTATATATACATTACTATTCAATCAAATTTGAATCAAAACACATTAAATGCGATTTTATTTTGTTTGATAATGCGTTGCATCGATATATACACACTTTGTAATAATAAAATGTGGAAATGAGGCCTCATTTGTGGTTTAAGCCTAGCATGAGGCCCGGTATTACACAAAACTATTAATTAAATAAATAAATCAAAACATGTAAAGTAAATGTCTTTATACTGATGATTAATTGTATATTTAATGGCATTGATAAGTATAAGGAACCTGTAATACATTGCTTAGCATTTTTGTTAATAAAAATCGAGGCCCTGATCAGGGTTAATGTATAAAAAAGGATGTACTCTTTCAAATACGTTTTTATTTCTCTTATATTTTAGGAAAGCAACTTTATTATAATCATAACTGGAAGTTATATAAGACTTGGTATATTTAAGTTATAGAAGTACCACATTCTGAATAAGTAAAATAGGAAAATGAGGCCCTGCTTGTGTGTTGCACTATAAAAAATGTGACTTTTATCAGAATAAATTGTCATTATTTGTATTGACAATCAAAAATGAAGTATCTAATGTGTCGTAACAAACATACAAGTGGCATAGATAAGTTTAAACAACTTGAATTGCATGAAATGAAATTGAAGCCTGAATAACGGTAAATTCAATTACAGCTTGGTGAATAAAGGTTTTGTGAGTTAACAATGCATATGGCTGGTATCGTCTTACCAGTACAGTCTCTATACATACTGAATGTGGAACTCATCATCACTGACTACTGCCATGTGAATACCTTTATGGAAGTTAAAAAGGATAATACTAGCCGGCAGGGAAGACAGCACCTATCAGAATCTACAAAGCATGAAATATTTATCAGCACAGCTACCAAACACCCATCCAATTAACTAATTCCAAGCTATATCAGGTTCAAATTACGGCCGTCTACGTACTGTCATTCCGATCGCCATTTCAAACTTAACGCCACCTTCAAGTGTGATTTTTTTCGCATTTACTGCAATTCCTAATGCAACCATTCATAAATAGATGGGTTACACAATACAGTGTCAAGCTACATTGTATACGGTATATTCATTCCTGTAAGGTACCCATCAGTAGTTGAGTCAAACCATATATTTAAAGGGAATTGCCACTGTCGGTTACGTACATTCCTGGCTCTACATACCACTGCATGCTACAGATGCATGGGACTTTTTAAACGTACTAAACATAGACCGACACACCCGTACAAGGTTATGCTGGGACCCAAAAGGCAATAACATATTTGTCAGGGAAGGCAGTACTCGACAAAGACATAACCCATTAATCAATGTTAAATTAATTGTGTGGCAGCAAGCACTCGGTAGTGCTTTGATTCAATCGAGGATGGAATATTTATGTGATTATGTGATTTATCCTATGGGATTTGAATAGATTTACTTGGATTAAGATTAAGTTGGTGAGTTTGCCATTTTTAGAGCTTTGAGTTATATAGAGGCGATCGTTCCCTGGTAATGCACTGGGCTGTCAATACAGACGTCGCGGGATCAAAACCCGGCATGAGAACTGGAAATTATATGTGGTATTTTCCGCTAAATATGACGGTATGGGCTGTAATATAAAGGTGCCGAGCAGCTGTGTATCGGTGATATACACCGGGCACATTATAGAACCAGGCTGTCTATTAGAAAAATACTATACACACTCCTGCAGCACCGGACATGTCTGTATCTAATTCGTTTGGGTTTCTCTCGGTATGTCCCTCTGGTCAGATTATGCTGTATCTGCACTAATAGAGGATGCACCTGCGCCCCGGTGGACGCAACACTATGTATATCGCCTTTGAACGCATGACATGTCGGTATCTAATTCTGTTTGGCTTTCTCTCGGTATGTCCCTCTGGTCAGATCATGCTGTATCTGCACAAATAGAGGATGCACCTGCGCCTCGGTGGATGCAACACTATGTATAGCGCATTTGAACGCATGAAAACGGCGCTATATCAATCTGGTATTCATATTCACGTACAGTAAACGATGGTAGTGACTAGAGAGTACACAATGGGGCCTTGGGTGGTTGCACTCTGAGATAATGAGTTCCTAGTGGCTTTCAGTGGCTGTACTTTGTGGTCGTATGCACAGACAAGGGAGTGTACAACATGTAGTAGGTAGTGATGATTTGAACCCAAAACAGCTTGAAATTATGTAATTTAATTGTGATGGCACCCCAAACGGATCTCGTACACTCTGAGGTTGAAATGGCTGTATTTGATGATGACGAGTACATCAAAGGGATGTTCAATATTCTGGTGAGCTACCCAATACGGCTGGAAATGTCTGTAGTAAATAGCGGCGAGGTATTAGGCATAGAATGGTTGTACTCTGCTGTGGTAAGGATTACATCCGGGTAGGGCATATAATCACTGACTATGCTGGTGGTGCCTTATAGGGCTTGGTTGTCAGTGGTAATAGCATGGCAGCATCTTGTGTGAAAGGAAACATGCAGATTGAATATCCAAATTGATGATAACTTCAGAAGTAAAAATATCTCAACCCTTCTTAAACTATTTTTCCGATTAATCAAGCTTTGCTACTATATGCATGATATGTAAAATGAAAATTAGCTGGTAACAGTTACTGTTTCATCAAGGCACTTACGGAATTCTTAAACTTACGACCAAATTTAAAATCATTAAAATTATTTAACTGCTACACAGTGTGATGCAATTTTAACGATTTTTCGTTAATGAACTCCTACAAACCAAATATGTCCCCTATTTGTAGTTTGCTCCTACAAACCAAATATGTCACCTATTTGTAGTTTGTAGTAAAATAATTACAAGGAATTTTAATTTGAGCGTAAGTTTAAGATATCCGTAAGTGCTTTGATAAGACAGAACCCCGTAATATATCGATCCATTCCGTGCCTCAGTTGATTATTTAATTTCTAAATATTATTAAGTTATGTATTCTTAACAATACTATAATCTTATTAATCAGTAAGATCTATTGTTTGATATGTTGAAATGGATAATTTACCATTTTTGTCTTATTTCTAGTTTAACACGCATACAGGGCCTCATTGCTAAATTTTACTTTTTCAAAATGTGGCACATGAATATTTAGATCACATGGCCTTAACAATATAAGTTATGGTTACAATTGCATTCCTTAAAGCATAACAGAATAAAAAAATATCTTGACGTCGATTTAATAAAATTTCACTCATTTTTCTACATTTGGATTTACCCTTGATAGGGCCTCAATTTAATGAAATAAACTATTTAGTCATGCAATATAGGTTGCTGATAATTGCCAGTAATACTGAATTCAATAGTAAGTATCAATATAATGAAAAATATGGTACCATGTATCATTTACTGGTTTAATTCACATCTTTGTCTAAAAACGGGCCTCATATAAGACATAAACAACTATCAGGGCCTCATTTCCACATGCTACTATTACAAAGGTTATGTATAATGATGCAACGCATTATTTAATACAATATAAACAACATTTAAGATGTATTGCTTCACGTTTGACTAAACGATACTGTACTTATACTGCCTAATTCATGAAAATTCATGTACCCCTTCAGGGCCTCATTGTGAGAATTGCTCAATGATGACAAGGTGGCATCATCCGGATTATGTTATGGTACTGTCAGGAGAACAAGAAAATGCAAAAATATTTTGTATAGAAGACATTGCACGGTCCAGTGCAAGTTCTGCCGGACTAATATGGAACCAAGCCAATAATCTACCACTACATGAAATTATCAAACATATAATGCATGTAGTGGTCACATATGGAACCAAGCCAATAATCTACCGCTACATGAAATTATCAAACATATAATGCATGTAGTGGTCACATATGGAACCAAGCCAATAATCTACCATTATATGCAATTATCAAATATATAATGCATGTAGTGGTCACATATGGAACCAAGCCAGTAATGTACCGCTACATGAAATTATCAATATGCAATACATATAGTGGTTACGTATGGCACCTAACATACGAACCAAAGTACATTATATGAGCAAATTAAACGTGATAATACTAAGACACAAAGTAATGTGGTTGCCCTTCTCAATCGTTCACCGACGTCATGTGACTCCTGAATTCCCTCCGTATGTGGCATGAAAAAGGTAATAACAACTCGGACATGGAATGCAGCAATCAACAGAATCAACAGCGCACAAAAGGCCCAAAACACATACATGAAAGTAAAATGACACAAAACGGCTCGAAAACACAGAAGTCGAGGAGCTAGGAAATACACATAATGGTAGGAAAACATGTCGTTGTGTATGATACAACACTATTTAATTGGATTAAAAACGCCATGAACGCCTATGAAACACAAAACAACTAACAACTCAACATTCTGATCACCTCGGTACTTATGCAATGCAATATGTATATTTACCGGAGATAAAGCTTTCACGATTGTGTGAAATATTATAAGTAAAAACTTACACTTAACATCTTGCAGGAATTGTTTTATAAAGTTGTTCTCCAGTTCTTCTTCCACGTGTATTAACCGCGCAGAGGAGTGATTGGCACAAAATTCCTGTCAAATACACTTAACCAATTTAGAAACGAAACTATGTTGGGGGTCGGTATTTTTTGTATTAATTATTATTTAAATTTTATTGGAGTATGAACCAATGAATGGGACGCTAGTTTTATGCCTGGTACGATTTTCTACGACAAAATATTTCAATTTAGCTCATTACGGCATAGTGGCGTCATTTACATTATTTACACGTGACGCGTGAGCAAAACGACTGGGTGTGACGATTGACCGACAATTTATAGAGAAACGATACCCAAACAAAAAAAACATAAAATAAATTTTGAAGTGCATTGTGTACGGTGTCACGCTTTTAGGATACATAACATCCTGGCGCCATCGACTTGCTTTAAGCAGTTATGTGACGTCTTATCATGACAAAGAAGATTAACTGTCGTCTGTCGACGATATTTAGACTTGCATAGTGTTTTCAAGAGGCAGTTTACACCTACGATTGTCTGCGTCAGGTATGCCGACGATACAAGCGCGTAAACATGATGGCACCAAACGAATGCTTTTTTTTAAAGACGCCACTTCCGGTCAAACATATTTTCTGCTATACCTACAATTTGAAGGCAATGGTGCGTACGATTAGGTAATTTTGCTAAAATATTCATTCCGTAACATTTTGATTAATGTTTATTATGACCCATGTTGCAAATCGCTTCATTTTGTCTGTCCTCTTATTTATCTTGACATATTCCATTATCCACTTCCGGTTACGGGTTTGAGATGCCATAGACATAAGAAATGTACATTCTTAACCAGTGGACACAATGCAGCCTATGCTAGATGGGCAAAAACTTGCTGACAGCTCATGTTGAGGCTCTGGAGGTCATTGCATTTTTAGTCGTGAAACGAAATTTGAAGGCAGACACAAATGGCCGTCAAGAAGTGCATCATCAAGCAGAAACTTCTGAACGTTTGGATTGGTACGTGTTTTCCTCATAGATGTGTGGAACAACATCCTACAACACTTTATTTTCCCGACAATGAGGCAAAGACGCCTGGTTTTAATATCAGGTTGCAGCTTATAAATACATTATTAATTTTGCGAACTTGACATTGTCAATCAATACATTTCGTGGTTTGGTGTTGTGCTCATCTAAACCTGGATTACAATGAAATTTGCACATCTATAATTTCATGTATTGATTTCATTACATGCAAAATTTCAAGAGAATTGAAGCACCTTAACTGACTTAAATTTATCAAAAACCCACTGTTGCGTTTTTAAATCGGTTAAGTGTAGATACCATGTAGCCCACCGTAAATGATTCATTATTGGGTATTAAATTGTGGGTTATTATTAGATGACGAGTCTGTGTCATTTATAAATTCGTGAATCCATACGTATTTCTAAGTTATTATTCGGTTATTCTCGAGGAGTTATTTTCGTTGTCCAGTGCATGAGCAGTGCATTTAATCCCAACGCGTTTACAGTACATCAAAGGCTTACTGTTGCATTTTATTTTGTAGAACGGTTTTATGATATGAACTTCAGTATCACAAGAACTATATATTATAACATGAGTTTGATTTCGGCATTTCTTTCTGAACTGGTAAAGATATTACAACAAGAGGGCCCAATGGGCCCTAGGTCGCTCACCTGTTGTAGCAGTGCATGCAAACCCTGTGATTTGTCTTAGTGACCTAGTTCTTGGCACCTGATGACGCAATATCGCACTGGACATAGATTTTGTTAAGATGATCACTCTGAGCAAGTTTCATAATAGGGGTTAGGCTAAAATTGTGACAAGGTATTTCTATTATTTGACCTTGTGACCTAGTTTTTGACCCCGGATGACCCAATATCAAACTTGACCTAGATTATGTTAAGATGATTATTGTGACCAAGTGTCATAAGGATTAGGTCAAAATCGTGACCTCTAGTGACAACACAAGATTATTCTATTATTTGACCTTGTGACTTAGTTTATGACCCCTGATGACCCAATATCAAACTTGACCTAGATTCTGTCGAGATGATCATTGTGACCAAGTTTGATAAAGATTATGTCACAATTGTGACCTCTTGTATCTACACAAGGTTTTTCTATGATTTGACCTTGTGACCTAGTTTTCGACCCCTTATGACCAAATATCAAACTTGACCTAGATTTTGTTGAGATGACCATTGTGACTAAGTTTCGTAAAGATTAGATCAAAATTATGACCGCTAATGACTACACAAGGTTTTTCTACCATTTGACATTGTGACCTAGTTTTGACTCAGGATGACCCAACAACAAACTTGACCTAGATTTTGTTAAGATGATCTTTGTGACCAGTTTCATAAAGAGTAGGTCAAAAGTATGACCACTAATGACTACACAAGGTTTTTCTATGATTTGACCTTGTGACCTAGTTTTTGACCCCGGATGACCCAATATCAAACTTGACCTAGATTTTGTTGAGATGATCATTGTGACCAAGTTTCATAAAGATTAAGCCTCTAGTCTCTACGCAAGCAAATTGTTGACGGACGGACGACGGACGAAGAGTGATCACAAAAGCTCACTCTTTCACTTTGTGACAGGCGAGCTAAAACGCCATATAAATGTTGCAAATGGGTCACAGAAATTTTAAATAGCTGAAAGTATAATTAGCTATTGTATCACTTACCGCAGCTTCAGTGAATGTAAGTAGAGTATGCCCAAACAAATAACAGGAACCCTCGTACGCAACCCAACCATCGCCACAATCCGTAGCTTCAACACCTACAACACAATAATCAAGATAAATATTCTATATACAGTATATGTGTCCATGGGTGGTATTCACATAGCATCTTTTTCTAATTACTGAATTTTGTCAGCTACGCAAGAAAAACAAGATGTTTAATATCTCACAAAGTTTAGAAGCATTATTATATGTATACAGCTACTATAATCACTAAGAAAACATGGATAATTCTTCAAATTGCGGGACATATGAGTAACACAAAGTTTTAACCTTAGTCAAAATATTTAAGTTTTCACTTAATACGCTTTGTGAATACCAGCCCATTTCTTTACATCGGTTGTGAGGTGAGTTTTTACGACTTTAAAATATACACGACCCTCGATGACAGTCTTGCATTCTAATCACTTTTCGCTCATAAGTCATTGGTCGTAAAGTAATTTTCCAACGTCGGCGTGTGATATTCGAACTCATACAGCCACCTGATTTAAGCACGTGTGTAGCATATTTGAATATACGTATTGACTTGCAGTGTAACATTTTACTTCGTTGACTATCAACCTATATACAGTACCATGCGAAAAGTGAGTGAACATTTGGGTGAGGTTGCGTTGCTAACATGTACGACTACGTGTACGTGTATCTACCCGTTCATGTTTACGTACAGGTTGCAATTAAAATTGGCTTGCGAAACACAACGTGTGCGTGCAAAATCACATGAAAGTTGTAACATGATTTCTTAGTGAAATGATAATGAGTGTTCATATAAACTCAATGAGACCACGAGGGCGATGCAATCTTTGGTTTCCCGTGCACACGCATACCTGCCCTGAGTTCAAGGAAACAATACGTGACGTACGTATCGTATCTGGTACGGACATGTGATTGGTTGAACCGTATGTTTAAAAAACTGTTTTTCCCGTGAGCCAAGTCCGGAGGTGGTGTGCGTGTATTTGTTTAATTAAACAAAATGGCGGACAGAGGCAAACAAAAGAATGTGAATAGTAAAATCCGTGCATCCGTACATATTTCGAAATGAGAACGGAAATCAAAGTACTGAAGTATTGTAACTGGGGGAAATCGCAATGATCTTGGAAGGGTTTCACCTTTAATGGTAATGGATTTCATAAAAGATATGGATATTGTGACAATGTTTCTGAGACGCAATAGCAAAGTTCTGACTCATTTAAATCACACCACAACGGATCCATCACAATACTAGAGCTCATGAAGGCAATAGATAGTTCTAAGTAATAGTTCTAAGTAATATGTCACAGTGCGTGTTCTATTCACCGTGTTAAAATCCGTTTATTACTCACATTACTTCATAAGATGCTCGTTAAATGAATTATCAAACATCGAATTTGACTGCGGACATCAAGACTTACCATATTGCAGGTCAGACTCGCGTAATGAATAGGAATAAAAGCATTTAATTTTGTTAAAACGTTTCATAGTGAATGAGTGCGCGCATGAAATTGAAAAAAACAATCCATCGTCAAAAACTACACAGAGAAATAATTCCACATCTCTTCACTTGCATATATAAATTATAAAACGGCAGGACTGGATATGATTAGCGAGAACTAATAAATAGGGGTCGAAACACAAATACGCGATAAGGTCTCGACTATCGGCGGGAAAATTGTACATTTGTATACACAGCTCAGCGCTCGGACAAGAGTTGTCCTAACGACAGACACAAGCTATTTTGCTGATGATATGTGGTACTTTAATTGATCAAACGTCGATCAATACTACATTGTATTAACATGGGCGCAAGAAAATGAAAAAAAACCTAACAACTAAAAACTAACAGAGTCCTTATTCCATAACTCTTCCTGCATAGGAACTGGATAGAGTACGATTAGTGCGAACGAAAAAGATTGGGACCAAACACAAATAACTGATATGGTCTCGGCTCTCGGCGGAAACTATTTATGTTACAACGCTGGGAAAAGGGTTGTTCTAACGGTAGACTAAAAATATTTAGCTGAAGATATCTGGTAAGTTAATGGATGGAACATGGATCAATACTATCAACAAATGCAAAATATTGTAAATAGTGAAAAATAAATATACGTTAGGTTAGGAGTTTCTAGCTTAATTGTAATATGATGTTAAAACCATGGATTATGTAAAGTTCGTCTGCTCAACGGGTTACCCTTAACAGTGACATTTTATCGCCCCTCAAAAATCATTAGTCATTTTACAGCGCGTAGGAATTTATTCGCACAAATACATAAACTCATCGACAAAAACTCTCAAAAAGTTCACACAATACAAACAAATGAAAATTAATTCAATTGTTATAAACAAATTTTCTTTAAAATAATTGAAAATGACGACATTCGTTGAGGTTTGATGGAACTAGTTTCTTGCTCGGATGGATTGGTTGTGGAGAAATTACATCGTTAAAATCGTAGTGATTTCTGAGTTGTATGTAATACAAATACTGGGGTTCCCCCAGTAAAAACGGGAATTAGTACTTTCAAATTGTATGCCACAAACGAAGCGTACAACGAAGGATTATATCGACAAAAACCCGTGATTGTTAACCATGTTTGCGGGTTACTTTCCTTGAACGTAGGGCTGTGCGACATAGTACACCGTTTAGTTTCCTCTGTCACACGTCTGTTATTTGTAGAAACTTCACATACATGGATGACGAAATACCCCTAAATAGTATTCACGTACACGTTATACGTTGCCTTTCGCACCCTCTCTCTTGACAACGGGTGCGTGTAAAATCACGTGACAGTTGTTATTATAAGTGATTTCTTCCTGAATCGATAATGTTTATACAAACTCACTGAAACCACTGGCGATAAAGTCTTTGGTTTCCCGTGCATAGTCATACCTGTATGACGTTGTACACATTATATTTTCGTCTGTCACACGTCCGTTACTCGTAAAAACTTCACATACCTGGATGACAAAATACCCCCAAAAAGGGTATTTACGTAGACGTTCACGTTACCCGTTGCTTTTCGCAACTGCTCTATTTTTAATTGCAACGTGTACGTATACATGTACGGGTATAGCTACACGTATGCATAGTCGTACACGTTCGCATCGCAACCTCTCCAATTATAGTTTTCATAAGGACAGCACCGCGAACTACCTCAATAAACCATGTAGCACATCCTCATATCATTATCCGATAACCAAATATCAGAGTACGGAGATATTGACTTGATCCTAACCTTTATGTATGCATATATTACAAGGTTCTTGCGTTGAATATATTAATTTTCGCGAGGAAATAGAAAGGATATCAGCTGTAAAAGAGCTAAAAGAAGGTCGAGGATCACGACAAAATCTCCGTACAATACAAACTTACTAGAATACTCCAACGAAAGTAGAAAAACAAGCCAGAATAACTTGGACATCATTAATCCAAACTTGAGGCACAATGGTCGCCTTATCTCAAGCACAATATTACATTGTCACGCTACTGTTTCTATCAGTGATTACATGTATACAATATTCTACATATTCACCTTGAACTTGTCTTAGCAGTTTATGGTAAAACCTCGGTAATACGAGCAGCGATTATTCGAGCAACCGGCCTAATTCGAGCAAATTTCAAATTCCCTGCGAATTAACTTTATATGGTGATGGTTTGTTTTTGGTCTTGTCGCACCTTTTAAAAGGGGATATAACCGGTTCATGGAATACCAAATCGTACTTCTGCTAGCTTTGGTCCATGTTTCCACATGTAGAGGGAATACTGGCAGCTATCACTTCAGGATAGGTGATTTTATTTTGAGGCGGCCAAACATTTATTGTCTTGAACCTAAACATCTAAGGGTTTTAACCTTTAGTGATTTTCACATTGCGTAAGTTACATGCGCACCGCCTTCCTTTCTTAAAATAAAAATGAGAGACTGGTCTTTCATTTCTTTAATGTGATCTGAATCCTGCTTGTTACTGTAAATTGTGGTATTAATTGTGAATGCAGCTAGATGAAGGTTTGATGACAACTGATGTGTCAGGTTGAGGTCTGGATGGTATTATTTTATATCTGATTTTAGATGATTTCAACAATCGAGATGGAACAGACGAATTCGATTGCATCATTCATGGTCAAGGTTTTTGTCTGTATGTTTAGATTATCATGATTGACATGTAGTTGTGTTTATATGCAGATAGCTATTGTTTAGTACGGTAGATCTGAACATTCTAAAGAATATGACACGCTGAATTGTCAATTTATTACATAATTCAGTGGCGTAGCCAGCGATGCGGACGTACACGCGTGCGTACATTAATTTATAAGGAAAGTAAAATGATAAATTTGGCCAAAATGACATTAAAGTCGCACATTTTTACAATGTTGAGGAACCCAAACACAACCACCAACTACGCCCCTGAAATTGCATTGATATGGGATGACGTCACTTTCTGATTTATGACGTCACTCGTAGCTTGATGTACAGAGTTGTTCCCCATGATAAATTATGTATAGTTATTGGTTAACCTGGTGGCAGATCTTAAACATCACTGCAGATTGCTGACCAGAGTAGGCCCATGTGCTATTTGATTCCGACTTGGTATTAACAGACCGTCCAAGCTTGAACTTTAAGGTAAACGCATCTAGGCCTTCGAAGGCTATACTGATTCAAATCAAGTGAATGATGTTTGGATAATATAAACTAAGGCGTAGCCTACTTGGGGATTTATATATATTGAATAAGTTCTGCCATGAACAATCGAAGAGCGCCTGGTGGATGTAGTGCCTGCAGCCAGGTGTAGGTGCGAGTTATTCAGACAGTGTTTTTATCTGAGCATTGCCACCAGTGAACTTTTGGAGAAGTTGGCGATATATCAACGGGGCTGTGTTAGAGATATAATCATATCATTACCTTCATGCAGCCCACCTAATCAGGCTAATGTGTGTCAAGTTTTATTATGCATGAAGAGAAATAACTTATTAAATATGTATTCATAATTGTTAAGATAATTATACTTTTATGGCTATATTTATATTTTTCTTCTTTCGCAATTTGGCCAAGACTTTAGATTATGGTGCATACTGAACAGAGGCTTTATTGTGGATTGTGATGGAAACACGGAATGCAGAGATATGGCATCAACGATCATCATGGAGGATAGAATCTATTAAATTGAAGGATATGGCGTATAATTTTTATTTCTTTTTCCCATTGGATTCAGTTTGTATATAATTATATTGTCTATCCTGAATTGTTGACTGAAATTGAGCCCTTGGCTTGTGCACGTTTACTCGGGCTGTATCTACACATTTCCATGTGTATAAGTGATGCTTAAGTTATCAATATATGGAATCATATGGCTAGTTAAATGACATACATAGAGCCAGTTTGCCAATTACCGAATGGTTCCACTTGCGGAACAAAAGTATGGCTAGTTAAATGACATACATAGAGCCAGTTTGCCAATTACCGAATGGTTCCACTTGCGGAACAAAAGTATGGCTAGTTAAATGACATACATAGAGCCAGTTTGCCAATTACCGAATGGTTCCACTTGCGGAACAAAAGTATGGCTAGTTAAATGACATACATAGAGCCAGTTTGCCAATTACCGAATGGTTCCACTTGCGGAACAAAAGTATAAGTGTGATTTTGAGTTAGTGGAATGCATCCTTGTAACATGATGGTTTTGGATTTAGAAAATAACTATTCAATTTTATATTGAAAACTTGTCACCTTAATTTAAGATTGATAAATTTGATAAAAAGTTGCACGTACCGCTTGAAGGGCTGTTGCGACATTTTATGAATCGTGCATAAACAGCAGGGATATTTAACCGACAAAATTTCCTCCATTCAAGTTAGTTTAATTTATATTGTGATGTTTATGATGGTAATTCCAAAAATTAATGCCATCAATTTTGATATAAATTTCATTGCATTAAGTGAATCAGTTTCTAACCATTTAGTTACTGTTAAGCTTGCACATATAGTTACCATGGGTCTTGTCTGATTGGATATATCAACAATTTCGGCAGTTTTACCGAATGTGTTAATGGTTGAAACTGTAATTTAGTCTTTATAAGTCGAGTACTGTGAATATCAACTACTAATCTTTTTTGTAGGAATGTCATGAATGTGTACTAATCACGACGCAAAGGAAATGGTTTGTGTGATGTATCCTGTATAAGTCAGCAGGAATTGTGTGGACTGTTTGATGGCTTTTATGTTAGGAGGTGTGGGTATCTTGAGTCAGTCAGGAGACAATCGGGTAGAATTAACAGTATCGTTAACCAGGTGGTATATTTAATTTTTAATAAGGCATTGTGATATGAGTGTTACATAAGTACATTAAATGTAAGTTTTACTCAGAATGTACAATCAGAGTTTGTATAGAGAAAATTTTGTGGACATGCTTGTTTGTAGTCAGTATAATGACCAGCACTGGGTTTGAACCAAATTAAAAATTGTTTTTATTAAATCAATTGAAGATGTTTTTGTGGTGAAATCACACATACTCATGTTGGAATGGGACAGATGTATTTTCAGTGCTTAATATTAGGCAGTGATTATAATATACAGCAACTTCATCACAAATATAGTTAGTTCAAGCAAAGTTCACATACTGGAATTTGAAATTAATTAGTGTGCTTTGTCTGACTGTGGTAATGGGTCAAGTTGCAATCTTTCAACCTATTTTAAGTTGCCTAGCTATGGATATTGTAGTGGTAATTTTTATAAAAAGAGGGTTCGTTAAAGATTTAGATTATTTAGTGTAATTTCTAGTTATAAATGCATGCTTTAGTCCCCCATGTATCAGGGTAGTGTGTACATAAAACTGTTAGTGGTATGGGGGTGTAATACTAGTAATTTTAGGTTGAGTGTAAACAAGTTCTTGCAACTCAGCACCTTTTTTCCTGACATAGCTATCACCACAAGGGTATGAGAGGCAAACCAGTTTTCCTATTGCTGAGTGAAAAGGAGTTACTCACTAAGTTACTGATACAATTTTTTAATTGGCATTGGTGTGATTACACATTATCTTTAACTTGTAAATAGTAAAGTTATTAGAATAGGGAATGTATTCGTTCTAAAGCCCATGTGATGTTCATTAAGCTATTATTATGCACATGCTAAGCAAAAGTGGTGAGTAAGGTGATATTAATCTGGTAGGGACATTTGCCACTTGAGGTAGTAAATGATCCTGGTAGGAGACATTTGTTAGTTTAGGGTGCTGTGATAATTGCCAGGATCAATAGATGAATGGTATAGACTCGTGCAATCCAGTAGTCATGGCGGAGTTATGTGTATTTACTTCATTATCTATGTCCCTTACATTTTACCAAATTATGCATCTAGAACAATTTGTTAGTTCATAGCAGTTGCCAAGTAATGGCTTGTTACCACATGTCATGAGACATTTTGTTATTCTTCGTTTATTGTTGTCTCGATAAAATATCTTCTTTAAATTCATGTTGTTAGTTAAACCACTTGTGCATATGAACAGTACATAATTATAAGTTATATTAATATTATAAACTGTTAAGAGTGCTTTTCTGCAAGGTTCATACAGACCTTGAATGTGGTTTCAAAAGCACCTTTAAAAAATAATAATTAAAGTACATATTAAAATGTATGAGTGTGAATGTCACTGTTATTTGATAATTGAGCTCGTTCGGGTATGACTAGGAATAGAGTATAAAGTGGCAGTGAATTATTACATTTTCGTACCTTTTAACCATGGTGAATGTTTGAAAAAACACCTTGAAAATGCATATTCTACCTTGAATAGTCCTTGAATTTTGGTGTGAGAATTTTGTATGAACCATGTTCTGTTACTATTGCTCCTACTATCATATTGCTTGCAAGTTCATCATTTAGGACCTTGAACATGGTTCCACACAGTCCATTATGTGTTGGTTGTACAACTCCATTGACTAATTTATAAGAAGTGACAAGTTGGCATCTATTTCTGGCTATTAGTTCATGGTTTGCTGGTAGATTCAATTTAGGGCTTGCCTTTACAATTTGATACAGTAGATCAATTGGATTAGTTTAGTACACAGTTTTGTGGTATATCTACAATGGTTAGTTTTTATAGAACTTCAACTTGTGCTGTAATGTAACATCTACTATGCTTTCATAACCATCCTTTGTCAGTTGCATTTGCTGTAGGCTTGCAAGGATCAAGGTTGCTGTGTCCTGTTAATTAAGTGGCTACCAAAAAGGTCTTCCATACTGGCAAAAACTTGGATATTGTATGGATATCATTGTGCTGATATTAGCTCCCTTTAAGGTAATTGGCTATCCAGTGTGTCATTAGAAGCGAGGGGAAGTAGATTTTTTTTTTTTTTTTAACTTAGTAACATGTGCTGGTACGAAAATTTGTTGACCCGTTGGGGCCCATATTATGCGCTCTCTTGACAAAAGGTTGTTTCGCAGTAATCGCATACATTTAACGATTTATCAGAACAAATACAAGATGCAAGTGGTTAAGTTTTGTACACGGTCCTGTCTTGTGGTATTGTAAAACCACCTGTCTGTCAATTTACTTTGCCAAGCAAATATCAAGTAAACTATGAATATGACTATATTTTGCAGCATTTAAGCGGCTGCTGTTTTGCATTAAGCAGCAATGAATTTTTGGTGCAACCTTGAGGGTGGTAGTGTACAGCTACTAAGCCATAGAAAGTCAAACGAATTACAATCTGGACTGTTGCTATATAGAATGCATTAATTATTTAATAATAAAGCCGTTGTTCTTTTGCTCTCGGCTACCCATGTTTAAGTACAACGATGACTGATTATATGCTAATGAATTTGATTGAGTTGAGTTGGATTGAATTGATTGGATTTAAGTGTATTGAAATGAGTTGAATTGAATGGAATTGAGTTAAGTTGAACTGAATTGAGTTGAGTTGGATTGAATGGAATTGATTGGATTTGAGTGTATTGAAATGAGTTGAATTGAATGGAATTGAGTTAAGTTGATCTGAATTGAGTTGGGTTGAATTGATTGGATTTGAGTGTATTGAACTGAGTTGAATTAAATGGAATTGAGTTAAGTTGAACTGAATTGGATTGGATTGAATTGAATTGAACTATTGTATAGAAATAAGCCGTTGATATTTTGCTCACGGCACTCGGCAATGTTTGGCTTTGTTGCACGGCGGATTTCGCTGGCCCCACCATTCGTGGCGGTGGTCCCTGCACACCGGTCCATGGCGTACCTAGACCGTTGTGTAGGGTCCATATGGCAGACAGCTTAATCCATTTATTATATATATAAATAAAATAAGGTGAGCCCAACACCTGTTACCCAGAGTTGGCTCAAATACTAATTCTATCTGTTCATTGTGAACATCTTGATTTATTAAAGTTGTTGTTGTTGTTGTTAGGGCTAGCCCTTTGTATTGTCGGCAGCCCGAATTTGTAAGCCGTGGCCAAACATTGCCAAACTTAACATTAAATTTATCTTAATCAGTCATCTAGTTTGTTAGTATATTTTAGGAGCTTTGTAGCTGTACACATTGGTCACTCTTTGTCCGCCTTCAATAAATAATGGCAGCTATCACTTCAGGATAGGTGATTTTATTTTGAGGCGGCCAAACATTTATTGTCTTGAACCTAAACATCTAAGGGTTTTAACCTTTAGTGATTTTCACATTGCGTAAGTTACATGCGCACCGCCTTCCTTTCTTAAAATAAAAATGAGAGACTGGTCTTTCATTTCTTTAATACCCACCCTCCGCACCCTTATTAACAGACAGAGTACATGTGTTCATTATGGCGAATTTCACACATGCATGCTTTATTGATATATCATTTTCTTTGTTGTTATTGAAAAAATATACTTTGCTGGTTTATTGATATATTTCAGGTACTTGTATGACCGTTGTAGATCTTCGTCGTAGAATCCTTCTTCACAGATTATGAATTATAAATATTGTGTGGGTCTAAAACCCAGATTGTTAATAGTATTGACTATCTAACTTTTGTCACGGCATTTTTTTGTGGGGTCTCAAACCCATTTTGACATTAATTGTGATAACATGTTTTAAATGCACATTTTGTATTAGTTGTTTGTAACACTTGGTTGCAGACAGCTTAATCCATTTATTATATATATAAATAAAATAAGGTGAGCCCAACACCTGTTACCCAGAGTTGGCTCAAATACTAATTCTATCTGTTCATTGTGAACATCTTGATTTATTAAAGTTGTTGTTGTTGTTGTTAGGGCTAGCCCTTTGTATTGTCGGCAGCCCGAATTTGTAAGCCGTGGCCAAACATTGCCAAACTTAACATTAAATTTATCTTAATCAGTCATCTAGTTTGTTAGTATATTTTAGGAGCTTTGTAGCTGTACACATTGGTCACTCTTTGTCCGCCTTCAATAAATAAAAACGGCGTTAAGATGTTTCGTCTGTACCGTCACTAAGGCTGAACTTAAGTCGGGGTGAGCTTTATTTTAAAGTACCGTTATGCAATGGGAGTCAACATGTCATATTTCGACGTGGTCAAGGTAAAATGTCTCACATGAGCTCTAACGTCTTTGCTAACCGGATATGTAGGCATAGGTTTATTGGACTTTCAGTTTTTTGACAGTTAAAATATGCATTTTTAGCGGTTTAGATTAGTTGTGTGTTGGGCATTGTGCCGTGTGAATGTGATCTGTGTTATATCTGTTTCAGTATCCGGCTGTTTTAGTTGAGTACTGCCTTCCCTGTCCGATTTTTCATTATCTTTTTATATAACAGCATTGTATATCCAATTAATATATTTATGTTTTAATGTATTAAGGGCATTCAGCTTTTTGGTTGCTGAAACTAATTCATTCTACTTTTCGCCAGCTTAGACTTGGGCAGATATTTACTTGTTTAGTTGGGCAATGTGCCTTGTATGTGCTAAATGTGTTCTGTGCTCGGTTGGTTCAGTTAAGTGCTGCCTTCCCTGTCACACTTAACATTATCTTTTTAATGTATTTATGTCACAAACAGGAAGCGTTAATACTAGTAGGTTCCTTACATAACAAGGAACCTTTGTTTTTGGCCAATGCAATTTTGTTTTCGTGGATACTAACAAACTGTTGGTTCAAATTTAAAGAGCCTGAAGCCTTTATAAGAGGAAATAATTGAAGCTTCTTTGTTTGCACTTATTAAACAATCGTTGACAAGTGTACTCCGGAAGTTGCTAATAATTTCTTATAGTGACACCATTAACCCAAGGACCTGGAGTGGACAATAAGGCCAAATAAACTTCTTCATCAGTGTACAAACTATTACATTATACAAACCTAATTCCTTGTGATCAACAGTGTAATGAGACGCTGAGATCAGATCAATTACCTATTCACCGCTTTAAATGCTACCTGTGGTAGTGACGCTATCCGCCTGTCTATAATAGGGCATTCACACTGGGGCCCCGCTTCTACTACGATCTAAAATTGGTCCAAATCGTGACCGATCGTGGGACAGTCGTGGTCAATCGGGGGAGAATCTTTGTGAACGTGGCAGAGTCGTAATGGAAACGCGTAGGTCGGGAAGCTCCCCGACCTTACCACTCTTATTTTTAACGTGTTTAAAACAAGCGTAGCGGGGTCGTGGCTAAAACGAATCGGCGCACGAACGTAGCAAGGTCGTATTAAGATCTGCATTATCGTAGAAACATCCGGAAAGCATCTTGTCGGGATCTGCATGATCGTAATAACATCGTGGTACAATCGGCATCAAATTTGACTGAGTTTTCTATTGAAACACATTAAATTGCGTTATAATATCGATATACAAGATAGTCATTTTCCTTTACAGTTGGACATAGACCAAAGCAAATTATTATGTGGAAAACAAGTTTTTTAACCAAAAATGGTCGAGACATTAGGAAAGTACATGGACATTTGAACAACTTGATCTCGTTCACGCATATCACAGCTATGTAGACAAAGTTGTTCATTGTTAACATATAACATCATCTAATGGATTCAATGCCTCTTTCAGGCAATGAGTGATGTGAAAAAATGCCCCAAACTCATTGATTAGTGTACGCATCATACCAAAGCGTACTGTAATCATGTCAATATCGTAGTATTGTCGGCATGAGCGGCGTAACATCGTGCTACAGTATTTTAGGTCTGTCAACGAACGTAGTAGGGTCTTGCAGATCGTTGCGACATCGCAGTAGAAACGGTTTATGATCGGCATTGATCGCGGTGGAAAAGTGGTGTAAGCGTTCAAGCATCGTATCGGAAACGCTATGGTCGTAACGAAATCGTAGTACAGTCGTCGATTAGACGTTCCGGTGAAGAATGTATAAACGTTCGTTGTTTTGACGCCGATCTCGTCCCGATTCATACTTTTAGTCAGGTCGGGACAGATCGGCATGATCGTAGTAAGAGCGTAGCCAAATGTGAACGGGGTCTTACGGAAGGCTGTTCCTAAATGTATAGACTGTTATAGACTGTTGCCTTTAGCTGGATGCCAGTGTCTTTCATCTCCCGCTGACAGAGGTCGTAGTGCGCAAGACTATCGATTCCAGGAGAATGCAGGGTTGCAAGTTTGTATGTGGTGATTAACATTCCATGAAACTGAAAAAGGCGTAAACAATAGTAAATGTATATACTACCTCTGTCACAAGACATACGAGCATCTTTCATATAATTTGTATCAATTTAATCACGGTCGTATTATTTTTAGGATGACAAATCACCACACAACCGGATTTTAGCGGTAATATAAATCACATGGGTTACACTCATCATTTCTGAGTAATACATTGGCGGATACAATTAGTGTCGAATCATAGTGTTAAACAGGTGTTGTTTTCTGTTCTATAACTGGGCAGGTATACTTAGTTTTACAGTACGCACTTAATAACTTGAATGAATTGATCACCTATTTTAGGCAATGTCTTAGTTCATATTATTTATTTAGTTATAGAGACGGGTTTGTTCAGTGACGTATCTTTAATTGTGTCCTAGAACTGGTATTATGTGTTTTTCTAAATGTAGGTTGGATTTAGATATCGGTACAGCATTGTACTAGAACTAGATTTAGAAAAGACTGTAACGATCGACACATACAACAAAATAAATTAGAAAAATAAAGATATTATTATTATCATTATCGTATATTTGTATTGACAATATGTTCAAATTTAGCCCCGTTTCTATTGGCGCTCCACAAACAAACATTGCTTTAAGAAGGGCCTCACTTAATGTGGTGTTCCTTATAAACAACTCATCTGTTTACCATGGGCTTAACAACACTACTACACAAGCCTCACATTATAATCATATTTAACATTATTACATTGTCCCGCTCATTGACGACAATAGTCACATCCATTAAATAAAATAAAACACAAATGGAATTGAAAAAATACGGCATGCTAAGAATGTTTCCGAAACAGAGGACATGTTGGCTTCAGGTTTTGTGGATGTCATCCATGATGTTGTTTATGGCGTTAATGAGTTTCTATTCCGTGGAATATAACGAGGAACGTGACAGAAAGCTAGATACTCTACGTGTAGAATTTGATGCCTTGATGGAGAAGCATAAGGCCGTGAAAGATGATCTAGGCAAACTTGTGGTAAGTGATCGAATTTCTAATGACTTATTCTGCTCTATATATATATATATATGATTAACGGATTTAAAAACGCGACACTTGGGTGTGTTGGTATATTATAAGAAAACAAATTCCCATATAAAATGTTTTGTTAATCGTCAAATGCTATATCATGTCAATACATCGTTCTAAAGTACCATCAATCTACAACTACACTTTAAATGGTCACATACTGAAACAAGTGCAGGACAATCCATACCTTGGAGTGCAAATCAGTGATAACCTCAAATGGACAACACACATCAACAAAATGTGCAATAAGGCCAGTAGCGTTCTGGGATTCATACGGAGGAACCTGAAGCACAGCAACAAGAACTTCAAGGAACAAGCGTACATCTCCCTCGTTCGTTCAATTCTTGATTATTCAAGCACCGTCTGGGATCCCCATCTCCAAAAGGATATAGACAAAATTGAGAATGTGCAAAGACGTGCTGCCAGATTTGCTTGTAATGACTACGGGACAAAAAGCAGTGTCACACAAATGATGATACAACTAGGATGGAAGACGCTTAAGGAACGTCGCCGAGATCAACGCCTAGCATTTTTCCACAAGATCATCCATGACCTGGTGGCCGTCCCCGCTAATGACATCCTGGAACTAAACCAACGTCAACAAAGACACTCAAACTCCAAATCGGTAGTACAAACGTCAAGTAACACTGACACTTATAAATATTCGTATGTGCCTCAAACTATCCGTGACTGGAACTCTTTACCAGATTCATTAGTGAATATTAAAGAAAATAAAACATTCAAAAGTGCCCTATCGGACTATAGACTAAATTCGTGCATATAACATCATTAACATCAAGTCGCACACACACACTCGAAGACTTTTGCTCATTAGTGAGATACTTTCGAGGATACTATACAGATACAGATACAGATACAGATACCAAACACAATAAAATCCAACGAGTATTATAACTCCAACGCGATAAATTGCAGTACAAAAACAAACACAATCTTGCCTATATTTTTGTTTAAGAAATAAAAATCTGTTCGCGTTTATTGTCGGTGAATAAAACACGGGCAGGAGTTCGGATGCGGAAAAATTAAATCACGAGTGCCCGTGTTTTATTCACCGACAATAAACGCGAACAGATTTTTTATTTCGATTCTAAATACGATAATATCCCGCACTATTTAAGTGCGCGCATTCCATTTTCACCCATTTGACATCGAACATAATTCCACGCTGAAATTGAGTGGCTTATTAGCTGGTACAATTACCTCCCTCGTTAATGAAAACTACCTTCGTAATTTTCTGAAGGAAATACAACATTTTAAACATTGAAACAATTTTAATAACACGAGTATATGGTATCTATTTCATAATATGAAAAATATAAATGAATTGATTATCAGAAGCTTTAATAAAACTTGGTTTCTAGAGTATATTGGAGTTTCTAAAAATAGATGCGTCATAGCTGTAACACTGGATTCTCGTGCAACTCGCCTTGTCATCGTGACTCGTAGAAAATTTTACTTTAAAGTTTACGTTCATTCATTCATAAATATGTCACGTGATACTGGGCGTAAATAGAAACAGCCAATTTGATAGGTATGTTTTATGGGGGTAATAATACATTGTTAGGTCCGCTCTATATTTAAACGATTAATCCGCAGATCGTGTTAGAATATGGATTAAAATCAAGGACCGTAACACTTACCAATGAAAGCATTCACACATTTAGCACAACATGTGAAGTTTTCATGCTCCTAAATACTCAGAAACTATAAAGATAGCGGATTTTGTGTTTGTTTTTGTATTGCAATTTATCGCGCTGGAGTTATAATTAAATTATCGCACAAATAAGATATTGGTCCAGAAAACAAAAGTAACATGTTTTATCGTTGAATATAACCAGCCTGTATAACAGATTGAATGTTTACGTAAGGCTAGTCTAACTTGTATATAAAATTCTTAATTAAATTGAATATAATAAATGACATATCAGTCTTTTGTGTAATATGTGTCTATATGATACGGAAACATTGTTGCAGGAAACATACATCGTTGTCTCATAGACCTTCATAATGTTTTTATGGTCAAGGGGAGGTAACCCTGTAAGAAATATGGATAAGAATGCGACTTTTATTTCTGGATCGACGTATCGGTTGTACTATATATTTGTTTATACTCATCTCATGTTTAACACCTTAGTACACAATGACGCAAATACATTTACCTTTAATCTGCACTATTCCAAAAACCGGCATGAACTTGAATTATCTGCTATAAAACAACATACCCCAGTGTCGCGTTTTTAAATTCGTTAAGTATATATCGTTTGCCCGCTCGTACGTTCATATCGGTTACAAATAATTATTAATCATTATTATTAATTAACAGGTCTCTACAAGCAGGTGAGGTTTGTGCCACATATTGCCGTATACATAGCCGTTATCAACGTCAAGGATGATAACAACTTGACCAACATCGAGATACCATAGCTGTCTTTTGTTGACGCTTGTCATGTTGACTTGGCGATAGGACATGTGAACTTCTTAGTACAATATGTTAATATGTCAAACCACATAGTTGACTAGTCAAACTATCATCTGAATATGTCAACTTGCCCTTTTATATTGTTAAAATAACGTCTTAAATTGTTAAAAGAGTACAATAATATCTCAAGCCAACGTGTTATACTGTTAAACCACATCGATAAATTGTCAAATCACCATTTGTATATGTCTACGTTACATAACGTTTGATAATGTTTGAAGAACGTGTTAACGTCTTAAAGCTTCGTATTATCATGTTGTAAATTGTTAAAATATCATTTGAAGATGTCTATATGCCATGTTAAATTGTTTCAACAACGTCTTAAATTGCCGGTAGGGCATGTACACTTCTCAGTGCTACGTGTTACTATGTCAAGTCGCACTGTTTAACTGTCCAAAGAGAGACAGAGGCATGACCGCTTTCTACAATCTTTGTTTAATATGCACGCGTGAGGAACTTACGATATTGATGACGTCATACAAATTTGAACAACACTGTCTATTAAGAAGTTCACATGCCTCATTGACATGTTGAAATATCGTTTTAACACTATAGCATGGCATGTAGACATTTGCAAATGATATTTTAACAATTTACCACTGCCGTTTAACAATATAACACGTTCTATAAAGAAGTACACATGGTTATTGGACATGATAAGAAACTTTTGTAACAATTTGACATGTCGTATAGACATCTTCAAATGATATTTTAACAATTTACCACAGTTGTTTAACAATATAACACGCTCTGTTGAGAAGCTCACATGGTTATTGGACATGATAAGAAGCTATTTTGACAATTTAACATGGCTTATAGACATCTTCAAATTAATTTTAACAATTTTTCACTGTCGTTTAACAGTATTACATGTTATGTTGAGAAAACCACATGCCGAATGAACATGATAAGAAGCTATTTTAACAATTTAACATGGCATATAGACATGTTCACAAGATACTTGGACAGTTTAACAGTGTGACCTGACATAAAATAATGTTGCACTGAGAAGTTCCCATGACCTACCGACAATTTAAGACGTTGTTGTAACAATTTAACATGTCGTATAGACATCCTCAAATGACATTATAACAATTTAACATGACAAGCGTCAACAAAATACAGCTATGGCGTTCCGTACATTGTTGTTCCCTCTTCTAGCCGAGATATCCGTGGGTTTCTGTTACATGCGAATTTGTGACAATCAATGTCCGTCTGATGCGCCTTCATTGATTTTTCTACCAGGTATTGAACGTTTCATGGCGTCCAAATTCAGCTCATGTTTTGCCTTGTTTTTAAATTAATTTATAATTGGTACCGTATGAAATAATGAACAGATTAATTCTGCAGTCACTGCGAAGACCTTTCTGGAAGAGAGGGCAGCATGGAACATGCTAACAACATGCAGCTTTTGTGTTCCATTGTTGTTTTAAATTGATTTAATAAAGTGTCGCCGTATAAAAATGTACTTCAACATGTTTACTTTTCGTGTTTTCAGGATAACAGTCACACGTTTGAAACAAAAGAAAGAAAGAAAAGGTCATCCGGAGACTACTATTCGGGTATGTTTTCACCGATATAATCAAATCACTGTAAGAAGATAATTTACATGTAGATACCCGGACGGCGAAGTCAACACTCAACCTAAACTATCGAGACAGGAAACGTAAAACAACACCACATACTTTGTTACAAAATGACACAAACAATGCCCAACGCATCCACTAAATCACAACATCCCAAACCGAAAGTCTGCAGTCTCAGTCAGTCAAACTAAATGGGGGTAAGAACTAGTTGACATGAACTAAACAAGTTATGTAGGATGCGCTGGTGGGTGTTGTATGGATTTGCTGCTTGCTTGTTTGAGAAATGGAATCGTTATATAAACTGACATATATTATAAGATAACAATATTTAAATTTGGCATTAATAAGCTGGGTCCGTTTCCTGGCATATTTTAGCTCAAATTTGGGGCAAACATTGACAGCGAGAAAATTGAAACAACGTTATGGAAACTAGAATTAGAGCATTATAATAAACAAGTTGATATTTATAGTGCGCCGGGATAACTCGAGTCCATCGTTACAAATAGAAATGACAATTAAATGTATCTTCGATGACCATTTTTGTTTGATCTTGTGCATATTTACTTTATCGGGATATTGTCTTTCAGACTGCAACCAAAACAAGCACTCAGTCCCTGTGCAGTGTTCATATTACTATTTTCATTTGTGAACAAATGCTAGTGTTATTATCATCGGAGGACTTTACTGTTGGGTGACTTCGCTTGTGTTAAAGTAGTGTTGTTCATGTAATTTATTTTGCCCGTTTTATGATAAAATAACTCGATTACATTAACAATGTGACAACTTAAGCAGGCAACTGAGGAATAAACGTTATGTTGTGAAATAAAAACATTGGCTGATTAAGACAGATGGCTTGCTTGGGATGACCATTGACTCATAATTGCTTGTAATTGTATAACTTCTCTTTCAGCATTGGGTGGAGCAGTGTATGTGCGATGGGGTAGAACAACCTGTCCGTCAGAAAATGAGACAGAATTGGTGTATAAAGGTGATATAACAAATGATAAATATTATAATTCTAGTGAATAAATATACGTGGAAGACCAACACTGAACATATTGGTTGGTTCGCTTGGCCACTACCATCCAGTTGTCAGCTAACATAATCGTTTTGAAACTACGTCAAGTTGGTTGAGACCGGAGATTATTTTTCACTAGTTGGTGGCTCATGTATGACGAGGGCAAAGAACGCCTCCTCGATAACCTAGAGGATGAGCATCAGCTTCGAGTACGGGAGGTCTCGGGTTCGACATCAGGCCGCATCATACCAAAGACGAAATAACAATGGTACCAGTAATTCCCTTGCTAGACGCTTAGCAAAAAGGGAACTGACTTTTCTTCTTTCATACCCTCAAGGCGATGGATAACATCAGGAATGTGGTGTCGAGAGTGATTAATATAAGTTGAAAAAACTCGTTTCACTATTGACCTAAAATTAGTTAGTATAAACTGACATTTCTGTAATGAAATTGTCGCTAAGTGTATTTTACTACCGTCAAACGGTTCTTTGATTCACTGTACTTGATTCGACGTAACCTTTATTTCTCACGTTTTATTGTAGGTGTCGCTGGAGGCAGTCTCTTCTCTCACGAAGGCGGGGCTACGAATCCACAATGTCTACCGAATCACCCAGAGTGGGGACGCTTTGATGACGGATCCACAGGTTATGCGTTCATGTACGGCATGGAATATGAAGATAACATGAACAATATCATGAAACGTTCAAATGTCATCGGAACCCTAATGAATCAGAACGTGCCTTGTGCGGTGTGTCGAAATAAAGTTCGACCCAGCTCCTTGATGATTCCGGGGAAAGTTAGTTGTTTTGACGGTTGGCAACTAGAATATCAAGGGTACATTATGGCGGGATATCATGGCCACAAAGCCGGAAGTCAGTATCTCTGTGTTGACGAAGATCCGGAAGCTGATCCAGCGGGATATCGTGACGAGAACGGTGCACTATTGCACAGGGTTGAAGCAGTATGCGGTTCCCTTCCATGCCCACCCTATGTTGGACACCGTGAGCTTGCCTGTGTTGTGTGCACAAAGTAAACATGCAGACAACGTAAACAATTGTAATCACACAGCCACAGGAGACGTCCTCATAATGTTGATTACCTACCCATGATCTAGTACGACCTCGATTGTGTTACATTAAAGCCACATTAGGCCTTAAACGGCTATTTTCAAAAAGCAATAACTTAGTAACATATTTGAAGAGCCTTGGAATTAAGCACTTTAGTTGAGTCCCGAAGGTGAAAACACCATAAGATGAAAGAAAATTAAATGCATGTACAACCTCCAGTTGGTTTGTTTACCAAATAATGAATTGTAAACAAAAAAGCACAATTTATAATCTAAGGGAAGCAACTCTAGCATAGTTAGTATTTTGTCGTCCATTCATTTTTACTACAATGTGATTTTCGGCATGCTCTTTCGACAGATACATTTGTGATAAATATCCTAATTCTTTGTAACTGTTCTATTTACTGGATGATCGAAAAAAAATGTCTTAGGAGAGATAATGTGGCTTTAACTTACATAAACCATGTACGTCCACCTGTGCCACTGTGACAGTGAACTCTTGAACCATGAGAAGTTCATAGTTTTCATATGCGTAAATAGCAACCATGTACGTATATTGAACATTCAATTCTCCATTTATTACCTCATGGACTCCAGCTTAATTTTTGTGTCCCCTGCCATAACAAATGCCTAGAACATTTCACTTACGGGTTGACTAATATATATTGTTGAATTTAGTAGAGATGTGTTTAAATTGGAGTGTTATAGACTATATTTATAACGGTTATTATCGTAGTTATTGATAGCCCTTCTTATCCAATGACGTAGAACGTCGCTTGATTGTCGAAACCTCGTACCTCATGGTTTCCAAATTTCAGGGGAGACAACAAACTGGTTTTTGTTTTCACAATGCTCATGGCAGATGTGTGTTGAAGTTTCCAATACCCTTTTGACAACGACATGGGAGCACCTTTTTCCATGAAAACACTGTAGACAAACGTAGTAACATTCTGTATCAAAAGTTCGTATTTCGGTATCCAAAAACTGTAATATATCACCTGAACGTTCAAATGCTAAATGCTAAATTTATGAAATTCAAACTCGTGTAATCACATTAGTGCCAAGCAGTCGTATCAGATCGAGATACTATATTTTGATACCAACAATATACAATGCAGTAGGCTTGATAGCTATTACGAGGTTTTGAAAGTGTCATATGACATATATCTAAGAAACTTACTGGTGCAGGGTTACGATATGTTGACATAAAGCGTTAAACACTCTCAAGTTAACTCTGCATCACAAAGCCCGAGATACGATGTTTCCATTGCTTTGACTATCAACAGTGAAGTTATGTTAAAACTATGTTTCATTGTTTCTACTTTGTCATTAAAACGGATCGCTATCATTCATTTGTGTTAATTTACTTATCATAGAACTCCATAACTAATATTTTGAAAGATGTACAGTTCTATTCTAATTTCAACCTTGTTTTTATTTGCAATGGGGTTTGTATATTGTTCCGAAATAATGTAATCCAATAACATTTTATGGACATTGGTCCAAATTCTACTGGTTAAAGATTTTTTGAAATATTCAAACGAACGAATATCAGAAACCCATCATTATTATTAAATCTGGTAGGTCTAGACTCTATCTTTTGTTTTTCTAAGTAGTTGAGGAGGATCGAATGCGGAAATTCAACATTCATTTTACCAATAATAAATAAGAACAAACACATATACTAAACGGATTTAAAAACGCGACACTAGGGTATGTTGTTTTATAGCATACAATATGAGTTTATACCGGTATTGGAATAGTGCAGATTAAAGGTAAATGTATTGGCGTCGTTTTGGTACTAAGATGATAAAAATGAGATGAGTATTAACAAATATACAGTACAATCAAAACGTCGATCCAGAAAACAAAAGTCGCATTTTGACCTAAATCTATTACATGGTTATCTCCCTTTTACCATAAAAACATTATGCAGGTCTATGAGACGACGGTGTATGTTTCCTGCAACAATGTTTCCGTGTCATAAAGACACCTTTTAAATAAAAGTTGGATATGTCACTTACCATATTCAATTTAATATAGAATGTGTATATAGAAGTTAGGCTAGCCTTACGGAAAAATTCGATCTGTTATACAAACTTGCCATCTTCAACGATAAAACCAATGCGCCGATAAACATGTTACTTTCGTTTTTTGGACCAATGTCTTATTCGTGTGACAATTTAGTCAATGCTCATTGGATTTGAAGTTTGGTATCAAAATGACGACATTAAATAAGCCTTTACGAACATATAAATACATTTGATATGGGAATTTGTTTTCCTAAAATATACCAACATACCAAAGTGTCGCGTTTTTTAATCCGTTAACCATAATTTTGTTCCAATGTAAGCATCAGGAGACTCGATGTTTGATACCCATCCAAGACAGCTGGGAGTTGGGCATTCGGCGGTGAAGTTCATGTTCTCGTTTAGTTATGTGTTGGGCATTTTGCCATGTAATTGTGGTATATGATATATTTATGTTTTCTGTGCTCGGCTGTTTATGTTGAGAGGTGTCTTCCCTGTCCAATTATCTAATATTTTCTTGATATTAGTCCAATAATAATTAATCCAATGGCGTTAAGTGCCTTTAAGCTCTCGCTATGCGTTCGTGTATAAAGACTGTTTGGCCCAGTAGCTGGGCTCTAAAGAACTAAAATACAATATGTGGGGCTCACAGACTGTGTGGTACTGTATGCGTGACATACACCTAACATACAAACACAAAGATCACTCAAAGTGTATTCTTAGTGTACTTATCAAAACGACACATTTTAATTTAAGCCCAAGAACATTTGATAAATAAATATATTAAAACATAATAATTACGGGTTAACAGCAATAAATAACGATTCGGTAAGTGTCAATATATTGACATTGAACTGCGGTCAGAGTCAGGGAAGAAACCCATCATGATAGAGCTGACGGTGTCTTGTGAAACAAGATGTGATGAGGCCTACGAGAGGAAGAACGCGAAGTACTTGGAGCTACTCAACCAATGTAACCAGATAGGCTGGCGTACATGGCTGTTTCCTACTGAAGTAGGTGCTCGTGGTTTCTGTTCACAATATATGTGCCGTCTGATTACAGCGATCGAAACTACCGGCAGGGATAGGCGTAGACTTATTCAGATACTAAGCAAAGCTGCAGAGCGTGC
Organism: Spisula solida; assembly: GCA_947247005.1. Taxonomy (NCBI): domain Eukaryota; kingdom Metazoa; phylum Mollusca; class Bivalvia; order Venerida; family Mactridae; genus Spisula; species Spisula solida. Next base: position 40,938,061 of record OX365956.1, read on the forward strand.
GTCTAGATGTGCTGTGGCTTAGGCGTGAGGATAAGAGCTGGAGGTCATCGACCACCACACCCCCACCTGTAACTAGATATCTTAGGCTAAAGGGCGAAATATCGATGATGTACAGGCGCCTTACTGAGGACGGAGGAAGATATGCAGGCTATAACGATCACCATAGACAACAAATCAAACATTGGTCCATATAAGGTGCGTTAAAGTCTGTATTAAATTTATATGTGGCATTGTACAATGTATCAAAGACAACAACAACGTGTATATTACACGAAACTCAAGATATTAACTCTGCTGAATATTGGTTTCATCAAAATCCCAGTAATTATTTTCCCGAAATCAGTGAAATTTTATGATAACAAGTTTACAAGTTTAATATATAAGATAACTTTTTTTGTTTTTCATAAAATTTATTCTGCACATAGTACAAATAAGACAACAAACTGCACAGCAGTTTGTAACCTGCTTCTTTTAATTATAGGCCTAAATATTTAAAATAGAAGCAAGTTGATGGTAATTAATTTTAGATTGGTGTATATATATCTATGTTAACTTTTGAAAAGGAAAGACATACTTTTTGTAGGTCTAACTTTTGAAAAAATGTTTTACTGAAAATACGATCAACTTGCTTAGCATATATAACAAAACAAACACTGAATAAAACATATGTATCACTCATTATTCACTTATCTAAAACGAGTTCACGAGAAGGAAAGATGAGGTCGAGTCACTGGTATTAAAATTAACACTGTTCATAATGTCACACGCGAATATTCACTATTAATAAAGTCACGAGGGGGAGAGATAGTTTAAACTGTTCATAATATCACACACGGAGGAGTATGAATAAGATAGTAAAGTTCAGAAATCTTCTGATTAACATAGTGTAATTGAAATAACTGAATTAAATGCATCTATAAATATAGTCATTGAAAATGGTGAGAACCCCGTACTGTTGGTATGCTGCAACCTGCACCACACAAACAGCACAAAGCAAGAAGCAGGTTTTACAATGAACATATACGATAATAAACATATGCTTATAACAGATACTGGATACTGTGGGAACAAAAACTACTTCACACAAAGGAATAATGGTTTTAATGTTTTTCTGAGACTGAGGAGTGCGTCTGAAAACAACATAATTATGAACAACATGTCCCTCTCAGAAGCACTACAAAGTCCATTCAAAATAGATAAGTGTGTACAATTTGGAGGTATTTAATTAACTAAAACAACCCAGTATCTATTACAATATGCAACAAACATAGATGAAAACAGAGCAATGATTCTCAAGATTGAGATTATACAATTTTTAGGTTGAAATGAGACAATAGCGTCGGACAGGAGTTTCGAGATTATACAAATTTTAGGCTGAAATAAGACAATAGCGCCTGACAGAAGTTACATAGTTATATGAATATGAGTGAATAAATCTATAGCAGAGGCTGCAATCTTCTTTCCGTTTCCAGGACAACAGCCCACTGAACCCAGCTAGTCATCATCCTGAAAACAGAAAGAAGAAACAAAACAACAGCAGAATGTGTACATAAATTACAGATTGAACTTAGATTGATAATATACTGAAAACATCATATCATCAAAATCACAATTATGTTCTGTTAATGAACATAGCCCATGTTGAGCCCAAGAATCAAGAAATACAATTGCATTTAGCCTGTAGCTATCAACATATATTCTATATCTCAATAGCGATAAAAAACGTTCAATTATACTTAATTTGGATAAAACAACATTGTGATGTTTGGCCAAATTTCTAGCCTGCCAGATAACAAATCTGGATACAGATAAGATAACTAAGCACGAATACAAAATATGTTTGTCTAAACGGGGTAAGTCCAGGAAACGAAATGACTTTTCAGAAAAAGTCACCTTCTTTTCACTAATTAGTTGTAGAAATTTGAGGACAATTTTGTTCAAAGGTAACAAGTACGAACATTCTAAAAACAGATGGGACACAGTTTCAATATTATTGCAAAAATAACATTTTGTATTCTTGCTTATTTTCTTCAGATAAAGATAATAATTCACGAAAACAACATCATGGGCTAATCTATAACAAATATTCCTATGACTTGGATCTATAGAGCTTGAGAAAATATTTTGAAAAACATTGTCATGGTTAATATTAGGGAATAATCGTTTGCATTTTACATTAACATCATTTCTATTCATGAGAACCTCATAAAATAATCGAGTGGGAAGGCCGGCAAAGGACATATTTGGATTTAGTGTTATGACCTTCTTGACCATGTTTAAACACGACTTATAAAAAGGAGGAACAAATTCTGCACTATGTGGAAAATTGTTACTGGCTAGAGTGGAATTAAATTTTCTCAAATTCAACCCAATCCAATACTTGGCAAAATATACCCATGGCGTTTGCATATCTAAAATTATTTTTTGTACATGACATAATAGCAAGGCTTGCCATTTTAATTCAATGTTTGGGACATTAAGACCACCTTCCTTAAACGGTAAGTATAGTGTCTTACGAGCAATAGGTTCAAAATTTGAGTTCCAAATAAACTTGAAAGATGCTTTCTGAAACATAGTCATATAGTGAGATGGCATAATATTTGCCGTCATGTAATATAAAATCTTTGAAAATGCTAACGAATTTAAAACAGTACTTTTGCCTTTAAACGAGTTATTTTTTGTGGAAATTAGATTTAATGTTCTTGTGAACTGTAAGAATAACGTTGACCAAATGCGATCTATATTTAAACCATACCCAAAGTGATAACCTAGTAATTTACAGTTCCTAACCCACGAAATACCAAATGGGTGATCAGATCGATTTTTCCATTTACCTAAGTACATACCATTAGATTTTCTATAATTAATCTTAGATCCAGATAGTTTTTGAAAAAGTTCTATTTCAGAAAAGAAATTTTTGATTGAAGAGTCATCAGTAAGGAAAGAAGTATTGTCATCAGCATAAAGTGACATTTTACACTCATACTGACCACCAGGTACAACGATTCCTTTAATAGAAGGATTATCTTGAATTTTCTTGGCAAAAGGTTCCAAACATAAAACATAGAGCAATGGTGAAAGGGGACAACCTTGACGTACAGACCTTGACAATGAAAAAGGTTCTGAAATAAAATTGTTGACAATGACAGAGGATTTAATGTCTTTATACAGGACATTTATCCACTTTATAAAGTTTGGACTAAATCCAAAAGCATTCAAAGTATCATTCATGTATGACCAAGAAACCCTGTCAAAAGCCTTTTCTTGGTCTAAATTAATAAAACAAGCAGACAGTTGTTTTTGCTCAACATAATCGAAAATATTACGCATTAAATGTATGTTATCAAAAATAGACCTTCCACGGATAGAACATGTTTGGCTTATTCCAATAATCTTAGGTAAAATATTAGAAAGCCGGTTAGAAATTATTTTAGATACTATTTTTCTGTCTACATTTAGTAAAGAAATAGGTCTATAGTTTTTCATAGAAGTAGCATTATCTTTGTCTTTGCATAATAATGTAATATACGACAGTTTTTGAGATTCGGACATAGTCCCGATATCAAAACACAAACGAAACAAATTTTCAAGAGTGTCACCAAGTAAATGGTAAAATTTAATATAAAACATCGATGACAGTCCATCACTACCTGGAGATTTATTTGTGTCCATTTCTTTTAGGACATGTAAGATTTCTGCTTTATTAATAGACCGTTCTAATAGAACATTATCGTCACGCGGCACTTGAGGTAAATTATTAAGAAATAAATCATTCAACGAAGAGTCAACAGGTTCGGAAGTATATAAGCTTTCATAAAAATGCATAAAACAATCTAAGATATCTGCCGAGTTCTTAAAGGTGCAATCGTTATGTTGTATTGCTGTAATCATTTTATCATGATTTTTCTTATGTTCAAAATTACAAAATGACGACGAAGGATTTTCATTACTGTCAATAATTTTAACTTTACTCCTGATAGCAGATCCTCTACGTAAATCATTTTCAATTTTATTAATTTTTAATTTAATATCTTGTTTATCTTCAAGATTTGAACATCTTTGATAGCTAAAGTTAAGTTTTTTAAGTACCACATACGTTTCTTTATTCCTATGCTTTGAGTAATCAATGCAAAATTCTTTAATTAAACATTTCATATGATCCCACCATTCTAACGTGATTTCATCAGTTCGGGATATCACTTGCCAATAAAACTCAAACCCCGTGATAAAATCGTCATCATCGAGAATACTGTTATTAAATTTCCAATATGATTTACCGAACGTTAAAAGATTATTTAGATTAATTTTGATAAATACAGCATCATGATCAGATATAGAGCACGGTATAATACCACAATCTACAACGTTATTTCTTAGAATATTAGGAATATAAACACGATCATATAAGATAACATGGTTACTATAAATAAAATTATAAAGTAATTTGATGTTTTAGCCCATACTAGGGGCGTTTATAAGTAATTGTCTTTTTTAAAGACATGGCGTCGTATCTTTCATGTCGGTTGTGTGATGTCGTTATTTTAAAAATCAACATAGTAGCTCGCTAGTGCATTTCATGTCGTCGCAACATATATACATATGTATCATACACAGCCATCGTGCAAATATAAAAATTGTTTCACAAAGGGAAGTAACTGCTGAGTGAGTTAGCAATATAGGTACTCGGATAACCGATCTTTACCACTGCATTGATTGACAACCACTCGGCAGGTTAAATGACATTTTACACATCTAGTACATTATTTCAAACTTTGGATGTCTGGGACGTTTTCAACAGGCGTTAAAGGCATTGGGCACAATTGCACACATTAGGTCCAAAGGGATTCGACCCGATAAAAATATCTTTCACATCTATACTATGAATATATAAGACAGGGATCTTACTTCATGACTGGCCCTCATATACCCAACTCAACATTATGTCGAATATTTTAAACAAGCCGAATACAATCATTTAATTTGTACTGCACACTTCAAGACAATATAATATTATACATAAAAAATACAACTTTTATCAATATACGTACACAATGTCGCCTGTGTCGAGCATACAATGTTCGCAAAATGCGTAAAACCCGGTTTGACGACATAACCTTGCACAGACAGAAACTAGAAAACGGCCTTCGATAAAGAAGAGAAATCATTATTTACACACGATCTCAGGAAATTAGTATGGCGATTTGATAGAGGAACATATTTGGAGCAACTCCAAATCTCAAACACATTACATAGTCACACAACTGTTTCTATGAGTGATTAAATGTATAAATGATCTACATATTCACGTTGAACAATTTTTAGCAGTTTACAGTAAAACCTCGGCAATACAAGCAGCGATTATTCGAGCAACCGCCCTAATTCGAGCAAATTTCGAAGTCCCTGCGAATTAACTGTACATTGTGATGGTTTGTATTTGGTCTTGTCGCACCTTTTAAAAGGGGATATACATGTAATCGGTTCATGGAATACCAAATCGTTTTTTCGATAGCTTTGGTCTACGTGTCCACATGTAGAGGGAATACAAACGGCGTTAAGATGTTTCGTCTGTACCGTCACTAAGGCTGAACTTAAGTCGGTGAGAACTTTATTTAAAGTACCGTTATGCAATGGGAGTCAACATGTCATATTTTGACGTGGTCTAGGTAAAATGTCTCACAGGAGCTCTAACGTCTTTACTTACCGGATATGTAGGCATAGTTTTATTGGACTTACAGTTTTTAGACAGTTAAAACATGGATTTTTAGCGGTTTAATCTCATTTTCTCAATTAGTTGTGTGTTGGGCATTCACGGTGGGGAATCACGTGGTTTGAATGGTAGTCCGCACTCAAAAAATGGCTGCCAATCGGCGTCGGATAAACCTATATTTTGAGGTAAATATATTTCATCGAGTCCCGTTTGGATCTGGACACCCCGACCAGCACGCAATGGCTTCTCCGCTGAATACCTTGCTTTCCATGATAGATTCCGTCGTTTCCTCAAACACTTCGAAATTGTTCCGTAAAAACAAAATGTTAGCGGGGCAGGTACCATGATAAAGATCATTTTATGACTATTTTCACCCTTATATCATGCATATTCAAAAGATTCAAGTGTGTGAACATGTCTTCCACAGAATCGAATACAACAAATATCAGAATCGAATATTTTGTGCGGTTCTGAACAAGATAATAGACAATTTGCATGAAAGATAGGGTGCATGATTATATTTTTTCATCGAAACGGGATAGGCCGCACGATCCATTTCGGACAGCATAGCTTTCACCACTGTTATCGATCTGAATATCGGTATCCGGTATTAACTGCTTTACACAAAGTCGCTATCATCAGTATACTTTATCAATCTTATAATATCGTGTGTCAAAAAAATTTAGATTACATGTATTTCAATATTATGTCCATCCTAGTTATAGAATCCATTAAATGTAAATTGTAAGAATTTCAATGGAATCAATTGTCAAAGAAGTGTTACATTATATTAAAAGTAAAAGTAGCAATTCTGTTTCATTTTTTCTTAATTTATAGATTCCCAGACAATAAATAAAGAATACAACGATACAAAATATACACCATTTCATTTGGATTGCATTTTATCTACAATTTCAACTAGACGGTCTACTCTTGACATAACTTCCTCGTATACAACTAAACAGTTAAGTTGTCTGATTAAACTTTACTTTAAGCATAATTATGTGTGTATGTTTTATGCAATAGCTATTTGTATTGTATTGATTTAACTTTACTACGTTATCTTTTTAGATATACTTCTGGTTTGTATTTATTTTGTGATTTTCAATGCAAATTTGTACTGTCCGGTATGTTTTAAAAAAATCGTTACATGACCTGTAAATGTTTGTGTGGTGAGGAGGAGAATGAAGTTAAAGAACCATAAAATGATATAAAATGAGACAAAAAGATATATCAATGCAGGGTTAATCACGCCTGTTCGTGTTAAGACATAAATCTGTAGAAACTCGAGTAACAGTTGTTGCACAAACCAGATACGCACCAACGCTCCAGTCATGGACTCTGCAATTGTTATGACACGAAAATCATGCGTAAATGCTATTGTAGCATAAACACATCAATTTATGCATGTATTTAAGTTTGAAAATTTTGTCGTCTTCGTCTAAAGAAATTTTATGCCATACAGCATTTATAAATACGCTTCTACTTCCAGGACCTTTAATTACCCAGACAGCATGTCCAATGCGTGTTTCTTTTTATTTCATTACAGAAAATCCATTATAAATCACAAAAATAAAATTAGGAATTACAATTCATATGACCCGTAAAATCGTTTAGTGTCGTCGGCGGGGCACGCAATGCACATATGCTGATCTGGACGTCAACAGCGCGCGTGAATCGTTATGGTTTTCTTTCCGTTCAAACATATCGTCTACTAAAACCCCGAACGGTTCCCGAAATCGGGATAGTTCGGTATATTTTGAGATGTTCTGGAACCCTTCCGTGTCATTCTTGAACGCTTCTGAATACTTCGGGACCGAAAAATCTTCGGCGTTCAACTTTTAAACTTATAAATGTCTTGTTCTAAAGTGCTTCGGGGTAATCGGAAAACCATCGGCAACAGTTCAGGGTGTTCGTCATTCACTCGGCAACTTCTCGAAGCCTTCGGTGAGACTTCGTAATCCTTTAGTCATCCCGAGTAGTTCCTGAAGGATATGATGCCGAAAGCGACGAATGAAAAAGTTCTACACACGGAAGCTATGCCGATCATTCTAGGAAACATGCCAAATAGTTGCCGAAGGCTCCACTTGGTAACAGAAGGTATGCCGAGTCGTAGCCGTATTTCCTGAACTATATAAGAGCGACAAAGGTAGCGATGAGGTCAGTTTTAATCTTAGATATATCGCTTTCATCATGGTCCGAAACATCAAGGGCAAGCTTCCAAAAAGGGTTGTTCCAGACCTTATATAGAAAACTATGACATAACAAGTGCTCGACAGTTTTCAGCTAACGAAGGCACAAGCAGGAAAAATACTTCCGGTATATCTACCAAGAGTCAGTTTCATTAGCTCAATATGTTATTATTATAGCTGAAACTTGGTAATTCATATTTTGTATAGCTGAAACAATGTCTTCTAGTTTTTATAGCTGACTTGAACTGGTAAGATGAAAGTGTCTTCCATCCTTTGTGTTCAACTAGCAACTGATAACAAGATAACAAGTAGTCCGACATCGTTATATACATCGGCAACATTTCGGCATTCTATCGGCATCGATTCGTAAACACTTCTGCATATTCTGCAATGAGACCGCAACCTTTCCAAACGATCGAGAAAATTCGATGCCAAATCCTAACCTGTATTCGCATTGCATTCGGTTAATTCGGATGTGTTTCAGCGTTGTATTGCAACATTTCGTATGCCTATCTACGAATACTTCAGAAACTGGACTCGATGCCAAAGCTCCGAACATTGTAATTGATAATGATACTGATAGGTTCCCGAAGCTAGCAATTAGTAATCGGCTACCCTTCCGCATGACATTGGTGTCTAGTGGAGGCAGGTCTCACTGGGTACTTTCTGCCTTGGCGATATACTCCCGATGAAATTAATGATATTTCAGGTGCATCGGGAGCAGGGTCCTCGTGGTATAAAGGGAGCTTCATGAGACAATATGTAAAATCGGGAGGAATCATAATCAATCTGGAGGGATCCAGAGAATTCCCGATGATTTTTCGACTGTTTGCGACGGCCCAACTCCCTCGGGGTGTACTATGGATTGAAATTAGGAGGTTCCCCGATACATGAGGGAGGTTCCCCCGATGTCTCAGGGAAGTTCCTGATATCTCGGGGAAGCTTCGGAAAGTCTTGAGACAGTTAGTGACATCGCGAATACACCGGGGATTCCAATGCATGTATTGAATGTTGCCCTATTTACAAATGCAAAAATTTAGCCTATAAGCATGTAAACGTATATGTCTGATTACGGCCGTTTTAACAAGCAGCTTGAATAGAATAAATCATTGATTTTCGAACTAGTTCTTTATGTCGTGTTGAATATCAAAACAATCATACAAAAGGTACCTTTATTTTTGTCTCAAGAACACTGCGTGATAAGTAATAAGTCATTATGGCACAGCTTGATAACAAAGTTTATTTTACTGTTACTATTGCAATCTTTCATCGACACAACATTTCTAACTTAAGGAGTCAATGTAGAATCTGCTTATCGGAGGTGCTATTTAACAGAATGGTCCTTAGTTCTTTAAATAACTGCTTCCTTTCGTAATTGCATACAGAATGGGTGATACAATTTATTTGCCAGTAATATGTAAGAGACAGAAATTTATGTAAGATGAATGCAACATTTACTTGGCGATTGATTCCCTTTGAAATTCTCACAAATTTATATTTAATGGATTCTATATATGATTAGGATATGGACATACTATTATATTGAAATAATTTAAATTATTGCGACACATGATATGATAAAATTGATAAAACATACTGACTGTGTGTAAAACAGTAATTACCGGATGTCGGTATATATATACATGTATATAAATTATATTCATATCGATAACAGTGGTGAAACTCTGCTGACCGACATGTATCGTGCGGTCTATCCCGTTTCAATGAAACAAATATAATCATGCACCCTATCATTCATGCAAATTGTCTATTATTTTGCTCACAAACGCACCAAATATCAGACTCTGATGTTCGTTGTATTCGATTCTGTGGGCGAAATGTTCACACACTTGAATCGTTGCAATATGCATGATATAAGGGTGAAAATAGCCATAAATTGATCTTTATCATGGTACCTACCCCGCTAACATTTTGTTTTTACTGAACAATTTTGAAGTGTTTGAGGAAACGACGAAATCAATCAAGGAACGCAAGGTACCAAAAGATTCAGCGGAGAAGCAATTGCGTGCTGGTCGGGTGTCCAGATCCAAACGGGACTCGATGAAATATATTTACCTCAAAATATAGGTTTATCCGCCGTCGATTGGCAGCCATTTTTTGAGTGCGGACTACCATTCAAACCACGTTATTCCCCAACGTGGCATTGTGCCGTGTGAATGTGATCTGTGTTATTACTGTATCGGTATTCGGCTGTTTCAGTTAAGTGCTGCCTTGCCTGTCTGTGTTTTCATTATCTTTTTACATAACAGCATGGTATACTAGTATTCAATTAATGTATTTCTGTTTTAATGTGTTTATGTCAGAAGCCGGAAGAGTTAATATGTCCCTTACACAACAAGGAACCTTTGTTTCTGGCCAATGCAATGTTGTTTTTGTGGATACTAACAAACTGTTGGTTCAATTTTAAAGAGCCTGAAGCCTAAATAAGAGGACATACTTGAAGCTACTTCGTTTGCACTTTTTAAACAATCATTGACAAGTGTACTCCGGAAGTAGCTTATAATCTCTAAAAGTGACACCATTAAGGACCTTGAGTGGACAATAAGGCCAAACAAACTTCTTTATCAGTGTACAAACTATTACATTATATAAACCATGATCTTTGTGATCAACAATGTAATGAGACGCTGAGATCAGATCAATTACCTATTCAGTATTCACCGCTTTAGATGCTATTTGTGGTAGTGACGTTATCCACCTGTCTTACGGAAGGCTGTGCCTAAAGTTATAGACTGTTATAGACTGTTGCCTTTAGCTGGATGCCTGTGTCTTTCACCCCCCGCTGATAGAGGTCGTAGTGCGCTAGACTATCGATTCCAAGAGTATGCAGGTTTGCAAAATTGTACTAGTGGTGATTATCATCCAATGAAACTGAAAAAGGCGTAAACAATAGTAAATGTATACACTATCTCTGTCACAGGAAATACGAGCATCTGTCATATAATTTGTATCAATTTAATCACGGTCGTATTATGTTTAGGATGACAAATCACCACACAACCGGATTTTAGAGGTAATATAAAACACATGGGTTACACGCATCATTTCTGAGTAATGCATTGGCAGATACAATTAGTGTCGAATCATAGTGTTAAACAGGTGCTGTTTTCTGTTCTATAACTGAGCAGGTATAATTAGTTTTACAGTACACACTTGAATGAATGGATCACCTATTTTAGGCAATGTCTTAGTTCATAATATTTATTTAGTTATAGAGTCAGGTTTGTTCAAGAACGTATCTTTAATTGTGTTAGAGAACCGATATTATGTGTTTTTCTAAATGTAGGTTGGATTTAGAAATCGGTACAGCATTGTACTAGAACTAGATTTAGAAATGGATTTAGACTGTGTAGATCGACACATACAACAACTTAAATTGGAAAAATAAAGATATTATTATTATCATTATCGTATATTTGTATTAACAATATGTTCAAATCTAGCCCCGTTTCTATTGGCGCTCCAAAAATAACCATTGTTTTAAGAAGGGCCTCACTTAATGCGGTGTTCCTTATAAAAAAACTCATCTTTTTACCATGTGCCTAATAACAACACTACTATACAAGCCTCATATTTAACATTCTTACATTGTCCCGCTCATTGAGGACAATAGTTCACTTCCATTAAATAAAATAAAAAATAAATGGAATTGAAAAAATACGGCATGCTAAGAATGTTTCCGAAACAGAGGACATGTTGGCTTCAGGTTTTGTGGATGTCATCAATGATGTTGTTTATGACGTTGATGAGTTTGTATTCCGTGGAATATAACGAGGTACGTGACAGAAAGCTTGAGACTCTACGTGTAGAATTTGATGCCTTGGTGGAGAAGCAAACGCCGTGAAAGATGATCTAGGCAAACTTGTGGTAAGTGATCGAATTTTTTGATGATTTATTCTGCTATATATATGGCAAACGGATTTAAAAACGCGACACTTGGGTGTGTTTGTATATTTAAGGAAAACAAATACCTATATAAAATGTATTTGTATATTAGTCAAGGCTAATTCCATGTCGTCATTTTGATACCAAACACAATAAAATCCATCGAATATTAATTAAATTATCGCACGAATAAGATATTGGTCCAGAAAACAAAAGTAACATGTTTTACGGCGCATTGGTTTTATCGTTGAAGATGACCAGCCTGTATAACAGATCGAGTGTTTACGTAAGGCTAGTCTAACTTCTATATACAAATTCTTGATTAAATTGAATATAATAAATGACATATCCAACTTGTATGTAATATGTGTCTATATGACACGGAAACATTGTTGCAGGAAACATACATCGTTGTCTCATAGACCTGCATAATGTTTTTATGATCAAGGGGAGGTAACCTCGTAAGAATTTTTGATAAGAATGCTACTTTTGTTTCTGTATCGAAGTTTCGATTGTACTAAATATTTGTTAATACTCATCTCATTTTTATCATCTTAGTACAAAATGACGCAAATACATTTACTTTTAATCTGCACTATTCCAATACCGGCATAAACTTGAATTGTCTGCTATAAAACAACATACCCCAGTGTCGCGTTCCTAAATCCGTTAAGTATATATCGTTCGCTCGCTCGTACGTTCATATCGGTCACAAATAATCATTAATCAGTATTAATTAACAGTTCTCTACAGGCAGGTGCGGTTTGTGCCACATCTTGCCGTGAACATAACCGTTATCAACGCCAAGGGTCATAACAACTTGACCAATATCGAGATGACATTCTTGTACCCTCTTTTAGCTGAGATATCCGTGGGTTTCTGCTACATGTAAATTTGTGACAATCAATGTGTGTCTGATGCGCCTTCATTGATTTTTCTACCAGCTATTGAACGTTCTATGGCGTGCAAATTCAGCTCATGAATTGTGTTGCCTTGTTTTTAAATTGATTTTGTAACTGCCACTGTATGAAATGATGAAGAGATATATTCTGCAGTTACTGCGGAGACATTTCTGGAAAAGAAAGCAGCATGGAACATGCTAACAACTTGCAGCGTATGTGTTCCATGGTTGTTTTAAATTGATTTTATAATTGTCGCCGTATGAAATTGTACTTCAACATGTCTACTTTTCGTCTTTCAGGATAACAGACACACGTTTGAAACAAAAGATAGAAAGAAAAGGTCACCCGGAGACTATTATTCGGGTATGTTTTCACCGATATAATCAAAGCACTGTTAGAAGATAATTTACATGTAGATACTCGGACAGAGAAGTCAACACTCAACCTAAACCATCGAGTACAGGAAACATAACAAACACCACATAAGCGCCCTTAGTTACAAAATGGCACAAACAATGCCAAACGCATCCACAAAATCACGACATCCCATACCGAAAGTCTGCCGCTTCAGTCAGTCAAACTACATCGGAGTAAGAACTAGTTGACATGAACTGAACAAGTTATGTAGGATGCGCTGGTGGGTGTTGTATGGATTTGCTTCTTGCTTGTTTGAGAAATGGAATCGTTATATATACTGACCTATATTACAAGACACCAATATATAAAATATGGCATCAATGAGCTGGATCCGTTTCATGGCATATTGTAGCTCAAATTTGGGGCAAACATTGACAGCGAGAAAATTGAAGCAACGTTATGGAAACTAGAATTAGTGCATTATAATAAACAAGTTAATATTTATAGTGCGCCGGGGAAAACTCGAGTCCTTCTTTACAAATAAAAATGACACTTAAATGTATCTTCGATGACCATTTTTGTTTGATCTTGTGCATAATCACTTAAACAGGATATGTTCTCTCAGACTGCACCTAAAACGAGCACTCAGTCACCTGTGCAGTGTTCACATTACTATTTTCATTTGTGAACAAATGCTAGTGTAATCATCAAAGGCCTTTACTATTGGGTGACTTCCCTTGTGTTCTAGTAATGTTGTTCATGTAATTTATTTTACCCATTTTATGATAAACTTATGATTAAAGAAAAATGCCACATCGATAGTATCAAATGTGGCAACTTAGGCAAGTGACTAAGGAATACGCACTTATAATAAAAAATATATAAAAATGGCCAATATTGTGAAATACACATGTAATAACATTGGCTGATTAAGACAGATGGCTTGTTTTAGATGACCATTGCTTCAGGATTGTTTGTAATTGTATGATTTCTGTTTCAGCATTGGGCGGGGCTGTCTATGTGCGATGGGGAAGAACAACGTGTCCGTCAGAAAATGAGACAGAATTGGTGTATAAAGGTAACATATAACAAATGATAAATATTATAATTCTAGTGAATAAGTATACGTGGAAGACCTACACAGAACATATTGGTTGGTTCGCTTGGCTACTACCATCCGGTTGTCAGCTAACATAATCGTTTTTAAACTACGTCAAGTGGGTTGAGCCCGAAGATTATTTTCACTAGTTGGCGGCTCGTGTATGACGAGGGCAAATAACGCCTCTTCGATAACCTAGAGGATGAGCATCAGCTTCGAGTACGGAAGGTCTCGGGTTCGACATCAGGCCGCGTCATACCAAAGACGAAATAACAATGGTACCAGTAATTACCTTGCTAGACGCTTAGCAAAAAGGAACTGACTTCTCTTCTTTCATACCCTCAAGGCGATGAATAACATCAGGAATGTGGTGTCGAGAGTGATAAATATAAGTTGAAAAAACCGTGTTTCACTATTGATCTAAAATTGATTAGTAAAAACTGACAATTCTGTAATGAAATTGTCGCTAAGTGTATTTTACTACCAACAAACGGTTCCTTGATCCATTGTTCTTGATTCTACGTAACCTTTATTTCTCATGTTTTATTGAAGGTATCGCTGGAGGCAGTCACTACACTCAGGATGGCGGGGCTACGAATCCCCAGTGTCTACCGAATCACCCAGAGTGGGGACGCTTTGATGACGGATCCACATGTTATGCGTCCATGTACGGCATGGAGTATCAAGATAACATGGACAATATCATGAAACATTCAAATATAATGACAACCCTAATAAATCAGAACGTGCCTTGTGCGGTGTGTCGAAATAAAGTTCGACCCAGCTCCTTGATGATTCCGGGGAAAGTTAGTTGTTTTGACGGTTGGAAACTAGAATATCAAGGGTACATCATGGCTGGACAATATAGCCACAAAGCCGGAAGTCAGTATCTCTGTGTTGACGAGGATCCGGAAGCTGATCCAGCGGGATATCGTGACGAGGACGGTGCACTATTATACAGAGTGGAAGCAGTATGCGGTTCTATTCCATGTCCACCCTATGTTGAAAACCGTGAGCTCGCGTGTGTTGTATGCACAAAGTAAACAGGCACCATAAATTAACTTAGTATCCCTTTGCGAGTTTGTTCATTCAGTATAGAAAATATTATTACAAATTGTTTAAGGAAGGCAGCACCAAACAGAATCAGCTCAGAAAAAAGAACAGTATGCGGACAAATTAATAGCAGAAATTAATTGAAAGTGAGCACGATTATAGATTGACAGACATACATCTGGTGAATCATTCGTTGTGATCTAAATAAACCCCTGTGGTCAATTTTATAATCACTCATGCCACCGTTGTACTGCATAATGCATCCTTGAAAATCCACCATAGTCAAACGTGTCAGTAGCCGACACATTACCCTTATAGTCATATAGTCGTAACCCGAGATTAAATCGATATCCGAGTGTTGGTTCTGTATGTAATTTGTATTATTGTTGATGCGCCACACCCAGTGCAGTATTACAGTTATCACTCGACTTTTCAGTGCAGTATTACAGTTATCACTCGCTTTCCCAGTGCAGTATTACAGTTATCACTCGCTTTTCCAGTGCTGTATTACAGTTATCACTCGCTTTTCCAGTGCAGTATTACAGTTATCACACGCTTTTTCAGTGCAGTATTTCAGTTATCACTCGCTCTTCCAGTGCAGTATTATAGTTATCACTCGACTTTCAGTGCAGTATTACAGTTATCACTCGCTTTTCCAGTGCAGTATTACAGTTATCACTCGCTTTTCCAGTGCTGTATTACACTCATCACTCGCTTTTCCAGTGCTGTATTACAGTTATCACTCGCTTTTCCAGTGCAGTATTACAGTTATCACTCGCTTTTCCAGTGCAGTATTACAGTTATCACTCGCTTTTCCAGTGCAGTATTACAGTTCTCACTCGCTTTTCCAGTGCTGTATTACAGTTATCACTCGCTCTTCCAGTGCAGTATTACAGTTATCACTCGACTTTTCAGTGCAGTATTACAGTTATCACTCGCTTTTCCAGTGCTGTATTACAGTTATCACTCGCTCTTCCAGTGCAGTATTACAGTTATCACTCGACTTTTCAGTGCAGTATTACAGTTATCACTCGCTTTTCCAGTGCTGTATTACAGTTATCACTCGCTCTTCCAGTGCAGTATTACAGTTATCACTCGACTATTCAGTGCAGTATTACAGTTATCACTTGCTTTTCCAGTGCAGTATTACAGTTATCACTCGCTTTTCCAGTGCAGTATTACAGTTATCACTCGCTTTTCCAGTGCTGTATTACAGTTATCACTCGCTCTTCCAGTGCAGTATTACAGTTATCACTCGACTTTTCAGTGCAGTATTACAGTTATCACTCGCTTTTCCAGTGCTGTATTACAGTTATCACTCGCTCTTCCAGTGCAGTATTACAGTTATCACTCGCTTTTCCAGTGCTGTATTACAGTTATCACTCGCTCTTCCAGTGCAGTATTACAGTTATCACTCGACTTTTCAGTGCAGTATTACAGTTATCACTCGCTTTTCCAGTGCAGTATTACAGTTATCACTCGCTTTTCCAGTGCTGTATTACAGTTATCACTCGCTCTTCCAGTGCAGTATTACAGTTATCACTCGACTATTCAGTGCAGTATTACAGTTATCACTCGCTTTTCCAGTGCAGTATTACAGTTATCACTCGCTTTTCCAGTGCAGTATTACAGTTATCATTCGCTCTTCCAGTGCAGTATTACAGTTATCACTCGACTTTTCAGTGCTGTATTACAGTTATCACTCGCTTTTCCAGTGCTGTATTACAGTTATCACTCGCTCTTCAAGTGCAGTATTACAGTTATCACTCGACTTTTCAGTGCAGTATTACAGTTATCACTCGCTTTTCCAGTGCAGTATTACAGTTATCACTCGCTTTTCCAGTGCTGTATTACAGTTATCACTCGCTCTTCCAGTGCAGTATTACAGTTATCACTCGACTTTCAGTGCTGTATTACAGTTATCACTCGCTGTTCCAGTGCAGTATTACAGTTATCACTCGCTTTTCCAGTGCAGTATTACAGTTATCACTCGCTTTTCCAGTGCTGTATTACAGTTATCACTCGCTCTTCCAGTGCAGTATTACAGTTATCACTCGACTTTTCAGTGCAGTATAAGTTATCACTCGCTTTTCCTGTGCAGTATTAGTTATCACTCGCTTTTCCAGTGCTGTATTACAGTTATCACTCGCTTTTCCAGTGCAGTATTACAGTTATCACTCGCTTTTCCAGTGCAGTATTACAGTTATCACTCGCTTTTCCAGTGCAGTATTACAGTTATCACACGCTTTTTCAGTACAGTATTTCAGTTATCACACGCTTTTTCAGTGTAGTATTACAGTTATCACACGCTTTTCCAGTGCAGTATTTCAGTTACCTCATGCTTTTCCAGTGCAGTATTGCAGTTATTGTACTCTTATGCACCGGAAATATAATACAAAGTATATTTATTACCGTATTACACTCAACTTATGTTGAACTTGGGGACATAGGTGAGGATACTAAATTCTCCATCGTATACATCATCATTCTAAGGAGGCATACCAAAAGGGAAACAACTTTCAAGTATCGTGTGACCCTCTTTATCAATAGTGGTAAGGAGAAGAACTACTAGTATACTATACTCAGTCTTAAATAATTATAATAACAATACAAGACTTTATTTGTGTAGGCAGCTTTCTTGACACAATTGTCAATCCGCCATAAGGCCCTCGTTCTAATCGTATCTTGTATTAAAAATTCATAATAATTGTCAAGTTTGTATTTGTTGATATTTATAGTCTGCTGTACATAATTGGAATAAATTATGTTTGAACTAAACGTGTAACATAATTCATTTTTACTTCGTATAGTTATATCGATCGATTTACAAGTGAATTGACGTCGAACAGGAAATCAAATCATGTGATAAATGAGTACAATATATAAATATGTACTATGAAACAATTAGCGATTTCTACCACGTAGGTTATCACATTGTATCATGGTATAAGCTCGACATTGCACGCGCATTGAATTTACATTAATTTGATTGATCGGGAAACACATATTTACCACAAAATATTATAACTGTAATTTACATGACGACAGTACATGTACTCGAAATAAACAAATGAAATTAGGTTTTACCGAGGTATAGACAGTACTATTGATTGCGACCTGCGAATTGTTGCAGCCCC
Source organism: Spisula solida (assembly GCA_947247005.1). NCBI lineage: Eukaryota > Metazoa > Mollusca > Bivalvia > Venerida > Mactridae > Spisula > Spisula solida. The sequence goes on from OX365956.1 coordinate 40,956,414, forward strand.
AGCAATTACCTGTAACGTCAGACGCTCTGATGATTCATAGCCACATGATTTCAAATGATCTGAGTCAAAATTATCTGTGTGCAGAGTCATGCCTATGGTACAATTTTAACAACTTTGGTATGACCACGATCGTCTGCGCTCCAATTCTTCGTCCATCATTCCGCTACATCACGTCATAACCTTTTCAAACCTTTAAACATCGAGCTTATAAGTAACAAAGTAAAAATAAAAAATGTCATACTTTTTTCAATAACAATCTAGTAACAAGTTTAAAAGTTAAATATAGTTGACATTAGAATACACACAACTTAAAAACCACAATAACATATCGCGCAGGAAAGGCAGCATGCAACATACGTACTACTGTTTACATCCCTTTAAATATTTCTCGTTTATCCTTTCCGCTACCACGATTTTTTGGAGAGCTATGAGAAATTCATATGGTCCCTATACCCCGTCCCTGTGACACTATTGACTTGCAGCACTGATAAAAACTCGATACATCCGGATGCTACACACCTACCTCAAACTGAACGTAGGAAGAATTGTCAAGATTTCGACTAAAGGTCACCGGAAATGACGATGTGACGGTGACCCTTGCGCGAATAACTTTTTTTCTTTAGCTTGACAGGCCTACTTTTTGGCCCCTTTAGGGCATTGATCTTGACCCTTTTGTCTAGCCTTATATTCCTACTATAGAAAAATAAAAACTATAAGTCGCTAAATGTTAATGCAATTCCACAGGGAATCGTACCGCAATGGCGGGTAGGACCAGTAATTTTAGTTTTGGCAAATCTACGGTCAAAGCACTCTTTAAAGGGGTCCAGCGGGCCCAAAAACCTGTTCACGACCCTGGGCCCGTAATATTATTAAGTCTGGGATGCCTGTGTACCCATGACAGCAAAATTTCCGAACTTGGGCATTAAGGTCGAAAACTACGGTAGGCCGAAATGGCCATCCCGGCGAGTCTACATTAGTACGCTATGGTAGCGTAAAGGTTATTAGGTGGTGGGTTTTTTACTGATAAATGTAATGCTATATTGTATATTAATAAAACAGTTTTTGTTCATATTGTATTCATGAACACTTGCAAATAACACGAATCTATTGTTGAGTTATCAAGTTACATATATATAAACCACGTCGGCAATGTTCTCCCGATTTCTTCCGATATCACCCGATTCATCACAATTCCTTACGTTATCACAAACTATCTCATGACTCCACGAAGCTCTCACTAGACCACGAGGATCCTGTGCCCGATGTCCTGATAGTTTATTAATTTCAATCGGAGTAAATCACCGAGGCAAAAAATGCTCAGTGGGACCTAGGCTTAAGTACTACCAAGGCACCGATCCTGTCTCAGCATTGAACTGGTGGTTGAAATACAGCCTTTGTCTCGTCGCCGCCTAGCTGGTGGTGTTGTCAAACAGTTGCCCCTCAATATCATAACGATCAATACACTCTCTTCACAAGCCGGGAATCAGGTTGTGCTACTCATCCTTCATCTGTACTTGTGATCATCAGCATATGCCATCCTGTGCATTTATGATTTCGATATTCTTATTGGACTGCAAGAGTAGTCTGTGTTCGTTATCCATGGTTGTGCAGCTAGGAAGACAGCAATGGTGGTGTTAGCAGACCATCCAGTATAAGTATATACACTTAATCACACTCCTAACACAAACACCTATAGTTCCATAATTTTTCGACTATTAATCAATGGATATATCTAGTTAACATTTAGATTATATATATTTATTTATTTATGCCATTATGAAAGCAATAATATTCTTTGAATGACTCGGATATCTAGAATGAAGATCGGTTCAATATAAATAAACTAAATTATGAGCAATATTGTAAAACGAAAGGTCACCCAAATGACATGTAATATTGCAGGACGGAGCTCCGGCTCATATAGCATATGTAAGACTAGTATTACTGTATAATCGCAACATACAACAGTTGTCGCTTTCATCAAAGTCTTCAAATTTCAATATTATTTAGATTTAAAGTGTTGTGTTTTTTGTTGTTGATTAAGTGAATGTGTTTTTGCGTAAATCTTATTTTACTACGCAAATGAAGTTAAACGAACCCATGAGTCCGTAACAATACGTTATACAATTCACAATGAAGACTTTGTTTGTTCAAAATAAATGCATTTAACTACGGCCTTCGTGATTAATTCCTACGCATATGAACTCTAAACTGTTATCTATTCACCGGTATAGCACGCAAAACATCGCTATATCCTAATTATAGCATAAAAACGGTGATTTTGCCCATACGTTAACGGGACGAATACCATGCGTTTACAAACATTATAGCATAAAAACGGTGATTTTGCCTATGCGTTAACGGGAGGAAAACCATGCGTAAACATAAAGATTCACGCGAAAACGCGCTGTTAACGTCCAGATTTACGTATGCTCATTTCAGGGCCTCACCGACGATAATAAACGATTTTACAGCGTCTTATGAACTGCCGTTCCCATTTTCTTTGTAACTACCAATTAATTTTCTATAAGATTTAAAAAATAATGCATTTAAACAAACCCGCATTTTCAAAGATTTCATGGTATTTGCCGATCCTGGAAGTCGACGTTCCTAACAAAAACTGTTATGACATAACGTTTGTTTTCGCGGCGTTTCGTTTGTTTACGCGACGTCGCCACAAAATCTCCCGCCAAAATGTAATTATTTCGAAATACAAACGCATAAATTGATGTTTTGTATGCTATAATAGCGTTTACGCATGTTTTTTCGTGCTATAACATATGCAGAGTCCTAACGGGCTTGGGCACCAACCGTCCCTCGGGACTCTGCAGATGTTATAGCACGAAAAAGCATGCGTTAACCCTACATAAAGATTCACGCGTTGTTAACGTCCAGTTTTACGTATGCTTATTTCAGGGCCGCGCCGGCGACTATAAACGTTATACAGCGTCAAATGAACAGTTATTCCCATTTATATCTAACTACTCATTAGTTTTCTATAATATTTAAATTATCAATTTAAACAAACCCTCAGTGTCCATGTTTTCTTGGTATTTGCCGATCCCGAAAATCGACGTCCATAACAATAACTGGTATGACGTTACGTTTGTTTTCGCGACGTCGCCACAAAATCTCCCGACAAGATATCATTATTTTGAAATACAAACGCATTAATTGATGTTTTGTATGCTATTATAGCGTTTACGCATGTTTTTTTCGCGTTATAACATATGCAGAGTCCCTCGGGAGCGTTGGTGCCCTCGCCCTGGCGGGCTTGGGCACCAACCTCCCTTGGGACTCTGCAGATGTTCTAGCCCGAAAAAGCATGCGTTAACCCTACAATTAATCAACAAAATAATATACGACTCTAATCGGTTATTTTGTAAAAGGTAATTTATTCACTGAAGAAAAATAGACAATTTGTCAACTAGAATCATCATTTAGGTGCAATTTCAATAAAATGGCATATGTTTACGGGCGTTCAAAATTCCTACAGTAACTGACTATAAGAATTGTAAACAACTTATGTATTTTATAATGGCTATTGTATTCGAGTCAGTATTTTTCCATGGCTATTGTTTGATCGAAAACGGATGCGGAAAATATATAGTTTGATGAGGTTGGTGCATTGTTTTCTGTGTGTCCTCAACTTCATATTCTTCCGTGTTTCAAAAGTTGCATTCATGTGAACAAACTAATCTACAACATCTTAAATTAACAAAGCCACAACTTTAATGATTAATATCTAGACATGAGTCCTTTTCAAAAATGCTATTTAAGTCCAATTAAAACAACAACAGTGATTTGTAGCGTTTAAAGTTAAGGCTAGGAGATAATTCTTAACATGATATATATGAATAGTGCATAGTGTTACTTGCGTCTGATCAAATATGTTTTAATTAATATATTACAAAATATAATTGATTAATGTTCTTTGCATTAGCAGAAGTCATCGAATCGAATGCAATCACAACATTTAAATTAATACTGTTTTGCAACGTGTGTTTCATTATTTGACAAGATGAATTTGGCACACTTACGACGTTATTGTAAACACAAGATGGAATTGGCATGCTCAAAATAGGTTTGACGGCTCCATTGGGTGATCGACAAATCATGTTCTTAATTCGCCTTCGTCACATTGGTTTAATTGAGAATATCAAGGAATAAAGACACACATCGAACCACTTGGAAAACATATCATAATGATATTATTTTTTATTTCATTACACGTCTTTTCAGCAATATTTAGAAATAACTAATTACTAGTAATGTATGCATATAACAATGTGTATTGATTACCAAGGTTAATTGCACGTAGTTAGACAAATGCAAAGATCAAAAACTAGTTCGAAAGGCTGACTGAATATCGGAATTATGCAATAAAGTCTTGTGTGATATACCGGTGAATAAAACAAGTCGGAGTTCAGAGCTAATTACTAATTAAGATACATAATAATAAATCACAATATGTTTTTGCATTTGTTGGCAACGTTAAACTCTGGACCATACAGAAAAAAAGATTGAAATCCTATAATAAATCACAAAGCACGTAGACCTGTCGTTAATTGTTTCTTAAAGAGTTAACAATCTGGGCCCGATCTCCTGTAGCATCTCAATCTGAGCTAAATTTCATCTCAAATATATTCATGTGTATTTAAGTTAATTTCCACAGGAGGCTGGATTCAAAATGGGCATCATGAAACAGAAACATTATTCTGCGTTAATTATAACAATTTTAAGAGCTCTACTTGAGGATTTCTACTTGAGATGCGTTGGGAGATTTGGACCACCTTACCATTCTTTGTCATCCCTAGTATATTTTGATCTAGAACTTTATATAGATTTTGGTTAAGAAATTTATATTCTGTTCAAGCACTTGTTATCACTAGTCAAAATCCCCATTTTGATTTTGTAGATGTACACGTATTTGAGTTGTTAGTATTACATTAAAACAAAATAAATCGTGCATTGTGTAAACACAATGTTTGTAAGGTATGTCCAGAAAACAAACATTTTTTAGGAAGGCCTCGGCCAATGTTGTGTTACTTATAACCAAGTCTTTATCTTTGTAGAATTCACTGTACATCTGCGTATTGAATACGGAACACCATTTCAATGGGAAGGTATTAATTGATGCTTAGTGCATTACGTTAAAATAATGGAATTAAACAAGTACATAACGCCGTGAAAGATGATCAAGACAAACTTGTGGTAAGTGATCGAATTTCTGATTACTTATTCTGCTATATATATGGTTAACGGATTTAAAAACTCGACAATTGGGTGTGTTGGGGTATTTTAAGAAAAGAAATTCCCATAAGGCTAATTCAATGTCGTCATTTTGATACCAAACACAATAAAATCCAACGAGTATTAATTAAATTATCGCACGAATAAGACATTGGTCCAGAAAACAAAAGTAACATGTTTTACGGCGCATTTGTTTTATCGTTGAAGATGACCAGCCTGTATAACAGATCGAATGTTTACGTAAGGCTAACTTCTATATATATAAATTCTTAAATAAATTGAATATGATAAATGACATATCCAACTTTTATGTAATAAGTGTCTAATGTCCATATGACACGGAATCATTGTTGCAGGAAACACATATCGTTGTCTCATAGGCCTGCATAATGTTTTATGATCAAGGGAGGTAACCCTGTAAGAAATAGTGAAAAGAATGCGATTTTTGTTTCTGGATCGACGTATCGATTGTTCTATATATTTGTTAATACTCATCTCATTTTTATCATCTTAGTACAAATGACGCAAATACATTTACCTTTAATCTGCACTAATCCAATACCGGCGTAAACTTGAACTGTCTGCTATAAAACAATATACCCCCAGTGTCGCGTTTTTAAATCCGTTAAGTATATATCGATTGTCCGCTCGTACGTTCATATCGGTTACAAATAATAATTAATCAGTATTAATTAACAGTTCTCTACATGCAGGGGCGGTTAGTGCCACATCTTGCAGTGAACATAACCGTTATCAACGTCATGGGTCATAACAACTTGACCAACATCGAGATGACATTCTTGTATCCTCTTCTAGCTGAGATATCCGTGGGTTTCTGCTACATGTAAATTTGTGACAATCAAGGTGTGACTGATGCGCCTTAATTGATTTTTCTACCAGCTATTGAACGTTCCATGGCGTCCCAATTCAGCTCATGTGTTGCCTAGTTTTTTAAATTGATTTTGTAACTGCCACCGTATGAAATGATGAAGAGATAAATTCTGCAGTCACTGCGAAGACCTTTCTGGAAAAGAGGGCAGCATGAAACATGCTAACAACTTGAAGCTTATTTGTTCCATTGTTGTTTTAAATTGATTTAATAATGTGTCGCCGTATGAAATTGTACTTCATCATGTTTACTTTTCGTGTTTTCAGGATAACAGACACACGCTTGAAACAAAAGAAAGAAAGAAAAGGTCACCCGCAGACTATTATTCGGGTATGTTCTCACCGATATAATCAAAGCACTGTAAGAAGACAATTTACATGTAGATAATCGAACAGAAAAGTCAACACTCAACATAAACCATCGAGCACAGGAAAAATAACAAACACCACATACTTAAAAATGGCACAAACAATACCCAGCGCATCCACAAAATCACGACATCCCATACCGAAAGTCTACCGCCTCAATCAGTCAAACTAAATCCGAGTAAGAATTAGTTGACATGAACTGAACAAGTTATGTAGGGTGCGCTGGTGGGTGTTGTATGAATTTGCTTCTGGCTTGTTTGAGAAATGGAATCGTTATATATACTGACCTATACACCAATATATGAAATATGGAATAAATTAGCTGGGTCCGCATATTTTAGCTAAATTTGGGGCAAACATTGACAGCGAGAACATTGAAGCAACGTTATGGAAACTAGAATAAGAGCATTATAATAAACAAGTTGATATTCATAGTGCGCCGGGGATAACTCGAGTCCTTCTTTACAAATAAAAATGACAATTAAATGTATCTTAGATGACCATTTTTGTTTGATCTTGTGCATAATCACTTTAACAGGATATTTTCTTTCAGACTGCACCCAAAACGAGCACTCAGTCACCTGTGCAGTGTTCATATTACTATTTTCATTTATGAACAAATGCTAGTGTTATCATCATAGGTATTTGCTATTGGGTGACTTCGCTTATGTTATAGTAGTGTTGTTCTTGAAATTTATTTTGCCCGTTTTATGATAAAATAACTCGATTACATTAACAATGCTCATCGATAACATCAAATGCATCAACTTAAGCAGATTAATACAGATGGCTTGCTTTAGATGACCATTGATTCAGGATTGTTTGTAATTGTATGATTTGTGTTTCAGCATTGGGTGGAGCTGTCTATGTGAGATGGGGAAGAACAACATGTCCGTCAGAAAATGAGACAGAATTGGTGTATAAAGGTGATATCACAAATGATAAATATTATAATTCTAGTGAATAATTATACGTGGAAGACCTACACTGAACATATTGGTTAGTTCGCTTGGCTACTATACCATCCGGTTGTCGGCTAACATAATCGTATTGAAACTACGTCAACTGGGTTAAGCCCGGAGATTATGTTCACTAGTTGACGGCTCATGTATGTCGTGCAAAGTACGCCTCCTCGATAACCTAGAGGATGAGCATCAGCTTCGAGTACGGGAGGTATTGGGTTTGACATCAGGCCGCGTAATACCAAAGACGAAATAACAATTGTACCAGTAATTCCCTTGCTAGACGCTTAGCGAAAAGGGAACTGCGTTATCTTCTGTCATTCCCTTGATGGATGACATCAGGAATGTGGTTTCGAGAGTGATTAATATTATTTGAAAATAAAACTTCTTTCACTATTGACCTAAGATTAATTACTATAAACTGACAATTATGTAATGAAATTGTCGCAAAGTGTATTTTACTACCAACAAACGGTTCTTTGATTCATTGTACTTGATTCTACGTAATCTTTATTTCTCATGTTTTATTGTAGGTGTCGCTGGAGGCAGTCACTACACTCACGATGGCGGGGCTACGAATCCACAGTGTCTACCGAATCAGCCAGAGTGGGGACGCTTTGATGACGGATACACAGGCTCGGCGTTCATGCACGGCATGGAATATGGAGAAAACATGGACAATATCATGCAACATTCAAATTTCATGCAAGCCCTACTGCATCAGAACGTGCCTTGTGTGGTGTGTCGAAATAAAGTTCGACCCAGCTCCTTGATGATTCCGGGGAAAGTTAGTTGTTTTGACGGTTGGAAACTAGAATATCAAGGGTACATTATGGCTGGACATTATTGCCACAAAGCCGGAAGTCAGTATCTCTGTGTTGACGAGGATCCGGAAGCTGATCCAGCGGGATATCGTGACGAGAACGGTGCACGATTGTACAGGGTGACAGCAGTATGCGGTTCTATTCCATGCCCACCCTTTGTTGGAAACCGTGAGCTCGCGTGTGTTGTATGCACAAAGTAAACATGCAGACATCGTAAACAACTATAATCACACAACCGCAGGAGAAGTCCTCATCATTTTAGGAGCATCTCCCTTTGATTACCTACCCATGATATAGTACGACCTTGATTGTGTTATATTAAAGCCACATTAAGCCTTCAACGGCTACTTTCAAAAAGCAATAACTTAGTAACATATTTGAAGAGCCATGGAATTAATGGAGTCCCGAAGGTGAAAACACCATAAGATGGAAGAAATTTAAAGGCATTTACAACCACCAGTTGGTTTGTTTACAAAATAATTAATTGTAAACAAAATAAGCACAATTTATAATCTAAGGGAAGCAACTCTTGCATAGTTAGTATTTTGTCGGTCATACATTTTACCAAAATGTGATTTTTGGCATGCTATTTCGACAGATACATCGTCGTCCTAATATCCTGAGATTGTGCAAAAATAATGATTTCTCTTCTTTATCGAAGGCCGTTTTCTAGTTTCTGTCTGTGCAGGGTTATGTCGTAAAACCGGGTTTTACGCATTTTGTGAACATTCTATGCTCGACACAGGCGACATTGTGTACGTGTATTGATAAAAGTTGTATTTTTTATGTATAATATTATATTGTCTTGAAGTGTGCAGTACAAATTAAATGATTGTATTCGGCTTGTTTAAAATATTGGACATAATGCTGAGTTGGGTATATGAGGGCAAGTCATAAAGTAAGATCCCTGTCTTAGATATTCATAGTATAGATGTGAAAGATATTTTTATCGGGTCGAATCCCTTTGATTATAATAGTGTACTATGTCACACAGGTATGTGTAGGCACAGGAACACAATATTTCATCGCCCGTCATTTCATTGAGTTTATATATAAACACTCATTATCAACTCACGAAGAAATCCTGATACAACTGTCATGTGATTTTACAAGCATATTTTGTGTTTCACGTGACAGTTGTTAAGTAATTTCTCGAATCAATAATGCATGTGTATATAAACTCACTGAAACCACAAGCGATACAATCGTGGGTTTCCCGTGCATACGCATACCTGTGTGAGATGTTACACATTATATTTTCGTCTTTCACACGTCCGTTCCTTGTAGAAACTACACCTACCTGGATGACGAAATACCCAAGCTGAATATAATTAACGTCAAAATATCCGTACTATAAAACTTACTAGAATTTTCCAACGAAAATAGAAAAACAAGCCAGTATAAATTGGACATAATTAGTCCAAACTTGAGGCACAATTGACGCCTCATCTCAAACACATTACGTAGTCACACTACTGTTTCTATGAGTGATTAAATGTATATATATTCTACATATTCACCTTGAACGAATCTTAGCAGTTTACAGTAAAACCTCGGTAATACGAGCAGCGATTATTCGAGCAACAGGCCTAATTCGAGCGAATTTCGAAGTCCCTGCGAATTAAATGTATATGGTGATGGTTTGTATTTGGTCTTGTCGCACCTTTTAAAAGGGGACATAAACGGTTCATGGAATACCAAATCGTTCTTTCGCTAGCTTTGGTCCACGTTTCCACATGTAGAGGGAATACAAACGGCGTTAAGATGTTTCGTCTGTACCGTCACTAAGGATGTACTTAAGTTGGTGTGAACTTTATTTTAAAGTACCGTTATGCAATGGGAGTCAACATGTCATATTTCGACGTGGTAAAATGTCTCACAGGAGCTCTAACGTCTTTGCTAACCGGATATGTAGGTATAGGTGTATTGGACTTGCAGCTTTTTTGACAGTTAAAACGTGCATTTTTTAGCGGTTTAGTCTCATTTTCTCGATCAGTTGTGTGTTGGGCATTGTGCCGTGTGAATGTGATCTGTGTTATATATGTTTCAGTATCCGGCTGTTTTAGTTGAGTGCTGCCTTCCCGGTCCGATTTTTCATTATCTTTTTATATAACAGCATGTTATACTTGTATTCAATTACTATATTTCTGTTTAAATGTGATTATGTCACAAACAGGAAGCGTTAATACTAGTATGTCCCTTACATAACAAGGAACATTTGTTTCTGGCCAATATAATGTTGTTTTTGTGGATACTAACATACTGTTGGTTCAATTTTAAAGAGCTCGAAGCCTTTATAAGAGGTCATACTTGAATCTACTTTGTTTACACTATTTAAACAATCGTTGACAAGTGTACTCCGGAAATAGCTCCGTACATAAGCTCTAGTAGTGACACCATTAACCCAAGGACCTTGGGTGGACAATAAGGCCAAACAAACTTCTTCATCACTGTACAAACTATAACATTATATAAACCCTATTCCTTGTGATCAACAGTGTAATGAGACGCTGAGATCAGATCAATTACCTATTCAGTATTCACCGCTTTAAATGGGACGTGTCTATATATAGACCTGTCGCTTTAAATGCTACCTGTGTTAGTGGCGCTATCTACCTGTCTTACGGAAGACTGTTCCTAAATGTATAGACCGTTAGAGACTGTTGCCTTTAGCTGGATGCCTGTGTCTTTGATACCCCGCTGATAGAGGTCGTAGTGCGCTAGACTATCGAATCCAGGAGTATGCAGGTTTGGACGTTTGTACTTGTGGTGATTAACATTCCATGAAACTGAAAAAGGCGTAAACAATAGTAAATGTATACACTATCTCTGTCACAGGAAATAAGAGCATCTGTCATATATTTTGTATCAATTTAATTACGGTCGTATTATTTTTAGGATGACAAATCATCAAACAACCGGATTTTAGAGGTAATATAAAGCACATGGGTTACACGCATCATTTCTGAGAAATACATTTGCGGATACAATTAGTGTCGAATCATAGTGTAACAACTTGGATGAATGGATCACCTATTTTAGGCAATGTCTTAGTTCATATTATTTATTTAGTTATAGAGACGGGTTTGTTCAAGAACGTATCTTTAATTGTTTTCTAGAACCGGCATTATGTGTTTTTCTAAATGTAAGTTGGATTTAGAAATCGGTACAGCATTGTACTAGAACTAGATTTAGAAAAGGATTTAGACTGTAAAGATCGACACATACAACAAATTAAATTAGAAAAATAAAGATATGATCATTATCGTATATTTGTATTAACAATATGTTCATATCAAGCCCCGTTTCTATTGGCGCTCCACAAACAAACATTGCTTTAAGAAGGGCCTCACTTAATGTGGTGTTGCTTATAAACAACTCATCTGTTTACCATGTGCTTAACAACACTATACACGAGCCTCACATTATAATCATATTTAACATTATTACATTGTCCCGCTCATTGAGGACAATAGTCACTTCCATTAAATAAAATAAAACACAAATGGAATTGAAAAAATACGGCATGCTAAGAATGTTTCCGAAACAGAGGACATGTTGGCTTCAGGTTTTGTGGATGTCATCCATGATGTTGTTTATGGCGTTGATGAGTTTGTATTCCGTGGAATATAACGAGGTACGTGACAGAAAGCTAGAGACTCTACGTGTAGAATTTGATGCCTTGGTGGAGAAGCATAAGGCCGTAAAGGATGATCTAGGCAAACTTGTGGTAAGTGATCGAATTTCTAATGACTTATTCTGCTCGCTATATATATATACATGTATATATATCGTTAACGGATTTAAAAAACGCGACACTACGGTGTGTTGGTATATTTTAAGAAAACAAATTCCCATATAGAATGTTTTTGTTAATCGTCAAGGCTAATTCAATGTCGTCACTTTGATACCAAACACAATAAAATCCAACGAGTTTTAATTAAATTATCGCACGAATAAGATATTAGTCCAGAAAACAAAAGTAACATGTTTTATCGTTGAATATAACATGCCTGTATAACAGATTGAATGTTTACGTAAGGCGAGTCTAACTTGTATATATACAAATTCTTAATTAAATTGAATATAATAAATGACATATCCAACTTTTGTGTAATATGTGTCTATATGACATGGAAACATACATCGTTGTCTCATAGACCTTCATAATGTTTTTATGGTCAAGGGGAGGTAACCCTGTAAGAAATGTGGATAAGAATGCGACGTTTGTTTCTGGATCGACGTATCGATTGTACTATATATTTGTTAATACTCATCTCATGTTTATCACCTTAGTACAAAATTACGCAAATACATTTACCATATGCACCATTCCAAAAACCGGCATAAACTTGAATTATCTGCTATAAAACAACATACCCCAGTGTCGCGTTTTTAAATCCGATAAGTATATACTTGTACCGTTTGCCCGCTCGTACGTTCATATCGGTTACAAATAATTATTAATCAGTATTAATTAACAGTTCTCTACAAGCAGGTGAGGTTTGTGCCACATATTGCCGTGAACATAACCGTTATCAACGCCAAGGATGACAACAACTTGACCAACATCGAGATACCATAGCTGTCTTTTGTTGAAGCTTGTCATGTTGACTCGGCGATAGGACATGTGAACGTCTTAGTACAATGTGTTAATATGTCAAACCACATTGTTTACTTGTCAAACTATCATCTGAATATGTCAACCTGCCCTCTATATTGTTAAAATAACGTCTTAAATTGTTAAAAGAGTACAATAATATCTCAAGCCATCGTGTTATACTGTTAAACAACATCGATAAATGGCCAAATCACCATTTGTATATGTCTACGTTACATGTTAAATTGTTGAAAAACGTTTGATAATGTTTGAAGAACGTGTTAACTTCTCAAAGCTTCGTATTATCATGTTGTAAATTGTTAAAATATCATTTGAAGATGTCTATATGCCATGTTAAATTGTTTCAACAACGTCTTAAATTGCCGGTAGGGCATGTACACTTCTCAGTGCAACGTGTTACTATGTCAAGTCGCACTGTTTAACTGTCCAAAGAGAGACAGAGGCATGACCTCTTTCCGCCATCTTTGTTCAATATGCACGCGTGAGGAACTTACGTTATTGATGACGTCATACAAATTTGAACAACACTGTCTATTAAGAAATTCACATGCCTCATTGACATATTGAAATATCGTTTTAACACTATAGCATGGCATGTAGACATTTTCAAATGATATTTTAACAATTTACCATTGCCGTTTAACAATATAACACGTTCTATAAAGAAGTACACATGGTTATTGGACATGATAAGAAGCTTTTTTAACAATTTGACATGTCGTATAGACATCTTCAAATGATATTTTAACAATTTACCACAGTTGTTTAACAATATAACACGTTCTGTTGAGAAGCTGACATGGTTATTGGACATGATAAGGAGCTATTTTGACAATTTAACATAGCTTATAGCATCTTCAAATTAATGTTAACAATTTTTCACTGTCGTTTAACAGTATTACATGTTATGCTGAGAAAATCACATGCCGAATGAACATGATAAGAAGCTATTTTAACAATTTAACATGGCATATAGACATGTTCACAAGATACTTGGACAGTTTAACAGTGTGACTTGACATAAAATAATGTTGCACTGAGAAGTTCACATGACCTACCGACAATTTAAGACGTTGTTGTAACAATTTAACATGTCGTATAGACATGCTCAAATGACATTATAACAATTTAACATGACAAGCGTCAACAAAATACAGCTATGGCGTTCCATACATTTTTGTACCCTCTTCTAGCCGAGATATCCATGGGTTTCTGTTACATGTTAATTTGTGACAATCACTGTCCGTCTGATGCGCCTTCATTGATTTTTCTACCAGGTATTGAACGTTCCATGGCGTCCAAAATCAGCTCATGTGTTGCCTTGTTTTTAAATTAATTTATATCTGCTACCGTATGAAATGATGAAGAGATAAATTCTGCAGTCACTGCGAAGACCTTTCTGGAAAAGAGGGCAGCATGGAACATGCTAACAACTTGCAGCTTATGTGTTCCATTGTTGTTTTAAATTGATTTTATAATTGTCGTCGTATCAAAATGTACTTCAACATGTTTACTTTTCGTGATTTCAGGATATCAGTCACACGTTTGAAACAAAAGAAAGAAAGAAAAGGTCATCCGGAGACTATTATTCGGGTATGTTTTCACCGATATAATCAAAGCGAGAAGATCATTCACATGTAGATACTCGGACAGAGAAGTCAACACTCAACCTAAACCATCGAACACAGGAAACGTAAAACACACCGCATACTTTGTAACAAAATGGCACAAACAATACCCAACGCATCCACAAAATCACGACATCCCATAACGAAAGCCTGCTGCCTCAGTAAGTCAAACTAAATCCGAGTAAGAACTATTTGACATGAACTTGACAAGTTATGTAGGATGCGCTGGTGGGTGTTGTATGGATTTGCTTCTTGCTTGTTTGAGAAATGGAATCGTTATATATACTGACCTATTTTACAAGACACCAATATATAAAATATGGCATCAATAAGCCTGGTCCGTTTCATGGCATATTTTAGCTCATATTTGGGGCAAACATTGACAGCGAGAAAATTGAAGCAACGTTATGGAAACTAGAATTAGAGCATTATAATAAACAAGTTGAAATTTAGAGTGCCCCGGGGATAACTCGAGTCTTTTTTTACAAATAAGAATGACAATTAAATGTATCTTCGATGTCCAGTTTTCTTTGATCTTGTGCATAATTACTTAAACAGGATATTTTCTTCCCGACTGCACCCAAAACGAGCACTCCGTCGCCTGTGCAGTGTTCATATTACTATTTTCATTTGTGAACAAATGCTAGTATTTTCAACAATGGACTTTACTGTTGGGTGACTTCGCTTGTCACGGTTATAGTAATGTTGTTCATGTAATTTAGTTGTCCCGTTTTATGATAAAATAAGTCGATTACATTAACAATGCTCATCGATAACATCAAATGTGGCAACTAAAGCAGATGACTGAGGAATCTAAAAATTATAAAAGTGACCAATGTTGTGAAATAAAAACATTGGCTGATTAACACAGACGGCTTGCTTGGGATGACCATTGACACATGATTGTTTGCTATTGTATGGCTTCTCTTTCAGCATTGGGTGGAGCAGTGTATGTGCGATGGGGTAGAACAACCTGTCCGTCAGAAAATGAGACAGAATTGGTGTATAAAGGTGATATAACAAATGATAAATATTATAATTCTAGTAAATAAATATACGTGGAAGACAAACACTGAACGTATTGGTTGGTTCGCTTGCTACTTCCATCCGGTTGTCGCAAACATAATCGTTTTGAAACTACGTCAAGTTGGTTGAGCCCGGAGATAATTTTTCACTAGTTGGCAGCTCATGTACGACGAGGGCAAAGAACGCCTCCTCGATTACCTAGGGGGTGCACATCAGCTTCGAGTACGGGAGGTCTCGGGTTCGACATCAGGCCGCGTCATACCAAAGACGAAATAACAATGGTACCAGTAATTCCCTTGCTAGACGCTTAGCAAAAAGGGAATTGACTTATCCTCTTCCATACCCTCAAGGCAATGGATAACATCAAGAATGTGGTATCGAGAGTAATTAATATAAGTTGAAAAGAACTTGTTTCACTATTGAACTAAAATTAATTAGTATAAACTGACAAGTCTGTAATGAAATTGTCGCTAAGTGTATTTTACTACCGACCAACGGTTCTTTGATTCATTGTACTTGATTCTACGTAACCATTATTTCTCATGTTTTATTGAAGGTATCGCTGGAGGCAGTCTCTACTCTCACGAAGGCGGGGCTACGAATCCACAGTGTCTACCGAATCAACCAGAGTGGGGACGCTTTGATGACGGATCCACCGGCTCGGCGTTTATGCACGGCATGGAATATGAAGAAAACATGGACAATATCATGCACCATTCAAATGTCATGGGAACCCTAATAGATCAGAACGTGCCTTGTGCGGTGTGTCGAAATAAAGTCCGACCCAGCTCCTTAATGATTCCGGGGAAAGTTAGTTGTTTTGACGGTTGGAAACTAGAATATCAAGGGTACATTATGGCTGGATATTATACCCACAAAGCCGGAAGTCAGTATCTCTGTGTTGACGAGGATCCGGAAGCTGATCCAGCGGGATATCGTTCCGAGAACGGCGTACTATTGTACAGGGTGGAAGCAGTATGCGGTTCCCTTCCATGTCCACCATATGTTGGAAACCGTGAGCTCGCCTGTGTTGTATGCACAAAGTAAACATTCAGACAACGTAAACAATTATAATCGCACAGCCGCAGGAGATGCCCTCATCATTTTAGGAGCATTTCCCTTTGATTACATACCCATGATCTAGTACGACCTTGATTGCGTTATATTAAAGCCACATTTAACCTTAAACGGCTACTTTCAAAAAGCAATAACTTAGTAACATATTTGAAGAGCCATGGAATTAAGTACTTAAGTTGAGTCCCAAAGGTGGAAAACACCATAAGATGGAAATTAAATGCATGTACAACCTCCAGTTGGTTTGTTTACAAAAAAATGAATTGTAAACAAAAAATTCACAATTTATATTCTAAGGGAAGCAACTCTTGCATAATTAGTATTTTATCGTCCATACATTATTTTACTACAGTGTGATTTTCGGCATGCTCTTTCGACAGATGCATTTAATATTCTGTCGTCAATCATTAGTTATTTGTGATAAATATCCTTATGCTTTGTAACTGTTCTATTTACTGGATGATCGAAAAAATGTCTTGTGAGAGATAATGTGGCTTTAACTTACATAAACCATGTACGTGCACCTGTGCCACTGGTACAATTGCTACACTTAATAATCATGTTTTTTTAAACTTATGTTGTACAAACTAAAAACAAATGTACCTTCATTATTCATGACAGTGAACTCTTGAACCATGATAAGTTCACAGTTATCATATGCGTAAATAGCAACCATGTACGTATATTGAACATTCAATCCTCCATTTATAAACTCATGGATTAGATTTTTTTCTCAAGAAATTAAGGCATAATGCCCATGGATCATGTTTACAATTATTATTATAAATATATATTCATGTATAACTACGCATGCAAAGACCACGCACTCACACACACGCACGCACACACGCACGCACGCAAACACGCACGCACACGCTCCCACACACGCACACGCACGCGCATACATATACACATACACATATGATATAAATGTACAGTTCAACACTTTACATGTAGAATATTACAAAATATTTCGTGGTGAGAGGGTATGTTACAACATATTTATTTAAAAAATTTCATTAGAATGCCTGATGTTAGGTTGTATATGGAATAAAACTACATACAGAACACACCCAACGCATTAGTTAAATCATGGTAATAGTTACAAATTCTAACACGAACTGCGGATTAATCCATTAAATATAGAGCAGACCTGGCCATGTATTATTACCCCAATAAAACATGGTATCAAATTGGCTGTTACTATTTACGCTTATTTTTGTGTCCCCTGCCATAACAAATGAGTAGAACATTTCACTTACGGGTTGACTAACATCTATTGGTGAATTTAGTACAGATGTGTTTAAATTGGAGTGTTTGAGACTATATTTATAACGGTTATACTGTTTATCGTAGTTATTGATAGCCCTTCCTCGTATCTCATGGTTTCCAAAGTTCAGGGGAGACAACAAACTGATTTTTGTTTTCACATTGCTCATGACAGATGTGTTTTGAAGTTTTCAATATCCGTTTGACAACGATATGTGCGCACCTTTTCCATGAAAACACTGTAGACAAACGTAGTAACACTCTGTATCAAAAGTTGGTATATCGGTATCCAAAACTGTAATATATCACATGAACGTTCAGATGCTAAATGCATTTATGAATTTCAAACTAATCAAATAAGTGCCAAACAGAACACTCTCAAGTTACCTCTGCATCACAAAGCCCGAGATACGATGTTTCCATTGCTTTGACTATCAACAGTGAAGTTATGTTAAAACTATGTTTAATTGTTTCTACTTTGTCATTGAAACGGATCGCTATCATTTATTTGTGTTAATTTACTTATCATAGAACTTCATAACTAATATTTTGAAAGATGTACAGTTCTATTCAAATTTCAACCTTGTTTTTATTTGCAATGGGGTGTGTATATTGTTCCGAAATAATGTAATCCAATAACATGTTATGGACATTGGTCCAAACTCTACGGGTTAAAGTTTTTTTGAAATGTTCCAGCGAACGAGTATCAGAAACCAATCATTATTATTAATTCTGGTAGGTCTAGACTCTATCTTTTGTTTTTCTGTGTAGTTGAGGAGGATCGAATGCGGAAATTCAACATTCATTTTACCAGTAATAAATAAGAACGAACACATAATTTTGTTCCAATGTAAGCATCAGGAACAGGAGACTCGATGGTTGATACCCATCCAAGACAGCTAGGAGTTGGGCTTTCGGCGGTGAAGTTCATGTTCTCGTTTAGTTATGTGTTGGACATTGTGCCATGTTATTGTGGTGTATGATGTTTTTATGTTTTCTGTGCTGTTTAAGTTGAGTGCTGCCTTCCCTGTCCGATTTTTCTATTATCTTCTTGATACCCGTCCAATACATAGCAATGGCGTTACTTGCCTTATGCTCTCTCGCCATGCATTCGTGTATAAAGACTGTTTGGCCCAGTTGCTGGGCTCTATATACAGTAACTAAAATAAAATATGGGGGGCTCACAGATTGTGTTGTACTGTATGCGTGACATACACCTAACATACAAACACAAAGATCACTAACAGTGTATTCTGAGTGTACTTTTCAAAATGACACATTTTAATTAAAGCCCAAGAACATTTGATAAATTAATATATTACAATATTTGAGAAGGCATACGAGAGGAAGAACGCGAAGTATACGGAGCTACTACATGTAGTACTCAACCAATGTAAACAAATATACTGGCTTACATGGCTGTTCCCTACTGAAGTAGGCGCTCGTGGTTTCTGTTCGCAATATATGTGCCGTCTGATAACAGCGATCGGAACAACCGACAGGGATAGGCGTAGACTTACCCAGAGACTTAGCCAAGCTGTGGTACGTACGTCTAGCTGGCTGACGCTTAGACGTGAGGATAAGAGATAGAAGTTATCGACCTTCACACCGTAAGAACGATGGCCCCACCTGCAATTAGATATCTTAGGCTAAAGGCCGAAATATCGATGAAGTACAGGCGGAGGCTATTACGATCACCACAGACAACATATCAACCATTGGTCCATATGAGGTGCGTTAAAGTCTGTATTAAACTTTATGTGACATTGTACAATGTAGCAAAGACAACAACATGTAGATTAATACACGAAACTCAAGATATTAACTCTGCTGAAAATTGGTTTCATTAAAATCCCAGTAATTATTTTCCCGAAATCAGGGAAATTTTATGATACCATGATTACTATAAATAATAACAAATTTGCAAATTTGCGAAACTCAAGACACGACCCTGCTCGGTTGTGTGATGTCATTATTGTAAAAATCAACATAGTAGTTCGCTAGTGCATTTCATGTCGTCGCAACATGTATACACAGCCATCGCGCAACCATAAGAATTTTTCACAATAGGGAGTAACTGCTGAGTGAGTTAGCAATATAGGTCCACTCGGATATCCTATCTTTACCACTGCATTAATAGATAACCACTCGGCTGGTTAAATGACATTGTACACGTCTAGTACATTATTTCAAACATTTGGACGCCATAAACTGGCGTTAAAGGCATTGGGCAAAATTGCACACATTAGGTCATGTAAAGCATAAAAAAGTGCAACCATGTAAACATAGACATCTGACCACAACATAACAAATCTTTGGAACAAACGAGACATTATAAATATGAATAATTTATGCAGAATCAAAATGAAATAACTTTCTTACATCGACATAAAAGTTAACCCTGAAAGCTCTTAATTCCATATAATCAGGTGCCAAGACCGTGTCAGGGGTGAGCTGCTTTTTGTCGTATAAATGAGAAAGTGATCTTTCAGTAATTTTCACATTAAGTCTAGGAAAACTATTAGGAAATAGTGTTTTCACTGTCAACATGTTCTGTTTCTTACACTGTTCATTTATTGGCTTGTACCCATAACGCATCGGTTTCAGTTAGTTATAATTGAAGGTTTTCTACAGCAGTTAACCCTGAACCATCTATTTAAGGTCTTTGGCAGGGGCTGTTAGTAATAATTAGAAGTTTTCTACAACGGCCAACCCTGAAATATCTATTTAAGGTTTCTTACAGGAGTCGGTTAGTTATAAATTGAAGTTTTCTACTGCGGTCAACCCTGTAATATCTATTTAATGTCTCTGGCAGGAAGTCAGTTAGTTACAAGTGGGAGTTTTCTACTGCGGTCAACTCTGAAATATCTATTAAAGGTTTCTGAGAGGGGTCGGTTAGTTATAAGTGGTAGTTTTCTACTGCGGTCAACCCTGAAATATCAATTTAAGGTTTCTGACAGGTGTCGGTTAGATTTTAGTGGAAGTTTTCCACAGCGGTCAACCCTGAAATATCTATTTAAGGTCTCTGACAGGCGTTGGTTAGTTGTAAGAACCAGTTTTCTATATTGGTCAACCCTAAAAGATCTATTGAAGGTCTCTAACAAAGGTCAGTTTGTTTTAAGTGGCAGTTTTCTACTTCAGTCAACCCTGAAATATCTATTCAAAGTCTCTAACAAGGGTAAGTTTGTTTTTGAACCTGCTTGCGGTGAGTGAGACTTAGTCGCCACTTTTAGTGTATATGTGTGCGTAAGTGCGAGCATGCGTAAGTGCGTCCGTCCGATTTTGTCCGGACAATAACTTATGCTTTAACCAATCTTGATTGTATTAGGCTTGAATGTTCACTTTTGAGGATGAGTGTCATGCACAACCCTCGGGTTCCTATCTCAAAGGTCAAGGTCACTGTTGGTGGTCAAAGATCAAAGTAAAGGTTTCCAGACTATAGCTTTGTTATGCATTGACCAATCTTTCTTATATTTGGAATGAATGTTTATCTCCATGAGGTCGAGTGTTATACCTTACACCCATGTCCATATCTCAGAGGTCAAGGTCACAGTTTGAGGTCAAATGTCAAATTGAAGCTTGTCTGACCATGACTTTGTCATGCAATGACCAATCTTTCTTATATTTGGCATAAATGTTTATCTCCATGAGGCGGAGTGTCCTGCTCAATCCCAAGGTTCAAATCGGCAAGGCAAGGTCACAGTTGGATGTCAAAGGTCAAATTGAAGTTTGGCCGGACCATAACTTCATCATGCTTTGACCAATCTTTCTTATTTTTGGCATAAATATTTACCTCCATGAGGCGGAATGTCATGCCTAACCACCAGGTTCCAATCTCAAAAGGACGATGTCACAGTTCAAAGGTCAAATTGAAGCTTTCCGGACCATAACTTTGTCATGGATTGACCAATCTTTCTTATATTTGGCATGAATGTTATCCTCCATGAGGCAGGGTGCCATGCCCAACTCCCGGGTTCCTACCTTAAAGGTAAAGGTCACAGTTGGAGATCAAAGGTCAAGTTGAAATTTGCAAAACTATTCCTTTGTCATGCATTGACCAATATTAAAATTGGTATGAATGTTAACATCTATCAATTTAAGTGTCATGGGCAACCCCCAAGTTACTCTTTCAAAGGTCAAGGTCAGTGTTGGTGGTCAAAGGTCAAATTAAAGTTTGTACGGATCATTTCTAATTTATACATGGTGGGATAAAATAAACCTTGCACATTTCAGTTTGTGATTTTTTCAACGTGCGCGCCGATCCTCGGCATAATTTGCCCAAGGGCATGAGTTTCTAATTGTTTATCTAGCCTGCGTATAGTATTTCAAGATGACTGACAGTACACAGCAACAAAACAAGTATGTAATAATGAGGAAGAATGTTACCACTCAATGGGTCAGGAAAACAATAGTATTGTACTGCTTGTTGGTTTTTACTGTTTTAATTCCCACTGTATTCAGTTATACGGCGACTTCCCAGTGACTACATGTAATTATCTTGACACCGGGTGAACTATCCAAGTCGATAAAATAGTCATTGTAAATATACTTTGCTTGAAGTTCAGCATAGTAAGTTACATGTTACTGCTGGTTCGCTTAGTATCGTAGGCAGCACAAACGTTTGAATGAGACTGGAGCATAAAATGTTGATGCAACCTTGATTCGATGTTGGTTTTAATGGCATCAGTACGCCACACAGTAATACTTTCAGTGCTTTGATTTCTTGTTTTCTCAAAATATTGATTTTGTACTTACGACCTTCTAATTCTAAGCCAGCGATATATGTTCAGCTTCAGAAACAAGACAGTTATCACCATTAACATAATATATAATGTCTGTGGAATGGTCATGATTCGGGGTATAAAGACTAGATTCGTGGTAGGTGAAAGGTCATCACATTCATATGATACAATAACAAAAACTGAGATATGAGTCATCTCCCAGTGAATAATCAGTTATAGATGCTCGGCAATTTTCATACTCATATACAATATTAGTTTCACTTTCAGTGTTACCTAAAGAGTCTAAATATCATTTGGACCTAAATTATCAGTTTTAGAGGCACAAAACCTATACATTATCTTTACACACATTGTCAGTTAAAGAGTCAATATATATTACATCCTGACAATTATTTTCAGCTAAAGAAATATGAGACGAAAATAAAACATCTTGACAACAATCTTCAGCTAAGTAGACATGACACATATTATAAACACGAGAACTTGATAACAATTCTTGTTCTGCATCTGTTCTATAGATGTAACAATTATCATTTTGACATGCACTTTCGGTTAAAAACACTCTACTTTAGTCACTTTGATACATACTGTCATCTATAGAGTCATGAAAGTTATCATCATGACATAAATTTTCAGGTAAAGAGACGACATGACAAATAACATTCTGACAAACATTTCAATTAATACTTGATAATAATTGATCAGAATATTGTTATGACATAAGGTATTGAGAGTAGGTATAAGACAAGTATCATCATCATTTTATCATAATGTATGAAAGTCCTCGGAGTCCTGACACACATGTAAGCTGTCAGCTCTCAAACTATGGCAATTGACATCCGCAGGTTGACACAATTTATTGAAACTTGAATCACCATAGATCTCATACTAGTGATGCTGATCATATTTGGAGATACTAGTATTACATTTTGCATTTCGAAAATAACGAGTCTGGCTTGGTGATATGATACTTATGTCATACCCTCTCCACTATGTCTACTATCTAATGACAATGATTTAATATGTGAAAGATCATGAAAATAATCTACAAGTTCATTTAACTTATGGTATGATACAGATGTACCATCTACCACGCAGGAACAGGCCTGTAATATAAATAAATAAATATACCAGATTTATTTAGAGCCCTTTTCATGCGAACGCACGTTCAAAGACACTTTACTTTTTTTGCAGCCACAAGTGCGCAGGTGCATCCTCTACCAGTGAAGTAACAGCATGATCTGACCAGAGGGACAGACTGAGAGAAAGCCCCTGAAGGGAGAGAGAGAAGTGCGCCTAGCCGTTATTGCGAATAGACAGCCTGGTTCTTTAATGTGCCCGGTATATAGCACCGGTACATAGCTTCCTGGCACTTCCAGATACTTTGCAGACCACACGGCCAGATAAAGCGGGAAATATTGTAAATATTTCAGAAATGTCAAGTTCCCATGTCAGAGATTGAACCCACGACCTCTGGATTGACAGCCCAGTGCGTTACCACTGGACTAAAACCGCTTATGTAATACGAGTTCATATAAATATTGTATTGACTGTTTCTCGGCCTGTAAGGCTGTCTCTTGTAAGGTTGCCACCAATGGACTCTGGTATTGTAGTTCGCCAGGTATGTGTAGTTTCTGCAAGTAACGGACGTGTGATACACGAACACATTATAATTGAAGCACAATATTTCATCGCCCGTCATTTCATTGAGTTTATATATTAACACTCATTATCAATTCACGAAGAAATCCTGATACAACTGTCATGTGATTTTAAAACCATATTTTGTGTTTCACGTGACAGTTGTTAGGTGATTTCTTGAATCAATAATGAATGTGTATATAAACTCACTGAAACCACAGGCGATAAAATCTTGGGTTTCCCGTGCATACGCATACCTGTATGACATGTTACACATTATATTTTCGTCTTTCACACGTCTGTTTCTTGTAGAAACAACACCAACCTGGATGACGAAATATCCAAACTGAATATTATTAACGTCAAAATCTCCGTACTATACAAACTTACTATAAAATACTCCAACGAAACTAGAAAAACAAGCCAGTGTAACTTGGACATAATTAATCCAAACTTTAGGCACAATTGTCGCCTTATCTCAAGCACAATATTACATAGTCACGCTACTGTTTCTATCAGTGATTACATGTATATATTCTACATATTCACCTTGAACAAATCGTAGCAGTTTACAGAAAAACCTCGTTAATACGAGCAGCGATTATTCGAGCAACCGGCCTAATTCGAGCAAATTTCGAAGTCCCTGCGAATTAACTGTATATGATGATGGTTTGTTTTTGGTCTTTTGCACCTTTTAAAAGCACAGGTAACTGTATCATTAATAAACAGTACCTAAAAAATTTAAAAAAAAATGTTTTTGTTAAATTTAGAATTCCTGTACAAGGTATATTTCCCGGAGAAGTGATCGTACAGTCACTGGCTGTATTTTGTTTTTTTCATAATTTAAAGCATTTACGGCATTAATCATCTATTTAAAGCTGTGGGCGATCAAAAACATCTTTGTGAATCGAAAGCATTCGAAAACATGCTTAAATTTACCTTCGTACGATATTATTCATTGTTTAAACTTTGATTATATTTTTCGAGGGCGAAAAACGCTGTAGGAACGGCTGTAATGGTTTTTAGTGTGTCTGACGTGTATTTCGAACGTATATTTTATAACGGTCGTTTTCATTGGCGTAGTATACATCGTTTGTACGCTGGTAACCAAGTCATGGGAAACCCTAATGAAAATCGTTGTTACAAAAAGGAAATCACGCGCATCATTCGGAACGTTCGGACAAACATGGAGTCATTTTGACATTTAAATATGCGAACGATTCGTTTTTCGGCTTACACGTATACATTCACTGAAGTGAACATGTGTCAACCAGGTAAATCTGTTCCAACTTTTTCGTTCTTTAATTTTACCGCATTATTATGTTTCTACACAACGGTAAATTCGACATATGTTGGTGATTTCCTCAATATTTCCGTTTTTTTGTTTTTATTGAGTCCACCCCAGTGACCGGGTGGACACCGTGATACGTGTTTATGGCATAACTGTTTAACTACTTGACCAATTTCGATGGGATTTCGCATGAAAGTAGTTATAGTCATGTTTTTTACGAATATAATTACTTTATGAAGATATCGAAAGCCAATTCTTGTTTTTTATACCTGGTCAATTCATTTTTTTAGGTACTGTTTATTAATGATACAGTTACCTGTGTTTAAAAGGGGATATAACCGGTTCATGGAATACCAAATCGTTCTTTCTCTAGCTTTGGTCCACGTTTCCACATGTAGAGGGAATACAAACGGCGTTAAGATGTTTCGTCTGTTCCGTCACGAAGGCTGAACTTAAGTCGGGGTGAACTTTATTATAAAGTACCGTTATGCAATGGGAGTCAACATGTCATATTTCGACGTGGTCAAGGTAAAATGTCTCACAGGAGCTCTAACGTCTTTGCTAACCGGATATGTAGGCATAGCTTTATTGGACTTTCAGTTTTTATACAGTTAAAACATGACTTTTCAGAGGTTGAGTCTCATTTTCTCGATCAGTTGTGTGTTGGACATTGTGCCGTGTGAATGTGATCTGTGTTATTACTGTCTCAGTATTCGGCTGTTTCAGGTGAGTGCTGCCTTCCCTGTCTGGTTTTTCATTATCTTTTTATATAACAGCATTGCATATCCAATTACAATTGATATATTTCTGTTTTAATGTATTAAGGGCATTCAGCATTTTGGTTGCTGAAACTAATTCATTCTACTTTTCGCCAGCTTAGACTAGGGCATATATTTACTTGTTTAGTTGGACAATGTGTCTTGTGCTCGGTTGGTTCAGGTAAGTGCTGCCTTCCCGTCCGACTTAATATTATCGTTTTAATGTATTTATGTCACAAACAGGAAGCGTTAATACAAGTATGTCCCTTTCATAACAAGGAACCTTTGTTTCTGGCCAATGTAATGTTGTTTTCGTGGATACTTACAAACTGTTGGTTCAATTTTAAAGAGCTCGAAGCCTTTATAAGAGGCCATACTTGAAGCTACTTTGTTTGCACATTTTAAACAAGCATTGACAAGTGTACTCCGGAAGTAGCTCATAATCTCTAAAAGTGACACCATTAACCCAACTACAAGGACATTGAGTGGACAATAAAGCCAAACAAACTTCTTCATCACTGTACAAACTATTACATTATATAAACCATATTTCTTGTGATCAACAGTGTAATGAGATGCTGAGATCAGATCAATTAACTATTCAGTATTCGCCGCTTTAAATGCTACCTGTGGTAATGGTGCTATCTACCTGTCTTACGGAAGACTGTTCCTAAATGTATAGACTGGTATAGACTGTTGCCTTTAGCTGGATGCCGGTGTCTTTCATCCCCCGCTGAAATAGGTTGTAGTGTGTTAGACTATCGATTCCAGAAGTGTGCAGGTTTGCAAGTTTGTACTTGTGGTGATTAACATTCCATGAAACTGAAAAAGGCGTAAACAATAGTAAATGTATACACTATCTCTGTCACAAGAAATAAGAGCATCTGTCATATAATTTGTATCAATTTAATCACGGTCGTATTATGTTTAGGATGACAAATCACCACACAACCGGATTTTAGCGGTAATATAAAGCACATGGGTTTACACGCATCATTTCTGAGTAATACATTAGCGGATACAATTAGTGTCGAATCATAGTGTTAAACATGTGTTGTTTTCTGTTCTATAACTGGGCAGGTATAATTAGTTTTACAGTACAAACTTAATAACTTGGATTAATGGATCACCTATTTTAGGCAATGTCTTAGTTCATATTATTTATTTAGTTACGTGTATATAGACGGGTTTGTTCAAGAACGTATTTTTAATTGTGTTCTAGAACTGATAGTATGTGTTTTTCTAAATGTAGGTTGGATTTAGATATCGGTACAGCATTGTACTAGAACTAGATTTAGAAAAGGATTTAGACTGTGTAGATCGACACATACAACAAATTAAATTAGAAAAATAAAGACATTATCGTATATTTGTATTAACAATATGTTCAAATCTAGCCCCGTTTCTATTGGCGCTCCACAAACAAACATTGTTTTAAGAAGGGCCTCACTTAATGTGGTGTTCCTTAAAAACAACTCATCTGTTTATCATGTGCTTGATAACAACACTACTACACACGCCTCATAGTATAAGCATATTTAACATTCTTACATTGTCCCGCTCATTGAGGACAATAGTTCACTTCCATTAAATAAAATTTAAAAAATGGAATTGAAAAAATACGGCATGCTAAGAATGTTTCCGAAACAGAGGACATGTTGGCTTCAGGTGTTGTGGATGTTATCCATGATGTTGTTTATGGCGTTGATGAGTTTTTATTCCGTGGAATATAATGATGAACGTGACAGGAAGCTAGAGACTCTACGAGTAGAATTTGATGCCTTGGTGGAGAAGCATAACGCCGTGAATGATGATCTAGGCAAACTTGTGGTAAGTGATCGAATTTCTGATGACTTATTCTGCTATATACGTGGGGTGATCAAAATGAAATGAGACAAATGCTATAATTTGTAAAGTTTACGTGTTTTAACCATACACATATCATATTCGTTTAGGTGCATTTAATGCCGATTTGTACGTGTGAAATATAATATTCTACTTTAAGTATTGATTTTTTAATCGAACGCAAAGTATAAGTTGTTTCGCTATGTCGCCGCATATCTAAACGTCGTCAGTTTTCGCCGTATAATATGGAAAAGCATATGACTAATATTTTATTAAATTTATTTACATGACGTCAAAACATTGAATAACCGTGAATTAAAACGGTTTTGATGTAAGTGTGCCTGTTTTTAATAAATGACGTGAAAAGTAACAGTACCGTCTTAAAAACCACGTCATATTTCGGCAAAAAATCACAGCTTGAAACATATACAGGTTTTGACAAACTAGGAGAAAAGACTAAGATTTAAAATGATGAAATGGAGATCGGAAGGGAAGTCTAAGGCAGAAGTATACTTATATATCGTTAGTACACAATATTTTGTGGCGGAAAATAAGCTTCATTATATCAAGCAGAGGCCCAAAATGCATTAGATGGGCGTTCAATTTTGGATGCCGCTCGCCAAAACGGACATTATACGCGGATGTCGACTTTAGAAAGATAATGATGGAATAATAATTTAACATATTCGACAGTCGTGATATTTTATTACAACTGAACTGTTTTTATATAAACAAACTCTCTTTCATGCTAAATACTGAATAAATTGCAATTATATGCAATACGTTTAGAGATACAAACTATTTATTTGATCATTGTGACTTGCGAATAGTTACCGTTTACGTACATGACGTCATTGGCGTCAATTTTGTGCGGCGAGTCGCTGTACCTAAATTTGCGAAAACGCTGATATCTATTCAAGTAATAAATAAACAAATATGAAACTCAGCAGACAGAGAGAGGATATATTTTGTAATAAGCACACAACTTTTCTTATTTATATCCGTATGCAGTGTTATCATACAGCGTTTGTCTCATTTCTTTTTGATCACCCAACGTATATGGTTAACGGATTTAAAAACGCGACACTTGGGTGTGTTGGTATATTTCAGGAAATCAAATTCCCATAAAACATGTATTTGTATATGCGTCGAGGCTAATTCAATGTCGTCATTTTGATACCAAACTTAATAAAATACATCGAGTATTAATTAAATTTTCGCACGAATAAGATATTGGTCCAGAAAACAAAAGTAACATGTTTATCGGCGAATTGGTTTTATCGTTGAAGATGACCAGCCTGTATAACAGATCGAATGTTTACGTAAGGCTATTCTAACTTCTATATACAACTTCTAAATTAAATTGAGTATAATAAATGGCATATCCAACTTGTATGTAATATGTGTCTATAGGACACGGAAACATTGTTGCAGGAAACATACATCGTTGTCTCATAGACCTGCATAATGTTTTAATGGTCAAAGGGAGGTAACCCTGTAAGCAATTTTGATAAGAATGCGACTTTTGTTTCTGGATCGACGTATCAATTGTCCTATATATTTGTTAATACTCATCTCAATTTTATCATCTTAGTACAAAATGACGCAAATACATTTACCTTTAATCTGCACTATTCCAATACCGGCATTAACTTGAATTGGCTGCTATAAAACAACATACCCCAGTGTCGCGTTCTTAAATCCGTTAAGTATATATCGATCGCTCACTCGTACGTTCATATCGGTTACAAATAATTATTAATTAACAGTTCTCTACAAGCAGGTGCGGTTTATGCCACATCTTGCAGTGAACATAACCGTGATCAACGCCAAGGATGATAACAACTTGACCAACATCGAGATGACATTCTTGTACCCTCTTCTAGCTGAGATATCCGTGGGTTTCTGCTACATGAAAATTTGTAACAGTCAATGTGTGTCTGATGCGCCTTCATTGACTTTTCTACCAGCTATTCAACGTTCCATGGTGTCCAAATTCAGCTCATGTGTTGCCTTGTTTTTAAATTGATTTTGTAACTGCCATCGTATGAAAATAATGATGAAGAGATAAATTATGCAGTCACTGCGAAGACCTTTCTGGAAAAGAGGGCAGCATGGAACATGCTAACACTTGCAGCTTATGTGTTCCGTTGTTGTTTTAAATTGATTTTATAATTGTCGTCGTATGAAAATGTACCTCAACATGTTTACTTTTCGTGATTTCAGGATAACAGTCACATGTTTGAAACAAAAGAAAGAAAGAAAAGGTCATCCGGGGACTATTATTCGGGTATGTTTTCACCGATATAATCAAAGCACTGTAAGAAGATAATTTACATGTAGATACTCGGACAGAGAAGGCAACACTCCACCTAAACCATCGAGCACAGGAAACGTAAAATACCATATACTTTGTTACAAAATGGCACAAACAATACCCAACGCATCCACATAATGACAACATCCCTTACCGAAAGTCTGCCGCCTCAGTCAGTCAAACTAAATCGGAGTAATTAAGATCTAGTTGACATGAACTGAACAAGTTATGTAGGATGCGCTGGTGGGTGTTGCATGGACTTTCTTCCTTGTTTGACTGAGAAATGGAATCGTTATATATGCTGACCATTTACAAGACACCAATATATAAAATATTGCATCAATAAGCTGGGTCCATTTCATGGCATATTTTAGCTCAAATTTGGGGCAAACATTGACAGCGAGAAAATTGAAGTAACGTTATGGAAACTAGATTAGAGCATTATAATAAACAAGTTAAAATTTATAGCGCGCTGGGGATAACTCGAGTCCTTCTTTATAAAAAAAAATTACAATTAAATGTATCTTCGATGACCATTTTTGTTTGATCTTGTGCATAATCACTTTAACAGGATATTTTCTTTCAGACTGCACCCAAAGACAGCACTCAGTCGCCTGTGCAGTGATCATATTACTATTTTCATTTGTGAACAAATGCTAGTGTTATCATCGGGGGACCTTACTATAGGGTGACTTCCTTTGTATAATAGTAATAGTGTTCATGTAATTTATTTTGCCCGTTTTATGACAAAATTACTCGATCACATTAGCAATGTGCATCGATAACATCAAATGTGGCAACTTTAGCAGGTGACTGAGGAATAAACGTTATAATCTAAACAATTATAAAAATGGCCAATGTTGTGATACGTATAATAACATTGGCAGATTAAAACAGATGGCTTGCTTGAGATGACTATTGATATGTATTTACTTTTTATTCAGTTTCAAAAAAATATAGATACGAGGGTTGTTCCATATGTATTGTCACTTGGGTCACAAATAAAAAAAATTCGTTGATATCTTTAAATCTTTATACATTTCTAGAACCATCAAGACTTCCGCGATATTTCGTGAAAGAATCAATAAAATTTAATTACCGGAATGTTGTTTCTGTTGTCTTTTCAAAGGACTAGTAATAGACACTGCGACTTTGTTCGAATAACTGTCGATTAAAACTTCCTTTCGGGAAATATTCTTATTCCACAACTATCATACCGTAAATATTGTAAATTCCTTCCATAAAAACATGATTTGCTATACTTGATTGCCATTTTTAACAAAATAAGAGCATTTCAAAGTCGCAAAAATAAGTGTCAAAGTTAGTCAAAAAAGCATGCTACTTTTCATGAAAATTTTCGATTAGTTTAATTGATTGGAATTTGACATATCATACAGATATGTAAGCCACTGACCATCAACATTGATTTTTGGGAGGAATTTGCGATCAAAGTACAATTGATATGAAGTTATCGGCGCGTGAAACAACAAGCATCATTTGGTATAAATTAGAGTGATCTCCTTTGTTTTGACCGTCTTACTCGTAGACAACAAATAATTTCATTTTGATTTAAAGTTCTAATGGAAGTATATAAAATGCAGTTTAAAGAATACTGACATTTACTTTTCTAAACAACTACTGCAAAGATGACACAAATGTAGCTTAAAATTAACATAAGGCCAGTGTACTCGAGCATACCCTCTTCTAAGTTCAATAAATTACTTAATTGTTGACGAAAGGCTATGTAATTTTCCAGATATAGAATAGAAACATGCACCTTTTAGACAGTCATCGTAGAATCCTTCTAAATATTGCCATAGAAAAATGCAAAGGACAGTAACAATACATATGGAACACCCCTCGTACACCAAAAACAGTACAATGCACACTATAACAACAATTAACACAAACTATGTAATATTTGTTTGGCATAATTGTCATATACATGTAGTTATTAGTTATAAGTGTACTAAATTGCTTTTTCAAGAAGGTTGTTTAATCTTTGATCGGAAGAGGAAAGAATAAACGACAAGGGGGGATAGAAGAAAAAAGAGGTAGAAACAAAAATGTGAAGAGATGACCATTGATACAGGTTAAACCTTGTTTGTCTGTAACTGTATGATTTCTATTACAGCATTGGGCGGGGCTGTCTATGTAAGATGGGGAAGAACAACGTGTCCGTCAGAAAATGAGACAGAATTAGTGTATAAAGGTAACATATAACAAATGATATAATTAATAAATATACTTTGATGGCATGGACGTATGACACCTTCACTGGTCACATTGGTTGGTCCGCTTGGCTACTGTCATCCGATTGTCAGTTAACATAGTGGTTTTAAAGTATTCCACATACAAACACAAGATAATGATATGTACCGGAATCGAACCTGACCCTTCTTGAATACTTTCCTTTGCTATGTATGAGCGAGCTAGAAAGCAAACATGTGTCAAGAAGTTGCAACCGTTCAAACTTTAACCGATGATGAAAACGAAATACCAGCGGATACTTTTAAGTACTTTTAAGTGAAGGGTCCCACACGTTTAGTTCAGCAGCTAGCGTATACGAGATTGTAGGTACTAACTAGCGCCTAGGAGCCATCGTGAGAAGTTCCTTTGAAGTGTGTTTTACAAACCAGCACCGCATTGCACACCCGTATTAGCAGACATATCAGTAACCAATAGTTCACGGAAACGTCACGAGGATCTAACCCAAAGATTAATTTCACAGTCCCTCAATCGGAACGGTCCGTACGGCATTTTTACGGGATAAAATACCTCGGATGTATCAAGCGTATGAATCCAGCAGCGATCTTTCTTAAATCCTATGCAGATGAAAATAGACCGAAGAAAATAGACCGTAACTTATCAGCAGCGGAAATATCAAAAGATGTTTTATTGATTAAACAATACAATTTCGCTAAACTCCTTGAGCATAACACGCAGCTACGCATCGCTTGCTTGATGGGCGTGTAATCCATTGAAGCACTGTTTAAATCTGTCATGATGACGTCATGGCGAAAGACGTTGAAAAATGGCGACGTTCTATTTACCCACGAGAGATAATTCGTAGAGATTGTCCGAGGTGTCCCGGTTGACAGTCCCTTTGTCAGTCTTGCATAAAGGCTCATGTATGGCGAGGGCAACAAACGACAACTCTGCTATGAGATATATGTCAGTCTTGCACTAAGGCTCATGTATGGCGAGAGCATCGAACGACAACTCTGCTATGAGATTTATGTCAGTCTTGCATTAAGGCTCATGTATGGCGAGAGCAACGAACGACAACTCTGTTATGAAATTGACGCCAATAACGTTTATCTATCAGCAAACAGTTTCTTGATTAATTGTACTTGATTCTATGTGATTTTATTGTACATGTTTTATTGAAGGTATCGCTGGCGGCAGTCATTACACTCACGAAGGAGGGGCTACTAATATACAGTGTCTACCGAATCAACCAGAGTGGGGACGCTTTGATGATGGGTCCACGGGCTCGGCGTTCATGTACGGCATGGAATATGAAGAAAACATGGACAATATCATGCACCATTCAAATATCATGAAAACCCTATTTAATCAGAACGTGCCTTGTGCGGTGTGTCGAAATAGAGTTCGACCCAGCTCATTGATGATTCCGGGGAAAGTTAGTTGTTTTGACGGTTGGCAACTAGAATATCAAGGGTACATTATGGCGGGATATCATACCCACAAAGCCGGAAGTCAGTATCTCTGTGTTGACGAGGATCCGGAAGCTGATCCAGCGGGATATCGTGACGAAAACGGTGCACTATTGTACAGGGTTGAAGCAGTATGCGGTTCCCTTCCATGTCCACCCTATGTTGGAAACCGCGAGCTCGCGTGTGTTGTATGCACAAAGTAAACATGCAGACCTCGTAAACAATTATAATCACACAGCCGCAGGAGAAGTCCTCATACTTTCAGGAGCATCTCCCTTTGATTACCCACCCATGAGTCTAGGACGACCGTGATTGTGTTATATCATGCCACATTAGGCCTTAAAAGGTTATTTTCAAAAAGCAATAACTTTGTAACATATTTGAAGAGCTATGGAATTTAGTACTTTAGTTGAGTCCCAAAGGTGGACAACACCATAAGATGGAAGAAAATTAAATGCATGTACAACCTCCAGTTGGTCTGTTTACAAAATAATGAATTGTAAACAAAAAATGCATAATTTATAATCTAAGGGAAGCAACTCTTGTATAATTAGTTTTTGGCGTCCATATATTTTACTACAATGTGATTTTCGGCATGCTTTTTCGACAGATACATTTAATATTATGTCGACATTCATTAGTTATTTGTGATAAATATCCTTATTCTTTGTAACTGCTCTATTTACTGGATGATCGAAGAAAATGTCTTGTGAGAGATAATGTGGCTTTAACTTACATAAACCATGTACGTGCACCTGTGCCACTGGTACATTTGTTACACTTAATAATCATGTTTTTTTAAACTTATGTTGTACAAATAAAGAAGGGTACCTTCATTATTCCATGACAGTGAACTCTTGAACCATGATAAGTTTGCGTAAATAGCAACCATGTATATTAAACATTCACTCCTCCATTTATAAACTGATAAATTAGAGATTCTAGCTTATTTTTGTGTGTCCCCTGTCATAACAAATGCGTAGAACATTTCACTTACGGGTTGACTAATATCTATGTTCAAATTGGAGTGTTGGAGGCTATATTTATAACGGTTATCATACAGTTTATCGGATTTATTGATAGCCCTTCTTATTCAATGACGTAGAACGTCGCTGGATTGTCAAAACCTCGTATCTCATGGTTTCCAAATTTCAGGGAGACAACAAACTGATTTCTTTTTTTTTACATTGTTCATGACAGATGTGTGTTGAAGTTTTCAATATCCTTTTGACAACGAAAGGTGTGCACCTTTTTCCATGAAGACACTGTAGACAAATGTAGTGACACAAAAGTTCGTATTTCGGTATCCAAAACTGAACGTATATCACATGAACGTTTAAATGCTAAATGCATTGATGAATTTCAAACTAATCAAATTAGTGCCAAGCAGTCGTATCAGGTCGAGATACTGTATTTTGATACCAACAATATACAATGTTTTAGGCTGTATAGCTATTACGAGGTTCTGAAAGTGTCATATGACAAATATCTAAGAAACTTACTGGTGCAGGGCTACGATATGTTTACATAAAGCGCAAAACACTCTCAAAAAGATTATATTCAGTCAGACAGGGAAGGCAGCACTCAACTTAACCAGCCGAGCACAGAAAACATTAAAACACACAAAGTACATTGCCCAACTAAACAAGCGCAGATCCGCCCAAGTCCAAGCCGTCGAAAAGTATAATAAATTATAACTAGCTGAATGACCCAGTAGAAAAGATTCAGCAACCAAAAGGCGGAATGCCTACGCTGACTGACCTAGTTACAACAGTAAAACTGCTGAACTACATAGTTATAGCAGCCTATAAGCTCAAAAGTTAAATAACAGTATTAAAACGTTGAAAGGTCCGTATAGTCGGATGACCTACTTAGTCCGAGCTATCGAAAATTACAATAAATTCTAACTAGCTGAATGACCCAGTTTCCACGGCAAAAGACTATAATGCCCCGCTTTAGCTGTAAGAAATCTTAAAACGAAGAAGTGCCCAACACACTACCGACCAAGAAAATTAAACGCCCCTTGTCTCATTGTTTAAAAACTGAATAGAACAGATTCAGCAAACACAAGGCAGAAGCCCACGCTGA
Source organism: Spisula solida (assembly GCA_947247005.1). NCBI lineage: Eukaryota > Metazoa > Mollusca > Bivalvia > Venerida > Mactridae > Spisula > Spisula solida. The sequence continues at coordinate 40,992,690 of OX365956.1, forward strand.
ATGACCTAGTTACAACAGTAAAACTGCTGAACTACATAGTTTAAGCAGCCTTTAGTCTCAAAAGATAAGTAACAGTATTAAAACGTTGAAAGGCCCGTACAGTCGGATGACCTACTTTCAATTGGTAAAATGACGTTATTGAACTAATCGAGATATGACGTAATGAACAAGTCATTAAGAATTGCAAGCAATACAGAAGGTAACCTCTGCATACCAAAGCCCGAGATACGATGTTTCCATTGCTTTGACTATCAACAGTGAAGTTATGTTAAAACTATGTTTTATTGTTTCTACTTTGTCATTAAAACGGATCGCTATCAGTTATTTGTGTTAATTTACTTATCACAGAACTTCATAACTAATATTTTGAAAGATGTACAATTCTATTCTAATTTCAACCTTGTTTTTATTTGCAATGGGTCTGTATATTGTTCCGGAATAATGTAATCCAATAACATTTAATGGACATTGGTCCAAATTATACGGGTTAATTTTTTTTAAATCTTCTAACGAAAGAGTATCAGAAACCCATCATTATTATCTGGCAGGTCTAGACTATTATCTTTTGTTTATTTTGTGTAGTTGAGGAGAATCGAATGCGGAAATTCAACATTCATTTTACCAGTAATAAATAAGAACAAACACATAATTTTGTTCCAATGTAAGCATCAGGAACAGGAGACTCGATGTTTGATACCCATCCAAGACAGATAGGAGTTGGACTTTCGGCGGTGAAGTTCATGCTCTCGTTTAGTTATGTGTTGGGCATTGTGCCGTGTACTTGTTGTATATGATGTTTTTTATGTTTTCTGTGCTCGGCTGTTTAAGTTGAGTGCTGCCTTCCCTGTCCGATTATCTATTATCTTCTTTATACAAGTCCAATACTAGTACATAAATGGCGTTAATTGCCTTTAGCTCTCTCGCTATGTGCTCGTGTATAAAGACTGTTTGGCCCATTATCTTGGCTCTATATAACTAAAATAAAATATCAGGGGCTCACAGACTGTGTGGTACTGTATGCGTGACATACACCTAACCTACAAACACAAAGATCACTAACAGTGTATTCTTAGTGTACTCTTCAAAACGACACATTTTAATTAAAGCCCAAGAACATTTGATAAATTATTATATTACAAAATAATGATTACGGTTTAACAGCAATAAATAACGATTCGGTTAGTGTCAATATATTGACATTGTACTGAGGTCAGAGTCAGGGAAGTAACTCATCATGATAGAGCTAACGGTGCCTTGGGAAACACGATGTGAGGAGGCCGCGAAGTATACGGAGCTACTAGTACTCAAACAATGTAAACAAATTGAATGGCTTACATGGCTGTTCCCTACTGAAGTAGGCGCTCGTGGTTTCTGTTCACAATATATGTGCCGTGCCGTCAGATATGTGCCGTTCAGCGATCTGAACTACCGACAAGGATAGGCGTAGACTTACCCAGAGACTAAGCAAAGCTGCAGAGCGGGCGTCTAGATGGCTGTGGCTTAGGCGTGAGGATAAGAGCTGGAAATTATCGACCTCCACACCGTAAGAACGATAGCCCCACCTGCAACTAGATATCTTAGGCTAAAGGCCGAAATATCGATGATGTGCAGGCGCCTAACTGAGGATGGAGGATGATTGGCAGGCTATAAGTGCGTCTGTCCGATTTTGTCCGGACAATAACTTTGTTATGCTTTAACCAATCTTGATTATATTAGGCTTGAATTTTCACCTCCATGAGGATGAGTGTCATGCACAACCCTCGGGTTCCTATCTCAAAGGTCAAGATCACAGTTGGTGGTCAAAGATCAAATTAAAGGTTTCCAGACTATAGCTTTGTTATGCATTGACCAATCTTTCTTATATTTTGCACGAATGTTAATCTCCATGAGGTCGAGTGTTATATCTTACACCCAGGTTCATATCTCAGAGGTCAAGGTCACAGTTTGAGGTCAAATGCCAAATTGAAGCTTTTCCGACCATGGCCTTGTCATGCACTGACCGATCTTTCTTATATTTGGCATAAATGTTTATCTCCATGAGGCGGAGTGTCCTGCCCAACCCCAAGGTTCTAATCTGCAAGGCAATGTCACAGTTGGATGTCAAAGGTCAAATTGAAGTTTGGCCGGACCATAACTTTGTCATGCTTTGACCAATATTTCTTATTTTTGGCATAAATATTTACCTCCATGAGGCGGAATGTCATGCCTAACCACCAGGGTACTGTTTTACTAACAATGCGTAAATGTCGCGTAAGTTTACGGATATATTTGTCACTTACGCAAATCCTTAAGTGTGTTTTACTAATCGATCGCAAGTTGTTGCATTCATTTACGTAAAAATATTGAATATTGAACATAGACCGGGCCACAATATTACCAATATAACGGGAACCAGAATGAATAAATATACAGAAAAGCTCGATAAGTTTTGATGATTAAACATGTTTTTATTACTAATCACCGTCTATAACAACAAGTGACGGTCAAAAATCATCAGTGCGTGGCAAAAACTCCTCACTACGTTCATATTTGCAATTTACGGTCACTCGGACCTTGCGTAGAATTACGCCAAAACTTACGACAAAATATGAGAAAAAATATCTTAGTAAAACGCATTTGCGCAAATATTATTGACGTACGCAATATTTACGGAAAACTTAGTGTTACGCTAGCGTAAATGCTTTGATAAAACAGTACCCAGGTTCCTATCTCAAAAGGTCGATGCCTTAGTTAGAGATCAAAGGTCAAATTGAAGCTTGTCCGGACCATAACTTTGTCATGGATTGACCACTCTTTCTTATAATTGGCATGAATGTTATCCTCAATGAGGCAGGGTGTCATGCCAATCCCCCGGGTTCCTATCTCAAAGGTAAAGATCACAGTTGGAGATCAAAGGTCAAGTTGAAATTTGCCAAACTATTCCTTTGTCATGTATTGACCAATCTTAAAATTGGCATGAATGTTAACATCTATCAATATGAGTGTCATGAGCAACCCTAAGTTCTTCTTTCAAAGGTCAAATAATTAAAGTGGGTACGGATCATTTCTTATTTATACATGGTGGGATAAGATTAACCTTGAACATTTAAGTTGGTGTTTTTTTCAACGTGCGCGCCGATGCTCGACATAATCTGCCCAAAGGCATGAATATCTAATTGTTTATTATTATTATTATTATATATTTATATAGCACTTTATCATGTAGTTACACGTTCAAAAGTGCTTTACAATCACATTTGAGACATGGTTAAAACAATTTTACATAGATATATGCATGCAAACATAACAACAAATGTATATATATATATTAAAGTTTAAGGCTAAAATCCTCCCAAATACCCCCTAAAATGGGTGTTTCAAGAGCAGCGTCACATACCACTGCCACGAGAAACTAACTCCAAAGGAATAGTGATACTTCCTTTAAGGAGGCAGGAGACCCCCGATTTATAAGACACTATTTACTACTGTACTAGTGTTTCAAGAACAGCGTCACATACTACTGCTACGAGAAACCGTCTTCAAAGGTATAAATGTACTACCTTTTAGGAGACCCTTAAAAAGTCAAACTAAGTCAAAAGCCAGAATATGCTTTAGTAAAACAGTGCATTTTTAGCGCTCTCTTGAATGATGGTAGTGTTTTACTATCTCTGAGTGCTGTTGGCAGTGCATTCCAGAGTTTCGGTGCTGCAGTCATGAAACATCGATCACCGTACGATACAGTCCTCAACCTCGGCACAACTAGAAGAATAGAGTCATTTTGTGACCTAAGCTGTCTTTGTGTAGTATATATTTCCAACATACTTCTGATGTAGCCTGGGGACTTTCCATGTAATGCTTTGTAAACATGAGTCAATACGTTGTACTCCACTCTGTATTGTACAGGTAACCAGTGAAGATCCTTCAGCACAGGAGTGATGTGGTTGTATCGCGGTATCCGTGCGATGAGGCGGGCAGCTGTATTTTGAATATTTTGTAGTTTGTTCAGAATGGTTTTTTGGGGAGCCGCACAGTAATGAGTTGCAATAATCCAGTCTTGATGTTACTAAAGAATTTATGAGGGATTTTGTTGCATCAACTGTCAAATATTGTCTTATTTGACCTATTTGTCGTATCTGCATGAAACAAGACCTGGAGACAGAGTTTACATGTTTATCCATATTCAGGTGTGAATCCAACATGGCACCAAGGTTTCTCACCACTGATGATGGGCTGATCACAGCGTCACCAACTTTCACTGTGATATTCTTGGCAGCATTGGTATTCCGTTTCGGAACAAACAGGATTGCCTCTGTTTTGTCTGCATTAAGTTTCAACAAATTGTTTTTCATCCAGAGCAAGATATCCTTCAGACATGCTTCAATTCGTTGCAGTGTCTCATCGCGTGAAACGCAATCCTTCGGGTGGAATGCCATATACAACTGGGAGTCATCAGCTAAGAAATGATGTTGCAGTTGATGCTTTCTGCAGATTGCACCCACTGGTTTTGTATACATAATGTAGTTTTTGTGACCATGCACAGAGCCTTGAGGTACGCTATAATTCATCAATACTGGTTCCGAAAGTTCACCATCAATACAAACAGTTTATCTAGCCTCCGTCCAGTACTTCAATATGGCTGACAGTACAAAGCAACAAAACAAGTATGTAATTGTGAGGAAGAATGTTACCACTCAAAGGGTCAGGAAAACAATAGTTAGTCCTGTACTGCTTGTTTGTTTGTACTGTTTTAATTCCCACTGTACTAAGTTATACGGCGACTTCCCAGTGACTACATGTAATTATCTTAAAATGGTCATTGTAAATAGCCTTTGCTTGACGGTCAGCATAGTAAGTTCTATGTAACTGCTGGTTCGCTTAGTATCTAAGGCAGCACAAACGTTTGAATGAGACTGGGCTTATCAGAACTCGAACATAAAATGTTGATGCAACCTTTATTCGATATTGGTTTTAATGGCATCAGTACGCCACACAACAATACGTTCAGTGCTTTGATTTCTTGTTTTCTCAAAATATTGATTTTGTACTTACGACCTTCTAATTCTAAACCAGCGATATATTTTCAGCTTCAGAAACAAGACAGTTATCACCATTAACATAATATATAGTGTCTTTGGAATGGTCATGGTTCGAGATATAAAGACTAGATTCGTGACAGGTGAAAGGTCATCACATTCATATGATACAATAACAAAAACTGAGATATGAGTCATCTCCCAGTGAATAATCAGTTATAGATGCTCGGCAATGTTCACACTCATATACAATATTAGTTTCACATCCAGTATTACCTAAAGAGTCTAAATATTATTTCAACCTATATTATCAGATTTAGAAGCTCAAAACCTGTATATTATCTCTACACACATTGTCAGTTAAAGAGTCAATATAATTATATTACATCCTGACAATTATATTCAGCTAAAGAGATATAAGACGAAAATATATCATCTTGACAACAATCTTCAGCTAAGTAGACATGACAAATATAATAAACACGAGAACTTGATAACAATTCTTATTCTGTATCTGTTCTATAGATGTAACAATTAAGAAATAAAAATCTGTTCGCATTTATTGTCGGTGAATAAAATACAGGCAGGAGTTCGGATGCGGAAAAATTAAATCACGAGTGCGTAGCACGAGTGATTTTATTTTCCGCATCCGAACGAGTGCCTGTGTTTTATTCACCGACAATATACAAGAACAGAGTTTTTATTTCGATTCTAAACACGATAGTATCCCGTACTATTTAACTGCGCGCATTCCACGTTACCTGTTTACCTTTCACGATTGCTGAAATTGAGTGGCAATAGCTGGTACAATTACCACCCCCGACACCGATACATACCGGAAGTGCATTTACTACGAACCGGAAGAATAATTTACTACAATGTTTACATTTTTCATTCATAAATATGTCACGTGATAATATTTCACACGACGGTAGTTGGAACTATTTTTGAAACGCACATTTTGATGTTCGATGTATTGTGAAAAAGCGAAACACATTTTTGCAGTTTAATTTGTTTATTTGCAGGAACAGCAGTAACAGTGTATTGAATAAATGCTTATTATGTATTTTATTGAGTTGTTTTGCCATTTTAGAGCGCACAAACAGATATGATCAATTTGCTGTATACGGGGCGTAAATAGTAACAGCAAATGTTTATTATGGGGGTAATAAAACATGGTTCGGTTTGCTCTTTGTGTATTGGATTATTCCGCGGATCGTGTTAGAATTATCATTTTGACATGCACTACCGGTTAAAAACACTCTACTATAGTCACTTTGATACATACTGTCAGCTCTAGAATCATGAAATTTATCATCATGACATAAATTTTCAGGTAAAGAGACGACATGACAGATAACATTCTGACAAAAATTTCAATTAATACTTGATAATAATTGATCAGAATAATTTTATGACATAAGGTATTGAGAGTAGGTATAAGACAAGCAAGTATGTCATAATGTATGAAAATCAAAATCCTCAGCGTCCTGACACACATGTAAGCTGTTAGTTCTCAAGCTATGGCAATTTACATCAGCAAGTTGACACAATTTATTGAAACTTGAATCACCATAGATCTCATATTTGGAGATACTAGTATTACATTTTGCATTTCGAAAATAACCAGTCTGGCTTGGTTATATGATACTAATGGCATTACCTTCTCTACTATCTAATGACAATGATTTAATATGTGAAAGATCATGAAAATAATCTACAAGTGCATTTAACTTATGGTATGATACAGATGTACCATCTACCATGCAGGAACAGGCCTGTAAAATAAGTAAATAACTATACCAGACTTATATAGCGCCTTTTTCATGCGAACGCACGTTCAAAGACACTTTACTTTTTTTGTTGCAGCCACAAGTGCGCAGTTGCATCCTCTACCAGTGCAGTTACAGCATGATCTGACAAGAGGGACAGACTGAGAGAAAAACTCTGAAGGGAGAGAGAGACATTAGATACAGGCATGTCCGGCGCTGCAGAAGTGCGCCTAGCTGTTATTGCGAATAGACAGCCCGGTTCTTTAATGTGTCCGGTGTATAGCACCGGTACACAGCTTCCTGGCACTTCCAGATAAATGCAGACCACACGGCCTGATATAGCGGGAAATATTATAAATATTTCAGAAATGTCAAGTTCCCATGTCAGGGATTATACCCACGACCTCTTGATTGACAGCCCAGTGCGTAACCACTGAATTAAAACCGCTTATGTAATACGAGTTCATATAAATGTTGCATCACTGTTTCTCGGCCTGTATGGCTGCCTCTTGTAAGGTTGCGTCCAATGGACTCTGGTATTGTAGTTCGCCAGGTATGTGTAGTTTCTGCAAGTAACCGACGTGTGATACTCGAACATATTTAAATAGTGAACTATGTCACACAGGTATGTGTAGGCACGGGAAGCACAATATTTCATCGCGCGTCATTTCATTTAGTTTATATATAAACACTCATTATCAATTCACGAAGAAATCCTGATACAACTGTCATGTGATTTTAAAAGCATATTTTGTGTTTCACGTGACAGTTGTTAAGTGATTTTTTGAATCAATAATGAATGTGTATATAAACTCACTGAAACCACAGGCGATAAATCTTGGATTTCCCGTGCATACGCATACCTGTATGACATGTTACACATTATAATTTCGTCTTTCACACGTCTGTATATTGTAAAAACAACACCAACCTGGATGACGAAATACCCAAACTGAATATCATTAACGTCAAAATCTCCGTACTATACAAACTTACTAGAATACTCCAACGAAACTAGAAAAACAAGCCAGTGTAACTTGGACATAATTAATCCAAACTTTAGGCACAATTGTCGCCTAACCTCAAGCACAATATTACATACATGTAGTCACGCTACTGTTTCTATGAGTGATTACATGTATATATTCTACATATTCACCTTGAACAAATCTTAGCAGTTTACAGAAAAACCTCGTTAATACGAGCAGCGATTATTCGAGCAACCGGCCTAATTCGAGCAAATTTCAAAGTCCTTGCGAATTAACTGTACATGATGATGGTTTGTTTTTGGTCTTTTGCACCTTTTAAAGGCACAGGTAACTGTATCATTAATAAACAGTACCTAAAAAAAAAAAAAAACATTTTTGTTAAATTTAGAATTCTTATACAAGGTATATTTCCCGGAGAAGTGATCGTACAGTCACTGGGTGTATTTTGTTTTTTTCATAATTTAAAGCATTTACGGTATTAATCATCTATTTAAAGCTGTGGGCGATCAAAAACATCTTTGTGAATCAAAAGCATTCGAAAACATGCTTAAATTTACCTTCGTACGATATTATTCATTGTTTAAACTTTGATTATATTTTTCGAGGGCGAAAAACGCTGTAGGAACGGCTGTAGTGGTTTTTAGTGTGTCTGACGTGTATTTCGAACGTATATTTTATAACGGTCGTTTTCATTGGCGTAGTATACATCGTTTGTACGCTGGTAACCAAGTCATGGGAAACCCCAATGAAAATCGTTGTTACAAAAAGGAAATCACGTGCATCATTCGGAACGTTCGGACAAACATGGAATCATTTTGACATTTAAATATGCGAACGATTCGTTTTTCGGCTTACACGTATACATTCACTGAAGTGAACATGTGTCAACCAGGTAAATCTGTTCCAACTTTTTCATTCTTTAATTTTACCGCATTATTATGTTTCTACACAACGGTAAATTCGACATATGTTGGTGATTTCCTCAATATTTCCGTTTTTTTTGTTTTTATTGAGTCCACCCCAGTGACCAGGTGGACACCGTGATACGTGTTTATGGCATAACTGTTTAACTACTTGACCAATTTCGATGGGATTTCGCATGAAAGTAGTTATAGTCATGTTTTTTACGAATATAATTACTTTATGAAGATATCGAAAGCCAATTCTTGTTTTTGATACCTGGTCAATTCATGGAAATACACCTTGTAAAAGAATTCTAAATTTAACACAAATATTATTTTTTTTTAGGTACTGTTCATTAATGATACAGTTACCTGTGTTTAAAAGGGGATATAACCGGTTCATGGAATACCAAATCGTTCTTTCTCTAGCTTTGGTCCACGTTTCCACATGTAGAGGGAATACAAACGGCGTTAAGATGTTTCGTCTGTTCCGTCACGAAGGCTGAACTTAAGTCGGGGTGAACTTTATTTTAAAGTACCGTTATGCAATGGGAGTCAACATGTCATATTTCGACGTGGTCAAGGTAAAATGTCTCACAGGAGCTCTAACGTCTTTGCTAACCGGATATGTAGGCATAGCTTTATTGGACTTACAGTTTTTATACAGTTAAAACATGACTTTTCAGAGGTTGAGTCTCATTTTCTCGATCAGTTGTGTGTTGGACATTGTGCCGTGTGAATGTGATCTGTGTTATTACTGTCTCAGTATTCGGCTGTTTCAGGTGAGTGCTGCCTTCCCTGTCTTGTTTTTCATTATCTTTTTATATAACAGCATTGCATATCCAATTACAATTGATATATTTCTGTTTTAATGTATTTAGGGCATTCAGCATTTTGGTTGCTGAAACTAATTCATTCTACTTTTCGCCAGCTTAGACTTGGGCATATATTTACTTGTTTAGTTGGACAATGTGTCTTGTATGTGCTTCATGTTTTCTGTGCTCGGTTGATTCAGTTAAGTGCTGCCTTCCCTGTCCGACTTAATATTATCGTTTTAATGTATTTATGTCACAAACAGGAAGCGTTAATACAAGTATGTCCCTTTCATAACAAGGAACCTTTGTTTCTGGCCAATGTAATGTTGTTTTCGTGGATACTTACAAACTGTTGGTTCAATTTTAAAGAGCTCAAAGCCTTTATAAGAGGCCATACTTGAAGCTACTTTGTTTGCACATTTTAAACAAGCATTGACAAGTGTACTCCGGAAGTAGCTCATAATCTCTAAAAGTGACACCATTAACCCAACTACAAGGACATTGAGTGGACAATAAAGCCAAACAAACTTCTTCATCACTGTACAAACTATTACATTATATAAACCATATTTCTTGTGATCAACAGTGTAATGAGATGCTGAGATCAGATCAATTAACTATTCAGTATTCACCGCTTTAAATGCTACCTGTGGTAATGGCGCTATCTACCTGTCTTACGGAAGACTGTTCCTAAATGTATAGACTGTTATAGACTGTTGCCTTTAGCTGAAATAGGTCGTAGTGCGCTAGACTATCGATTCCAGGAGAATGCAGGTTTGCAAGTTTGTACTTGTGGTGATTAACATTCCATGAAACTGAAAAAGGCGTAAACAATAGTAAATGTATATACTATCTCTGTCACAAGAAATAAGAGCATCTGTCATATAATTTGTATCAATTTAATCACGGTCGTATTATTTTTAGGATGACAAATCACCACACAACCGGATTTTAGCGGTAATATAAAGCACATGGGTTTACACGCATCATTTCTGAGTAATACATTAGCGGATACAATTAGTGTCGAAACATAGTGTTAAACAGATGTTGTTTTCTGTTCTATAACTGGGCAGGTATAATTAGTTTTACAGTACAAACTTAATAACTTGGATTAATGGATCACCTATTTTAGGCAATGTCTTAGTTCATAGTATTTATTTAGTTACGTTTATATAGACGGGTTTGTTCAAGAACGTATCTTTAATTGTGTCCTAGAACTGATAGTATGTGTTTTTCTAAATGTAGGTTGGATTTAGATATCGGTACAGCATTGTACTAGAACTAGATTTAGAAAAGGATTTAGACTGTGTAGATCGACACATACAACAAATTAAATTAGAAAAATAAAGACATTATCGTATATTTGTATTAACAATATGTTCAAATCTAGCCCCGTTTCTATTGGCGCTCCACAAACAAACATTGTTTTAAGAAGGGCCTCACTTAATGTGGTGTTCCTTAAAAACAACTCATCTGTTTATCATGTGCTTGATAACAACACTACTACACAAGCCTCATAGTATAAGCATATTTAACATTCCCGCTCATTGAGGACAATAGTCACTTCCATTAAATAAAATAAAGAAACTAATGGAATTGAAAAAATACGGCATGATAAGAATGTTTCCGAAACAGAGGACATGTTGGCTTCAGGTGTTGTGGATGTCATCCATGATGTTGTTTATGGCTTTGATGAGTTTGTATTCCGTGGAATATAACGAGGAACGTGACAGAAAGATAGAGACTCTACGTGTAGAATTTGATGCCTTGATGGAGAAGCATAAGGCCGTGAAAGATGATCTAGGCAAACTTGTGGTAAGTGATCGAATTTCTAATGACTTATTCTGCTCTATATATATATATGATTAACGGATTTAAAAACGCGACACTTGGGTGTGTTGGTATATTATAGGAAAACAAATTCCCATATAAAATGTTTTGTTAATCGTCATTTTGATACCAAACACAATAAAATCCAACGAGTATTATAACTCCAACGCGATAAATTGCAGTACAAAAACAAACACAATATTGCCTATATTTTTGTTATGGATTAAAATCAAGGACCGTAACACTTACCAATGAAAGCATTCACACATTTAGCACAACATGGGAAGTTTTCATGCTCCTAAATATTCTGAAACTATAAAGATAGCGGATTTTGTGTTTGTTTTTGTATTGCAATTTATCGCGCTGGAGTCATAATTAAATTATCGCACGAATAAGATATTGGTCCAGAAAACAAAAGTAACATGTTTAATCGTTGAATATAACCAGCCTGTATAACAGATTGGATGTTTACGTAAGGCTAGTCTAACTTGTATATACAAATTCTTAATTAAATTGAATATAATAAATGACATATCCAACTTTTGTGTAATATGTGTCTATATGATACGGAAATATTGTTGCAGGAAACATACATCGTTGTCTCATAGACATTCATAATGTTTTATGGTCAAGGGAAGGTAACCCTGTAAGAAATGTGGATAAGAATGCGACTTTTATTTCTGGATCGACGTATCGATTGTACTATATATTTGTTTATACTCATCTCATGTTTAACACCTTAGTACACAATGACGCAAATACATTTACCTTTAATCTGCACTATTCCAAAAACCGGCATGAACTTGAATTATCTGCTATAAAACAACATACCCCAGTGTCGCGTTTTTAAATTCGTTAAGTATATATCGTTTGCCCGCTCGTACGTTCATATCGGTTACAAATAATTATTAATCAGTATTATTAATTAACAGTTCTCTACAAGCAGGTGAGGTTTGTGCCACATATTGCCGTGTACATAGCCGTTATCAACGTCAAGGATGATAACAACTTGACCAACATCGAGATACCATAGCTGTCTTTTGTTGACGCTTGTCATGTTGACTTGGCGATAGGACATGTGAACTTCTTAGTACAATGTGTTAATATGTCAAACCACATAGTTGACTTGTCAAACTATCATCTAAATATGTCAACTTGCCCTTTTATATTGTTAAAATAACGTCTTAAATTGTTAAAAGAGTACAATAATATCTCAAGCCAACGTGTTATACTGTTAAACCACATCGATAAATTGTCAAATCACCATTTGTATATGTCTACGTTACATAACGTTTGATAATGTTTGAAGAACGTGTTAACGTCTCAAAGCTTCGTATTATCATGTTGTAAATTGTTAAAATATCATTTGAAGATGTCTATATGCCAGGTTAATTGTTTCACGAACGTCTTAAATTGCCGGTAGGGCATGTACACTTCTCAGTGCAACGTGTTACTATGTCAAGTTGCACTGTTTAACTGTCCAAAGAGAGACAGAGGCATGACCGCTTTCCGCAATCTTTGTTTAATATGCACGCGTGAGGAACTTACGTTATTGATGACGTCATACAAATTTGAACAACACTGTCTATTAAGAAGTTCACATGCCTCATTGACATGTTGAAATATCGTTTTAACACTATAGCATGGCATGTAGACATTTTCAAATGATATTTTAACAATTTACCACTGCCGTTTAACAATATAACACGTTCTATAAAGAAGTACACATAGTTATTGGACATGATAAGAAGCTTTTTTAACAATTTGACATGTCGTTTAGACATCTTCAAATGATATTTTAACAATTTACCACAGTTGTTTAACAATATAACACGTTCTGTTGAGAAGCTCACATGGTTATTGGACATGATAAGAAGCTATTTTGACAATTTAACATAGCTTATAGACATCTTCAAATTAATGTTAACAATTTTTCACTGTCGTTTAACAGTATTACATGTTATGTTGAGAAAATCACATGCCGAATGAACATGATAAGAAGCTATTTTAACAATTTAACATGGCATATAGACATGTTCACAAGATACTTGGACAGTTTAACAGTGTGACTTGACATAAAATAATGTTGCACTGAGAAGTTCACATGACCTACCGACAATTTAAGACGTTGTTGTAACAATTTAACATGTCGTATAGACATGCTCAAATGACATTATAACAATTTAACATGACAAGCGTAAACAAAATACAGCTATGGCGTTCCATACATTCTTGTACCCTCTTCTAGCCGAGATATCCGTGGGTTTCTGCTACATGTAAATTTGTGACAACCACTGTCCGTCTGATGCGCCTTCATTGATTTTTCTACCAGGTATTGAACGTTCCATGGCGTCCAAAATCAGCTCATGTGTTGCCTTGTTTTTAAATTAATTTATATCTGCTACCGTATGAAATGATGAAGAGATAAATTCTGCAGTCACTGCGAAGACCTTTCTGGAAAAGAGGGCAGCATTGAACATGCTAACAACTTGCAGCTTATGTGTTCCATTGTTGTTTTAAATTGATTTTATAATTGTCGCCGTATCAAAATGTACTTCAACATGTTTACTTTTCGTGATTTCAGGATAACAGTCACACGTTTGAAACAAAAGAAAGAAAGAAAAGGTCATCCGGAGACTATTATTCGGGTATGTTTTCACAGATATAATCAAAGCGAGAAGATCATTCACATGTAGATACTCGGACAGAGAAGTCAACACTCAACCTAAACCATCGAACACAGGAAACGTAAAACACACCGCATACTTTGTAACAAAATGGCACAAACAATACCCAACGCATCCACAAAATCACGACATCCCATAACGAAAGCCTGCCGCCTCAGTCAGTCAAACTAAATCCGAGTAAGAACTATTTGACATGAACTGAACAAGTTATGTAGGATGCGCTGGTGGGTGTTGTATGGATTTGCTTCTTGCTTGTTTGAGAAATGGAATCGTTATATATACTGACCTATTTTACAAGACACCAATATATAAAATATGGCATCAATAAGCCTGGTCCGTTTCATGGCATATTTTAGCTCATATTTGGGGCAAACATTGACAGCGAGAAAATTGAAGCAACGTTATGGAAACTAGAATTATAGCATTATAATAAACAAGTTGAAATTTAGAGTGCCCCGGGGATAACTCGAGTATTTTTTTTTACAAATAAGAATGACAATTAAATGTATCTTCGATGTCCAGTTTTCTTTAATCTTGTGCATAATTACTTTAACAGGATATTTTCTTCCCGACTGCATCCAAAACGAGCACTGCGTCGCCTGTGCAGTGTTCATATTACTATTTTCATTTGTGAACAAATGCTAGTATTTTCAACAATGGACTGTACTGTTGGGTGACTTCGCTTGTCACGGTTATAGTAATGTTGTTCATGTAATTAAGTTTTCCCGTTTTATGATAAAATAAGTCGATTACATTAACAATGCTCATCGATAACATCAAATGTGGCAACTAAAGCAGATGACTGAGGAATAAACGTTATTAACTAAAAATTATAAAAGTGACCAATGTTGTGAAATAAAAACATTGGCTGATTAACACAGATGGCTTGCTTGGGATGACCATTGACACATGATTGTTTGCTATTGTATGGCTTCTCTTTCAGCATTGGGTGGAGCAGTGTATGTGCGATGGGGTAGAACAACCTGTCCGTCAGAAAATGAGACAGAATTGGTGTATAAAGGTGATATAACAAATGATAAATATTATAATTCTAGTAAATAAATATACGTGGAAGACAAACACTGAACGTATTGGTTGGTTCGCTTGCTACTTCCATCCGGTTGTCGCAAACATAATCGTTTTGAAACTACGTCAAGTTGGTTGAGCCCGGAGATAATTTTTCACTAGTTGGCAGCTCATGTACGACGAGGGCAAAGAACGCCTCCTCGATTACCTAGGGGATGCACATCAGCTTCGAGTACGGGAGGTCTCGGGTTCGACATCAGGCCGCGTCATACCAAAGACGAAATAACAATGGTACCAGTAATTTCCTTGCTAGACGCTTAGCAAAATGGAACTGACTTATCCTCTTCCATACCCTCAAGGCGATGGATAACATCAAGAATGTGGTATCGAGAGTAATTAATATAAGTTGAAAAGAACTTGTTTCACTATTGACCTAAAATTAATTAGTATAAACTGACAAGTCTGTAATGAAATTGTCGCTAAGTGTATTTTACTACCGACCAACGGTTCTTTGATTCATTGTACTTGATTCTACGTAACCATTATTTCTCATTTTTATTGAAGGTATCGCTGGAGGCAGTCTCTACTCTCACGAAGGCGGGGCTACGAATCCACAGTGTCTACCGAATCAACCAGAGTGGGGACGCTTTGATGACGGATCCACCGGCTCGGCGTTTATGCACGGCATGGAATATGAAGAAAACATGGACAATATCATGCACCATTCAAATGTCATGGGAACCCTAATAGATCAGAACGTGCCTTGTGCGGTGTGTCGAAATAAAGTCCGACCCAGCTCCTTAATGATTCCGGGGAAAGTTAGTTGTTTTGACGGTTGGATACTAGAATATCAAGGGTACATTATGGCTGGATATTATTCCCACAAAGCTGGAAGTCAGTATCTCTGTGTTGACGAGGATCCGGAAGCTGATCCAGCGGGATATCGTTCCGAGAACGGCGTACTATTGTACAGGGTGGAAGCAGTATGCGGTTCCCTTCCATGTCCACCATATGTTGGAAACCGTGAGCTCGCCTGTGTTGTATGCACAAAGTAAACATTCAGACAACGTAAACAATTATAGTCGCACAGCCGCAGGAGATGCCCTCATCATTTTAGGAGCATTTCCCTTTGATTACATACCCATGATCTAGTACGACCTTGATTGCGTTATATTAAAGCCACATTTAACCTTAAACGGCTACTTTCAAAAAGCAATAACTTAGTAACATATTTGAAGAGCCATGGAATTAAGTACTTAAGTTGAGTCCCAAAGGTGGAAAACACCATAAGATGGAAGAAAATTAAATGCATGTACAACCTCCAGTTGGTTTGTTTACAAAAAAATGAATTGTAAACAAAAAATTCACAATTTATAATCTAAGGGAAGCAACTCTTGCATAATAAGTATTTTATCGTCCATAAATTTTTACTTCAATGTGATTTTCGGCATGCTCTTTCGACAGATACATTAAATATTCTGTCGTCAATCATTAGTTATTTGTGATAAATATCCTAATTCTTTGTAACTGTTCTATTTACTGGATGATCGAAAAAAAGGGTCTTGAGGGAGAGATAATGTGGCTTTAACTTACATAAACCATGTACGTGCACCTGTGCCACTGGTACATTTGCTACAGTTAATAATCATGTTTTTTTAAACTTCTGTTGTACAAACTAAAAACAAATGTACCTTCATTATTCATGACAGTGAACTCTTGAACCATGATAAGTTCACAGTTATCATATGCGTAAATAGCAACCATGTACGTATATTGAACATGCAATCCTCCATTTATAAACTCATGGATTAGATTTTTTTTCTCAAGAAATTAAGGCATAATGCCCATGGATCATGTTTACAATTATTATTATAAATATATATTCATGTATAACTACGCATGCAAAGACCACGCACTCACACACACGCACGCACACACGCACTCACGCAAACACGCACGCACACGCACCCACACACGTACACGCACGCGCATACATATACACATACACATATGATATAAATGTACAGTTCAACACTTTACATGTAGAATATTACAAAATATTTCGTGGTGAGAGGGTATGTTACAACATATTTATTTAAAAAATTTCATTAGAATGCCTGATGTTAGGTTGTATATGGAAAAAACTACATACAGAACACACCCAACGCATTAGTTAAATCATGGTAATAGTTACAAATTCTAACACGAACTGCGGATTAATCCATTAAATATAGAGCAGACCTGGCCATGTATTATTACCCCAATAAAACATGGTATCAAATTGGCTGTTACTATTTACGCTTATTTTTGTGTCCCCTGCCATAACAAATGAGTAGAACATTTCACTTACGGGTTGACTAACATCTATTGGTGAATTTAGTACAGATGTGTTTAAATTGGAGTGTTGGAGACTATATTTATAACGGTTATACTGTTTATCGTGGTTATTGATAGCCCTTCCTCGTATCTCATGGTTTCCAAAGTTCAGGGGAGACAACAAACTGATTTTTGTTTTCACATTGCTCATGACAGATGTGTTTTGAAGTTTTCAATATCCGTTTGACACCGATATGTGCGCACCTTTTCCATGAAAACACTGTAGACAAACGTAGTAACACTCTGTATCAAAAGTTGGTATATCGGTATCCAAAACTGTAATATATCACCTGAACGTTCAGATGCTAAATGCATTTATGAATTTCAAACTAATCAAATTAGTGCCAAACAGAACACTCTCAAGTTACCTCTGCATCACAAAGCCCGAGATACGATGTTTCCATTGCTTTGACTATCAACAGTGAAGTTATGTTAAAACTATGTTTAATTGTTTCTACTTTGTCATTGAAACGGATCGCTATCATTTATTTGTGTTAATTAACTTATCATAGAACTTCATAACTAATATTTTGAAAGATGTACAGTTCTATTCAAATGTCAACCTTGTTTTTATTTGCAATGGGGTGTGTATATTGTTCCGAAATAATGTAATCCAATAACATGTTATGGACATTGGTCCAAATTCTACGGGTTAAAGTTTTTTTGAAATGTTCAAACGAACGAGTATCAGAAACCAATCATTATTATTAATTCTGGTAGGTCTAGACTCTATCTTTTGTTTTTCTGTGTAGTTGAGGAGGATCGATTGCGGAAATTCAACATTCATTTTACCAGTAATAAATAAGAACAAACACATAATTTTGTTCCAATGTAAGCATCAGGAACAAGAGACTCGATGGTTGATACCCATCCAAGACAGCTAGGAGTTGGGCTTTCGGCGGTGAAGTTCATGTTCTCGTTTAGTTATGTGTTGGACATTGTGCCATGTTATTGTGGTGTATGATGTTTTTATGTTTTCTGTGCTCGGCTGTTTAAGTTGAGTGCTGCCTTCCCTGTCCGATTTTTCTATTATCTTCTTGATACCCGTCCAATACATAGCAATGGCGTTACTTGCCTTATGCTCTCTCGCCATGCATTCGTGTATAAAGACTGTTTGGCCCAGTTTCTGGGCTCTATATACAGTAACTAAAATAAAATATGGGGGCACACAGACTGTGTTGTACTGTATGCGTGACATACACCTAACATACAAAAACAAAGATCACTAACAGTGTATTCTGAGTGTACTTTTCCAAATGACACATTTTAATTAAAGCCCAAGAACATTTGATAAACTAATATATTACAACATAATAAGTACGGTTTAACAGCAATAAATAACGATTCGGTTAGTGTCAATATATTGACATTGTACTGAGGTCAGAGTCAGGGAAGAAACTCATTATGATAGAGCTAACGGTGCCTTGGGAAACAAGATGTGAGGAGGCCTACGAGAGGAAGAACGCAACGTATACAGAGCTACTAAACCAATGTAAACAGATAGGTTGGCGTACATGGTTGTTCCCTACTGAAGTAGGCGCTGGTGGTTTCGGTTCACAATATATGTGCCGTCTGATAACAGCGATCGGAACTACCGGCAGGGATATGCGTAGTCAGAAATTGTGAAGGTCACAGTGACCTTGACCTTTGACCTACTAATCTCAAAATCAATAGGGGTCATCTACTGTTGCTGTCTTACCTCCATGTAAAGTTTAAAGATGCTAGGTCAAAGCGTTCTCAAGTTATTGAACGGAAATCATTTAAATTGTCAGAAATGGTGAAGGTCACAGTGACCTTGGCCTTTGACCTCAAAAAAATCAATAGGGTTCATCTACTGTTGCTGCCCAACCGCCATGTAAAGTTTAAAGATCCTAGGTCAAAGCGTTCATGAGTTATTGAACGGAAACCATTTGAATAGTCAGAAATAGTGAAGGTCATAGTGAAGGTCACAGTGACCTTGACCTTTGACCTACTAACCTAAAAAGCAATGGGGAACCTCTACTGTTGCTGACTATCCTCCATGTAAAGTTTGAAGATCTTAGGTCAAAGCGTTCTTGAGTTATTGAACGGAATCCATTTGAATAGTCAGAAATAGTGAAGGTCACAGTGACCTTGACCTTTGACCTATTAACCTCAAAATCAATAGGGGTCATCTACTGTTGCTGCCCAACCGCCATGTAAAGTTTAAAGATCCTAGGTCAAAGCGTTCATGAGTTATTGAACGGAAACCATTTGAATAGTCAGAAATAGTGAAGGTCATAGTGAAGGTCACAGTGACCTTGACCTTTGACCTACTAACCTAAAAAGCAATGGGGATCCTCTACTGTTGCTGACCATCCTCCATGTAAAGTTTGAAGATCCTAGGTCAAAGCGTTTTTGAGCTATTGAACGGAAACCATTTTATACGATCGACCGACCGACAGGCCGACAGACATGTGCAAAGCAAAGTACCCCCTCATCAAAGATGGGGGGCATAACAAATCTTTGGAACAAACGAGGCATAATAAATATAAATAATTTATGCAGAATCACAGTGAAATAACTTTCTTACGTTCACCTAAAAATTAACCCTGAAAGCTCTTAATTCCACATAATCAGATGCCAAGTCAGTGTCAGGGGTGAGCCGCTTTTTGTCATATAAATGAGAAAGTGATGTTTCTATTATTTTCACATTTAGTCTAGGAAAACTGTTAGGAAAAAGTGTTTTCACTGTCAACATTTTCTGTTTCTTACACTGTACATTTATTTTGCTTGCATCCAAAATGAATCGGTTTCAGTTATTTATAATTAAAGGTTTTCTACA
The DNA here is from genome assembly GCA_947247005.1 of Spisula solida. Taxonomy (NCBI): domain Eukaryota; kingdom Metazoa; phylum Mollusca; class Bivalvia; order Venerida; family Mactridae; genus Spisula; species Spisula solida. The sequence goes on from OX365956.1 coordinate 41,012,902, forward strand.
GCAGTTAACCCTGAAACATCTATTTAAGGTCTTTGGCAGGGGTTGTTTAGTTATAATTATAAGTTTTCTACAACGGTCAACCCTGAAATATCTATTTAAGGTTTCTTAAAGGAGTCGGTTGGTAATAAATTGAAGTTTTCTACGGCGGTCAACCCTGTTATATCTATTTAAGGTCTCTTACAGGGGTCGGTTAGTTATAAGTGGTAGTTTTCTACTGTGGTCAACTCTGAAATATATACTAGTATTAAAGGTTTCTGACAGGGGTCGGTTAGATTTTAGTGGAAGTTTTCCACAGCAGTCAACCCTGAAATATCTATTTAAGGTCTCTGACAGGCGTTGGGTAGTTGTAACAGCCAGTTTTCTATATTGGTCAACCCTGAAAGATCTTTTAAAGGTCTCTGACAAAGGTCAGTTTGTTTTAAGTGGCAGTTTTCTACTTCAGTCAACCCTAAAATATATATTTAAAGTCTCTAACAAGGGTCGGGTTGTTATAAATGGAAGTTTTCTACAGCGGTCAACCCTGAAATATCTATTGAATGTCTTTGACAGGGGTAAGTTTGAACCTGCTTGCGGTGTGTGAGACTTAATCGCCACGTTTAGTGTATGTGTGGGCGTAAGTGCGAGCATGCGTAAGTGCGTCCGTCCGATTTTGTCCTGACAATAACTTTGTTATGGTTTAACCAATCTTGATTATACTAGGCTTGAATGTTCACCTCCATGAGGATGAGTGTCATGTTCAACCCTCGTGTTCCCATCTCAAAGATCAAGGTCACAGTTGGTGGTCAAAGAACAAATTAAAGGTTTCCAGACTATTACTTTGTTATGCATTGACCAATCTTTCTTATATTTGGCATGAATGTTAATCTCTATGAGGTCGAGTGTTATACCTCACCCCCAGGTTCATATCTCAGAGGTCAAGGTCACAGTTTGAGGTCAAATGTCAAAGTGAAGCTTGTCCGACCATGACTTTGTCATGCACTGACAATCTTTCTTATATTTGACATAAATGTTTATCTCCATGAGACGGAGTGTCCTGCCCAAACACAGGGTTCCAATCTGCAAGACAAGGTCTCAGTTGGATGTCAAAGGTCATGCCTAACCACCGGGTTCCTATCTCAAAAGGTCGATGTAACAGTTAGAGGTCAAAGGTCAAATTGAAGCTTGTTCGGACCATAAATATTTCATGGATTGACCAAGCTTTCTTATATTTGGCATGAATGTTATCCTCAATGAGACAGGGTGTCATGCCCAACCCCCGGGTTCCTATCTCAAAGGTAAAGGTCACAGTTGGAGATCAAAGGTCAAGTTGAAATTTGCCAAACTATTCCTTTTAGTCAATTTGTCATGCATTGACCAATCTTAAAATTGGCATGAATGTTAACATCTATCAATTTAAGTGTCATGAGCAATCCCAAGTACCTCTTTCAAACGTCAATGTCAGTGTTGGAGGTCAAAGGTCAAATTAAAGTTTGGATCATTTCTGATTTATACATGGTGGGATAAGACTAACCTTGCACATTTAAGTTGGTGACTTTTTCAACGTGCGCGCCCAATTTACCCAAGGGCATGAATTTCTAATTGTTTTCTCTAGCCTGCGTCCAGTATTTCAAGATGGCTGACAGTACACAGCAACAAAACAAGCATGTAATTATGAGGAAGAATGTTACCACTCAAAGGGTCAGGTAAACATTAGGCCTGTACTGCTTGTTTGTTTGTACTGTTTTAATTCCCACTGTATTCAGTTATACGGCGAATTCTCAGTGACTACATGTACTTATCTTGACACCGGGTGAACTCTCCAAGTCGTTAAAATGGTCATTGTAAATATCCTTTGCTTGACGCTCAGCATAGTAAGTTCCATGTAACTGCTGGTTCGCTTAGTATTTTGGGCAGCACAAACGTTGAATGAGACTGGGCTTATCAGAACTCGAGCATAAAATGTTGATGCAACCTTTATTCGATATTGGTTTTAATGGCATCAGTACGCCACACATTTTCAGTGCTTTGATTTCTTGTTTTCTCAAAATATTGATTTTGTACTTACGACCTTCTAATTCTAAGCCAGCGATATATTTTCAGCTTCGGAAACAAGACAGTTATCACCATTAACATAAGATATAGTGTCTGTGAAGTGGTCATGATTCGAGGTGTAAAGACTAAATTCGTGACCGGTGAAAGGTCATCAAAATCATATGATTTACTACAATAAAAACACTGAGATGTGAGTTATCTCCATGTGAATATCAGTTATAGATGAACGGAAAATTTCATACTCATATACAATATTAGTTTCATTTTCTGTGTTTCCTAAAGAGTCTAAATATCATTTGGACCTAATTATTAGTTTTAGAGGCATAAAACCTATACATTATCTTTACACACATTGTCAGTTAAAGTGTCAATATAATTATATTACATCCTGACAATTATTTTCAGCTAAAGAGATATGAGGCGAAAATATATCATCTTGACAACACTCTTCAGCTAAGTAGACATGACAAATATTATAAACACGTGAACTTGATAACAATTCTTGTTCTGTATTTGTTCTATAGATGTAACAATTATCATTTTGACATGCACTTCCGGTTACAAACTCTCTACTAAAGTCACTTTGATACATACTGTCAGCTCTAAAGTCATGAAAGTTATCATTATGGCATAAATTTTCAGGTAAAGGGACGACATGACAAATAACATTCTGACAAACATTTCAATTAATACTTGATAATAATTGATCAGAACGATTTTATGACATAAGGTATTGAGAGTAGGTATAAGACAAGTATGTCATAATGTGTGAAAATCAAAGTCCTCGGAGTCCTGTCATACGTACATGTAAGCTGTCAGCTCTCAATGTATGGCAATTTACATCAGCAGGTTGACACAATTTATTAAAACCTTGAATCACCATAGATCTTATACTGGTGATGCTGATCATATTTGGAGATACTAGTATTACATTTTGCATTTCGAAAATAACGGGTCTGGCTTGGTGATACATGTATGATACTTATGTCATTACCCTCTCTACTATCTAATGACAATGATTTAATATGTGAAAGATCATGAAAATAATCTACAAGCTCATTTAACTTATGGTATGATACAGATGTACCATCTACCACGCAGGAACAGGCCTGTAAAATAAATAAATCAATATACCAGATTTATTTAGAGCCATTTTCATGCGAACGCACTTTCAAAGACACTTTACTTTTTTTGTTGCAGCCACAAGTGCGCAGGTGCATCCTCTACCAGTGCAGTTACAGCATGATCTGACCAGAGGGACAGACTGAGAGAAAGGCTCTGAAGGGAGAGAGAGACATTAGATACAGGCATGTCCGGCGCTGTAGAAGTGCGCCTAGCTGTTATTGCGAATAGACAGCCTTGTACTTTAATCTGCCCGGTGTATAGCACCGGTACACAGCTTCCTGGCATTTCCAGATACTTTGCAGACCACACGGCCAGATATAGCGAGAAATATTATAAATATTTCAGAAATGTCAAGTTCCCATGTCAGGGATTGAACCCACGACCTCTTGATTGACAGCCCAGTGCGTTAACACTGAATTAAAACCGCTTATGTAATACGAGTTCATATAAATGTTGTATTGACTGTTTCTCGGCCTGTAAGGCTGTCTCTTGTAAGGTTGCATCCAATGGACTCTGGTATTGTAGTTCGCCAGGTGGTATGTGTATTTTCTGCAAGTAACGGACGTGTGATACACGAACATATTATATTTTTATTTCATTTCAAATATACATTGGACAATGTGTCCATGAGTACACAATATTAACATGTATAAATATTTATAGATAGATATTACACCCAAAGAACATTACATAACAGTACAAATTTGATGCATAGGTACATAATAGCTTACAGTGTCAAACATACATTGATAACCTTCAAGAAGAAGCATGTATATAACAAAGGTAAAAACGAGATTAATGTGGTCACATAATAATGTGATACTTAATTAAACACCAAAGAATTCCTGACGTTGAAAGATTTTTCAACAAACATGGATAATTTTTTAATTACGTTTTCATTTTCGGACGATAACAGTTCGATAAGTTTTGGGATGTTCTGCCTTTTCCAAAAGTATTAATGTAAATATTGTTTTATCAAATCATCGTATAATGGACATTCTAATAAAACATGAAATTCATCTTCTAATTTGGAACAAATATCACAAATCCTTTCATTGTATGGTATTGCCTGTGGTTTATGCCATCTCCCGGTTTCGACTTTAAGTCTATGTGAGGACATTCTCAAACGAGATAGAGAAAATCTAAATTTTTCAATATGTATACATGTTAAATAAGGTTGTAATTGAAAATTGCAAAACAATACATATGTTCTAGCACGTGTTGATTCTCTTAACTCGGAATACCAGTTTTGTATAAACGTATCATTTATTCTTTGCTTAAAAATGTTCATAAATATATTTTCATTTCCTACCCCTTGATTGATCCAGACATTATTAAAACCTAAAGACTGTAACAAATTTCTCATAGATTTTGCCCATGACGCACAGTTTGGCTTCTCGTTTAAATCTCTTAACATTACATTATAAATAACTTTAGCATATTTTGTGCTCTCAAGTTAAACAATTTTTAACCAATATTTAATAACATTCATAGCTCTAATTGTTTTTAAAGAAGTTCTTCCAAGTTCGCCATATACGAAATTATTCTGTGTATGCTGTCTAACACCTAAAATCTTTTTACAAAACTGCAGGTGATTTTTTTCCAATTGAGAACTATCGTTTAAACCCCATACCTGAGAGCCATAGTTGAGTATTGGTAGTACAAGTTTATCAAACAAATCTAACTTATGTTTTATGGTAATACATGGGAATTTTATTAATTCTTTTTGAAGTTTATATAATGCTTTAAGTGCTTGTCCAGACAATGTTTCATAAGTAAGATTGAAAGAACCACCTACAGAAAAAACAACACCTAAGAAGGTAAATTTAGTGACAATATCGAGATTTTGGTTCTTATACCTAAAATTTAAATTTTGCCTAAGTCTATCCCCTTTTTAAAAATCATGACTTTAGTCTTAGTACAGTTTACTGTCAGTTTCCATCTGTCACAATATTCTTCCAAAAGTAATAATCCTTTATGTAATCCTTCCTCGGTTTCAGACATAACAACTATATCATCTGCATACAACAGTAAAAACAATTTTAAAAATCCCAAGTCTATACCTTCAAACCCATTTAACATGAAATATTCCTCGATGGCATTAAGATACATAGAGAACAAAAAGGGAGATAATGATTCACCCTGTCGTACTCCTAAACAGCAAGTAAAATCTTCACTAAGCATATTTTATACTTAATACGGGAGCTAACACAATCATACATCGACCTAATAATATCTATCATTTTACCTCTAACACCAAGTTTTATAAGTTTATACCAGATGACATCTCTAACTGAATAGTCAAAGGCTTTAGTAAAATCTACAAATACGGCATACAATTTCTTATTATGATTCAACAGATGGTTAATTATACCTTGCAAAATGAAAATATTGTCAACAGTGCCCATATTTTTTCTAAATCCCGCCTGTGCTTCAATATAAACATGATATTTTTCTGCCCACACATTGAGTCTATCGTTTATAATCTTTGTAAATAATTTGCCGAAAGTGCTTAAAAGAGTTATTCCCCTGTAATTACTTGGATTATCGATGGCCCCTTTCTTATGTAATGGTATAATTAATCACTCAGACCAACTTGATGGGAAATACCTCAAGTCGAACATTTTATTAAATAAACATGATATTACATTCACGAACTGTCTACAATTGGAACCATATTTAAAAAACTCATTCAATAAGTAATCAGAACCAGCAGCCTTTCCAATGTTTATATTGTTGCATGCTCTAGTAATTTCTTCAATGGTAAAAGGGATATTTAGTTCTGTAAACATAATATCCATTTCACCATTTAAATATCTTTCATTAAAATATAAAATGTCTTCATCTGGTTGGTAAAACACAGACTCAGGGTCATTTACAGACTTAAACTATCTTTGAAAATCACCAGTTGTCAAGTTACATTTATCATTTTTTAGAGCAGAGCCCCTCAACATTTTCCAATACAATCTAGCATTACTAAACCTAACTGTCTCTAGCTTCTTTGTTTGGTCTTTATCATACAAAAATTTCTTTTTTCTAACAGTATTTTTATAAGAACTTCTGGCCTGTACCATATCAACTCTAGTTTCCTCACAAGGGTTATTTCTGTAATAATTTAAACATCTATAATACTTCTGTTTTAGAGATTTACACTCTTTATCAAAATAAGGGTTATTATTTTTCATGTTACTTGACGGTTTACCATTGTCACCTAAATTTCTTTTAAATAATGGTGTACAAATATTCCCTAATACACTACAAAAGCTATTTAAATTTTCATTAATTGATGTATCATTTTCGGCATGATTTAATTGAAAACATATGTTATCAAACTGGTTAACAATATCATCATTGTTAAGTCTATCTAAAAATAAATCCTTTTGGTCTGCATTCCATCTATCCATATAAGGTATATGGCTGACATTTTCCTCTTCAGGATTATCATTTTCAACATAAATGGGACATGACTTAAAACTAAAATTCACACAACAATGGTCACTCAATATATTTGGATCATTGACTTCAAAATTGCATACATATTTAAAATCTTCCTTTCTACACATGACATAATCTACAACACTACTACCTTGTGTGTTTACACATGTAAATTTACCGATATTTTTATCCTTACCACATCTACCGTTTATCTTTTGTGAACATATATAATAACACCCCCACTATCCCCTTTTGCCCCTCTAGATTTGTATTTTCTGTTTAAAATAAAATGATCAAAACATTCAACATTATAATCATACATATCATTTGACCAGGTTTCAGTTAAAAGTAATACATCATTTTTATCAAATAACGATTTCATTTCACAAGACTCTAGTGTGTTATATTGTTTCCCAACAAGTCCCTGTGTCATAGGGTCTTTTGTTGTGTTCAAATACTTATTAAATAAAACATTATTATACTTACTTAACTTACTCGTCTTTTATCAATAAACTGTCCCTTGTAAATGATATTGAATCCATGTTCCCATAGTCAAATTAGTAGCTGTAGTTAGTTTGTTAGTTAGTAATTATTGCCCAATACTCTAATCCTTTAACAATCACAAGTATCCATCGCACTTACACTTAAAATCACTGAAGCATAGTCGTATCGGTCGGTTCAATCAATGATATAATCATTCAGATGTTTACCCTCTGATGTATTATACATTTATTGAACATTTATTTGTTTTCTCGTTTTATCTATAATAATATATTTTATATATATTATCAATACAGGTAACTATGAAGTATTTATTGTCTTTTTTGATCATTAGTAACATTCAAAGCATTAGGTTAAAGTATAAATTAGGTTATTGATTAGAAGTTTATATCATGTCATATCTTCTGGTAAACCGTCATCTCACAGCAGCCATAGTCTACCTTTTTATGATATTTGTTTAATTGCTATGTTGTAAGTATGTATATAATAATAATGATTCAGATGTTTACCCTCTGATGTATTATACATTTATTGAACATTTATTTGTTTTCTCGTTTTATCTATAATAATATATTTTATATATATTATCAATACAGATCAACACAGACGTCTAACAGATCATATATAACCCACATATACCCACCTGTAACAATGGCGCCCACCTAGATGTATGACGTTGACGTTTGACGTTGGAGACGTTGAAGACGTTTGGTTTTGTTTGTGTCTTGGAGCTACCGGTATTCCACCATTCCATTTTCTATGGACATGTACATGTGTATCGTTAGTTACCCCGGGAGTATTATTGAAACTGGCCAGTTGAGTGCACCCATCTGACACTAGGATTCCAGGATTAAGGATTCGTTACATTTTTTGTACCTGCGAGGAACCTTGGATCATTGGAATTGTGACTATATTTTGTGCCATTATTCATGGACACATGTGGACTCTATTTATTAATTAGTGTCTGTGATTTAATTTATTTAATATTTGGATTATGTGCTGCTAGACGGTGAGCCTATTTATTCTTTTCATTATATTTCTGATTGTGTTTGTGTATTGCCTATATTATATACTCCGTTGTCTAAAGTCTACTCAGCGACTCATCACACTGACCCAGAAATCTTTTATATAAACACTCAATTAACTTACGGTCACTGTGTGTAGTTCTGTGTATACTTTATACATACATGTGTTTATAACAATCAGCTGTTCTATACGTCATAAAGTTATCCTTTTATACAGGTATTGAGATATTTATAGCTATTAGTATTGGAATACCCGCTGTGGTTCTTGTGTATACGTCACCATTATTTGCATGCATGTATCCAACCTTGTTTACATTCACTTCCCACCATCTGTCAAACTAACATTTACATGTAGCGTAGTCAGTCGATAGAGTATTGCATTGACCTTATACACTTATTGGGTGTACTATTTTCGGTGTTTTGTAAGCACGTTCTATAGTTGGAAGAGTTTGTCCATTTGAAAGAAACATATATTTATATAGCAAAGCTATCCCTGCCCCACCCAGTTGTTTTGAGGAGCGCATTGATGTGTACACGTCACAGTGACCTACGTCCATGAACATTGTTTACATTTTATTCCCGCCATCTGTCAAACTGCTGTTTTACAGATAGTCGGCATTGTAAAGTATTGAGATTATACTTATTGTGGAAACACCGTGTCCATGACTTATCTGCATATTGCATAACTGGAGTGGCAGTAGAATTGTATAGTTCTTTCTGTGGCTTTCAATGTTTAATATGTTTCATATTTATATTGTTGACAGTCGGTTGTAGGCCTACCGCGCATAACACGCTGAATACGCGCAGTTTTTCGCCGAATACTCGAAATACATATCTTGTATCGGATGTTTTTACGTTATTTCCAGAAAGTGACAACATATTAGTTTTCAAAAATATACTTATTGTTTGACTTTGTTTATATGATTTGATTGGTGTTCATACAGCGTGTCACTATCGACCGTAATCGACAGCGTTTTTGAACAGGTGATTTTGCTGTCAGGTATTGTATCAAGTGAATCAGTGGCCTAGTGGATAGAGCGTAAGTCTAGTAATATTATAACAACGGAGTATATAATATAGGCAATACACAAACACAATCAGAAATATAATGAAAAGAATAAATAGGCTCACCGTCTAGCAGCACATAATCCAAATATTAAATAAATTAAATCACAGACACTAATTAATAAATAGAGTCCACATGTGTCCATGAATAATGGCACAAAATATAGTCACAATTCCAATGATCCAAGGTTCCTCGCAGGTACAAAAAATGTAACGAATCCTTAATCCTGGAATCCTAGTGTCAGATGGGTGCACTCAACTGGCCAGTTTCAATAATACTCCCGGGGTAACTAACGATACACATGTACATGTCCATAGAAAATGGAATGGTGGAATACCGGTAGCTCCAAGACACAAACAAAACCAAACGTCTTCAACGTCTCCAACGTCAAACGTCAACGTCATACATCTAGGTGGGCGCCATTGTTACAGGTGGGTATATGTGGGTTATATATGATCTGTTAGACGTCTGTGTTGATCTGTATTGATAATTATATAAACTAAAATTGGTTGTCTGCACCTTCACTTATAATTGTAAAAGGACTCAGGTTGACCAGTGTGCCATAAATTATCCAAGGGAAGTGACTGTGTGGTTCATTTAGTATACTCAAAGCACATACAGATTGGTCCGGATTACATGCCCCTGACTTAAAGTACACAGCATACCAGAAGAGTGATATAACCTGTTTCATAGATTGAAATTACATCTGACTGAGTTGAACTTGTACACAATCGAAGCATTTGTGTGTTTATTCAATACTATATACAGACGCATATACTTGCTGTTTAATGTGAAATGTATGGTGTACATGTGTGTCCTTAACTTGTTCTATTGTGCTGTATACATTGTTATATACCATGTTGTGACAACATACAAGTGTTGTATGCAAATCCTATTTGCCATTTGACTTGTTTATATAACATGTTTGTCTCATATGGTTCTATACTGTTGTATGCATTGCTATATACCAAGTTGTGAGAACATACAAGTGTTATATGCAAATCCTTTTTGTCATTTGACTTGTTTTATATAACATGTTTGTCTCATATGGTTCTATACTGTTGTATGCATTGTCATATACCAAGTTGTGAAAATATACAAGTGTTATATGTCATACCACTTTGCCATTTGACTTGTTTGTGAAGTGTATGGTGTACATGTATTGCCACATATTGTTTTGAATACAATCCTTGTGATTTTGCGCACATTGATTCCTTTTACCATCTTCCAATTTTGTGGAGCGTGTATGGTTATTATCATATTGTGCCGCATACATACTATATTTCCGGGTGTCAACTTGCAGATGTCATATACCATTGTGTGAGAAAACAGGTAGAGTAATTTTGTAGACAGACAGGATATAGTGAGTTTAGTTAGTAGTGGCCACATTTAGTTAGAGTATAGAGTAGATAGTTACACATAGAGTTAGAGTGTGGAAATTTATTCGAATGGCCGATCAACACTACGATCTACGGCCATCAACAATGGAAGCAAGAAATAACAGGGAACGTAAAGAAGAGGAAACGTCAAGAAGACGTAGGATAGAGAGGGAACAAAGACGTCAACACGACGACGACATGGAGTTACTTTCCATTCAAAGAGGAAGAATGTTATCGGAACGACAAGGTAGACAGAAGCCCCGCACACCTAGTTCTCTAGTAACAGTTGATAAGACTGGTTTAGTGGATGAATCTATGGTGTCGGAGGTGAACCTGTCATGGGAAACAAGAAGGATGGACGACATACTGAAAAGATTACGGGAAGAGGTTAACCTGCCAGAACAGGTCAACGAGTTTGACAAGGTCTGTCTCAGCCTGAATTTTATGGTGATGTGCTTTACAAATTTCGAAGGATTCTGGGTCATAGCCACTTTCATGATGTGTTTCTCAAGATCATAAAACGTTTTCTGAGTAGAGGATATGACCCTTTAATTTTGCAACGGACTGCATGCTTAGCAGTGGGTCCATCTACAGCTCACCGCTATGCTTCTTATTTCATTGTGCGATGACCGGAAAATATACAGACTCTATGATATGCCTAACCTCAAGCCTTTGTGGACGGCTGGCATTGATGCCTGTCTGTTACATTGTCTTGTCGTACCCTTAAATGTTTTGCTCTCTTGTTGCTCTGACTTCTGATAGGTCATTGAGTACTTTCTGTGCTACTCGATGGTTGTATTTTATATAATGTTTCATGTTTTACATTCTTTTATTACCGGTCACTGTGGCCTTTTTGTTAGGGGGCATTACATGGCGGGAAACATTTATTTACACTGTCCTGTTCTATAAGGTTGTCTATTGGGTAAGTGTGAGGTTTGGTGCACTGTAAAACGTTTAAGCCCCCAGTGACAAGTGTTACTGTCCGTTCCAAGGCGGAAGCCCTTTAGTCAACCTTCCTCTGTGTATGTACTGTCCACTTTATAGTATAATTGGAAAAAATACAAAAATATTTGGCCACTGTGCCTTTTGTTAAACTTTATTAATTTTGTATGTGCCATTCTGCAATTGCGTTGTCCAGCACAAGGCTGCTTCGTATCTTTCAAAATTGCATATACTCAGTGTATGTTGTGGATTGTCCTTGTGGTGTATGTTTTGTCCGGTTGTTAATTTCTTACCAACTGGCTCTTGTTCCGTTTTGGTTTGACTGGCTTAAGCAGCAGACTTTCGGAATTGGATGCCCGGCTTTGTATTACATGTTCCTGTGCTAGTTTTTTATGTATGTTCCGCGCCTTTTCGAGTGAAGTTGTATATTTTCTGTGCCTTTTTGTTCTCGCGTGTCCCGCGGTTTCTGTTGGGGTCGGTGCTACTTCCGGTAGTTTCGTATTTTGTTTAATTATTATAATATGGGTTTGTATCTGGATTTAAACGCCAATTCCGTTTATAATCGAGTTTTTCATTTTTAAATAATCGATAATATGCCATAATTTCTCAGTATTTAATTTTTTGACCGGGGCCAAAAGGAGCTAGGAGTTAACTATTTATTCGTATTTGCCGGTTGTCCTCTTGCTGTTTCGTCCCAGCGGTTCGCGTCCTGCCGGGTTCGTTCATGAGTCTATGTACAGCTGTGGAGTTGTGGATGTAGTGTTCTGTCCCCTGGGGTCTTTTATTGTAGTTTTAAGTCCCCTACCGGTTTTTGACCGGAGGGGACTATTGGTTTGTTGATATGGCAACATACATATTGACAATGGCTTTACACCGGTGGGGGACTTCTGTGTTGCTTGCAATTCAGTACGTCATATCTCGATTTGTTCAATTACGTCATTTTACTTAATGAAACTGGGTCACTCGTTTTAAGGTTTTCAGATTTTTTGTAGCTGAAATCGGGCCTTTCAACGTTTTAGTGCTGTTACTTAACTTTTAGACTGTAGGCTGCTGAAGCTATGTGGTTCGGCGGTTTTACTGTTGTTACTAGGTCATTCAGCGTGGGCTTTCTGCCTTTTGTTTGCTGAATCTTTTTTATTCAGTTTTTAACAATGAGACTAGGGGCGTTTAATTTTCTTGGTCGGTAGTGTGTTGGGCACTTCTTCGTTTTAAGATTTCTTACAGCTAAAGCGGGGCAATATAGTCCTTTTGCTGTGGAAACTGGGTCATTCAGCTTGTTAGTAGGTCATCCCACTATACGGGCCTTTCAACGTTTTAATACTGTTATTTAACTTTGAGACTAAAGGCTGCTGTAACTATGTAGTTCAGCAGTTTTACTGTTGTTACTAGGTCATTCGGCGTGGGCGTTCCGCCTTTTGGTTGCTGTGTCTTTTCTGCTGGGTCGTTCGGCTGGTTGTGGTTTGTTGTGCTTTTCGACGGCTTGGGCTTGGGCGGATCTGCGCTTGTTTGGTTGGGCGTTGTGCTTTGTGTGTTTTTAATGTTTTCTGTGCTCGGCTGGTTGGGTTGGGTGCTGCCTTCCCTGTCTGGCTTGATGTACTCTTTTTGCCTATCTAAGTGAAGAGGAATACACAAGGCCAGAACAGATGACTCACTGTAAAGATTCTGGCAACGACGATGAACAACAGCAGCTTAGTAATCTGACAGAGGATTTACATATTAGAATGAAAAGGATAGAGATATGGAGTGAGGAGTTGGAGTAGTTAAATCTACCAACACTCACCCTATAGAGCTAAAGCCATTCGACACCATGACTATATCAGGCTTTGTACGCACCTCGAGCGATGCGACATCTGCTATAACAGAGCCATCCGCCTTATCATCAAGTAGGATTGGTATTTGCCCTCGGGTCGTCAAGTTAGACAGCATTGGAACCTCATCGAGAGTACCAGTCAGGATTTTTAACGTGTCAGCAAAACCAGTTATGATCCAGCCTCATACACCCTTGTGTGAACTACAGGAGGCCCAGGTTCTTAGATCATGGATTCCGGAAAAACAGAAAGCATCAAAAGTTTCCAAACCTGAACAATGTCCCATCGACAAAACTGAATTTCTACAGAAAATCAAAGTTGATTTATCTCATCTTGATGGAGACACCAAAAGCGCAATGGAGAACTTCATTTGGAAATGGAAGGATACATTTTCCAAGGGTCCATTAGATATAGGACATACAGACCTTGTCAAACATGCTGTTAAGCTTGATGATCCACAACCGTTCAAAGAAGCATACAGAAGAGTTCCACCTGGTTTAGTTGATGAAGTTAGGGAACACCTTAAGGAGATGCTGGATATGGGAGCCATCAAACCATCCAAAAGTCCCTTCTCATCGAACGTCGTCATTGTGAGGAAGAAGGATGGCACCATTCGCTTCTGTGTGGATTACCGGAAGTTGAATTCCCGAACACACAAGGATGCTTATCCTCTACCGCGCATTGACGACACTCTCCACCTACTTGCCGGGGCGAGGTATTTCACCAAGCTCGACTTAAAAGCGGGCTACTGGCAAGTAGAGATGGAAGAGGATGACAAGGAGAAGACGGCTTTTCAGGTTGGCAACCTTGGATTTTATGAGTGTCAGCGTATGCCCTTTGGACTATGTAATGCCCCTGCAACTTTTCAAAGGCTAATGGAACGTTGCATGGGCGATTTAAACTTAAAGGAGTGCCTAATTTATCTGGATGATGTCATAATCTTTTCGGAATCTCTACAAGAACACATTGAGCGTTTGGATGCTGTATTCGAGAGACTGAAACTGCACAACCTCAAACTGAAGGCGTCAAAATGTGAATTCCTTCGGGATGAAGTCACCTACCTCGGACATGTAGTATCGTCCAAGGGCATTATGACGGACCCTGCGAAGACTGAAGCAGTACGTAATTGGCCTAAACCTACTTCCATTAAGGATGTTCGAAGTTTCCTAGGCTTCGCGGGCTATTACAGAAAGTTTATCGCCAAGTTTTCAAACATTGTCCGACCATTGAACGATCTCCTGACCGGTAGTTCTACGGTGAAGAAATCCACCAAGTCGCCAAAGTTCAAATGGGGAGAAGCGCAACAGATGGCATTCGATACCATTGTCGAGAAATTGACGTCTACACCTGTACTCGCCTATGCAGACTACAGGAAACCATTCAAGGTTCATACTGACGCATCTGCTAGTGGCTTGGGAGCCGCACTCTATCAGGACCATGACGGCGTAGAGCGGGTTGTGGCCTATGCCAGTAGGAGTCTGAAACCCTCTGAGAAGAATTACCATTCGAGTAAACTCGAATTTTCGCTCTTAAATGGGCAATCACCGAGAAATTTCATGATTATTTGTATGGTATTCCCTTCAAGGTGTTTACTGACAACAACCCGCTAACTTACGTCCAGACTACTGCCAAGCTAGATGCCTGTGGACAAAGATGGGTTGCTTCTCTAGCAAACTACGACTTCACAATCCACTATCGTGCTGGGAAAGCAAATATTGAAGCTGATGCCCTCTCGAGTATGAAATCACAGCGTATTGAGTCATCAGACATCTCAGAGGACCACGCGAGTCTCAGTGACTCGTCGGAATCGCCGCAGGAAATACATCGGGATGTGATTCATGCCATACTGAATGCATCTTCACCGTCAAATCATTTAATGATAGACGTTTCACAGGAAGCTTCATCTGACGACAACGAGGAACCCGCATCCCAATTATTACAAGCAGAGGACTGGGCAAAAGGTCAAGATGCGGACCCCGTTTTGGCCAAGATAAGGTCATTCGTCAGTTTAATGACTCCACCTGATGTGAAGCAGGCCCGTGATGAATGTCCCGATGTTAGGAAGTATCTGAAACAGTTTAACCGGCTGAGTATGGAAGATGGTGTCCTGTACCACGAAGCGGTTATCCGCAACGAAAAGAACAAGCAGGTGGTGCTACCACAGACCGTAAGGACGACTATTTTCAGGGCTTTACACGACGATCTAGGACATCAAGGTCGAGACCGCATCATTAGTCTGGTTAAAGAAATATTTTATTGGCCAGGCATGGATTCAGATATCAGTCAGTGGGTAAGAGAGTGTGACCGGTGCATTCGTCGCAAGTCCGCTCCTCCTCCGGCGGCTGGTCTAGTCGGCATATATTCATCATCACCGATGGAATTAGTATGCATAGACTACCTGTCGCTGGAGATGTCCAAAGGAGGCTACGAGAATGTGCTGGTCATCACTGATCATTTCTCTCGCTACGCACAGGCGATACCGACGAGAAATCAGACGGCTAGGACGACAGCTCGGGTCCTGTTTGATAATTTCTTTGTCCACTATGGGTTTCCCGAAGCGATACACAGCGACAGAGGAGCCAATTTCCTATCAAAGGTCATTACTCGATTGTGCAGAGTTGCTGGTATCAAGCGGACCCGAACAACGCCATATCACCCTCAAGGGAATGGACAGTGTGAACGCTTTAATCAGACTCTTCTCAAGATGCTCGGGACACTTCCCAATGAGCAAAAGTCTGATTGGAAATCAGCTATTCCGTCACTAGTTCAGGCATACAATGCTACCGCCAACGATTCTACGGGATACTCACCGTATGAAATCATGTTTGGCCGACGGCCAAGACTTGCAATTGATGCCGTATTGGGTCTGAAAGGTCAAAGTATCCCAGGAACCTCGCCATCAGATTACATGAAGCGTCTGGAAAAGCATCTAAGAGGAGCTTACAGATTGGCCAGTGGTGTTTCCTCCAAGAAAAGACAGAACGCCAAGCACTACTATGATCGGAAGGTCAAGGAGGTAAAGATTTTACCTGGGGATAGGGTACTTGTTAGGAACCAGGGAATCAAGGGCAAACACAAACTGGCTGACACCTGGAGCCATGATGTGTTTGTTGTCCTAGAGCAACCTGATACGAGGACTCCTGTATTCAGAGTGCGTCGGCAGGATGGAAAGGGTGATTCGAAAGTGCTAACATTACACAGGAACAATTTACTACCTATGAACCACCTCCCTATTCCATCTCTGTCAGACTCTGAATCAGAGGAAGTCGTATCAGAAAGCATACCAGACACCATGGTTGATTCTTCAGGCTCAAGCAAAGAAGATACCAGTTCTGGTTCCAGTAAGGTGTATACACCACCACATCGCCGGAAAGCTGGAGAACCTGGAGTGCTACCTCGAAGACCAGTCCGACAAAGGCAACAGCCAGCGTGGCAACGGACTGGTGATTTTGTTGTTGGAGAGCAACATGCTTTCGCTGCACCACTAGGGTCTTCGGTTGTGTGGGTATAGGAGACGTTATTACAGATACAGGTACTGAGTTTTATGACAACGCTGAGACTGAATTTTTTTATTTATCATTACTTTGGTTCTGTACGTCGTACAGGATCTGAGTTTCATACCATACTGATATTTTTTTTCATCATTACTTTGGATCTGTACGTAGTACAGGTAATGAGTTGGATGTACACCGTTCGATCCTATTTTTTTTATTACTTTGGTTCTGTACGTAGTACAAGTACTGAGTTTCATAACATACTGATTTTTTATTCATCATTACTTTGGTACTGATGGTTTATTTTGTAAACAAAATGATTGACCGTCAGTGTTTACTTCATATCGTTTGTTTGGTCAGAACACTTAGTTATGTATTTCAATTTGTCCATTATGTTTGTGTATTTGTTTGTTTATTTGTACACCATTATGGTACTGATAATGGCACTGGGTATTGTTTTCCCACAGTATTTAAAGCCATACTTAGTATATTATTTTGGTGTATTTCATTTGTATCTAAGTATATTATTTTGGTGTACTTCATCCGATCTTTTATCAATTGTTTGGTGTTAAGGCGTATTTAGGATTATTTTATTCTAAGAAATCATGCCTACACAACTGAACAGTTTTTCATTATCTTGTCAATTATGTTTGATCATGAACCTTGTTTCTTTTTGTATAATTTCAGGTTATACAGTGATGATTATATTGTCGAGGACGACAATTGTTTATAGGGGGGAAATATGTCATAGGGTCTTTTGTTGTGTTCAAATACTTATTAAATAAAACATTATTATACTTACTTAACTTACTCGTCTTTTATCAATAAACTGTCCCTTGTAAATGATATTGAATCCATGTTCCCATAGTCAAATTAGTAGCTGTAGTTAGTTTGTTAGTTAGTAATTATTGCCCAATACTCTAATCCTTTAACAATCACAAGTATCCATCGCACTTACACTTAAAATCACTGAAGCATAGTCGTATCGGTCGGTTCAATCAATGATATAATCATTCAGATGTTTACCCTCTGATGTATTATACATTTATTGAACATTTATTTGTTTTCTCGTTTTATCTATAATAATATATTTTATATATATTATCAATACAGGTAACTATGAAGTATTTATTGTCTTTTTTGATCATTAGTAACATTCAAAGCATTAGGTTAAAGTATAAATTAGGTTATTGATTAGAAGTTTATATCATGTCATATCTTCTGGTAAACCGTCATCTCACAGCAGCCATAGTCTACCTTTTTATGATATTTGTTTAATTGCTATGTTGTAAGTATGTATATAATAATAATGATTCAGATGTTTACCCTCTGATGTATTATACATTTATTGAACATTTATTTGTTTTCTCGTTTTATCTATAATAATATATTTTATATATATTATCAATACAGATCAACACAGACGTCTAACAGATCATATATAACCCACATATACCCACCTGTAACACCTGTACGTTTAATAAACAAAACGTAATCTCGGTAATTCGTTTATTATTCTAATATGTGATCTATAACCGGCTTATAGTTTACCCGCCCACTTTTTTGTGTCATTTCCAATGCTTTTGTTTGCAAACAATAGCATGTCCATTAATGGATTAATGATGGTAAAATAAGGCAAGATTGTATGTACGAGGGATGATCAACAAATACGCGGGAATATGTTTTGAAATCTTTATAGCCTGACCAACACTTAAAATAATTGGTCATATAAAAGATTGAGGTATTACAAATACACAATGTACATAGCTATAAAACATTAAACTCGAGGTAAAATTTGGTCGAAACAACATAGAAACTGTAACTTTAAAAAAATAGCTGTACAACCAGATACACTTCATAGACCTGTAAACCGAAACTCATTTTTTTCCTTTACAACTTACATGTAAATTATAAGAATTAGCTATTGGAGATCATTAGTATGGATGACGTAATTTGTTATTGACGTCGTATAGCCTATTTGCATGTCGGCATTGATTTCACACGGCTACATATGATAGCATAAATATACCATATATATATTGTTTGCTATTACATATCCGGTTGTTGTTGCTTTGTGCAATATTGCCATTAGTATGTTATGAGGTTTCAATCGCAACCACACTTCATCGCCGATTTCTGTATCGCACTCATTTTCTGTCGACTTTGAAGCAAATAGTTCTAAAACGGAATTGTGACATCAAAACTTGTTTTTGAAATCATGAATGTAGTATTCATAACCCACACTTTAAAAAATTACAAACGCACGAATGGTACGTCATCGTTTGCTACGTCCAACGTTGGAAAATATGAAAAATTGCGCCGCATAATGTCAAAGAATATAGGAAACCGCATTTGTTCCGACTTTGGTTAACATTAATGATCAGCGGTGAATCAACTTGAAATACATTTATCTTCATGTATCGAAAATTTCATTCACTTACAAAGACGAGTAAAGAAATTATGGCTTTTTTCCTTGTATTTGTTGATCACCCCTCGTATATACGCTGGTAATTGCTGATATAGGAATAACTGTACAATTTAGAGGGAAGGCGGGTCTAGTTTTCCATATATGGACACAGCAAAATTGTCCTAATAAATGGATTTACTTCATGAACCACTTACTAGATATTGTGTCCATTGCACAAATAAATGGATAAGAGGTCCACAAATTTGAAAATCCCTGGCTTTTGATTGGACAAAGAAGTAGGGTAAACTATAAGACATGTTATAATTTATACACATTATATTTTCGTCTTTCACACGTCCTTTCCTTGTAGAAACAACACCTACCTGGATGACGAAATACCCTAACTGAATATAATTAACGTCACAATATTCGTACTATACAAACTTACTAGAACACTTCAACGAAAATAGAAAAACAAGCCAGTATAACTTGGACATAATTAATCCAAACTTTAGGCACAACTGTCTCCTTATCTCATACACATTACATAGTCACACAACTGTTTATATAAGTGATTACATGTACAGTGAAGTTCCGATAATAAGACCACTTGAATTATTTCAAAATCATGCAGATTTTTGCAATGTTTCGGTCCCAAAGTATTTAACTTTATAACACAAAAATGGTCCGCTAATAAGACCGATTCGCTAATAAGACCACTTTTTGACTAGTCTTATTAGCGGAACTTCAGTGTATATATTCTGCATTTTCACCTTGAACCAATTTGTGCAGTGCGTTGGTTTTTATCTGGCTTGTGATACCTTTTAAAGGGGAATATAACCTTCTTCCGAAAGCTTCTGTCCAAGTTTTCATATGTGGAGGGAATATAAACGACTTGATCAGAAAATGTCTCACAGGGGCTCTTAAGTCTTTGCTAACCGGATATGAAGGCATGGGTTTATTGGACTTGCAGCTTTTAGACAGTTAGAACATTGATTTTCAGCGGTTTAATCTCATTTTCTCAATTAGTTGTGTGTTGGGCATTGTGCCGTGCAAATGTGATCTATTATATTACTGTTTCAGTATCCGGCTGTTTCAGTTGAGTGCTGCCTTCCCTGTCTGGGTTTTTTATTATCTTTTTATATAACAGCATTGTATATCCAATTAATATATTTCTGTTTAAATGTATTTAAGGGCATTCAGCTTTTTGGTTGCTGAAACTAATTAATTCTACTTTTCGCCAGCTTAGCAGATATTTACTTGTTTAGTTGGGCAATGTGCCTTGTATGTGCTTTATGTTTTCTGTGCTCTGTTGGTTGTTCAGTTAAGTACTGCCTTCCCTGTCCGACTTAATATTATCTTTTTAATGTATTTATGTCCCAAATAGGAAGCGTTAATACAAGTATGTTCCTTGCATAACAAGGACCCTTTGTTTTTGGCCAATGCAATGTTGTTTTCGTGGATACTAACAAACTGTTGGTCCAATTTTAAAGAGCCTGAAGCCTCTATAAGAGGTCATACTTGAAGGTACTTTGTTTGCACTTTTTAAACAATCATTGACAAGTGTACTCCGGAAGTAGCTCATTATCTCTAAAAGTGACGCCATTTACACAAGGAACTGGAGTGGACAATAAGGCCAAATGAACTTCTTTATCAGTGTACAAACTATTACATTATATAAACCACATTCCTTGTGATCAATAGTGTAATAAGACGCTGAGATCAGATCAATTACCTATTCACCGCTTTAAATGCTACCTGTGGTAGTGACGCTATCCACCTGTCTTTACGGAAGGCTGTTCCTAAATGTATAGGCTGTTATAGACTGTTGCCTTTAGCTGGATGCCTGTGTCTTTCATCCCCCGCTGATTGAGGTCGTAGTGCGCTAGACTCCATGAGTATGCAGGTGTGCAATTTTGTACTTGTGGTGATTAACATTCCATGAAACTGAAAAAGGCGTTAACAATAGTAAATGTATACACTATCTCTGTCACAAGAAATAAGAGCATCTGTCATATAATTTGTATCAATTTAATTTCGGTCGTATTATTTTTAGGATGACAAAATCACATGGGTTACAAGAAATCATTTCTGAGTAATACATTGGCGGATATAATTAGTGTCAATCATAGTGTTGAACAGGTGCTGTTTTCTGTTCTATAACTGGGCAGGCATAATTAGTTTTACAGTACACACTTAATAACTTGAATGAATTGATCACCTATTTTAGACAATGTCTTAGTTCATATTATTTATTTAGTTATAGAGACGAGTTTGTTCAAGAACGTATCTTTAATTGTGTTCTAGAACTGATAGTATGTGTTTTTCTAAATGTAGGTTGGATTTAGATATCGGTAAGCATTGTACTAGAACTAGACTTAGAAAAGGATTTAGACTGTGTAGATCGACACATACAACAAATTAAATTAGAAAAATAAAGATATTATTATTATCATTGTCGTATATTTGTATTGACAATATGTTTAAATCTAGCCCCGTTTCTATTGGCGCTCCACAAACAAACATTGTTTTAAGAAGTGCCTCACTTAATGTGGTGTTCCTTATAAACAACTCATCTGGTTAACATGTGCTTCATAACAACACTACTACACAAGCGTCACATTATAAGCATATTTAAAATTCTTACATTGTCCCGCTCATTGATGACAATAGTTCACTTCCATTAAATAAAATAAAAAAATGGAACTGAAAAAATACGGCATGCTAAGAATGTTTCCGAAACAGAGGACATGTTGGCTTCAGGTTTTGTGGATGTCATCCATGATGTTGTTTATGGCGTTGATGAGTTTTTATTCCGTGGATTATAACGAGGAACGTGACAGAAAGCTAGAGACTCTACGTGTAGAATTTGATGCCTTGGTTGTGAGGCATAACGCCGTGAAAGATGATCTAGGCAAACTTGTGGTAAGTGATTAAATTTCTGATGACTTATTCTGCTCGTATATATGGTTAACGGATTTAAAAACGCGACACATAGGTGTGTTGGTATATTTAAGGAAAACAAATTCCTATATAAAATGTATTTGTATATTCGTCAAGGCTTATGCAATGTCGTCATTTTGATACCAAACACTATAAAATCCATCGAATATTAATTAAATTATCGCACGAATAAAATATTGGTACAGAAAACAAAAGTAACATGTTTATCGGCGCAATGGTTTTATCGTTGAAAATGACCAGCCTGTATAACAGATCGAATGTTTACGTAAGGCTAGTCTAACTTCTATATACAAATTCTTGATTAAATTGAATATAATAAATGACATATCGAACTTGTATGTAATATGTGTCTATATGACACGGAAACATTGTTGCAGGAAACATACATCGTTGTCTCATAAACCTGCATAATGTTTTTATGATCAAGGGGAGGTAACCCTGTAAGAAATTTAAATAAGAATGCGACTTTCGCTTTTGGATCGACACTTCGATTGTACTATATATTTGTTAATAATCATCTCATTTTTATCATCTTAGTACAAAATGACACAAATACATTTACTTTTAATCTGCACTATTCCAATACCGGCATAAACTTGAATTGTCTGCTATAAAACAACATACCCCAGTTTCGCGTTTTTAAATCCGTTAAGTACACTCGGCAAAACTTACACACTTGTTTATTTGCCCATAACTCCGTCAATGCGTGCATGATCGTGCTGAAAATTTCAACATATATAAATTGGATATGTAGAGTTACAATACAATCAATGTTTTTAACATCTGATTTAAATTGTTACAAACAGAATAAACTATTGATGCCAACAGCAGAATCTAAAAAAAAACACAATAATGCCGTGTGTTCATCGGGCGATTGTCAGGTAGCTAATGCACATATGGCCCCGCTGCGCTGATACAGTACGGTTTGAAGTCTATGTTTCTATCACGGACACAGTTATAAAGAAAACAATGGTAGGAACAAGCACACTTAAGGTTTAAAAATATGAACTTCTGATAAAAAATGAAATTTGGAACATGGTTAACTCCCCTTGACCATAGCAATAAAAACTACTTTTAAAAGTAAAAAAACACCATGTTGTTGTTTGAAAAATCGAATTATTTTGTGTTTTTTAATTTGAAAATAAATCTAAAATTCAAATTTACCTTACATGAAAATAATGAAGATTAATTCACCTATGAATTAATCTAATTTATTACGGGAAAATTCACGTGGTTGCCGGGTGTATACACACGGCCCGTCAATTGATACACGGCGACGCTATGTGGTTGTCATGGTTACTCTCGCGTGACTCCGATATTCACCGAGCGTGAATATCACAAGTTCTGCCACGTATATGACCACTTGTTTGTCCGACAGCAACGGTGAAAGTTGCATTATTATTTGAGCTGACTAAAATAGCTTGTATTAACCGTAGTATGCCGGTTAGTGTCAAATGAGGAAATGGGGCATATGGCGTGGGTCACAGAGAACGAGTCCAGCGTTAGACGACGGAACCGAGCCTAGTTGAGGTAATAATATTATTGAATTTGATGAAATAATTTGGGAAATTTCATTTCATGCTGGGCAAGAGCATGTTAAAGTTGGTGTTAGCAGTACACCAATACTGGTTCCTTTGAGGCTCATTATTTAAATAGTACGTCGTCTACGCTGGCGTTGCTCAGACCCAGCCCCTTGTAAATGTTGACGAAAGGTTGCTGTCATATAGCGGTACATGTCTACCTGTAAGGCAAACAAGTGCTTATGTTTACATGTAATGAAGCTCAAAATGTTGTTATATAGTGCATGGCGTGCACGAGCTGACACGGGTCGCTCAGACGACAAAAATTTACCACAGTGTATAAACGAGTCAACTTTCGGTTCTCGCAATAATGAGTACACGTTGAATTGTATAGTATGGCAATAATGAGTACAGTGATGGAAAATCACCGGATGTTTCAATTACAATAATGAGTACACGTTGAGTTGTATGGTATCATAATGAGTACAGTCATTTGGTTTATACTCGGTTTTTACATGTACCGCTTGTTTTAAACAGGGCGATTACGTCAATACTGTTCTTCTAATAAAATGGATAAAGGTGGATACTAGGCAGTATTGTATATATATCTAAAATACAATTGTGTATTGTATGCCTATGATTAAAGTTGTTAAACAGGTTTGAATAGTAGAAGAATGTTGACTGAAGGTCGTGAACCGTCACGGGATGCTTTTGAGTATAAGTTCGCAGGTGCCTTCTATGTCTCTTGTCAAAACAAACGCAGAAATCATGTGAAACATGACAATGTATAGGTATATAAATCATTTAACTTTGGTTATCTAAACACGGACTCGTCTTTTGAAAAGGAGAGGCATGCTTTTATGTTGGGGTATCTATCACCACTGAAATAATCAATGTGTTTATTTAGTATACCGTATTCGAATAAGTTCATATAACAAAATTATGCATAATCCATTTATTTAGTTACACACTGGTACTTTGTTTTTATTGTCTTGAAAGAGTTTGTATATATATATATATATATATATACCAGGAGCGAATCGCCACATCGACTTGAACACCTGACTTAATTATGACTGCCTATACAGTCCGTTTAATTAAGTCTGTCACTTGTATACAAACATTGCAATATAATAACATTGTAGTTTTAATGTTTTAAACATTTTAATTGGAGAAAAGGGAAGTGAAAACCAATAGATTATTCATTAAGGTGCATACTTATACATATAATATATATTGAAATAAAACTTTAATAAAATAAATTGCAATGTTTATGTTCATAATTTATGTAAATGACAAGTGACCGACCTAAATAATCCATTTATACGTCGGGTATAATTGGGTGTGTTGTTTTAACGAAGTCAAAAACATCTTTGCGGTAATGCGTGGTTGTTCGTCTACACATTTAATCCTTGTCACGAATACTATCGTAAATCACATTAGATTTGCGTGAAGTATATTTCTCAAATGTCGGTACTGGTAACATCGAGTTGTTATTTACGCGCGCTCATGAATTGTCGGCACGGCGGATGGGTGGATATCGGCTGGTATTTAGAGGTTCGAACATTTGACATAAACTGGTAGGTAAACCAGATGTACATGTCTCGGTACTGGAAGACACGTTTAACATCCACATAGTAGAGAATATTCGGAGAGTAGGGTATAGCTGCTTTTTAGTATCACATACTTCTTTCCGACAGCGCTGATACCAGGTGGTCAAGTGAGTGTGCAGTTCGGACATTATTTTAATTTTAATGTGCAAGTCCGCTAGTAAGGACTGGAGGTGGTTCCGAGGAACTCAATTAGCGAATAGTATAATAGATTAACACAAATAGTATCCGTTGCACAGTATTAGATATTACTCACGGCTTTTGGTTTATTTATACTGAACATCGTGGGGCACGCTTTTCAGAATTTAGTGTCGGCTAGACAATCTCGCGCTATTTTTGTCCTACAACTAAGATAATTTAACACGGAATCCTTAAATGTCCGTGCGGATACGTTGCCATATCAGAGTTGTTATTTAACTTATCAAAACATTCTCATCGTATAGTCCGTTTGTTCAGATATGTCACTTGTATGCATGCATCGCAGTATAATAGCACTGTATTTTTACTGTTTCAAACATTTTAATTTGAGAAAAGGGCAGTGAAAACGAATACATTATTCACTAAAAAGGTATACGCTAATAAACATAATATATATTAAATAAGACATAAATCAGAGCAATTACAATGTTTTTGTACACAGCTTTATGTGAACAAGTGACCGACCTAAATGATCGATTTATAGGGGAGATCAACCGTATTCATTCAAAATGCCGACTGACAA
This sequence comes from Spisula solida, assembly GCA_947247005.1. Taxonomy (NCBI): domain Eukaryota; kingdom Metazoa; phylum Mollusca; class Bivalvia; order Venerida; family Mactridae; genus Spisula; species Spisula solida. Next base: position 41,038,930 of record OX365956.1, read on the forward strand.
TCCGTTGGATGAATAAACAATCACCAATAGCCAGCTGGTGGCACGAACGTTTTGTATACCAAACATAGTCTCTCCTATACTAACGAGAACTCGCGAGGATTTATTTATATTGATATAGGATTATATCGACAAAAAACCGTTGTTGTTAAACATGTTTGCCGGTTACTTTCCTTGAACGTAGGGCTGATGTTATGTACTATAAAAAAATAAATCGTCACGGATCGCAGATTCTCCGTTAGCTGCGATGTTAACAAACGTTCGGGTAGTTTAGACCGATGCATCAATTTTTAATCGGCGTGATTATCGATCAAATTTGGCTCACAGCAACTTATATCATTCTGGGTCTCTAGTTTTAAGCACGTTTCGTCTGCCATCAGCCAATCCGTTTGATTCATATTTTCTAATATGGGAGTTGAGAATGAATGTTTCCGTCGATACAGCTTTCTAGTATTTTCCATGGGTTTATTGGAACATTTTTCCACCGTCTGCATTAAAACCAAATGAATCCGAACTGTGAAAAGTACGGTGCCCGAACGTTTCTTTCCGTTGGCGCGACAATGTCTTACTGTGAATAATGAAGCGGTAAAAAGATAGATTAGGTTTTCACAAGGATAATTGAGAAATAGACATAAATAGCGCTAAATGACCGGGCGTTGCCTAAACGATGGTTTTACTTGAATTTTTCAAAAATTATTATACATGTTGTATTACATTCCAAAATGCGAACCAAGTTTATTCGTGCAAATTACCATATAAGACATAATTCTTTGATTAGACAGGAACAGAATACCTAACACTTTTAAAATGAATATGTTGGTGTCATCAATGTAAGAATTAGATAGTATTAATGTATTACAACGATAGGTCGTTTGAAAGCTGTGTCTCGATAACGGGACTCGTGACGTGGGGTCATTTTTGGATGATGAGAAATGTTTGATCTTTAGATAAAAGGCGCGCGTACCTTCTTAAAGCGTTTGTAATCTCGACCTAAATCAAATTTTTGTGTTGCATTCAGTACCTTATTGGCAATTTTGGTTGCACACAATATAAAAATAGAATTGAAAGGAAACACCTTTATATTAGTCTTACCACTATGCTGCATAGGGCTTATCAGTCGTATGGAAAGAGACGACACGTGTGCCAATGTACGCCTATTTTTTAGCCTAATTACTACCACGCTAACAAACAAAGCGGGGATAAAAGCAGAGTAATCCGCAGATAGGACAACTTTTGTTTTAGAGAGTACTAAGGGGAGAGAGCTTATTAACGTCTCCCATTGCATTTTCACGATCTTACAGGCAGTTAAGTACGTTCGCCAAGCCTTTCATGTTTAAAATAATATGGGTTGGTGTACGTCCTAGAGTTACCGGGGCGAACACGCCTGTTTAAAAACGTAACGATTTAACAAGATTGGTCAAACGCAATGTAGCTATCATACAACGGTTAATATCGACATTTAGACAGTGTGATTGTTTCGCGATGACGACATTCACTTGTCCGCCGCTGGTCTGGATTTCTAAATTGCTGCAATTCACGAAGTCAATTTAAATCTTTAAATAAGAATTTTGGGGGAAATGAAAATAATAAAGATGTCCAAATTATATTATTCTTCATTTCGTGGCGGAAAATTCTGTCGCTTAGAGGCAACCGAGGGCATATCTATGTGTTTATTAACACTGACTCAATATAAAATATATTTTGCATTTACATGGGGTTTCTCTCGGTCTCTACTGAGTTACCAGTGGTGGCTGAGGTCCCTGTGGTTACAAAATTCAGTCATCTGACTGTAGTTTTTTATGAGCATTTAAGACTTGTCCGAGCGTTGTCTCAAATAAAAAACTGGCATATCTTAAAAGGTCTCATTTGTTTAGATAAGTCACATTTGGTTTAAATACATATTTACTGTAGACATGATTTTTATACGGTACATCGAGCGTACCTGGTCTTATTACGGGGTACCTGGAGTGTACGTCCCGATATAGTTTTCATCTCGAGTACCTGGAGCGTACTCGATCTTATTACGGGGTACTTGGAGCGTACGTCCCGATATGTTTCAACTCGAGTACCTGGAGCGTACTCGGTCTTATTACGGGGTACTGGGAGCGTACGTCCCGGTATGTTTCAACTCGAGTACCTAGAGCGTACTCGGTCTTATTACGGGGTACTTGGAGCGTACGTCCCGATATGTTTCAACTCGAGTACCTAGAGCGTACTCGATCTTATGACGGTGTACGACATATTTATCTCGGTAGTTTGTTACAGTAAATTGATATACGGTTTGATAAATAATCCGTGAATCCATGCCCTCGGTTGTTGCCTTCCTTAAAGCGTGTTTAACTCTAACAGCGTTACCAGTTAGAGTTCAAGTCAACATGGCCATTATATGCCACTTTAATTAAATCTATTAACATGTGCTTAGCAGGCAAGTCTACATCTACTATATGTATAATACTATGCATTACTATGATGATTGGGTAATATTCGTTTGTCATTTCTAAAAGGCAATTATATAATTAAATATTGATTACTGTCTACAGTTGTTTTTGAACTTTTATCTTGGAATAATGAAGATTAATTCACCTATGAATTAATCTAATTTATTACGGGAAAATTCACGTGGTTGCCGGGTGTATACACACGGCCCGTCAATTGATACACGGCGACGCTATGTGGTTGTCATGGTTACTCTCGCGTGACTCCGATATTCACCGAGCGTGAATATCACAAGTTCTGCCACGTATATGACCACTTGTTTGTCCGACAGCAACGGTGAAAGTTGCACCCACCCTACCACACCCTTTCAACAATATCAACCATTTGTTGTTTCTCACGGTTAATATTCTAATATATCATATTCGGCCTAGAGCCGCTAGATTTAACATTATTAAATATATATATATATATATATATTCATTACTATTATCATTATATTCGAGTCATTGTTCTGCCGTTCAGTTTGTTATTTTTCCAGTTTGATGTTATTTGCGTCACCTACACTACCACATGTATGCGGGTCACAAGAGAAATATGGTCACATTGATTGTTGTATCGGGAATTAAATACGCATCACTGCTTCGTATGGTAACCAGACGATAACACCGGCGTCAGACAGTATCCAAGCCACATCGAATCCACTCATAAGAAGTCTGCAGTACAAGGTGATTCTTAAATACGTGCTTCCTAGTGATGGAGATGTTGTCGAGAACCGATTACCAGAAGTGTTAGTAATGTTAATATTGGTGTTGATTAGGTCAATATAAATGTTGTGAAGTTGTTTCTATTCGATTCAGTCAAGGAAAAGACAGGACACCGACAATGATGCGTTCATAAAGTACACTTGTATACAGATTATTCAGCAAGATGCATGACACTAGTGATTCAACCAGTGACCATAACTCTGTTTAACGGCGTAATAATCGCCTATTATAGCGAGGAGAAATTGACGCGATCCTTGACCTTTAATTAGTATTTTAACAGCTGATTTATTTCATCGTCTATATTTATATCTCAGGTTATATATATTCATAAGCGGAAGTATCATAATTAGGCATGAGTAGGAATACAAACAAAAATATTAATTTAGGTCAGATAGGGCACGATTTGATAGCGGAAATTGATACTTGTAGTATACTCATGCATAAGGTTGAGATCGTGTCAATATCTCCGTACTATATTCGCTTAATGACCCTACTTAATTTGATATATTACTTGCCTGAAACATGTTCTTGCTTTTCCAACTTTAGTTGATCTTTCATCATGTATTTCATACTCACATTTGTCATGTTGGCGGAAAATTCTGTCGCTTGGAGGCAACCGAGGGCATATCTATGTGTTTATTAACACTGACTCAATATAAAATATATTTTGCATTTACATGGGGTTTCTCTCGGTCTCTACTGAGTTACCAGTGGTGGCTGAGGTCCCTGTGGTTACAAAATTCAGTCATCTGACTGTAGTTTTTTATGAGCATTTAAGACTTGTCCGAGCGTTGTCTCAAATAAAAAACTGGCATATCTTAAAAGGTCTCATTTGTTTAGATAAGTCACATTTGGTTTAAATACATATTTACTGTAGACATGATTTTTATACGGTACATCGAGCGTACCTGGTCTTATTACGGGGTACCTGGAGTGTACGTCCCGATATAGTTTTCATCTCGAGTACCTGGAGCGTACTCGATCTTATTACGGGGTACTTGGAGCGTACGTCCCGATATGTTTCAACTCGAGTACCTGGAGCGTACTCGGTCTTATTACGGGGTACTGGGAGCGTACGTCCCGGTATGTTTCAACTCGAGTACCTAGAGCGTACTCGGTCTTATTACGGGGTACTTGGAGCGTACGTCCCGATATGTTTCAACTCGAGTACCTAGAGCGTACTCGATCTTATGACGGTGTACGACATATTTATCTCGGTAGTTTGTTACAGTAAATTGATATACGGTTTGATAAATAATCCGTGAATCCATGCCCTCGGTTGTTGCCTTCCTTAAAGCGTGTTTAACTCTAACAGCGTTACCAGTTAGAGTTCAAGTCAACATGGCCATTATATGCCACTTTAATTAAATCTATTAACATGTGCTTAGCAGGCAAGTCTACATCTACTATATGTATAATACTATGCATTACTATGATGATTGGGTAATATTCGTTTGTCATTTCTAAAAGGCAATTATATAATTAAATATTGATTACTGTCTACAGTTGTTTTTGAACTTTTATCTTGGAATAATTTGCAAATACGCGTCAATTTCACGGCCATTTTACGGTTTTTGACGTTTCATGGTTCAACGAACCGCTGTATTTCATTTTGTAGAAAAAACTTTATTTATCCAGTCCTTAGACAGTCAATACCATGTACACAAAATTGCATGCAAAAATGATAAAAAATAAAAAAGTTATAACGATAAAACGACGTGACTGTGTACTTATAAGTTTTGCCGAGTGTATATATCGTTCGCTCGCTCGTACGTTCATATCGGTTACAAATAATTATAAATCAGTATTGATTAACAGTTCTCTACAAGCAGGTGCGGTTTGTGCCACATCTTGCAGTGAACATAATCGTTATCAACGCCAAGGGTCATAACAACTTGACCAACATCGAGATGACATTATTGTACCCTCTTCTAGCTGAGATATCCATGGGTTTCTGCTACATGTAAATTTGTGACAATCAATGTGTGTCCGATACGCCTTCATTGATTTTTCTACCAGCTATTGAACGTTCCATGGCGTCCAAATTCAGCTCATGTGTTGCCTTGTTTTTAAATTATTTATAACTGCTACCATATGAAATGATGAAGAGATAAATTTTGCAGTCACTGCGAAGACCTTTCTGGAAAAGAGGGCAGCATGGAACATGCTAACAACTTGCAGCTTATGTGTTCCATTGTTGTTTTAAATTGATTTTATAATTGTCGCCGTATGAAAATGTACCTCAACATGTTTACTTTTCGTGTTTTCAGGATAACAGACACACGTTTGAAACAAAAGAAAGAAAGAAAAGGTCATCCGGAGACTATTATTCGGGTATGTTTTCACCGATAAAATCAAAGCTCTATAAGAAGATAATTTACATGTAGATACTCGGACAGAGAAGTCAACACTCAAACTAAACCATCGAGCACAGGAAACATAACAAACACCACATACTGTGTTACAAAATGGAACAAACAATTCCCAACGCATCCACAAAATCACGACATCCCATACCGAAAGCCTGCCGCCTCAGTCAGTCAAACTAAATCGGGAGTAAGAACTAGTTGACATGAACTGAACAAGTTATGTAGGATGCGCTGGTGGGTGTTGTGTGGATATGCTTCTTGCTTGTTTGAGAAATAGAATCGTTATATATACTGACCTATATTACAAGACACCAATATATAGAATATGGCATCAATAAGCTGGGTCCGTTTCATGGCATATTTTAGCTCAAATATGGGACAAACATTTTACAACGAGAAAATTGTAGCAACGTTTTAAAAACTTGAATTAGAGCATTATAATAAACAAGTTGAAAGTTATAGTGCGCCGGGCATAACTCGAGTCCTTCTTTACAAAAAAAAGACAATTAAATGTATCTTCGATGACCATTTATGTTTGATCTTATGCATAATCACTTAAACAGGATATTTTCTCTCAGACTGCACCTAAAACGAGCACTCAGTCACCTGTGCAGTGTTCATATTACTATTTTCATTTGTGAACAAATACTAGTGTTATCATCGGAGGACTTTACTATTGGGTGACTTGGCTTATGTTATAGTAATGTTGTTCATGTAATTTATTTTGCCCGTTTTATGATAAAATAACTCAATTACATTAACAATGCTCATCGATAACATCAAATGTGGCAACTTAAGCATGTGACTGAGGAATACACACTAATAATAAAACATTATATAAAATGGCCAATATTGTGATATAATCACATTGGCTGATTAAGACAGATAGCTTGCTTTAGATGACCATTGATACAGGTTAAACCTTGTTTGTCTGTAGTTGTATGATTTCTATTACAGCATTGGGCGGGGCTGTCTATGTAAGATGGGGAAGAACAACGTGTCCGTCAGAAAATGAGACAGAATTAGTGTATAAAGGTAACATATAACAAATGATCTAATTAATAAATATATTTTGATGGCATGGACGTGGGACACCTACACTGGTCACATCGGTTGGCCCGCTTGGCTACTGCCATCCGGTTGTCAGTTAACATAGTCATTTTAAAGTATTCCACATACGAATACAAGAAAATGATATGTACTGGAATCGAACCCGACCCTTCTTGAATACCTTTCTTTGCTATGTATGAGCGAGCTAGAAAGTAAACATGTGTCAAGAAGTTGCAACCGTTCAAACTTTAACCGATGATGAAAACGAAATGCCAGCAGATACTTTTAAGTACTTTTAAGTGCTGGGTCCCACACGTTTAGTTAAATGGCTAGCATATACCAGGTTGTAGGTACTAACTAGCGCCTAGGAGCCATCGTGAGAAGTTCCTTTGTATTTTACAAACCAGCACCGCATTGCACACCCGTATTAGCAGACATCTCAGTAACCAATAGATCACGGAAACGTCACGAGGATCTAACACAAAGCATAATTTCACAGTCCTTTGTCAGTCTTGCATAAAGGCTCAATGTAAGGCGAGAGCAACGAGCGACAACTCTGATATGAGATGTATGTCAGTCTTGCATTAAGGCCCATGTATTGCAAGAGCACCGTACGAAAACTCTGCTATGAGATATCTGTCAGATTTGCATTAAGGCTCATGTATGGCGAGAGCAACGAACGATCACTCTGCTATGAGATTTATGTCGGTCTTGCATTAAGGCTCGTGTATTGCGAGAACAACAAACGACAACTCTGCTATGAGATTCATGTCAGTCTTGCATTAAGGCTCTTGCATGGCGAGAGCAACGAACGACAACTCTGCTATGAGATTAATGCCAGTCTTACATTAAGACTCATGCATGGCGAGAGCAACGAACGACGACTCTGTTATGAAATTGACGCCAATAATGTATAACTATCAGCAAACTGTTCCTTGATTCATTGTACTTGATTCTACGAGACTTTTATTGTACATGTTTTATTGAAGGTATCGCTGGAGGCAGTCATTACACTCACGAAGGAGGGGCTACTAATATACAGTGTCTACCGACTAACCCAGAGTGGGGGCGTTTTGATGATGGGTCCACAAGTTGGGCGTTCATGTACGGCATGGAGTATGAAGATAACATGGATAATATCATGAAACATTCAAATTTCAATGGAAAATTTCCGAATCAGAATGTGCCTTGTGCGGTGTGTCGAAATAAAGTCCGACCCAGCTCCTTGATGATTCCGGGGAAAGTTGGTTGTTTTGACGGTTGGAAACTAGAATATCAAGGGTACATTATGGCTGGACATTATTCCCACAAAGCCGGAAGTCAGTATCTCTGTGTTGACGAGGACCCGGAAGCTGATCCAGCGGGATATCGTGACGAGGGCGGTGCACTATTGTACAGGGTGGAAGCAATATGCGGTTCTATTCCATGTCCACCCTATGTTGGAAACCGTGAGCTTGCCTGTGTTGTGTGCACAAAGTAAACAGGCATCGTAAACTAGTATCCCTTTTAGTATAAAAGATGATAATAAATTGGACGAGGTAGGCACAGAAAAATAGCAGTATGCGGACACATGAATAGCTTTGTTTGAATGTGTTAATGACTGTGTATGTATGTGAGGGGCATGAAACCGCTACTGACCTTTGTCCATAGCTGGTTATACTAAATTCTCCATCATGCACATGAACATTCTCTTAAAAGGCATGACCAAGGGAAACAATTTACTATTACTTCGCAATAGTGTAACTTAGGAGAAGAACTATACAAGACTCAGTATTTGTTCTAATACTATCCTGTATTATGATATTGTAATATAATATATGTTGTAAATAATGGAAATAAATATGTTATAAATGTGTGACTTTATCTTTTTTTTCGAATAGTTATAAAATTAACTTTAAAATTAAATTAACATATTAATAGATATTTCGACTTTTAATCAATGTCGAACTTGATAATAAATAATGCAATATACACAGACGATTTGTAAATGTACACGTACCGAAATCAGTTCGAACTTATACCCATGCATATTCTTGAATACAGATGCATCGAACATCCTAGATGCCTTGAACTATTTTCCTGGTCCGAAGGTAGTTCTACTGTATATAGTTACAATTTGGATTATAAAAGCAATACTATTCTTAGAATGCCTCCGAGAACTTGAATGCAGATCGGTTCTTTGAATGATGAAAATAAAACTAAATAATGAGAATCACCGTAATACGAAAAGTCACTCAAATGACATGTAATATTGCAGGACGGAGCTCCGGCTCATATAGCATATGTAAGACTAGCATTACTGTGTAATTGCAACATACAACATTTGTCGATGTCATCAAAATCTTCAAATTTCAATATTATTTAGAATTTGTGTTGACGAACTGTGCAGGCCACAAATGAGACGACTATCAGCCCCACAAAAACTACAGAAACATATCATTTTTAGGAACGGGCAAACGTTCTACAGACATCGATAAGGAATTGTGTTCTCTCAATATGGCAGAGATATAAACATAAAATTAAATACATGCAATGACATACAAGATACTAAATAACTAGGACCAGACTATTATTCTTAAATCACTGTATTGTTACAAACTGTTACGGACAATTTTACCCCCACCTTGGTAATATTTGTCTTTTGTGACTTTCAATTTACAGTGATGCTCATTATTTGAAATTATTTTCTTCTTGCAACTAATCGATTTTGATAAAAAAAACACAGAAACATCTATTCAAATACCACATTTTAACAAAACCCCGTCATAAATAGTTGAGAAACAATGAAAAATATAGGTGTTGCGTTAGTAGTGTGATAAAGTGTACGCATGTTGTGAAACCTTCTTAGAATTTTGGGTTCATCTTATTTTACTACGCAAACGAATTATTATTAATGGAACCCATGAGTCCGTAACAATACGTTATACAATTCATCTTGATGAATGTGTTTGTTCAAAATAAATGCATTTTAACTACTACCAAACCGGGACAGTGACAGCTCTACCGCGATATTGCAACCCGGTATCAGTACCGATTATCCCGGTATAACCACGGTGTGTCCCGGTTCGGAGCAGACGTAGCCCTCGTATCACTGTGCCGGTTTGGCATCCCCGGTTTGTAACGATGTATGAACCGGTCGGTATCATGTCTATCCGGGCTAACAACCTTTGAGACACCGTGAACTTCTTAGACCGTGAACCGTGTTGGTTCGACCGTATGACGTGGTACAGTTAGGTTCGATTTCCACTATATGTACAAACAAATTCCGGTAGTTTTTTTAGATGTTTAATACAACTGGCAGTGACCAAAAAGATGTAAGCGAGGTATTTCCGCGGCACTACCGGTATATCCGGGCAGATCTTTGTCTCTATCCTTCCTCTACCTTAATAAACAGTGGCATAACGGTATTAGTTGGACTGCGCTGAACCCTGGCTTTGCACCGGTTGAGTCCGATAAGAATAAGCTTCATACCGATCGAGGCAGAGTATATACTATACAATAGATAACAATGTAAGGTTTTTGTCGTCTGGCCATATGGATAACAATGTAAGGGTTTTGTCGTCTGGCCATATTGATAACAGTGTAATGTTTTTGTCGTTTTGCCATATGGATAACAGTGTAATGTTTTGTCGTCTGACCATCTGGCCAAATGGATAGCAGTGTAAGGTTTTTGTCGTCTGGCCATGTAAGGTTTTTGTCGTCTAGCCATACGGATGACAGTGTAAGGTTTTGATCGACTTGCCATATGGATAACAGTGTACGGTTTCCGTCGTCTCACCATATGGATAACAGTGTAAGGTTGTAGTCGCCTGGACATCTGGCCATAAGGATAACAGTGTAAGGTGTTTGTCGTCTGGCCATACGGATAACAGTGTAAGGTTTTTGTCGTCTGGTCATATGGATACCAGTGTAAGGTGTTTGTCGTCTGGCATATGGATACCAGTGTAATGTTTTTGTCGACTGGCCTTATTCATAACAGTGTAAGGCTTTTGTCATCTGGCATATGTCCTCAACAACAGTCAGAACAGAATATAAAATAACATGTTTAGCAACTGATGGAAGCGAAATAATTTGAGTCATTAAACATGTGTGATAATTGCAGAGGAACCACGCTGTCAATGGAGATATTTCTTTGGAGAAATGTAAACTGCTTGTTTTCTATGTGTAATGACCGGAATGTCGGTATCATGTTGAGATTTCCTTGACATCATCTTGATGGTTCCTTAGAGAAACTTTTGCATCTGATGTTCTCTTTCTAATACATGCATCATAATATTTATACCCATGTACGGCCAGGAAAGTCAGCATGATATCTTTCCTTGTGCCTTCTGACCTATTCATATCCGGGCAAAAGTGAATGACTGGATGATTCAATTTACTTGAATAGTTTGTTAAATTTACATTAAACTAATTTGCTGCTGCCAGCGGAAAAAGATCTGCCATATCTACATATTGTGTCATGTATAAATCCAGTTGTAACCATTCCTCATCCATAGTGATATAATTCTCTTGAAATGAGTTCAGTATCGTGCATACTAAAATTTATTTCCAAAGATACCATTTTGTATTGAGCCAAAAGGGCTCATCAGCAATCTAAAATTAATCGGTAGACTTACACAAGTAGATAACTTAATGCATTATACAATATGACCATAACTTAGTTTCATAAGTATCTAAAAACTACTCGCTTGTGTTAGAAAATAAACCAATTGGTATATTATATGAATATAATATTATATGATCCTAAAGCCATATTAATTGACCTGCAGAACCAAAATTATGAACTTATCAAAGAGAACAATCAACTCAGGGAGGAAAATACAACACTTCAAAAACTAAATGCAGAACAAAATAAATCTCTAACAAAACTTACAGATGCTGCTGGAAAAATGCAGATAACACTAACAAATACCCAGACAAAAGTTCGCGAGCAAGCTAAACAGATTACTTCACTTACAACTAAAATAAAGTCATCAGATTAAAAGAGTACTGATAAAGTGGAGGATGCACTTTATGATGAAATAAGGACTCTAAAAACTGGATTTGATACCTTAAGACAGAAAGTGACAAATTCTGCTTCAACCACAGAGCTACAAGAGCTGAGAAATGAGGTGGACTCTAACAAGGAGGAGATTAACAGATTAAGAGAAAATAAAGCACAGCAAATGTCGGGTGCTTTAAATCCTGATAACCAACCTCAAATGGCTTCATCACCTTCAAATTCCAATACAAGACAAAGATTGGACACTCCCATACCAGCAGCAAGCCAATATATCACAGAGTCTATGTATTTGGAGATTCAGTCACTAGAGTCTTAGAGCCCCAACGACTATCTGGTCAACAGTTTAATGTCAAAATAAAATCTCAATCCGGCGCTACAGTTAACGATATAACAATGTACTTGAAATCACTCAAGGATAAAACATTCGTATCTGATTTTGACATGTTCGTGATACATGCAGGAGTCAATAACATTTCCAATGCCAACAAATCTACTGAAATTGTTGAGGACTTTAAAACCCTCACAACAGAACTACAGAATCTCAACGAAAATGCTACAATATTTATTTCATCCATTCTACCGAAGAAGTATGACAAACTATCATTTGGTGTGATAAAGGAAACAAATATACTGTTATCAAAACTATGTGCTGAAAACCACCATGTATTCATTGATAATACCAGCAACTTCATGAACAATGGCCATGTGGACAAATCACTATACAGAGATGAGGTACACCTGAACAATAAAGGCAGTTCATTGTTTGCCAAAAACATCAAATCATCCATCATTAAGTGTTTACCTCTCTCTAATGCCGCCGGACAGGAAAATGGAAATTTTACCCAGGCCAGCCTCCACAACAGCTACAAACATCCCCTGGTACATCCCCTGGTACATCCCCAGGAGCGGAATCACCAAATACGGTACCATCCCAACAGGCAACCCAACTACATGGCTCAACGTCGACCCTGGATCCGACAACTACCGATGCCGTACAATCCAATGTGGACCCCAGACATGTGGTAGACAATATCTTCAACAAACAAGACATCAATAGTGCAAATACAATATCAAGTTGTGACACAAATATTAAAAAAATGACATCTTGGACAAAAACAATTTTCTCTTTAAAAAAGGAATTAAGTTTTTCATTTGAATATACACTATTTATACCCCAAATTTGATGAATTGAAAATCTTACTCCATAATCACCCTTATTTAGATGTCATTGCACTATGTGAAACATTTCTGAACAAAAACTTCTCTGACAGTGAATTCCAAATAACTGGATACCAAATGTTCCGTAAAGATCGTGAAACAAATGGTGGTGGGATCATAGTGTATGTGAATCAAAACCTTTCTTGTGTCCGACGGTTTGATTTAGAAAATGATAAAACTGAAATTATCTGGCTTGAGATTCAAAACAACAAGCAAAAACCAATAATATTGGGTTACACGTATCGACCCCCGTGTTCCAATGCGGACTGGAACTTCAATTTAGAACACACCTTTGAGAAAATATTTATTGAAAGCAAAGAAATCATATTGACTGGAGATTTAAATTACAACTATGATCCCATTACTCAATCAACTAACAACAATGCATGGAACAATATTACTAACAGTTTCAATCTCAGACAACTTGTTGAAAACCCCACCAGAGTAACATGCACTTCAAAAACAATAATTGATCATCTATACACGAATTTTTCTGAAAATATATCTGAAATTAATATACCAGTACTATCAATTAGTGACCATTTTCCTGTGTGTTTCACACATAAAGTTTCCAATGAGGCACCTCGAGACCCCTTACATCATATCATTCAATACCGTAACATGAAACAATTTGTTGAAAAAGATTTTCTAGAATCTCTTAATGAACAACCATGGTCTTTGTTAGATATATATGAAGACCCAAATGACGCTTTAGATTGTTTTCAATCATTATTCAACAATGTGTTAAATAAACATGCTCCATTGAAAACAAAGCGGGTCAAACATACACATTTACCTGACTGGTACAACCCAGAGATACTTAAAATGACACGAGAAAGAGATAAGGCAAAAAAGTTGAATCATAGGGAACAATTTACATACTGGCAAAATAAAGTTAAAACCACAATTTCAAATGCAAAGAAAACATATTACGCACAGACTATAAATAACAATAAAAATAATGCCAAGGATTTATGGAAGAACCTTAAGCAATTATCAGGTAAAGCCACAAATCATCAAACAAATTTTATCCATGATGATGAGGGGACTCAGATTTCAGACCCTCAGGAAACTGCAGAAACGTTTAATAATTATTTCATAGACATTTTCAAATCTTCTCCCCAAAACTGTTCTTCCTTCTCAGAAAGTGATAAAATCAAACTTCATGAATACATTGAAAGGACACTTCATTTGTATTACCTAAAATTACAAGCAAATTTATAGAACAAGAACTAAACAACCTCGATGTCAGTAAATCTACTGGATTAGATGGTATAGGGCCAAAGTTTATTAAAATAAGTGCTAAAATCATTTCAAGACATTTGGTGAAGATATTTAACCTCAGTTTAACAAGTGGAGTTTTTCCATCAATTTTCAAAAGAGCCAAGGTTACACCTTTCCACAAAAAGGGGCCTAAAACAGAAAAAAGTAATTACAGACCAATTTCAATCTTACCTGTACTATCCAAAGTACTTGAAAAACATGTCAGTAACACCTTGAAATTATTTTAGAAAATAATCCACTCCTTCACCCAAATCAGTCTGGGTTTCGAACTCATTTCTCATGCGAGACTGCTCTGACGGCTATTATTGACAGCTGGATAAAGGCTATAAATGAGGGAAATCATTTTGGAACTATTTTTCTCGATCTGACAAAGGATTTTGACCTTATCAACCACAAGTTACTAGTTGAAAAGCTACAGCTATATAACATTGATGCTAATGCCATTACCTGGTTTCAGTCATATCTAACTGATCGATCACAACAGGTTTGTGTGTCGGGAAAATATTCTAGTATCCAAAAGATACCAGCTGGTGTGCCTCAAGGCTCAGTATTAGGTCCTCTACTATTCATCATTTACATCAATGATATGCCCTTACATTTGTCAAATTGTAAATCAGATATGTTTGCTGATGATACAACTATTTCATCATTTGGAAATACTATCGACTCAATCTGCACCAATCTTCAATCAGACCTTGGTTCCATACAAAACTGGTTAGATAGAAACTCTATGATTGCAAATGCTGACAAGACTAAAGCAATGATCATCTCGCCATCAAACCAAATTATTAATACTGTATGAAATTCACACAACTCAAATATTTCATTCAATGGAAAAACTATTGAATTTTCAACCTCAGAAAAACTCCTTGGTGTTCATATTGATCATAAACTAAATTGGAAAACGCAGGTACAAATTACACTGAAAAAATGCAACTCCTTATTATACTTGTTGATGAGAATAAAACAATTTTTGAATATTCATACTAGAAAAATGTTCTTCAACGCATACATTCTTCGACACTTAGACTATTGTTGCTCTATTTGGGGAAATTGCACTAATGACCTCTCAAATGATATGTATAAGTTTCAAAAACGTGCTGCTCGTATTATTTTGGATAAAGATTTTGATACACCAACAGATGAATTATTGTTGCAACTAAACTGGATGAAATTTTCAGATAGAGTTAACTACAAAAAAGCTATTATTGTTTACAAGTCACTCAATAACCTTTTTCCAAATTATATGGAGCAGCTATTCACATATAGCGACAACAGGTGATTGAGATCATTTGAACAAAGACATCTTTCTGTACCAAAACCGAGACTTGAGTTTTTCAGAAAATCATTGGCATACTCGGGTGCTAAATTGTGGAACTCACTTCCATATGATATCAAAGTATCTGAAAGTGTTAACACATTCAAAAGCAAATATCTAAAGTTGTGGTTCTCTGGTGGTCAACAAACCATTTCTTTCATTTGAAAGATCATTTAGGTCCTGGTCTTAGCTCCAACCAGTTGTGTCAATGACTTACTGTATCTATTCCTTATATATGCATAACAGTACATTTTAAACTAAATTTGTTTTCAGCCAAGTCATAATTTTTTTGTTATTGTTGTTATTGTTAATTGTTATCTTCTGTTACTACTGTACATATTATGTAAATGTGTTAATGAGGCTCACAGGGAAGACTGGGTATACCCAACTGTGTTGCCTCTATAAATAAAGTCTTTATTATTATTATTATTATTATTATTATAAAGGGCTTTATTTTACCTTAGTTTATTTCCAATTAAAAGTTCAAAATATCACACACTTATATGACTAGATGCAACACTCTATACATACACAATAAGTCTGTACAGGAAATATTACTCAGCAATTGTCCAGAATATATTGTGGTAAAATAAACACCATGATTATGTAAATTAAAACTTTCATACCACAATGCATGCTTAATGGGTTTACAGCTGAATATCCTCTCATTATCAAGAAAAATCGAGAAGGGCTTATCAGCATAGTGTATTGCTGATGAGACCTTTTGGCAGAAAAGTTTTGTTTCTGAGTCCTTTTGGCAGTATACATATTTGGGATTACAAAATGGTACAATATATCAAAGTAACATATTTTGACAAAAATGTTGAAACTGGTGGTCAATAAATTTCTAACATAAAGTTCATATAAAAAGCATTTCAAATTTATAAGAATGTCATATTTGACCAAAACTGTTGTTGAGCCCTTATGGCGTTTAACCGACGATATATTCTACATTTTCACCTTGAACCAATTTGTGCAGTGCGTTGGTTTTTATCTGGCTTTGTGTCACCTTTTAAATGGCAGTATAACCGGTCAATGGAATACCATAATGTTCTTCCGCAAGCTTCTGTCCACGTTTTAATATGTGGAGGGAATATAAACGACTTGGTAAGAAAATCTCTCACAGGTGCTCTTAATTCTTTGCTAACCGGATATGAAGGCATGGGTAAATTGGACTTGCAACTTTTAGACAGTTAAAAAAATGGATTTTCAGCGGTTTAATCTCATTTTCTCAATTAGTTGTGTGCTGGGCATTGTGTCGTGCAAATGTGATCTGTGTTATTACCGTCTCAGTGTTCGGCTGTTTCAGTTGAGTGCTGCCTTGCCTGTCTGATTTTTCATTATCTTTTTATACAACAGCATTGTATATCCAATTAATATATTTCTGTTTAAATGTATTTAGGGCATTCAGCTTTTTGGTTGCTGAAACTAATTCATTCTACTTTTCGCCAGCTTAGACTTGGGCGGATATTTACTTGTTCAGTTGGACAGTGCCATGTGTGTGCTTTATGCTTTCTGTGCTCGGTTGGTTCAGTTAAGTGCTGCCTTCCCTGTCCGACTTAATATTATGTTTTTAATGTATTTATGTCACAAACAGGAAGCGTTAATACTAGTATGTTGCTTGCATAACAAGGACCCTTTGTTTCTGACCAATGTAATGTTGTTTTCGTGGATACTAACAAACTGTTAGTTCAATTTTAAAGAGCCGGAAGCCTTTATAAGAGGCCATACTTGAAGCTTCTTTGTTTGCACTTTTTCAACAATCGTTGACAAGTGTACTCCGGAAATAGCGCATAAGCTCTTATAGTAACACCATTAACCCAAGGACCTGGAGTGGACAATAAGGCCAAAATAACTTCTTCATCAGTGTACAAACTATAACATTATATAAACATCATTCCTTGTGATCAACAGTGTAATGAGACGCTGAGATCAGATCAATTACCTATTGAGTATTCACCGCTTTAAATGCTACCTGTGGTAGTGACGCTATCTACCTGTCTAACGGCAGGCTGTTCCAAAATGTATAGACTGTTTTAGATTGTTGCCTTTAGCTGGATGCCTGTGTCTTCCATCCCCCGCTGATAGAGGTCGTAGTGCGCTAGACTATCGATTCCAGGAGTATGCAGGTTTGCGAGTTTGTACTTTTGGTAATTACCATTTCATGAAACTGAAAAAGGCGTAAACAATAGTAAATGTATACACTATCTCTGTCACAAGAAATAAGAGCATCTGTCATATAATTTGTATCAATTTAATCACGGTCGTATTATTTTTAGGATGACAAATCACCTAACAACCGGATTTTAGCGGTAATATAAAGCACATGGGTTACACGCATTATTTCTGAGGAATACATTGGTAGATACAATTAGTGTCGAATCATAGTGTTAAACAGGTGTTGTTTTCTGTTCTATAACTGGGCAGGTATAATTAGTTTTACAGTACGCATTTAATAACTTTGGTGAATGGATCACCTATTTCAGGCAACGTCTTAGTTCATATTATTTAATTAGTTATAAAGACGGGTTCGTTCACGAACGTTTCTTTAATTGTGTTCTAGAACTGGTATTATAAGTTTTTCTAAATGTAGGTTTGATTACTACTAGAACTAGATTTAGAAAAGGATGTAGACTGTGTTGATCGACACATACAACAAATGAAATTAGAAAAATAAAGATATTATTATTGTCATTGTCGTTGTCGTATACATGTATTTGTATTGAAATATGTTCAAATCTAGCACCGTTTCTATTGGCGCTCCACAAACAAACATTGTTTTAAGAAGGGCCTCACTTAATGTGGTGTTCCTTATAAACAACTCATCTGGTTAACATGTGCTTCATAACAACACTACTACACAAGCCTCATATCATAAGCATATTTAAAATTCTTACATTGTCCCGCTCATTGAGGACAATAGTTCACTTCCATTAAATAAAATAAAAAACAAATGGAATTGAAAAAATACGACATGCTAAGAATGTTTCCGAAACAGAGGACATGTTTGCTTCCAGTTTTGTGGATGTCATCAATGATGTTGTTTATGGCGTTGATGAGTTTTTATTCCATGGAATATAACGAGGAACGTGATAGAAAGCTAGAGACTCTACGTGTAGAATTTGATGCCTTGGTGGTGAAGCATAAAGCCGTGAAAGATGATCTAGGCAAACTTGTGGTAAGTGATCGAATTTCTAATGACTTGTTGTGCTCTATATATATATATGGTTAACGGATTTAAAAACGCGACACTAGGGTGTGTTGGTATATTTTAAGAAACAAAATTACCAAATAAAATGTTTTTGTTAATCGTCAATGCTAATTCAATGTCGTCATTTTGATACCAAACGTAATAAAATCCAACGAGTATTAATTAAATTATCGCACGAATAAGATATTGGTCCAGAAAACAAAAGTAACATGTTTTATCGTGTAATATAACCAGCCTGTATAACAGATTGAATGTTTACGTTAGGCTAGTCTAACTTGTATATACAAATTCTTAATTAAATTGAATATAATAAATGACATATCCAACTTTTGTGTAATATGGGTCTATATGACACGGAAACATTGTTGCAGGAAACATACATCGTTGTCTCATAGACCTTCATAATGTTTTTATGGTCAAGGGGAGGTAACCCTGTAAGAAATGTGGATAAGAATGCGATATTTGTTTCTGGATCGACGTATCGATTGTTCTATATATTTGTTAATACTCATCTCATTTTTATCATCTTAGTACAAATGACGCAAATACATTTACCTTTAATCTGCACTATTCCAATACCGGCGAAAACTTGAACTGTCTGCTATAAAACAACATACCCCAGTGTCGCGTTTTTAAATCTGTTAAGTATATATCGTTTGCCCGTTCGTACGTTCATATCGGTTACAAATAATTATTAATCAGTATTAATTAACAGTTCTCTACAAGCAGGTGAGGTTTGTGCCGCATTTTGCCGTGCACATAACCGTTATCAACGCCAAGGATGATAACAACTTGACCAACATCGAGATACCATAGCTATCTTTTGTTGACGCATGTCATATTGACTTGGCGATAGGACATGTGAACTTCTTAGTACAATGTGTCAATATGTCAAACCACATTGTTGACTTGTCAAACAAACTAAACTATCATCTGAATATGTCAACTTGCCCTGTTATATTGTTAAAATAACGTCTTAAATTGTTAAAAGAGTACAATTATATCTCAATCCATCGTGTTATACTGTTAAACCACATCGATAAATTGTCAAATCACCATTTGTATATGTCTACGTTAGATGTTAAAGTATTTTGATAATGTTTGAAGAACGTGTTAACTTCTCAAAGCTTCGTATTATCATGTTGTAAATTGTTAAAATATCATTTGAAGATGTCAATATGCCATGTTAAATTGTTTCAACAACGTCTTAAATTGCCGGTAGGGCATGTAAATTTCTCAGTGCAACGTGTTACTATGTCAAGTCGCACTGTTTAGCTGTCCAAAGAGAGACAGAAGCATGACCGCTTTCCGCCATCTTTGTACAATATGCACGCGGGAGGAACTTACGTAATTGATGACGTCATACTAATTTGAACAACAACAACACTGTCTATTAAGAAGGTCACATGCCTCATTGACATGTTGAAATATCGTTTTACCACTATAGCATGTCATGTAGACATTTTCAAATGATATTTTAACAATTTACCACTGCCGTTTAACAATATAACACGTTCTATAAAGAAGTACACATGGTTATTGGACATGATTAGAAGCTTTTTTAACAATTTGAAATGTCGTATAGACATCTTCAAATGATATTTTAACAATTTACCACAGTTGTTTAACAATATAACACGTTCTGTTGAGAAGCTCACATGGTTATTAGACATGATTAGAAGCTATTTTGACAATTGAACATGGCTTATAGACATCTTCATATTAATTTTAACAATTTTCACTGTCGTTTAGCAGTATCACATGTTATGTTGAGAAGTTCACATGCCGAATGAACATGATAAGAAGCTATTTTAACAATTTAACATGGCATATAGACAGTTCACAAGATACTTGGACAGTTTAACAGTGTGACTTGACATAAAATAATGTTGCACTGAGAAGTTCACATGTCCTACCGATTGTAACAATTAAATATATAGACATGCTCAAATGACATTATAACAATTTAACATGACAAGCGTCAACAAATACAGCTATAGCGTTCCATACATTCTTGTTCCCTCTTCTAGCCGGGATATCCGTGGGTTTCTGCTACATAAAAATTTGTGACAATCAATGTGTGTCTGATGCGCCTCCAATGATGTTTCTACCAGCTATTGAACGTTCCATGGCGTCCAAATTCAGCTCAAATGTTGCCTTGTTTTAAAATTGATTTTGTAACTGCCACCGTATGAAATGATGAAGAGATAAATTCTGTAGTCAATGCGAAAACCTTTATTGAAAAGAGGACACCATGGAACATGCTAACAACGCCTTCCCTGTCTGACTTAATGTAATCTTTTTGCAGCCTATGTTTTCCATTGTTGTTTTAAATTGATTAATAATTTTGCTGTATGAAAATGTACTTCAACATGTTTACTTTTCGTGTTTTCAGGATAACAGTCACACGTTTGAAACAAAAGAAAGAAAGAAAAGGTCATCCGGAGACTATTATTCGGGTATGTTTTCACCGATATAATCAAAGCACTGTAAGAAGATAATTTACATGTAGATACTCGGACAGAGAAGTCAACACTCAACCTAAACAATCGAGCACAGGAAACATAAAAACACCACATACTTTGTTACAAAATGACACAAACAATGCCCAATACATCCACAAAATCACGACATCCCATACCGAAATTCCGCCGCCTCAGTCAGTCAAACTAAATCGGAGTAAGACCTAGTTGACATGAACTGAACACGCTGGTGGGTGTTGTTTGGATTTGCTTCTTGCTCGTTTGAGAAATGGAATCGTTATATATACTGATCTATATTACAAGACACCAATATATAGTATATGGAATCAATAAGCTGGGTCCGTTTCATGGCATATTTTAGCTCAAATATGGAGCGATCTTTTTACAGCGAGAAAATTGAAGCAACGTTATGGAAACTTGAATTAAACAAGTTGAAAGTTATAGTGCGCCGGGGATAACTCGAGTCCTTCTTTACAAATAAAAATGACAATTAAATGTATCTTCGGTGACCATTTTTGTTTGATCTTGTGCATAATCACTTTAACAGGATATTTTCTTTCAGACTGCACTCAAAACGAGCACTCAGTCAGCTGGTGACTGAGAAATAAACGTTATTATCTAAAAAATTATAAAAATGACCAATGTTGTGAAATAATAACATTGGCTGACTAAGACAGATGGCTTGCTTTAGATGACCATTGACTCATGATTGTTTGTATTTGTATGACTTCTCTTTCAGCATTGGGTGGAGCAGTGTATGTGCGATGGGGTAGAACAACGTGTCCGTCAGAAAATGAGACAGAATTGGTGTATAAAGGTGATATAACAAATGATAAACATTATAATTCTAGTGAATAAATATACGTGGAAGACCTACACTGAACATATTGGTTGGTTCGCTTGGCTACTTTACCATCCGGTTGTCAGCTAACATAATCGTTTTGAAACTACGCCAAGTGGGTTGATTCCGGAGATTTTTTTCACAAGTTTACGGCTCATGTATGACGAGGACAAAGAACGCCTCCTCGATAACCTAGAGGATGAGCATCAGCTTCGAGTGCGGGAGGTCTCGGGTTCGACATCAGGCCGCGTCATACCAAAGACGCAATAACAATGGTACCAGTAATTCCCTTGCTAGGCGCTTAGCAAAAAGGGAATTGACTTCTCTTCTTTCATACCCTCAAGGCGATGGATAACATCAGGAATGTGGTGTCGAGAGTGATTAATTTAAGTTGAAAAAAAAACTTGTTTCACTATTGATCTAAAATTAATTAGTATAAACTGACAATTCTGTAATGAAATTGTCGCTAAGTGTATTTTACTACCAACAAACGGTTCCTTGATCCATTGTATTTGATTCTACGTAACCTTTATTTCTCATGTTTTATTGTAGGTGTCGCTGGAGGCAGTCACTACTCTCACGAAGGCGGAGCTACGAATCCACAATGTCTACCGAATCACCCAGAGTAGGGACGCTATAATGACGGATCCACAGGTTGGGCACAAATGTACGGCATGGAGTATGAAGATAACATGGACAATATCATGCAAAATTCAAATGTCATGGGAACCCTAACGAATCAGAATGTGCCTTGTGCTGTGTGTCGAAATAAAGTCCGACCCAGCTCCTTAATGATTCCGGGGAAAGTTAGTTGTTTTGACGATTGGCAACTAGAATATCAAGGGTACATTATGGCTGGACTTTATTCCCACAAAGCCGGAAGTCAGTATCTCTGTGTTGACGAGGATCCAGAAGCTGATTCAGCGGGATATCGTGACGAGGGTGGTGCGCTATTGTACAGGGTGGAAGCAGTATGCGGTTCTATTCCATGTCCACCCTATGTTGGAGCTCGTGAGCTCGCCTGTGTTGTATGGACAAAGTAAACATTTACACAACGTAAACAATTATAATCACACAGCCGCAGGAGAAGTCCTCATATTTTTGGGAGCATCTCCCTATGATTACCTACGCATGATATAGTACGACATTGATTGTGTTATATTAAGCCACATTAGGTCTTAAAAGGCTATTTTCAAAAAGGAATAACTTAGAAACATACTTGTAGAGCCATGGAATTAAGAACATTAGTTGAGTCCCAAAGTAGACTAAAGGTTGAAAACACCAAATGATGGAAGAATATTAAATGCATGTACAACCTCCAGTTGGATTGTTTACAAAATAATGAATTGTTAACATAAAATGCGCAATTTATAATCTAAGGGAAGCAACTCTTGCATAATTAGTTTTTGTCGTCCATACATTTTACTACAATGGGATTTTCGGCATGTTCTTTCGACAGATACATTTAATATTCTGTCGTCAATCATTAGTTACTTGTGATAAATATCCTAATTTTTTGTAACTGTTCTATTTCCTGGATGATCGAAAAAAATGTCTTGGGAGAGATAATGTGGCTTTAACTTACATAAACCATGTACGTCCACCTGTTCCACTGGTACATTTGCTACAGTTAATAATCATGTTTTTTAAAACATATGTTGTACAAATTAAAACAAACTGTGCCTTCATTATTCATGACAGTGTTGGTGTAGATGTGCTTGTCTTGTATGCGTATTTATATAATTATGTATATATATACATTGTTGTATTGTTGTAAACATGATACATGGGCATTATGCCTTAAATTCCGAAATAAACTGTACATATAGCAACATTGTGAATAAGAGTACCGGTTAGATGTAATGCAGTCACATTGATCCTCGTTACGCAACATTTTTAGGGGTAGTTACAATAGCTGAGTGGTCTAAGAAGTTAGTACGTCGCATGATCACAAGTGGTTTGAAGTTTGAACCTTATTTTAAAATCACATAGACGAAATAGTATCCAACAAGTACCATGAGTTTTCAGAACTATGAATTAGCAAATATAAGCTGTGAATTGGTACATGTGAGGGCGGTGTCTGTTCATGTTCGATAGTCTTGGTTGTCGCATCTTGATTTTGTCTGCACACAAACCATGAGAGAAGTAGTCCATATTAGGACTCGAGTGCAGGTTTCCTTGTGCAGCCCAATGACTAGGGAAAGTTAAATGTCGACGGGTAGCTGGATTGCTGAAGGGGGCTCTCGAAAACTGGTAACTAAACGTAACGTAACAGACAACAACAAAACACAACACGCAATAACGGGATGTATCCTTCCAATTATCCTCTTGTTAAACGCATAATGTAATCTTCGTTTGTATGAAATCTGCCATTTGAAAAAATGTCTGATTATGAGACAAATGTATGGTAAGTGCTATTATATATAATTATATTTCCCACTGCGGTATACCGTAAACCGGATATTTCTAGTGAATGTGAGTAATGTTATCGATTTTACGACATTATAGTGTACACTAGGATTAGTTCACAGACGATAATTTCCAAAATACTGACTACTTACATCATCTCATTTTAACGTATTCGGGTATTTTCATAACTTTATAGTACGTCATATTATAATAGCCTTAGGTATTATTCTTAGAAGTGTTCAAATTACTCAGTACTTGTCCGCTGCTCACTCGCGAATTTTGCCCACAACACTTTAAATGCGTTTGGAATGAGCGTATTACCCAGATATATATTTTGACCTGGGAATTATGTTTGTACTGAACTTTAATGTCCTAAGTCCAAATTTCAGAAAAAAATTATCGATGTTCAACAAAGATACACACCAAAAAACAAATGTAAATAGGACCGTGTACAGCGTATTGATGTGCACTGTACAGAGTATTGCACATTAGCTCACGCTTATTAAACTAGGATTAAGCCAAACATAATACTAAGTACCAATTTAACATAATGATTATAACTATTTTTATGAACCTCGAAGAAATGAATTTGAATATGTGAGTGCTGAGTTTAAGTATTGGTTGTAAGTTTGAACAATACATAAAAGCGTCCATATCATAGTGAAAATAAGTATTACTCAAACTGGTGTACATATACAGTATTACATTTAAAATCTCGAGAGATGTTCGGACCCACCTAAGGATTCGTCATTCCAGCATATGTAATGTACATGTAGTTTTTACATTCTCCACTTTCAACAGATAAAGACAAAATAAGTAATATCTCTGGTTATACCTCGCATTTACTAAATTTCAGTGAGCAATACTCAGCGGGGCTTCTCTTTTGCATTTTGGGAGAGCGTTTTCAGGAGGGGTTATTATTTCTAGGGGACTAGTGGTATCAAAATACACAGGGATCTAGTCGCAAGTAAAGTGACGGGGGAAAAGTTATTAACGAAAAGTGATATTTTGGGTTTGCATGAGCGAATCAAGCAGACGCTCTGTATAGAATGAACAATCTGGCTTCTCATGTCTTCAACTCCCATGGTGAGATCAGATAGCCCATTTCGCTTTTTACTTGATTTATGTAATTGCTTGTAGACAGACTTACAGTACAATACTGGCACCTGTGATTCTACTGGTAACAATGATGCAGAACAATATTATTATATATATAATTATCTCCAGTAAGAACTACATGTGTATGTAGATTTCATCCCAAGGAAATGTAAAATTATCAATTCTCGGCCTGCATTTATCCATGAAACTAGTATTAAAACACCGGCAGTATCATAATTGTTTTACATTGGACATGTGCAGTATCTACGGTATAACTCGTTCATTGTCCATTTTATGCCACCGAGCGCGGAAGCCTGTCATTTCTTAGAGATACCGATGCCAGTGCATACATCAATGCGGTTTTTAAATATGCTACTATTATTTCACTACATATTCACGAACTATGAGCTTTCTCCCCGGTCTATAAGTATTTTTAATTATTTTTTAAAGACCAAACTGCTGACTTTTTGACACATTTATCAAGTTTAAAATATAATGTGACGTTTGTGGTCGAAACTAAACACATCTCCGTGTCGATGAAGAACCACTGCACACGTACATATTCTTCGTTTTACTAGTGAGACACGAAATAAATAAAACAGGCACAAAATATCTAACCTCTTGAATGTATAAACGTTTGCCGTAGGCTAACGCAGCCGTATTCAGGCTAGCTCGTCTTATCGGGGTACACGGGGTGCAACTAAACAAACTGATTTTTGTTTTCACATTGCTCATGACAGAACAATATCCTTTTGACAACGATAGGTGTGCACCTTTTTCCACTGTAGACAAACGTAGTAACATTCTGTATCAAAAGTTGGTATTGCCGAATCCAAATACCTGAACGTTCAGATGCTAAATATATTTATGAATTTCAAACTAATCAAATTAGTGCCAAGCAGTCGTATCAGGCCGAGATACTTTATTTTGATACCAACAATATACAATGTTTTTAGGCTTTATAGCTATTACGAGGTACTGAAAGTGTGTTATGACATATATCTAAGAAACTTACTGGTGCAGGGTTACGATATGTTAACATAAAGCGCAAAACACTCTCAAGTTACCTCTGTATCACAAAGCCCGAGATACGATGTTTCCATTGCTTTGACTATCAACAGTGAAGTTATGTTAAAACTATGTTTAATTGTTTCTACTTTGTCATTAAAATGGATCGCTATCATTCATTTGTGGTTAATTTACTTATCATAGAACTACGTAACTAATATTTTGACGGATGTACAATTCTATTCTAATTTCAATATTGTTTTTATTCGCAATGGGGTTTGTATATTATTCCGAAATAATGTAATCCAATGACATATTATGGACATTGGTCCAAAATCTACAGGTTAAAGTTCTTTTTAAATATTCAAACAAACGAGTATCAGAAACCAATCATTGTTATTAAATCTGGTAGGTCTAGACTCTATCTTTTGTTTTTCTCTGTAGTTGAGGAGAATCGAATGCGGAAATTCAACATTCATTTTACCAGTAATATATACGAACAAACATATATACTTAACGGATTTAAAAACGCGACACTAGGGTATGTTGTTTTATAGCATACATTTTGAGTTTATGCCGGTATTGGAATGGTGCCGATTAATGGTAAATGTATTGGCGTCGTTTTAGTACTAAGATATTAAAAATGAGATGAGTATTAACAAATATACAGTACAATCAAAACGTCGATCCAGAAAACAAAAGTCGCATTTTGACCAAAATCTCTAACATGGTTACCTCCCTTTGACCATAAAAAATATTATGCAGGTCTATGAGACAACGGTGTATGTTTCCTGCAACAAAGTTTCAGTGTCATAAAGACACATTTTAAATAAAAGTTGGATATGCCACTTACTATATTCAATTTAATATAGAATTTGTATATAGAAATTAGACTAGCCTTACGTAAAAATTCGATCTGTTATACAGACTTGTCATCTTCAACAATAAAACCAATGCGCCGATAAACATGTTACTTTCGTTTTTTGGACCAATGTCTTATTCGTGTGACAATTTAGTCAATGCATATTGGATTTGATTAAGTTTGGTATCAAAATGACGCCATTAAATAAGCCTTTACGCACATATAAATACATTTGATATGGGAATTTGTTTTCCTAAAATATACCAACATACCAAAGTGTCGCGTTTTTTAATCCGTTAACCATAATTTTGTTCCAATGTAAGCATCAGGAGACTCGATGTTTGATACCCATCCAAAACCAGATTATCCTGAGATCGTGCGTAAATAATGATTTCTCTTCTTTATCGAAGGCCGTTTTCTTGTTTCTGTCTGTGCAGGGTTATGTCGTCAAACCGGGTTTTACGCATTTTGTGAACATTCTATGCTCGACGCAGGCGACATTATTTACGTGTATTGATAAAAGTTGTATTTTCTATGTATAATACTATATTGTGCAGTACAAATTAAATGATTGTATTCGGCTTGTTTAAAATATTGAACATAATGTTGAGTTGGGTATATAAGGGCCAGTCATAAAGTAAGATCCCTGTCTTATATATTCATAGTATAGATGTGAAAGATATTTAAACGGGTCGAATCCCTTTGATTAGGTCATGTAAAGCATAAAACAGTGCAAAGATGTAAACCTAGACAGCTGATCACAACATAACAAATCTTTGGATCATGTCAAAATCTCCGTACTACTAGTATACAAACTTACTAGAATTCTCCAACGAAAATAGAAAAACAAGCCAGTATAAATTGGACATAATTAATCCAAACTTGAGGCACAACTGTCGCCTAAGTAGGTCATCCGACTAGCGGGCTGTTCAACGTTTTAATACTGCTATTTAACTTTTGAGACTATAGGCTGCTATAACTATGTAGTTCAGCAGTTTTACTGTTGTAACTAGGTCATTCAGCGTAGGCATTCCGACTTTTGGTTGCTGAATCTTTTCTACTGGGTCATTCAGCAAGTTATAATTTATTATTCTTTTCATCAGTTTTGACTTGGGCGGATCTGCGCTTGTTTAGTTGGGCATTGTGCTTTGTGTGTTTTTAATGTTTTCTGTGCTCGGCTGGTTAAGTTGAGTGCTGCCTTCCCTGTCTGACTTAATATAATCTTTTTTATCTCAAACACATTACATAGTCACACAACTGTTTCTATGAGTGATTAAATGTATATATATTCTACATATTCACGTTGAACAATTCTTAGCAGTTTACAGTAAAACCTCTGCAATACAAGCAGCGATTATTCGAGCAACCGGCCTAATTCGAGCAAATTTCGAAGTCCCTGCGAATTAACTGTACATTTGTATTTGGTCCTGTCGCACCTTTTAAAAGGGGATATACATGTAATCGGTTCATGGAATACCAAATCGTTTTTTTGTAGAGGGAATACAAACGGCGTTAAGATGTTTCGTCTGTACCGTCACTAAGGCTGAACTTAAGTCGGTGAGAACTTTATTTAAAGTACCGTTATGCAATGGGAGTCAACATGTCATATTTTGACGTGGTCTAGGTAAAATGTCTCACAGGAGCTCTAACGTCTTTACTTACCGGATATGTAGGCATAGTTTTATTGGACTTACAGTTTTTAGACAGTTAAAACATGGATTTTTAGCGGTTTAATCTCATTTTCTCAATTAGTTGTGTGTTGGGCATTCACGGTGGGGAATCACGTGGTTTGAATGGTAGTCCGCACTCAAAAAATGGCTGCCAATCGGCGTCGGATAAACCTATATTTTGAGGTAAATATATTTCATCGAGTCCCGTTTGGATCTGGACACCCCGACCAGCACGCAATGGCTTCTCCGCTGAATACCTTGCTTTCCATGATAGATTCCGTCGTTTCCTCAAACACTTCGAAATTGTTCCGTAAAAACAAAATGTTAGCGGGGCAGGTACCATGATAAAGATCATTTTATGACTATTTTCACCCTTATATCATGCATATTCAAAAGATTCAAGTGTGTGAACATGTCTTCCACAGAATCGAATACAACAAATATCAGAATCGAATATTTTGTGCGGTTCTGAACAAGATAATAGACAATTTGCATGAAAGATAGGGTGCATGATTATATTTCTTCATCGAAACGGGATAGGCCGCACGATCCATTTCGGACAGCATAGCTTTCACCACTGTTATCGATCTGAATATTGGTATCCGGTATTAACTGCTTTACACAAAGTCGCTATCATCAGTATACTTTATCAATCTTATAATATCGTGTGTCAAAAAATTTTAGATTACATGTATTTCAATATTATGTCCATCCTAGTTATAGAATCCATTAAATGTAAATTGTAAGAATTTCAATGGAATCAATTGTCAAAGAAGTGTATATAAACCATGTTCTTTGTGATCAACAATGTAATGAGACGCTGAGATCAGATCAATTACCTATTCAGTATTCACCGCTTTAGATGCTATTTGTGGTAGTGACGTTATCCACCTGTCTTACGGAAGGCTGTGCCTAAAGTTATAGACTGTTATAGACTGTTGCCTTTAGCTGGATGCCTGTGTCTTTCACCCCCCGCTGATAGAGGTCGTAGTGCGCTAGACTATCGATTCCAAGAGTATGCAGGTTTGCAAAATTGTACTAGTGGTGATTATCATCCAATGAAACTGAAAAAGGCGTAAACAATAGTAAATGTATACACTATCTCTGTCACAGGAAATACGAGCATCTGTCATATAATTTGTATCAATTTAATCACGGTCGTATTATGTTTAGGATGACAAATCACCACACAACCGGATTTTAGAGGTAATATAAAACACATGGGTTACACGCATCATTTCTGAGTAATGCATTGGCAGATACAATTAGTGTCGAATCATAGTGTTAAACAGGTGCTGTTTTCTGTTCTATAACTGAGCAGGTATAATTAGTTTTACAGTACACACTTGAATGAATGGATCACCTATTTTAGGCAATGTCTTAGTTCATATTATTTATTTAGTTATAGAGTCAGGTTTGTTCAAGAACGTATCTTTAATTGTGTTAGAGAACCGATATTATGTGTTTTTCTAAATGTAGGTTGGATTTAGAAATCGGTACAGCATTGTACTAGAACTAGATTTAGAAATGGATTTAGACTGTGTAGATCGACACATACAACAACTTAAATTGGAAAAATAAAGATATTATTATTATCATTATCGTATATTTGTATTAACAATATGGTCAAATCTAGCCCCGTTTCTATTGGCGCTCCAAAAATAACCATTGTTTTAAGAAGGGCCTCACTTAATGCGGTGTTCCTTATAAAAAAACTCATCTTTTTACCATGTGCCTAATAACAACACTACTATACAAGCCTCACATTATAATCATATTTAACATTCTTACATTGTCCCGCTCATTGAGGACAATAGTTCACTTCCATTAAATAAAATAAAAAATAAATGGAATTGAAAAAATACGGCATGCTAAGAATGTTTCCGAAACAGAGGACATGTTGGCTTCAGGTTTTGTGGATGTCATCAATGATGTTGTTTATGGCGTTGATGAGTTTGTATTTCAATGGAATCAATTGTCAAAGAAGTGTTACATTATATTAAAAGTAAAAGTAGCAATTCTGTTTCATTTTTTCTTAATTTATAGATTCCCAGACAATAAATAAAGAATACAACGATACAAAATATACACCATTTCATTTGGATTGCATTTTATCTACAATTTCAACTAGACGGTCTACTCTTGACATAACTTCCTCGTATACAACTAAACAGTTAAGTTGTCTGATTAAACTTTACTTTAAGCATAATTATGTGTGTATGTTTTATGCAATAGCTATTTGTATTGTATTGATTTAACTTTACTACGTTATCTTTTTAGATATACTTCTGGTTTGTATTTATTTTGTGATTTTCAATGCAAATTTGTACTGTCCGGTATGTTTTAAAAAAATCGTTACATGACCTGTAAATGTTTGTGTGGTGAGGAGGAGAATGAAGTTAAAGAACCATAAAATGATATAAAATGAGACAAAAAGATATATCAATGCAGGGTTAATCACGCCTGTTCGTGTTAAGACATAAATCTGTAGAAACTCGAGTAACAGTTGTTGCACAAACCAGATACGCACCAACGCTCCAGTCATGGACTCTGCAATTGTTATGACACGAAAATCATGCGTAAATGCTATTGTAGCATAAACACATCAATTTATGCATGTATTTAAGTTTGAAAATTTTGTCGTCTTCGTCTAAAGAAATTTTATGCCATACAGCATTTATAAATACGCTTCTACTTCCAGGACCTTTAATTACCCAGACAGCATGTCCAATGCGTGTTTCTTTTTATTTCATTACAGAAAATCCATTATAAATCACAAAAATAAAATTAGGAATTACAATTCATATGACCCGTAAAATCGTTTAGTGTCGTCGGCGGGGCACGCAATGCACATATGCTGATCTGGACGTCAACAGCGCGCGTGAATCGTTATGGTTTTCTTTCCGTTCAAACATATCGTCTACTAAAACCCCGAACGGTTCCCGAAATCGGGATAGTTCGGTATATTTTGAGATGTTCTGGAACCCTTCCGTGTCATTCTTGAACGCTTCTGAATACTTCGGGACCGAAAAATCTTCGGCGTTCAACTTTTAAACTTATAAATGTCTTGTTCTAAAGTGCTTCGGGGTAATCGGAAAACCATCGGCAACAGTTCAGGGTGTTCGTCATTCACTCGGCAACTTCTCGAAGCCTTCGGTGAGACTTCGTAATCCTTTAGTCATCCCGAGTAGTTCCTGAAGGATATGATGCCGAAAGCGACGAATGAAAAAGTTCTACACACGGAAGCTATGCCGATCATTCTAGGAAACATGCCAAATAGTTGCCGAAGGCTCCACTTGGTAACAGAAGGTATGCCGAGTCGTAGCCGTATTTCCTGAACTATATAAGAGCGACAAAGGTAGCGATGAGGTCAGTTTTAATCTTAGATATATCGCTTTCATCATGGTCCGAAACATCAAGGGCAAGCTTCCAAAAAGGGTTGTTCCAGACCTTATATAGAAAACTATGACATAACAAGTGCTCGACAGTTTTCAGCTAACGAAGGCACAAGCAGGAAAAATACTTCCGGTATATCTACCAAGAGTCAGTTTCATTAGCTCAATATGTTATTATTATAGCTGAAACTTGGTAATTCATATTTTGTATAGCTGAAACAATGTCTTCTAGTTTTTATAGCTGACTTGAACTGGTAAGATGAAAGTGTCTTCCATCCTTTGTGTTCAACTAGCAACTGATAACAAGATAACAAGTAGTCCGACATCGTTATATACATCGGCAACATTTCGGCATTCTATCGGCATCGATTCGTAAACACTTCTGCATATTCTGCAATGAGACCGCAACCTTTCCAAACGATCGAGAAAATTCGATGCCAAATCCTAACCTGTATTCGCATTGCATTCGGTTAATTCGGATGTGTTTCAGCGTTGTATTGCAACATTTCGTATGCCTATCTACGAATACTTCAGAAACTGGACTCGATGCCAAAGCTCCGAACATTGTAATTGATAATGATACTGATAGGTTCCCGAAGCTAGCAATTAGTAATCGGCTACCCTTCCGCATGACATTGGTGTCTAGTGGAGGCAGGTCTCACTGGGTACTTTCTGCCTTGGCGATATACTCCCAATGAAATTAATGATATTTCAGGTGCATCGGGAGCAGGGTCCTCGTGGTATAAAGGGAGCTTCATGAGACAATATGTAAAATCGGGAGGAATCATAATCAATCTGGAGGGATCCAGAGAACTCCCGATGATTTTTCGACTGTTTGCGACGGCCCAACTCCCTCGGGGTGTACTATGGATTGAAATTAGGAGGTTCCCCGATACATGAGGGAGGTTCCCCCGATGTCTCAGGGAAGTTCCTGATATCTCGGGGAAGCTTCGGAAAGTCTTGAGACAGTTAGTGACATCGCGAATACACCGGGGATTCCAATGCATGTATTGAATGTTGCCCTATTTACAAATGCAAAAATTTAGCCTATAAGCATGTAAACGTATATGTCTGATTACGGCCGTTTTAACAAGCAGCTTGAATAGAATAAATCATTGATTTTCGAACTAGTTCTTTATGTCGTGTTGAATATCAAAACAATCATACAAAAGGTACCTTTATTTTTGTCTCAAGAACACTGCGTGATAAGTAATAAGTCATTATGGCACAGCTTGATAACAAAGTTTATTTTACTGTTACTATTGCAATCTTTCATCGACACAACATTTCTAACTTAAGGAGTCAATGTAGAATCTGCTTATCGGAGGTGCTATTTAACAGAATGGTCCTTAGTTCTTTAAATAACTGCTTCCTTTCGTAATTGCATACGGAATGGGTGATACAATTTATTTGCCAGTAATATGTAAGAGACAGAAATTTATGTAAGATGAATGCAACATTTACTTGGCGATTGATTCCCTTTGAAATTCTCACAAATTTATATTTAATGGATTCTATATATGATTAGGATATGGACATACTATTATATTGAAATAATTTAAATTATTGCGACACATGATATGATAAAATTGATAAAACATACTGACTGTGTGTAAAACAGTAATTACCGGATGTCGGTATATATATACATGTATATAAATTATATTCATATCGATAACAGTGGTGAAACTCTGCTGACCGACATGTATCGTGCGGTCTATCCCGTTTCAATGAAACAAATATAATCATGCACCCTATCATTCATGCAAATTGTCTATTATTTTGCTCACAAACGCACCAAATATCAGACTCTGATGTTCGTTGTATTCGATTCTGTGGGCGAAATGTTCACACACTTGAATCGTTGCAATATGCATGATATAAGGGTGAAAATAGCCATAAATTGATCTTTATCATGGTACCTACCCCGCTAACATTTTGTTTTTACTGAACAATTTTGAAGTGTTTGAGGAAACGACGAAATCAATCAAGGAACGCAAGGTACCAAAAGATTCAGCGGAGAAGCAATTGCGTGCTGGTCGGGTGTCCAGATCCAAACGGGACTCGATGAAATATATTTACCTCAAAATATAGGTTTATCCGCCGTCGATTGGCAGCCATTTTTTGAGTGCGGACTACCATTAAAACCACGTTATTCCCCAACGTGGCATTGTGCCGTGTGAATGTGATCTGTGTTATTACTGTATCGGTATTCGGCTGTTTCAGTTAAGTGCTGCCTTGCCTGTCTGTGTTTTCATTATCTTTTTACATAACAGCATGGTATACTAGTATTCAATTAATGTATTTCTGTTTTAATGTGTTTATGTCAGAAGCCGGAAGAGTTAATATGTCCCTTACACAACAAGGAACCTTTGTTTCTGGCCAATGCAATGTTGTTTTTGTGGATACTAACAAACTGTTGGTTCAATTTTAAAGAGCCTGAAGCCTAAATAAGAGGACATACTTGAAGCTACTTCGTTTGCACTTTTTAAACAATCATTGACAAGTGTACTCCGGAAGTAGCTTATAATCTCTAAAAGTGACACCATTAAGGACCTTGAGTGGACAATAAGGCCAAACAAACTTCTTTATCAGTGTACAAACTATTACATTATATAAACCATGTTCTTTGTGATCAACAATGTAATGAGACGCTGAGATCAGATCAATTACCTATTCAGTATTCACCGCTTTAGATGCTATTTGTGGTAGTGACGTTATCCACCTGTCTTACGGAAGGCTGTGCCTAAAGTTATAGACTGTTATAGACTGTTGCCTTTAGCTGGATGCCTGTGTCTTTCACCCCCCGCTGATAGAGGTCGTAGTGCGCTAGACTATCGATTCCAAGAGTATGCAGGTTTGCAAAATTGTACTAGTGGTGATTATCATCCAATGAAACTGAAAAAGGCGTAAACAATAGTAAATGTATACACTATCTCTGTCACAGGAAATACGAGCATCTGTCATATAATTTGTATCAATTTAATCACGGTCGTATTATGTTTAGGATGACAAATCACCACACAACCGGATTTTAGAGGTAATATAAAACACATGGGTTACACGCATCATTTCTGAGTAATGCATTGGCAGATACAATTAGTGTCGAATCATAGTGTTAAACAGGTGCTGTTTTCTGTTCTATAACTGAGCAGGTATAATTAGTTTTACAGTACACACTTGAATGAATGGATCACCTATTTTAGGCAATGTCTTAGTTCATATTATTTATTTAGTTATAGAGTCAGGTTTGTTCAAGAACGTATCTTTAATTGTGTTAGAGAACCGATATTATGTGTTTTTCTAAATGTAGGTTGGATTTAGAAATCGGTACAGCATTGTACTAGAACTAGATTTAGAAATGGATTTAGACTGTGTAGATCGACACATACAACAACTTAAATTGGAAAAATAAAGATATTATTATTATCATTATCGTATATTTGTATTAACAATATGGTCAAATCTAGCCCCGTTTCTATTGGCGCTCCAAAAATAACCATTGTTTTAAGAAGGGCCTCACTTAATGCGGTGTTCCTTATAAAAAAACTCATCTTTTTACCATGTGCCTAATAACAACACTACTATACAAGCCTCACATTATAATCATATTTAACATTCTTACATTGTCCCGCTCATTGAGGACAATAGTTCACTTCCATTAAATAAAATAAAAAATAAATGGAATTGAAAAAATACGGCATGCTAAGAATGTTTCCGAAACAGAGGACATGTTGGCTTCAGGTTTTGTGGATGTCATCAATGATGTTGTTTATGGCGTTGATGAGTTTGTATTCCGTGGAATATAACGAGGTACGTGACAGAAAGCTTGAGACTCTACGTGTAGAATTTGATGCCTTGGTGGAGAAGCATAACGCCGTGAAAGATGATCTAGGCAAACTTGTGGTAAGTGATCGAATTTTTTGATGATTTATTCTGCTATATATATGGCTAACGGATTTAAAAACGCGACACTTGGGTGTGTTTGTATATTTAAGGAAAACAAATACCTATATAAAATGTATTTGTATATTAGTCAAGGCTAATTCCATGTCGTCATTTTGATACCAAACACAATAAAATCCATCGAATATTAATTAAATTATCGCACGAATAAGATATTGGTCCAGAAAACAAAAGTAACATGTTTTACGGCGCATTGGTTTAATCGTTGAAGATGATCAGCCTGTATAACAGATCGAGTGTTTACGTAAGGCTAGTCTAACTTCTATATACAAATTCTTGATTAAATTGAATATAATAAATGACATATCCAACTTGTATGTAATATGTGTCTATATGACACGGAAACATTGTTGCAGGAAACATACATCGTTGTCTCATAGACCTGCATAATGTTTTTATGATCAAGGGGAGGTAACCTCGTAAGAATTTTTGATAAGAATGCTACTTTTGTTTCTGGATCGAAGTTTCGATTGTACTAAATATTTGTTAATACTCATCTCATTTTTATCATCTTAGTACAAAATGACGCAAATACATTTACTTTTAATCTGCACTATTCCAATACCGGCATAAACTTGAATTGTCTGCTATAAAACAACATACCCCAGTGTCGCGTTCCTAAATCCGTTAAGTATATATCGTTCGCTCGCTCGTACGTTCATATCGGTCACA
Source organism: Spisula solida (assembly GCA_947247005.1). Lineage (NCBI taxonomy): Eukaryota > Metazoa > Mollusca > Bivalvia > Venerida > Mactridae > Spisula > Spisula solida. The sequence goes on from OX365956.1 coordinate 41,075,983, forward strand.
AATAATCATTAATCAGTATTAATTAACAGTTCTCTACAGGCAGGTGCGGTTTGTGCCACATCTTGCCGTGAACATAACCGTTATCAACGCCAAGGGTCATAACAACTTGACCAATATCGAGATGACATTCTTGTACCCTCTTTTAGCTGAGATATCCGTGGGTTTCTGCTACATGTAAATTTGTGACAATCAATGTGTGTCTGATGCGCCTTCATTGATTTTTCTACCAGCTATTGAACGTTCTATGGCGTGCAAATTCAGCTCATGAATTGTGTTGCCTTGTTTTTAAATTGATTTTGTAACTGCCACTGTATGAAATGATGAAGAGATATATTCTGCAGTTACTGCGGAGACCTTTCTGGAAAAGAGGGCAGCATGGAACATGCTAACAACTTGCAGCGTATGTGTTCCATTGTTGTTTTAAATTGATTTTATAATTGTCGCCGTATGAAATTGTACTTCAACATGTCTACTTTTCGTCTTTCAGGATAACAGACACACGTTTGAAACAAAAGATAGAAAGAAAAGGTCATCCGGAGACTATTATTCGGGTATGTTTTCACCGATATAATCAAAGCACTGTTAGAAGATAATTTACATGTAGATACTCGGACAGAGAAGTCAACACTCAACCTAAACCATCGAGTACGGGAAACATAACAAACACCACATAAGCGCCCTTAGTTACAAAATGGCACAAACAACGCCAAACGCATCCACAAAATCACGACATCCCATACCGAAAGTCTGCCGCTTCAGTCAGTCAAACTACATCGGAGTAAGAACTAGTTGACATGAACTGAACAAGTTATGTAGGATGCGCTGGTGGGTGTTGTATGGATTTGCTTCTTGCTTGTTTGAGAAATGGAATCGTTATATATACTGACCTATATTACAAGACACCAATATATAAAATATGGCATCAATGAGCTGGATCCGTTTCATGGCATATTTTAGCTCAAATTTGGGGCAAACATTGACAGCGAGAAAATTGAAGCAACGTTATGGAAACTAGAATTAGTGCATTATAATAAACAAGTTAATATTTATAGTGCGCCGGGGAAAACTCGAGTCCTTCTTTACAAATAAAAATGACACTTAAATGTATCTTCGATGACCATTTTTGTTTGATCTTGTGCATAATCACTTAAACAGGATATGTTCTCTCAGACTGCACCTAAAACGAGCACTCAGTCACCTGTGCAGTGTTCACATTACTATTTTCATTTGTGAACAAATGCTAGTGTAATCATCAAAGGCCTTTACTATTGGGTGACTTCCCTTGTGTTCTAGTAATGTTGTTCATGTAATTTATTTTACCCATTTTATGATAAACTTATGATTAAAGAAAAATGCCACATCGATAGTATCAAATGTGGCAACTTAGGCAAGTGACTAAGGAATACGCACTTATAATAAAAAATATATAAAAATGGCCAATATTGTGAAATACACATGTAATAACATTGGCTGATTAAGACAGATGGCTTGTTTTAGATGACCATTGCTTCAGGATTGTTTGTAATTGTATGATTTCTGTTTCAGCATTGGGCGGGGCTGTCTATGTGCGATGGGGAAGAACAACGTGTCCGTCAGAAAATGAGACAGAATTGGTGTATAAAGGTAACATATAACAAATGATAAATATTATAATTCTAGTGAATAAGTATACGTGGAAGACCTACACAGAACATATTGGTTGGTTCGCTTGGCTACTACCATCCGGTTGTCAGCTAACATAATCGTTTTTAAACTACGTCAAGTGGGTTGAGCCCGAAGATTATTTTCACTAGTTGGCGGCTCGTGTATGACGAGGGCAAATAACGCCTCTTCGATAACCTAGAGGATGAGCATCAGCTTCGAGTACGGAAGGTCTCGGGTTCGACATCAGGCCGCGTCATACCAAAGACGAAATAACAATGGTACCAGTAATTACCTTGCTAGACGCTTAGCAAAAAGGAACTGACTTCTCTTCTTTCATACCCTCAAGGCGATGAATAACATCAGGAATGTGGTGTCGAGAGTGATAAATATAAGTTGAAAAAACCGTGTTTCACTATTGATCTAAAATTGATTAGTAAAAACTGACAATTCTGTAACGAAATTGTCGCTAAGTGTATTTTACTACCAACAAACGGTTCCTTGATCCATTGTTCTTGATTCTACGTAACCTTTATTTCTCATGTTTTATTGAAGGTATCGCTGGAGGCAGTCACTACACTCAGGATGGCGGGGCTACGAATCCCCAGTGTCTACCGAATCACCCAGAGTGGGGACGCTTTGATGATGGATCCACAGGTTATGCGTCCATGTACGGCATGGAGTATCAAGATAACATGGACAATATCATGAAACATTCAAATATAATGACAACCCTAATAAATCAGAACGTGCCTTGTGCGGTGTGTCGAAATAAAGTTCGACCCAGCTCCTTGATGATTCCGGGGAAAGTTAGTTGTTTTGACGGTTGGAAACTAGAATATCAAGGGTACATCATGGCTGGACAATATAGCCACAAAGCCGGAAGTCAGTATCTCTGTGTTGACGAGGATCCGGAAGCTGATCCAGCGGGATATCGTGACGAGGACGGTGCACTATTATACAGGGTGGAAGCAGTATGCGGTTCTATTCCATGTCCACCCTATGTTGAAAACCGTGAGCTCGCGTGTGTTGTATGCACAAAGTAAACAGGCACCATAAATTAACTTAGTATCCCTTTGCGAGTTTGTTCATTCAGTATAGAAAATATTATTACAAATTGTTTAAGGAAGGCAGCACCAAACAGAATCAGCTCAGAAAAAAGAACAGTATGCGGACAAATTAATAGCAGAAATTAATTGAAAGTGAGCACGATTATAGATTGACAGACATACATCTGGTGAATCATTCGTTGTGATCTAAATAAACCCCTGTGGTCAATTTTATAATCACTCATGCCACCGTTGTACTGCATAATGCATCCTTGAAAATCCACCATAGTCAAACGTGTCAGTAGCCGACACATTACCCTTATAGTCATATAGTCGTAACCCGAGATTAAATCGATATCCGAGTGTTGGTTCTGTATGTAATTTGTATTATTGTTGATGCGCCACACCCAGTGCAGTATTACAGTTATCACTCGACTTTTCAGTGCAGTATTACAGTTATCACTCGCTTTCCCAGTGCAGTATTACAGTTATCACTCGCTTTCCCAGTGCAGTATTACAGTTATCACACGCTTTTTCAGTGCAGTATTTCAGTTATCACTCGCTCTTCCAGTGCAGTATTATAGTTATCACTCGACTTTCAGTGCAGTATTACAGTTATCACTCGCTTTTCCAGTGCAGTATTACAGTTATCACTCGCTTTTCCAGTGCTGTATTACACTCATCACTCGCTTTTCCAGTGCTGTATTACAGTTATCACTCGCTTTTCCAGTGCAGTATTACAGTTATCACTCGCTTTTCCAGTGCAGTATTACAGTTATCACTCGCTTTTCCAGTGCAGTATTACAGTTATCACTCGCTTTTCCAGTGCTGTATTACAGTTATCACTCGCTCTTCCAGTGCAGTATTACAGTTATCACTCGACTTTTCAGTGCAATTACAGTTATCACTCGCTTTTCCAGTGCTGTATTACAGTTATCACTCGCTCTTCCAGTGCAGTATTACAGTTATCACTCGCTTTTCCAGTGCTGTATTACAGTTATCACTCGCTCTTCCAGTGCAGTATTACAGTTATCACTCGACTTTTCAGTGCAGTATTACAGTTATCACTCGCTTTTCCAGTGCAGTATTACAGTTATCACTCGCTTTTCCAGTGCTGTATTACAGTTATCACTCGCTCTTCCAGTGCAGTATTACAGTTATCACTCGACTATTCAGTGCAGTATTACAGTTATCACTCGCTTTTCCAGTGCAGTATTACAGTTATCACTCGCTTTTCCAGTGCAGTATTACAGTTATCATTCGCTCTTCCAGTGCAGTATTACAGTTATCACTCGACTTTTCAGTGCTGTATTACAGTTATCACTCGCTTTTCCAGTGCTGTATTACAGTTATCACTCGCTCTTCCAGTGCAGTATTACAGTTATCACTCGACTTTTCAGTGCAGTATTACAGTTATCACTCGCTTTTCCAGTGCAGTATTACAGTTATCACTCGCTTTTCCAGTGCTGTATTACAGTTATCACTCGCTCTTCCAGTGCAGTATTACAGTTATCACTCGACTTTTCAGTGCAGTATTACAGTTATCACTCGCTTTTCCAGTGCTGTATTACAGTTATCACTCGCTCTTCCAGTGCAGTATTACAGTTATCACTCGACTATTCAGTGCAGTATTACAGTTATCACTTGCTTTTCCAGTGCAGTATTACAGTTATCACTCGCTTTTCCAGTGCAGTATTACAGTTATCACTCGCTTTTCCAGTGCTGTATTACAGTTATCACTCGCTCTTCCAGTGCAGTATTACAGTTATCACTCGACTTTTCAGTGCAATTACAGTTATCACTCGCTTTTCCAGTGCTGTATTACAGTTATCACTCGCTCTTCCAGTGCAGTATTACAGTTATCACTCGCTTTTCCAGTGCTGTATTACAGTTATCACTCGCTCTTCCAGTGCAGTATTACAGTTATCACTCGACTTTTCAGTGCAGTATTACAGTTATCAATCGCTTTTCCAGTGCAGTATTACAGTTATCACTCGCTTTTCCAGTGCTGTATTACAGTTATCACTCGCTCTTCCAGTGCAGTATTACAGTTATCACTCGACTATTCAGTGCAGTATTACAGTTATCACTCGCTTTTCCAGTGCAGTATTACAGTTATCACTCGCTTTTCCAGTGCAGTATTACAGTTATCATTCGCTCTTCCAGTGCAGTATTACAGTTATCACTCGACTTTTCAGTGCTGTATTACAGTTATCACTCGCTTTTCCAGTGCTGTATTACAGTTATCACTCGCTCTTCCAGTGCAGTATTACAGTTATCACTCGACTTTTCAGTGCAGTATTACAGTTATCACTCGCTTTTCCAGTGCAGTATTACAGTTATCACTCGCTTTTCCAGTGCTGTATTACAGTTATCACTCGCTCTTCCAGTGCAGTATTACAGTTATCACTCGACTTTCAGTGCTGTATTACAGTTATCACTCGCTGTTCCAGTGCAGTATTACAGTTATCACTCGCTTTTCCAGTGCAGTATTACAGTTATCACTCGCTTTTCCAGTGCTGTATTACAGTTATCACTCGCTCTTCCAGTGCAGTATTACAGTTATCACTCGACTTTTCAGTGCAGTATAAGTTATCACTCGCTTTTCCTGTGCAGTATTAGTTATCACTCGCTTTTCCAGTGCTGTATTACAGTTATCACTCGCTTTTCCAGTGCAGTATTACAGTTATCACTCGCTTTTCCAGTGCAGTATTACAGTTATCACTCGCTTTTCCAGTGCAGTATTACAGTTATCACACGCTTTTTCAGTACAGTATTTCAGTTATCACACGCTTTTTCAGTGTAGTATTACAGTTATCACACGCTTTTCCAGTGCAGTATTTCAGTTACCTCATGCTTTTCCAGTGCAGTATTGCAGTTATTGTACTCTTATGCACCGGAAATATAATACAAAGTATATTTATTACCGTATTACACTCAACTTATGTTGAACTTGGGGACATAGGTGAGGATACTAAATTCTCCATCGTATACATCATCATTCTAAGGAGGCATAACAAAAGGGAAACAACTTTCAAGTATCGTGTCACCCTCTTTATCAATAGTGGTAAGGAGAAGAACTACTAGTATACTATACTCAGTCTTAAATAATAATAATAACAATAAAGACTTTATTTGTGGAGGCAGCTTTCTTGACACAATTGTCAATCCGCCATAAGGCCCTCGTTCTAATCGTATCTTGTATTAAAAATTCATAATAATTGTCAAGTTTGTATTTGTTGATATTTATAGTCTGCTGTACATAATTGGAATAAATTATGTTTGAACTAAACGTGTAACATAATTCATTTTTACTTCGTATAGTTATATCGATCGATTTACAAGTGAATTGACGTCGAACAGGAAATCAAATCATGTGATAAATGAGTACAATATATAAATATGTACTATGAAACAATTAGCGATTTCTACCACGTAGGTTATCACATTGTATCATGGTATAAGCTCGACATTGCACGCGCATTGAATTTACATTAATTTGGTTGATCGGGAAACACATATTTACCACAAAATATTATAACTGTAATTTACATGACGACAATACATGTACTCGAAATAAACAAATGAAATTAGGTTTTACCGAGGTATAGACAGTACTATTGATTGCGACCTGCGAATTGTTGCAGCCCCAGCAATTACCTGTAACGTCAGACGCTCTGATGATTCATAGCCACATGATTTCAAATGATCTGAGTCAAAATTATCTGAGTGCAGAGTCATGCCTATGGTACAATTTTAACAACTTTGGTATGACCACGATCGTCTGCGCTCCAATTCTTCGTCCATCATTCCGCTACACCACGTCATAACCTTTTCAAACCTTTAAACATCGAACATATAAGTAACAAAGTAAAAATAAAAAATGTCATACTTTTTTCAATAACAATCTAGTAACAAGTTTAATAGATAAATATAGTTAGAATACACACAGCTTAAAAACCATAATAACATATCGGGCAGGAAAGGCAGCATTCAACATACGTACTACTGTTTACATCCCTTTAAATATTTCTCGTTTATCCTTTCCGCTACCACGATTTTTTGGAGAGCTATGAGAAATTCATATGGTCCCTATACCCCGTCCCTGCGACACTATTGACTTGCAGCACTGATAAAAACTCGATACATCCGGATGCTGCACACCTACCCTAAACTGAAAGTAGGAAGAATTGTCAAGATTTCGACTAAAGGTCACCGGAAATGACGATGTGACGGTGACCCTTGCGCGAATAATATTTTTTCTTTAGCTTGACAGGCCTACTTTTGGGCCCCTTTAGGGTATTGATCTTGACCCTTTTGTCTAGCCTTATATTCCTACTATAGAAAAATAAAAACTACTTGTCGCTAAATATTAATGCAATTCCACAGGGAATCGTACCGCAATGGCGGGTAGGACCAGTAATTTTAGTTTTGGCAAATCTACGTTCAAAGCACTCTTTAAAGGGGTCCAGCGGGCCAAAAAACCTGTTCACGACCCTGGGCCCGTAATATCATTTAGTCTGGGATGCCTGTGTACCCATGACAGCAAAATTTCCGAACTTGGGCATTAAGGTCGAAAACTACGGAAGGCCGAAATGGCCATCCCGGCGAGTCTACATTAGTACGCTATGGTAGCATAAAGGTTATTAGGTGGTGGGTTTTTTTACTGATAAATATAATGCTATATTGTATATTAATAAAACAGTTTTTGTTCATATTGTATTCATGAACACTTGCAAATAACACGAATCTATTGTTGAGTTATCAAGTTACATATATATAAACCACGTCGGCAATGTTCTCCCGATTTCTTCCGATATCACCCGATTCATCACAATTCCTTACGATATCACAAACTATCTCATGACTCCCCGAAGCTCTCACTAGACCACGAGGATCCTGTGCCCGATGTCCTGATAGTTTATTAATTTCAATCGGAGTACATCGCCGAGGCAAAAAATGCTCAGTGGGACCTAGGCTTAAGTACTACCAAGGCACCGATCCTGTCTCAGCATTGAACTGGTGGTTGAAATACAGCCTTTGTCTCGTCGCCGCCTAGCTGGTGGTGTTGTCAAACAGTTGCCCCTCAATATCATAACGATCAATACACTCTCTTCACAAGCCGGGAATCAGGTTGTGCTACTCATCCTTCATCTGTACTTGTGATCATCAGCATATGCCATCCTGTGCATTTATGATTTCGATATTCTTGTTGGACTGCAAGAGTAGTCTGTGTTCGTTATCCATGGTTGTGCAGCTAGGAAGACAGCAATGGTGGTGTTAGCAGACCATCCAGTATAAGTATATACACTTAATCACACTCCTAACACAAACACCTATAGTTCCATAATTTTTCGACTTTTAATCAATGGATATATCTAGTTAACATTTAGATTATAATATATTTATTTATTTATGCCATTATGAAAGCAATAATATTCTTTGAATGACTCGGATATCTAGAATGAAGATCGGTTCATTATAAATAAACTAAATAATGAGCATCATTGTAAAACGAAAGGTCACCCAAATGACATGTAATATTGCAGGACGGAGCTCCGGCTCATATAGCATATGTAAGACTAGTATTACTGTATAATCGCAACATACAACAGTTGTCGCTTTCATCAAAGTCTTCAAATTTCAATATTATTTAGATTTAAAGTGTTTGTTGTTTTTTTTGTTGATTAAGTGAATGTGTTTTTGTGTAAATCTTATTTTAATACGCAAATGAAGTTAAACGAACCCATGAGTCCGTAACAATACGTTATACAATTCACAATGAAGACTTTGTTTGTTCAAAATAAATGCATTTAACTACGGCCTTCGTGATTAATTCCTACGCATATGAACTCTAAACCGTTATCTATTCACCGGTATAACATCGCTATTTCCTAATTATAGCATAAAAACGGTGATTTTGCCCATACGTTAACGGGACGAATACCATGCGTTTACAAACATTATAGCATAAAAACGGTGATTTTGCCTTTACGTTAACGGGAGGAAAACCATGCGTAAACATAAAGATTCACGCGAGAACGCGCTGTTAACGTCCAGTTTTACGTATGCTCATTTCAGGACCTCACCGACGATAATAAACGATTTTACAGCGTCTTATGAACTGCCGTTCCCATTTTCTTTGTAACTACTAATGAATTTTCTATAAGATTTAAATAATACATTTAAACAAACCCGCATTTTCAAAGATTTCATGGTATTTGCCGATCCTGGAAGTCGACGTTCCTAACAAAAACTGTTACGACATAACGTTTGTTTTCGCGGCGTTACGTTTGTTTTCGCGACGTCGCAACAAAATCTCCCGCCAAAATGAAATTATTTCGAAATACAAACGCATAAATTGATGTTTTGTATGCTATAATAGCGTTTACGCATGTTTTTTCGTGCTATAACATATGCAGAGTCCCTCGGGAGCGTTGGTGCCCTCGCCCTAACGGGCTTGGGCACCAACCGTCCCTCGGGACTCTGCAGATGTTATAGCACGAAAAAGCATGCGTTAACCCTACATAAAGATTCACGCGCTGTTAACGTCCAGTTTTACATACGCTTATTTCAGGGCCGCGCCGGCGACTATAAACGTTATACAGCGTCAAATGAACAGTTATTCCCATTTTATATCTAACTACTCATTAGTTTTCTATAATATTTAAATTAAAAATTTAAACAAACCCTCAGTATCCATGTTTTCTTGGTATTTGCCGATCCCGAAAATCGACGTCCATAACAATAACTGGTATGACGTTACGTTTGTTTTCGCGACGTCGCCACAAAATCTCCCGCCAAGATATCATTATTTTGAAATACAAACGCATTAATTGATGTTTTGTATGCTATTTTAGCGTTTACGCATGTTTTTTTCGCGTTATAACATATGCAGAGTCCCTCGGGAGCGTTGGTGCCCTCGCCCTGGCGGGCTTGGGCACCAACCGGTCACTTGGGACTCTGCAGATGTTATAGCCCGAAAAAGCATGCGTAACCCTACAATTAAGCAACAAAATAGTATATGAGTCTAATCGGTTATTCTGTAAAAGGTAATTTATTCACTGAAGAAAAATAGACAATTTGCCAACTAGAATCATCATTTAGGTGCAATTTCAATAAAATGGCATATGTTTACGGGCGTTCAAAAATTCCTACAGTAACTGACTATAAGAATTGTGAACAACTTATGTATTTTATAATGGCTATTGTATTCGAGTCAGTATTTTTCCATGGCTATTGTTTGATCGAAAACGGATGCGGAAAAATATATAGTTTGATGAGGTTGGTGCATTGTTTTCTGTGTGTCTATTTGGGCTGAACAAATTCCTCAACTACATATTCTTCCGTGTTTCAAAAGTTGCATTCATGTGAACAAACTAATCTAGAACATCTTAAATTAACAAAGCCACAACTTTAATGATTATTATCTAGACATGAGTCCTTTTCAAAAATGCTATTTAAGTCCAATTAAAACAACAACAGTGATTTGTAGCGTTTATAGTTAAGGCTAGGAGAAAATTCTTAACATGATATATATGAATAGTGCATAGTGTTACTTGCGTCTGATCAAATATGTTTTAATTAATATATTACAAAATATAATTGATTAATGTTCTTTGCATTAGCAGAAGTCATCGAATCGAATGCAATCACAACATTTAAATTAATATTGTTTTGCAACGTGTGTTTCATTATTTCACAAGATGAATTTAGCACCCTTACGACGTTATTGTAAACACAAGATGGAATTGGCATGCTCAAAATAGGTTGGACGGCTCCATGGGTGATCGACAAACCATTTTCTTCATTCGCCTTCGTCACATTGGTTTAATTGAGAATATCAAGGAATAAAGACACACATCGAACCACTTGGAAAACATATCATAATGATATTATTTTTTATTTCATTACACGTCTATTCAGCAATATTTAGAAATAACTAATTACTAGTAATGTATGCATATAACAATGTGTATTGATTACCAAGGTTAATTGCACGTAGTTAGACAAATGCAAAGATCAAAAACTAGTTCGAAAAAAGGCTGACTGAATATCGGAATTATGCAATAAGGTCTTGTGTGATATACCGGTGAATAAAACAAGTCGGAGTTCAGAGCTAATTACTAATTAATATACATAATAATAAATCACAATATGTTTTTGCATTTGTTGGCAACGTTAAACTCTGGACCATACAGAAAAAAAGATTGAAATCCTATAATAAATCACAAAGCACGTAGACCTTTCGTTAATTGTTTCTTAAAGAGTTAACAATCTGGGCCCGATCTCCTGTAGCATCTCAATCTGAGCTAAATTTCATCTCAAATATATTCATGTGTATTTAAGTTAATTTCCACAGGAGGCTGGATTCAAAATGGGCATCATGAAACAGAAACATTTTTCTGCGTTAATTATAACAATTTTAAGAGCTCTACTTGAGGATTTCTACTTGAGATGCGTTGGGAGATTTGGACCAGCTTACCATTCTTTGTCATCCCTAGTATATTTTGATCTAGAACTTGATATAGATTTTGGTTAAGAAATTTATATTCTGTTCAAGCACTTGTTATGACTAGTCAAAATCCCCATTTTGATTTTGTAGATGTACACGTATTTGAGTTGCTAGTATTACATTAAAACAAAACAAATCGTGCATTGTGTAAACACAATGTTTGTAAGGTATGTCCAGAAAACAAACATTTTTAGGAAGGCCTCGGCCAATGTTGTGTTACTTATAACCAAGTATTTACCTTTGTAGAATTCACTGTACATCTGCGTATTAAATACGAAACACCATTTCAATGGGAAGGTATTAATTGATGCTTAGTGCATTACGTTAAAATAATGGAATTAAACAAGTACAAGATTTTCAGAATGTTGCCGAAACAAACGAAAGGTTGGTATCTGCAAGTGATTGGAATGTCATCAATGATGTTGTTTATAGCGTTGATGAGTTTGTATTCCATTGGAAATAATGAGGAACGTGACAGAAAACTAGAGACTCTACGTGTAGAATTTGATGCCTTGATGGAGAAGCATAACGCCGTGAAAGATAATCTAGACAAACTTGTGGTAAGTGATCGAATTTCTGATTACTTATTCTGCTATATATATGGTTAACGGATTTAAAAACTCGACACTTGGGTGTGTTGGGGTATTTTAAGAAAAGAAATTCCCATAAGGCTAATTCAATGTCGTCATTTTGATACCAAACTCAATAAAATCCAAGGAGTATTAATTAAATTATCGCACGAATAAGAAAATGGTCCAGAAAACAAAAGTAACATGTTTATCGGCGCATTGGTTTTATCGTTGAAGATGACCAGCCTGTATAACAGATCGAATGTTTAAGTAAGGCTAGTCTAACTTCTATATACAAAGTCTAAATTAAATTGAATATAATAAATGACATATCCAACTTGTATGTAATATGTGTCTATAAGACACGGAAATATTGTTGCAGGAAACATACAACGTTGTCTCATATACCTGCATAATGTTATGGTCAAGGGGAGCTAACCCTATAAGAAATTTTGATAAGAATGCGACTTTTGTTTCTGGATCGACGTATCGATTGTTCTATATATTTGTTAATACTCATCTCATTTTTATCATATTAGTACAAAGTGACGCAAATACATTTACCTTTAATCTGCACTATTCCAATACCGGCATAAACTTGAATTGTCTGCTATAAAACAACATACCCAAGTGTCGCGTTTTTAATTCCGTTTAGTATATATCGTTCGCTCGCTCGTACGTTCATATCGGTTACAAATAATTATTAATCAGTATTAATTAACAGTTCTCTACAAGCAGGTGCGGTTTGTGCCTCATCTTGCAGTGAACATAACCGTTATCAACGCCAAGGGTCATAACAACTTGACCAACATCGAGATGACATTCTAGCTGAGATATCCGTGGGTTTATGCTACATGTAAATTTGTGACAATCAATGTGTGTCTGATGCGCCTTCATTGATTTTTCTACCAGCTATTGAACGTTTCATGGCGTCCAAATTCAGCTCATGTGTTGCCTTGTTTTTTTAAATTGATTGTGTAACTGCCACCGTATGAAATGATGAAGAGATAAATTCTGCAGTCACTGCGAGAGACCTTTCTGGAAAAGAGGGCAGCATGGAACATGCTAACAACTTGCAGCTTATGTGTTCCATAAAATTGATTTGATAATTGCGTTGTATGAAAATGTACCTCAACATGTTTACTTTTCGTGTTTTCAGGATAACAGACACACGTTTGAAACAAAAGAAAGAAAGAAAAGGTCATCCGCAGACTATTATTCGGGTATGTTTTCACAGATATAACCAACGCACTATAAGAAGATAATTAACATGTAGATACTCGGACAGAGAAGTCAACACTCAAACTAAACCATCGAGCACAGGAAACATAACAAACACCACATACTTTGTTACAAAATGGCAAAAACAATGCCCAACGCATCCACAAAATCACGACATCCCAAACCAAAAGTCTTCCGCCTCAGTCAGTCAAACTAAAACGGAGTAAGAACTAGTTGACATGAACTGAACAAGTTATGTAGGATGCGCTGGTGGGTGTTGTATGGATATGCTTCTTGCTTGTTTGAGAAATGGAATCGTTATATATACTGACCTATATTACAAGACACCAATATATAAAATATGGCATCAATAAGCTGGGTCCGTTTCATAGCATATTTTAGCTCAAATTTGGGGCAAACATTGACAGCGAGAAAATTGAAGCAATGTTATAGAAACTAGAATTAGAGCATTATAATAAACAAGTTGAAATTCATAGTGCGCCGGGGATAACTCGAGTCCTTCTTTACAAATAAAAATGACAATTAAATGTATCTTCGATGACCATTTTTGTTTGATCTTGTGCATAATCACTTTAACAGGATATTTTCTTTCAGACTGCATCCAAAACGAGCATTCAGTGACCTGTGAAGTGCTCATACTACTATTTTCATTTGTGAACAAATGCTAGTGTTATCATCAAAGGACTTTACCATTGGGTGACTTCGCTTATGTTATAGTAATGTTGTTCATGTAATTCACTTTGCCCGTTTTATGATAAAATAACTCGATTACATTAACAATGCTCATTGATAACATCAAATGTGACAACTTTAGCAGATGACAGAGGAATACACACTTATAAGAAAACATTATATAAAATGGCCAATATTGTGATATAATCACATTGGCTGATTAAGACAGATAGCTTGCTTCAGATGACCATTGGTACAGGTTAAACCTTGTTCGTCTGTAATTGTATGATTTCTATTACAGCATTGGGCGGGGCTGTCTATGTAAGATGGGGAAGAACAACGTGTCCGTCAGAAAATGAGACAGACTTAGTGTATTAAGGTAACATATAACAAATGATCTAATTAATAAATATACTTTGATGGCATGGACGTGGGACACCTACACTGGTCACATCGGTTGGCCCGCTTGGCTACTGTCATCCGGTTGTCAGTTAACATAGTCATTTTAAAGTATTCCACATACGAATACAAGAAAATGATATGTACCGGAATCGAACCCGACCCTTCTTGGATACTCTCCTTGTATGAGCGAGCTAGAAAGCAAACACGTGTCAAGAAGTTGCAACCGTTCAAACTTTAACCGATGATGAAAACGAAATACCAGCAGATACTTTTAAGTACTTTTAAGTGCTGGGTCCCACACGTTTAGTTCAGCGGCTAGCGTATACGAGGTTGTAGGTACTATCTAGCGCCTAGAAGCCATCGTGAGAAGTTCCTTTAAGTGTGTTTTACAAACCAGCACCGCATTGCACACCCGTATTAGCAGACATATCAGTAACCAATAGATCACGGAGACGTCACGAGGATCGAACCCAAATAATAATTTCACAGTCCCCTTTCTCAGTCTTGCATTAAGGCTAAATGTAAGGCGAGAGCAACGAACGACAACTCTGCTATGAGATTCATGTCAATCTTGCATTAAGGCACAAGTATGGCGAGGGCAACGAACGACGACTCTGCTATGAGATATATGTCAGTATTGCATTAAGGCACATGCATGGCGAGAGCAACGAACGACAACTCTGCTATGAGATTAATGTCAGTCTTGCATTAAGGCTCATGCATGGAGAGAGCAACGAACGACGACTTTGCTATGAGATTAATGTCAATCTTGCATTAAGGCTCATGTATGGCGAGAGCAACGAACGACGACTCTGCTATGAGATTAATGTCATTCTTGCATTAAGGCTCATGTATGGCGAGGGCAACGAACGACGACTCTGCTATGATATTAATGTCATTCTTGCATTAAGGCTCATGTATGGCGAGATCAACGAACGACGACTCTGCTATGAGATATATGTCAGTATTGCATTAAGGCACATGCATGGCGAGAGCAACGAACGACAACTCTGCTATGAGATTAATGTCAATCTTGCATTAAGGCTCATGTATGGCGAGATCAACGAACGACGACTCTGCTATGAGATTAATGTCAATCTTGCATTAAGGCTCATGTATGGCGAGATCAACGAACGACGACTCTGCTATGAGATTAATGTCAATCTTGCATTAAGGCTCATGTATGGCGAGAGCAACGAACGACGACTCTGTTATGAAATTGACGCCAAGAATGTATAACTGTCAGCAAACTGTATCTTGATTCATTGTACTTGATTCTACGTGACTTTTATTGTACATGTTTTATTGAAGGTATCGCTGGAGGCAGTCATTACACTCACGAAGGAGGGGCTACTAATATACAGTGTCTACCGACTAACCCAGAGTGGGGGCGCTTTGATGATGGGTCCACAGGCTATGCATTCATCTACGGCATGGAGTATGAAGATAACATGGATAATATCATGCAAAATGGAAAGTTTGCGAATCAGAATGTGCCTTGTGCTGTGTGTCGAAATAAAGTCCGACCCAGCTCCTTGATGATTCCGGGGAAATTCAGTTGTTTTGACGGTTGGAAACTAGAATATCAAGGGTACATTATGGCGGGACATTATACCCACAAAGCCGGAAGTCAGTATCTCTGTGTTGACGAGGATCCGGAAGCTGATCCAGCGGGATATCGTGACGAGAACGGTGCACTTTTGTACAGGGTGGAAGCAGTATGCGGTTCCATTCCATGTCCAGCGTATGTTGGAAACCGCGAGCTCGCGTGTGTTGTATGCACAAAATAAACACTCCTATTGACGTACCTACATTTATCTTATAAGTGTTGATGTGTTTCAGCGTATCACTTTTTAATCATTAGCTTTTTGCTTGAAATGTTGTGTACATGGTATTGACTACCACAAGATTGGGTTAATAAAAGTTTTTCTTCAAACTCAAATACAGCGGTTTATTAAACAATGAAATATCAAAACACGTAAAAGGTACGCTTAATTGACGCATAGGTGCAAATTAATTTTATGTATGATTAATTGGAATTTTAAATATATCGTCAAATTAAAAAAACCACACACAAAATATAGCGATTTTTCACTCAACAACATGATGGTTGTGAACTTTTAAAAATGCTTAGTAGCACGTTTTGATTATTATGGTCAAGGGGGGAGGGGGGGGGGTAACACTGTTGAAATTTCCTTCGTGATTCGTAAAAAGTCGGAAATTCTAAACCTAAATTAGGCTGTGTTCATGTCGTTGTTTTCTATATTTCTGTCTCCGTGATAATTACATACCGTAAACTCGAAAACGAACTTTATAAGCAAAGTGGCACATACACGTAGCTACATCACAGTAACAACCTGACAAACACACGATGTACACATGGCAAAAATGTGTGACATTAGCTTTTGCTGATTATAGACTCATGAATTAGAGATTCCAGCTAAATTTTGGGGTCCCCTGCCATAACAAATGCGTAGAACATTTTACTTATGCATTGGGTTAAATAATATATATTGGTGATTTTTGGTAGAGATGTGTTTAAATTGGAGTGTTGGAGACTACATAATTATACAGTTAAATGCATTAAATTATTTCCAACTTGTCAAATTAGTGCCGAACAGTCGTATCTGGTCGAGATACTATGTTTTGATACCAAGTATATAACATAGTTACGATGACTGTGTTGAAAGTGGCATATGCCATAATATGACTGTTGCAGGGTTACGATATTTTGACATAAAGTGCAAAACAGTTTCAAACAGATAATAGGAAATCGGACAGGGAATGCAGCAGTCAACCTAAACAGTTCACAGCTGCATCAACAAGCCTGAGACACGATGTTTGACTATCAGTGCAGTTGTGCTTTTTAATTGTTTCTACTGTGTCATTAAAGCGGATCGCTATCATATATTTGTGTTAATTTAGTTATCATAGAACTTCATTCCTAACAGTTTGAAAGATGTACAATTCCATTCTAACTTCAACCTTGTTTTATTGAAAATTTACTGATCGTTTTAAAGCCATCCATACAATATATGCGTTTTATCAAAGTTTTAAAAAACGTCTAAACCACTTGTCGACATCCTGACCAATCGATTTGAAATGGGGTTCGTATATTGTTCCGGAATAATGAAATTCAATTTAATTTTATTGACATTGGTCCAAAATTAAAAGGGTTAAAGTTTTTTTGAAATATTCTAACTACATAGAATAAAAAGCTTCACATAAACCAATCGTCATTAGTGAATCTGGTAGGCCTATTTTATGGGGGTTTTTTCTGTGTACCTGAGGTGGATAAAGCTGCCTAGTTCGAATGCGCAAAAAAATCAAAATTCAATTTACCAGTGATAAATAATAACAAACATATCTAATTGTGTTCCAATGTTAGCATCTAGAACAGGACACTCGGGTTCGTTACCAAACCGAGACATATCAATGGTGTTAATTGCCTTTAGCTCTCTCGCTATGCGTCCATGTACAGGATGTCAAAAAAGGGAATGTATACAGTTTCAGTGTCTATTTATCAAAGCTCTTGATTCAGATATCGCATAGAAAATGCATATGTGTAGGCAAAAGATGTAAGTTTTTTCTGGTACCAGTTTTAAAATTATAAATTGGATTTTTTTTAAATACCATTTTACTAAAATTTCTTTATTTTTCCCATGACGTCTATTCAGTAATTTATGACGTTCTCAAGATGTCTACCGTTCTGACGTTTACCTTTATATACTTCTTTTATTCGTTCTTTGAAACTATTTACTACATTTGCACACGTTGTAACAACGTTAAATGTAGCATCGACCAACAAATTGGACTGACGCTAAATGTCGCAACATCAACGCTAAATGTAGCAATCCTTTATAAACACTCTTTTATAGTATCACTGTTATAGTTTTTGTACAGACTTATCAAAGAACCGTTATTAGGGGTTTACCGGGATGAACCGAATATTACTCGGTATACCCAGTTCAGTGAACCGGTGTACAAACGTTACAACATTTGATCGCCAAGACGAACCGTGGTGAACCGTGATAATCTTATCAAACTGGCAAAAGAGGCCCGATAGTTTTAAAATGTTTTAAGCCTCATGTAGTCATCAGGAGCTACAGTGCGGAATGGTCAAGATTTGAACGGATTCGGAATATGAAGTCAAACCTGGGTTACAACCGGGGCTACACCTTAAGCCCGTCCTCACTGTCCCGATGGAGGAAAGCCTATAAACCGTTATTATCCGGGACATTTTTGTAACAAAATATCAATAACATTCTCATATTCCCGACGTTTCCCCGGTGTACCCCGGTCTGAAAGAATATTCTATCAGTTTGACGCCGGAGTAGCTAAGGTTATTCCCGGTTAAGTACGGTGTCGTTACCATGTCATTACGGTGCAGAGAGGTAGGGCCCTTGTAAAGCACGGTTTGGTCCCGGTTGTTGCCGGTGGTATAAAGGTGGTAGCCGGGGCTATACTGTACATTACCGGGGCTCAGCCGGCTCACATCGCAGTCTATATCATACCCGGAGTGCTACGGTTTACCACGGTATACATAAGGTAGAGATACGGTCCTTCCCCCGGAAGGTCCCGGTATTGTTCCGGTGATCCTCGGAGTAAAGGCGGTTCTCAATATCACTCCCGGTGACACCCAGTTTAAACATTTTAAAACAACAGGGGATGTTAGCCGGTGCATCATGCTTTATCCCGGATCGCCCAGGATGATCCCGGATTTTCACGGTGCCGCTACGGTTGTCTCCCCGGTTAGACACGGTTACCTTCGGATTACAAACCTGGACTCACCGGGGATACCAAACCGGGACAGTGGGACGGAACTTTAGCTCTACCGCGATGTTGCATCCCGGTATCAGTTCCGATTATCCCGGTATAGCCACGGTGTGTCCCGGTTCTGAGCTTATAGAGCTCTAGTATCACTGTGCCGGTTTGGCATCCCCGGTTTGTCCCGGTGTATGAACCGTTAGGTATCATGTCTCTCCGTGCTAACAACATTTGAGACAACATGAACTTCATAGACCGTGAACCGTGTAGATCCGACCGTATGATGTCGTACAGTATGGGTTCGAATTCAAGGGAGGCAACTCTGTCCGACCTGTTTTAATTCGGTAAGAGTGACACTACATACTTAAACTAACAAATCACATTAGATCATAGAATGCTAGTGGCCTTCGTAAGAATGCCATCTCGGCCAACATGCTAATGCATAGAATGGCTGTTTATTATACACTATTTTTTATATTTTTAATCAAACAAATGGCTTATAATGAGAGAATATGTACTAACAAACACAACCATCATTTTTATAACCTAATTCAATTCAAAACACATGCTTTACTAAAAAGATAGAGAGCAAATATTCATGTTTAGCTATTGTTCTGACTTTGACCTTGAATTGACCTTGACCTCAGACTGGTCCATGGTGTATGTCTTTTGATGCACATTATCAAATGAACAATATCCATGCAAATATGTTGCAATACAATTATAAACAAAAACTTAACACCAGAACATAGGACATCGGGTGTTTTCGTAAATTTGTTCCGAAGCAAGAGTTGTTGCCCCTGTTAAAATCTGCACCACTTTCAGATCTGGCATCCACCTTTTTCCAAAGCCTGGTGTCTATATTATTCAAAAATACCAACAGACTTTTTCTACCACATGGGGTAAATGAAAATTGAAATTCTGGTCACCAGCTCCTAGACTATATCTTAAACACAATTTTCTCTCAGTCGTGTACTTATTTTAATTGTCGTTGTTGTTGATTATTTAAAGTGTTGTTGTTTCTTGCTGCTATAAATAATTAATGCACATATAATGTAAATGAGATGATGAGGCTCACATGGAAGACTGGGTAAACCCAACTGTGTTGCCTCTTTAAACATATTTTATATTATTATTATCTTTTTCTGAGAACAAATGCTGGTTGGACCACAGGTAACTGTATCAATGATAAAGAGTAAAAGAATAGTTTATAAAATTTAAGTTATCTTAGATATTTAAATTGTATTTAAAAAAAATGTGTTTACTCTTTATTAATGATACAGTTACCTATCGGTTGGACCCCCACTCAGATAAATATTTCTGAATCCGCGCATAAACGTTGATGACAAAATTAATATTATACTTTAAACAGTCATAGCAGGCAGGTAGCTTCTTTTCGTCAAAACGATTACCGGTTTTGGAAAACTTAAATCGATTTCAGTTATATGTAAATTGAATCGGATCCGATTAACCAGTTGATCGTGACTGACCTATTCGAAATTTCTGATATAACCGGTCATTAACGTTTATGCACGGATCCAGAAATACTTATCTGAGTGGGGGTCCGACCAGCATTTGTTCTCAACATCAACGCTAAATGCCGCAATCCTTTTTAAGCACTCTTTTGCAGTAGTATTGTTCTGGTTTTAGTCCAGACGTATCCAAGAACAGCTATAAAGAATTTGCCAGGATGTTAGGCCAAGTTTCCCGTACAGTGATCCTGGATGAACCGGTTGCGACATTTAGCATCAGGTGGTTTGCGACATTTTGTTTCTATTATGCTTCCTGAATAGCTAGTACACAGTCTTTACCCAACAAACACCTTTATATGCTCCTGATGAACAACGACAGAGAAGGTAAAAAGATAAGTTGAGACAAAATGGGAAAATGTAATCAGTAGTTTCAAAGAAAGAGTGCAAGACGGGACTCTTCAGAAGGGCATTCTGATCACCTCGGCCTTTATGCATTGCAATAGACCTCTGACATTATTTACCGGAGACAAACGGAAATTGTCGAGCTTTCACGATTGGTCAGAAGAACAGACATCAAGATAACGTCGTCACTAACAATGTTCCTACAATTATCCGAAATATAATTTTAAAATTGGTCACAGAAAAAACTTACAGCTTTCGCCTATACACGAACGAAATTTCTTTGCGGTAGCAGAATATAGGGCTTTAAGGAAATGGACACTGAAACTGTATACATGTACTGTCTTTTCGGACGAGGTGGTTCGTCTGGACTATTAGGCCCGGTGTAGTACATCGTGTGGTTCTCACTACCTGAGTGGTGAAGCATGTACATGTATTACGAACATCGAATATTAAACAAAACACAAATATCACACACCGTGTATTTTTCGAATGACTGATTTTAATTAAAGCTCAATGTCATTTTACAAACGAAAATATTACAGCATAATATGGTTCAACAACAATAAATAACAACAATCCGTTAAGTGCCAATATTGACATTGTACAATATAGCAAAGACAACAACGTGTATATTACACGAAACTCAAGGTAGGTAACTCTGCTGAAAATTTGGGTCCATAAAAATCCATGTAATCATTCCCACAATCAGTGACGTTCTCTATTACCATGGTCACTATGCATAATACCAAATTTGCAGTATATAGCCTGTCCAATGGGCGATTATAAGTAATCTTCTATTAAACTTAAAAGCCTTCGGACCATAAGCTCCATTTCGGCCAAAAATCCCGAAACGACCATGCAGTCCTTTGCAACTCTCTAACAGGTCTACGTAAAAATCAACATAATAGCCCGCTAGTACATTGCATGTATTCGTAGCATACATATTATACACAATATACACATTTTATAATTGTTTCACAAAGGGAAGCAACTGCTGAGTGAGTTAAAGGAATATGTCCACTCCGATTACCTATTTTTACCACTGCGTTAACTTATTACACGCCGAGGACATTATTTCAAACTTTTGTCCGATGTCATAATACGATTTGGACGTCATAAACTGAGGCGTTAAACGCCCGGGACATAATTGCGCACATGTGACGCCAAAACGATAGGCCATGAAACGCATTAAACAGAGCGACAGCAGACCACAACATAAAAAATCTTTGGAACAAACGAGAAATAATAAATATGAATAATTTATGCAGAATCACAGTGAAATAACTTCTTTATGTCCACCTAAAAGTTAACCCTGAAAGCTCTTAACTCCATATAATCAGGTGCCAAGTCAGTGTCAGGGGTGAGCTGCTTTTTGTCATATAAATGAGAAAGTGATGTTTCAGTAATTTTCACATTAAGTCTAGGAAAACTGTTGGGAAAAAGAGTTTTCACAGTCAACGTGTTCTGTTTCTTACACTGTCCATTTATTGGCTTGTACCCACAATGCATCGGTTTCCGGTGTAAAACAAGACTGGTTCCATTATATTCTAAATTATTATTGACAAGATTTCTAAACCCGACTACTGAGACGTCACAAGGAAACTCCGTTTTCAGAGGATGCAATGTCTTTGAAAGTTTTGTAGAAGAACCAGTGGAAATGTATTTAATTATTTCATTCTGCAGAAAATCGTTCATAAGAATACTATCTTCCGTTGAGTACGTATATCGTTTCTCGCTTGGTTGAAAGTGTTGTTTTTTATGTTCTAAGTGAACTATAAAATCATTATTAACTCTAACATTGTCGTAAACACCTTGTCCAAGACCTCGTTTGTCATCCCTTAGTGTATGTCTATCCAGCATGACCTCTAGCTGACCTTCTTTAAGACTAGCACCACCGTGGGGTTGCCGACAATGCAATGAAAACCTCTTTGTGTCATCTTCTAAAATCGCCATTGTTGTCACTGGGTAAAAATTGGATTCTATAGGGTCACGAGGTCTGTTTTGACGCCCAATCAGCTGGAAGCCATTTTGGTCTGTATAAAATTGGTTACCATTTTTTACATCGGTTTGAAATCTTAAAATCACTTCCATCTCGCTCATGCTGGCTGCTTTCATATCCACTTCCGTTTTAATATGAAGTCCTTGACCTTGACTTGAAGTTGTATTGTACAATATAATCCTAATAGTGAACGCTTTTGACGTCACCTTCACCTCTGACATTAACGGACCCTGTGTAATCTCGACAACGTGTTTACCTTTCGTAGTAAAATCACTCGCTGGTCCAGTGGGTCCAAATATGTAAGCACCACTGGTTTTAGATTGATACACCATGAACTTAGCTGCGATATCAGTAATTTTCCCGTCCTTGTCAATAATCCTTTTCATTCCACCAGTTTCTCTGTCAAATTCTACTTTCATATGCATGTTTTCAATGGTTAACGTGGAGTTCTCTTCACTGTTCAGGCTTTCAACCACTTCAATCCTACTGTTTGTTGTAGTGGCCGGGGACATCTTGTACACTTCAATACCAAACGGTGGAATAGTTACCTCAAAACTTACAGTCAATGGTACTTTTGGATCTTGACCTCCTTTGTGTGTCACAACTTGTATAGGAGAATTGGCGTGTACAGATGACACAATCACAAAGTGCTTCGAAGTAACACGGAGGGATACAACTTCTTTACGTTTCTTAGATAAAGGATTCACAAACACTATACTGTGTTCCTTTGTTGTATTTAAGACAACATGTCCGGTCATTGTCTTGCTTTCGGGTTTAATAGTTTCGGCTCTGAGCAACTTTGGGTCAGTTTTCTTTCCTTTGGTCAACAGTGCCAGAAGAACCATCTTAAATGCATCATGCGCTTGTTCGTTTGCCTTAAACAACCTCTGTTCGTAGTCCATCACAACATGCGGCAGCGACGTACCTGAAAATACGGAACATGTTATCAATTATAAGGACGAACATACAATCTAGTTAGGATCTGGCGACAGTGACGTAGCCGTTTATGTATACACAGAAGATTACAACCATTGTTTGAATAGGTAGTGCGAATATATTTTGTTAGTTTAGCATTGAAATTATGGCTGTCTGTTTATTAAGCCTAAAATATAATTGGTTTACACCGTAATAGTGGACCCGACCGCTGCGTCATTGTACTCTTACCCTGACTTGACTATAAGGCAACAAATAATACTCGATGTATAGTCGCATTGTAGCATATGGCATAACTGAAGTAGCATATGTTTCAAGCCAACAGACTAAAAGAAGACATTTTTGTAATATTGAACTATGCTTCTTCAATAGTTTAAGGATGTGTGTCTGCTAAGTGTGTTGATATGTACATGGCATGTATTCTAGGGTTTGTAAAATTGTCTTGCTCCGAATGTGGACACCGATTGCACCGTCGAATTTGGAGTATGTTTGACATATGGCTGACATTGTGATGTGTTCTGTGTGTTATGCATTTCTGTTTTTTCTTGTAAGTTAAACATGTTTGGTTTACTTCCTTGTGATCTGCTGCTGTTTCTGGTGGGTGTAACTTCCCCCGTCTTGATTTATTATTGCCTTCCTTTAACGTTCCACTAACACTAAATAAATACTGGAGACTTAATAACTTTATCTTATCCTAAAGTCGGGACAATTAGTCCTTGTACGCTAAGCACCAAGCTAGGAAATCATCTCACTATCGTGCAATATAACTTTGCGAAAACTAGATGAAAAACCTGTGAAAGTCACGGAACACTACTTGAACATCCAATTCCGAGAGTTCTCTGGAAAATCCGTGTTTTATCAACTGTGCAATAACCTCGTAACCAGTGAATACCCACCTATCCCTATGATAGTAAGAGTGTCTCCTCCAGATCAACAATAATTTGATTTCAGAATGGTGTTTCTATGGAGCGGGGTTAAACTGTGTATGAATAGCTCCCTGTGAGTTTTCAAAATATTTGCAATGAACGCTGTTTTATGAGAAAACTCAAAATAAGTATTATTAGATGGTCTTATTATTGGGGTGATATTTAAGAAATTCTTTACTGTATTCAAGACAATGTATTCAAATGCATGTATAAATATATAAGCCCAGTGTTACCTGTTATACCATCATGGTGCATGAACATTCCCAGTTCTCTCCTAGCGTAGCGAAGTCGTTTAGCAATCTCGGCGTAGTTACTGTATTCAACATCGTAATATTTAAACGATGAATATGCAATAACGTTGAATATGTCAGCCGCCCTAACTAGTGTTTCAATTTCTCTTGAGAATCTTTTATTGAGAGGTCGTGTTGTGAAATATCCAGTCCAGAACTCCTGATTTCTCTCAGTGTACGGGAAGAAATCTCCAGATAGAATGGGAAACGTTCCTTCCACCTTGTCTGTCTTCACCATTTCCTTTTCTTCTTTTCTGACGTTGCTAAAGTATTCCTTAAGTGTTCCAAATTTCACTGTCATTTTCCATTCATCTTGGGAGTTGATGTAGTTTATTAATTTCTCATAATTCAAATACACATTGTCCCATTGTTGAGATTGAGGGTAAGAAAAATCCTCACCTAGTCCAATATACAACGTATTATACTTGTACAGATCGCCAGTAATTCGGAACTGTTCGTAAAGAACTTTGGCACGTTCGGCAACATTTTTATCCGTTACTACAATACCTTGGGAATCTCCCGATCCAAGATGAAGGAAATTGAATTGTTGACATATAGTTGGATCGGGACCACATACATCACCCATCCAGTAGTTTGTGTATGACATCAGACTAGATAGGAGGTCCATTTCGTTTGTTTGTTTCCAATACGGGCGCCACATAAAATCCAGGCTTTTCTTTTTCATTAGTTTAGCTTTAACCGGCTGGTTGATTCTGAGAAATACTAAATTATCCAAACCACTAGATTTCCAAAGGTATGGCATTGTGCTTGAATAACCGAATGGGTCATTCACCCAAGCACTTGTGGGTTTCACTCCAAGGTTTTCAATAAGCCATTGGTGACCTTCAATCAACTGATCAACGACTGCGATATAATTCGGACTTGCTTCGTCAGGCATGACCCAACCTCCAAGTACAATTTCAAACTGACCTCTTTGAATCAATTTTCGCACGTCTTCCTGTTTTGTTTCCTCTAGATCTTCAAACCACCTAGCAAGGAATACCGTCTCTGCCCATTGGAAGGTCATGTTGGGGTACTGCATTAACTTCTCTATCAAATTGTCGAGAGTTGAGTGCGTCATTTGTGCGTAGTATTGTTCAATAGTCAGACCATATCCCGGATCTGCGTGGGAAAATGGTACCAGAATTACTGACAAAGGTTTTTGTGATTCATCCTTGCTGATTTCCTTGAATGTTCTGACAGGAATTGGGTACTGGCCTTCACCATTCATACTATAATCAACATCCTCAAACAAATCGTATGTTGAGGTTCCATTGTGCTTTCTATTCTTCCATTCATTTACAAGTTTACACATTCCATTTTCAACTTCATCCTTGAACATTCCGGTTACTTTTTCTATTTTTGCCTTTACCTCTTTATATTTTTCACTCTCTCGTGGCTTACTGTCTTCTTTCCGACTTTTAGAATTAGTTTTCTTAGATTCCTTGTCAGGCGCAGTTTTCACGTCCTCCTTAGTAGCCGGTTTCTTAGTTACTTTTCTAATGGGGTCTTGAACGTTATTTTTGTCATTATGTTTGGGTTTACTTTGTTCTTCGGATTTAGCTTTTAAATTCTTTGAATTGGGATCAGGTACAGAGCTGAGGGCTTTTTCTCTGGCTGCACTGTCTGTGTTAATATGAACAGGGGGTTCATGCTTTCCATGTAGATGATCTTTTATATTCTGTATATGTTGTCTATGATCCGTTTCAGTATCTTTATTAAGTTTATCATATGCTTCATGTTTGGTATTTTTCAGATCTTTGGCATGCGAGTTTTCTCTAGACTGTACTATATTCTCGTCGATGATGGTTGGTGCGTTCCAGCTGTAAAAGGACACCCATATCAATCTTATTCCAATCAAAACAACCACCAGTGCGAACACTTTCCTGATCACTTTACGGGACAGGTTGCCATGTCTTTGCCACGCCATTATACCAGATGTCGTCAGTCTGAAACGATACAAGTCAAGTTCCTAAATAACACCTTATAAATACTAGCAGTTTACATACAAATGTAATTGTAAATATAAATAATAAAGCTTATGACAAATTGCACATACGTTTACATAATTGTAAATTATATAAATAATAAAGTTTATGACAAATTCCACATACGTTTACATAATTGTAAATATAAATAATAAAGCTCATGACAAATTGCACATACGTTTACATAATTGTTTATATAAATAATAAAGCTTATGACAAATTGCACATACGTTTACATAATTGTAAATATAAATAATAAAGCACATGATAAATTGCACATAGGTTTACATAATTGTAAATATAAATGACAAACTGTACATAAGTCGTCCCTGTGATTAGTCTTGTTAAGAATGACATCGTTTATGGTTATGCTACTATTGTGTTGTTTTCCCAGCAGATCGGTGTTCGAATACATGTATACCGTTTTAAGTCGAAAATTTTGGCGAAAAAGAACCGCGTCATCCCCATGAAAACTAAACAATATCATTTACAAACATTACTCACATCAATCAAGCAGATGTTGGAATTATATTTCAATAGGGAGAATCATTGCCACACAGTCTAGTCCTGTTCGTATTGAACAAACATTATCCTATGCACAATTTGTATAATGTCAACACTACGTTATGTTAGAGAAAGACACGTTTAAACAAATCAACGTTTCATATTCTCAACCATCCTACTTTAGTTGATTATCTTGACTTAACCTTGACAGTACCTTATCGCATATTGTTTATATTATCCTCTTAATTACGGAAAGTAGGTCATATTGTGCCCTAATCTGTACTTGTACCGTCTAAATTGTCTTAATCAGTCAGTTAGAGTCCCCTAACGTCCTTGGTGATAGTGTATACCACATCGTGTTCAGGGCAGGTAATCCAGACGAGTCTAGTCATAGGATAATTTTAATATAAAATTATGTTCCTTTGGTCAACAGTATTTCAGTCATATGGAGACTACGTGGTCAAATTATACTGACCCTGGTTGTAGCAGCTGTGTTGGAACTAACAACAAATACATGTATATGCTGAGCATCAAGCGTGGAAGATAATGTCAGTGCCTTTTTTACTGCTTTGGTATGTCTCGTCCGAGACGTGTAGCACTCGAAGCGGGTGCTCTTCCACTATGGTATCGAGATGAGTAAGTCAGTGGATATATCAAACATGTGATCGCTTAACTCAGATGGTTGCTTGTTACAGATGACTTCAATATAAAAAGTAACCAATTGGATTTTAATTTAATTAACGGCTGTTTAAGAAAGACCGGTGGTTGTTTAATTAAGGTGACCGTAAACACAGATTTTAATGCAACCGCTTATCTCAAATAGAATGCTGAAAAGTCATTATCAGACCTATGACGAAACGCTTATGGTACAATATATTACAATTATGAAATGACCAAAATAAAAAGACAGTACATACAGAACGACTCCGTGATTAAATGCCAATTGAAGAGTACTATAATTTATGAAGAAGAATATTCAAGTTAAATGTCTATAAACGTTTCACATTGTATTCATTTTTGTCACACTGGTACATCCTAAAGTAAAAGTGTACATGTACGAAATTATACCGAGCCAGATCGACCAATCTACATCAGATTTAAATCTAAAGTTGATTTATTAAAATAGCTTTCAATATCGATTACAATCGGGGAAGGAAATCGATTGTAGTTGAGATAGATTTTATTCATGATAAACATTATAAGTGATATAAATGTACGCTCGTATACAGTGTATTTGTGTCATGACTTATTCTATCTTATTCGCGTTGAATTTTCATTATTTTATAATCATTAATATTCTTGTGGGAGTTAAATTCGACCACGAAATCAAATCCCCGATGAATAATTATACCGATTAATATGTCAAATTTACAGCGGTTGCCATACTTGCTTTCATGTTCAAGCATGTATAAGACTTGTTATGGGAACTTAACTTACATATATCTAACATGTAATAAAGCCAGTACCATATATATTTGATGCTTGAATTATTCCTGCTTAGTTGCGTAAATGTTGACCTGGCCAATTTTTCCTGAAATCCGAAATCCTTGAAACAGCGTCCCTTGAAACTATTTAGCAATTTTTTACCCAAGCCACGAAATATTGTTCTATTTAAATTAAATGATTTTACAGTATTTTATCAAATCTAACAAGAGCATCTAGAGAATGAGACAAAATATCCAGTGAGCGCCTAAATATGTTGCTCAACGGGAGCTTAACAGGTTGGTGAGACACCAGTTAGTTAAATAATGGCTGTATTCTGTTAGGAAGGGACGGGATAGGAAGGGGCGTGAATGGGTGGAAAGTAGGACACGATTCACTGCTTCTCAGTTCCGTCAGAGAATTAAACTGTTTTCATGTTCTGAAGGAACTGAAAACTGATGTTAACGCCCGGACGGAACTCGGATGTCGTGTATCCTGAGATATTTCGATTACCGGTACCCAAGTTCAGTACTTGATATTATAATTAGCAGAATCAAAATAATCTCTTTGCATTGTTAGTAGGCCTATAGATTTATATTAGCTTGTCTCCCCTTAAACATCGGTGGTATGTTACATGTGCGCATTTGTCATTTAATTAAAGGCATGGACATTAATTACACACACAATCTCAACGAACGTCAGGTAAATGCTTTGTGCAATACCAAAACCGGACAATTTCAGGCTAACGAACTAGTATGAACAGGCCTACGTGATTGTATCAAGTGATTCGTTTTTATTCCTGATAACTGATAATAAGAATGTAAATATTAACATGAGATAAGGTACATTACAAAGTAAGGCTAAACTATAAACTGTTATTGTTACACGTATCCCTGTGTTTGATCGTTTATTCCGGATTTACAGATTCGGGTTTTAGTCGTTTTCAGTCAAGTTCAATGGCCATTTGACCTAACCAGTTAACCTGAGCTTAACAACCAATACTTACGTACTCTCCGCAAGCAACTGACAACTGGTTTCTCCACGTGTGGAAGACAACTCCGCCACATGTGGAGGACAATTTCTCCGCATGCGGAAGAAGAAAGAACGTTGTTATTATAATAGCATTGAGAATATAAGCTAACTAACACTTCAATCGATTCTGGATCACCCGGTTGACAAATTAACTATCTCAACTGCAGTAATCAGACGGGCTAAAACTATGTTTTCAAAGTAACGCACTAGCCGAACTATTGAAGCACGATAAACGAACGCGAACGCATACGAGCGGATCGCATATTTTGTGTATCTTGTTAGTTCAAAACTTGTCCAAAACTTTCCACCAGTTTAAACCAGAGACACTAGATAACAATAATCTCTGTTTGAACGGACACCATCTGACAAGAAATGCATTTGTCGAATAGGAAACACAGGGTGTAAACCTAATCACTGTATTACTTATTTAGAGACTAAACAATTCAACTTGTATGACTTATTGCGAGCAAAAACAGTTTTGATTACCGATCACTGTATGACTTATTGGAAGACTATACAATTCAACGTGTATGACTTATTGCGATAATCGGAAGTTGACTCGTTTATACACTGTGAGAAACGGTCTACAAACACGTACATGAACGGATACCGTCGTTTTCTGACTGTTTACGGTACCCCGCAAGATATGTATTCACCCTTGGAAATCAACTAATCATACAACATTTACTGTTAATACAAGTCGCGTTCCAAGGTAGATAAGGACCGTTATATGAGTCTATTAGGCTATGTCAAACAAATATGCAACTATTATGAGATAACGTTACACAAAAACATTGCATACACTGCACAGTGCAACCCGTATATATAAACAACTTAACTGTTGTGAACATGAACATACATGCAAAATTATCCTTTTTTTCTTTTGAAATATCATGAGTCAATCATTGTACCCATAATATATTTACTATTTATACTTTAAACACATGTTAGTTCAGCTGTGTCTTCATGCACATAATAGAGCTTCATTTAATGCATTTTGATGCACTTAGTTTAGTTCATGGGTTATTTATGAACTGTTCATGAAGTGTTCTTAAACATTTCACAGAGGCCTCAGTTCATGAACATTTGAAGAACTATAGTTTATCTTTCACTGACACTGGTTATGTCAAAGATATAACACTGATAAAGTAACTAGGGGGAAAGTGCACACGATGTGGGACTCGAACCGCCAGGATACTAGTTCGTAGCTTTACCAATTGAGCTAGCAGTGCGCCTGTTACTGCTACGTACACTTCATCCACCCCTTTTATCTTTGATTCCCAAACCAGGCCAGACAATTCCATTGAATCATGCGGAATCGACGGAAAGACCCGAGTAGTTGCGATTGCCGGAAAGGGAGCGGTTATTTATTATACGGTGCCCTGTGTCGTAAAAATGCGGTCTGGTGCCCGGCTTCAACTTGTTATGTCAAAATTATTACGAGAACATCCGTATTTTGTTTCGATCTTTTTATGAGGACGATTATATGTTACATAATGTTTTACATTTATTTAATTTGACATATATTTGCAGAACAATAGTGTTAACTTGCAATCATTGTTATGAGGACCAATCAAATATTTTATCAAGGATTTCATAGAACAGATCCTTGTTTCATGATGGTGGAAAAAGTTAGCAAAATAACTTCTTAATTATAATTTAAATATTTGGATACAAAGTCCAGTGAATAAATTATAAAATCGGCGGTCTTAATTAAAATATCTACATATTAATTCTCATGACTAAATTATAAAAGAACTTACAAGTTTTCAATGGTTGTAACATTAAAGATCGTGTTATCATTACAATATCACAATTTAAATACAAATATGGATAATGCACTATTAAAGAGTGACATGGGAAATGAATTGCCAGCATCGGAAAGGAATTGGCATATTGAAATACGAATTGCAATAATGTGATAACAATTATAATAATGTGTGAAATGGCGGATATCCCCTTCCATACGTTTATACACTGTTAGTATTATAGGTCGTTTCTGGCACTGCACAACAAAATGTATAAACTGTGGATATCTTAAAATCCAAGCGTCAGACTTCAGTCAAAATTGGCATAGCACCATGATTACATCATACCAACTCCCATTTAACGTTTCATATTTATTTCATTGAATATTAAGAAAGTTGTCTTAGAAGATTTGTTATGTATTGAAATTAAATTAGTTTATACCTTTTAACGCATAGAGGTAATCTAGCCTTCCGTTAATGTTTTACTATCATTAATACTGTTGACCAGTCGCACTTACAACAATGTTTGTACAGTACATGCAACAATTTACTTTTGAATGACCATAAATTAAGTAAATATAACAATTGTCTACACACATGACGTACTGCTAGGGGAAGATCCCATTGCGCCACTTCTAGCATAATTTTAGACAATCTGGGTATACATCATATAAACAAAATTTAATGTTATAGCACGGAGAATTTGACGTGATTCTAACCTTTATGCATGAATATGTTTTTCCGTTGAATATATAAATTTCCGCGAGCAAATTGTGCAATATCGGTTCTTTAGATTTGTATTGGTATAACACCTCGAGCGACTTCGTGATACTCCCCGCTTATGAAAACAAACAACCGGGGTTATGTATAGGATATCGACTGAGTAGGAGGTCTATCTGGGTAGGGCAGACCTGATCACGGTCTTAATACTGTGGCCAGGTCTGTCCTACACAGATAGACCGATGTACGAGGTTGTTATCCGCTGTACACGCCATGCGACCAATTGATATGTCGGACATATCCGACGACTGTAACGCAGACGGTATACTGTCACTGGCATTAGTCTTTTGTGAAAGTGTCGTAAGGAACAAGTAAATATAACGTTTTATAATTAACTAAAATTAAAAACTAAACCTAATTTTGGAGCAATGGTTTAGCAACGCATGAAGCATGAGGGCTTGCAGTATTTTGATTTGTAATCGTGATTTATCGCGCTCATAGAACACGTCTGTACGAGCGAAAATTACTCAACAATACGCTTTTTGAAATGAACGTTGGCGAAGTTCACCGAACGCATACAAGTAACAATTACAGTGTTTATTTAAACGATAAACTCTGTTACACACCAATAGGTCAGTATCCTTTAGAAAATTCGGTATTATCAACATAATTACGTGCGCGGGTCTGTTTTAGTCAGCTGTGCATGTGGGCAGGTCTATTTTATTTCGAATATGGACCTGAATAGCGTAAAACAGACCCGTGCTCGAAATTCTTTTGTTAATACAGGTCTTTCTTATGAATATAGACTTATTACAAACAAAGGAGTATGTGTGTAAAGACAAGATATCAGCTGTTAAAGTATGCTTATAGAAGGTCGAGAGTCGTATCAAACTCTCTGGACAATACCCATGTCTTACATGTGATTGTAAAGCATTGTTAACGTGTATTTGTAAACAAGTTGTTAATTTCGCTGAACATGAGTATAGCAATAAAATTCCAGTTTGAAATTCTGATTAAAAAATATAATAAAATAAAATACACCAGCAACAACTTACGTTGAAATTATCAAACTAGCTAGAAACCTACGTTATATAATAAGTGAATTATTATTTGGCCAAATCGATCCACTAGGATATTGAACTAACTGGAATATCAGAAACACCAAAATAAACCAACAAAAAAGTCAAAATTTTCTTACCGCAAATTGCACAATAGTTATGTATCCATGTGGTTAATTAATACTGTACTAAAATATTACTGAACCTGCGTTTGAAGCAGGTAAGAGGAAGTTGCAGTTTAAAATAGCCAATACCCTGTGGGCAAAGTTTGTGCTCACTGTGTCAAATAAACTTAAGGCTAATATGACCAATGTCATCATTATATCCAGCATAAGATAACGGGTTCTGAAGTGTATTAAATTGAAGAAAATTTATGTGTGTTCGTGTATTGTAAACCTATGAAGTTGCCGGCTTGATAAGAAAGTGCACTTAGTCGGCTTTGTGTAATACAAATATCTTTAATGTTAAACAACTTGTACCAATCTTATTTTATATAGCTTTGTACTATTAATAACCTTCTCAATGAAGGGGTAAATTTAATATTTTTCAGGAGCGCGATAACCGCATTCTCGTTCATCAGCGTAGTTTTCACAAACCGTGAAGCATGTTGGTCTGATCACCCCGGCCTTTATGAATTGCATTGTATTAAACGGAGACAAACGGAAATGGCCGAGCTTTCATGATTGCCTTGGGGACTTGACCGACCACTGATGTTAATGAGGAGGATAACCGTGGAATTTATAAATTTACATTTTGTATTTTTCTTTATTGTTTGCCATTCCTGTGTATTTTTTATAAAGGAAGTATAAAATGCAATAATTATGTTGCGTGTTGGTGCCATTTCATGGTTCCAGATTACTAACCGTTCGGTTTCTTACACTCAACAAAAAGATCATACAATCGGACAGGGAATGCAGCACTCAACTGAAACAGTCGAGCACAGTCAGAAAACAGAAATGACACAGACCACAATCACATGACACAATGCCAAACACACAACAGAACGAGAAAATAAAAAAAAGCCGAAAGTCAAAGTTTCAGCTTCCAAAAAGCTGAAAGACAAAGTTTCAGAATTAAAAAAGTTGAAAGACCTAATTTCAGGTGTCGAAAAGCCGAAACACCTAGTTTCACCAATGAAAAAAGTTGTCGAAAAGCCGAAAACTCATAAGTTGCCTGTTTATATTGCATTATGCAATTTCGTTAAAATTCACCTCTTTGAATAACGATACATGTATTAGAAAAGAGGTTGCAGCTTATTAACAATTTATTTTTGGCCGACGTACGGTCTAATACACTGTGTATTTGTCACGTTGACAATAATGTCACATTATACACGTGCAAAAAATACACACTAAAATGAAGCTTTTCATGAACATTTTGGCAAAATGCATACTAGTTACATGAGGCGATTGCTCCAAAAGGTAGGCGGCATTGTTGTCAGATTGTTTAGAAAAAAATCAAAATCGGTCACTTCAATGAGTTGTACTCGGGTTAAATTTCGTAAAGAGTAGTTTCCAGACAGTATTTTCTTGTTTTCTAAAAATGTTGATTTTGACTTACGACCTTCTAATTCTAAGCCAGCGAATTAAAGCGTTTCAAAATTCTTCAAACATGTTAAGTATTCTGACCAGCAAAATACCGACAGCTCCTTCGATTCAAAAACAAAAATAGCTATAAGTATTTCGTTTCTTTTTTGTGCTCGGCCTTTAGGGGTTTTTATCTATAATAAAAGATATAAGATCTTTGTCCAATTCCCAAATCAATTTATTTCAAGTTCACGTAGATCTAGAATTTTACAAGTTCTGATACTGCGACCTTGGGGAAAGGGACTTTTAGGAATCATAATTGTCGCATGCTGTTAATTTCTAGCCAACCAAAAAAGAGTATTCTATAAGTTACTAGGGCAATCAGACCATACTTTAATGTTCCTGACCAATCAAAAATGTGGGCGTAAACTTTCGGACCTCTGCGTTACCTAAACAGACCGCGTTCCTATGTGACGTAAGATCTGTACTTAATCGGTTTGTTAATTCGGAATATACAATAAACGTGTCATCAGTCATATCTGTATTACATAAAATTCTGTAATAAAATTGCCAGGTACAACTTAGTTTCCTGATAATCTAATCGTTAAGCCTGCAGAAGTGGAATTTGCATAATTGTAAAGTCTGTAAAAGGTGATAAAAATCTTTCAAGTAAAATTATCAGAGGTTGTCAGCGTGATAGCTTATCTGTTTCTATCCTTCTTTGTTTCATACATTTTTGTTCATTTCCTGTTTTCTTTCTATTTCTTATATGTAAAAAATATCAATTTAAAGAATACAAAACACAAAATCTATTTACAAAATGTCCTCAAAAACTTACACACAAAAATGGCCTGAAAATGCCGCATTACATCTTCATCGATTTCTGTAAAATATACACCACGCTAAGGGGAACATTATTTGCTTTCCATGAAATGTAATAGCTTTTTCAGCAGCTTGGCTTTTTTCCAGCACCCTGTGAAACCAGTATGCGATCGGAAAACAGTTTCAAGCCTTTTTCCAAGGTATAGAAATAAAATACTTATGGCTATTTTTGTTTTTTGAATGAAGCAAAATTCGTCTTGGACCTGTAGCCAATAGTCACGTGGTATTGCCACACTGAATAAATGAATGATGTTTAAACAAACCAGACGGTACGTTCTTAATTATGTAGGAACACTTTATATAACTGTTTTGTTCCTTGTTTTGTTGAGCAAGAATAGTGGCCGATAAATGTTTCAGCACCATAATACATATATCGCTGGCTTAGATTGAGAAGATACTAACGACCTTATAAGATTCATACATATTAAAATTTGCATCACAAGGCGCTTATTATGAGCCTATTTTCGTGAAAATCGGAACTGGTCATGTTGACCAAACCGAAGTTTAAAAGGCTAGTTTTTCCATAACTAATATGAGATATTATTTCGCCTCCTTATTTTAAATGAAACAAAGTACACGTAGGCCCTATCGCTATGCATGTACATGTTTGATACCCGGCCAAAGTCAAACACAAAATATGCACATGCATATAAAGATAACAAGAGGGAAATGGAAATAAATTAATAGAGAAATAATTAATATCGACAGAATACCTTTACACTACACTATAAACACCGTTATTCTTCTCTGTTATTTGTTATAAGCATTCTATTATGCTTTATGCAAAATAAACTTCGTGTTCGTTTTTATAACGCCTGTCTGCACTTAAACCTGTCAACATCAAACACCAGTATACGTAATCGATAATCCACAAGGGAAGTAAAGCGTGACAAAAGACACACTGTAGCATTAGCGTCCCTTGATTATTGATTTTTCAACCGATACCCGCTTGAGGAGAATTCTTCAGTATGAAGCAATGGAACATATCGATTATCGTCGATACTTGATTTATAACTCATTAATTAGGTCGGTCACTTGTTTATATAATATTGTGTATATAAACACTTTCCCTTATCAATGTATAGTGCGCCCAGGATAACATGAACGGCGGGAAATTTTGGTATAATCCATTTAGGTGAATTAATCAGGTGTGAATGATTTATCCGTTATGTTTTTAGAACAAAACTGACCTTATCTGTTTTCTTTAGTAATGTGGAAAACCAACTTTCCAATAGTTAACAAAACCGATTCATGTTTGTAAACATCACGTTATCCTGGACACACTATATATATATATACTATAGTATATATGCATTAGTATGAGCACGGGTAGACACCGTACACCGGATATAGCCCCCTACATCACACGAAAACGAAAGTAAAAGTGGATAGCGTTTTTGGACGACGGCACAGACACATACTTCGTCAAGAGTGATGCCAGGACACGAGGCCAACACCGCCTTTACCAGGAAAGGGTCCATGACCAGACCCTCGCCAGCACATTCTTTGTGAGGACTGTGTCAGAATGGAACCTCCTCCCAGCTTTGACGGTCTCGGCGCCAAGTCTAGACGCCTTCAAGACCCGACTACATGAGTAGACATCAGTTGTGTACATGTATATAGTTTTAAATCAGTTTTGGACTATTTTAAATTTTTGACTCTGTACACCATCACCATGCATGTAAAGTTGAGCTAATTACGCCTATCAAGTGCCCAGCTCAGTACACGGAATAAGAAGAAAATCTGCTTCACAGGGCGCTTCTTATGAGCCTATTTTCATGAAAATGTTGACCAAACTGAATTTTAAAAAGCTTGTTTTTCTGTAAGTAGCCTAAAGAGTAGATTTCAAACAGTTTATTTCTTGTTTTCTCAAAATATTGAGTTTGTACTAACGACCTTCTTATAATTCTAAGCCAGCGATATGTTGATATGTGTGATATCAGAGACCGTAAATAGAAATTGTGGTTCCTCATAATCGATTAGATTTAGGCTTGACAAATTATTTTTGTTTATCACACATCTTTTACTTGTGGAAATTACACCCGCTCGGATGACAAAATGCTCACAAGTACCTTTCGCATAGTCATACACATTACACGTTCAGTCCCTGCAACCTCCTTATCACTGCTGATCGACGGATTTAAACTAGCCCGTGCATCACGGGATCCATGTAGGCCCTATCACGTGACGGAAAACTTTACAGATAAATTCACTTGTTAAAGACTCACGTGTGTACTGTGTTTGAATGTAACGTTATATTATTAATCAGCTTTAAAAACTATGAAAGATAAAAAGAAGAAGGTATGTCTAGATATATTCGATTGGACTGTCACGTGTGCTTCAATTGCACGTGCAGTGTGCACTTTTTGGCTAATGGCAACCAAAACCACGAGTAATCGCTGATCGTGTAATCGATGATCTAAATATACATGTGTTTAGATCTTTGGTGTAATTTACCTATCTGTGACAGTTCAAACAAACAAAAAATAGCAATGAACAAAAATGTAGGTTGATATCAAGGATTCCGCGGTACGAACAAGTTCGGGCCGAGACGCATTCAAATAATTAATCCCGGGCAGAAAAGGTGTCGACACCGGTTGTAAAATTTTGTGCTCGCGAAAATTCTTGTAAAATGAGTAAATTAAAGCGCAAGGTAACTGTTGATCCAGTCACTGGTCCATCAGACGATAGAAAGAAGCCCAGCGTTTTTGAACGTCTTGGTCCAGGTGCTGTTCGACGCTACGATGACTCGGATTCTGATGTGAGTTTTCGTTTCGTTTTGAACAAAAAAATTCGACTTTTTCTTTCTGCCCAAAACGCCGAAATGTTCACAAGAATGCATTTTATATTAAATAATTAAGTCTCTTTATGTTGTACTTTCTATTACGCTGCTCTATTGCATAGGATCGATTGTTTTATCATGCAACATACTTTGTAATTGATGGTAGCGTCATCAAAGTATCCGTATTTCGGATATGCTATAAATTCGGACTAGACCTGGATACCATAACTGAATGGTATTTTATTTACACTCACGTAATAACCTTTTAATTATGAAATTGTCCTCTTTAAAGGTCAACTGTTTAAGATCAACGCTTAAAATGCAAATTCACTGTTCGAAAGTTGCCAAAAAGTATCGCCAAAGGCTTGCTAATAAAATTTCCAGTTCTAACTCGTTTCATATTAGTAAGTTTATATCAAATGACATCTCGTGATGGATACTCTATGTTGTGGAAAATACACATGGCAGCCACAACGTGTAATTTCAATATGAAAATGATTTCAATGGTTCTGTCTTCACAGAAACAAAGTGTTGCGACTAATTAAAACCCATTTTCAACTTGGTTATAAAATTACATGCACCTTGTGATGAAAAGAACCTAGAAACATCTACTGATAACATTGTACACTATTGTATTACAAATCAATGTGATTGCAGAGAGAGGAATATGTACAGAGATGTAGAAATTGGGTCAACAGTGGTACATGTCCCTACGGTAACAAGTGCAAGTTTCTCCATGGACCGTATACTTCAGGATCTAAACACAAAGGGTAAGCTTGATTGAACAAAACTTTATTACCTTAAGTGGCAGTCACAACCCAAAGTACTTGCAAGTGTGTGCTGTTGTTATAGGTTCATAAAAATCATATACCCAGGACGGGGCTCGAACCCGCGACCTCCCGCTTGCAAGTCAGGTGCTCTACCAACTGAGCTACCCGGGCTGACGACATTACATAGTAACTGTGTCAGTCAAATACTGGTCCTGTGACACTGTCTATTTGCAAAAATGTGGGTAAAACTTGGGATTTCCGTACAGATTTGCAAGCATGCAGACCACAAGTAGCACTTTTAGTATATGCGTAAGTTAAGCTGTGTTCGGGCTATGGTTGCACACTCCATATGTGTAACATATGTGTCTCCTTCTGCTACAACATGTGTGTGAGTAAGAACAAGGTAAGTGAGCAGCACATGTAAGACTGAAACAATTAGCTCCATTGTTCACCAGAATGCAGGATTTAAGGGTCCAGAAATCAAAATTTTCTGGGGGGAGATCCCCCAAACCCCCCTTGCGGGAGGGGGTCACTTACCACATGAGCATTGACACACTCCCTCCGTACTTCTTTACCACATGTGAAAATGTAGCACCCGTAGCCTCCCAAACAGAGGTACGTGCTAAAAGAAAGCATGTTATGTTGTGACTGGGCATTTTAGTGAAGTTACAGGGCTAGCTCTAGTCTATTTATTTCTTGGGCCAATCTTGGCTCCGGACGGATTCAGTCTTTCGCAGGTTATATAGCGCGCTACAAACATGGAACAACTTGCCATAGTTGAGAAAAGTGAAGCACTATTTAGGTTCTGGGGTTTAGCTTGTCAGTAAACTTGTCACATCCAAACTTCATTAGTGAACAAATAAACTTACTTGCATTTATTCATTATAAATATGTTGTTTTTATTGGTGATCTTGGTGTTCTTCATGTGTCAATTGTTTGATTTTTAACTACATACACAGACAGTAAAACTTCCCCCTTCACAAAAAAATTATACTGCTTTCCAGAGAAAAAATAAGTTTTATTATTTATCTGAAAAGGCCTAATAAACAATCACTGTAAAAAATATGCTTGACCCCAGCTGCCAATATCAGTTTTGGCTTTAATTGCTACAGTCCGGTGTGTCAGGGCAAAATCCCCTCTGATATTTTTTTCAAATGTAGAGTGACAAAATCCACATTAATTGTTTTTCAAGGAGTATAAAATCCCTATCAATATCCCTGGTGTCTGCATCATGAAGGTTTTACCTGGTTTATCACACCTTTATAAGTTTAGCTGTCTGCTTGACTTGCTTGTTAGTCCCCTACCGGTTTTTGACCGGAGGGGACTATAGGTTTGCCGTCAGTCTATCCGTCAGTCCGTCAGTCAGTCCGTCCATCAAACAATCTGGATCCTGACAGAAATATTTTGATTCTGACAAAAATTGTGGTTACTATGGCAACAGAAAGAGTGAAAATATGACCAAATCTGGATCCTGCCATAACTCAAGCAGTTTACAAGCTAAGTTTATGAAACTTGATGTATGGATAGGGGGCAATAAGGGATTATGCACGTCTAAAAATATTTTCATTTTGACAAAAATTGTGGTTGCTATGGCAACAGAAAGAGTGAAAATATGACAAAATCTGGATCCTGCCATAACTCAAGCAGTTTACAAGTTAGGTTTATGAAACTTGATATATGGATAGGGGGCAATAAGGGGATTATGCACGTCTAAAAATTATTTTGATTCTGACAAAAATTGTGGTTGCTATGGCAACAGAAACATTGAAAATGGCCTCAAACCGGTAGGGGACTTCTGTATTGCTTGCAATTCTTAATTACTTGTTAATTATTGTTTAATGGTTGGTGTCAATTGATTGTTGTATATACTGGGGTGTCAAAAAGTGTTTTCAGCCAGGTTTTATGTAGCATACATTTATGATATTTGTGTGTAAAGTCATACTTTTTGATGGTTTGGGCCAATTTTATTTTTCTAGGGCCAAATTTGATATGATTTTGGGCAATTGGTCCAATTGGCAGCATACAGAGCTAGCCCTGAGTTAGTCCATTGTTACATACTTTACATTTATAGTCAAAACAGCTCATAAATAATGTACTTAATATGGCTTCTTGTATGAAGACCAGTTATATGCGTCATTACATGGCTGCTTCTTTCAATTGATAATTATGGTTATGATCCAATTTTTATAAGTTTAATTGGAGTCAGGTCGCTATATCAAATGGTTTCTGTTCAATAACTCGAGAACGTTTTGCCCTAGGTCACCTATTTATTTTGAGGTCAGTAGGTCAGAGTTCAAGGTCACTGTGACCTTTACCATTTCTGACTAATGGGCTGCCATGGGGGCATGCTTGTATTACAAACAGCTCTTGTTAGATCTGATTTAGGTTCAGTTTGAAACATCTAAAGTAGTTAAGGTTATATGAACCACATACACTTCTATTTTAGCCTAATTGCTACTTAACCTGGCCTTTGGGCATATTAGGTAGACAACAGTTAATTCACTTAATTACATCTCTATGCATAGATTGTTGCGCAGTTATTCAAACTTGTCATTTAACAACCATGAGTATTCTGGTTTTTAAAGCCAGTGAAGTATGGTCTATGTTACATATTAATCAATCTGCTTCATTCAAAAACATTTATTTGTATGACAATATTGGTTAGAAACTAAAGGTCAAATACAGTACTGAGTGTGGTACTCTTTTAAACAATTGGGGATTGGGGCTCAAATCCTGTTAATTAGGTAAAGATATGAATATTTGATAGGGTTGTAACGATACCTCACGATACGATATGTACCGTTACTTTTTCTTACAGTTCGGTATATTTTGGTACGGTATAATATTCTCGAACAGCACCTATTTTTTAATAAAGAGATGGTAGACATTCTAGACAATGATTTGTTGCTATGATACAGCAAGTATAGCATACCATATTTGGGCTTTTCGACTGGGCTGTTTTGTGTAGCATGTTATAGCCTAGTTCCCGGCTCAATATTACAGTAGTTGTACTATAAGAGTAGGTACTGTAATATTGAGGGCGGTAACCAGACTACAACCTGCTCCATGAAACAACCCAGTCGAAAAGGCCTAATGACAGTAAATGTGTCTATCAACTTTATTTAATGGATTTCAGTGACATCAAGTATATTTTAAGTCTATCAAAATGGCTTAAATATGATAACCATATGTAATCAGTATGTTTTCGTTGTCAGAATAATATTTTTTAAATAAAAAATGTTGTACCGAACCGTACCGAAATTTAGTAGCGTTGTACCCTAAACAGTGTGGAGTCGAATTCCGCAGTCCATCATGTACGGCAGTATACCATTTCACCACTAGTATTTGAACAAATAGTGAACTGATTCAGTAGAGATATAGTGCAGAGAATTTGACACGATCCTGACCTTTATGCATGAATATATTATAAATCGATAACGCGGTATATATAAATTTCCGTGCGAGTATCGTCGGTCAGCGGTATACTTCGGGCTAAACCGTAACTTTAACTTATGTGGATTGTTTTCATAACACAATTTGGACTATTCAAAGCACGACAGCCCCCATAGGCGAGTGGTTAGTGAGCCATATTACAATATAGAAGTTGTGGGTTCGAATCTCTGCTCAAGTAATTTGATTTTTTTTTTCAATTTAAAAAACATGTGTGTATTGAATTAAAACAATCACAAGCATCATGATAATATTGCTTTACATATACATGTACGGTGGTTGAATTGTGTATGTATAGGTTTTCACTTCGATTTGTCGGACATACAGAAGAGTCTTGGTTCAAAATCAAAAGAAATTAGATACAACATGACTGAGCCGTTTTCGAAATGTGATGATAATCAGGGTACATCATATTTGTATAGACAGATAAAACATATATATTTTCTGTAAAACATGAAATAAAAAATCGATCATAAGATGCTCGCAGGGGTTGAACCCTGTACGCCAAGATTATTATGGTGAAACACCCGAGTGCGCTACCGACTGAGCCAAGTATCTACATATGTTTCAACTTTATTGTATCGTAAGAAGTCAATTTAAATAATGTGGTATACACAAACAACCACGTGAATTTCCGTTATAATCAATATGATTACTGTCGAAGTTAAACTTAGACATTTAAAATTTTAATCTACCGTGAAATTATGTTAATAGCGGGTTCGAGAGTCGTGTCAATATCTCTGCAATATAACTTCGGTGAAATCGATT
Source organism: Spisula solida (assembly GCA_947247005.1). Classification (NCBI taxonomy): domain Eukaryota; kingdom Metazoa; phylum Mollusca; class Bivalvia; order Venerida; family Mactridae; genus Spisula; species Spisula solida. The sequence goes on from OX365956.1 coordinate 41,119,512, forward strand.
TATGATGAGGGAGATGACTCATACTACACAAGGTAAATATCCCCCTCTGCACATGTGTTATTCTGTCTTGATCTATAATACATTATGATCAATGTTTTACAGACGTAGAGAAGATGATGGTCAGGAGGATTTACGTCTGCGTGTGAAGCCGAGGAAACATAAAGGCGATCCTAAAAGTGACTCGGATGACTCACAGGAACAGTCTCGTAGCCGCGCTAAACGTGAGAAGATTGCTGCACTTAAATCAGCCATTATAAGGAAGAAAGGTGGACTAGTTAGTGACTCTGAGTCACCCAGTCAATGGTCGGGAGATGGTGAGTTGGTATATCTAGGTCTGGAAAAGAGGCTACTTCCGGGGACGGGACTACCATGCTGTTTGTCTCTGACCCTAATCTTTAGTTTGGAAACTTGCTCTTCGTATAATTAATATGTCAGGTGTTACAAAATAACCAGAGTGTTCCTCTACAGATTTATAACCTTTGTTTGTCATCATAAACAAAAGAGAAAGTTTTATGCCAAAATTTCAACAGACTTTCTAAACATGTAAACTGTAACTCTATGATCAAATTACTAAGTTCCAATTCATAAGTGTACTGCTACACTAACCAAACTTATTTGCTTATTTGTTCACTTGACCCTGTCATTTGGGTTTAAAACATGATTCTTTTGCAATTTTCAATGGTCCCTCCTTTGGTGAATTAGTGGCGAGCGATGTTAATTAAATTTTTATCTGTGTACATATCAAATGGACTAAAGTAACTACCATCGTTTGTTTCAGATCTTGATTTCAAGAAAGAATTGGAGTTGGAGAAACGAAGACAGCAATTACAGCGTGAACTAAGTCAACTAGACAGTGACGAAGAACTGTTACGTGAGAACTTCAGAATAGAGAAAAAACTTTTAAGGGTAAATAACTTGCTACATTGACACAGTCAATCATTTATTGGTGATGTCATTGATGACTAAAGCCTTACACTAATGAAACCTTTTAAACATATGTCTTCATTTCCTTCGAGTTTGTAATGCGTCAAAGGGTTTCTTTGATGCTATGGCCCCTTTATGTTCCAATAGCCAGTACACAATGTACTATCTTACCTGAATACTACGAGAATATAGCTTTGATATGGGTGTTTGGAATAAATGGTCAACGTAAGATGGAAGTTATGATATTATGTGTTTTAAGATAATCTCTGACTAGGATAATGTACAGGTTTGTGCACTGTGTGTATAAGTGAATATTTTACAGGTCAAAAAGTTAACAAATTTTGAGTTTCAGACATTTTGTGTGCCAAAATATTAGTACAGGTCTTTATAGGCCAAAGTTTATGCTAGAGGAATTGTTAGCAAATTTTGTAAAATTCGCCAATATTTCCTTGTTGCTAATTAAACGACTTATACCTTATTTTCTCAGACTGTATTTTACTATAAATATTTCAGCAACAAGTCAGCAGTTCAGACTCAGATAGTTCAGATGAAAGAGCTCACAGAGGAAAGAAAGCAGGGTAGGTTGTCACATAGTATCAAAGTCAAGATTTGATCTACCTCCTCCTCGATAGCCTAGTGTTAGAGCATTGCCTTTGAGTGTGGGAGGTCGCAGGTGTGGTCCCAGACGTCGTCATACCAAAGACGAAATAAAAATGGTACCAGAAATTTCCTTGCTATATGCTCAGTTAAAAGGGTAACTGGCTCTTCTTCTCTCATACCATTGTGGCGATTGATAACATCTGGAATGAGGTGTCGAGAATGATTAATCAGTGGTCAGATACCATGATTAAAACAAGAAAACATGAGCCATGTGTTAACATGTATCATCCATCTTAGTAGTAAATCACAGATCTTATGGCAACCATACCAGTAGAATTAAGTCGTATGTTGCGGCCAGGGATCAAATCTAAAAATCATGGCATTGCTTTTAACACACTAGACCACAAAATTGGTTAAATGAGGGTCTGAAATACTCGGCACTTAGAAATTGTATTAGGGTCCAACTACCAAGGGGGCTGTTCCTCTGGAGTTCAAGACAGAATCAGTCAAAAAAGGACTATAAGTTAAACCTTATTTGCTGTTGTACCTTATTATATATTGGAGTTATGGTATTATTGTCCTTTTACTAATCCAATTCAATGTGCGAATGTTTTAAGTTATTATTTACAACTGTACAAGAAGTAATGTTGAATCACACTATAGTGTACTGTTCATGTCCAATTACATCATTTCAGTAAAAAGAAGAAAAAGAGAAACAAACACTCAAGGTCACCTACCAAGGTTAAAGGTGTTAGAAGTCCCAGTCCAGGGTAGGTACTTAAAACTGCATTTTAAGTCTATTAAGTTTGTCTTATATTTGTCAGAAGTGCTAGTTTCAACTTTTGCAAGCTTATGTCTTACTATCACTGACAGTTTATTAGTTATGTTATTTTGACACCGGTTCAACAAGTGCTTGAACTACGCTTATTATATGCAGGGTCCTACAGTTAGATGCAATAGAAAGAATGAACTTTGCTGCACAAAATTAGTTATTTGATGAAAAGATTCAAAGTATTGACTAAGTTATATACATTTGAAATTCCATAAGCTGAATTTTAACAATATAACTATGTTTGAAACATAGGGATGGTGTTGGGACGTGTGCTGATGGCATCCAGAACAGATTCACATCTTAGTTTCAGGATTGGGCATTATGCCCCAGTAGGACCCCCTGAATATGCTTGTCAGAGCATTGATAAGTTACACTATCATAGTCAAGGATCAGACTACCAACCTCTGTTGCTGAACTATTTTTTCTAACCTCATAATCACAGTGGCACTGATCGTAATGTCATCTCCATGAACCTTAAATCAAGTTCTTTTAACTTATGTTTATCCAAATATAGTAATCCATAATGTTATTCTCATTTTGGTATTTTATGCATTGACATATTTATGTTGGATTTTATTATCTCATTTTAAACCAGGTATGACAGTGATGAACCACATAAAAAGCACAAAAAGAAGTCAAAGAGTAAGAAACATAGAGAGTCATTCTCTGATTATGAAAGGAGTCCAGAACCCGAGCCTAAGGGGTCACGGAAACTACTGAGCCCACTGAAATTTAAGAAGTCTACAAAGGCTGTGATTTCTAAGACAATAACAGCTTTCCATACTGATGAAGATGATGACGATATTCCTCCCCCTGCTCCTAAAATGAACTTGCCTATGCCTTCAAGGTCACCTATTCCTATTATTCCTAATTTACCCGTGTTACAAAGGTCAAGGTCAAGTTCTAGCGAACCTGAACCACCTAGAGTGGAGAAACCCAAAGGTAAAAGGTCAATAACTCCTGTTAAGAAAAAGAAATCTGAACGAAAAATGTCGCCTGAATATGTCAAAGAACATAAAGTGGAAAAGGTCAAAGCATCAAAAAGAAGAACTAGGTCAAGGTCACATAGTTTAGATAGGTCAATGTCATTTTCACCGGATGGTAAAAAAGCTAAGAAATTGGAGAAGAAGAAAAAACAGAAAAGGGAAGAAATTATAGAAAGAGCTAAGGACACTTCATTTGAAAGGTCACGACCTCGTGAAGGTCGCGATAGAGACGTGACCCCATCTTCAGATTATCGAGATCATTCTTCCGGTCAGGAAGTTGTGAAGAAGAAAAAAGATAAAAAGAAGGATAAAAAGAAGAAAGAACGAGATTTATCGCTGGAAAGAGACGATGATCGGAAACATAAAAAAGAGAAATTTAAGGAACGAGAACGTTCGGAATCACCTGTACCTACAAGAAAACAGGAGAAAAGAAGCCTTGATAGAACATCTAGACGTGAATTAGGTATTCATACAAATATATTTTTTGACCATTTGTGTATGACTTCATGTTCTACAACTTGTTATAATCATTCTCAACATGTCATTCTTCATGGTACCCATCACCATAAGGTTGTGTGAGAAGAGAAGCTAGTTTCCGATTCTTAAGTTGAGCACAAGGCAAGGGAAATTTTCATGCTATACTCCGTACATTCAAATAGGGCTGTCTGGGGGTTAAGTTTTAAGGCCGAAGTGATCTTATTTATAATATTTATAGTACTTCTTTATACCTGACTAAATTGATTTAGAATATTTAATATGATGGGTGAAAATTTTAAGGCTTATGCGTGAACTTCAGGGTTTTTGGTGTACCAAAAAGTCTGTTTTTCTTTGCTTTTCCCCTATATAAATTGACAATTTTTCAGAATTTTAGGCTTTTCAGAATTCAATTCAATTTCTAACTTCACTCATGTACATATATTGTTGTAGAAACAAGACCAAGGTCTCCATCAAGTAGTAAAGGATCTCGGGACACATTCCAGGATCGTCGAGGCAGATCACCAGAACCTGTACCTAGAGGTATAACCTTATGTTTATAGTGATTTTTCTTGAACAAAATGAAACAGCCTGTGCCCATAAATTTGGGGAATTTTAGCACGACAATTTGCAAAATTCGGATATATGTTGCTTTTTTCTACTGATTATACTAAAGTCATGTTGCAACGATTTTTGCCAGCTTTAAAATCTATTGTTTTGACTTAAAAACATGTGGATGAAAAACATGATCCTTTTGCCTAAAGCAAGTTTGTCATTCATTACATGAGTACAAAAACATAAGTTACGTTATGTGATAAAAAAGTTGTTTTTATCTCTTTAAAAAGACTTTAAGTATGTCAAAATATTGGGCAACAGTGTGACTTTTATCACTTGACTTTCCTAGGATCTGGGTTAGTATGACAGGTACATTATATTCTAATAGAATAGATAAAATTTCCAGAACTTGTATAATATAAGTTTATATCAATTGATTACTTGTGTTAGATCCTACAGAAGTTACAGAACAGTTTGGGGCTGAAAACTATCAAACATTATCTTAAAAATGATACATTTATTTACAGCAGAAAGAGAGCGAGAGATACGGGACCAGAGAGAACGTGAAACCAGGGAACCGAGGGAGCCTCGTGAGCGTGATGTCAGGGATACTAGGGAACCGAGGGTGGAGTCGAGGGACCGAGATTCCAGAGGGGTCAGAGATCCAAAACCTGATGCCCGTGAGTTTAGGGACCCCAGAGATCCGCGTGATATAAGGGACCCCAGAGATAGGGAAATGAGAGAAAGGGACTCAAGGGACCCTAGAGAAAGGGATATTAGGGAGAGGGATCCCAGAGATATCCGGGACCCTAGAGATATAAGAGATACACGAGACACAAGGGATGAACCAAGGGATATGAGGGATCCAGGGGATAGAAGAGATAGAGAGCTTAGAGACCGACCGGGATCAGGAAGGGAGTTTGATACTCGAGATATACCTAACAGGGACCCAAGGGATCCAAGTGGAGATCGTAGGGATAGATACCCGGATGATAGATACAGGGATGAAAGCGGGTAAGTTTTAAATTTCTTCTACATACACAATTAGTTGTACAATGTATATGTTCTTTGAAACTTTATTTCTATTCCAAAAATTCCACGGCTTTCAATGATATGGGTCAAGGCGAAAAGCAAATAATGTTTTGCTTGACTATTGGAAAAATAAGTAGAGATATTGTACTACTGGTTTTGTATATTTATATTGCTGAATTTTTCAGGATTTTTCCTGAATATTTGGGAATAGGATTGTGCAAAAACGGTCTGTTTTCTCTATTTTTCAATGTAATATTGACAATTTTCAGGGTTTGAAAACTTCCTAACTTTTACCCATACATTTATATTTTGTTTGTTGTAGAAGAGATCGTTATGAAGATACACGTTTTCCCCTACCCCCTCCACAAGCTGGTGTGTATGATAATAGAGGGCGCTATGGTCGGGATCGTGAAAGTTATCCAGACACCGGTGATAGGGGTGGATACAATAGACCTGACAGGGATCTAGGGGACAGAAGGGATCCTGGTGATAGAAGGGAACCCATGGATGTCCCCTTTGATAGATACGGCCCTAATAGGGGCGATCCCAGATATGGAGACAGTAAGTATTTTTACAGGGTTCATTAATTCCGGAAAAAGTCCGAAAATCCAGATTTGCTGCACTGGAAAATAAAAGTTATTAGATGGAAAACTTCAAAGAATTGACAGTTATGGTCATTTGAAGTTTCATGTTTGAAACAGTTTTGTTGTAGTGATATGTACTAATGGCAACCAAAACAGACTTGGGCCTCATTTTCAGGATTGGGCATTATGTATATGACTAAAGTTACCAACCTACATCGCTCTACTGGTTGCATGCTATGTACAATTTATGTCAATTTTCTTGTTACTTAGGGTTTGACAATATTTTGATAGTTGCATTTACAGATATTTGTTTATTTATAGATTCAATGCGAGGCAGAGGTCCATATGATTATAGAGATCAAGGTCCTGGCTGGGATCGTGGTAGGGGGCGGGGCCGAGGCTGGGGTCGTGGAGGACCGTCTGACAGTAAGTTTATTATATTGCTGTACTAGTATATAACAAGACCAATTTTGTCTTGAAACATGACCTGCGTATTGCCATGATTTACATATGTACCAAATTTCAGATCAAAATGCCAATGCATGACTTAGATAATGAGTGGAAACTGAATTGAAAACTTTTCAAAGTCCAAGGGGCATAACTCTGGCAAACGTAATGTGTTTGGAACCAAATTCAAACTTGACTTGCATATTCCCATGATGCTTTTATGTACTTATTTTCTGATTTATATGTCAATGTGATATGTTTTACAATTATAGGAGGAAATCGCTATGATGATCGTAGTCGTCGTGGAGACTGGGAGAATCAGAGACGTCCAGATGATTCATATAATCAAGAGAGACGTGACTGGCAAGATCGTCGTGACGACAATCGTCGTGACGATCGTAGAGATGGACCGAGAGATGACAGTAGAGATAAACGTGATGAGAAACCGGATGTTGTAGATAAAGATACAAGTAAAGATCGCGACAGTGGTAAAGATCGTGATGGAGCTAAAGATCGGGATAGTGGTAAAGATCGCGAAGGAGTCAAAGATCGTGACGCTGACAAAGATCGCGCAGCTGGCAAAGAAAGGGATGGAGGTAAAGATGAGAAGAGAGTAGCCAAGGAGGAAAAGAAGGATGATAGGTAAATTATTTGAGCCCTAGTCCTTGTGTTGGGTGCTCAATGGCTTAATACGTCATTATCTGGACGAGACAAGTAGAAAGTATTTTTACGCATGGTTTTAAATTGGCCACCTTGGCGTCTTCCCAACGCAGATTTTGCAAAAAAAATATTAGGATAGTCAGAAATGTGTATTCCATATGTAGCTAAATTACAAATTTTGTATCAGTTATAAAAGTTGCTTTCCTATGCTTGTGGAGAAGTTGTAAGTTGGTTGCTGAAGAACAAGTTAGTACTGCTTGATAATTAATTCCAGGCAAATATGCTAGGTCAAATTCAGAAGCATAATCATGGTTAAAATAATTTTGTAAAATGGTAACAAATGCAATGAAAACAAAAGCTTTACAAAGGGTATTCATAAAATGGCATCCACATCTTGTTATGATATATCAGTCATCATTGTCATGGTAACGGCTTTGAGGGGAAAATGGTTGAAAAAAGAAGAGGTTAACTGTAAAATAATAGCGTAAGGTAATTGTTCCAGGAAAGAAGATCGAGAGAAAAGAGAAGAAAAGTCTGAGAAAGAAGATCACAAACGTCGGGATCAAGATTCATCTGACGTAGAAAGGAAAGACCGAAGAAAGGACGAAGAACGATCAAGAGATCGTAAAGATGAAGACAGGAAAGACAGATCGAGAGATAAAGAAAGAACAGATACAGCCAGTAAGGATAGTAGTGGTGATAGAAAGAAGGATGTAGAGAAGAAGAAAGAAGATGAATCTTCAGACAGGGAGAGAGAAAAATCCAGGTATGGAGTAATTGACAGTCTGAGATTTGTTGATCTACATACAGTCATTTACAGTAAAACCTCAATTGTCGACCTTTTCAAAATTAGGTCCATCCTTTTGAAGTCCATATTGTCTGTTTTGCTCTTTATTCAAAGTCAATAATAATAATAGAGACCAGTCAAGGGTCTCAGACAAGTCAAGGGTCTCAGACCAGTCAAGGGTCCCAAGTATTGATTAAAAATTTCATAGGATATGGCTTGCTTCAAAATGCGCTATGTATTTGACAAAGCGAAAAATTTATATGCTACCAGGGAGCGCTCACAGATAGCAGACTGTTGCACAGCAAAGCGCTACCAAACCGGTCCGTTGCGTAAGAAAGGGCCAAGCAAATTGCTGAGAAACAGTACGCTATCAGCGAACACTGCTCACTGGTAGCATGTTGATGCATAGATGTAGTAAAGCACTACCAAAAAGCGCTTGGTAGCACCTTAGTTAGGCAATGGGCTCCAGGATTGGGCATTATGCCTCAGTAGGACCCCTGATTTGGAGAATACCTGTAGATATTGGTTAATGAATTTCTATTTTGGGTTTATGCAACATCAGTGAATAATGATCATGTGTGTTTGCCTCTAGAGTGGCAAGCCTGTAGTACCTGCTTTGATTGACACTGTCAAGCATTTTGTGATATTATAAATATATGTTATGTAGAAAACGAAGGGCTTCAACTGAAGGATCGAAGTCACCAATGTCCAAGAAAGCAAGAGATGGTTCCCCCGCTCTGTCTACACACAGTAAGAAATCTGCTAGAGATGTGGTCAAAGACCGGGAACCAAAAGATTTAGTTAAAGACCAGGTACCTGAAACAGATGCTCATAGTGAAAAGGTAAAGTTGTTTACACTAATGTGCATGAAAGTTAGGTTAAACAAGCAATTCTGAAGTGTCATAATTGCAAATTTGAATTCAAAGAAAGTTAATTGTAGGAAAAAATATTTTATTAAAACAAAATAAAAATTATTGGTACTGTATAACATTACTGATTTGTCCATTATAGACTACAACAATGGTTAGTACTTTGATCAGACAAAACCTGATTATTTTGTGTTTCATTCAAGAAGTCAGAGTTACCGATTGTGTAAATTACTTGATTAGTTTTGTTAAAAAAGATTTTGTTATTATTTTGAGTAATGGGCCTTGTTTAAAATTTATTTTTCATACAATTTCAATAATTCTTGATAGTTTGTTATACAAAAACTTAAGAGAATTCATACTTGAGTTAACAAACAATCACAAGAATTAATACTTGATTGGATGAATACTTGATTTACAGGGCAGTGTGGCTGGTAGTGAGAGATCAAAGAAGGCAGAAAGTGACAAGTCTAAAAGTCGTAAAAGTCATAAGAAGGAAGATGAGAAAAGGTCAAGAAAAGGAAGTGTATGTAGATGTTTACTTTATACTTGAAATAATTAAGAAATAATGAATATACACATGTGTTTTATCATAGTACACTTGTGATTTAAGTACTAGGCATCTGAACTCGTGACCGTGCTTTATTCATATTCATTATTTCGATTCTCACATAGCCAATATTCCGCATTTAACGACACATTGTAACGGCAGCACTAGTTTCTTCTTCAGATTGCTATTAAGTTATGTGCTGTAGCTGTGTTTTAACAGTAATTCATGCACACCTTGGTTTCCTCTATGTGTATATAGGTGGAACTGCTAATTGTGTTAAGATGTTTGTTTGAAAATGGTATTGTATCTCTCCCTTGCTTGACGCTCGACATAGTTTGTTCCAGGTATAGTCCTGAGAATTTGACACGACTCTCGACCTTCTAATAGCATAATTTAACAGCTGATATTTTGTCTATATTTATAATCCCGATTGTATGTTTTCATAAGCGTGAAGTATCAAGAAGATGCTCAAGGTGTTATACCAACACAAATCCAAAGGACCGATATTGCGCGATTTGCTTGCGGAAATTTATATATACGACGCACAAACCTTGTAATATGTTCATGCAAAAAGGTCAGGATCATGTCAAATTCTCCAAGCTATACTTGAAATAGTGTCTGTTTGAAATTGGTATTGTATCTCTCCCTTGCTTGATGCTCAGCATAGTTAGTTCAACATGATTTCTGTCTTTGAAATAAAATAAAATGGAGCTCTATAAGCCAGATCCTGAAAATTAATTCTTTGTGAACACGGGGCCTGTTGTTCATGGAATATCACTCTGTTTTAGAAATCAGTGCAACAAACACCTGTGATTTTAATTAGTGTTTCTTATGTATCATTGAAAGTTGGCAAGTTAGTGAGTTTTAAGCATTGAAAAAATATTGATTATTGTCTCAAATGTTCCTGTATTAACTGCAGACAAAATTTTATATATGTATGAATATTTGATTAGGATGCTGGAAGTGTGGACAGGAAACGGTCATTATCCCGAGATGGATCCGACAGTGGAGATAGTAAAAGGCGGAAAGTTGATTACCAAGAAGGTAGGTTACTGTAAAACCCTTACACATCAGTTCCTATTTTAGTTATCATCCCCATTTCGAAATATATGTTGCCTTTCATGTTACATTGTGTGTCTGACTACTCAAGCTTATTTTATTATTTCATTTGAGACCAACTGCATATTTTTGCTGCAATAGACGCAAATAATTATGCCTTGAAGATGGGAAATTATACTTGAAAAGTTTTTGAATGTTTTTAGGGAAGTTCTGTTTGTGCAATGTATTAGGTTCTATTGGTTAACACAGTGTATAAACAAGTCAACTACCAGATATCGCAATAATGAGTACACATTGAATTGTATAGGATTGCAATAAGTCGTACAGTGATGGAAAATCACCGGATGTTTCAATCACAATAATAAGTACACGTTAAATTGTATAGTATCACAATAATGAGTACAGTGATTTGGTTTATACGCGGTGAGTTAAAGAATAACTGTCTTACCTATTTCCTGGTTGACCATATGATATTATGATGTTATGTATGTATGTGCTTACAGGTGTTGGACAGTTGGCTGGCTATGTTATCACTGATACAGTGGGTTCAGACAGAGAAGGTATATATTATAGAGAAGAATCCAAGTCATTTTTATGTCCACCATTTTTGGTGAGGGGTACCGGTATATTACATTGCAAATGTCGGTCTGTTGGTCGGTGGCTAGATCAATTAGCTTCCATTCTATGACTCAACAAGGCTTGACCTGAGGATCCTCAAACTTTACATAAGAGGTTGGTTTAGCTACGGTAGATGACCCTATGTGATTTTGAGGTCAGCAGATCAAAGATTAAGGTCGCTGTGACTTTTAACTTGAATTAAAAGACAAACTGGTTTCTCAACAATAACTCATGAACAGTTGTACCCAGAATCTTCAATCTTTGTAGGAAAGTTGGTCATCATTAGTAGAGGATCCCTATTGCTTTTGGTATTAGTAGTTCAAAGGTCAAGGTCGCTGTCTTGGGGCATATATGTTTTCAAATATCTCATGTTTTTATGTGAAAAGTAATTTTCTGTATGTTTCTCAATCAGGCTTTAAATCCTTTGGCCCTTTCACTGCAGGTTCAGATTTCCTTGGATATAGAATTTGTATGTTTAGAAACTATTCAAATCATTACCTACCTCTCTATTTCAGATAATAACCTTGAGAATATAGAACAGAACTTCAGTGATTGGTCAGATAATGATTCTGATGATGATATATTGAACAGACCTGGTGAAACTGTGAGTTACTATGCTGGAATTATAATAAAACATAGCTTAAGATTTATATGTGACTTGTAAAGATCTAATCAAAATACTAGGTTTGAGCATCAGAAGTCCTATAAACATAGACAAATATAACACAGACATGGGGTTAATACAAAAATGTAATGCATAGCAATTAAAAGTATAGTGCCGTTTGTTTACCTGTCAAAACAAAACATAAATACACAGTTGGTCAACACGTTAAATAAGTTATCTCCTAAAAGTTGAAGATTACTGATCTATAGTGTGCAGCTACTGGGTATGTTTAGTTTGACAAGTTAAAAACTTATGTAAAAAATATAAGAATATGATGATAACTGAATGACTTATTGGTCCATAGGCACCACTGCTGCTCTTCTGTACTCATAGTCTTATACAACTTCAGTTTGACAGCTTAGTCCTTAACTTTGCATAAAAGTTACAGAAGTTCTCTGTGAGGTACATATTGTATGTTAAATATTACCATTTATCCAGGGTGAACTTGCTCTGTGAGTCATGTATTGTATGTTAATTGTTACCATCTATCCACAGTCACCGAAGAAGGACGGTGTGACAGGGGGGCAGGAGAGAAGTGACAGTCCACATGGTAGTGTTAGTAGCAGGCATAGTGAGAAAAGTAAAGTCAAGGAAGAAGGGTAAGATTGGCAAAGTCTAATAATTGATGCTATATCTTTCTATTGGTTATAGCACCATTATTGTGCCCCGCCTGGGGAGGCATATAGGTGGGGTTAATAGGTTTGCCTGTGACTCTATCAGTGAGGGTAGGGCACTAGTGTACTATGTTAATTTTTAATAGAGAATATTTCTAGTTTTCATATTTTCCCCGGGCTACCATTTTTAAAATGGCAATGTGGAATTAGAAAAAAAACTGTGTCTTGTCCGTTCCCTGGTCCGCCTATACTTAGAAAAAAACAGTGTCTTGTCTGTTCCCTGGTCCACCTATACTTAGAAAAAAACTGTGTCTTGTCTGTTCCCTGGCCCTCCTATACTTAGAAAAAAACTGTGTCTTGTCCGTTCCCTGGTCTGCCTATACTTAGAAAAAAACCTGTGTCTTGTCCGTTCCCTGGTCTGCCTATACTTGAAAAAAACTGGATCATATAATCAATGCACTCTGATGTTTGTTGCTTTACCACTTTAACATGGCTTCCATTTCCAATGTTTTAATGATGACTATGGGTGTATTTGATATATCACTATGTAATTACATTTATAAATCCTCTTAACATTTTTATAACTTTACAGTAGTACCAATTGATAATTCATACCAGGAAAACTGGTTATGTCAAACTGATATAAGTTATGTAAGATTTGATGTTTTGTATTGTAGTGATGATGTTGTCAAGGATACCAAGAAAACAGCTGATGGAGAAGGTTTGTAGCTTCAATGTTTATTGTTTGTTTGCCTGGACCCCTGGTACCAGTTTCATAGCCATATCTTAGCTAAGATTCGACTTGTCTTAAGCTATTTTAAGCAAACTAAGCTAGTACATTAAAAAAAAAGTGAACTAGACTTAACTTAAATAACTATTTTAACTTTTTGAAAATGTGAGGGTTCACTTAGTATATGTTCTCAATTAGCTATGGAAAAGTCTTAAATTATATGATTTTTGGGCCTGATGTTCTGTTTGATATATTCATTGAGGTCAGTAGGACTTAGTGTTGTTTAGTTGAAGAATGTGTGCTTGCTATCATGGAATCCTGTTAGTGCCATTACATAGGTTGTTTATAGTATCCCCAAACGTGACACATGACATTTTGCATAGAATTGACTGGATTCCGTACAAAAACAGTAAATTAATGTTGAATAAAAAGTTAAAATAGTGCTCTAGAAATGAATGAACTTTTCTGCAGAATATAAAAGTTATTTGATGAAAAAGACACTTTGCTCGTCATCATCTCATCATACCATTGTTATCTTCAGATACTGGAGAGCTGGAATCTATCTCGTCTGATGAAGGTAGTTTAGTGGAACATGTTAAGATGGGTAAGCCATTGAACATAGCAGTACACATCTATTAAATGTATGACTATCAAGTAGATTTGTAGAATATAGTAAGTGTCTGTAACCCTACTCTCTTCTAGGATACAATCAGTTAAGCACTTGTGTTCTGGTCTTGGTTTCAAAACTCCCAACATATTCATATAGGTAAAACGTTGTTGATGAATAGATTATAAATCGTGTTTGGTGGTAATATCTTATATGATTTTGATAGTGAAATATTTATTGATTAATATAGTTTTAAATATTAAATTAATCAAGTGTGTTTCAGCTGCTGTAGACGCCTTGGAGATAGATTGGTCCAGTATGGTGAAAGACGATCGTCCCAAGCTGGTGACTGGTGCTGCATTGAAAAGGTTTAAACCTGGTGCACTATTTGCTCAGATGGGTATCTCACGACAATATGCTGGTGATACGTTATATAAGGAAATACTGGATGTGTGTCAGAGACATCAAGATGAGGAGAAAGGTATGTTATGTTCAAACATCATTGCAGTATATAGCAGTCTTGTTGGGTCTGTTATGATAAAATATCTCACCATTCATGCCTGTTAGCACAATTGGTAGAGTGCTAGACTGTCACAGAGCAGATCAGATCAGCTTTCGATACCCACATTGGACAGGTTTTGTTCTCTGTGACAGTCAAGTTAGTATGGAAATACTAACTCATAATTATTTCCTGAAAAACTGGTTACGTCGACTTGGTTTTGTTTTATCAAAGCATTTATGGAAATCTTAAATGAAGACCGATCATTAAACCTTTGACCACAAATTCATTAGTCAGCCACATAAGTCTCATCACAATAAGTGAAATAATGATCAAAGGAATATAAAGTGATTTACAGCAATTGTAATAATTTTAACTACCTGTTGTTGATAGGGTTGCAGGTTTGAATCCAATCCCACTTGGTGAGGGTTGATATTCAACTTTTATATTAATATAATTTCTGTCTTGTAACGCTTATATAAGGTCTCTTTATTAAAGAATCAGAATGAAATCACCTTGTATATATTGCAGCTACTGAAAGTGTTGAGAATGGATCTACCAATGTAGAATCTAAGCCAACAGAGCCAGAGACAATTAGTGACAGTGTTGAAAACAAAACTAAGGAATCAAACACTAAACAGAAACCTAAATTTGAATTTTTACACGATGTTGCAATGTTTCACTCTTCTGGACTTCAAAAAATCAAAGAAAGACGAGAATTGTTATCTAATATTGGACCATTCCGGAGAGCTTTGTGTGCTAGACGAGACTTGGAGATTCGTAGACAACTCTGTAAAGTGGATAAGGTAAAATACTGTTGAATCTGTTTCGTGGCTAGATTTTATGAAACCCAATGGGCATAAAAAAGGGCAAGCTTGCTTCTCAACCACATCCTCATGGTGATTGATACCCTCAAAAATGAGGTGTTGAGAATGAATAATTTTATGTTCTAAGAACTTGTTTTACAGTCATCTTTGAAGTAAGTGCAAAAAAGCTGTATCTGTCAGATGTGTCCTATAGTTCCAGAATAATCCAAATTTGCTCAACTAGAAAGAGTATATATTTTGCTGAAATCAAAGGTTACAAGTTTGGTGAAAATAAGTTATGGTCATTTGAAATTTTATGTGAATTTTAACATTATAATTATGTCTGAAACAGAGTTTTGGTGCAAGGATTTGTGCTTAATGGGACCTAGAACAGACATGCATCTTATTTTCAGGATTTGGCATTACACCTCTGTAGGAGATCTTGCAATTATTTGTAGTCATCAAAAGTTTTCCTCTTGCCAAAACAATGTATTCCTATACTACGGACCTCTGGTTTTCATATAATTATGTCTCCCATATATTGTGTGTCTGCTCTTGTTCTCCTTAACCACTCAGTCATTTCGTCCATTTGTCTGGTCAATCAGGTAAAAGTTTTTAATAAAATTCAATTGTTTGTTTTCTTTCAATGCTATTGTCTTTAGTGGACTTTACTAGACTAGCCATATAATTGTAGGATTATTTTTCCAAGAAGTTAAGGCCCTTTGAACATAGACATTTTGGTAACTTAAAGTACTTGTGTTTACTATCAACATCTCACTTCGGGGGCATATGTCCCTTACAGTGACAGCTCTTGTTTGCCATATGAATATTGCTGCTGTTATGGCCCTTCATTGGAGACATATCACTGGCTTAGAATTAGAAGGTCGTAAGTACTACATGTACTTACAACCTTAAAAGACTCATGCATATTTGAAATCTGCATCTAAAGGCGCTTCTTATGAGCCTCTTTTCATGAAAATCGAAGTGGTCATGTTGACCAAACTGAAGTTTAAAAAGCTTGTTTTAAAGAGTAGTTTTAGAACAGTTTTTCTTGTTTTCTCAAAATATTGATTTTGTACTTACAACCTTCTGATTTTAAGCCAGCGATATGTTTTGTGTCAAAAGTTCTTCTTGTTTACAAATTCTGTGTTTATGTGTGTTGCAGGTATTGGATCAAAGTCAGCTGTATACAAACCAAGATATTGACTCAGACTTGTACAAACTTAGCATACAAATGTTGAAACAATCCAAAGATCCGACATTAAAACTTGACCTTCCTCCAGTCACTGAAGGTCTGTGTGCACCAACAGCTGACGTTGATACACTGACTGTCAATGTGGAAGTATCCTGTGCTTAAACAAGGCGGGGTCATAATAAATTATGTGTATTAACTAGACTTTGTGTTCATGAAGAATAAACCTGGTCGCAGCAAGTCATAGTCTTCAAGGAGAATTTGACCACAATGTTTCTTATCCTCCACATGTGGAGAAGATGCTGGTTCCTTATGGAAGGCGCGCTGTAATAAATTGTGTGTATTAAGTTGACTTTTTGTTCATGAAGAGTAATCCTGGTCGCAGTTAAACTGTTCTAAGCAAGTCATAATTTTCCATGAAAATTTGACTACAATGTCAAGTTGCTGGTTCCTTATGGAAGGGCTAGTTAGTGTTGGTTGAGATACAGTTCATGGAAAACTGGTTTAGTTAATCGACCAATGTATACAACTGAAAAATTGTTGAGAAGTGGTTTTAAACCTGAATGATACAACCGTGAAGGATCAAAATATTGTGCCAGATCTCAAAGTTTTTATAAAGTGTGATTGTTAGTGCATCTGTTGTGTGTCTGTGACAGTGGGTTTGTTGTGTCCTTGTTAATGACATGTACAACATACAGTGTGTAAGGCAAAAACAAATTAATATTGTGGTTCTGATAACATGCTGTAAAAATAGGGCATGTATGTAGAAAAATCATTAAGGGTAGCTGTCAAAACTGTCAGCAGTCTGTGAGTTTAGGATTTTAAACTACTAACCCCCCAAATAAGCAAACATGAATAGTTTTCCTATATACATTTATGCATAATTACTACAGAAGTTTTGTGTTGTTCTAAACAATCTAAACAATTGCTTGTTCTAATCAGCCGGACAAGCGCTAATTTCGCAGACTGTGTCAGTTTGACCAGAATCACACTATTAATTTATTAGGGCCATAATGGATACATACTGTTTTGCTCTGGTTGTACGTCCTACAACCTGTCAGGGATCGTGTCCATTCAATCATTCCTCCATCCCGGAGTGGATTCCCAAATAACTTTGTGCAATTGTTCACCATAATGTGCAGAGCACATAGACCATAATTCTGACCTGTCTATTACTAGAGTAATTGCCCTTTGTTTAATGCAATGTTTGGTAGTATCTCTCCATGGTTCATCCTTTTTTCATGGACACGTGGAACTTTTATACTTGTTCTGCATCAATATCATCAATTCAACAGCATTAACTAAATCCATTCATTCAGCCAAATCATTACTGATATAGAGTCATTATATTGTGCTGGTATCAATGTTATATTGTGAGAATGATTGAAATAAAACATTGATAAAACTATACATTGTCTTACTTTTACCATAATTTTATTGTATACATTATTTACCAAGTGGTGTTAATTTTGATTGTGATGGCAGCTTATTATGTCTCCCACATATAGTGGGGGGGGGGGCAAATTGATATTGTGCTGGATGTCCGTCTGTCACAGAGATTGACTGTGTTCTCCCCAACAACTGGTTGGATTTAAATGAAACTTCACATGCATACTTTTTACCAAGTCTAGTTGTGTATATTATCCGGAACTTGAGGTTGGTTGGATATTTATATTCCTCCATAACTTGGCTACTGTTGTGTCCACTTGTTTAATGTTACAATTGAACAAATTGGTAACTGCTGTAAATTCCTCAAAAGACAAGTCATGGTTAGTGCTCTTGATTTGCAACCCGGTGACCCAGGTTTTTGATTCCTGGCAGCTGCAGGTCATATCTATCCTTGAAAACTTGACAACAATGTTGATTTTCTTCCACATGTGGAGAAGTTGCTGGTTTCATTTAGTGGAAGGGTAAGTTAGCCCTAGTTAGAATACTGTCCACGGAAACCAATGGGGTGAATTTGTCGCCATATGTAACTGAAAAATTGGTGAGAAATGGTATTAAACCATATTAAATAAAAATAGCTCCATGAAAACCAGTTGTATGGTGGGAATAAGCAGTATCTCTACTTCCAAACATCAGCCGAGTATCTATCCTATGAGTTTTTCAGCCATTGTCTGGGAACACACTTCAGATGGTGGGGCAATACTGTCATATAGAACAGATTTGACTGAAAAATCTATATAAAACCTAACTGAAAAAATATGTCTACATTGAAAAAGAAACAAATTAAGCAAAACATTGCAACATATTACTTTTATTAATTATAACATACAAGGAAACAACTAACAATACAAACAAACAATATTTATAGCTCATCATGATCATAATATGGGCAGGATTGGCATTTAGTAACTAGTAAAACTTGTGATGTAATTGAGGTTTAGTCCAGATATCTAGACTTATTGGATAAAGAGTTGTGTCAATTTACTGCCATTTATGCCAGAAACTGCTGAAATATGTACAGGTATAAAACCCCAATCAAACTTGTTAAAGTACCAAACCTAAGGTCATATTTGTAGGACAGGATTTACTGTATTTATGCCAAGTCATTAGTCTTGCCCTGTGTACGTGAATGGGATGTTAAATGGACCAAGTATGTCATTGTAGAGTTTATCAAATGCTTCATTCTGTGTTACAGTAAAATGGTTCTTCCAATCACCCACCATACCTGCAATAGATAAATACAGTTGAACTCAGCTAAACAAACGCCTTTTGTACATCAACCTATGTACATTTGTATTAAGTAGATATAAAGGTAACTGACTGGTCTACCTTGTCCAATGAGCAAACTTGCAGTAACATGTATACAGTTGAACGTACCTATTTCACTTGGAGTTTAAAAGAACTTTCAAAAATGGTCAAATGATTAATCCGGAATTCCCGATTTATCTTTCCTGAAAGGGCCGTAATCAAAATAAAAGTTATTTGATGAAAATATCTCAAGAAATGACAAAGTTATGGTCAATTTCATCTGCTCTGAAGGACTTTATTCAATACAAACTGAGTGAAATACCAAAAAAAATGTGGTTGAAGTGACATAAAGGCATCTTGTTTGGCTAAAATGGTCAGCCGCATATGATTTTCAGGATTTTTAATTTGGCTCTTTGACACCCAAGTATAATTATGTACAACTTCACATGTGGAGGGCAATAAGATAATAGAAAATAGGACAGGGAAGGCAGCACTCAACTTAACCAGCCGAGCACAGAAAACAAAAGCATCACGGACCACAATTACACGACACAATGCCAAACACATATTAACTGAACAACAGAAAATGAAATTAACCGCTTGGCCCAAGTCAATGACACACACGAGCTGTTAACATAACCTGCCTAACGCCAAAAGGGACAGTAGATACCCTCAATACAATTGTACATGTATGAATTATGTTAGTGTATCCGCTACTGACCCCTTTGGCAATGCACGAATCAAACCTATTTCAGCCACGTGGCCTCTCAGAACGTTTGCTCGGTTACTTTATACGCAATGACATAAATGTTATGTAATACAACAAACCTTTTCTAAGTAAGGGTGATACGGAACTGTTGATGGAGTACACGTCATGATGATTGGTCATTGGGTTCTTCTTCATGCTTTCAAACTGACAATGTTGAACTATCTTATGAATGGTTTCCCCTGGTAACGGTTTCCCTAGAAACACACACATCTTCTCGACTTCTTTCTTTAAATCTTGTTTCATATCCTCATAATACACAACTTGTATGTTAGCTTGATTCCGGACTTGCCACCAACTACGTGTGTATTCGAACCACGAACCATGATCAACTGTAAGTATAGGCAATTTGAATACTAGTACTTCCAACACTAATAGAATCTAGTAAAGCCTCGGTGATTGAACCACGGTATGTATCCAGATACATCGCTTCTCAGTTCCCTCAGAGAATTGTTCTGTTTTCTTATGTCTCTGACGGAACTGAAAACCGATGTAACGCTCTGACGGAACTCAAATGTCATGTATCTTAAGTTCCGTCAGAGCGTTACATCGAATTTCGGTTCTATCAGAGCCATATGAAAACAGAACAATTCTCTGACGGAACTGAGATGCGGTGTATCGGGATACATACCGTGTGAACGGCCTCTAGGAAAAGATAATAAAAATCCGACAGGGAATGCAGCATCCAACTAAAACAGCTAAGCACAGAAAACAATAACAACAACATAGACCGCAATTACACGACATAATGTCCAACACACGTCACAACTGAACGAGAATATTGATCTTAACCGCTAAAAGTCCAAGACTCAGATGTAAAAAAAATGAAAGACATTGTATCAGCTGTAAAAATGCTGAAAGACATAGTTTTAGCTGTCAAAAAGTCCTAACAGTAAATGTTAAAACCCTGCAACCGCACCAATAATTGTTGATGGACATTTGTTTTTACTTTACATGTACATTGTATTAGATTAGAGACAGTATTATTTTACTCTTTTGGACTAAAAAGCACTGCTTTTATTTTACCAAAGTATGTTGAGTGTAAAACAACTAAGCTCGTGTTACACCCAGAACATATCCGTCGATAGTATATGGTAATACAAAGTAATGTGACCCTAGGAAAGTGTTGGTATTAATACCGTGAACGCGTAGAGAACTATACAACGATAATGGACATGAAATTGTGTCATTAATTCTAAGGTTGTATTATTGCCGATACTTGAACAGACTTCCACTACAAACAACATCTCCATTTCCTAATGAAATGCGAGCAGGGTAGTGACTGACGACTGTAACAACACACTTACCGTGTCCATCCATGAACATTTGGTAAAAATCTTCCCATGTACCCGTAAACTTTCCAAATGATGAACTAGATCGATAGAAATGGTAGTATGATACACACAGGTCCTTAGGATTCCTAAACAGTACCAAGATCTGAAAACATGCGACGTTCTTATAGACATGCGTACATGTACATTGTATCTTGTTAACTGGTTTATAAACATCTAATCCAAAAATTTAAAATATTATGAAGTCGTACAGTGAACCATGATAACTGAATGGTATCGACTGTACGTACGTCAATGTTTTCCTGTGACGCCATATTTGACCATCTCTCTTTTTGACGTACAGCCGTTACCATACAATGATGGACCCTAGTCCCTATTCAATGTTTTCAATTTTTATCACAGGTTTTCGTGGAACTTTAGTCCGATAAAATTAACGTGATACTCGCCATTTATACATGAATAATTATATTACACTCTTCTTGCACGGAATTTATCCAATTCCAAGTGAAGTTCGTGTCTTGTCAGTGTTTCAGATTGGTTTGCACAGTCCACCTCATACAAATTCGTAATTTACTATCAAAGGCCGTATTCAAATTAAAGAACAGAAATCAACTATTAAAGATATGTTACCAGTAGGTTAGATGATCGCGTTTATTTCCTCGCACTGTACTTGCATTTTGCTAGAGGACATCTGAAGCAATATTGTTAAATTTTTTATTATGCAATTCCAAAATCGTACATTGCTTCATTTACGAAGGAATACCAACCTTGCAAGGCTTCTGGTGTATCTGCCGCGGCATCAGTTTGACTGGTAAGTGACTTTTTATGACACGGGGAGACTTCATGGGGTTGGCAAGGTCAAGGCCGACTTCATTCAGCACCGTGTCCTTGAACTCTAAAAACGGAGACCGGAAGTAGACCTGTGTTCGGGATGCTTCTTCAAAGTTCCCATCATTCATGATAAGCCAAGCTATCTCCTGTAGCCACGTGGTGCCTGAAACAAGTCACTAAATCAACGTATTTTGGGTTTGAAAAGTGACCAACTAGAACAGTGGTTGAGTGTGTAACACAAATAGACCTGTAGCAACTGTCTCGTGAACAGGAGGTTGTTGGTTCGTTTTCAGACAACACCATAACAAAATCATTGAATAACTTATTGGTATTGTTCTATTGTTCAAGCCTTGGCGAATCTGCGTGTAATAAACAATAAACAGCCAAATTGACTAGATGTTATTCAACTATGACCGGTACATCTTCTGTGTTTGGTGATTAGTTTACCAGGATAGTTCCTGGACTGGTTGGTCCACGGGTCCATGAAAGGTGTCCAATACCGTCTATTTATACATATTTAAATACATGTGTATGTATAAATAGACGGTGTTGGACACCTTTCATGGACCTGTGGGTTGGTCCAGTGTTTAGGTTGATCTGACTCCATAACATCTATAACTACTAGTATGCCAATAACCACTGTCAACCCAAAGTCAGAAAATAGTTTACCATGGTTACAGTACATTTGTAAAGTATCAGCAATTTGGATAGTATGTAATACATGTACAATAAAATCTTCAGACAAAAACTAGGTTCCTAATTTCTAAATGGTTAGTTCATTTCTTGTTTGGTAACCCAGTCACGAGAATCAGTAAAGTCTCAAGCTAGTAGCGCTCACAATAATCGGAAGCGTCAGAAATCGAGATAATGGTCTATCACATATTTTGATTGGAATTTTATTAAAGCAGTTTGTAGCGAGCAATAAAGATTTACATCGAAGTTCCATTAGCTGGCCCGATTACGTCATCGATTTTCTCAATTCTAGATAAAAGCTAATAAATAGAAATAACATACGAAGGAGAGCTGATTGTTTATATTTATATTAGCAGCCGTAATAAATCAACGTGGAAATGAATGTGGATTGGTGGGATTTACAGTAGAGTCCCGTAAACAACAAGAGGGCTAGAAATCATATACATAATTTATAGAGATGCTATCATGGGTGAAAAATTGCCGCGTTTTGTCCGCTTTGGTGCTGTCGAATGGAAGCATCGTCTGCAGAGCAAAGCTGATTTATAGACACAGTATGTTACCCTCATAAATATTAAATATCGTCAGCCCAGACATTATGATACCGTGAATGTCCCGAGTTATAACAAGAAAAGGTAGGTGGTAAGAAATGAAATACATAATAATAATAATAATAATTATACATATTATATATAAAATTATGATATTGTGGGCGTCATATGGGCCCAATTGCCATTTTACTCTATTCTTTTATGTACTAGTTTTCTTGTTCAACTGTTTATTGTTGAGGATCTCATGGAAGATTGCCATTTAATATAATTGTCAAATGAGTTCCCTCGTAAAATAAAGTCTTTATTATTATTATTATTATGAAATATATAATGCGAGGTGCGTCCAATATGTCGGGTGGTTTGTACCCGAAAAATAGAATGTCTTCGTAGTCGTATTCTCCTGTAAAACAACAAGCAATCATTACAAAAGACAATCAATTCAACAATGGACTGAATCTCGAGGGAAGCTTGTATTTATATAACTTAGTTTACGCCTCTTCGATAGCCTATTGGTAGATCGTCCGCTTCAACTGCGGGAGGTCCCGGGTTCGATCCCAGGTCACGACATACCAAAGACGAAATAAAAATGATACCAGAACTTTCCTGGCTAGACGCTAAGTATAAAATTGAAACTGGCTTCCCTTCTTTTATACTCTCGTGGCGAGGATATAATCATCAGATGTGAGAGGCAGAGAGTGATTAATATAAGTTAATAAGTTGGAAAAACTTGTTTCACAATCAACCTAAATGAAAACAATATTAAAAAAAAAATATATAACATGTTATATACTGGATTTTACCGTTATTTTGCCCAGAAAAATTATAAATTAATGAAATGTTGTTCCTTCATAAGGTCAAAAGTAACCAATGTGTATTTTAATAAATATTTCAATAAAGCTCGACAAAAGTTAGGTAAGAAATGACACTATGTAAACTTATCGCGGGCATTACACACGTAAAGTTTGCCGGAAATCAGTACAATTCCGTGGGTTCATAATTAAGTGAATATTAAGTTTTCACACGCAAAATCGATATTAATTCTAGTAAAAGGATAATATTTTAAGTCAGACAGGGAAGGCAGCACTCAACTTAACCTGCCGAGCACAGAAAAAAATAAAAACATACAAGGCACAATGCCCAACTGAACAAGTAAATGATCCACCCAAGTGAAGCGATCGAATGATGAATGAACTAGGTTCAGCGAGGTGACGACGTAGCGTATTTTCATGCACGAAATCCGCGATACTAGGAATTCTTCTCAGCGATTAAACTGACATTTTCTATAATGCAATTAGAAACTACGAGAGCAGCCAAGTTTGTCTAAAACGGACCTTTCCAAAGAGAGCCTTAATATACTAGTAGTTCGACAGTGTCCCTAATATAGTCCCCCGTCCCTTGGTTGAGTAGTTTAGGCATATGTCTTGTGCCGGGTTATCGAATGTTCGAATACCAGGGTCTGTACTGGTATGTCATAATAAACACTGGTTATCACTGTGAGTACACTTGCCTGGTACCTTTAAACGTATGAGTAATCATCACACACGCCGATTATTATTCATAGTGGTTATTTTAACTTATTTACACTTGTCATGTCAAAGTTCGCACCTGGTGATGGCTATGAATTATAAACACTATTTCGCCAACATACGTCTTTGACATTTCTTCTTGTATGTGAAATGTCAAAAAAGATATTGTTGCAAATGAAAAATAAACGGATTGGCGATGACCAGTTAAAGCACTCGTCTACACCACACACACACACATATATATATATATACATATATACAATACTGACCAGCTTTAGGGTACGTTGCTATGTAAACGTCATCATCTCGAACTTCAAACTCTTTTACAGCGTCCAATATGTCCGGTGGTGTGTATCCGAAAAATAGAATGTCTTCGTAGACGTGTTCCCCTGTAAAACAAGAACTCATTACAATATCAATGGTAACAGACTAGGGGTTGGATCTCAATGTTCAGTTGAATAGTTATATAACAAATGTAAGTTGCATTTTACCGGCATTGTTTAGCCAAAAATATAAATTAATGAAATATTGGTGATACAGAAGGTCAAAAATAAACCACCAGTATTTGAGCACAAAATACCGGAGCACAAAATACCGAAAAGGCATTTCAATAAGGCTCTTTGAACAAAGCTGCGCAAAATCACGTTTTAATGACGTTGTATCACAATTTCCAACGCACTATTTCATAGATGAATTCAATAAAAATAAAAATATAAATTCAGCTAAATTTCAATTAATAGTTTTTTTAATTCAGTACATTTTTGGTAATTCTGTTTTTCTTCATTCATTTTTATAATTTTGTATGAATTTTATGGAGTCAAATTATGCGAAACGGTCGTGCCAAACATTTGCGTAACAAATATCCCGAAGTGTGGAAGAAACAACATGTACATGTAAGTGATGTTTGATCCAGAAAGCCGATTGTTTGTTTAGTTTTATGGCAAAATGTCGCGACTGACAATTATCGCGCACTGTTCTCAAACAGTTATTGATACCACACAATAAATAATAGATGAGTTTGATAAAGTAACGTTAGAAACAAGGTCGCCCGTTTGCACAGTGGATGAGTGGATAGAGCACACGCTGGTCAACCGAGCGATCCTGGGTAACCGGGATGGGTGGATAGAGTACACGCTGGTCAACCCAGCGATCCTGGGTAACCGGGATGAGTGGATAGAGTACACACTGGTCAACCGAGCGATCCTTGGTAACCGGGATGAGTAGATAGAGTACACGCTGGTCAACCGAGCGATCTTGGGTAACCGGGATGAGTGTATAGAGTACACGCTGGTCAACCGAGCGATCCTGGGTAACCGGTATGAGTGGATAGAGTACACGCTGGTCAACCGAGCGATCCTGGGTAACCGGGATGGGTGGATAGATGACACGCTGGTCAACCCAGCAATCCTGGGTAACCGGGATGAGTTGATAGAGTACACGCTGGTCAACCCAGCGATCCTGGGTAACCGGGATGGGTGGATAGAGTACGCTGGTCAACCCAGCGATCCTGTGTAACCGGGATGGTGGATAGAGTACACGCTGGTCAACCCAGCGATCCTGGGTAACCGGGATGAGTGGATAGAGTACACGCTGGTCAACCCAGCGATCTTGGGTAACCGGGATGAGTGGATAGAGTACACGCTGGTCAACCGAGCGATCCTGGATAACCGGGATGAGTGGATAGAGTACACGCTGGTCAACCCAGCGATCCTGGGTAACCGGGATGAGTGGATAGAGTACACGCTGGTCAACCCAGCGATCCTGGGTAACCGGGATGAGTGGATAGAGTACACGCTGGTCAACCGAGCGATCCTGGATGACCGGGATAAGTGGATAGAGTACACGCTAGTCAACCGAGCGATCCTGGGTAACCGGGATGAGTGGATAGAGTACACGCTGGTCAACCCAGCGATCCTGGGTAACCGGGATGAGTGGATAGAGTACACGCTGGTCAACCGAGCGATCCTGGATGACCGGGATAAGTGGATAGAGTACACGCTAGTCAACCGAGCGATCCTGGGTAACCGGGATGAGTGGATAGAGTACACGCTAGTCAACCGAGCGATCCTGGGTAACCGGGATAAGTGGATAGAGTACACGCTAGTCAACCGAGCGATCCTGGGTAACCGGTTCAAAACAGGTCACGATCTTCCGTGCCGTTGTTCGCGGTCATGTCCTCCACATGTGGAGAAATTGCCAGTTGCTTGCGAAAGAGCAAATAACTAATTCCAGGACAAGTGGTTATGTCAAATGACAACCGTATATCAATGAAAAGGCGTTGGAAAAACACTAGAAAAGTAATGTATAAAAAAAACAGAAGTAGCAAATAAAAAGAACTTAAAAACGTTTACCTGGAAGCACATGTTTAAATCTCTTTTCATATTCCTCAGCCGTTTCCAATTTCTTTTCGTCTTCCATTCTCTTACGAAACACTGTTAGTATGCGGAATATATCATAACACTACTATAACGGTATAAATTTTATATTGTCTCTGCAATGAGCGGTAGACTTAAATTGTCTGAGTATCGTAATCTTATAATTTATATGTCTGCAAATTGCCAGAACTCTTCTAAATTGGCTAAACTCTGTATGTTAATTACAGCAGCGACACCAGCAAATCTATATTGTTCTAGATGTGAAGTAAAGACAACGAGAGACACTACGTCAGTCTGATGACCACATAGACTGTACGAGCTGTCAGAACAGACGCTAGTTGTCACTATATGTTGGTAATAAATACGGCACCATGATGCTAATGTATTGTAAACATTTCAATGACTACATCAAAGCTGATTCTCGAGATTCTGTCGTGATTATAAGCGCTATAACACAGCGATACCACAGGGACTTGGTGAATGAGATTTTCTCAGAACCGTCAGGAAACCAATATACAAAACAGTACCCGTGTATGGTGCAGTTTGTATTCACAAAGGATGTTTGGAAGACGATGAGATACAAGTGTTCAGTAGGTAAACACACAGTGTCATGTATCTTTGTTTACAGGCCTAAGAAATTATATCACAAAATACAGAGTTTTGAAATTCCCCACCATCCCGTCATTACTGTTTATAATCTATTATATAATATAGGCCTGTGTTTTGTTATACGTATAATGATTATGACCACGAGACCCAGATTTGATGTAGTCGGTTGACTTAGCTAGTTTTCCTGGAATCAATTAACAAACCAGTAAGTTTTGCCTTTGCTTGTTCTTCCGGGAGTAGTTGACGAACTTCTCCACATGTGGAGGCCATAACAGTAGTCAATGTCATAGAACTCATGTCCTGACAAATCCAACACTCGAATTCGAACTTCTGACCTCTATCTCCAAATAAAATCTCGGTTTTAGCTTAATATAAACTCTCACCACTTCAATTCATTTTTCTCCACCGGACACAGAACCAGTCTCACGAAACAGAAACATGGTGTTGATTTATTTCCGTGAGTAAAATATCAAGAGCTCTGGTTTGAGTAAAACCTCAGATTGAGCTGAGATGTTTACTTGATCCCTGGGGTGGCAAGCGAGTGTTCTATTTACTGTTATAACCAGACACGTCCACTAGTGTATTTTGAACATCTAAAAACTGCCATGGAAGACAAAGCACGGCCTTGTTTGCTGAAAACGCTTTGGCTAACAGTTGAATATTGCAGGGTAGTACTTTAGTTTATGTATTTCCTTTCGGTTTGGTGTTGCAAAGGTGTCCCGAAGAAGGTTGTTTATGGTTCGGGGACAATACGCGTTGGATAGTTGACTTTTGTGAACGTGGTAATGATAACCTCGGGATGTTACCCGTTTTCCAAACATTGTCAGTCACATTCGGTAGGCAGTTTCTGAACATATGAGAGGGACTAGGCGGTAACCAGTCACGGAATTTGTGGAACATGTATAACCCGGTTGTCGAAACATGCATCACTTAGTTGTTAAAACAGCGTATTAAAATCATCGTGGCGTTCACAAGTCCCTGTGTGTAATGTTTCCATTAAAGGCAAGTTCGATAAAAAGCACTTAAGTTAAGCCACTGTCGTGAACATGTGTGGAAATTAAAAGCTTCAAAGAAAACACTCGATGGTATAGTGACAGTTCAATCAATGTATATACATCAGAGCCACAGTATTGTATCCGATAGTTGATGTTATTAAACTTCGATAACTTCCCATCGATATATTACTCTTCACTGTTTCCAAGTATTTAACGAAAACGGCTTTAAAGGTCCTCACAGATCGGGCTAAATATTTTGTATAACGTAATTAGTACTCGTATTTATGTAATAGAATACCTATGAAAGATTTGGTGCAAATAAGCAATTTAAACCAGTCTCTGTATGGTGCACTCAGTGAATAACCACGCATGTTTTGTAGCCCAGCTTTTAGCTCACCTGCCACGAAGTGAGCTTTTGATGACCGCCGACAATTTGCTAGTGTAAACACTAGGTCACAAGTTTGGCCTTATCTTAAAGCAGACTTGGTTACAATGATCATCTTAACAAAATCTAGACCAAGTTTGATATTGGTTCATCTGGGGTCAATTACTATGTCAAATAATAGATAAACATTGTGTAGTCACTATTATATGTCACAACCTTTATGAAACTTGGTCACAATGATCATCTCAACAAACTCTAGGTCAAGTTCGATATTGAGTCATCTGGTGTCTAAAATAAAATAGATAAACCTTATGTACACACCGGATTTCACAATTTAAGCCTAATCGGCCAGAATGGTCATCTCAACAAAATCCAGGTAAAGTTCAATTTTGGGTAAAAAACAAGGTAACTAGACGAAATCAGCGAAAAGCCTTTGGTATGCTATTGAGTATGTATTATTTACTGGTGGTCAGAAGTTGAGAATGTTTGTCTAGATGCAACCCTACATGTTGATTTTGAATATAGATCGTCTGGGCTCAAAAATAGGGTCACCTGTGCAAACATACATATTCATTGGATGTTCATGAATCTTAGACAGAAACTGTTAACAATACACGGGCCTTCACTACTACAATAGATGAGCACCCTATACTACTCAAAATTTGTTAAGGGTCAACAAAGTTTCCTAATTTGAATAAGATCACGGATTTGTGCGAGATATACATGTAATGCCATGATAAGATGGACTGATGGAATTTACAAAAGCATAATGCATCTTTTCCAGTATTGCAGAATAAAGATTGCCTCAAAATTTGATGTCTTAGTACTGATAAGCACAACCTCTTCAAAATGTTTGTACTGCATTCAAGTCCAGTCTCTGTGATAGCAAAATGCAGTCCGTTTTTTGCATTTTAGGTCTTACACAATAAGAGAATAGAAAAGAGATCAACATTTCCATGTTGTCCTTGCCACTTTGGTCTCTGTCAATAGGGCTTATCAGGTTAGGAACCACCAAATAGATTTGTTCTTTAGCTCAATGTAAAGTGACAATGGTCGGTCTAAAATTTCAACAAGTTTTAGTTTATGGCCACCTGGTACACATATATCATCGTAAAGAAGCTTATTTAAGCTTCAAAATAATACAATTAACAAGAGCACCACCTACGAGTGCTGGACGCTCGACTTTCTCGTACCCTTGCTCATCTGTGAGTGAAAATTCTAAGAGTAACAAGGGCAGATTACTCATAAAAATAGGTCAAAGGGTTACTACCCTTGTCAGTATGGACTCCCCCTTTGAGGGTTAATAACTGTGTTGAGTTTCAAGTGGATAGTCACCTTTGATAGTCTTTGAGAAAGAGATATATTTGTGTGCAAAAATTCAAAGTCAGAAAAGGGGAATAACTCTTACAAATGGCTGGATAGATTTGTTTTCTCTTGTCAGTGAATGTAGGTCATCACATTTCACAAGTGTATTGACTTTCAAGTTAATAGTGGATAGTGTTCGAGATAATTCAGTTTTTGTGTTAACTTTACCACTATTTCTATGTACTAGTACTTAGTCCAAACAAGGGCAGATAACTCCATAAATATACGTCACAGATTTATCAGCCTTGTCAGTATGGACTCCCCTTGTGATGGTGCATAACTATGTTGAGTTTCAAATTGATACTTTTGATAGTCTTTGAGAAAATGACTGTCAATAAACTTAACCAACGCAGACTTACACGCCCAAATGGCGATACGGTGAACGAAAAATTGCTACTTTTCTTCGAAAAGTCGAGCTAAAAAAGGGGAGGTCATGTATCTCCTAATAAAGACTTTTCTCATTAAAGATGGAGAACATATCTTAGCTATCGCACGGATTGATCCCAGACACAACAGCCCTACTCTATTTTCACATTTAGGTAAATGTCACAAAATTCAAGATTAAACAGTTTCACTACAACACATGCATGTGCACAATCACTTTAAACTCAATTACATGATTTCAAAGCAGACTTGTCCATCCATACAACCATTTCCAGTCAATCCAATGTTTCAGCACTCCCTCGAGTGTATCACCATCTGGGCTGTGTATGTATTTAGTGGATCCTTACCTTATCAGTGACCAGAAAAACGTCATTTTGACGATGTATGTCAAATGCAACACATGAATTTTTCGAAATAGACAACAGATTAGATTTTTCTACTTGCACATCATTTTCTAAACTTTGTTCAGTTAACGTATGACAGACATGGATATTGCCTTATTGACCTTTATCAAAATTTGAGTAGTATCATCACTATAGTTCGATTTCGAGCATTGAGCCGTGACTGCACTTTTAAAGTTTTAACCATTAATCGATATAGGTTGGTATAGGTTTAATGTAAAATATAAGTAATATAATTAAGGCAAACTATTGCGTGTGTCTGAATGGTCGTGACGGTAATAAAACACTTGCCTGGTTCACATCGTACCTATCAGACAGAACTCAGCAAGTTTCCATTTCGGGAAAACTATCAGGATCACGAGCTATAGCATCTGGAGTTCCTCAGGGGTCTATTTTGGGCCCCATATTGTTTATACTCTACATAAATGATCTACCACTACACCTCAAAAATACATCTACTGACATGTTTGCTGATGACACTACTGTCACTGCTTTTGAACAATCACTACCAGAAGTATATAACTCACTGCAACAAAGTATAACTATTATCAATGACTGGTGTTCACGAAATTCAATGTTGCCTAACCCCCAAAAAACCAAAGCCATGATAATTTCACCTTCAAATACAATCTATAACTCTCTTAAAACCAGCAGTGAGTTCACCCTAACAATGCAAAACCAAGTAATAGGATTTTCGGAGACAGAAAAATTGTTAGGAGTTCATGTTGATCATAAACTTAACTGGCAAACACAGGTTGAACATCTGCTTAAGAAATGCAATTCTTTACTCTATCTTCTTCTCAGAATAAAATCCTTTCTAAAGAAACACATGAGAATCCTCTTCTTCAATGCATACATCTTACCCCATATTGACTACTGCTGTACCATTTGGGGAAATTGTAATAATGAGCTTCTCAATACCCTGTACAAATTTCAGAAAAGAGCTGCTCGTATTATACTAGACAAGGACATAGACACTCCATCACACGATCTCTTTCAAGAGCTCAAGTGGATGACTATACATGAAAGAATCTATTTCAAAAAAGCCATTTTTGTTTACAAATCTATTAACAATCTCTTTCCTGAATACATGTCAAATTTATTCACATTCTCAAATAATCATTCACTAAGATCCCACACTCAACAATCCCTTAGGGTTCCAAAACCAAGACTAGAATTTTTTAGGAGAACTCTTGCTTATTCAGGTCCCAAACTCTGGAACACTATACCACTACACATAAAACAATCAGAAAGCTTGGCAATCTTTAAGTCATCATACATTAAATGGTGGTTCTCTGGTGGGAAAAACTTGTTAAACATGTAAAATTCTTGCGTCACTTAATATGTATATAAATGTAATTTTATTCTTTGTTTTATAGTTCAATTTCACTGAACTGTACTATAAATTGTTGGTCTAGCTTTCTTTTGATATGTTTTAGTAGCTTAATTAACGCACTGCTGTTACATCTAATGTAAATATCATTCTGTAAATGTTATATTTGTTCACATTTGTTGTAAATTGTATGTACATATATATTGAGGCTCACAGGTAAGACTGGCTTTGCCAACTGTGTTGCCTCATTAAATAAAGTCTTTATTTTTATTATTATTATTATTACGGTATAGCGCTTGATACATTGTAAAATAACGTTTTTCTGACCAGGGAAAGTCCGAATCTCACCAAAAAAAACAAAAATTCTTTTTTTAATTTATATTTACATTTTTTAATTTATAAATGCACATAACTCGCAATATCCGTGTTATAACAGTATGTGACAAGTCATATTTGTTACATGCTTCAAAATACTTTTAGATCTTGCATGTGTATTGTAGAATGTTATGACGGCTAATCAACGTAATACAGGTTGTCAGTAAACTCGGAATATGGAAACGATCGCTATAAGTGAAAATGAAAAATAAAATGAATCAACACATTTTCATGGATAAATTAAAAAAAAAACTTTAGTTTATATACTCTTTAAATAACATAAAATAGTGAATTAAAAATATGAGCGAATTAGGAATTTGAACCACCGATCTTCGGGCTAGAAATCCTGAACGTTGCCGACTGCACTAAACTGTAATTCGATAACAAACAGATATATGTAAGAATCACATCATTAAATAATGACATGCGAACGTAATAAACTATGGTCTACCCGCCAAAATGGACTAGTCCGATAGGTCATGGATCAGAGTTCAAAATTGAACTATAGTCTGTATATATTCCTTCATAACTGCTTGCTGAGTAATACAAGCAAGGATCATATTTATATGGTTTCCAAATGTCTGTTCCATGTTCCCACGATGATGCGAGGGCCACTGTCTTTGCTTACTCTTCCAAGATAGGTGAGGTACCAACCCCACTCCCCCAAAAAGCAACAACAAAACAACAAATATGTCTTAATGTAAGTTTTTTTCTTCATTTTTATAGCATTTATGACGAATGTATATTATATGATATTATCACATGGTAAATGATATTGTACAAGCATTTAACAATGATACAAAGTTCGTTATCAACACAACAATCCAGTTTGCCATTTCTGACGAGCACATTTTAGAAACAGAACAAGCATCAAACGTCATTATAAGCACTTTAATGCCTCCGGTATCAAACAAATCGAAAACACTTTTAAATCACTTTTATTTGTTGGGAAAAATTTCTTAAAACCAAATTTGGGAATTTTTATGACAAAATTTAGGAATCTTATAAAATGTTTTGGGAATTTCTTGAAACAAAATTTGGGAATTTCTTAAGACAAAATTTGGGAATTTCTTAAGACAAAATTTGCTAATTTCTTAAAACAAAATTTTGGAATTTCTTAAGACAAAACTTGGGAATTTCTTAAAAAAAAAATTGTTTAATCAATCTACTTTATAATTATTTGGGGATTTTTTTCGAAATCTGAAATCCTTCATTTTACATCACTCAATTGAACTTAGTACAAGTACTGATATTTTAAGCATATTTATCGAGATATTGACTCATTTAAATTGAGAATTCAGTTGACAAATAAAGGGATCTAATTTTGGTTGCATAAACATATAAACAACATATGCAAAGCCAATATTGCATAATGAATCTGACAAACAATATGGCATAGTTATCTCTGCTCTATCGCAATGTCAAGTGTTAAGTCCAAATCAAGGATTCGGTAGCCCAATAATAGTATATCATTACATTTTAATGCCAATATAAAGCCTACTACTAATATCACTTAAAAAACCTTCCAAGAATTCATTAGGCGGAGCGGTCTCTGCACTAATGACTGTTACAATTATTAAGTTTTATACCAACAAATAAAAGTGAAATAACAGTAATAAAGAACACAAGTTAAACATCTGTCAAACATGAACAAAATACCCAGCATGAGAAATGGAAAGATCAATAAACTGAGGGATTTTAGGTACATGTTTGAGCAGTAAAAAGGACTTAATTCTCTCTGGTCCTACATAGGAACATATAAGAGAGGTTGCGAAAATCAAAGTGTAACGTTTACGTCCATGTGAATGCTACTTTTTGAGTATTTTGTCATCCAGGTATTTGTAGTTTCTACAAGTAACGGACCTGTGACAGACGAAAATATAATGTGTACTATGTCACACAGGTATGCGTATGACGGGAAACCTAATAATTCATTGCAAGTGGTTTCATCGAGTTTAAATAAACACTCATTATTGATTCACAAATAAATCATATTACAATTGTCATGTGATGTTGCACGCACACATTCATTTTCACAAGCCAATTTTAATTGCAACGTGTATGTATACATGTGCAGGTAGCTACACGTACACATAGTCGAACACGTTTGCATCGCAACCTCTCTATTATGAACAAGAAACCAACGTGAACACATTAAGACAAAAGAATGTAGTTTAGTAATATTTGCAACATTTTGCCTTTTACATAATGCCAACATTAATGTGACAATACTGTTACCTACTGTTATCAAATATTTAACAAGAAATGTGCAGTTCATTAATATTCAATATTTTTATCCATCATATAAGATCCATTACAAGATTTATCAGCCAATTAATCAATTTCGGCCACAAATGATTCAAGGTCAGACTTAATCCACTAATCAAAATCAACACGGATTTTAACAATCTGTGCTCAAGCTGCAACAATGGAAGGGTACCAAAGAATCAAGTTTTGAAGTCATAAAGACTTAATATTAGGCATACATCTCAAGCCTTCGTTTGGATTTGTTAAACATTTGTCAAAAAATTGCATTTTTCTAAAAAGAACGTGTACTTGAATATTTTATTTGGACGTTGGAAACCAAATTTCTTATGTTCTGATGAAATAACTTAAGCTCCTTTTTGTCATGTAGCAGCCGATATTAAAATAACACAATTTTTGCAACTAAAATAACCAATTCTTTTATCATTAACAATCAATTAGTCGATCTACCATCTTATGAAAAGTTAAACAACCTGTTTAATTAATAACAAAAACATTAACAACTTTGTGTGATAGCAGTTTTGAAATGCTTAAGTTGAAAGATCAGATAAAATATTTCAACAAGTCCATGCCATTTTCTACAGTATTTCTGCCGTTAACAGTTGACACCACCCGATCCCTGGAACTAATATCAACTTCTTCAATATCTTCCACTAGCAACTAAATATGATCTGTGCAATCCAAGAATTGAACTTGGAACTGCCCAGAGGTAGTACTGAGCTCAACCAACTGTGCTATAAGAAATATTGACTCTAGCAAGTCTGTGTTTTACCTCTAGTGTGACCTCAAGTATCAGGTGTGACAGGGGTGTCAGCAGGGCAAAATCAAAAATCCTGAAAATCTTTCAGAGCAAGTTAAATTGACCAAAACTTTGCCATTTCTTGAGATATTTTCATCGAATAACTTCTCTATTTTGTTCAGAAATCATAGCTCTCTAAGGCTAGATAAATCTAGAATTCTGGATAAATCAGGAATAATGACACCACCGAGTATGTGAAATTGACGAGACTACATTGACAGTAGAAATACTGATAAATCTAGAAAAATAGCATCTATGTTAGGGTGAAATCATTATAATAAGCTAGAATTCAAGTTCAAGGGAATGGCTTCTTGAAAGGCTTCTTGAACATTTATAATTAACCAAGATCATCGTTGAATGTACTAACTTAACACAGTAAGCTGAGATAAAATCAGAACTAAGAACCTGTGATAGAGTTTGATTTAAGCCAGGTGTTGAGTAAATAAAAACGTATAGTAGACATATAGATTTAATGATGCTTCATTGCAAAAAACTAAAAAACTGTTCAGTGCCAACAAAAATGATTTCAAAATGACTCTCAAGGTATGAAGTTGAAAATACATTTACAGGTTTAAATAGGTTTTAACAGGAATATCAAAATGTGATAGATATGTGTAACCATGACAACAGTGTGAAAGTATGAGTAACCATGGCAACGGTGGAAAGAATGAAATGGATATAAATAGAATGCTTATTATTTACTAATCAATTTACACAAAAATAATTAATTTGTAAACACGGAACAAGATATATCACCCTTAGCAACATGGAACAAGTTATATCAACCATAGTGATACAAGTCTGTACAGCAGTATACATGATTCTGCCAAATCAGAAATAATTCAACAATTTCATCATTCAGACCATCTCCCCACAATCGTACCTCAACAATGAGATTTCGAAATACACCAAATTCTTAAACAAAACATGTTCACACTTTTAAGCCAAATTCAAACAATA
Source organism: Spisula solida (assembly GCA_947247005.1). NCBI lineage: Eukaryota > Metazoa > Mollusca > Bivalvia > Venerida > Mactridae > Spisula > Spisula solida. The sequence continues at coordinate 41,156,194 of OX365956.1, forward strand.
ACATATCAACAGAGGAGTTCATTCGTATTAACAAACAGCCTTCATGAGGTCAAAAATAAAGTCTTTGTAAGCCGTCTAAATCTACCCACGAAAACTGCCATGCTTGTAGGTAATTAATATACCCTGAATACTGCCCACACAAACAATAGCAAAAGTGTTTTAAGTCCCTGAAATGTTTATAACAAGTCTTCCAAAAATTCATTCAAATCGGACTAATTATTGCAAAGAAATAGCGGGGAATGCGAGGACAAAACAACCGAAAGTGCAATCCCAATATGGTCCCCACATATATCATATTTTGAGGATTTAAGTACCACCGTAACAAGCGATGTTCACAAATTAGGGGTTAAAAACAGCAAACATGAACTTTTATAAATGTGACCTTGGCATTAATTTGATCATGTAACAAGCAAACACACAAAACATAGACTAGACACATGTATGCAACTTAAAAAATAGTTGTAAATTCATACCTGTTGCATATTTTAAGTGTTGGAACTTTTGTTTCAGCTATACTGAATACTTCAGCAATTTAAACATTCATGCAACGACCACACAATGAGGATGTGAGCCCAGTCACGGATTAGGGTAATAATTACAATTATATTATATATTATTAGAGAGAACCCATACAATGTGTTTTGTACATATCTAGAACAGCCCTGCTTTCAACGAAAGTTACCTACAATCAAGTTAAATAATCACAGGTTTTTGTCACTATAATCCTTCGTTGTACACTTTGTTTGCAGCAAACAATTTGAAAGCATAAATCCCCGCTTTTTCCGTTCTCTGTTAGAAATACAGATACACAGGTTTTACTTTTTACATTCTTTTGTTTGCCTCTGTCCCAATTTTGTTACGATTTACCAATTTAGGCACACCACCTCAGGATATAGTAAGCCAAACTTCGCTCACGTGACAAACATGTTTTTTTAACATATTGGTCAACAAATAACAGGTACAAAACAGGTATGTAACATGCCTCACGTAATCCTTCATTGAACGCAGGGCAGAACTCACGTGTAATACAAAATGTTTTATACAGTAGTATTATACATCTAGCATGCACAGTGGCATTAAGTATTTTTACTTAATACAGAGTTTTCCCTGAACAATGTTACAATCCCAACCGTGTTCAATTTTAGTTAAAATGGTTTTTATCTGACCATGATTCAACAGTCAAATACCATTCAGTTTATTCAACAGAAAAGCGAAAATTTCAACATTTCACATCAAACATTCAACAGTTTTTCACACAACTTTACTTAAGACAATTCTTCACAGCTGCGTAACATACATTCTTTTCATTGCAACCATGTACACAAATTTGCCAAAATAGTTTCCGAGCACTAGCCTGATGAACCACTAGCCAATGTTATATCTACTAAAGTCTGAGCTTATATAAACCAATTTGTACAAAATTCATGCGTGTACATATATATTTAAATAAATATAAACATGATGGATTTTTTCTTATTTCAGAAAAATAGAATGACTAAATTTAAACACTTGTCCCTTCAGGCTAGAACTTACCCATTCCTGCAAGCTCGAAATATGATGTTACTAGCTTCATTGTTAAGGCAAGTGAGTTACCTTGACGACTGAGTGACATGTAGTATGGTAACATAGCAACGGAACATACATGTTGAATGGTAACATAGCAACAGAACGAACATGTTGAATGGTAACATAGCAACAGAACGTACATGTATGTTGTATGTGTATTTAAAGCTTCTAAGCAGGGGGCTCATCTCACAACAAAATGTTAACATATCTAACACTAAGATTGCGGTCATTGAGTTGGTGGTTGCGCAGGTTTTGAAAGTTCTGTTTGCAATGCTGTTTTCTGTTCCTCTGTAAGAATATTTAAACTTGCTTGCATCACATCCTGGTTCTCCTGTAAGATAAAACAATCAGTCATGAGTGTAAGATTCACGCTAGGAACCGTCCAGTCTATTGAAAGACCAATTCTGTTTCAATTTTAATTATAAGTTTAAAATCTTCATGTGAGTACTTCAGTTGTACAGTAGTACGTAGACAAACCTGTGACATTATTCTGACACAGGGCGAACCAGTCCAGGAGCTACCCATTACTACTCAGAAGTAGAACTAGGGAGGGAGCTATTATACCAGTTACATTTTAAATACCTTAGATATCTCATGGCACTAACTTTAGGGCAGACTCTCATCAGTCAACACATCCCAGGCTCGCATTATTGTGATGAATAACTCTAGTCACATATAGCTAGATTTGAATTTTGTTGAACATGAATTCCACACCATTCACAGACAGCAGAGCCATTCAGTTGGTCAGTCCTGACAGACAAATACAGGTTTTAACTGACAAAAGTTCATGTAGTTTCCTAATTAATAAAGAGAACATACAGTCATTCTACTACTTCAGACTGACAAGTTTGAAAAAACATTTTACAAAGTCTACATTTAAGACCGAATTACAATCAGAACTGGTTTCAACAAGTAAAATTCAAGAGATGACTGTAAAACATGTATGCCCCATTGCAGCCAAATAGTCATTAAAGTTAAAGGTCACAGCGACCTACAGACCTCAAACTCAATAGGATCATCTACTGTTGCTGAACAACTTTCATGTAAAGTTTGAAGATCCTAGGGCAAAGAGTTCTAAAGTTATTGAACGGAAACCATTTGCTCTACTGACCGACTAACATGAGCAAAGCAATACTAGTATACCCCCTTGTCAAAGATAGGGGCATTATGAATTGAGAATGAAGGGTAGTATTTACCATCATAACCCTGGTAAGATTGAGTACTCTGTTCTTGACTTCCTCGTCTTTATCTAACACATTGTAACTAAAAGCCTCAGATATAATCTGTATCAATATTGGAAGGTTACAATTGTTTTCTCCAAGTACCAGTGGATTATTACTGAAAATAACAAATATACCATTGAAATAATTTTAATCTTTTTTGTGCTCAACACAAATAAGCCTGGATTTAACAAATTCTTAGTTTGGAGTACCCCTTCATACCCATGGTGTTTTTTTTAGTTGAGACATCTGCTTATTGTCATCTACACACCTAAACGTTTCTGAGTCGGGTAGCTTTACCAAAATAACTCAAGGACTTTTTTAACAACATCCAAATAATGTGCTCAACTTCTTGTCGTGAGAGAATGTTTCATGTATTATTTCTTGGGATGGTCTGCTAAAATTATGCAGAGTGACAATCAATGATATAGTACAGAGAATTTGACACGCCTCTATTAGCATAATTTAACAAATGATTTACATGTATTGTCTATATTTATAATCCTAGTTGTATGTTTTCATAAGCGGGAAGTATCACGTAGACACTTGAGGTGTAAAACCAACACAAATCTAAAGAACCAATATTGCATGATTTGCTTGCGGGAAATTCATGTATTCAAGACAAGAACCTTGTAATATATTCATGCATAAAGGTCAGGACCAGGTCAAATTCTCTGCGTTATACCACATGTACAACCCAACATGTAGGCAGTCTTCGAAATTAGGACTCGCCCGATCGCCATGGCGGGTAAATTTCGATTCCGGCGTGTAACATTCTCCATTAACGTCTCCCGACTTGGCGAGTAAAAAATCCCAATGCAATTTGCCTAAAACGTTTAAAAATACATATTAAATAAAAATGTTGGCGAACGCATATTTTTTCCGATTAAATTTCAATGATATAAGCGGTACAGACCGGTTCTTAATTTGTGTACACGTGCGCCTCGCTAAAGCCGTGAAAATCGATATCCAGTCTAGAATAAAGCAAGGTCACGGCCATTCGTGTCAGCTGTCAAAACAAATCGATTGGGAAGCTAATTGAGGGATTAACGGCTATTAAATGGGTGACATCTTCGTAGATGTTCCGTTTGAAATTCACCGACAACAAAACATCGACACACAAGGTAGAATGGGAGTACGTTGACTGTTTGGTGACGCTTGCGATAATTTTCGGTAAGTTAAATGTGTCGAGCGTTCCATGGTGTTGATAAAATACGTGTTGAAAATAATTGATTGTAAATCAGATAAATGTTATTGTAGATTGATAGTTAATCATCTCAGCATAAAAACAATTGTTATGATATTTGTTTGACGAATTTTTGCCGAGTGTCGAAAATTAAGGGGTCCAATTTTTTTTAATTCATGATAAAAATTGACAGAGAGCGTGATTATGATGATTTTATTAGCTGCTACTCAATATAAACACGTAATTAGTCATTGGTGGCACTTTGTCAGTGTCAGTATGAAATGAATTAGATTGAACAATTTGGCTTCTTGTAAGAATGTTGACTTTAAAATATCATTGGATTCTGAGGAATTAATTAGATATTACATTGTCTATATTAAAAAGTGGCAACAACCAGACCTAGCTAGGCTACACTAATGGCAATCTTCATCAGATTGAAAAGTGGAAATCTGCTTTGCACTTTGTATTCATGGTTCTTTTTTCTCTTTTCAGGGTTGAACAACTTCATCAGTTTGAACGTGACGTCCCAACAGACTTATATGATGAACATTCCAGTCTCCCAAAATTAGGATTTAGAAAGTTGAAGATCTATCCATTACTTAGAATAATGTTAGAAGATATGCCTTTGATTACAATTGAAGTGAATGATAGTTGAACAGTATAACCGAGTGATATGTGTGACTATTCATGTGTTAATTGAACTGCATTATTTAATACAGTATTTTATCTGAGTATAAATTGATATATATGTAATAAAGCTCAATAAATGCAAGATATTTGTTAAATATTTCATGTTTATTCACTTGATATAAACAATGATTAAGTTAATACAACAATCTGGCTCGGGGTGGCTAAAGAGTGGCTACAACTTTTCTCAATTGGCTAATGTGGTAGCTACAAGTTTGAAAAAGCCAGCGGAGGCCCTGATATTTACACTCGTGATAAATCATTATCTTTGTCGGAAATCCGGAATCTGTTTACGAGGCTAAAAATAGCCTTAACAACATCACCAGCTATATGACGTATCGTCTAAAAATAGTTTTCACCAGTGGGCGCTTGTTTTCATAACCACATTTCCGTTGATTAGACCGACTTTCCGTTTTAAAAATAATTTCTATTCGTAAATATTCATTTTCTTGTCCGTTAAAAAGTAAACAAATACTAAAGTAAAATGTCGTGGCCTCTGAAATACATCGAGGACGCCATACCGGGTAGGGCGATCGTTACATTTTGTAGAAAAGTTGTCGGGCAGGTACTTTTAAATTTGGGCGGGTGTTTTTCTGCAAGTAACTTGCCCGACTGGCTAGTACAATTGAAAAGCTAATTTCGAAGACTGTGTAGGGTAACGTAGGGCATGACGACTCACCTACCCCATTGAGTTCAAAAACTAGCTTACCCCTCTACTAAATCACAAAGATAACCATATATATGACACGCCTCATCTTCATCTTCTCTCACAGGTAACCATGACATCCACAAGGGAAGTAACTCTGATAAGTTCACTTTATCACCATGGTATTTACAGATCTTTGTTACAGCAGATATAGCATTTTCTGTAGGATTTATATTTTCTACCTCCCTAGCGTCCGGTGCCTGTATCACTTCTACCAACCTTGGTACGATTTCTGAAATTTTAACAAGAGATGTTTGTAAAACATGTATGCCCCATTGCAGCCAAATAGTCATTAATGTTAATGGTTACAGGGACTCACAATGACCTTTACCTTTGACCTACCAACCTCAGTATCGATACAGGTTGATAACAATCCTCCATGTAAAATTTGAGGATCCTAAGGCAAAGCATTCTTGAGTTATTGATAGGAAACCATTTGGTTTACCGACAGACCAATTGACAAGTGCAAAGCAATATAGCCCCTCATCAAAGATGTTGGCACAAAAATCTATGAATGTGATTGGTCCCCTATGTTGTAATGTTTAAGACCTGGGTAAAATAAAGGTATGTACAGTTCTGTTCAGTAAACATGGAAAATTGAAATAGCCGGTGACGTAAAACATATTTCTGAACAAGAGATGTTTGTAAAACACATATGCCCCCATGGCAGCCCAAAAGTCAGAAATGTGATGGTCACAGTGACCTTGACCTTTGACCTACTGACCTCAAAATCAATAGGGGTCATCTACTGTTGCTGACCAACCTCCAAGTAAAGTTTGAAGATCCTAGGTCAAAGCGTTCTTGAGTTATTGAACAGAAACCATTTAAATAGTCAGAAATAGTGAAGGTCACAGTGACCTTGACATTTGACCTACTGACCTCAAAATCAATAGGGGTCATCTAATGTTGCTGACCAACCTCCATGTCAAGTTTGAAGATCCTAGGTCAAAGCGTTCTTGAGTTATTGAACGGAAACCATTTTATACGACCGACAGACAGACTGACAGACAGACATGTGCAAAGCAATATGAGCGCTCATCAAAGATTGGGGGCATAAAAATAGCATAAAACAAAGAAATATAAGAGAGGTGTTTTCTGTCCAACTTACCTGGAAATAAGTGTGCATAGGAATCGCCGCCGAACATTGCCATAATACCTATACCATATACGGCAGCTTGTCGTACTTCTGGCTGTTTATCACAGATACTCGTGAGTAAACTTTGTAAGAAAAACTCCTGGTATTTTACAGAACCCTAAAATACAATACAGATCATAATAGACATGTTATACCAATAATAGTATTCATGTAGATTTTCGTTTTTTCGAACACATTTCCACAATCACATAAGTTTGAGATAAGTTTGAGATAATGAGTTGTGAAGCAATTGTACTTTCATTAAATGTTGTACATAGTTGATCATCTAGTCATACTTACAGGTCCTACTTGTTCTAATACATCGTCAAATATACATAAACCCCACTGTCGGTCTGGCCATGGTCGTTCCGCACCCTACAATACAAAGTTACAATTAAGAAACATACAACTTCACCTACATTGTAACATAAAGACGGTACACAGGGTATGAAATGTATCAGATACTATCTAGCAAGAAGGTACAGTCATAGAGACCATGTCTCTCTGTAGCCCGGGTGGTGTATACATCATATACAAGTCATTAAATGTGTGTCTGATTGATTGATTGATTGACCATAGAGTTGTATCAGATACTATCTAGCAAGAAGGTACAGTCATAGAGACCATGTCTCTCTGTAGCCCGGGTGGTGTATACATCATATACAAGTCATTAAATGTGTGTCTGATTGATTGATTGATTGATTGACCATAGAGTTGTATCAGATACTATCTAGCAAGTAGGTACAGTCATAGAGACCTTGTCTCTCTGTAGCCCAGGTGGTGTATACATCATATACAACTACTGTCAACTCCATGGTAAAATAAAATCATGCACAAAAGGAACAGGGACCTGTCGCACAAATATCAACTTGAATCAGTCTGTATTTAGACTTTTTATCTAATTTTTCTCATTTTTGTTGGGTTTATCGCAGTCTGCGAAATTAGCCCTTGCACCGTTGTCCAGGACAAGTAATTATTGGTTTTAACAAGTAAAATCTACAGGAAATACGTATAGGGTATAAAGGAAAATTATTCACTTTTGCCGATTCAAACAATTTGTTTGAAATCCAAAATTCACAGACTGGTATTGGGTCTAAATTCACTGACTGGTTTCGGTCTCAGACTGGGAGGGTTACAGTTTTCTGTCGATTCTAATGACCGACATGTATTTTGAAATGTTTCAGGATGTGTATATTACATGTATAGATATATATGAAGAACTTACCACCAGTTTAACGACATATGGAAGGAGAACTTCAAACTGTGGAGTAAAATCTTCTTTATAAGTGCCATATAAGGCATGGATTAAATCAGAAACTTTGGTTAATATATACACATCCTCATCGTCCTGGAAAACATAACAAAGACAGCATCGTTAATACCAGTATAATACCCTGCCAATAATACTTGAAAGAGGTGTTGTGAGTCAGTATCAAGAGATTGTTTTTTAAGATAACATTGTCTATATCAAGAGATTGTTTTTTAAGATAACATTGTCTATGTTTTAAATTCAAAGACAAATATTTCGATCCAAAGACAAAAATTTCGATCCAAAATATCCAGATTTAAAGAGAAAAGAACCCTTCAAAACAAAATCTTGAGGGTCAAAATGTGATTTTTTGGAATTTCAAGGGTCAAAACCCCTACTCCTGAGTCAAATGGAACCCCTGATAATAATAACAACTTAATTTAAAGAGGCAACACAGTTGGGCAAGCTCAGTCTTCCCTATGAGCCTCTAAGATGAATGATTTGTACATATATATACATGTTTACAAGAGTAAGCGAATACCACATCCCTCCCTCTATCTATATACACATAACAACCACTGACCTCCTCTAATAATTGTTCTTCTGCGACTTCATCATAATCTTCGTCTTTTCTCTTCTCCTGTCGTTGTGATTGCTTCTCAAAATGTAACTCCATTTGTTTAACTAGCATTTGTATTAATTGTTGCATCATCTCAGGATTCAAACAACCTTTACCTAAAATCTCTATACACTGAAAGTATACAAGAATTGTGGAAATCAAAGATGAAAACAAGTAACACTCTACCAACAGAGCTAGCCATGCTTAATAATACACAACTTTAAAATGCCAAGGATAGCCTTTATTTGCCAGTCAGCTTTCTGCTGAAACATGGCAGGCATATGTGGGCCTCCACCCGTATTTGAACCAATGTCGCCAGATAAGACGGCAAGCACGTTAACCACTGAGCTACAGAGGCCACTTAATAGTAAAGTAGTAACCAGAAATAATGAAACAGTGATAAACTTGGGGTTTATCTTTCAAGGGAAATAGTTTCTATGTCACTGATATTTCTCATACATCTTGCGTCATCTCTGAACATACCTTGGCAAGAGATCCCATCAGCTCGGGTAAAACTGTCACTTCTGGTTCTAGTTCTATAGCTTTAAGAAGGTTCGGACAAATATATTTCCACATTTCTTCTACATATTTCTCTCCCCTGATTTGTGCACATTCTATCAAATACGGCAAACTCTCGGCGGCCGACATTCTTACTTCTGTTGTCGTGGTGAAGGAAAATATAACACTAGTACAATTGAATTGCTAACTATGTTTTGTTGACGAATCTAGAAATGTTCGCGAATTTGTTGGATGCAAGTTTTTCGCAATTGTGAGTTCGCGGAAGCATGCTTACTGCAAAGCCGCTAACATAATGCGCGAAACCATTTCTAATAATGCAGTAGACATCACCAATATACGTACCAATTTGCAAGACGTCACAGACTCAACATTATGCATACATTAATAAGTCAATATAACCAGAGAGTTGCATCAGATACTATCTAGCAAGTAGGTACAGTCATAGAGACCATGTCTCTCTGTAGCCCAAGTGGTGTATGCATCATTTACAAGTCATCAAATATATGACTGATTGATTGATTGATTGATTGATTGATTGATTGATTGACCATAAAGTTGTATCAGATACTATCTAGCAAGTAGGTACAGTCATAGAGACCATGTCTCTCTGTAGCCCAAGTGGTGTATGCATCATTTACAAGTCATCAAATATATGTCTGCTTGATTGATTGATTGATTGATTGATTGATTGATTGACCAGAGAGTTGTATCAGATACTATCTAGCAAGTAGGTACAGTCATAGAGACCTTGTCTCTCTGTAGCCCAGGTGGTGTATGCATCATATACAAGTCATCAAATATATATCTGATTGATTGATTGATTGATTTATTGATTGATTGACCAGAGAGTTGTATCAGATACTATCTAGCAAGTAGGTACAGTCATAGAGACCATGTCTCTCTGTAGCCCAGGTGGTGTATGCATCATATACAAACTTTACCCCAAACCTTGAACACTCTAAGCAGACGCTCCACCACTGAAAGGCTAGGGAGGCGGATCTATTTACCATTAGCAGCAAAACACCTGGTAAACAATTCATACAACCAGCAGGGGTTCCACTAGCTTCTGAATCAATCTGAAGGGTCATTCTGATCCCTTATACTAAATTATACCTAAATTTTACCGTTTAATAGGCATGATTTCCATGATTTTAAGAGAAAATGACCCTCGAACCAAAATCTTGAAGGTCAAAATGTGGCTTTATGGGAATTTCAACAGTCAAAACCCCTACTCCCGAGTCAAATGGTCCTAAACCAGAGTACTTTTTTCATCAAAGGATACCATCATGAAAGAAGAATTTCAGCAGTGGCACCATAATATTGACAACTTCTTCTGTGTACGAGGCAAAGCCTTCCTTAAGTTCCCTGGCATAACAAACTAACATCTGACACGCTGTAGACTTCTCCTCTAAACCAGCCGTCTTAATACCAAAACTTTGCTGAAAGTAACAACAACAAATTGTTTAAATGCAGAGCATAGCCTTTATTTGCTGGACAACTTTCTGCTGAGTGCCTCCACCCGTATTTGAACCCTGGTCACCAGACTAGACAGCAAGAGCGCTAACCATTCGGCTATGGATGCACATCATAACTCTGGCAAAAATCATCTGACATCATTCCTGACATATACACAACTAGGCTTGCGACCAAGCATTCATGTGAAGATTTATTGAAATTGGACCAGTGGCTAAGCAGAACAACTTGTAGTTCTAGAATTGCTTCACAGTGACCTTGACCTGTGACATGAAAAGCTACAGGGGTCATCTACTGACCACCATACCAATGTTGAAGATCCAAGGCCAAACCATTCTTTAGAACTGGTTGGAACCATTGAGACTTGTTGATCTACATGTGCAAAGAATAAGCGCATAATAACAGTGCTCAGTGAAAAGTTGACTTCAAACTGTATCTTACATGTATACAGTCAGAAACTCTAGTTTATATAAACATCATATACACTGTTTACATACTTATAACCCATTGTATTTGGTTAATAATACTTCTACAAACATTTTGCAATTTAAACCAAACAGTGCTCAGTGAAAAGTTGACTTCAAACTGTATCTTACATGTATACAGTCAGAAACTCTAGTTTATATAAACATCATATACACTGTTTACATACTTATAACCCACTGTATTTTTTTAAATATTTCTTCTACAAACATTTTGCAATTTGAACCAAACAGTGCTCAGTAAAAAGTTGACTTCAAACTGTATCTTACATGTATACAGTCAGAAACTCTAGTTTATATAAACATCATATACACTGTTTACATACTTATAACCCACTGTATTTTTTTAAATATTTCTTCTACAAACATTTTGCAATTTGAACCAAAACAGTGCTCAGTGAAAAGTTGACTTCAAACTGTATCTTACATGTATACAGTCAGAAACTCTAGTTTATATAAACATCATATACACTGTTACATATTCTATATCATACAAATACTGTATAAAGCTGATATCCATGTCTCTCGATTTCATGTTCCACTTGCACTATCCGTATCTCTGCTGCGTATGCGCACAATTAGAACATTCAATTTTAAATTGTACAGATGCACAAACATGGAATAGGGCAAACAAAAAATTCTTACTCAAATTTTGCGCAAATTCAGCACGGATGTGGAATGCGCATGTGGAATACACACACAGAGTCCAGGCTTCGCGAAAACTTTAAAGACCTGTCAGTCATGCGGACTGACAAAAAAAAAATAGTCAGTCCGAACGAACATTTGTCAGTCCGAAAAAATGAAGATAGATGTATAGATAATGCATGTTCTTCTTAAATTACCTATTAAATTCAGAGGTAAATAATTTAGAAATGCATTGGCCATTGTTAGCTTTAACACACAGTTAACGAGCAATTTCAATAGGCCTAATTAGATAGTTTACCTTTTACAATGGGCTCATTCAGCCCATTCAATGAGCATATATCAGACAGGACTTTCTGTCAAGAGAAAAATTATTTTCATTTTACCATTAAATATCAAACATCTTTAAACTAAATCACATTTTCGTATTAAAAGCACCTTCGCAAAAACCAAAAAAATATTCAGACAGGATGCACGTCGCAAAATTCCGGAATCCGTTCCGTGTACTACGGGTTTTATCCGCATCCAAAAAATAACCAGTTTTCGCAACCTTCAATCCGCTGAAAATTGTTACATTTTTGACGATTTCGGAGGTTTTTTTTATTGCATCTCGACGAGGATTTACGAAAATACATTGGTGCTTCATTCTTTACAATAATCTTCAGCTACGATGTGGGAATATCACCGTCCAGACTCAAAATCTCCGTCGGTCTAACGGTCCTACATTCAGTCAAATTTTGCCGGACCAAAGCATTTTATGTCGGTCAGGACCGACGGTTTTCGCGATGCCTGAGAGTCATGGAATACTAGCTTAACACTTCAGGATAAGAGTGTTCAGTCAAAAGTTAACTTCAAACTGTATTGTATACATACAGTCAGACTTCTTACTATTATGTATAGACCGTCATAACACTGCTTTCAATTTGTTGTAGATATTTTATAGTTAGACAGTGCTCAGTGAAAAGTTGACTTCAAACTGTATTTTATATACAGTCAGAAACTCTAGTTTATATAAGCATCATATACACTGTTTACATACTTATAACCCACTGTATTTTGTTTTAATAATACTTCTACAAACATTTTGCAATTTAAACCAAACAGTGCTCAGTAAAAAGTTGACTTCAAACTGTATCTTACATGTATACAGTCAGAAACTCTAGTTTATATAAACATCATATACACTGTTACTTATTCTATATCATACAAATATTGTATAAAGCCGATATTCCATGTCTCTCGATTTCATGTTCCATATGCACTATCTGTATCTCTGCTTCGTATGCGCACAATTAGAACATTCAATTTTAAATTGTACAGATGCACAAACATGGAATAGGGCAAACAAAAAATTCTTATTCAAATTTTGCGCAAATTCAGCACGGATGTGAAACGCGCATGTGGAATACACACACAGAGTCATGGAATACTAGCTTAATACTTCAGGATAAGAGTGTTCAGTCAAAAGTTAACTTCAAACTGTATAGTATACATACAGTCAGACTCCTTATTATTATGCATAGACCATCATAATACTGCTTTCAATTTGGTAAATAATATTTAATAGAAACACAGTGCTCAGTGAAAAGTTGACTTCAAACTGTATCTTATATACAATCAGAAACTCTAGTTTATATAAACATCATATACACTGTTTACATACTTATAACCCACTGTATTTTTTTTAATAATACTTCTACAAACATTTTGCAATTTAAACCAAACAGTGCTCAGTAAAAAGTTGACTTCAAACTGTATCTTACATGTATACAGTCAGAAACTCTAGTTTATATAAGCATCATATACACTGTTACATATTCTATATCATACAAATACTGTATAAAGCTGATATCCATGTCTCTCGATTTCATGTTCCACTTGCACTATCCGTATCTCTGCTGCGTATGCGCACAATTAGAACATTCAATTTTAAATTGTACAGATGCACAAACATGGAATAGGGCAAACAAAAAATTCTTATTCAAATTTTGCGCAAATTCAGCACAGATGTGGAATGCGCATGTGGAATACACACACAGAGTCATGGAATACTAGCTTAATACTTCAGGATAAGAGTGTTCAGTCAAAAGTTAACTTCAAACTGTATTGTATACATACAGTCAGACTTCTTATTATTATGTATAGACATACTTATAACCCACTGTATTTTTTTAAATATTTCTTCTACAAACATTTTGCAATTAAATATACAGTCAGAAACTCTAGTTTATATAAGCATCATATACACTGTTATATACTGTAAAAGCATTTATTTTTCTAGCTAGTTTTTTCATCCTAAGAGAATTGCGAATTCCAAATTTCAGAGACAAAATACTGCATAAATTAGCAGCAAATATCCCAGGTACACTACTGTGTGTTTACTATAAGAGTCATCTACCTATGACTATCAATATTTTTACTCCCCCGAAATCACTTTCCAAACCCATAAGCCACACTTGTGCCCCCATGGAAGCCTTGTCCATAAAAAAACTAAGTCAATCACAATGTTTTAATGAGAAGTTTTACCTGGTCACTAAGGGTAACAAATTGCCAATCTGTGTCATTCTCAACATCAGGTAAATCCTCACCTAAAATATACACCAATTGGAGAGTAGTAAGGGGAAATAACTCACTAATGTTACATACACCAAATCATAGCTTATAGTTTATACTCAATCATTTAGCATACATGGTTAGTATACATTTTCATAGTAATGTTACGAATTATAAATATTTTTTCTTGACTGTCCAGGTTAAGCAAGTAATTTTCTTCAATAAACTCTTTTCTTCTTTTTTTTAAATATTGTTTAAGCCTCACTGATAAACCAGCCCTAAACTGGAACTAGCTTACTATTCTAAGGGTCAAGCAAGGCAGATATACCAGTACCATTCTTGACTTAGGTATGTTACAGCCAGTAGTGACCTCTAGCACTCAAAGTGGACACTCAACCACTAGGCTATGGCTATCTTCTACATATGGAGAGAGCTGCCACTGCCTTGCAGAAGAATGAGTTAGATAAGTAAGTCATACAAACATCATAAACTCTGACAAACAAACAACAGTAAACTTACTGTCTAAAACTGCTACTTCTGGTTTTAATGACGCAGCCCTTAACACAGGACCCATAACAAGTGGTAAGTACTGCTCGAAATCTTTGCCGAGGATTTTACACATTCTTGCCCAGGCCGCAATCATGTAGGAAATCTAGTCAACAGAAAATAATGAACAATACATCATTATAATTGTATCCAACAACGGACCTGTGTGCTTTTTTGGAAACCATTTGAAGGTTGTATATTTTTGATACATGTACTTGCAAATTACAAAAGGTCATAATGATAAATTACTAATTGGTCATCCATTTCAAGCAAACGCTTGTTTATGCAGAACAAAATTAGTTTCGGTGATTGATAATTGCCAGAATAAATTTATTTCAACTTGAAAGACATATCTTGTCCAAAAACAACAGATGTCGTTCAACAGCACGCTCAACAAAATCCACAATAGCATTGTCTGCTCCTCTGAAGAGGTTAGGGTCATGGTGGTGAACAAATGTACAAGGTATCAAAGCAATATGTCAATGAACATTAAAAATACTTGAGATGGAACCTCAACTTTTACTTGAGCATTACACTAACACCAGTATTGGTGTCAATATTCAGACAAACTATGTCAACACTGATTATTACCTGTGGATCATCGTCTGCTAAATCTGTCATATCAGTCTGTGTCTTCAATAATAACTGCATAACATCGCTACAATCTTGCATAAACTGTAATACAAAGCACAAAGTCAAATAATGATAAATAAATTACTTTTTAAAGATTTCATACTGCAGTCACTTGATTTCTTAGTCACAAATCATGTAGAGATGACCTAACTAACTGCTTTTTTCCTCCTATAGCAGGGGCTGTATACAGGTGTCTTCCCCTCAAGGAAATTCTTTAAATCATGCAGATTTCCCCTAAAGTCCAATTAAAATAAAGTTTTTTTTCTTCCCCTTTGCAAAAATTATGAGCTATTATACCCCAAATTCAAAGAGAAGGCCCCTTCCCTGACTCTTGAAAAAAGTCCTGCTAGAAGTAATTATCAACCAATTAATATTAACATAGACAACTTCTTCACACGTCATGTTCAGAGAGTTGTATCAGATACTATCTAGCAAGTAGGTACAGTCATAGAGACCATGTCTCTCTGTAGCCCAGGTGGTGTATACATCATTTACAAGTCATCAAATATATGTCTATAATAGGCCTATATGATTGATTGATTAATTGATTGATTGATTGACCAGAGAGTTGTATCAGATACTATCTAGCAAGTAGGTACAGTCATAGAGATCTTGTCTCTCTGTAGCCCAAGTGGTGTATACATCATTTACAAGTCATCAAATATATGTCTATATTATGTTGCATTGATTGATTGATTGATTGAATTTATTGGCAGACCATAAAGTTGTATCAGATACTATCTAGCAAGTAGGTACAGTCATAGAGACCTTGTCTCTCTGTAGCCCTGGTGGTGTATACATCATATACAACTTAGAAGCACCAATACATATCAATACAAAAACCTATATCCTGCACTGTACAATATACACATCATATCCAACATCTGCTTCGGTTAATTTGTTCAAATTAACTTTGTAGCCATGACTTGTTTTTTTTATTTTCTATTGAAGTAGAAATCCTTCGAATTATTTCATGTTTATTTCATTCTGTAGTTCTTTTATAAGACACATAGGGGGACAAATAGTTCCATTTAACTTGACCACGAAACAACAGGAATGAAATTCCCTGATAATTCCCTGATTTTTCCCTGACTGAAAGGTGATATTCCATTATTGTTCCCAGTGTTCGCAACTCAGATACAGCTGAAAATACAGCCTCAAACCTCCCCTTATAAGGCTTCTATCAATATATTTACCACCAAACTGATCATTTATACCTATCTTATATAATAAATACATGTTGCTAACAGTCTGTTTGAATAAATACATCTATTTAATGAAGTCATGAGGTGAAGCTACCAACACACATTTTTTCCATTTTTTTGTAAAATTCCCAGATTTTTGCCCAATTTTGAAATTCCCTGATTTTTCCCTTGCAGGGAATTTGTTTTTGGCATTTTCCCTGTTTTCCCTATTTGTCCGGGTCTTTTGCCACCCTGACAGAAGTAATATTGAAAAACCTTAAGTTTTTTTCTGATTTCTCAAAATATTTCGAGTAGGAGCCTTTTTGGCGGGAAAGTAGCGGGAAGGAAAACCAACAGTAAGTAAGGAATAAATTGTAATTCTTACCTTATCTCTACCTACAGCTAAACCAATCAAACTTATACATTCTATCGTCTTTCCTCTCAATAATTTATAGTTGGTATTATCTGCATGCTGTACTATATACTTTAAAACCGGCATAAATCTGTGAATATATAACAATATACTGTCAAAATAACAACATTCTGATTGCCGTCTTCCAGATAAAATCCATTTAAACCATCAAACATACTATCAAATACACTAAAACCTCAGGTGAAGAATATTTTTATAATACAAACACCTCAAAATTAAGAACACAATTTACAAGTCGACACTAAACAGCATTTTATTTAACCTCGAAAATCAGACCAAATTCAAAAGGAAGACCAATTTTCACGGGCCCTAGAGTAGTCTTTTCAAGAGAAGCCTCATTAGTCTCACTGACCAACAACAAGCCAGCTTGATAGCTTCCTTATAAGTTCTATGAACCTGGTAGGGATTCAAACCTGTCGTGTTCAAGACAAAGTATACTATTCATAAATGTAAATGTCTAACCTGTCGTAATATGTAATAAATTTTTCCTCAGCTGTATCAGCAACGGAGGCTAATGTTGTAACCATCTGTTCTAGAACCATCTTGGTACCTTTCTCCATCAACTGTAATGAAGCAATTATGTTATCATTGGGCTTGTGTTTACAAGTACATGTATATTAAAGCACTTCACTATTTCTTTAGGTTTTACAGTATTTCACAGTGGACGGTTGCCATGGAATCGACAGCCAGTTCCAATTCGCTCTTCCACATGAAACTGACAACTGCTTTATGTGTATCATCTCATAACCTATCCAACAGGGGGAATCATACCAAGTTTGCCCGTATAAAGTAAAGCGCTTTGCCAACAGAGATAGTCAGGTTGATTAATGCTCCAAACTATGATGGCCGTAACCAAAATTTCTAAGACATTTTTTACTAAAACTTACCTCTTTAATTTTGTTGGATAAAACTTGTTCCAGTTTACCCATGATGGCATCAATATACTGTACAAGGATAGCTTTAGGACATTCCTCACTGAAGTTAACGAGTGCAGCTGCTCCGTGTGTCTGTACACGTGGATTCCTTTCATCATCCATCACACTTAACAACTCATGTACAACCTGCAAGTAGTGTCTTATAATATACACACTCATCATCTAACACACTTAACAACTCATGTACAACCTGCAAGTAATGTCTTATAATATACATACTCATTATCCATCACACTTAACAACTCATGTACAACCTGCAAGTAGTCTCTTATAATATACACACTCATCATCCATCACACTTAACAACTCATGTACAACCTGCAAGTAATGTCTTATAATATACACACTCATCATCCATCACACTTAACAACTCATGTACAACCTGCAAGTAATGTCTTATAATATACACACTCATCATCCATCACACTTAACAACTCATGTACAACCTGCAAGTAATGTCTTATAATATACACACTCATCATCCATCACACTTAACAACTCATGTACAACCTGCAAGTAATGTCTTATAATATACACACTCATCATCCATCACACTTAACAACTCATGTACAACCTGCAAGTAATGTCTTATAATATACACACTCATCATCCATCACACTTAACAACTCATGTACAACCTGCAAGTAGTGTCTTATAATATACACACTCATCATCCATCACACTTAACAACTCATGTACAACCTGCAAGTAGTGTCTTATAATATACACACTCATCATCCATCACACTTAACAACTCATGTACAACCTGCAAGTAATGTCTTATAATATACACACTCATCATCTATCACACTTAACAACTCATGTACAACCTGCAAGTAGTGTCTTATAATATACATACTGAGTTACATCGTCTGATAAGATGAGAGCCAAGATGGCCATTTAGGGCTCTCTAGAGTACTTGATCTAAGACTCAAGAAAATCCAGTGAAAACAGTCTCAATTGCATAAACAATGCTTCACATTATTTGATCTAGAGACTTAGTTCATGACATCGGACAACCCATATTCAAACTTGATCCAATTCACACTTCTTAAAAGTTACTATTCATCCCAATTAAAGTCCTGATAAATTTTATTTTATTATGATTAGCAGCATAGGCCTTTGTAAAATGCCAAAATAAAAACTTTTGCAGGAGTTTGACAAAATAACGAAATAAGTTTATGCACACAGGTCATCAGACTATCAGACGTGCAAGTATGCTTGAAAAAAAAAGACTGGAAAGTTGTATAAACTAGATGACTAAGAAACACACCTTTGCATGAAATTTCTTCTGAAAGTTGGGTCCGAAATCAGATGACAGTTGACCTATGGCGTTACATGCAGCGTATCTCACTCGTGGATGCTGTAATTAACATAAATTAATCAATAAATAACTTAACAGTAAAACCTCGTTTACACACCAATACAATTACAATACCACCTCAGAATTAAGAACATGATTCTTGGGAGTTAATTTTGCATTTTTCTACTTAAAAAACTATAGACCAGTTCTGAAGGTCCCAAAGTTGGTCTTATTGTTAAGATTATACTCTAATTGGGCAGATATCCATTTATCCCTTCTACAAATTCTCTGGCCCTTATAATACTACCCATGGATAACAATGAGCTAAAATGCTTCCTTCATCCAATGTTACATTTTATATCCATTTTTCTCTAAAATAGTTTTGAAAACAAAACACAAAATACCAAACAACTGTTATATGCATAATAAAGCCAGTCAATTTTCGGCACTTTCATATTACCATGTAGATAATGGACATACAATGTCAATTATAGCAAAAATCATTGTAGACATTTATGATGAAATACAGCAATTGAGTAACAAAACTTACTGGATCTTTGAGGAAAGGTAGGATGCCATCTAGTATACTGGCGAGCATTTGTTCCATCTGTGCATGGCAACCTTCACCTGATGCGGATACCGCCATCAAGGCTGCATGTCTATACCTCCAATCACCTAGAGGTAAATCAAAGCACTAGTATAAACACAGGATCAATATAACTAGAAGGAATACTGTAAAACCAGCATTTTTCGAGGGGGGTGAATTTTCGTGGATTTAGTTGTTTATCTCTGCCATGAAATATAATCCTCTCAATTAATCAACCTCCCGAATACAGAGTATAGGATTACCCTTCAATGTTTCGTAATTCTCAGAACCTAGAAATTTAATACCCATGAAAATATGTGATATTACAGTAATACACTTGCAACACAGGAAACTCTTCTAGCAGAGCTCAAACAAACAGCCAATATCGGGCATAGAAGCTGGTCGATTATCAATTCCAGGAAAACTGGTTAGATTACCTGATTTTTTTTAAATATTGTTATAACACCAACTGGTTAACAGTACTATAGCTTATCCTACCATTAGGCCTTTATTAGCGCGAAATCGACCCGTCATGTAAATTTTAGCTTTATTATGCCATGTGAGGTTTATTAAGTTATGTGGTCACATGGCATGGGACTACTTTTGACCTCAAGTTCAACCAAATCATTCAGTGTTGAAGGAGAACCTTACATAATTATTGGAGCGGGGCCTGATATATTTGAATCCTAAACACGTCACGGGCCTGATTTATTCTATTTATCCTGTCACTAAATCTGTTTGGTAGTGGAACATACTCGTATTGTTACTTAAAAAAACGGGAAACGTCACGTTCTGAGTGACATCATGTATGTTTTGATGTCATTACAAATTTAATTTCTAGAATGTCATTGATAGATTTTGGAGAGATTCAACGTTGAAACACAAAATGTGTTTTCATGTAGTGCATGTTATATTAAATTGTAGGTTTGATTGGTTTATTAATTGTATTTCAATTGAAGCGCGTTAGTGAATTCTCGTTAAGATTTTCAGATTTGCCTTTTAATACGGAACTAGATTTCATTTGGAGACCTTGGAATGCCCATGTTTCGATATCATTGCGCGGGTTCAACAAGGTTTTTGTTCGTATTTTAAAGGTGAAGAAATCATTTCTCGTTTTAGAAAAGTGTCGCAGGATAAATAGAACACTAGGATTAGTGCCTTATATTACTTAAATTTATTGGGTTCGTCTCCGAAAGGCTTATTATTAATAAACTTTCTCCAACTCACCCAATAAATTCAAGTAATATAAGACACTACAGGCCTCAACAAATTTTTTTCAAAGCACTCGTCCTGCAATATAGACAAAGAAGAAAACCCCAAAATCTTACTTGTCCTGCTATATAAATAAAGAAGGAAAATATTGTGCAGGACGAGCAGACGAGTGGATTCATTGAGGCCTGCACTAACCTAGTATTCTCTATATATATAATAACATTATCCTCAAATATCCTGACACCGGACAATAGTCCATGAGCCACCAATAGAAGACCCTCCCCCCCCTAGGGAATTTTGGTCACAATATTTTTCTGAAAGCATATGGTCCCTGGAGTATTTTCCTGAAGTCTGCACTTTGGCCATTGGGGCGTTAAGATTTTTTGGGGTAAAACGTCAAAAAATATAAACGAAAAGTACAAATTTTTGGAATTGGTTAACTACAATCTTATTTATAATGTTATTTTAAAATAAATCTCTGTAACAGGTAGATATTAACCTGTCCTATCTAGACTTAAAAAAATCAGAGTGCTGCTATTGTGCAAAATGGCTTTTTTTGGGGTAAAACGCTAAAAATTATAAGAGAAAAGTGCGAATTTTTGGAATCTGTGGACTGCATTGGCATTTATTTATATTTTTTATAAAAAATACTCTAATTGAAAGATATTATAGTGCAGTTTCATACTGCAAAAAATTAAAGCGATGTAATTACGCAAAGTGTGATATTTTTGGGGTAAAACATCAAAAAAATAAACCGAAAAGTGTGAATATTAGGAATCTGTAGATTACAATAAAACCATTCCTATGATAATTTTTTTGTAACTAAATAATATTTATGTGATAAATTTGTAGTAACATGCAGTTTAAAATTTCAAATATATATTGCCAGATGAGATACTTTGGGGGAAAATTACAAAAATAATAAATGGAAAGTGTGATTTTTGGGAATTGGTGTCCTAGTTGTAACTTACGACCATCGGGTACGGACATTCCTAGTCCTAATGGGTATTCAAAATTACATTCTAACCATATATAGGCAGTTCTGGTACTGTTGGGTAAATTACTATTAATCCACTAAGTACATCCATACCTAGTCCTAATTGGTACATACGAATAACCATTACATGCAATGTTGGTTCTATTTAGCACTAAACAACCCTATACAGACATCAGTTGTCCTATCGGGTATTAACTACCACCATGCACAGACAGTCCTAGTCTAATTTGATAGCATAGCCAATTCCTAGTTCTATTTGATATTCAAAACCACCATACTTATACAGATATTGCTGGTCAGGCTGGGTACCCATAACCACTGGTAGGTACATTCATTCCTCGTTTCAATGGGTAGTCACACTTACCATGTTCTAATTGGGTACTCGTAACTGCTTATTGAAGTACATACATGCCCAGTCATAGTGGTGACTTACATATCCATATACAGACATTCCTGGTCCTATTTGGTACTCTAAACTACCATGTACAGACATTATAGGTGCAATTGGGCACTCATTTCCACCATGTACATATATTGCTGGTCGTAAAGAATACTCATAACCATTAGGTTCAGACATTCTCGTTGGATACGGCCGATCATCAATTGACAACTCAGGCGCGCCATGTGGCTACATGCTTGGCCTTTTTGACCACTCATAACATATGTACTACTCGAAACCTTCATGTACAAAATCAGTTGTCCGATTGGGAACTACCAACTACTAGGTGCGACCATTTGTTGTCATATTGGGTAATCACTACCCCGTGTACAGACTGTGATGTTCTTATTTGATACTTATACATACATTCCTTGTCATAGTGGGTACCCCAACTACCATGTACATGCATGCCTGGTCCTATTGAATACACAAAACCACAATGTAAAGACATTTGTGACTGGGTTGGGAACTAACAACCACTAGGTGCAGTCATATGTTGTTCTATTTGGTCACTGCTACCACCATCTACAGGCAGTCCTGGCCCTATCAGGGATACATAACCACTAGATGCATACATTCATAGTGCTAGTCGGTACTCAAAACCACTATGTTCATGCATAAGTGGTATAATCGAGTCCTCACAGCCACTATACTCAGCCGTTATTGGTCCCTGTGGGTACTGACTACCATGCATATACATACATTCCTGGTCGTATAGGGTGCCAATAACCATGATTAACAGACATTCCTGTTTAGGATAGATACTGAACATCATTATGTTAAGACATCTCTCAATCACTAGTTACATACATTATTGGTCTTATTGAGTACAGACAACTATTGGGATCACCCATTCCTTGTCCTATTGACACCATGTAGAGACATTCCTGGTCTTTAAAATTCAGCAGTGAACATGCCTTACCCTCAGCTGTGACCATTTTTTCATAAAATTGGGTAATCACTAACCCCATGTACATGAAGCATGGTCTAATTAGATACTCATATCGACTAGGTACATACATTTCAAGTCCTAGTGGGTACCCACAACTATCATGTCCCATGCATTCCTTGTCCTATTGGATACTCCAAACCACAATGTACAGACGATTGCAGACGGATTATGTACTAACAACCACAAGGAGTGGTCATTTTTTGTCTGATTGGGTCATGATTACCACGATGTACAGACAGTCCTGACTTTATTAGGTACTCATAACCACTGGATACATACATTCCTAGACTAAGTGGGTACCCATAACCACCATGTACATGCATAAGAAGTGTGATAAAGTACTTGCAGCTACAATACACAACCATTATAGGTCCTATTGGGTACCCACTACCATCATTTACTAGTACATGTACATACATTCATGGTATCATTTGGTATACATAGCCACTATTCCGGATCCTGCTATGTACATACATTACTGGTCTTGTTGGGTACAGACAACCATTAGGAGCACCCATTCCTCGTCCTATTGACGACTTAGTGCCTAAGTAGAACATTCCTGGTCTTGTTAGGCAATCATAAACACTGGGTAAATGAGTCCTAGTCCATGTATGTATTCACGACCACCTTGCACATAAACTCCTAGTCGTATTAGGTACTCATAACCATTAGGTACATCCATCCTAGTCCTAATGGGTACCCACAACCACCGTGTTCATGCATACTTGGTTGTATATGGTACTCATAACCACTAGGTGCATCAATTAGAGGGTACCCAATACCACTAGGTACAGGTATTTATGGTGCTTTAGGGTACTGACACACACCATGAGCAGACAGTACTACTGGATACACACATCCATGGTCTTATAGGATGTGCACTATCATGTGGTATCTCATTTATTGCACTATGTGTACTGGCAACTACAAGGTCGAGAGATTCCTGGTCCTCTTGGATACTCACAGCCACCCAGAACAGCCATTCCTGACACAACCATGATGCACAGCCATTGTGTCACAAGGAATAGCTGTACAATAACATTTGAAAAAAAAATGAATGTATATTTACCCCACCCACTCTTGTAAAATACATGTAAGTATAATTTAACACAATCCATACAAATGTTACTGATGCCAACTATAACATACATTGCAAACAAAGTGAAAAATGGAAATAGATTTCAAAATCATATTGTGAGTACTTGTAAATAAGTAGAACGGCTGTTTTCAATACTTTAGTCATTTTGGCGGCCATTTTGATGGCCATTTTGCATAATAGACCCACCTTTTGTGCATTTAAATGTTAAAATACATTTTGGGAATATGCCTTTATTGGTATTCACAATTGCAATTAAAATACAGTAAGGCACAATGTGTTATAGCATTATCAGTTAAATGAATACATCGTTACAATTTGTACACCATTTAAAAGCAGGGGAGATAATCTTATTTTTGCTTTTCCTGCTGAACGCCCCAATGTCTGAAGTGCAGACTTTGGGAAAAGTATTGGTAGGTCAAAGCCTTTCATAATTACCAAAAAAAAAAGATCAATTACACTGTCGACTGCCATTAAAGTGTACCGATTCTCAAAATTTGCACTTTTTCATGTATTTTTTAATGTTTTACCCCAAAAATATCCCATTTGCATAATAACACGGGACTAAAATTTTGCAGACTTAAACTATGAATTAATATCAACCCATGAAAGTGTTAAATTACAAAATAACTTACTAAATGTGATAGTAATAAACCAATTCCAGAAATTAACACTTTCGTTCATATTTTTAACGTTTTACCCCAAAAAATCTTAACGCCCCAATGTCTGAAGTGCAGACTTTGGGAAAAGTATTGGTAGGTCAAAGCCTTTCATAATTATCAAAAAAAAGATCAATGACATTGTATTCTGCCATTAAAGTGTACCGATTCTCAAAATTTGCACTTTTTTATGTATTTTTTAATGTTTTACCCCAAAAATATCCCATTTTGCATAATTACACGGGACTAGAATTTTGCAGACTTAAACTATGAGTTAATATCAACCCATGAAAGTGTTTAATTACAAAATAACTTACTAAATGTGATAGTAATTAACCAATTCCAGAAATTCACACTTTCGTTCATATTTTTAACGTTTTACCCCAAAAAATCTTAACGCCCCAACGGCCAAAGTGCAGACTTTGGAAAAATACTCTACTGGTCATACGCTTTCAGAAAAATATAGTGTCCGAAATTCCCTAGGGGGGGGGAGGGTTTACCCCACTGGCCCATGGACTACAAACACTTACTTGGAACTTCCTCGTATGTTGCTCCTCCACAAGGGAGATATACTACTTTCATTTCTAATGACTGGGATCAAACCTGCAAGGCCTCAATCTTCATTTCCTAAGGCAGATGCTCACAGCGGACAGTGAAGGAGTAATTAAGAAAACTAGTAAAACACAGCAAACATTAACTTACTGTTTTGTAACATTTGTGGAACATTAGCGAGTACATGAGGTAACATTGTCTTCCCCAGTAAAGCACAACATAATCTATCCAGAGCACTCTCACCCGCTACTGCATTACTGTAAACAAAGATAAATCAGAATATAAAATCAAGGGCCACATATCCCAATTATCTTAGAACAACCAAGTTCTGTTAGGATTATTCAAGATTCAAGCAAGATTAGAGCAATGATGTGGTCGTGAGAGTGTTTCGAAGATTTTCTTTGATTATACTTTGTTTCGGGTCCCATATAACCCACTTTCAAACTCAACCTAGGTGTTATGAAGACAAATATAAACTGCGGACCCTTAAGTGTACACAAACTAAATGTAAACATAGGATAGATAACAGACAGTTGAAGTAAGTCTTATGCCAGACAAAGCACATGACCATGGGTGAAAGTTAGAAATTCTGAAAAACCTGAAATCCTCAAAAATAGACAATTTATACAGGGAAACTAAAGAAAAACAAGACTTTTTGCACACTAAAAAACCTTAAGTTCAGGCATATGCCTGAAAACTTTCACCAATGCATGACTACCTACATGATGTATATATCTATCAGTACTATTACTACCTACCTGTCCTCGTCTTCATTATCTACCTCATCTTGTACCGCCCAATCTTCCTCTTCCTCTAGATCCACCATCAATGCTAACACCTGCGGTACTGAAAGGTAAATATCACATCAATGCTAACACCTGTGGTTCTGAAAGGTAAATATCACATCAATGCTAACACCTGTGGTTCTGAAAGGTAAATATCACATCAATGCTAACACCTGTGGTACGGCAAACAAAGTTGAAATCCATTATTTTGATCCATATCACTTAGTAACCTTTTATCCATAGCAACAATCTCTTAATTAACAATAAAATCTATTACTATTTCAATTGTGGTCATCATAACTCCATTTTCATGTATACTAATTGTAACATTATTACCATGTGCACACAAGGATAACAAACATACATGTGGACTTCTACAATTAAAATATGTTTCGAAGAAATGTGCAACATGAAAAACTCATTTACCAGCCTGTCAAATTTTCTAGTAAGTAAGGCCTCTCACAAGGAAAAACCCATTGCTGCCATTCTAGTCCTCCCAAACCAATTTTTTTGTGGAATCCCCAACTCCATTTCTCTTACAATATTTGGATTATGATACATACCTAGCATAGGTAGAAGTTTAGCACATTTTCTGACCATTCCTGGAGCAGATTCTGCCAATGTAACAATCGACTCCAAACCCAACTGTCTCCAACTATCTGTTAAGTTGGTATCTGAGAGTACCTATAAGTAAAAATAATAAATCCTATATTTAGTCAGGCCAGTTTGAAATTTTTAGTTTACAAGGATTACATGGGAATTTTGGCAAGTGATCTTAAGACTGTATAC
The DNA here is from genome assembly GCA_947247005.1 of Spisula solida. Taxonomy (NCBI): domain Eukaryota; kingdom Metazoa; phylum Mollusca; class Bivalvia; order Venerida; family Mactridae; genus Spisula; species Spisula solida. Next base: position 41,183,332 of record OX365956.1, read on the forward strand.
CAATAATTACACATACTCAAAGAGTAAACTAAATAGAGATGATAATAGAAATGTATTGTAGTAAAATTAAAACTTGAACTTCCAATTTAACAAGTGAGATATTATACAAAAGTTATATAAATGTATGACATGGTTTCCAAGACAACTACCTTCATTGCAAATGTGAGCACATTTTCAACTTGTGGACGGAGGAATTTGGGTACATTTTCAGCGAGTTCGATCAAACATTTGAGGACAGTATCATCTTCTTGTTGGTTCACACTCTCAGAGATTGCCTGTAATACATAGAATACATGATTTGCCTATAATACATAGAATACATGTTTGATTGTTTGCTTAATCTGGTTTTAAAACTGTTTCTCTACAATTTTTCCTTTATATACGACAGCTGATTCATATTACCAGTTTACCTGGAAAGTATCTTAACCAGTACTAACTTAATCCTTCCACAAGGAACTAGCAACTTCCTCATGTGAGGAGGATATGACCTTAGCCATTGCTAAAGAAGTACATAGTACATAATGAACCCGGATAATTCAGATAACAGTGCTTTACTCACTGCACAATAATGTAAAGATGTAAACAAAATGTTGCGCAATAACAAAGATGTAAACAAAATGTTGCGCAATAACAAAGATGTAAACAAAAATGTTGCGCAATAACAAAGATGTAAACAAAATGTTGCGCAATAACAAAGATGTAAACAAAAATGTTGCACAATACTATAAAGATGTAAACAAAATGTTGCACAATACTATACAGATGTAAACAAAATATTGTGCAATACTATAAAGATGTAAACAAAATATTGCGCAATAATGTAAAGAAATTAACAACGTTCACAAACTTGTAACACAATTCACACCTGTATAACTCCCGGTAGAAGATCACGAAAATGGTGAACTATGGAGGCTTCCCCTTCATTAGTAGTAAGGAAGGCTGTTAATGCCTTCACAGCCTCAAACCATACATTAGGTACATCTTGTACAGCCAGACTCTGTGCTAACATCTGCTTGATTACATCCATATACTGTGCTTGTTGATCACCAAATATCCCTGGTACTACACTGTAATAAACACCAATCATATAACATTTACTAATATGAACTAAGGCATTGCCTAAAGGGGATTCAATCATCCATTGATAATAGATCAAAATAACTCATTAAAGTTATTAGTTAGGGGCATCTTCACAGTATGGTTGTTCATACATTTTGTATTTATTTTACATTTCATGAAATCCAGATAGAATTTTTAATAACTCAAGGGCAAGAACTCTAAGGAAAAATGACTAATACAACAAGAGGACCATTGGCTCTAAAGCGCTCACCAGATGACCAGCAGTGACCTAGTTTTTTACCCCAGATGACCCAGTTACGAACTAGACCTAAAATTTATTAAGCTACACTTTGTGGCCAAGTGTCATTGATATAACATAAAAAATGTGACTTCTAGAGCGTAAACAAGGTTTTAATTTGATGTGACCTAGTTTTTGACCCCAGATGACCCAGTTACACACTTTACCTAGATTGCAAAGCGACAAACATTGTGACCAAGTTTCATACAGATTAGGTAAAACATGTTCACGAGTGCTCAGGTGAGCTAAAAACTTGACGGACATCATCACAGTATGAGCGTTCCTATTCATTTTACAGGGGTGTCAACAGACCTAAATTAAAAATCCTGAAAATCATATGCGGCTAACCATTTTTGACAAACTAGAGGCCGTCAACCATATATAACTCAGTTTTTTCAAACTTTTTATTGCAGAAAATCCTTCAGAGCAGAAATAATTGACCATAACTTTGCCATTTCTCGAGATATTTTCATCAAATAACTTTTATTTTGGTCAGAAAGCATAGCTCTTCAAGGATAGACAAATCCGGAATTCCGGATTAATCCGGAAAATTGACACCCCTGATTTTAAGTTTCAAGAAATCCTACCAGCTATTTACAAAGAAATGAATGTGAATGGACGGGCAGAGTGAATTCTTCATTAAATCAAGGGCAATAACTTTAAAGAAAATAGTCCAATAACAAAACTCGACAGGCATCATCTTAGTATGAGCATTCATATTCGTTTTAAGTTTCATGTAATTTCACCGGCAAGTTACAAAGAAATGACTGCGAATGGACGGCCGGAGGTAATTCTACAATAAATCAAGGGCAACAACTCAAAGAAAATTGACACACAGAATGTGTGTTCATATTCATTTTAAGTTACATGAAATTCTACCAGCTAATTACAAAGGATACATCGTTATACAGTTACACATATAGACGAACAAGAAACAGGCCTTTCAGTCAATGATCCCTTTTTAGCCATTCTTCACTGTACATGTTGGGTATATATTCAGCTTTGAGATAGCACCTTTGGTTAGAGTTTAGACTTGACCCATTTTTACAATTTGTGACCTAACATTTTAACAGAGGGACTGTTTTGTGCAGGAAAAGGAGGATTTTTGGTGGTTCCATTCATTTACCAAGGTATCGGTTCTCGATATCGACATTACTCGGTAAAACCCATTTTTCCGGAACCGGAATTTCACAGTCAGGGGGTTAGCGAGCAATAAGCGGTATAGAGGGAGTGTATATTTTTTTCTTTTTTCAACGTTTAAACATGAAAAACATATAAAACAATTATTGCACATTATCATTAAACATCTTCGTTTTTAAACTTTAGCAAGAATTATCCGAAAAAATATTCAATATTTGAAATATTGCATTTTATTCTACACTGTTGCTTCCGAAGCTCGATACCGATGGTGAGAAAATATACCCATTTTTCAAGTTAAACATATTATTGAGGCAAAAATATTGTCAGCGAGGTTGTAAAATAATGTTGTCAATGTGTTCAAGTAAGACTTTATTCAAATTCTTATCTTTTGGCTAAAATAATCGCGATTTTTGTACCTAGTTGCTCTATACGCTATATCAGTTCCCCCCCCCCCCCCCCTGACGTACATTTGGAATATCTCGCACATTGTCGCTCAATTAATTCCGTAATTCCGGGTTTTAACCAGTAATGTCGATATGGTGAATATTCTAAAATGTGAATCGATAATCGATTGGTTAAAAATTGTGTTGATATCGCTTAGGTCAATGACAGCTCTTATGATAGCATCACACCGGTGGTCACACGGCAGCTACATACTGTCATGAACAGTCACAGCAGAGCGACAGATGAACACCGATCAACACGACAGAAACTTTGTTAAATGTGGGTCAACCATCACAGACCTTAACTGGATCTGACGGTTCTTTGAAGGGTCTTGGGACAACTGTCACTTCTTCGGTCTTGTTGTGTTTATACTATCCACAGACAAAAAGCACCGAGGAATTCATGTTCTTTGTTATATTTTTAGCTTTTTTCCCATAAAAACTTTCTTATAAATAATCATAAAAGCACTCATAAAAAGTTACATTGTATTTTGGTCAATTCTCATATTTTTTCACGGAGATCTGTATTGACAAACCAGCAGTAGACAGTTGTCCTACATTATAAGATCAATTAACATGGTCATCTAACACAGAATGATTGTTGATTATTAATTCACAATAAATGGTTGGTTGATGTTGTTGACAATTTAGGTACGAACCAATTTGGATACGCTTCGTTTATCAAACTTTATGATGCAAATTAGCATCGAAAGTTGATTTCTTTGTTTAGCTACGCTAATTGTGTGTAAAAAAGACAGTTTTCCTTGTTTAAAACAAGTACTTTTATCGTGTAAGCAGTTATTTTAACGATTGTGGGCTGTACTTACTTGACCGAAGCGAAGATGACAGACGAATAAAATAACTTCCGTTTACGAGGGACAGTCTAAAAAGCTAACCGACTTTATCTCGCGCGCTAGCATTCTTACCTCCCCTATCGCGTTTAATGTTTTGTAAGCTAGGGCCTTCGGTTATCTCAAGGAATATTTTTTAAACATCATTAGAAAATAAAAGATAATTTATTAACAACAAAAATATTTTTTTAATGAGTTTGCCAATTCCATTCACGTCTTCAGAGTACCCCGAAAAAACACTTCCTGTACACACAAATCTCACTCGGATAGGGGTGACCAAATTTTGGATGGGCTAAAAACTCGCAACACGTACAATGCCGTCTAGCGATTATAATCGCGATGATTAGAATCCCTATTATACAAATTGAGCTCACTTTACCATGGTAGATCAACTCAGAACAAGTCATTGAGAAGAATTGCAAGCAATACTTTAAAGTCCCTGACTGATTTGAAGCTGTGAACCATAAACATATTTTATTATTACCAAATCCAAAGCATATTCTGTCAGAATAAAAATATATATAAACATACTTAATCTCTTTATTAATCCCTACTTGCATACCAAGTTTCATAAACCAAAGACCTAAATATACACAGATTGGACACTTAATTGACAACTGAGAGAAAATGCAAAATAGCATGCAGCAGATTCTGATAATTGGCATGAACACTTTTGTTTGTCATTCATTTTTAATGAACTATATCTCATTTTGAAGAGCTAAGCTTCTTCTACTGCATGATGTAACTTATTTTTTTCAATCTTTTATAGAATTCAGAAAATTATTGTTTGAATGAGGCAAACGGGGTATTTTCTGCTAAAATAAGCATTTCCATTAAAATGAGAGTAGGTCCGGCTCTTTGAGGTCTATTGTTTTATTCCTCGACTGATTTCAATAAATTATGTACCATTTTAAAGCAGAATGATAAATCTATTGCATAAACATATTAGTTTTTTCCTATGTATAGCAAAACAGGAGATATAAGGTATTAAAGAAAAACGAGATTTCGCGAGATTTCAGAAAACTGCCGCAAGATATTGTGAGATTTGGTAGATTTTCCAATCTTTGTATATTTATGTCTTTGCATAAACCTAGCATGGAAACTGTTTGAGTTCAATAATATGGCAAGATCTAGATTTTTACACTTCAGTTTTAAACTAAATGGTCATTTTTGGGCTATACATATATATACAGTAAAATCGAGTGCAGGAATATGAAGATGACCTTGACATTGCTCACCCGATCATTGCGAGACTTGACGAGACTTGAAGCAATTACCTGAATATATGTAGAGCACTCTCCTTCATACTAGGATCTTCAGAACTTGCACATTCAAACATAAACTTCAAGAAATCTGCCCAAGTCTGCTGATTACTGTCATCTATAATTATTATCATACCATATTTATAGCCCTTTTTCATGTATATACATGTTCAAAAGTGCTGCACACACGATTAAGACATGGTTAAAACAATACATAAATTATACAAATATGGACAAATTTATAAATCAACACGCATTTATGCAAACATATAGAATGTTCTAATAAAATATTAATGATAAACATGATTCAGCAGATTTCTGGACATCAGTCAGACTGAGGGAAATGTTCGTCAATGTCTGAGTCAGAATGATAAAATGCTAAACAGAACCAGCTGCATTTGTCTCTTAACCTGTTTTGGTCTGACACTCATTTTTGCCTCTTGGTCAGTCTGAATGTCAGACAAATTGATGTTTTAAAGTGTCGACAGGGCGATTATTAGGGTCAGAATAGGGCCATGGAGGATTTAAAATTCTCTGTCAGCCAACAAAGGTGTGTGGGATGTCGTGATTTTGTAGTTGCTTTGGGCATTGTCTGTGCCTTTTTGTTGTAAAGTCGTCTTTTTGTAGTGTTGGTCATTGTGCCGTGTAATTGTGGTATGTGATGTTTTTATGCTTTCTGTGCTCAGCTGTTTAAGTTGAGTGCTGCCATCCCTGTCCGATTTTTCTATTATCTTCTTACAACTATGGCCTGACAATTCTTACCTATCAAGTTTCTAGCAAGCTCAGCTGTGGCATCACAGACTTTCCTCTTCACAGGCGGAGTTAGCTCCTCTTGTATGGCCTTCATCAGTTCTGATTTCAACCCGGATTGAAGTTCTGGTGCCAACGTCGGCCACCACTCAGAAAAATCATTTCCAAACAAACGACGTAACAACACAGCAGATAAGGTGCGAACCTGGATGATAGGTTTTAACATATTTATTACATGTACTTTACATTCAGTATATATCACACTTGTATAGCAATTTAAGGATTGAAACTTGAATAAATCTAAAATGACCGTTTCCAGAAGGCCATGTGCTACTCTCAGGAATCTGAATGAGGGGTCAAATCTTCTATAAAGGATACCGGTAGGGATTTCAGCTATAACCTGGTCAATTCAGTACAAATTTATCAAAATGATGCTTGAAATTAATAATCATGTATTGTCTCTCAATAGGGAAGTATTTTTATAGTATACAGGGTGTTCAAAGTTTGTTCTAAAAACTTAAATGCATACTACAGTTTCTCGGTGCCATGTACATGTATGCAGTGTACTGTTTCAATTTATTACACCAATAGCTTCATTTAATGCTCGAAATATTAGAGAAATGGTAGAATCCTCTGGAATTTAACCTGAAAATTGTACAATCGTCTGACATCAGGAAATTAAACTATTCAAACTTAAACATTGAGAACCAACTTTTTTAACACCCTGTATATAACGACTCCTCATTATAAAATTTTCCACCTCATGCTCTTCTTCAGGAATTCAAATTTCAATTACATATCTTCAAGTTAAATCCATCTTGTTAATAATGTTGTGGAATTTAACCCAATATTGAAACCCGCTAGTTGCATTTGGCATATCAACAGTAAATTGTACATGTTTGAGTACCCAGACATGTTTTATAACACAGGAATAGAATATACCTCAATAGCATTATCTGCACTTCTTAAAGCTGTCACCAGGAAGGTTACCTTCTGTGCAATTTCTATCTTTTCATAAAGTTCCTGGAATAAATGTATACATGTTTATAAAATGAATTGAATACCTCCCGAGTTGACATGGTTTAAACATAAAGATTGTTTATGCAGCAATCACTTGACACTCAATGTGCCAAAATCCAGAGGGGAAGCAGGGTCCAGACCCCCCCCCCTGTATTTTTGGAAAAATGTGGTTATTAAACATATTCACAGAGCGGCATTGCATACTTACCGAAATATTTATGCAAATTTAATTGGAGAAATGTGTTATTTGCAAGAAGTTGTTTCCAGACAAAACTAGTTCATGTATATCATTAAGTGAGGATGTTGTGACAGGCATAGTGGGCAGTTTCACCTTTTCTGCACCCATGTACGTGTTTTGATGTGTGGGTACCATTTTTGGACCAAACTGTGCAAATACAGAAATGAGCAGAAAACTAAAGCCCAAACAATTTGTTACTATGTTCAGAGGTACAGATAAGCTGCGTATTGGGGTAATTACTCAATTAATTTTCTTAATAAAAGCTCCGCGAGTCGCATGTGTCGCCTGACGACATGCACATTTGTCATGGAAAACTATCCACTATTGGGCTACATATCGACTCACAAGAGTTCTCTAGTCATCTGAACTAAAAACGACAAAGTGATGCTCTGGACAAAAAAATGTCACAGCAAGAAACATGCATACCTATCTTGGAGTCATTAATACTTATGGTGACAAAGTTATGCCACGGACAAGAAATGCTTATAAAATCAATCAAAGGGACAAAAATCAAAAATGGCACAAGGTAGAGTTACGATTCTTGTGTACTGCACTTGGACTTTTGGTAAGAAACATGCATACCAAATTTCAAGTCATTCAACCTCTTGGTGACAAAGTTATCCGCTGGACAAGAAATGCTCAAATTAAATCAATCTAAGGGAAATAATTCAAAAACGATGCAAGGCAGAGTTATGGTTCTTGCGCACTGCACTTCGGCTTATTGCAAGAAACATGCATACCAAATCTTGAGTCATTTGAACTTAAGGTGACAAAGTTATGCTCCGGTCAAGAAATGCTCTAATAAAATCAATCAAAGGGAAATAATTCTAAAACTATGACAGGTAGAGTTATGGTTCTTGCGCACTGCACTTCGGCTTATTGTAAGAAACATGCATACCAAATCTTGAGTCATTTGAACTTAAGGTGACAAAGTTATGCTCCGGACAAGAAATGCTCTAATAAAAATTAAAATCAATCAAAGGGAAATGATTAAAAAACTATGACAGGTAGAGTTATGGTTCTTGCGCACTGCACTTCGGCTTATTGTAAGAAACATGCATACCAAATCTTGAGTCGTTTGAACTTAAGGTCACAAAGTTATGCTCCGGACAAGCAATTTGTGACGCCGCCGCCGCCGCCACCGCCGCCAAAGTAACACCTACATGTCGCCTCTTCAGGCGACACAAAAACCCAATAGATTTTGAAAGGAGGGAGTAAGAAAAAGCAAAGACAATTTGAAATACACAAATAGAAAAGGATGTTATAGTAAAAAATAGTACATAAAAGCTTATTTACCCTTTGAGTTTTATTAAATACCCAATTAAAATTTGTCAAAACCCAATCAAAATTGAAACTTGGGGGTAAAATACCCAATTGACAAAAACCTTATCTGTAGCTCTGTATGTTACAGGCACTTAAAATAGAGTCCAATTCCATATTTTCAAAAGTTGCGCTTGTGTTAAGAGTTATGAACAGTGCTCAATTTCCCATAGAATAGAATATGTTTATTCAGAAAACCACATGAAATGGTGTCTTCCATACATAGCTGGGTATTGTCGAGACAATTCATGCTATGGGATAATACATATATATAACAATACAATATATACATTGAAATAAACATTCAAAGTAATATAGAACATTAGTGAATATTAGTGAAACATGAAACATTATCGAAACACTAAAACACCTAGTAGTTATCTGGTCACCATGTTTTTTGAAATGAAATTACAGATTTGTTTGCATTCTCCGGGATTGATTGGATTAAGAAGCTTTCGAAGAATGGTTAAAGAATTTTCTGAGTCTGGTTCTATATCATCGATAATAGATCCATAGAAAGCTTCCGACGATTAAACAAACCGAACATTGTAAACTAGAAGTTCAAAGTGTGTTTTGCTTGACACGTTGTAAAAATACAAGAGTGATAAACTTTTAAGCATTTATGACCCTAAAAACTCAAAATTGATACCTTGAAAAAGCATGTTAAAATCCCATAATTTTAATTAGTTTCCAGTCACATCAAAATGTAATGGCTAAAAATTGGCACCATTTTATCCTGCGATCTGATTAAATGGCTAAAAAACAGGTTGTTACTGGATTTCAAATTTTTCTTGAACGAAATTAGTTTCATTCTTTTGTTAATGTGTCCGGATTCCGAACCATTACCTGATTATTATTTTTTACACAATCAATGAATTTACATAAAAGATAGCAGAAGACGTTGGCGTTTGTGTGTATCACTGTGTTTGAATTTGAAATAATTTGGATTACTGGATTTAACATGTATTTCTCAACGTAAAAATTTGAATGTGCAAGTACAATAATGGTTTAGGTTTAATAAAATTGCATTTTCATGACGTATCAAGTAACAAACAGTTTGATTTTAATGTTCAAACGTTTCTCTATGCATGCGATAGGGGATTATGAAGTTTAGGTATGCTTCAGTTTCTATACAAGTCATATATGTAGGACTGATGTGTCTAGTAGGTGGCAAGGGTCGCCTTGAATCCGCCTAGGGTAGGCTCAAATTTTTCTTGGACAACATAACTGCATGAAATATGTAGAAAATATATAAACACAATCAAAGATTAACACATGTATTGGATTGCATACACAAGAATAGGGTCATTATGATCCCATCTTATCAACTTTCCTGAGATCTGTCACATGAAACAGTGTGACATTATTTTAAAGTGATACTTATTGTATCCATATGTCATGACATCTGGAGCTGATAAGCCAGATCGGCTTCATACATGTCAGATGAATCATACCACTCCCCACCCACTATTTTTACAGCTTATCTTCACGTGGAGCTGTCAGATTCAAGGATAACTGCCGAGTATTCCGAATTCCGATTCGTGATTCACGGAAAGAAAGGGAAAGTCAAGATAAAGTACGGATGTGACATACCCCGTACTGGGCTCAAATTATTATATTAATTAAATATTACCTCTGTCTGTGTTCTTGTGTCATTTTCAGGACTCATAAGAGCCTGCAACAAGCCTTCAAATTGCTTCTGATCGCCAGCCATTTTCGTTCCGACCGGAAGCTGGTTTTAACCTATGACCCTAAATTCCCGCGATTTCAATTGTCTCCCTTGAAGAAATTGAGGCCCGGCATTGATCAACTATTGGGTTATTTTATAACAAAGTGCGCTTACGTATGGGAATTGTTAAGGTTCACCGTTGTTGAAGCAGAAGGCCCTTCCATTTTTTGTGTCTCCATTCAAACATGTAGATTAGATTCTTTTTCAAAACTTATGAAATTACAATGTTGATCCCAATTCTGTCGATTGACATTGCTATAAGCGATGCTCGTGCGCACGTGGAAAAAGTGCGTCTGCTCTGGACAGTACTCCGGGCGAAGCTGTTTTTTGAAAAATCTACAGAAATATCTTTATAAATGACGAGCTGTTCGTATTCCATAGTCCACGCTCGAGAGTACTTTTGCTTATTACATTAGTGAGATACTTTCGAGGCAGAAGTCGGGCATATCGTCACGTTAATGCCAGAAACCTGGGAAGAATAAATACAGAGGGAACGGAAACACGGGTTTTAAGCGTGACTAACCTGTCGGCCAATCACCGCGCTCCGATAAAAATTGCTCGATATCTTGAAAAATCCCGCGAAAGCGTAGACACAAAAATGCATAAATCTGTCGTTAATTAACGGTATCAAACATTGTAATTGCACTGTAATGAAAGTTTAAACTTATGAATTGAATTTTTATTCGATGAAAAGACGAAATTAGCATATTTAAATCATATACCATTCATTGAAATAGGTGTGATCAACACGCAAATCGCTCTTTTGTCTCATTGTCCACGATACTAGCCATTTTGCAAGTTAGGGATCTCACAATGTATTGTAGTGAATTATCTTAAACTTGTGTTTACCATTAAATAATACATCCCTGTTCGTGATAGGCTCAGTTTTATGCACAATTATCAACTCATTTTTTAATTATTTGAATTCAAAATACGCCGAATCGCCATGTTTTCAGCAACCAGTTTATTATTTCTCAACAATTATAGTCCTTTTGAAACTTAAGGATCTCGAAATGTATTAATGTAGATTATCTAAAACTGATGTTTGCCATTAAATAATACATCCCTGCTCGTGATAGGCTTAGTTTTATGCACAATTATCAACGCATTCTTGAATTATTTGAATTCAAAATACGCCGATTCGCCATGTTTTCAGCAACCAGTTGATTATTTCTCAACAATTATAGTACTTTTAAAACTTAACGATCTCGAAATGTAGGAAGGTAGATTATCTAAAACTTAGTTTTGCCATTAAATGATACATCCCTGCTTGTGATAGGCTTAGTTTTATGCACAATTATCACCACATTCTTGAACTATTTGAATTCAAAATATGCCAATATTCCGTGTTAAAAGTACATTTTTTATGTTAACGTTTAGCAAATTTGGTTGCTCTATGTCCGCCATAAATTATTATAGATAAACAATACTTTTGAAATTTATAAAGTAGGGTTAATTTATATACAGTTGCTGTCTATGTTTTACGTAATTACAGTATACAACCGGAAACTCCCCGCTGAGACTTCTTGAGACAATATGAGATTACTGTCTAGATAATGTACCTATCATAAGTTTAATACAATTATACCACCCCTCCCGTTGTGTAATCTACATAATGTTGTCTGTGACAGTAATTAAATCATTGTTTTTGTTACACCTCAGGAACTTGCATTCAAATAAATAAAAACATTACAACACAGTCTACACTATTAAATTATAATTAACTACCATTCATTTCAATAGGTGTGATCAACACGCTAATCGCTCTCGCTGTCCACGATACTGGCCATTTTGCAAGTTAATGATCTCAAAATGTATAGTAGCAAATTATCTAAAACTTTTTTTTACCATTACATAATAATTCCTAATCGCGATAGGCATAATTTTATGTACAAATTTTAAATAATTTTGGAACTATTTGAATTCAGAATACGCCTAGCTATTCGTCATGTCAAGTAAAAACTTTATTATTTATATAGTTATTTTGAAGCTTAAGGATCTCGAAATGTATAAACATAGATTATCTAAAACTTATTTTTGCCATTTCACAATACATCCCTGCTCGAGAAAGTCATAATTTTATGCCCCAATTTTTACATTTGAATTATTTCACTTCAAAATATGCCAACTCTGTGTGCTTTCAGTACACTTTTCATTCCTTCACGTTAGTTATAGCAAATTTCCAGCTCCATGATGTCCAAAATGATTGAAAGCAAATTATGTCTTATTTATAATATCACATAATAAATCCCTGCTCGGTATAGGCATACTTTTATGCACATTTATTTATACAATTTTGAAATATTTCAATTAAAAATACGCCAATTCTCCGTGTTTATAGTGCATTTTTATGTTATAATGTTTAGCAAGTGTGGTTGCATTTATACTATTATAGAACCGTGTATGATAAACACTATTTATGAAAATTATAAAGCAGTCTTAATTCATCTACAGTGGCTGTCTATGTTTTACTAATTAACAGTATTACCGGAAACTCCCGCTGAGACTGAGACAATATGAGATTACCGTCTAGATAATGCACCAATCACGAGTTCAATACCGCCCTCCCGTAGTGTAATCTACATTTGTGACAGTAATTAAACCATTGCATCTGCTACACACATATTAAGGGAATTTATCAGACCTAGGACCTAGAATATTTAATTGAATGGAATCTGTTAAGTATATATTATATATATCGTAACTTTGTTTCATTATACCGATTCCCGACAATCACGGATAAAATTAATGTTGGAATGTACAACCATAAAACACAAATATAGACAATAATATTATATATATTTAATTAAAGCGTTTTATTCTAGGACGAAATATAGATCATATATATAGATCGCTGTAAATTTGAAACCTGTTTCTGGAATTTAAACCAGGGCTGGTATTCACAAAGCATCTTAAGTGAAAACTTATTTAAATTTATTAAAATCTTAAAATTTTCTTAAGCGTATCAGCTAAGCAAGAAAATCAAGACGACCAATATTTTACATAGTTTTGAAGCATTATGTAAACAGACACTATAAGAACTTAAAGAAAAAAGGATTATTCTTTAAATCGCGGGACATATGAGCTGTACAAATTTTTAACTTAAGTCAAATTTTTAAGATTTATTTGAGAGACAGAATCCTTTATTGGAATAAAATTATATGACGGATTTAAATCGGACCGTATAATTGACCGTTTTACCTACCGCAATCGTCAATCCCGGATTTATTTTGGACCGTACAGAAAGAAAATACTACCGGACCGTATAAGCGGCCGTTATACACTCCGCTTATCGGCCGACAGGTTAGATATAGATAACGCTATATAACGCCATCGAGACACTCGTCCATCTCTTGTACTGTCCCTGCAGAAACCAGTAACGCGATTTTAATCATTTTGAGAAAATCGCGTTTGAAGTTTTGAAGAGCTATATCTTCGTGATGGTACAACGAATTTTCATGAAATTTTACCTGCAAGTGTAGTATTATATTTTGTTGCCACAAACGAAATTTCATACGTTTAAAACAATTATTTTTGCTAAAAATTGAAAAACAAAATTTACGTTACGGGTTCAACGTTAGAATGTGATGCTTAAAGTTCAATTCCAGAAAGACATAATTGTTAAACCCAATTTACGGGATTATGGAACTAAATTGGCAGACATTTTGTCTAAATGCACTAGTATTCGAATGGTGATATTTAAATTAAAAAACATAAATATATTAAGAAATGTTGTAAAATATAGAAACAGCGTTTGATAACACATGGCGACGATAACTCTGGAGACTGGTGGATTATTGTGGCATACCGAATATGTACAAGTATGTCCATCACAAGTATAATCTAAGAAAGTGTGGCATGTCAAGTTAGTAACTGAGAAATTCAGTATTCAGTAACAGGAGTTAGTCATGGATGTCTCATTTCTCAGTTCCTCTTTCTATTTACCACTGGAGGGATAATGAACAAGAGAACAGAAGACAAGATTAATATCATTCAATGGAAACTATGTCAGCAGTTAGATATTGATATTATATCGCTCGTAAACAACATGCCAGAAAAGACTTTTATCTTGGAAGCAACGGCATCACAGATAGGATGAATGCAAGGGGTACCGACTCCACCACCATCGAAAGGGGATACAGAAGTAGATAAATATTTGACGACAGCAAGAAAGCAATTTTCAGTCTGTTATTTGGTATGATATTCAGAAAATTGACAATACTTTCTACGATCATCCGAAATGACGTAATATTGACACGATCGTATATTTCGTGGTTTGGCTTTAAAATACAATAAGAACACATATGTTTCTTTGAGTTTAGCTATAAATCACAATCAATAGGTCAATGATAAACTACCTAATTGTTAAGGTATCACTCTAAATGATGCCAAAACATTGTGTTTGTTTTGGAAAAGGGAGATAATCGTAAGTTTACAGTGTAACACGTGGTACAATACCGAACATTTGATTGGTTGCCTCATTACCTGCATCTGGAATTCAATATTGACGTTTATAAACGACTTACGGGGTCCTGGAATTGAAAGTTTTGGTCTTTATGTTGATTCCATAGTCATGTAAGTTAGTTGACTGTATAGAGCGTGTCAAGGCCAAAAAAATGATACCAAACACTCAATATCGCCAAAAGTTGCGTTACGGGGTTCTGGAATTAGGGTGGCGGTATGGTAGCCTCAATCGTGAAAACTTTTTTTTAAAACTTTGGATTGTCTTTTAGATCTATGTAAAAATCAAAATTGTATACCCGAGAGGGTCCAGAATTTGGAAAATAAACTCTATTCTATTCTATTTCCGATTTTCTCCGTAATTGTCTATTGCAATACATAAAGGCCGAGGTGACAGACTGGTGATACTAAAAAACGAGAACTGTGAAACGCACCATCAGACTGATCCATGCACTAGTTCATCGCCCCAGTAATCACCATTATTGGAACCAAAGAGTATCCTAAACTTTACTGTATACATATGATCTTGGTTGGAACCAGTAGATCTAACATCAAGAATAGAATCTACTCGCATGATCTTTGACATCAGACGCAACAATAATGACACCATATGCAGCAACTTTGGTGAAATCCAGATTACAATAAGTTTTCTCTGACAAAGTGGACATTTTTAAATACATTATGTAAATGAATTAATACAAAATTGCGATCTATGATTAATTGCAATAAGCCAACCCCAATTTATGAAGTTCTACTCTCGCAAGAAATCATACAATGTCTACCTCTGTCTGATATTCTCGTGTATTCTCCTGAAATCCGTGCTTGGTTTAATCAAGCTCAAATGTACGTGCTACTTTGTTATTTTAGTAAAATTACCCAAAATATTAATCACACAAATTCAGTCTGTATCAATTGAGGCAATCAATTTTGGACGACTAATCATAGGCAAAGATCATACACATTCTCATGTATTATTTGTCATAGGCAATGTACAATACGGTGAGTAATTGGTATTCTTCAACTGGTAAAAATGTTTTTGCATACCATTTTCATTACTCATTTTATTGATCGCCACAGTCTATAACAATCAAACACCTTTTGATAAGTACGAGACCTACTAAAAATTTACTTAATTTAAAACACGACTCCAAAATTTCACGAGAACCAATACAGACAAGTTTCAATCTGACTAAAGTACTTGATCTTCCTTACTTGAAGATCTGACGACGAGATTCTGTTTTCAGAATTTGGAATTTTACGTAGTCACGGATTTCATTGTAACCAGTCAACTAGATTCAGAATACCGACCTCAACATAAAAAAGCTGTGATTTGACGTATTTTCATAAACAGTTGTAATAGTTTTTGTTGTTATTAGTTAATCAAGATAACATTTTTTCCGAACATGATGCAGACATTTTTGAACTTGCATCGCATTATTCTGAGAGACCATGGAATTATCGGAATGGTCTTTGTAGATACATTTACAAGTCAAGTGAAATACCTTTTATTCGCTCATTTCAAGTTTACATGAAAAAAATAGTTGGCAAAATGTAACAACATTTTCAAATATAGATTTACTCACATGAAATACAGCAGTCACACCACTACAACCTCATTAGTAGCAACAATGCTACACATCTTTTTGGATGCGAGTATGCTGCATTAATGCGGCCCTGCATCGGCAAAGGAAAAAGAAGATCTGTCATTCCAAGAAACGGTGTTTTCCAAATAGATCTACTTAACAATATTCCTGCGTCAAATGCAATACGTAGAATAATTATTGTTTTAAAAATATGCAAAATGTTACTCTGCAGCGAATTGCGCAATTGTCATTTAAATTTTCTAAATCAGTGTTTCCATGTATGTCCACTGTAGACCACTTCTATGGTATTTTTATCCATCAGCCAACTCAATAATCTGATCAGTAAAAACATTCCTTTTCCTGAAGCTGGTTTGATTCTTTTCACAGTAGACTGACTGACGTGGTTCAAGACGTCGGTAGGCGGTACAATCACATGTTGGCATGGAGCTCACAGTGCAGCTCTGCGTGTGAGTTTAGTTTAATCATATTTATAGCATGAATTTTAACAACAGTACAATTGGTTCCAAGCACAATACTACTTAGAAATAATAGAAGAATATCATCAAAGTAACCAGAGAAACTTTTACAATGTTACATTTATTACAACATTAGATATTGGCCCTCTCCATTTTAATAATGAGGTAAAGAGAACAATTCAATCCATTTTTGTTTTGAAATGATGTAAGGGCCAAACCTCAAGTTGAGTTGGACTTTATATTTAACTTAAGAGTGTAGATTTGAAAATATTAAAGAGAATAAGAGAATAAAGGAATTATTACATAGAATGATGATAGAAAAGAACGAAAATTAAACGAAGAAAATTAAGAATAGAAAAAATCGCAATTATACATTCAAAGGACAATTAATACACACTGTACTGCTAATCTCGAATGTGTGCCTATGAGTCCCCTATATCTGTATATGATCCCATATCATTACTAGTATCTAACATTAGTTGTTCAAGTGCTATATCATAATGTAAAATACTGAAAGTGTATGTTGTAAACTTAAAATCTATTATCTCTGCATATGATACAATGAACACACACATGCCAGACAATAGCAACACATAGCTAATGTTTCTTTGTTGTACAATGTGTACATGTATCCGACTATTTTTTTTAAATTTAAATTGTATGATGCCATGACGTCTTCATTGCAGCTTGCAACATTGGTTATTTGTAGCTTTTCGTGTTGCCGCTTATCCATCGACTTCGAAAATAGCTTGGAGTCTATTTCAATTGAATGCATAGTTTGGCATCCTGTGTATAATTTGCTGAGTGCAACAAGGATCGCTCGATGTTATGTGAAGTTGCCATTGGAAACTGTGTTCAGACTTTGACCAATAACAATAACCAGAGGTGAATCAATTTGAAATTGATGTATATAATATTCGCTTTAAAGCTATCTTTTTGAAGTTTGACGTATCAACTTTGTGCTACTATTTACAGTAGCGCATGAGAAGTAATTGCTGAAGTTAACTGAATAGCCCTACATAGTCCAAATGATACTATGACGTGCCTTTAGCTTTCAAAGATTCGTGAAGTAGGACAAAGCACAAAAAAGGAATTTTGTCTCATGATCGTCTTAATCAAAACTAAGCCTGCTTTGATCCTTTATTCAATGATAAACCTATTTCTCATCTGTCGATCGATAAGAAAAAGAAATATGCAAGTTTTGTCATAAAAATCGATATGCACGAATCCAAAGGTCTTTGATGAAACGCACATGCAACAAACATTAAATATTTATTTGTGTACAAGGCGTGCAAACTGCTCGAGCGTTTGTTAACCGCGTAATTTTATGCCCCCCCCCCCCCCATCTTTGATGAGGGGGTATATTGCTTTGCACGTGTCTGTCGGTCGGTCGTATAAATTGGTTTCCGTTCAATAACTCTAGAACGCTTTGACCTAGGATCTTCAAACTTTACGTGGAGGTTGATCAGCAACAGTAAATGACCCCTATTGATTTTGAGGTTAGTAGGTTAAAGGTCAAGGTCTTCTTCTTCTTCTTCTTCCTATTGAAGTGCAGGGCTCTCTCTGGAGCATCAACGCATATGTGATGACTATATACAGTGACTGTGGTGCGAAAAACGCTGTACAATTGTTAAAAACGATAAAAACATGATGTGCGTCTAATGTATAGAGCCCAGACCCGCCTTGAAGCTGACCAAGTTTGGGGATGTGGCAACATCTTCTGGCAACTGGTTCCATAGGCGGGTTGATGAGGGGAAGAAGGAGTATTTATATACGTCTGTCCTGCAGAATGGAATGAGGTATCGCAGTGAGTGGCCTCTAGTTGATAGGGCAGCTGGATGGTAGTACTCTGTAACCGGGATGTCGACGAGCTGGTATACAATTCTGTACATAAGGACTAGCTTGGTGTCAGTTCTTCGCTCTTGTAATGATGGCCATCCCAGTGAGGTGATCATTTGGCTGGAGCTGCTAGTACGGCGATAATCCCCAGTAACGAAGCGTGCTGCTCTTCTCTGGACTGCTTCCAGTTGGTCGATGTTTCTGGCTGTGCTTGGGTCCCAGGCTGGTGAAGCATATTCCATTATTGGTCTCACTAGGGTCTTGTAGCACTGCGCTTTGATGTCTCTCGGGCAACTGGATATGTTTCTCCTAAGGAATGATAAGCTGTTGTTCGCTTTCTTTGTGATGGCGTCAATATGGTCATTCCATAGGAGCTTCTCGTGTATTGTGGCACCTAAGTACGTCCCACTAGTGACAGTTTCTAGCTTATGCCCATGGATGGTATAGTTGGACTCGATTGGCGTGCGCTTACGGGTGATCCTGATTGTCTCGCACTTCGATGGGTTGAACTGCATCTGCCAATCCGCCTCCCATTTCTCCAGTTTTCGCAGGTCTTCTTGCAGAGTGTTGGCATCTTCTTGGGTTTTTATCCTTTTGTTTAGGAGACTGTCATCTGCAAAAAGCCGGAGTGGTGATGAGACCTTCCCGGGCATGTCATTTATGTACAATAGAAACAAGAGAGGTCCTAGGACTGAGCCTTGAGGTACCCCAGAAGTGACTGGTGCTGATGGGGATGTATGACCTTCGACTAGTACTTGTTGGCTTCTGTTTGAGAGGAAGCTCTTGATCCATTCAAGTGTGTTGCCTCTTATGCCGTAGTGCTGTAGCTTATGTGCTAGACGGCCGTGTGGGACCTTGTCGAAGGCCTTACTAAAGTCGAGAAGGATCGCATCTATCTGTCCACCATCTTCTATTACAGTTGCAAGGTCCTGTATTGTGAGAACCAGTTGACTTTCACAGGATCTCTTCTGTCACTGTGACCTTTACTATTTCTGACTATTTGAATGGTTTCCGTTCAATAACTCTAGAACGCTTTGACCTAGGATCTTCAAACTCTACATGGAGGTTGGTCAGCAACAGTAGATGACCCCTATTGATTTTGAGGTCAGTAGGTTAAAGGTCAAGGTCACTGTGACATTTGCTATTTCTGACTATTTGAATGGTTTCCGTTCAATAACTCTAGAACGCTTTGACCTAGCCTATTGATTTTGAGGTCAGTAGGTTAAAGGTCAAGGTCACTGCGACCTTCACCATTTCTGACTATTGGGCTGCAATGGGGGCATACGTGTTTTACGAACATCTCTTGTTATTATTGATTTGAACAGTACAGATGTTGACTTGTCTGAGAATTTTTATTTAATATATATAATATTGAACTTTTTTATTAAATCATTCAAAATATATCTATAATCTGGGAGAAATACATTTATCAAAGAATACATGATAAGTGTATAGCCGTGATAAAATGATGTACGAACTTGTTGAATATTGGTTAACATTTCGTGCAGGGCCTCAACGTCGCTTACAACATTGTGCAAGGGAAGCAACTCTTAGTGACTAATTGCACAGGTAAATTGACAGTTGATAGCGTAGTACCTGTCAAAGTTATTCCAAGTGTTACTGACGGTGTACCATCACAGAAATCAATCTGTTCGTGACTAAACAATGGAATATTTTGACAAAACAAGACCGCAATTATAAATAAATGATTCACAAGAGTGGAAGGAATAGAAAGCTGGCTTACAGTTTGTAAACAGTGTTGGTGAAATTATTCCGTGGAAAATGGCATCTGCCAAAGTCGCCAAAGTTAAGAAACAAACGAACCCTGTGCCAAAGAAAGGGCCTGAAAGCTCTGAAGAGGGGAAGAAAGTATCTGATTATGAAATTCTTTCAACAATTGGTAAGGGAGTTCTACATTTGTACATCAGACTTTACCGTAATGTTTACATTTTATATTTCATAAGCATAACCGTGGAAACAAGATAAGGATGGAAATTGTAAACTTCAAAAAGTTTACATGATTTTTTGTTGTTTTATGCAAAGATCTAAAAACACAGATTGGACCCAGTGTTGAAAACTGAGAGAAAATGCAAAATAGCATGTAGCAGATTCTGTTATTTTGCCCAAGACTTTTTGTTTGTCATCCTTTTTAATGACCAATGTCTCATTTGAAGAGCTAATTAAGTTCCTTCTACTGCATGAGGTAACTTGTTTTTGTCTACCTCTTATATAATTTAGAAAATTATTATTTGAATGAGGCAAATAGAAAGGATGTAACAAATCCAAAAAGCTGAACTCATTTCCTGCTAGGTGCATAAATGCTTGGAATGACCTGAATGACAGTTATATATACTATTGTCAGTTTTAAATCTAAACTGGATAAAGAATGGAGACTTGAACGTTTTAATGTGAATATCATATACCAACCGGGCTCATTAATTGAAACTCGTATAGGGGGAGTTAACAAGTCATAGACTTCCAGACTCAGCACACCAAAAATAACCAAAAGTAAAATAGCATATTTTCTGATAAACTAGGAATTTCACTGGACGACTAGACAGCGAAAGTAGTCGTCCGACATCGAACGACTAGCAAACGCTACGTGTATTGGCTTGGGAACCGTCATTCTATTTTTAAGCATTTAATAGGCATTCGGAATTTAGTTATTTTCTTGTGATAAGTATCACGTATGTTCTACCTTATAATAAACTTCGAATTCGGCAAGACATGTCAGTGTATAAACTGGTACTCATAACTGCGGAAATCGTTGTAGTAGTCATGGTAGGCCCTATTGTATATTGTATTTAAAATTACAATTGTAAATTGTATTGTTTTGTATATATGTGCCATCAAAACTGCGAATGAAAAATAATTAAATGCAATATTAGTTTTGTTTGTGGCACCTCGGCAAATTAACGTGCATTTATAATTTGTTTTCCAATATGGCGGACAATATACGGAGATACACGGCCAGTCACAAAATGGATGCAGATAAATGCACTAACATGTCTTGTCGAATTCGTAGTTTATTACAAGGTAGAAACATACATGATACTTATCACAAGAAAATAACTGAAATTCTGGATGCCTAATGCATAGAAATAGAATACCAGTTCCATAGCCAATGCACATAGCGTTTGCTAGTCGTTCGATGCCGGACAACTAATTTCGCAGTCTAGTCGTCCGGTGCCGGACAGCTAGCCACTGCCATCATTTTAAAGCGGAATAATAAATATATTGCATAAACTTATGGGGTTTTGCCTATGTACATTACAACAGGAGATATAAGGTATTAATAACAAATCAGATTTCACAAGATTTTAGAAGACTGCCGCAAGATATTGTAAGATTTAGTACATCTTTCCTATCTTTGTATAAAAATTTTTTTAGATCTTTGTTTTATGAGTTAAAATTTTGATGAAAAAAAACAAACACAAAAATAATTTAGATAAATTTATTATTTATGCGGCTTTTATAAATTAAAAAAGTTCTGTATTTGGATCATGGCTATTTATTTATATTAATCATAAATTAGAAGTTAGAACATTATTTGCAGTTTTTAATTGGCCCATTAAATAGCATAACATCTCAAGTCTTTGTCAAGCAAGGCTCTTTTGTCAAAACCCTACTTTAAAAAATAGTATAGGCTTACTTACCAGGATGAAATTGGTGTCTCTTTGAAAAATAATTTTGTGTTGTCTGACTGGGATATATTGACTTCAGTGAGGGACGGACACTGGTATGAAGCCATCCTACTGTCCTGTCTCCTACATGTATGTGGAAAGTTACTTGTATTAATTTCTTCGCAAGAGCAAGTTTAATAGTGTGCCATATGTAACTGTATATCATATGAGTCATTATGACAGGATTGTCTGAACATAATTTATAAAATGAAACAAAATGAAAATGAATATATAAATGTTATAGCGGACTATCAGCAGGCCGTAAGGCCTGCGGATATTGATCCGCTTTATGTTAACACCTGTCACGTGATTTGGTCAGAGTTCGAATTCACTAATGGGTTTGGAAATTTGTGTTACAATTCCGCACTGAAAGAATGATACTGAAAAATGGCTGCCAATAGAATAACTAAAGTTGTTTAAAATGCGATATTAGGCAGCTCATAAATTTTCTTTTATTTTTTAATGATGTTTAAAAATATTCCAAAAACTAGAGTAGGCCCCTATCTAGAAAACATTAAAAAATATAATAAATTAACAAGGCAGTATGGGAGGTAAGAACTCTGTTGCTTAGTAACAGAGAAATTACCTCCCCTGGTTTTGACTCAATCGTGACACCTCGGACAATCTTATGAACTTATGACCGCCATCTTGAAAACTCAGCGGAGAAGATCGCAGACCGTGGAAGGCTGACTTTAATATCAGTTAAATTAACTGTTTAAACCACGAAAGTACTTGTTTTAAACAAGGAAAGTCGTATTTTATACACATAATCAACGTAGTTATACAATGAACATAAAATCGATAGCTGCAGGTTCGTATCGTCCTTCGTAACGTCGTACCCAATATTTCGTCTCAAACTGCTATCGAGCGCTTGCTTGCACTCGCCTAGCAAAGTGTTAAGAAACAGTATTCTATCAGCGAGCACTGCTCGCTCGTAGCGTGTCGTTGCATAGATGTAGGAAAGCGCTCGGTAGCGCCTTTTGGAAACGGCTTGGTTAGCCTAGGTAACGGGCTCCAGGTTCGTAACCGAACAATTTATTGTAAAGTTATGAATCATCAAAAACATCCAGTGCTAGATGAGCATGTTACAAATAATGTAGGACAACTGACATAGTCCGCTAAAATAGGCTGAGCCTTAGTTCATATTAAAATGAAACAGTTATTCTCAAGAGTAGATCTAGCTTTCATAAATTTACTCAAACATATTTTACAATCGGTCACCGCTAAATAAAAATCTTATCGAAATTTGTACTAAATGGACTGGTTTACGCTAGTTGTTGACCGACATTAGTCCTATTAAATTCCGAAAAGCTTAAGGAGTGTTAACTTAAACTACATATTGTATTTTCGAAGTACTTTATGAAATTATGAATGTACAAGTTAATGCAGCTTAATTTTAATAATTAATTAAAGTTTGCCAGATTTGAGTTTCAATATCGAACTGATGGTACACTTGTGCTTAATTGGTGAAAATAAATTGAACACCACATCCATTGTTATAGTTATTAGTACCACATATTTATTTATTGTATTCAATTTTGTGCTTAATTAGTACAGTCATATAATGTGCTTGTGTTCACCTCAATTAGACAGCCACCTGTCAAAATCTACTTCAATTAATCTTTAAAACTGCCTCAATAGCTTGGTGGTAGACCATAGAGTGTCCACTTTGAGTGTGAAAGGTCCCTGGTTCGATCACTGGTCGTATCATACAAAAGACGGTGCCACTTCAGTAATTCCCTTGCTAAAATGATGCTCAGCATAAAAGAGAAAGCTGGCTTATTTTCTTTCATACCCTCGTGGGATTGATAACACCAGGAATGAGGTTTATTAAATGTAATATAAGTTGTAAGCACATGTACTTGTTTCACAATTAATTGACCTAAAATAAATTTTGATAATCTAAACCTTGAAATTTTAAAAAATCCAATTTCATACAAAAATTTAGAATACACCTGTGGTAAACAACCACCTTTATTGAACATCCACATGTCCCCTTACGACAGGTTTGACTGCATATTGAATCTGGATCCTTACAATTTTGAAATTTTACCTCTATGAGTTATTTTGGTTGGCCTGATCGATGTTCGTACCGTCTCTCACATGTATATCATCTTCCCTTGCCAATTATTAATACTAATTTACTGGTAAACACATTCATACTGTGGAGTAATTACGCAGATATTTAACGTGATGACCCCTCAGAAAAACATGTGTTTGCTTGTTTTATGTTTATATATTTACTGACGTCTGTTGATACATGTAGATTAATGCTACATGCGTAAAACAATCAGAAAAACTTGGTAGTTTCAGACAGCAAACTCAGTAGGTGTAATTGCGTTACTGAACTATCTAAGTTTCAAACAATTCATATCTTTACCTAGATAGCCTACTTTGGCTTTTACCTAACACTACCTAAGCTTTGATTATGCTTTTGTTGCTGTATAAATGTTTGTAGTCATAATATAGTTAAGATCAATGAGGAAGTATAACATCAAATAGTTTAACAGGAATTTTCTAAGAATGCTGCCTTTGTCTGCTTCCAGTCTGATATATTTGGTTGTTTGTTAAGGAGGGAGTGTCTCAGTACCCCAACAGTCTTGTTCCACCGGTTAAGATTCAAGCATCTCCTTTAAGGTCAAAGGTTTGAATCTCAGCTTTTGGTCCATTCTGATATGACCAGAGTTGGTGAGCATCCTGCTATATAGTTAGGCCAAACATATAAATATTGCAGTTCTAGTAACTCTATCTACCCTATTTTTTGCCCTTATCCTAAATTATTTTAAAGCATTTTGCTGGAAGTCACTGTGGATTGTCAATTTTCCAGTTCATAAAAAAATATAATTAAAATAAATAAAATAATTTAAAAAAAAAATTTTTTTCCCCCTTAATCACCTTATTTCTTTTCAGCATCTTTATACCAGAAAGGCCATGTTTACTTGTTTACCAAGCCTAATGATTACCCTGTGTCTACCTGCGTTCCATTATTTAAAGGCATAATATAATTATATATAGAAAGTATTGAAAAAATGTCCCCAGAAAATAGGCATCTCATTATCCTAATTTGGTGGCACTTTTAATATAGGTGACACTATAATAAAATAATCACTTCACTTTTAGATGTCCTCTTACTTCCTAACGTCTATTTTTTGATTGACACTTTTTCTATGCGATCAATAAATCCATCTCTCACCTATGTCAAATCTCTGCAGGGGAGCCAGACAGCCTGTAGACAAGCCAGTCAAATATGCTCACTAATATGATGATTTAAAACCTTAATTGAGATAAGTACTACTTTCACCTCTTAAGCCCAAAAAAGTAAACATAATGATATAACTAACTATTTGAACCATGCAAGGACATAATTATGGTAGTTTATGCTATATGTTCACACTATCTGTAGTTAAAATAGAAAGGCTTTTAAAATTTCGGCATTTCCTTAAAAAGTAGTGTCTTCTTAATAGGTGAGGAGGGATGGAGACATCAAAGCAATAAGGGCAGAGTTTGCTCCACCTATTGTTTGCTGATGGTTCATGCTTGTGAAAGGTTTTCAAGTTAATAATTGGACCATGTGCTATCATGTTAGACCATGGTAAGTTATCATTACCAGTACCTGATTCACAATGGGCCTAATATTCAGGGGTTCAATTTGGCTGGGAGTAGGGGTTCTAAGCCTTGAAATTTCTAAAAAGCCACATTTTGACCCTCAAGATTTTGGTTTGAAGGATCATTTTCTCTTAAAATCATGGGTATTAAATTGCCTATAAAATGGTAAAATTCTGTTTAAAGTATCAAAATGACCCTTCAGATGCAGAAGCTAGTGGAACCCCTGATATTAATCGACTAGAGCCCCAACGCCCTTAAACCCCGTACAGAAGTCAGAACACAAATTTTACACTAAAATTTGATTTCTATAAAAATGGTACAAAAGTATTTACCTGTAACCATATGCGATGTTTTATCTTTTGTTTTGATTTGTTTCTTATAAACATCTGCCTTTAATTAATATATAAAGAGTTTCTTGATCTTGGTTCCTGATCTTCTATGTGTGTGTGTATGATTAGTTTACTGTGTATTAGATAGCATGGTGGATTTTCTGGCAAATTTTCTGTACATCATGTCTGTAGGTGGCTGCTAGTGGCATAGTTCAAAGCGTATTTATCGGCAAGGTTTGAACTCCAGGAAGCTGTAGCGTCACAGGATATACTGACTTGGTAACCTAGTTGAGATCATTACAGTACACACTTCTGGAAGACGTACAAAATTTCTGTTTCTGATTTATTTCACATTTATAGTGTATTAACAGGTTGTTCCACTTGGTGACTGATTGCTTAGATTCCGATGATACAATATGTTGGTACATTTTGCACTTGTGGGTACTCCATCTGATGAAGCGCCTGGGGTATATTGCTTTGAACTTGTAAAATAAAAAAGTATCAATTTAAAGTCTGCTTTTAGACATGACACAGTCTGATCAGTGCACTTCTACATTTACCCTCCAACCATTGAGTCAAAAGATGGCTGTATTTTTTTTACACTCGACGCCGATGGCAGCCACAAAACGTTGACTAATATGACCTTTTCTGACATCAGGGTAGAGTGAAGCATTGTGGGTTATTCTTGCTCGCAGAAATAGCAATCAAGACTTCTCGATTCTGAAGTATGCACCTACCTACCTGAAGGTCTCTGCTGTCCACATGTTTGTCTAGGTCAGTCCATCGGGCATTTTAAGCTAAGATCATGAACCATGTCTGACTGACATCTAGCAAACACGTTTAACACCAGTCCTCTATTACCGGATAAAAAATAGCATAATTAATGCTGCATAAAACCATTGAAAAATTAATGTACAATTAACATAACGCCAGAGCTGCATAAGATCGTTTCCCCTTATTGTTTTGCGAAAGTGTTCATACATGTACATTGGACCATGTGATTATAATTTACCGTTTGATTTAAAGGTATAATTAACTGATAGGATTGACAATTCGCATAATGGTCAATTAAAATTACTGAATGAAACAAATTCTTAAGGAACAAAAAAAGGATATCTATAAAGAAGCGACTGTTATCAGTGGGTCACTGCTCTATAAAGGTATTCATATTAATAGGTTGTATACTGACTATATCAGTATCACAGTTCTGCAATTTTATTGACCAACATTTTTGTTCATTTTAGACTTATGGTACAATGAGACTTGCCAGTACTCATTATATGGATTGCATTTATATATATTTTGTCATCTGAATAACTGTCTTTAGAGGTTTTCTGTTTACATTAGTTTGTGCATTTTTTACCTGAATCTAGACTATAGAATTATGTATTCAATATTTAACATAGAAATAACAAATGATGTTAAGCTAGGTTTTTGTCATCTTTGTGCTACGATGAATGTTTCGTATAAAAGTAAATCTTACAATTTCGTTATTGCTATGAATTGATTATGTCATCATACATACTGCATTTATCCTTTATACATTGTATTGAGATTTTCTTTGGTATTAAATATTTAGTTGCTTTAAGATGATTAATAATGTTATGAATTAAAAATTCCTAAGAATTTAACACTACTATGAAATTGTAATACTCAGTTTCTCATGACCACAGCTCGTTTCCAACGGCCATTGTAAGTTTCAAATTAAAATAGTATTAATTTTTCCAATTTAAGAAATTCCAAAATTTCTATGATAAAATCGGAAACCAATTACATGTATGGCAATTATGAATGTATTTCCCAATTTTATCTTAAAAATGTTCAGATTTAAGAAAGTGTGATATTTAAGATATAAAATTAGAAAAAAGTGTGAAGTTCTCAACTTTGAGAGATTTGTTAGTGTGGAGGAGGAAAGGTGTGATGTTCTGTTAATTGAACATGGAGAGTTGGAATAAAATACTCATCAAATTGTAACAAGTTGCAGCTGTTGATATTTATTTCTTGTAATTTGTTTAGCGTGATATGTAAACAGTAATTCTTGTCATAGTTAACTGTAATGTTTATAAACATTTCGCTTAAAGTACAAATTATGAACTGAAGACTGATAGATAAATGAACAAGAAACAGATAAGGAAGAACCCAAAACATTAAGAATGATCAGCAAGATGCCAAAAATAACTCCCAAGATAATAAAAGAGCGCAAAGAGTAGTAAGCTATGTATGATATGTGTAGATTATATGTGGTATTGGATGTATTGAAGTGATTCCTCGTATATTAGGCCAGTACAAATAAATGGTTAGATTTCCCCCCAAATTTTTCTTAAAACTCTAAACTTTGTCCCTATGGCGCAACAATGTTGTATCTCACCATATTATAAGATACGACCTTGTTGAGTCAAACTGGCAATTTTTTGGCCTACCGGTAACTAAAATTATAAGGGCAGGATGAACAATAGGGAGTGTGTTTGGAATAAACAAGGAATAACATATATGCAGCCTTATTGCCTGATAGTTCTATAGAAATATGAGTCATAAACAACCTCCTGTATTATCCAGGTGAGTTAATAGATATGTATATATACTGTATACATTGGACTAGCCGACCTACCATGCTGTGATCCTATCATGTCTGCTGATTATACACAAATCTATTCTTCCTCATACTCGATGATTCTGGTACTCTACTCGATGATTCTGGTACTCTGGTGCTCGCCTTTCTTTTGCCCGGCTTTTTTTCGGCTTTTTTTCTCCGTTCTTTTTATTTCGTCTGATTGAAGCCAACAAAAACAAGAGCATTATAAGAGATCTGGTTTCTATAAATAGACCATACTTCAATCTGGAAGGTGTTTATATTAATGTTATTATAAGACAAATACAATACAAAATCCTGAGAGAAAATGTGTTCTATTTTGTTTTAGGATGAAGTTTAACAATAAATTAATACTAGTATGTGTTTCGCTGACTTGAGATTTTCCAGCTGGCTCACTGCAGTGCAGGCCGTATCAAGCTGTGGCTCACTCCCACAGTGGTCTGGTGGTTTAAATATGCTGGATTTGTGAACCAGCCATCTTGCTTTGCATCTAGGTTGCTGGTAGGTCCGATACCCTTCCATGAAAATTTGACATCATTGTTGATTTTCTGCCACATGTTGAGATATTGCTGGTTCCTTGTAGTAAAAAGTAAACACTATTAGGATAAAGTCTAGGAAAACCAGTTAGGCGAGTCGGCCAATGTTTATATGTTTTCTCCGTAGCTGAGCGCTCTTGCTGTCTTATCTGGCGACCCAAATTGGGTTCAAATCTGGGTGGAGACACACATATGCCCGCCATGTTTCAGCAGAAAGCTGACTAGCAAATATAGGCTATGCTCAGCATTTTGTAATTGAAAAATTATTAAGAAATGACATTAAACCCTAATGAACAAATATCAACATGCTCTTTCAATTTCCAAGATGATTTCTAATGAATAATGAGCATAACCTGTAAACCTGTAGTATGAGTATTGTCATGTAACATCCATACAAGGTCATATATCACATACATCAGGTCACTCACTTGATGCCATTTCTAAAATAGGAAACATTTAATGGAATATCAACAATTTGATGTCATAAGTCTGATACTGAGCTATTTCTGAACATTGCTAGAGGGTATAAGTATAGCCTTACTATCAAACAAAAACATTTCAGGGTGACTTAAACATTCAGGGGCTTTATTTGCTTAAAATTTGTAAACAAAATCATGTTGCTATAGTTCAGTCAAGGTTACAGAATATAGTGACGCAGCGGTCGGGTCCACTAATATAGTGTAAAACCAATTATAAAGGCTTAATAAACAGACAGCCATAATTGCGGTGCTAAACTAACAACCTATATTCGCACTACCTATTCAAACAATGGTTGTAATCTTCTGTGTACGCATAAGCGGCTACGTCATTGTCACCAGATCCTAACTATTCTATTTTTGCAACACTCACTGATTGTTATAAGATGCTTAAGTGACTGGATCTTATCTACAATGTATGATGATAGGACCTTCACTGTGTCATTAAATTGATCCGGCTTTTATCACATAAATACCGTGATATTCCATGTGAGAACAAATGACGGAACAATGTTCTCCAACACGTGTGATAACAAATGCGTGACATGTCGTCTGCTTAAATTCGTTATTTCTGATGTTGCTTTGACTTGGTAACTATGGTAATGCGATAAAAATAATCCACCACTCGTTGTCTTTGGGATCAACATTTCTTAAACTCGTCACGAAAAACAAAGTATTAAGCTTGCCAAAGGCTCGCTTAATAACCTGTGTTTTCTAGACTCGTGTAAGAAATGTTGATCTCCAAAGACAACTCATGACGGATCCTATATATCTGATTACATTGATTATAGTTGGTCATCATATATTTGATAGATGACTTGGCTTCCAGTGTTCAGTCACCACCAAACCTGTCTTATTGGTCGCCTCAATTTAGCACTATAATGTCCTCGACAGCTATGTATGATTGAACTTCTATACCGGTAGTCGATTTTTTTAAATTGAAAATTATAACTGTATTGGACAGTCAGTGAACTGCTTTAAGTTCGGGTAATCGTATTTGACATGCTGTGACCCTGACTGTCTTCTCATAAGGACAGGTTGTTAGGCAGTAATTTCTAAGAAATAAGTCGACAGTATAAAGTCACAGACTATCAAATTCTCTAGTTTTAGGTCACAGTCTACCAAATTCTCTAGTTTTAGGTCACAGTCTACCAAATTCTCTAGTTTTAGGTCACAAGACTTCCATATGTAACACAGTTAGCACTGGACTGTAACCAAAATACATGAACAGGTATCTTTGGCAGTTCTGACAGTGTAAACACATCGATAGCATCAAGATATACATCAATAAATATAATAGTAATACAAGTCTGCTCAGCCAAATGGTTCATCAGTTAGATGTCTAGGATAATGAACTACAAATTATTGGTAGAACTTATTTATAATATTGGACTATTAACATAGAAACACCAGATTAACCCTGATGTATATAAATATGTACATTTAGTATGTTTCAAGTATTATATACAAAGTTTAGTTGCACCATAATGAAGGCTGATTGAATAAATTCCTAGATTTATTTCAATGTCAGGCTGCGTACCCTTTCTTTTTGTGCTGTTCTTGTTAGACTTGAGTTTCCCATCCAACTAGAGATGAACTGGTCGTTCCAGAGGTAGTATCACATGTATAATAATAATAATAATAATAATAATAACGACTTTATTTTAAGAGGCAACACAGTTGGGCAAGCCCAGTCTTCCCTGTGAGCCTCTATGGCAAAACATGTGAACAGAAATAGTATGACATAAACAATAAACAGTCAGAGGAATAACAACAAAACATAACAATATTATAAGTAGTTTTTTTTAACCTGTCGCATGCATCGTGCATCATTGAATTCAAACTGGATGGGTCGGTGAGATAAATACATGTATATTCGTTTAATGTTAAGTTTGTACAAGTAATATACAATTTAACAGTTTGTGTACAGGCATATACTTGTAAGTGAAATAGGCTGTTCTCACCACTAATGGTCAAGAAGATGACCTGCGACAGGTCAGAAAAAACCTGACTATACATTGGAATTACAATGGGTATGATAGAATCAAAATATAATAAGATACATAGTCATAATGTTCACAAAATCTCAGAATATATTTAAATTAGGTTTGTCCATCAGAGTAGAACCATGAAAGGTATGACCTTTTGAAGGCTATTAGAGAATTTGACTGGCGAACATTTAATGGTATATTGTTCCATATAACTGGTCCTGAATAAGCTAGTGATTTTCTACAAAATTCAAGACGAGGTTTTGGTACATATAATGTGTTGTTAGAATGTGATCTTAAAGATCTGTTGTCTGATTCTTTAAACAGCCCCTGTGAAATGAACTGTAACAGTTCATGAATTTTTCATGAAATATACATGAATAGTTCATTTCCATATATCATGAAAAATTCATAAAAATCCTTGAACTCTAAATGAGACTTTTCTTGAAGTGACCATGAAATATTGATTCATGAACTGGGCATGGTTCATGAACAGGACATGAGTCATACCATCAAGGATTTTTTAAGTACTAATCATGCACAGATGTTCTTCAATAAATCATGAACTGTTGAAGGACAAACTGATTTTATGTACAGTTCATGAAAATAAATGTTCATGAACAGTTCATGAACTTTTTGCTATATATCTCTATTGTCTCATTTAGACTTCATATTTTGGACATGAACTGTTCATGATTACAAATTTCATGAAAATTTCAAGGACAAACATATTTTATGTACAGTTCAAGAAGATAAATGTATTCATGAACAACCCATGCAATAAACTAAGTGTATCAAAATGCATAAAATGAAACTCTATTGTGTGTATGAAGACTAAGTCCAACATGTGTTTTAAGTATAAATAGTAAATATATTATTGGTACAATGATTGCCTCATGATATTAAAAATAAGAAAAGAATCATTGTGTATGTATATTCATGTTCATAAAAGTTGCAAATCGGGAACATAGCTGAAGGATGATGTACGTGCCTGAATATCAGATAAAACCTAATGGAACATTGTTATTTTATCATTACAATTGTTTGCCTCAATCAGATTAATAGTTTAGCTACCTTTTGTACCTTTTGCAACATGATTTTCTGTTCACATTGTTGTTTTGAACAGTTTGAGTATATTTTATTTGGTATATCTCATTTTCATATTTACATGCATGCTCAATAGCTTTTCAAAGACTACACTAACAGAGTTTAAAACTACCAACTATTCAATTTACAAAAATCAGCAATTAATAAATATTACATTTATCTATGACAATATACTGTAACCTTATATGATATAAATAAATAAACATACAAAAAAAGACGCATTGTTTCTTGAACACTTCATGAACACTTCATGAATACTAATTCTTAAAACCACATGCTAGGCGTACCCCACCCACTTGCTAATTTGTTTTCCTATATTTTTCACACAATTATTTTTAAAATTAGATATTTAAAGTCACACAAGATACTTTTAAACTTGACATGCTTAACTCTGCAACTTACCTTTTATAAGATCACATATTAAGATAAAACCACCCATTAAAATTTGTCAAACATCAGCACATGTCATTGCTGTCAGCCATTTTGAAAATCTGTGATGTCGTCAACATGTGACAGGAAGTCAATTTTCATGAATACTTTAATAACTTTTCATGAATTAATTGATGGACAGTTCAGGAATGGTTTAAGAACAGGCTAGAAATAATTGTTCATGAAATGTTCATCAGGTACTTTTTATGGCTGGGTCAAGGACAGTTAATGAACTCTTAAGTATCCATCAAAAATTCATGAACTGTTCATGAACACATTTTAAGAACAGTTCATGTCCAAAAGTTCATGAACCAGGTTCAAGAACTTATCAGTACCTGTTTATGAACAGTTCTTGATTGGAGTCAAGTGTCCATGAAATCATGAACTACATTTCGCAGGGGAGGTTAGACATGTATTCTGGAAAAATATTGTTCAGAGATTTATATACAAAAATTGCCTTTTTGTAGATAATGCGGTCATAAAATTTCATCCATTTTAGCTCTTGGAATAAATTGTTAGAAGGTGCGTCATAGGGTTGGTCCAGAATTATTTGTGCTGCTCTTTTCTGGAACTTGTATAGTTTATCAGTCAATGTGTCACTACAATTGCCCCATATTGTGCAGCAGTAATCAAGATGTGGCAAAATGTAGGCATTGAAAAATATTTTTCTCATATGTGTAGAAAGAAATTGCTTTATTCTTAGAAGCAGGTATAGTAGTGAATTACATTTTTTAAGAATATGTTCAACTTGAGTATTCCAACTTAGCTTGTGATCAACATACACTCCTAATAGTTTTTCAACTTCAGTGAAGTCAATACTTTGATCATGAAGCAGAAGTTTATGGTCATCATTTAACGATAATCTGTAAATATTGTTTGACGGTGAGATCACCATTGCTTTAGTTTTTTGAGGATTTGGTATCATTGAGTTTCTCTGACACCAATCATGGACTGTATTCAGACTAGTTTGTAGGGTTTCACAGACAGTATGTAAAGATGGCCCAACTGCAGTGATAGTTGTATCATCTGCAAACATGTCTGTGGAAGAGTATTGTAAGTGCAATGGCAAATCATTAATGTAAAGAATGAATAGTATGGGCCCAAGGACAGAGCCTTGGGGAACGCCTGATGCTATTTCGAGTGAAGATGATAACTTTCCTTGTATAGACACTTGTTGGCTACGTTCAGACAGATATGACTTAAACCAATTCTGAGAACTAAGGGAAATATTGTATTCTACCATTTTTTCAAGTAAAAGAGAGTGATTAATCAGATCAAATGCCTTAGAAAGATCTAGAAAGACTGTCCCAACAAGGTGATTTTTGTTAATAGCATCAATCCATGAGTCTACAACAGAAGTGAGAGCAGTTTCACAGGAGTGATTAGAACGGAAGCCAGATTGGGTTTTATGTATAAGTGAGTGACTTTCAAGGTATTCTTTTAAAGTGTCACTTACATGTTTTTCTAAGATCTTAGAAAGCACTGGAAGAATAGATATGGGACGATAATTGTTTGGATCAGCCTTGGATCCCTTCTTAAAAATTGGAATAACTTTAGCTGTCTTGAAAACTGATGGGAAACACGATTTTGAAATACACTGGTTAAAAATATATGTTAGGGGGCCAGATATAATATTGGCACTCATTTTAAGATACTTAGCTCCCAATCCGTCCAATCCTGTAGATTTGCTTGAATCAAGTGCCAGGAGTTGTTTAGATACAAATTCTTGGGAAACATGAGGGATGATAAAAGAAGTAGACTGGTTTACGTGACTGGTGACATATTCATTTAAGACAGTTTTGTCGTTTATGGTTAAGTTCGAACATTCTGTTGGAGCCATTTTGAATATGTTGGTAAAAAACATGTCAAAGGTTTCAGCAGTTTCCTGAGTATCTTCAATTACATTCCCTGACTGGTCAGTGATAAAATTGGTTTGATGTTTGGATGATTTACCAGATAGATCTTTCAAGTTTTTCCATAATTTCTTTGGATTATTTTTATTTTCATTTATTGTATCATTATAAAATGACCTTTTAGCACTATGTATCAGGCTTTTTAATTGATTGCGCCAGTATTTGTAATTTTGGTCATCATTTATCACTTTTGCTCTATCTCGGTTTTTCATTGCATCTACAATTTTAGGGTTAAACCAATCTGGTAGATTAGTATGTTTTACCCGTTTTTGCTTTATTGGAGCATGGAAATCAAGACTTGTTTTAAAAAGGTCCATAAAATAGTCCAGTGAATCATTTGGATCATCATAAATTTCTAAAACTGACCATGGCTGGGTTTCGAGTGATTGAAGGAAGTCATTTTCAGTAAAATGTTTAGTATTCCTGTATGATATGATATTATGTTTTGGTCCACCGCTTTTGCTGTCAGATGAAATTTTACGTGTGAAACAGATAGGGTAATGGTCACTTAAAGCTAGCTTGGGTATTTGTATATCAACTCTATTACATGGTGTAGAGCAACAGCCTCTCTGTAACAACACTTTCAAATTTTCCCTAAGCCGATATATTTAACCTCTGCAGAGCAGCAACATGTAAACAATAGCCAGTATTTGCAGCTCCCAAAGGGTGTTGCTCTACAGAGGTTATACTGTATGATTAAAAGAAACGAAATTGGTCCAAATATAAATGTCAAACTTCCCACGGAATGCTTAGAAACCTTTGGATGATAATCTCGGCTATTAATTATAATTATGTCTTCCACATATAGCAATGGGGGATGTTAATAACTTTGATTACCATGGTATACTGACAGTTATAAGATCTCAGACTTCCAAATGATGCTGACTCACCAATTACAACAGGTTAACATACCAGTGGTAAGTGACTGGGAAATATCATCAAAGAAATCATAAAAAAATTACGTCAGAAAAATAGTAAATTTGGTCACATTCTGTCAAATAAAAGACTATTTCTGTAATGGTAACATGTCATTCAAAGTCCAAAGAGGTAAAAATAAGTTGCCTTACCGGTAATTAATATAAAATGATTATAATACTCAGCAGCTTTTATACAATCATGATTCAGCCAATCTGATGATTTAAGCAATTTTTGTGTGGTGACAGCTTGGTGTCTGACCAGATACTTAACTTGTCACATGTTAGACAGTGCTACTCTCCAGTTTGCATAGTCAGCTATTCATCTTTACGTTAGAGACAAAGGCGGATTTAAGGGGGGGACATGGCCCGCCACCCCCTGTCCTAGAATTGCCATGGTATAGGTAACGCCAAATCAAGTATCTGCCCCTAAGTGTGGAAATCAAAGGGCTGAGTGAGTGTAATACAGGGCATGCCTTTTATAAATCATTTATTAAGGTCAGTCACCTCTTTACATAACAATTTGTGCATATTAACATTGCAATTTCTCTTCTTTATTAATTTCTTAGATACTGGAATAGGTATTAATTCAATCACTAGGTAGCGTGTATTGGGTAAGTATATGTTCTACTGTGACATTGGGTGCCTTCAGGTTGCACACATGAGGAGACTCAGGGCCTAACTTTGTTTGTAGAAGAGCTCATTTAACCCCCGGGGTTGGTAAGTGCTATTGTAAACCAAAGAATTATTTCGCACAGTTTAGTTTCACATAGTTCGCGAATGGTAGAATTTCACGAAATTAAATCGCCGCGAAAATGCTAAATACATTAACATGGACATTGCAGGAAACTTAAAAAGAGAACATTTGTAGTCGCGAAAGTAAATTGGTTTACAGTATTAAGAACAACTGACTAATATTTGATTGAGGAAAGTGTAAAAATACCCCGTAAATCTGATAAAAACAAACACAAAACCTGACTCAGACATCAGTACATATCAGTTAAATGCCTATCATTCTATCAACCCGGAAATCTTCACATATAATCTTCCATGAAGTATTTGGTGCTGGGATTATTGCTTCAGTTACACCAGTTTTTGTTTCAATGAATAAAACATTATCTTACATTTAAAATCCAGTTACCTTTGAAGTTTCTCAATATTTGTTTTGTTTATTTAGAATAGCTAATGGATTTATGTTGTTGAATTTTAAACATTCAATCTCAACTTTCAAACTCCATACATTGTAGATGTCTAAAGTCATATACCAGGTATCCTGACAGTTAGACAATGTGCCCTGTATAATGACTGACCCTAAAAAAGTGATATCATTCACTTAATGGATCTACCTTTTCATTTGATCCCTTTATTCCATGGTTCTACCTTTCCATGCCCTTTATTCCATGGTTCAACCTTTCCATGCCCTTTATTCCATGGTTCTACCTTTCCATGCCCTTTATTCTATTATGCCACTTTCCATGCCCTTTATTCTATGGTGCCACTTTCCGTGCCCTTTATTCCA
Source organism: Spisula solida (assembly GCA_947247005.1). Lineage (NCBI taxonomy): Eukaryota > Metazoa > Mollusca > Bivalvia > Venerida > Mactridae > Spisula > Spisula solida. The sequence continues at coordinate 41,220,891 of OX365956.1, forward strand.
TGGTTCTACTTTCCGTGCCCTTTATTCTATGGTTCTACCTTTCCATTCCCTTTATTCTATGGTGCCACTTTCCGTGCCCTTTATTCCATGGTTCTACTTTCTATGCCCTTTATTCCATGGTTCTACCTTTCCATTCTCTTTATTCTATGGTGCCACTTTCCGTGCCCTTTATTCCATGGTTCTACCTTTCCGTGCCCTTTATTCCATGGTTCTACCTTTCCATGCCCTTTATTCCATGGTTCTACCTTTCCATGCCCTTTATTCCATGTTTCTACCTTTCCATGCCCTTTATTCTATGGTGCCACTTTCCGTGCCCTTCATTCCATGGTTCTACCTTTCCATGCCCTTTATTTTATGGTGCCACTTTATGTGCCCTTTATTCTATGGTGCCAGTTAAGACAAGCACTTTTCACCAATTATTTTCCAATAAATAACAAGTATGGTGATTGGTCATAATGGTGATGTACACAAACCAACTTCTTCTCAAGATAAATGGTTCAGGTGTCTGTATAGTAAAGGGTTAAACAGGCGAGATCGTGCAGTATAATTTTATGTATAAATACCCAATTCAAATATATAGCACTTTTTCATGCAATTGCATGTTCAAGAGTGCTTTTAGAAAACATAATATAAACAAATGATAATTTAGATAAAATACAGTATAGCTCGCTGGAGATATAGTCCAGCCAGGATAAAAATCCAGTGACGCAGCGGTCGAGTCAACTATAAAACCAATTATAAAGGCTTATACTGTACAAACAACTATAATTTCAATGCTAAACTAACATACTAAACTTCGCTCTACCTGTTTAGACAATGGTAGTGATTTTTTGCGTGAACATAAACTGCAACGTCACTGTCACAGTATTCTTACTGGACTATAACTCTAGCCTTATAAATAAACAAACATGTATAATAAAAGCACTGAAAGGTCGACTAACCGCTCCTCATCAGTGTAGATTGAAAGTGCATGTATGCATTAATAGTGAATATGCACAAGATTTAACAAAAATTGATATCGGAAGTGCATTTAAATTTCCTTGTTATTTGTAAACTAAGGCTTAAGTGTTACCATCGACGCACTATATAGCAATACATTCAGCATCAAGGGTTCATCATATCTTACCAGTTTGATTGAGTCACACATGTATGGTACTTTCAGTACTTTGATTAGGCTGTCTTGGAATCATGAGTACCTGTTACATCTTCTATTGTTTTACACCTGTATCTGTGCCTACAAACTCGTTAATGAACGTTACCTATATATTTGTATCCGTTCTGAGACCTGTTAATTACCGTTTGTTCTATAAACAGCATACTTATATGTCATTTTTGTCAGGTAAAGTGTATGAAACTGTAAAGCATTATGTCTACATATTAATGTCATTTCTTATTGGAATCGACCAGGACCGATCTTGTTAAATGTTACAGTGTTAGATAGCTGGCATATGTATGTGTCAGGTTACATTAGTAACCTTGGTACGTCAGTCAGCAAGTCGGTCAGATCAGCTTCTGATCAAGAATGCTTGAGACCCCTACTGATTTTAGTCCAGTAGGTCAAACCCTGTCATCATGACTTGTAGCATTACCGACTCTTTGGCTGCCATCTGGCATACATGTTTTACAATCTTTTTTATCTGTCGGATGTCTGGTCGAGGGGGGGGGACTGAATGAGCAAACAACTGTTAGTTGAACAAGCAAGCAAACAAACAAACAAACAAACAAACAAAGAAACAAACAAACAATTGGAGCTGTTCAAAACAGGTTTAACTACACGTACATTGTAATACCATGTTTGTCATTTATTCTTTCAGGTACTGGTACATTTGGTCGAGTGGTCCTTGTCCGAAACAGAGAAACAAAGGATTATTTTGCTCTGAAGGTGATGGCGATAACAGACGTGATACGATTACGTCAAGTTGAACACGTAACCAATGAGAAAGAAATCCTAGCATCAATAACACACCCATTTATAGTCAACATGTAAGCTTTGTTTATCTTATTAAACCTCTCTTAAAGTTTCCTGACACTGAAGGCACATGTATACCATATTCTTCCAAGTATTGCCCACACTTTTATCAACCAGGGGTGATATTCAATATTGATCTTACTTGACTTAAGGATAAGGACAACCAATCAGATCACACCATATTAAACTCTTGGCCAGTAACAAACGATATGATTGGCTATCCTTATTCTTCAATAAAATGAGCTCAATATTGATAACCACACCAGAACCGTAACCAAAAATTTGACACTGCTTTCAGGGGTGTAACTTCCTATAGGCCATATAGGCCGCGGCCTACACTTTTTCACAGAAAGTCGAAAAAATAAAAATGCAAAAAATGCAATTAAAATCAATGAGGGTATGTGGTATAGGAGTGTCAAACTCACCTTGAGTGTTATTGATATTAAGTCTTTAAACAGCCCCGAGAACACATACTCCAGAATGTAATTTCAAAAAATTCAGCGGAGCATGTCCCCGCACCCTCATACAATAAGGACATCTATGTTTATATAATTATGGAATCTAGACAATACTGTAGACTCCTACTTGTGTGATTTTTCATTCATGTTAATATTTTGATGAATTATATTTACCCTATCACAATTGAAAGTCGTAGTTGCTCTTGTTTTTTAGTCTGAAAACAGCTAAGAATGCACCTGCGACGATATAGAAAAAATTTCCGGGGGAGCATGCCCCCGTACCCCCCTAAACTAACGTGGCCTACACATTGATTTCAACTAAGCTACGCTCCTGGCATTATAGACATTTTCCGATTGTCCAATAGGAACAACCATATTCTTATGTTGTATTTTCACAATTTTGTATCCGACACTTTTTCTTTGAATCTTCTGCCATTTTCCAATACCAAAATTATTGTTTATGTTTTGGTTTATGTATAAATATCAGTGACAGTGACGTAATTGTATGTGGACGCATTATAGTTTAAGTCTCCAAGTGGGCGTAAGCATCACTAAAGATATCGACTCCCTAAGAATGTTTACATTGTTATATTTTGGTAGAGTTTGATAGCCAGCTAGATTGCATTAAAATGTCATCATGAGTTATGCCCCTTTTATCACTGATTTTTGTTGCCAGGAACCTATTGTCAGTATTATACTGCTAGCCTGACTTACCCGCCTGTTTATACATTGATTCATGTACCATCATGTTATGTTTGTTTTACCTATATAACTGTTTGTGTTGGGTACTAGAATGATGTTATTTATTTGCCAATCTTATCTATTTTATTGTCTGTGAACATTGTATAGGTGGTTGTAATGCTTATATGATGTTGTTTTAAGTTTCCCTGGATTACTGTACATGTCCTACACATTGCACACCTGTACTACCATATCTACATTTCCTACATATTTCATCCTTATTCAATTATATCCACCCCTGTGCAAGGTGTTTCTTGACTACAGTACATGTCCTGCTTAAAACACCTGTTCTATTAAATCCACCCCTGTGCAAGGTGTTTCTTGACTACCGTACATGTCCTACTTAAAACACCTGTTCTATCAGATCTACCCCTGTGCAAGGTGTTTCTTGACTACCGTACATGTCCTACTTAAAACACCTGTTCTATTAGATCTACCCCTGTGCAAGGTGTTTCTTGACTACCGTACATGTCCTACTTAAAACACCTGTTCTATTAGATCTACCCCTGTGCAAGGTGTTTCTTGACTGCTGTACCTGTCCTACTTAAAACACCTGTTCTATTAGATCTACCCCTGTGCAAGGTGTTTCTAGACTACTGTACCTGTCCTACTTAAAACACCTGTTCTATTAGATCTACCCCTGTGCAAGGTGTTTCTTGACTACTGTACCTGTCCTACTTAAAACACCTGTTCTATTAGATCTACCCCTGTGCAAGGTGTTTCTTGACTACAGTACATGTCCTACTTAAAACACCTGTTCTATTAGATCTACCCCTGTGCAAGGTGTTTCTTGACTACAGTACATGTCCTACATAGAACACCTGTTCTATCAGATCCACCCCTGTGCAAGGTGTTTCTTGACTACCGTACATGTCCTACATAGAACACCTGTTCTATCAGATCCACCCCTGTGCAAGGTGTTTCTTGACTACCGTACATGTCCTACATAGAACACCTGTTCTATCAGATCCACCCCTGTGCAAGGTGTTTCTTGACTACAGTACATGTCCTACATAGAACACCTGTTCTATCAGATCCACCCCTGTGCAAGATGTTTCTTGACTTCAGAACATGTCCTACTTAGAACACCTGTTCTATTAGATCTACCCCTGTGCAAGGTGTTTCTTGACTACTGTACCTGTCCTACTTAAAACACCTGTTCTATTAGATCTACCCCTGTGCAAGGTGTTTCTTGACTACTGTACCTGTCCTACTTAAAACACCTGTTCTATTAGATCTACCCCTGTGCAAGGTGTTTCTTGACTACTGTACCTGTCCTACTTAAAACACCTGTTCTATTAGATCTACCCCTGTGCAAGGTGTTTCTTGACTACTGTACCTGTCCTGCTTAAAACACCTGTTCTATTAGATCTACCCCTGTGCAAGGTGTTTCTTGACTACTGTACCTGTCCTGCTTGAAACACCTGTTCTACTAGATCTACCCCTGTGCAAGGTGTTTCTTGACAACCGTACCTTTCCTACTTAAAACACCTGTTCTATTAGATCTACCCCTGTGCAAGGTGTTTCTTGACTACAGTACATGTCCTACTTAAAACACCTGTTCTATTAAATCCACCCCTGTGCAAGGTGTTTCTTCACTATCGTACACCTTTGCTGCATTATCAAGATAAAAGAATAGACATTCACGTTTTCTTACCCTAATACTTGCAGCTAATACATGCATGGCATTATGTGGTGCCCAAGGCACATTCCCCTGCAAAAAATTACATCATTGGTTCTTTAGGAGCTTCAAGATTTGCAATTCACTTTTAATATATGCCAAACAACCAATTGTTCCAGGATTGCCGCCATGTGTATGATATGCATACAGGTAAATACTGTGACATTGTTCCCATACATACATATGCACCTTTCCTAGATTCTGGCATACACAATTATACTGTAAACTTATTTACATTCGCGAATACTAACTTACGTGTTTTGCTGATGGTCGGCATATACGCGACTACAAATATTCGCGTTTTTAAGTTTCCCACAATGTCCATATTAATATTTTTAGCTCTTTGCCGGAGACTTAATTTCGCGAAATTATCTATCACTCGCAAACTCCCTGAAATTACATAGTGTGAAACAATTTCTTGGTTTACGGTAGTACTATAAGTACGGTAGTGATATAGCACAAAGGTGACATCATGGTCACATGGCTGACACGGCATAAATTCCACACGTGGTAAAGACATATTACTGACTTGACAGAATTGATAAATCATTAATGTTTTCTAGTAGGTTACACACATACTATGTTAATGTCCTGGAAGTATAGCAAGTTCTAGCAGAATACGAGGAATAATTCCGCTGCAGGATGACTAGGTTAATTGACTGTGATCATAATAATGAAGGCAAGGTTTTGTAGTCTCAATCTGAGCAAGATCTCATCTCTAATATTGTGATATGTCTTTACGTGAAATTTCATGCATGCAAGACTTGAGGCAAAATTAGCATCACTAAACAAAAATATTATTACAGTAAAATTTTAAAAGCTGGAACTTCAGATTTATCTCAAATTCTGACTAAGAATCTGAGTCTCTGATTTGAGAAAAATCTTAATTTAAGTTGAGTTTTCTACTTGATCAGGACTAGAACCTGGTGAAGTATACCAGCTTTCACAGCAGTCTCCTCCAGAAACCTCTTAGTTTATTACGGTAGCATGATGTCTGGAATATCCTATTTGGTTCGTCAAATGTTCAACCAAAACCAGTCCAATTGTCGGACACCTTCTCATTTGAATTTTTTGAAAGAAAAAGACGATTTACTATAAACCGTAATCCTTGATTGACATCACTGTATGCATCATGCAGCATTGCCTGGTTTAGTTATATGTTTAGGTAACATTCTCCAAAACTATGCTTTGAAATTTGCAACACTTAAGTTCACCATCAATACCATTTATACATTCATCTTCTTCTTCCGATGGAGTACAAAATCTGCTATTTTAACTGTGCCTAAAAAATCTGACTTTCAACAGAATAATTATATCAACATGATGATACATTGGGGTAGTTTACATGCAAAGTATTTAAAGTATTTCGTTTTTAGAGAAATACATATATAATATTTTGTTTGACAGATGCCTGCGCTTGGAATGTGGCTGAACTTTGGCCTTTCAGTGGTCTGAAAAATACCAAAAATTATGAATTCACTCAGAATTTTTCGCTCAATTTTTATTTTAAAATTGTCTTACAATATTTTTTCAGGTTATGGGCGAATCATGACAACACATTCCTATACATGCTGTTGGAATATGTGCCTGGAGGAGAAGTGTTTTCTTATTTGCGCAATTATGGACGCTTTAGTAATGCAATGGCAAACTTTTACGCCAGTGAGATAGTGTCGGCCTTGGAATACTTACATTCACGATCTATAGTTTATCGAGACTTAAAACCCGAAAATTTGTTACTCGATCGAGACGGACATCTTAAAATTACAGATTTTGGTTTCGCAAAGAAGTTATTAGACAGGTAAGTGTATGAAGTCTGGGTATTTACGGTTCTATATATAAATAAGGTCAAATCTCACAGCAAGATTACACTTGTTATTCAACTTATTTAAGCAATCTGGATTAACCGTATTTTCTTTTTAATATGTCAAGTCATTGGATTATACTTAAATTTACACTTTAATTAAGTAAGACTAAGGTACCCCTAGTGGTAATGTTATGTCATCTTTACATTTGAACAATATATTAAATTTATATTTATTATTGTACAATTTTGGTTGACATCTTAATTGGCATTTAAAGTTACATTAAATATTGCACAATCTTGGTTTACTTTTTTGGCAAATATGTGGCTTTCTCTAAAATCATGCAATAATATGCACCAGTCAATTGAAACCACAGCCCCCCCCCCCCCCCAAACCCCTGGGAAGGGTGGGGGGAAGCGGGGGGCTCTTGTTTAGTAATGCATGGCACGGTGCTTATCCTGACACACCGCTTTTCTATTCCGTCGGAGGATTGTACGGTTTAAAACCGGCTTAACACTTGGATGGAACACAGGATACACAACATATTTTATTTATGATGGTTTCCGTTCCGTCATAGCCATAATATGAAAACGATACAATTTCCCGACGGGACCCGAAGCCGAAAAACAGTGTATTAGAATTACAACCTGTGCATAGGAAAAGTCAATTTCAAATAATAAATATTTAACAATGTTCTAAAAAAGATCACTTCTTTTGTATAGTGTATAGTTTTTTCCATGTCTTTTTTTAATTCTTTTTTTGTATTATTTAACTTGGAGGTTTTATAAGGTCAATCAAATTGTTCTAAATTACAAATACTGTATTTTATAAATGCTCATTTTAATTTCTTATTTGAACTAAACCAATTGTGATAGTTTGTATGGTAAAACTAACGAGATATTTCCATATATAGATTTAATCGTGCAATTTTGTAATTTTATTGTTCGATTTAACTGTAACTATTTACCGTTTTCCTATTACATCTAATGGAAAGCTAGCAAGTTTTCAATTGCAAGTATTATTTGCTTTACACCTGCGGAATTAGCATTATTTGTCCCACATTTAGATGGGAGACAAAGGTCTAGATGTCTGGCTAGAGGTCTGTCTGTCTGTCTAGATGTCTGACTGAGGAGGTGTCACAATGTTTGTCTGGATGTTTTTCCCCTCAACACTTCTCAGATTTCAACAAAGTTTCTCATGAAATCTTGATACCGGTACCAAGCCTAGTTATGTATATTGTCAATAATTTAATGTTGGGTGACTTTTACTGGAGTTATGGCCCTTTGTGGGAGACAAATAATTTTGTGTCATATTAAAGTATATGATACTTAGATGATGAAACATGTTTAGAATTTACATTCAGTACAGATATATCCATAATAATTATGTTGTTGTTCTGGAATTATCTATTAATTTGAACGCCAGCTCTTTGATTTGTTCCATTAAATAATGATATTGAATTGCATGTGAAAATATATACTGGGTTAATAAAACACTTTGTTATGAATCATGATAATGTATGATAAGTTATTTCATTGGTGTATTCACTTACATTATATTAATTTCAGATTCATAATGTCTTTTATTGCATGAATTTCAGGTTTTATGATTATGTTTCAATATAATACACATACATGGGGTCCTACAATGTCGGAATAATCCGGAAAGTCAGGATTTATTGCACTAGAAAGAATGAACTTTTCTGCAGAAAATAAAAGTTATTTTATGAAAATGTACCAAGTATCAACTTAGTTATGGTCATTTGATATGCTGAATTTTAAATGCACTAGGACAATGGATCAGTGTGCGTCTGGTCTGGTCCGAAAGGATCAGGAAACCCGTTGAACCCTATTCGTACTAGGGAATCCAGGACTTGCAATGTTTGAAACAAAGTTTTGGTTTCAGCTGTTGTTTTATAATATTATTTAATGTGTTTATAATGCACTGTAAATTCATTGTTGACTTGGAGTCTACAAAATACTGTCCTTTATCCGGTTAAAGTCTGTCCAATGGGGATGAGTTTAAGTTCTCTTGTATTCTGATCACTAATCAATTGTGCGCTAAAGATATTATTAAATAATTAACAGTTATTTTTAGGACTTTAAAAGTCGAAACAATTCCATTATGAATTATGAATATAATAAATCTAGCTGGCATATATTGATACCTGTAATGCATTCAAGTCCATTTTCAATAGATTTATAGATTAGGTCAAGCTTTTTTTGTGGAAGACGATATCTATTTATATATATTTCAAATTAGGTCATCTTTGTGTAGTAGACAATGGTAGGCAGCTATGATCCCTCGTTGATACTATTGTGATGTCTCGTTATAATGTAATAAGTTTTTTCCATATTCCAATAATTTGATTGTTCGATATTTTGCTTTATTAAACAATTTGTTTGAGTGTCTGTAAATTCAACATTGATGGGCTGATTTCGAGGGTTGGTGAAAAACTAGGGTAACTGACAAGTTTACTAAAGATTTTCTTACAGTATTTATGCAACAACCCTCTATACATTTACTAAGTGTCATTTAATAAGGTGTAAAACCAGTTCAAATAGTATATACATGTACATTCAAATTTAACAACTGAAATTATTTTAGGGTGTTATAGCAAAAAGATAATATCAAGTCAGACAGGGAAGGCAGCACTCAACTTAACCAGCCGAGTACAGAAAATATAAAAACGCATACAAGGCACAATTCCCCACTGAACAAGTAAATGATCCGCCCAATTCCAAGTTGTACAAAAGCTGAATGAACTTAGTTCCAGTATTCAAAAAGGTGAATGCCCTAGCTGATTGACCCAGTTCTAACAGTTAAACGTCTGAATACCTAGTTTTAGCTGTCAAAAGTCCTAAAACGTTGACTAATAACATTAAAAGGCTGAATCGGTCTTTCTACTTAATATTACAATTCTCTATATAAATAGTATTTGTTTTCACTGAAAGACCCTAATTAGGCTTGATATAAAGTTTTTTCAGCTTGTCTGTGTGATCAGAATAGATGGTCAAGTTGTGAAATTGTTTTAACTTGCTTTTCTACACCTTGAATACATTAATGTTGATAACATGTTTTTATTTTGTTTTAGCGAATTCAGCCAATTTTTCAATTTCTTGAATTCATTCACTTTTTTTAAGCTTCAACAAATATGTATTGTAAGATTCAGCAAGCTCAAGAATATAATTCAACTTATTTTAAGTTGTTTGAAATTTAAGTTTAATAGGCTCCTGAACAGCTTATTTTAAGTCACAGTTATTGCAATAATTTAATTCATAAAATTATACCATAAAACACATTCAGTTTCCTGAAATACCAGGAAATTAAAGTAGCCTGAATTAAGTTCTTGAAATTAATGGAAATATAATGACGGTCATCAAAATAAAGTTTTTCTGGCTCGATCTGAGATTTCTCACGCAACGGAATAACTTGCTGTTTACACTATCTGGTAGCTATTTAAGTAAACTAGATCATAATTGTTCCGTTTTTCACAAACACTTGGTAAATATTAGCACGGTGCTTACTGCACGTTACCAGTGTACAATTCTTACATCAAAACATACTAGTCCAGTGTACATAATGTCTCTTTGACGCAACAAGGCTGTGTCTCTCTATATAATATGTAGTAAGATACAACCTTGTTGCACCAAAGGGACCAAAATGGATTTATTTAGAGAGTGTCAACTCTTATTTCAAAGACTTCTGCAGAGCATTTCATCAGAGCAAGAAACTCGTGTATTAAATTTCTTGTGAACTTCAATCAAATGTTGTTTAGTTTATTAATTACTGTATTATAGGAACATTGTAAAGATATATTATATTGATCATTCTTTAGTCTAACATTTTTTAAATATCGTGTGTTTGATATATTTATAAGTCCCACATTTTTTGTAGACCAAAACCTTGTAGCCCATAACTCAATGGTGACACCTTGCCCCTAACTGTTATAATCCAGGGTTTTTAATTACTGTAAAAGCATTTAATTCAATGGGACCAAATTTTGTGGATTTGGTGAAGGGTATTGGACTTAATGAAAAATGGCAAGGTCAAAATTCACAGAAATCATTCAAAAATCTAACACTAGGTATAATGATTGTTTTGTTAAATCTTGACATATGCAAGTAAACTTCCAAAACCCAGTCCTATACCTGGCAGTCCTATACCTGGCAGTCCTATACCTGGCAGTCCTATACCTGGCAGTCCTATACCTGGCAGTCCTATACCTGGCAGTCCTATATAATACCTGGCAGTCCTATACCTGGCAGTCCTATACCTGGCAGTCCTATACCTGGCAGTCCTATACCTGGCAGTCCTATACCTGGCAGTCCTATACCTGGCAGTCCTATACCTGGCTGTCCTATACCTGGCAGTCCTATACCTGGCAGTCCTATACCTGGCAGTCCTATACCTGGCTGTCCTATACCTGGCAGTCCTATACCTGGCTGTCCTATACCTGGCAGTCCTATACCTGGCAGTCCTATACCTGGCAGTCCTATACCTGGCAGTCCTATACCTGGCAGTCCTATACCTGGCAGTCCTATACCTGGCAGTCCTATACCTGGCTGTCCTATACCTGGCAGTCCTATACCTGGCAGTCCTATACCTGGCAGTCCTATACCTGGCTGTCCTATACCTGGCAGTCCTATACCTGGCTGTCCTATACCTGGCAGTCCTATACCTGGCAGTCCTATACCTGGCAGTCCTATACCTGGCAGTCCTATACCTGGCTGAACTTGAAAGCAAGTATGGCAGCCACTGTGAACTTGACATATGTATTGGTATAATTATTCATTTTGGATTTAATTTCATTGTTTAGGTCATCCTCAAAATCCACAACATCAAATCCCCTATGAATATTAATGATTTAATCATTATACAGTACCAGTTTTCATTCAACATTCCACTATGTTGAAAGGTACAATGTTTTCTACAAACTTAATTGGGCCAGAAATTATGATTAATTTTAATACATTAATAATCATTCATAATTTGACAAGTTGTGAATGGTTGATATAATAATGATGTAGTATAAATTTGATATAAAACATTTGCTTCAATTAGTTAGAGATTTCTGTAGAAACATGATTTGGGTTATATCTGGAAGCCTTAATGTTATTATGAAACTATAATACTTTAATACTATAAATGGTGCATTGTGCAATAAATGAACTATTATGCAGGCCTAGGATTGATTGAAGTTGATTTTTGACAGACTTATAATGAATGAATGGACCACCTTACTCTGTTAGTGTTGTGTTAGTTTCATTGCTTGCTGTCTTATTACTGGTAACTTTCAGTCTGTATTGGTAGTAGGAACATTCAGGGTTCTGTTTTATCAAAACATTTAATGAAACCTTAAATTTACGTTCAAATTTAAATTCTTTATAACTCTTTATCAGCTACAAACTACAGTAAAATGTTGTTCAAATTTAACTATTATTCAGTCAACAAGCTCCTACATTCCACATCTGTCATAATCATGTAAGTTTTAAAGAATAATTAAGAATTTGAAATTGAACGTAAGTTTAGTGCTCTGATAAAACAGGACACTCGTGTACAACTTTGTCTTCCTCAGAGTTTTTATATACAGGCCTAAATTAGTCCATGAACTACATTTTATAGAATTTTTGCCACGACTCTCTTTATAGCATGATAAGCACATTAATTTATATTGTTCTTTTCTGTTTCAGTTTAGGTTGTCAGACCGTGTATTTACCGATTACTACCACTGAAGACTGGGCAATGTGTTAATTGCACTTTATTATATCTACTATGTATAAATATATATTTACTCTAGGCCTTTAAAATTGCTTTATTGCAATAAAACTCAAAATATAATTTATATTTTGGTTGTTTTATTTACTAAAAAGTTTTTATTGATACAAAGGTTAATTTATATTGACAGTTGATATGCTATGTAATTGGTAGAACATACTAAGTAAATTTTTAATGATTAAAAAGGGCGGAGTGTGCGAAGCAAAGGGTGTCCTGAATTGATGAATTAAAACAAGCAAATAGATTTATATTTGATTTTTATTGCAATAAGGCGATAATTAAATTCCTAACATCACATTATACCATGTATATTATTCATATTATTTGCTGACGCTGTATTTCTCAGAACTTGGACTTTATGTGGTACACCAGAATATTTAGCCCCGGAAATTATACAAAGCAAAGGTTATAACAAGGCTGTCGATTGGTGGGCTTTGGGCATTCTATTGTATGAAATGGCCGTAGGGTAAGACGGATGAAGCTTGAGTGTCGCATTGTCTCATGTACTTTAACTTATAAGTCGATTTTTTCAACCTGTCGCAGATGCTTTGACATTTAATTTGACTTGTCGGTCAACAGCTATACATAGCTTATGTTTATTTTTGTACCCTAATTCCGACAATAAATAAATTTTGACTTTGTCAATGACTATTCATTGGAAAAGTCGATGAGATAAAACAGTAGTCGCTAAATTTATAACGGTATAACAAATCATGTTGTGCAAAATTTATAGAATTTAGGGGTTCTTGTCTGGAAACAAAATGTTTAATATTTAATAAAATTATATATTTATAGCTTACAGTTACCCATGTGTGAAATAGGCTGGTCAAGTAGATGACCTGCGACAGGTCTGAAATATCGTACTATACTGATACATGTATATAATGCAAGGTTTTCTTGTCTGTAACAATGAAGTCTATGGGCTTGGCATGGTAAACAATAACAACGGTGTCATAATATGTTGTCTTAGTTTCATAGTACCTTAACAATTTGTATTTTGGTTCCAAACTTAAAAAGTGAAGTTGTGAAAAGTGTTCATTTAATACTTTGAGTGGCAAAGATTTTGTTTTTGTGCTTAGAGTTTTGATTTTTGTTTGGACTGATTGTACGACTTTATTTTTGGTGCCGTAGACATTTTTGCTTAGCGTCGTTAATCAGTGAGTGTTAAAGAACAAGAACTAGTTATACCCCACGCACAACGAGTTGTAAGGGGGGGTATACTGGATTCAGCCTGTCTGTCTGTCCGTAGACGCATTCTTGTGGACGCAACTCCTCCTACAGTTTTTGCAGCATTTCCTTCAAACTTTAACAGATGAACAACCTCAACATGTAGATGTGCTTAAAGGAAAGAATTTCCGCTGCTGCGATTTTTGTCAGAATTATGGCCCTTTGTACTTTTATGGACGATACAATTTATAGTGAACAGTTCTTGTGGACGCAACTTCTCCTACAGTTTTTGCAGCATTTCCTTCAAACTTTAACAGATGAACAACCTCAACATGTACATGTGCATAAAGGAAAGAATTTGCGTGCAACGATTTTTGCCAAGCGGGGGGTATATTAGTCTGCGGAATGGCGTCAGTTCTAGTTTCGACAGTTTTGCCTTTAACCCTTGTTATGTGTATACTGTATATTCCCGCCTATGACACAACCTGGGTTATAAGACATTGGACCGGCAAGTTGGGTTTTGTCATGACTCTCATATAAGTCAGGTTGGCTTATAAGCGGGTATGTACAGTAACAGTAATTATTGCAATTTTTGGGTAGGTGCAAAAGGATTGTAACTGCTGTCTTTTACTGTACATAGTAACAACATTTTTGTGTCAAACTTTTAATAAATTAGTTTCCTTATCACAAAATCTACTAATTAACACTGGACGTGAGCTTTAAGCCCATCAAGCATTAAAGAGATACCTATTTACATTGAATACAGTATAGTATACGTGTGTATTTGCATTAATTCTTCAAATAAGTATTAATATTAATACTTATATATTGGTACCTGAACAATACGAGAATAGAATGTTGGAATGATATTATAAGACCTCATTAGTCGCGATATTGGACATCACACCTAGGGGAATTAATCAATAGGTAGTATTTATACTCATTATTCAAAATCATAAAAACAACCAACACATAAAACTGATTAAAGGACACATGAATAGAATTATAGCGCTGATATTGTAAAAAATTAAATAGATCTATAAAAATGAATTCTATACGTTTATTGTAAATTCAAGGATGAGGGTTAAATTAAACTTTGCTAGTCTCAGGTAGGGGGCATGAAATATAAATGAATCTGAAAATAGGTATTGAAAATGTACCAATCCCATTTTGACAATTTGATATTGACACAAAAACTATTAAAACATCCATTTTAAATGCCCATCTATTGGGTTTTTAATTTACAGTAATCTAAACCTATCTGTAACAATGCAACTGTCTTATTGCGTCACGTCAATTTCTAAGTAGAATGTTCTAAGTCTACAAAAGTTCTTTTTGAGAAAAAGCGACTTTAAAGATTTTGACCTACTCGACACGTATATTAATTTTCCGAAAAGATTTTTTTTAATCAACAGTTTAACGCCAGTCTTAGTGGATGACGTTTTTCTCTCGTTAATTAAGGCCGAGTTTTCCTTTTATGCTTGGCAGTCTTCATTTTGTCGCTTTAAAACATTTACACCAGGTGTAGACAAGAGTCCTACTTACATTCCCTCGATTACTTCTATTTTTGATTATGCGGGTGTCAGACCATGGCCGGGCAGTAATTCTTTGCGCCGCACATTTCCCTGACGTCGCCATTTTTGAATGATGCGAAAACCTGAGCAGTGCCAATAAATTCATAGTTTTGCCATTAATGACATAAGCGACCTTAAATTAAGCACAAAAATGTGCGAAACTATGACGTCGACATCGGCATATTTGTTAATGCACAAATAAGAAAACTTATTAAGTTATAAGCTCTTGAATAAAAGTCGATATGGTTTTTACAAAATATAAAAGGGCATGTCCAACTCTACCCAACTTGCATTAGTTGATAAATCAAGTATAATTACTAAAATTAAGAAGGAAATGAATTTTCAATATCACTAATATGTAAAGAAATAACTAATGAATAATATGTGAAAGAATTTCTAGAAAATTATGTGTAGCGTTGAAATGGGGGACAAAGTTCGCGACTTTTGTGCAGACAACCCTCATATAGATCTTGAAAAGCGCTTTCCAACGATACCAAAAACTCTTCTTTTTTTTAAAAATGAGTTAAAACTTTCATGAAATGAGGCAACATTTGTCTCAATGTTGCTGCATGAAGCATAATGTTTAGGTGACTTTGTGCATATAGGAACACATAAAACAAAGACCTTGACATTACAGCAGTTTTGTCTCTGAGACTCGATCAATAATTTTTTTATTTAATGCTAACTGATGAGATATGGAGTTCTATCAGTGAAATAAAACCTATATCAGTCACTGGTTATCACCTACAATGTGACTGATATAAGCTCCGCCCCCTCACAGGAACTACTTTAATTTACCAAAATCTCAACCCTAAAATGTCTGTAACTTTTTTATTACTGAACGGAAACATGTCATGTGGGGGTTTTTATTCTTAGTTAGACCATTTCCAACAAGTTGGTGTATGATTTAATGCAAAATTCTCAAAAAAGTCGTTTTCACCTATTCACCATAATCCAAGATGGCGGATTTTGAAGTGAAAAATATGAATGGAATAACGTATTCATACGTAGCCTAACCACAGTGGTAATTTGGCATAAATAGTACCAGTTTTGACACCATAAAAGCATTAAATAAATAGAATATTTGTTTGTTTTGATTGAATATGGTTAATATCTCATCTTGTAGTGATAAAATTTTAATATTTTCACTCGCGCTACGCGCTCTTGAAAATATTGAATTTTATCACTACACAATGAGATATAAACCATATTAAATCAAAACAAACAAATATCCTCTATATATAGAACTGATTAAACATTTATCAAGGACTGTGAATATTACGTAACAGTTGTGAAACTCATCTTGGTTTAACCTTTTTGTTTGTGACAATGACGTCTTGTTGACACGTGATCTTCATTTGTTACAAGTCAACAATAAAAAAAAAGTCAACATAAGACATACATATTTTATGTATATACATATTTTATGTATCTATTATTCCTATTCATATTATTTGCTGCATTATCAAAGATTAACTGCGCGTTTTGACCTATTTGTATTATATAAATCTACATACAAATGTGATTAGGATTACGTATCAAACCTAATTGTTGACCGTAATAAACAGTGTAATACACGGTGTAATATACGGGTCAGGTGAGACTAAGAAGTCATAGTTAATTATTAAATCGGCTAAAAAATAAGACTTACCGGTAATAACATTATTATGGTTTTCGAAGTCATAATATGTTAATATCGGTGCAAAAGGTTACCAAACGTCAAAGACTGATTTTTTAAAACCAAAATGTTTGAGTTGTTCTAATTTTGGAGCAAAATTAAAAAATAATGAAAACTGCTGCGAGTTGTGCTGATTTTGGAGCAAGATTAAAAAATAATGAAAAATGCTGCAAAAAACTAAAAAATGTTTGTATGGCGGATGACAAGTATGTTTCTCTGTCATCAAGTGTTAAAAAAAATGTAGATGCATGCATACTGTAAGTGTTATTCTAGCTCAGACAAAATTTGCAATATGAATGAATTTGTGGTATTTCTTTGATGTACTGATAGACTAGACAAAAAAGTTTTTGGTAACATGAAAAAAAAGCCGATAGGTACTAAGGTAGGTCAGAAGTTTTTTTTGAAATTGTTCCATAATGAAAGAGCATCTGTTTTAAAATGCAAAAATATAGATCTTTCATACGCCATAGAAACATTTAAAATCCCAGCAAATTTTAGGTAAGGTTTGAATAACAGTTTACACCTTATTGCTTTCTTAAACTTTTCATGTTGATTATTAAACTTGTTAATGTAGGCCTATAATAGATTTGGAAAATAAAATGCAAAATATTACAATGTTGCAAAATAATGTTGCAAAACAAACCAGTTTTACAATCTAATAAAAATTGACCTACATTCAGACGTTATATAGCACAACCGTTTATAATAATGTTCCTTGTCATGAAATTGCTTTTCATGATGTAAGGAAAAAAGATTCTATCTTTTTGGTACTATATAAAATCTGATAACAACATAGTGCTGATAGTCTAGTTTTTGAACCATTTACCTAAGCTTACATTGAACATGTTTTACCATGGTGTTAATAGAACTTCTAGTTAAACATGTTTTGGGGGTAAGATTTACAATTAAGATTCCATGTTGTTATGTATGGGTGTCCATACAAGATGAATATCAAAGAAAAAGATTTTTTGTTTGCTTAAATATGATATATTCCTGGTATTATATATAGTACTTTGTCCTACTTTTTTTAAGGTGAATTTATTTGGGTTAAAATGAAACAGAGAATTGTCTACAGGTAGTGACGTTCTTGATTACACGTTTCATACAGTTTTGTACTCTTCTGATCTTTCATTGTAAATTGACTAAAGCTAAAGAAGCATAATAACCTCTGATGAATTAATGAAATAAAACAAGGAAATATTTATCTTGTATTTTACAAGTTTATCTTCTTCTTAAGATAAAAGTACATATAAAGCCAATGACACATTCAAACCATCCTCGTAATTCTTAGACACAAACTTTAATCTTAATAATAATCATAATAATTTTGAAAGGTTTATGTTATGCATTTATCAAATACTGGATTTGTGAAATGCTTGTTTACGTAACATTAAACAACGTATGAATGACGTTAGTGACGTCACTCAAAAATAACGCGTAAGTGATTAGTTTGAAAAGGTATGTAAGTGGATGTTTTATTGTGCTCAAATTTTTCGAAACTGTTCATATAAAAGTCTTGGCTTTCTTATGCTATAAAATAATGATTTTCATAAGTTTGTCACTAGAGAACGGCTCATATTTATTGTCATGTAATACTAATGCTGCTTATTACCAACTGTGTTCATGATTGTCTCTAGATTTTCTGGGTGACCACTTAATGTTTGATAGTGTTTTCAATATTGTGACTGTCCAGTTAGCGTACATGTATATGTATGTTATACTAACTATTGTAGCATTGCAGGGTAGTTGATATTGAAGCACAAAGGTCATTCTGTGCATTGAATGTTTGCTGCAGTTGACGCGGTACTGAATATAATGGAATCAAATTTATTATTTGACTCGTAGTATTTTAGTCTTAATTTGTTTTAGAGGTCAGTGTCCTCTTTATTTTGTCAATGACACTAGCTATGTGATCATGGCCTCCACATATGAAGTAACTTTTGTCAGTTGCATGGAAAAGGTTAATAAATAATTCCGAAAAAACCCTGACAAAACCAATTATTTAATGTACTTCATACACAATATTTTTGCAATCACTTTATTGTAAACATATTTTATGCAAAAAAGTTCTGCAAGCTTTTTATGCTTGTACATTTATGCAAGTATTGTATGCAAACATTTGATTCTGGAAGACCTTGGCTTTGTAGTTTATAATAAGGTCACATTTGGATACCAGGCATGATCAACTCAACACTGAAGTGATGGCGTCTAACTTTTACTTTATTGACAATGTATTAGTGTAATGTTATTAACCGCCTAGGCTTGCTGCTCTATGTTGTTTGTTGTTGCTACATGTGTTTGTCTGTTTGCTTCTAACAGGACTTGGACCTTGTGTGGTACACCTGAATACCTCGCCCCAGAAATTATACAGAGCAAAGGGCACAGTAAGGCTGTTGATTGGTGGTCATTAGGAATTCTTATTTTTGAAATGATCGTAGGGTAAGTTATTACACGAGCATCCCAATGTACCCTTACCATTGCCCCATATATTACCCAGTCAGCACCTGCACTTGTGTTGGAAAGGAGTCCCTGTGTCCCCTCTAGTGATGTTTCAGGTCATTTGGTCGAGGTGTCAGCCATTTTGATTTTGTTTGCATTCCCATAACTCTCCATCATTCAAAAGTCACATGATTTATGTATCACAAAACATAAGATCACATGGCATGTCACATGGTTCATATATCACACACCATCAAGGTCACATGGCATGTCATGTGATACATTTTCACAAACATTCATATATTTGTCATTATGTAACCATCCAAGATGAGTTGGCGTTGTTGACTTGTATGTTGATATGTACATCATGTGTTATGTTTGGTGCCACACCGTATGTAGTTGTTCCACCTTTCTACAGATGCCCTACCATATTTAGAATGTTCCACCTGATGCCATACCTTGTGTAATGTGACCCATCTGTTTTGGAATGAACCATTTTAATTGGTTTGATTGACCTAGCCAAGGAATATTGTCCTGACTCAAGATATCAACAGCGTCTCATCCTAATACTTTAAGTAAGCCCCCACCTTATGTAGGATGTCCCACATCTTGTATTGGAAGGACCTGATTCACTGAATGTCATGGTTAAAGGATGATCTATCTTGAGTGAGTGACAGACCTGTGAAAGGATGTCTATTGCTTGGAAAGGTTACCCTACATTGTTTATCGAGTCAGACAGCTACATTTGATGTAGCCAATGTGTTCTGCCATGCTTAGGGTAGTCCACCTTACCATCAAGCTATTGACATAAAACCCCCAGGTCCCGATCTCCCTAAGCATCTCAATCTGATGAAGATCTCATCTCAAATATTGGCATGTGTCTTTATTTTAATTTCAATGCAATGCTGGACTCAAAATTAGCACCACTAAACAGGAATGTTATTTTGAGTAGATCACAATAAAACTTGGAAGAGCTGGAGCATCAGATTTATCTCTAATTCCGACTCTGATTTTAGCAAAATCTCAATTTGAGTTGAGATTTCTACTTGAGATGCTTCAGGAGATCGGGGCCTGGACATATTCAATTACTTTGATGGCATATTAAGAAGGACATTCACCATCTTGCCTAGTCTTGTATTTGCATGCTGCATTACTGTATACTGTCAAATCATGGTGTTTCTTCATAGTATTAGAGCCATTTACATAATTAATCATGTGATGTGTATGTTTGTGTGTTTGTATCGCATCTGCATATCAACCTTTGTGTACATTATATGTATGTCATTACATTTCCTGCAAGGAATTGCAGTGTAGTTTGTTTTAGTTCCTATACTTATTTTACAATATGAAATCTGAAACAAGCATGACTTTTAATCACCTTTGACATCAGTGCTCTTTAAATAACATATTTTTAATTGGAGTTGAGAGTCAAACGTGGACCATTGTGTCCTCTTCAGTTGCTGGCAGAAATGCAAATGATTATCAGACTAGGTTTCATGCACCAAGCATATTTCAATGTTCTGTGGTCTCTCCTGGCTGACCTGACTGACCAGATACATGGATTATTATAAATGATACTGACTGTAATGTAACTTGTACATGTATCAATATAATCAACATTCCCTTGATGAATCTGCTGGTGCCTACCACTGATTTGCATATCTAATTTTGATACATATTGGTGATGGAGAAGACATCCAATTACGTCTCAATAATCAACATCTGTTCAAATCCTTCATAATCATATGGGAGGGGGGGGGGGAATAATGCTTGAATGTGTATCAAATGTAGGTTTTGTTTATTTTGTGGAAGAACTGGACCACTTATGAAATGGAATCCCCATATAAATACATCACATATATATATAAGTTGACTTCATAATAAACTGTTTGAAACAGAGAATTCCCCTTGAATGATTTTATAATAAACTGCAGTCTACAAAGTACAAACTGCTGATCAAGCAATTTGTTCCCCCCTCAAAGTTCTAACAACTACCTGTCTCCTAAAACAGTTCTGCTGTCTTAGTAAGGTGTCTACACTTGATGAAAGAGTAAATATCTGGTAAATAACTGTCCAGAAATACTATATGAGAACATAGATAGAATATTCATAGTAAGAAAGAGGAAAATTGGTTATATCCGCATATACTGGTTAGGTCAACTGTTGCTGCCGGTAATAGCACTCTGAGAAATTAGCACTCCGAGAAATAAGCACTTCGAGAAATTAGGACTCTGAGAAATTAGCACTCTGAAAAATTAGCACTCTGAGAAATTAGCACTTCGAGAAATTAGGACTCTGAGAAATAAGCACTTCGAGAAATTAGGACTCTGACCGAGAAATTAGGACTCCGAGAAATTAGCACTTCGAGAAATTAGGACTCTGAGAAATTAGCACTCCAAGAAATTAGCACTCCAAGAAATTAGGACTTTTTTGTGTAACATCAATTCAAGCCTGGCTACGCCCCTGCATGTAATATATCAGTGAGTCTAACTCTAAAATATCAGACCTCAGATCAAATGACAAACACCTGGATGTGATCATAATCAGTAATGTGTTGATTTAATTAAGCAGATGCACCATCAGTTGCAAAACATAGTAACATGCAAGCCTTTCATTGGTATTTTAGAAGTGCGGTTGCTTGATGGGTACCCTTGGCCGCAACATACTGTTAAGTTATTATAATACCCCCTCAGATACGAAGTATATGGGGGCTATATTGGAGTCATGCTATAATGGCCAACCTTGGCCTGTTAGTTGGTTTGTGGTTGGTCCTTGCATAGTTGTCCTGTGCTATTTCTCTGTAACCATTGGTTAGATTTAAACACTGTTCTGGTAAAGTTCCCTTACTTAGCTCTCTGCTGATATGTGGCGGCTTTTAAAATCTCCCTATACAGTGTATTTGCAATGTTGTTAACCCAAAATGTCGTAGTTAAATTGATACTGGTTATTTGCGCAACCTTTATTGAGTTGGTTGCGATAGCCGTGTGTTCTAATAATTTCGTACTTAGCATTGCTAAGGGATGGCTCCATATAGTATCTGGTCTGAATCTGACTATAGGTGTAAACTGTTATTTAGATTATAAGTTCCAGAACTGGTTTGCCCAATGTCAGGATACTGTTTCTGAATGGTTAGTCTCCATAAATTATGAATAAAATAGTAATATAGTGTCAGTTGAACATGTAAGCAGTCGGTTGGACTTTGAAGTCGACATGGAACAAAAACAGTTATGTTTGATCAGCTTTTGTTGAACTGACAGTGTATTGTGGATGTTGTATTAATTATGTCTGAGCCTATTGTCATCATGCAACTAGAGTGTTACAGATTGAAAATCAAATCATTGGAAATAGCATTAGGCTATGATTGGCAAAGATAACATGTGGCAATAAATTCTTAATGGTTCCGTTCCTATTGCTCACATGCTTGATTAGTTTGGAGTTTTCTGATTTAAATATAATCAAATTAAATCTGTGATGAAATTATTTTCAAATATTTGGGCCCGTTACTCTTGAGTTTGCTATAACATTCATCATTGGATATTGCCCAGCCTAATTTTTATGAATTATCAAAAGTGACTGAGAATTATACATGTATATCATTTGTTCTTTAAGTAATTATATAATAATCTTTATTAGCTTGGATCATCGTTGATTAAATGATATCACAGTATAAGATGGAAATTTGTTGTTGGAGTAAAATTATAACTTAAAAATAATTTAAGTAGATTTCTATGAACGTTATATTAAATGATCTGTAATTTTGTAAGGATTTGTTTATAAGTAATTATTCTTATTTAAGCATTTTTATTCAGACGTAAAGATGTTCTCACTTTTGTCTTGTGGTGTATTTCTATAGTTTCTTCTCTTGATTTTTCAGATTTCCTCCATTTTTTGATGATCAACCGTTTGGTATTTATGAAAAAATTTTGGCAGGGAAAATTGACTGGCCGAGACATTTGGATCCAGTCGTCAAGTGAGTATATAAAATTGTTGCTATGGAGACTATACTCCTTGACAACGATCAGTTTGAAATAATATTCACAGACATATGTTCCTTGTGTTTGCTAGATATCTGTGATTAACATGAAGATAAGGTCATTCAGAGAGATTGGTATGCTTCCTGTGTTACTAGATACCAGTTTATACCCTTATCAAGGGAGATCACTCTTGATATTTGTCTCTAAAAGCTGCACTTGAGGTTTGTACAAATTCTAGCTCATCTTAATCGGGATGATAAAGATAGTCTGTCTATACAGACTCTATGTTTTAGATGTTTATAGGACTCTTGTTTCATGAAATTATCTCCCTTTGCTTGTTTCATGAAATTATCTCCCTTTGCTTGTTTCATGAAATTATCTCCCTTTGCTTGTTTCATGAAATTATCTCCCTTTGTATCCTCAAACATGGTCATCAAGCCAATAATACAATCTAGCTAAATATTAAAAACACTAGCATAGGGTGTTTGGAGTTAAGGATTAAAGGTTCAGAAAGATAATGAAAAATTGGACAGGGAAGGCAGCACTCAACTGAAACTGGCTCCATGGTTAAGTTGAGTGCTGCCTTACCTGTCTGATTTTGTATTATCTTTTTGTATGTTGGCATCATAAACAGACGGTGTGGTTTATTTACGACCTAATACTTATGTACTTCTGTTCCACTATAAATATATATCAAACAACATGTGAGTTCCACTTCAGACCTTTATATATATAACACATCCTGGTTGTATTTGGCACAAATCACTCAGTACAGTAAGCTAATCCAGGTATCACAGTCAGGGTATCGGCTGTAACCATACGCCTAATCCACCAGGAAAACAACTGCTGGTTGTTGATAATACTAGGTCTGTTCTATGCATTAAATCTAGTAATTATAACATGTGGTAGAATCCAACATGGCCGACAGTGAAATAATGGATGCATAACAAGTGGGCGTATGTTTTGTAATACCATCATGTCTCCTTGGGATAGAAGTCTATTATGCTGTGTAAGCAGTCTGGAAGTTGCAGTTTTATGTTAATGTACATTACTTGACTTAAAGATAAGTACAACCAATCATATCACACCATATTAAACTCTTGGTCAGTAACAGGCGATATGATTGGCTATCCTTATTCTCCTATTAAATAAGATCAGTAATGAATACCACCCCTTGATATCACAAATTAAGTTTGTTCACTCTTCTTCTCCTTCATCCAATTGCCAGATATCAATGAAACTTTCACATGAATGGTTGGTACCAAACCTTAGTTGTGCAAATTGTCAGGAACGTCAGGTCAGATGATCATGAGTTATGGCCCTTTGTTAAATGGTCAAAAATGGGCTAAAAAAATATGCTCGTCCACAGTTGTTTTTCCCCAATTTTGGTTGGCTTTCAATGAAAACTTCACATGAATAGTTCGTACCAAGTCTATAGTTTCACTTTTTTCAGGTTTTTTTTGTTAGATGAATCTAGGCAGAGTTATGGCCCTTTTAATGGTAAAAATAAATTTGATTGAGCTTGTTTTCCTTAACAAATCGGATTTCAATGAATTTCAAAGAATAGTTGCATGTTCCTCTTCACCCATCACTCTTTAAAAGTGTCAATTTCAATTCAGTGTTATAGCACCTTCTTATGTCACTAATTCTCTTTTTTGGGGATGACTTAGAAAAAAGGTTTTGAAGTTGGATATTTAACCAAATAACTGGATTGGACATTAATTTCCTAATCCTCTTCATTAGTGTAATTTAACTACACTGCTTGTCTTTACTTCAAGGCTTTCAATTCAATATGCAGAAACTATTATGATTATGCACGAGTTGTTCTATAAAAAGAAATCTAAAAGGTGGATAATGTAGGAATTACTCTCAGAATTTGATCTAATCGTAAGAAATTTGTAATCATGTATTGAGGATCAAGTTATTATGCTCAAATCAAACTTGGATTATCGGTGATCGCCGTCTTTCATTCATGAACCAAGGCGGAAATATTTCCTATCCTCTCAATTATTACACAACAAGTGTTCTAAATATAGATTTAACTTTTAATGTAATGTTTTAATCTGTTAATCATCATGAGATTAGCACCTTTCTCAATGTGAGTGAAATAAAACCGTACATAATTATGGTTTTATGGTTTTGTACAAGTTCCAATTTTTATGAATTTGAAATTTAATAGGCATGAAAACGCTATGTCATAATGTTATTTATATAAAAGAGTAGTGAATTAATTTCAACTAGTTTCAGTAAGTGTGATATATCGAGATCTAAGATGTATGGTAGTAATTGTGCTGAGATTAAACCATTCATTTTATGCTCTCCAGACAAATACTCTGATTTATGGTAATAAGAAAGGGATTTCACTGTTACAAAACAGTAAAAATATAACTGTGGTAATTTCACAATAATTCTTACTGCTGTTCTTTAATGAGTTCTTTTACTTTATAACTTACAAATTGATGCAATTTAATTATATAATATTATATATATTGCTGGCTTAGAATTAGAAGGTCGTAAGTACAAAAATCAATAATTTGAGAAAACAAGAAAAAACTGTCTGAAAACTACTCTTTACTTATGGAAAAACAAGCTTTTTAAACTTCAATAGGGTCAACATGACCACTTCTGATTTTCATGAAAATAGGCTTATAAGAAGCGCCTTAATATGCGGATTTCAAATATGGAGAAGTCTAAAAAGGTCGTAAGTAGTACTTACGACCCTCTTATACTAAGCCAGCGATATACTTGTACCATTTTCTAGATTGGCAAGTATATCACCCTCCCCCCCTGAATTCTTAAGTTCTATAAGAATGACATTGTATATACCAGTATACATAATTATGTTAAAGTTTCTGTGTACTCTGTGCTCTGATCTAGATTTACCCTAATTATCATAAGTATTTAAGTGGTTTGCCATGTTATTGTTTTAAGAAATCAAGATGCTATCAATTTTATACCTTTATATAATGTCGAGGGTTGAGCGGTAAAATATTCTATCTGAGTGCCAGTAAGGCAGCTGTTAGTTCAGTTTGTCATCTAGCCTTGTATATCTGCAACACAATCACCTCAATCTATATAATGGTTTATTGTTTTAGGGTGTAGATATTTTTTGTCTTATTTTTGGATTGACGGTTTTGATAAAAATCTAGCTTCAGCCATTTTACATATTGTCACCTTAATGTTTAAGAAGTAGGTTATCATGATACTATGTCATGTCAGACTGTAGTACCCGCGTGCAATATTATTATGGCAGCCATATGTTCTTTCTTGCTACTTTTGTTAAAAGTATTGTTAAAGCTGTGGCGTAATTATTGTTAAGTTCTCTAGGTGTAATAATATGGAAAGATATTTTATATACTTGTACAATGTCGTACATGTATAATATTTGTTAGTATATTTACTTCATGCTTCTTTTTGTTCTAGATTTTATTTGACTGAGCAAAGGGAGATAATTTCATGAAACAAAGAGTATGTACATAAGTTGTCTCCCATAACATCTAAAACTAGGGGTCTGTATGCAGTGCAATTTGTATATTTGCCCCATCTGTCTGTCTATCCTCAGGCTGCTTTGCCTCCAAGACCCCTTACTAAAAGGTGCATGGCCCCTTTTGGAACTTATCACATGATCAGTCTGTAGACAAAATTTGTTTGCGTTAGATTATTTTTCGTTAACCATTGGTCGATTTTAATGAAATTTCACAAGACTGGTTAGTACCAAGCATACTTGTGGATATCAGAGGCAAGTAATGCTCGAATAATTTTTCTAGTTATTTTATGTTATTGCAGTTTGAATTTCCATTGATAGTTTTGTTTGACTTACAGAGATCTCATCAAGAAGTTACTTGTTCCTGATCGAACTAAACGACTCGGAAACATGAAGGTATGGAAACAATAAATACTACAAGTACATCTACATTATGTGTTATTATGAATTATTCCATTGAAGTTTGAAGTCAATTCCTTCCTGGGTTTTATTTTCTCGCACATGTTTGGGATGGGGGCATATAGGTTAGTCCTTGTCTGTCAATTAAGTCTGTCTTCTTCCAATAATGTTCCAGGCCCACTGTGGGGCATTGTCAAACAATGTGTCAGCTATTTACAAGATGAATGTGAGGCTCAAACAAGTGCAGGATTAAAATGGTAAAATCAATGCATCTCTGTGAATTTTTACAGTTGTTTGATGATGCCCAACCTGAATGCCTCAATGGTGAAGGCTCCATCTTTCTGATATCATTAGTTATCAATTCAACTGAGGACACATGGCTGGCTTAGATACCAGACCTTATAAGACTCATATATATTTGAAGTCTGCATCACAATGCACTTCTTATGCATCTATTTTCATGAAATTCGGAACAGGTCATGTTAAGAGTAGTTTTCAGACGTTTTTTCTTGTTTTCTCAAAATAGCATTTTTGTAATTACGCCAGCGACATGGTCATTATCATTACAAGAATCATTCAGTATTATTTTCATTACGAGTTGTCAGTTTTATCTGATGGAATTAACCTTTGATTTCTATTTCTGTAACAGATTATGTTATTTAGAGGTGTGATACCTGATAATGTGATTTATAGGTGTGTTACCTGATTATATGTTGTATGTAGGTGGGCTACATGGTTGTTATGTAACATTAAATCACAGCTACAAAAAGTACATTATTCTG
This sequence comes from Spisula solida, assembly GCA_947247005.1. NCBI lineage: Eukaryota > Metazoa > Mollusca > Bivalvia > Venerida > Mactridae > Spisula > Spisula solida. The sequence continues at coordinate 41,248,817 of OX365956.1, forward strand.
TCTTTACGTGACATGATATAATTTAATTACAAACTGGAGGCTGTAAGGATACTATTTTTGCCCTTTGATACATAATAATTAAAGAATAAAATCATCTGGTTGCGATTAAAGGAAGAGATTTGGAGATAGGGAATTAACTCGTGTTTCACAAACCAGAGTTAGTATGGCATATGTCGGTGCTATACACTGGGTACTTTAAAGAAACATTAAAGCCATCTATACGGTGAAAGCTTGGGTATTACACCAGGATTTCTTGTATCACACTACTGTTCCTTTTGGTCATGATAAAGGGAAGAAATTTGAAATCGATAGGTAGTCTCGCATTTGTAGGTGCTATGCACTGAGTGCTTTAAAGAAACAAGCCATCTATTCGGTGAAAGCTTGGGTATTACACCCGGATTTCTTGTATCACACAATAATTACTTTCTAAGACTTTCCTCGAAGTTGGCGGCCATTATTGGCCAATCTGGCTGAAAGAAAACAAATGACTATACACCTACAATTGTCTAAATCGATTGTACAGTACAACCTTTGTAAAGCAACACCCTTTGGGGTCTGCAAATATTGGCCATTGTGTGAAGGTTGTTGCTCTACAGAGGTGAAATATAGAGTAAATATTGCCTAAGGTAAATTTTGAAGTATTTGTTGTAGAGGGTCGCTCTGTAGAGGTTGTACTACATATTTTGTTCCATGGTTTTATGTTTTACTTCTATATTTATAGAATGGTGCTGAAGACGTCAAGAAACATAAATGGTTCAAATCCATAGACTGGGATGATGTCCTGGCCAAAAAATTAACTGTAAGTATGCATTATATCACCAGTAGGCCTACACTATGTGAAATGTGTGGTGATTTTGTACTGTTACAGTGAGTCTAGAATACCACAGAGGTATAGCTTAAACAAATTGACCTGGTCCTTGACCTTTCCTGTAAAATCTTTATTAAGCTTCTTGTACAGAATAAATCAGTTTTCATGAGAAAGGCGTGCCTTGTCGGTGATTTAGATTAGTCTTTTATAAAAAAAGTTATCATTTTTCAAGGGCCACTTTCAGCCAGTCAGCCACCCCTCGACATTTTAACTTCCCCTCATTTGGCTACATGTATGTAAGGAAATCTGCGTTTTAGTCTCCCTGGGGAGACTTTTTCTCTCCTGGTTTTATGTGTAGCCATTATCGAGATGTGGTGCCTAGGAATATTGATTGACGAACATATACAGACACCACCCTCACATGTACCAATTCATACCTTGGTTGAGTGGAGCAATGTGGATTATTCTTTCTCAGAGAAATTTAAATGTGCTGCAGATGGGGATCGAACCCAGGACCTCTCGATCCATAAGTGAGCGCCTTACCTCTATCCCACCGCTCCCCTACTGTTTATAATTCTGATAATGATTTTAGTAAACCTTGTTTGTATTTCGTTTTGACATTAGCTCATGAAAACAAGGGCAGAAATAAGATTATAAACAAGAAATCAACTGTTAAATTACGCAAATAGAAGGTTAAAGGACCAGGTTAATTTGTTCACACTTTACTAGAATATCACAATGGTAATTAGTTTTAACCTCAACTTCACAAATATTTCCAAGGATAGAAATGAAATTTGTTTGTTTGGTGTAACTTCACCTACATAAAACAATTTTAGCTGTAAAAAATAAATTGTTATAAAATAAATATTCCACTTAATGTTTGCTCTAGTTTGAGTAAATGCCGAACAATAATCATTTTATCAAGACATAGCTGGCTTAAAATGAGAAGGTCGTATCTACTACTTACGACCTTATAAGACTCATGCATATTGGAAATCTGCATCTCAAGGCCCTTCTTATGAGCCTACTTTCATGAAAATCGGAAGTTGTCATGTTGACCAAACTGAAGTTGAAAAAGCTTGTTTTTCCAAAAGTAAATAGTAGATTTCAGACAGTTTTTTCTTGTTTTCTCAAAATATTGATTTTGTACTTACAGCCTTCTCATTCTAAGCCAGCGATATGTATTTATAGTTCTTGAACATTTAGAGTTGGAAAGAAATCTATGTTGAAATTGTGTGAATTTATTTTCAATTCAAGTGGTGAAAGTGATACTATACTATTTTCTCCTTTATTTATAAGCTCTTAGGATAATTTTGATTTTACTCATAAAATTACTCTCAAATATAATGAGTGAATTGTTTTAATGAATGTACACTTAATTGTTCTATGATTTGTAATGATTATGGCGTGATACTGTTAGTGTTTAAATATTTGAATTATGTTAAGCTGTTAAGGGCAGGAATAACCTGGGTACATTTCCATTATTAATTCAACCTTATAAAATGTGAAACATATGAGCCAGGAAAACCTGCTATTTTGACAAAAATATTTATTTTGAAATTTTCCATAGCTTGAAAGAATAATCTTAATGAAGCAAAATATCTTGCTTTTTAAGGAAGTTACAGCTGTTTTTGTAGTGTCCCCTTTCGGAGCTTTTTTGTATGACGTCGCAAACGTTATTCAAACGTTAATTGACGTAACTATAACACGTAATTCACAATTACACCATTTGATCAATTATTGACATAAATTGTTCAAAATGGTATCACATTTTAGCAGTATCTTTTAAATTTTAAAATATTTATCAAAATCAAAATTGTTCGCATTCAGAGAAAGGCTACTATTGTTTTAAACAACTAACTTCTTGTTTTTAGCTCACCTGTCACAAAGTGACAGAGTGAGCTTTTGTGATCACACTTCGTCCGTCGTCCGTCCGTCCGTCCGTCAGTCCGTCTGTCCGTCCGTCTGTCCGTCCGTCCGTCCGTCAACAATTGGGTTGTGTCCTCTCTAGAGGTCACAATTTTGGCCTAATCTTTATGGAACTTGGTCACAATGATCATCTCAACAAAATCTAGGTCAAGTTCGATATTGGGTCATCTGAGGTCAAAAACTAGCTCACTAGGTCAAATTATAGAAAAAACCTTGTTTTAGACCTTTCAACATGTAGTCTTCATGGTCACTTAACTCTCTGCTGTAACTCTCTACTCTCTATACATACAATAAACTTTCATCAACCAATGAATATGTGTATCAGGGTTCAAAGCAGTTTTGTAAAGGTCAAATATCAAAATATTCTAGTATTCTATAGCAGGGTGTGAATTGTAATGGTTAAGTGGAAATCAAAGCGCTGTAGGGAGCGTAGACATTTTCCTGAGGGTCGTGGGTTCAAACCCTACTGGAACCATAATTTTTTTTTTTTTTTTTGAGTGTTTAGGTATTGTTTTGTCTGTAAAGCATTTATTTGTACATTTTCCTGATGGTCGTGGGTTCAACCCCCACTGGAACCATAATTTTTTTTTTTTTTTTTTTTTTTTTTAGTGTTTAGGTATTGTTTTGTCTGTAAAGCATTTATTTGTACATTTTCCTGATGGTCGTGGGTTCAACCCCCACTGGAACCATAATTTTTTTTTTTTAATTTTTTTTTTTAAATGTTTAGGTATTGTTTTGTCTTTATAACATGTATTTGTACATTTTCCTGATGGTCGTGGGTTCAACCCCCACTGGAACCATAATTTTTATTTTTTTCAGTGTTTAGGTATTGTTTTGTCTTTGTAGCATGTATTTGTACATTTTCCTGATGGTCGTGGGTTCAACCCCCACTGGAACCATAATTTTTATTTTTTTATTTTTATTTTTTTAAGTGTTTAGGTATTGTTTTGTCTTTATAGCATGTATTTGTACATTTTCCTGATGGTCGTGGGTTGAACCCCCACTGGAACCATAATTTTTAATTTTTATTTTTTTAAGTGTTTAGGTATTGTTTTATCTTTATAGCATGTATTTGTACAGTTATATGGAGGAAAAATATTCCAAAATATTTTGTTTAAAATAAAGGTCAAATCATAGAAAAACCTTGTGTAGTCAGTCACCAGAGGTTACAATTTCAACTAAATCTTTATGAAACTTTGTCACAATGATCCTGTCAACAAAATCTAGGCCAAATTGGGTCATCTGGCGTCAAAAACAAGGTCACAATGTCAATTGACATTTTCCTGAGGGTCGTGGGTTCAAACCCCACTGGAACCATAATTATTTTTTTAAGTGTTAAGGTATTGTTCTGTCTTTATAGCATGTATTTGTACAGTTATATGGAGGAAATATTTTGTTTAAATTATAGGTCAGATCATAGAAAAACCCTGTGTAGTCACCAGAGGTTACAATTTCGACTTAATCTTTATGAAATTTGGTCCTAATAATCATCTCAACACAATCTAGGTTAAGTTTGATATTAATTAAGTCATCTGGGGTCAAACGCTAGGTCACATGGTCAAATCATACAAAAACTTGCAATAGAGGCTGAATTTCCTTAAATTTTATTCAGAAAATGTGTAGGATCACCATAGGGGTGTGCATGCACTAGTACGACAGGTGAGCGACCTATGGCCCTTTGGGCCCTCTTGTTCTCACTATGAGTGCTTTTTCGAAATAGGTCACCATAGAAACAAAGTATGTGATTTCGACATAATTCATGGGAAAATTTAAAGCTAAGGTATATAATAGTACTATATGATTAAACTACATAAAATAGAATCAATGGATATGTATTTTTTCTTATATTTTTCTTATATAAGAGCTTTTACAAACCTTGTTACGTAATGGTAATTACATAATGTCATTATAGCAGGTTTTCCTAGAGACTGGCTCATATGTAAGCAGTCAGTTGTGCTGTAACTTAGGTGGTAGGTGGTATTGTTGATAGGTGGTATTTACATGCCTGTGATTAACATGAAGTTTTGCTGTTTGTTGCACTGATTATTGACCTGAAAATAAACATTTCATGGGTGCAAGTTTCAAATTCTGAAAACCTGAAAATCTCGAAAACGTGTCAATTTATGTAGGGAAAATAAAGAAAAACTGACGTTAAAAATCTGAAATCATAATAAAACTTGCATCCATGTTCTTTGCCTATCTACACCTTTATCAAAACTTCATCATGAGTTGTTGAGACCATGTCCTCAATAAAATCTCTGTAACATTGAACTTAAGCTTTGTGTCCAAGCTCAGGAAGCTTTTAAGGTTAAAAAGGTGAATATTTTATTCATTTTATTGTTGTTATTCCTAATTATTTACATCTTACTATTTAAGCATTAAAATATCTAGACATGCTGTCTATGGAAAGGAATATTAGGCCAAAATAAATAAATTGCTAGATTATTGGCCCAATTTTTTTTTAAAAAGGGAGGAGTGAGGATTTTTTGTTTTTATTCAGAAAAAATATTAATCATGATTTGATCAGGTTGTTAATGCGACCAATGTCCTTTCCGTTAATAGTTTTAATACATTTTAACAGTCTAATAAATGATTTTTAATTCTAACATAGCACGTGGGATGTGCCTTCTTTGCGTATATTGAGCTGCCCATATTTTATTACCGCGATAAAATATAGCTGATTGATGACGTCACATTTAACGTCATATACTATGACAAATGGCGTAACGATGACGGTAACGTTCCTTGGAAAGAAAATAGTTTGACGTCAACCTGTCTTGTTGTGCTATAAATGGCAGAGCATTGGTGATGTTAGAATCGAAATAATAAATAGGAGCTGTGCTTTGTTGTGTTATAAAATATAGGCACTCGTTTGAATGCATACATTAAATCACCCGGCTACGCACGCGTGATTTAATTACTACGCATCCAAACATGTGCCTATATTTTATTACGCAACAAAACATAGCTACGTATTCATTATTTCTTAAATAAAATAAAAAAAATTTAGCAACATATATGATTGGAGACATATGGGGATAAGAATTCAGGAATTTAATTGTTTTGGACTGAAAAAACATTAATATTGACCGTATTAAACTTTGTCTATCAGTTCATACAGTTCATAAACTGTTTCATGATTTTTGTTTTTTAATCTTTTTGTTTACATTTTTTAATCTTTTTGTCTACACAATTCACAGATTTATTTAAATTCCTAATTAAAGTATATAAGGCCAATAAAAAAAATCTATGGTGGTATGTGTTTCTGGCAATGATACCTTTTGAGGTTTCGAAGCAAATCATTTCAATTCAATTCCAGTACATTTACTTTATTATCATACTCAAAGTAATTCGAAATTCATCATAGTGTATACACAAAACTGTTATAATTATATAAGCAACAGAATTCAGAATATTGTGAAAATGTTTATTCTTTGATATGTGTCATTTCAGATACCCCACATTTGTTTTCTATATTTCTATTTGCTACGACATAATGTTATCTATTATTCTCCTTTGATATATTATCAACAAATTAATTCTAATTAATGATATTTACATGATTGCATATTATCTTGAATTGTGTATTGTTGTTGAATTTTTATGTTTGTTCCTTAAATTATTTGGTAATTGTTTCATTTGATCATTCTTCCATTCATTTGTTGGTTCGTTTGTTTATTTGTTGGTTGGTTCGTTCGTTCTTTCGTTCGTTCATTCACGCATTCATTCATTCATTCATTCATTCATTCATTCATTCATTCGTTCATTCATCTATAATTGATTCCTGTTTCGTAGATTAGTTCATTTACCTAATTTTTTGTTTTAATTATTTGTTCATAAATCATTGACACTTCATTTGGTCATTTATTTGTGGATCTGTTGTTGTTGTTAATTTGTTTGTACAAACATCAAGTGTTACATTGTATAAAGCCATTCTTTGTGTCTATGTATAAAAAAATTTATTTGTACATATGCAATGTTTATAAATGCATATATATCTCTGGCTTAGAATGAGAAGGTTGTAAGTGCTACTAACGACCTTATAAGACTCATACATATTTGAAATCTGCATCACACGGCACTTCTTATGAGGCTATTTCCATAAAAATCGGAAGTGGTCTTGTTGACTGAACTGAAGTTGAAAAAGCTTGTTTTTGCATAAGAGTAGTTTTTTCTTGTTTTCTCAAAATAGCGTTTGTTTTTGTTCTTCCGACCTTCTCATTCTTAGCCAGCGATATTTGTATGTGGTTCTGTCTTCTTTCTATCATAAATGTATACATGTTTCTCGCACTGTTCCTCGTCTGTCTCATTTGTTCAGTTATTCGTTCTGTCGTTCATTTGATCTATGGTTTTCTTTCAGCCTCCAATTAAACCGGAGGTTATGTACGCCGGAGATATTTCTAATTATAGCCACTGTGCAGTGAGTAAAAACTGGTCTATCACAGTTACTTCCCTTTGTCATGCATTTATGTATTTATTACCTCCCCTTATCGCTTCTTTGGGAATGTGGTCATAGCAAATGCTAGTTTAGCAAATAACTGTACATGTACTTAGATTTTAGAATTATTTCTCATATTAACCAAGATTCAGATTTCAGAGATTTAAACCCCACTCCCGGATTTAGTACTGACCATTCTGTTTATTCTTTACTTTAATATTAAAACTGATATTTTCAGAAAAAACAGAGTGTTAAACGCTCATTATTATTTAACTTTTAACTGTCTGCTTTCCTTTTCTTGCCACTCTGTTCTATTATTGCTGCTATTTGGCTTGTCTTCTAATTCTTTGGTGACTGAGCGCTTAAAATGTAACAATACAATAACATTTACATGTTTTTAACCTTATCCTTAGGTTAAACACCACTAAAATGTTACGCAATTCCAAAGCTTTATTAGACTATTTTTTATAGTACTCATGCCTTTTATGGTAATATCAGAGAAACTAACTGGTTTTATGTTCTTGAATTCTGAAATCATGTTAACTCTTCTATGAATGCTGATAACATTGTGAATACTGATTATTCAAAACTGTGTATATACTTTTTTTTGTGCTCCATCAAGGAGTAAGCTGTAAGCTAGGACATGCATCTGTCCGGCAACAATGTCTGTGCTTCTTCTCCACAAAACAGACCCAACTAGCTCAATTGGTTGAGAGAGCTTGAAAGTTTGGTTTCCCATTTTGGACTCAGGTGACACTCTTACATGACATAATTATAAACTGCTCTGTTGAAGAGCAATTAAGTTATTACTGGCCGATTATTAATTACACGAAAACTGATTAAGGCAATTGTCTGTAATGTACGACAGAAATTAAGTTAAATGAGGTGTTAAAAGTCTTCTAACTTGACAGAAACACACTTCCATTCATTGAACGCTTTTCCCTATGATCTTCAAACTTTACATGAAGGTTGGTTATCAACAGAAGATGACCCTATTTATTTTGAGGTAAGTAGGTCAAAGTCACTATGACGTTTACCATTTCTGACTATTGGGCTGCCGTGGAGGCATTCATGTTTTACAAACATCTCTTGTCAAACTTGGCAAGAAGCTTCAGTACAGCAAGGAATCATGTGCAATATGTGAGCATGTTATACTTGTTGTAATGTTGATCAGTGAGCATCTATCAGTTATGCTCCTAATCTCATGTTTTATTGGATTGTGTTTACTGTCTGTCCACCTGTCAGTATGTTTGTCAGTTAAAATGTTCAATGTTTGGACGAATATTTCGCAATCTTAGCTGAAAACCTTCATGTGACTCCAGGAATAGTTGCTATGGTAACTGTTGCCAACATTAACAGTTCATGCATCATCAATGTATGTGAAATCTGACGTTTACTGATGTTTCGTAAGGGAATGTAATTATGTCATATATTCCTTTGCTCCGTCCAAAGGGTAAATCTGCAGGCAAATATGTACATTTTTCTTTGTCAAACCCTACGCTAATAATTGTCTTATTAAATATACAAGATGGCATTTAGTTTGTTCATCTATAAGATTAACTATGATTGCTTCATGTCAGTTCAGGTGCTGGGAATAAATTACTGTACAGTCGTAAGCTTCTCACTAGTCTTCTCAAGTCAGCAGCCATTGTTGACACTTAAAGCTTGGGCCTACTAGCTATTGTTTTCCTATTTGGTTCACAAATTCTTACCTTAACAACAAGCTATGTACCAGCCAGTATGGTTTGGACTGTTCTCCAAGTCTTACTGAAGCTGAGGGTCACTTGTGGGTTTACTTACTGACAAGTCATGAAGGATGCATATGATCAAATTTCAACCTTAGGCTATATGGTGCCCCTTTGGGAACAGAAATCTCATAGCGGCCCTGATGATGTATGATGGAATTACCTGCAGGTTCTATAGGGCCTGTAAGCTACCTCGGAGCTCCATAGTCGATGACAATCATATAACATGGCTTACACCCGTATCAGGATAGCTGATAACTTCTGTATATATTGCCAATCAGGATTATAATATTCTTTTAACACGCATGTTAGTAAAAAAGTAATGAAATATTAAACAATCTATGTGGTCACTTTGTCTTATGCTTTGGGCAACAATAATCGCATGACATATGTAAATGGTTATGGTTCGGGACAGTGTTATGTTAACTTACTGGTAATATAAATGTTAGATGCACATGTTATGTATGTTAACTGTTCAGCATCTTTGCTTGGCATTTCTTACATCTTTCCAGTTGCATATCTCTTTAACAATTAACAATTATTTCTATGATACTTTGTAAATGTTATTGAAACTCTGGTTTGTATACATATGGAGAAAAATATGTCACAAGACAGCCCCTTTTTATCCAAACAGTATAATTATCCCCTTATATCGGACATCATTTTCCCTTTTAGATCAATTGCTCTTCTTTTTCTCTTCGAACCTTTCCTCTACTTTTTCCTTTCTGAACCTTCGACTTTTTCCTTTTCGAACCTTTCCTCTACTTTTTCCTTTCCGAACCTTTCCTCGACTTTCCTTTCCGAACCTTTCCTCGACTTTTTCCTTTCCGATCATTTCCTCTACTGCTTCTGTGATCCGTATATAAGCAGATCACAATTATATTTCATTCTTGTTAAAAAACCCTGACATGTTGTATTGATAAATGGCTTTCTGATAGCTCAGTGGTCGAGTGTCTGCTTTAAGTGTGTAAGTTCGGGCTTATATTCTGATCTTTTGGCCTTTATGCATTGCAATGAATGTACATTTACCAGAGAAAAACGAAAACGGCCAAGCTTTCACGATTGTTCGGGTCGGTATTGTCTGTCACCTACATGTATATATGGTTTGACTTTGTACTTAGCTAGAAGCATTGTTGGTCAAGCTTTTAAATATATGTAATATGCTTCACACGTTTCCATTAAGAAAAAGGTATTAATAAGTTTAAAAATACAAATAATAAGTATTTAGTTTAGTGTATGATACTTATATAATGTGGTGTAATTATACATGTAATATTGAGCTAGGATAGTATACTGTAAACCAATTTACTTTCCCGAATACTAACTTTCGCGTTTTCCTGATCCTCAGTATATTCGCGACTACAAATTTTCACGTTTTTAAGTTTCCTGCAATGTCCATATTAATGTTTTTAGCACTTTTGCGGCAACTTAATTTTGCGAAATTCTACCACTTGCGAACTCTGTAAAACTAAATCACGCGAAATAGTTTCTTGGTTTACAGTACATCTTGTATTTGATTTATTTGCTAGGTATCGTCAGGCAGTCAAAAAACTGTCATGCTTTAAGTATAGTTTTGACGGAAATATTTGGTCTTCTTCCTGTATCATGACTACTGTGTTCATTCCGTGAACGATTTGTCATAGTTTAGTCAATAAACACCAGGTAATCAACTACATAAGCATATTTAATGTAAATGCCTCAATAACATGACATAAATTATAATAGCATACGTTCACGGAATGAACATACTGTAGTCACGATATAAGGGGAAGAAGACCAGATGTTGTAGTTTTGACTTGCGAACAGTGGTGTTATATTAATTAGCAATGTGTATGATTATTCTGAAAGATCTTGTGATCTGACTATTTACAGATCAAGTAAAGTCTGCATTATCTTTTAAAGTAACATTTAATTTTATGTATGATAATGAATTAGTAAACATGGTGGTAATGACATAGTGATTATATGGTAAAATCTGGAATATTAGTGAGAAGCCGTTGGGGGATATAAGCTTTGTATCAATGCTATCTCTCAGCTTATCATATAGCTATCTGTATGTCTAGTTAAAGACTGGTTTACAATTATTTTATATACAATTAGAGTATATAATAATCAAAGAGTTTGGAAACCAGTCTAAGAAATAAGGCTTACCATTGGTTAATTTCTAATCTGTGCTGATTGCCAACCAATCAAAATGCTTGATTTTTAGAATGGTCTCCAAACTCAGATTTTCAAATTTACAACTGATTGAAAATTACTGTAAACTCCTTTGTTGCAGCATATTATAAAATGTCAAGTTTTATCATAATTATGTTCAAAGTTATTAGAACTAATTTCATGATTAATTGTATCCATATAAAAACATGTAATAATAATTGTATTTTATATTATATATTTTACAGCCTCCAATCATTCCGAAGGTTGCTCATGAAGGTGATACAAAGAATTTCGACTCCTATCCTGAGGATAATTGGCAGAAAACTGCGGCGGCTGGTGAAAAAGACATTGCTCTTTTTGCCGAGTTTTGATTGGGTGGAGAAATCAAATACTAGTTTCTCATTGGTTGAGAGAAGTCATGTGATTCTGAAATGTATAATTGATGGATAAAATTGCAAGAATTCATCAATTTTGAATACCTAAGGCATGTTGATTGAAACCAACATTTGGGAGATTCAGTATCTCATTGGATGGTACAGGTCATGTGACCTATTGTGATATCCAATCAAAAGATTGCATGAGATTATTTTGACATGTCAGTGACAGCAACAGAGCACATATACAGCTCTGATGAAGTTATTGTTAACCTGTTGGTATTACCAGTATAGTGTGACTCTACAAGAAACTTGTGTATAGAGGCCTTGACCTGAAGCTGTTACTGGACAAGATGGCCGACTGATCTAACCTTTTAATTTTGAATGTTAGTGACTGACGATTTGCATCACGTTATAAGTGATCTTGTGTCCTCGTTTACCCATTCCCAGTTAGAGCTCTAGTTGTTAACATAGTGTTTAACCTCGTACACATTATTTGAGAATATCGTTGGTGAAAGTGTCATTTCATATAAATTGCGTAATTCATTTGGTTTACAAAAGCAGCAAACATTTCTATTATATCATGTAACTTTAAAGAACTCTAGACATTGTTTATTTGCTAGTACCAGAGTTGAACAGTCTTAAGTATTTCTAGTACATGTACTATGTCTCACTTAATGTTGTTGCCATCAGTGACAGAAATGCAATTAATGTACATGCTGTGCTCTATATGTTATTCAAACATACTGTGTCTTCAGTATCACCCAATTGTGTCATTTTTAATTGTTTTGATGATTACATACATGTAAGCAACAGTCATGTGAAGTATGTAATTATGACAGTTCTGTTACCATGGCAACTTGTAGATTTTGTGAAATAATTACATATGTTTGATTTTGATAGATATTTATATATTTAGTTACATAAAATAGTTAAAAGGGTAGAATTGAGATTATAACAGGGTATGTGTTTTGCATTGTAATTTTAGACTGATATTAAGACTGTGTATTGTCTATATATTTGAAGATCAGTTTCAAAATGCAAGTATCATCAGTTTCGTTAACTCTGAGCAAAGTCTAAAATTGACTAATGGTTAAGCTGTATTCACAATGGTCTCAAAATTCAAGATTTTTGCTATATATTATAATTAATGCTAGATTGAGACATTATATGAGTTGAAATAATACTGGTTTTATCATGCGCAGATCCAGCTTTTCTCAGAGGGGGTCCAACAAGATGTTTTTCTAAGAGGGTTAACCTGATCAGACTCCAAGCCCTGATAATACAGTGTAAATATATAAGATAATGATTTACAGTCAACTCACCCCCCTACCAACTCACCCCCTGCCAACTCACCCTGTATTTGGATAACTCACCATGCATTTTTCCCAACTTTCAGTAGGATATGGAGTGCTAGTCCTCCTCTCCTTGGGAGCCACACATGTTTGTATTGGAGACAGGTTTCAGTCTGTGACCTTAGATACATTATCATAGATATTTTGTTACCATAGTTACCTTACATAGAAACATTATGTAGATACCATTGCATGACTGCATGTACACATTTATAAGTAATTTTGACTCATATGTTATTTTATATGGGTCAGAGTAGTTGTTCCACACCTGATGGCCATTTATTTTAATCGAAACCATTGTTTGATAATATCATAGTTTTATATTGAATGTTGCAAATTGTTATTTTTTTATGGAGTATTATTTGTATAACAGCTTAAAACTTTGTGAATCATATATAATGCCAACATTTTTTTTCATCCCTGTTTGTTGCCAAACATTTTTACATCAATTTTGACTTACCCCACCCACCTATGTTATAACTTATACTCAAACCATGACATTTACCCGGTACTGGTATCCCACCCATTCAAACCATGACATATTTTCTTTTACTGGGCTTTAAAAACATCGTCATTTTTATGCTGTTGTACATACATGTAGTGTATTTCAGGGATTTAGTACAAAAGTATTGTATCTTCTAAATTCTTAAGCAAAATTGAGGTGCAATAGCTTTACTTTAATTCCTCGATTTAAAAATTCCATAGTTGCATCATTTTCCAAATGTCAAAAATTGTACAGAAATATGTTTCTAATTATGAATTACATGTATCACTTTGTGCCAAATGTTTAAATCAATTTTTCATTTTTGAAGTAGGTTGACTTAAAAACTAGCTTTGTCGTGCATCTAAAAATCAGCAAAATGCAATAAGTTTTATAAGTTTAATTCTATGATTCTTGTGCGTCATATAATGGTCCTAGGCTGGTATTCACAAAGCAGCTTGAGGCAAAACTTAAATATTTGGACTTAAGTCAAAATATTAAGCTGCACATATTTCCTAAGAAACTAAGAATAACCAATGTTTTCTATGCGATTATTGTAGCTCTTTTATACATAATGCTTCTAAACAAGGTAAAAAAATTTAATTTTGATTTTCCTGTTTAGCTGATACACTTAAGGAAATTTTAAGATTTTAAGACAATTATCAGTCCCCCCCCCAAGATGCTTTGTGAATACTACCCCAGGAAAATCAATATAAACATCCATAATATAAGGCATACCACACTTGGTACCAATGTGGTAAGCAAGTCTGTATATCTATGTCTAGGTTTTCGATTAAACAATGAATATTTTGTAGTTATTACTATTCTATTTGAATTGTCTCATTGTTACGTTTGAATGATTTTCATCATCAAGTTGGGTTGCTATGCTGACACAAACTTGTGTGCAGATGAATGTATCCGTCCCTAGCACACCAATGCTCATAACTGGAACTGATATTGTTTAACTAAACAACTTGCATTGACATAATTATTACATACAAACCATTAATGAATTACATAGTGTCCGAATATTACTTACTTACTTAAGCGTGTGGTTCCGGGATTGAACATAGGTTCGAAAATTACTCTTGTAAATAATTTGATTACATATATATTTTTAATTAGGTAATTCCTAAGTTATTGGCTGAGCCTTATTCAGAACCATTGGAACTTTGAAACTGATGAAATGTTTGGTAAATATGGCCGCTATGAACCTTAACATATACAATGTATAACTACAGCCTCTATTTGTCTATAACAACACTCAAAATTTCCCTAAGCCAATATTTACTATAGATTTAACATCTGTAGAGCAACAACCTCAGCTCCCAAAGGGTGTTACACTACATTAATACACTATATATTAAGTATTTATGTATCATGTGTAGGAATAGTTGATTCATGTTTTCACACTATTAAAGTCCCCTTGCATTTTGTCATTATTTATTAATATTGCATTTATTTTATTTTTACCTCCATTTACCACACACCACTATTTTGTGAATGTATTTGGTTTACGTTAGCTTTAATCATCTGTGTCTTTGAATGTTGTTGTATTATTTTGAGCATTTATCTTCAAATAGTGTTTTCTGGTAACTGTAAGCCCCTTAACAACAATGAAGCAATGGCTCCGAAATCATACCAGCGTACATGCCATTTTTCGCAGACCCCTTTTCGTGAGATTGGTGATGAAAATGCAGGAGATTTCATCAAAATGAGGGAGATTTTCCTTGCTCAAATTTTAAACTTAAACTAATGAAGTTTATATGCATTTTCACTTATGTTACTTTTATGACAGTACCATGCCTGCTTCATGAAGCAATTTAAACAAACATTTGTGGTCATTTTCATAATGTAAACAAACATTGTCAGGTTGTCAGGTTCCAGTATGCCCAAGAAGTGCGCAAGATTTGATCAATTTGCCTCCAATCTTCGCGAGTATCTGGCATGTTGTATCAGGAGTAGCCATGCTGTTTATCTGTTTGGTTTCAGTCTTTATAAATATTTGAGTCCTTTTGTACATGTATGGTCCCATTACACATGTACAGTCCTATTATACATGTACTGACATTTTTAGTCCATAATATTTAAGTTTTACAGAAACTCGGAAGCATAGATCTTGAGCTTTATGAGAGATTTCCACTTATTCAGATGTGTTTATTACTTGTTCAAATATGCTCATCTGTGAGAGAATAAACATGAAAATCTAATCCTGCCTTAATTTAACATAAAACTGTCAAACAAGTTCTTTTTCTTATGTTGTAACACACATGTATATATGCATCAAAGACATACAAGTATCAATAATGTTTTAATACCATATATGATTTTCATTTACGTCATGTTGGGCTTTACCCCCCCCCTCATTTACGTCATGTTGGGCTTTACCCCCCCGGGCTTTACCCCCCCCCCCCCCCCCCGGGCTTTACCCCCCCCCCATATCATAATGGCAAGTCTTACAGTATTAGCTGCTAGTTTTCTGTTACTATACAGTTAAGCTGTAACCAGTATTTAATTTATAAACAACTTTTTATTTCATACTTGTACTTTTCATATCTAAAGCAGTCCATGGGCAAGGATGCACAAAACTTCTTGGATATTTTGTTGTCTAAGAAAAAGTTTGTTTCCAAGACTAATTTATTCTAAATATTGCACTATGAAATTGGTTGGAATTGAATTAAGATAAACATTGAGATTTTTTTATTTCTAAGTGAAATGTTTTTCATCTAAGAAAATTTCTTCAGAAAATATCCAAGATAATTTGTGAATACAGGCCCCCGGGTCTGTAGCTGAAGCTCGTTTAATAACTTGTGTTTTCTAGCCTTAAAAATGTTGAAAATATCTTATGACAGATTCTGTATGTGTCATTAACCTGGATAGTGGCTGTATGGTTTCGAATTACAACATTAGGACACATACATTGTATATCGGAACTTCGCATGTATAAGACCTCTCCTATTTTTGGTGGTCACATTAAGAAAGCCAGTTTTTACCCATTTACCTCAGTCGGATTTCCATGAGGAATATGTGTGTTTTCATGCCCTAGTCGAGTGCATCACTAAATGATATTACACTATTATACAATCATAAAGTAATATATTGTGAGTATGTCTAAAATCTGATATAATGACAATTTCGATGGGTCGTAGATTATTGGATTAAAAGCATTGAAACTAAACCCTGTGTTACATTTCGTAGGTTGATTTATCTCACCATCAAGTTCATCAATGAAATCGACATAAAACATAATTCCTCACAAATAATAAAGATTTACAGTATGTATAAAACCTATGAATATGATACTGGAAAACCATCTATTTTGTGAGGCAAAATTTTCGCAAATTTTGTAATTCTGAAGTAATTTCAACTCCAGATAAAAACTTTTAGTGCAGATTCTGTTCATAAACATATTTATTTGGGAATTTAATAAACCGGTTAATATAACAATAAATAAAAACCTCAAAAATTTAATTTGACAGTACTTAGAAGTCTGAGTATTGACCGACTCTGCTATTACAGAAAATTATGAAGCAATATTTTGTACATGAATTTATTTTTTGGTTGAATCAGATATATTGATGATTCTGGGTAGAATTATTACGTTACTTTGTTGTAGACTAATAATTTATTATGTACTTATATTTATTTTATTGATAGTTTTTGAGTGTTTAGATCATCCGAGCATAGGTTATCATGATCAAAAATATCTTTACAATAATTTTTATTTTATATGCTATTAAAGATCTGTTAATGTCTGAAATGATAAAATTGAGCATAAAAATGTTGTTTTTGTTATTTTTTGTCACCAAATTATTTCACAAACCAGGATGTTTTTGCAAGGCCCACAACTCTGCTCAAAAACTGGGTTCTACAGATAGAATCTGACCTCTGAGTCGTAACCTTTATAAATGTATATAGTATGACATAGTAGTATGCAGTTTAAAGTGTAGTCACAGCTCAATAGTCGTTTTCAATCTATAGCAAACAGAGGCCGAGTGGTTAACGCTCTAGACTACAAATCTGGAGGTCCCTGGTTTGAATCTCGGCCGGGCACTGGAAATTTCAGAAACACTTTAGTGTTACCCACCCAACCAGAGGTGAACTGGTTGGGAACCCAGAGGAAGTCTTGCGTGTATCAATACTATACACCGGAATGTTTAAGTTCAGAAAGTGCTAGGGTATCCCAACCAGATTCCTTGTATCACACCTCTGTCTCTTCTACTTGCTGTTCCTTCAGAAAACAAGAGCCGTCAGTGACGGGTGATGCTCCCCGTGGGATGTTTGTCACAGAAAAAATACTCCAGAATATGCAAAAGAGAGTTATGGTTCTTAGCCATTGCACTTTCCCTCAATGAGATCTATCTACCTATGAAGTTTCAAATTGATATCTCTAATACTGTTGAGTTATGGCATAGACAGGAATTAGGTATGAAAAATTACAAAGGGGAATAACTAAAAAAATATGCAATGAAGAGTCATGGTTCTTGTGCACTGCACTGCCATTCGATGGGATATATTCACCTATGAAGTTTCAAATTGATATCTCAAATACTGTTGGAGTTATGGCCCGGACAAGAATTAAGTATGAATAAAGTATGAAAAAAACAAAGGGCAATAACTCCAAAAATAGGTTATGTAGAGTTGCGGTTCTTGAGCACTGCACTTCTACTCATTGAGATCTATCCACCTATGAAGTTTCATGATGATACCTCACATACTTTTTGAGATAGGCTCCGGACAAAAATATTCTGACGGAACGACAGAACGACGGACGGACAAAGCGGCAACTATATGCTCCCCCGAATTTTCGGGGAGCATAAAAAGGACCCCATTGCACTTTTCAGGGGTGTCAACAGGACCAAATTGAAAATCAGGAAAATTGTGTTCTGCCAACCATTTTTGCCAAACGTGAGGCCTTCAATGACATTGCTTCTATAATTAACTCAGTTTGTAATAAAGAAATTCCTTCACAGCAGATTGAATTGACCATAACTTTGCCATTTCTTGAGATATTTTCCTCAAATAACTTTTATTTTGGTCAGAAGTCAATGCTCTTTCAGAAATGATAAATCCCGAATTTCGGATAAATCAGAAAAAATTGACACCACTGACTTTTATGGGTTATCCTTGACTGAAAGGTCTAAATAATGACACTCGTACACAACTCATATACATTATAGCTTGAACAAATTAACCTCATCCTTGTATCTTCTATTAGCATAATTTAACAGTTAATTTTATAGCTAGGATTCTACTTCATCCTTTGCTTTCATAAGTAGAAACAAATTACAAATATGTACAAGGGGACGTTAAACACTAAACCACTTGAAAGGCATGAAGTGTTAGAGAAAATTGATATATTCCATATAAGAATCTTGTTATATGTTGACGATTTATGCATAAAGGTGGAGGACCATGTTAACTTGTTTAGATTCTATTGATACCTATCTCATTAAAATCAGACCCTTATTACACTTCACTAATTTACACTGATATAGGATCTCACGACAATCTATGTAGGCTATGTCACATCATTGGGCGCCAGAGAGGTCATTTAAACATGACCTCTTACTGAGTGTAGTCAGATCTCTAACAGTGTAAAGGAATGGAGCAAACGTTAGGGTCTGATTTTAATGAGATTGTATTGGTACCTTTTAATAATTTATGACTCATCATGACAATACATTACAACTATTACACAGAACATAATTTATTACAATACAACATGATAATGTATATATACAATGAAAATAATATGAAATTGTTATGTAACTTAGCAAACTTGAGAAAGTAGCAATAAGGGTTTTATACCTGGACCTTTAACAGTGATTTCATGACATTGATCCAATACATTCTAATGATTATATGTCCTTAACTGCAACAATAGCATTCCCTTGACTTTACTATAGTACGGAGAATTTGACACGACTCTCAACCTTCTTACTAAATTAGCAAAATTTAACAGCCGATATATTTCTATATTTATGATCCCATTGTATATTTTTATAAGCAGGAAGTATCACGAAGACGCTTGAGTAGTAATACCAACACAAATCTAAAGGACAGATATTGCAGGATTTGCTCGCCGAAATTTATATATTCTACGCAAGAACCTTGTAAGATATTCATGTATAAAGGTCAGGATCAGGTCAAATTCTCTGTGCTATACTCCTTTAGATTCCATGTCCATGACAATTATATGTTCTTGAAATTGACGATCATTTGTCCTTGATAATTCCATGTCTTGGTTTTAACAATGTCATGATCCTGACAATGTCATGTTCTTGAAATTGACATTTCTATGGCCATGATATTAACTATTTTTTTACCACGACAAGTTCATGTCCTTGACCTTAACAATTCTATACACAGTATTTTAGCACTTGACCTTGACATCCTAGATCTAACCAAGTTATTGACCTTGACAATGCCATGTCCTAGATCTAACCAAGTTTTTGACCTTGACAATGCAGTGTCCTAGATCTAACCAAGTTTTTGACCTTGACAATGCAGTGTCCTAGATCTAACCAAGTTTTTGACCTTGACAATGCAGTGTCCTAGATCTAATCAAGTTTTTGACCTTGACAATGCAGTGTCCTAGATCTAACCAAGTTTTTGACCTTGACAATGCAGTGTCCTAGATCTAACCAAGTTTTTGACCTTGACAATGCAGTGTCCTAGATCTAACCAAGTTTTTGACCTTGACAATGCAGTGTCCTAGATCTAACCAAGTTTTTGACCTTGACAATGCAGTGTCCTAGATCTAAACAAGTTTTGACCTTGACAATTCCATACACAGTATGTTATCACTACAATACAGTAGATAGCTGAGGAAATGGATTCTGTTTGCTGACCACAAGTTTCTGATGTTGATACGAAATATAACCCTTGATTTTGTTCTGAAATAAAAAGCACATGTTACAAAGGAAATATATCTATAACAATGATTGATGTAAGCTAATTGATTAATGCTGACCTACATAATTCTTCCACAAGCAACTTGCAAAATGTACATTCTGATGATTCAAATAAACCCCAGAAATTGAATAAATAAATATACCAGATTTATATAGCACCTTTTTCAAGCGAGCACCCGTTCAAAGGCACTTTACATTATAGTGTTGCAGCCACAAGGGCGCATATGCAGTACCAGTGCAGATACAGCATGATTCGACCAGAGGGACAGAATGAGAGAAAGCCCATGAAGGGAAAGAGAGACATTACATACAGGCATGTCTGGCGCTGCAGAAGTGCGCCTAGCTCTTATTTTGAATAGACAGCCTGGTTCTTTAATGAGCCCGGTGTATAGCACCGATACGCAGCTTCCTGGCACCTTTTACCCAGATACTTTGCATTACACACGGTCAGATAAAGCGGGAAATATTATAAATATTTCAGAAATATCAAGTTCCGATGCTGGGAATTGACCCCATTACCTCTGGATTGACAGTCCAGTGCGTTACCACTGAGCTAAATCCGCTTATGAATGCACTACATGCAGAAATTCATAGTAAGTTTTACTATTCAACTGTACAATTTGATTAGGATGGCAACTTACATCACATATTAAGTTAGCGATGATACATGCCGTCTCATCATTGTCTACCTCTTCTACCTCCATCCACTGAAGAGCTTTCGTAAATGATTGAATAGCAAGTTGATGTGACTTCTGTATGAGATATCTGGAATCATAAAATGTCAGACATAAAACTGGAATCACAAAATGTCGGACATAAAACTGGAATCACAAAATGTCGGCAATAAAACTGGAATCACAAAATGACGGCAATAAAACTGGAATCACAAAATGACGGCAATAAAACTGGAATCACAAAATGACGGCAATAAAACTGGAATCACAAAATGACGGCAATAAAACTGGAATCACAAAATGACGGCAATAAAACTGGAATCACAAAATGACGGCAATAAAACTGGAATCTCAAAATGTCGGCAATAAAACTGGAATCACAAAATGTCGGCAATAAAACTGGAATCACAAAATGTCGGCAATAAAACTGGAATCACAAAATGTCGGCAATAAAACTGGAATCACAAAATGTCGGCAATAAAACTGGAATCACAAAATGTCAGGAATAAAACAAATACCCAACATCAACACAAGCAGCTGATTGTTGGAATAAGAACAGACAGAAACATAAAAGACACAAACCCAGAGTTTGTAAAATTGAAATAATCTCGCGAGGCATGCATACGTATGTCCCTAAAGCGTAGTCCAACAACATATGCCACTGAAATACAATGCTGATAGTACACAGTAACACATGCTTTTGGATGCTTCTATGTAAGTGTTCAATTGGCCATCTTGAATTATACTAAGATAAAACAATTGCACAATAACTCTGCCATACTTAACAACTGTAATACTGTTTAATACATGGATATTTCAGTGGATCTAAAGTTTAGCAAGTTATGAAATTCACATTTTACAAGTAAAAATATAAATGGTTTTAAAATTTCTTGGTTGAGTTCAATGTAGGCAAAAATGTACGCTATATAAGAAATTAGTAAAATTTAAGAAAATTTGTCAATATTTCAATGTCGCTAACTTATACAGTAATAATTTACAGACAAACTTACACTTTCTTGAAGAGATTTCTGTATGCGATGATTTTGAGTTTTTCCAGTATAAGATATATACCACACTTTATAAAATAATGTTCATATTTCTCCATGACAACATTCAACTGTCGTATGTTGCCCGAACTGAAATATATAAGCAAGAAACAATTACTGGAAATCCTGTAATGATATTGTTTGCATTACACTTCCAACTAGGAAACATTATCAAAGGAGATGATTCCAAAAGTGAGACAGAGTTCTAGTTCCTGTACACAGCACATCCTCTTCATATATTCTATAATTGTGTGAAAATCCATTAATTAATTTAGACGTGATAAAAGTGTTGGACCGTTTCCTTATCTCACTTTGTCTAGAAAGGGGAGGTAATTGTTGGTCAGAGAATTACAACATAACTGTTACATTGTACTGGATCAAATATTACACCAACAAAGGACATTTAAGCCACAATTTCTAGATTTTAGAATTAAAATGGCATAACATTGTTAAATGGTGTCAAACCAGAAACTTGTAGCGCTATGATATCATCAAAATTCAATGAGCAATCAGGGAACTGCAGCTCAATGAAAAGACTGTCTTCCTCATACCCCCACAGATGATCAGTGCGGTTTAGGGTCCAGCAATAATATTTATACTCTTAAATATTTTTCCTGCACCTAAAATCATTCTGAGCACTTTTGCATACCCCCTCAACATTATTGTGCAAGATTTAGTTATGAAATTGACTGATTGATTGACTAACCCACCAATCAATCAATTGATCGATCAATTGATTAATATAAGTGAGACTTACCATACAGATTGTGAGATTTCTAGGAAAGCCAACAAGTCATATTTCCTTAACAATTCATGCTTGGGCATCTGACCCTAAAACAATCAAGCATTAATTATTAGAACATGTACATGGTAAAATCACTTAAGGGGTTCGTACTGATGCAGTAAGGACTGGTCAAAAAAAAATATTATTAACAATACCTTGCTAAAATGTCCCCATTAGACCTAGAACTTTTTCAACATGAACTTGAGAGTTGAATCGCTTTGAGTGATTTAAGGAAAACCCTGAAATGGTGCCTCAAGAGTACAGAAGAGATCCTTCAGAACCATGATCAATGTTAGAATCTGCTAAGATAGCATTTACATGGGTAATTATTGTTGAACAAGAGCACCGCCTACGAGTGCTGGACGCTCGACTTTCTCGTACTTGATAGTAACCTTGCTCATCTGTGAGTCAAAATTCTAAGAGTAACAAGGGCAGATACCTAATAAATATAGGTCACAGAGTTATCAGCCATGTCAGTTTGGGCTCCCCTTGTTATGGTGAATAACTCTGTAAAGTTTCAAGTGGATACCTTCAATAGTCTTTGAGTAATTGATAGTTTTATTTAAAGATGCAATTTGAGTCAGAACAGGGGAATAACTCTTATAAAAGGAAGTATATAGTTGTTTCCTCTTGTCAGTAGATGTAGGTCATCACAATCCACAAGTGTACTGACTTTAAAGTTGAAAGCTCTGATAATGTTTGAGAAAATTCAGTTTATCTAAAATGTGCCACTATTTCTATGTACTAAGTCCAAACAAGGGCAGATAACTCTATAAATATTGGTCACAGAGTTATTAGTCTTGTCAGTATAGACTCCCCTTAAGAGGATGAATAACTATTTAAGTTTCAAGTTGATACCTTTGATAGTCTTTGAATAATTGACAGAGAAAATGACTCTGACAATAAATTTAACTAACGCATACGCTCACGCACACGATCCCATCACGACAACAGCTCAATTTTTTTGTGCGAAAAGTCGAGCTAAAAATGGAGTTTTAACCTGAATAACAATCTAAAATTTTGTCCTCAGAACTAAAACTATAAGCCTTACTTACCAGTATCATTTTCACAGGGACAAGAAACTGTAAAATCAATCTTTTATTTTTGGTGCTGTTTCTATGGCAATGTTCAAAGGCAAATGTTAGATATTCTTCAGCTGTAATAGATGGAGATCATTTCTTAAATACACCTCAATGTTAATATTCAATACAATGAGTTGGACAGACGGAAGGCAACATAACAGAGAACTCTATGAGTTTTTGACACAAAAACATATGTCTCCCACAAAGGACCATGTGCGACAATGCTCCAGAGGAGCGATGCACAGTACTTGAAGAAGAAGAAGGACCATTACTACAGCCATAATCATCCGACAAAAAAATTCCCGACAATATGCACGTACCAACTATTCATGTGAAGTTTCATAGACATCATACCAGAGGTTAAGGTGAACAAGTGCGGACAAACTTATTTTTGATCATTAAAGGACCATAACTCTGGCCATAATCATCCGACAAAAAATTCCTGGCAATATACACATTGGACAACTAAGCTTGGTACCAACTGTTCATCATTGAAAACCGACCAGTGGTTAAGGAGAACAAGCACAGAAAAATTGTGACAGACAGACTGCAAAATATATTGCGGGGCCCTAATTAAACACATTTTAAATGTGAATACCTTTTTTAAAATCTCCATCAAACATGGCCTTCTGTCCGACATAGTACCTGAAATAACAATAGTTTCCAATAACATGATCATGTTTTTCACATTTAGTTTCATTAAGTAAAACTATAAGATACACCAGCAAAGTTCATGTTACACTTAATGTCACCAAACGAGAAAACAGATATTGATGATAAGGCGGTTCAACTAGACAGTTTTCATTGACTATCACATTCTAGTACTAACTTACCCTTCCACCAAGAACCAGTAACTTTTCCATGTGGAGGAAAATTAATTTTGTTGTAAAATTTTCATGGAAGGGTAAATCCCCACTGCTATATCCTTTCCGCTACCACGATTTTTTGGGGGGTTATGAGAAATTCATATGGTCCTATACCCCGTCCCTGAGACACTATTGACTTGCAGCACTGATAAAAACTCGATACATCCGGATGCTACACACCTACCTCAAACCGAAAGTAGAAAACATTGTCAATATTTCGACTAAAGGTCACCGGAAATGACGATGCGACGGTGACTCTTACGCGAATAACTTCTTTTTTTTTTTTTTTTTGACATGCCTACTTTTTGGCCCCTTTAGGGCATTGGTTCTGACCCCTTTGTCTAGCCTTATATTCCTGCTATAGAAAAATAAAAACTTTTTGGCGCTAAATGTTAATGCAATTAAACAGGGAATTGTACCGCAATGGCGGGTAGGACCAGTAATTTTAGTTTTGTAAAATCTACGTTCAAAGCCCTCTTTAAAGGGGTCTAGCGGGCCCAAAAACCTGTGCACGACCCTGGGCCCGTAATATCCTGTAGTCTGGGATGCCTGTGTACCCATGACAGCAAAATTCCCGAATTTGGGCATTTAGGTCGAAAACTACGGAAGGCCCATCCCGGCGAGTCTGCATTAGTACGCTATGGTAGCGGAAAGGATATAAACTAACAGCAACTAAAACCACCCCAACTACTAGTCGAGAATTGCATGGAATTTATCCCTATATAATTCCCGATAAGAGGGAGAATAACATTCTAGTATTTATCTATGAAATCAGTGTTCATGACACGAGAGTAAATTACTAGCTACATTTCAAAGGATTAAGTTCATAGAAAGATGTTAGTGAAAGGTTTAATCTAACGGCCCCCAACATTATACATTAGGTGTAATTAATGATAAAGACGTACCTGAATGTGATAAGATGTGCCAAACTAAACTTGTCCTTCATTGGTAAACTGTCTATAGCACGTATCAGTGGTTTACACAGGTGTAATTTGTTGATCTGAAATCAAATATAAACATAGCTACAATGACTCATACACCATACACTTCCCACCTTAACTGTTTATGCATCTCTGAAAGAGGATCATATACATAGAGATCTTTCTTATGGTCAAGATTAGTGATCCGACGATTTTCGCCGACAATCGAACAATCGCCGCTGTAATGTTGAAATCGTCGACTATCGATAGTGAATTAGAACAATCGCTAGTCGCCAGTAAAAGACTTTCAGATAAACAAACTCGCGACGATCAAAAATAAGAACCATTTCCCCCAATTTTAAATTAAAATTCCCACCAACTTGTAACCCTTATCATTCCGATAGAATCAATGTGCGTAACACTTGATTAACACTCGTATTGATCACGCCGCCATTCAGCAATTGATGTGTTTACGTTATGACACAAGTTTGGAATAATTAAATTACAATTCTTGCAATGCGCGAGTCCACAATCCTATTCATAAACTCTGCCTACCTATACCTATACACTTCTATCGGAAGGAGGAGTCTATCGCTAGAACTATTTTCGCGCATTGCTTTACATTGTAGTTGTGAGTGACCGTAAATATAAACAATTAGTGTCTAGATCGAGATTAGTTGTTTTTACGTTCGAGTCTAATCGGGTAGCCCTAATTAAACGATAAGGTCGTGTAAGTAACCAAAATATTACAAATTGATAGTTTTGCCGCCAGTAACAACTGGAATTATGTTACTTCCGAATGTCATATATTTTCGCGACATTGAAATAAATAAATCGAAAGTAGAGCTACTGTACCATGTAGTAGCTTTTTAATGCATCATGAAGTGTTTATATCTATGCAAATACGTATATTTATATATTATTTTTGTCTCCTGAATCTAAAGAGGTCTTACAGCCTTGCTTCAGATTATCCATTTAAATGATTTTGGTTTTAACTAAACTATGTTATAAAATCCAAATAACTTGAATAAGGCTTTATTTAAGTACATATTAACATTGATTAAACGCAATAAAACCTTTTTGGTTAATTTAAAAGGAGCTGCATATTAGATTAAGTGTTTTAAGGCTTTAACATCCATGCATAGAAGAAGGGCTCCTGTGTTTTATGAAAGGATACTCAAACCATTGAGTAATTAGGGGCCTGTGACAGGGTTTATTGTGTCTAGTGACACCCCAGTTTTGATTAATTGCTCTTGTTATATAATTTCCAAGGGCCTCCGAACCACTTAAATGGAGTAGCTAGGAACGTAATTTTCTTCCGAGTTTTCGATAGCATAATCGATTAATCAATCGATAGTGAAATGAAAATTCGATTCGATTATCGATAGTAATTTTGGTCCGATTGTTGAACACTAGTCAAGATCAAATCAGTCGTTTGAGAAAAGATGTCATTAAAAGAGTTTTCACTCCATAAATCTAAATTTAACTCTTTGATGACATAGGCTACATATCTAAATCTACCCCAACCAGCAGTAAGAACATTTGACTAACTACTAGTGTATAATAAGACTGTGTACCTTGAAATAAATTTTGAACAGTTGGTTGACAATATTCAACATTCCCCATTTCTTCGTATCTTCAATGGCTGCACGACTAAAGTAGAAAACAAAATCAAAGTTTTCTACACTGAAACATCTAGCACACCACTTATAGTAACCATATAGATTGATTCATTGACAAACTAGTCTTCACTACAGTGTGAATGACCACAGGAGCGACACAGTTGAAGAAACATTAAAATGCTTGACACAATGTAAATGAATATGTAAAACTACTATGCATGTTACAATATCATATATAAAAGTCATAATGACAATGGGCTATGGTAGCCATAGTGTCATAGCATGTCAGTTGTCTGGAGATATTTAGACCAAATGTATGTTTGGACTCGAACTTTTTAAACATTTTATATTTGTATTGTCTTATCCATGATCCAAACCAATTTTCAGCAATGTTGGTCAAGATATAAAGATTTGAGTATTTTTTCTGTGTATTTACTGAACAGCCCCTCATACATCAGACAAGAAATTAACAGAAGGACACTAACTTATCACTGGCACACACTCTGAAACATCCCATCAATATTTCGGCCGCTTTCTCCAATCTCTCTCCATACTTCCCTTTACCCAGTTTCACTGCTTGATGGTCAGCCTGTCATGTATCAATATACATAGAGGGTTAAATATACAGTAAAACCTAAATAACAAGAGCACAGCCTACGAGTACAGGACGCTCAACTTTCTCGTACTTGATAGTACCCTTGCTCATCTGTGAGTGAAGTTGTAAGAGTAACAAAGGAGGATAACTCTAAAAGATTAGTCACAGGTTTATCAGCCTTGTCAGTATGGACTCCCCTTGTGATGGTGAACAACTTTGTTCACCATGTGGATACCTTTGATAGACTTTGAGAAAATGACTCTGATAATAAACTTAACCAACCCACATGATCACGTCATGACAATAGCTCAACTTTTTTCCCCCGAAAAATCGAGCTAATAAAACAACCTAAGTGAGCGTTGAAAACTAATCTGAGGTGCCATAGTCTTAATAATGATGTTAAAATGTACCGAATCAATGAGTTTTTCATTGAAGTGATATTAATATAGGGGTAGTCTTATGTACATCCAAATATTACAATTTTAAACAAGCCTATCAATAGAACCAATAAGAACCCAGAACTCAATTGTTTTTAGACCAAGTATTAACTTAAACATAGACCATAAATCCATTGTTTTATACGAAGACAACAAGCGCTAAATCACTGTAGTAATCCTGATACACGCTTCTCAATTTCAGTGAAGAATTTTACTCTTTTTATATGGCTGTGACCAAACTGAAAAACGATGCTCGGACAGAACTCAGATGTTGTGCATCCTGAAACAGTACAATTCTCTGCGAAAACAGAGAAGCAGTTATCACATACTGTAAAATCATTTTATTTCAAAAAACAAAATTTCGTTATTTTGGTGAAAAAGACTATTTCGTGGGGATGAAATTTCAAGGATTTGGATTTCATGAAAAATGGCAATGTCAAAATTCACACAAATGATCAGAAATCATTAAAAAATCAAGCAGATATAATTATTGTTTATTTACATGTTGACATATGCAAGTGAACTTTCCAAAAAAAAACCCAGCCTTATAACTGACTGAACTTAAAAGCAAGTAGGGCAGCCACTGTAAACTTGACATCATTGGGGATTTAATTTCGTGGTTGAAGTTGTCCACAAAATCCTGGAAATTAAATCCCCCTTAAATATTAATAATTTTACATTATATCGCTGGCTTAGAATTAGACGGTCGTAAGTACTACTTACAACCTTATAAGACACACGCATATTTGAAATCTGCATCTCAAGGCGTTTCTTACAGGGTGTCCAAAAAGAAAGTATACAGTTTCAGTGTATATTTATCAAATCTCTTCATTCTGCTATCGTAAAGAAAATTTGCACATGTGTAGACAAAGGATGTAAGTATTATAACTTGGATAAATTTACTAAGATTACCTATTTTGCCTGTGACGTCTATTAAGTAATTTATGACGTTTTCAAGATGTCCACCTTTCTTACGTTTCCCTTCTTGCACTTCTTTTAAACTATTGATAATATTTGCACATGTGTCTAAACTGATCTTCTTACCTTCTCTGTTGATGTTTCTCGTGAGCATAGATGTGTCTGTTGGCTTTGTGCTGTACACTAGCGATTTCAGATAGCCCCACAAGAAAAAGTCACAATGATTTTGATCCAGGATATGGGCAGGCCATGTCAAACAACAGTGGTATTTCCTGGAAATTACTTTTGATCCAACTGTTTCAAGGATTTCATCCAACCCCTTATGTACAATGTGTGGCCCTAGCACATCTTGCATAAAATATGCATCATTTAAAACAACAAATCACCTGCGGTGTTTTTAACAAAGACAAGTAACGGGTTGAGTTTATTTCTTTCTATTGTGCTCTCTGAATCTCTAATGTACAATCTAAAGCCAACGGACACATCTATGCTGCTGAGAAACTTCTAAAGAGAAGGTTAGAAGATCGGTAAGACACATGTGCAAATGCAATTGATAGTTTAAAAGAACGAGTGCAAGAAAAGAAATTTCAGATGGGGACATGCATCGTGAAAACGTCGTTTATTACTACAAAATGACCGCACGCACAAAATAAGGTACATTTTTGTAATTTTAGAAAATTGACATTTTTCTAAAAATGATGCGGGTTATAATCTTAAAATTGGTCACAGAAAAAACTTTTTTCTATACATGTGCAAATTTTCATTGCAATAGCAAAATGTAGGGATTTGATGAATAGACACTGAAACTGTATACTTTCTTTTTGGACACCCTGTATGAGCCAATTTTCATGAATTTCAAAAAGTTTAAAAAGCTTGTTTTTCCATTTAAGTAAAGAGTAGTTTTAAGACATTTTTTCTTGTTTTCTCAAAATATTGATTTTGTACTTACGACCATCTCATTCTAAGCCAGCGATATACCGATACTTACCTTGTTAGCAAAGAGTCTGAGATCTAGACAGATGGCAAACAACAAGGGTAAGGACCAGTTCTCATCTTTCTGACTCTGAAATATCTTGGTGAATGATCTGAATCATGTGTCAAGGAATAACCTGATCAGAATCTTACGTCTTACATTGTTGTAGGGTCATTGTAGGGTTACTGTAAACCAATTTACTACAAATTTTCCTGTTTTTAAGTTTCCTGCAGTGTCCATATAAATGTTTTAAGCACTTTCGCGGCGACTTAATTTCGCGAAATTCTACCATTCGCAAACTCTGCAAAACCAAATCGTGCAAAATAATTTCTAGGTTTACAGTATATAACCCCCTCTTGAGCAGATACCTAGGAATTATCCAGATGAAATGTGTATTTCATATCATCCATAAAGCCTGTTTTTAACATATTCAAAGACGGTGAACTTTTAATGTTTTCAGGAAGGGCATTCCAGTCAGAAATAACCCTGTTTGAATAAACTATTGTGTAGACAGTATCAAACCTATTTCGTCAGTATAAACTCATCATTTATAATCAGTAAGATTAGATGTTAATGCTATTTTTTAAATATTTTTTTGGCCAATTTGCAGATAAATCAATCATAATATGTGTGTTGACTATTATGACATATTTTGCACGCGCAGAACATTAAAAAAAAATGCGTGTGTATTTTAACATTTTTGGCATAACTGACAACTGTCCTTCTTGAAAAACAAAACATGATTAGATTGACACACAAGTATTGCGATGGAGACAACACACCTAACGTGGTTGACTTAACGGAATATTGGCTAAAATTAACAATAAAGCAATAATTAGCTGCATCTCCTCTTCAAATATCTGTATGTAGTACACGAAGGAAGAAAGACTGATGTAAAGGATACTGTACAATGTATGACTGACAACTGTATGCTTCAACAAAGTCATGATTTCCTGCAGCCCAGCAACATCTGTAAGTATAGACACCATAATCAAGATACCGAGCCAAATAAAGGAATTATAACAAGAAATGTTTGTAAAACATGTATGCCCCACATGGCAGCCCAATAGTCAGAAAGGATAAGTCACAGTGGCCTTGACCTTTGACATACTGACCCCAAAATCAATGGGGCAACCTACAGATGATGTGTTGATGACCAACATTCTTGCAAAGTTGCAAAGATCCTAGGGCAAAGCGTTCTTGAGTAATTGAACAGAAACCATTTGGTCTACCAACCGACCGACATGTGCAAAGTAATATACCCTCTCAACAAAAATGGGGGGCATAAAAATGTTCTGTGTGTTGAAGCTATAGCATGATAAAATATTGTCTTCAGCTTGGATGCGTTGTTATTAGTAAGTAAGTAAGTAAGTAAGTAAGTAAGTAAGTAAGTAAGTAAGTAAGTAAGTAACGACTTTATTTTACGTGGATAACATATTTGGTAGAAACCAATTTTCAATATGGTCCACACAAGAGGCAAATACATAAATATACATGAATATATACATCATTTTGTGCAAACAAAATACATAAATGCAACAAATACAAGAATAGCATCATATATGTAAAGAAACTAATACATGAAATACATATTTACAAACTTAACACATTAAACGATAAATTTACTTAATCTTTAGAGGCACAAAAATATAAACTTAACAAAATCTCAGTTACCACCTGAGAACTTCCATGACATGTACAGCCTTTTGAAGGAAGTCAAGTTTTCTGCATTGCGTATTTGTATTGGAATATTGTTCCATAGTTTTGGTCCTGCATATGATACAGACTTTCTGAAAAACTCATTATTAAATCATAGAAGTGTGTGCATGTTTCCTGACCTACTTATTTTTAATACCCTAACCTGTAAAACCCTTAAAAGAAACTTTGGTTCATACCTCAAATGTGCTGAAACCAGATCCTCCCACGGCGGTTCAAATACTCGACCGACAGCAGATTCTGGATTCTCTAACTGTAGACGCTGGTTAGCTACATGAGGATGGTTGAAACTCAACAATTCCTGCAAATTGTATCAAGTGAAATTATCAACCAAACTGAATAATAACTGAATAATCATTGAACTGACCTAGAGAGGCTTATGATTTACCTATCTCATGGTAGTGAACTAAATTCAACTTTCTCTTTAATTTCATTAATTTTGGTTCCAGTTACAGGGCTGTATCAAGAGAAGCAAATATTTTCTAGGATCTATTTGAAGTTTTTTTTTCAAAACCATGCCGATTTTGGTAATTTCTCATCGTGGCTACGGGCCTGAGTTGAGAAATACTAGAAACACAGTCATAATTTATGTGAAATGCAAGACATGTAGGAAAGAAATTTACTTTTAGCTTTCAGTAACTAGTTTACCAATCCTGTATTTAGCATTAACTACTTATTTGGGAAAAATTGTAAATACATGTATAGTGTTCTTGTTATTCATGGCCGTAACTAGGATTTTTCAAAAGGGGGTGCAAACTCGGGTTTTAAAGAGGTAATGGTTGTGTTTAAATGAGGGGTATTTGGCTTCCATGCACTTCTGCTAGGGGGTGTAGAGCTATGAAATCCTTCTGGTGGAGGTTACGGGCCCGTACCCACGAGAGTGTTGTAAAATGCATTGTTTACCCGAGGGACAGGGCACACAAACTCGAAAAATCGTTGTTTGTGTGAGCTGCTTGCCACACAACCTTGTTCAACTTGATTCTATTCACTGATAAATTATTGTGCAAGCCAAGCGAGCAAGACAAAAATGTATTGCTATCTGAGCTGCATACCACACACACTCGTTCTGTCCTTGAAACCATTTACTGATAAGAAAATGTTCAAGGACAAAGGTAGTGTGCGAGCGAAGTGAGCAAGAAAAAAACATTCGTTTATGTGAACGAGCTTGAAAAAATGCAGAGTTTATAAATTTCACCAACAAAAATGACTTTGGTGAAAAAGGGGGGTGCATTCGCACCCGACGCACCTCCCTAGTTACGGCCATGTTATTTATTGGGGTCTCACTGTAACATGCTTTCCAATTTATTTCATGAGCTATCAGGGAGATTTACGATTTTTGTCCATGATATTTCAACTTTCATCCGTGAGAAAAAGGAGGTAAATCCTATAAGACTTATGAACGTTTTTCGGTCCGGATACGGACTCTAACCATTCCTTAAAATAATGGCTGCCAATTTGCGCAAAATTTGCAATCTGTTTTACCTGAAATAAATGATTACACATGCAATATTGCTTCAATTAATGTCACACTCGTAAAGAAACATGCTGGCATGACCAATTGATGACCTTATTTCTTCGCTTGATATAGCAATAAATAGCCAAACTTAATAAATTCCCAAGTCATTGCCTGATATTGAAATGACCTGCTGCGCTTGTCTGGTATCAATTACTGATACAGATCTTAACACATGCCTTATATCTTTGGAAACAGCTGGACAGTGGCCGTTTTCTGAGTGATTTAACCTGATAAACAATTTATACATGCAGACTTATGCCAGACCAGGTTTTTCATGAAATGTCCAGGGGTCGTGGGTTAACCTGATAAACAATTTATACATGCAGACTTATGCCAGACCAGGTTTTTCTTGAAATGTCCAGGGGTCGTGGGTTTGACACTCGATTACGTGATTTTCACGGATGATCTGTGAAAGTTGGTAACCATGCTGTAAATATGTGCAATTAAATATAGTTTGGAGAATTTGACACAACTCTTGACCTTCTATTAGCATAATTTAACAGCTGTTTTATCTTCTATTTTATAACCCCGGTTGTATGTTTTCATAAGCGGGAAGTATCACTAAGACGCTCAAGGTGTCATACAAACACAAATCTTAAGGACCAATATTGCATGATTTGCTTGTGGAAATTTATATATTCAATGCAAGAACCTTGTAATATATCCATGCATAAAGGTCAGGATCATGTTTAATACTCCGATCTATAACACTTTAGAAGTGTCGTACATGTCAACTTACCCCAGCCTTCTCACCGTCACATTGCTGTAAACTATTGTACAACTGAAAGAAACAATCAAAATACACATCAGCCTTCTGGCTTTTTCCAATGGTTTTGACAGCAATTCCCTTGCTTTACACTCGGCGTAAAAGGATATCTGGCTTCTCTTAGATCTCTCAGACAAACCCTTGAGGTAGCAGATAACATCAGGGAAAACTTGTTCTACAATTCACTTAAAATGAATTAGTATAAGAACCTAACTATGGATGGTCTGTTTTCATTTTTTAATAATCACTATTAAGCACTGCGGGTGATAATAAGGTCCACCACCAGATATTACTATCAAACTCTGAAAACATGGTGTCAACTTTTATCTTTGATTGAGTCATTTTTGATATGCCGATCACAATTAGTAGCACTTGGTTAATGGTCACACTTCTGATCAGGTTCCTTAACTTCAGAGGTCACACAGGGATACGTCCTGGGTCATTACTCTTCCTGCTTTATTTAAATGACTTTCCTGACAAATTCACTTCCCAAATACGCTGTTTGCTGATGATACAGCTGCCTACCTTGTACTCACCTCCATCTCTGATTGCCGTGCCATGCATAATCAAAAATGACTAGATTCTGGATAGAAGTTGACACCTTGTTCTAAATTTGATAGTAATTTCTGGTGGTTGACCGTCTTTTTCCATTTACTGAGTTGGGTTCTTTATAGAATGTATGAAACTGAGCGTTACCTTATCAAACGCTTTGCTGAAGTCTCATAAGAAAAGGGCAGATCTGTCCTGACAAATTCACTTCCCAAATACGCCGTTTGCTGATGATACAGCTGCCTACCTTGTAGTCACCTCCATCTCTGATTGCCGTGCCATGCATAATCAAAAATGACTAGATTCTGGATAGAAGTTGACACCTTGTTCTAAATTTGATAGTAATTTCTGGTGGTTGACCGTCTTTTTCCATTTACTGAGTTGGGTTCTTTATAGAATGTATGAAACTGAGCGTTACCTTATCAAACACTTTGCTGAAGTCTCATAAGAAAAGGGCAGATCTGTTTACCTGAGGAGAGATCTTTAGCTAGTTCATTAACTAACTCTTATATTGATATAGGGGATGAAAATCCCACTGTGCCAAGGAGCGACTGAGGATCACGCTCAGAATCCAGCCTGACAATGGGCCACTCTATTAGTCTCAAACCACATCAGGCCCTGCATTAAGGCTAAATTTCAGGAAGTCCTGACTTCCTGACCTTTGATTTGGGAAGTCCCAGTATGATTTTACGGAAGTCCCAACTTTCGAACATCAACTCTGCGTGTACATTCAGTAATGTAGTGCCATCCAACAGTATGTAGGATTGTCCAACCATTGCTACTAAGTTCAGATTACATTCATGAAATGTTTTATCTGTACTTAGAGCCCATTTAATCCTTTACAAATTACTTAATATGTGTTACTGTGTATTGTTTTGATACATGATCAATCCAGCTACATGTATGATTGCTCAATGATATGGTCAGTTCAGTGTACTGGTTCAAGCATATTTACAATCCATTTTAACCCTTTGCTACATCAGCATATACTAGTAGCCTGTTTATAAACATTTTAATAATAATTGGTCATCCTTATTATCAGCAAGATGTATATACACTATCATGCAGTAAACAATGAAAATTTATTTCTGAACATGATACAATCATATTTTATTGAAAATTGAGGTATGTCTATGGAGTATAGGGTTAAGAATTAGATGTTCAAAAAATGTTAGTTGATTTAAAGGGAATGTTTACCGGTGATTTAAACTTTTGTGTAATAGTTCTATTCGGCATCGTGATTGCATTCGCAACATTTTCCCCGAAATTCCCCTTACATTTACCTGTGTACAACCGATAGTTCACGACCATTGTTATACCTGTACGGAAACTTACGGAAATATCTCCGGAAAAGTCCGATGTTAGAAACGAAGCGTGTGACGTCACAATCGTGCTATTAACAAGATGTCGGACAGCGAAGTTCTCCGACTCAAATAGTCTGGGAAGATATATACGGTCCCTGAGCTATTGAAACGATAAATTCTTCGGATACAGATTATGATGGCAATGAAAATATTTTGCCGAATCAATTCAAACCTATTATTAATAAGGGAAATCATAATAACGGCGACGAAGAAATCTGCCAGACATTCACACTGTAAATATCGCTGACCGCATTGGCTACACGGACTGGTAATTGACCTTCCTGTTGATTTTGATTGACAGGTGGCGTTAGCCAATCATATTGCAGCATTTCGGCTACGGTTTATTGGTTTTTGTAGGACACGAACTAAAATCAATGGAAATTGTGCAATATTTAATTAAGCATTATTTCATTAATAATGAAGAAATTCTTAATACATTGGCACGTTTAGAAACTAGAGAATTTCAACTTAAATTGGTTGGTAGCGATGCCATGAAAGTAATTTATACACTAAATAAATTTATTAAACCCTGAGGACCTCGGAAGTAAGAGATACATAATTATGTATATTTTCTTAAATTTAGTCTGAGTTTGAAGCAATATCATTTATATTTTCCAAAAAAATTGACAATCACATGTTGAGACAAAAAGCTTCGTCTTTAATTTGACTCTTTTAAAATATGTCATTTAAAGCCCTAGACACGTGAAAGTATGTTATTGTTTGTTATAAAATAAGGACACATAAATCCCAATTAACGAGAACGTGTGGATTTTTCCATAAAAGCTGGTTTTACAATGTTGAACATAATTATGTTGGTTTGGTCTATGTAATAGTTAAAGCGCTCTTTAGTTGATATCATTGCTGTACTCAATTGCATTCAATCTCTAAAGCATAATTATAAAAATATAGATTTAAAATTATATGTTAGGTCTAAGACAATTGAAAATCATGACGGATCGATGTAAATTTATTTGAAAGTATCTATAGGCACGGAAATACATTAGACATTCTGTGTATATCCGTGCTATAGGCCAGAGTACTGCCAGACATATATAATATTATGTATACATTACTACAAATCGTATATAGCAACACTATCTGACCTTGCGAAAACTGCAATCAAAGTAACTGGTGACACATTGTTAATTGACAGTAAACTAATCAGCAAGACACCGCGACCAGTCGTAGATCATAGAACCCCGACTGATTACCGCGGGATACCAACCTAAGCGATATCATCAAAGAATATAACACATTGGAATTTTGACTGACTTATAATCTAGGACTTACATCTTTTGTTCTGGTATAATGGTGCATATAAAATATGTGTAGCTCAAATTATTGTACTTGACCCGACATTTATAACGTTATGTTAGAAAACGATTATGTTTTTTTATTGCTAACGCGTGATTGTACATTGGTAATTAGTTTATTTGTTAACTGCCAATGGCAAACCGTGTACCCATATTACACATATTATGGAAGTTGCAATTAAATACAACATTGTCACTCTGTTGCTAGCAATCAACAAAATGTATGTCACTGCTAAGCGATAGAGCACATGGATAACACCAAAGATTCTTGCGTATTCTTTGATAAACACCAATAAATACCCGAGGTAGAAAATCAGGAGATTGGTCTACTATACTATTATTTTAAAAAAGTTATGCACATTTGAATTTGATTATTAATTAGCACTCTAACATACTGACCGGGTGCAAACGATGAAAGACTAGTTTATGGAATATTTCTTTACACAGTGTATATATGTAAATATATCGCTTGCTTAGCAATAGAAGATAGTTAGTACTATTTACGACCTTATAAGACTCATACATATTTAAAATCTGCACCACGAGGCGCTTCTTATGAGCCTAATTTCATGAAAATCGGAACTGGTCTCAGACACGGGTTTTTTCTTGTTTTCTCAAAATATTGATTTTGTACTTACAACCTTCAAATTCTAAGCCAGCGATATGTATTAACCCATAAAATCAATTATTTTTTACAATAAAAGATGCTTCTCTCAAGACAGGTAGTTAAATTTTCCCGATTTGCACTAAACTGTGATTGAAATCAACAGAAACATTCTGTTTGAGCACGCGGTTTGAGCGACAGATTAAACTGCGAGTACCGATTGTGACGTCACAGTCAGATTTTACGAAGATATACGAACGCGCTTCCGGAAATTTCCGATATCAGCGGTATCGGAAAATGTGCACTACGCGTATATGATTAGTCGACATAAACATCGTAAATACTCGTAAAATATCGGAATTTTCGTTTCTGATGTTAAAAATAGACATTTATTGACCTAAATGTATAATGGAAACAAAGTCAGTCAATAGTCCCTTTAAGTACTAATAAGTTATAACACACTTGTACAATAATAGAAGCCAAAACTGTATGACTGATTAAAATAAAACACGTGTTTATCCGAAGATATGTACATATCCGAAATAGTGCAACTTGTATATCATATAAGTCGTTCTTTTCCAGGTCATTTGCAGTAATTTATGCACCTAAACTCATATCTTAATTGCTATTGTTTAAATGCCACAAAATGTGTTAAAACTCGAATAATACCAGCACCATTTAATGCTTCCGAACACCACGTCATTTACACGATTTTAATGTTCGCGCTCTGCAAATTCAGAAAAAAATTTGCTGCGTCAATCAATAAATTCCTCAAATTTAACACACGTGTATCGCAGACAGTTTACGGGATAAATTCGCATGCCGCACGATCAAAGACCGCCGAGGCACTACCCGCACCTTTGAAGGGAAGCGTGTCGGTCACATCAAACGTCCTTAACGTAGACATTGATGCCGCACGCTCGTCTGATGAAACTGCCGACCGAACGTTGGCAAAAGTATGTTAGATTTGTGATATTTTGTGTCTGGGATTTATGTAAACGCGCGGAATATGAATTACAAGGTATATATTCTTTTTAAACTCGATATTTGCAGAACATACGTTTTGACTCATGTCTTTTTTTAATTATGCGTACAACTAAGAATTACGCTTACTCAACGTACGACAAATTTATAAAATAAAATCGATAATTCAATCAAATCAATTAAAGCATACGTGTTAACGTAACGGTTTGTAACTACACAATTATCTGTCTCTACACGAGATTATTAGCGCGTCGCGTTTTACACACCTTTGGTGAATTTGATTACCGCAGCGATCGCGTACATTATTATGTACAGTACGCATGATCAGGCCGTCAATCAAATTAGCTGACAATCGGTGGGCGGAGCGAACGTTTACCGATTGGCCAATGATCTAGCGTGATTAATGAAATCAGTCTGATGCGGCTTTCACCGTCTGAAGTTTACACAACAGGACGTCCTGCGTATTGATTATCGGCGTATAACATATTTTATTGACGTACGCTGTACGAACGAGAGTTTGATTTCCGGCGTACACGGCCGATTTCCTGGCGTAATATACGCCCGTACGCACGCTAACGCAACTGCTGCACATGGCGTCAAAGTGTTGACCAATTATAATATCAAGGGTTTTGAATTGACATGCTATTAATACAGAGCAAAGAAAAAAGAAGCAGGACAAGTCGACAGTCGAATATGCTATGGGTACGAAATTGTTTTGGGACGAATAATTCATTGAAATCGCTTTTTGAGTTATCCTGACGAAACAGTTGCCAGCACAACTTTAATTTCATTTTTTCTTGATTTCCTATAAAAAGGTCTATCTAAACACATATTTAGCTTTGAGTGAAATTCACTTACCACGTTAAAATACTGATTTACGCTCCATTGTGCCATTTTCAATTTATGGGGGCTGCCATTAAAGATTGTTTACTCAACGACTCATTTTCATAATCTGCGGACAATGTTTTACACAGTTGTCTCCCTTTAAGATAAATTTGCCCTGAGACCTCAGTCAAATATTTCAATGATTTGCTTTAATTGTCCACTAGAGCTTACATATTGTTTAATTATTGTGCGTTATCAGTGTCATTACGGATACAATTTATCTTGCTGGTTTTATTGGTGATTAGAAAGAGTCTGATAAATAAAGAAAAGCCTGTATTGGAAACCATCTCTTAGTATCTAAGGGCGAATTTATCGGCAACAAACCGGTTTTGGTTTGGAGGTTTCAAATTAGTTTTTTTTAGTTTGAACATTAGCTGTGAACAAATGGTTTACTACAATTACAAAATGGCAGATATATATCAAATTTGTGCTACTGAATGGCCAATATGCGGTACTATTCCCCTATCCCAAAATATACTGGTAATCCCCCTTTCTGAAAAATTAATTATCTCGAAAACGATTACATCATGTAGATATATCCCAACCATCAATATTTGAAATCAGCCTATAAATGAAAATTAAAAACTAATCACTATATTACAATTCCCCCTAGGCCATTAAACATTAAAATTCCCCCTTCCCAAGAGAAAAAAGGGGACACTGGCAATTTTATTGTGACGTCATGAAAATATTGTTCATTTTTACTTTTTTTTATTTCGTGAATATTAATGGAAACATCCAGCTTAAGGATGTTTCCGCTATTTTTGTTAAATTGGAACAATTTCGGAGTCACAAACCTACCAAACCACCTCCAGGTCACAAACCTACCAAACCACCTCCAGGGGTGGTTCGTTCGTTTCACAAACTAGTTTGAAACCGCCAGGTAAACCAAAACCAGTTTGGTCCTGGTTTGTTAAGAAAAAATGTCTGGTTTATAAAACCATCAATAAACCAAAACTCGTTCGCCGATAAATGTGCCCTATGTAAGTTAGTATTTAGCACCAATCAATGTTTAGGATGAAAGCAGAATGTGCGAGTACACAAGGGAATTAGACAACTTTTAAATATGATTATTACCATCTACATTCCAATCACTGGGATAAAAATCCAGCCAGTCTTTTTCCATGGTCTTGGAATATAATTTGGCTTGTAAAATTCCTGTCTGTTATGAATTGTCTTCTGTCCAAAGTCTAGTTTATACCAGCCATGCAGCTCCCCAACTTAAGCAAAATATCCGTAAATGCATTGCTGTATGCTTGTTGTTATATACTGTGTCCTTGAATAAATGCCCCCTGGGGGGGGAGGGGGCGAAGCAATTTGCAAAAGGGGGCATTTATTTGAGGGCCTTTTCTTTTGAGAAAATATCTTACTATGTTATATAATTTTTTAGAAAGGTCTTACTATGTACAATTATTTTAAGTGAATCATGTTTGTATATACATGTATATCTATAGAATAAACCACAAATCAATACATAAAATAATCATATGCAAACATAATTCACTTAAAATTAAAGTCTTTAAAGAAATATTTTTTTTATATTTTTTTCAATTAGTATGGAGTGTTTATGGGGGGGGGGTTTATTCGAGGTAAAACGGTAGTTGAGTAACTCATGTGTGGCTTTTATGTATGCATTTGTGTCATACGCTCATGCTATAAATGTGTTATGTTGCTAAGACTTAGTTGTGTGTTGGACATTGTGCCCAGTAATTATGTTTTGTTTTTATGTTTTCAGTGCATGGCTGTTTCAGTTGAGTGCTGCCTTCCATGTCCAGTGTTTTACAATCATTCACAAGCAAGTTTATAATGATATGTGGCAGACTGACACCCACCACTGGCCACCAGAGAGATATATATGTATGCGTATTGGCCTTGCAAAACATTGAACTTCACTGTAATTTTGGTACAGTACTAATTTGTATCAAAGGCTACCAGAGTATAACACACCTATGGAGTCAGCTAATCTTTCACTGATGTTTGAAAGAAGACAACCGGTAGTTTTCAAGGGTCTAAGAGGCGGTCTTGTTATTGAGGTTATACTATAGTGATT
This sequence comes from Spisula solida, assembly GCA_947247005.1. NCBI lineage: Eukaryota > Metazoa > Mollusca > Bivalvia > Venerida > Mactridae > Spisula > Spisula solida. Next base: position 41,290,685 of record OX365956.1, read on the forward strand.
GTCCTTCAATAGACATAACCAAGTATTCTGTGTAGACAATCCTGTATGGTAAGATTGAATCAACAATCTCAAGATATGTCAACAATTATCACTTCACTGTTCGCTAATGAATGTTTAGCTTATGACATCAATAACTGTGATGCTATACTGGTATTCTTGTAAATAATTACCTTGGAAGTAATGACGACTTTGTTCATGTATATGCTAATGACAACTGGACACTGACAGCGACACCTAAGCACAGATTTAGGGATGAGCAAAGATGCTAGACACAAAACTAAATAATTTACAGACTAAGTCTATATAATTGTCAGTAAAATATTTTTGTAGTGTCTACCATCAGGGGGGATAAGTGACCTAAGCATTTACAAACATTTTCTGAGGCAAAGCAAACAAGAAATTGTTTACTTTCAAATATCGAATCAGAGTTTTCTTTAGATCAAATGTACATGTCATGATTGATAAACAATGACTGCATAATGACTGACACAGTGGTTGAGTGGACCAGGCCTGGAGTAGACAACGCTCCTGATTCCTGATCAAGAGGTCCCTGGTTCGATTCTCAGCTGGACCACTTGGTCTTTTTTTAAATGCTTTTTGGAGTTTGCCACCCATGAAGTTATTAGCAAACAAGAGGTTATAAGTTTAGTGTGTATCAGCGCTGCACAACAGTCCTGTTAAAAACATAAAAGTCTAATCGGAAAGAGCTAGGTTATCGTAGGGGATAAAACGAAACAATGTATTGTTTTCATGAAAAATCATTAATTATTTAAAATTTCATTAGTGATGCAATCAATATGTAATATTTATATACAAACTAAACAGGATAGACAAAACAACATCATGAGTCAACAATGCTATCTATCTTGCTATCAAACTTTCAAAACAACACACATACAAAATCATTCTTTACAAATCCCTAATATGATAAAAATCTACTATGTTTAATGGTGAACATCTCATTATGGTTTAGACATAACAGCTGCCGTGCGTTCATTGAAGGTTTATGTGACACTCGTTTCGTACCTGTTATGAAACAGGTACGAAACATGTGTCACGTAATCCTTCAATAAATGCAAGGCTGCTGTGTGGCTAATGATCCATGTGTAACTATTAACCACTACTAATCTCACCAACAAAATAGTATTTCCATGAAACTGGTAAGACTTAAAGAGATAAGCTTGATGGTGTACACTGTACACATAATCAGGAAATAGTTGGCGATGTATACATACAATGGGGATGTCGTAAGTACCGGGTATCTACACGGAAAGTGTTAAAACTCATGTCAGGCAAAAACACCTCCCAATAATTCCTATGATTTTAATAAGGACACAGAAAACATCTCGGAACAGCACCTGAACACATGAGCTTAATTATCTTTAGTATACTCATGGCAGTTAAAATCAGGTTCTTTCAACATGGGAAAAAGAGACTTCTTAAAAAGGATAAAGTTAAATATTTTTTAAAGTGAACTTGGGTGTTAAATAGAGAGCTGACTCCCTGGCACTCGTCTAGAGAAACTATTCTTTAACTATAATCTATATTTCTACGATATACGCCGTTTTTCATATTTTAATTCTTAAATTAGAAATCAACAGTTGAATTATACCATCAAAATAGATGGCTCAAGGATCCAGTTAGTTTGTTTGCACTATACATATATGCTAACCAATATATCAATCTTGGACCAGGAGTGTTATTCAATATTGATCTTACCTGACTTAAGGATAAGGACAACCAATCAGATCACACCATATCAAACACTTGGTCAGTAACAGGCGATATGATTGGTTATCCTAATTCTCCAATTAAGTAAGATCAATATTGAATACCACCCCAGGTTAATTGGCTTATACTATACATAAAAGCTAACCAATATCTTGGTAACATTATATTTATACATCTATAACAATCAATATCAACCAATCAAATACCTTGGTACACCAATGTGATAGTGAGCATGAGAAAGAACAACAAAGAAACACCCTATATAGATGTTCAAATTGGTGTAGTAAGAAAATCCATAATATCCTAAAATAATAATAGAGTTGGTTCCATATGATTTGGATTCAACTTTTTAAAACATTTATAAAATTATAATGATTTTTTAATCATTCAACATGATTCAGAATAAACTTTTTAGTAAATCATCACAATAAATTATGCCTTTCTTACATGTATTTATTATCAATCTAGTTTTCGGGAAAGACGGTCCAATTGGTCAGAGACAGAGAAATTTATGAAAGTTTTGACAATCTGCCACAGGTACAGTCCCGAGTTACTGTATCATTCATAAAGAGTAAACCAAAAATTTATAAAAGATATTGTAAATTTTACTCTTTATTAATGATACAGTTACCTGTGGTACAGACCACATGGTTTCTATTGATATGTTTGAAATCGATAAAAGTACTTCTGCTTTCTAAACAAACTTGATCGTTAAAATATCTACATTGGATGCTGTAAACATATCCTACATTTATGAAGATGGTCGTCGCTATGAAACACATGTGACCATATTATGAAGTAGGCCCTTTTCTATAGTTTATTTACTTAAAGGGTCTACATCACACTACAGTCACATGTATGTACCTTAAAATAATGCCGTAACAATAATATCAGTGAAAATAACATACAAATGTACATTAAGTGAAGTCATACTTGTAAACAATACAACAACAACAGTTTACAGCGATGCTTAAATTAGGCCTAAAATAAAAGTTCTAATATAGCTTTCACAAATATGACCCTTTTATAGACCAGTAAGAGGCCTAATATAAAATATTGTTTGTTTCCTATTCCACAACACATGTCATGATGTAGTGCTGGGTAGGTACATTAAATATTTTATGTGTAATACATGCATATATATTTTTACTAAAGTAATATTGAATGTCTTTAAATGTTTTTGTTTTCGGTTTCTCAATAAATTGTTGGAGTAGGGTCGACTTTGGCAGGTTGGTAGCGGTAAGGGAAACAAACAATATTTCATTTTCGGCCAATGGCATGCATGAGTAAGGGTCTACATCAATCACAACACACATAACATGATGGTAAATACAAAATAGTATTAATTGTAAAATAATTCATGTCATTAAAATCTATCTTTGAACAATACAGTATTACTTAGTAAAGGAAATAAAATATACTAAATAAAAGAGAATCATTTCAACAACTGATTAAAATAAGCCCAGAAACGTTAAAAGGAGGAATTGTTATTTAAGCTTAAATCTTATGCATATTATACAGCCATAAAGAAAAGAAATGTCTATGTTTAACCATCATAATAATTCTTAACAAATACATACATCATTACATGGAATTAATAACGTTAAAACCAATGTATTAATACTCAAGTTTTAACACACTCACCGAGGAAGTTTGCAATTAAAAACATCAATAAAAAGTTAACTAAATACTGAATATAATGACCAACCAAACCAGTAAACATGAACAGAACTCACGAAGATTTGAATAACAAAATCATGTTCGGTAGAAGAAACCTGAAGAAAACAAAACCAATATAAAATGGCACTGGCCTAACAATGATGTAGTGGTGTATCCATGATTGTGTTCAATAACATTTCATTGCTAATTACATTAAACATGGTGTATATCAATGTTGGATATTCCAAAGCTCTGTTAGCCATAATAGTTTCGCAATAATTCAAATGGACCAGCATATGATCAATACAGTATACATTGAACTTAACAAAGCTTGTAACAACTGGCTCAAGCCTCAAAGTAACTGATAGTCTGATAGAGCCTGTAGACTACTTGAGGTCTGTCATACACAAGGGTTCCACTAGCTTCTGGACCTGAAGGGTCATTTTGATTCTTAAGAAAAATTGTCCAATTTTATCATTTCATAGACAAAATACCTATGATTTTTAGGGAAATGGATCCTTCAAACCAAAATTTTTGAAGGTCAAAATGGGGCTTTTTGTAAATTTTACAGTCTAAACCCCTACTCCAAAGTCAAATGGAACCCCTGATTCAATATAAACCAAACAACCAATGATTTGGCTGAAGGGAAGGGTAACATTTATGCACTATTAGTGAATCAACAGTATGACTTGCACTAAAAAATCAAAACAATTTGGTTCATTGAAAATCTTTGTTTGTTATCCTCCCCTCTCCTGGACCAAAGCATAGATTGTTATAAATTTACTCTGTAACACACACAGCAAAAAGTAATGGAAATTTTATCGGACAATAAGACAACAAGTTTCCTAGCAAACAAAGATAGGTAACTATAACAGATAAAATCATCAAATATTTGACATGAGAACAACCAAACCAACACTAGGAGAACAGAAACGGTACCTCAGTCTCACTACATGTTCGCTATGTGCAGGGGGTCCACTAGATTCTCAATCTGAAGGGTCATTTTGATACTTTTGACTAAATGTCATTTTTAAAGGAAAATAATCATGATTTTAAAAGAACATGACCCTTCAAAGTTCAAACTAAAATCCTGATGATCAAAATGTGGCTTTTTGGAAATTTCAAGGATCAAAACCCCTACTCCTGAGTCAAATGGTACTCCTGAATGTGACAAGTAGAAAATAAAGTATAGTGTGGAGACATTAACCTGATCCTGATATTCATGCATGAATGAACATATAACAAGGACTTAGGTAACTGGTTCTTGCATGGAATATATTATATCCGCTCGCCAATGAATCATGCAATATCAGTCCTTGACTTGAGACCTGTGTTTGTATTAAACATTGAGTGCCTTCATGAAATATTCCTCTTGTTGAAACATGCAATAGAGGTTATAAATGGTAGACAATATATCAGATGTTAAATTACGCTAACAGAAGACCATGGATCAAGTTAATCACTCCTTACTGGTATACTTGAGATGAAAGTATTCATCAGTCAACATGTGCATTGAAGAATTCATAAATAATGCAAACACATGGGAACGATTAATAATACACAATTCTAGAAACCAGCAATTTTAAAGCAATTTAAAAATAATTCATCAGTCAACATGTGCATTGAAGAATTCATAAATAATGCAAACACATGGGAACGTTTAATAATACACAATTCTAGGAACCAGCAATTAATAAATATTGCTGGTTGAAGAGATGTACTTCAGGGGTCCCAAGTACTGTTAACATTATATTTATAAATGACAAATCCTGAAAATAAGATGCAAGTTTATTTTGAGTGCCAATCAATAGCACACATCTGTAGTCTACGCCTTGGTAGTCGGTTTTGAAAAGCAATGTTCTTTACTTTAGTTAAAATTCAGCTTATATCGAATGTCTAATCAGTAAATAACTTCGTAAAAACATTGAAAATGTGTTATTTTCGGCAGAAACGTTCATTCTAAATCTTAGTGCAGCCAATCCAGGTTTCAGAAATCGAAGGATGCCTGTAAAGCCTTCAGGCAACTAAACATCTGTGGATTATAATGTCATCTCAAAAATTATAAATGCCATTCGAATAAACTTGATTCTATTTTTGCCATTTCTTGAAGTCATACTGTGACACTCATCTATATCAGAGGCCTTTCAGTATTAGACAGAACACGGGACCAAGAGTCACACAGACCACATGGCCTAGTGTCATACTCAAAGACCTGTCAATCAAAGGCTAAGTAACACGGAACACAGGGCCTGCCAACATGCAGCTATCACATTGAAGGAAAGTGAACACTCTGAAGCAGGTTCTGTATGAACACAAAGTTGGACAAATGATCACTGACTGAACTCTGCTCTACGCTGTGACTGGACTCACTGGAGCCGCATACATCATTGATACTATAGCACTATATTCTGTATTGCCGTCTACACAAATTTTAAATCATCAATCAGCTTCGTCCATTTCTGAATCTTCATAGTCACTGTCTTCCTGTTCCACTACTTCAACATTCTCATTGAAAAGTTCACGACGAAGCTCAACAACTCTTGTAGCCTGAAATGTTAATAGAGAAATGTTGAATATTGAATTTGTTTTAGAGCCCCAAAAATGGCAGAGTGATACTGATAGGCGTTGATATAGGAAGCTGATTTGTTATTTTGCATAGACAGTCAACCACCAATAGTACTACAATTAGTAGGTAGTGGTGTTCAATTCAGTTAGCTACAGTCAGTTGGTTTAAATGAGCCAATCGTAAGTGCGTGATCATTCGCTATGTCCCTGCAAGATTGGCCAATGATTTCGGACTTTGAGAGAGGAAACTGTAGTCAGTAAATTACGCTGCAGGCCCCTACCTTGAATTGGTGTGCATATATGGGGTCATTGGTTCGAGTTCCAACTATTGACTCAACTATCAAAATTGTTCGCTTTGGTGGCAGCGGTGCTCAACGGCTTATGGCGGATGACCACACAGTGTTTGAAGAGGCTCAGTTTGGAGGGAGTCTTATTTATTTGTGTTGAGGGGTTTGCGGATCTAAACGCACATATTTTTAGGGGTGGTACCTGGTTAACCATGTGTAGTGGCTGTGGAGACGACTTATGGCAGGCGCCTGGCTAGCTTAGTTGGCAGAGCTTTGGACTAGTCTAGTAATACCACGAGTCATGGGTTGGAGTCCCACACCGGTTCTTTTCTTCCTATTAAAGCTCCTTATTTACTAATTTAGTAAATTACTTTACTTTTCCTGACTACTTTGCATGGTTTTCAAGAGTCTGGAACAAAATATGGTTTACACACACACAATGAAGCAATTAATATATAGATGAATAAATGATTAATTATTGCTAATTAGCCTACCTTTTTATTTGCATATTCGTAATACATATTTCTAAGTCCTTCCACAACAGCCAGTCTCAATCGTAATTTGTATCTGAACACTCGATGATTGTTTTTCTTGGCACAATTATATCGTTTGTGAATACTTTCCATTTTTCTATTCAACAAGTTAATCTGATTGCACGCTTTTCTGAATCGTATCTCCGTTTGTTGTAGTTCTGTTTTCATATCCGCTAGGACGTCCGTCTCTGTTTTCTGTGCTCGTGTGTTGCTCGTATTAGTTGACCTCGTTACGCGCCTCTCGCTCCTTCTAGACGCCATTTTGTTGGTCTTTCTGAATACTTAACTGTATAAATTCCGTTTGCTACGGTATTTGTCGTTAATTTACCTTTATTTTGTTTGTTTAGACACGAAATTCGCTTCAGGACACTCGTTTTATTCAACAATCAACACCATTTTTCGTTGTTAATTTCTGGTACCCGGTGCGCACTCTGTCAAGACAGTTCTTGCGCCCAATTTTCTTTGTTGCAGGTAACCAGTAATGTGTAAACACGTGATAAAGGTCTTGACGCGTGCGCACAAAGAATTATTAGCGGTTAAGCCCAAAGGCGCTAAATTTATTTGTTGAAATTTTATCGGGAAAGATAACATTCTTTTGACGAGGTTTTATGATCTCCGAAACATGTTTAGTTCAGAACACCATTTTTCAAGTAATGTCACATGCACGGTAGCCTAACTGTATAAAGAGTAAACTAGATCTATAAAGTACAATTTTATTTATTTATTTTATAAAATTTAGATCTACAGCAGGCCTGCCATAATAAAATCATGCGAAAGCCTGAGATTTTAGCAAACATTTAATTCAAGCCCGCGATTATGACAAATTCAATATTCTGCGCTTAGCGCGAACCGCCTAATTCATGCCGCTTAGCGCGCGACCGCCTAATTCAAGCCGCTAAGTGCGCGAACCGCCTAATTATAACCAATCAAGCATTCAAATGCCCTAATAAAAAAATCATTTATTAAATTCTAATTAGATAAAGCAATACAAACTTATTGTTCTGTAATATAAAGGTCCTAGAATTTTGGTAGCCTTGTCTTGGCAAAATTAAAAAATATGCAATTTCCTCAATTCTAATTAATGAATTAGCAAAATATATTTTACTGACGTGAACAAAGATCGACAAATACACTGTATTTTAATCATTTTCGATAATAGACACCTATAATACAATCAGAGCTAAGCATAAAAATCAAATTAATAATATAAAAATGCGGAAAAAGCACGTCAGTAGGCCGACTTTAAAACCATCTATGTCTAAAAGTCGCTTTATACATGTTTATGGAAAATAAAAGCGTCCAAGTGAGCCAGATCGAGTCTATTAAATCTGAATCAAATTTGGGAATCAACGGGAGGTAGTACATTTTATGACACGTGCTTCCTGTTAATTGCTTTGTCACCAATTATATCGACTCGCAATATACACCATCGTTATGAAAACGGTATACACTGTTGTTGAGAATCATGAACGCATTGATTTTATCAAGATTGCCGGTAAATTGGACCTCAAAGCCGGTAAGCCTGTAATCACATCAGATTGCCGGTAATTACCGGCTCAATGCCTGAGAAATGGCAGGCCTGCTACAGTATGCAACGACCATACTTAAAATTCCATGATATTTGTCATCTAGCTTCTAAGACAGGGACGTATTTGGTGGGGGGGCTGAAGCTGGCTGGCTATATACCATTTTGAATGAATGAACTGGGGGCTAACTAAATCACTTGGCATCTACCATACTGGTAGTGACCTGTATATTGGATAGTCTATATGACATCCTGTGTATAGATTGTTTAGCCCCCAGGCATGACTAATTAAGGACTCTACAGGACCTACTGCTGTGGAGGTGTGATTTGTGCAACTGATAAAAAATTAAGTGTGTTTAGGTTGATTTAAGATGGTCAGACAGAGCATACACAATATGATATCGTCATCACCATTTAATCCCATTGAATTAGAGCATGATGATTAAACATAAAGTTTGACTTGAAGAACTTGCATATAATCATTACAGTGAGAAAAATTAATGTATATTTGTTATTGCTTGTTGCATGATTAATTAGGATTTCTATAGTATTAAATGTGTAACGACGACTTTATTTATAGTAGATAACATATTTGGTGTTATACCAATTTTCAATATGGTCTACATAATAAACATATATACATTAAATACATAGAGGATATTACATGAGTGTCTTTCCATATTGAATTTATCAAACGAGTTGAATAAAATAATAAAATGCGAGGCTCTGTCGAGCATTTTATCGATTTTTTTCAACGAGTTTAATAAATTCAGTGTGGAAAGCCACAAATGTAATGTTCTTTTTATCACATGTTAGCCTTTTCCGGCCGAAACATTAAATAGCTACTTATTTTTCACTATAATAAACGCGCAATTTTGACGACGTCGCCTATCCTTTGAATGACGTCGCGTGATAGCTTTATTACACTAGTGTATTATCAAAAATAAATAATGGCTTTATAACGCTGCCGCGACGTCAAACATGTGATAAATGATAATATACAAACACATTTATAAACAAAATGAAACAGTATTAGTTAAACTTAACAAGATAGGAGACTCATGTATTGTTTAACGTTAACCTATAAATAAATAGCCTAGTATACATACAAAATCAATAATCAACTGTGAAAAAAGTGCTATTCAATATATATTATATATAAAAACGATATTAAGTCAGACAGGGAAGGCAGCACTCAGCTTAATCAGCCGGGCACAGAAAACACATAAGCAGCAACGTAAAAATCTAGCAACTACAAAAGCACGGCATCCCGTCCCGAAAGTATGCCGCCTCAGTCAGTCAAACTAAAACGGAACGAGAGCTAGGTGACAAGAAAATAACAACCGGACATTACACACCACAAGGACAATCTACAACATATATATAATGTACATGCACTTTTGAAAGATACGAAGCAGCCTTGTGCTGGACTACGAAATTGCAGAATGGCACATACAAAATGAACAAAGTTGGCGAAATATTTTTGTATTTTTAACATTGAGATATATATGCATAGATTATTATGTAGTATTGCGTTTCCAATTCAAGAAATGTCTAATAAAAGACTTGTGTTCTCTGCTTGTCTAATATGTAATGGAATATCATTCCAAATACAAAAAATGTAGATGTACCTGAATAGGAAAAATATTTCTTAAAGAATTCCATGTTTGGATGTGGTGCAATTAACCAACTCTTTATTCGTTGTTGATCTTAGTCCAGGATTAGCTTTTAATATAAATTTATCACTTAGATATTTTGGGACTTTATTTTGCATTGAGTTATACATTAAAACAGCTTTTTTATATGTTATTCTTTCATGAATTGTCATCCAATTTAGCTTTATGAAGAGTTCTTCTGATGGATGGTCATGTGGTTTATCCAGAATTACTCTAGCTGCCCTTTTTTTAAAGTTGTAAAGTTTATCTCTTAGTTCTTTGGCACATGACCCCCAAATTGTACAGCAATAGTCGAGGTGGGGCAGGATATAAGCATTGAAGAAAAGTTTACGTGAATCTATATTAGATCTGCTGTCTAAGATTCTATATAAGTTTGCCTGGGACCGAATGCTGCCTGTGAAATGCATTGCCTACATAATTCAAACACTTTAAAATAGATGTACTGGGCATATTTAAGAAAAAAAAACTATTAAAATATTGGTGCAGGATTCCAGGCCTATTCACTGTTTAAATGGAATGCGATGTTTTAATCAAGAGGATATAAGATAGCGGATATTTGTTGACCAGTTTTGGTGTAAGATCGAATTTTATTTCACCGAGTGATCACAGAAATCAATATTTTTACGAGTGGCGTAGACACGAGTGAACATCTCATTTTTTGTGATCACGAGTGAAATAAAATTTGCTCTTTGACCAAAAAATTAACCAATTTTCTGTTTATTATATACTACATTTCTGGTATAATTGTACAGTAACTGGCGTAATAGGAAAATAATTGAAATTAGAATGTCACGACGAGACAAGCAAGTGTGGCGCCATGTTAAATGACGTTACGTATAATTTGAAACCCGGCGACGTTGACTTTACGTTCTTTTGCTGTATGGCGGTGAAACGAGCTTCTACAACAGTGAAATTAACCAAATGTTATTTTCACTATTATTTTCACCAGGGACATTCAGCCCCAGTTTTCACTGATAAATCTCTATAATGATATCAAATAATAAATGGTTGTCATTGTAACTGTTTCAAATAGATATGACCATAATATTATATAGAGTATATTTGAAATTTTATCGGGAAACATAACATTCTTTTGACAAGGTTTTAAAATCCGAAACCTCATTAAATTCAAGTATTGTCGCTTCAAGTAATCACATAATCAGTAGGGACCATACACGTATAATTCCATGCGTTGATTATCAGAAAATTTCAATTAGAAATCTATTATACTTACGTAGGCCTATAACGTAAGTATTTATGTGATTTTAATTCGCTACATTGAACATGTGTCTCTTATTTATGCTGGTGGTGATTGTTGTTTTACCCTATGCATGTACAGTATTTTCAACTCATCAATAATTAAAATACATGTACACGCTTAACTGTGATGATTATAGATCACGCACGTTAATTAAACTTCGCGTATATTGATCTATAAGTATAAGAAACTTTTTTTTGGAATACTTATTTTATTCTTAGTTTGTTAATTATTCTGTTATTTGTTTATGTTATCTATATTTTACAGCGTCATTGAATATTGTACAGTCAGGACTCGTTACAACGACATCCGATATACCGACAATTTCGTTATAACGACACCAATTGGTGGGGACGAATTCTATAGAAATCTACGTAAAAATCGGCGTTTTAAAACCAATTGGTTTAGTTTGTTTCGTACACAATATGCTTGTTTCTTATACAACGCATAATTGGTCAAGCTCATTAATTGATTTTAGTATTTGATTAGTATTAGGGCCTGTTCTTTAAATGGAATATCGTGATCTATTCTGCGTAGCAAGGGTGATAACTTGGTAGGAGTTTGTCGCAACCGTGGTCCATTGGTTAGTGCCCTTGATTTGTAACCCGGCCATCCGGTAATTCCATTCTATTCTTTTCCATCACATGTCGAGAAGTTACTGGTTGAGTTAGGACTGGTTAGAATACCGTTCAGGAAACTGACTGGTTAGGTGAGTCTGCCGTCGCACATAGCTACAGACTATCAAAGTTTCGGAAAATAACGGAGAAGCGCCAGTGTTGCACGTAACCTAAGGGCGGTATTCCACGTGCACACGTCCTTTGTCCGCTTCCGCGTTCCGTATACGGACACGGATACCCTATTCCATGTATCCGCTAACTGACCTTTCTGAAAACGTTGTCCTACTATAAAAGCATGAGCTAAGTAACATTTCAGCGTCGTATGAGGAATATTAGTTTCGAAACAGTTAGTGTTGAACATAGCTTAGTTGTTGCTATCGACAAGTACTATTAGTTACATGGTCATCTAGTGACCTGGTACGGGATGATACATGGTCAGTAAAATTCGTACCTGGCGAGGCGAAGCCGAGTCATGGTACGAATTTTACTGACCATGTATCATCCCGTACCAGGTCACTAGATGACCATGCAACGAATTTACCCTACCGATGACCCTTTATAATGGATAACCACACTAAATTAAAGACCACCTCTATAGAAAGAGCGCTGAAATACGTACATTGGTCTTTTTTAAACCTCAATATAAAGACCAACTCAAAATTAGACCAGTTGAAAATGGCATGACTCTCAAGGGTTGACTAATTATTAAGATGTTATTTCAACTACACCCTATCCCAGACCGAGAGCCGCCCCAGACCAAAAGGGAGCAAACTCGTACAGAACGTACATTAGTCAAGGGAGACAACAATGTAAACACTGTGTACATAAAATATTCATTGACAATCTACACCGTGTTTTGTTGTCTAAATATACTTCAAAATAAATAAAATCGGCGACATACCTACAAAAGCATTTCATAAAAGGCTTTCATTTTGTTTAGACATAATTTTAACCATCTCGGACTTCATCAAGTTCAACTTCATGACATTCGTCTTGAATATTTCCTCCAGTAAACTCTGCGGTCTTTCCGCTCGGAAAATCGAAGATATTGCAAAGCGACACGGTATGCAGTTAGATGCTGGCCTAATTCATAATCACAAGACAGCAACAAACATCATACAATTGTGCTTGCATATAATCCAAAAGTGCAACATGATTTCGCGACGAGTTTTTAAATTTAGGATCCACGTCGACATGACTGTTCAACTCGGTGGACGATCAATCCCGAATCCATCCAGTGTCAAAGCCTGTGAAAATGATACCCATTGATCACTAGGCGTCTGATTTTCATCTTAATTTAACTCGTATAGTTGAGCACACGATGTTTTTGTTCGAGCGACCTTGACTGATGTAAACAGTACAGCTAGAGTTTCTTCCCTTAGCGCTAGTGACTAGGTATTAAAATAGGCCTGGTCACGTGGGCACCGGGTATTGAATTTAGTGACTAGGTATTGAAATAGGCCTGGTCACGTGGGCACCGGGTATTGAATTTAGTGACTAGGTATTGAATTTAGTGACCTGGTATGGGATCACATCGTGACACCACGTGATCGCAATGGACCAATCACCTTCGTTGATTTAGCTACTAATTTGTCAGAGGTAGGGTAAAATTACTAGTAAGGTCGGTATTCTGTGTCTCCTCGTCCGTGTTTCGCATCCGCGTGTCCAAGACTGCCAAACACAAACTGGTTGAAAACTGTTGGGTCTATTCCATGTCCCCGCGTCCGCATGCGTCGTCCGCATAAAGTATCCGCAAAAAAACGCATTGTGGGCGATTGTTTACTGGGGGTTGGGGGGGGGGGGAGGACATATTACATACCAACTCTGAAGTCACTACGATTTAACCATGTAATTTCGCCACAACCAATTCATCCGAGCCAGAAACAAGTGTCAGCAAATCTCAATCAATATCGTATTTTTCAACCATTTTAAAGAAAAATTGTTTATAACAATTGAATTATTTTTTTATTTAAGAAATAAAAATCTGTTCTTGTATTTTGTCGGTAAATAAAACACAATCAGGATTTCGGATGCAGAAAAATTAAAACTTTATCTCGAAAACGAGCCTGGTGAAAAATCTTTTTTATTTTAATGTAATTAGAGCTGATTATTACGTCATTTTAAGGTGTTTCGGAGAAAATTCGATCGTTGAATTAAAGGGGCGCGTACAACCTTAACAGTATATAGACACATAATGTATTTTAAAATATGTTTGCCTTATGCATTGAAATGAACATCTTACATAGTTTTGTCTGCAGAAGAATAAGACAAAATAGTGTGTAGTATTCCAAATCTAATTATGTGAACATGTAAATTGCCTCCTCTACAAAATGAAATCAGATCTTGCGCCGGACTATCTCTCAAGTTTGATTCCACCAAAATACCCAAAACCGATACAGATTAAGAAACTCGGACCACCTCCCTTTAATTCCTTCTCGTACTCAGCTGTACAACAATTCATTCTTACCGTCTACGATACGCAACTGGAATACTCTATCCAATTCAGTCAGAAATAGCCCCTCACTTCCAAGCTTTAAAGCACGCCTGAATGGGATACAGCGTAAACCACCATCACATTATGCTGTTGGGAGCAGACTAGGTCAGATCCTCCATACACGTCTTCGTCTTGGATGTAGCTCGCTAAACAACGACCTCCATCGAAAGTCTATAGTTGATTCCCCCCTCTGTTTGTGTGGTGCTATTGAAACTGCTAGTCACTATATGCTAGAGTGTAATTTATATAATACAATCAGAGGTAATCTCATCTCAAATATACCTTGTCCTCCAACTATAAATAATCTTCTCTATGGCAACGAACACTTAACAACAGAACAAAACAACGCATTATTCTTAAACACACAGCAATTCATACTGGCTTCCAAACGTTTTCAGCATGCATAGGACCTGTCCGCCCTCCCTTAACTGCCGCAAATAATGTACTGTTTATTTTCTTTATTTTCTTTTTCTTCTCATTCATAAAAATATCGTGTACAAAACTGTACAAGCTAAGACAACAAAAACAGAAATTGATATATAAGATTTATATACTAACTATACCATCGTATAAACATAAATTTAGTGCATACTTATATCTAAGGTCATTTTGCCTTTGGTTGTCGCAGAATACACAGCCTCGCGATCTGTGCTTTCATTTCGCGCACACGATTTATTATGTACTTTTATCTAATGCGAGAGCGCCGACTGTGAGACTGTGTGGTTTGTGATATCCAAAGGCAAACTGAACTATAGCTTCAAACCCGTCATCACTTGATCTTTCCTCTCGTATTAACAAAAACCTTGGAGAGGAATTAATATAAGTTTTCAAAAACTTCTTTTCCAATCCATTAATTATTCCATGTTTGTATTATTATATATATGTAGTACTTATATTGAAATAAATACAGTTTAAACCAAATGTTCAGAGTTTAAAATCATCATGATTATTTCACTATTATTTTATGTTCATGTCATAATTGTCATGTCAGTAGTGAACCGAAGTCCTTAATTGGAATATACGTTATTCTATTCCTATTTTAGAAGTTCTATGTAATTGATATCAAGTGTTGTTACAATTTTTAATATCAAATTCATTCGAGTCTCAGTAGAATGCAGGGCCGGTATTTATATTACATCTTAGTAGTAAAGTTTCCTTAAGTGTATAAGCTAAATGATATAATCAAGATAATTAATTATTTGCATGTAGTGTTGATGCATTGTGTAGAGAGCTGCTATCATTATAAATACCAGTCCAGAATTCTGTAGTTACAGACGTGGAAGCCGTGGATTAGCTGTACATTTACAAATCATGATTGAAAGGTGATATTTATGTATAGGTGTAATACTTGGTATATAGTTTGTGTAGTCAATACGTAACGTTTGCCCGGGGGCACGAAACTTGATAAAGAAATGGTAAAAATATGCACCTTAATAAAATAAATTCACTAATATCTATCTCATATTTTGGCCATTATACAAGAAACATTCAAAAAGACGATAAATACATGTAATACATACCAAATCTTACTAGAAAATCATAGTTGCATTACATGCTTTGTTAGATTTATTCAACAAGAAAAACGTAATACATCGTAATATGCATGCAAGAAAGTGTGTTTCTAGTTACTAAGCAGTGGTATAATAATAGTCAACTATTACATTCAAGAATGAAAGGGAAGCTACTCTTCCCATTGGGCGTTCAAACCCATGTTTTTCAGAGTTATTTCTCCTGATTTTAAGGGAAGATCACTCTACCCGACTTAATAAGAGTCAATCCAACTCGCCTCCCGTGATTTCAAGGGAAGGAATTCATGAACTGTAGAGTTCTCTCCCTTGATTTTCAGCCGAAGTAACTCTAACCGACTTCAAATTGGTCGGACAGTGTTGACTTTCCTGTATTCAAGAGAAGTAACTCTTGTCCTGTGCAGAGTTCTCCCCCCTGAATTTCAGGGGAAGTCAGTCTTACCGATTTTAAATAGGTCGGACAGAGTTGACTTATTCCTCCCAGGCTAAAAGTAAACTGTTGAGCAGACGAACTTTACACAATTCATGGTTTCTTAACAATCATAATACAATTTAGCTAGAAACTCTTAATCTAACGTGCGCTTATTTTTCACTATTTATAATATTTTGCATTTGTTGATAGTATTGATCCACGTTTCATCCATTAACTTGCCACATATCTACAGCTAAATGTTTTGGGTCTACCGTTAGAATGACTCTTTTCCCAGCGCTGTTGCACACATTTTCCACACCGAAAGTCGAGACCATATCAGTTAATTCAACTTATTTGTGTTTTGTCCCCATCTGATTCGTTCCCGCTATTCGCACTCTATCCAGTTCGTATGCAGCTAGAGTTATGGAATAAGGACACTGTGTAGTTTTTAGTTACTTTTTTCTTCATTTTTTGCGCTTATGTTACTGATATTATTGATCGATGTTTGATCCATTAAATTACCACATATCATCAACTAAATAGTTGCGTCTGTCGTTAGGACAACCAATTTCCGAGCGCTGCTGCGTAAACAATTTTCCCGTCGAAAGTTGAGACCGTATATCGCGTATTTTTGTTTCGACCCCTATCTTATTCGATCTTGCTAATCGTACCCTATCCGGTTGGTTTATAATTTATATACGTGTGCAGCTGTAGAGTTGTGGAATTATGACTTTGTATAGTTTTTAGACGCTAGTTCTTTTTAATTTCTTGCGCCCTTTCATTCCCTATCCTATTTCTCATATTCTTTTTGTTCACTACCATCCACATTATTAGCGCGGAAACGTTTTCTACAAATGTTTTCTTTCTTTTTATTACGCGAGTCTGACCTGCAGTACTGTATATACCAGAACTGATAAGTCTTGATGTCCATGGGCACATTCGATTTTTAATAATTCAATTAACGAGCATCTCATGAAGTTATGTGAGTGAAAAACGTATCAGTGTAGCAATAACACGCGACTTTTACATCACTAAAGGCTACAAATCCAAGACGAAATTTGCTTCGCTTCGAAAACAAAAATAGCCGTAATATAAGTACTATAGGTAAATGTCTAGGTTATGCGTATTGTTGTACTTTAAACTATAGACTAATCCGATTAGAGGTACATGTATACTTAATAGGCACGTTAATTTTTACAGTTGTGATAGATACCCAGCATGAAAACATGTCTCCCCTTTTCAGAAGACGAGTCCGTGTTTGGATTACCAAAGTTAGAAATATACCTATAGTATTTTATTTCTTTATCGATTTCTATGAAATATACGCCAGTCTAAAGGGGGGGGGGGGGATTATATGCTTTCCATGAACTACGATCTTTTTCAGCAGCTTGGCCGTTTTTTCCAGCAACCAGTATAGTAGTAAAATGTAAATGTGTAAAAAATCAAATAAACGCTAAAATTGTAAGCAGAAATAATTTAATGCACATGTACTGTATATAATAAAGCGAGTATAAATATCGAAACAACGCCCTTGATATTTGTTACCGGTATATAAAAACAATGCACGTTAACATCTAATTAATAAAACAGTAATTATCCATGTAACAACGATCATAAATGGTAGAAATACAATTCCAGGGGGTGTTCCAAAGTTTGTTCACAAAAATTGTGAAAAACAGCTATGCTCGGAAATATGCACCACGAGTCTCGGATGGCTGATCGGAATATATTGAGACACTGTCAATTTTATACACGTTTCGTAATATTTAGAGCACAGGCAACTGTATCGTTGAAAAAGAATTTAAAAAATGAAAACCTTTTTAGTAAAATTTATACATCTAAACTTTACCGGGGTATATCCATTACTGTAAAAAATATTCGTCAATGATACATTAAATTTTACCTGTGATTTAAAGGTCAGGTTCTGTTATATGACAGACATTACCTTGAGTGATTTTGATATTACAGACCTTCCCAAGTTGTTTTGACATTACAATAATGCAAAGTTGTCTTGACATAACATTCATAGCCAAGTCGACTTGACATTATATTCATTCCCAAGCTATCTGGACATTACATTAATTGCCAAGTTGTCATGACATTACATTCATTCCCAAGTTGTCTTGACATTACATTCATTCCCAAGTTGTCTTGACATTACATTCATTCCCAAGTTGTCATGACATTACATTCATTCCCAAGTTGTCTTGACATTACATTCATTCCCAAGTTGTCTTGACATTACATTAATTCCCAAGTTGTCATGACATTACATTCATTCCCAAGTTGTCTTGACATTACATTCATTCCCAAGTTGTCATGACATTACATTCATTCCCAAGTTGTCATGACATTACATTCATTCCCAAGTTGTCTTGACATTACATTCATTCCCAAGTTGTCATGACATTACATTCATTCCCAAGTTGTCTTGACATTACATTCATTCCCAAGTTGTCATGACATTATATTCATTCCCAAGCTATCTGGACATTACATTCATTCCCAAGTTGTCTTGACATTACATTCATTCCCAAGTTGTCTTGACATTACATTCATTCCCAAGTTGTCATGACATTACATTCATTCCCAAGTTGTCTTGACATTACATTCATTCCCAAGTTGTCTTGACATTACATTCATTCCCAAGTTGTCTTGACATTACATTCATTCCCAAGTTGTCTTGACATTACATTAATTCCCAAGTTGTCATGACATTACACTAATTCCTAAGTTGTCATGACATTGTTTTACCAAGTTGTCATGACAACACACTCATTGCCAAGCTGTCTTGACAAAACTCTTATTTCCAAGTACATGACGTAGTCCAGGCATATTATCATGACACTGTGTCAAATCGTCAATGAACTACCCTTGTTAAATACGCCGAGTATCAAGCAAGGGATGTACATTCGAACCTGTAGCATTTTGTTATTCGAACCCGTAAAGTCTTGTTACTGAGGCCGAGTTTCTGAACATCAGTCACATGGGACGGTTAAAGTCAAACTCCTCCACAGTGACCGCCCTTGCCGCTGCGCTGTGTAGTTTATAGTGCAAAACACGTAACCGTTCTGATCACCTCGGCCTTTATGCATTGCAATAGGCCGGGTATTTACCGGAGACAGACGGAAATGACCGAGCTGTCACGATTGAACACGTAACGTGAACACTGTCAGAGGAGTTTGGGGTAAAGCATTACATACCACATGGTACATGATGTACCAACAGCACAATACACATTCTGTTTTAACACGTGACTTTTAAATATCACGAGATCCATACTGTCGGAACCTGATATCTTGTACGAACGGTATTTCTTGTTTTCGTATCAGATCACAGTCCTTCCCGTCCACTTCGAAGCTTGGGCTCCATTTTGAAGCAGCCACTGCCAACTTTGCACCCGACTTCTTGTAATCCCCAGTACAGAACTCAGACACCATACGACGTACTTCCTTAAAATGTAGCAATTCGTCGTCAAAATCATAACCTTGTTCCCGTATCTGGTCCCTTAAACGTTTATAGAAATGTTCGTAAAGAGCATAATCTATTTTGGCCCAACGCTTATATACTTGTCTGTCGTATGGACCAACTAATTTGGATTCATTTTTAGCTCTTGCTATGTTTTTATCATTGTACAATATGTCTTTGGTTGTCCACCGTAAATAACGTCTCAGTAGAACTATCGATTCTTCGAAATGTTCGGCTATTATCACAAGACCAAAGTCTTCATCTATTCCTTTAATAAACTCAATAATTTTCTGTTTGTCATTATTTTGCACGACCTCTTCCGGGCAACCGAATTCAATCGCCATTCTGTTGTTTGTGAACGAGTACAGGGCACTTTTAGGCTCGTACTGCAGTGGATTTTTCAAATATTCGGACGCTGGGATTGATTTTTTTATTTTATTAAAAATATAACCGGGCCGAAGATAATTTAACGTTGACTTGAAGAACTCGTACGGTTCTCGTAATATTCCTACATAAAACGTATCGTTTGGCATGTACTTCCGGAATGACTCCCGATTATAGACCACGTGGTTACACAATATCTCGTGATGTTTTCCTGACGGCGGATCCAGCGTATTGTTTTTTGACATTGGTTCACGCAAACTTATGATGTTTGGATATTTGAATGCATTGTGAGCCGGGGACAGGACAAACGTCAAATTGTGATTCCAGCCATATCTGTGAAAGAAAAAAAGAAAACCATTTTATAACGGATACGAACAAAATAGCATGCTAATGAACAATGTAGTAAAACCATGTTCTAGGATCACTGACGATTATCTCGATTGGTACGAGTTTTCTCGCTTTGTGTATGCCAGAATTTGTAAAGAAAGGTAACTCCACACGTAATTAACAACGGAGACGTGATCCTGTGGGGTTTGTAAAAATCATGCCAAAACACGACAGTAAATATTATAATGATCAAATTTAATGAAACATTTAAGTTTCGAACTTTCTACGGATCAAATATCAATGTTTCACAACTACCTGTATACTCATTACATGTATGTTTTAAACAACTGGTGTTAATTACTGTTAGCATGTTTTCAATAGTAAATTAATTGGATTTTATTCAACACAACATCAACGAACCATTGCTACTCTAGTATAAGTATGCATGTTTTTCACTCATTACGTTCAAATGACGTGATGTAGCGTAATATGGCTAAAGTAATCACTTAACAGTATAGCAGTTTCAACGTTTTATTCCATACATACGCTCCGGTCTGACTCAGAGCTCCACTCATGACTCGGCGCTCCAATTCCAACTCATTTTAACACAACTTTGCTTGGGTTATAAAGGGTATAGCCAGACATGTATTATACAGAGATCGGTGTAACCAAATGTTCAAGCTTCCTGGTATTATGTATCCCCCACACCACATTAAATGTGTCCAACATACTCAACTGTCAACCTACAGTGACCCACCATGCACATGTCAACATTGACATACAATGTTATACCTTATAATGTAACCCCAAAAAAAAACTAATAAAAAAAAACTACTATACATGTACTTGTATAATATTTGTACCGCCCCTTAATTTGGAATAAATGAAAATAACCTATTTGCTTAATACTCAATTCAATTTCCCATACATTTATTTAGTACTCAGGAAACTCTGATATTGTTTACAACTTATAGCGGAGATGACAATTGAAATGGAGTACTAATCCATGTAATTGTCACCTTCGACAACCATGATCACATATAAACATCACACCTAAAAACATACATACATATATCTGGATGATCAAGGTAAACAATACATTTTGATATAGCAATTCAATATACATGTTTCCATTTCTTATCATAATTTTGCTTGATAGTGTCTGTGGTATCGTATTCCTGAATAACATAATCACACGTGACATTGACACAATTAAACACTTGAAATTTCTTAAAATCGCAGCTTCTAAACATAATTTATACGGAACGTCTCTGAACACTGGAAGTTTTTAACGACTGTTTGTTGTTTTATGACGTCTTCCAGTTCCAGTTACAATGTGAGTCCGTGTTTATCAGCCGCAGTGTCTTAATTTCCTGGAATGTATAGTATTGACATGATTAATATCTATATATAGTTCTATCTTCTATTTCAATATATGCGGTGATAACAACCCCGTAAGAAATAATATATAATATGTATGTATTTGTACTTATAAGTTACAATTTACTTCCTAGATACAACATGCTTCATTTATGTTGACATATTCTGCTTATTTAATTGATACGTTTCTAATATCATCTTACTATATTAAACTTCTGATATATCTCTATTCACATTATAAAACTTCCATGAACTTAATATTAACTCAACTTCATAAAACATGAACAACTGCAACATAAACATATACAACTAATTCAACATTGCCCAACACCCAATAATTAAAGTTGTTATTTGTTTTAAACCAACACCTTGTTACAACAACACGAAAAAACACCTTTTTACATATCATAATACAGTAACATCTTCACTAATATTAATAATGAAAGTAA
This sequence comes from Spisula solida, assembly GCA_947247005.1. NCBI lineage: Eukaryota > Metazoa > Mollusca > Bivalvia > Venerida > Mactridae > Spisula > Spisula solida. Next base: position 41,312,976 of record OX365956.1, read on the forward strand.
TTTCTATTTTTGTAGTACATGTACATATACTAGCATTTTATGGCAAAATCCTCAAATTCAAAATTTAAATCCTACGACAAAAATCCTGACGTATCCATTTGGCATATAATTAACGTTATGTACACTCTAATAATACAACAAAATTTAACATTACTATTTCTACTTTGAATGAACATCCTTAAAATACTGTGTGAAGCTATTATTATTTGTTATTTTGCTAATTTACCACAACCAATAACACAACCAACCCAAAACATGCAAAGATACTTAATATATGGCATCGGCAATGACTTCTTCAGATTCCAGTTGAACTTTGGCGTCCATCAGCATCTTATTTACTACCCGTTGGACTATTTCCACAATCATCGTATAGCTGTTGACACATCCTTTCCACTTCTCTTCGCTGAAACTCGTTGAAAAGCCATCCAGCTTCGACGTGCAATAGTTGCCATGGTTGAAACTATTACTATAATACCTATGTTTATTTCATGGATCATCAAATTATTTCCACTTGACCGATGAAGTAATCCCCATATACTCGTTGACATAGTTGATATACTATTATTCGATATTTGGATAATTCCTGGATCAATCTGGATCGGTCGTTAATACACCGAGCCATCCGTGAAGTTTTAGACTTCTACCCGGAATGATGCCCTGTGCAATCGGCCTTGAAGTATTGTTTCCTCTTGAAGCACACATCTTCTGGTAGGCATATACTTGAATACTGGACTTGGGATTGTTGATAGTCTCGCATCGTTTGGAGTATTACACCATATATGACATGGTTTTGTAATTGTATTGCCCCTGCAGACAATTCTCAAAAGGTATTTTTGATTTCATCTCCCATCCGTCTTATTCCCCGAACCGATGTGTTTTCACCGTTGGTCTAAACAGGTAATTAGTGACATGAATGCTAGTTTCTCATTGCTTGGTCTAGTGTTTTTAATTTAATACACATTTTTTTTAACAAAATAAAATTTCTAAGGTACCCAGTGCGGCAATGGTGATCACTATAACTACTCATAATGGAAATACATGTTGAAGACTTATCATGGACTTCTATCAAAGTAACTATTTTGATTTATTTATTAGTTTATTCATTGGAAAGTTTCAATTCCTTCTTATGCTTTGATACGCTTACAATTAATTAATTAACTTACTACTATTGTGCTTGAACTTGAGTTCTCAAACTAATATCCTAACGTTATATAATCATTGAATGTCCTACAGTTCATGTCTAACTTAACGAATTGCATTATTCATTATTTTGCGTACATGACGTAATATAAGTGAAGTGTAACTTTAATATTAAATCTAAAAATATCGGTTAATAACCATTACAACATAATCGACTCTCCGTTTCTATAACAATATTGATACAATCGGATAATACAGTCGTTTTATTGAATAACAAATATTCCTATGTTGCTGATTGCCTAACATGCTAATGACTTTTTACCGATTTCATCATATTCAAATATTGTATTCATAACATATGTATAATTATAGTCAAATGTTTCTACGAATAATTTCGTTTTTATATACTTTTCATAAAAATATTTTAAACAATATTTACAACATAAACCGATTATCCTTACAATGATATTATTGCTATCTTTTCTGATATTAAACGAGTCGTTTTATGAATAAAATCATAATTATATATGTGCCTTCTGATTTCCTAAAAAAATACCGGCTATCGACTTAGCGTAACAATATCGTTAAAAATAACAATAGAACAAAGACTCCAAAGTAACCGATCTTCCTCAACTAACCGATCTTCCTCAACTTCTGATATTATAGACAGTCGTTTCAAAATACATTCATATGCCTTCTGATTTCTAATAAATACTGGCCTTCGACTTCTTATATAATATGTCTCTACTACTAATTATGTTCTCATAACATTTATCTCAACACAACAATAACACACCGACCCTCGTATCTAAACTCCAATATTATAATAGTCGTTATAATGAATAAAACATATTCATATGCAACTTATTTGCTCTCGACTTCTATATAATACTTAATATCTCGACAATATACTCAAAAATTCTTACAAATAATTATGTTCGCATAATATCTATTTGTAGACATCGGTCAACAACCGTAAAACCATAATACACACCCGATTCTCCTAACGAATAATCATATATAATCATAACATTATTGACTATTACGACATGTTATACTCACTATTTACAGTCTATACATTTGATACATTATTTAAATTTCAATTTTTTATATAACAACACTGCATTAATATTTACAATTTACCACGTGATGTATATGCACTTGACAACTTGACATGATAAAATTTTAATTAGTAACTATCAATTTCAGTTACGTATTTGAACGTTTTGACATTTTTCATTTTTATATTTACATGTAATTTTATCATTTATATTTATTAATTAGCCTAAAATAGTCCGCTTAAGTAACTAAGTATAACATTTTCTTTCCATTTTAATCCATGATTTATATTGATTTGAATTTCCATCATATTCTAAGATCACCCTTGCGACATCCTGGGTACTTACAGCTTTTAAACCATTTGCCATAATTTAAATTTTATTATCTTCTCGACACAAGCAAAATAGAAATTTACAAACATTCACTCACCTCTCTCCTGATCGTATAAGGTTCGTACTCGCGTGTGCTGGTCACGATCACCAAAAGTTAGCCTTGTAGCGTAATATGGCTAAAGTAATCACTTAACAGTATAGCAGTTTCAACGTTTTATTCCATACATACGCTCCGGTCTGACTCAGAGCTCCACTCATGACTCGGCGCTCCAATTCCAACTCATTTTAACACAACTTTGCTTGGGTTATAAAGGGTATAGCCAGACATGTATTATACAGAGATCGGTGTAACCAAATGTTCAAGCTTCCTGGTATTATGTATCCCCCACACCACATTAAATGTGTCCAACATACTCAACTGTCAACCTACAGTGACCCACCATGCACATGTCAACATTGACATACAATGTTATAGTGATTTCGTATCATTTCAAAACCTGAACATCATTAAATCGGATAACATATACTTTTTACATTTTAATTATCTTACATATAGCGAGAAATGCTAATGAATATTATCAGAGTACTCTTAAATTTCAGTTTAAATCATGTCACATGGCCAGATTCACCTTATGTACAGATAGATTTCTATCACGGTTTCATGTTTCGCTGACGTCTAATGAAAGAAAGTTAGGTTTGTAAAACCAATACATTATTTTATAGAAAACTAATCGAGCAAAGCGCTTATATTATTCATATTCCATGATGTTCTTTATAGATATCTCAAGTACATTCAACATATCTTTCTATCATCTGTACTACGACCTTTCTAGTTGTGTACTGTGGACTCGATACTTTATTATTTTGTGATAATGAAAATAAAGAGGACATACCAATTTTTAAGCTTTTTTCGTATTTTGACCTTGAAGTTACCTTGACATTGGCCTTAAAATGGTCACTATTGTAAGCCAATTTAATGGAAACTAGTTACTGAACATTTTAAATCCAATTTATTTTTATCATTATATCTATATATGAAACTAGCACATTGAATTTTAGTGGTTTTGCAATTCATGGTGGCCATCTTGGACACTATCTTGGATTTTACACCTTTCCCCGTATAATTTTTTGAGGACTTTCTCTGTTTATCGGCATATGCTTACCTACTTTTATCTAGTTTGCTTTGTATATATCAATCATCATATTTATTTGAAGGCTGGCATGTGCATGTACACATTCGACTTGCTGATTGTCTGGTATGTTTTCTGTGTTCGACTGGTTAAGTTAAGTGTTGTCTTCCCTGTCTGACTAATTCTTATCTTTTTGCTGATTGCCTCTGTCCACGTTCATTAAATGATAGACCAATATGTCTAAACCATCCAAAGGGCAGATTCTTGCATGTAAACTTTATGATCCAAATGTTTTACGATATATGTGCTGTGACATCAGCCAGAATCAGTCGCCAATAGAGTAGTAATTGTACAACTGTCTTTAGCGAAGTTGTCCTATGGCGATGTTACGATGCAATGGTACTCAATGTTTCCGAATTCCGTAAGAAAGAGAATTTCTTACTTGCGAATGCATACACATCAGGGATGGTATTTAATATTGATCTTATATAATTGGAGAATAAGGAAAGCCAATTAGATCGCGTGTTACTGACCAAGGGTTGGATATGGTCTGATCTGATTGGTTGTTCCGATCCTTAAGTCAAGTAAGATCAATATTGATTACCACCCCAGATATCTTAGATCGGTTGTCAGGTACTTACCTTAGAAATATATTCTGGGCGGTTGTACTCCCACTTTTATGCACTTTTAAGAAAGCCACGTGATATTGTTTGTCATTTTTCTCTGCCACTTGATCTTCTTTTGTAAGAATCTGAAACACGAAAGACAAGCTGAGCACAAGTTAAAGTTCGGAGTCCAGTCTGACCATGCTCGCTTGTGATTGGTAAGTTTTTTACCGATCTTTGAGCCAACTAATCAGGAGCTAGCATTTTGCAAAACCGACATAGATTAGTTTATTTTGGTTTAGTTTAGGTCAATTGTAGTCCATGCAGCCTATATTCATAACGCACAAAACCTCATTCCTGATGGTATGGTAAAAGAGTAACCAGCCGTTTCTATTTGACGTAGAGCTAGATACTGTACGTTGATTGTGTGATTTTTTTCTGAAAACGTCTGTAGACTAAGTCGATTATTGGGAGGCTTTAGCCTCTCATTATGATCATTGCCCATTGCTTAATACAACCTGAACCGCCTTTAGGCTGCTATGTGAATCCGCATTCAAGTAGTTCCAGAAACTGCAAGCATTTTCACTACTCCTACATATGTTTCTCCAAATATTTAAACTGATTTACTTAAATCAGCAACATTTTTTTATTTTAAGATCAACAATTATTGTCAAGCTGTTCGTTAAATCGATATTTTTGCAGATAATTACTACACTAAGGCTATATCGGACTTGTTTCGTAATATGAAAATGACGTGTTCATCATATGTCCCACCTCTATAGCTATTTTTAGAACTTAAATTGAAGGTTCTGTAAGAAGCTATTTTTAGAATATACACAATTGACTAAGCGAAGTAGTTCCGAAGTATGTACATGTAATATAAACGTATTACACCGGCAACCAACTAGAAGACACTGAAATATAGGGCCTATATAAATAAACACCGTGTTAATTTTGACTAAACGTAAATAATACAATGTAGACCTAATTGTTTTAACCAAATAACAGTCCAGAAAATTACTACTTCCAGGCCTGCGTCACTGATCAATTTGCTATTATGAATGAATAGCTATTACCCTCGTATCGTCTGCAATGTCTGTTATCGGTTATGTAATCTTATAGCGTAGTACTGACCAGATATATACTAGCATCTCGGTATCGGAATCCAGCTGCGCTCGGTCAGTGTTTACTGTAAGGGTACTGTATAATCTGATAAATAGGCGCTGATAATTTTTACTGCCGATTTTGATATTCGCAAAAAAGACATGTTTGCCAAATAATATATACCCTTTTTGCTATCGTTTATATAAATGCAACATGCCTATAAAGTCGCATAAGACTATTTTGATGTTTGACAAGATCGGCAGTAAGAAAATGAACATAAAACGTGTAAAGTAGGTTTGAGCTTTAATAGCAGCAATCAGAAAGCCTCCCACCAGCACTCTCAGTGCTTTGATATTAAGTTGGGCTCAATTATTAAGTGTTTCATTTACTAACAATTTAAAATGTATCCGTATTCGGCGAAATATGATGCTCTGCTTATAAGGATGGTGGATTTATGTAAAATTACTAAGGCGTGACAGTTTGAGTTTAACATTATAACTATACATACATAAATATAATATTATAATTGTTTTGAATGAGATAACATTGGTTTCCACTTTTTTATACATAAATATAATGTTCGTGAAGTTGGCAGGCTAGCGGCAGCGTGAAGTTGGCGGCCTAGGAGCGTGAAGTTGGTGGCCTAGCAGCGTGAAGTTGGCGGCCTAGCGGCCTAGCAGTCTAGCAGCGTGAAGTTGGCGGCCTACCAGCCTAGCAGCGTGAAGTTGGCAGCCTAGCGACCTAGCAGCCTAGCAGTGAGAAGTTGGTGGCCTAGCGGCCTATCCGCTAGCCTGCCAACTTCACGATCATATAAATATATAACATTTACTTACTAAATACATGTACATGTAGTTGTCGACTATTATTCAGTTGGTATAGTTGTTTAGCGGGGAGGGGGAGGCGGTTGTCCGTATTGTTTGTATTCTACGAGGGGTAATCCAGAATTACGTGGACTTTTGACCTAAATTCATATTTTTAGGATCGGTATGAAAATTACACAAACGTAATTTCTATCTTTGATTGACACAAATCTCAACACATTTATAAAAAATGGTAGGAAATAGAACGATGAGAATGTAGAGTTAATGCATGTTTTGTCGTGTTTAAACACGATCTGCAGATTCTTTCGGGAGGGTTGGCACCAAGTGTCCCTCGATACTCTACAGATATCATGAACCGGAAATATTGGTTTAACTTACACACATTCTTACTGAGTTGGTCTAAATATTGGAATTGATAAAATGTGCTAAAATGTGCATATAAACTTGAAAATAGTGGTCTTCATTTCGAGGTGGTCCCATTATCGAGGTGATATTTAGATGAGGTTAAACTATATTTACCTGAAATGGGTTGTTTTCAGAGTCGAAATGTTTGAAGAAGTCGACTTGATCTGGTGAATAATGACTTCTAACAGTAGATGATGGCAGACGTATTGACAATAATAATCACCAATATCAACCTGGAAATAAACGCACGTTTTTGTGATTATTCAAATATCATTCAATTCGGTGGGTATTAATTCTCATATATTGTGAAACTTTTTTAACACCCCGTGATGTAGTTTTCAGTCTAAACGGCATTTTATTTAGCAAAGTTCCCTTCGTAGTAGGTACACTATGCGTGTGTGCCTCGGTGAACGACTGGTTTGAGCGTTCGCTTTGAGAACGGAAGCCGGTTGCAGGTTCGAACCCAGACCGTTGGTATAAAACTACTGGTGTAATTATTATCGATGCTTGATGTTCAGCGTGTGATTCTGAGTGTGTCGATGGTATGACTAGATAGTTTCCGTATGGCGGTTGGTCCATCGCAATATAAATAAATATTGTAGCGCACAGACAACAAAACGACGGCAGAACATAGTCACCCACGCAAGAGTCAAACGTAGAACAAACTTAAATTGACATTTCAAGCCAATATCACCCGCAATGAATGACACACTGTGGAATTTCGTACATAATTAACCGTAAAGGGAGGTAATTGTGAGTGATAACATCAATGAACAACCAGTAAAGACATCAATAAAACACTTGTACACTTACTGATAATTTCTCTTCACGAACAGTTCAATTAAACGAAGCTGAAAAAAGATAAAATAGCAATTAACCGGAAGCATAGAACGACAAATATAACTTTTCCATTATAGAAAACAATATTTCAGAACTAGAATCAATTATTATTGTATGGTGCTGCCATGATAACGAGGTACGAAGTGAAGTAGACGGGACAGTTTCTCGTCAGTCAGCAAGCGTGTTTTATTGTGAACAGCAGGGTACTGTTTTATCAAAGCACTAACGGAAATACTAAGGTTAAACACAAATTTAATTTTATCATAATTCTTGAACAAATACACATTAGGAACATGAATATTCACTGAAACATCCTTTGTATTACAGACCCTCTTACCACAATTTGCAACTTTTAATTAATTCGTACATTGGGTTTAAATGTGAGTACCCGTTTCAGAATAGCGTAAGTACTTTGATAAAACAGTACCCAGGAGGCTTCAAAAACATAGTTCCTCCATTTACCGTTTAATTGTACATGTATCTTGAATTGAAAACTACTCTTTACGTATGGAAAAACAAGATTTTTGAATTTCAGTTTGGTCAACATGACCAGTTAACAGGCTCATAACAAGCGCCTTGTGGTGCAAATTTCAAGTATGCATCAGACTTATAAGGTCTTATTAAGTACCTTCTAATTCTAAGCCAGCGATTTATTTATAATAACAATTACTTTAGCCTGGCTGATTTATTGATTTTATTATCCGAAGCATGTTGTCAGAATGAAAACCAATATTGCATCGTTAATTATCTATTGCATATTAACCTGGGTTCCGTTAAAAAATGAAACGATTGCAAAATATTGATTGGCTACGAAAAATTATCGGTACGAATGAATAATTGGACCAAGGAAGAATTGATCGGTCTCGCGGTTAAATGAATCTGCCACAGAACTGAACAATACAAGTTCTGATATATTAAACGTTTAAAATCACCACGAACTGACGATTTTCATTGTTAGAAATAACAATGCATTAATAATGTGAAATTGATAAAAGTTATATTAGTATTCAATGAATATATGGTAACGAGTGTACGTCAAAATAGCGCTGATCATCCAAGATGGAGTCAAATGAAAACTTGACAAGGTAATATTGTTTTATGTAAATGGTGACTAGTGTTTAGGATTGAAGTAAAATGTAGATACGCTTAATTGAGATGACCACTAAACAGATGAGACTGTATTCATGTAAACATTTTAAAAACGATCGTTTGTTTCCCGACCTCAGATGGTCACAGACAGAGAACCAAAGTATTTCTGATATTCATGTAACTTGGTTGAAGAAATCACTGGACTGAGCATTAGCCGTATAGGTAGATATTTAGAGTTGTACATCAATATTTGATACCGTCTATGTTACCTGTGCATTCAGCAATTATATCACCCGGTATGCATTGTACAATATAATACTGTATCCGCTATATGACACAATGGTTCAATTATATATACATCTATAATTCAGTAAATTGTTCTGGGAACAATTTATAATCAGATTGTAACACCAGGTACAACCATCCCTGATATAACATACCACAATATAACGAACTTGTTTCAACTATAAATGTGTCCATACAAGTTGAAGTATATCGTCAGCATCAAAGTTTTATGTATTTGTTTACTAATTTTGTACGCTACATGCACACAACTCCGGTTGTGAAACTAACTTTATGACTATTTTAATCATGATTTGGAAATGGTTCACCTGTTTAGTGAAATAAAGCAGAGTAACGTTATATTTGTATGTTCATAAACCATGCTGTACAAAGTTTAGTTGCGGCGTACAGTACTCGTATGTTATAAAGAAATTGTGTGATGTTATTTTATGTCGTAACCTATGACCATACCTGGATCCAATTTCAAAACAAAAGTTTATAAATGTTTAATTTGCTTATTAGATCTAGCATCACATGAAGTATCTAATCTTGAAACATATTTTATTTTTATAGCTTGTATAACATTATAAGCACAAATACATTTATAACGAAGGGGTTCTTTCACAGAGCTCTAGCTACAATTAAAGCCTATGCCCCACTGAGGAATTCCACATCGGCGATGTTCTCCCGATTTCTTCCGATACCACCCGATTCATCACAACAAACTCTCTCATGACTTCCCCGAAGCCTCCTATTGACCACGAGGATCCTGTTCCGGATGTCCTGATAGCTCATTAATTTTAATCGGGAGTACATCGCCGAAGCAAAAATGCTCAGTGGGACCTAGGCTTTACGAAACATGTATAGCGATGTACGAACCACCATGTATTGGTTTTAGATAAAACGATAAACATGCAATTATACATTTGAATACGTAGTTGAATACTGCATTTGATTACAAGTAGGTCTATCAACTTGGGGTATGACGTCTAAAACCGATTCGAAAGATCAGTTCAATCATGCTGTACCCGGACGTGAATTTGGCGAACATAATACTTTATACATATTTACTTATGGTATTCTCTCAATACTAATATTTACTGACACAAAACAAACGCGCATAGATTTATTGAATTAACATTTTGAAGGCTTACATTATGTCATGATGATTTTATAATACAAACATTATTTACACAGAACCGTATAAATATGGAATCGCAATCAACTGCACTGGAATAAAACTAGACGATGATTGGAGAAACTTTAAGCGTCGGACTGGTAAGGAATCGAATAAAGATCCGCTAATGGACCAGTGATCGCCCGACACCGGGGATATTTTACATGTACCGGACAGTGCTGGGACTCAGCAACAACAAGCCACCCTTTTGTTTAGAATTTAGTCAGCGCCACTCATTGATGGAAATGTCTTTATGCACACCATAGAAGTAAACACACTATATAAGTTAGGTGTCAATTTTACTCGATAGCTTCTCCTTTATGTACTATTAGACACACACGGTTACAGCACGGTTGACTTAAAACGATTGCGATCCCTGCCACTGCTACCCGTAACTTGACTTAAATGGTGTGCAGACTTAAATGGTGTACTATAGACGTTACCCTCATCGGCCGGCGTACAGTTTCATTGTGTACCTAATACTGTATGTACCGTTCAGAGAAGGCATCGTCAGTCGTCCCGGGTTATTTGCGACCAAGGTATATGACAATATCTCCTAGCTCATGCCAATATTTTGAGAATCATTGAACGAGCCATTCACGAAGACTTATACATTAACTACTAATGACTATATCATACATTGTACTGATAGCATGATGGCGTTAATTTAATACAATCAGTGTTTGGGCTTGACCTTTTTCACACGTACGAGAGATTTCAGAGCATTTCTTTCCACGAACGTTTTAACCACCTTTTTATTCGTGCAGTTTAATCATAATGTATTGCCATTAATACAAGCAATTATTGTTTTTATACAAAAATCCCATGCACAATACATCCGTTAGTGGTATCGCAATGCGTTGAATAGGATAGTTAGTTTGTGTCGATCAAAGTAAATTAGCGAAGGTCCCATGACTGAAACTGATTTTGAAATTGAGTCTTATGTGTCTTTGTATATGCCTGCTAAGCACAGAACAGCTCTTGCTAAGTTTAGATGTGGGGTAGCACCCCTCCGTATTGAGACAGGTAGATATGAGAATATTGCAGTCAATGACAGAATCTGTCCTATATGTAAACTGACTGTTGAAACTGAGTTACATGCACTAATTGAATGCTCTGCTTACCAAACTTTTAGAAATGTCTTATTTGATAAAGCTAGGGATATCAATTTAAATTTTAATGATATGGATGATATTAACAAATGTATGTTTGTTCTTTCTAATGTTGAAATTGTTAAATTAACCGCCAAAACCTGTTTTAATATACTGAAAGTTCGTTCAAATACTTTGTATAGTTAGTGATCGTACATACTGTAAATGCAATCTTTTATTTATTTCTAATGTAAGAATAGTGTAATGTGAATATAAATTAGGTATGCTTAGCTATATAAAAAATTATGTTTTTAACTGTAATTATAGGTGTTTTATTATTACTATTTTTCTTTTTACTACTTAGCATTGTGCTTTTTTACATGTGATAAAATTTTATTCTTATTTTTGCCTTTTATGTTTAAGTCATTAGTTTTTATTTAGTATTTAATAGGTACTAGTCTCTTATAACTCTGATTAGAGTGGCAATACAATTCTATGTTTTAGTTTGATATATGTAATTGTATTTTATCTTTATCTGTATTGATGAGACGAAAATAAACTATAAAATCATGAAATATAAATATGCACTTGTACATGCAGTTAAAACAGGATTCAGAGTTTTGTAGGCGAATTGTTTTGCTCATTTTTACTTTCTCATTATTTGAAACACATTGAAATCAAGACAGCAAATCTTAAATGTCGAGGTCTAAACACAAAACTGTTTTTACTCCTCGTTGAATTCAATGTACTACCAGATATATATCTTTGAATAGACGATATAATGTATCAGACTTTTGTATATAACCAGTTTGAGGATAATAACGAAACTATATTATAATTCACCTGCATCCATAGTTCTGTTAAGTGCGAGCGTACCTATATAACGCATCTATTTATATCATTTTAGTAGATTCGAACGATAGGTATAATCTAAGTTTCAAACGACTGGAAAGTAAAGTCTTTTTTATTCATATGACAATCTTAAACGTGTAACGTGAAACATGTGTATTCAGCTCGAAGAAGACAAATACTACAGCACCTATTTGTATGACATAATTAAATCTTCAACATCTGATAATGTTCAGAATGTATCAGTACCATATTACACTAGGTATATGCGGACTTCTACAACATATGGCCAAATATGGCTTAAAGTTTGGTGAACGCATATTAATTTTACAAACAAAATGTCCCAATTAAAATTATTCAAATACTTTGAACTCCCCTTTCAATTTTCCAAACAAACTGTTCCAATTAAGATTATTCAAATACTTTGAACTCCCCTTTCAATTTTACAAACAAAATGTTCCAATTAAGATTATTCAAATACTTTGAAATCCCCTTTCAATTTTACAAACAAAATGTTCCAATTATGAGTATTCAAATACTTTGAACTCCCCTTTCAATTTTACAAACAAAATGTTCCAATTATGAGTATTCAAATACTCTGAACTCCCCTTTCAGCAGTGACCAAACCTAATCATTTACCACTACCATAAACATTTTTATAGCGACGGCTTTTACCAATGTTTAAAATCCACCCGAAACCCAAACATATTCAACCTATCTATTCTATTTGAGGGGGTACTACTGGAAACAGGCGGTTATTTTTTCGCCAAGCTATATTTTGTTCAACACATTATTGATGGACAGTTATTATGATGCTTTGTGTAACAAGTATGTTATTTCATGTACTTATTATACTTATCGATATATGTCTGTTTGGTGAACGAAGCTTATTGGTTGGATAGAGAGTACAATGTAGTACTATATAACACTAAAACCCTTCGAAAAATCACGATATCATTGTACTAGGACATCTTTCAAAAGTCGTTAAGTTCAGCTATGTATGCTTCTCAAATCACAGCGAACATGACATTTGATATGCGACATCATCCTTTATTTTTCAACCAGTGATCGTTGTGGATTTATCTGTGAAAGTATATGTGTAAGTTATTGCTTATATTATACACAATGTATATAATACATACAAAAAATGGTATATTGTCCATATCGTAGCACGAGTACTTCGGGCAAGATTGGGCGGTATGATCTAATGGTAAATCAAGCCCAATTTCTAAGTAGGGCTATGGCCGTAACTAGGATTTTTCAAAAGGGGTGAGAAATCGGGTTTTAAAGAGGTGAAAATGTTTGGAGGAGGGGGTGTAGAGCTGTCCCTCCTGCTGACGGTGGTTGTGACTCAGTGCACAATACATTCATTTTGCAAGCCAAACTTTCTAGAAAATGCACTGTTTATATGAGATGCAGATTAAATATATATACCACACAGACTCCTTTTTTATTAACACTATTCATAGACAGTTATTGTGCGAGCAAGAAACAATGCCATGTTTATCTCTTTCTGAGATGCATACAAACTCAGTTCTTCTATAGACACTATTTCGAAGCGATCAAGAAATATTACACTACTTATCTGAGTTGCATGGAACACAACAATGTTCTGTACTAAATGCTATTTAAAGATCAAGTTAATGGGCGAGCGAGAAAAATGCATTTGGTATCTGAGCTGCATGAACAAACACTCCTTCTCTATTTGATGTTATTCACATACTGTGCGAGAGAAGCGAGCTAGAAACCAATGCATTGTATATCTGACTGAAGCATACCACACAAACCCTTTCTCTACGTTTTACTATTTATTGATCAAGTTATTGAGCGAGCGAACCGAGCTAGCAGAAAATTGCAATTGTTTATCTGACTGATGCACACCAAACGAACCCTTACTCTATTTTATAAAAATTGTATTGTTGGTTTGAACACCATGACAGCTATAAATAAAAGGCATTCAGGCTTCATCCTAGCAGCACACTAGACAAACTTATTCTCTAATTGAAATCTGGTCTGTGATAAAGACTTTGAGCGAGCGAAGCGAGCTAGAAAAATAATGCATTGTTTATCTGAACAGCATGCCGCAGACTCGTTCTAAGCTTAAATATATTGACTGAATCAGTAATTTTGCGAGCGTAGCACCCCCCCTAGTTACAGACATGAGGGCTTAGGTTTCGTCTAGTTTGAAATCTCCTGAACAATTTATATAACTGACTACTGTACGCGCGAGACAGAAGCACTGGTATATGATCATCGGCTTCTTTTTGAAAGAAGCCAACTTGGTACCAAAAATGGAAAATTAAATCGAATGATATATTCATAAACTATGCGTTCACAAAAGAAATCAACGTCAGACGTAGTTTCAGTATGTCGTACAAGCATGCATGTTTCTTTGCACAAAAAACGTGTTTTTAAAGCCAGAATTCATGCCCATGCTGGCATTGAAACGTTGGATGTTACAGCTCTTTTTTGTTGTTTCCGTGAACATAAATCCTAGCGAGATTAAATGAATTCAGGCTACCACATGTGCCACTTGTCCTGATCCATGTCCCATCTCTACCTGAATGGCTATATATTATAATCTCAATGATTTGGAATTGACACTGACTATTATTTCACTGCGTACCTATTTAATGAACCATGGTGTCGATTCTAACACCAAAGAAGCTATAGTAAAGGTTTACATGACCTACATGTTCAACTACCTTTACTACTATACCTAAATCAGTGTTCATGTTGTTTATGCATAAAATTCTAATATACCGGGTACATGTTGTATATTTATTTGGGATACAAAAGTCGTGTAATTTATGAATCCAGAATTCGTATTTTCAAAGTTTTCCACCGATGTCTTGGTAGACTAGTACTGGTATACTATCATAAAACTTGATACTAATGGTATAGTCCAGATAATTTGACATGACTCTCCAACTTCTATTAGCATATTTTAACATCTGACGTATTGTCTTTATTTATAATCGCGGTGGTATGTTTTCATAAGCGGAAAGTATCATGAAGACGCTCGAGGTGTAATACCAACACAAATCTAAAGAACCGATGTTGCACAATTTGCCCGCGGAAATTTGCAAGAACCTTATAATATATTCATGCATAAAGGTCAGGATCAGGTCAAAGTCTCTGTGCTATACACATTTTAATAATTAAAAACAAACTATCACATCGAATCATCAGAGTTTCAGATTTCATCTAGTTTCAATGACATGTAGCCGACCATGACAGCCAGCCGTATAATTGTGTATTTTGTAATATGAATATACAAAACATGTATTTATACATTGCGTTATTAACAGTATATGCTTGCTCGCCTATCCTACAACTTTAAATAGTATTGGTATACTGCACATTCCAATACATACAATGCTATAGTATAAAATTAAAATTACAGACAATCCTATGCCCTATAGAGGACCATTTCTGGGTGTTTCTTAAATAATCGATGTAGGTTCCTTTGGCTGTCATATCATTTCATTTAAGTGTGCAGTTGTTAGCATCCTACTCCTAGCTGAATGATGTGGCATATCGTAGTGATCATTCACCGATTATAGATTTGATTATTCCACTAAAACAACTGTCATGTCCCCCACCTTAAACTTGACATATTTGTAATTTTGTTATGTATCTATACGGTTGATATTTTGTACATAGTCATTAGATTTATTGATGTCATGTTTCTGTTGTTTCAATGTTTAATGTTGAGGGCCTTATGACGGACTGGCAATTATGTCAAGTAAGCTCCCTTCATAAATAAAGTCTTTATTATTATTATTATTATCATAGACCGAACTTAAAAGTGGTTAACCACAAAATAAACTACATATGTTAGCTTTATTGCAGTTTACATTATACTGTTTCAAGAACTTGAGATTTGTATCTTGAGATTTGTATTACTGACAAGAACTTGGGATTTGTATTACCGACAAGAACTTGAGATTTGTATTACTGACAAGAACTTGATATTTGTTTTACTGACAAAAACTTGAGATTTGTATATCTGACAAGACCTTGATATTTGAATTTCTGACAAGAACTTGAGATTTGTATTACTGACAAGAACTTGAAATTTGTATATCCGACAAGACTTTGATATTTGAATTTCTGACAAGAACTTGAGAATTGAATTAATAACAAGAACTTGAGATTTGTATTACTGAATTTTGTTTGAGTTAGTCTAAGTAGTGCGGTAACGGTTAGAATGCAATCCAGGAAAATCGGTTCCAAAGTGCCATCGTCCCATTCGATGCGATCATACATTTTGTGCAACAGTACATTTGATTAAGCGTTTGAAAATCACTCTATTTGATTTACCGAGTTGTTGTAAAGTCGTAGAGTAAATACAATATCGACAATTAAATCTTTGTTTTATATCAAGTTACACGAGGTAGAAATAGCTCATGACAGCAATCATTATTTAATTATCGATGGTAAATTAGCAAAATGGAACTCTTCAGAAAAGGAGGAAAACAGAGATATCGATCTAACCACCTTCGCAGCAAACCAAAACAAACCAAAACAAACCAACTACTGTTTAAACTACAGATCAAAAACGAGTAACATAAGCCGTGACTGCACTTTTACCCATATAGTTTAATATCATTATATGGACAACAACGCGTCAACGCCCACCAATTTTACTATTTCGAAAGTATCACAAATAGGTGTTATTTTACCGTGTCGCTATTATTTAGGTAGCAAAATGTTGTTCAACGTTCATAACAATTTATGCCTGTGTGTTACATTCGCAGCGTTTGAACTCTGTTTGGACAAATGAATATCAGAACTATATATTGAATTGAAAGATGGGGATTTATTATGCCGTCAACATATATTCGTATATCTATCTACATGTATATACAACAAAGTTAAAACAAACTTCCATAACTATTATTGTATTTGGTGTTGTATCCTACTGGAGCTTAGTGTGTGCGTGCCATTGTTGACCCCTGAACTTTCCAAAAAGTTACATTTTGACTAATTTTGGATACAATAACTTTTATTTATACTGACGACCATCTTCTATCTTATAACATGTAATTCTTATCATTCTCGAAGAAGTTCGAATACATTTTGACGACCCTCGTGATTCGCAATGAACGGTCAATTGTTATTTAAATTACTACACTGTAGTATATTTATTTTGGGAACAGGAGATTGCGAGTTTGGTATTTAACAGCTGTATCAAACTCAATACTAATGGTAATGTCTCCAATGCTTGAGTGTTCATGATACGCGGTAGTTCTTCAGTCTAAATTGTTATTACCACCTAAACAAGGCATTGCAATGGCACCCACGGGGGAAAAGCAGAATAAGAAACACCTGGAGACGAAACGTCACAGTAGAAATGGGAAATAAGGGATATAAATGGAGCGGCCCGGAGAGGACTGCAGATGAACAGAACGAGGTGGAGATCCAAGTATCATGATCAGGTGCCTATGATCCTTCCCCGAACAACATGCTAACACTCAGCACTCAACACTCAAATATTGAAAATGTCATGACTATTATTTGTCCTTTATTGCAAGCCTTGATGAGGAAAATGTATAAATTTGTTATATGAGAATTGAAACTAACATTTGATACATTTTCTCTGCCATTTTGTACTATTTATTAGGTATATATATAATTTTTGAATCTGAGTGTCACACTCAGCACTCCGACTGATAAAGTACAGTTATAGCTTACAAGTATATTAAATTACACTATGAAGTAAGCCAAAAACTAATACATGTATTTAGTATCTATTTTACATTATTACAACTTCTAGTTCTCAAAAAATGTCGCTATGAACCTCAAAAAAATGAATTTCAATATTTGAGTGCTGAGTGTAAGTATTGGTTGTAATTACGGTCCCAGTTTTACAAAGATCCCAAGTGCCGAGCATAGTTTTTATTTGACAGTTTGACAGAAATATGGCAGTCATACGAGTGCCTTCATCCGAATTTTAACCCGGGTTGCAAGATTAAACGGCAAGCGCGCCAACTATTGAGCTACGGAGAAACACAAATGCGGTCCTACATGTGATGTTACTATACATACATTTCTATAGTCAGATTGCACATGTTCTAATAATCGTCTCATGATGAGTGTTAGTTCAGTTAGAACACTATTGTATAATCAAAAGTTTTTTGCGGCTTCAATTACAATAAGTATAAATGTTCCATTGAAATCAATGTAAAATACGTAGCATGACAAACTAAACGTTTCTAATACTACAACCAATTATATTCACATATCTTAAATGTAATATGAACTGTCACGTGATTCAAATTGAAAGGATTTTGTGTAGGTGTATCAAGGCTTTTTTCGACGTGTTTTAAATAATTTCATCTGAAAAATTTAAGTCGTCCAAATCTCACAGTGGGTTTAACAACATTTACATATTCCCTAACCCTGGCGACCTCTATTTTGTCGTCGTGGCAGACATTAACTACTGTGCTTTCTTCCCCTCCACGGTCAGATCCTGGGACCAACTCCCAGTCAAGCTAACCATTGTTGATAGCGTTGATCAATACCTTCTGGAACAGAGTCACAGACATGTCGTAGACCCTGGGTTTGCAATTTATTACTTGTTTTAAGTTTTAACCCATGCACTGTATTTTACGCGACACACAGCAGATTGGAATACTTTTTAACTACTAGTAAATTGTACAAAGATACCCTAGTCCATGGTTTGAAAAAGAAGAATAGAAGAAGAAGAAGAAGAAGAAGAAGAAGAAGAAGAAGAAGAAGAAGAAGAAGAAGAAGAAGAAGAAGAAGAAGAAGAAGAAGAAGAAGAAGAAGAAGAAGAAGAAGAAGAAATAGAAGTAAACTGAGCAGGAGAAAGATGATAGCTGAACCTGTAATACGGTATAAGGAATATTTTAGTCTCGGTGACACACACTTAAAACATATCATTTCATGTTAGCAGGGATCTGTTACCCTATTATTCAAGAAACCGTCATAATCTTAAAGTTAATCAAAAATGTCATTGTTCAGTATTTTTTTTGTATTTTGTTATTGCTATTAAACGTGTTATGCTTAAAGTATGTAAAACATATATGTATTATATCGTTTAACAATTACTTGTTCATGAAATCCGCTTATGGAATCATACAGCTTAAGGATTAAGAACTCGTTGTAAACATGTTTTCGGTTGTTGTTACTTAAATAGAGGATCTTGCATGAGTGCTCATTACATACGAGTTTTATTAAACGAGTGGACAAAATGATATGACATGAGGCTTTGCCGAGTGTCATATTGTTTTTGTCGACGAGTTTAATAAAACTCGTATGTAATGAGCACGATTGTAAGATTCTATTTATCACATAACCTTAGAAAACGCTCAATATTGTTCAGAAGGATGATATGCGCTGCATATGTTTCAGCCAAAATTTAGCGGTAGAATGAGCGCGACGTCATGGTGACGTTGATATTATCCTGACGTCAGTGACGGATCAATGCATTGATTGGCTAACGTCACGTCAAGCTAATTTAAATATTTATTGCACGGTCTGGGAGTGCCGAACGATATTTACGTCACGGCTTTACGGCACTCCTGGACCGCATGTTATGTGATAATATCATTTCATGTTAGCAGGGCCGCGTATGTAATGTTTTTTCAGGGTGAACGCTGTTTCTCAACAGTTGTTCAGTTATATACGACAGAACCAGTTTTCCTGGCCTGTATGCTTCAGTACTATTAAATGGCAAAATACCTGCGACAGGTTGAAAAAATCGGCTTGTTATATTTTGTTGTAGTACTTCTGACTGTTTATTGTTTATGCAATACTATTTCTGTACACATGTTTTTGTCACAGAGGCTCACAGGGAAGACTGGCTTTGCCCAACTGTGTCGCCTCTTAAAATAAAGTCGTTATTGTCATTATTATTATTCGTGACTAACTTGCCCTTCAACAAGAAACCAGCAACTGTTTTGTAAACGTTTGTTTTTGATGAACAAGGTAGTCGCTGACGACAATTAAGATTTTAAACTATATAAACTGCGAATAAAATAATTTAAATCAAATAATTATAACGTTACTGTTCTTACCATTTTAAACAATCCTTTGACAATTAAACACGTTTACATATAGATCCAAATTTATATATTGTACACATGTGGTCATTTCGCCATACTTAAAACAGCGTAAAATACCCGTATAACAAGTCGTTTATCCTTAGGGTATAGCTTCGCTCGATTTTTGAAATCCAAATATTTGCTTTTGTCAACCAGCTCTTAATGCAAATCAGCAGAGCGTCGCTTGTACTTAAAGGCATTGAATGGTTAACTATAGGCGGAGTGTTCCGTACCACGGGTGACCGGGCTTATGTTTATTACAAACATTGCCAATATACCGCTACAATGTATAGTCGGTGGCTTAAATCAATAGAATTATAGGAAGCGACACACACATATGCTTTAACAAAACAGATCTTTAAACTCGACTAGTGCAAATTTTATCATATGTAGGCCTTTATATGTTATATAAGTACATACATGTAGTTTTATTCCTCATCCACCCGTAACTTGATACTTGTACTACAATATAGTTCATGAACCCTATCCAATATGTATTTATACATATGCACATATTATTGTCTGAAATGACACGGTCGGTGCACAATCAAACAATGGGATATGGTACAGACAGAACTGTATCTACTAGATGCCAGCATAGAAACGTTACGTCCCAATATTTTATTAGATATAAAATACTCATCACCTTTATATGACTAAACTGCATGACAAATTATCAAGGAATGTAATGGTATGGTGTCGTATCTTGATTGTATGCGACACCAAAGAGTGTACACCGTCGGCTGCTGGCTTGCCTACTACGTCACACCAAATAAAAAACAATATTCATATTAATGTATGTTTATTTTGGACTACCACGGTCGCTCAAAAACGTGGGGGGATGGCAAGAGCATGAAAGAAGTAAGACAACACAAGTGACTCGTATAGTTGTACAATGAGTAAGTAAGTGTAAGTAGTGGTTGTAAGCGACTGTACAAGGTGTTAGTACGTAGCCCGCACGTCATGTCTGGTCGTAAGTGGTTATACAAGGTGTAAGTATGTGTACGTAGCCCGCACGTCATGTCTGGTCGTAAATGGTTATACAAGGTGTAAGTATGTGTACGTAGCCCGCACGTCATGTCTGGTCGTAAGTGGTTATACAAGGTGTAAGTATGTGTACGTAGCCCGCACGTCATGTCTGGTCGTAAGTGGTTATACAAGGTGTAAGTATGTGTACGTAGCCCGCACGTCATGTCTGGTCGTAAGTGGTTATACAAGGTGTAAGTATGTGTAAGTAGCCCGCACGTCATACCTGGTTGTAAGTGGTTATACAAGGTGTAAGTATGTGTACGTAGCCTGCACGTCATGTCTGGTCGTAAGTGGTTATACAAGGTGTAAGTATGTGTACGTAGCCCGCACGTCATGTCTGGTTGTAAGTGGTTATACAATGTGTAAGTATGTGTAAGTAGCCCGCACGTCATACCTGGTTGTAAGTGGTTATACAAGGTGTAAGTATGTGTACGTAGCCCGCACGTCATGTCTGGTCGTAAGTGGTTATACAAGGTGTAAGTATGTGTACGTAGCCCGCACGTCATGTCTGGTCGTAAGTGGTTATACAAGGTGTAAGTATGTGTACGTAGCCCGCACGTCATGTCTGGTCGTAAGTGGTTATACAAGGTGTAAGTATGTGTACGTAGCCCGCACGTCATGTCTGGTCGTAAGTGGTTATACAAGGTGTAAGTATGTGTACGTAGCCCGCACGTCATGTCTGGTCGTAAGTGGTTGTACAATGTGTAAGTATGTGTACGTAGCCCGCACGTCATGTCTGGTTGTAAGTGGTTATACAAGGTGTAAGTACGTAGCCAGCACGTCATGTCTGGTCGTAAGTGGTTGCGTGCATCGTACGTCACGCATGTCACGTGTACGGTACCCATTCGATTACCACGTTATATCATACAAAGTTCATACTTACATATGCTTACATGTGGTCATCGCGTGCGATGTCCTTACTCGATCGCATATTGTCACGTGACTAGTAAGTGATAAACTTCCGAGGTTCTCCAGAAGTACAAGCTGCGGCTGCCACACTAACCGCCCATTCTACAACAGATAGTTCAGTTTCTTGTGCTGGAAGAGACAAAATGTTAGTACTCGTCTGTCGGTTCGGCTTTTAGACTGCAGAAATCAGTGTGCACAATGTGTGTTGTAACTGTGGAGCACTTGCTTGCTCGTTACGGTCCATGTGAGTTATGTGCGCTCGTTGGAAGTAAAACTAAGGAATTGCCCTTATCATGTGCACGACACGGACGTGCTAGGTGCACCGTCCGTAGGACAAGTGAATGCTGCAAAGCCTGACTCACCTGATGTGTTGTGCGTTCATTGACTGTAGAAGGCACACACATGACACCCGCACTTGGAAGAATCCATAGACCGACTACAGCCAGAACGTAGCGAAGGTTTTTCATGCACTAAAAGTGCTATGGTGTGTCGAAGTTCTCCCAAACAAACCCGCACGGACGTTGTACCCATGTACGAATCCCATAGTTAGCTCACGTCTTTGTAAGTACTAGTTGACAGCGAACTTGTGCGGGGATGGTACTTGGAGCCACGGCTTTAGTCGTGTTATATCACGGATCAAACAATTCACTACAGACGAAACCGTGTACATGTTGTAAAGTTTAAAATGAATACGTTGAAGTTATCATGCATTTACTCAGCAATTCTGTAAGATTGTTATTTCAATTACGCTCATATCTTATCAGCACCAAAACCAGACAACGTCCCACAAGACAATACTGTCATAAATCTGATAGTTGTTTGCTTAGTTAAAAAGCATGTCCGTGCCGGGTACAGTTTTATCAAAGCACTTACGAAAATATTAAAGTTACCGTTACTTCGTTTAGAAAAATAAATAATCTTTCCAATGATGTAATTTGTAAGAATTTATTTTAAAAAGATGTTGGTCCTTTTTGATGTTTTTGTAAAAAATATCATTGTTTTCATTTTTTACCGATACAGATTACGTAATATCTCTGTAACTTAATTTATTACGGTCCCCCACTGTGAATTCCCGCATGTAGTCAACATCTTCGCTCGGAGGCTTTTATTGCTTGTCATAAACCTTGATCATATATCAGGCCCGGATCCATAAATGTTCGAGTTGGGGGGCACAGCTAGCTATTTGGATGATATGGTGGGGTGGGTGCGTGAGGGGTATCCCCTCCCGGCGAAGATTGTTTCAGTTTTCGACTTAAAATCATGCAATTTCCTGCATTTTAAGCTTTTAAAATCAGAAGTAAATGTACTAAAATTGTACTGCTACATCAACAGAAAATACGATGAGTTTAACAATTATTTAAAAATAATTTCTTTTTTTTAATTCCCTAAAATTTACAAACCAGGCGTCAAATTATTAAAATTCAGGCTAGATAATCAGAAATCGGAAATTTTTTATGCAATTATTTAAAAAAATATGTAACCCATTGAAGATTTTTTGTCAAATAAGAACTTTAATTTTTTGAGTTAGACGTTAAATTATTGAAAGTGTATAGGCCTATTGCTACAAATCAAAATACACAATATCAGATCAATAACTGAAAGTTTCCACAGGTTCAGATCGATTTTTTGTAACATTTTAATAAAAAATCATGAAATTTCCGCTCTGTAACTTTTAAAAAAGTAAAAAAATATTCAACGCTAGACATATGAACTTTAAAAATGTCCCCCCCCCTTTCGATGATTTTTTGTCAATTTTGCATTAAAATCGTTTTTGCAGCTTTTATATTCTAAAATCTGTTCTTAAGCTCTATCGTGTCACTATTATTAAATCAATCAGTTCATACATTACACATTATATAGTAACATAGATAAGTGTATCAAACACCATTGATCCCCTAAATCATGATCATTCAAACGATTCAAATTCATTTGTTAAGCGTCTGAATGATACAGATCGGGAGTAATTAGGGCCTGGATAAACAACAGGGGGCACATTTTATTGCACTCGCTTCCGTTATGTGTAATATACAGAGGCTGTTATCACAAAATATCGGTCCATATAGTCCGGTCTATAAATGGGATATTTAGGTAAGACCCGGCATTGGACTGTATAGTAAATATTTTTTGGTTTTCTGTTAGGGAATATGTTGTTATTGAAGAATCTGAATGATGCCCAGCTGGCACCATTGAGCATTTTGAGAAATTCAAGATGGCGTCCAAGATGGCCGCTACAATTAAAAAAAATGACTGTGGTACTAGAAATAAGTTACAAATTGCTATTTTTGCGGGTTGATTGTATTTTAGATGTTAAAAACATACTCATTAATATATAAATTGATTATAAGTTATTGATTTAGTGAATCTTAGATGGCACCCATGGCAGCTGGAATCCAAAACACGGCTATAATGGCCGCCATAATTGCCAGATTGTACTAAAACTCAATTGTTTTAATTATATGTGTACCAGTAGTGTAATATATGATAAATACTCAAAGAAAACTTCAATTCAAAACAGTTGACCCATTAGCTGATTCAAAATGGCGTCCAAGATGGCCGCCATAATAAAAACAATATGTTAGTGGATCATAAAGAAGTTACATATTGATATTTTGCTGATTTATTGTAGTGGAAGTGTCTCAAACATAATTACATCTGTAATACACTGCATAAATATATCAAAATGGCGGCAAAATGGCTGCCACATATGTCAAACTGAAAATTAGCATTTAATAGCATGTAACGTAATAGAAATTGTTAATTTTTAATATAAGTACTGCTATAGGTAATAAATGGTCTAATAAAACTACAATTGAAAACACTTTATATTTAGCTTATTCAAAATGGCTTCCAAGATTGATGTCAAACATGAAAGTTTAAACCAAGCTAATTGTATATCTTAGACCACTGGTCGGTTGGTATACTAGTACAGTAAACTCCCTCAAAACCGGACTCCCTCAAAACCGGACTCCCCATAAAATCGGACGATTTCCTAAGTCCCGTATTTTCTTCTTATAAAGTTAACTTAAAAAGCTCCCGCAATACCGGACTCTCATAATTCCGGATTCCGGACGGCATTTTCGGTCCGCTGACAAGATTTTCAACGATAGTTACTTGCGAAATACCGGACGCGTATATTTGTCTCACCTGACGGAAAACTTAACGCGTACATTTTTCTTGTCTAAAATGTCACTTTGTTAATTGTTAGTTAAAGAACGTGTCATAACAAAAGGTGCGATTAACAAGTCGTGTTTTTAATGTTTACTCTTAAACGGTATTGCGTGTAATTTGCACAGGCGTGAAAAATACTTTGTGAAATTCGCCGCGATGAAATTAAATAATTGCCTAATTACGAACGTAATAAGAAAACGGTCCTTCCATTTGATGTTTTGTTCTTGAGGTAGGTATTGCAACAAACATTTACTGGAACAAAGGATCGTGTAGCTCATCAAAATGTTGTAATTACGACAAACACTGCACTCAATCGTATCTAATTAATATGTCTCCAATTAGCTAACACTTGCATTTCGGGATATGTATATGGTATTGTAAATACTAGTATATGTATAATAATATGTTTTATTTACACGTTTGTTTATTTTACAAACAACATTTTATATACATTTGGCACTTGATTTTATCCACTTCTCTTGTAGTTTGTCAATAGGCATTGTTAACAGATTTTAAAAACAAAAAATGTTCTTCAAGTAATATCTGGTAGGATTATCTGGTCTTTTGGGTTCAATTCCAATTATAGGTGAATGATGTTATACTCTTCTCACAATGTAGATGCCATATCACTTCCATGTTTGTCGTTTTATGGTTGGAATTGTGTTTTCATGCTTCGTATTGTGCCAACACTGACGCCATTTTCATCCGTGTATGGTGTTGGCGATGGATTTCTGCTTCATCCCCTGTAAAGGCGTACATTTGTTAATTATGTCTTGGTCGTATATTTTTCCAATTCTACATGGACATTATGGTTGAGGAATACATGCAGAGCCACCATCTATCTACGTGGAGTCTCAAGAAGATGAATGTCTCATTATCAATATTTTGATGATTCATATGGCATCTTGCATGATTAGAGCATAGCGCATAATGTTGCATCGCAAACCGAATTGTCTTCTTGACAATGACCTATGTCTTTGGTTTTGTTGTCAAGACAATGTACATTGTTTAGCACGAGACAAAGCTGTGGGAGATGCCAGCAACCTACATACAGAAGATGTTGCAGTTCACTACATCCAATATGAAGATATACTAGTCAACGGTACACATCAAAAGTCTGTGTGAGACGCTAGGCCGATACATTCAGCATATTTCAAATCTCTGACTTAATTCATTGATGTTATTATCGGTCACATACGTATTATCCTCCCACTTATCACTCAACAACTTATTATAGTTATGCTAAGGTTGGTGTTTGAGCTTTCAACGCTTGATCTTGGTTAATTACGGAGGCTTTTCTTGCAATCAGCCTAATAACGGGTCGCTAAGTAGCATCACTTCTGGTAGGATCAATGTATAGTTCATTTTCTCTCCTTCTGACAAGATCTTTTATCACCAGTGTCATCATGTAATCCTTAACCTATTATTTTAGTAATCAATTTGCCATAACCCTCATGTTCATTTAGGCGCTTTCTTTACCTTCTTCGCATAGTTCTCTATATTACACTTGGTGTTTTAGATATCTGGTCCTTGTTTGCAACAGCCAAGTGTTGTACATCCTCTTCTTGTATCCCAATTGATCTTTAGAAATAATTTTATTATTACATTCTATATCTGACGTGTTGATGTTGTGCCAAGCTTAAAGAGAATCCAAGAATGATCGTTCCTTACTCTAGCAAGTAATTTTATAACTGTCAAATATGTAATCCACAATAGATAAAGTCGCTATTATTATTATTTTTACTATTATTATTACCAGGTCTGGTCTGGTCATAGTTTTGCCCGTATATAAACTATTATGTCATGTAGAGGTCTTCCACATCCTCTGGAGATCGCTACATAATATTTGGTTTAGATTCTTGGGTGTTGGAATCTTTTTCATTCAACAACTTAACACATGATCATCACATGGCAGCATAGAATATACCGTTTTTTTCGCCTAGACCTTCGTTATCAAAGATCATTTCTTTGCCTGTGATGGCATTTGTATCACCAATGAAAGTGATAAACTCCCTTTTCGGGGTTTTGAACAAATACGAGTTATTACCTTTTAACTATATGGATTCGTCTTGGCATTAATTATTACACTACCGTGACTCACTGGAATTTGGACAAATCCATGTTTTGATGGGGACAGAATACACCTGATTGGTTGAACTTTGAATGCTACCTAACAAGTGCACGGGGTCACGTATTATACAGCATGTACATTGATTTTTGTAAAATTGATCAATATAAATTAGTTTATTTGGAATGAATACTTGATGATTAACACTAAATTTACCAACCGACAAATGACAATGACTCTATGGTTAACCACTTCGTTCACGTTTGGAAGCCATCTTGGATGCCATTTTGAATCAGTTATCGGGTCAATTGCTTTTAATTAAAGTTTCAATTAGAGTATTTACAACATATTGCAGTACTGATAATATTATAATTAGCAATTTTGATTACACTTCATGGTTTTTAATAAAATATGCCAATTCGTCAATTATGACGGCCATTGTAGCCGCCATTTTGATTTCAGCCTTCATGGATGTTATCGCAAATAGACTCAAACAATAAATAATGATATAAATAAATACGTCAAATACATCTTAAAAACTGTCAATCAGCAAAAATAGCAATTTGTAACTTACTTCTTGCATCATCGGCATATTTTTACTGGTTTTGGTCGCCATCTTGGGTGCCATTTTGAATCAGCTAATGAGTCAATAGTTTCAAAATGAAAGAAAGTTTAATTTTGAATAATAATTACATATTACAGTACTAATATAAACAAATAGGTTTAAAATAGATGATTTCCAATACAATTTACCAATTTAAGGAATTATTGCGGCCAACGTAGCCGCCATTTTGATTTTAGCTGTCCCGGATGCCTTCTTATATTAACTGAATCAATGAATAATGATAAATATATATTAATACTTATGTTTAAAATATTTAAAGTACAACTGATGAGCAAAAATAGCAATTTGTAACTTATTTCATGCACCCATGGCATTTTTTCTAATTTTAGCGGCCATCTTGGACGCCATCTTGAATTTCTCAAAATGCTCAATGGTGCCAGCTGGGCATCATTCAGATTCTTCAATAACAACATATTCCCTAACAGAATACCAAAAATTATTTACTATACAGTCCAATGCCGGGTCTTTTTCATAATTGACCGGACTAATAGCCAGATCGATTGGTAATATTTTAAGGATTTTAACATTTTTGGCATGTATAAAATGGTCATTCCGAGGCCCATGTGCCCCCCGCCGGTGGATCCGGGCCTGATACATGTTTATAAAACCGCTTATGCGGCTATATATGTCTTGTTTGTTAAATTTTGATCTAAGTTCGATGGTATTTATGCTGACTTTATTACTTTTGCTTTTTATAAAAGGTCGTCTAATAGTACTTGCTCAGGAAATCGACTAATAAATACATGTGTTTGTGCAGATGTTGACAGTAAATCACGCATTCTCAAATTTTGGGCCAACTACCTGTCACAGCTACTTAAGTAGTCTAAATAGCGTAATATATACGCGTACGAAAGTGCTATCGTTAGGACTATACACTTAACAAATCTTGTAAGTGTGCATGTGTCATATATCAAATGAAGAAATTATTAGAAGAACTAGGCTTTTCTCACTTATGGATAAATCAAGATATAGCTCATACTAATGTAAATACAATAAAAATGCGCATATTAGATACTTATAAACAATCGTGGTACTCAAATATTAGTAACTCGTCGCGTTTATCGACTTACTGCCTATACAAACATGATTTCGAACTAGAAACATATTTGAAATGTATACGCAACGACAAATTTAAATATGCTTTAACCAAATTCAGACTTTCCGCACATAACTTAAACATAGAAACTGGACGAAATTTGGGAATCGATAGGATTCATAGAAAATGCACAAAATGCAACATGAACACATGAGAAACAGAAATGCATTTCCTATTATTCTGTCCAAAATATACTAACCTTGGAAGAAAAATATTTAGCCCTTATTATTGTCACTGACCAACAACTCAAAAATTTGAAAATTTATTACTATCAAAAAATCCAAAGCACATTAACAATTTAGCACGATTTTTGTATTATGCTTTTAAAGAACGGGATTCAAATGAATAATATGAATAATCTACTATTAAATTCTCCATGTTAACGTTTAAATTAAACCAGATGCTATTGACTATTTATATAATTATCACAATATGCACTACACGATGTTGTATTTATTTATTGGTTATAAATATGTATGTATTTTATGAGTCAATTTAAAAATTCGCAGGTTTTCTTGTCCTGATTGAATAACTTACACATAAATATGATACTTAAATTTGCTTGATATATTCGCAGATTCGCAACTTTGTTGTTTGGTTGTACTGTTTAGATTTTCCAAATTTGACGTAATCTATATAATGTTGATCAAAAAAGGTTCGCTATGTTTGTCTATTAAGTGTAGTAATGTTGTCAACCTGATCAATGTATAAGTCTTCAGCAAAGGTCTGAAGTATGACTTGTGTCTCTCTGGTGTTGATTTGTAGTCAAACCTAGTTTGCATACTTGCTAAAGAAGAGTATGAAGGGTATTAAAATAATTATCGGATGGCATGATATATATGTTTATAGAATTACCATCTGGGACATTCAAATATTCAAGTCTGTATGAAAGTTGTGCCATCAAAGAAAACCAAACTGTGTACTGTACATATAATTCTCAGAACATGTCCCCAAACGACTACCGTATCATTGTTGGGTTTCTCTCTTTGACGGGATGTGAAACTATTATTCTGCTTGAAAAGATATGAACTTCTGTTGGATATTAGAAGAGACGTACATTCAGATGAGACAGAGAGTTGTACAAACTTGTTAATGACTCCTGTTTGTTAAAGCTCTATAAAAGAAGGCTTGAAATACTTCCGCCAAGAAGTTAAAAAAGAAGTTAAGTTACTAATATTCGAGGGCTGCTTTCAGCAGTTCAGCTGTTCAGCCACCCTTTGACATTTTAACTTCCCTGGTCATTGGCCACCTAAGGAACCCTGTGTTCGAGTTTCCCTGGGGAGACTACTTCTCTCCTGGTGAGTGTGCAGCCAACATCTATCAGCGGCGCCCAGAACTATCGAACGTGTTTAGACATCGCCCTAACAGGCATCAATTCACACCTTGGTTGAGTGGAGCATGTGGGTTATTCTTGCTCAGAGAAATTTGAGCAGTGGTCGAGACGGGGATTGAACACGGGACCTTTCGACCCAAAGCGCGCCTCCCTACCTCTAGGTCACTGCTCCCCCAGTGATGTGAAGTGATGCGCTCGAACTGCACACCGCAAGAGCAAACTACCAACCAGGCACTTGTATACGGATACAAGCCGCGATGCATCCATAATGAATACAGAAATCAAGACGTGATCTACTAATTCTTCATACTACTTGCATTGAACTGAGAAGGTGTTTGTAAATTCACGTGCTAATATATCCACAGTAAATGTTCACAATCAATCTAAAACTAAACAGCGACATTGTAACTTGTCTTATTTGTACATATATACACTATTGTTTCATGAATGATTTGTGGCGTTTTCTGTATAGATTCATAGTTTAAAATTGCCAAGAACGTTATTGTCTTAAGCACTTAAGGGGGTATATGCACCTTGTGTTTAATGATCAAAGCTCCCACGGACGGGCATTGGTACCTGCTGTTTCTCGGTACTCTGTAGATGTTATAACACGAAAGGCATGCTTTAACTCTATATTCATTCTAATTTAAACAAGACATGAATTAAAATATCAATCTGGTGCTGTATGGAAATATAATATCATGTAACAGTATTCATGCCTTAAAATGAACCATTCCTACCTATTTTGAGCTTTTACAAAGAAACAAGTAAAAGTGTATGAACAATTTGCAATATCATTTTGATTATCATCATCTTTTTATATTCCTAAAGCATAATTTGAACCTAGTTTTATGTTTGTTCTTATTTATCATACTAAACTCGAAAATACTAATTGCAGCTCACGTGTATGCCTACGTTTAGGTAGCTCATTCCTCCTTAAACGAATGTTGACATATTTTAAATGAATTGGTACATTTCAAAACCAATATAATAGTTGTTACTTGTAATCCCATTTAAATCAATGCAAACACAGTGACTTATTTATAATACTGTTGACGCTATTATGTTAGTTTGGGTTCATGTGTCATTTTAACCCCCACCCACTTTAAGCAAACGTGTGCCCTTAAATCATTGAGAAGGTAAGTGTCAAGTTAACATATCAATAGCTTAGTATCTCACCATTAAATAAGAATCATTTAGGCTTTCAGATAGCAAAAATGACGACATTATAACAAATAGATGGTTCACACACGTCGAATTTTTATGAAAAATATTGCTAATTTTAGGTGTTCTCATCAATATTCATGAGTATAAAAATGCATGAATTAATAAAAAGTTATTTGTATTAATAGCCCAGTGCATTAGCTTCATTTTGATACCATTTGTAAAATGTTTGACCGAAAACTGACAGAGATATAATGATATTTCGAGGGAGATATATAAAAATGCACTCATTGACCTTTGACCTAATTCTGAGAAAACGAGGCAAAATCACGGATGGCATCCGGCCGTTTCAGATTGCACACATATCAAAGATAACATATAGCATGGATGCCACATTCTACTCTCCGATGCCATGGCTCGTCATATTTTCTCCGTATGGACTCCCGACTACAATACAAAGTAGTAGAAATGGTCAGATTTGATATTGGTGAATTGTATTGCTATACAATTTCATGTGACTCATTCAATTTACAAGTTCAGCAAAATTTATTCAGATATGAGTATTTTCGTTACTATGTACTTGAAAATCAGCTGAATCCAGTTTGTTTAAAGAATTTATTGTTAAATTTACTGATCGTTACACCAAAAACCACATTGTTTCTATATTTAACTCAGTTTGTATTGAATAAAATCCTTCAGTGAAGATTAACCATAACTTAGACCTGCCGTCCACTAGACCCCGATGATATGCGGAAGGGTAGCCGATTACAGTTTGCTTGTTTCGGGAACCTTTCGTGATCAATTATCAATAAAAATGGGCGGATATTTGCCATCGGGATCGTTCGGGATGTATTCGCGGTTCGTTATACGAAGTGTTGCAGTATAAACGCCGAAACCTATCCGAAGTAGCCGAACGCAACGCGAATGAATGCCGACAGTTCAGGAACTGGTCCCGAATGTTTCCCGATCGTGCGGAAAGGTTGCGGTTACTTTGCAGAATATGCGGAAGTGTTTACGAATCGATGCTGATAGAATGCTGAAAGGTTGCCGATGTATATAAACGATGCCGAACTACTATCTTGTTATCAGTTGAAAGTTGAATACGATAGACGGAAAACCACATTAATCTCGCTAGTTTCAGCTATAAAATTTAAAAGTTGAATGACTTAGTTTCAGGTATAAAAAACACTGACATATTAAGCTCATGAAAAAAACTTACAGTCCTAGGTAGATATACCGGGTGTCTCTTTCCGGTGTTTTCTTTCATAGCTGAAGACCATGCGACACTGGTTATGTCTTCGTTTTCTATAGGGTCTGACACAACCCTATTTGGTAGCCTGTCCTTGGTATGAAAACGATATATCGGCAACTTGACTTCATCGCTTCCACAGTCGCTCTTGTATAGTTCGGGAAATACTGCTTCGACTCGGCATCCCTTCCGTTCACAATCGGCGTCTTCGGCAACTATTCGGCATGTTTCTTAACATGATCGGCATAGCTTCCGTGTGTATAACTCATCCATTCGTCGTATTCGGGGAGCTTTCGGCATTGCTTCAGCTTCCTTCGGGAACCGCTCGGGATGGTTAAAATGATTACGAAGCTTCGCAGAAGGCTTCCCGAAGGTGCCGAGTGAATGACGATGGATTCCCGAACACCCCGAACTGTTGCCGATGGGTTTCCGATTACCCCGAAGCACTCCCGAACAAGACCTTCGGCGTCCTAGTTTTAAAACTTTTAAAATTTGGATGCCGAAGATTTTTCGGTCCCGAAGTGTCCAGAAGGCTTCCAGAAGCGTACATGAACGATGCGGAAGTGTTCCAGAACGTCCCGAAGATATGCCGAACCATCCCGATTAGGCAAATTTAGCCTTCGGGAACCCTTCGGCGTCCTAGTGGACGGCAGGTCTTAGCCAATTTTTATTTTGGTCAGAAATCAGAACTATTAAGCGTGGTATTGTCATAAAGTAGAATAAGTGAAAACAGGATATAAACCTCAATAATTGAAGTTTCAGCAAGAAAAATATCACGCATTTTAATGAAATATCTTGCATTTTCATCACCAATCTCGTGCAAAGGAGTCTACGAAATACGGCATGTATGCATCTTATGTATTCAGAGCTACAGATAAGCTGCATATTGGGGTAATTACCCAATTAATTTTCTTAAAACCCCAATAGATTTTGAGAGGAGGGGGTAAGAAAAAGCAAATAGAAAATGATGTTATAGTGAAAAATAGTACATAAAAGACCAATTACCCAATTAGTTTTATAAAATACCCAATTAAAATTTGTCAAAACCCAAATCAAATTGTAACTTGGGGGTAAAATACCCAATTGCCTAAAACCTTATCTGTTCCTCTGTGTATTAATGCTTTAAATTGGAATGCCATAAAGAGTACCCAGGAATAATTCTGGTGCATCTTCTGTTCTTTGGACCAGAGGTGACAATAAATAAAAGAACATTTATCCTGTTTGTGTAGCCAAGTACAAGTAACTCCTGCTGTGTTATAGTAGTCAGTCTATTAAACTCCTATGCAGTTACCTCCCTTGTCCCCACACTCAGTTCATAGATGTAACCAGGGATTCTACTACCTGCTGAATCTGAAGGGCCATTCTGATACTTGTGACCGTAAATTTTACCATTTTATAGACAAAAATAACATTATCACTGTGTTGCGATTGTCAGCATACCAGTACTGTATGATTTGTAGTGATCCACAACCAGTGTAATTCTATACCATGTTTAAATCTAGTGCCATGTGCACTTTGTGTCAAGTTTAGTTTTAACAGTACTGTACAGAACAGACATATGAATATGGGGGTTGAAAATGTTATCATACAGCTCGCTGGCCTGAAAAGGGACGAACAAACTTGACTTCTATTAGCATATCTGTACATTGCGTGAACGCCTGGTTCTTTAATGTGCCCGGTGTATAGCACCGATATACAGCTTCCTGGCAATTCCAGATACTTTGCAGACCACACGACCAGATATAGCGGGAAATATTATAAATATTTCAGAAATGTCAAGTTCCGATTGCCAGGGATTGAACCCACGACCTCTGGATTGACAGCCAAGTGCGTTACCACTGAGCTCTATTCTAACACGATCGATATAAACATAGAGCAAACAAGAGCATGTATTATTACCCCGATAAAACATACCTCTCAAAGTATTAATAATGTTAAATCTATGTATCACCTATCATTAAATTACAATTCCATCCTAGATCATCTAGTTGTTTCGTTGTCTAGGTGATCTTCCGGTGGTGGAATTAGTGAGCGTGTGTGTGCGTGTTTGTGTATGTTTGTGTATGATTATGACAGTGTATGTGTGCGTGTGTGTGGGGGGTGTCTGCGTGTGTGCGTGCGCGCGTGCGTGTGTGTACGTGTGTGATATTAGTGGATGTGTATGAAATGAATTGCGTGTACATATTAAGCATTGTATTGTACTGTATGCCATGTTTTGTTTGATGTATGTATTATGTTATATATGCTCTCCTAAATTGGAGGATGAATAAAATTCAAAAATTTTAATAATATACCATCCAGGTTTTCCTCTTTAACAATGACATCAAATCCTAACATGAAAACGTCACTTTCTTATAAATGCACTTTAAACGTTTCTAGAAATGAGGTTTATATTGATCTTACCTGTATCCTAGCCAGTACTTACAGTTGCACAAGAAACCAGCAACTTCTCCACATGTGGAGGAAAATTAACATTGTTTCCCAGGTTTGGTGGAAGGGTATAACCTGGCCAGACTGAGAATGAAATAGATAGTTCCATGACCAGGGTATGTGACAGGTGATTGACAAACAGTGTATATCATCGTGCAACCGCAGAAATCCTTACAACTTGCAAGAAACTTCTTCTTCTGCACTCCTATTTATACGACCGTTTAAATCTTCAGTTTAGAAATGATGATGAACTGCACTGTCTTTTACAGGATGCTGGCATTGACCAACAGCTTTGTCTCGAAGGACGTAAGAAACAAAACAAACAAGATATAATGTTTACATCGACTTTTATTTATTTTAACAGTATGGCATGACAAAAATAACAAAGAATAAAAAGTTAGGAGAGAAATACGAAGTAAGGGAGATACACATAAGATGAAAATATTGTCAACAAAAGAAGAAAGATAATGCATTAAGACAAGAAATGAAAGCGACTGGACTGTTCTATGTGTATCTATATACAGTCTCGCCTCCACCCCTCAAGCCAATCAAGGGATGTTACAATACAGACGACAGACTGTATCTTATTCAGAAGCAAACAAATAAATCAAGCACTTTTTAATCACCCCTTTAAACAAATACATTTACAAGGGGTTGCAGAATATTTTAACCGCCCCTCAAATAAGGAGGTTT
Organism: Spisula solida; assembly: GCA_947247005.1. Taxonomy (NCBI): domain Eukaryota; kingdom Metazoa; phylum Mollusca; class Bivalvia; order Venerida; family Mactridae; genus Spisula; species Spisula solida. The sequence goes on from OX365956.1 coordinate 41,348,739, forward strand.
AGAAAATAAATTGATCGACCCTGGAATCCTATGTAGCACATCTATATGTATTATAGCTTTCCATAAAATATATATACAGGTACAAACAATTCTGTTCATACCACAAAAGTGGGCACGTAAATGGTTCTATGACATAATATTAAACTTTCATTTATTTTAGTCCACATCGCAAATTATAAATGATTGAAATTTGCTGGACACAGTAGAATCATAAAATGCCGAGACCAGTTAATGAACTCAGTTACATAATTTGCTGGACACAGTAGAATCATAAAATGCCGAGACCAGTTAATGAACTCAGTTACATAACAGAACTGAAGGTCCTCTTTATAACAAATAAAATAAAATTCATAAATCATTTAAATACCAATATGAGTTATTTTACAAACACTATTTACCTGATGCTTACCTTCATGCATACATATATATTACAATGTTCTTACACATGCGGTACAACTGTGGTTGTATGCCAGCAATGGCCCGTAGTTGGAAAATGAACTTATTCTATTCTATTCTAGTCTACATAAAGAGAAACTTTGACTATCATAATCCATTCTCTTTAAACATATTAACAGAGTAGAATCTTAAAATTTATTATTCACATTGAATCGAAAGAAAATAATTTTAATATACCTTAAATTGTCTACACAGGTTGATAACATGAAACATTTCTTACTTTTAAACTCTATAACTCATTTTGAAATACTTACGACATTAATATAAACAAAGTGTTTTTTATAATCAGAAAATTAATTATTAAAACAAACAATACACGTGTCTACACCAATCTGATTTACAAGAATAACACATATTTTATCATTAAAGATAAATATATAATAAATTAGAACTACATGCAAGTGAGAAACAGTCAACCTCTATAAATGACAAAATTCTTATGAAGAATTTGACAATTCGACAAAATTCTTATGAAGAATTTGACAATTCATGTCACCGTTGGATGCTAGTCTTTGTTATTGGACCAGTTTAAACATTGTGGACTTAATTTTGATGTGATCTTATTATTGAGGTGGACTTTAGATGAAGTTTACCTATACTTTACTTTGTGAGAGTAATAATTTCAATATACATATATTTCATATGCAATGATTGTGTGCCTCCATAGCTCAATGGTTAGCGTGCTTGCCGTCTAATCTGGCGACCCAGGTTCAAATAGGGGTGGAGGCACTGATAGACCTGCCATATTTCAGCAGCTGACTGGCATATAAAGGCTCTGCTTGGCATTCATGTAACAGACATGTAACAGATCAAAGGTTTACAAATATGAAGAATCAATGAGTGTGAATTGGGCTTCAAAATTGTGAAGTTGAAAAAAAAAGCTTATATGTGGATTTTTTGAACACATTGGGAACTAATTATTGCGTAAAATAATTTTAAACAAATAAAATCACGTTTGTATCAAATGATTGAAACACAAAAGACTTTCACATGAGCAAATACTGTTTGATTTGTACAAAAGATCAGAAACTTGACCAAAATTTCCTGTTCTACTATACAGTGTAATGTTATGTACATGTAAAAAGTCTACTTTGCCTAGATACAGCCAATGTCCTCACAGCATTGACCTTTCCTAGCACTATATTACTCACTGCATTCACAAACGTCACTTTATTATGGACATTGGATTTAGCATGACCATTTGTTACTGATAATGGTATTTATTTTTCAACTTCATCTTTGTCAGGTTACCTGCCCTGGATCAGGGTATAAAATTGTCAAATTAAATATAAAATTCACTAAAAATTGATGAAAAAACTTCCATTGGTCAAGGACTTTGAATCTGTATGGGGCGATCACTGCATAGCGGATAATGTTGAAGCATTATAAAACATTAAGTTTTTATATAAAACTACTTCATAATAAAGCCTAGCATGATAATTGTCTTATTTTAGCCTGAGTAGATAAAGTGATAAATAAAATAATTCAAAATTCAAGTAAAATGATACAAATACATGTATTTTTTGAGTATTTCGAGCAAATAAAAAATGATTAGTTGTTTAAAACATTGTCTTGAATTCCTGATTATATGAGCAGTACACGTGACGAGTAACAACACAGCATATATACTTGTACACACAGTATGTCTGAAAATACACTCAAGGCAAAATAGTACACCTATCTAACACAATGGCAGAGAACTACAATGATATTGGAACATTAACACTACAATCTGTAACACCTCAATTAAGCAACTACCTTACTTCAAGCAGCCTATGTTAAAAGGTCTTTATTTGCCATTTTTTAAATCCCTGTGTTCAACAGCCATCTGAATTAAACAGTCATATTTGAACACAATCTCGGGACAGGTTGCTTAAGAAAGGTTAGACTGAATACTTGTACTTTTCAGAAAGCATAGAATAATAGATAATCGGACAGGGAAGGCAGCAAAAAGACTTGTACATAAAATGTGTAACAAGAATTTGACAAGGTTTGTATATATGTATGTGTGTGAATTATTGCAGATTTACCAGTAACATGATGGGAGTATCGAGTATGCATTGAAGACAAGACTGTTGTAAAATTCAACAAAATATATAACCATGGTAGTGGAACGATTGCGTACAGAGGGACAATTGCGTAACAGTAGGTAAAGTTTATATCCAGAGTTAAACACACATGTATGTTCTCCTCATATTCGGTATGTTATGAAAGTCACGCATTCAGTCTGCGGTATATGAACACACAGCAGATTACATAGAAATAATTCAAAAGAATTTTAGAATGTGGACTGTTTGAATGAAATAAAATGACAATAATTAAAATATAATCAAATATTAACAAAATATTAACACACACAAAACAAAAACACATGTATCTGGCCTATTTTTCATCATAATCTATAAAACCTCGGCAGTGATAATAGTAAACAAGTGTTATTGATGATGAATGAAATTTTATATATAATCTACGTAAAACGTAACACTGATATACATGAGAAGCCAACGACTATGGCTGGGTTGTGACGCTAACTCTGATCACTATAGTTCAACTAGAAACAGTGAAACCTACTACCAAACCTTCAGTGGTTAAACTATAGTCTATGCAATGCTAGTTCCCTTCTATTCTTGTTTCATCTGCGCCATCTTGAAACTACTCAAACACAAATCATGTGCAGATAATCAATCAGACCAGACTATAGTCAGTGCCAAATCCCAGCCTGTATCATGTCTTATACAATGTGAATGAGATTTAAATATTCATTATCCCAGTTATAAGATTTAAATACAGATTTCACAACCATATAATAAACATATACATCAATTAACAGGGGAGATTGGTAAATGTATGAACAAGTGTTTGTGTGAATTTATAAACAAATGATGAAAATATACAATATAGCTGAAATATTCAACGAAAATATACAACAAATATTATAGTGTATAATATACTGGTAAATGATAACAATAACCACAATCATGTAAGTTCTTTCGCAGATTGAATGCCATCAGTGAAGAAAGAGATTCAGTATTATATACACCGAGTACATAAAGAAACACAAATGTTACATTTCTCTAAAGGAGTACATATAAGCCTATAGCTTTCATTGAAGACCACACAGAACAATGAGTATGGTGTGTTTTGATTATTAACACATTACAGGTGTTTCAGTACAGGTAGTCTGGTTCAAAACTTTACGTTTTCAGTCCATAATTTAAGGAAGAAATTGCTGAATGTGTTATTTCCCAGAAAATGCTATTTCAACAACTTGCATTTAAAGAACTTCCGATAAGAGAGTCACACGTAAATACAGTTTAAAAACTAAAGCAGGGATACCTGGGAACAAGTAGACACAAAAATGACCCAAAAGAATTACTAGTTTAACATGTAACCATATGGAGAAAATGTAACATGTGTGCGTTTCTTTATGTACTCAGTATTCATGTAAACAGTTAAACTTTGATGCTTCTAACTGTCTTAAGACCTGGCAAGTAGATTGAGTCATACACTATTTGAGGCATCTATGGTTTATATGTGTCTGTTCTAATAGAAAGTCAGTTCAAGTGTACTAATCACATAAGGCATGATTTGCATTATTTGTCAAAATCATTCAATGTGATTCATAATACTTAATTTTCTGTGGATGGCATAACTGGCTGACCAATTTTCATTATGGTCCACAACAAAATATTAGAATGTTTTAGTTTAAGACAACTGGGTATGCTTATTGGGTATGCTTAACTTGGTAAAAACTTTCATTTGCTCTTGACACCTCATTCTGGATGGTATCCATTGACACCTCATTCTGGATGGTATCCATTGACACCTCATCCTGGATGGTATCCATTGACACCTCATTCTGGATGGTATCTATTGACACCTCATTCTGGATGGTATCCATTGACACCTCATTCTGGATGGTATCCATTGACACCTCATTCTGGATGGTATCCATTGACACCTCATTCTGGATGGTATCCATTGACACCTCATTCTGGATGGTATCCATTGACACCTCATTCTGGATGGTATCCATTGACAAGACGATATGAGACAATAATAATAACTACATGGTGCAAACTGTTTAAGGCATCAAAGTTCTTCTGTATTACCAGATTTATAACACGGTGAAAGATCCAAAGTTAGAGATTTTGTTTACTTAAATCCAATGTGAAAACTGCATAAACTACAGTTCTTGATCATAAAGCCTAGGTCCCACTGAGGAATTCCACAATGGCGATGTTCTCCAGATTTCTTCAGATACCACCCGATTCATCACAATTGCTTCCGATAACAGTCTCATGACTTCCCCAAAGCTTTACCTAGACCACGAGGAACCTGTTCCCGATGTCCTGATAGCTCATTAATTACAACCGGGAGTACATTGCCGAGGCAAAAAATGCTCAGTGGACCTAGGCTTAAGTCACAGATCAGCCCAGATATACAGACAACCCAGTCTCTGATTCATAAAACAAACAATAGTTATAAGATTATAACAGAAGCATTAAAGCACATAAGAAATATATAATACTGTTAAAACATAAAATAACTAAATGCAGCAGAAATAAATGCAGTAAAAACTCTATGTATATAAACATGTAATTCATCAAATCCATTTCTTGGTCAGTTGTAGTAATAGAAGAAAACAAAAAAAAACATTTGTAACTTTGTGGACACTGCCATATTTGTATAAGTTTATGACACAAACAAGCTCTTTAAATAAAACTTCATTTATCTTATGGATTTTTAATTTTCTAATTACAGGCAACTATTAATCAAAGAAAAAGTGTATTTTAAAGAAATAAATTATACTAATAGAACAGCTTGGATTTTCTGAACCTGAAACATTTCAGTCTAGTATACAGAAAATAATTCCGTTCAGGCATGCAGGAATAAGATTAGATAACAGAGAAATCTCCATATGGGAATGTGAACAATAGCTGAAAAAGATAAATACCATATAAAATCTTAAATCTTGACCCCCAACCCTTTCAACAATGCCCCTGTCTCCATCCATTTCTACCAAGTTAATTTTTTATTAGGGTCATTTTTACAAGCCACATGGAAATTTTCCTGAAAGAGTCTTAATTAGTCACTGACACTAAAACAGTTTTTCTGGTTGGCTGCCAGAGTAATTAGTTAAGAATATAACAAATTGATTACAACAGTAATAGATTATTGAATCAGTATTGTTTACAGTCAGTATTTGATACAAGCAGATACTACATAAACCCTGGTTAACATCTCAACAGCTGCCTATATACTTACACACATTTATAGATAAATCTCTAATGTAAGAAATACACAAAGTTCGTATTTACTCTATACATAGAGAGAAACTTGCAAAAAATCAAGTTTGCAACATCAAAATAAATTTGCAAAAAGTCAAATTTTTGCAACTATCAAATTAATAAGCATTAAACAAAAAGCATGGAAAGTCCATGGAAATCCGGTTTTCAACAAAGGGTAGTGAAACAAGTTTAGGGCAAAATTCGAAACCTCAGACAGAAGATTTCAAATGACCAAAACTTTTTGAGTTATGTTCAACATAAACATAGTTGATGCTCTTGCAAATGCCTATTGCCGATTACGCCAAATCTAATAACCATTTGTTTCTGCAGGAAAGCCTGATTAAGATACGGAGTAAGATAACATACACAATCATAATGTTAGTTATAACATTAAGGTGGAAGTTTTTATAAGGAAATGAATATTTTCTGCATGCATATAAAGGAGTTTTAGTCAGTTAAACTGCCCATACTCGTATAATAAATAATATATTACCCAGAACAACAGAGACTGTCTGAATCAGACCTCTGAGATCGGTCGGTATTTTACCATGTTAAACATCATTCTTAACACATCAAATAAGTTAAGACCGCAGGTAAAAATTGAACTATAATTCTGGTACTGGGTACAGTATTATCAAAGCACTTACGGAAATATTATACTTACGTTCAAATTTAAATTCTTTATCATTCTTAAACGACCGCAAATTGTAGACACATATGGTTTTGTAGGAGTTCATTTACTGAATCTCCATTAGTTTAACAGATCAATTTACCAGACTTCGTAGTTGTAAAAGAATTTTACAGACTTTAAAAAATAATTAGAACATATATTTGTGATTTTCGTAAATGCTTTGATAAAACAGAACCCTGAACAATAGTGAACAATTATTAATAGTCATGGATAAGTAGCAACATTGCTTTTCAATATTTGAAGACATCAAGTGTTGTAAAATCCAGTACACTCAATTAGACATCCTTTCTGATGATTTAATGTAATAATGAAATAATATATTATTGCTAAGTAGATGACCTTCTCTTAGTTAACATGCAAAATGAAATATCTACCTATAACTGCTTTATAATAAAGCAGTTTTGGCAGCATTTATGTTTTAACTTAAATAAATTATCAAAGACACAAATCTATCAATACTTGCACTGAAGAAAAAATACATTAGACAAGTGATTTATGTCATGAAATTCAATACTTTTTAAAAGCCGTTTTCACTGTCAAAGACTTGGAAACTGAAGTTTTTCTTCTTTGTTCCATAATTCTTAATGAATGGTTAGATTTCAAAATCTGTTGTTTAAGTACGATAATTTACATGGTTCTACAGAAAGCTATCATTTCATGTACAGTTGGTTGAGCAGACACATGTTTGGAAGTAGACTTTAACTTGTACTTTTCAACTTTCTTTAACATAATTATTTCATGACAGGGTCTTGTAGTATTTTCCTAATTTTGTGACTAATCACATTTTTGCTTGTTGTTGTCATTAGTGCGTAATTTTAAAACAAATCACTGTAAACATAGCATTTCCCTGGCCAGTCCTGGCAGGCCACCAACCTGGCAGGCTCCATACATGACAGACCACCAACCTGACAGACCACCAACCTGGCAGGCTCCATACATGACAGACCACCAACCTGACAGGCCACCAACCTGACAGACCACCAACCTGACAGACCACCAACCTGACAGGCCACCAACCTGGCAGACCACCAACCTGACAGACCACCAACCTGACATGCCACCAACCTGACAGACCACCAACCTGACATGCCACCAACCTGACAGACCACCAACCTGACAGACCACCAACCTGACAGACCACCAACCTGACAGACCACCAACCTGACAGGCCACCAACCTGACAGACCACCAACCTGACAGACCACCAACCTGACAGGCCACCAACCTGACAGGCCACCAACCTGACAGACCACCAACCTGACAGACCACCAACCTGACAGACCACCAACCTGACAGACCACCAACCTGACAGACCACCAACCTGACAGACCACCAACCTGACAGGCCGTATGATAACAATACAAATCTCTATCACAACAAAAAACCTAACAACATTTTTCATCTACAATTAATACATAAGTGATGTTTAAGCATATAAAACATTATTGAAGGAAGTATTAACACCAAGCATATTTAAGGTACAATTTATAAAAACATAAATGTACTAAAAAGTTAATATTTTATCACATATTCTGACACATATCTTCCGATTTCAACGTATGAACACAAGAGACAGTCACGAAGCAGAATACACAGCTCATCTCTCTCACCCTCCAACACAATACTGACATATATCCACTTCAGTCCTTCGGAACATATCATTGAGACAAAACCAGTTAATATTCTCACGGTTATCATCTGTAAGCCTTTAGCTATATAACTTCTGGAGTCTCCATGTAATGTTGATTCCTTCTTCAGTTCTTCACACCACATCACTCCCGAACACATTCCAGCTTTCAGCCCCAAGTAATAAACTCAGCCCCACTTAACACATTCCATTTTTCAGCCTCACTGAACTCATGCTGACTACACACCCTATCAGGTTCATTGTTAAATATTCAATGATATTCTTCTTCATCCAGCTCCATCCAACATTTCATACTTAATATGCAGACTCAACCCACTAGGTCATCATCAAATATGCAGACTCGACCCACTAGGTCATGATCAAATATGCAGGCTCCACCCACTATCTTATTTACTCTGCAGGCTCCACCTACTAGGTCATGATTAAATATGTAGGCTCCACCTTATAAGTCCTCATTTAATATGCAAGCTCCACCCCTAGTTCATCCTTTAATGCAGGCTCAGCCCACAAACTCCACCTCCTTGTCCCCGAAGTATAGTATGTGGAATATCACAACATTTGGAAAAGTAACAGTAGTCAACAACAGAATGCAAACACAACAGTAGTACAATGAGCACATGGGGGAGTGTCACTTTATTGTCATGAAGGCTGCTGCCAATCATGTAAAAATGTATTAAGGAAGTCAAATGATGGGCGTGACGGTGGATTGGTACTCCAGCATGATAAAATCACGTCATATATTTCTGATGGACATGTGTCTGGTCGAGGCATTCTATATCCTTGTTGAACATTCTCAAACGCTTCCTTACTACCCATTCCTGTAAATGTAAACAATAGGTTTATGGTCGGATTAATACAAGTCAGCCAACTTTCACAAGTTACGCCCCCACCATTGTACCAACTTAGACTCATAAACAATAAAATTGATTCTGATTGTTGTTTTAGAGTAAAATCAGGAGTGAGAAAGGATTAAAATATCAAAATGATGCAATGTGAATTGAAATTCTTCCATAGTGTCATTACCTTACACCCTGTGTATCCTACATTTATAAATTAATGTTGGTTGAACGCTTTTTATGAAAAAATTTCAGTTATAAACAGTGGCAGATTCACTAACCAGCTTTCCTGGGTCACATCCTAACCTGTTACCAGTAGGTCCACTAACACACGGAATCAGCCACTTCTCCAAATGGAGAGGAAAACTAAATGGATGTCGAATTTTCAAGCAAGGGTCAAGGGTATGAACTGCTGTGACCTTGAATCTAACAAAGATTGCTGGGTTACAAATCCAGCACATATACCTGTGGATCAAAGCCTGGGCAGGGGCCATGTTATTAAATGTCAAACATAAATATATGAGAAATCAATTAAACAAGGTGTATACCTTCATAGGGCTCCTTGCCATGCATAAATACTTCCATCATAAGTACACCAAATGACCAGACATCAGCTTTAGTGCTATATTTATTGTATAACAATACTTCAGGGGCCATCCATTTTATTGCCATTTTTAGTCCTGAAATAAAAGAAATGTAATTTTATACATTTACAAGAAATAATGTTGGTGTTTCCTGGCCTGAAACACATGCCAAAGTTGGTAAATACGAGGAATTACCATTCAGACTCAAATTTGCATTTTCAGGAATCTTTTTAAGACAGATACTGTAAAATTATATTCTTATTTTTGCGAAATCTAAAAATTTAGAATTTGTCATTCTTTAGTAACTCTTTGTAATTTCTTACAAAAATTTGCGAAATAAAGATTTCACTATAAGTGGAATATTCAGTTTTTCTAAAACATTGATTACAACTTGTCTGTCACAAACTAGAAGTTGTCAGTTACTGTTGGTAAGCAAGTTTGTGCTGGTTGATAAACAATTGAACGGTCAACATTACTGTACAACATGTATGACAAATTATGGACAAATGTTGATTTTTATTTCTTTCGACTTAGTGCATGGCCTTTCTGTTTTTTCCCTGCCTAATTGCCCAATGACATCTGGATTGAGGAAGACAAATGTTGATAAAGTGGATGAGAAGGAAAGGGATATGACTCACCTCTTCTAAAGTTAAAGTCTGGATCATCCGCACATTTAGTCATACCAAATCCTGCAATCTTCACCTTATTCCCTTCACCAACTATAATATTCCGTGCTCCAAGATTTCGATGTATAAATTTCTCCTTCTCCATATACGCTAAAGCATCAGCAATCTGTTAATGAAATACAGTATGATACAGTGTTATACATCATGACCAGATTCAGCAATTTATTTTTCTCAGTGGAGCCTGTCAAACAATTTTCTCTGGAAGGGATCTGACAAGCTATTTAATGCTCAGGGTGAGGTGTTCAACCAGCCTGAAAAGACTCCCAAGTCCTGACAAACTTGTGTAAATATACAAGATAACCACATATTTGCTCAAATATCATGCTCGACATAAAATTTGTTTACACAGTTTGCTCCAAAGCCAAAGTTACTGGATTGTCCGGTTGACATAGTGGACAGTGTCAGCAATGCTGAGGGGATATTTTATCTGACATGGTATATACCATTTATCCCTAAAGGCTAAAACTGACGTTAGGATCCAAATTTACCGCCTCCTCGATAGCCTAGTGGTCTCGGGTTCGCTTCGAGTGCGGGAGGTCTCGGGTTCGATCCCTGGCTGCGTCATACCAAAGACAAAATAAAAATGGTACCAGAAATTCCCTTGCTAGACGCTCAGCATAAAAGGGAAACTGGCTTCTCTTCTCTCATACCCTCGTGGCGATGGATAACATCAGGAATGAGGTGTCGAGAGTGATTAATACAAGTTAGAAAAACTTGTTTCACAATCGACCTTAAATAAAATAGTATAAACTAAATGGATGCTAATTTACATGCAAATAGAATACTGTAGCTCACAGACAATCAAATGCCACACAGAAATAACGGCAGCACCTAGCCATCCACACAAGAGTCAGACATAGAACGAACCAACCATATTCCCAAAACTGGATATTTTAAGCAAGCCTATTTACTCACCCCACAATGAATGACGCAGTGTTGACTTCGAATTATGTTCATACTTAACCATAAAGGGAGGTAATTATGAATAATAACTACACTGAAGCAGTATAGCCAGTCATCCTTTTTTCAGCTGACATTGTATGTGAAAAGACTTACTAGTATGTTCTTAGTGTATATTTGAATGTGGGATAATGCAGAAAGTATTTGGGACCCTTATTGGGGATTTAACATGTGTCCAAATTATTTCAACAAGAAAGTATAGTAAGGAAAATTTGACATGATCCTCAACCTTCTATTAGCATAATTCAACAGCTGGAATATTGTCTACATTTATAACCCCGGTTGTATGTTTTCATAAGCGGGGAATATCACGAGGACACACAATGTGAAATACAAACATAAGTCTAAAAGATAGATATAGCACAATTTGGTAGGGAAATTGATACATTCAACGCAATCACCTTTTAACCCTTATCGTGCTTATCGCGACTCAGAGTGGCGCTATACATTTGCGCTAGTGGGTTTGGCGTTTAAGCCCTGTTTCACCTTGCTCGTAGTATTCATGAATGAAATTTAACTATAATATAATCCAGCACTGGTCAGCTGATAAGCCCACTGGGAAGCTAGCACAATAAGGGTTAATATATTCACGCATAAAGGTCAGGATCAGTTGAAATTCTCTGTAGTATAACAGTATTAAAGTCTACGGCTACCGGTATAGAAGTACAATCAGGGGAAACAACTCACCTGTGCACAAATCCAAGTTAACTGTGTCAGCTTGAGTTCACTCCCTTTACCTTCCCTCAAATATAGCGATAATCGTCCATTTGTTAGATATTCTGTGACTAGATAAACAGGTTCCTTAGAATTACAAACAGCCAATAACTTTAAAATATTTGGATGATCAAGAGTCTTTAAAATTTGTGCTTCATCAAGGAAAGCTGCCATTTTTACAGTATCTGGACGCTGAATTTTCACAGCAACATCTCGTTGGAGCCATTTACCTGAAACAAAAACAAAAGTAGTATTTTATACAACAGCATATATATTATATAACTGCAGCTAACACTAAATGTGGTTTATCTGCATGCAAACATCACTTTGTCTCATCACCCATAGCAAATTTATATATAAAACAACTACACCTTGACAGATGCACATTTTATTTTGGTGAATAAAGTTTTGATGGAAGCCCTAATCCTAAAATCCAAGCCAGTATTATTTTGAATTTTAAAATTTTCTCGGTTCAAGGAAATTGTTTAAAATTGAATATAATATCAGACAACAGATTAAAGCATAAATATTACTACCAGACAATATTATTGAACTCTGGTTTGGATTGTTCTTATCTGGTTTCATTTCATTTTCCCCTCATAATATTTTTGTCACATATGTTATTAGATTAGAATTGTCAAGACCAAAACAAGCATTTGTTGAAATTGAAAGCACAATAAAACAAAACTTGACACTTGAATGTGTCAAAGATTTAGACAACTTTTACTTGTCAAATTTTTCATAAAGTTTTCCTATTTCAGAATGGAGAACAAAAGTCAGCCTTGTGGAGACTAGTTTATAAACCATGGGGTTCCCTAGTCCTGAAAAGTTCCAAGCAAGTGACAACTCTGAGGCATACATGATCATAGCAAATGTGAAGGGTCTCCCCAAAAGGGACCTAACTCCAGCATTAATCATCCAACCTACAATTCCTGACAATATGCACAAATAGGTTTGGTACCGAGCATTCATGTGATGTTTGCTTGATATACACCCAATGGCTAAGGAGAAAAAGCGTAGAGAAACTTTGTGACATCCATCCACCTACCCGTCCTGACAGAAATCCAGCACAAAATTAGTATGTTTCTCCCCATACTATATATACACTCGGCAAAACTTATAAGTACACACTTGTTTATTTGCCCATAGCTCGGTCAATGCGTGCATGATCGTGCTGAAAATTTCAACATATGTAGATTGGATATGTAGAGTTGCAATACAATCGATGTTTTTAACATCTGCTTTAAATTGTCACAAACAGAATAAACTAATGATGACAACAGCAGAATCTAAAAAAACACAATAATGCCGTGTGTTCATCGGGCGATTGTCAGGTTGCTAATGCACATATGGCCCCGCTGCGCTGATACAGTACAGTTTCAAGTCTATGTTTCTATCACAGACACAGTAATAAAGAAAACAATGATAGGAACAAGCACAATTTAGGTTTAAAAATATAAACTTCTGATAAAAAATGCAATTTGGAACATGGTTAACTCCCCTTGACCATAACAATAAAAAATAATTTTAAAAGTAAAAAAACACCATGTTGTTGTTTGAAAAATCGAATTATTTTGTGTTTTTCTAATTTGACAATAAATCTAAAATTCAAATTTACCTTACATCAAAATATTTTGCAAATACGCGTCAATTTCACGGCCATTTTACGGTTTTTGACCTTTCATGGTTCAATGAACCGCTGTATTTAATTTTGAAGAAAAAACTTTTTTATCCAGTCCTTTGATAGTCAATACCATGTACACAAAATTTCATGCAAAAAGAATAAAAAATAAAAAAGATATAACGATAAAACGACATGTGTACTTATAAGTTTTGCCGAGTGTATATATGGGAGACATAATAAAAAGACATGAAACACACAAACAAGACAGAAGAGTGGCCTTACCTAACCAGACATCGGCAAACTGACCACTACCAATACGTTTAGTTAACTGAATTGTCTCCTTTGTGGTGGTATAATCATCCTCCTTGCCTCGTTCTGACGCCCAGGATAGTGACCGTGGCTTACCACACACCTGAGTCAGTTTACAACACAGCCCATCTGCATTCTCTGTAAAATTACAATGTTAAACAACTGGTGATATTTTATCATATTACATAGTGGCCATATTTCCTGGAATTAATCATCACAATATACTAATTAGTTTGCACCTATAGCAGGATTCAAACCTAAACTGAATGGCACTATCACCTAGCAATGCTTAGTACAGACACTTCCCACCACTTTTGCTATCACAACAACCCCTATAAAGGTTGTGAAAATAACCAGTATTAATGTGACCAACTCATCACACCAGTAATCAGATGATATGTGGATAACAACACGGATGAAATGTACATGTAACAGCAAGCAACTTTTCCAGTCATTAGAAGGACATGCCTGTATTCAATGTCATGCTAGTCAGGTTTTTTTCGTTACATAATAGGGCTTGTAAAAAGGCCCCTTCCCTGGGAAAAATTCTTTAAAATCATGTAATTTTCCCCATAAATGAAGTTTAACCTCTACAAAATTATTCCCCATGTTACCAAAATACAATATTTTTTCTCCCTAATTAAAAGTAAGGCCCCCATCTCTAAGGTACGAAAAAAAAGCCCTGCAAGTACATAATCTGTCCAACCCGGGAATCCAACCCAGATCAAATATGTGAATTTCAAGCACTCTTTCAATGCACTAGTTACTATAGGTTGGTTATCTTTAATCAACCAAATGTAGTAAAATATTGTAAGTTTTCATTTGGCATCAACTAAGAGAGATTTCCTGTGGAGTAGTAATGTTCTGGAATACAATAATTACTTGAAGACATACAACATACAGAAAATCAGGAAAATTATGAGGATTCCGATATTGCTTTCAATGTAAGACACGATATCCCTATAGCACTTCACATGGAAATTTGCAATTAATTCACAAATGTTAACATCCCCCACTAGGTTTCTCTCTCACAGTGTTGGTAACAGACAGTATAGCCTACAGCATGTAAAACAGGTAATTACACCATCCCTATCTGATACTGTGACAGACCGACAGCTAGTTATTACTTCACATAGATCCATCCTTTCAGGGAGAGTCACATAATATATTATGCAGTGAAGTCTATAAGAGTATTATTTTGTACTTTGTAGGTTTGAAGTCCCACCAATGTTATTTTAGCAGATATTATGGGCCAACCAGTTAATTAATTAAGTCATGGAACTGACCTTATATAGTTTAACTTTAAACATATTTGATTGCATTCTGCATTTATTGATAAATCCCAACTATATTATTAAATACGGTAGCTTATCAGTAAAATTATTTAGCCACAAGTTCTTACAACTAAAGCTGTTCAAACAACCATGTATAATAATAAAGGCAAGTTAACATGTAAATACAGCAGGCAACAAAGCATGATTGCTACTAGCAGAATATATTATTTAAATATAGTGGAAGTTCAGTGCAGGACTGAAACAATGAATACAGTTTAAAGATTAGATGATTGAGTGAATGGTTTCTGTATAGTATATGCATATGTTACTGCTTAAAATATTTTGTAAGTTCTTCTTATCAACTTGTGTACATCGTTGATGATTACAATTTTGTTGTTCAAGGTTACATAGGATTATTTCCAAATACTAAAATTTGATAGGCTGTTGGAAGGTATTGCCACAATTCTTTCAACAAATAACAACTTATATGCCAATCCAGGTTTTCAAATAAGAACTGTAACTGACTGCTGAAACGTGTTTCCAGAAAAAAACAAAGCCCTGTGTTCACAACTACCACATGGTAAATAAACCAGCAAATTGTCATCACCAATGACCATCAATGGT
Source organism: Spisula solida (assembly GCA_947247005.1). Lineage (NCBI taxonomy): Eukaryota > Metazoa > Mollusca > Bivalvia > Venerida > Mactridae > Spisula > Spisula solida. The sequence continues at coordinate 41,364,436 of OX365956.1, forward strand.
CTATAGGTAAAACACTATGACATACAAATATATGTGTAGCACAAACAATGCCCATCAACTACCGTCTCAAATCTCTACAAACTGTCGAATTAAAATTCAGATTATGGAACTTCAAATGACCATAACTTTGTCAATTCTTTCAATTTTTCATCAAATAATTTTTGTTTAGTGCAGAAAAATTATTCTTTCTTATACAGCAAACCCAGATTTCAGCTCATTCCGGAATTGTAGGATCCCTATAAATATTGTTTTATTTTGTCCTAACCTGAAACTGTTCCTAAATTAAATTGTGTTCTCAATAACCTATAAGTTTCATCCTAACTTATTCAGATACCAGTGCAATTTTGAAATTTAGCGACTCAAATTATGACAAAAGGAACTTCTTTTCATACAGCATTTTATCACAAATTCAATGCAAGTTGTCAGTGAACGATCCCAATTTGAAAGTTTACAGAAGGGAAGCTTTGTATGCGTGTTATTCATGATAATTTATGTAACTGTTCGGAAATATGAAAAGCAACAGCAATTTTCTATCATTAAGTACAATAAAAGGCCATTCATATAGTAAACGGAGAAAATGACAAGCAATTTTATACTCTTAACAACTGAAAAATCATAATTTGGGTCATATGCTTGCAAGCATATAGACCGGGCCATAAATGGTAAAAGTGTTTAAAGTTCATATAAAAACAGATTTTTATAAAGTCAATTTTGAACATAAGGAAAAATAGGAAAAATGCTACAATAAAATTAGTTGCAGAACTTTTATTTTAATCTTAAACTCTTGTTACTTGTAGACATTTTAGGTTTATTTGGAAGTTTTTTCTTTCAGCTTTTATATTTGGTGCATTCTTACTAACAGCAGGCATAGACTCTGCCAATAAATACTCCAAAGAGGCATTTGGCAGTAATAATAGCCTTCCTCTGTATAACCTTATTCATTCCCAGTCAATATCATGATTTTCCTTTTACACATTTTATTACACTGACCAATAATTGACTAAACCAGTTTTCCTGGAAATAATTCTCATCCAGTCCTAGCTTGCACTTTAGCAAACAATTGACAAAGAGTCCATGCTAGGACATTAATGTAGCCAACACCATCGGTGAAATGGGAAATGAACAAACTGGGACCTGCTGGGTGATGAATTGTCTAGCATTCCAACAACTGTTCCAACCAGACTGGCAACTATACTTAGTAATATTCACAAACAAACTGGTCAAGGTGATCAACACATCAGTCAGGCAATATAAAGGAATGAGTGGGTGAAGTTGGCACATAACTAACTCAAGCTTTCCCCGTCCAAACTAATTATTTTCTGGTCCAAATCAATTATTTATTATTGAATAAAAAGCAATGAGAAGAGTGGGATGTCACTAAGTGCCTGTAAACATTCAGCCAGAATTACCGGAGACCTATCATTAGGTTCATGGCAACATATATCCACCATGTCCCTAATAGCCGATAACTTGCATTTGATTAAGTACCGCCAACAAAATTGTTTATCGAATTATCTTGAGTCTGTTACAAAACCAGGCACATTTCATTTCAAATTGAACATGGAAATGCCCAGACAGACTCGGCGTTCTGGTTAACATCATACAATGTATGTACAATCATCCAGACTTCAAATTTGATAAAAATAGAAACATGTTGAGCCGGTGCTGTGCACTTGATCCACAGAGAAATATCAGGAAATATAGAAAAAGTTCAAGGATAATATAATATAATCAACAACATTGTTGGCCTTTATGCCCTGGAGATATCCGCCCTATCTCCACACAACATAATTGTTGGTCTTTATGCCATGGAGATATCCACCCTATCTCCACACAACAACATTGTTGGTCTTTATGCCATGGAGATATCCACCCTATCTCCACACAACAACATTGTTGGTCTTTATGCCATGGAGATATCCACCCTATCTTCACACAACAACATTGTTGGTCTTTATGCCATGGAGATATCCACCCTATCTCCACACAACACAATCGTTGGTCTTTATGCCATGGAGATATCCACCCTATCTCCACACAACACAATTGTTGGTCTTTATGCCATGGAGATATCCACCCTATCTCCACACAACAACATTGTTGGCCTGTATGCCATGGAGATATCCACCTTCTGGTACACTCTAAAACATGAATTTCAGGCATATGTCTGAACAGGTTCACCCACGTAACTACTGAAGACTCTTATCTGAACTTTGTAGGTACATAGACAATATGTATTGAGTAAAGGGTTAAATGTCTGAAAATGGTGGTCTTTTAATACCAGACTGGCTATTGTTTATATAGTTGACCTGATCCTGACCTCTAGGAATGAATATAATTATTACAAAGTTCTTGTGATGAATACATAAATTTCAGTGAGCAAATCGTGCAATACTAGTCCTTTAGATTTGGGTTTGTATTACACCTAGAGTGTCTAATGGATCCTGGGCCCGAAATTACAACCAATACTTAAACTCGATCAGCACTCAAATATTGAAAATCATTCTTTTGAGGTTCATAGCAACATATTTTTAGAAAAAGAAGTTGTAAAATGTTAAATAGGTACTAAATATTATTTTTGGCTTATTTCATAGGGTAATTTAGTGTATTTGTAAACTATAAATGTAATCTATCAGTCTGAGTGCTAAGTGTGGCACTCAGATTCAATAATTACATATATACCTCATTAATAACACACATGATGACAAAAAATATGTATCAAATGCTATTTTCAACACTCACATAACAATTTTATACATTTTCCTCATTTACATTTGCTATGTAGGACAAATAATAGCTTATTATATAACATTTTAAATATTTGAGTGTTGAGTGCTGAGTGTAAGTATTGGTTGTAATTCCGGGCCCTGGTCATTGAAACACTCCTTGATTTAATTTATCTAGTCTTAAAATCACGAACATTATGGGTAACTTAATTAACTTCCAAGTCTGGACCTTTAAAAGCAGCAAAACCCGCTGAAAGGAGTCATTGATCAGACCTAGTTAGCGGACCGATGACTTTTATGCACTGTGTCCTAGATCCCATCATTTATCCATAATATACCGCAGCTTTTCCCCAACTCAGTGTGCGATGAATTATGTAAGCAATAAAGGCATACACAACAGGAATTGTAGGATTCTAAATGATTAATGTGTTTGCAAATGGAAGAAATCATTTCCGAGATTAAACATCGCAAAATCAATCCCATATGTTACATGCAACATCTTAGAGAGATTAATTATTGTACATAGGTGGTCGCATGTTATTGAATATATCCCACAATTACATCAGACAGAAAATGAATCAAACATCACTGAGAATATCAAAGGGATAATAAATGTGATTTGTAAAATCTAACAGCGTAGAAACTTATAAATATTTCCCATTTTAGTAATAGACCAAACATATCACATTCCAACGAGTTGAGTTGAATGCTGCACAACCATTCAATTCTATTTTCACAATCAGTTAATTCTATCATTAGCTGATAGCACACACGTTTTGTTTGTCTACATCATTCCAGGGAACTGTTTTATCAAAGCACTTACGGAAATTGTAAACTTACGTCCAAATTAAAATTCTTGAACAAATACACACTAGGAACATAATGTGGTTTGAAGAAATGCTTTTATTGAAACATCATTAATATAAAGACCCCTTTACCACAACTTGCAACTGTTCATGAATTACATAGGATTTAAATTTAAGCAGAACTTTAAAACTATCGTAAGTGCTTTGATAAAACAGTAGCCTAGGGTTCTGATCAGCACCTGTAAACTGATTGGGTGTGACAAATTGTAAGTATCCAACAATAGCTTAAAACTAGAAGAGGTTTTGAAACAAGAACCTGTTTCCCACAAAGGGCCATAACTCTGGCAAAACCATCTAACCTAAAAGTCCTAACATATACACAACTAGGCTTAGTTCGAAGTATTCAAATGAAGTTTCATTGAAATCTGATGAATGGTTAAAGTGAACTAACGCAGACAAACTTTTTGAAATCCTTCCATCCAGCACAAAATCAATATGCCTCCCCCACTGTTACGTGGAAGACATTAGACTAAGTTTTAACACGTTGATAAAATGTAAAATTGACACATACCTGAATAATGTTTAACAAGGTCATTCAAACAACGAAACATTCTCTTTGGTGTAATGAAGTAATACTCTAATACGGGGTTGCCCATTCTCTGTGTATGTATCTTGTAATGTTTTACAATATAACCCTGTAACTCGTCCAAATCACGTACAGACAAAGTAAGGGTATCTGAAATATAACATAACATATATTTTTCTATGATTTGACCTTGTGACCTAGTTTTTGACCTCGGATGACCCATTATTGAACTTGGCCTAGATATTGTTGAGATGATCTTTGTGACCAAGTTTCATAAAGGTAGGCCAAAATTGTGACCTTTAGTGTCTACACAAGCAAATTGTTGACGGACTGACGACAGACGACGAACGAAGAGTGATCACAAAAGCTCACTCTGCCACTTGGTGACAGGTGAGCTAAAAATCAAGATAACCTTTTTTTATTTATTTATATTTCTGAATGAATTTTTTGTATCCCTCTAACTTCAATACAGCGATGGCATTGAACAATGAAATAGCAAAAACCGAAAGTGATGAGTTGACGCTACTTATTTTTATGTATGGTCAATTGAATTTTTCGATTGATTGACAAACTCAAACAAGAGCACTGCCTACGAGTGCTGGTCGCTCAACTTTCTTGTACTTTATAGTACCCTTGCTCATCTGTGAGTGAAAATTCTAAGAGTTACAAGGGCAGATTACTCATAAATATAGGTCACAGGGTTTAATACCAGCCTTGTCACTGAAATGGTTTGGTCTATGGATGGACATGCCCAAAGCAATATATCCCCGGACTTCTTGAAAGGGTGTAGAAGCATAACCACAAACACAGAACAGAACTGGGACATCGTATGATGTTACTAGAGTTCTACAAATATCTACAGTCCATGTTTGATCTACATGGAACAATAAGATAGCTGGCATACCAGAGATGTAAGGTTATATGTTGGATCAAACAACAACTTATGTTACATACAGTAGACAATGATAGCATATCTAACATGTAACAAAGCATCAAACAGTAACAAGTCTTTCAGCTTCTATTTCTATAAACAGATGTAATTATTTTTGGTTTTGCCTCAGAGTAGGAATGAACAAGTTTTTTATTTACGCTTTAGGTTACATTAATGAACAGGCATGTTGTAACGTCCCGATAATCAGATAATTTGTTTGAGGAAAAGTCTTGGTACCCTTCAGGCATTGATTTGGGATGGTTGGGAACCGGATGAAAACTATGGATATCCGCATGTCAGCTGGACAGTTTATTCATATATTAGAATCCCAAGCAGTGAAGAGCAAGTGGTATTAAGATCACTTGGTCATTGAGGCATCCACAGCTCTCCAGTGATGTTTGTTTGTTTTGGTTTGGCTGACACAGTCATAGACCTGTGTGGTCATATGTTTTTTCCCTGCCAGATTGGCTAATGATATTCAAGGGATATATTTTAAGAATAAGATACAAGGAATATGGATGCGGCAGCCAAGCTCTTTCCAAATAAACTCCTAGGTTCTTTAAACATGCCCAGTGTATTGCACTGAGACATGCAAGACTACCCCTGTGTTACCAACCAGTTAATCTGTAGTTCTTCAGTGATAAAATAATGATTCTCTACAGAAAATGTACAATTATAATTCTAGGATCAGTTTTAGTACTAACCTGGTGAAGCCTCGCCTTGTCGTACCAGGAATGATCCCTTTGGGTAACCAGTTGATAATAACCATTCTTCTGATGCATTCCGACTAACTTTTCCAAAATACCAACTGAAACAAAAAGAAAATTTTTATTAATTGTATTCTCAGTCAATATAATTATTGATTTTTGTATAAATTTTGGTAAAATGCAATTTTGTGGCTGTAAACATTTTTAATAAATTTCATAATTTCTTTATTTCTCTATTTCAAATCCCACTATAATATACCATGCACTTGGCAAGCTTGTAAATATGATAAAAGGCATGTAAGAACAAGTGATTAAGAATTGCAAGCAATACAGAAGTCCCCTATAGGTTTTAAGCCATTTTCAATGTTTCTGTTGCCATAGCAACCACAATTTTAGTCGGAATCAAAATATGTTTGGACGTGCATTATCCCCTTATTTCCCCCTATCCACATACCAAGTTTCACAAACCTAGCTTGGAAACTGTTTGAGTTATGTCAGGATCCAGATTTTTTGACAGAATGACGGACGGATGGAGGGCAAACCGATAGTCCGCTCCGGTCAAAAACCGGTAGGGGACTAAACAAACAGGGAAACTTAATTTAATTCTTAACAGAAATTTAGGATCTTGATTACTTTGAGTTTGGATAGATTAACATTCATGCTTTCAAGCGAAGATAGTTTAAACAGGATAGTTCAAACAATAACTTAGAATTTATTCCAGCAAACAAATAACTTCTAGACGAGCTCATATACATGTCAGGGTACTGGTGACACGAAAATGCCTGCCAAATGCCAATGAGTTTTTTCTGTTCAAAAATTGTTGTAGCAAATTCAGCATTTTTTTTAAATTTTAGTAATTAGTTCAAGCATAAATACCCAATCTTATTAAAGTTTTTTCTGTTTGAAAATTGATTTTAAGCAAATTTTATTTTTTTAAAAAAATTTTTTAGTGATTATTTTATGCATTTATAAAGAACTTCAACTTACTCATATTCTTTGAGTTTCTGTTCTAGTGGAGTGGGTGGGGCTATATTTCTGGGCGGAGACATGTGTTGGTTGTAGGGTTGTTTCCAGACTGATACATCATCGTCCTCCTCTAACGTATCCGACAGACTCAACAGAAAGAAATTATCCTGAAATTGTTCGATTCCGCCATCAGGCACACGTATGTCCATACGACACATTGGGCACGGAAAGTAACCAGGTCGATGCCCAGTGTGTCGTCTTACATAATCCTGTAAACAATGTTGACAGAAGCTGTGTAGACAAGGTAAAGCCTTAGGTCGCTGATACGGCTCCAGGCAGATCTTACATGACAAGAACTCTTCTTGTAGCTTTTCTTTCAGGCTCGACCTACTATGGGACTTTGCCATATTTAGCCATTCTGAAAATATACAGAAACAAACATTTACAATTTCATTTTTTAAAACTTAATAATTAATTGTAGTTTGTAATTATCAACATGACCTTGACCTTTGTGTATCACTATAACTATATTACACGGTTATTTTTCAGCATTCATATCAATTCTGCATGACTTTGTTCTGTCAGTACATAGTGCTTTCTTCAGGGGTCCTACTGAGGCATTATAATGTTATAATCCTGATTGCAAATGTGAGTCTCAAGTCTGTTTCGTGATGCCATTAGTACACATCACTATGTACAACAAAACTCTGTTTCAAACATGTAAATATTCAGCTAATGAAACTTCAAATGACAATAATTTTGTCAATTTGTTGAATTTTTTTACCAAATAGCTGTAATTTTCTGCAGAAAAGTTCATTCTTTCTAATGCAGCACATCCGACTTTCCAGATTTATAGGACCCCTGATTGTTAGATGTCAGGTTATAGTATTATATTTATCATGTCAGATTATAGTATTATATTTATCATGTCAGGTTATAGTATTATATTTATCATGTCAGATTATAGTATTATATTTATCATGTCAGATTATAGTATTATATTTATCATGTCAGGTTATAGTATTATATTTATCATGTCAGATTATAGTATTATATTTATCATGTCAGATTATAGTATTATATTTATCATGTCAGGTTATAGTATTATATTTATCATGTCAGATTATAGTATTATATTTATCATGTCAGATTATAGTATTATATTTATCATGTCAGATTATAGTATTATATTTATCATGTCAGGTTATAGTATTATATTTATCTATACAGAAAGCTGAAGTTAAATAAAGACATTTATTCAACGGTTACATTATATGGTAGTACAGGTCAATGGGAGCAGGTAGGTGCAACCTAAACAACATTGTCAAACTGTCACAACAACTGAGAGCCAGACTCCTATAAAACCAGTACAGCTCACTTATTATAATGACAATCAAAGGGCCACAAGGATTGCTTAGAGGAGATATTTAAAAGCTCGATGAAAATTGGATAAAAACTAAAAATATAATTAAATATATCATAGAGCAGTAACAGGATAATTGCTGTCATGGGACCATCCATTATGCGTGGGACAATCCATTATGCATGTAATACGTACATTCATGTCTTTGAGCGTCATACAGAACAGATCATATTTTGAGAGAAATATCGGAATTTAATTACTCTACTTCATCCTCTCACTCTCATGCTGTTAAATATTTAATGTACAGCAGAAATACAGGCAGATTATTAGAAACATGCCACCAATATTAACACATTATATGTCCCATATTTCAAAATCTCCCACATGCATGAGGAAGCTCTTTAATGAAGTTGCATGTGACATATCTGCATGTGACACACGTAGAGGCTACACTAGACAGAAAAGTCTCACTCAGTTTACATGTTACAACTATAAGCAGTATCAATTGCATTTAATGACAGCAACATTAACAGTGGTGAGCCTTTCCAGCTCTGGACAATAGATTTAACAGTTATTATAGCTAGAAGCTCATTAACAGCAGCTGGTAGAGGGGCTACACAGTCTGAGTCACCATCAGGTTCACCCAGATTTATAGGCAGGTTACAGTGGTGTACTTCTGTGACACTGAGATTACAATTGTGGAGATTCATGTTTACAACTTCCGAGTACTGACTGAAAATAAGTCCCAGGAAACCAGGGTTTCTGATCAAAAAAATGTTTTTATCAACATCAAATATATATGGAACTATTGTAAAAACATTATTAATTTCATATCACCCGAAAAACTTCTGATTTCAGCCTTACACAATATCGAGGGCTCGGTGCAAAATTGTCCCCAAAAATGAAATAATGCACCTCCAGGCATTGTAAATATTGCAACTTTGTGAAGTATCAAAAACTTATCTTTTGGACATGCTGAATCTCAAAACCAAAAACAATCACCAAATTCAACATTTTGAGCAAATAAAAAAATGCAAAAAAAACATAGTTTTGCACAGAGCCCTGATATGTTCTATAGCCTAGTTTTTCACAGTTTTTTCATAGGTATCTGTCTAATATATATATATACAGAAAATCTAAACCAGACATTCAACAAGTGGTAAACATTAACTTTGCTCCAGTTTTTCTTCTAAACACAAAAAATATACTGATAATTGCTAGAAAATCCAAGTCAGACGGGAATAACGCATGATTTTCAGGCCATACTAAAATAATTCTTAAAATTCTCTGATGCTGCTGCCTAAAATCAAGAGCATTACTGAAGGCAATAATCTTTTAAAAGGGCAGTCATCATTAAAATTCAATTATGGCCAATTTTTGTAAGTATATATGGATTTCAAAACAAGCCAACCGTAATAAATCCTTGTTTAGTTTGTTTATTTAATGGGTTAATAATGCAATTTCTCCTTGTTTGGAGTTAATACTCTTACTTCTCACAGAAATCCCAGCCACTCAACTATTGGCCTTTTATAAGACATTTTCTTTTACTTTGTTCATACATGTACGTAAAAAAATCAACAACAAAATCCCTACGTACATAATTATATCCATCTAAAATCGGGTAACTTATGATTGGGGGCAAACTTTATTATGGCAGAGTTCATTGATAAAACATGACCTTGACAAATTAAAACAATTTTACAGCATCTCCATATAAATTATAACTTTAAGCCAGGCCAGACAACAGCATACATATATTACAGTGATTTATTTTGCCTCTTTGGGAAAGGGTCCGAGACCATTCAGATTGGGAATTTCCATGAAGCAGAAAGGCCAAATAAAACAGAAAGAGATTACATCTGAATGTTTACTGGTTTCTTTGAACTTTTATGCTTGACCTCAAGATTGTCAAAATGTTCATAACTTTATCATTTTATGTCCGATTTTGAATTTTTGTTTTAAACTGTTTATTTGGAATTTCTCCATTCAAATTTGGGGAAATTATAGCCTATTTGCAATTGGGAAAGGGTCCGTTTTCCGGACCCTAATAAAGAAGGAAAAAAATCACTGTATTAGAATCATAGAATAATTCTTCAAGTTTTGCCTTTCTCAGTTTTTCAAGACCACCATAAATTTGAGTTGCCAGGAAAACTATCACAAAAGCCTCTCAATACGGTAGAAATAATAAATCATCCAATTATGTAGAATCAACAACAGTTCAATTTCTGGAGATATAATGTATTTTTACCAGTTAATACGACAACAAACTGTTTACCAAAAGTCTTGCTGAGCACAATAAGGCTAAAATAAATGCTTTTTATTTCTTAGTTTATAAAACTTGCCACCATTTTTATTTGTAAGTGAATTTTTATGCAATTCAATTATTATATATTCTTGCTGAAAAGCCTAGAGGTTTGAAGATGCAATAACATGAAATATACAGTTAGAATGGCACTCAGCCTCAATAGAAAATAATGCATAATTTTTACAATCTATTTCTTTTTGAAAGCCTTAAAAAACAGCATTTAAGCACTTGGGAGTTAAAATTGTTTAATCCAGATGCACAGGTTGGATCATAGTCTAGTACAAATTGAACATTTACATGAAAATAACTTTGTTATAACTGATTAATGACCTAACATGTTATGTTATTACCAATCAATGATCAATAGATAATGCAGATCAATAAATAATTTACAGTTTAAAGAAACTTTCAAAAATGCAGAGAAGCAATCATTTATGACCAGCCAATAGGAAATTTAATGAGTTATATATTTTTAGAAGTAAATTAAACCCATTAAATGATTGTATTGATCCCTTATGCTTACTTATATAGAAACCCACCTTTTCTTGAAGCATAAATTCTATCCCAGCTTTTAGCTAAGGGATCAGTAGGGGTCCTTTGAGGTGGTAAAGCCGGGGGCATGTCAGATGGGGCCGCAGTTCTATGACATCCTGATGGCCCCGGACCGTACCCTGGACCCGATCTATTATCAGTAGAATCACGCACAGTACTTCCAAAGTTACGTAAACGTTCACTTTCACACTGAACACAAGTCAGCCTCTCGGTGGAAAAACCTTTGAGTTTAACAAGAGGCAGGTTAGTTTTACTGCATACTCCTCGATGTGTAGAAAGGTCACAATTTGAACAAGGGCCCGAACAATCAGTAACATCATTAACTTTATCCATTGCTCCCATTGATACCGAGCTACTTAATGGTTTCATATTCGACACATTACTTGTCAGTCTTCCACACTTATCCACTGACTTGCCACGATTGCGACAATTTGTAAAACGCATTGTCAGACTTCGTCCAACAGAAACTTTTTGTTTTCCCTTGCTTTCAGTATGTTTTTTATCCATCATAGAATTAAGAACAAATTTCTCCAACATTTAAGTAGAATAAATCCTTCGAAAACATTTTGCACAGATAATGTTCACCACAGTTCGAGAATTTAAAAGTTCTAAAATAACATAAGAGAATATATTGAGTACATTCAGCCTACATGGGATATACATCAAGACACATCAATCAAATTATCAACAGCAGAAGAAAAATGAAGTTGTCAAGCTAAAATTTCTCCTTAATAGAATCTATCGACAGACCGCAATAATAGCTTCTAAGAGCAAACATTCTCCCATTTCAATGTTGGCTAGTGGCAATGGAAGAAAATAATAATGTTCAATTTTATCTGAATACAAGAGGAGGCAATTATTCAACATATCTTCATAATGACTGATTACCAGCCAGTAATTTCTGGTCTTGTTCCATAATTATCAGGCAATTTTTTACTGAATTCCCATACACCATTTCCCCTGTTCACCACAGAAGATTGGGAAAAACTCAATTATTATTTTGCCTATGGGGAGATGTTTTAATATGAAATCTGCAGAAAACAGTACACATTAGTATGGGGACATTTTCCCAAGTGAAAGTTTGTAAGAACCTTGTCATGGCCAGTAATTGCCTTAATCAATAGCTGAAGACCTATAGAGATCGAAATTTTCTAGCTACCTGGAATGAATCTATAAACTGAACACATCTATGAACAAATATATGAACAAATAATACATGCATGGAACTTGATTAGATTTAATTTACAGTCGACTTAGAACTTCTTTCTAAAATACTCTTTTCTCTGTTTCCCCAGTAATTGATACATAAAAGCCATTTCCAGCTCCACTTATTGAAAAATATTTCAAGATTAGCAACGAAAATAATCTTTGAAAATTCGTTACCTTAGTAACCAAGTAGTTGAAAATGATTTTTCCAATTTACCTGTATTATTGAAATAACTTGAAATCTTTAGATTTCAAAAACCATTGTTTAAAACCATACAATGAAGTTAATTATATACAGTGACTTTAAAAATAAGAACAAAATTAATAATACCAAGAAAAAAAAAGAAGAAATCAAATTCACAACCAACAATTCAGGTATCCACGAAATTTATAAAAGAATTTAGGAAAAATTAAAATTACAGACCCCTGTCTGGAACAGTAAATTCACACATGAAGTCAATTTTACAAAAAAATTACCTTACACTTTCATCTTACAAATAAAATTAACATCACGAAAATGTCCTCAAAATATTTTCAATTTGATATAAGTGACACGAACAGATAAATTTTACGGCACTAACGTCTCACGTATCACTAATCTGCGATTTTCCATTTTTTTTCGTTTTGCAATATTCAATTATGAATTTATTTCATAATAAGCTCCAATCCCACAACTCACAAATTCTCACTTCCCTCGGATATCACATTATTTTCCATTCCATATGTTATTATGCTCCTAACTGGATAGAGAATTGGTTTCCATGTCTAGTACATACTACTACGATAAAATACATTTTGTCTCACAATGTTTAGTAAATTTTATGCAGCTGAGCTACATCTTGGCAAGCGAGCTTCATTGAAAACTTGGCAGCAAGACCAATAATATTTCCGCTACCTATTTCAATGCACATTCCATAGAGTTCTTGAGTTTTATTAATGAATGAAGCATGGATTGAGGTCAGGTCTCAAACACAGTGAGAATCCATAATCAAGCAATTATCACCGCTATCATCTTAGATATATAAGCATACTGATAAAGTATATGTGTAGCAAGCTTCCTTTCTGGAGGGTAAAGATGAAGGGCACATCCTCATTGAGGCTAAACATCTGTTTAATTATTATTAGTTTCTCACAAAATAATAAGTATGGATGACTACAGTGAAACCTGACTAGGATATAAAGTACCTGAATGAAGCAGACACCTGTGTTAGGCAGTCAATATTGTCAAATATCAAATAACGTGATCGAGATGGTATTTTCACATCTGAGTATTTACTTTACTTTTCATATTACATCTATAGAGAATCGCTAAGAAAATCGCATAGAAATAAACCAATTAGAAAATCAGCATATATCAGTACTCATTTGACAATAAGTCAAGTTTCAACAATATTCCCTTTGGGTTAAAAAGCCTGACTGCCTGCTTTAAACATCCAAATTTGACGTGCAACACTCAGTTTCATTTTGGTCTTGAAAACTATGAGTCCTTCATTTCCCAATGAACTTACAAACTTGTCCCACTATATAAAGATAAAGTATTTCCAAAATTTAACGTGTCCCAAGCCCATTTTGATGAGTCAGGGAATTGCAACTGATAATATAAAAATGAAACACGGAATAATAACTTGAATGAAGATGGACATGTAAAAGCAATATTTCAACTGAAATATCTATGGAGTAAAGGGTGCAGAAATCCTACAGAATTTTATTGTTCAGTCAACTATTTCTTCATGAGAATTGTATAATTATGGGAATCTGAGAGCAACCATTTCATTTTACTTTTTTTTTGAAAATTTCATTTTATTAATTTATGTTTATGAACAAACAAGGCCATATTCTATGAAATGAAAGAAATATCAGTCAGCTATATCTTGCTTCATTATGATATGACAATACCGGTAATAGTTATGCATTTGGTTTTCAACCCTACCTCCCTGAACAATATTACCAAAACTATATATCAGTATATATATATATATATATGCAGGGGTTTTCCTACACCTTTTGTAGGTCCTGAAAACGGACACAATTTCCCAAAACAGAAGGACCCTTTCCCAATAGAAAATATCATCCATTTTTCCAAATTGTATAATAAAAATTCATGTTGCATATTTTGTCATGAACATATTTGATGCTCAATCATCTCTCATTAAATTGTTTTTCATTTTCACAAGAGTATTACATTACTTTACAGACCAAAACTTTACTTGGGATACAATGACTGCCTTGATTTAAGCGTTTTTTGTTAAAAATCCCCAATTCACAATAGGTTTCCAAAAGAGCATGGAGGGAAATCCCTGATATGCCATAAAATTAAAACCTGAGAAACATGTATAAAGTAAAAGTCTGGCCTTGAATAAGAAACACTCCCTTTTGACTTGAAACATACTGACACAGGCTTCAGGTAAGTCTAGAGCATATGTCAGATATGTAGTATGTCCGGTGCATCGCTAATTAACATAAATATGAATGGAAAACCAATGTAAACTTGTGTCGGTAGTTTGAGGCAAAGTTTCTAATTAGAATACATTAATCTACAACTAGAATAAGTAGGAGGCGTTTTATAACAAAACACTGTATAGTATTACTCATACAAGCCACCAATTGTTCAAATACATACACAACAAAAACCTTTTTGCTGATTAATAAACAGTCACCGGTATTTAGTCTTTAAAGTCCTGATATGGTTCAATACCTAAAGCCTTAAACTATTAATTAAATTACAAATAAATGAGATTTGATAATATATAATTTAAATTATTGATAAATAATGATTAATATTTTTAAAAAAATACTACAAAAAATAAATTTAAATCAGATATTTTGTCAGAAAGATTCAGATTATCCGGCAGATTGATTGGAAAATCCAGCGGACTGAATAAGAAATTCTGTCGGCTGAATAGGAAAATCTTTCGGTAGGAATTCAAAAACCTGTCATGGTTCAAAGAAATAAATAGAGACATCATACAACAAGATGCAGGACACATTATAAGGGACTGATCAGAACAGTTAAACATTTGTCAGTTTGAATCTGATACGTATTTTATCACAGACATGTCTGTCAGACTGATTGCAGGAATTCAATGCATACAAAACACTTCCTTCCTTTACACAAAATGATATATATACATCTCATGTCTGGAATCAGATTAATTTCTCTAGCTGACATTTTTGAGGAAAGCGGACATCTTTGAAGAAAGCCGTGAAACATTAAGTGGACATCTTTAAAGAAAGTGGTGAAACATTAAGTGGACATCTTTGAAGAAAGTGGTGAAACATTATGTTCAAGTCAGTACCAGTATTTCCTTATACCAGAATTAACTAGGATGTTTCTGTATCCCACATATCTCCAGCAGCCTTAGTACTTCAAAACCCATTATTTCAACAAAACCAAGATCAATGCCGAGTTAATTAAATCAACAACACATGTACCAAGAACAAGCTCCGGAAATACTATAAGCCCAGATGATCAGACAGTAAAGCTGTTTTCTCCTATTGTTAAACACCTTAGGCTTGCAGAGTATGGAGAATTGTGATCATTAAGATGTAAGTTAACTACTACCAGGCGCCCTATAAATGTTAGGACAGTCACTACCAGTTATAGTGCTCATCCTGTGTATAATAGAGACAGTATCCTATGGTTTTACTACATGTCTATACGCTTGCCAACATCTGGTATAGATGTTACAATCATAACGAAAACAGAATCAAACCCTTATTACAGTTGTGTCTCCTTAAAGTTCAGTCAAAGTTTTAAATGTCTTATTCTTCTCTTTATTTGTCTATCTAAAATGCCGAGCATTACCTTTATTTGCCTGTCAGCTTTTTGCTGAAATATGGCGGGCATATGTGAGCCTCCACCCGGATTTGAACTCGGGTCGCCAGATTAGACCGCAAGCGCGCTAACCACTGAGCAAACGTCAACAGATGAGCTAATTGTTGTCCTGTACAGCCTTCCAATGTTATTCTGTGAATGTTTGTTTTATGATCTTGAAATGTTCATGATAACTTAAAATATTCTAGATAAAGGGAATTGAGTGACCCCTTATTGAATTGACTCTTAAATATATTTAATAATCTAGCTGTAATACAGAAATATCATTTCCACATAAAACAATTATGGGTACGGTAAATATAGCTTAGTGGATTTCAATGTTTATATACAATGACTGCTGAATTTTTTGTGGTCGATTGTGTAATTATAACCTTAGAAAATTACAATCTTTCTTGGAATATCAAGGTTAACAAATGACTTTGTAAGGGCAAGAATTAAAGTGATGTATTGCATTCCAAGATTACAATTACCTTAAGTATTTTTTTGGGGAGATCTAAAAAGAGATCTTTGCCATATATGGCAAAAAAACAGGATTCTAATACCATCCTACAATGTAATACGTCAACATCATCACATTAAAACCATCGCATACATATATTTAGTTCCCACAACATCGCTTAAATTAAGTTAGAAAATGCCAAAGAAGCAGTTGGCCGTATGTTTCAGTTTGTATGAGAGAAATATAGAGCGACATGTGCACCTTACTGGTATAATTACTAGCACTTCCTCTAGTTCTATGCTCTACGTTGTTATTTAAAGCCATTTACAGAGTAATTCAAGTACTGTAAACAGAATTATTTCGTGCAATTAAATGTCGTGAGGTTCTCGAGTGGTAGAATTTCCCAAAATTAATTTGCCACGAAAGTGCTAAAAACATTAATATGGACATTGCAGGTAACTTTTAGTCGCGAATATGCCAACCATCAGCAAAACGCGAAAGTAAATTGTTAGTATCTGTGCAGTCGAGGGAATTCCTGTTGAGTTTGCCACTGACTTGCCTGGACATCACCAGATAGTTTCTTTCAGACATTTCTACATACAAAAAGTTGTTTTTTCTTTTTTCATTAGAGTAAATCAGGGCTATTTCAAAACATTTTTTAGTCATAAACAATGTTTAATTATAACCAGTTATTCTGAAATTATTATCCCCAATTTCTAGCCAACGTACCCATATTTTTTTCGCTGGAAGAATGTTTAAAAATAAGAGAATTACTTGTTGTTGGTAAAGGAATCATTTAATGAATGTTGCCAGCTGGCCTATTTATCCGTAAAAACTGTTTTAAAATACAAAACCTTGCCAACAAATTCATTAAAAACTGTTGTCATGAAAATTGCCTCCTGTGCTGAACTCCTAAGAAAACATCTTGTGTTGTTTTTGTTTTCATTCAATGCCACCTACAGGGTGTGCTCTAAAGTACTGATAGAACAAGAAACACAGAAAAATTCCACAAATACATTAATTTACATATTTCTGGTGAATCAAGCTAAATCAAGCAATTCAAACAAACCCCAGGTAAAAATCTCCACATGCTGATGGACCTTCTTGCACAGCCTCTTTTGACCACTAACATAACTAAAATACACTAATGGAGAGATAACTACGTATTGTCATGACTTTGAACACTTTGTATGATGCCAGCCCATTCATGTTGAAATCATAAAATTATAACTTTGCAAACGCTGAACTAGGCTTATATTGGTGCCAATGAGGTATTAGTGTGAAGCTGTAGAGAAATCTAACCAATGGTTATAATGAACATTATAAACAAGCCAATATAAACTTTGTCACATTCATCCATCATTCCAAGAGTGGTATTCAATATTGATCTTACTTGACTTTAGGATAAGGACAACCAATCAGATCACACCATATTTGACTCTTGGTCAGTAACATGCGATATGATTGGCTATCCTTATTCTCCAATTAAATGAGATCAATATTGAATACATGTACCAACCCAGACCCATAAGTCCCCCACTATTATATGGAAGACGTAATTAAGACAACAGTAGGAGGGAAGCCCAGGATAGAATTTTCGAGCACAGCCTGTAGTGCTGTCTAGTTGTATAGTCTGGATGAATGACAGATCAGGTCTAGCTCATCAATGAAGATATATTTCCAGTATTTACAATTTGGCAAACAGTCTATGCCTTGCTGTGTGGTATTACACTCTGCTATTCCTGGGCCTGTTACAGTTACGTAGCAACATTTAACAATGATTTCCCGGTTTGTAAGTGATTGAAGCAGGAAAACTATAAACTTTATAGCATTAAAGATGTGCAGGCATTTTAGAAAGATAAAGAAATATCTTTGAAAATCTATGCAAACTGCAAGTACCGGTAGGTATAATATGCTTTTATACTAGTTATAAGCACATCTGCTCATCCTTTGGTAAACATACCGCTACATTTTTAATGGATAACATGGCAAATTGCGGTTTTATTTCGTAATTTTAAAATAATATTACATGTTTTTCATAACTAAATCAGTCAATCAGTGAAGAAACAAGAAATGTTTGTAAAACATGTATGCCCCCCCCCCCCCCTGGCAGCCATATAGTCAGAAATGGTAAAGGTCACAGTGACCTTGACCTTAGACCTACTGACCTCAAAATCATTAGGGGTCATCTACTGTTGATGACCAACCTCCATGTGAAGTTTGAAGATCCTAGGGAAAAGCGTTCTTGAGTTATTGAATGGACACCATTTTGGTCTACCAACGGACATGTGCAAAGCAGTTACCCCCCTCATCAAAGATGGAGGGAATAATATATATTAACAAGAGGACAAAGAGAGTCATTACTCAACTTTAATGAAGATTGAAGCACGAATGTATACACAGCCTTCATTGAGTTCAAAATTAAGTTTTTACTTTGATTTGACCGAGTGAAGTGTTTTTTGTCGGGACATGGCATGGTTTCTGAATTATTCAAGATGTCATAGAGGCAATCATTCAGATCAAGTTGTTTTAAGAATGGAGAAAATAGTTGTATCTAACATTGTCAATTTTCAGATCATAATCCACTGGGGTCCTACTTAAAGGCATAATACCCAATCCTGAAGCCTGTTTCAAGTGCAATTTGCACACATCCCTACACTAAAACACTGTTTCAAACATTGTTCAATTGATAAATTCAGGATTTCCGGATTATTCCAAAATTGTAGGAACCCTGAATCCATAACTGAAGCAGTGGGATAAATAGCCTGTGTACCAATGTATAGAGTTTGAAAAGCAAATAATTGGTTACTTGAAGCAGTTTCTCAGACTCTGGGTATGTTTATATACTTAGTGATATATTTTTCACATGAAAGCAGTTATCATAATATCGACTGATAAGCCATCTGGCTTACAGTATGCACTCACTGTATGGAAGCTCATTATCTAATCGTTCTATTTAGCCAGATAATCTCCCCCACTATTCTCACATAGAATGAAGACATCATCACCAGACAGTAACTGATATACTGACAATTGAAAACATCAACAGCGCAAATTCCATGAAAGTCGGGTTTTTACACAAGGGACATAACTCAGTGGAAATTCCATGAAAGTTGGATTTTTCACAAGGGCCCTAACTCTGCAGAACGTTGGTCCCTGTCGGAGCAAATACACATGCAATAAACCCCAGTCTGAGCAAATCAGTATCATGACCATTGAAGAAATAGTTTAGGACATTTTTAGCCTGTAAGAACCCCCAGATTGTCAATTTTGAATACAATTTACAAACAGGACTGTGTTGCTATCTACATGAAACCTTTCAGAAACAAAACCTTAGACCCTAGCGTGAAAGTTATTACCAGTATTATTATTATAAAATGGGAAGGCAATCTCAATGAAGTATGAATAAAAGGTTAATTTTAAATTTAAAACAAAGAAGACCATACTTAACATTGAGAAGTATTTATATCAGATAAACATACCAAATAATGGAACACTGGTGACTAAAACTCCATTTCCATATAAATCCAAAGAAATTATTCACAAACTTCGAAACAAAAATTACGATTTTTTGGTGACAAACTGAACATAGAACTCATGGCCTACACTGAAAACATGATGAAATGTTGTAGACTTGACTTCAATTGATAAATGAATCCAGAGTCTATGGCCGTGAATAACAACGTGTGATGAATGTGCAATAACGATTATTGTGATGCAGATTATTATCCGACTGTGTGCATTATTGCACATTATACACATGTTATTTCTATGTGACATCAAATTATTATATTTGATATAATCTGCATTACATGTGCAAGATATGATTACATTCAACAAGTAATTCAAAGCTTCTGCATTAAGTTACATAGCATGATTATTTTATTTTTAACTTCAGTGGATAAAACAATAAATATGGAAATTTTTCATGACAAAAAACCAGGTTTTATCATTCCCATTGCTATTAAAGCGATGGCCCCACAGACTTGTACAGTCTGCCGGGGTCTGAATCCCACTTAGTTACCAGTTTTGGTGCACTTAAGGTACAAACTACTTAAAGAACGAAGGCTGTTCTCTGCTAAAACTTGCGAAATGGTAATAATTGGCTTAGAAGTTGTTTTCTTCAAAGTTTTGAGATCATGGTTATATTATTGAAGTGGTTCTTAAAGTGAGGTTTTACTATACACTGAAGCATTGCTCTTCTTTTCTGGGGACTGTGATGTATGTACTTCATCATAAGGAAACTGTTTTATCAAAGCACTTACTATAATCTTAAAGTTATGCTGAAATTAAAACCCTATGTAATTCATTAACAGTTGCAAACTGAAGAGGGTGTTTAATATGAGTAATGTTTCAGGAAATGCATTCCTTCAAACCACATATGTTCCTTATGAGTATTTGTTCAAGAATTATGAAGAATTTAAATTTGTGTGCAACTTTACGATTTCCATAAGTGCTTTGATAAAACAGTACATGTCAACATAAACATACATGTACAGATCACTACTGGATTGATCAACTGTTGTGCCTGGTGCCAACAATACACAATGATTGATAAGGCTGTGATGTGGGCATTATCACACCATTTACAGGCGCCATCACCAACTCATACAAATGGATTGTTTATGATAATACTAGCTATGGGAATTTATTTTTCTTGTAGAACAGAAACTACAGAGACACCAATATAATTATCACGACAATGTTAGCGAAAATTGCTTTATACAATATCATTGCTTCGTTGAACACAGAAAAATGTGTTCCATTGTTTTCCAGAGCTTTAAAAATTGCCTTTTTTATAAACAATTTTTCTAAAGATTACCAGTATAAAGTCAAATTATAAGTGACATCAAAAATGGGAATCTGAAAAGGCCTACAAAAATGGCAGTCTCCTGAAAAGGGCTACAAAAATAGACATCATTAACCATCAACAAAATCAGCACTGGTGCAAGAGCTATCAAGGCTAAACAATACCTTGAAAACTGCACAAATGTACAATCTATATTAATAAGTGACATAGACAAATTACCCAGAAAATCAATAATCATAAGATCTCCGAAATATTCAACAATTCACATATAATTTAATTAAAACTCCGGATTAGTGAGGGAAGAACGTTACACATACTGAGCCAAATCCATGGGCCAGTAGGGTAAACCCTCCCCCCCCCTAGGGAATTTCGGACACTATATTTTTCTGAAAGCGTATGACCAGTAGAGTATTTTTCCAAAGTCTGCACTTTGGCCGTTGGGGCGTTAAGATTTTTTGGGGTAAAACGTTAAAAATATGAACGAAAGTGTTAATTTCTGGAATTGGTCTATTACTATCACATTTAGTAAGTTATTTTGTAATTTAACACTTTCATGGGTTGATATTAATTCATAGTTTGAGTCTGCAAAATTTTAGTCCCGTGTTATTATGCAAATGGGATATTTTTGGGGTAAAACATTAAAAAATACATGAAAAAGTGCAAATTTTGAGAATCGGTACACTTTAATGGCAGAATACAGTGTCATTGATCTTTTTTTTGGTAATTATGAAAGGCTTTGACCTACCAATACTTTTCCCAAAGTCTGCACTTCAGACATTGGGGCGTTCAGCAGGAAAAGCAAAAATAAGATTATCTCCCCTGCTTTTAAATGGTGTACAAATTGTAACGATGTATTCACTTAACTGATAATGCTATAACACATTGTGCCTTACTGTATTTTAATTGCAATTGTGAATACCAATAAAGGCATATTCCCAAAATGTATTTTAACATTTAAATGCACAAAAGGTGGATCTATTATGGAAAATGGCCATCAAAATGGCCATCAAAATGGCCGCCAAAATGACTAAAGTATTGAAAACAGCCGTTCTACTTATTTACAAGTACTCACAATATGATTTTGAAATCTATTTCCATTTTTCACATTGTTTGCAATGTATGTTATAGTTGGCATCAGTAAAATTTGTATGGATTGTGTTAAATTATACTTACATGTATTTTACAAGAGTGGGTGGGGTAAATATACATTCATTTTTTTTCAAATGTTATTGTACAGCTATTCCTTGTGACACAATGGCTGTGCATCATGGTTGTGTCAGGAATGGCTGTTCTGGGTGGTTGTGAGTATCCAAGAGGACCAGGAATCTCTCGACCTTGTAGTTGCCAGTACACATAGTGCAATAAATGAGATAACACATGATAGTGCACATCCTATAAGACCATGGATGTGTGTATCCAGTAGTACTCTCTGCTCATGGTGTGTGTCAGTACCCTAAAGCACCATAAATACCTGTACCTAGTGGTGTTGGGTACCCTCTAATTGATGCACCTAGTGGTTATGAGTACCAAATACAACCAAGTATGCATGAACACGGTGGTTGTGGGTACCCATTAGGACTAGGATGGATGTACCTAATGGTTATGAGTACCAAATACAACCAAGTATGCATGAACACGGTGGTTGTGGGTACCCATTAGGACTAGGATGGATGTACCTAATGGTTATGAGTACCTAATACGACTAGGAGTTTATGTGCAAGGTGGTCGTGAATACATACATGGACTAGGACTCATTTACCCAGTGTTTATGATTGCCTAACAAGACCAGGAATGTTCTACTTAGGCACTAAGTCGTCAATAGGACGAGGAATGGGTGCTCCTAATGGTTGTCTGTACCCAACAAGACCAGTAATGTATGTACATAGCAGGATCCGGAATAGTGGCTATGCATACCAAATGATACCATGAATGTATGTACATGTACTAGTAAATGATGGTAGTGGGTACCCAATAGGACCTATAATGGTTGTGTATTGTAGCTGCAAGTACTTTATAACACTTCTTATGCATGTACATGGTGGTTATGGGTACCCACTTAGTCTAGGAATGTATGTATCCAGTGGTTATGAGTACCTAATAAAGTCAGGACTGTCTGTACATCGTGGTAATCATGACCCAATCAGACAAAAAATGACCACTCCTTGTGGTTGTTAGTACATAATCCGTCTGAAATCGTCTGTACATTGTGGTTTGGAGTATCCAATAGGACAAGGAATGCATAGGACATGATAGTTGTGGGTACCCACTAGGACTTGAAATGTATGTACCTAGTCGATATGAGTATCTAATTAGACCATGCTTCATGTACATGGGGTTAGTGATTACCCAATTCGATGAAAAAAATGGTCACAGCTGAGGGTTAGGCATGCTCACTGCTGAATTTTAAAGACCAGGAATGTCTCTACACGGTGTCAATAGGACAAGGAATGGGTGATCCCAATAGTTGTCTGTACTCAATAAGACCAATAATGTATGTAACTAGTGATTGAGAGATGTCTTAACATGATGATGTTCAGTATCTATCCTAAACAGGAATGTCTGTTAATCATGGTTATTGGCACCCTATACGACCAGGAATGTATGTATATGCATGGTAGTCAGTACCCACAGGGACCAATAATGGCTGAGTATAGTGGCTGTGAGGACTCGATTATACCACTTATGCATGAACATAGTGGTTTTGAGTACCGACTAGGACTATGAATGTATGCATCTAGTGGTTATGTATCCCTGATAGGGCCAGGACTGCATGTAGATGGTGGTAGCAGTGACTAAATAGAACAACATATGACTGCACCTAGTGGTTGTTAGTGCCCAACCCAGTCACAAATGTCTGTACATTGTGGTTTTGTGTATTCAATAGGACCAGGCATGCATGTACATGGTAGTTGGGGTACCCACTATGACTAGGAATGTATGTATGAGTATCAAATAAGAACATCACAGTCTGTACACGGGGTAGTGATTACCCAATATGACAACAAATGGTCGCACCTAGTAGTTGGTAGTTCCCAATCGGAAAACTGATTTTGTACATGAAGGTTTCGAGTAGAACATATGTTATGAGTGGTCAATAAGGCCAAGCATGTAGCCACATGGCGCGCCTGAGTTGTCAATTGATGATCGGCCGTATCCAACGAGAATGTCTGAACCTAATGGTTATGAGTATTCTTTACGACCAGCAATATATGTACATGGTGGAAATGAGTACCCATTTGCACCTATAATGCCTGTACATGGTGGTTTAGAGTACCAAATAGGACCAGGAATGTCTGTATATGGATATGTAAGTCACCACTATGACTGGGCATGTATGTACTTCAATAAGCAGTTACGAGTACCCAATTAGAACATGGTAAGTGTGACTACCCATTGAGACGAGGAATGAATGTACCTACCAGTGGTTATGGGTACCCAGCCTGACCAGCAATATCTGTATAAGTATGGTGGTTTTGAATATCAAATAGAACTAGGAATGGTATTGGCTATGCTATCAAATTAGACTAGGACTGTCTGTGCATGGTGGTAGTTAATACCCGATAGGACAACTGATGTCTGTATAGGGTTGTTTAGTGCTAAATAGAACCAATATTGCATGTAATGGTTATTCGTATGTACCAATTAGGACTAGGTATGGATGTACTTAGTGGATTAATAATAATTTACCCAACAGTACCAGAACTGCCTATATATGGTTAGAATGTAATTTTGAATACCCATTAGGACTAGGAATGTCCGTACCCGATGGTCGTAAGTTACAACTAGGACACCAATTCCCAAAAATCACACTTTCCATTTATTATTTTTGTAATTTTCCCCCAAAGTATCTCATCTGGCAATATATATTTGAAATCTTAAACTGCATGTTACTACAAATTTATCACATTAATATTATTTAGTTACAAAAAAATTATCATAGGAATGGTTTTATTGTAATCTACAGATTCCTAATATTCACACTTTTCGGTTTATTTTTTTTGATGTTTTACCCCAAAAATATCACACTTTGCGTAATAACATCGCTTTAATTTTTTGCAGTATGAAACTGCACTATAATATCTTTCAATTAGAGTATTTTTTATAAAAAATATAAATAAATGCCAATGCAGTCCACAGATTCCAAAAATTCGCACTTTTCTCTTATAATTTTTAGCGTTTTACCCCAAAAAAAGCCATTTTGCACAATAGCAGCACTCTGATTTTTTTAGTCTAGATAGGACAGGTTAATATCTACCTGTTACAGAGATTTATTTTAAAATAACATTATAAATAAGATTGTAGTTAACCGATTCCAAAAATTTGTACTTTTCGTTTATATTTTTTGACGTTTTACCCCAAAAAATCTTAACGCCCCAATGGCCAAAGTGCAGACTTCAGGAAAATACTCCGGGGACCATATGCTTTCAGAAAAATATAGTGACCAAAATTCCCTAGGGGGGGGAGGGTCTTCTATTGGTGGCTCATGGACTATATCTCAAATGTCAACATCACAATCTGTTCAGTAAATACCCAAATTTATGACATTCTCCATAATCTATCTCAACATTCTACAAAAAAACTCTGTTTTTCCCACACAATGGGAAATGTCAGAATTCCAGAGAAGCATCCATCTCCTGAAGATAGGAAGTGAATCAAATGAAGCCAAACTGATACATTATCTCATGTGATAAGACTTCACATTTTATAATAAATTCCAGGGTAATCTATTTTAAAAAGATAAATATAGGTCTGTATTACAACTTATTAGGAACTTCACGACCCCCAACTGCCATGTTCAAGTAGATACATCATTAACATGAATTGTGTAACCCCTATCTTCTAGGGAATTGTTAGATTTTATGAGCACTTCGCATGTAGATCCACAATCAAAATAATTATATATGTTATGGTATATGTAACTTAACCTGGAGGCCATTTGAGAATTAATTATGTTGCTAATAAATACTGACTTTGTATAAATTATTATCAGCCTCTCTCTTCTTACAGTATTTAAAACATTGACAGTTTAGTTGAAATCTTCCAAAACATTCACCTGAGTGTTATAGGTTTGATAACCAACTTTGGAAGGAGTCGGAGGACATTTGAAGCAGTCGGAGGACAGGTTATATTCTGTTACTCAACTCAAATTGACAACTGTGACAGTGTATGGCTGTATATTCATCATTTCTTGTCCTCCACATGTGGAGAAGTTGACAGTTGAGAAACCTATTTGTTCCACAGTTTCACAGGGTGCTGGATAAAACAGCACAGTTGCTGAAAAAGATCTTATGCTTCATGGAAAGCAAATAAGTCTCCCCCTTACTATGTGGCATATTTTTCATATAAATCGATGAAGAAATAAAATTCTTACAGCTATTTTTGTTTTCAAATGTTGACAAATTTCGACTTGGACCTGTAGCCAAAAGTCATGAGGTATTGCTACACTGTATAATTTATAGCAGTAAGTGGACAATTTAGCAAATACTCATTTTTTGAGATAATTCAGGAGAGCCATCTTTTATAACATCTGCTGACATTATTGCCTGATTTCATTTTGTACAATATAATGTGACCTTTATAGGCCGGATGTGGTTCTGGTTGAAGGCCAATTTTGACACTTAAATCATCACACTGCTTTTTAACTCTAAGCCATTCTAAAAACTGTGAGTAAAAAAATACCCCCAACCACAATGTTTGACATTATCCGATCATGCTTAAGTTTTTGTTGTTTATACATTCAGCAGGGTTTAGTTACCAAGTCAGGCCTCAATAAATCCACTTGTCCACTCGTCCTGCACAATATTTGCCTTCTTTATTATATAGCAGGACCAGTGAGAGTTTGGGGTAAGGAATTCCTTCTTTGTCTATATTGCAGGACGAGTGCTTTTAAAAGTATTTGTTGAGGCCTGCAAGTATACTAACTAGCAGTTATCCAAGATTCATTTATATCAATCAGTACTTTAAATTAGCAAATATTCCTGGCGTGACAATTTCTTGTATCCGCATGTGGAGTACATGGCCATATAGCAAATGTCACGGCAAAACACAGCTTTTTTTCAAAAGTAGGGAAGGTGCCTTTTCTTTGAATTTGGGGAAAAATAACTCATAGTTTTTTCAAAAGGGGGAGAAAAAACATGATGTAGATTGGATTTTATGGGTAAACTGCATGATTTTAAAGAAACTTCCTGAGGGGAAGATGCCTTTAAACAGCCCCTGCTATAGAAGGAAAAAAAGCCCTGAAACATTACATGGGATTCAAACCCAGATTGATCCACCATGTGACAGCTAGTGTAGTGCTCTACCAAATTCCATAAATAAGTCTAAGTCCAAAATTAGGTCAAGGTGAAGGTCAAAATGGGGTTAGGTGATACAGGCGTGTGGAGAGTGTTCATACACAACATCCATGCAAGTATGAAAGCTTTGTAGCAAGCCATATTAATGCTAGAAGAAACGGTCAATTTGGGTTAACCAAGAATTTGGCCCTTCAATAAGTCTAAGTCCAAAATTAGGTCACGGTGAAGGTCAAAATAGGGTTAGGTGATACAGGCGTGTGGAGAGTGTTTATATACAACATCAATGCAAGTATGGAAGCTTAAATGTAGCAAGCCATGATGATGCTAGAAGAAAGGTCAATTTGGGTTAACCGGACGGACAAACGAACAGGTGAATCACTATATGCCTCCCCATCTATCGATACGGGGGCATAAAAAAATCTTGTAGGCAAATACAAAATATATATCAGATGGAATGATCTTGAATTGAGAAATTGCTACCAATGCAGGGTTCGAAATTAAAAGTGCATTCTCGCAATTACAAGTAAATTTTAGTTTAGAGACTCAGCTACTTGCAAAACATTTGCCCGTGTCAAACCCATCCTTAATTAATTCCTGTGTGCATTTGAATACAAAACTGATGACAAATTCAGCAATCTGTGTTCCGTATTTGAATGCAATCTATTTTATTTTTACATTGTTTCAATTTGCAAATAATGAGATTTTCTGTTAGTTGGTATGAACATCTTACACCATAGAATACTGAGTTAGTCAGTCATCCCACAACACGGCCTATTGTCAGAGGAAATACACTCATAAATTCCTTAAAATTTAATCAGTTAAGTAAACACAATTTTTAATGGAAACAGGACTTGATTCAAGATTAAACTAAACAAAAGGCATAACATTTTATTGATGGTCGCATTTGTCAACATAACCCACTTGACTTTGGACAGTCCATTCTTGAGGATAAGTAAAAACCGATTTTTTTTTTTTCAAGACTGTTGATCTGAACTCATAGTCATATATAACACTTGACTTGACTTTTTAGAGATAACTTTGGCTTGCATAATATTAAATCTTCATAATTAAGGTGAATAAAAAAGCCTGAATCTGATTTTCACTTCATAACACCACTAGAATAATTCACCCTGATTACCATCGTTATTAACCTAAGGGGTAAGAGTGTTTGCCCAATGGGACGAGAGGTTATTCTGGTTCACAACATAACAATTTAAGGTTGTCTGAACTGGTCTGGAATAGCTTCCTAATAGCAGCTGGCATTCTGACCGCACAAGTTTATAAGAGTGACATCCCAATTGAAAAAAATTAATAGGGCAGTCAAACCCATATAAAATAAAACATGCATGTAGTTTATTATTTAATATTTTAAAGGTTAGCAATGAAAAGAAAGATGTTGAATATTAGTTATAAATCAAACTTATAATGTACCAACTTTCTGAGGTAAGATTTTTGGACAAACCTGCGGTTCTAAACAGTGTAGCACTTTAAACTTCCTGTTTATAGGACATTGCCAAGAAATACAGACATTGTTGTGACTGGTTACACATATAACATTGAAATCTAGGATAGTTTGCATCCATACAGAAACACCAGACCTTCCTTTTGATGGTGTCTGGCTAAAATGTTACAACTATCACAGTGTATATTAAAGACAAATCACTGTATGAGTTATTGGAAGACTGTATTTTTTTGTAAGACTTATTGTGAGCAAAAGCACCTGTAACTTGACCTTTGACCAACATGTCAAGTACAACAAGTAATTAAGAATTGCAAGCAATACAGAAGTCCCCTACCGGTTTTAAGCCATTTTCAATGTTTCTGTTGCCATAGCAACCACAATTTTTGTCAGAATAAAAAATATTTTTAGACTTGCATAATCCCCTTATTGCCCCCTATCCACATATCAAGTTTCATAAACCTAGCTTGAAAACTGTTTGGGTTATGGCAGGATCCAGATTTGGGCATATTTTCACTCTTTCTGTCGCCATAGCAACCACAATTTTTATCTGAATCAAATATTTTAGACGTGCATAATCCCCTTATTGCCCCCAATCCACATACCAAGTTTCATAAACCTAGCTTGGAAACTATTTGAGTTATGTCAGGATCCAGATTTTTTGACGGACGGACGGACGGACGGACGGACGGACTGACTGACTGACTGACTGACTGACTGACTGACTGACTGACTGACTGACTGACTGACTGACTGACTGACTGACGGACTGACGGCAAACCTATAGTCCCCTCCGGTCAAAAACCGGTAGGGGACTAAAACAGCAATTCTTATGTATAAATCTCTTTATAAATGAACCAACCTTTCCAGTGTATATGACAAATAAATTCCAAACAGTAAATGATAGACATAACTAAACCTTAGATCCGTACAAGATGCAAAGCTTACCATACCAAAACCTATACAGAATTCTTCAGGAAATCAGTTACTTATTCTGGACTGAAAATATGGAATGACATACCATTTATTTACATATTCGAAATGCAGAAAGTCAAAGTAAATTGCAATCAGCTTACATCAAATGGTTATTCTCCAATTAAAATAACACAGTCATTCAAGAATTTAAAAGGAATTACTCCTGCAAAAAACTATGATATTGTAGATATTTTATTACTATCTTTTTAACTATTCCATACTGATTTTACATTAATGTAATTATGTATCATATATTGTTTCTTGTGCATGATGTATCATATATTGTTTCTTTGCATACTGTTTTGTCAAGAACTTGAATATTGCTTGACATAATAAAACCATTCATGATCTAAAATTACTTTCTTAAACATGTCTGATCTTTATTACTATGATGTTTGTATATACTAAAAGCCTTGTATATTTTACTGTGCAAATGTGTTCCTTCCTTCCTTCCTTCCTTCCTTCCTTCCTTCCTTCCTTCCTTCCTTCCTTCCTTCCTTCCTTCCTTCCTTCCTTCCTTCCTTCCTTCCTTCAGTCAAATTAAACTGTAAAATTACAGGATTCATAGATTTTGAAGAAATTCCTACACACAAATTAATTTGGAGTAATTTCTCAGAAATAATGCTGAGATTTGAGCATGTGCATTTCATTAAAATACTGAACATTAAATAGACATAATTCTGAGATCTACTTTCTTTTCAAAACTGATGAAAACTATTTGACTTATGAAATGCTGTTTGAAATCAATAAAGAACCTGAGTACATAGTGGGTGGGGTATTCTTTATATCAATTTTACAGCATTCTTAGCAATTTTGTTTCCTTATTCTGATAGATGCCTCACACACAGTTAAACTGATGAAAAATGCGGAACTAAATATTCTTAACTGAAGGGAATATTTTTAATGGTTATTCTGATCATAAAAGTGAAGAGGCAGGCATCCTATTCACTACAGCATTTATTGATACATCCCACTAGTTTGAGCTTGCGGGTAATTCTTATACTTTGAAAGATAACACAATTATTATGAAACAAAACTACACTGTTTGAATTCCAATAGATATAACCACTGATTTATGAAACTCGGCAAGTTACCCCCAGACTGCTTGCCAACCACTGGTACAATTAACATTCCATTATATACCCCCCTTCCCAGCACACACACACAACACTCTTCAAATATTCATATCTGCAAATTTTACCTGGCTTGAAGAGTTTTAAGACTTTCTTTGAACTTTCTTCTTCAAAGCCAGAAGTTGTGTAAGAACTGTCTAGATTAGTACAGGAAGTAGGTAGGATCTTAATTTCTTGTATAATCTTCCTAAAAACCACAGTTAATAAAGAATTCCAATTCCCATCAATAAGATTAGAGTACAGTCTCTATAGAGGATGCGGGATATCAAAGCGCTCCTTGGTGGTTAAATATAACCCCAAATGTTTCGTAATTAACTGTATCATCTAAATTAGTCCTCTGTACATACAAACAGGCCCCTCCTACCTGACCAGATCAATAATGTGGCTAACCATATAAGTCGGAGAAAAGGAACTAAACTAATCTTTCATAGTTCAAATCTGTACCAAGGAGTTTCACAAGTGATGATTCCTATGTACTAACTAGAATCTTTGATGTAAAGAATTGAAGGGTTAGGCACTAATATGAGTGAGGCCATCTTTAAAACGTTATTTGTTTCTAAAACAAAATCTAAATCCAATCAGATTTATGGAGATATAGGTGAGAGTATTTTATACATTATATAAATATCAAATTTATGATCAAACTACATGTAGTCTCGTTTTTTTGTTAAACATTACTACCAACTAGTCAGAATGACCATATACATGTATAGATTTAACCCCGAGAGAAATGCCACTGTTTTTAAAAATATTGAGCTACTACAAACATTTGATTTATTATTTACGACCTGAAGATCACTGTTTGGGATGGTAAATGATTCCAATGAATCCAAACAGTAGCCAGTGAACGTGATACTTTTTTATCATCCCTAATATTTTATGATTTATTTCCGTTCATATTAATTTAAGTTCTTTTTTTAAGGTAAAAATGATTAGAAAAACGTGAAGGCTTCACCACAAGGAAGAGTATGAATCTTTGAATGGATTTTATAGATGATTCAGTGTGCTGGGTAATAAAATGCTACTCTGACACTGGTATGATTAATAATTATTGGTCTTATGGTATACCGAAACAGTAACCTTACATACTTTGACTCTGAATGTCAAATAAAAGGAGCTATACCAGTACTACCATTCTTTTAAGTACTTTTGCATGCCTGAGATCAAACCCTCACCATCCTGTTTGAGAGATAGATGTTCTAACCAATAGACCCCATCAGTCACCTATTCAGGCTGGCTATTCTTTACTGAAGAGTATCCCATTAGACCACTGTCTGGTATCAGTGATTCCTGTCACTTCAAGACTGAACCAAAGTTATGACGCTTTCAAACATTCATGAAATGGGACAAATTGTTTGATCATTATAAAGCAGTAAGTACGAGCCTACAGTGCAATATGTACGTATATCATATACTGTAAACCAAGAAATTATTTCGCGCAATTTAATTTCACTGAGTTCACAAGTGGTAGAAATCCGCAAATTAAGTTGCTGCGAAGTGCTTAAAACATTAATATGGACATTGTGGGAAACTTAAAAACACGAAAATTTGTAGTCGTGAATATGCTGACAATCAGCAAAATGTGAAAGTTAGTATTCGTGTAAGTAAATTGGTTTACAGTATTATGTAACATGTTTACAATCAGATGGGATATGGTGTTCCCTCTATTTTATGAATGAATACAGTATGTAGGTCGTAGAGTAATCTGAGAAGTATCTTCAAGCCTCTTCATTGAACAAGTTTGACCTAAATAATCCAACAACTAGACAGGCTATATAGTGATTATCAATGGACTTGAAATACTATATGCAACATGCATAGATATATGTACAAGTTTGCTACTTTCAAAAGATGACAAGTTTGTTTGAAATATAATAAAACATGAATTTTAACAATTTTAAAACATATTTATAACAGACATCTAAGGGATTATAAGCCAGGCTGTACCATAATTCAATTTAACTGTCCCAAGCAATAATAAACAAGAAATTGGAGGCATATAATTATGTATTATCATATTGCGAACCATATGTACAGATACTTGATGTTTATTTACAAACAGACAGAACCTGAGTAGTGCAGTTTGCCAGATAATGATTTTTTATGAATATTGCGGTATGTTTGATCATCACACTTGGCTAGTGTTGATGTGAGGCGATCTATAGCCTAGTGATAAATGTTTTCTTATTTTTCAATGCCTGGTGATGGCACCATACTATATGGGTCCGAATCCCAATATTATAGATACATAATCATTAACAATTAAACTGAATATTCTTGGTATATTAATATTCCAATAGAAAGGCAGTCAAACAAATCAGGTCCAACTCACTGTACTGAGATTTGAAAGTAATCAACCAACTAGTTATTTTGTATCACAAACCTGCTTCCTTTACATGTTTGATATGACATGGTTTATGCATGTTGACAGTGCTAGACTCTAACTTCCAACTGCAGTTACCATTCCCAGGTTGGTCAGGTTAAACTTTTGCAGAACACTTGACCGGTCCACCTTCAAACATGTATTCCACAAGTGGAAAAGTTATCAAGTGCTTGTGGAAGAGCAAGATAATTGTTTGTATTGGTTGATGTATCGATCATTCCAGCAAACCTGGTTAGGTGAATGATCCACTGAGAGTGACAGAAAATCTTGTGCACAATAAAACCACAAAGAGCACTAAATCTATCCTAACAGCCAATTATTGGAATGCTGAATAGTCAAAGATTTTACTCACATTCGGGTGAAAATCCAAAAAACATGATTGGTGGTTATTAAAATCAATCACTATCCAATGTTTACTGTTACTGCCTATATAAATATACAGCCTTAACAACATCAATATGTGCGCTAATGTGATCTAGCGAGAAACGGAACACATACAAACTCATTACGGCATCATGGCTTTGTATAGCATTATTAATAATTCACTACTCTCCTGATTAGGACATAGGACTAACTGGTTATAGAAAACAGAAGAACAAATAGATTACTAAATCATTAATAACATGTTTGTCACTTTTATGGCCATTATTACATTCTAGCTCAATCACAAGAAGTATGTTCCAGTTCATATTTTCTGAATAGAGAATTTCCCCCAAACACATTCTGATAAAATCTCTCCAAATATAGCAAAACTAAAAGCTTTTCTCATTCACTAACAATGACTAGCAAAAAGTTTTAAAACAGAACTGGATGTCTGGACACAAAAATGTGTCTATAGATCTATATAGTGCATTTATTTGTATTTCCAATTTTTCTTTCATGGCATTCACACATATTTCATACTATGGCATATATTTACAATAAAGTAATGTTTCTAAAACAGGAAGTATCAGGAGTGTAGCTGGATATAAATAAGGTAGAGAGGTGATCAGATTGAAGAGCATTTTTGTCTATGAATATATTAAACATTGAACTGGTTCAGTTTGAGAAATGAAGCTGGTTGTAGTCAGAGGAATCGCTGACCGCTAGGGCTTGTGGAAAGTTATGGTTAAACAATGTTGTTACTGCTTGGGCTAAATAATGCATCATGAGTAATATCAAAATGGTTAAAAGCTCAACCACATGTGAATTATCTGGAAAGAGTGTTGGGCACTACGGTTAAAAGCTCAACCTGCATCATGACTGATTCAGTTTTCTTGACTGAGGGTTGGATAAAGTATTCTGTACAGGCAACCTAAGAGAAGTAACAAAGGTATGTTAATAAGATCAACTCAACCCAAGTAGATTTATATTCCTTTTCATAACCATAGGTATTATATATTGTAAACAAGTGAAAGCTTCTTCTAGTATGTCTATAAATGACAGTCACTGTTTAATATACTGAATTTACAAGTTTATGGTTAAATGTGCCAATTATAATTCAGACTTCAGATCTGAAGTTTAAAACTCTGTCAGATGGAAGAAGTCTGACAGGTTAGAAGATAAATAGAAAAAAAGTGCCAGACACTCGGTCTGATTTTGTCAGCTCAAATGAAATTTTGCCAGACATATCCGTCAGAGACTCACACTGACAGGTTTCCAGAAGTCTGAACTTCAGATCAGGTAAGAACCAGAATGCATAAACATAACCATGTTCAAACTGCGGCTGACTGTAGGTCCAATATTGCTGTATATCCTACTTAGGTCCAATATTGCTGTATATCCTACTTAGGTCCAATATTGCTGTATATCCTACTTAGGTCCAATATTGCTGTATATCCTACTTAGTATTAAGTCGACCTCAAATCATTTGCGGCCGAAAATTGATTAGTTGACTAATACATCTCATGATCCATCTCAAATGACTTATTTAATGTTTATTGATAACAACAACAGTTGAATAGATTTAATTAAACAATATCGTAAGTTTCGCTTGGATGAGGTGAACTGCGCTTTGCACGCAGTATCGTCAACAGTGACAACAGGATTTTTTTTGTTTAGTGGTATCTACAAGACCAGGGGTGACCAAAGCGTGGCCAATTTCTCATTTACACATATAGTGTAGTATTAACAGATTCCACTAGGCCTACTCACAGTTAACATGTAGCAACCCAATTGTTGAAGTTTCAAAACTTCGGACTGACAATGTCATTTGAGCAGGTGTTAATCAATTAATTAGTAATTATATAATGGTCATGTCATATAATAATCATACAATGCTTTATAGTTCCAGGAGTGATTGATTATCAGTATGCATGCATACAAAATACGCGGAACTGTCAGTGACTCATCCTGACATGCAGGCAGGTGAGATTGTAAAAGAAATAAGCATTATTTGAGGAATTATTTAAAACTATGCAGTTTTCAATGACTTGGCAATATTCTATGAATATGTAGTGAAACGCATGTGAAATAACGTGTACTGTCATAAACGCACATTTGAGAAATCCGCAAAAAAGTGACCCAAAGTTCACACAGGAAGTGACAGCGGCCATTTTGGATTTTGACACTTGGCTACCACTCCTACACAAGTTGTTCTGAGGGGCTAATTACTAAATTGGCGCCCCAGTTTACATGTTTACAACAATGACATTTAACTAGAATAGTCACCTTTACTTTCCCAATGCGTTTTGCAAACATTTCGCCACTGCAAATTTCAGACGGTAAACATGTATTTCTACCTCGTGTTGACGTTCTGTATACGAAGAAGGTCAAGGTTACAGGTGCGCGCGGAAAATCCCGCTGCGTATAATTAGAGAAGGGAATTCCTAATTAGAGGCACCAAAGGGGATAACTCACCTGTGTATACGGGACATGAACGTCTGGTTTCTTTTCTGAAATTGTTCATATTGCCTGGAATGGATGTGAATGCTGCAAAATATCTCATGTTGACGCCCTTCTCACCAAGGTCTAAACTGGAAATATAAAATAAAAATATGTAAAAATAGGGATATTTTTTGATAGTCGTTTTATTAATAGATCTACGAAAATCTTTTCATTATCTACTTTATAAAATACCATGATATACATGTACGTCTCAAACTTTGATAAGAGTCATGAAATTTAATAAATGTGCGTTAAGCCGTTTTAAGAGTAAACTATTTTGAATATTGAATAAGATTGACTGATATGATTTGCATCTGCAATATTATAATGGAAGAAACAATCGCTTCAAAATTTGATGTAGACCTTAGAAGTGCTGATAAGCCCAACCCAGAGACCTTTACACTATATAGATCTATATAATGTATAGGTCTTTGCCCAACCTCATTGAAATGTTGGTGCTGTACATAATCTGTTTCAAGCCTCTGTGATAACAAAATACGGTTCGATTTTGGTATTTTAGGTCTTGTACAACATAAGGCACAAAAATGTCCATGTTATATATAATATGTTTGCCACTTTTTAGGGCTTTGATGCACGCACGAAGTTTAATCAACTATATAATCTATCATTAAATTCAGAACATTTGTAAGTACATTTAAGTAAATGAAATTGTGTTTCAACAGTTGGTACTGAATGTCAAAACAGAATAGTCATTCAAATTTCAAATTTACGCGCATGAACATATACATTTGAAATTTAATAGAAGAATCATGCACGAACTTTTCATTTCTGGCGCAATCTAAGCACCAACTATTCTACAACTTTACCCCCTTTGGAACCTCTTCAGCGATATTTATATAAAAGGGAAACAACTATAGATATATTACGTTTAAAAGTGTTGTATGGGTTGTCTATCTTTAATTGTTATATGGAAATAACGATGCGCTGATACTATCAGCGACTTGTTTTTTAATGTCTTCAGAGACAAGTCTCTGATGTCTTCTAAAGGTATAATGTAATGTACGTTTGTTTAGTTAAGCGTAATAAAAGCGAGAAAAAACCCCACTAAAAACGCATTTTGAGAAAGCATTTCAATTTTGACGGAGCTTCAAGTTACAGGTGTCAGGATGTGAGCCGCTTTGCTATAAGTTAAATTAGCTTTGCTGTCGAGTTAAATAAAAAAAACAAGCCAAAATCCTGCAAAATGATCATGTTATCGAATATACCCCCCGAAAACTCGTGCATCATACCTCAAATATTATTAACTTTGAACTTTTATGACATTAATCGTCCCGAATGATTGATGAAACGCAACAATGTATAGACACGGTGTCTATAATTTCATTACTGGAAGTTTCTCATCATATGCATATTTATTGTATCGGTCGTCATATTAGTCGACACATATCAAACAAGTTCATGAATTTATATCCTTCGGGAAAATAAAAACTATCCGTTTTAATCATGATTCTAGTTTGCAAGATGAATCACGGAATTAAAATGGTTACGAGTACATAGAAAACCCGAATACAGCCGAACGCAGAGGGATCATTAGCTGGCAACAACGAACGAGAGCAGACGAGAGTAAAATACGGTAGAGAGTAAAATACGGTAGACGTGAGTAATTTAGAGCAGACAA
This sequence comes from Spisula solida, assembly GCA_947247005.1. Taxonomy (NCBI): domain Eukaryota; kingdom Metazoa; phylum Mollusca; class Bivalvia; order Venerida; family Mactridae; genus Spisula; species Spisula solida. The sequence continues at coordinate 41,402,415 of OX365956.1, forward strand.
GAGCGAACGAGAGCAGACGAGAGTGAACATGGGCAGACGAGAGTGAACGAGAGCAGACGAGATTAAATAAGGTAGAGTGTAATTTAGAGCAGACGAGAGTGAACGAGAGCAGGCGAGATTGAACGAGAGCAGACGAGAGTGAACGAGAGCAGACGAGAGTAAAATACGGTAGACATGAGTAATTTAGAGCAGACGAGAGCAGATGAGAGTGAGAAAGAGCAGACAAGATTGAACCAGAGCAGACGCGAGTGAATGAAAGCAGCCGAGGATCAGAGCAAGACCGATTATGTGCTATGCTATGTTGTTATACATGTATAGCTACAATCTTCGGGAGTCAAATGGTGCGTTATTAACCGAAACAGAAAATCTGATCATACATGACTCTTCTTCTATTGAAATATATACACATTTTTACTGACTTTCAAGTAATTCCATGCCAACGAATATGTATGAATTAACAATATATCTTATATACTCGACGCCGCCATATTCCAACATCTAAAGATAAAATATGCAACGAGGGAAACCCACAGCCTCCCTTGGAACAATTTATGAAAAGTACAAACGGACAGAAAAAACGCCTTTGATTTCGGAGCGTTAAGGCAATCCCACGTGTTTTTAGCGAATGATTGACTGCCGCCTTTCTGATACATTTGTATTGTACAAAATATACATACTTATCAATCAGCGATAAGTACATGATTGATGGACCCGTCATAACGTACAAAGACGTTTTCCAAGCTCTCTCATAGACAGAAGTGTATTGACTTCATGTAGCTCGACTAATGGAGGCGAAAATGAGAAGCGCTTCCTGGCCCGCGAGAAAATCTATTACACTGTTTGTTTTGTCTTCCGACAATGAAAATGTGCCATTCACTGGATCCCACTTTAATCATCCATGTTTACTTAATATTGACTGAGAAGCTGTGATTGGCAAGGAATCAACTTTTACGAGAATGAAACGTCGAGACTTCACTGTGCATATCTAACCGAACACCTGAGCAACATACTTTATTTAAAACATGTCCCTCTATTGCCCAACACTTTTAGTTGTACAAACGTCGCTTCTATGATTCAACAGCAAACAAGTATCACTTTCTTGACCAACTTCAAGTCACAACAAGTATCACTCACTTGGCCAACTTCAAGTCAAAACAAGCCTCAGTTACTTGACCAACTTCAAGTCAAAATACGCCTCAGTCACTTGACCATGCAGCTTCAACTCCAAACAAGCGTCAGACGCTCGATAAATTTCAAGTCAAAACAGCGTCAGTCTCTTTACCAACTTCACTTCCAAACAAGCGTCGCTCACTTGACTAACTTCAATTCAATAAGGGGCCCTACCTCAAGCAAACAGTTTACTTCAACCAGCGCTTTCGTAAACAACTTAAATTCTAATATACAACTTATAAGACTTTAGTAGGTCATTCAGCTCTTTTATTGCTGGAACTAGGTCATTCCGGATTTTTACAGCTGGGACTTAGCAGTTAAATTAATTTTTTCGTACAGTTTTATGTTGGGCATTGTTTCGTATTATTTAGGTATGTGATGGTTTGCTGTGCTCAGATGGTTAAATTCAGCGCTGCCTTCCCTGTCCTATTTTTTATCATCTTTTTTTGGTGACCGACTATTGAGCAACACAGCCAGTTAGATCAATAAGCCATGTGACATTTTGACAGATCATGTGATAAATCAGGTTTTACGATTCTGCATTATTTCAGTCTCAATGCGATCATACTAGAAAGCAAAAGCAAGTAAAATGACATAAAAGGAGAAAACCCTGATGAAATATTCATAGTCGACGACTTTTTACCATGTAATAAATACGTATAGAACATGAACGTCACATTTAGTACACCACTGATAATGTGTGAGTATATGTATGGTAAGTACGACGAGTTCAATAATCTCTTCCAATAAAACATGCCGTATTAACTTATTTACAACTACATCTGGAACTTATTGAAGTTGTCAAAACATACAATACAACTTTTAAGATTTAAAGCATTTTAAATGTTCTTTGGGTTTATAAACTGTTCTAAAACGTTGCTTCAAAAAACACAGACGCGTGGTCTTGTAACCATTATTCAGACGCGTGGTCTTGTAACCATTATTCAGACGCGTGGTCTTGTAACCATTATTCAGACGCGTGGTCTTGTAACCATTATTCAGACGCGTGGTCTTTTAACCATTATTCAGACGCGTGGTCTTGTAACCATTATTCAGACGCGCGGTCTTGTAACCATTATTTAGACGCGTGGTCTTTTAACCATTATTCAGACGCGTGGTCTTGTAACCATTATTCAGACGCGTGGTCTTTTAACCATTATTCAGACGCGTGGTCTTGTAACCATTATTCAGACGCGTGGTCTTGTAACCATTATTCAGACGCGTGGTCTTGTAACCATTATTCAGATGCGTGGTCTTGTAACCATTATTCAGACGCGTGGTCTTTTAACCATTATTCAGACGCGTGGTCTTTTAACCATTATTCAGACGCGTGGTCTTGTAAACATTATTCAGACGCGTGGTCTTGTAACCATTATTCAGACGCGTGGTCTTGTAACCATTATTCAGACGCGTGGTCTTGTAACCATTATTCAGACGCGTGGTCTTGTAACCATTATTCAGACGCGTAGGCTAAATTATAACAAAATGCTGATACTTTATTTTGGGGGTTAATGTTGATATGGAGTCAATGATTGAGTGTCATTTGGGAATCTGGCACAAGTTCTAATTGAACATTTCTACTTAAAGCAGTATGAGTTAAAAAGGGGTCGCTTTCAAATCAATGCTACCCAGAGCAAGGACAATATACGACAATCAATGTACCCGCGTACCATGATAATGCCGCGACTTGTGACGGAACGTATAATTCGTAATAGCACCAGAGACTATAGATATAGTGTCCAAACAAGAGGCCATAACCTTATTGAAAAGAAGATCACCATATGGGTCTTTAATGTCATACTTAATTACACATTTTTCCAACATTCGTTTTTTTTGTGACTAATAATTGTGCGTTATTTATTCTTTATTAATAATCAGTTTTCTCTAATATTCCCTGACCTGACAGCGAGTGTATTTCATATCCTTCACGTTCGCGTGACCCAATGTTTTCATCGTAAGCCTCCGTATCGATGGTAATCTACATCAGTGTATCGTAAATTCCTATAAATTTTATAACAAAAAGATAATATTAAGTCAGACAGGGAAGGCAGCACTCAACTTAACCAGCCAAGCAAAGAAAACTGTTACAGTAAAACATACAAGGCACAACGCCCAACTGAAACAACCGAGCACAGAAAACATAAAAACACATACTAGTTCAAGGCACAATGTGCAACTAAACAAGTAAAAGATCCCCCTAATTCCAAGCTGTCGAAAAGTAGAATGAATGAGTTTCAGCAATCAAAAAGCTGAATGCCCAACAGTTCCAACAGTAAAACAACTTCAATACATAGTTTTAGCTTTCAGAAATCCTAAAAAGTAGACAAATAACCAAGCTGTCGAAAAGTAGAATGAATCAGTTTCAGCAATCAAAAAGCTGATGAACGGCCGCACTGTTGGAACATCTTAATATATAAATATACATGGACCACATATCAAGAACACGAAGCCACGTAAAAACGGAATCGTATTAGAATATATAAATATTCTCAAAGAATCTTGATGGATTAATATGGCAAGTTTTAACGAGGTTGTCAGTCAGATATGAAACATTGTTGCCCGTTTTATAACCTCACAAAATTATATTAACTTTCTGACCACCAATAATAGCCTCACGAAATCGATAAAAACCAATTCACCGCACAGGGCGAGATATATTGGCCAAGCGATGACCAGATCACAGTATAGAATCATTTACAGATTGTTTTCTGTTATTTGAATATTTTGTTTCTGTTGCATGGCCATTATGAACCATTTTCAGTCCTCTTTCGGTCGTATCTATTGGACGACCAAACCTGTTTTTGGCTTTTTAAATACACACAGACACAAGGTTATGCTTACTAAACATTATTAATTGCAGTTGGTATATACTAGTAGTACCGTATGCATTCTTTAAAGGAGACAAGTGGTCCTTAATGTGACTAATTATATCAATGAAAGTTTTATATACGAATTCAGAACTTTATAATTATGGTGTAAACTACAGAAGCATGAAAAAGCCATTCTATCAAAAACATTTTATTGTTACGACCGTTCAATGGATATACCACCAGGAAATGGAACCTGTATCTGTCGAGTGACAGTTGACCAACATTGCTACAAAATGTAGGTTTGATTGAACAGGGCTGGTATTCACAAAGCATCTTACGGGAAACTTAACTATTTTGACGTAAGTTAAATAATTAAGCTGCACATATTTCCCAAGAAAGGATGAACCCATATTTTGTTTGTGATTATTGTAGTTCTGTACATAATGCTTCTAAAATATATAAAACACGGATGGTCTAGATTTTTCTGTTTAGCTGATTGATACACTGAAGGAATCTTTTTTAGTCAATTTTAAGTTTTCCCTTAAGATGTTGTGCGACTATATACTACAGCACTACATCATGCTTCTATGTGCCATGGCACTCGCATAATTCCATAAGCTATGTTCAGGTATTTTCGTTCGATGTTATTGTTTTACATTAATCGCTGCGCTAATAAGACTTAAAGTAATATTTCAATAATACTGACAACAGACCAACATCTCTGATTAATGTATTCTCAGATTAATGTATATTCAATGTTGGATAAATTGTTAATGTGGATATCTAGTAAAACAGGAGGACGAACTGGTAACATTTTCTGTTCAAGCTAATTCATACAGTAAAATTTACTTACAACAAAATCAGCAGTAGCCAAATACTTCAATAACTCGGACTAACGTATGCTGTGGGAATCATTATTTGGTTATAAATATATAAGACTTAGTGAAGAACGCTTACAATGAACAAAAACGCATGGACACATTAAACTTACGTTTAAATTTAAGTTCTTTATAAGTCTTTAACAACTATAACTTTCGGACAGATATGGTTTGTAGGCCGCGAGTTCATTAATACGACTTATTGTATTATACTTCTGTAAGTGCTTTGATAAAACAGAACCATGAGCCTCATATTAGAAACACTTTACCATGGACGATTTTATTCCGTAATGCGAAATGAAGAAGTATTCGTTGCCTGTAACAGGTAAGGTAGGTTTGAATTTGTTTACTTGCATAAATGGCAAATTCCCTTCCAAAAGTTTCCAAACGAAAATATCGAATTTTTCTTGCAAACGCCATTAAAACATTTTGGGCCAAACAATATAGTTCAAGGCCTTATACCATTACTATACTGCTACCAGTGTTCGCTTATCACCAATCTTCTCCAAATACTCGGAGACCACTTCACATAATTAGATAATTGTTATTCATCAGAAAATTGACAGAATATGGTAACAAGAGATTATTAGATTGTGCTAAATGAAGGCAATATAATCCCGGTAGGAGGTTGAGACAAGATAACTGAGTTAACTATGGCTGGTATGGTTGTATTTATGGTCGAATCAAGGACAAATCAAGTGAGCACTTTGGTGAAAATTGTACTGGAAATGTTTGATTAGTAAGTGATCACAAGTGAACATCGACCAATTATGGAATACTACGAAGTACCAGTGGTGACTTCCACACATTATAACTGACGTCTTCTCTCGTGGGATTGACACAACTTCAAGATTTCAACTCTACGTATTTATGATTAATGATTACTACTCGTAAATCATGAGAATACTCAAAATGAGAGATGCGATAACTGAAAATTGTGATGAACTTTACCCGAATACGCGAATTCTACATTTCAACTTCACCCGAATTCGTAAAATGACAATGTAATAATATTCTTTAATACAACCTCACGAGCTGCTTTCAATGGATCTATCAAATATAATCGTGAATTCATAAAGTCGAAATTGTGAATTTTACTAAGTGCTTACATGGAAAAAGCTTTCTTTCACTCTGCCAAATTTAGTAGACCCATAGGAGCATATGCCAGGCATTTTAAAAACATAGAACGACAACTATAAATCACAATATACGAATACAGGAGACGATCTGTTTCCTGAAAGCTGCTCATAATGATGTTTTATTATTTGCTAAAATTCAAAACTCGGGGAACTGTAAAACCGTTTTTATTCATGGACATAAGCGTTTGTGGAAAGTAAAAACAACTAATAAAAGCAAAGTATTGGGGATGTTAGTTAGAGGAATTATAAATACAATGTAGCCGATATGGAAGATTGCATTATTGTAAATATGTTAGCCTCGTAAAAAAGACTTTACTTACTTACTTTAAATACTATGAAAGTAGAAGGGACGAATAATTGTTGAATAAATCGGACACTCATTCACAAATGTTATAGAAATACTTGCAATTTTACACTGTATTTTAGATATGTTTTCGAAGCATTTTGAACACTCCTAGATGCCCGTCCTATGAAATTGTTCTCCAAAGGTACCACAGTACCAATTAGACCTCCTATGAACCAGTGACATGTCCTTTTAAGTCCAACTAAATCCACAGATAATAAGCTGGACACTCCAATGCCGGTGGAAAGAATTTCCGGCGTATATGGACGGACAATTAAGCTACACGAAGCAAATGAAATAGCAATTGCCATATGAAGCTCTCGACAAGACTAAGTGTAGCAAAGATACTTATACACATTCTTGATAGATTTCTTCTCATTATCGGTCAGCTGTTCAATACAAGGGAAAAATAAATCACGGGAAACTTCCGCCGAATTTAATCAGATTTAACAGTGAATGTATTAGTCGTAGATCAAGTACATCCAATTGGCCCTCCACTGTTCCCAGATGGATGCTGGGAAGACATGGTAACTTCAGTACTCGCCGAGATCAATATCAATCTTACTATTATATTAGAGATATGGAAACATCGGGACTATAAATGTCAAATTAAGTGTATAACATGGTAAATGTATACCATATGAAGCATGTTAATTAAAACCTGGTTTGATTGTGTATTGATTAGTTATCCCTGGGCACGTGACTGATCAAGTCTAAGAAACTTGGTACCTTATGTATGTTATTAATGATGATCTCGCATACATTCGTGGCGATGTATAACGTCAGGAATGAAGTATCGAGTGTGATTGATATAAGTTGAAAAACTTGTTTAACAATAGACTTTGACCTTAAATAAATTAGTATAAATTAATGATCTCATGCATGCGCGGATGCCAGTCCGGGAGGACTCCGAATTCCCTGGAATTATGTCAGGGGTTAGATGTTTTTGGTAGATTGAAAAGGTCATACTGGCGTGATTGTGTAGAACGAATGCCAGTAAGTAAGTAAGATGTTTTTGGTTTAAAGAAAAATTGTTTCAAAACGAAAGTAGCTTTACACCAACATTACCTAACACTATCTGAAAAGAACAGTAAAAAGCAATTTGTCAATTACAATGTACTAGTATGGATCTCGGAGATGAAAAGCGGAAAAAGGTTAACCTTGGATTAACTCTAGTGTCATTGATAGCTAATCGATTGGCGCTGAAAAGGACCATACACTTTTCATCGTTCACAGCAATTATCGGTACGCATCTTTCATCTACGGTCTGTGATGTTCTGGTGGAAACATCTTCATGAACGCGTGATATGTACCCTGTGGAATAATTTCAATACATTTTATTGTTATTGACATTCCGACAGAAGATTCCATACGGCATATAACTTCTCCCAACCTTTGATGGTTTCAGTAAATTGTCAAGATACATACGTGGTAATGAGTATATGTTCAGCGCCGTTCTTTGATATCTACAGTATACATAATAGACATGATAAGTCATTAATTAAGTTTACATCCATGAAGCTGTTAATCACCACCTATAATCGGTTATTAAGACATTGTTAATACATGCGAGTTAATTAATTATTTATTTATGTGCAGATTTAGATCGAAAACACATATTTTCGTATGTTATTTTAGCAAGTCGTGAGAACAACGAGCCACACCATACGATCCGCTATGAACATCAACATTATTTTACTTAAACGAGGCTAGAAAACACAAGCTTTTAAGCGAGCCTTGGGCCGAGGTGATCCGTTTGACATTGGTTCTAGACTGGTACCACGTGTCTTAATATTAGATAGTGTCGGGAAATGATACACGTGGTACCAGTCTACATAGGTCCTAAATAGTAGGAATTCTCTGAATTAAAATCTCTGATTCAGAAACATATGTACATGTATAACCCATGTTCTCTGATGTGAAACTTTTATGTTGTATGAAATGTTCGGATGTCGTAATTTTAAACACAACACTGCACGAGGTGAGAACAGATATTACAACCCAACTCGTTATTTAATCGGAACATTGAAGTCGGTTGCAAATATCTAAGTTTCAAATCATACTCATCATACAACAAACGATAAAATCAGAGTACATACATATTCCAAATGAAAGATTGAGACTGAGAGTAGATGGGAGGTAATTCAGCACGATTCCACATTATAGAATAATGAACAAACCTCGTGTGTTCCGACATTTGTGATAATCCACACGGCGTCGGTATGTCATTTGACATAAATTCTAATTCACCGTCCTCCATTTGTAGATAATAGTTTAGACTACAGCTTACATGTATCACACTTTCACGTATATGTATAGTAGTTCTCACGATCTTACACAATTATTAAAGCTCCAAATGGACTTCATTCAAATGACTTCATTTTCACATTTTCAAGTTTTCACATGTTCAAATTTTCACATTTTCACAGTTTCCTTAATTCGTGGAACAACATTGTTCCATTTCCCACAATTGTATTTTCAAACGATTGTAAATTTAATTTAGGCGTTTATCAACGAATCCATCTGTTCTCATATTGGCACGACTCAAAATACAAATTTCGAGTGTTTTATCTTTCAAATAATAATTAAATCATCAACATATAATCACGTTTTAACTGCTAGATGAATATGAAAATCTACTAGGCCGAATTAACGATCACACATTATTAAGGCATTATTTAAACATATACATTACACAGCCTTTTACACAGATACACCATGTCACGTAAATAATATATCAAAGTATATTGATACAATGAACGATACGACGGATAATAGGCTAATCAATAAAATTCTATTGTTTTGTTACAAATGAAAAACTAACCTGATACTTCGTTATTTTTGTCTTGTGCATACTACTAGTATTCGATACGTTACATTCATTAAATATGCATCGCACGGAGCTCATTTAATATAATTTTCAAAGAACTATGCGAACGATATAACTTATGTATGCCTATGCAAGTACATGTAGTTAGGCAATGCATAAATGAGTTGGTTTGCGGGTACTCCGGTCCAATGGGAACATCCAAATTGAAACTTGAAAGCCTTTCCGGGGAAGCATGTTACTGGTACCTAGTTTCCTAGCATAGACATTTCCTGCACAGGCTACGACCCTGCATAATCTCTCGAAATCAAGACAACATGATAGACTTATGTAAATGATAGCACAGGTCTTCACGTGCAATAATCCATCCAGATTAATTGATTATAATTGATATCGTGTTTTACGAGGTAAAAGACTGGGTACAGTTAATACGGTAAATTAACTATATAGGAACTTTCAGACTAACACTCATACGGATTACCTTGGGCGATTCTCAGTTCTATAGATTAAACGCTTGTTAGAAAAAAAAGTTCTTTCAGTTTTGTTTTTCGATTCAATCTTCAATCAGTTTCATTAAGTCGTGATAAATGAAATAACCAGTTTAAAGGCTAGTTAACAACTTTCGTTGCTTGTTTGAAGTCATACGAATTTAGTTTTTCTTTTGAATGTACAAAGAAATATACAAAGAATAAAACAGGCTATTAAAAAACTACAGTAGAACCAACACGTTTTGCAACATACATTGTAATTAAGGCGCACGATAATAAAATCCATATAGATATAATACGACAGTACTATTATAATGAAAAAAATGTGCGCCGAATATTACACATCGCTTTCATTCACTCATTAATTAACGATCCAGACTCCTACTGAGAGTCTAAGCATTAATCCAAGTATCCTAACAATCACTAGACACCTATTGTCTGTTCTCTCTCATGAATGTGCACGTAATGAGACTGGAGCATGAGTCTGCATTCCTGTCATTATGAACTAGCCATGTCACGTGACTATATACAATTATCCTGGGCTCCGACATCAAGCCCGACTAATGAGCGCCCAACATTTAATTTGCGGTCCAGTGCAACATCTTGCAACAAGTGTACGTGTAATCGTCTGATGTACTTTATAGACAGAAGTAACTGACAATAACAAAGCAAGCAATAAAAAATACCGGAATGATGAATTTATTTCAAATATTCAAACTCCGGTCCTGATGTTATCCTTAGAGTGTAGTCATAACTTTGAGCTCGGGGTTAGATAACGGTCCAGCTTTTGAAGTACAAGTATCAAAGTGAATTACGGCTTTCCTTACTCTCCGCACCATTGCACTCTGTCATCTGCATGCACAGTAATTAATTACTTGCAGGATAAGTGTGCACCACAATCGATACAATGGTGTAATAAAAGAGCTGCATCAAAGTTGTTTCATATCCACTCGAACACTAGTTAACATTGCCTTTAGCAACCAAATAAACAATCGCAACAATAAGACACTTTCCGTTCAAGTTTAGAAATATGCCTCGATGTAAGTGCATGTTAATTGTAATCTGTACTGGTTTAAAAGCCTAACCAGGGGGAAGATATACTAGACTATACATGTTCATAGTTTTATATTTGGACAAAGTCACATAAACAACCAATGCCAAACAGTGACTCTTCAAGCTAATAGCGTAGACGACTATTACTGGTGAAGCTTCTGATATTATTGTGGACATTTGGGGTATCTGGGTAGACTCCCCGACATGCAAGCCGCAAGCTGGTTAGATTCCTTACATACAATGTCTGTTCTCACAGGGGTGTGGTTACAAAAACCACAGCGATAAGGGTCAAGTTTGGGGCCGGTTACCAAAACCTCGCGACCCTCCATCCAAGTACGACATCGATACAGCCTTTAAAAGGCCCAAAAATGTTTCGTGCAAGGCACATCTACAGATGTTATCGTAAACCATGTATGGAGATGGGTTTGATATGTTAAATTGCGTATTCATGGAGTACATAGTTAACCCAATATGTTCCTATGTAGCACCCTTTTGATTACATACTACGTTTTACGTTTTAGCAGCTGAGAAGGAGAATTATTTGGGCACATGTTTGAATTACACATTATAATCTCAGAAATATTGTCATCGCAGAAATAAGACGCTCATACGGTAATATAATCGTATATGTATGGGTAAGAAAAAGTCAATTTACAACTACGACTATAAACAGAACTCAATCGTGATCATTAAATGATTTATAATTTAATTACATCCCAATGATACGTTTGTGGATAGTACCATGTAAACCAAAGCATAACATTTTACGATAAAGCCACAATAAATTGATAACAACAGTTCATTGAAAATTTAGACGGCGTAAAATATCAAACTAAATTACAAGCAAATAGCACATAAAAACTTTAATTATTCATAAACCTTCAATAAACATGTTCTGAAAGAACCGCAATTATCGTCTCAGTCACGAAATCCATTTCTTTAACAACTACGTAACAATTAGAGAGGACTCCCGGCTGTTAACGCTTTGCAACCGCTTACAGACAGAACCGGGTTTTTGATACCGGAATCCCAAAAAAGGTTTTCAAAGAATAATTAATAAAAATGACTTTTGTAGAGTTTTTCTAATGTCAAATGAAAATGCATGTTGTTTTCAATACAAAGAATTGTTTGTTTAAACATAATAATACATACAATTTACATCATGCTAATATAATATATAGATGCTATACATGGGTAAAAGGACCGAATCACAAGTTCCGAAACTTAATAACGCAACTCCCTTGTAGTAATATTTGCCTGTACTTATTATATATTTAACTGTCCGAGTGTCGGCCTTTGATTGTTAGAGGTTGTTGCAAAAATGTTCAATGGGTACTCTAAAATTAGTTAACATACATGTACATTTATAGCCTTTTGCCACTGAGCAAGAATTTTTACGGCGTGCATATGACATTTCATACTTATTTCACACTCAGATTACTTGTTATCTTATAAAGTTTGTCTATAAACTCTTTGATCAACCCTCGTATTACGATTCGAAAAAATATTTCCATAACTCCCATAGCGAAAGTATATAAAGTAAAAAAGCTGTCGAATATAAACGGTATTAAACTATTAATACCAGAAATATTATGAATTAATCTCAATTATCCACGCTTTTAATTGCTAACCATTTTTGTTATTACTCGTGATTGCGTGTTACGTCGTTAACCTTGAAACTAATGTCTTCCGGAGAGATATTAGACTTTATTATTCCCCACGTGACCTCTCAATGTATTTTCCCCATAGACCTTCAGTGTGATATTTTGTTCGATCACTATGTGATATTTTGTTCGATCACTTCTAGTAAAAACGAGGCTGGGAATTCGTTCTATTAGAGTCCGGAAAACACCCTGCGAGAGAGGAAAATGAAGTTATTTCTATCCAGTAGTTATTGCCACATTTCTGAATAAAATGTACTACGTATATTTTGATCAAAGACTCCGGGACTAGATTTAATCATGTTGGTTTCCAGAGAAAGCGATGCTGATTATTTTAGGTGATATAATCCTTTATTTAATGCTAACTGATGAGATGTGGAGTTCTATCAGTGAAATAAAACCTATATCAGTCACTGGTTATCACCTACAATGTGACTGATATAAGCTCCGCCCCCTCATTGGGACTACTTTAATTTACCAAAATCTCAACACTAAAAAGTCTGTAACTTTTTTATTACTGAACGGAAACATGCCATGTGGGGGTTTTTATTCTTAGTTAGACCATTTCCTACAAGTTGGTGTATGATTTTATGCAAAATTCTCAAAAAACTCGTTTTCACCAATTCACCATAATCCAAGATGGCGGATTTTGAAGTGAAAATATGAGTGGAATAACATATTCATACGTAGCCTAACCACAGTGGTAATTTGGCATAAATAGTACCAGTTTTGACACCATATAAGCATTAAATAAATAGAACATTTGTTTGTTTTGATTGAATATGGTTAATATCTCATCTTGTAGTGATAAAATTTTAATATTTTCACTCGCGCTACGCGCTCTTGAAAATATTGAATTTTATCACTACACGATGAGATATAAACCATATTCAATCAAAACAAACAAATATCCTCTATGTATCAGAGCTTTAAGATTCTACGAAATTAAAACCACTGCGTCAGAAACCCATTTGTCTGGTTATATTTATTCTCATGACGTCATCTTCTTGGACATAAACTGCATAAAATAGCATTAACACCCCAAAACATCTCTATCATTATCTTATGATAAATGGCCACGATACCGGTATTAAATTGTTGCTAAAACAAGGCAACATTCATCAGTTGTCTTGAGAAATATCTTGGTATCAGTATCATTTCGATTTAAAATTTCAGATTGTTTTGAGAATGAGGGCTAACTTATAGTGTCATGACGTCAGAGTCACTATGATAAAACATTTTAATTCATAATAACATTTATGGCATCCTTTTGGCGTTATCAGTGTACCATATTTTATAAATGCTTATTAAAATTTATTCCTTGAATTCCTTCATTGTTTACGACGCGACCTAGTATTTGCACTTCAAGAAATTTCAAGACGTCGCCTTATTACGCGCCTCTTACGACGGCGTTTCATCTATAGACGGAAATATCATAACACTCTTATTAATCCGGCTTGCGTAGGTAATAATTTAATTGTTACATACATGTTCACTCCGAGCAATGATTACAATGGATTCGGTCGCTGAACAAACACTTAGTGCAAATGACAAAAGTCTGTTGGAACTCTCAACAGTGTTAGTAATGTTTGTTTGATGAAAAACATAGGGTTATAATTCATACATAGAAGAGCGTTCATGCCTTTGAGTGAAAGGAGAACTCATCACATTACGGGGCATATGTACATGTAATTAAATCTACCTTTCTTCTTCTACCTTGCTGTCGGCGAATTCTAACGCTGAAAATACAATTTAAACCTCTGCATGGAAATATTTTCGTAAATTACGTTGATCTAGGAAAATAAGGAAATAAAAGGAATTCGATTTACTTTGTTCACAAACCAAAGCGCTATGGGCCGCTAATACCGACACGTATATATTATGGACTTCAAAGCTCTGGAGGGTAAATTAGTTTCAGACTGTTGAACTGTACCATGTTTATGCTCTGGAAGTTCTGATATACGTTCTATGTGGGTGATATGATATGATGCTTGGTAAAAACAACATACAAAACCACTTTTCTCCCGATAAACAAAACAAACTAATACCTACAACAAAAGTAACCGAGGCATTGTAAGATGTTTAATCCACCCTTACTGTTACAGTGAGTGGGTAGATCGATGTTTAACATGTTTGCTGAGTCTCCGAAGTAATATGCAGTGCGTTAATTGATACCGTAAATCCTCAATATTAAAACCATGATGGGTCCTTGAACATCGAATGTATCTTTTTATTGATTTTCTCCTTATACTGAGGTTTGATTAAAGAAGAAAACGTTACAATTGACTACTATAACGTTTTTGTAGTTTTGAACAGGGGGTGGTATTCAATATTGATCTTATTCAATTTGAGTATAAGGATAGCCAATCATATCGCCTGTTACAAGAGTTTAATATGGTGTGAACTGATTGGTTGTCCTTATCATTAAGTCAAGTACGATCGATAATGAATACCACCCCTGGTCTTTTAATGTAAGTGAAATTTTATTCTACGTGAAAAAGTCAAGCACTCAAATCAAGCACGACCCAATACCCACCCTCTGGTTTGAGTACAGAAAAAAACGACACATTGCGTTAGGCCAGATATACGTATTTTACGTTGGCGTATATATTAACAGACCTCGCATACATATTTTATTGTTTCCTTTTATAACTCGATAATTGATACAGGAAACCCGACACAGACTTCGTAACATAGACTGGCATTTTGCTATTAACTCAAAGCAAATACGGCTTTGAAGTTAATCTGATTATTTAATTAATAATGAGTTTATAGAGAACAAAAAAGGTTTACAAAGACATTGAATGTAACGAGAATTGATCTGTTATTTGAGTAAATGTAAAAATGAATTTTTAATTCGTGTTATTGCATAACAATGAAAGGAAAAAAAATAATTGAAGTTTGTATGTTGCAAATCTTACAGACAACAAAATTATTTCATTAATGCTTTGAAATTCATGTAAATACAAAACTTACCAAATGATTCGGGTAATATATCAGGGATTCCAGAAGACATGTGAGTGATTATAACACTGCACATTAAAGGCTGTCAATGTGTGTCAATATATGTACTATAATTACTATTACAAATTAAGTCAGAATTTGAATGCTATATATGAAAATATTGTTTAACTGATACTAATTTATTTTGATTCTGAAACTAGTTCTTATAACTTCTATTTATCATTCTTAATACTTTTTTTCTAATGACATATCGTATGTAACGATGATACATTCATTCATTTATTTATTGTTTACAGTCCTACCAACAGTATATATATTTGTGTCGCAGTCGCATTATCTCGACACCTGACAATCTAGTCCCGGAACCATATATATATATATATACCAGAGTTATATAGCGCCCTTTTCATGCGAACGCACGTTCAAAGGCACTTTACCCATGTTGCAGCCACAAGGGCGCAGGTGCATCCTCTAACAGTGCAGATACAGCATGATCTGACCAGAGGGACAGACTGAGAGAAAGCCCCTGAAGGGAGAGAGAGACATTAGATACAGGCATGTCCGGCGCTGCAGAGGTGCGCCTAGCTCTTATTTCGAATAGACAGCCTGGTTCTTTAATGTGCCCGGTGTATAACACCGATACACAGCTTCCTGGCACTTCCAGATACTTTGCAGACCACACGGCCAGATATAGCGGGAAATATTATAAATATTTCAGACATGTCAAGTTCCGATGCCAGGGATTGAACCCACGACCTCTGGATTGACAGCCCATTGCGTTCCCACTGAGCTAAATCCGCTGAGCTAACCATGCGCCAAACAAGGCAAAAAGAGTATATTAAGTCAGACAGGGAAGGCAGCACTCAACTTAATCAGCCGAGCACAGAAAACATTAAAAACACACAAAGCACAATGCCCAACTAAACAAGCGCAGATCCGCCCAAGTCCAAGCTGTCGAAAAGTATAATAAATTATAACCAGCCTACTGAAGTTCGTTTGCCGCTTATGGTGATTCCGGGCGCCCGGCCTATCGATCGGTATATTAGACGTACCGAAATTTTAATTTAATGTTATTTTAAGCGATACAGTTATGGGGTTTGGACGTTATCCTATGTTTCTGTAATGTTCTTAAGTGTCGTTACATGCCGGCAATTCGAATCGTCTACATACACTTAATTCACAATCAATCAAATACAGCATATCAGAAGACCGAAAAGTCGTGTCTCTCTCATTATGTACAACGTATATATATTGCTTTACTGATCAAACTTGTATAATCATTAAAATGCATTAGGTAACCTAACGAAATAATAAGATAAAAATTTGAACACGCCGTTTTCTTAGCACATTCTTATGTATTTATGCACATACCTAAGAAATTATATCACAAAATACATCCCCAATTTTTCAATCTATTCACTATACAAAACACTTCATATTCAAAAGAGCGAAACATTGGTGATGTAAAATCTGTATTTTGTGATATAATTGTTTAGGCCTGTAATTTTAAGCAATCATGATGTGAATTGGAATCCAGGATGGAAGCGCGCCCATATACGTTATCCCTGCGGCGAGGGTAAACAAACCCAATAAACCTAGCCAGGGTTCCATTTGTGGATTCCCATACTGAATCAAGGACACAACTATAAAATTTGAAATAAAACATATTTACCACATCGACAACGGTATGCATAATGCCAAAGTCACAACAGCTTAACGCCTGAGTGTCATATACGTTTTGTCAGTAAGAATGCAAGTACTCCCCCATTGACTTATTGCTCCAGCTACGAACTTGCAAACAAAACTAAAAACCTTAACAAACAAAACGAACACCTACCGTATAATTCAGTATAGCAATATCCCTAAAACAATAGAATATCCAAAAAACAACACTATACAAGTACATGTATATAAACAACATCTATTATCTTCACTTGTGAAAGATAAAACTAACAGGTACTGTCACGTTATGGCGTACATCTGAAATCTACGTATAATTATCTTACTATTTATACCACAACTTTTCTCTTAGAAACACCAATTTCTCTGAACAAGACAATGATTGCAGCAAACAGTTCATTAATTTCCCGTTAGCGAGTAGCATAAAAATCACGTGGTTATAGACAAGTTAATTATTAGTTACCATGTAGTTAACAAGGGTAGTTTGGTGAGTACTAATGATGCTAAGGTCGGAGCATCCATCTTATCTGTACTAACTTCACAACCTACTTAGTAGTATCTGTAACTAATACATCAAGATAATCATCTACTGTGATTGAAATATATATTGTTTCATCCGCACTATACATACAATACAACATGGCGTATCAACATAGAATTACCCGAGTTTAGCATTCTTCTGCAAAAATACATCAACATAGAATTACCTAGATTAGCCTCGTTCTGTAAAAACACAACTAGAAAATGATCTCGTTAATATAAAAGAGGCGTAAAATCACCCCGTTCAATCAGCATGGTGCATCGACCGTACATTTTTTTAAAAATTAAAACCGGGACGAGTGGAACCCGTGGCTTTATTGGCTAGAGATAGATTTACGTCATTATGATGATACTCATAATCAACGTCACACCAGTATCACCATTAAAATCATCAGCATCATCTCGACCACCATCGTCGTCATCATCATCATCATCATCATCATCATACTCATCGAGGTAGTATCGTCATCATTTACAAAACCATTACCACCTTTGTGATTATGGTCAGCATACATCATCATCATCAATGTTTCGACGTCGTCATAATCCTTTCTACCGCCATCGCCATTATCTGGTAACGCACTTGGCTGTCAATTCAGAGGTCATGGGTTCAATCCCTGGCATCGGAACTTGACATTTCTGAAATTTTTATAATATTTCCCGCTATATCTGGCCGTGTGGTCTGCAAAGTATCTGGAAGTGCCAGGAAGCTGTGTATCGGTGCTATACACCGAGCACATTAAAGAACCAGGCTGTCTATTCGAAATAAGAGCTAGGCGCATCTCTGCAGCGCCGGACATGCCTGTGTCTAATGTCTCTCTCTCCCTTCAGGGGCTTTCTCTCAGTCTGTCCCTCTGGTCAGATCATGCTGTATCTGCACTAGTAGAGGATGCACCTGCACCCTTGTGGCTGCAACATGGGTAAAGTGCCTTTGAACGTGCGTTCGCATGAAAAGGGCGCTATATAAATCTGGTTTATTATTTTATTTTAACATGTCATATTACAATTATCGTCATAATTTTCGTTGTTCTTGTCGCCATCATCATCATAATTATCGCTACTCTCCTTCTAATAGTACACAATCAGATATCTACATCATACCCAATTAATTAATTTACTAATTACCTAAAACCTAATACATGTACGTACATTCATCACAAAACTTTCAACTTTGATTAAAATGGCAGAATTATTAAATAATTGACAACATGTACACAGAACAAGTCCATTTATCCAGCAATCTATATGGTACTGATCAATCTTACATCATCTATGGCATTGTATCACGTTGTATCACACAACACACAGTTTGCTGACACAAGTGGCACGTGCACGGGGAGGCCATAAAACAAGATTAGTACATCAATCGCGTTCGTCATGATAACAATCAAATAAAGTGAATGTATTATTTACGGCAAATCAGCCACGTATGTATTCAGTCCCCCTCTTGGTACATATTAGTGTGCATTCAAATACTGAGATAATATCAAGTTCAAGGTTATGGTGTCAGAATCAACATAACCGAGAGATGTCAACTTTAAATGTCTTTCCAGTTATATTTTCTATTAAATAAAAACGCATGCTCTCGGAACGTCTTCTTTGGTTGTCTGGCAACCAAATTCAAATTGCTATACCCAAGATTGGAATTTGATGTAACATTAGTGAGATATCACATCACAAGTAAAAATGAAATATGGAAAAACTACACCAACTCCTTCTTAGCATTACTCAGCAACTCTTAGTAATATACATGTATACTGATCCTCGTATCAGGACTTTGATCTCCTAAGTCTTCTGGTCACATACAATAACACCCGGAACATTTCTGTATTTTCAGTTTTACGATATAATAATACGTAATTACTAGATATTGGGTAAAAACTAAATTATATTTCTACTAAATGCACGTGTCTTACAAAACATACGTACATACGAAATAAAAATATATTGCTAACATGTTGGAATGTTAGGAAATATAAGAAAACAAAGTCCATAGAGACCTTGAGCGATGGAGAAAAGCAGATTCCCCGTCTAAAAACGGTAGCATAAGATATACAGATAAAGCACACGTCGTGTGTGTCTGTTTCAAAACAAGGTAAAATAAATACGGTTCCCGTGACATAAGCAATAAATACGACTTGCATAACATAAATGATAAATGCATCATGCTGGTTTAATGACAACAACTTTATAACAGCTGATGGTGAATTGTGTAAGTGATACAGTCCTTAAAAAGTGACAACGATCAACTTCCCACACTTATATTAATTTTTCTCTGGTTCTCATGGGGATTTAGACATCGTCCATTGTCTATTGTCGTCGGTTAGTACATGTACTGCATACGAAAACGTTTATTTGATTCCCTGTTCCACACCTTTTGACGTAATGAGTCTAATAACCGAGCTGATGTCCTACTTCAATCGTAGCCAGAATATTAAGTTTAAAAGAACTCCCCGTATTTTGTTTACGTTCGAATAAGGCAGTTATAAGTGCGTGGTCATCCGCGGGTTTTCCTGACAATTTGGCCTGTGAACACCGACTTCGAGGGGGTGCCTAATTAGGATTTTCCATTTAAGGGAAATGCAGTGGATGTTGCATAATTACAAAATAGTTTATAGAGCACACAGTATTGTTCGCTATTTCAAGAGCACATAATTATTACGTAATAAACTGTAAACACCGTAATGAACGGAAACCTTTATGTTATACTGACACTGGTGCAATACGATAATACTAGTGTTTCATGCATTAACTGACAACAACACACGGTAAATGCACAGTCTATAATTACATAAACCCATTAGTGGAATCATGTTATAAGGACTTCAAAGTCTAGAATGCAACCAATTAGACCGTTCAGGACAAAATAATGTTTGTGGAATCTCACCAGACCTCCCAATATTGAACCTTCTACAATATCTCAGCAGTTCTGTGGATGTTATTCGTGTTTGCAAAGTATAAAACGCTAGGTTGTTATGACAAAGTCCATCAGACAGGCTAATTACAATATATCGTGCACATCTAGTTAGGTAATACACAAATGTACTCTGTAGACGGACGTTTCATGTGTCGCTATATAATGGCCGCAATGCTCACATAAACCACGAACATCTCGAGTGCATTAAATCCGTTAATGGAATCGTGTCTGGTGAGACGGACTGGCCAGAGAGTTAACTCGTACCGAGATATCTGATGTTATGTAATGGGTTAGAAAATATAAGATTGTTTGAGATTATTTAATCATCGCTGATTTATATGACAAATATTAAAGATGTATGACATTTTCAGCCCACGAAGACAACCTTTACGTAGTTGTAGATAGAAATATGTTTTATGTCCCTCCAATACAACATTATCAAGAGTTAAACATACATAGCATAATAACAATACCACTGCTACCAGCAACCATCACCAAATGCCATCACGCTATACGTCATAACAACATTTTTCTAATTCTGAGCAGTATTGACCAGCTCTACTATGGCATATCATGTCCTGAACCTGTAGAGAACCTAAGTTGCCAGGTGGGGAAGTATTTATGACACGGTTGCCAGATTGGCGTTCTTTTTTTGGAACTGACCAACTCCAGCCCGATTATTTTTCAATCAATTACAACAATAACAGCATACACACATATCACAGATTGAGATTGGCGTTCTGTCGTTGTGGTATGGAGTCACATGGGAGTCTAGAAGTTTAATGAAGCTGGAAGAAATCAGCTGCGTGTTATATTCCCATAAATATAATAACTACAGATGCCAGTTAATCCTTATACGCCGAAAATGTTTAGTACATAATATGTTTGTTAGTACTAGAATAACAGAAGTCTCCAGTCCGTCGTAAAATACCAGCAAATGAAATCCCTAAAAAAATCATGATGATACTTTAGAAACGTAATATATTTGAAAGCCTCAGTAATCAGAATGTTTTGGTAGTTTAAACATAACTTATAGTTATAAATATCAATAAGTTGTTTGGACAACAAGTACTTTTGGTCATTCCGGAGGACGTTCGGATTAGGAAGGTACAAATGTTATTAAACGTTAACTACTCCTGTCTTCTAAGACAATATCTATGATACAAGACTTTTGTAAGTAAGCATTAGAAAGTGATGTGACACGAAAACTATTAGAGACGTATTTTACGTGCTTTTATTGTCACATTTCGTCATCCACGGTTCATTATATAACCGACACATTAGACATTCTCTCAAATTTATCTTGAGTTCTAATTAAGGCACCTGCACATTCCTTCAATTGGTCATATGTCTCAACTAGGATACTTTCCGTTAATAAATATATCAATACCACACCCGTAGAAAGTCGTGTTGTGAAAATGAAAACAATTAAAATGGCTTGAAAATGCCATCACAGGAAGTAAATGTGTCAGTGAACTTTTTATGTGGCTAGAATGTTAAACAGTTCAGGTTTTATTTTGAATGTTACATTGCTGTAACAAAACTGTTTTGCTTAAAGGCACTGAAGACTACCAAACTATCTTAAAGCAACGGCAAACTGTTGGAAGAAAGTTTAGATAATAAATGTCAATGGACAGAGATGTCGGCACAAAAACCTAAGTAATCAGGGTCAAAAAGATTATATCAAGTCAGACAGGGGAGGCTTCACTCAATGTAACCAGCCGAGCACAGAAAACATTAAAAAAACAAAGCACAATTCCCAACTGAACCAACCGAGCACAAAAACATAAAACACATACAAGGCACAATGCCCAACTAAACAAGCAAAGATCCGCCCAAGTCCAAGCTGTCGAAAAGTATAATAAATTATTAGTTTCAGCAACCAAAAGACTGATCGTCCAGGCTGAATAACCCACTTTCCACAGCAAAACGACTATAATGCCTAAGTGTCAGAAATCCTAAAACGAAGAAGTGCCCAACACACTGCCAACCAAGAAAATTAATCATCCACGGTTCATTATATCACCGACACATTAAAAAAAAAGCTGTGGAATACAAACGGTATTAGACTATTAATGCCATAAATATTATTAATTAATCTCAATTATCCATGCTTTTAATTGCTTATCACTTTAGTTAACAATCGTGAGTACGTGGTACGTCATTAACATTGGAACTAATGTCTCCCGGAGAGATATTAGACTATAATATAATACAAATGGGGCAACATGAAGTTATTTCAGTCGAGAAGTTATTGCCACATTTCTGACGAAAATGTACTTCGTGTATTGTGATTAAAGACTCCGGAAATACTAGATTTAATCATGTTGGTTTCCAGAGAAAGCGATGCTGATTATTCTAGGTGATATAATCCTGTATCAGAGCTTTAAGATTTTGCAAAATTAAAACCACTGCGTCAGAAACCCATTTGTCTGGTTATATTTATTCTCATGACGTCATCTTCTTGGAAATAAACTGCATAAAATAGAATTAACACCCAAAAAATCTCTATCATTATCTTATGATAAATGACCACGCTACCGGTATTAAATTGTTGCAAAACAAGTCATCAATCATTTGTCTTGAGAAATATCTTGGTATCAGTATCATTTGGAATTAAAATTTCAGATTGTTTTGAGAATGAGGGCTGGCTTATAGTATAATAACGTCAGAGTCACCATGACATAATATTTCAATTAAAGATAACATTTATGGAATTCATTTGGCATTATCAGTGTACCATATTTTATAAATGCTTATTAAATTTATTCCTTGAATTTCCTTCATTGTATAGAATCTACGACGCGACCTAGTATTTGCACTTCAAGAAATTTCAAGACACCACTGTACACTATGACGTATTTACGCGACTCTAACGACGGCGTCTCATCTATAGACGCAGAGATCATTCAAATAACAGTCATATCTTAATCCGGCTTGCGCAGGTAATAGTTTAATTATTACATACATGTTAACTCCGAGTAATGATTACAATGGATTCGATCGATGAACAAACACTAAGTGCAAGTGACGAAAGTCTGTTGGAACTCTCGACAGTGTTAGTCATGTTTTTTTATGAAAAACATAGGGTTATAATTCATACATACACCAGCGTGCATGCCTTTGAGTGAAAGGAGAACTCATCACATTACGGGGCATATACATCTTTTACATGTAATTAAATCTACCTTTCTTCTTCTACCTTGCTGTCGGCGAATTCTAACACTCAAAATACAATTAAAAACCTCTGCATGGAAATATGTTCGTAAATTATGTTGATCAAGGAAATAAAGGGAATTCGATTTACTTTGTTCACAAACTAAAGCGCCATGGGCCGCTAATACCGACACGTATATATTATGGACTTCAAAAGCTCTGGAGGGTACATTTGTTTCAGACTGTTGAACTGTACCATATTTATGCTCTGAAAGTTCTGATATACGTACTTTGTGGGTGATATGATATGATGTTTAGTAAAAACCATATACAAAACCACTTTTTTCGCGATAAACAAAACAAACTAATACCTACAACAAAAATAACCGAGGCAATTCGGATACATTGTTAGATGTTTAATCCACCCTCACTGTTTCAATGAGTGGGTGGATCGATGTTTAACATGTAAAGAATCATGTTTGCTGAGGATCCGAAGTTACGTATATAGCGAGTTGATTGATACCACAAAACTTCAATAATAAAAATATTTTTATTGATTTGCTCGAAATACTCGAAATAAAGAAGAAAACGTTACAATTAAGTTACTAAAACGTGTTCGTAATCGTGAACAGGGGTGGTAGTCAATATTGATCTTATTTAATTGGAGATTAAGGATAGCCAATCATATCACCTGTTACTGACCAAGAGTTTAATATATGGTGTGCTCTGATTGGTTGTCCTTAACCTTAAGTCAAGTAAGATCAACATTGAATACCCCAGTAAAATTTTATTTCAGGAGAAAAAGTCAAGCACTCAAATAGTTCATGAGCCAATACCCACCGTCTGGTTTGGGTACAAAAAACATTGCATTAGGCCAGACAAATGTCTTTCATGATGGGAGAATATAACAAACTTCACATACATATTTCATTATTTCCTGTTACAATTTGATAATTGATATAGGAAACCCCACACAGACATCGTAACATAGGCTGACATTAGCTATTAACTCAAAGCGAATGCGGCTTTGAAGTTAATCTGATTATTTAATTAATAATGAGTTTATGGAGAACAAAAAAGGTTAACAAATGAGAATTGATCTGTAATTTGAGTACATGTAATAATGAATTTTTAATTCGTTTTATTGCATAACAATGACAGAAAGAACAACTGAATGAAGTTTGTATATTGCATATTTTACTGACGGCAAATTAGTTGATTGTTGCTTTCGTTCAAATACGAAAATTACCAAATTATTCGGGGGTTCCAGAAGACATGGGAGTGACTGTAACATTGCGCTTTAAAGGCTGTCAATGTTCCAATATATGTACTATAATTACTATTACAAATCAAATCAGGATTCGAATGCTATGATGACATTGTTTAACTTATACTTTTGTATTTTAGGTTGATTCTGAAACTAGTTCTTATAACTTCTATTTTATCATTCTCAATATCAAGTACTTCTAATGACATATCGTATGTGACGATGATACATTCATTCAGTTGTTTATGGTTACCAGTCCCACTAACAGCATGTCACAGTCGCATTATCTTGACACCTGACCAACTAGTCCTGGAACCTTGCGCCAAAACAAGGCAACCAACAACATTTTAACTGAAGGCGTACGTCACGAATGGTGATACTCGGCGCCATTGATTGGTATATGAGACGTATCGAAATTTTAATTTAACGTTATCTAAAGCGATACAGTAATGGTGTTTGGACGTTATCCTATGTTACTTTAATGTTCCTAAGTGTCGTTACACGACCGTAATTTGATTTGTCTACAATTACATACAATTAATTCGCAATCGATCAAATTCAGCATTTTCCGAGAAATTCTCAGATAAACCGACAAAGTCGTGCCTCTCTCATTATGTACAACGTATCTATATATTGCTATACTGATCACACCTGTCCAATCAGTATAATATTAACGAAATAATAAGATAACATTTTGAACTCACGTGAATTGGAAGCCAGGCTACTTGCTACACTGGTGACGCCCGAGAATCTTCATTTTTTACTGCACCGGGCCCGATGACGTCATTTATATAGAATATATATAGCGGGATGACCTAGATCTATACGTATGAGGTTAACTACGCATATAGGTTATTCCTGCGGTGAGGTTCAACAAACCCAATATACCTAGCCCGGATTACATATGTGGATTCACATACTGAAGCAAGTACAATACCATGGATTTGAAACAAAACCATATTTACTTAAGACATCGGTATTGTGTATGCATAATGGCAAAATCACACCAGCTACACGCCTGAGTGTCATATACAATTTTGTCTGTAAGAACTCCCCCATTGAGTTATTGCTCTAGCTTCGAACTATCATACAAAATTACAAAAACCTAACATACAAAATGAAATGAAAACCTACCGTATAATTCAGTATAGCAATATCCTTAAAACAATAAAATATCCAACAAAAACAACACTATAAATAAACTACATCTATTGTCTTGACTTGCGCAAGATAAGACTTACAGGTACTGTCACGTTATGGCGTACATCTGAAATCCCCGTATAATTATCTTACTATTTTTACCACAACTTTTCTCTTAGAAACACCAATTTCTCTGAACAAGACAATGATTGCAGCAAACAGTTCATTAATTTCCCGTTAGCGAGTAGCATAAAATCACGTGGTTATAGACAAGTTAATTATTAGTTTCCATGTAGTTAACAAGGGTAGTTTGGTGAGTACTAATGATGCTAAGGTCGGAGGATCCATCTTATCTGTACTCATTTCACAACCTACTTAGTAGTATCTGATAATCATCTACGGTGATTGAAATATATATTGTTACATCTGCACTATACATACAGTCAAACATTGGAGTATCAACCTTCAATTACCCCAGATTAGCATAGTACTCTGCAAAAATACATCAACATATAATCACATAGATTAGCATTGTACTGCAAAACCCCAACTAGAAAATGGCCTCGTAAATATAAATAGGCATAAAATTACCCTGTTCTATCAGTATGGTCTATTGTAAAAACAAAAACATATAGTTTTCAAGGACGAGTGTTAACTCGTAGTTTCAATGGCTAGAGATAGCTAGTTTCGCAAAGACTATAGATAACAGAGATCAACAGTTGCATATATAACCTACCAAATATCACCCGTGTGACTTGAATTCCTAAATAATTGACAATTTTGTTACAAAAAAAACTTTAAAAGAAGTTTAAGTCTTACAAGCTTAAGTTTTGGTTTTTCTGAAAGCTTAATATGTTCTTTATGTCTTCCCTTATTTAAATCTAATTATTTTGTCTGTAACTTAGAAACACCGAAGGTTGAAGCAATCCATTATTACGCTAATTTCTTTTTCCCTGATTTTAATGCAAATTGTGAGTGTAAGAAAATAATCTCTCAGGATAATAACAATTTGTCAATATTTTTTGCTGCAGATGTTAAGCAATATTTTGGCTTTTCAAAAATGTATAATTGAAGTCTGTCTGACCAGTAGTTAATGTCTTTTAGTTGTTACAAGTTAGAACCCGTGTTTTATTTCAGTTTTCATTCTAGTTGCCAACCTCTGTTATCTACAATCTCTGATTTGCGTCATTTTGATGATAATCAATATCATCGTCATCAAGAGTACCACTATTATAGTCAATCATCATTTCGACCACAATAATCATCATCGTCATCATCATTTCCGCCCACGCCTCCGTCTCTGTCGTTATGTTGACTAGTCCAATTATCATTATCGTCATAATTTTTATTGCTGTTCTTATCGCCATTATCATCAGCATTATCACCACTCTTATCGCCTATAATGCGAAGTACACAATCAGATATCTACATCATACCCAACTAATTAATTTACTAATTAATTAAAACATAATACATGATCGTACATACATTACAAAATCTGCAAATGTGATTAAAAATGGCAGACTTATTAAATAATTGACAAGACGTACACAAAAAAGTCCATTTATCCAGCAATCTGTATGGTACAGATCAATCTTACATCATCTATGGCATTATAGCATACTGTATCACACAGCATGCAGTGTGCTGGCACAAAGTGGCACGTGCATTGGGAGGCCATAAAACAAGATTTGTGCATCAATCGCGTTCGTCATGATAACAATCAAATAAAGAGAATGTTTTATTCATGGCAAATGAGCCACGTATGAATTCAGTAACTGGCTTAATGTATAATCGTGTACTTCAAATACTGACATCCTTTCAAGTTCAAGGTAATGAAAACCAAACTGAGAGTTATCAATTTAAGGCTACAAAATGTTCTTCCAGTTGTATTTTCTATTAGATAAACACGCATGCTTTCGCAATGTCTTCTTTGGTTGTTTGGCAACCAGGTTTTAATTGCTATACCCAAGATTGGAATTCGATGTAACATCAGTGAGATATCCCATTTACACGATAATATAATTATGATATAGATACAAGTAAACTTCTTTTTTTCTTCTTCTTAGCATGATTAAGCAACTCTTAGTTATTTTTGACTGCCCCATATTAGGACTTCGATCTCCCAAGTCTTCTGGTCACAACAATGACACCCGAAACATTTTTGTAATTGTATTAAAAACGACATAATACTTCGTAAATCCACCAGTCAATTGACACTACGGGAAACGGCCGGGAATAGAGGGGAGACTGTCCCGTGTTATTACCTTTCAGATGTTCCCACACTGCCGTGTGAGTACAGGGCTTTTGCTTTCGGTAACATCCGATATACCGATATACCACACGTGATGATTGTCTGTTTCAAAATAAATACGGTACTCGTGACAGAAGCAATACATACGACTTGCATAACATACTCGTAAATAATAAATGTGTCATGCAGGTATATTGACAACAACATTATAACAGCTGATGTCTGGTGGAATATTTCGTGAGTGATAAAATCCTTGAAAAGAGAATACGATCAACCTCCCACGCATGCACATGTATATTCGTCTCATTGTCTATTGCCGTCTGATAGTACATGTACTGCATACGAAATCAATTATTTGATGCCCCGATTCACACCGTTTGAAGTACTAACCGAACTACTGCGGTCCTACTTCATTTGTAGCCAGAATAGTAAGTTTAATATAACTGCCCGTAACATGTAATAGTTGTTTGTTTGTCCGCGGTTGTCCCCATCAAATTGGCAAATGACCTAAGGTTTCAAGAGAGTCCTGTGATAGGATTTCCCTTTAAGGAGGGTTTGCAATGGATGTAGCGTAAATACAGAAACGTTTAAATAAAGCACGCAGTATGATTTGCTTTTAAACACAAAACAGTCAACAATATGCTTTGTGTGCGCAGGGCAATGTACAGTAAACCGTAATGAACGGAAGCCCTTATGTTTATATACTAACACTGGTGCAATAAGGAAATACAAGAGCTTCATGCATTCACTGACAACCACAGACGGTAAAATCGCAGTATATAATTACATAAACCCATTAGTGGAATCATGTAATAAGGACATCAATGTAACCATTTAGGCCATTCATAGCAAAACGCTTATTGGTATAATCTCAATATGCCTCTGAAATTTTAAGTATTAATCCAAAATTTCAAATCCGTGGATTTTATTAAAATAGTTTGTGTTTGCAAAGTAAAAAGTGCTGCGTGGCTATGACAAAGTCCATCAGACTGATCCATTACAATATATCGTGTACATCTAGTTAGGTAATACACAAATTTACTCTCTAGACCGACTTTTCATTTGCCGCTATATAGTGGCCGCAATGCTCACATGAACCACGAACATCTCTAGTGCATTAAATCCGTTAATGGAATCGTGTCTAGTGGATACAGGCTGGTTAGAGAGTTAACTCGTACCGGGATATCTGATGTTATGTAATGGGTTAGGAAATATAAGATTGTTTCCGTTTATTTAATCATCGCTGATTTATATGACAAATGATAAAAGCTGTATGACATTATCCGCTCATGCAGACAACATTTAAGTCGCTGAAGATTGAAATATATTTTATTTACATCCAATATATGTAGAGTTAACCATACATAGTATAATTACAATACTCATTTGCAGATACAGTAGATTATCTACTGTCTCTGGCTTTTGTAAATACAATGATGAAGAAAAGAAAAGTGTAATGCCTTATCTCTACCCTAACTAAATCTTAATCATTCTTAAAAAATGTTCTTACGTCAGAACAACGTCAGACACCAATGCTACCAACAAGCTTCTCAGATATAACGTTATTCGTCATAACAATATTTTCCAAATTATAAGCAGTACTTTCCAGCCCTACTAAGGCAGATCATGTCCTTTACCGGTAGAGAACCTAAGTTGTCAGGTGCGGTAGTATTAGTATTTGTGGCACGGGCGCCAGATTGGCGTTCTTTCTTTCCTTTTTTCGGAACTGACCAACGCCAGCCCGTTTATTTTTCAATTAATTACAACACTAACAGCATATCTGTCGTTGCGATGTGGAGCCATACGGGAGTCCTGAAGTTTAATGAAGTTGGCAGAAATCAGCCGCATGTTTTGTTTGTTTTATTTTTATTCCCATATAATAACTACTGACGCCAGTTAATCCTTATACACCAACTATGTTTAGTACATAATATGTTTGTTAGTATTACATAAGTCCCAAGTCAGTCGTAAAGTATCCGCAATCGATTGAAATCCCCGAAGAAAGCATGATAATACTGTCGAAGCTCCATATTTTGAAAGCCTCTCAAAACGTTTTGGTAGTTTAAACATAACCTATTGTCATTAATATAAGCAAATGGTTGGGCCACAAGTGAAAAATACATTAAACACATTTTGGCCAGTCCGGAGGATGTTCGGATTAGGGAGGTACAAATGTAATTGCCTATATTTCAAGACATTTTTCATCACACTAGGACTTTGTATGTAAACGCGTTAGAGACAGTTTTACATGCCTTTCATGCCTCCTTTTTGTCATCCACGGTTCACTATATAACCGACACATTAGTAATTTTCTCAGCTTTATCTCGAGTTCTAATTAAGGCACCAGAATATTGCTTCAATCGGTCCTATGTCTAAACCCGGATACTTTCCGTTCATAAATATGTCAATACCACACCCACAGAAAGTCGTGATGTGAATGAGAAAACGGTTTGAAAATGCCACCAGATGCAGTAACATGTGTCAGGGAACTTTTTATGTGATACTTTGGTCCAGAAAGTTAAAATAGTACACTTTGATTGAAAGAAGCTTGAACTATTATTTTTCATTGAATCGGCATAACGTGTTGTGACAGGGCACTATTTTACCAGACGAATCAAACTTACCGTAGAAAGCACTTTTTCATAGACTTCATAAACATCATCCGGTGGCCATAGAAATCAGAACTATATAGCATTTGCAATAAACTAACATTAGAATATAGATTAGTATCATCTTCAGGAGTTCAACAGATTTAAACTGATTATTTTGTTATGTAATTATATTTGTAAATATGTGTAATTACTACGGTATAGTCAGAGAAAACACAATTTGGATCGCGTGATTTGTTCGGTTATCACAGATGCTCAGTAGAGGCCATCCGTGCCGAGTAAGTAAAGTCGCTGACGTCACATCATTTGCACTGCTCTGTTTTGAGGAACAGCAAGGTTGTAGAATGTGTAAGTGGGGAAGCTATTTATCTGCCTTGTGGAAGGTCAACGTCCACACAATAACCATTGTGGACAGTTAATGAATAGGTGCGCTCCTGTATAAAAGTCAGCTGTGTAACTTTCCCACAGTTGCCCACATATTCCCATAATAACAATAAGGGGCATTTGGCGATCTGGAAAATATTCTCTAAATGACAATGACTGTCAAAGTGGGTCGACTGTCGGTTTCCTGGGTCAAAGTTGACAGAGTGTACAAGTATCAATAATGACTACCCCACAATAAAGCCCAATTAGAACATTCCAAAAAATTGTATGTGCGGATAACAAAAGGTAGTATGTTCAAAAAAGTTAACGGTATTAAGCTTATTAGTGCATATTCAGTAAAAGCACAAGTGCAAATTTTGTTTTACGTATTTAGTTCCAAGATTGATCACTTAAATTGTCTGCAGTAGGTGTTTAACATGACAACTCTTATTTTTGAAAAAAGCTGAAAGCGACGCCAAAAATTCCTAATCGCGTCGTTGCGCACTGCTAAATCAACTATTCGCATTTCTCGACGAATGGATGATTTCAATAAGTATGCCATTATTTTGTGCTTTGTTCACTATTGCCTGTATTAACCCCCCTGCCCTTAACATATCCCATACAAACAATCCAGTGGGCTCTAGTATCTCGATTGAAGGGGGCTACGGGGAGGTTTTCAGTGAAATAAACCGATCTTCAGGTGTTTGCTTAAAATATCGAGATGATGGAGCAGCCTCATCCAGTCAATACCAACATTTGTCAAGGAATCTCCTCCTTTTTACATATATTTGTAGTATCCCGATAAAGATACAACATGTATGCTTGTTTTGACCTCTACATGTAATTTTTGAGGCCCTTGCTCAATTTGCTCATGTGTACGGACAGTTGGGGTAAATGGTCTAAATTACTCCCGCAGGATTCTGACTTGCAATGGTAATCTTATGATTTGCTTGTTAGAATGTATATCAGCATCTGGATACATTTTCATACCCTTCTTCTAATCAATGAGAGGAAATTTCCGAACGAAAAATACAGCTTGATAATTTTTCACGCGTCGGCCATTTTCATATTCTATGGAATGAATGACGTCACTAATGACAACATGACAGTAACGCTGGCATCACATGGAGGCATTTACTAATATAGTACAAATTTTCAATTTTTTATCTTTTAAATAAGACCAAAAGTAGTTCTCTAAGACAAACATGGACACAGTTATTCAATTTTGTTATCCGGACATATATTAAGTGTCATCCTGTAAGTCCATGGATCCATAAAAACCTTTCTCTTGACCATTGTAAGCAGTATACAAGTAAATAGAAAGTAAACATTTCCTAGGCGTACAAATTGATTTATCACACCCGGATTTACTGTACATTACTTAACAATCAATGTTGTCTTGAAGTTGACACATTACCACGGCAATCAATTACTAGTAGTCAATACACGTATTGTAACAGGGAGTTGACACTCTGACCGTACTACATCATGATTGCAAGTTTTCTCAACTTACCCTCAGACAAGAAACTGTAAATTGGATAAAAAAGACGCATGCTTTCAGGGAATTGTGTCCTGTGTTTGTGGTCTACATGTGTTATTTCTGTTTTCTGTGCTGCTGCCTTCCCTGTCAGATTTTTTATTATATTGCTGTCTCTTTGAGTTGTGCGAAAAACATCATGTTTAGTAGATCTACTGGTAGGTAACGCTCAAATGTTGTTAAGCTAAGTAGCAAATACATGTACAAGACGATCTTCCATCCAAATAACTGCGGTATTATGTGTCCTTTATTGTCTCACGGGTGACATTAATGTCTATGTCATGTTCCGGATTTGTTGCCGGGGAATCCCCAGTAACGATTACATGCGAAAACGCACGATTGTTGTTGTGGTAGTTTGCATTCGCTAACGCAGTTATTTTTTGACTGACCGGATCTCTATGGTCATTAGGTAGACGGACTCTCGCTCCCGACTTCCAGTAGCAGGAAATTGATACCGAAAAATTGATAACCATTCTTGATTCTATTTTTATTTTTTAAATGTGGAACATAAATAACAACCATAGTAAAAGACGAGTATAAAACTATTATTAAATATTTATAGAACACATTTATTATGCCAAAAACCCAAGGCTTTTAAAGTTTTCGCGTAGCCTGAACTTTAAAGCGATCATGATAGATGATAAAGCATCTTTTCGCTATGCCTTCAATGTGGTTCTGTCTGGGAGCCAAAGACTATAGTCTCAATGGGAGCAAACAAATTCCTTGGTCATTTTTTCGTCTGCCAAATTATCCAAAGTCAAAGACCTTTTGGAAATTCCCTACTGGATGCAGTGCATTTGTTATGTACTATGACAAGAAATAGCACTCGGTTATCATTTTGTCTATTTCTCCATTGGAAATCACAAAACCATTAGTTTATAATCCTAGGTGTTTGGCTCTTACCAAATGTTCACGAACGTGTACTAAATCGAATACAAATCATTTTTACAGTATGACATATTTTTCTCATCTTTTCCAAGAAAAGAGTTTTAATATTCTTATTTAATTATTTCTTAGCTTCCAGTTTTATTTTTTGAAATATTACTCACGTTAACTACCTCAAGAAAGTACTGTAAAGTCACATCTTCCCGTTGGTTAACCCATGTCTGACTTTGAGAGGTAAATTAATCGTGGGGATCAGATTTCGTGGTCGAGTTCAACAACGAAATCAACGAAGGTCAACTTCCTCGAAAATAATGATATTACAGTATACATTAAACGCTTCCTTTCTTACGTGTAAATGTTTTAATCAATTAAACAAACATTTGCCAACAAGGAACCAGAGATATGATTGAATTCGGTAAACATGATTGAGTACTACTCTCAATAATTGTCAAGTAGTGAATATTAGTTATACGTTTTATGTCAGTATGAATCCCTCCCCCGGACGTGAGTGCGAAAATGAAAAAAGCAGAACATGTTGCTGTAAAACTCTGGTCCCGATTTCATGACAATAACATAAGTCCATTAATAAATTAATTTTACTTTAAACAAAATTGTGTCGTGCAACGTCATACTTTGCTGTTTAAGATGAGTGCTGTCTTCACTATCAGATTTTCTAAAAAATGCAAAAAATGACTTTAAGTTAATGATGCACATTTTAAACCATTTCCTATCGGTTCTCTATGGAGCCATATAACTGAAAATAATTTCATGAATTATTTCATGGAAAACTATTTTTGTTTCGTGAAATAGTTTTATAAGTTTGCCATGAAAACCTTATTTGATTTCATGAAAGCATCATCTTTTTGTGGTGTCAGTTCAGAACACTAACAAGAATTTTTCACGTTATAATATTTATCTTGCATTTATGATATGTTTCTGTTTTCTTGAAATCCCTCTTTAATCTAACGAACAATTCATGAAAATTAAAATTTAAGTGGTGGCAGTTATATGACTCCATACATTTAGTTCTCTTACAAGATATAAGGATTTTTTTCAAATGAAATATCTCAGGTCATCATAATGCGGAATATTTGCATTTTGGTGATTCATTACATGGCATCAAGTGTTCGAGCACAGCTAAACAAGAGATACAAGAGACGATTCATACGCCATATTGAATTGATTATGGGTCTATAAATTGAAGTACAATTCCAACACGTACTATGTGCGTTTCTTTTTCGTTTCCGTTTAATTGAAGTACGTGTATGATTCTTTTGTATATGCATATAGAAGAACTGAACATGAAATCGTTATAACTAAAAATTCCGACTGATGACTTCATTATCGTAAATATTTCCTGAATCGCTGTGATGTCTGCATGGTGTCACGTGGCCGCTAGTAATTAATCGCCTTTAATACACGAGCAAAGAGTGTCATTGTTAATGCATTTATAATGTTTTATTCAGGAACACACATTGCGTTCTTTTAATCATGTATCCATGTATCCGTTTCCCCAGTTACTGTAGTTCATGGTAAAACTTATGATTCCGTTAAACCATGCATGGAAAATCTGCAGTTTATTTATGTCATCGTAAAACCAAACATCATGTTGGATAAAACAAATCAGCATGCTATTTAGAACAAAAATAATTTCTTTATACCAATAATATCACAGCAAGTTAATGAAATTATCACATTTTCAAATAGTTATAAAAAAAAGTTTTTACATGGCAAACATGAAAAACAGAACTTTCTCTGTTTTACTTCGACGCAAACTTGTATTTGAGATGGGTAATTTGAAGCTGTGTTTGTTCGTGACGTTAACCTTTCTCGTTGAAATTGGATATTTGATATCTCCGTAATTATCTCAGGGAACACCTTTGTGATTATATTAGCATATAAGGAGACAATAGTGACATATAAATCATCGCCATTGTCAGTAAACAATTGACAACCTCTAACTTTATCGTCTATGCTCTTGAATGTACAAATATATCACGGATTTCTCATTTCTCCTTTAAGTAGCATGTTATACTATTATCATTGTTAAAATTTAAACAGAGCATGAAACTAAACTTTATCAAGTATATCGAGATTTTCTGGACATCACCAAGCATCTGCCAGACTACTCCGAGCATTTTCTGACTGCTCCGAGCAATATAAGGATGTTATAATACTGTATCAGGACATCACCGCACATCGATCGGACTGCTCCGAGCAATATTAGGAGTTTTTTCAAACATCACTAAAAGCAAGTGTAAGAGGTATTCTTACCACCGAGAAGTACTCCAAACTTTGCCGGACCGCGTTGAGCAATATTCCGAGTATTACCGGATGTATCCGATCAATTTTCCTATCATTACTGGGTAGATCTACCTTCCCAGCAGTTACGCTTGTTTCTGCAGTTATAGCCAAGACAAGTCCGCTTGTACCAGGCATGGGTTTAATCATTTTTGGTTGATAGATAGTTCTATGAGATTTATGATTAGCAGTTACGTCATTCTAATTATCTGGTCGATTAGACAATGCCAGTCACGTGACATAATTAATGTGTAAATGATTTTATTCTGCATCACTGGGAATTTGTCTCAATTAGAGACGATTACATACCACGCATGGTGTTTATATTGAGTGCAATGTTGGTAATTACTTGACAATAAATGTCACGTAGTCCGTGAAATCACCGACAAATTGCATATTGCCGAAAATGTTCTCTGGCAATATTCTCACTGCATGGAAAACACCAATCAGTAAACCTTGGTCATTCAGTTCGAGCCCCGGTCATACTGAAAATGTTTCTCACCCTCAAACATTTGGCACCATAGTACAACTCCAGACTAATAAGATGTAGAAGTCCCCTTAATAGTCATAATGTGGATTTGCAATAAATGTGTAAATAACTGGTCATTTTGAATTGATGGGATCACAAAAAGAATTATAACTCCAGAAATATTTTAAGAAATTATGTTTCACGAAACTTTCGTTCAATTCTAACTTCTAAGTATTATCGACTATAAATAGGTATTTCGAACTTAGACCTTGATATCTGCTGACCAAAGAAAGTAAAGCTTTATATTAAGATAAACTAAAGATGTTTTATTTCCTGCACTTTAAATAGCAAATCGAGTTTAATTAATGTTCAAGTTGAGTTGAGTGTCTGAACGTACTCATCTAAAAGTACTCTGCGTATCCATTAAAAGAAACTTTGATGCATTAATACGAACTGATAAAAATAGCATCGAAAATTATAGCAAGTTCATTGAGGCAGTTAGCACTCAGGATATAAATTTGCACTTGATTATTTTATAAAAGTTATCAAAGTAATTAAATCTTGTGTAGCAGACGTCGGTAAATGTCCTTGGTTATCTCGATGCAAGACGTAACCATGGGGGATTGCACTTGATTATGACATAAAACACAAATAATGCAATCCCATCCAGCGAAGCGGACAATTAAAGAAGGTTCTTGTTCGCTTAATGCATTTAAACCTGCGCGTGAGACTATCACCAATCAAAGAGTGCATTTAGATTTCCTACACGACGAAATTCATCCCACTCATTATTACCAATATGGACGCAGTTTATTCCTATCAGTTTTCCAAGACAGGAAAATCCATTTTGTAAATGGTTGAAATTTGTATCTTCATATCCGTGTCACAAATCACCGGATTGGATACAACTGACACTTTATGCCAACAATACTATGTCATGGCATTTTTAGTTATCGCTTACCTCAGGGAAAATCGTTAACATTGTGTAGCATTCTTTACTACTAAAAGGATGTTAATTGTCAAAGCCATATTTCATGGAGTTGAAAACCAGTATTAACCTGCCATTTACAACACAATTTTACGTGCGTTTTAAATACATGGCCGTATTAGTACAAATCACGGTCATAAAAAACATAATCTACCAAAGTCGGTAATCGAATCAAGAGTGTCTATGTATACCAGTTGAGTTGGCCTGGTGGACGTCCTGGTACGTTCATGGATACTAGTCACCATATCGCCTGTATTGTCTGTAATGTTGTACAGAACCGACCCGTCGCCCTCGCAATGATGTAACCTTCAACTATCCCTGATACACACAGGACATGGTATATAGACTGATGTGGTGTTATTGGCTGTCATTAAGTGTTAAACATGACATTTACATAAACTTTTTAAAATTGATTCCTCGCATTTCTCACATTAGAATTAGATCTACTAACTCCGTAATTGAATATCGATAATGCACCTCATACGGAGGTTGATCTAATGTTACAGAGTCCAGTAATGTTTGTGCCATTTCCTCATTACAGTACGTATCTTCGTTAGACGGCGATCATAGCGAGTTGATAGTACGAATTTTCGTTACAACACTACTTGGTAATAACTTTATGATTTCATTACTACATGACTTCAAAATTATACGGCGTCGTCGTTTTAATAATTCATGACTTCATTGTTTTCAATAATTGACGACTTAATGGTTTCAATAATTTATGACTTTATGTCTTCACGCTTTTATGTCTTCACGATGTCATGTTTTCACTGTTTCATGGCTTCAATTGTTCGTAAGATCACGTTTCACAACCTCCTGATTTCATGACTTCACGAATTGAATCTATTTTTCTAGTTACATACGCAAATTATTTTGGTATATCCAGATAAATTAATGTCTTTGACCATTTACAATACAAAACATGACTTAATAAATAATTCTTTGATATATAAAGATGTGTTATAGTATCTGCATCATTACAGTTAAGTAGTTTGCTATACATTCAGCAATATTCAACTAGACGACTGAAATTGACGAAAAAGGTAATACAAGAGATTCGTGCATGTACTGACAACCACAGACTGTACATACGAGGAGTGGACTTTTGCTCTAATACAAAATCGTTATATTTACAGTTACAATGATCGCAAATGATATAAATACTCTGTATGTAAGAGGGAATGGTTGTGAATCGCGAGGCAGCTCAGAAATGACGTTCGACGTCACCGTCACGCCTGTATCATTAATGAAGCTTTTGAACACGCATATTCAACTGTGTGTTATTTTTCCTAACCCATTATGCTATCTTTTTGTGCATATTTAATCGTCCTGTAAATGTTTACTAAACTGTACCATAATCCCCTCTGCAAGATCATATTTTTCCACTAATGCCACAGATGGTTCAATCTGACCAACGTAAATACCGATGTAGGCAACGTCGGGCATTTACCTCTACCCTTCATGTCTGTCACATCATCCAGGTTTTCTTTAAATCGTTTAAACCATTTAAAAACAAGTTGCCGCGATACAGTAGGTCTAATGCTTGGTTTCGTCATCATTTTGTTCGCATGTGTTGGGATTTTTCGTATCTATTCACAGAATTGCATTGTTATGCGACTGTAAATGAAACTTGTGACGTCATTTTTTACGTTAATTATGACATGACAATAGTAACACATGTATTCATAACATGGCGCATATACCGAATTTAACCGTAAAATTTCACCCAGTTATCGATACCACATTAGACAACATGATGCCATATATCTGTTTTTTTAATGAAAAAAAGTTTTACAGAAAATAATCTGTGTTGATCCGCGAAAGCTTTTATGTGTTGCTATGAAAGCGTAAAACTGTTGATGCAAAAATTGTATTTAAATATTCGTAGTGGTTCACGTCAACAATAGATAAAAGCCGCTTTTGTGTAATGTTCATGCCAATCTGTCCTAAAATGTTTTTTAGAGTAAAAGTCCACGTAATTCTGGATCATCCCTCGTACATAGTCTATTAATACATAAACCCATACGTGCGTGGAATCATATACATTTAATAAGGACATCAAAGTATAGAATGCAACTAATTAGGCCGTTCATAACAAAATGATGTTTGTGGAATCTCACTATGAACTTACCACAATATCTCAGCAGTTCCGTGGATTTTATTTGTGTTTGTATAGTATAAAACGCTAGGTTGTTATGACAAAGCTTATCAGACAGGCTAATTACAATATATCGTGTACATCTAGTTAGGTAATACACAAATTTACTCTCTAGACGGACTTTTCATTTGTCGCTATATAATGGCCGCAATGCTCACATAAACCACGAACATCTCTAGTGCATTAAATCCGTTAATGGAATCGTGTCTAGTGATACGGACTGGTTAGAGAGTTACCTCGTGCCCACATATCCGATGTTATGTAATGGGTAAGGTAATATAGGACTGGCTAGAGAGTTACTTCTCACCGATATATATCTGATGTTATATAATGGGTTGGGAAATATAAGATTGTTTAAGATTATTTAATCATCGCTGATTTATATGACAAATGTTAAAGCTGTATGACATTTTCCGATCACGCAGATAACTTAAACGTCGTTGTAGATAGAAATATATAAATAAATGTCCCTCCAAGAAGAGTTAAAGGTATATAGTATAATTACAATACGCAATTTGTAAATACAACGATGCAGAAAAGAAAAGTCTAATGCATAACCCCTACCCTTACTAAATCTTACTGTTCCTTCAAAATGGACATACTACAGAACAACATCAGATAGCACTTTTACCAGCAACGATCACCAAAGACCATAACGCTATTCGTCATAACAATTTTTAAATTCTGAGCAGTGTTTACCAGTCCTACTAAGGCAGGCCATGTCCTTAACCTGTAGACAACCTAAGTTGCCAGGTGTGGGAGTATTTGTGGCACGGTTGCCAGATTGGCGTTCTTTTTTTTGGAACTGACCAATGCAAGCCCGTTTATTTTTCAATCAATTACAACAATAACAGCACATACACATGTCACAGATTGAGATTGGCGTTATGGTGTGGAGCCACACGGGAGTCCGGAATTGAATGAAGTTGGCAGAAATCATCCGCATTTTTTTTATTCCCATATAATAACTACAGATGCCAGATAATCCTTATACGCCGAATGTGTTTAGTACATATGTTTGCACAGAAAGCATAAAAAACACACAAGGCACAATGTCAACATAAAACAGCCGAGCACAGAAAACATAAAAAACACACAAGGCACAATGTCCACCTAAAGCAGCCGAACACAGAAAACATAAACACATACAAGGCACAATGCTCAACTAAACAAGTTATGATCCTCCTTAGTATTACATTAGTCCCCAGTCCGTCGTAAATTACACGCTTATATAATTATATCGATTGAAATCCCTAAAGAAAGCATGAAAAAACTGTAAAATCTTACTATTTTGAAAGCCTCTCTAATAAGAACGTTTTGTTAGTTTAAACATAATCTATTGTTATAAATATAAGCACACACGTACAAAACACATTATATACTTTTTGGTCCGGAGGATGTTCGGATTAGGGATGTACAAATGTGATTAAACGTTAACTTCCCATTTCTTTGAAGACATTTTCTATAACACTAGAACTTTGTATGTCAACACTTGAAAGTGATGTGACATGAAACATGTAAGATTCACGTTTATGTTCCTGTACTGTCACCTTTTGTCATCCACGGTTCATTATATAACCAACAAATTAGAAATTCTCTCAGATTTATCTGGAAATCTAACTAAGGTTCCAGAACATTCCTTCAATTGGTCCTATGTCTAAACGTCGATACTTTCCGTTCATAAATATGTCAATACCACACCCATAGTAAGT
This sequence comes from Spisula solida, assembly GCA_947247005.1. Lineage (NCBI taxonomy): Eukaryota > Metazoa > Mollusca > Bivalvia > Venerida > Mactridae > Spisula > Spisula solida. The sequence continues at coordinate 41,443,727 of OX365956.1, forward strand.
CGTGATCATTGTGAAAGAGAAAAGAATTAAAATGGCTTGAAAGTGCCACCAGAGGAAGTAAAATGTGTCAGTGAACTTTTTATGTGATATCATGGTCCAGAATGTAAAACAGTTCAGGTTTTGTTTTGAGTGGTTCATTTTTGTAACATGTAAGCTCCGCGAGCCGGATGTGTCGCCTGACGACATGCACATTTTTCATGGAAACTATCCAGTATTAGGCTACATATCCGACTCACAAGGGTTCTCTAGTCATCTGAACTATAAACGACAAAGTTATGCTCTGGATAAAAAATGTCCTGATAAAATCAATCAAAAGGGAATCATTCAAAAACTACGCAAGGTAGAGTTATGATTCTTGCACACTTCATGTAACAGCAAGAAACATGCATACCAATTTTGGAGTCATTCATACTTATGGTGACAAAGTTATGTCCCGGACAAGAAATGCTTATAAAATCAATCAAAGGGAAATAATTAAAAAATGACACCATGTAGAGTAGTGGATCTTATGCACTGCACTTGGACTTTTTGTAAGAAACAGGCATACCAGGTTTCAAGTCATATTACCTTATAGTGACAAAGTTATGCTCCGGACAAGAAATGTTCTAATAAAATCAATCAAACAGAAATGTTTCACAAACGATGCAAGGTAGCGTTATGGTTTTTACGCACTGCACTTCGGCTTATTGCAAAAAACATGCATACTGAATTTCGAGTCATTTGAACTTTAGGTGACAAAGTTATATTCCGGTCAAGAAATGCTCTAATAAAATAAATCAAAGGGGAATAATTCAAAAACGATGCAACGCTATGGTTCTTGCGTATTGCACTTCGGCTTATTGCAAGAAACATGCAAACCAAATTTCGAGTCATTTGAACTTTAGGTGACAATGTTATGCTCCGGACAAGAAATGCTCCAATAAAATCAATCAAAGGGAAATGATAAAATATCGATGCAACGTTGAGTTATGGTTCTTGCGCACTGCACTTCAGCTTATTGCAAGAAACATGCATACCAAATTTCGAGTAATTTTATCTTTTGGTGACAAAGTTATGCTCCAGACAAGAAATGCTCAATAAAATCAATCAAAGGGAAATAACTCAAAAACGATGCAAGGTAGAGTTATGGTTCTTGCGCACTGTAATTCGGCTTATTGCAAGAAACATGCATACCAAATCGAAAGCCATTTGAACTTAAGGTGACAAAGTCATGCTTTGGACAAGCAAATTCGGAAGCCACGGACGCCACAGACGCCGCGACCTGCCGCCTCCGACAAAGGTAATCCCTATATATCGCCTTTTCAGGCGACACAAAAACCGTTTTATTTAAAGGCATTGAAGACTACCAAACTATATTTAAACAACGGCAACTGATATGAAGAAAGTTTGAATAACAAATTTCCGTTGAAATTCCCTAGAAATATTATGTTTTATTGCATTGAACTATCATTAAGATACAAATGAAGTTCAGCAAATTAAACCGATTTTTTATAACTTGTATATGTGTAACAGTGCACTGCAATCTGAGAAAACCGAACGTTGTTAGGATCGCATGACGTTCGATAGATGATTCCCAGGACCGAGTACACGTAAAGTATCTGCCATCAAATCATTTACCCTGTAGAGCATCCACCGGGAGTGTATCTAGAGTGTTTACGCGAGGAAATTATTCATCTGCATCTGCCTTGCGGTAGGTCAACGACCCACACAGTACCCATAGAAAACAGTTTGGATATAGGTGGGCAGCTGTGTAGGTACTCATACATTTCACCAGTCAGATAGGTAACTTCCCCACAGTTTCCTAAAGGGTGTAAAGAAAGTTCGTTCCGGTTTTTGAAAAGCTTTTGTACACAAAACAAATGAATGTATTTGCACCAAATTTTGCCTTCAGTCTCCTGGTACAATTACATCATTATGTATAACAGTTTTAGCTGATTTGACTGTCAATAATTTTTAAACGCAATGAATAAATTTGTTGATCTTGTTTCGAAGATGACGTAAACGAAGTCATGACCGGGTAAAGTTCGTCATATTCGCTAAGTTATCTACTCACTGTATCGTATTGTATGATTTAAACTTGTAAAGAACTAAACTTATATTTAACCTTATATAAGAGCAAAACATCATCCAAAATATGAGTCTGAAAGAGTTGTCGTTTGCAAATAAATGCCTTTTGTTTTCCCATATACGTATTAATTTTCAAAATGGCGCGATTTTGTCAACCCCGACGTTTCTTTACTTTTGGAGTTTTTAAGTTACTCTTTACTTGAAAAATGAGTCATGACTTCGCCAATGCCTTTTGATGTTCTTAGAAGTTGTTCCTGTAATTTCCCGCCTTTATTTTTTACATCGTCGGTCATTTTCTTTACCCTACTCACAACTTTCGCTTGAAGTGTACGTCACGTCACGTTAGACGAAATCGATACCATGTACTAGCAAATTCATAGGTGTGCTCTTATTATATAAGTACCCGCCCTTTAGCCATCAATAACTTTAAGAGTAACGTATTGTATATCAATACGAATGTCTATTATGCCTAAATCTGGCTATGTTTCATTTCTGCAGTTATTTCTGTATGTCGACTCATCTTTAAAATGGCTAGGGACGTAACTTTAACGTAAGCTAACTTCCGCGTTCTATAACTCCATGACAACGGTGTCCACCAGAACGAAACCCAAACAAAAATAATTCACAATTCCTGAATTTAGTACTGTACCTTCATTCCAAATTTCGTAATATTTCGCTTGGTAAAAATAAACATACGCCATACTTTCTGATCGGAACGAACTTTCTTTACACCCTTTACATATTGCCACAATAACAATAATGGACACTTGGCGATCTGGAAAATAAACTCTAAATGACAATGACTGTTGAAGTGGGTCGACTGTTGGCTTTATGGGTGAAAGTTGACTTAGTTTACATTAATCAATAATGACTACCTCACAAAAAATCCCAATTAAAACATTTCAAATAATTGTATTTAAGTCAATGTGGATCTATAAAAACCTTTCTCTTGTCCATTGTAAGCAGTATACAAGTAAATAGAAAATAAATATTTCCTTTTACGTACAAATTGATTTCTCACACACGGAGTCACTGTACCTTATTTAACAATCACTATTGTCATGTTTAATAGATCTACTGGTAGGTAACGCTCAAGTGTTGTTAAGCCAACTATTCGCCGTACATAAATAACATAACTGAACCTTTGCTATACAACGGCGTCAAACTCGAAACACAATATTAATACTATTGCTAGCCAGTAAAGACGCATATGTCTCAATACCAAGCATAGACTTGAAACAAATACAAAACAATCTTCCATCCACAAAGCATTGTGTGTCCTTTATTGTCTCACGGGTGACATTTAATGTCTAACTCCTGTTCTGGATTTGTTGTCGAAATATACTGGCACAACTATTATGGAAGATGGCTTGATCACTGTGCAACACGACACACAATCAGATACACTGATAGTAACTACTCAAATGTTTCCTCTACTGCCAAATTATATTTGGATCAAATTTGATCCAGATCAGTTGTACCTTTTGTGAACACGGGATACTTGTCATAGAAGCTGGAATTTAATGTTACTATGACTCAAAAAAAAGGAAAGAAATAACACACGATTATCATTGTGTCTATTTCTCCATTGGAAATATTCACGAACTTGTACGAAAACGAATATAAATCATTTTTACAGTTTGACATATTTTCTTCATCTTTTCCCAGAAATGTCTTTTTATACTCTTATTCAATTATTTCTTAGCTTCCAGTTTTATTTTATTTTCAAAACACTTCGAAATGCACTATGAGAAGAGTGGCAGGTCATCCAAATGCGGAATATTCACACTTTGAATCATTACACGATATTTAATATTCGAACAGGAAAACATGCAAGAGTCGATTATACGCGACATTAATTTGATTGTGGATTAATAAACTAAAATACAATTCAAACACGTATGTGCGTTTCGTGTTCGTTTCATTTTAATTTTAGTATAATTGAACTATGATATACACTTTTGTATTTACATATAAGGAGACACAAACGCAGCAAGTAATCGTTAACACTGAAAAGTCCGACTGATGACATCATTATCCATGTATCGTAAATATTACCGGATTCACTGTGATGTCTGCATGTTGTCACGTGACCGCTAGTAATTCGTCGCCTTTAATACATGAACAAAAAGTGTCATTGTTAATGCATTTAGAATGTTTTATTGAGAAACACACGTTGCATTCCTTTAATCATGTATCCGTTTCCCCGGTAACTGTAGTTCATGGTGAAACTTATGATTCCGTTAAACCATGCGACTTTTTATGTTTGATCTCGATGAGTAAAACTATAATGCAAAATCTGCATTCTATTTAGAACAATAATAATTACTTAAACCAATAATATCACAGCACAGCAAGTTCATGAAATTATCAAATCTTCAAATATTTATTAGCATTAATGGATCTTTAAGAAATCAAAATGATGATGACACACTTCGTTCTAAATGGTAAAAAGGATAAACAGAACTTTCTCTGTTTTACTTCGATAAGGTAATTTGAAGCGATACATCTGTGTTTGTGTTTTTGTGTGGTTAAACTTTCTCCTTGAAATCAGATATTTGATATCTCCGTAATTCTCTTAGGGAACACCTCTGTGGTTATATTAGCATATAAGGAGACAATAATGACATAAAAATCATCTCCAATGTCAGGTAACCATTTGGAATCTTCTGACTTTATCGTCTATGCTCTTGAATGTACAAATATATCACTAATAACTCATTTCTCCGTTTAACAGCATGTTATCATTGTTATAATTTAAACAGAGAACGAAACACAACTTTGTCTAGTACGTATATCTATCGGTCTGCTCCGAGCAATCTTCCGAGCATTGTTAGACTGTTCCGAGCAATATTCCGACACCACTATCAGACAATTGCCGGAGACCACCGAGAAGTAATCCGAACTTTGCCGGATATCGTGGAGCAATAATCAGAGTATTGCCGGATACATCCAATCAATTTTCCTAGCATTACCGTATAGATCTACCTTCCCAGCAGTTACGCTTGTTCTGCAGTTATAGCCAAGACAAGTCCGCTTGCACCAGGCATGGGTTTAATCAATTTCACTTGATAGATTGTTCTAAGAGATTTATGAGTAACTGTTACGTCATTCTAATTATCTGGTCGATTAGACAATGCTAGTCACGTGACATAATTAATGTGTAAATGATTTTATTCTGCTTCCCTGGAAATTTGTCTGAATTAGAGATGATTGCATACTACGCATGGTGTTTATATTGAGTGCAATGTTGGTAATTACTTGGTAATAAATCTCACATAATTCGTGATATCGCCGACATATTGAATATTGCCGAAAATGTTCTCAGGCAATATCCTCACTGCATGGAAAACACCACTCAGTAAACATTGGTCATTCAGTTCGAGCCCCGGCCATTTCCCTTATCCTCAAACATTTGGCATAGGTATAACTCTGGACCAATTACCGGTAGTTGTACATGTCCCCTTAAAAGTATAGAATGAACTTACAATAACTAAACAAGTACGAATACACTTAACCGATTTAGAAACGCAACTGTTGTGGGGGTCGATATTTTTTGTATTAATTATTATTTAAATTTTATTGGAGTATAAACCAATGAATGGGACGCTATTCTTATGCCTAGTACGATTTTCTACGAAAACATATTTCAATTTAGCCCATTACGTCATAGTGGCTTAATTTTCATCATTTACACGTGACTGGGCGTGACGATTTGACCGACAATTTATAGAGAAACGATTCCCCAACAAAAAAAAAATAAAGTCAAAATTTGAAGTGCGTTGTATACGGTGCCGTGCTTTTAGGATACATAAAATCCTGGCGCCATCGACCTGCTTTAAGCAGTTATGTGACAATTCATCATGGCAAAGAAGAATAACTGTCGTCTTTCGACGATATTTAGACTTGCATAGTGTTTTCAAGAGGCAGTTTACGCCTACAATTGTCGGCGTCAGGTATGCCGACGATACTAGCGCGTAAACATGATGGCACCAAACGAATGATTTTTTGTAAAAACGCCACTTCCGGTCAAAAATATTTTCTGTTATACATGTACCTACATTTTGAAGGCAATGATGCGTACGATTAAGTAATTTCGCTAAAATATACATTCCGTAACATTTTGATTAATGTTTATTTTGACCCATGTTGAAAATCTCTTCATTTTGTCTTCTTATTTATCCTGACATATTCTATTATCGACTTCGGTTACGGGTTTGAGATGCCATAGACATAAGAAATGTACATTCTTAATCATCGGACACAATGCAGCCTATTCTAGATGGGCAAAAACTTTCTGACATGTCATGTTGAGACTGTGGAGGTCATTGCATTTTTACTCGTGAAACGAAATTTGAAGACAGACACAAATGACCGTCAAAAAGTGCATAATCAAGCAGAAATTTCTGAGCGTTTGGATTGATACGTGTTTTTCTCATAGATGTGTGGAACAACACCCTACAACATTTTATTTTCCCGCCAATGAGGCAAAGACGCATGATTTGAGTAGCAGGTTGCAGCTTATAAATACATTATTAATTTTGTGAACTTGATATTGCCGATCAATACATTTCGTGGTTTGGTTTTGTGACCATCTCAACATTAATTACAATGGAATCTGCACATGTTTGACTACATGTATTGATTTCCTCATATGTAAAATTTCAATAGAATTGAAGCATCTTAACTGGCTTAAATTTATCAAAAACCCACTGTTGTGTTTTTAAATCGGTTAAGTGTAACTGGTCTGTTTGAATTTGTGGGGATTACAAAATAATGATAACCCTGCGCCAGAAACATTCTAAGAAATCATGCTGGAAGTAACTGTCTTTCAATTCTTCAAAGTATTATCGACTAGTCTATATACTGGTATTTGGACCTTAGACCTTGATATCTTCTGGCAAAAGAAACAAGAGCTTAATATATTCTGATAAACTTAAGATGTTTTATTTCCTACACTTTAAATAGCAAATCGAGTTTAATGTTCAAGTTGAGTTGAGCTTGAAGAAAGCTGTATATGAACGGGGCCTGTACTCGTCTAAAGGTACTCAGCGTATCCGTTTAAAAAACTCTGATACATCAATACGAAACTGATGAAAATATCATAGATAATTACTGAGTTCACTGAGGCAGTTATCACTCTCAATATAAGATTGCACTTGATTATTTCATAAAAGATATCAAAGTTATTAAATCTTGTGTAACAGACGTCGGTAAATGTCCTTGGTTATCGCGATGCACGACATTACCATGGGGGATTGCACTTGATTATGACATAAAACACTAATAATGCAATCCCATCCAGCGAGGCGGACAATTAAAGAAGGTTCTTGTTCGCTTAATGAACTTAAACCTGCGCGTGAGACTATCATCAATCAAAGAGGAGTGCATATTGATGTCCTACACGACGAAATGTATCCCGCTCATTATTACCGATATGGACGCAATTTATTTCTATCAGTTTGCCTGGGCTGGAAAATCCAATTGGAAAAAGGTAGAATGTTTGTATATTCGTATCCGCGTTACAAATCATCACCGGATAGAAGACAACTGACTGTTTATGCCTACCATACATGTATTATGCCTTGCTATCTTGAGTTAGCGCTTCCGTCAGGGACAATCATACAAACTTAAAACCATATTTTATGGAGTTGAAAACAGTACTTATAACTTGTCCTTTCGAAGCAATGTACAACTTAACGTGCATGTGGAGGACATGGCCGTGTTTATGGAGATGTTCAACTGTTATTCCTCCAATTTCTATGCAAATATCAATTCATACCTACTCTGACAATCCAATCAAGCTTCAAGCAGTTTACCAGGTGCGTTAACCGGATGGACATCCTAGGAATAAACCTGGGCGCCATACCAACAATCAACTGAAATACGTACAGAGCCAGGTCGTCGCTCACGGACTGATGTAATGTTACAATCCCTGATACACACAGGAAATGTTTATAGACTGATGTGGTGTTATTGGCTGTCATTCAGTGTTTGTAGACTGATCTGGTGTTATTGGCTGTCATTCAGTGTTTATAGACTGATCTGGTGTTATTGGCTGTCATTCAGTGTTTGTAGACTGATGTGGTGTTATTGGCTGTCATTCAGTGTTTATATACAGCTCTGGTGTTATTGGCTGTCATTCAGTGTTTATAGACTGATGTGGTGTAATTGGCTGTCATTCAGTGCTAAAGTTGACATTTATATCAATTTGAACAAATTGATTCCACACATTTCGCATATTTGAATTAGATCTACTTACTCCGTAATTGAATATCGATAATGCACCTCATACGGAGGTTGAACTATTGTTACAGAGTCCAGTAATATTTGTGACATTTTCTCATTACAGTACGTATCTTCGTTAGACGGCGATCATAGCGAGTTGATAGTACGAATTTCTTTTACAACAATAAATGACGTTAATTTCACGATTTGATAACAATTTTTGACCACTCGACTTTATGATTTTACTGCGTCATAGTGTCAATTATTCATGGCTTCATGGTTCAATAATTCATAACCCCATATCTTCATTATTGAAAGATTAAATGACTCAACGATGTCATGATTTCAAAATGTCATGACTTTAATGGTTCATAAGATCACGTTATCACGTTTTCCGGATTCCATGACTTCACGAATTGAATTGATGTGTAACGGTTGATGGGTACATACATGAAGGTAATTGGATAATTATGCATACATTGTAAACTTTGTAGTTTGTCATTAGTGTAGAATGGCATATATAAGTCCAACAAATCACCCTTAGTTCTCACTGACGGGATTAGTTGGTGTTTGTCCATCCGCACGTTACGAATCGAGGCAGCGGTGGGATGAAGTCAACTGCCTGACTTGAGTTGCCTTACCATTGCGTTCCCACGCCAAATCTCGGGACGAGATTTCTCGGAGGGGGGAGTAATGTAACGGTTGTTTGGTACATAAAGGGAGGTAATTGGATAATAATGCACACATTGTAAACCTTTTAGCTTGTCATTAGAGTAGAATGGCATATATAAGTCTACCATATCACACTTTGTGTTGAGCTAGCTTTTCACTGACGGGATTTGTTAGTGTCTGACCGTCCGGCACGTGACATATGTTTCTAGTTACAATAAATACATGCACACATTTATTTAGTAAATACACATAATCAATGTCTTTGGCCATTTATGTTAAAAAAGGCTCATTAAACAATGCTTTGAAATAAAAAGATTCGTTATAGTATCTGCATTGTTACAGTTAATTGGTACACTGTACATTCAACGACATTTAACTAGACGACTGGACTTGACGACACAAACGATTACAAAAATCCCCCATTACATGTATTCGAGCTGTCAGTAAGGTTACCTATTACAGACTATATTTAGAAATATCAGACAAAACTAACACACATAGGCGTAAGAATGTTTGTACATATAGTGCCACTGTCAGAATACTAGTACGCATCGCTTCCAATTATCTAGACAAAGAATTAATGAATATCGATTGTGCTATTTATCATTAGCTGCCTATGTAATTATGTAGTCGGTTAGACAATGCTTATCAGGTGATGTGTGATTAAAATATCACATCTCTATGGGAATTAGCTTGACTTGACGAAGATTAGCTACTGTGTGCTTAGTGAACTGATTCTCAGATTGGTTTGGTTTCGAAAACAGGCACAGACACCATGTATGTATTATAGGAGAATCGATCATACAACCAAACCTATATCTATCTTGGGCGATCAGTCGATATTTTAAACTTGATGGTACTTTGAATTCATTGGAATTGAAAACACTATCCCAACCTCATATGTATAATTAGGTTTAAATGGACGAGACACACCGGCTGACCTTCGACAAACAACAAAATTCAGCAATCTGAATACCATCAACGAGAATATTTTCAATGGGTTTTATATCTATTAGGCTTAAATGATAGTGTGAGGTTATTGTATCAATACGTTTTGCAAACATTTCGCCCGTGATAATTAATTTTATGTGAATTATGGTATATGAAAATAGCACAAATTAATGAGAATGTCACTTTAGTGATTATATTTTTATATCCAATTATTGTCAATCTTCTGAATGCACTTAGCTACCTACTCGCGACAAAATCCAATGAACGTTACAGTACTGACGTCTAAGAAAGTTTATATTTAGAAACCACAGATTACCAATACATGATGATACGTTGTATTAAACTGTATATACGTCTTTAGGTGAATGAAGCACAACTTTGTAGATAATGCAGTAATTTACAGTTCTGACGGTATATAGACATGTAATTTACTCTCTATATAGATTCATGAACCCGATGGTTATGTACTTAGTTTGTTGCCCAATGACACAACGTATTAATTCTTTTTTAGGTCTATCAAGTGGTCTTATCATTGGAATAGAGAGTTTGTGAAACTTGTAAGACAAAATATGTAACTAACCAATAAATGTGTTGTTAAGGAGTTATTACTAAAGCCATAAAAATAACAAACAATGTAAACTTTATATCAACACATTGTAAAATTTGAATAGTATATTAGTATACAACACACACATACGTTAGAAAGTAACACATGCAGAATAAGTATTTTTAAAAAGAACTGCTACCCATAAAGTAGCCCTAATCCTATGTTTTGTCTTATCTCGGTACTGTACGTCAGTCCAAACGGCATCTGACGCAAGAATGGGTACTATGACTCATCATCGGTCGATAAATAGTGAATTGTATTGGTTAAGTGGAAACCAAAGCGATGTGGGGAGCGTGAAGAATGGGTTGCGAAACAATAGTGTATCTTTAGATTCCTTTCAGTCCGGTGTTTAATGTGAAGAGGTTGCTGGTGGGTGTAGGACAAACGAAATACACAACAAATTAAAATCATACAGTGGCTATGCGCATTGTCTAAGCGAAATTTATTAATATTACGTAATTAGAATTTTTAAAGTACCAATCACTAGAGATCCTCTCCCGCTATTTTAGCGACATGACATCCCCATCCATTTGTATATTCAACAAAACAAAGGGAGGCAAATTGTCGTAGGCAGAGTCAAATTGGTCGAATTTATATACTGCCTATGCTCCAAAAAGCTAAAGGATCTGCGAAATTCAGACATTTTCGAAAAGGTTTGGTTTATTGACAAAATTAGTGATATGGTAGGTAGTGAACTGTACTTAAAACATTCCGTTGAAGAACCAACAATTTATGCTCAGAGTTGATCAACAACGCAACAGTAAATATGCTCACATTTTTTCGATATTAAAATTGATTTCCTGAACAACTGTAGTTGTATTGATGTTTAAGCCCGAACACAGATCAAAAAGGTGAATAGGAAAAAAATATAATTCCCTTTCCGCCAGGAGAAAATGTACACATGGTGTTGTCATACAAAGTGTCTTTTTATGCTGCATCCGTCTTCTACAACCGCATCACACCACACGAAGGTAATTTTCAAAGATCATTTTAACAATTTCGAACGGACTTTAAACATTTTAACCAAGAATTTACCCATTAGTCATAATGCCGTAGGTCAAGCGTTAGGTTTTGGAATATTTCAGGGATGAAATGGTCAATTCCAACGTCAAACGACACCCCTGACACATTGGCGGATAGTACATTTAGTGCTTAACTAATATAATTGCTTCTTCACGGAAATTCTGAGTCACACAACGTTTGTACATATAGGACGTGTGTATATAGACTGGTAGGATATTGTTTGCTACATGGAGTGATTATAGGTCCCATCAGTTTGTGTACAAATTGGTTTCCCAGAATTCTCATTAGAAAAAGTAAAGCCGTAATTGAATATCAATAATGTTGCAATACTGGCGGATATAAAAATGTCTCACACAGTGCCTACTTCATGTAATTACATTTCGTAGATAAAACTTATGAAGTTCACTGCCCTCATAATTTACTTTGAACCTATATTCAATCGACCGTTTTGTTGTAATGACTGATAGAGCATCTGCTTCATGAACGGACAGTTTTGGGTTCTATTCGAGACCATGGCATACCAACTTTGGTACTTTGTGCATATTTCATGTTTGGTGCTCGGCATACAATGGAAGTTTCCGCTGTTTGGTTCAGTGTTAAGATAATAGTTTCAGGAATCTTTGGTCCAGTGTCAGGATAATGACTATTGTGATAGTGTAATCAATTTATAAACAAACTACAGTCGCTGGAGCTGTAAAACTAAACAATTGCATGTAGTAGTCTGTGAATAAATGAAAGTAGCAAGATGATTATAGGTCACTGTTTGAAAAACTCTGATATAATTCCCCTGCGTTAACCCTATGCACAATGTAAATATGTAATCTTGTAGACTGCAACGAAATAGCCAAGTTAAGTTGGCGCCAGCTGAAGTGCCTCAACACTACTTTAAAACGTCTTAAAAGAGGAACGTTCTACGCTACGCTAAAATGTTTAAAAGGTCTGCAAGTAGCTTTGTTATAAAACTAGCATTAATGAAACTTCAAATCGACTGCCATTACTGGTGCTACAGACAACATGTCGTACTCTCAAGGCTAACATACAATGCAACCCCTATACATTATGCACATAATTGTCGTTATACCCATCAGAGGAATTGAACGACCCCCACTACAATGGTCTTAACTTCGCATTGCAAATACTCAAACAAGCAAGACATTTATATGTAAATCATATTTATCTCCACAATCTGTCTCCAGCTTAAGCCTGCCCTGCTATGTTTATCAATTACGTCCAACTTTAAATGATTTGTCTGATAGTGATTGTGTCTCGTCTCTCGCTTAGAATTAATCCGTTTCTTGAATACATGTACATTATAGCTTATTTAGGCTATTTCCGGCTTTGTACTTGACAGAACAACGGTGCCAAGATTCATTTCGTATTTAGGATATCCAGATAGAGCAGTGACATTAGAACACGAATCAAACAACGAATATATAGATGGCTAGGTTATGTCATCAGTTAAGACCAAATCAATATCACAAAAACATCACTAAATGGACACTATCAGGTTGAAAAAGAAACAGAGGTAGGCCGAACGAGACATGGAGAAGGAGAAGGACCACCAATAATGAGATCAAGACAATGGGGAAGACTCTCGGAGAAATTGAAAGATAGCAAAAGACAACAAACAATGGAGAAGTCTGGACCCAGCCTTATGTGCCAGCAGGGTCGAAGAGGATAGATAATTTGGTAGTTAGCGTAGTTGATAGAGTCTCATAGGCTAGGTTCGTATGCTACACATGTATATTATGATGAGGTTGTCAGTTGTTTGTGAAAGAGAGTGCCACACCAATGGTAACCCTACTTGTATATCTCCCATCCTCGACGCTCAGCGTAGCTATTTCCAGGTAACTGCTAGTTTGCACGGTGTCAGAATGATAAACCTAAGTTGCACATTTTGTATCCATATGACTGAATTACTGTTGATCAGTCGGATTTAGAACAATACATATTAACAAAGAGCGCATATGTTGTCACCATCCGTAACATCCTGTATCAATTCTCGTTGAGTTATGCATGCTAAGGCCTTCCACTATCAATGAACGAAGATGCTACTACCTACAGCCTAATTACCCATGAAACAGTTTGCATAACTTAAATACCAATAAGTCATAGAAAACCACATGTTACTTGTTTACAAGCAAACGCATGAAAATTGCGCAGACATACACCACATTGGTGTTTATTTTCATGCATTGATTTATTCTGCTGTAATTTCTCTGTTATAATAACATTTCCATCGACAAATATACCAAATGCAATTATATACATCAAATAGCGACTGCCTGTCTCGTTCAGAGAACTAAAGCACGTGTCATGTTTTCATAAGTTGCATAACGGATTGCATGGGTACTGTACGTCGTATAACATTTATTACACCGATAAAATGAGGCATATCGTATAATAACAGACTCAGTGCAACAAACTGTAATACAAAAACTGTCACAAAACAGATTATGTGATGTACATTTGAATGTTTTCACGCGTCAATGCTTTAATTCAGAAAGGAAACATACTGAAACAGAATTAATGTCGGATGTTGTATGCCGAGTTTTATCAGATATAGCAGAATTCCATTTATGTTTTCAACGCATATCGTTCGAATTCTATGCCTTTATTGTCTGGGCATGTTTGTGCCAATAGTACACGCTTATACATTTTGTACTAAAATTTGAATTAATTGTATCCAAACAAATCGTGCCACCACTTCACCTTTCAGTTCAATGAGTTGTCATTATCCATAAACGTTGTTATAGTCATTAATTTTACCATTGCACCGGTGAATTGGTAACAACCATTGACATGCATGAAGCTTATATGTTATATGTTAAACACTATCATGATTGTGTTGAAAAATAAAATAAAAAATATTATTTCTGATACCACCAATAAATGAGGGTTTTAATCCAAAAGGGAATCATACTCTTGCTATTCCGGAATATATTTGAACATTTTAATTAGAAAGCATCAGTTGTTTATTTCTAAAAGTAAAAGACATACTAATCCCTAGATAATATACAATCTTTATTTACAATAGAACTAGTCGAATGATCGATACTGTTGCTTGCTTACTTGATATTCTTTTATTGGGAACTCTTTTAATTCACGGCGTATTCTGTGTGAATTTTGTTGATGGACTAATCGAGGGAAAATAATCCAAACGATTAAAAAAACAGTTTTCTTTCTACTAGTGTGACTTGAACTTGAACCCTTATGCTCGAAAAGATAAACCATATTACACTGTACTTAAACACGTGGTCACTAGATATGAACGCCAGGTATATCTTTTAATGTAAATAGTATCAAATCAATATCCCCTTTCCGTTTCTGCTCATCGTAGATTTGTACTGAAACCGTGTTATTAACAGTCTGATGATAGATGACTTTCCTATAATTAATCAGCTTTTTAGACCTAACCGGAAATTAATCTATCGGATCTAAATAAATTCGTGACACATAGGACGAAACAAGAAGAAAAATACGTTTGAATAAAATGACTTCATTGCAATTTAACTTGTCTAATTTGTCTGAGAATATTGAATTTATTTAAGCACAACTAAATCTTCTGTAGTACGATTATAGGCATGGTCTTATAATTGACCAATGGCAAGAAGGAACTAGGCAAACGCTGACTAATACGTTACAATGTGGAACGAGATGTTTTTAACTACTACGTGTTTTCAACTACAAAGTGTCACGTTTTAGGAGCGAAAATTGCGTAACGTCACAATATTTTGACGTTGACCAGAGCGTAACATGCACTTATTAAAACACTAATTCATTGTATTATGTAAACCCTTCGTCGCAGCAATTTGAAATTCCGTATGTGAATTAAAGGAGTGGTGTGAATGTATTCATGTAAGTTTTCATTAATATCAGTTGAATATTGTTCACAGCAATATTAAATGGACGGCCCTCGTACATGTTTGTTGTGCCTAGCGAAAACGATTTCGTATATTTAACAAGGCCGTTTCTTTTCTCGTTTCTTCAACGAGACTAATTTGTTCTTAGTTTTACAATCATGTGATGACATTTAATAAAACATTTACTATATTTTGATAAGAAGCAGACACGCATTATAATTATGTGCTTCATGAAGACAATTAAGCAAATCATCCGTGCTATACCATTATTTACCACCACGCAACAGTGTATTATGTTTCTATCATGTTTAGCGCCTAATTATTATAATTTTATCACATATTTGATGTCTCTGAAGTGTAATTTTAAAGACTATTATTAAAGTCATTACTTGTTTATGATAATACACTGCGATATATTAGTGCAATAAAGTTTTGATGTGACCTCATTGCAGTATAGGCGTCGTCATCGAATTAATACGTATACAGTAATAGATAAAGAACGTAGCGTTCTGATGTTTTGGCCGGAATAACAAACATGTGTTAAATGAATAAGACATTTGTGACGTTACAAGTTAATTTAAATTTGGCATTTAAATGCACCCGCATTACGAAAACAACGACTCTTAAATGGGACCGACTTTGGTCACAGCAAAGTGACATTTTCCCATTCATTTAAGCATAGTATAGTTTACACGAGTAAACAGTGTTAATCGACCAATTGTTACAGATACATTGAACGGATCTTAAGATATGAGGTTTCAATTTAAAGCTAATACAAAGATCTTTGATATACAGTTCACTGTTTTTAAGAAAATCATTGTTACAAGAAAGATATAGCATCACTTGCATTCCTCGTACGCAGTTCAACAAGATGGTTCATCTCTATAGACAAATGCATGGGTTTAATCAATTTCAGTTGATAAAGTGTTCTAAGAGATTTATGAGTAGCAGTTACGTCATTCTAATTATCTGGTCGATTAGACAATGCTAGTCACGTGACATAATTAATGTGTAAATGATTTTATTCTGCTTGCCTGGAAATTAGTGTGATAACGGTTAATATAGCGTAGTCATGTATTATGCATGGTACATTTTGTATGTATTGATTGTGTAGGATGTGAGTGACGCTTGAATAAGTGTGCAATTCACTGGAAACGACTGATGAATTGCAAAAGGTAAAGCAATGTCATTGTATGTGACGGGGTACTCATTAGCTCTAGATAGCATGAAATACAAGAACATTAGTGAACAAGATTGTCATACACTTGGCTTAGAATGGTCACATATACTTAATATATATCGGTATACAAATGTACCTATGATTAACCCTTATGGCTAACGCAATTGATTGAGAGTTAGGCTGTAATCATCTGTTTGATTCCCTGGTTATACAGGTTGTGTTTTAACGAGTCATTCATTTACGACCAAAGTATTAGAACGTTCCATCGACCTGAACTTGGCAAGCTCGAACGCTTGCGTGTCCTCATGAACGTGTTTGGTAGCTCAGCCGACAGCGTTTCGTGTTCATGCTCAATAAAACAAAACAGTTGTCACTTTTATGCAACCATAGGTGAGCAATTGACATTTCTAAGCATTACTCGGGAATAAACTCTGACAAGAACAATTTTATAAAAGTGTTATGTGCCCTTGATATGTAACGTCTGTTTAGTGTTTATATCAACACAGCCTTTGTTGATCACGACGTACGGGACATACGAATACATATATTGTCTGAGGTTCAGTCGTTCGTACATTATCAACACTAACAAAAGACCGTAAATTGAAGATACTTGGTTTTTGTAAGTCTGCAACTTTCACAACAATGAGACACATACTAAACAAGATTAAGCAGTCTCGTGGGTCATTCAAACTGACACATTTCTCCCATCCCTGCAATTCAGATCACATTGTTTGAAATGGCCAAAACAGAATTGAATTTGAACCAATTATAGAATTACACTTTAAAACACTCATTGCCAAGAAAGACGGGTGTACCAGAGATATTATTTTTATGGATTTGTTTTGTCACTGTTCCTATTAGTGTCAACATTACGATAGGTGTGCCTTTCTGTATGTGTGTGTTCTCTTTTGTTCCTTTTGTGCTCGGCTGTCTCTGTTGAGTGCTTCTTTACCTATTCGACTTGTTGTTATTTTTTGTGTGGTTGCATCATATCACAGACTTGTCGTTCATTATTGCTAGTACAGTGCCGAAGTACGGGTGATAATATGGAAGGAAGTAAGAGATTAGAGAGGGTTACAAGGTAAAGTCTTTGTCATCAGGTGTACATTCGATAACCAGACACAACGCTAATTCTGTAAAAGGGATTCTGTCTATATAACATAAACATATTTATATGCACAGCTAAGCTGCACTTTAAGCTTCGTATCGCCCAGAGAAAATCATATCTAATTACATAGATACAGATGTTGTCCTCGGAAATTCGTCTAATTCTATCAACGGCTTCACTTCCTTTCACCACGGGAAATATTATGCCTCCAATATAGAACTTGAAATGCTCGGACAAAATATTTCAGTTGACTTATTACACAATAAAAAAAACCTTTCACAGTTTTGTATTAAAATGGTGTAAAACCATTGGTAATCTTTGGGGGATTCTTTTCATGCTTTAATGAATAATGTCGAAGATAAGTAGTTGTACAGCTATGATAATGTTGCAAGTGAAACTCGTGAATCTAACTGAGTATCAACTGGAAAGTTCGGTAGCAACTGCTGTTTCTGCGGAATGTTGCTTTCCCTGTCAGATTTAATAATACCTGTTTCAAGATGTGAACCTTTCGACAAATTCACGAAATCATAGTCCAAACGTAACATTATTAATTATTGTTCAATTTCGTGGGAATTTTACGACTTCATCTTGCCAATGAATGAAGCAATGTACTATTGATGCTCACCGCATCCACCATCATAGTATCCACCGAAATAAAGATGTACTCACATTCTTAACTTTCAGACTTCACGTAGAAACCCCATTAACCATTAAATGAAAGAAAGTCGGTATAATACATGCAGTCATTACAAACTGTTCGAAAATTTTGTGAGCAGATATCATGAAATATAAACATAAATATACCATATCAGGTCGGACTTGATAGATAATTTCCTCATGTAACGTACGGGTTATTTTGCAATGATGATACAGACTACACGCAATTATTGAGCATGTCAAAGTTATATCCATCAGTAGTGTGATCATCTTATACTATATTATGCTCATAATATTCTCTATATTCTCTATAATTGTTATCATACTGCATGTTGTTATCAGCAAAACTGTGAATTGCTGAGTACGAAGAAATCAATTTGTTATATCGATGTAAAGTTTCCATTCAACGTAGGGTGGTTTTCACATTAATATGTTGAAGTCTCTATCAGATGT
The DNA here is from genome assembly GCA_947247005.1 of Spisula solida. Taxonomy (NCBI): domain Eukaryota; kingdom Metazoa; phylum Mollusca; class Bivalvia; order Venerida; family Mactridae; genus Spisula; species Spisula solida. The sequence goes on from OX365956.1 coordinate 41,462,536, forward strand.
GCCTTAACTATATTGAGGTTCCTTGTTAAGGATGTTGGAGCGCTTAGGATTCCATCTTCAGAATTTGCTCATATTTTGCCAGAAAGTAAAGAAATACACAAAATATGATGAAAAAACACTAAGTCACGGAACTCGTTTTTCGGGTAATCAGCCCTGATTGAAGTGTGTATGAATTATTTTTATAATTCCATGGAAATTGGTAAATTGGTGGTGGTGTTCAAATTTGACATTTTTATTTGATGTCTGTGATCTAAATAATAAAATATTTTTCAATATAATTTGGGAACACATTATTATATATGATCAAGATACCTAAAATGGTATATTTAATTTTGGTCTAATATATATTGCTCTTTTACCCCACCCTCCTCATATTTAATGCAACAAAATAGCACCTAGGTAAAATCCTAATAACTTTTTTTCCCACCTTAAACTTTTTTTAATATTTTGTTTAATAAGTCTAGTGACATAGATCTTCAAAATTATGCAATAAAACATATTTGTCACCGAGGTATCTTTTTCGCAAATTTTGTTTTTATTTTAGTTAAATGTGGCTGAAATGCTGAGAAAATCAATAAAATGCTTAAAATAAAATTTATTGAACATGTAAATATCGCGAAAACACATCAACACACAACAAATAAACATTACCAAACACACCTGACTCCCAAAAAAGTCATTTGGCATAAATAGCAATATTTTATTTTTTTACCCCACCCACCTATTTTGCAATGTAATTTTTTTCTCGGAATGAAAACCGTCATTTCGATTATTATTTTCTAATTTTATTGCATAATACTTATCAAAACTGATCAATTTGATTTATTTTAGATTATTTTGACACATTTTTACATTTATAAGGCACATAACGTATTATCCAGCATCCTTAATGGAAATAGAGTTTGTATATTGAAAAAAATAGTAGGATGCTCCCGCATTTCGAAAATCTATATTAGTACTTGACTTGTCAAATTGCATGTGCATTCATATATTATTATATGCGAGCTTATCGTCACTTTTTCTGTTGAGTACTCCCTTCTTTGTTCGAGTTTTCATTATATTACGTGTATTTCAACACGAAATATCACAGCAAAGCAGTGCCCGTTATAGTAACCGTTTCGTAAATCAAAATTCACTCACCCGAGTCTGGGAAAGAGTTTTGAACACGTTTTCTGATAATGGAAGGTTCGTATTGAGTCGGTATAGAGTATCGTAAACGATTCCAACTGGCATGACATAGTCACTTTAAATATTATCTCATTTTTATAATGTAAAGTGAAAAGGTTTTGTTTTACGTAATTGATTTCGATGATTTGACGATGATAAATCAATCCCTTGATTTATATGGAAGTACTCCCGGTTTCTTTGACTATGTTTTAATGGAAAACGAATTGCGAGAACCAATTGTATTTTTCATGATCACGTGCAACATCTTTGATAAGAAGATATGAAGAAACAGTAAGTGACGAGCATGATACGTTATACCTTTATAATATTGTTTTATTCCATTAGCAAGAACACTTTTATATTATTCGCTTATTAGCGTTACATTGCCCGCCAGAAATATCTGATATAATTTTGTGGCATTATTGGATACTTGTCGGTACAAGTCAATAAGGTTACAAACATAGACAGGGGATATTATATTGAATATGAGAGATTCAATTACTGAGAGACAGTTTGTACTGTAAATGGAAGTCTTTATTCCAATGCTCATTATTGACGCCAGTTTTTCAAGGTTCGAGAAGGCAAATATACTGACAAATTATTTGAAAATGTTCATGGTTGAAGCAACACACACCTGTTTAAGTGATATGAAGGCACTAGAGAAATAGCTATGTTTTCCTGTGACAGGCGGCATAAGTACTGCAACATGTATTCCTTATTAATTGAGTTTCCATATTGTATTCAAAGAGTTACAAACTTGCTCATTTGCATGATAAAGTCGTTATTTGTATTTATTCCTTGGGAACAAATAGCCGTATCTCAACAAATACATTAATATTTGGTATTATCAACTCCATTGTTATACTTATAGACTTATTAACAATATTCGAATCACTACTGACTTCCTTCTTGGTACACACACTATAAGGTTTGAAGAAATGATTAATTAAAGAATGTTACTAACACGAAGTATCGTTTATCTTGGTATAAATAAATACAACTTGGCTTTATTTATCCAGAGTGTGGAACATTATTATTATATAAGACGTACTGTTAGTTATTAGTGGTAACATCGTTTTGCTCTGTATACTAGCCATTACTTAGACATCACAATCTAATTCACTTTCGTCTTAGACTAAAACAAAAACAATAACCATTAAATAATACGCACGATGTTCAGATTATAATCACATTGTAATAGTTTTATAATGTTTATGATCATATAACATGAAATATAAACATTAAGATGGTGGATTGTTATCTAGAATAGACGCAATATATAATTTCCTCATCAAACGATGTATTTTCTGCTATAATAAGACTACAAGGAGTTATTGAACATGTCGGATATATCCATCGATGGAATCAGTATGTTCAAATTATTAATTCAAACAATTTCTCACAAGAATTCTATTATGTACTCTAACCGTACTACATGTCATTATCAACACGATAAAAACTTGTGAATTACGTAGCAACACATTTATACTGCCAATGAGGAGTTTGCATTCGAAATACTTTTTTCCAGGATAATTCGCTTGGTATACCCACGGGTGTAATAAGAAACAAATGCAATATGCCAGATGTATTATTTATTGAAATGAATAGCCATATGTCCATATTTGAACCTATTGTGCATGATGTATGGAATATAGAAAACGTTACATATACTCGGGGAAACACGCTAGTGAAGATTTAACGTTTGGTTGATGTTACATGTTCCTCTAAAAGTGGTTGGGTTGTGTTACGTTGTTATACACAATATGTCCTAACAGATACTCGTCACGTAGTAAATTATTTCTCTATCTAAATAACCTTTCATTATATGAGGGACAAGAACGATAATTGTGTATACATAACAAATGCATGCAACAATAACTATGCAAAGGAAAATGTACTGAATGATACACCAACTACGTTTCTGAGTAGGAAAGCAAAAGGAACGACAATTTTGCGAAAGCCAATTAAACGTATTATGACCGTAATCATTGTTTGTAGTACATGATATTCATTTTGTATATAATAATGTCAGAAATAACAACTTAAGCCAGTAAAACAACGGAAGACTCAGGAGTAGAAAAACGAGTAAGAACAATACTGTTCGCACTAGAATGTGCAAATAACAATGAAGTATATGATTATCGGACAAGAATACGTTGATACGTATGCACTTATAGGACACTTTTAAGGTTAATTCCGTTGTTTAAAAATTACATATTTCAATGTAATTAATAACCAGAAAACCATTAATATGCTCGAAAGCGCAAATGCAATTTTTATGGCATTCCTGTAGCATTATCATGATTGGCTTCTCTCACGAGGAGTCTGGTTTTTTTATGTCACCTGTTACATGCGATTGTAGATTTAATTAATGTTTAAACTCCGCCGCACACATGATATCATATTGCTCTCAATAGAACGTAATAAGTCGAACAGTAGAGAAATAATTTATTTTTAACTGCGAAATCCTCTGTCAAAGAACGCGACTCATCACGTAACGTCTGAAAACATCTGCAGACCTAACATTAGAATAAACAGACTGTTCAAGTACAACCCTTCATTTTGTAAATATCAGATGCTAAAAAAGTGATGCCGACATTACAGCCAGCGTTATTAAGGGGTGAATGCATAACATTATAAAATGGTGAGGAAAGATTTGATAAACTGATGGAAAAGGGGAAATTAAACATTTTAGCAATAATACGACCTACAGCATCCTAACATTACCGTATTGATGGCTTAGGATTTGGTACTTTTTACACCATTCCAGATTCCTGTTACATACATATATCACGTATTGGAAACACTCGAGAATGACACTATGCAGAGGACGATTAGACACTTCCAATAAGTTATACATACTGAACATTTGGTCTGAATAAAAAAAATCTTCCTTACCTTATTCGTTGGGGTGTTGGTGCCACACGGCACGTTCTGGATTTATTTCCCATCATCTTAAAGTCTGATTTAATTCCATTGAATATTGATGAAATATACACACTCACTTATACAATGTTTACGAATGTCTTCGTCTATATGTCCAACACATCTACAGTGAGTTTAAATTTAAAAGAAGTTGCAATAAGCTCCTTTAAAACACACAACTTGCTATACAACGTTATAATTCGCCTATGTTACAACCAAATCTTTGTTTTTCAACAAAACGTTTGTTACAATGTTGAAAGTTTTAATACAACACAAGTGCTCCTTGGAACGTATAACGTCACAATACGTCAATTTAACAACCACACAGTTTGTTAAAACATTAAAAGGTATGGTAAATGACACTCAAATGCTCGTTTGAAGGCTAACGCTACAGAAAGTTGTTTGTACGCTGAACCTGCTAGAATTATTCAAATGATTTTGTTCCCTTACAGCACACAGTAACCTTTGTTGGAAAAGGACTACACACGTAGCCCTATCTGAACACTAATACTCTACTATTCAATCATGTGTCCGGTGTGATGTCTACCAATTTAAGTCATTTCCATCTGTAGGTCTTGCACAAATTACTTTGAGTGTCTACTTGTTCCTATCACTGCATTAGATATGACTGTCCTTTACTCCCCATGCAGAATTAGCTTTGCCTGTACCTAGAAGAGAAAATGGAGTTAATTATTGACGAAGTAATATAATACCCAAGTTGTATTAGGACTTCAAAAGATTGCAATCAATTTTCTGTCGAAAGCATTAACGTTTTACATAACTTGTCCATAATGCAATCAACACAATGCACTATTGGAGTCGCGTGTATGTAGGTCAGTGGTCCCGCCAAGGTCAAAAGTGGTTATTATATTAAACAAAGCTTCCAGAGCCGGGAACTATTTCTTTCTGATTCTCGACCAACAGAGTGATAATGTAATATTACTTAGATTTTAGTTTAGTTCGAGGCGCAAACTTTCACAATTGATTATTTAAATTACTCGTACACGTAGCCCGAAAGAAAGTTTTATTGTAGACGTGTAGTGTTTGTGGTATTATTATCTACGCCGAACAAAACTCATAGAAATTGAAAAAAACTAATTATAGTAACACTAACTGATTAAAAACGACGTTTGTTACACAAACTCTGAATTTTACGGACCCGTTTAATACAAGCACTGACCGAGATGTAGACCCACTAGTTCTTGACCCTATTTGTGCGTAGTTGCATGCCAAGTAGGTGCAAGCGCAGAGGAGACCCTAGGAAACCGACCTTTTAATTGATACACCCAAACAGAAGTGGTCTGATTCAAAATCATTTTGAGGGACAACCGACTTCAAATTCGTGGGTCCTCTCCGCTGAAGGTTCGAATTCCAAACTACAATATATGTGAAAAAATACATATGCATTAATTTTTAACTGACCTGAGGTGTGTATATAACCTTATGTAACCTGTTCGTTTGTTAAGTAGTCACTAGGTTAAATTACTATTAAACATGGTTAAATTACTATAATTTACCATTTTTCGATGGAAACACATGTATTAAACAACCATATTTGATTACTAGTATATCTTACGTAAGTGGCTGGTTCAGTCGGTTCAATGTTATATTAAACCTTGGAATAATGACGATACATGTATATACATGGTAAGGTAAAACATTTGACTCACTTATACAACAGGCGTCAACAATAGACGGGTCAGAAGAAGAATTCAGTACAGCGCACGGTGAGTAACATTTCGTTTAAGTGAACGTATTGATTGAAATGTACGGACGTGAATTTTGTTTTTGCAATTATACACCGAACAGAACATGCGAACTTTAACATTTTCATTCCGGAAATGAATTTGTCTTAAACTTCCATAGCGTTCTAATTATCAGGATTTCAACACACAAATTGGCACCAAAGGCGTAGTTCTTAGAATGTAATTAGACATTATTTGTTATCTTACTCTGACGTTTAATTACACTAAAGGTTTGCATTATATAGCAGTACATTTTGTTGCAATGTTTTTTGCATAAAACTAGGTGGTATGTTCAGTATAAATTTAAGTATAATGTCATTTGTAGGAACCCCAATGTATTTTTCGGTAACTTGGTCTTGGCACAAGCCTGAATAAAAAAGAGAGCTGTACCTGTACTATTTTTATGACTGTGGTATTTCGTAGTTCTCGAATTCGCAACCCTTTTTTCTTAGTGGTTCTGCTTACAGTGATTTCCATATTCCACTCAAACAACAGACCGGCGGATAAAGTTAAAACAAATGCAAGTTTCGATCAAATGAGCAAATAATGTTTGTATAAAACTTAAAACCAAGTTTCCTCGAAATTATCAAACCAAGTTTTACCATACAGTGTCATATGTACGACTAAATATCTAGATAGACGATGTACTTGTTAAACTAGAATATAGCTCAATTATGTAATGCAATACGTATAACCAGATAATTACACCTATACTATATAATAGAATAGGTCAGCTGTTTTATGTTTTATGTAATATAACCAGATAAGTATACCTATGAGAAAACAACGAGAATTCAGCGATATACAATAACAGTATGTTATAATAATTACAGTCTGAATCATATAAAATACACAGCTCAGACCCTTATCATAATAATTATTTACTTACGGTACCATGATTCTAGAACATTATTTAGACTGCTGCAATACATACAAGGAATAATGATACCGAATAGGTGCAAAAAGACGATAACCTACTCCGAGAGTAAGAGTCATCAGACAAACAGGAATCACAAAAACAAATCACATACCACAGTTAAAACCTGCAAACAAACCCCATCATAAACAGCACACATATTCCCTGAAAATACCAACTGACCATATCCCAGTCATTTTATTCCATGAATCACCAATTATGCACTGATCGTCAAGAACGAGAGATATACCATTTACTTATATAATGTCATGGTATGTTGAAACTATGTTATCGAACATGTAAATAACCTGTCCCCGAGGTTGACACTCTAGCATGCATACATTTGGATGGCACTCGAACAATCGAATTAAGAGTTTTGAAATTTTGGTATGTTCTTACTGAGTGAATGTTACAAAATAGCTGAGCACGCGTCTTGAAATATTGTCTGTAATTGACATATGTAATACGATTATATATTATCAAATATATTTGTAAAACGGCACGTAGTGAGAAAAATACGTTAAGAACACTATAGAGAGAAGCACAAATGATTTCATTCCCTGGATTGAAATTGAAACATAAATGAAATTAGTTTTATATAGAATTGTGAAATCAAGTATAATATATTTTACAAAAACAATAATGATAAAATGGGAAGAGGGAAAGCAACTATCAGGAGAAACAGTACAGAACTATAGGTATACAAATACTGTGTACAAAGAAGGGCACAAATAAACCGTACGAAAGTGCAGAAACATAAAAAAGAAAATTCCCAGATCAATAGCCACAAGACCAAAGATCTAGTAAACAATTAAAATTGAAACTGCACACCTATAAATTCTACATGCTTCTATTCAGGACTATAACATCACTTTTGAGGTACTCTTGTTCGTATGTAGTTGCGCTCGTAAGCATGTTTGTTTATTTTCTGGGTTTGGGATTATTATATATATTTGTTACAATCACGTGGTCATTTGAATTATTAAGAAAACAAACCAATGCAGTATCAACTCTCTTTTATTAGCCACCCTTATTTATAAGACTGTATATCTTAAGCAGTCAATACTATCAAATCACAATGAGAAATTGTACTAGTAAATTGTACTAGTATATTAAATTTACTTGTATTAGCCTTCATTCATCACCCGCAGTTTAAAGAATGTTTTAACTGACATCTTAAGACAGAGAAGAAACATCCAGATATCAATATATTCAAATATTAGGTAAATACTTATTGTATTGTAACTGGGAATCAATGCGTAAGTGAAAATGTGCAACGCCGTAATAGGTAAATTCATACAAACATGAATACAAACATATTCATATGCCCCAAGGTTGCTAAGACTTTGACAAAGAACATGACAACGTAAGTCGAACACTTGTGCGAAACCACGTACGTCAGTCCTTGTTTTGCATTCCGCACACAGAACACACATTCAAATCGCAATGGACTTCCAGGATCGATCGAACACGAACCTAAACCCCTATGGTGCATTAGTTAAAATAAAAAAATATGTATCGCTATATTTTTGTTTATGAAATATAGTATACATGTCGTTACGACTGTACCAAGCTATCCTCGATGGAAATAACATATTAATTGTACGAACTTACCAACTAGTAATTCAGTTCACAGTATCTAATTAATAAATTATTTAATAAATCAGCTGATTAATTATTCATATTTATAAAATTATGAACTTCTTGCAAGCTCAGTATATCAAATACAGCATTTGACAAATATTCAATCTAAAGTCGTTGAACAGATCAAAACACTTGACTCTTACCTATATCACAGGAATATATACAGTTAGTCCAAATACACGTATTCAGAACAGGTGTTCATACGCGCGTCATTCCACGTGTTTCAGGAAATAACAAACATATCAACTCCGCTTCATTCTCTACAAGAAGTCGGTAACTACAAACATTGTCCGAACATCATCGATATCTCTCCTACTCACTGTACACATCTCATTAACAAAGACAAATTCCAATATCTGTTCACGGCTTAGCATTGGTAAGACAGATATAGTGTCTTGTGCGTAATATTCCAAATTATCTTGGTGTACAGAATATTGTATTAGAGCACTAATTGAATTACTCTTTGCTTAAACACACTTTTTTAAACCACCAAGATCATGCTTGACCTATGCATTATATAAAATTATAATAACGCCTGAACTTTTTTATCGCTAACGCACGGTTCGTCGTATTGACCGTCTAATATAAATGTCACATTTCCACCCCGCAGCAATGTTCAGAATTTCCATAGTTGTCTTTGGCAGATTCGCCCCTTTTCTAGTCATATATGGAGCACAGTTCGTTGTCTATTTTATAGGTGTCTCTGCCTATTATTTGTCGAATGTTGTTTGTTAAAGGTTCCCGAATGATGTTATTTAACTATGTGCTATAATGCAGCGTTAAATGTAATTATAAGTACTTGATTGGCAACTGAGGTAATCATCAACCAGTATTTGCCGCACATAATTCAGCAAAACACCACGTTGCAAAGGTAGGTCGATCACACTATCTATTAACTCATAAAACCAACGACTTCAAATCCCTATTAGATAAACTATTAACAGGCGTTGTAAACTACCCTATTCGCCTATACAAACAACTTTGCATGAGTTTTGTACATACATTTTTTCGACTGGAAATTCTAAATCACGTGTCAAACAACACTCATTCAACATACTTGAACAAATATTTGTGTTTCCATCGATAAATGCGTCATCAGTCAAACGAAGGATAATAAAATAGAAACTCGACGTTGTGTTCCTCTCTTCCAAACAACAAACATACCGACATGCAATGCAACATGCTACGGTCATTGATTTTGAATGTATTGAAACACATCGTGTTTTTACATGTTCCTTGTTTTTATTCGATAATAGGTTGTTTGTTCTGTCTAAGATATCAAAGCATTAAAACCACATAATAATTTTATTTATGTCCTTCGTAATGTATTTCTGTCTATATCTCCTGAATAAACGCTTCCCGTGACGTTCAGTGACCTGTCCCATTAAACAAATCAATGATATGCCTCCACAGTGCAATTGAAATGGTAAGAACCTTTCTGTTGGAACTACTCGTACATAGAAATTAAAAAAAGCTTTGCTCTTAACTTTACCATATCACCTTCTTGTTTTCTAGCCTTTAATTTTATTCTTTGGGGAGGATTTATTCAATAAGAACAGTCTCCCATAATAATCAACGCACTGGGAGTTCTGTTAGGAGGCGATCTGGTTGCTGCTACGTATTAATACTCAAACGGACTTTACACATGTTTTTGTTTATTATTGTTAGTCTCGTTAAATGTCAAAATAGGCTTATGTGCCTTAATAAGCACGAGGTTTATCTAAATTATTGTAAAAAGGGGCATATTATTTGGCCTACATGTATTAAGTGCGTATATCAAAAGTGACACTAACATAATTCTACGTACGCTTATAAACTATGACAGCTGGATTCCGAATAAGCGAGACACGTCTATCGATAGTTAGTATATATCTCGGTCAGTGCAACGCTATATGATTACGTTACTGTCGTTGCAGTCGACAACTCCGTCTTTTTCAACAGCCAAATTAATCACCTTGCTCTTAGCAACATGGTCTCGAGAGTAGTAATTGTTATTCTATCAAAAGCAATTAATCAGTGTTGATTACATTTAGTCAAATTTAACAAAGTGTTTCCATATGTACTTCATTGTCTTCAAGGAGGTAGTTGATGTAATAAGTTCATATTACATGTCTGTACTTAAGAACTACGCTTCGTGTAGCACTATTAAAATGTTGTAAAAATAGATGTGCATTGATCCGTGCATTTTTATCATACGAAACTAATGCGATATAGCACAAGCGGAGTGATTGTCCGTAAAAATATCGATTTAACAAACAAATGTCGCTGATATAAGTAAAGCAGTATATATATTTGGAGAAAAATATGTTGACATTTTCTGCAACTGCTTGAATGCGGATACTGTTTTGCCGAACGGCGTTAAGTTGATACATTTGTAATAGGAAATAGGCAATGCTAACGCCTCCCAAAAATGATCAAGTGGTCTACAGCTCTGTTATGAAATTGTTTTCTATATTTATGTCTGTATGATGTGAATATTACTGGCCCTTTCAATATTTCGCCGTTTTAAGTGGAGATAAATCAATCCAGAGGCAATGCCATGATGACACTATATAAATCAATGTGTGTATTTTATCTTATTGCTGTAAAAGCATAAACTGTTCTGTTTTGTCCTAGAACAAATAAGATTGATAGAAAGTCTGATTGGATTAAATCAATAACAACAAAGCGCGTTTATCAATTTTTGTAATAATATAATGTGGTTAAGGGAGTAACAGTTCGTCTCAGATGTGGGACTGACTATTGGCTTTGTGTTTTTATCTATAGAATGCTATGGGTCACGATGTAATAACCGCATCGCCATGTGGAAACTACCCAGTCACATTGTCCTGATGCTGTTCCGGCCTGTCATGGGACTTCCATTTTGCACAGGTTTTAAAGTCAATGAGATATGACCAATAACAGTGTAAAAACTTTAATAAAGACGTGACAATGTGTTGACAACTAGTTCTGAGTAGCAACACTTCAAGTCGTCTCTGATGGTGTCCGTCAGGTTAGTACAATGTGTTATCGACAGCTACCTAAACCTTACAGAACCGGTTCTGTGTTTACTATAATTGTTTTATTCGTGACACAGATTCTAAGCATGGCCACCTTAGTATAAGCTGATATTTAGTTGTAGGAAAATTTGTTAGATCAACTTGTCGCCGCATTGACTGGTATACGGTTGATAAGGCGAAAAACCGAGAACTAAAAGTATAATACTGGGTGTCAATGTCGTCATCCAAGCAATATTCCTTCTCACATCAGTTAGCACTAATCTCTTCAAGAGCCATAACTAGGTCATACATCTAGTCCTCGCTAATCAACCATGGTTCCTAATTCACTGATACGTTCGGAACAATTCCACCACTAGATACATAAGTATCGGTAGCATCACCAATGTTTCCCGCCAAACATCAAGCTCCAGTATATACATATACCATGACATATTTATTAGAATTAACATCGACCAGTGGAAAAGTGTTGCTGTATCTACCTGGGTACATATGCCATAACTCTGTTTGTATAACTTATATGATTGCATTACCGCTCAACAGGTTGCCTGACTCTACATGTATGTTCCATATTATTTTCTATGACATGTTCAATTCACATAATAAGCTGTTGATATTTGTATATTTTGGTCTTATACGTCAAACTATTGTAGGCGTTTCACTGTCATCTGTTTTGGGGCGTACTGTGAACGTGGCCTTTCTAGTACTATGTATAGGAATATAAATATTTCATTTGGTATTATCTGCAAATGTGGCTTCGATATCCTGGTTGGTCAGGTTATGTGCTATTGGTACACCGGTATTGGCTACGGTCTTGTTCACACGATTGAAGTTAGTTTCTTGTGTGTGAAAGCTAGTTGTGCCGATAAACCATAGATTCCAGGAAACTAATAAGGTCAAATTGTCGCCCTATATGACTGAAAGATATTGAACCAACGGCTCTAAATCCATTTACGAGCAAACAAACCTAATTGAATGTATTGAATCAGATTTAAAACTACAATAACACATAAACATGGAACCAAATTAGTGTAAGTGTCATATAGCGTCTTTCATATGGTCAGATTAAAAGCGAACTACACGGACAAGAATTTACACACTCGCATGGTGTATTTATTCCACGTCTATGTATTTAACATGTTATTTTGAATTTGTTTTTTAATTTTGCGCGTATATTTCACAAGATTTAAGGCTAATGCGTTGAATACTTGTTTTAAATAAGCGAAGTCTACGATTTACTGGGACAACCCTCATAAATATTGTTTTAGATAGGTCTATAATGAAGTGCCTGTCATTTAATGTACAATTAGATTTGATTAATGGTGTGATATTTGTTCACACTCTGTAAAATCACAGGTTAATGTTGTGGACATACATAAATAATTGGTATAATAGATCATTTATATAGATCAATGAAGACCGTCAATAATTGCATATTGTTTCTGTCAACGCTGCCTAATTGTTAACAAATAAAAATAAACATATTTCAAATAGACACCTATTATAGTAAAGGACAGCTTCAGAAAAGTACTTTCTAATGATTTGCAATTACCAGTAATTAAATTAGTTTTATAATTCATATGCTTAGGAGAAATTAAGACACACAAATTACCCAAGTTTAAATAATAGGAAAGTTAATGAGTCCCCTAGTCGTTTATTGAATTTACTTTAAATACATTTTATGCAATACGAATCGAGCGTACATCGACAAACCAATTACACCTTACTAGAATATTAGTTGTTCGTCCTGACCACGTGTTAATATTTGATAAGGAGACCAGAACTTACACCTCGTGTCTAACTCTGGTGTGGGTGGCAAGGCGCTGTCGCCGTATCTGTGTGGCTTTGGATTGTCTGTGCGCTACATAAGTTATACTATTGTTTTATTTCAATAGCAAGAACACTTCTATATCATTCGCGTTACACCTTCCGCCGCGAAGCGCTAATACGATTCCGTACTTGTCTAAAGTTAATTATTTTGTTAAATAACATCTTTCAATGTAATTAATAACTTTGAAATATCACGCGTACCATCAATATGGCCGATATCGCACATGCAATTTTTATGGCATTCCTATAGCATTATTATGATTGTATTCTCTCACGAGGAGTCTGGCCTTTAATTAGACCTGTTACAGGCGATTGTATATTTCATTAATGTTAAAACTCCGATACACATATAATATTATTTATAATATTATTATTGTTTTCAATATTGAATGTAAAGAAAACGTGATAGTTATAACAGTAGAGAAAGGATTTATTATTAACTGCTGCGAAATCCATTCTCACAAGACAGCGCGATACATCACTTACACTTAGAAAGCCTCTGCAGACGTAATAATAACCGGAGACAGTGCAAATACAACCCTTCATTATGAAAAACGGAGATGCCAGGAAATGGTCATGTCGGCAATACAGCATTTTGAAATGGGAAATGCATGGCAATCTAAAATAGCGGGATTTGACCATTTTAACCAAGAATTTACCCTTCAGCCATAAAGCCGTAGGTCGAGCTTTGGGTTTTGTGATATTTCAGGGAAGAAATGGTCACCATATGACACCCCTGATACATTTAGTGCTAAAAGAATATGACTGGTTCTTAACAAAACTCCTTGTCACACTAGGTTTGGCTCCATCTACAATATAGCACCATTTATTGTTTATTCATGCAGGATGTATACATATAGACTGATAGGAAGTTGTTGGCTTCATGGAGTGATTATAAGACCAATCAGTTTGTGTACAAATTATTTTTTCTGAATTCCCATAAGAAAAAGTAATCCTTAATTGAATATCGATATTGTTGTGATACTGGCGGATATAAAAATGTTTCACACAGTGCCTACTTCATGTACTTACATTTCTTAGATAATAATTATAAAGTTCACTGCAATCATAATTTACTTTGAACCTATATTCAATCGACCCGTTTGGTATATTGGCTTATAGAGCGCCCGCTTCATAAACGGAACGTTTAGGATTCGATTCGAGACCATGGTCTAGTGTCAGGATATTGTAATTGTAGACAATTGTAGTCAATGTATGACTCAAAGTCTGTCACTGGGGCTAAAAAGAAAACAATTACATGTAGACGTCTGCGAATATACTTAAGTATAGTCCGCCCAGGATAATATGATATTTACAAACATGAATCGGTTTGGTCAATTGTTGCAATATTGGTTTACAAATCACTTTAATTAACAGATAAGGTCAGTATTGTACTCAACACATCACTGATAATTCGTGCATATAATTTTAATCCACCTTTTTTGTGGAGTGTACCATATGTTTCCGACTTTCACATTATTTTGGACGCACTATAGTTAGGTGATAATCGGTCATTGTTTAAAGAAACCATAATGTATTTTTAAATTTAATCCTGTCCATTATATAAAGGTGTGTCCGTAGATCTATTCGTTCATTCCTAGTCTTTTAGACACTTACGAAATAGCCAAGTTAAGTTGGCGCCAGCTGAAGTGCCTCAACAATACTTTAAATCATCTTAAAGTAGAAACGTTCTGGGTTACGCTAAAATGTTTACAAGGCCTGCAGATAGCTTTGTTATAATACAAGCATTAAAGAAACTTCAAATCGACTGCCATTTCTGGTGCTACAGACAACATGTCGTACTCTCAAGGCTAACATACAAGGCAACTCCTATACATTATGCAAATAATTGTCGTTATACCCATCAGAGGAATTGAACGACCCCCACTACAATGGTTCTAACTTCACATTACAAATACTAAAACAAGCAAGACATTTATATGTTAATCATATTTATCTTTACAATCAGATTTGTCTGATAGTGATTGTGTCTCGTCTCTCGCTTAGAATTAATCCGTTTCTTGAATACATGTACATTATAGTTTGATCTGTATTAACCCAGCTTTGTACCTGACAGAACAACGGCGCCAAGGTTGTCATAAATATATCAAACTCGATGAGTATTGTAACCCGGTCAATCGAGCGAACAACCGAATTGGGTCCATTCTATATTGAGGCTGTCAAGTCAGCGCATATGATATAGTGTCAAAGGCTAGGTTCATTTCATGTACATTATTATGAGGCTGTTAGTTGTTTTTGCAACGGAGTCGTTTAAAATGATAACCCTACTAGTATATCTTCCATGCTCGAAAATGTAAGAAAGAGCGCATAATTATATTGTAACCACCCATTACATCCTGTATCATTTCTCGTGGTGCTATGAATGCTTTGTTCTTCTATTATCAATGCAGGAAAATGCCACTACTAACAGCCTAATTACCCATGAAACAGTTTACATAACTAAAATACCAATAAGTCATAGAAAACCACGTGCTACTTGTTTAAAAGGAAACGCATGAAAATTACGCAAACATACAACACATTGGTGTGTTTGTTTCATGCATTGATTTATTCTGCTGTCATTTCTCTGTTCTAATAACATTTCCATCGACAAATATACCGAATGCAAGTATATACAGCACATAGCGACTGCCTGTCTGATTCCGAGAACTAAAGCACGTGTCATGATTTCATAAGTTGCATAACGGATTGTATGGGTGTATAACATTTATTAAACCGACATATTGAGGGATACCGTCTAATACTAGAATGTGTGCAACAAACTGTAATACAAACACTGTCACAAAACCTTTCGTATGTACAGTTTTTATGATGTACAAGTATGTTTGAATGTTTTCATGGGTCAATGTTTTAATTCGTAAGGCAGTAGATGTTAAATTCAGAAGAGTACTCAAGTTCATAAATTTAAAGTATAATTGACATATTCCTGAGGGTCATGGGTTCAAACCCTACTGGAACAGAATTAATGTCGGATAATGTATGTTTTATCAGATATAGCAGAATTCCATTTATGAGCTTACCGACTATCGAACAGATTATATTCCCTGATAGTGCCCATAGTACAAGCTTATACTAAATTGTCTTTAAATGTTGACTTAGTTGTATACGTAATTACTGTAGCACATTGAAAAGCCAAAGCCACACATGTTATTTCTAGGTGTAGCGCCTATCCCAGACATAGAACGAACCATCCATTTCCTCCCAAAATAAATTTATCCAGCAAGCCTATATACTCATCCCGCAATGCATGGCACACCATGGAATTTTAATTTCGTGCTTAATTAACAATAAATGGAGGTAATTGTGAATGATAACTACACTGAAGTACGGGGCGTTGTCATTATCCATCAGCAATATTATGGTCATACCACATTGTACAGGGGTATTGTAGCATCCATTTTTAGTATACGAAGCCAATATGTAATATTTTAAACACAATCACATTGAGGCCCTCGTGGAAGATTTTGGAAACCAAATGTGTATCCTCGTTTAAATAAAGTCTTTACTTACTTACTTACAGGGTGACAACTAATATATGTCCGGATAACAGAATGTAATATGATCAAAATAGTTAACGATATTATGCTTATCAATGCATATTCATTAAGAGCACATGTGCTAATTTTGTTTTTACGTATTTAGTTCCAATATGTATCACTTAAATTGGCTGAAGTAGGTGTTTAACATGACACCTCTTATTTTTGCAAAAACTGAAAGCGACGCCAAAATCAACTCTTCGCATTTCTCGACGAATGGAGGATTTCAATAATTATGTCATTAATTTGTGGTTTGTTGACTAGTACATGTTTTAACTCTTCCCTTAACATTTTCCATTAAAAACAATCCAGTGGGCTCAAGTATGGCGATTGAGGGGGGCTATGGGTGGGTGGTTTTCAGTGAAATAAACCGATCTTCAAATGTTTCCTTAAATTATCGAGAAATATTCTGATGGAGCAGCCTCATCCAGTCAAAACCTACATTAATATTTGTCAAGGAGTCACATCTATTTGACATATATTTGTAACATCCTCCATAACAATACAACATGTCTGCATGTTTTTTCCACTACATGTAATTTATTTGGTGCGCTTGCTAAATTTTCTTATCTGTACTGACATTTCGGGTAAAATGTCTAAATACTTCCGCTGATTCATAATTGCAACAGGAATCTTCTGATTTGCTTGGTAGAATGTATATTAGCATCTAGATACATTTTGATAACCTTCTTCTTATCAATGAAAGCAAATTTCCAAACTAAATAGTACAGCTTGATAACTTTTGACGCGTCAGCCATTTTCATATTCTATGGAATGTATGACGTCACTAATGACACCATGAATGTGACCATGGCATCACATGGAGGAAGGCACTAATGGAGTACAACTTTTCAATTGTTTATGTTTTAAAAAAGACCAAAATCAGCCCTCTATTACAAACATGGACAAAGTTATTAAATTATGTTATTAATTGTCACCCTGTACATGTGTTGACAACAATTTCTGATACTGCCAATAAATGATGTATGTAATTCAAAAGGGAATCATATCTTTGGCAACATGGAATATAATAGAACATTTTAATAAGAAAGCATTAGGTGTTCATTTCTAAAAGACATACTAAATCCTAGATAATACACTGTCTGTATTTACAATAGAACTGGTCAATACTGTTGCTTGCTTATTTGAAGTTCTTTTATTGTCAACTCTTTTTAATTCACGGCGTGTTCTACGTGAATTTTGTTGATGGATTCGATCGTGAAAAAACAATTCGAACGATTAATTAAGTTCCTTTCTCTATTTTACTAGTATTTTATTTTTTAAAATGTCACTTTAATATGAACCCTTATACTGGAAAAGCTTAACGATATACAGGCTGTCCCAAAAAAACGGGGACCTACCTACCTACCCCAAAGAAGCACAATATAAATAATATGAACTAATGCACAGCATATTTTTAGCGGACTATGTCAGTTGTCCTACATTATTTGTAACATGCTTATCTAGTACTGGATTTTTTGGTGATGCATAACTTCACAAAAAATTGTTTGGTTACGAAGTTACGAATCTGGAGCAAGCCGTTTCCAAAAGGCGCTACCGAGCGCTTTCCTACGTCTATGCAACCTATCGAAGCGGTTCGTTGCACAAGAATGCGCTCGATAGCGGTTGGATACGAAATATTGGGTACAAAGTAACGAAAGACGATACAAACCTGCTATCGTTTGTCAGTCCGAATGAACATTTGTCAGCCCGTTCAAAATGAAAATATATCTGTCTGTGGATAATACACGTTTTTCAATTTGTTTAATTCTAGGTCTACTTAATTCAGGGGTAACTAATTTAAAAATGAATAATTAGATATAAACACAGAAAACAACTGATTTCAAATAGGCCTTATTTTATATTTTACCCTTTTTTAATGGGTTGCATGAGCATACCAGATAGGACTTTTGTTCAAAAGAAAAGGCTATTTTCATTTCAATTAATCATATTATGATTAAATATCAAACATCTTTAATCTTAATCACCTTTTTTTTGTTAAATAACCCTGCATATCGTCACAACATAAAAGAGATTTAGACGGAAAATTACGGGTTTTATTGTATCCAATAACGACAACAACAACATGTAATTAGTTTTCGCGACCTTTATCCAGCGAATATTTTTTGACAATTTTGGAGGGATTTTTTATTACATCTCGGCGAGGAATTACGAAAATGCATTTGTTTTACTTTCTTTACAATAACCTACAAATACGATGTGGATTATCACCGTCCGGTCCAGATACGTAAATACCCGAAACGGACTTTAATTAATTGTATTGCAAACTTTGCGATGGGAAATAACCGAAACATGTGTCTTTTTTATTAGATTTTCTTAAGATTAGTTGATATTTCGCGCATATGAACGATTCCCGCTCGACTTACTTCGTTATCTCAGAGTAATCATGTGTCTCATAACAGTTTGTAGCATCGTTTATGCACTGAAAATATTAAAATTTCCTTCCGAAGCGGGCAAAAAAATGGCTGCATTTTTTGTGTCCAAACATTTAGGAAATAGCCCTCCCCATATAAAAGATTGGTTGCACAGCAACCATGGAAGACTGATTTTATTATCTTTTCTTTTCTAGACAGGGGCCTACGCTAGTTTTTGGAATATTTTTAAACATCATTAAAAAATAAAAGAACATTTTTGAGCTGCCGAATATCGCATTTTAAATTTTTATGTTATTCTATTGGCAGCCATTTTCTAATATCTTTGCTTCAGTGCGGGATTTTAACAAATTTTTAGATCCATAAACCGGATCTTATCTGTTGGGCTTCGCCCAACGTATAGTCCGCTATTAATTTATTATTATTGAGAACAATCACCAATACAGCTTAGTAAGAGGCAAAATGTGAGGATATGTTCTCAAGAAAGTACTGACATTTGACCTTATACCTAAGGGCAAGTGGCCTAGATATAGATAGGACATGATCCCAAAAGTGAATCTGTTGGCCATACATGATGAACAATAGTGTATGCAGATCCATTATCGTTGACTATTGGACACCTTGGATGTCATTTGGGTCGGAATGTGATTCTTCTCTATGAATACTCTGAATGTCCTTGTTCACTGTATACTAATAAACAGAAACACGTGCTTACAAACATGGGAGGTAACTCTGGGTATTGAACTAAATAATCAGAATTATGATGTTAGTATTTTGAACTGTGTTTATCCCTTAATGTTATGTCATATTGACAATGTATTATTGGTAAAAGAGAAAAAAGTTACGAATGTTTAACCTAGGTCCCCGGTTTTTGCGACACCCTGTATAGTACTTAGAATTAGACATTATCCTCATCCGTCTATAAGCATCATTTAACAGCTGATTTCTTGTCTATATGTATAACTCCGGCTACATGTGTTCATAAGCGGGTAGTTTCACAAAGACGCTCGATGAATGAAACAAACACAAATCGTAAGGACCGAAATTTATACGCCTTGTAAAACTTCGTGCATGAAAGTAAGGATCAAGTCAATATCTCCTTACTATAACACTGTATTTAACCACGTGGACAGTAGATATGAACTCTAGGTACATCTTTTAAAGTAAATTGTATCAAATCAATATCTCCTTTCCGTTTCTGCTCATCCTAGATTTGTACTGAAACCGTATTATTAGCAGTCTGATGATAGATGACTTTCCTATAATTAATCAGCTTTTTAGACCTAACCGGAAATTAATCTTTCGGATCCGAATAAATTCGTGACACGTAGGACGAAACAAGAAGAAACAATACGTTTGAATAAAATGACTTCATTGCAATTTAACTTGATTCAATTGATCGTTTGGACAATTTAATTGTTACGTCTGTAAAATATGTCTGAGAACAACTATACATTCTGTAGCACGATTATAGACATAGTCATGCATTACAATTGACCAATGGCAAGAAGGAATAGGAACTAGTTAAATGAGGATTCCGACTAACACGTGACTATCTTGAACGAGATGATTTTCAACTACAATGTGGAATGCAAATACATGTCGTTGGAAGTATACCAAGTCCGAAAAGTCACACTTTTCCTTGCATTTTAATGTTTTACCCCAAAAATATGTCCTTTTGCATTAAGGCCAGCTCTAAAAGTTTGCAGAATTCAATTGCATCTCAATTACTACATACAAGTATGACTTATTATAAAATATAATTAAAAATCATATTATAGTTCAACGATTCCAAAAATTCGCAGTTTCGTTTATATTTTGTAACGTTTTACCTCAATTTTCTCAAAACGCTCAAATGGTGACAAAATGTCACTAGTCAGAAATTCCATTCAAAAGGTCTTGTCTACTGAAATCAACAAAGATAAAAACTTTATTCTCCAGTGCAAGGTATATCTGGGTTTGGGGCCGGACTAGTTTGGTATACCTGGCCAAAACTACATTTGTATTTCATATATTTAACAAGACCATTTATTTTCTCGTTCCTCCAACGAGACTAATTCGTTCTTTAATTTACAATCCTGTGATGAGATTTAGAGATACATTAAGTATATTTAAAAAAGGAACAAACTCGCAACGTATGTGCTTCAGGAAGACAGGTAAATAATTCGTGTTATATATATGCCATTATTTACCATCTCGCAACAGTGTATTTTTTTAGTATCATGATTAGCGCCTTCAGATTATTAAAATGTTATCACATATTTGATGTCTCTGGAGTGTACTAAAGACTATTATTAAAGTCGCTACTTATTTATGATAATATACTACACTTAACTAGTGCAATAAGCTTTGTAACGATGTCATTGAAGTATAAGCCACGTCGTCAATTTGGTACGTACTCGTATAGTAATAGTAAAAGAAAGTAGCTTTCAGACGTTTTTGCCGGTAAAACCAACATGTAAGAAAAAGTACATGGCATTTGTGACTTTACAAGTTAAGTTAAAAATAGCATTTGGTCCCGCATTCGAAACAATGATTCTTAAATGGGACCGAATTTAGTCAGGGAAAAGTGACATTTTTCATTCATTTAAGCATTAGTATACACGAGAAGACAGTGTTAATCGACCTATTGTTACACCTACACTGAACAGATTTTAAAATATGAGGTGTCAATTTTAAAAAAGTCATTGATACAAGAAATATATAGCACCACTTGCATTCCAATTTGTACAATGCTCGTACGTAGTTCGACAAGATGGTTCAATTCTATAGACAAATGCATGGGTTGAATCAATTTCGGGTGATAGATTGTTCTAAGAGATTTATAAGTAGCAGTTACGTCATTCTAATTATCTGGTCGATTAGACAATGCTATAGTCACGTGACATAATTAATGTGTAAATGATTTTATTCTGCTTCCCTTGAAATTAGTGTGATTGCGGTTATTATAGGATATTCATGTATTATGCATGGTATGTATTGATTGTGTAGGTTGTGAGTTAGTCATGAATAGGTGTGCAATTCACTGGAAACCGCTGATGAATTGCAAAAAGTAGAGCCTGTATGTGACTAGGTACTCATTATCTCTAGATAGCATGATATACGAGAACATTAGTGAAATTATCATACGCTTAGAATGGTCACAGATACTTAACATATATCTGTCCACCAAAGATTAACCCTCCTGGCTAACGCAGTTGATTGAGAGTTAGGCTGTTGTCATCTGGAAGCTCCAAGTTTGATTCACTGGTTACGCATGTTCTGTTCTAACGAGTTAATTGTTTACGACCAAAGTATTAGAACGTACCATCGACCTGAACTTGGCAAGCTCGAACAGGTGCGTGTTCATACGAAAGTGTTTCCGTGTTTAGCCGACAGCGTTGCGTGTTCATGCTCAATACAACAAAACAGTTGTCACTTTTATGCAGCCATAGGTGAGCAATTGACATTTATAAGCATTACTCGGGAATAAATTCTGACAAGAACAATTTTATAAAAGTGTTCTTTGCCCTTGAAATGTAACGTCTGTTTAGTGTTTATATCAACACAGGGTTTGTTGATAAAGACGTACGAGACATACAAAGACATACATCGTCTGTAGTTCGGTCATTCGTACATTATCAACACCAACAAAAACCGTAAATTGAAGTAACTTGTTGTCTGGTAGTCTGCAACTTTCACAACAATGAGATACACGTAATTAACAAGACTTAGCTGTCTGTTGTGCAATTCAAACTGGCACATTTCTCCCATCCCTGCAACACTCAAACACACAGTACCCGTTCTCACAAATGCTTATTTACCTGTTTGACGTGTTGTTAGTTTTTTGTGTCGTAGCATAATATCACCGAATTATCGTTAATTATTGTTGGTACAGTGCTGAAGTACGGGTGTTTTATAAGGCAGGAAATTAGAGATTGGAGAGAGTGTTCGAAGGTAAAACTTTTATCATCAGGCGTACATGCGATAACCAGACACAACGCTAATTCTGTAACAGGGATTCTGTCTATATAACACATACATATTTATAGACACAGCTAAGCTGCCCTATAAGCTTCGAATCGCCCAGAGCAAATCATATCTAATTACAAAGATACAGATGTTGTCCTCGGAAATGCGTCCAGACAAATTACAATGGCTTCATTTCCTTTCACCAAGGGAAATATTTTTATCCAATATAGAACTGGAAATCGTCGGACAAAATATTTTAGTAACCTTATTGCGCAATAAAACCTCACCATTTCACTTTTTTATTTTATATTCTTTGCACTCAATTTTCCCCTCGGGATGATTATTTTCAACTTTTGACGATTTATTAACCATCTCGAGGATAAGAAACTACACAGCGAAGCATCTGACGTTGCAAGTAAAACTTAAGAATCTAAGTGAGTACCAGCTGAAACAAAAAGAAAGTCTTGTGGAAACATTACACCCATCTATATTTCTTCTCTTCGAATAAAGGTACGACTTCAATGTTAGTATTTGTTGCTTGTTATTGTAATTTGTGTTTTGTGTGTGGTGTGTCTTGGACCCTTTCGTACTTTGGGTCTTTTTGCTCTGCTGTTTCCGCGAATGCTGCTTTCCCTGTCTGATTTCATTAATATCTATTTCAGGATTTGACTCTTCCGATTTCACAAATTCACGAAATCTTCAATTTCACAAACGCACGATATCACGATTCAAACTTTCCATATTAACTATTGTTATGAATTTACGATTTCGGAATCGTGGTAATTCTTACAAAGCTCACCATATTTTTCCAAAATTTAGATGTACTCGCATACAACATTTTAGCCATTCACGAAATAAAAACCCATTAAAACATTAAATGATACAAACACTGTACAGATTAAATGTAATCACTACAAACCATTCGAACATTTTGTGAGTAGATAATATGAAATATTAACATTAATACTGGTATTGCTATCCAGGACGGACATGATCTATAATTTCCTCAAGACACACTCGTTTATGTGCATTCATGATAAAGACTAAACAAAATACAAAATTACTGAACAAATTGATATACGACGGTTATATTATCATCTTCTTCTATAATAATTCTCATAATATATCTATAATCTATATTGCAATCAATCTGTACTGCATGTTGTTATCAGCCAAACTGTGAATTGCTGTGTACGAAGAAATATATTTATTATATCGACGTGTAGTTTGCATTCAACGTATTCTTGTTTTCAAAATCATCTATGGAAGTGTCTATCAGGTATACCTTAAGTATATTTAGGTTCCTCGTCAATGAATAATGACTGATATGTTTGTACATTGAAGTGATAGTACGATGGTCATACAATTTGTTCACCTATATTAGTTATTTGAGATTTGTCAAATTGCTTATGTATGCATATTCTAGTATCAATATATTCGAACTCATTGTCACTTTGTTCCATGTGTGATAAGAAGATATGGGGTGGTATTCAATATTGATCTTACTTGATTTAAGAAGGACAACCAATCAGATCACACCATATTAAACTCTTGGTCAGTAACAGGCGATATGACTGATTATCCTTATTCTCCGATTAATTGAGATCATTATTGAATACCACCCCTGAACAAACGCCAAGTGACTGATATGTTATACCTTTAATTTTTTTATTCCAATAGCAAAAACACTTTTATATAATTCGCTTATTAGCGTTACAGACATCTCTGATATAATTTCGTAGCATTATTTGATACTTGTCTGTACAAGTCAATAAGTTACATCATAGACATAGGATATAACATTGGATATGAGAGATTCAATTACTGAGAGACAGTTTGTTCCGTAAATGGAAGTCTTTATTTCGAAGCTCATTACTGACGCCAGTTTCGGTAAGATTCTCTGTCATTTTAGAAGAAAATATAATTATATTGACAAATTATCCGAACATGTTCATGTTTGTAGCAACATATGAAGTCGTTGTTTAAGTGCTATGAAGGCATTATATGACAAGCCATGCAATGCGGTCTTAGAACGACACAATGCACTTTTTATATTCTTAGTCTTATAGCATTTTAACGACTTGTATTCTAAGAGTTACACACATGTTTCTTTGTATGATAAAGTCGTTCTTGGTATTACATTAGTGATGTTATTCTACGTATCACCAGATCTTCTCAGGGAACAAATAGCTTTACCTCAACAACTACGTTATTGTTATTCTCAACTCCTTTGTTATACTTCTGTTTGACTTATTAATAATCTTCCAATCACTACTGACATTCTTCTTGAAACAACCAACTATAAAGTGTGAAGAAATGAATAATTAAATAATGTTACTTACACGAAATATCGTTGATCTTGGTCTAAATTAATGCAACTTGACTTTATTTATCCAATATATCAAGAGTGTGAAACATGATTATATACACGTTTTGTAGATATGAGCGGTAACATTATTATTATTATTATTTTAGACTAAAACAAGAACAATTAAATGTTACATACCATGCTCAGCTTATAATCACATGATAATAGTTATATAATGTTTATGTGCAGATAACATGAAATACGTATAAACATTAAGATGGTGAATTGTTATCTAGAATAGACACACTATATAATTTCCCCATGAAACGATGTATTTTTCGATATAATAAGACTACAAGGAATTATTGAACATGTCGGATATATCCATCGATGGTATCATTATCTTCACATTATTAATTCAAACAATTTCTCACAAGAATTCTATAATATTCTCTAACCGTACTACATGCTATTATCAACACGATCATAACTTGTGAATTACGTAGACATACATTTTTATTCCCAATTAGGAGTTTGCATTTGACACACTTTTTCCAGGATAATTCGCTCGGTTTACCCTTAGGTGTAATAAGCAACAAATGCAATACGTCAGATGGATTATTTATTGAAATAAATAGCTGGATGCTCGTATTTCCATAGTTGAACCTATTGCTCGTGATGTATGGAATATAGACAACGCTACAAACTCGGTGTAACACGATATTGAAAATTGGAAGTTCGGTTGGATGGAAAAATTAAGAACGATTATTCTATGAGTAAAACAAATCTATTGAGCAATAACTATGCAAAGGAAGGTGTAAAAAAAAAACATCTCGAACAACGACTTGTTTTGGCTGGGGCATTCAGCTGGGGCAGTTTACGTATGGAAACTAGGTCTTCCGGATAGGGTTTTAATTTTATTATTGCTGAAACTAGGTCATATAGCTGTGCAACTATGCATTTCTACGTTTTAATACTGTTACTTAACATTTAGGGCTTAAGACAGCTAAAACTATGCATTCCGCCTTTTGTTTGCAGAAACTTTTCTATTCGGCTTTTTAACAGCTGTAACTAGGGCTGATTAATTTTCTTAGTTTGTAGTATGTTGGGCACTTCTTCGTTTAAGAATTTATGGCAACTAAAACAAGGCATTATAGTATTTTTGCTTTGGAAACTGTGTCATTCAGCTAGGACATTCAGTCTTTTTGTTGCTGAAACTAATAATTTATTATACTTTTTGACAGCTTGGACCTGGACGGATCTTTGCTTGTTTAGGTGGGCATTGTGCCTTGTATGTGTTTTATGTTTTCTGAGCTCGGTTGGTTCAGTTGGGCATTGTGCTTTGTGTGTTTTTAATGTTGTCTGTGCACGGCTGGTTAATTTGAGTGCTGCCGTCCCTGTCTGACTTAATATAATCTTTTTGAAAGGGTAGCGAACGAAAACAATGGGTAGAGGAATGCAACGAACGATTCGTCTTCACAGGAGATTGTTACGAAAAATGTCGAGGAAAAGGTCATTTTGACTGGGGCCATATTGTCTTAGAGCTAGATATTTTCCTCGCATTCACACTTTATCTACTATCTGATTCGTTGGCAATATTCGTACCCTATTAGTTTTTTTTAAAATACTGTTCGCACTAGAATGTTTATGATTATCAGACAATAATACGTTGATACTTCAGCACCAACAGGAGTCGGTACATTTTTCTAAATTTTAGTTAATTCCGTTGTTCAATAACATCTTTCAATGTAATTAATAACTAGGTAATATCGTACCATCATTATACCCGATAGCGCACATGCAATTGTTATAGCATTCCTGTGGCAGTATCATGATTGTGTTCTCTCACGAGGAGTCTGGCTTTTTCAATTAGACCTGTTACAGGCGATTGTAGATTTAATGGAGGATTAAACTCCGATGCACACATAATATCATTAATGTTCTTAATATTGATTGTAAATAGAACGTAATAAATCTAACTGTACCGAAAGGATTAGCTTTAACTATGTAATCCACTCTCACAAGATAGCGCGACACATCACATTCCCTCAGAAACATCTGCAGACCTAACATTACAATCAACAGAGACTGTTCAAATACAACCCTTTATCATCAAAAACTGGCATTAAAATTACCGTACGGATGGTTTAGGCTTTGGTACTTTTTGCACCGTTTAAACATCCCTGTTCAATACCTATTCCACATTTGTACACACATTTGAGAACAACACTATACAGTGGACGATTAGACACTTCCAATAAGTTATACATACTGATCACGTGGTCTGAATAAAATAAATCTTCCTTACCTTATTTGCCGGGGTGTTGGTGCCGCACGACACGTTCTGAATTTGTTTTTATCATCTTAAAGTCTGATTTAGTTCAATTAAATAGCGAAGAAAATTACACACTCAATATTACAATGTTTACGAATGGACACAGTTAATTTGTATGAAATGGCCTACACATGTAGGTCCTATCCGGATACCAGTCTCTCCACTATTTATTCGAGTGTCCGGTGTGATGTCACCAATTTAAATCATTCATATCAGTATGTTTTGCACAAATTACTTCCAATTTCTACTTGTTCTTATTCCTGCACTAGATACGACTGCCCTTTACTTTCCATGCAGAATTAGCTTCGTCTGTACCTAGAAGGGAAAATGGAGTTAATTATTGACGAAGTAATATACTATCTATGTTGTATTTGGACATCAAGATATTGCAATCAATTTTCTGTCGCAAGCATTCACGTTTTACATAACTTGTCCATAATGTAATCAACGCAATGCAGTATAGTATTGGAATCGCATGTGTAGGTCAGTGGGCCCGCCAAGGTCATAACTTGTCGTCACAAATTCACTTGATTTATAATGGACAAAGCTTCCAGAGCTGGGAACCATGCCTTTCTTCTTTTCTGGTTCTCGACCAAAAGTTAGTTAATGTCATATTAATACTTAGTAAGATTTTATTGTCCTGCGTGGTGCAAAATTTCATAATTGATGATTTTCCTAAAATAAGTACTAGTACACGTAGCCCGAGAGAAAGTTTTGTTGTAGACAGAGTGCTTGTGACGTTTATTATCTACGCCGAACAAAATTCATAGGCATGGATAAATCTAAAATTAGTAGCATGTACTGATTGAAAACTCTGTTTCTTACACATACTTAAACTCTGGTATCAAGTTAGAAAATAATGTTCATTTGCATATGAGTTGAGATTGTATAGACCATCAGTTTTGTAAAATAAAAAAATATAGGTCACCAGTCTTTTTGATAGAGCTATTCAACAAAGAATACTTTTTGCATTAATTAACCTAATTTGCGTATTGGAATGAAATAGTATTTAGAAAAATATTTTAATAGTGTAGCTATTTCATTTTACTATGCACTACAAGTTTTATATAAGCATATGTTTTTGAACAATTATAGTGACTTATTGCGCACCTATATGCATTCAAATTGTACCGTTCACCATCAACTATTTTATACATTTAAAAATGATAAAGTTAAACTTATAACAAGAGCTGTCCACGAACAACGCGCTCCACTATATTATTCTCAGGCCATGCTACGATAATATATAATATTTATATAATTATTATTCAAAACAAAATTATCATGGCTTCAACATTACCATCTTCTGTGTAGAGGTTGATGCTTCTAAGTCGAACAGGGTAGGTAATTTGAACAAATTTCTTGTCAGAGTGACCTACCCCTGTGTAGTATGCAAAGTATCAAATCAATATGTCAATGCACTTTGAAGATATAAGTGGTTAAAAAACGTTTACCTAACATTTGCATTTCTAAGTACAAAAGGGGCTTAGTTTCAACAAAATGCTTGACAAAGTTACCTACTGGGGTCATGATGTTGAACAAGTATGTATGTATTAAAGCAATATGTCAATGCACTTTGAAGTTATTGGAAGTTGAAAAACTAACTTGTACCTAAACTTCAACATTTGCACTAAGTTGAAAAGGGGGTATAATTTCAACAAAATGCCTCATAGAATTACCTACGCATGCATATGGGTTGGGGTCATGTGTAGATCTTGGGGGTCATGAAGATGAACAAGTAAGCAAAGTATCAAAGCAATATGTCAATGGACTTTGAAAATATAAGAGGTTGAAAAACGTGTTCAAAAACTTTAACAGAAGCATTACGCCGACGCCAACGCCGATGCCGACTTTCAGGTGACTGCAATGGCTCGCCTTATTCTTCGAAAAATGGAACTAGAAATTGTGCTGCATCATTATGTTTATTATCATTTATGTACGCTAATATAACATTATCGGAAACTAATTTTATGTTTGTTCTTATTTATAACTGACATATCAAATGTTAAATTTCCGCGTATGCGCACGTAGTAACGCAGTCCTCATTACACCCTGGAAAAATGACGTTGCCTGCATACATACATGGACAGATACATTTCATGAAACGTACCTGACTTAAACAACCGATGTAAACAACAAGACGCGTCAGTTGAGGAAGTTAATTCAGTACACGGTGAGTAACCTTTCGTTCAAGTGAAGGTAATGAATGTAAATGTTGTTTTTGCAATAACACACTGTAACAGAACATACGAACTTTAACATTTACAGTCCGGAAATGAATTTGTCATTAAACTTCCATAGCTTTCTAATTATCAGGCTTTCAACACACAAATTGTCACCCGAAGGCGTAGTTCTTAGAGTGTAATGAGACATTAAATGTTTTCTAACTGTGACGTTTAATTACAGTAAATGTTTGCATTATATATATCAGTACTTTTTTGCAAGCCTGTGTCAAAGAAGAGAGCTGTTCCAGTACAGTTTGTATGACTTTGATATTTCGTAGTCTGAATTCGAATTCGCAACCTTTAATTTCCTTGGTGAATGTGAGAGTTCAACCGAAGATGAGTACACGAATCCTCAATGGGGACACGCACTGGTTAAACCCTATCTCATAATCGATGTAAAACTCTGAAAATTCCGTTTATTCTTGGGTGACAGCAGTGTCGACTATAACAACCCAATGTGGGTTGAAAGTATAATATGCTAATGCTATGGCCAAAAACAGATAACAATTTAAAAGGCACGGCGGCATTTAAACGTAACAAAAAATCCGAAAAGGCGCAAAGACAGTTAGTAAGTACATGGAATTTGGTACACACCTGTGTTTGCATGTAAAGAAACGTTATGATGGCAAATATGCTGTTGCTGCTGGTAATGATCAGTGACATATGCTGATTAGCAAGGCAAGGCAAACAATATTTAAAGTCATTTGCACGATCAGAATGTATATACATGGGTATTTCCAAAAGTAATGTCAATGCTCCATACTGCGTAGGTTCATGAAAACGGTAACAATTGTGTAGTAATGTATTTCTGATTAACATTAATCGTGTTGCTATAATTGATTATCGTACTTGACTTATATAAACATTCAAAATATACCGCGCACATGAACATTACGGTTTTTATAATCGTAACAATTTTCTTTCATTCATTATGTTAAAACATTAATCGCCCTATCATACTACAATTAACAGAAATAACCTTACAAGTGTCTGTGACCAATACAATTTTACAGGTAATTTTGTTGATAAAAGTGTACTCAATCCAAAAATTAAATAAAAAAGATACTAGGTAGCGGTACTACTTTTTGCACTATGACGTCATTATTGTCCCCATTTATCATAAAAAACCCAGTGAAATTGCGTACAAGAGACACTTTATCTGCGAGGAAAATTTTTTCTAACACCAAAAGAGTGCTTTCATTTACCTATCATATACGAGAAAGTATAGTGAATATAAACTAAGAAGACATGGACGTGTTACCATGATAATTTGACAATAGTTGTGTCACTTTTCAATGAAAATTGCAGTAAAATGGCACAAAAAGACAAAATGAGTACAATTTGAACACATGTTTTCCCCCATAATTTCTAGTCATGTCTTAATTTATATTTGGCTAAGGAAGTTGATTAAAGTGCACTTCATCTAAAAATTAATCATAGGTGAACATGCTCTGTTTTGTGCTACAAAAAATGTATTTTAAACAGAATTATCTTCCCCGTTTCCAAAGTTTGCAGTGAAGTCGCATGTACAGATAGCATGGTGACACAGATGGTGCCTGAATCGCTCACCTGAACAATTTTCATAAGTTTGGTCAAGAGATCATTAATTTATTCCCTATATAACAGTAAAAGGGATCAGGGTAGTCCCAGGTAATATGAACTCTCATTCTAAATGGGTAAAGGTAACCCAAGTAATAATTCATTATTTAACGAAAACTAAATGAAAATGTATCCTCTATTTCACGCAGGGTGTTTTCACATTATTTACTCTGTGACTTAATGTTTAACCCATATTAACACTAAACCTACATGATATCATGATAAACGTTTCATCAATTGTCATGACGATCCAGTGCAAAGTGATTTTGTATGAAATTTGGCTGTGATGTTCAAAATTGATTTATGCAACTTTGTATAACATTGCGATGTTTTACTTACACTGTGGACGATTTAATAGCACCAGTAACATTACGTTTGTATATAGCCGCGTACATGTTGTTTGTTTTAAAGTGATTTCGTGACTTCATTAGGTATCCATTTTCCACTATGGGTAACTATAAAAACCTATCCAAGGATTTGTAAAGGCCAATTATCGATATGGATATTGAATGCTTGCCATTACCGTATTTAGTTTATGATATGAGAAGTCAATCAAGGATTCAAACATACAGCGTAATTCCCTCCAATTTTCTAAATCCAAGTTTTACAATATCTTGTCATCTGTACGCGGTAATATATATATAATAGAACAGGACAGTTGTTTTATGTTTTATGTTATTTGACTAGATAATTATACCTATGAGAAAACAACGAGAACTCAGCGAGACACAATAAGTGTTTGTATTATTACCGTCTAAATCATATAAAAAACACTGAGATCCTTAAAAATCCTAATAATGATTAACTTACGGTACCAAGATTCCAGAATATTATTTATTGAGACAACTACGATGTGAATAAGAAATAATGAATCCGAATAGTTACAAAAACACGATAACCTACTCCGACAGCCTAATATCTCAGTCAGTCAAACATTAGCGGAGTAAGAGCCATCGGACAAAAACGAATCACACACCACAATTAAACCTGCAAACAAACACCCAACATACACAACACACATATCCCATGAAAAGACCAACTGACCATACCCCAGTCATTTTATTCCACGAATCACCAATTATGCTCTGAGCGTCAAGAATGAGAGATATACTATATACTAATATCATATCATGGTATGTTGAAACTTTTTATCGAACTTGTAATAACCTCTTCCCGAGGATGACACCATAGCATGCGGACCAGTTCGAAGGTACATTCACATCCAATTGATATTAAAGCAACAAATTGAACAATAAGGACAATGTGAAGAAATGAACAATGTGTAATGTGAGTGACGTCCAGTTTTTATGGGTCAAATGAAGGAACATTCATTAGATTGCGCTCGTTTTGTGACGAAGTATGTGAATAATCGCATTTTTGAGTTTTAAAGTGTTGTCATTGTTCTACCTCAGAGAATGTTATAACATAGCTGAGCATAGGTATTGAATCCTATAGGTGTGTTCTACCGGTCAAGCTGAGTGCTGCCTTCCCTGTCCTACAAATAAAATCATATTCAGTACGATCATTTTACAACACGATAATAATTAATCGAATAGGGAAAGCAGCGTTCGGCAGAAACAGCAGAGCAATCAATAAACAATAAAATATGAATAAATAAACAGGTAGGCACAAAAACACACATAAAAGAAAATTCACATAACACAGCATTTAAAACTAGTCTCGTTCGTCTGCAGTTGCGACCGTTAGCGTGTATGTGTATTCCATGGGTTTTGGCGTATTATATAATATGAACTAAGGCATGGCCTTTAACGGATATTTTTTCTTTCTTAATTAATAAATTAATGTAGATTGTATGTATCTATGTATGTACAGTTTACATAAAGAATCATGTATACATCTTAATTAATAAATTAATGTAGATTGTATGTATCTATGTATGTACAGTTTACATAAAGAAACATGTATGCATTTTAACTACAGTCATGTACTTAAGGGTAAACAGGAATCAAAGAGCTGAAAGACCTGAGGTTGTTCAAATGTATGTAATTCTGATCACCCCGGCTTTATGCATTGCAATATTTAGTAGACAAACTGAGATGGCCGTACTTTCACGATTAGAATTAATGCATGCAGGGAAAGAACAAATCAAATTATGCCACATTATTATTATTGCATTGGCAATAAACATGTTATATGTTTACATCAAATAAAATATTGAAGTTGAATAGTTTTCTGCAGCCAGAAAATTTACTGGTATTGCTTAGGATGTGTTTTTTTGCAGTTAGGATGCTGAGCAAAAAGATAACATTAAGTCGGACAGGGATGGCTACACTCTACTTAACCAGTCGAGCACCGAAATCATAAAAATATACAAGGCACAATGCCCAACACCCAGCCGAGCGAGAAAAATGATCCGCCCAAATCCCAGCTGTCAAAAATCTGAATGAAACAGTTTCAGCAATCAAAAGGCTGAATGCCCACTCAGAACGACCTAGTTTCAAATGTAAAACAGCGGAAAGATACAATAATAAATAAACACCGAAAGCCCGGCCGGATGACTTAGTTTCAACAAGCAACAAGCCTTAGTCGAGTGTCACCAAGAATGACCTAGCTCCAATAAGCTTAACAGCCCAAGCTGAATGACCCAATTTAAACAACCCAATTTAACCAATTAGTATGCCAAAATGAGCAACAACGCTACATGACCATTCCGGTGTATGTTTGAATTTAATAGTCAGAATAATAAGCCAAATAATCAGAAATGTGTAATATCGAATACTACGACAGGGGCGTAGCCAGACTTGAATTGACTCATAAGCCTTGAAGTTGGTGTTTATGGTTGGGGGTCCTCACGATTCGTGAAAATTTGAGACTTATATATTTATATTTAATGTTACGCACGTGCGTACATCAGTAACATAACCGACTATATATAACAGTTTATACAGAATAGTACATGGTATCATCTACGGGAACGTTAATAATGAAACAAGGTTAAAAAAGTATGTAGTCGGACCAGGGCTCAAACCTGGAACCATTTGCTATATATTAAGAAGGTTCAATGCTCTACTGAGTGAGCTAAGTGGATTACTACAAAGTTCTCTTCCTTATCAGTAATTAAATCCTATACTAGCTCCAGGCATCCTACAGACAGACACTTTTAGCATATTTTTCAGGGAAATTCTTAACTCTCATTTAAATGAAGCTTGTAACAAATAAATTTTTCCAAACATTTTAAAATCAAAGTTAAACCCCTTTTACAATTGTCATACGACGAGTCTTAGATGTAAATTTGAGGAATATCCTATGTCCGTCGTACAACAAACTTAAGAAATTTTGTCGCGTTTGACACCATCGGACCACAAAATGCATTTTTATAATTAAATTGATCATGCATACATGTATTTCAGTTTAATACTAGCATTTAGCAAGTTCCTATTTGCATATATTTATTATTATTTGAAAATAAAGAGTTTGGTTGGACGTTTTGATTAATTATACCCAGCTGCTGAAACTTATTTTTTAAACCAGCTAATAGTTTGACAATGCTTTTATCGTACGACGGACGTGCTACAACTGTTCATCTTAAGGCTTTCGCGCGTCAATTGTTATGACCTGCGACCATCGCATGACCATCATACGTCTGTCTGTCGTGTGGCGGACGCACGATAGTTCCCAAAAATGCATCGTTGAGCTGTCGCACCCTTTCCAGGCGCAAATTGGTACATTTCCATGTAGACCCATAAGCCTCGTGCAACGAAAACATTCCTACGACAATTGTGAAAGGGGTTTTAGTCATGGCTCCTATATATTTTGAAATTACGCATGTTAATCCGGTAATGTCGATAAGGTGAATATGAATTCGAATAAGTAGATCATAACTTTGCCGATGCAGTCTTCAAATTTCACTTTTCATGGCAGACATTTTGGTGGAACAGTTGTCGAGTGATAAGCGCTCTCAACTTAGTACCGATCCAGAGGTCCCTGGTTTGAATCTCTGCCGGGGCACGGGAAATTCCTACCAAACTAAATCGGCACTGATGACGAAGCCCGACTCACCAACCTCCACTTCTGAAAACCATGCACAAAACAATTGTGGTTTTAACAATGTTATTGTGAAGGCATTATAACACACATCATGTTGGTTAGACTATAGGCAAGATGCTAACAGAGCGAACACTTTACCAACTGAGCTATCCAGGCATTAGTCAAATGTATTGGACGCGTACAGTATACACTGTAGCGGCTCAGTTGAAAAATTGAAAACTGGTCAAGCTGGCCAAATACATTTCT
The DNA here is from genome assembly GCA_947247005.1 of Spisula solida. Classification (NCBI taxonomy): domain Eukaryota; kingdom Metazoa; phylum Mollusca; class Bivalvia; order Venerida; family Mactridae; genus Spisula; species Spisula solida. The sequence goes on from OX365956.1 coordinate 41,498,381, forward strand.
CCCCTATCAGTAATTTAATCATGTACACAGTACTACAATTATCTCATAAACATTGCTATCCAAAGCACAATACACATGATACAGACGGAACATTGTCAAAGAGTCATTTTACATTTTGTTTTGGTACAAACTAATGAAACTTGGACGAATAATTTCGGTCGTAGGTACGAATAGGAACGGGTACGACAGGAATTTGTAGAAAGTTGTACTTACCAAACCTTTAATAACAACATACGTCATCGGATGTTGATTTTATTGTATAAGTATGCTAATTGCGAGTATTAAAGACGATTTTCCTTGCTTAACAAGTACTTACATCGTGTAATCGATGGTCGGCGTCTCAGACGAATGCAATCACGTAGAATGTTGAGTTACTTCCCCTGTTACCTGGCTATCGCTCCGGACCCGGGGTTATTTATTTATTTTGTATAGCGTAATTTGAAATCTGCAGATGTTCAGAAAACCTAAAAAATATAGAAGTTCAGCTACGAATTGTCAGTTTTCAACTAATTTGAGATTACAATAATGGTTGAATCCTCGTACCAATCATAACTACTCTCGTACGTCACTGCGGATCTTCGATGAGACCGGAAATCCATACCTTTTCAGCTATTAGTGGGGCGAAACTTCGGCCGATGACGGAAAGACCCGAGTAGTTACGATTGCCGGGAAGACAATTGGTACGGCCTCTACGACATTTATAGGCTGCTGATTTAGGAAAAAAGCCAAACTCAGACGTCTCGGAGATGTTTTTTCAAAACCTTCGGTTTTGAAAAAAATCTCCTATTATAAATTACATCCACTTGATAAATTGAAATACATGGATTATGAATAAAAACATTGCAATATCAAGTCACTCTCATCAGTCACCTTAAATATGGAGCTACATGTCTAAGTAGTCCATATAAAAGCACAATGGCCCATTGTCTATCCAATTCACTTGTATTAACCTGCTTTCAACCTCCGCAATTTGGCTGCTTTAGACAAAGAAGAAAGGAATTGGAATAGCAATTTATCCAAATATAAGGTAAAATTATGTATTGTATTTTAACTGAGAATCAATGTAAGGGTTAAAATGTGCAATATTATAAATAAATTTATGAATTATTTAACCATAAATACATACATGCCTAAAGGTTGCTGAGATTTTGACAACAAATCTAGACTATTTAAGTCAAACAGCTGATCAAAGTCGCGTACTTCAATCCTATTCAGCGTTTCGCTCTCTAAACGATCATTAAAATCTCAGTGGATTACGCGATGGATCAAACAACTGTAGCTATCGTTCTTTAATTAAATAAATAAACGTACGATTTCGTGTTTTTCTTTTAGGAATATGGAATGCACGTAGTTACGCTAGAATAAGGTTATTTACTAGGAAATTACATGTAAGTTATACAAATTTGCGAATCTAAATTGTTTTAAGATTTTGACTAAGTAATTGGTAATTAATTATTTAATCCTGCAGAAATTGTGAACATCTTACAAGCTCAATACATAAATAAGTATTTTATAAACAGCATGTGACAGATATTTCATTGTAAAAACATTTGAATTAATAAAAACACCTTGTCCTTACCTATAGCACATATTAACAAACAGTAATCCATATGTAAATATACATGTATTCAGAACAGGATTTTAAACGCGCGTCATTTCAAGTGTTTCAGGAAATAACAACAATATTAACTCCGCTTCATTCCCCACAAGAAGTGGGTTACTACGAATATTGTCCGAACATCATCGATATCTCTCATACCCACTGTACACATCTCATTAACAGAGACAAATTCCAATATCTGTTCACGGCTGAGCATTGGTAAGAAATATATCATGTCTTGTGCCAATCTTGTACGTTATATAGTATATGACATTGGTGTGCAGAATATTATATTAGAGCACTAATTGAATTAAATATGTATCACCTTGCTTAAACATACAGTATTAAACCACCGCGATCATACTTGTAAAATATATTATCTAACAGAGCGTCAGAAAGCGTTTTTCATAGCTAACGCGGTGTTAGTTGTATTGACCGTGTACTTACTATAAACACTAAGTTCCCACCCGCAACAATGTTTATAATTTTCATAGTTGTCTACGTCAGATTTGCCCATTTCCAGTCATATATGGAGCCCAGGTTGTCCATTTTTGAGGATTGGATGAACCTTGGCGGCTTTGTCTCATTATTTGCCGAAGGCTGTTTGTTGAAGGTTTCCAAATGATTTAATTGGACCATGAGTTATAACGTTGCTTTAAAACGTAATGTCAATTATCAATCACTACTAACTTGTTCTAAGGAACACAACTCAGCAGCTATGGATTCAATAAAGTTACTTTCCGAGTAACAAGCTTGCGCTCTATTAACTGAACCATTTCAATCCGCATTGCGAAGGTATTTTGATTGATGTTTCTGCTTAATTGTTATTATCGTTCACAATTCGGTTACCTGACAAAACCAACGCCTTTAAACATCTATAAGGCAAAACAAGCTAGCCAGTATGACAAACTTCATAACTGTATGGCTGCATGATTTTTGTACATGCATTGTTTCGACTGGAAATTCTAAATCACGTGTCAACGAACTCTCATACAACAGACTTGAACAAATATCTGTGCTTCAAACGACAAATGTTTTCGTCACCATTCAAACCATTAGAAGATAATATAATAGATAATTAAAACTCGACGATGTGTTCCTCTTTTCAAACAACACTTATACTGACATGCAATGCACAGATTTGGAATGTATTGAAAGGAACTGTGTCGTTACATGTTCCTTGTTTTTATTCGATGGTAGGTTGCTCGTTTATTCTCAGCTTTATTTATGTCCCTCGGATAGTATTTCTGTCAATCAGATTAAAATCTATCGCCTCAAAACACGCTTCGTAGCTGTTTACGTTAAGTGACCTTTCCTTTTAACCAATTCAATGGTATGCTTTCAAATTTATGTAATAAAAAGTTAAAACCTTTCAGTTCTACTAGGTTTGTTTACCGTTAAATTTTTCTTGCACTCTGTTTGACAATAACTTAAGACGTGTGATTGTGGGCTGTGTGTTTTTTGTGTGTTACTTTTGTGCCTTTCGTACTGTACTGTTTCTGTTGTATGCTGCCTTACCTATCCGAATTGTTATAGTATCGTTTTAATTTTGCAATTCTCTGTCTTTATAACTAAAAACTGATAATCAAGCCACGCTTTTATGTTCGAGTTGTTACTGCCCGATCGTGTGATTATCTTGCATTAGTCTTTGGACTACATATATATTGAAATCAAATTGAAAAAGACCAATGCTAGTCATTTGTGAACAACAATAGCATTTGAACAACGGGCTGAATAGTTTAACCACTAGATCGCTATTGTTTTCTAGACTACAATTCATTCTTTGTGGAGGATGTACTCGATAACAATGGTCTCGCAGCATAAAAATGATCAAGTGGTCTACAGTTTTGTTATAAAATAATTGTTTTCTATATTTATGTACATAATATGGGAATATTGTATTACTGGATGTTTCATCTACCACCACATATAGCCAGGAAGCCATTCCATATATCTCTGTTTGAGGTGGAGATAAATCAATCCAGAGGCAATGGCATGATGACACTATATAAATCAATGTGTGTATTTTATCTGATTGCAGTAAAAGCATAAACTGTTCTGTTTTATCATAGAACAAACAAAACATGATAGAAAGTCGGATTGGATTAAATCAATAAACACAAAGCGCGTTTGTTAATTTTAGTAATAATATAATGTTGTAGGGGGAATAACGGCCCACTTCAGATGTGCGACTGACTATTGACTTTTGTCATTCATATCAGAATTAAAGTAATGTTTTCTAAGTAAATGTCCCCATAAGCATGTAGAGTATACCCAGTGTGGGACATAATGCCATTATGGCCTGGAACTAACCTTATACATTTAAGAAACCATGCAGTGTGTCACTCATTGTGAGAGTCAAAATATAGACTTACTTGGCATACACATTTATTGACAATGTGGACGTTACGTTCTGTTTCTTTCTCTTACATAGGTAGTTAGGTGGTGCCGCTGTTTCTGTATGTCTTCAAATTGTCTGTGTGTGTACAGTATTTATGTAACAATTTTGACATGCTTCGGCATGGAATCAAATTCGCACTCTTACAATGTACAATAGTACAGGTTGAACTTCCTTGGTCTTGATTTAAACCCACAAACACTCATTTCCGATGCATAGTCAATAACAACGGACGCAGATATGCAACATAGTATTCGTGTAATACACGTCCCAATTAATCACCATATTTGTATATATAGATAATTATATCGAGGTTATAGATCAAATGACATCGGTTTTATTTATAACTATATATCATATCTCATCAATTTATTGTTTCAATTACATTAACACCAAAGGCACTCACAGAAAAGTCAGCTTTAACCAATGAATCCTGACAAATTGGCCTTGGTCGATATTTATACGAGAACACAACATAAATATTTTATATGTTAACTATAATTTTAAATTGCGTTTTTTATTTCTACGTAGGTATATAACACAAACATATGATTTACAATTACATTACTGTATTATAGATTTGTCCAAAGGAAGATTGATTGTAACAACACTCAATAAATTACTAGACATGATATCTTATTGGAGACGTTTGGTTTTTGCGCAACTGGCAAAGTAGTACATAGAACAAACAAAACATGATAGAAAGTCGGATTGGATTAAATCAATAAACACAAAGCGCGTTTGTTAATTTTAGTAATAATATAATGTTGTAGGGGGAATAACGGCCCACTTCAGATGTGCGACTGACTATTGACTTTTGTCATTCATATCAGAATTAAAGTAATGTTTTCTAAGTAAATGTCCCCATAAGCATGTAGAGTATACCCAGTGTGGGACATAATGCCATTATGGCCTGGAACTAACCTTATACATTTAAGAAACCATGCAGTGTGTCACTCATTGTGAGAGTCAAAATATAGACTTACTTGGCATACACATTTATTGACAATGTGGACGTTACGTTCTGTTTCTTTCTCTTACATAGGTAGTTAGGTGGTGCCGCTGTTTCTGTATGTCTTCAAATTGTCTGTGTGTGTACAGTATTTATGTAACAATTTTGACATGCTTCGGCATGGAATCAAATTCGCACTCTTACAATGTACAATAGTACAGGTTGAACTTCCTTGGTCTTGATTTAAACCCACAAACACTCATTTCCGATGCATAGTCAATAACAACGGACGCAGATATGCAACATAGTATTCGTGTAATACACGTCCCAATTAATCACCATATTTGTATATATAGATAATTATATCGAGGTTATAGATCAAATGACATCGGTTTTATTTATAACTATATATCATATCTCATCAATTTATTGTTTCAATTACATTAACACCAAAGGCACTCACAGAAAAGTCAGCTTTAACCAATGAATCCTGACAAATTGGCCTTGGTCGATATTTATACGAGAACACAACATAAATATTTTATATGTTAACTATAATTTTAAATTGCGTTTTTTATTTCTACGTAGGTATATAACACAAACATATGATTTACAATTACATTACTGTATTATAGATTTGTCCAAAGGAAGATTGATTGTAACAACACTCAATAAATTACTAGACATGATATCTTATTGGAGACGTTTGGTTTTTGCGCAACTGGCAAAGTAGTACATAGAACAAACAAAACATGATAGAAAGTCGGATTGGATTAAATCAATAAACACAAAGCGCGTTTGTTAATTTTAGTAATAATATAATGTTGTAGGGGGAATAACGGCCCACTTCAGATGTGCGACTGACTATTGACTTTTGTCATTCATATCAGAATTAAAGTAATGTTTTCTAAGTAAATGTCCCCATAAGCATGTAGAGTATACCCAGTGTGGGACATAATGCCATTATGGCCTGGAACTAACCTTATACATTTAAGAAACCATGCAGTGGGTCACTCATTGTGAGAGTCAAAATATAGACTTACTTGGCATACACATTTATTGACAATGTGGACGTTACGTTCTGTTTCTTTCTCTTACATAGGTAGTTAGGTGGTGCCGCTGTTTCTGTATGTCTTCAAATTGTCTGTGTGTGTACAGTATTTATGTAACAATTTTGACATGCTTCGGCATGGAATCAAATTCGCACTCTTACAATGTACAATAGTACAGGTTGAACTTCCTTGGTCTTGATTTAAACCCACAAACACTCATTTCCGATGCATAGTCAATAACAACGGACGCAGATATGCAACATAGTATTCGTGTAATACACGTCCCAATTAATCACCATATTTGTATATATAGATAATTATATCGAGGTTATAGATCAAATGACATCGGTTTTATTTATAACTATATATCATATCTCATCAATTTATTGTTTCAATTACATTAACACCAAAGGCACTCACAGAAAAGTCAGCTTTAACCAATGAATCCTGACAAATTGGCCTTGGTCGATATTTATACGAGAACACAACATAAATATTTTATATGTTAACTATAATTTTAAATTGCGTTTTTTATTTCTACGTAGGTATATAACACAAACATATGATTTACAATTACATTACTGTATTATAGATTTGTCCAAAGGAAGATTGATTGTAACAACACTCAATAAATTACTAGACATGATATCTTATTGGAGACGTTTGGTTTTTGCGCAACTGGCAAAGTAGTACATAGAACAAACGCTAAATTCAAATTCACAGAAAAGTAACGCAGGTGTCCTAAGTTGGGTTAGTGAGGACGGAAACCTCGCGTAGAGCAAAAGGGCAAATGTCCACTTGATTTTGAGTAACGCATGTGTCCTAAGGCAGACTCAGTGAGGACGGAAACCTCGCGTAGAGCATAAGGGCTAAGGCCAACTTGATTTTGAGTAACACAGGTGTCCTAAGGTGGGCTCAGTGAGGACGGAAAGCTCGCGTAGAGCAAATGTCCACTTGATTTTGAGAAGTAAGCAGAAACAGATCGTCCACTTATAGAAGTATTTGGTACTACGATTCCTTTGATTTCAGCACGCGTTTAAATTTTTTGTTTTTTCGAGTTCATCACATGCAGTCATGTTCAAATTTCGAACATGTTCATTTAAAAAAAGTTAGTTCGCAAACATTCGGTCAGTACGAATTTGTAAAAGGAATATCGTTTTACGTCAGTTCAATTTTGGTTGGTCTTTTAAGTGGTTATTGTAAAAGAAATAATCATAAAGTCAAAACATTGATAGTTGAAAGTAGGGCGGTGAAGTTAGAACACTTCCATTTAAGAATTGAATAGACATTTTCTGCAGTTCATCGGTGTATGAACTGTCAGGAAAATCACGCCTAATTTGAATAAACGCCGTAGGCGTTTATGTAAAAATTAGGCGTGGTTTTCCCGACAGTTCATACACCTATGAAATGAAGAAAACGTCTATTCATTTCTTAGAATTACAATAAAAAAAATTAAAAAGTGTTGCTAATGTTCATAGGGACTCAACTGTTCCCTTCGTGTTATGTTTTAGTAATGTGTAGCCGGGCGTAGGAATCCGTTGTCCCGTGTGATGAACGAAGCTTAATTTAGTAACAAACCAATAATCAAAATGGACACCAGCGCTCCCGAGGGACTCTGCATATGTTAACATGCGTAAACGCTATTTTAGCATACAAAACATCCATATATACGTTTGTATTTCAAAATAATTACATTTTGGCGGGAGATTTTGTGGCGACGTCGCGAAAACAAACGTTACGTCATACCAGTGTTTGTTATGAGTGTCGACTTCCGGGATGGGCAAATACCAAGAAAACATGGATGCCGGGTTTGTTTAAATTCATAATTTAAATCTTATTGAAAATTAATTAGTAGTTACAAATGAAACGGGAATTACAGTTCATACATGTATGACGCTGAAGTACATAAACATGTCCGGGATGATGAACGAATCTTAATTTAGGATGAATGAATAAGTAGTCCGTCGTGAAAGTAATTTGCATACGGAGCTGCTTCATCGGGATATGAAAGACAGGTAACATGTCCGTTTTATCCAATCAGAATGCAGTATTTATGTGAAAATACACGAAGTTGTAATTATACACACATGAAGTGATGATAGCGATATTTTGTATTTCGCAATGTTAACACATTTGTTAGGTTATACTAATATGTGTCATAGGTTCGATTGTAAACCGTGGTTTGAACTAGCTCTGATACATTTTCTAAGATGTCTCTGATTGAACCTCACCATCTATCGCAATTGGTACGAGGAGTGGTGGAGTGCCACCCTAATCGTTGCTCGGCCGGTTTCTATTAATAAGTTGAAGATAATAGTATGTTATTCATGACATGCCATGCCCTCCTATCGCTACTACCAGTATTTGATATTAAGCTCCGGGGAAAACTAGTTAGCTCAACTGGCCGCCGCCATGACTGATATTCGGTAAATAAGGCGTAAACACGAGAACTAAACGTATTATACTGGGTGTTAATGTCGTCATCCAAGCGATACTATTTTTCACTCCGGTTACCGCGAATCTCTGCAATAGCCACACTTATATCATACAGCTTGTCCTGGCTAATCAAGCATGGTTTCTAATTCATTGATACGTTCAGAACTATTCCATCACTAGAGACAGAATTATCGGTGGTATCACTAATGTTTCTAGGCCAACATCAAGCTTCATTATATACATATGACTTGACATATTAATTATGATTTACATTGATATGTTGGCTCAGTTATCTTAATTCTGTTTGTATTTCTTTAATGATTGCATTACCGCTCACACGATCCCCTGAACCTGTGCATGTATTCCAGATTATTTGTATGACATGTTTAATTCACATAAAAAGCTGTTGTTATGTGTACAATTTGGCCTTATACGTCCATATATCCTAGACGTTTCAATGTCATCTGTTTGTAGGCGTACTGTGAACGCGGCATTTCTGGTACTATGCATAGGTATTTGGATACTTCATTTCGTATGGTTCGTAAATCTGGCTTCGACATCCCGGGTTTGCAGGTAATGTACATCTGCAACACCGGCATTGGCTTCGGTCATGTCCTTACAAATGGAGAATTTAGTTGCTTGTTTGAAAGCTTGTTGGTACTGATAGACAATATATTCCAGGAACAATCTCATTAGGTCAAAGTGTCGCCCTATATTACTGAAAAATATTGAACGAACAGTTCTAAATCCATTTATGAGCAAACAAACCAAGCCAAATGTATTTAATCAGATTTATAACTACAAAAACATCGCCGTTCTAAAGATGGAACTTACATATTGTAAGTGTTTTATGACATCATCCATAGAGTCAGACTGAAAGCGAAATACATGGACACGCATTTACACTCTCGCATAGTATAGGTATTGCTTTAGATAGAACTATAATGAAGTGCCTGTCATTTAATGTACATTTAGATTTGATTAATGGTGTGATATTTGTTCACACTCTGTATAATTACCGGAAATTGTTCTGTACACACAGAGATCATTGGTATAATAGATCATTTATATAGATCAATAAAATACAATTCATCATTGGATATTGTTTCTGTCATCGATAACTGATTGTTAGCAAATAAAACGTAACATGGACCTCTCTTATAGTGAAGCACAACTTGATTTTCAGGTTAGTACTTTCTATTGGTTTGCAATTACCAGTAATTAAATAATATATATAATTCATACGCGTAGGAGAAATTCAGACACACAAGTTACGTAGTATACAAAACAAACTAGACATGGCTTTATGTCTAACGTATAATTACGGTCTTTTGAGGAGTTGAATTGCTAGCGCAATATGCTTAAGAGAGACACTAGGGAACAAAAATATGCTTCGTACATGAGCAATGAGTTTATCATAGGAATACTAATGCCAACGCAATCCAATTTAATTGAATTGTTTCACTGAACTACTACGCTTCAAACGCATTATGCAAAGATAGCAACACTTCTGAAGTATCTCGCGGACAGTCGATCTAAACAGTTATCCTGCATTGAACTGTCTACTACACCTGTATTGTGCCGTTCGTGCTCTTTTGTGGTTTCGTGTATGTTTGCTTTTTGTGCTTTGTTGTGGTTACTCAATGTAACTTTTCCTGTATGATTTGTCATCTGTTTGTTCGTCTACGAACCAATTAAATGTGCATTCATTATTAACATTGAACTACAAGTATAAATATTACTTTGCATGTTTAAATTAGAAATAAGCTGGTGTTTGGTTTGTTTATATTAATTAAATATTGAATTGAAACGGAAGTCGAAAACACAGTCAAATTCAAGGCTGTTTACAGACGTCATATGCGTAATATGTGACTATACATTTCAATTACAGAGAGACATCACACTGAGGGTAATTTCGGCACGGTTGAAAATAACTTCAAGTAACGGTTTTGGATGAAAGATTTAAACAGAGTCGATAAACCCGAAATCGTTTCATGTTTCTATTTTCGCTGGCTAAAATCAAGAGTTTCATTTTTCAAAGGAAATAAGGATGTCTTTCGCCCAACAAATTTGTTTTTAATTCCATGTATATCTCCTCATTTATTGCCCATTTATGGTGCAATGAATTGCCTGGTTGTATTCCGTTCTCTGTATTGAATTGTCAATTTGTTGTTACATCTACAAGTAATGTTAAAATTTCGTAATAAGACATTATGTAACAAATCAATGTAATTAGTTGCACAAAAGTAAATCACCGTTTAGATTGGTATAGCTCAGCATTGTAGCTCAGATCCCGGGTATTTACACTTTGAGCTATTCAACTAACTATTTTTTCTATAATGGTATACGAATTGTGAAGTATTGACTATCTGTATTGGATAAATGCATCCTAAACGGGATGTTATAGTTTTAGGGTGACTACACGTTTCTACAAATGTTAACATGTTGGTATTTTATATAATGAAACAGAAACATATTCTAGCTCATTGTCACTTCTTATGCCTGTTTCTGATTGTTGCATTCTCGTTATTCATGACCGTTTTTGGATAGGAAAGACACTGGGACAGCAACGACGACACATGGGCTTCTTCAATCCGTTGCTTGACATCCATGCCAGTTATTGTAACCGTTATGGAAATTTGGAAGGTCAAAATTCACTCACCGGAATCTGAACAAAACGTTTTGAACATTACGTATCGTGTATTATGATAGTTGAGTGGTTGTATTGAGTGCTGTGTTTAGTACGTAAACGAATGTCAACTTGGGTGACCTAGTTCAGTTAAATAACCAAGTTTGAATGATAGGAAAGTCAACAAGTATTGTTTAACGTTTGATATATCGATGCTATTATATGAACGATCAATCTCCTAGTTATGTATGAAATTAGCTTTAAACACATCTTTATGCAATACAAACTTTACATACAAAACAAAACAATTGTACCTTACTAGTATATTGATAATTTGATTGTTTGTCCTCATCACGTGTTACACGGCTGTTAAAAAAAGGTAACTAACACTTGTGTGGGAGGCTAGGCGATATTAATTTGAATATGAGTTTGTACTGTAAATGTAAGTCTTTATTTCAATGCTCATTATCTACGTCAGTTCTCTAAGGTTCTGGAAGGCAAATATACTGACAAATTATTTAAACATTTATAGTTGTAGCAACATACGAGTATGAACAGTTGCTGTTTGTAAGTGTTATGAAGGCACTAGATGATTAACTGTGTTTCACTGAGACCTGGGGCCTCAGTAATGCTAAATATATTATTTATTAATTGATTATTATGTGTCCTTATTCTTAAAGCATTTAAAATATTTTTATTCAATGAGTTACAAACATGCTTCCTTGTGTGATACAGTCGTTCTTGGTATTTTTTCAGGGAAGAAATAGCCTTACCTCAATAAATACATTTAATAATTGATATTCTCGACTTCATTGTAGTATTTCTCCTTGATCTATTAACAATATTCGAATCGCTACTGAGACCCTTCTTGTTAAAACCAACAATAATGTTTTAAGAAATAATTAATTAGATGATGTTACTAACACGAACGTTAGTTTATCTTGGTCTATATTAATGCATTTCTAAACACGATCATTATATACACGTTTTGTAGGTATGAGCAATAACATTGTTACTAGTATTATTTCACCTTTAAATACTAGCTATATCTTTGACATCGCCATCAAATTCACTTACTTCATAGACTACAACAAAAACAATAACCATTAAATAATACGCACGATGTTCAGATTATAATCACATAATAATAGTTATATGATGTTTATGAGCAGATAACATGAAATATAAACATTAAGATGTTGGATTGTTGTCTAGAACAGACACAATATATAATATCCCCATAAAACGATGTTTGTCCCGGTATAGTCAGACCACCAGGAATTATTGAACATGTCGGATATATCCATCAATGGTATCATCATCTTCACATTACTAATTCAAACAATTTCTCACAAGAATTCTGTAATATTCTTTATCCGTATTACATGCTATTATCAACACGATCATAACTTGTGAATTACGGAGACATACATTTATACTGCCAATTAGGAGTTAACATTCGACATATTCTATTCCAGGATAATTCGCTCGGTATACCCTCGGGTGTAATAAGAACCAAATGCAATATGTCAGATGGATTATTAATTGAAATAAATGGCTTGATGCTCATATTTCCATATTTGAACCTATTGCTCATGATGTATAGAATATAGACAACGCTACATATTCGGGGAAACACGCTATTGGTGATTTCGAGTTTGGTTGATGTTACATGTACCTGTAAGTGTGGTCAGATGGAAAAATAAAGGTTGTGTCACGTAAATTTTAAACGGAGACTTGTCGGGTGGTACAGTATTTCTCTATCGAGGAAACCCATTATTAGACGAAGGGCAAGAACGATAATGCTGTGAATATAACAAGAGTATGGACGTTTAAGTATGCAAAGGAAAGTGTAAAGATTGGGGTATTTGAAAGTGTATTGAACGACAACAATGCGTAGGAATGCAACGATTCGTCTTCACAGAAATCAGTTAAGAACGATGTCTCCGTGTAGGAAAGTAAAACGTGTCAACATTGTGTGCAGTATATGCTATTCATTTTGTTTATTAAAGAGTAAGAGATGAGAGCTTAAGCCAGTGCAACAAAGGTAAACTCAGGAGTAGATAACTGATTAAAGAACAACACTGTTCGCACTAGAATGTGCAAACAACTAACTTGTATATGATTATCAAATAAGAAAACGTTGATACTTTAGCACTAATAGGATTCCGTATTTTTTCTAAATATAATTCCGTTGTTAAATAACATATTTTAATGTAATTAATAACTTGAAAGTATCAACGCGTACCATCAATATGCCCGATATCGCACATGCACGTTTATGGCATTCCTATAGCTCTATCATGATTGCGTTCTATCACGAGGAGTCTGGCTACTATTTTTAATTACACCTGTTACAGGCGATGGTAGGTTTAATGGAGATTTAAACACCGATGCACACATAGTATCAATATGTTTCTCTATATTGAATGTAAAGACAACGTTATAATTCTAAATATAGAGAAGGAGCTATTGCTAATTGCAAAATCCAATTTCACAAGACTGCGCGACACATCAAATACCCTCAGAAAACATCTCGTCGCCTAACATAAGAATTAACAGAATTAACGGAGACTAGAACCAAAAGATGATATTAAGTCAGACAGGAAAGGCAGCACCCAACTTAACCAGCCGAGCACAGTAAACATTAAAAACACACAACGCACAATGCCCAACTGAACCAACCGAGCACAGGAACATAAAACACATACAAGGCACAATGCCCAACTAACCAAGCAAAGATCCGCCCAAGTCCAAGCTGTCGAAAAGTATAAAGCATTATTACTAGCTGAATGACCCAGTTTCCACAGCAAAACGACTATAATGCCTAGTTTTAGCTGTCAGAAATCCTAAAACGAAGAAGTGCCCAACACACTGCCAACCAAGTTAATCAATCAACCCTTGTACCGACTGTTACAAAACCCTTCATTATGTAACACGGAGATGCTAGGCAATAGTCATGCCGCCAATACAGCATTATAAAGGGTTTACATTGCAATATAAATGGTGGGAAAGGATTGAAGAAACTGTTGACGGAAAAGGGGAAATCGAAATTCTTAACAATATTAATACCTACAGAATTCATTACACAAGGGATGGCTTATGTTTTCGTACTATTTGAACATCCCTTTCCATACATATTTCACGTTTATACACACATTTGAGAACGACAATATACAGTGGACAAATAGACACTTCAAATGAGCTAAACATACTGATCACGTGGTCAGAAAAAGAAATTTTCCAGACCTTATTCTCTGAGGTGTTGGTGCCATACGACACCTTCTTGATATTGTTCCCATCATCTTAAAGTCTGATTAAATTCCATTGGATATCGAAGAATACTATGTTTACGAACGTCTTTAATTAGTCAAAAGATGTAATCACTTCTTAAACCACACACAACTTACTATACCAAATGGTTCTTTAGATTGTTTCACAAAAGTTTGTTACAATGCTGAAATTTTAATACACCAATTGACAACACAAATTATCCTTTGAATGTATAAAGTCATAATACGTCCATATAACTATGAATCAGTTTTTAACATTGAGCGTTATAATAAATGAATCAAACTCACAAATGCTCGTTTGAAGCCTAACGCTACAGAAAGTTATTTGTACGCTGAACCTTCAAGAACCATTATAATTTATTAACATTGCCTTATACTGCACACAGTAACATTTGTTGGAAAAGGACTGCACACGTAACCCTATCTGAAAACCAATTACTCTACTATTCAATCATCTGACCGGTGTGATTTCTACCAATTTAAATCATTCCCATCTGTATGTCTTGCACAAATTAATTCCAGTATCTACTTGTTCCTATCCTTGCATTAGGTATGACTGTCCTTTACTTTCCGTGCTGAATTAGCTTCGTCTGTACCTAGAAGGGAATATATAGTTAATTATTGACGAAGTAACGTAATACCCATATTGTAAATGGACTGCCAAAGATTGCGATCAATTTTCTGTCGCAAGCATTTGCGTTTTACATAATTGTCCATAATACATGTATCCATGTATAGGTAAGAGGGCCCACCAAGTTCATAACTGGTCGTTACACATTCATTTGATTTATCATCGACACGGCTTCCAGAGCTGCGAACCATGTGTTTCTTGTATTCTATTCTATTCTTCTATACTTGTTACACAAACTTATAACTCTGCATTTTACGGACCCGTTTAATACAATCAATAATCGAGAGGTAGAGCCACTAGTTATTGACCTTTTTTGTGCGTAGTTGCATGCTAAGTAGGTGTAAGCGCAGAGGAGACCTTTGAAGTGATACTTCTAACAGAAGTGGTCTGATTCAAACAATTGAGTTCAAATTCGCATGTTAAAGGTTCAAATCCCAAACCACTTTGTAAGTGTAGAAGTTACATATGTATGTGTTAATATTAAGCTGCCCTGACTGATTTAACCTGCTCACTTGTTTAGTAATCACTTGGTTAAATAACTGTTAACTTTTTTGCAATGGAAACACATGTATTAAATAACCATACTTAGTTCATTCCTTGACTTGCTGGTTTATACGGGTTAAGTTTAATATTAAACCTTGGAATAATGACGATATACATGGTCAGGTCAATTATATAGCTGACTTACTCCATATACATAATCAACAAGACGAATCACCTGAAAAGCTTAGTTTAGTACAAGGTGAGTTACCTTTAGTTCTAGTGAGCGTATTGACTACTCAAATGTACGGACGAGGGTTTTGTTTTTGCAATAACACACTATACCAGAACGTGCGAACTTTAACATTTTCAGTCCGGAAATGAATTTGTCATTAAACTACCATAGTTTTCTAATTATCAGGACTTCAACACACTAATTGTCACCCGAAGGCGTAGTTCTTAGAGTGTAATTAGTCATTAGTTGTTTTGTTACCATGACGTTTATTTACAGTAAAGGTTTGCAATATATATCAGTACTTTGTGTTGAAATGGTTTGTCTTAATAAAACAAGATTACATTTTAAGAACAAGTATATTGCCATTTGTATTAAATTCAATGTACTTTTGAGTCACTGGGTCCATTACAAGATCGATATCTAGGAATGATGCCGTGTATCGGATGAATTAGCTTTATTTAGTGTTAATTCGTCAGGGCAAATTTCTATGATCTTGTTCGAAAAGTAAAACCGAATAGTTACAAAAACACGATAACCTACTACGACAGCCTACCACCTCAGTCAGTAGGATATAACCAGACTAAGTGTCAGCAGACAAAAACGAATCACAAAAACGAATCACACACCACAATTAAGACCTACAAACAAACAACCAACATAAACAGCACACATATTTCCTGAAAAGACCAACTGACTGACCATATCCGAGTCATATCATTCTATAAATCACCAATTATGCTCTGAGCGTCAAGAACGAGAGATATACCATTTACTTGTATAATGTCATGATATGTTGAAACCTGTTATCGAACTTGTAAATAACCTGTTCCCGAGGTTGACACCATAACATGCGGACATGTGCCAAGGTACATTCACATCGAGTTGATATTAAAGTACAAACTGGAACAATAAGAGCTATTCCGAAGAATGGAACAAACTTTAATGTGAGTTACGATTAATTTTTATGGGTCAAATGAAGGAATTTTCATTTGGATGGCATTCATTTGTGACGAAGTATACGAACAAATGCATTTAGAGTTTTGATGTTAGCTGACACAACCATCTGCTTAAGACCCCTATAACGTAAAACACTAGTGTAATTGCATTTCCAAACAACTTTCCATGATATTGATGCACGCATTATTTCGACTGGAAATTCTATAAACAATATGTGTCAAAGAACCCTCATACAACAGCACAAATTTGTGTGTTTCCATCGATAAATGCGTCATCAGTTAATCCATTAGAATTATAATAAAACATAAAATCGACGATGCGTTCCTTTCTTTCGTAGAACACATATACTGAAGCACTAAAACTACATAATAGTTTTATTTATGTCCCTCGAATAGTATTTCTGTCAATCAGATAAAAATCTTTCTCCTCAAGAAATCGCATCACGTGAGGATCTGATGACGACAGGTAGCTGTTCACGTTTAATGACCTTTCCCATTAACAACATCAATGCTATGCTTTCACAATGCAATTAGAAACGTTAGAACCTTTCTGGTTTTACTACGTTTCGTAGCTGTTAAGTTCTTGCTCACTTCTTTGTTGGTCAGTGTTTTTCGTTTTTGTGAGTTCCTTCTGTGCCTTTCATACACTGCTGTTTATGTTCAGTGCTGCCGATCTTGTCCGATTTGTTATATTATCTTTTAAGTTTGTAATTATTCGGCTATATTACAATAAAACATTCTTAGTTTGTTTAAAACTGATAATCCTGTCAAGCTTTTATTTTTCAAAAGTATGCGCTCATGCTTAAATAGTAACAATAGGACATTCCATATTGGCGTACACGAATTTCCGTACGTCGTCATCAGACCTTACTTTTAAGATTGTGAACTTACGGTTTGAGTGCTGGCTTTTACTACAGTTATGTCGGCTGAGACGACAACTTTCGGACTGGGGAGCTCGTTCCATGTCACTTATGCATTTTTATTGTTAATTTTGACAGTTGTCCTTATCAGTGATTATTCTAAGGAGGTTGCATATATTGTGTATTTTCGTTTTTCCTTTTGCCTTTGTAACGATGCTTCTTTGAGTTCTGCTGTTTCAGCAGTTAAATTAAATTTCATGTTCAGTTGTATAATGAACATTGTGCCGTGAAATTGTGGTCGGTTGTTTAAGTAGAATGCTGTCTTTCCTGTTCCTCTGTCCGAGGTGATTATTATCTTAAACTAGTTTTGAAACCACTCGTATACATTGAGAGCATATTAAAAGAGCAATTTTAGAAGATTTACCAGTAACAGTTGAACGATGGATCGGACACCACTAGAGCACCGTTTTGTTCTCTAGCCTTTAATTTATTCTTTGTGGTGGATATACTCAATTCGAATGGTCTCCCATCATAAACATGATCAAGTGGTATACAGTTTTGTTATAAAATAACTGTTTTCAATAGTTTTTGGTACGTGTGGGGATATGTGTATTACTGACTTTTCATCTACTACCACAAATAGCCAGGAACCCATTCAATATATATCTTTTTGAAGTGGAGATAAATCAATCCAGAGGCAATGCCATGATGACACTATATAAATCAATGTGTGTATTTTATCTGATTGCAGTAAAAGAATAAACTGTTCTGTTTTATCCTAGAACAAATAAGCTTGATAGAAAGTCTGATTGGATTAAATCAATAACAACAAAGCGCTTTTATAAATTTTTGTAATAATATACTGCTGTTTAGGGAGTAACAGTTCGTCTCAGATGGGGGACTGACTATTGGCTTTGTGTGTTATATGTAACTAACTACTTATATTATGGGTTACGAGGTAAATTAATCATCGCATTGTTGAGTCTACAGTTACCTTATCCTTTATGCTGTGCTGTCCTGTCATAGAACAACCGCTTTGCACAGTTTGTAAAGCAAATGAGATATGACCAATACCATTGTAACAACTTTGATAAGTGCCCACAACCGTATGTTACCATGTATAGCTTTCTTGTAAAACAATCAGTACAATTACCTTCGTCAAAGTAAATCTATATTTGAATATCGCTATCGGTGTAATATACTAAATAACATCTGTTTTTATCTTTTATAGATTTATTTAAAACTCGGATTAACCAATTAAAAATGGCAAACATCTTCAAACATGTATTATCATCTACAAAATGAACACAGTCTGACAAAAGACATGTCCATACCTTGTAGTGACGCGGTTTTATGTTAACTATAATAAGTTGTTCGTGACATAGGCTCCCAGCATGGCATCCTTGGTACATGTATCAGTTGATATTTAGTTTTATGAAAATGGCTTTGGTCAACTTGTCGCCACAATGACTGATACATTTGTATGTGGTTAATATGGCGTAAACCCGATAACTGAACGTATAATACTGGATGAGAATGTCGCCATCCAAGCAATGTTCATTCTTACTTCAGTTAGCATGAATATTTACAAGAGCCATAATTATGCCACACTTCTTGTCCTTGCTAATCAAGCATGGTTCCTAATTCAACGAGTCGTTCAGAACGATTCCATCACTAGAGACATAATAATTAGCCTGCCCTCTGAACATCACGCTCCACTAGATACATATGACTGGACATATTGATTAAGATTAACATCGATATGTTGGTGTATTTTTCGGAGAGCATTACCACTCACAAGGTCGCATGAATCTATAGGCCAGAGTATTTCTATGAGATGTTCAATTCACATAATAAACTGTTGGTATTTGTAGATTTTGGCCTTATACGTCCATATATCCTAGACGTTTTAATTACATCTGTTTGGGGCGTACTGTGAACGTGGAATTTCTAGTACTATGTACAGGTGTCCAAATATTTCATTTCGTATGAATCGCAAATCTCGCTTCGATATTCCGGTTGGTCAGGTTATGTTCTATTGGAACACCAATATTGGCTACGGTCTTGTTCACACGAATTAATTGATTGTATGAAAGCTAGTTAGACAAAACATTCCAGGAAAACTAATTAGGTCAAAGTGTCGCCCTTTATGATTGGTAAACATTGAACCAATAGCTCTAAATCTATTTCGAGCAAACAAATCAAGTTAAATGTATTGAATTATATTTAAAACAACAATAACATCGCCGTTCTAAAAATAGAACCAATTAAGTGTAAATTTCATTTGGCATCATCCATAGAGTCAAACCATAAGCGAACAAAGTGTACACGCATTAAAAACTCGAATGGCGTAGATGTTGTTTTAGATATATCTATAATGAAGTGCATGTCGTTTAATATACAATTAGATTTGATTAATGGTGTGATGTTTGTTCACACTCTGTATAATTACCGGAAATTGTTCTGTTCACACAGAGATCATTGGTATAATAGATCATTTAGATAGATCAATAAAATACAATTCATCATTGGATATTGTTTCTGTTAACGCTGCCTAATTGTTCACAAACAAAACACAACCTATTCCAAACAGACACATACGAGAGGTATTCTGAAAGTTCTGAAAATGCCTCTGTAACTTTTTTAATATTCACTTAATGTATATAAAAGTGAATATTTTCAGAAAGATACAACCTTCCGCCACTGAAAACATGTCATGATTTTAATATCCGAGAATTTGATATTCACCTAAATGCCATTGTACTTGTAGGTATATAACCCAATGAATTGTCGACAAAATAAGTCATATTAGACTTTAGAAGGGATAACATTTTTGTTAATAACTTCTATAATTTCAATCCGATTTGTTTGGAATTGACACATATTTTGTATTATATACCCGTGCATCTAATGACAAATGGAAATTATTGCTCCGACAGTATAAATGACTTAAGATGTACAAGGAAAAGACCACGTCCCAAATGCTCTTGAAAATAGCCATTCTACCAGAAATACGCAATTTACGTGTTATTGCATTGTACTGCTGGTCGTGTTACACGAGAATATAAAACGGCCGTTTTTGTGCATGCATATGCAATTTTTATTCCCACTTAATACGAATTCTGAAATTTGCTCCCTAAAATGAAACTTTACGAAAAATACATTTATAACATTCCCCGAATGAAAATACACATTCCGATCTAGACAGTTTGACTTGTTTAGAGTAGCTTATAGTCCATAATGGTATTATATGTTTATAATTAAGTAGGGGCTTTTTGTGGTAAAATGGCCTCATAAGTAGGTTGTATGTATTGCTGTTATTTTATGAATAACTCAAAGTTTTTAAGAACTTAATGTTATTCGAAAGTGCTGTTATGCATATTTCAAATAATATCATATTTATTTCAATCAGCCAGAATGATGCTTCAGTAGTGCGCTTTGAAATATACATGGGGCCAGTACAACGCAATTGCCTTGCGTATTCAAGAGATATTTCAGTCATTACCCAAAATCATGTAGTGTTTAAATACCATTAAAATAGACATTCTCAGAGTTAAAATAATAAATTTGTCTTGAATGTCTCGCAGAAAGATTGATCTTTCAGAAAATATCCACTTTTAAATATTCTGACCAACCAATGTAAAGTTATCACTCAGTTATCAGAACTTTCAGAATGCCCCTCGTGATACAGTAAAGTGCAACTTGATTTTCTGGAAAGGTAATTTTCATTGATTGGCAATTAGCAGTATTTAAATAAGTAAAATAATGCATATATTTTAAAGAAATTAGGTCACACAAGTTACGTGGTATACAAAAAACTATACAGTAATCATGGCTTTTGGTTCAACGTATAATTATGGTAATCAAAGGAAATTGTTTACTTTCTAGTGTTTATCTTAGTGCAATATGCTAAGGATAGACACTAGGAAACAAAAATAACCTACGTGAGCATTATGATTATTCGCATGAACACTAACGCCAATCCAACTCTATCAAATTGAGTTATTTAACTGAAATAACACATAAAACGCATTGTGTAAAGGATTACACTTATGAATTACTCGATAAGTGAGGACAGTCAATCTGACCAGTATTCCTGGAATTAATTGACAACCACTTCTGCTTTTAGCCTTTCTTGTTTGTTTTGTTGTTCCGTGTTTTGTGCCCTTTTCCCTCTGCTATTTATACTCCCTGCAGCTTTTCTCTTCTGATGCGTTATTGCTTTTTGTTCCTCTTCGAGCTAATTAAACATAATATGACCGTGTATATAATTTCCTGAACGTAGAGCACATCCTGCGCAGCCGAATATCAAACCGCTTTTGTCGGGGAACATACTTTCCAGCATTGCAATATTTTCGTGCATAGATTGTCAGCATTCATCCAGAAAAACAATTGTTACTTTGTCTGTAAATCGATTCGGGAGTCGACAACACAGCAACATTCAAACCTGTTTACAAACGTCATATATAGTTAAATTAGAGAGAGACATCACGCTGAGGGTAATTTCGACAAAGTTGAAACTAACTGCAAATAACGGTTTTTGATGAATTATTCAAACACAGTCGATAAACCGGAAAGTTTTATTCATGTTTCTATTTTCGTCAGGTAATTCAACTAAATCACCGGTTTCATTTGTTAAAATTGACAGAATGGAAACAAACGATGTTTTCCGCCTAACAAATTGGTTTTTAATTCCATGTACCTCTCCTCTGTTATTGCACATTAATGAATTGCCTAGTATAATTCCGCTCTCTGTATTAGAATGGTTTTAATTAATTTGTTGTAACATACATGTATCTGAGCACATGTAAGAAAATCCCATCTTACATTAGTACCATCTATCTCACATGAGCGACCACCTCGCGTGATTTCATTCCGACCTTATTTTCGAGATTTACGGGTCAATGGCGATATAAAGCTAATAAAGACGAACGCCATTGACTCTTTACCATTTCAAAAGCATATTCATGAGCATAACATAACAGCGTAAGCTTTACTCACGTTATTATTAATGATTGTTTTGAACGAGAACGTACGGCAAACAGCACGTTATGATGACGTCATGTCGACGCCATAAAAGCTAAATAATGTTATAAAGTCCCATTATCTCAAAATTACGTCAGAGAAAAATAATCCATCATGAGACAGTCGAATGTAGGATAAGGATATCTAACCCTCGGGATCGGAATGTTTACCAGGAACTCCCTGGTCCCTGGTTAAAATCCGACCCCTCGGGTGAGATATCCTAATCCTACATAGAAGCTCATAATTGCTTTCTATATTCCTCGTTTCAAGATAGTAACAAATCGGAGAGCGAATGCAGCAAACAACAGAAACCTTACTGGATGATAGGCTTCAATTGTTGATTAACACTGACTAATTAGCGATTAGTTCGTAATCGTGTATGCTGTCCATTGTAAATACTACAACACCGTAAAAACAAAACTCGAGTGTGTGCTTTTTTATAGTTTGTGTGTTGATTTCATTAGTTTAATCAACCATCGAAATGCTTCACAATGAACTACATTCAAGTTTTGTAATTCACAAATTGTCGTCGCTGCAAAAGTGCCAATGTGTTTTATACTGCTGAAATTTTAATCCCACCAACATCATGATACAGGGTGTTTCAAAGTATATGTTACAGTTTCGTAAGTTTCTAAATTTCTTAATTTATGTAATATGTATAACACGAAGCACAAAGTTGAGAGGGAACATATTAAAATTAAATTCCATATACAAGAGGTGTTGAACTTATATTTGAACAAAAAATATTACCGGGCTTTGCCATGCTAGCTCAATACAATCGATATATCTCTTTTCAGCCATATATGAAAATGTGTTAGGAACAACATACGATGTATATGCAATTTGGTAAGAGATAAAAACAACTTAGTAGATAATGTTGTTTTTGGCGTTTGTAGGCAAATGTCTCTTATGCGTACGAGGGGTGTTCGATATGTATTGTCACTTGGGTCACAAATAAGAAACTTGGTTGATATCTTTAAATATTTTTACATTTCTGGAACCATCAAGATTTCCGCAATATTTCGTGAAAAAAATCAATAAAATTTAATTACCGGAATGTTGTTTCTGTTGCCTTTTCAAAGGGCTAGTAATAGACACTGCGACCTTTTGCGAATAACTGTCGATCAAAACTTCCTTTTGGGAAATAATCTTATTCCTCAACTATCATACCGTAAATAATCTAAATTCCTTCGATAAAAACATAATTTGCTGTACTTGATTGCCATTTTGAACAAAATAAGAGCATTTCAAAGTCGCGAAAATAGGTGTCAAAATTAGTCAAAAAAGCATGCTATTTTTCATTGACAATTTTCGATTAGTTTTATTGATTGGAATTTGACATATCATACATGTATGTAAGCCATAGACCATCAACATTGATTTCTGGGAAGAATTTGCAATCAAAATACAATTGATATGAAGTTATTGGTGCGTGAAACAACAAGCATCATTTCGTATAAATAAGAGTGATCTCCCTTGTTTTGACCGTCTTACTCGTAGACAGCAAATAATTTCATTTTGATTTAAAGTTCTAATGGAAATAATAGGATCCAGTTATCGTATCGTATGCTGCAGTTTAACGAATACTGACATTTTTTCTAAACAGCTACTGCAAAGACGACACAATTTAGCTTAAAATGAACATTAGGCCAGAGTACTCGAGCATACCCTCTTCTAAGTTCAATAAATTATTTAGTTGTTGACGAAAGGCTATGTAATTTCCTAGATATAGAATAGAAACATACAACATTTAGACAGTAATCGTAGAATCCTTCTAAATAGTGTCATAGAAAAATGCAACCGACAGTGACAATACATATCGAACACCCCTCGTATAAGCGTAAAACGTATGCGTAAATTATGAATTGTCATTTATATCGAAAAAGGTAGTAATATTTGTCGTAGGAATGGTTCTATGAGTTCGCTATTTGTAATGGTAAAATGGCACTAAAGATTTAAAATCGCCCACTTTGGTGTATAATAGTCACGTGATATCCATCAGCCAAAGATCGGATGGCAATAAAGTTGGAAGTATCCGTAGAAACTATCAGTCAAATTATTTTATGTCATTATATATAGCCACACGTTGTTTATTAGTATTTTACCTTGTAAACTATTGGCATAAAAAACTATAATGCATTCACAATACTGCGTTAAATGTATTTCCAAGTACAATACTTGTAAACTCTCATTAAAACCCTCTCCTAAGTATACGCGACTACGCTGCAAAGTTGGAGCTTCAGAGTTTGAAGGCAGTTTACTGCAGTCAGACTGGTACAGTCCTAACCCACGAGAGCATATCTAGACAATACATTACACAGTTCACAGCTGCTATTCTATTTTCTCTGACAATTGACAGCATCAGTCTGAATATAATCGCCACCTAGGAAGTAGTTAATGTAGATGTTATACCTAATTTACACAAACCAGTGCGATATGTTCAGTTCTTGTATTGAAGGTGTTCAGTACCTCACAGTCAGATATAATCACTATAATACACAGTGTGTACAGAACGACAGGGAAACCAATTATACATCACTTGTCATAACAGTCAGTATGTCAGATATAATATAGAATCTATGTCGTCCTCGTGTCAGACAGTGTTTCCAGCTTTGGAATGATCTGGAAGGATTATTTGCAGATTTGTGTTGATGTAGATTGAATTTCACTTAAACTGTATAACCCGTCTTAGAAAAGAGGTCATTGGGTACTTCAAACATTTATACGCATTGTAACTGCGGGCAACTACCTGAATTTGAATATATAAGTATTTAATATAAAATGTTGCATATATGGCTGACAAAACCCCCAGATATTTCACTCCGATAACAAGTAACACATGTTTGACGTTGCGTTATAATGTTGTTTACCCTGTCTTCCCATACTATCTTATCGTATAAGATTACGTTAGGTACCTTAACAGAGGTATCGGTACAACTCCTGAATCTGAAATAAAACACCGGCAGAAAACGTTCTGCAAAAACATGCAAAGCAATACAGGACAAACCAGTGCGATATGTTCAGTTCTTGTATTGAAGGTGTACAATACCTCACAGTCAGATATAATCACTATAATACACAGTGTGTACAGAACGACAGGGAAACCAATTATACATCACTTGTCATAACAGTCAGTATGTCAGATATAATATAGAATCTATGTCGTCCTCGTGTCAGACAGTGTTTCCAGCTTTGGAATGATCTGGAAGGATTATTTGCAGATTTGTGTTGATGAAGATTGAATTTCACTTAAACTGTATAACCCGTCTTAGAAAAGAGGTCATTGGGTACTTCAAACATTTATACGCATTGTAACTGCGGGCAGCTACCTGAATTTGAATATATAAGTATTTAATATACAATGTTGCATATATGGCTGACAAAACCCCCAGATATTTCACTGAACGTAGAGCACATCCTGCGCAGCCGAATATCAAACCGCTTTTGTCGGGGAACATACTTTCCAGCATTGCAATATTTTCGTGCATAGATTGTCAGCATTCATCCAGAAAAACAATTGTTACTTTGTCTGTAAATCGATTCGGGAGTCGACAACACAGCAACATTCAAACCTGTTTACAAACGTCATATATAGTTAAATTAGAGAGAGACATCACGCTGAGGGTAATTTCGACAAAGTTGAAACTAACTGCAAATAACGGTTTTTGATGAATTATTCAAACACAGTCGATAAACCGGAAAGTTTTATTCATGTTTCTATTTTCGTCAGGTAATTCAACTAAATCACCGGTTTCATTTGTTAAAATTGACAGAATGGAAACAAACGATGTTTTCCGCCTAACAAATTGGTTTTTAATTCCATGTACCTCTCCTCTGTTATTGCACATTAATGAATTGCCTAGTATAATTCCGCTCTCTGTATTAGAATGGTTTTAATTAATTTGTTGTAACATACATGTATCTGAGCACATGTAAGAAAATCCCATCTTACATTAGTACCATCTATCTCACATGAGCGACCACCTCGCGTGATTTCATTCCGACCTTATTTTCGAGATTTACGGGTCAATGGCGATATAAAGCTAATAAAGACGAACGCCATTGACTCTTTACCATTTCAAAAGCATATTCATGAGCATAACATAACAGCGTAAGCTTTACTCACGTTATTATTAATGATTGTTTTGAACGAGAACGTACGGCAAACAGCACGTTATGATGACGTCATGTCGACGCCATAAAAGCTAAATAATGTTATAAAGTCCCATTATCTCAAAATTACGTCAGAGAAAAATAATCCATCATGAGACAGTCGAATGTAGGATAAGGATATCTAACCCTCGGGATCGGAATGTTTACCAGGAACTCCCTGGTCCCTGGTTAAAATCCGACCCCTCGGGTGAGATATCCTAATCCTACATAGAAGCTCATAATTGCTTTCTATATTCCTCGTTTCAAGATAGTAACAAATCGGAGAGCGAATGCAGCAAACAACAGAAACCTTACTGGATGATAGGCTTCAATTGTTGATTAACACTGACTAATTAGCGATTAGTTCGTAATCGTGTATGCTGTCCATTGTAAATACTACAACACCGTAAAAACAAAACTCGAGTGTGTGCTTTTTTATAGTTTGTGTGTTGATTTCATTAGTTTAATCAACCATCGAAATGCTTCACAATGAACTACATTCAAGTTTTGTAATTCACAAATTGTCGTCGCTGCAAAAGTGCCAATGTGTTTTATACTGCTGAAATTTTAATCCCACCAACATCATGATACAGGGTGTTTCAAAGTATATGTTACAGTTTCGTAAGTTTCTAAATTTCTTAATTTATGTAATATGTATAACACGAAGCACAAAGTTGAGAGGGAACATATTAAAATTAAATTCCATATACAAGAGGTGTTGAACTTATATTTGAACAAAAAATATTACCGGGCTTTGCCATGCTAGCTCAATACAATCGATATATCTCTTTTCAGCCATATATGAAAATGTGTTAGGAACAACATACGATGTATATGCAATTTGGTAAGAGATAAAAACAACTTAGTAGATAATGTTGTTTTTGGCGTTTGTAGGCAAATGTCTCTTATGCGTACGAGGGGTGTTCGATATGTATTGTCACTTGGGTCACAAATAAGAAACTTGGTTGATATCTTTAAATATTTTTACATTTCTGGAACCATCAAGATTTCCGCAATATTTCGTGAAAAAAATCAATAAAATTTAATTACCGGAATGTTGTTTCTGTTGCCTTTTCAAAGGGCTAGTAATAGACACTGCGACCTTTTGCGAATAACTGTCGATCAAAACTTCCTTTTGGGAAATAATCTTATTCCTCAACTATCATACCGTAAATAATCTAAATTTAAAATTAAATTCCATATACAAGAGGTGTTGAACTTATATTTGAACAAAAAATATTACCGGGCTTTGCCATGCTAGCTCAATACAATCGATATATCTCTTTTCAGCCATATATGAAAATGTGTTAGGAACAACATACGATGTATATGCAATTTGGTAAGAGATAAAAACAACTTAGTAGATAATGTTGTTTTTGGCGTTTGTAGGCAAATGTCTCTTATGCGTACGAGGGGTGTTCGATATGTATTGTCACTTGGGTCACAAATAAGAAACTTGGTTGATATCTTTAAATATTTTTACATTTCTGGAACCATCAAGATTTCCGCAATATTTCGTGAAAAAAATCAATAAAATTTAATTACCGGAATGTTGTTTCTGTTGCCTTTTCAAAGGGCTAGTAATAGACACTGCGACCTTTTGCGAATAACTGTCGATCAAAACTTCCTTTTGGGAAATAATCTTATTCCTCAACTATCATACCGTAAATAATCTAAATTCCTTCGATAAAAACATAATTTGCTGTACTTGATTGCCATTTTGAACAAAATAAGAGCATTTCAAAGTCGCGAAAATAGGTGTCAAAATTAGTCAAAAAAGCATGCTATTTTTCATTGACAATTTTCGATTAGTTTTATTGATTGGAATTTGACATATCATACATGTATGTAAGCCATAGACCATCAACATTGATTTCTGGGAAGAATTTGCAATCAAAATACAATTGATATGAAGTTATTGGTGCGTGAAACAACAAGCATCATTTCGTATAAATAAGAGTGATCTCCCTTGTTTTGACCGTCTTACTCGTAGACAGCAAATAATTTCATTTTGATTTAAAGTTCTAATGGAAATAATAGGATCCAGTTATCGTATCGTATGCTGCAGTTTAACGAATACTGACATTTTTTCTAAACAGCTACTGCAAAGACGACACAATTTAGCTTAAAATGAACATTAGGCCAGAGTACTCGAGCATACCCTCTTCTAAGTTCAATAAATTATTTAGTTGTTGACGAAAGGCTATGTAATTTCCTAGATATAGAATAGAAACATACAACATTTAGACAGTAATCGTAGAATCCTTCTAAATAGTGTCATAGAAAAATGCAACCGACAGTGACAATACATATCGAACACCCCTCGTATAAGCGTAAAACGTATGCGTAAATTATGAATTGTCATTTATATCGAAAAAGGTAGTAATATTTGTCGTAGGAATGGTTCTATGAGTTCGCTATTTGTAATGGTAAAATGGCACTAAAGATTTAAAATCGCCCACTTTGGTGTATAATAGTCACGTGATATCCATCAGCCAAAGATCGGATGGCAATAAAGTTGGAAGTATCCGTAGAAACTATCAGTCAAGTTATTTTATGTCATTATATATAGCCACACGTTGTTTATTAGTATTTTACCTTGTAAACTATTGGCATAAAAAACTATAATGCATTCACAATACTGCGTTAAATGTATTTCCAAGTACAATACTTGTAAACTCTCATTAAAACCCTCTCCTAAGTATACGCGACTACGCTGCAAAGTTGGAGCTTCAGAGTTTGAAGGCAGTTTACTGCAGTCAGACTGGTACAGTCCTAACCCACGAGAGCATATCTAGACAATACATTACACAGTTCACAGCTGCTATTCTATTTTCTCTGACAATTGACAGCATCAGTCTGAATATAATCGCCACCTAGGAAGTAGTTAATGTAGATGTTATACCTAATTTACACAAACCAGTGCGATATGTTCAGTTCTTGTATTGAAGGTGTTCAGTACCTCACAGTCAGATATAATCACTATAATACACAGTGTGTACAGAACGACAGGGAAACCAATTATACATCACTTGTCATAACAGTCAGTATGTCAGATATAATATAGAATCTATGTCGTCCTCGTGTCAGACAGTGTTTCCAGCTTTGGAATGATCTGGAAGGATTATTTGCAGATTTGTGTTGATGTAGATTGAATTTCACTTAAACTGTATAACCCGTCTTAGAAAAGAGGTCATTGGGTACTTCAAACATTTATACGCATTGTAACTGCGGGCAGCTACCTGAATTTGAATATATAAGTATTTAATATAAAATGTTGCATATATGGCTGACAAAACCCCCAGATATTTCACTCCGATAACAAGTAACACATGTTTGACGTTGCGTTATAATGTTGTTTACCCTGTCTTCCCATACTATCTTATCGTATAAGATTACGTTAGGTACCTTAACAGAGGTATCGGTACAACTCCTGAATCTGAAATAAAACACCGGCAGAAAACGTTCTGCAAAAACATGCAAAGCAATACAGGACAAACCAGTGCGATATGTTCAGTTCTTGTATTGAAGGTGTACAATACCTCACAGTCAGATATAATCACTATAATACACAGTGTGTACAGAACGACAGGGAAACCAATTATACATCACTTGTCATAACAGTCAGTATGTCAGATATAATATAGAATCTATGTCGTCCTCGTGTCAGACAGTGTTTCCAGCTTTGGAATGATCTGGAAGGATTATTTGCAGATTTGTGTTGATGAAGATTGAATTTCACTTAAACTGTATAACCCGTCTTAGAAAAGAGGTCATTGGGTACTTCAAACATTTATACGCATTGTAACTGCGGGCAGCTACCTGAATTTGAATATATAAGTATTTAATATACAATGTTGCATATATGGCTGACAAAACCCCCAGATATTTCACTCCGATAACAAGTAACACATGTTTGACGTTGCGTTATAATGTTGTTTACCCTGTCTTCCCATACTATCTTATCGTATAGGATTACGTTAGGTACCTTAACAGAGGTATCGGTACAACTCCTGAATCTGAAATAAAACACCGGCAGAAAACGTTCGGCAAAAACATGCAAAGCAATACAGGAGAACGCACTGTGTAATTTCATTGCATTCGGGAGACCTTTACCGCCATGATGCTAAATGGGTATGATAAAACTACCATTACTAATGTAGACGTCTGAGATTGATATTTTCAACAGATAGTCCCATGTGATGTACTAACACATAGAAAACATCGTCATTAGCATTCTCGAGCTGATATTGAATTCTGCACACAAATACTCTAACGATTCGTACCATATTGGGAATAATGCATCTCCAGTTATTTCTATTTAATAGTGTTATATTTTTCATTGCAAGTACGAATAGGCCATTCCTACGGCGATGTATCGTGATTAGAATGTCACAAACTTATCAAGATACGAATGTGTTACTGTTCTAAATATGCACTAGTGATGAAAATGACTAAAGTTCAGGATTTATTAATATAATTAGTACCCTCAGCCAATAATATATCTTATATGAGGTACTAAATATAAAATGCATAACTATGCATTTAACACGACCCAATTCGGAGTACAACCACATGCTATAGTATTGTAAAACAGTAAGCGTTACAAGTATTTGATATTAATGTGGAACAAACTTGATTAGCCGGAAAATCGGACCCAAATTTGAGAATTATTCTTAATACAGTATTCAAACACGAGGAGATATGTCAACTAAAGGATGTGGGACTTTAGTTCCATGGAAGTAATGATCAAATGCTCGTACATCCCCTTACACATCTCATGGTAACATCACCCTACTAAAGAGGCGGCTCCGTCGTATTATTTTTCGAAGGTTGTTTAGAGTCCTCATATATTTTGGTCAAAACATCTTTGAGATATCGCAAGGATTTTCCAAGTTTGGTGTTAATCCTAAGGACACGCCTCTGCTCTGTGAGTATGTATTATACGACATGCCCGACGGCGCGCGCTGCACCTGTGTCACAATAAGTGACGTCATTACGTACATTGTGACGTCACAATAATTGATTATTTAAAGCGCTAGATTGATGTACACCAGTTAGAAATTTCATTTTTTCATAATAAATATTTCAACAGTCTCGAATATATTAATCAAACCTCGTAAATGTTTGAGGAATTGAGTGTATTTGACTAATTTCTGAATTTAAGACTGTCTGTATACTTTTCAACTTCGATTGATAAACAATTTTGCGAAAAATGTTTGTCAATAAATTTCAATCGTCAAAAGGTACTTTATTGACCTTGTTCTTCCACACACAACACAGAATTGGATCAAATCATACTAACTGACGCAACCTACGACTTTGAACCCGTATTTGTAAAACAAAATAGCCCTAATGCCTTTACAAAGCCTTTACATTTTTGTGCATGCTTTGTTTCGACTGGAAACTCTTAATTACGTTTCAAAAAACCGTCATACAATTGACTTAAACAAACATATGTGTTTCCATCGATAAATGCGTCATCAATCAAACCGTTAGAAGGATAGGAAATGTGTTCCTATTTCCGAAGAACAAACATACTGACATACTGACATGCAATGCATCATGCAGTGGTCATTGATTTGTATGTATTGTCACTCATTGTATTTTGACATGTTCCGTGTTTTTATTGGATGATAGGTGGCTCAATCCATCTCATATTTCAAGGCACAAATGGT
Source organism: Spisula solida (assembly GCA_947247005.1). Lineage (NCBI taxonomy): Eukaryota > Metazoa > Mollusca > Bivalvia > Venerida > Mactridae > Spisula > Spisula solida. The sequence goes on from OX365956.1 coordinate 41,530,758, forward strand.
TTTATTTATGTTCCTCGTATAGTACATCTGTCAATCAGATTACAATCTATCTCATCAATAAACTCTTGGTCAGAGGATCTGAGCTGTTCACGGTCAGTGACCTTTCCCATCAACAAGACCAAGTTAGACATAGAACCTTTTATTTCTGTTTTTAATGGGTTTTGTAACCTTCAATGTTTTGCTTACTTTTGTGTTTGTTATTACGACGTGTGGTTGTGGTATGTGGTTTTCTTATTATGTGTGTTCTTTTTGTGCCATTCGTAATATGTTGTTTCTGTTGAGTGCTGCCTTCCCTGTCAGATTTGTTATATATTTTAAATTATCCAGGTAAATTACCATAAAACATTCTTAGGACGCCCAAAGCGTTAAACTGATGATCAAGTGATGATTATATGTTTGGATTAGATGCCCATCACCCTTTCTGATTCGGTTTTATCATGATCTAGTTTTGCAATCACTCGTACATACATAGAGATCAAATTCAATCATGATAGAAACTTTACAAGTAGCAGTTGAAAAACAGGTCACAAACTCTAACCAAGAGATCACCTTTTTTGTTATCTAGGCCCCCATTCATTCTTAGGGAGGCTGTATTCAAAACTAACTGTCTCGCATCATACAAAAATGATCTACAACTTTGTTCTAAAATAATTGTTTTCTATATTTATGTACGTGCCGTGTGGATATTTGTATTACTGACTGTTTCATCTCCCACTACAAATAATCAGAAACCTATTCAATAGTTCGCTGTTTGAAGTAGAGATAAATCAATCCAGGGCAATACCATGATGACACTATATAAATCAATGTAAGTATTGTATATGATTGCAGTAAAAGCATGAATTGTTCTGTTATATTATAGGTAAAAGGTCGGATTGAATTAAATCAATAAAAAAGTAGTTTTATAACGTTTTGTTATCATATAATGTTATAGGGGGTATAACGTTCCATGTCAGATGTGGGACTGACTATTGGCTTTGTGTTTTTCATCTGTAGCTAACTACTTATGTTATTGGTAACAAGGTAAATTCCCCATTGCCATGTGCAGACTAAACAGTTACATTGTCCTGATGCTGTGCCGTCTTGTCCAAGCACTTCCGTTTTGTACAGTTTTTAAAGCAAATGAGATGTGGTCATTACCATAGAAACAACTTCGATAAGCCGTGACCTTGGTACGCATCCACAACCGTATGTTACTATTTATACTTTTCTTGTAAAACAATCAGGAAAATTAACTTCGTCAAAGTATATTTGAATATCTCTATCGGTGTAATATACCAAATAACATCGGTATTTATATAGCTATTATATTTTATAAATTAATTCCAATTATAGCCGTCACGTTAAACTTGGATTGAACCAATTAAAACTGACAAACATCTACAAAACATGCATTATCGTGTACAGAATGAGCACAGTCTGACAAAAGGCATTTCCATACCTAGTAGTGATCCGGTTCTTAGATGACCATAATAATTATGTTATTCTTGACATAGACTATAAGCATGACCTCCTTGGTATAAGAGGATATCTAGTTCTATGAAAATTGGTTAGGTCAACTAGCGCCACAATGATATGTTGTTAATAAGTCGTAAATCTGAGAACTAGACGTATATTATAATACTGGGTGGGAATGTCCTCATCAAAGCAATGTTCTTTCGTACTTCAGTTAGCATAAATATCTACAAGAGCCAAAATTATACCACACATCGTTTCCTCGCTAATCAAACATGGCTCATAATTTACCGAGTCGTGCAGAACACTTCCATCACTAGAGACAGTTTTATAAGTCTTTCCATCAAAGTTATGACTGGACATTTTAATTAGAATCAACATCGATCTGTTGGTGTACAAATGTACGTATTAGAGAGCAGGGCTGGTATTCACAAAGCTTCTTAGATAAAAATATATCTTAAATATCCTATAAATTTCTTAGATATGATAAGATTCGTCTTAAGTTTAATTTATTTCTTAGTAGCTATTCACAACATATCTTAAACTTAAGATCTTCTTAAATAGCCGATTTTTGTCTTAAATATCCATTTTCAACTAAGAAATGTGCCTATATTTAAGATACGTACATAGGTATCTTACTATTTAAGAAATTTCTAAGATGAAAATAGAAGCTTTTTATTATGTGTTTAAAACCGGTTTTAAAGCTTGGAAATCATTAAGCAATGTGTAACAATGAAGAACCGCCCTAATATACGTATTAAATCATTCTTTCAGACCAAAAAACTTAGCAATTTATCAAAACGTCATGCAAACGCCCAATTCAAGGGAAATAACCCGGTGTCGCATCCGCTTCAAGCGAAAGTAGAAGGTTAGGTGGAAACTCCGGACACAGGTTTTCGGAATTCGGGATTATTGATGCATACATGTTTAATCATGTTTAGTCTCAAATATCAACATTTATAACACACAGTTAATCAGAAATAAATATGTTGCTAAATTCGTCGTGCATTATATTTAATTTACAAAGTGTAAATAAGTATATAAGAATAATCACGCTACAATAATAAAAAGTAGGCCTATAGTAGATCTATAACACTAATGTTTTATTATATATATGCATTTTAAAACGTAATATCTTTCGTTGAATTATATTTTCAAACATGTCAATTTTGTCAGCATACTCTTATACCTTGGTCACATTTACGCGACGAGATATACACGGCGAGCTGACTTTTGCAAACTAGTAGGCCTACGGCGTCCATAAGCCAATGTGGATATGGTAGACTACCGATCTTATTAATTCGTATATCAGTGACAATGTTTCACCGAACTCCCGAGTTGTACACGTATTCACTGGGATTTCGAAGTCGGGAACATCTCGTACGGGTCTCATACCGACATCAAACGAGCTATGTATGTTATCCGTACGGATTTGAACACTAATAGGCTTGTCGATGCTCGCATGCCTTATCGAAAAGTACTCAAACGGACACCGTGTGGTCACCGTACGGCTATAATAGGAGTGTCCTGTAAGTGTTTTACGTACCTAATAGCTCCGGACGGGTTCCGCACACCTGGCTGTGTTATTGTTCGAAGGCCCGGTGGTGACTTCATAGTTCATGTTTCAAGCTTCATACTTCGAACTTCATGTCTAATATTGCTTTATGTTTCATATGTTATATGTAAACACCCGAACATAGTTCACCCTTCATAGTTCATACTCCAAAGTTCATACTCCAAGTTCACACTCCACAGTTAATCCTCTTCATTTCACACTCCACGCCCCACAGTTCACACTTAATAGTTCACAGTCCTTACTTCATAGTTCACATTGCACACTTTATAGTTCACACTTCATAGCTCACAGTTCACACTTCATAGGCCAAACTTAAAAGTTCCTTTATTCATCGTCTGTTTAAAGTTTGATTTCAATTACTTGTACTATATAATTACATTTTTTATAATGATAAATATATTAATAATATGTGTACACATGTATATAGGTGCATTTATGATTGGTAACATCGTTGTGAATATTAATTTTATTAGTCTCTTATAACTCTGTATTAGAATGGTCACATAATAATGTTTCTGTGGTATATAACTCAACAAACCAATATAGGTATGTAAATTAATGTGTATATTGGCGTACCATAATGTGTATATTGGCATACCATAATGTGTATATTGGCATACCATAATGTGTATATTGGCATACCATAATATAGCTATTGTAGCATACGTATAATGTTATATGTTATTAGATATACAATTACCTTACAGTAATAACCCATATTATATCACTAAAGCATGATGATCTGCATCACTATATATTTCAACATCCGTATACATGTATGTACTAACAAATGCAACATTATATATCATTAATAACCTTCTCCGACTGTATTTGATTAAACTGTTTGCCATATTATGTATTGTGACCTCATGGGCCTTATGGCCTACAGGTAATTTGTAAATAAACTTGTATAATGTGATTGTAACTGAATCCACTCGAAATATGTGTAAACTGTTAGCTATGTGAATGTGTGGCTGAAATAAGGGCTATATAATGGTACATGTTGTATATTACAATGGTCCATCTTACGTAAATTGATAGACATACAAGTGTCATACGGGTAGTTTGCTCTAAGGCTGAAATAGCAATTTTAATGGCATCATTGGTTCGTAGATACATTTCTTATGTTCTTACGTGTTTTTTTTCTGGCAGAAAGTCGATTATTATCAGTTCTCATAAATTTCAACAATGCACTAGATGAAGTTTATGATAACGTTTACAGTATTGACCCAGGAAATAGAACGCTCGATGGACGTGCGGTGGATGGACAGTGCACGTGCGATGGTCGTGCGATTGTCGCACGTCATACGCACGACCTTCTTGCGGACATCCAATATCGCACGACATTCGCACGAACGACGTTTGCACGACACTCGTAAAAGTATGGCGTTCGACAACTGTTCATCGTAGGGATGCTGTGTGTCATCGTAGAACCGTCGTGAGTCCGATGTACGACTATTGTGACCGCACCACAAAATTACAATTTCAAGACATATGCCGATGAATTTCGGTGTAGATTCGAAAGCGTCGGGAGATGAAGAAACTCCTACGACAATTGTGAAAGGGAGTTAAACTTTTGTAGAGAGTTATGACTGTCTCACCTATACCTTATACAGCTTAAAATACTCGCAAATCGGCTTTACCCTCTTCCTTCTAGATACTTGTTCCTTACATTAACAGTGTATAAAATCACACAAGCACAAATAAGTACCAAGAAATATGATACAGTGTATTCTGTGAAGAGATCCCACATAGGATGTATGTACAAACTTACAACTATTACTGGCTGACATCTACAATACAACTGCATATAGCATTTGTACATTAAATAAGAAATCAGAACAGTGATTCGCATTATTCGTCTCTCTGAGTGGGGGCGGCGGGCGACCCAGGGGGAATTACACATTTTCGAATATTTGATGTCTAAATCCCCACAATGGAGACAATGCTCACTGTCTAAATCCCCACCGTGGGGCATATTTTTTCATTCAGGTACTTTAATAAAAACACGTATAAAAGTAGGCCTATCGATGTCGCCTTTCGTTATGTCAACATTCCCGGACCAAAGTCTGTTTCAAGGGACTCGGAGTCGATAAGGTTATCAAATTCCCGCCTGTCGGTAAGATTCGTCTGTCTAATTCCCCCGGGTCGGGCATAATATTGTCTGGTGTATAAATAACTTTGTAAGATATTCGACTAACATTTTTCTCAGTGGGTCTATCAGCTACTATTTTTCTTAGAGCGGTGCCGTAATTACACTCTCAGCCCCTTGACAAGATATATATAAGATACACATGATAACAACATGTTTTGCTAAAATTCCACGGGGGTTCGGAACCCTCCGGATCCACGCATGACTTCAGTAAAAACAAACTACATGTATTTTACACACACAACTCTTCAAACACGTAATTCAAACAGAATGTACTGTACGTGAATATAATTTAGTAATTATTATTTATAATAGTCACCCTGTTTTACATTACACAAATTAATATTCATGAAACCCAACTAATTTTTTTATATACATGTATGATTTCAAAGGATAATAAAAGCGGTTCGAAAATGATCGAGGACTAATCCCTCCCTTGGAAGGAATCCTCATTTCCGTTACTATTTTTAGAGCGAGAAAATCCCGTTTTACATAGCAACCACTTTAAAATATTTCTTAGATTTAGGATAATATTTTAGCTAAGATATTTCTAAGATGCTTCTTGAATACAACTTAAGACAAAAATAAATTTTATTCTTAGCTAAAATAATTTCTTATCAGATAAGAAAATCTTACGAAAATATCTAAGAAGCTTTGTGAATACCGGCCCAGATATATATATATCTCTCTCTCTCTCTCTCTCTCTCTCTCTCTGTTTCTATCTCTTATATGATTGCATTACCGCTCACAAGGTCCCCTGAATCTATATTCAGATTATTGCTAGATTGTATTCAATTCACATGATAAGTATTTCTACAAATTGGCTTTAAACGTACATTTATCCTAGACGTTTCAATGTTATCTGTAATAACACACTGTCAACGCGGCATTTCTTGTACTATGTATGGGTGTTCGAATGCTTCATTTCGTATGTTTTGCAAATCTGGCTTTAATCTCCCGGTTGGGCAGGTTATTGGCTTCTGTAATAGTTGTATTTGCTACGGTCTTGTCCTCACACAGGAGATGTAAGTTGCCTGTATGAGAGCTAGTTGACACTGATAGACAATAGATTCCAGGAAAACTCATTAGGTCATATAGTCGCCCTATACGACTAAAACTATTAAACCACGGCTCTAAACCCATTTTCAAGTGAAGAAACTGAAACAGATGATAGAAAGTCAATGTATTGAATCAGATATAAAACTACAAAAACATCGCCGTTTTAAAATTGGAACCAAATTAGTGTAAGAGTCATATGGCGTCATTCATAGAGTCAGACTATAAGCGAACCACACAGACAAGCATTTACACACTCGAATGGTGAAGATATTGTTTTAGATAGATATATAATGAAGTGCCTGTCATTTAATGTACAATTAGATTTGAATAATGGTGCGATATTTGTTCACACTCTGTATAATCACAGGAAATTGTTCTGTACATACAGAGATCATTGGTATAATAGATCATTTATATAGATCAATAAAATACAATTCATCATTGGATATTGTCTCTGTCAACGCTGCCTAATTGTTCACAAACAAAACTCAATCTATTCGAAAAAGACACATATTGCAGTGGAGTGAAACTTGATTTTCTTGAAAAGTACTTCTCATTGATTGGCAATAATCAGTAATATGTTTATTCGCATGAACAACACAACACCAACCCAACTCAATCAAATTAAGTTATTTCCCTGAAATGGCATTTAAAACGCATTGTGTTAAGGATAACACTTATGAACTATCTTGATAAGTGAGGACAGTCAATCTAATCAGTATTCCTGGAATTAATTGTCAACCACTTCTGGCTTTAGCCTTTCTTGTTCTTTTGTTGTTTCGTGTTGTATGCCCTTTTCCCTCTGCTAGTTCTGTTTTCTGCAGCGTTTCCTTTCTGATGTGTTATTATCTTTTTGTTCCTCTTCGAGCAAATTAAACTTACAGGATATGACCGTATAAATAATTTCCTGAGCACAGAGCACATCCTGCGCAGCCAGATATCGAATCCGCTTCTATCGAGGAACAAACTTTCCAGCATTGCAATATTTTGGTGCATAGATTGTCAGCATTCAGCTACAAAAATAAAGGTTACTTTGTCTTTTCAAAAGAAACATAAATTGGTGATTAATTTGTTTATATCAATTAAATATTTAAATGAATCGGGAGTCGACAACACAGCAAAATTCAAAGCCCGTTTACAAACGTCATTAATCTGACTATGAAGTTGAATTAGAGAGAGACATCACGCTAAGGGTAATTTCGACACAGTTGAAACTAACTGCAAATAACGGTTTTTGATGAATTATTCAAACACAGTCGATAAACCCGAAAGTCGATTCATGTTTCTATTTTCGTCAGGTAATTCAACTAAATCACCGGTTTCATTTATTAAAATTGAAAGAATGGAAACAAACGATGTTTTCCGCCTAACAAATTGGTTTTTAATTCCATGTACCTCTCCTTGGTTATTGCGCAATAATGGTGTAATGAATTGCGTAGTATAGTTCCGCTCTGTGTATTAGGATGTTTTTATAATCTAATTCAATTTGTTGTTACATACATCTATCTACAAGTAATGATAAATGTCGGAATAAGATGTAATGTAACAAATAAATGAATTAAGTTGCACAGAATTCAATCTGTTTAGAATGGAAAAGCAGTATATGAAGTTATATGGACTAACCGGCTAAACAAAGTTTACTTTAAGGACAAATCGAGAGTATTTGTCAATGTAGATAAGATACCGGGGATTTACACTTTGAACTATTCAAGTAACTTGTTCCTCGGTATACGAGTATTGCGTTACTGTATAGGGTAAAAAGCATCCTTAACTGGATTGTGTTGTCTTGTTTTAGGATCTGATTTGATATGTCGCTACGCGTATCTTCAACTTATGTTAAGACATCAGAAATTTAACACATACATCATACCATTATAGATGGTATTGAAATGTTTGTAGTAAGACTAATAAACTGAATTTAGAATCAATTTAGGTTATGTTTACAGACTCATCGACAAATCGACAATATGTCAGTCATATGTACACATGATAGTGATATTATCATGACACTGGACCAACTATGTTGAGCCATTCAAATAAATAATACAAATAATAATATATTATATTATCAACTTTGATATGGTAGGCTGGGACCAAACCCGCAACACAATTCCGAGATAGACAATAACATTCGCAACATATCCCGGTAGTATGCATGAAGTGCCTCGTTCAAATATAAGCAAGTAATTATAATCTTCTTAGACAAAACAGTATATTCCTCGCAACAAGATAGTAACAAATCGGATAGGCAATGTAGCATACAACAGAAACCTAACTGGATGATAGGCTTCAATTGTTGATTACAAAAATGTAACACTGACTAATAAGCGATTAGTTCGTGATCGTGTATGCTGTCTATTGTAAATACTACAACACCGTAAAAACAGAACAGAGTGTTTTTGTATAGTTTGTGTGTTGATTTCACTAGTTTAATCAACCGTGGAAAAGCTTTACAATGAACTACATTCAAGTTTTGTAATTAACAAATTGTCAAACGTTCACAATGAACTATTTTTTATGGAAAAAGGTAGTATTATTTGTCGTAAGAATGGTTCTATGAGTTCTGTTATTTGTAATTGTGAAATGGCACTAAAGATTTTAAAATTGGTCATTATTGTCGAAACCTACAATAGTCAGGTCCATTGAAAACGTGATATCTATGACGATTCCATCAGCCAAAGATGGGATGGCAATAAAGTTGGAAGTATCCGTAGAAACTATCAGTCGCATTATTTTATGTCATTATATCTAGTCAATCGTTGATTATTGGTATTATTACCTTGTAAACAGATAAATTAAGTCAGACAGGGGAGGCAGCACTCAGCTTAACCAGCCGAACACGGAAAACATAAAAACACACAAGGCACAATGCCTAACTAAACAAGTTATGATCCTCCCATGTCCAAGCTGTCGAAAATCTGAATGAACCAGTTACAGCAACCAACAAGCAGATTGCACAACCTGAATGACCTAGTTCCAACAGTAAAATGTCTGAAATACCAAGTTTTTAGCATTCGGGATTCCTCAAAAAGTAGAAACCATTGGTATAAAAGATTCTATACATTCAAAAAACTGTGTTAAGTGTATTTCAAAGTACATGATTTAAAACCCTCTCCTCAGTATACGCGACTAGGATGCGATTTTGGAGCTACATAATTTGGAAAGCAGTTTACTGCTGTCAGACTAGTACATTTCTAACCCATCAACACGAGAACATATCTAGACAATACATAACAAAGTTGACAGTTGCTGTTTTATTTTCACTGACATTTGACAGCATCAGTCTGAATATAATTGCCACCTAGGAAGTAGTTAATGTAGACGATATAACTTATTTACACGTACCAGTACGATATGTTCAGTTCTTGTATTAAAGGTGTTCAGTATCTCACAGTCAGATATAATTACTATAATACATAATTTGTACACAACGTCAGGGAAACCAATTATACTTCACTTGTCATAACAGTCAGTCTGTCAGATATAATATAGAATCTGTGTCGTTCTCGTATCAGACTGTGTTTACAGCTTTGGAATGCTCTTGAAGGATTATTGGTAGATTTGTGTTGATGAAGAATGAATTTCACTTAAACTGTTTATCCTATCTTTTGCAGACAGACGATGGGTACACCAAACCTATATATACGCACGGTAACTAATATGGCTGCTAACTGTATATGATTTTAATATAAACAGTGTGCTTTAAAATATTGCATATATGGCTGACAAAGACAAACAAATATTTCATTCAGATGACCAGTATCAAATATATGACGTTGCCTTATAATGTTGTTACGCCTGTCTACTCAGTATCACTGCCTTATCGTATTAGTATGTTAGCTACATTAGATACCTTAACAGAGGTATCAGTACAACCTCTGAATCTGAAATAAAACACCGGCGAAACACTATGCAAAAAACATGCAAAGCAAACAGGAGAACGCGCGTTGTAATTTCATTGCATTCGGGAGAACCGTTACCGCCATGATGTTAAATGGGAATGATATAACTACTATTACTAATGTAGACGGACGTCTGAGATTTCCAACATATAGTCCCATGTGATGTATTAACATGTGGAAAACATCGTCAAAAGCAATCTCTGACTGATATTGCATTATTTACACGAATACTCTAACGATTGGTACCATATTGGGAACAATACACCTTCAGGTATGTCTATTTAATTGTTTCGTATCCTTTATTGCAACTACGAACATGCCAATCCTACGGCGTTAAGTGGGGAATTAGAAACTCATCAAGACATGAAAATGGAACTATTCTAAATATGTACAAGTGTAGACAATTACTAAAGTTCACAGTTGATTTATTACACTCAGCGGAGAATACATATGATATGAGGAACTAAATATGAATCACATAATTATATATTTAACATGCCCCAATACGGAGAACCACCAAATCCTATAGCATTGAGTAACAAGGATTTGATTTTTAATGCGATTGGAACATAACATGCCTAGTCGGATAATCGAAATATAGTAAACACTCAACTGAAAAACATGAAAGACCAAGTCGCAGCTGTCAAACAGCTGAAATATCTATTTTCTGCTATAAACAGCAGAATGACCTAGTTTCAGCAATAAAAAGATGAATGGCCCAGTTTCAGCTTAGAAAACCTAGATTTGAGAATTAGACTTAACACATTGTTCTAGCTCACCGGAGAATTTCAACTAAATGACGTGGGTCTTAAATATCAGAAAATGCATTTTCAAATGCTCGTGCATCCACTTACATATCTCATTGGAACATCATCTTACTAAATAATAATATAAACACCGGACAGGGAAGGCACAACACTAAGCAAAAACAAACAAATAACACACATCAAAGACCATACGTCACAATGCTAAACACAAAACTGAACAAGAAAATCAGAAATACCTCTACAAGTCCTAATTTTAGGTGTAAAATTTATACGTTATCGACGCACAAGGTAAAACAGGTCAACAACCTAATGTGTGTAAGTGACCAGGACATAGAAATAATCTGAAATATAGGATGCGGCGACCTTGTGAATGGTACTGGAATCATATAAGATATACGTGGGTAGATCCAAAAGTAATGTCACTGTTCCGCTTGTGAGTTTATTTGTTGGCGTCAATAAAATTTATATCAAAATGTGAAGTAATTAAATTAAATATCATTTGTGTCATATTGTTTGAATATTAAAATAGCATTATATAGACATTCAAAATATACCACTGACGTCATGTCGCCGCACACGAATATGACGTTATTTTTCCAGCGTACAATTACAGTAGATGAGACATGGGTGTATTTCTATGACCCTGAAACAAGACAAGCCCGTAACAATGTGTTTTCCTCACTACATAAAGACTCTAGTATGTAAATGTGTTTAAAAAATGGGTGATCAGACATGATCGCTGTATAGAACATCAATGATGATACTTTGAAAAGGAATGATGTAAGTAACATCAAATTTTGTTTACAACATCGTTGACGTCATTGACTTGCGGCGATGTCCGCTAGTAGGCTTCCGATGTACACGTATATCTCAATAACAAATAATTGCATTATTAAGGCAGTCCATTTTAAAAAGGGAATGTCCACTCATTCCCAAATGAATGACCAAAAATGGCAAAATAAGGTGGTGATTTTAGTGCCATTTTTTGTATAATCTGGGGACTGTAAGTAAGAAATCTGTAACAAAGTCATACTTATTTTCATTTTTTTTATTAAAATGATAACAGTGAAACAAAATAATCAATAAAAACGATAAATTTATACATTATTCACAGCTACAGTGTACTACAATTGTTAGCCGGCTAACTTTTTCTGAATATGGGGGGTTAGTTGCGTAATTAGCGAATTTGAAACAAATGTTAGCCAGCGTAGCGTTTGAAGATATTTGTTAGCCGGCTAACTTTTTCTGACTTAAAATATTTTAGTTGAATAATTAGCGAACTTGAAACAAAATGTTCGCCAGCGTAGCGTTTTCAGATATTTGTTAGACGGCTAACTTTTTCTAAATTTGGGATAAGTTAGTTGAATAATTAGCGAACTTGAAACAAAATGTTCGCCAGCGTAGCGTTTTCAGATATTTGTTAGCCGGCTAACTTTTTCTAAATTTGGGATAAGTTAGTTGAATAATTAGCGAACTTGAAACAAAATGTTCGCCAGCGTAGCGTTTGAAGATATTTGTTAGCCGGCTAACTTTTTCTAAATTTGGGATAAGTTAGTTGAATAATTAGCGAACTTGAAACAAAATGTTCGCCAGCGTAGCGTTTTCAGATATTTGTTAGCCGGCTAACTTTTTCTAAATTTGGGATAAGTTAGTTGAATAATTAGCGAACTTGAAACAAAATGTTCGCCAGCGTAGCGTTTGAAGATATTTGTTAGCCGGCTAACTTTTTCTAAATTTGGGATAAGTTAGTTGAATAATTAGCGAACTTGAAACAAAATGTTAGCCAGCGAAGCGTTTGAAAATATTTGTTAGCCGGCTAACTTTTTCTGAATTTAAAATGGGTTAGTTGAGTAATTAGCCAATTTGAAACAAATGTTAGCCAGCGTAGCGTTTGCAGATATTTGTTAGCAGGCTAACTTTTTCTGAATTTAAAATATGTTAGTTGAGTAATAAGCCAATTTGAAACAAAATGTTAGCCAGCGTAGCGTTTGAAGATATTTGTTAGCCGGCTAACTTTTTCTGACTTAAAATATTTTAGTTGAATAATTAGCGAACTTGAAACAAAATGTTCGCCAGCGTAGCGTTTTCAGATATTTGTTAGCCGGCTAACTTTTTCTAAATTTGGGATAAGTTAGTTGAATAATTAGCGAACTTGAAACAAAATGTTCGCCAGCGTAGCGTTTTCAGATATTTGTTAGACGGCTAACTTTTTCTAAATTTGGGATAAGTTAGTTGAATAATTAGCGAACTTGAAACAAAATGTTCGCCAGCGTAGCGTTTGAAGATATTTGTTAGCCGGCTAACTTTTTCTAAATTTGGGATAAGTTAGTTGAATAATTAGCGAACTTGAAACAAAATGTTCGCCAGCGTGGCGTTTGAAGATATTGGACTATTTAGCCTGTACTGCATTAGCCGGCTAACATTTTCTCAATTTGGGATAAGTTAGTTGAGTAATGAGCCAATTTGAAACAAATGTTAGCCAGCGTAGCGTTTGCAGATATTTGTTAGCCGGCTAACTTTTACTGAATTTTGGATGTGTTTGTTGAGTAATTAGACAATGTGAAACAAAAGTTAGCCAGCATAGCGATGGTAGATAATTAATATTTAGCCTGTAATGAAAGCGTTAGCTGGCTAACATTTTCTGAATTTGGAAAGTGTTAATTGAGTAAATAGCCAATTTGAAACAAATGTGAGCCAGCGTAGCATTTGCAGATGTTCGACTATTTAGCCTGTACAGCAAGAGTTAGCCGGCTGACCTTTTTCGTAATTCGGAAAGTGTGATTATAGTAATTAGCCAATTTTTAAACAATGTTAGCCAGCTTAGCGTTTGCAGATATTTACTATCTAGCATGTTCTGCAAAAGTTAGCAGGCAAACATTTTCTGAATTTGGAAAGTGTTAATTGAGGTACTAGCTAATTTGAAACAAATGTTAGCCAGCGTAGCGTTTGCAGTTATTTGACTACTTAGCCTGTACTGCAAGTGTGCAGAGAGAGACAAACAATAAGGCGAAGTATTTCCCTGGGATCCGGCGGAACTTTGTTAAAAATACAAAATATCTAAGTTAAAACTGGTCATAACTCCTTACAAAATAGAGAGTTATGTCACTTGTCCAGTGGAGTTTACGAATGACAATAAATATTTGTGTCAAGTTTCAATGCAAAAGCATTGATAGTAAACAAAATATTTAACTTTTTTAAAAACTTTAACCAAAAGGTCTAAGTTAACAAGAGCTGTCCCCAAACAGCGGGCTCAGCTATTTTCAGTGCTGGATAGTAAAACTTATCCCACAAATTGAATGCAGTTTCTTTATTTAAAAAGGGACAATAGTTTACACTGATAAGTTGGTGTTTCTCCCACTTATTTATCAGGTAAAAGGTCTGATTGTTCAGGAGCTGACGTTCACTAGCTCAATAAAACCTGCATGTAAAACTTTAACCAAAATAATTATAATTTAATAAAAAGGGGCATAACTGCAGTTAAAATCAAAACTGGTACCATTGACTAATGATGACAAAGAAGTGTTGTAATTGTAAGTGGATAGTAGCTGAGATATGGCCTGAATGAAACTTGCATGCAAAACTTTAACCAAGAAAAGTCGAAAAGGGGAACAACTCCAATTAAATTCAAAACGGGGTTATTGCATTTGACCAGTACCATTGACTAATGATGATGCTCGCCATAGGTGTTTGTCACAGAAAAAATACTCAAATAAGACCTATGAAGTTTCAAATTTATATATTAAATACTGTACGAGTTATGGCATGGCATGGGCATGAACTAATTATGAAAAAGTACCAAAGGGAATAAGAGTTATGGTTCTTGTGTACTGCACCTTCCCTCAATGAGATATTTCACCTATGAAGTTTCAAATTGATATCTCTAATACTGTATCAGTTATGGACGAACAATAATTAAGTATGAAAAATTACAAAGGGGAATAACTCCACAATATGCAATGAAGAGTTATGGTTCTTGTGCACTGCAATTCCCCTTAATGAGATCTATGCACATACAAAGTTTCAAATCAATAGTAGTAATAGTTTTTGAGTTATCATCCAGATATAAAAATATATCGGACAGACCGACAGACTGACAGCGGTGACTATATGCTCCCCCAAAAGTTTTTTAGGGGAGTATAACAAGTGTTCTCAACTAGAAATTCGTGCCCTCGGGCAAATTATGTCAAGCCTGGGCGCACGTTGAAAAATGGCTACAACTTAAATTTAATTTTATATATAAGACTTTAATTTGACCTTAGACCTCCAACTGTGACCTTGATTTTTGAGATAGGAACCTGGGGGTTGAGCATGACACTCCCGACTCATGGGGTTAACATTCATGCCAAATATAAGAAAGATTAGTCAATGTATGACAAAGTTATAGTCCGGACAAGCTTCAATTTGACCTTTGACCTCACACACTGACCTTGACCTTTGAGATAGGAGTCTGGGGGTTATGCATGACTCTCCTCCTCATCGAGGTGAACATTCATGCCAAATATAAGCAAGATTGGTCAGTGTATGACAAAGTTATGGTCTGGACAAGCTTAAATTTGACCTGTGACCTTGACCTTTGAGATAGGAACCTAGGGGTTGGGCATGACACTCCGCCTCATGGAGGTTAACATGTATGCCAAAAATAAGAAAGATTGGTCAGTGTATGACAAAGTTATGGTCTGGACAAGCTTCAATTTGACCTGTGACCTTGACCTTTGAGATAGGAACCTAGGGGTTGGGCATGACACTCCGCCTCATGGAGGTAAACATTCATGCCAAATATAAGAAAGATTGGTCAATGTATGACAAAGTTATGGTCCGGACAAGCTTCAATTTGACCTTTGACCTCACACACTGACCTTGACCTTTGAGATAGGAGTCTGGGGGTTAGGCATGACTCTCCTCCTCATCGAGGTGATCATTCATGCCAAATATAAGCAAGATTAGTCAAAGCATAACAAAGTTATGGACGCACGCACATACATCAAAAGTGGCGCCTATGTCTTGCTAACCGCAAGCGGGCTCGACAATAAAACTTTAACCAAGAAAATTCTACGCTAAAAAGGGGCATAACTCAAAATAGAGTTATTGCCCTTGACCGGTACCATTGTCTAATAATGGTTAGCAAGTGTTGTAAGTTTCAATGCCATAGTACTGATACTATGTGAAATGTGGCCTTTTTTATTTGCATGCACAAACCAAATTTTCTAAGTAAAAAGGGCCATAATTTGCATTAAATTCATCCAAGAGTTTACTAACATAGTTGATTACATGGCAGGAAAAGCCAGTGTAAAGTTTCAATCCAATATATGCATTGGTTATTAAAATATAAGCAATATATGCATATGCAATGCCGACAAACAAGTGACTGTAATAGCTCTCATACTCTTCGAATAGTCAAGCTAACAAGAAGGCCATGACGGCCCTATATCACTCACCTGAGTGTCATGTCCCTATTGTAAGCATGTACAAAATGTGAATATTAACATTGGCATGGGTGTCAACAGGGCCACATTCAAAATCAGGTAAATCGTACAGGCCAACCATTTGACCTTGTATAGCCCATTCGCATGTTGGCATTAATTTCACATGGCTATGTTTGATATTGTTTTATTTGCTATCACATATTTGTTGCATTTTGCAATATTGTCATTGGTATTTTATAACATTTCATTCGCCACACGACTTTTCGTCGCCGATTTCTGTATCGCACTCATTTTCAGACAATAACTTTGAAGCAAATGGCTCTAAAACTGAATTTTGACATTAAAACAATTTTTGGAAATAATGAATGTAATGTAATATCATTGTATATTCATAATCCACCATTTAGAAAATCATAATATAACAAACGCACAAATGATACGTTATCGTTTGCTACGTGCAATGTTGGAAAATATGAACAAGAGGGCCCAAAGGGCCCTAGGACGCTCACCTGTCGCACTAGTGCATGCAAACTCCTATGGTGACCCTACACATTTTCTGAATAAGATTTAAGGAAATTCAGCCTCTATTGCAATGATTTGACCATGTGACCTAGCTTTTGACCCCAGATGACTTAATTAATATCAAACTTATACTAGATTGTGTTGAGATGATCATTAGGATCAAATTTCAAAAAGATTAAGTCGAAATTGTGACCTCTGGTGACTACACTGAATTTTTCTATGATCTATAATTTAAACAAAATATATTGGAAAAAATATTTTTCTCAATATAACTGTACAAATACATGCTATAAAGACAAAACAGTACCTAAACACTAAAAAAATAACAATAAAAAAAAACAAGACTGCGTTCAATAAACGCTTATGCCCCCTGTGGAAGCCTTGTCCATAAATAAGTCTAAGTCCAAAATTAGGTCAAGGTGAAGGTAAAAAAGGGTCAGGTGATACAGGTGTGTGGAGAGTGTTCATATACAACATCCATGCAAGTTTGGAAGCTTTGCAGCAAGCCATAATGATGCTAGAAGAAACGGTCAATTTGGGTTAACCAGGACGGACGGACGAACGGACGGACGAACGGACGGATGGACGGACAGGTGCATCACTATATGCCTCCCGATCTATCGATACGGGGGCATAAAAATTATGGTTCCAGTGGGGTTTGAACCCACCACCCTCAGGAAAATGTCAATTGACATTGTGACCTTGTTTTTGACCCTAGATGACTCAAAATCGAACGTGGTCTAGATTTTGTTGACAGGATCATTGTGAAGAAGATTAAGTTGAAATTGTAACCTCTGGTTACTACACAAGGTTTTTCTATAATTTGACCTATAATTTAAACAAAATATTTTGAAAACAAGAGCCTTCAGTGACGGGTGATGCTCCCCGTGGGATGTTTGTCACAGAAAAAATACTCCAGAATATTCAAAAGAGAGTTATGGTTCTTAGCTATTGCACTTTCCCTCAATGAGATCTATTTACCAATGAAGTTTCAAATTGATATCTCTAATACTGTTTGAGTTATGGCATAGACAGTAATTAAGTATGAAAAATTACAAAGGGGAATCACTCAAAAAATATGCAATGAAGAGTTATGGTTCTTGTGCACTGCACTGCCCTTCAATGAGATATATTCACCTATGGAGTTTCAAATTGATATCTCAAATACTGTTGGAGTTATGGCCCGGACAAGAATTAAGTATGAATAAAGTATCAAAAAAAACGAAGGGCAATAACTCAAAAAATAGGTTATGTAGAGTTGTGGTTCTTGAGCACTGCACTTCTACTCATTGAGATCTATCCACCTATGAAGTTTCATGATGATACCTCACATACTTTTTGAGTTAGGCTCCGGACAAAACCTAAGTATGAAAAAAAACAAAGGGCAATAACTCCAAAAATAGGTTATGTAGAGTTGTGGTTCTTGTGCACTGCACTTCTACTTATTGAGATCTATCCACCTATGAAGTTGCATGATGATATCTAACATACTTTTTGAGTTAGGCTCCGGACAAAAATATCGGACGGAACGACGGACGGACAAAGCGGCAACTATATGCTCCCCCGAATTTTCGGGGGAGCATAAAAATATTTTCCTCCATATAACTGTACAAATACATGCTATAAAGACACAACAATACTAAAAATTATTATCTCCAGTGACTACACAAGGTTTTTCTATATTTTGACCTAGTGACCTAGTTTTTGACCTCAGATGACCCAATATCGAACTTGACCTAGATTTTGTTGAGATGATCATTGTGACCAAGTTTCATAAAGATTAGGCAAAAATTGTGACCTCTAGAGAGGACACAACCCAATTGTTGACGGACAGACAGACGGACGACGAGTGATCACAAAACCTCACTCTGTCACTTTGTGACAGGTGAGCTAAAAATTGGGGCCGCGTTCGTTTCGTCTTTGGTTAATATTGATGATCAGTAATGAATCAATTTGAAATAAATATATAATCAAGTTTAGAAAGTTTCAAATGACTAAAATGACAAATAATGAAACTACAGCACTTTCCGCATATTTGTTGATCACCTCTCGTATAAAGCAGTTGAATACTTCATTTTCTTGCTTAATATTGTTAAACCTTTCATATTAAAAGGTCATAAGGACCAAAAATGAACATCAAAACTCTATTCATCAAACAAACACTCGTCAAAGAATCACAGATAGCCAATGCAAAATGCAGCCCCTATTAGGCTTTTGCTGGAAACAAAATAATAGTTTGACATAGATCTAGGATCCTAGTATTTATAAGTCATTATGTTTGCCTGACACTGACAACAGTCACAAGTCTCCGAGTCACTCACAGTTTGGTTTAAAGATGTTGATTTCAATGTTTGTTTTATAATTCTTCTGCTCATCACTACACCACGTAATGTTGATTACAACAGCACCTCTATTTTACAAACACATACATTGATTAGTGGTTGGTCAAGTTTCCAGACAACCATGCTTCAGGCGAAGAATATTCATAACTAGCATGGACTCATACAATTCCAACCGTGGGTCATGGTCACACCAACAGGTTACAACTCCACAAGTTCTGAGAGATATCCAGGAGAAGGCACTAACAGTAATGTCTTTTTCAGCTTCCAGTTGTTCACAACCAATGTGTTTGTGTGGTATTATATTTCGATTCCTCTTGCTACATGTATACGGACAAATAAATTCACCTTGTTCGGTACGCTAATTCTGTACCATTGATGAGGTGCAGCAACAGCTTTCATAACCTGCAATATAAATCATCACAATGTTCAATTATCCCATAATAGACTGAATAATATTTTAAAGAATTAAATTTTAAACATGTGTAGGGCAATAATTCAACTACATATGCTGGCTAATGTTCCTTAAAAATCAAATTCAGTGAATTGATATTCTCGCCTTACAGGTTATCAGTATAGAATATAAAGTCAGAACTTGCTATGCTAAAATCATGGAAACATCAGTGAATTGAGGTGTTGGCTACAGTATGCTCAATAATCTTTTAGAGGTACCTCTCGGTAGAAGGGAATGATTATGGCATGATGTCAACAATTTGCAGGAGCTACATTTATAGTGCTCTCCAGGTCAAATGGAATATGATTCCTCTGCACGTCGTACAACGTTATGTCCATTTCATGAGACATCGTATTGTACATGTAATACGTCAAAATGGGGGTTATACCAGATATAATGAAATTATCACAAACCATTTCGAGGGGTAATTTAGAGAATCTTAAACCTTAATTTTATTCACAATAACACCGATATCACAATCTGTGAAATATTTATTTTGACCCCTACCATGCCGAAACGATAAGCAGGTTTCTGTTTACGGCGCTATTTAAGCGAGAAATCCATGCTCTCGGGCAAATTATGTTGAGCCTCAGCGCACATTGAAAAAATCACCAACTTAAATTACATCTAATTAAACCATGCATAAAGAAGAAATTATCCGTACAAACTTCAAATTGCCCTTTGTCATCCAACTGTGACCTTGAACTTTGGGATACAAACCAGAGGGTTGGGCAAGACACTCCGCATCATGGAGGTTAACTTATATCCCAAATATAAGAAAGATTAGTCAATGCATGACAGTTATTGTCTGGACAAGCTTCAATTTGACCTTTTAGCTTCAACTGAGACCTTGACCCTTGCGATAGGAACCTGGGGGTTGTGCACGACACTCCTTGTGGAGGTGAACATTCATGCCAAGTATAAGCAAGATTGGTCAAAGCATGAAGGTCTGGACAAAATCGGACACACACACGCACTTAAGCACATTACGACAAAAGCAGCGACTAAGTCTCGCTCACCGCAAGCGGGCTCGACAAAAAATGTGATGGGTTTTATAGGCAATTGAATAAGCTAAAAATTGACACCAAACACTACATACTTCTATCACAGATTTCGGAAAAAATAAAATCCCATACACAGTTTCTTTTACGTCTGAGTAATAGGTACAGGATGCATATAACATGGCATATCAATTTAGATAATAAATATTACAAAATATAAATAAAACATGTTCAATGAAAGACAAAATTACAAATACAAAAGTATATTCTAAGAATTTGCATAAGGAAGCCACGTCAAACACACCCACACCAAGGATAACACTAAAAGAGGAGACCTCTTATTTCCATTCTGGTCCTTTTTATATAGTGAACAAGAAAAAACAACACGAAAACCAGATTTTCATGTCAGCCAAGCAATATGTGGCAGAAATGGATACAACTGTTGTAACAGTGGCCTTAACCCCAACAGCCCCATGTTCAATCCCAAGTGGCATTTTCATACAAGCTACAGTTTCAGTGACCTTGATACCCCCACCAATTATGGCCCCACTTTCAATCCCATGTATAGTCTTCACAGCAAGGTTCATCAAAATATCTCATTCCTAACTACAGTTATTTAGCGGAACTACTTTTCCTAATTTTAGTAACAGTGACCTTAACCCAAAGGGCTCCACTTTCAATCACAAGCAGTGTTTTTCAAAAGCAACCTACCCAGCAAGTTTCATCATGAATTCAATCTCATTGCCAACTTAAGTTTATATTGAGTATAGATTGTCTTTCTATTTCTAGTAATGGTGACCTTAACCCACCAGCCCCACTTTTAATCTAAAGCAGCATTTTAACATAAGCTACCTACACAGCAAGTTTTATCATGACAACTCTTTACCAATGAACTTAATAAGTTATTGAGCATGTTTTTTTCTAATTTTAGTAATGGCAACCATGACCTTCACCCCACTGTCCCCACTCAATCCCAAGTGGCCTTTTCATATAAGCTACATACACAGCAAGTTTCATCATGATATTTCATTGCCAACTTAAGTTATTGAGCAGAAATGTTTTTATATACTACTCAAAATTTGATAAGGGTCAAGAAATTTTTCATTTGAATATTTTGCAAATTGAATAAGATTGACTGGTAGAATTTTCAGAAACTTAATGATACATCTGCAATATTGCAAACGAATGATGATTACTTCATAATTTAATGTCTAAGTGCTGATAAGCCAAACCCTATTAAAATATTTGTGCTGCAATCAAGCTTCTGTAATAATATATTGCGGTTCATTTCTTGGCATTTTGGGTCGTTACTCGATATGCAAATAAAAACAGGGCAAACATTTCCATGTGATGCCTGTCACTTTGTGCGCTGCAATTAGGGCTAATCGGTTATCTCATAAACGACGTCATTTTGACAATGCTTGTCAAATTCAAGACATGAATTTATCGTTATGTAGCAGCAGTTAAGACGATATTTTTATAATTGCACAACCTCCTCTGAATCGTGTTTGTTCAGCTAACATAAAACAGACATCAAAATTGATTTCTTGACACTTAGCAAAGTTTGAGTAGTATATTTTAGTAACATTGACATTGACCCTCCGGACCCCCACTTTCAATTCCAAGCAGTCTTGTTTTACAAAAGCTACATACACAGCAAGTTTCATTATGATATCTCATTCTTAACTTAAGTTATCCAACGGAAACAAAGTGGGGACGCCCGCCTGCCCAGTCGCCCGCATGTTAATGTTGCTCATGTTCAAAAGTTTGAAGGAAATCCTACAAGAATATGTCTACGGACTGACAGACAGGGGGACAAGCTGAATCCAGTATACCCCCTTACAACTCATTGTGGGGATATAATTAATCTATAGTACCATTTGGTTGCAAACCAGTAAGAGACTATATAAATATATATAATTAAGCACACCTACCAGTACAAAAAGCAAATCTTAAAAGTTCTCACTTTCATACACACTATTGAAGTATGATCTGAAATAAAAGAGGAAATGCAAAAATTTACAGTTAGGTCAAAAAGATAATATTATTAACAAATTAGACATCATTACACTCTAGGACAGAGCATTCCACACCATAAATAATTAATCAGAGCACAAAAGGCATACAAGACAATGAAGTTCAACAAAAACAGATTTTCAAGTCAGCGAGGCATAATTTGGCAGAAATGGATACATGCCTGTTTTGTAACAGCGGCATCCTGACTCCATCAGCCCCATGTTCCCAAGTGGCAGATTTCACACAAGCTAATTTGCTGCTTAATACACAGCAAGTTCCATCAATGATACCGCATACCTAACTAAGTAACCACAAGTAAATTGCGCATGAACAGTTTTTTTTTCAACTTTTAGTTCCAGTGACCTTGACCCGCAATGGCCCATACCTGTGTTCAAGTAAACTTTTCACTTTCGAAAGAGTGGAAATAGACCCACCAACCCCATTTATAATCCAAAGCAATATTTTCACAATTAAAAAAATATAAGCTACCAATACCAATACTATATAGATACAGCATTAAACTTGAGATTTTCTACTGCCTCTTATTAGGGCAATAGTAGGGCATATTTTATCTATAAAGGGCAAAGTCGGAATTTCATACATTAAAAAGTAGGGATAAGGCCATCCTTAACAATGTTTGTTTGCAGTAACACCCTAGGGAAATTATCATGATCATAACATGTTTAGAAATGTTTTAAACATATTTAAACATGATATTTGGACATGTCTGAACATGTTTCGACCATGAAATGAACATGTGCGTTAAATGTCACCATGGTCAAACATGATCAATCTTGACTGTCAAACTGATCATGTTTAACAGTCAACATAATAGCATGGTCAAACATGATATCACAAGAATATGTTTAATCATGTTTAAACATGTACAACCATTTCAATAGTGTTCAAGAGGTCAAATAAGGATTGGTTACAGTTTGTGAATTTTCAATATACAAAAACTTGATGACTTTAAATTAGGTTTGTCTTTTTGTTATCATTCAATTTTATTGCATACATTTGACAGATTATAAGATATAACACAGTTAATTAAATATTCACAATATATTTTTGTAAGGTGTACATGTATTTTGGGATTTTCAAACAAAATATATCAATTTTGTTAATGGGAAGTAATTTACTTGGATCATGTTTGAACATGTTGGACCGTGTTTTATATATTTATTACTGCTTCTTATAATATTTTTACGTACTCTTTTTTTCGATATGCACACTTTGTGAAAAATTAAGTGTTGACGAAAAAAAAACATTTTAACATCAATCATGTTTGAAAACCAAACATGTTCATAACACAGCACAAAAGCAACTAGAACTGCCACATAGTGACTAATGATACCCCAACATACCACTTTGTCACAGACGTATGGCAAACCATATCCATAAAAACTGTTGCATGGTGGACAAATTTTAATTCAACAATATATGATGAAGTTATGGTGCAGACAACATAAATTGAAGTTATGGTCCAGACAACATAAATTACGGTCATTTCTATGGTGCAGACAACATAAACTATGGTCATTTCTGACCTTTAAACTCGTAAGTGCGACCTTGACCTGTGTGATATTGGAATAACACATGATACATAGTTTGATAGGGGAGGACAATTGTGCCAGGTTATTTTATAATACCACAATAAACAAGAAATATCACTGAATGTGAGGAATACCCCCAGAAACTGCTTGACACAGTCAGCTGTGCAAAACTAGACTTAAAATTGATCTGACCAATGTGTGCCGAATATATGCACAACTAGACTTGGTACTGATCATTCGTACCAGGTTTCGTTAAAATCTGACCATTGTATTGGTAACAGAGAAATAGCGCGGACAAAATTTTTAAGTGTAAAAAACAAAGAGCCACAACTCCTTAAAATTGATCCGACCAATGTGGTCCGATGATATGCACAACTGGACTTGGTACTGATCATTTATACAAAGTTTCATTGAATTCAGACCAATTGTTACAGAGAAATAGCGCGGACAAAATGTTTAAGTGTAAAAAAATGAAGGACCATAACTACCTTAAAATTTGTCCGACCAGCGTGTGCTGACGATATGCACAACTAGACTTGGTACTGATAACTCATGCAAAGTTTCGTTGAATTCAGACCAATTGTGCAGACAAAATTTTTATGTGTAAAAAAATAAAGGGCCATAACTACCTTAAAATTTGTCCGACCGGCGTGTGCCAACGATATGCACAACTAGACTCGGTACTGATTACTCATGCAAAGTTTCGTTGAAATCCGACCGTCACCAATGGTTACAGAGAAATAGCGCGGACAAAATTTGCACGGACCAACAGACCACCTCAAGCATGACTCCAATATAGCCCCCATATACTATGTATCTGGGGGTATAATGACACAGTTACGGCCAGGACAAGCTATTTAAATTAACTTATTAAGACCATTTTTTACATTTGAGGTCCAAGTGTGACCTTGACCTTTAAGATATAGACGTCATTGTTTCACATGACACACCCACAGTCTGGTAGTAGAGAACATTTGTGCCAAATTATTTTTAAATTCCATATTAAATGACTTAGTTATGGGCTGTACAGGCTCAATTATGGCTATTTTTTAACTCAAAGTGTGACCTTGACCTTTTAGATATTGATGTAATTGTTTCGCATGCCACACCGTCTGGTACTGGTGAACCTTTGTGCCACATTTAATTACAGGCTTTCTACTGGCCCTTCCAAAAATTTCATTGTAAAAGAAGGGCAAAGTAGGAATTCCTGACATTAACAAGACTGCGTTCAATAAACGCTTATGCCCCCTGTGGAAGCCTTGTCCATAAATAAGTCTAAGTCCAAAATTAGGTCAAGGTGAAGGTCAAAATGGGGTTAGGTGATACTGGCGTGTGGAGAGTGTTCATACACAACATCCATGCAAGTATGAAAGCTTTGTAGCAAGCCATATTAATGCTAGAAGAAACGGTCAATTTGGGTTAACCAGGACGGACGGACGAACGGCATGGTTGGGATATGGGTTCTGCACGTCGTCTTTATTAGTTACATATTTGCTATGAGTTTCATGTAATTCGGCCAAGGGATAAAAGTAAGAGAGCGGACACGATTTTGTTACGGATGGACGAACTGACGGACGCACAGAGACAATTCCTATAATCCCCTCCCACTTTGTGGCGGGGGATTAAAAATAAAAAATCGACTACCTACCCACCTTCAAAATCTTGGATCGCTTTACCGCAAACAAACAAATTTTTAAGGACATCCTAAAGTAGGAATTTTGACCTATTACCAGAAGGCAGGTAACATGATTTAGTGTTAGAGGGTCATAAAATATGTAAATTCCAGGGGTGGAAAACTTAAAAAATAGCAACCTGATAATTTAAATAATATTGATTAAATTTATTTTGTGAGTGCAGTGTGCCTGAAAAAAATGCATGATATATAAAGCAATGTCGGCAGTTATCGACACTTTAAATTGAGTCACATGAATTTTGCACACAATCGTTAGATGTCGATATCTACCGACACTCACGCATGTCGTAATCCTTCGTGAATCATTAACATGACGTCATTACGCATCTTACGAAGTTAAGTATAAAGACCACACATGTCGACATACTTCGGCAGTTACTGACACCCAAATAGATCTTTCTTTAAAATCAATAGTGAAACACAAGATACAAGAACATTATTATGAAGCATTTGTAGCTTATTTTATACCTTTATGGCTTCAGATATTCGATCCAGATAACATCTTTTATATGTAAATAGAATTATTTCATCACAATTAACTAACTCGTCTTATGCCAGTCGACAAGGTCCATAAAAATGACGTCACACAAGCACATGATACGATGATGTCATCATAACAAAAGATGACGAAACAAGCAATTAAAATGGAAATTAACTTGCAGGTGTCGATAAGTGCCTACTGTCGGATATACCCGAAATTGCTCTATTTCACAGAAATTATAGCTAAAACAAGAAAGTATTATTTTGCACTAAATTTAATTTTATTTTCATTTTGAGATGAAAAAGTAGGGATAATAGGGCTGTTTTAAAACCATTTAAAGTAGGGCTCAGATCAAAATAGAACAGTATGGTCCAGTAGGAAGCAAATAAATTCAGTCATAAGTCTATGTAGCACATTCATGAACTCAATGTCAGACAACCTTTCACAGTCACGGGCGTAGCCAGACTTGATTGGATCCTACACAGTAACACACAAACGCCTTCAAGTTGATGGGTGCCTCATGATGGTTGAGATTATAGATTACATAGAACATTACTATTTTAATTAGAGATTTTCTACAAAAATCTGATAAGAAATCGGCTGTCTAGATTAACCTATTATCTTAAATTAAGAAACAAATACATAATAATGTAGATCTTATCAAACGTTATTCACAACATGTTACAATATACATCGTGTACATATATACGATAAATGATGTAACAATATTTTAATAATAAAGTTGTAAAGTTTACAAATTTTGCCAGTTTTTTATTTCTAAAGCTGTATGTTTAAATTACGATATAATATAAATAATGTAGATCTATGTAATTTAAACTGGTTGACAAACTGGATCTAGATTTAGTATCACTTTTTTCAACACGACGCTGACTAAAGTACATCCTCGCAGTCCTTACACATATAGCCACGCTGAGGCAATAACCAAAATAAGCAAATGGACCTATAGGTATAGAATATGTGCCGTGGGGTTTGTGTGTTGAATATGTGCCGTGGGGGTTTGTGTGTTGTATCTGGTCTACCGAATACGGCCCTGTCCTCGTCCCCTTCTCTTTATTACTTTGACGCATCATCAACAACAAACAACAAATACATGCAGTACTGAATATTACCAAACAATCAAGTCGTCATAATTAAATTAAAAAATAAAAAAGACAGAAATACAAACAGTATATCTTACCTCAGTCTCATGTTCTACACCAGTCATGGTCCGTGTAAAGAAGCAGTCCTCCTATTCAGCTTCACGCGGTTATGTCGCGCGTGTACAAAGTGACCGGTAGACAGATTACGCAGTGGGGTGTCTGGACTAGTCCATTATATGTGTAGGGACTATTCTATTAAAGGCAATGTAATGTTTATTGTTTATCTATTTCCTACGTCGTTTTAGATGGAATTGTCGATCAGAAACTTTATATGCTTACAAAATAATACATCAGAATGAATTAACAGTTTGCTGTAGTGTTTTAAAACGACATTTGTCAATTATGTTTTACACGTTTATTATTATATAGTGAGTTCGTCCTGCGAGTTGTTCAACCGAGGATTTTACTTACACATGGCATAGATCGGAGAGTTTAAACTTTGGTTCTGGATAAATACGTTGTTACGGTACCGAATTATTTTCAACACCTGATTAAAATTACGATGGAAGATATAGATTCTGGACCTGGACAAGTTAACGAAGGTAAGTAATTGAAGTAGATTAATAAATTATTGGGTACGTAGATCCACCAGTCAGAACGTTCTGGATACCATAACTAAATGGTATTTTATTTTAACTGACGTGTCGACCTTTTATGAAATGGAATGATCATCGTCAAAGACCTTGGACTAATCCACAAGTAGACAATTGACATATATATTTTTCTCCAAGCGACTGCTTTTTTACTAATACACAGGTAGCTGTCACTGGCTGTATCATCGATAAAAGAGTAAAAAAATATTATAAATTTTGAGTTATCTTTAACTTAGATAGGCCCACAGGTAACTGTATCAATAATAAAGAGTAAACAAAAATTGTTTTGTAACATCTATAATATCTTAGATATTACTTTTTACAAAAACATTTTTGTTTTGTTTTCTCTTTATTATTGATACAGTTACCTGCGGATAGGCCCATAAATTTTATAAAATAAAAGATTTTTTGTTTTAATATTCTTTATTAATGATACAATTACCTGTGCGTAGATCTAAATCAACTAGATATATAAAGCAAATTAATAATGTGAACATAGAATCTAGTAGGCTTTACCATTTTATAGGAAATTTCACCAGTATAGTTAAATTAAAAGGCAAAAACTCATTTTGACACATGGGTACCAAGGCCGTATCCAGAGGGGGCTGAGATGGGCCAGGGGTTGGCACGGAAGGGGTGTCCCCGCGATCCCACTGCGAAGATTTCTATGAAGTTTGAATTAAAATGGTGCAATTTATAAAAACATGACTTTTTAAAAAAATGTTGTTTTAAGTAATGAGACTTCATGCAACATAAAGGTTTAGCTAATATCTTCTGAAATAAAATTATGCCAATATATATGGTACATTTGGTTTATCAAATAAAATGGTTGTATATTTAAAATATTGCAATCATTACTTTCCATTCAAACACGAAACCAAACTAATCACTCCAACAAGAAATTAAGACAATGTACATTTTTCCACGCACTTTGATTAAACTTCTTGATTTTTCTCACTGTAAAGATGACATGCATGTTTTTCTTCAAGTCTAACTTTATTTTTTTAATCAGCAAGTTCTAATTTAATTGGATTAAAATAATGGTGAACAACATTATAAATGTTATCTCTGACCATGTTTAATCAACTTAAACACACTTAATCTTTTATCAGTTTCACAAATCACATCATCAACAGCAGTAGGTCCTATTTAGTGCTTGATTTGTCATGCCTGTGGGGGGGCTATACAATCTATACACTGGATGTCATATAAAATGTCCAATATACAGGTCACTATTAGTATGATAGATGCCATGCCAAGTAGAATTGATTCATTCATTGGTATATAGGCAGCCAGCTGGGGGGGGGGGATTCAGCTCCAAAGCCCCCACCAAATACAACCTTTTGGACATCCCTATGATATTTGAATACAATATATCAAAGTACTATAATTACAAATGAATTCATTAATTTTATCATTGAAACAAAATTAAAACATTATAAAATATGATCCTGAAAAAAGGGGATGGATATGATGTTACTCTTCAACATTTTTATCTTGTTCTCTTAATTTTTAAACACATTTATATAACATAAAACAATTATTTATATAAATAAAATACCTGTTTCTGAAACATTGTCTATGCAAAACATGCAGATTATGCTTTTAGACCTCAGATTTAGATCAATATCTATTAATGAGTTATAATCCAGGACTTTGATACAGATTTATAACCACTTTAATTAATACTTAAAGCAATTTCATGTAGAAGGAATTTCTTAAAACATTGTAATATTATAAATACAGAAAGTTACACTAACTAATAAGATCATAAATTAATTATTAATTAATTGGTTCGAAATAGTGAACATAATTTTATTATCCTAACTCGCATTGAAATAAGCAATAAAGACACATGAGGCCGAACTTAAAATATTCTTGGTTTCCCCATCCCGACCCTAGCAGATTTAGAATGGGTAGGTAGGTAGGGTTAATTTTTTTTTTGGAACCGTTTCAGTATGATAGTTATTGGTTAAGACATACAAATAATGAAATAATTAGAATTAACTTTTAAGGTGAACACCAACAGTCTTAAATTTGATGGTAAGAAAGAAGTCAGTAAACAAAAATTAACATTTTCACTTCCAATTTTTAATAAAAAAAATATTATTTCAATTTGGGCAATAAAATATTTTGGGTAGGGCCCTTTTTAGTCGGGTAGGTAGGGGATGGAGAAACAAACAATATTTTATTTTAGGCCTGACACTATTTGAGATGAGATACAGCTCCGATTTAGATGCTTCGGGAGATCGGGGCCTGGGCACAGCAGATTCATAATTGTTATATTAGCAGCTTAATTGATCATATACACATAATACTCTAAAAGTTATTTTTATCTGACCATTATGGAGCTCCTCCCTGACTGTTATTAAATTAGCTCCTCCCACAATTCACACTGTGCAATATTATCATTGCATTTTTTAATTAGCTCCTCCCCATTATGTAATATTGCACAATCCTAGCTTGAATCCTAAAAGTGAGATCAATGTTGTGACAAGAAATTGATTATCAATTATTGAAGCTGCAGGAGACAGAAAATGGACCATAAAACTCTTAGACTTAAAAGGGCTGTATATTGGTATATTGTTAATTACTTGTTTTGGGGACAGTAGCTGCATAAATTACTGGTCATGTAGTGGTAACAGGGACCTGTGTGTTAACAAGGAATTGATTATCAATTATTAAAATAGAATGAGAAAGGCTTGAAAGGGTTGTATATTGGTTTATTGTTAATTACTTTTGATTTGGAGACAGCTGCAGAATTAGGAGTCATGTACTATACTGTACTACTGGTATTAAAAACTTGCATAAACCTGACTTTTAATTGGCAATCAACCAACTAGACTTAAGTGAAATAAAAAGAGATGTTTATAACTGTAGCTTAAATGATTACTTAAGTTTTGGCCTCATTATTATGAAAGTTGGTCATAATGATCATCTCACCAAAACCTAGGTGAAGTTTTATAATGGGTCATCCGGATAAAAAAACTAGGTCACTAGGTAAAATCATAGAAAAACCGTGGTAGCCAATCGAGGTCACAATTTGACCTAATCTTTATGAAACTTGGTCACAATGATCAACTGAACAAAATTTAGGTCAAGTTCTATATTAAGTCATCCGGGTAAAAATCTAGGTCACAAGTTCAAATCATAGAAAAACCTTGGTGGTCACAATTGGGACATAATCTTTATGAAACTCTGTCATAATATCATCTGAACAAGATCTTGTTATTTATTTGTAACAATCAAAATTTTGTGTTTCAGTTAATCTTTGTGACACCAGAACTCTTCTGTATCTGAGAAACATTGATAATAATAGAAGAAATGAGTGCTGGGGCTAATGGGAACAACAGGTAATTTGAAACTGTTATTTTTCATGCATTTTCAGACTACTTAACTTTTTAATCCCCCACCACAAAGTGGGAGGGGATTATAGGAATGGTCTCCGTGCGACCCTCTGTTTGTAACAAAATTGTGTCCGCTCCATAACTTTTTAACACCTGGACCGAATTGCATGAAACTCCTAGCAAATGTATCATCATTAAAGACATCATGTTTTAACACCTGGGCCTATCTGCATGAAACTGATAGAAATGTGTTACTTATATCTAAATAAGGACGACATGCAGAATTAATCTACATTCCAACTGTGCTGACTCAAGGTCAACGTAACAGTTCAAGATCAAAGGTTTGAACCTTACATTTCATGTCCGCTATATAACTTTCTAACGTCTGGCTGAATTGCATGAATCTTATAGCCAGTGTCTTACTATTGAAGGTAATACATGTGTTTAGAACTAGCCTGTGATATGCTGTTCAGATAAGCAATGATTTTTTTCTTGATCGCTTCGCTCGCTCATTATTTTTAACAGTGAATAGTATAAACTAGAGAAAGGGTTTGTGTAGAATATGCATCAGTCAGATGCTATGTTAGTATGTATGTTTCTTCTAGCTCTCTTTGCTCGCTGCATGTTTATCTATTTTTTTTACAGTGAATAGTATAAGGTAGAGAAAGGGTTTATGTCATATGCGTCAGTCAGAAAAACAGTGCATGTTTCTTCTAATTCGCTTCTCTCACACAATCGGTCAATAATTTTAAAAATAACATCAAGTGGAGAACAAGTTTGTGCTTCATGCGGCTCAGATAACCGTATTAATGCATTTTTTCGAGCTCGATGCGCTCGCTCAATAACTTATTCTGTAATAGCACCAAGTAAAAAACAATAGAGAACAAATTGGGGTTCCATGCAGCTCAAATTTATAAGAAATGAATATTTTCTAGCTCGCTTCGAAATAGTGTCAATAGAAGAACGAGTTTGGTTTTGTATAGTAGGCATTCTCATATAAACAATGAATTCAAAACAATGAGTAAAGTGCTTCGCTTGCACCATGAATGTACTATGCAATAAGCTTCAACCTCCGTCAGCAGGAGGGACAGCTCTACTCCCCCCTTATTATCCAAACACCCGTCCACTTTTCAAGACCTGATTTCGCACCCATCTTGAAAAGTCCTAGTTATGGCCATGGAATGTGGCGGGGGATTAAAGCCATCTTTTGGACTGCCTTGTTATATTATATACTAGGCTTTTTACAAGATATTTCCTTTCTAGACTTTGACTTTGGCCTTCTAGTGACCTTCAGTCTTTAAATAATAAGGATACCCAACTATAACTTAGAAACCCAAAACTGCACAGAAGATGATAATGCTGTCACCATGAAGCATTTTGTTTTGAATTTATAGTTACATGTATATAATAATGATTATACTTTCAAAGCACGGCACTGAGAATAGTGGAGCGTGCTGTTCATGGACAATTCATGTTTTGAAATTTGGTCACAGTGATGATGATTTATCAAGATTCATTTAAAACATTGAGCCAGTCTTCAAGAAAACCTGCTATTTTAACAAAAGAATTTATTTTGAGATTTTTGATTATTTAAAAGTGTAATCTTAATGATGCAAAATGCAAAAGAAAGTTTGTTAGTATCTTGATTTTTAAGGAAGTTACAACTATTTTGTAGAGGCCCTATTCAGAGCCTTTTTGCGTCACGTCGCGAACGTCATTTAATCGTTATTCCAGGATGTTGTAACAAGTACTTTATAAATACAGCGTTTGATCAATTCTTGACATAAAATGTTCATAATGGTATCACGTTTAAGAATGAAGTTTTAAGTTTTAAAAAATATATCAAATTTTAAATGTGCACATAAATTTAGAGAAAGGCTTCTACTGTTTTAAACAACTAACTCCTAGTTTTTCTCAATCAGAGTACTTTTCTGAAATTGGTCACCATAGCAACGAAGTAAGTAGTTTCGACATAATTCATAGGAAATTTTAAAACTTAAGATATAGTAATATATGGATAAATAACTTAAAATTGAATCTATAAATATGTCATTTATTCTTATTTTAAAGCTTTTTAAAAACCTTGTTACATGTAGTCAAGTCAAGTCAAGTAGTAATTACATAATGTCAATATAGCAGGTTTTCCTGGAGACTGGCTCATATCTAATTCAAGCTCGATATTTGGGTCAAAGACTAGGTTACACATACAAGTTCAAATCATAGATGAACCTTGTGTTGTTTGTTTAAATTTTACATGGAGGTTAATCAAGGACATCAACAATAAACCCCTAGTGATTTAAAGGTCACATGCCAAGGTCCCTGCGACCCTCTACATGATTAAATAGACCAATTGTTTTAAAATAAAAAAACTCAAGAATGGTTTGGCCCAGGATCTTAACTTTATTTTGATGTTGGTTCCAATCAACAGTTGACCTCAAATTTCGAGGTCAGTAGGTGAAGGTCACAATGACATTATTTCTTGTTAGCTCAGCCATTTGGTAACATAAATCAATTACACTATTATCTGTATAATCTGTATATTATCAACATCCCCTTATCAACCAATTAGTAGTGTAACACGACTACAGTTACCCCTAAAAGAAGTAATTAATTATTTTTTTTATTTTAAAGATTGTGTTTCCTTTTTTTCAGTTCATCTTCAGGAAGAGTACAGCTATTCATAATGAGGATACAATTTGACAATGTGGTATCACTGTTGATTCCAGTTAACATTACAACTGAGACTACTGATATGATCTTAAGTTAGTTTGATGTGTCTGAACTTCAACGTCATTGTCTTCATATGAATACGTAAATACAGCATGTGAAGTTTTGAACTGGGAGTTTTAGAATTCTATCATGTGACCTTGAAGATTGAATCATGTGCTGTGAGGTTAACTGTGGAAACATTTCAAACTCAAAGCTCAATGTTTGAAGCTTGCCTAGTCAGCTTCTGTGTCTGCATTAGTTTAGTTCTTCGTATAAGTGGTTTGCTTATAGTGACATGGTGAGCTATTTGTCCCTCTTCGGTTGTTTGGACATCTAAACAATGCTTCATAGCGATCATTTTTTTCTATGCCCGCATGTCGACACATTGTTTTACATTTTACATGTATTAGCTCAACTGTCACATAGTGACAAGGTGAGCTTAAAAAATTGTGATCCTTCTTCGTTTGTCAGTCCCAAAATAGTGTGTCATCTACAACTTAAAAAGCATGCTACATGCTTCAAACTTCATAGAACATTAGTCAGCATGAGCTGTTGTGCATATGTGTATTTTTACTCAGATCCGACCAGTATTAGCATAGTATAAGCATAGTTATTGGGTGTCCAAAAAAAAGGGACCTACCTAAAACCCCTATAACTAATTAATTTTTTATTAATGAATGTGACTGCAGTTTTGTGAGTGTATACAAGTGTTCCCTGTTCTGAAATAGGTACTTGTTAATTAATGGTGCTTCAAAACAGGACGTGACGTCATCATTTATGTTGTTTTGGCTGACTCTTCTTGTCTTGAAAATTACATCATTAGTATAGTAAGGACATTTGTGTACGAATGTTCATTTTCAAATTTTTGGGAATATAAGGTTTTGAAGTTAAAGAGGTCATGATAGTTATGTGAAAATTAAAGAACTCTTGAGATGAAATAATGAGAGGAGAAAGTTGTGAGTTTACTTAATGAAAACCTTCCTACTATCATAAAGTGTCACCAAAGCAACAAAAATATGAGTATTGTTGAGGGAAATCACCCAAAAATTTGAATTTAGTAAGATGCTATAGCTCATAGGTATTTATCAGAGTCATTTTATAAATTCTCATATATACAAGATAGCAGAAACCTTCTTACTGCAAATCAGCAGCAAAAACAGGATTATGTTCAGTCCTTAATTTGACCTCATACGAAAGGCCCAATGACCTAGATATAGCTCAAAATTGAGCTCCATAGTGAATCAGTGTGTCAAACATAATTAACAGGTCTATGAAGGTCCAGAATCCATGACTACTGTATGAAACATTAAACCTAGGCCCCCGATTTTTGGGATACCCTGGAATGATGAAATTTAATGAAATTTTGCTTGTGTCACTCATAATTCTAAAAGGTTTGAGCAACAATCATCATGTTTTGTAGGAATATTTGTTTAATTTATACTAATTTATTTAAGGTCGATTGTGAAACAAGTTTTTCCAACTTATATTAATCACTCTCGACACCTCATTCCTGATGTTATCCATCGCCACGAGGGTATGAAAGAATATTTGTTTCTAAGATTACTGTCTAAAAAGTGTATGTTTCTGTATGTTTCTATTCTTTATCTGGAAAATTACATAGCCTTTCGTCAACAATTAAGTAATTTATTGAACTTAAAAGAGGGTATGCTCGAGTACACTGGCCTTATGTTCATTTTAAGCTAATATTGTGTCATCTTTGCAGTATTTGTTTAGAAAAGTAAATGTCAGTATTGGTTAAACTGCAACATACGGTACGATAATTTGATCCTTATAAGTCCATTAGAACTTTAAATCAAAACTTGTTGTCTACGAATAAGACAAGGGAGATCACTCTTATTTATACCAAATGATGCTTGTTGGTTCACGCACCAATAACTTCATATCAATTGTATTTTAATCGCAAATTCTTCCCAGAAATCAATGTTGATGGTCTATGGCTTACATGCATGTATGATATGTCAAATTCCAATCAATAAAACTAATCGAACATTTTCATCGAAAAATAGCATGCATGCTTTTTATACACCCGTTGATAACGGGACGTATTATGTGAACACCCATGGAGGGCGCTTTGGGCGGGCGGCGGCGTCCAGTAATTTGTCTGTACTCTAACTCAAATAGTTTTCATGCGATCGTCTTCAAAGTTGCTGACAATGCTTATGGACGTAATATCTAGGCCAAGTTCAATTATAGGCCAAATCGGCCAAGGCCTTCTTGGGTTATGGTCCTTCATTTACCAAAAAATGTGAAATTGGCCTTCTCTGTACTCTAACGCAAAGAGTTTTCATCCGATCATGTTCAAACTTTGTGACAATGCTTATGGACGTAATATCTAGGCCAAGTTCGATTATAGGCCAAATCGGCCCAGGCCTTCTTGGGTTATGGGCCTTTAATTACCAAATAAGTATGAAATTGGCCTTGTCTGTACTCTAACGCACAGTTTTCATCCGATCATCTTCAAACTTGCTGACAATGCTTATGAGCATAATATCTAGGCCAAGTTTGATTATAGGCCAAATCGGCCTAGGCCTTATTGGGAAATGGGCCTTTAATTACCAAATAAGTATGAAATTGGCCAAGTTCAATTATAGGCCAAATCGGCCCAGGCCTTCTTGGGTTATGGTCCTTCATTTACCAAAAAAATGTGAAATTGGCCTTGTCTGTACTCTAACGCAAACAGTTTTCATCCTATCATCTTCAAACTATGTGACAATGCTTATGGGCATAATATCTAGGCCAAGTTCGATTATAGGCCAAATCAGCCTAGGGCTTATTTGGTTATGGGCCTTTAATTACTATATAAGTATAAAATTGGCCTTGTCTGTGCTCTAACGCTAACAGTTTTCCATGATACTGCATTGAATTTTATAACACTTCTTATACATCATCCGTCAAGGGCAATAATACTTTGATACTTACAACACTTGTTATACATTTTTTGTACCACCACGAACAAAGTTCGAAGGAGTATACTGGAGTCGCCGTGTTGGTTGGTCTTTTATCAAAACCATGTCCGCTTTGTAACTTTGTCGTTTCTTACTGGATTTCAAAATCGCTGGATTCAAATGTTCACCACATCATGACTGTTTGTCATGCGCAAGACCCAGTCCACTAGCTCAAAGGTCAAATGGTATATAGTTATAAATACAAGTCTCAGCTCTGTAACTTTGTTGTTTCTTAATGATTTTAAAATTGCTTGATACAAATGTCCAAATTAAGATGGTGTGCCACGCGCAAGAGCATGGTCCATAGTTCCAAGGTCACACTTAGAGGTCAAAGGTTACAGTCATGCAACAAGTTGTGTAGGCTCTGTAACTTCGTTGTTTCCTACTGGATTTTAAAATTGCTTGTTAAAAATTTTCACCACATCCAGACGATGTGTCATGTGCAAGACCCAGGTCCTTAGCTCAAAGGTCAATGTCACATTTAGAGGTCAAAGGTTATATAGTCATGCAAGTTGTGTTGGTTCTGGAGCTTTGTCGTTTTTTTACTGGATTTTAAATTGTTTAGTAAAAATGTTCACCACATCAAGACGGTGTGTCATGCGCAAGACCCAGGTCCGTAGCTCAAAGGTCAAGGTCACACTAAGAGGTCAAAGATCATATAGTCATGCAAGTCGTGTCCACTCTGTAACTTTGTCATTTCTTGCTGGATTTTAAAATTGCTTGATACAAATTATGTTCACCACATCAAGACGGTATGTCATGGGCAAGACCCAGGTCCCTAGCTCAAAGGTCAAGGTCACACTTGGAGATCAATGGTTAAAAGCCACAAAATCGTGTCCGCTCTGTAACTTTGTCTATTTCTTATTGGATATTTATAATACTTAGTACAAATGTTCACAACATCCAGACGATGTGTCAGTCTCAAGACTCAGGTCCCTAGCTTAAAGGTCAAGGTCATACTTAGGTTAAAGGATCAAATAGGCATGTGATTTGTGTCCGCTCTGTACTTTTGTCATTTCTTATTGGATATTTATAAGTCTTGGTACAAATGTTCACCACTTTAAGGTGATATGTCATGCGCAAGACCCAATTTCCTAGCTCAAAGGTCAAGGTATCGCATAGAGGTCAAAGGTTATACAGTCATGCAAGTTGTATCTACTCTGTAACTTTGTCGTTTTTTACTGGATTTTAACATTGCTTGATACAAATGTGTACCACATCAAGATGGTGTGTCATGCAAAAATGCAGGTCCCTAGCTCAAAGGTCAAGGTCACACATAAAGGTTATATTGTCATGCAAGTCGTGTTCGCTCTGTAACTTTGTTGTTTCTTAGTAGATTTTAAAAGTGCTTGGTAAAAATGTTTACCACATCAATCAAGTTTTTTTCTTTGATTTTTTTTTTAAATTATTATTTTTTCCCCAATTTTTTGGTTGGAGTTTTTTGCGGAAGACCTAGGTCCTACCATAAAGGTGAAGGTTACTTAGAGGTCAAAGGCTATACAGTAATGCATGTCGTGTTTCTTACTGGATTTTAAAAGATGAAAGTAACTATAAATTTAAATAATATTCCTGTGTCAAGCAGTGCTGCGGGGTATGATTCATCACTCCAGTGATAGTTCTAGTTTTATCTCTATAAAATCTAGGCCAAGGTCGAATTTGGGTCATGTGCGGTCAAAACCTAAGTCAATATGTCAAATATTAGAAAAACCTTGTTAACACTCTGTTGGCTACAACTTCATGAAGTTTGGTCAAAATGTTTATTTTGATGATCTTCAGGGCAGGTATGAAGTTGGGTCAGGAGAATCACCAAATTCCTGTGTCACACGTCTGACGCTTGAACCACTCAACCAAACTGCCATCACATGCCTTGATTCTTATAATGATCACCCTGACACATCTTATAGTGATCGCCCTGTCACATAAGTGTGAAAACTTCCAATTGCATATTAAATACAAGTCGGCAGCAATCAAAACATGCAAGTGTATTTCAAGGTTTGTTCATGTTTAGCAGGTGAGCCTCCTGGATCTGGATCATGATCCTCTTGTTTATGTTTTCTGTGCGAGGCTGGTGAGTGGTCAAGTTTAGTGCTGCCTTCCCTATCTGACTTAATATTATCTTGTTGGTGAAGTTTTTTGTATAGGTCCACGTTTCTCCTATACTATCAGAGTTATCGCTTTGAAACTTGCATAAATAACTTGTTTACCATCAATACCTGGTCATGTCAAGCAAGACCCATAACTATGACCTGCATTTTCCTAAAGTTATTACCCCCTTTTGGACTTAATAAAATTCCTTGGTTAAGTTTTGTGTTAACGTCCACTTTTCTCGTACACTATGGGGGCTAATGCTTTGAAACTTTCTACACTTATTCATCATCAATAATGACCTTGTCAAGCAAGACCCATAACTCTGATCTGGCTAAATATATATGGCTGAAAGCTTCAAAACCTTCTAAGAAACTGCTCACCCTATTTCAATATAATTCCACAGGAATGTTCCTTTGCTGACCCTCTACCAACTTCCTAGTTTTAATGTTGATTGCTTAAAAACCATGGCTGCCAGGAGCGGGGCTAATTTCCACAATATGTCTATATGTAAAGCTTCGAAAATATTGTTCTCATACACTGCTTGCCTGATATCAATATAATTCCACTGGAATGTTCCTAGGCTGACCCTCTACCATATTCCCAGTTTTAATGTTGATTGTTGATGGCTGCCAAGGGCAGGGCTAATTTCCACTACAGTATATGGCTTTATATAAAACACTACAGAAAACCTTCTTGTAAGAAACTGTTGGCCAGATTTCCATATAATTCACAGGAATGTACCTTGAGTGACCCTCTACTAAATTCCAAATTTCTCTGCTGATTGTCAGGGCGAGACTTGTACATCTTTATATGAGTAGACATGGTACTCAGGTGAGCAATCTAGGGCCATCATGCCCTCTTGTTTTTGAAATAGTAAGCCAGACTGACACTTTAGCCAATCGGGCTACGTGGTCACGTGCTCCAGCCTCCTACATATCCAAATCGCTTACTGCATCCAATAACACATGCGGCCCAGAAGAATGTTTAGACGTCCACAAAATTTCGTTTCCATAGTTACACAGTTATGAGAATATTTGATTGAAATGTTTTGATATTAAATCATTTGAATCAAATATACAAGTACTCATTTGTTGACGTTTAAATCACAATGCAAACCCAGAAGTCACTTGCCAGCGTAAAGGTTGCTTTGCATGAAGTATCCCCTATCCCCTTATACCAGCAACTGTTTAAACCTGCTAACAAGTTCAATTTGATTGTATCTGATTTTATGAATGCTCTGTTATTGTTAGCCGGCTAACATTATTGTATGACTACCGGTACCTGTAAGTAATGTATTAATTTATCATTAATAACACCCCCTCATACCAGCAGGTGATAGCCAGCTAACAGTTCAATTTGCTTGTATCTAATTTTGTTGCCTGGCTTACTAATGTTAACTGGCTTAACATTACAATGTGTCTATAACAGGCTTTTTTCAAATTCAGAAAATGTTAGCCGGCTAATGCTTGTAGTACAGGTTAAATAGTCCAATATCTACAAACGCTACGCCGGCTAACACTTGCAGCACAGGCTAAATAGTGCAATATCCGCAAACGCTACGCTGGCTAACATTTGATTAAAATTGACTAATTATCCCAAATTCAGAAAATGTTAGCCGGCTAATGCAGTACAGACTAAAAAGTCCAATATCTGCAAACGCTACGCTGGCTAACATTTGTTTCAAGAGTACTAATTACTCAACTACATGTACATGTAACCCATTTTAAATTTAGAAAAAGTTAGCCGGCTAACAAATATTTTCAAACGCTACGCTGGCTAACATTTGTTTCAAGAGTACTAATTACTCAAATACATGTAACCCATTTTAAATTCAGAAAAAGTTTGCCGGCTAAAAATATCTTGAAACGCTACGCTGGCTAACATTTTGTTTCAAGTTTGCTAATTATTCAACTAAAACATTTTAAATTCAGAAAAAGTTAGCCGGCTAACAAATATCTGCAAACGCTACGCTGGCTAACATTTGTTTCAAATTGGCTAATTACTCAACTAACCCATTTTAAATTCAGAAAAAGTTAGCCGGCTAACAAATATCTTCAAACGCTACGCTGGCTAACATTTTGTTTCGAATTGGCTTATTACTCAACTAACTTATTTTAAATTCAGAAAAAGTTAGCCTGCTAACAAATACCTGCAAACGCTACGCTGGCTAACATTTGTTTCAAATTGGCTAATTACTCAACTAACCCATTTTAAATTCAGAAAAAGTTAGTCGGCTATCAAATATTTTGAAACGCTACGCTGGCTAACATTTTGTTTCAAGTTCACTAATTATTCAACTAAAACATTTTAAAGTCAGAAAAAGTTAGCTGGCTAACAAATATTTTGAAACGCTACGCTGGCTAACATTTTGTTTCAAGTTCGCTAATTATGCAACTAAAACATTTTAAAGTCAGAAAAAGTTAGCTGGCTAACAAATATTTTGAAACGCTACGCTGGCTAACATTTTGTTTCAAGTTCGCTAATTATTCAACTAAAACATTTTAAAGTCAGAAAAAGTTAGCCGGCTAACAAATATCTTCAAACGCTACGCTGGCTAACATTTTGTTTCGAATTGGTTTATTACTCAACTAACATATTTTAAATTCAGAAAAAGTTAGCCTGCTAACAAATATCTGCAAACGCTACGCTGGCTAACATTTGTTTCAAATTCGCTAATTACTAACGCCCATATTCAGAAAAAGTTAGCCAGCTAACAATTGTAGTACACTGTAGCTGTGAATAATGTATAAATTTATCGTTTTTATTGATTATTTTGTTTCACTGTTATCATTTTAATAAAAAAAATGAAAATAAGTATGACTTTGTTACAGATTTCTTACTTACAGTCCCCAGATTATACAAAAAATGGCACTAAAATCACCACCTTATTTTGCCATTTTTGGTCATTCATTTGGGAATGAGTGGACATTCCCTTTTTAAAATGGACTGCCTTTATTATGAAATTTGGTCATTATATTGTCAATAGATTAATGTAGCTACGTGTAAAATTGCGTTGTTCTATATACAGTATGCACGATTTTACAGCACCAGTGACATTACTTTTGGATCTCCCCACGTATAAACAAGTTTAATATGCCATTTTAATCCGAATAACGACACCAACAGATCGATGTTAACCATAATTGATATTAACAGCCATTTGATGATCACAGTGCATGATTTTTATAATTCTGTCTCAACTGATAAAATATTTCTGCAAGATTTAGTGTATTAAAGATCATGCTTGATTTGAGAAGAGAAGATGTGTGATATAATTATGACACTTGCAGAGATTCGTGCTAACTGATGTAAGAGGGAATATCGCTTGGATGACGACATTCACACCTATTGTGTACGTTTTCTTCTCTGGTTTACGACTTTTTAACCGTATATCAGTCATTGCGGCAGCTACCAGTTGTCCATGAACTTAATTCCTATTCCAGGGACATCATGATCATTGACTATGTCTTGAATAACACACATGTAATAC
This sequence comes from Spisula solida, assembly GCA_947247005.1. Classification (NCBI taxonomy): domain Eukaryota; kingdom Metazoa; phylum Mollusca; class Bivalvia; order Venerida; family Mactridae; genus Spisula; species Spisula solida. The sequence goes on from OX365956.1 coordinate 41,573,504, forward strand.
ATGTATATTCTTCTTGGGGAATAAGCGTACATTGCTTTTAAAACCGGGTGGATTCAATTGCACCAGATCACTCCTTTGTGTTGCCTACCAGAGCTAGTTTGCGATAAGTTAACGATTGTGTCAAGAAACGTGTAAACCATGCAACGTGCAATGTTTCTGTCTACACTGTTAGTTCTAATAGTATCATAGAAATGGACATCTTAATAACAACACTCAAAATACAAACCAAAGTTAAATGTAAGCTAAAAATGTACCATCCAAAGGTCAGTGGAGGAACGTTTTTTACACATGTTAACATATAGAACAAGGCTCTAGAACATGTGATGAATCTGAATAATTTTATTCTAATTCTCGCGATATTTTATACTATTATGTATTGATATTTTGTCGGAAATGGTCAACTACACTTGTTTCTTAACAGTTATATTCAGGGAGTACTACATCATTGGTTTCCGGTGTTGCGCGGAAAGGTGGTACTAGTATAAAATTTTATATTATTCAGGAAAGGTGGTATAATATTTTATATTATACAGGAAAGGTGGTATAATATTGTATACTATTCAGGAAAGGTGGTATAATATTTTGTATTATACAGGAAAGGTGGTATAATATTTTATATTATACAGGAAAGGTGGTACTAGTAAAATATTTTATATTATTCAGGAAAGGTGGTATGATATTTTTTATTATTCAGGAAAGGTGGTATAATATTTTATATTATACAGGAAAAGTGGTACTAGTAAAATATTTTATATTATTCAGGAAAGGTGGTATAATATTTTATATTATTCAGGAAAGGTGGTATAATATTTTATACTATTCAGGAAAGGTGGTATAATATTTTATATTATTCAGGAAAGGTGGTATAATATTTTATATTATTCAGGAAAGGTGGTATAATATTTTATATATTACAGGAAAGGTGGTACTAGTATAATATTTTATATTATTCAGGAAAGGTGGTATAATATTGTATACTATTCAGGAAAGGTGGTATAATATTTTATATTATTCAGGAAAGGTGGTATAATATTTTATATTATTCAGGAAAGGTGGTATAATATTTTATATATTACAGGAAAGGTGGTACTAGTATAATATTTTATATTATTCAGGAAAGGTGGTATAATATTTTATATTATTCAGGAAAGGTGGTATAATATTTTATATATTACAGGAAAGGTGGTACTAGTATTATATTTTATATTATTCAGGAAAGGTGGTATAATATTTTATATTATTCAGGAAAGGTGGTATAATATTTTATATTATTCAGGAAAGGTGGTATAATATTTTATATTACAGGAAAGGTGGTACTAGTATAATATTTAATATTATTCAGGAAAGGTGGTATAATATTTTATACTATTCAGGAAAGGTGGTATAATATTTTATATTATTCAGGAAAGGTGGTATAATATTTTATATTATTCAGGAAAGGTGGTATAATATTTAATATTATTCAGGAAAGGTGGTATAATATTTTATATTATTCAGAATTGGATAAAATGACTTTTGGGGCGGAAACATTGAAAATATTAAGAAATGTTCTGACAATTTTTCCAAATGCAATGTTGTAAAATTATTACAACAGTTACATGTATGGTAGTTCTGCATTGAATATTTAAGGTATAAAATATATACGAGTAAATATGGTAAGAGTGTATATATACATGAAAATTAATGAAGAATTTTTTTAATAAAAAAAGGTAAGATTGATATGGTTATTTATAGATGCCTTGGAAAACTTTCTATTTCCATGCCAACTTCCAACATGTAATTCTTCTATCATACAATGATCGACTGGTCTATTTTCTTTTCGAACCCCTAAATATAGTACGTTGTAAACGGCTGCCTTTGCATGTCTGCCGTTAGAAAGAATTTTCGAAATTGGTTTCTTGTGTTTAGTAAGGGTAATCAGTACAACATTCACCAAAACTTCTATCGAAATAGAAGTTGAGTTTAATAACGATTTTGCTACGATCGACTGAAGGCTTTGGTAACATATGTCTATCGTGTTTTTGTATTATCCATCATTGTCAGCCCACCCCGGTAGTGCAGTTCAGTTAAAACAGGCCAAAGAGAAAATAAAGAGTCGGTCAGGGAATACAGCACTCAACAGAAACAGCAGAGCACAAAGGCACAACAAAGAAAACACAAACAAATAATTAGCGCGGACCTCAAGCATACATCACAATTTCCAACATCAATCTGGACGATGAAATGAAACAATCCTAACAAGTTTAAGAAACACCGAAAATGGTATAACCCTGCAACTGTATAAATGAATTAATCTAAACACGAGAATGGAACTAAATCGCTGCAAGTACTAATTTCAAGTGTTAAGTTTCGATGTATATGTCTCGGGGTCATCTATGTGTTGCGCAGTTGTCAGTAAGGTGGAAAAACTAGTGAGATCCAATTTTAAACAAGGAAATCTGGTTTTGTTAAATTCACGCAATGCATCAATTACATGTAAATAATATTTTCAAAGCAGTGGGCTCCACGGTAAAACAAATCATTTGTAAAAACAGCAAAAGAGAGAGAGTTAAGATATCTACCACTCTTATATATCAATTACTTTATGAATTACATTGGATATTCTTTGATGCCATGCAATGATATCCATTGATTAAATTACCGACTAAAAGATTGACAGTTTATAAAACACAGCACTACATGCTATCAATTTGGCTTCCGAAATACATTTGCGTGTTTCCATGCTGGTAAGAAAATGAATACAAACCACTTAACAATTGATGAACAATTACAAGAATTGATGGCAAAATAACTGATTGGAAACATGAAACTCTCACGGTGTATTACAATTGTATCTGTTTTGCTTTGAAGATGGAAAAGGTTGCACCATTATATTATTACCAGTCAGATCGTTATTGTACATGAAACGGTTTACGACAGCCCGCCTGGTAAGCTGGAAAAAGAGTTCTTTCAGCTTTTTGACAGCTCGGACGAGGACTTCTCATCTGTTGACAGCTGAAACTTGGACATCATCGTTTAAGATCAATTTCTCCTTTAGTTGAGTGTTGGGAATTGTTGTCAGGTGATTGTGGTCTATGTTGTTTTTATGTTTTTCTGTGTTCGACTGTTTCAGTTGAGTGCTACCTTCACTGACCGTTTGTTTACAATAGCTAATGGAAAGGTGGGAGTTTTATAACTGAAACTAGAACATTCAGTTGAAACTAGGTCATTCAGATTTATTATAGGTAAGACTCAGCGGTGAAACTCATTTATCTCAGTCAGTTATGTGTTGGGTATTTTACCGTGTAATTGTGGTAAGATATGTTTTCTGTGCTCGGCTAGTTAAGTTGAGTGTTGCTGCCCGGTCCGTTTTCTATTATAGTTTTGCTTACGTAAGAGCACGCTAGTACTGTATGATAATTATTTTCAGTAAAACTGATAAGCCAAAGTGACCAACCTATCAGGCTGAAAACGGCGTTACAGAGTGAGTAAAATATAATGCAAGCAACAACAAAATACAACCGTTCACCTATCACTAATGATTTAAATTAAGCTTTTTGCGGCAAATGCGCACTGACGTATATTTAAGAATATAACAGCTGTTAAAGAATATTATGGGACACCGGTAAATCTGCTTACTACCAATGTATGTGGTAATTAATAGGTAATGCACCTACAATACAATATTAATTATTTATTGTAAAATAATTACTGAATCGTATGTGTATCAATAAATAATTATTCCAGATAAACAATCCTATAAAATGAAATATAGCTGCGCTGTTATGCAACTCCCTGGACATCCGGTTTATTTAACAGTATTAATATGCTTTGTTTATGGCACTATAGGGATTTACTTTCCATTCATTCCATTTCTATCTTTCTAAACTCAGCAAAAGAAAAACAATGTTAAATCAATTGCACATGGTATAAATATTTAATTTTCGTTTTAATCGAATTGATAAAATAAGACCTTTGGCACAAATTTGAAAGAAAATATCGCAGTTTTAATTAATCAATAATAACTAGCAAAATAACAATAACTTTGCGTGCTATACTGCAATGACAATAGCCTTGTAGTCATATTTCAGTGCACAAAAATGCATTATTAGTTCCATTGCCGAACATGAATCGGTTAATTAGACAATTGATAAATTCCTATTTTTATTTCAATTCACCTGCCTAAATATAGTTAAATTAAATCACGATTTGTACATGTACATAAATTTCGTAAAAGGTTATAAGGGATCATTAATAACACTTCATACTTATATGTTTGCGAAACACACATCCTTGTGATATATGTATATGTCTCATGTATTGTGTACCTCATAGTATAAGACATTCTTGGCTGGGTGCAGTTAATAATATTTCCACTTTATTTCTAATAATCATTTTCGTCATTTGTACATATTTAGAGCAGCTCCGTTTCTTGACATGTTGCTACTAGTCTGGCTACCCGACTAGATAACATTTTGTCAACCAATTATCATGACTTTATTTTCAATTCTAGCTAGATTTGTTGGCCTATGTTGGAGGGTGCAAAGGGAAATAATTTCATGAAAAAATAGAAGACTGATGAGTTGTCTCCTTTAAATAACATAGGTTCGATAGACTGACTGTGTTGTTACATTCTAATCTTCACTTAACACCGTATGATTGCCCTATTCGTATTTGCAATGAAGAATACAACACCATCATTAAATAGACATTACTGGAGATGCATTGTTCCCCGTATGGTACAAATCGTTAGAGAATTCGTGTGCAGAATGTAATATCAGTCAGAGAATGCTAATGACGATGTTTTCGACATGTAAATACATCACATGGGACTATTTGTTGGGAATCTCAATCTCAGACGCTCGTCTACATTATTAATGTAAGTTTTATTATAACCATCTAACATCTTAGTCTTAAAGGTTCTCTCAAATACAATGTTCTCCCTCAATTTGTTCTCCTTTCTTGCTTTGCTTGTTTCCATCGCGTTTTATGCCAAAGTTTTATTTCACACCCATTAAAAATTGGATAGTTCTCCTGCATGCAATTAAGTTTTCAAATGTGTCCTCTGTTTTATCATGTGTCCGACAGTGTGCTGTTTTCAGAGACACGAGTAGCAGTGATAGCTCTATTAAAGTACCCAACATAGTTATACAATGAGCGAGTGATACTGGGAAAACAACATGATAATATAAAGTCAAACATAGGTAATCGGTCATCGGAATGACATATCGTTTTGTCATAATCAGCCGTATTCAAATTTTTTAAATCAACTAAATTTTATATAAAATGTTTGGTACATGCATGCGTATTTTGCAGCTAATAGTTGTAAGCATGTGTATAAGTATGCGTTTGAAGTACCCATTGACTTCCTATCTAAGATGGGTTAAACGGTTCAAGTGACTGCAGTCGTCATCAACACAAATCTGCCAATAATCCTTTAAGATCATTACAAAGCTGGAAACACAGTCTGACACAAGAACGACACAGATTCTATATTATTTATGACAGACTGACTGTTATGACAAGCGATGTATAATTGGTTAGCCCGTCGTTATGTACACACGACGTATTATAGTGATTATATCTGACTGTGAGGTATTGTACACCTTCAATACAATAACTGAACATATCGTACTGGTATGTGTAAATTAACTATTACGTTTACATTTACTACTTCCTAGGTGGCAATTATATCCAGACGGATGCTGTCAAATGTCAGAGAAAACAGAACAACTGTGTGTTATGTATTGTCGAGACTAGGTGTTGGTGGGCCAGATTGGTACTTGTTTATTTTGTCCTTCCCAAAGCCCAATTCTACTACATGTGTACAAAATAAATAATTCTGGTCATATTGCATTTAAAAATGTATCTCCAGTTTGTGTTGACATTATTTGGGCAAATGATTTAAAACCTATTTTATTAGCTATGCACCTTGTGAACATGCATATGTCATAGAATCACTTGCAGCTGGGAAATTTGTACGCTTTTTGCACTAACGCAATATTACAAAACAACAATTGCCATTAAATCCCCACTATATTTTGTCCCCTAATGCACTTATCAATGTTTTCCCCCAGAGGGGGACTATATAGGGGAATTGGGCATTTTTGAAAATAGGCTGTCAAAGTTCCATCCTATGTGCAGATAGTCCTGCCTAATTCCTTGGGGTGTCGTTGTTTAACGATGTCAAATACCCCTATGGTAGATTAAATACCGGCCAAGTCTAATTCCCGCTAAATATGACAACAGGGTGTATCAATTACCCGTACATCCAGAAAGTGTGTATGTCTAATTCCTCGTGCATCACTGCCCCCCCCCCCTCGAGTAGTTAACATTGATACGTGCATAATGAAAAGGCTACTGCAAAAAGTAATGTTAGAAGGTAGAAGGTAACAAAACAGAAACATATAGAAACACTTAGTACTCGATGAACTATACGACCAAAACGCAAGCAATACATTTAATACATACCAAGGTTTGCATAACATCATTTATGTATTAAATGTCACTCATGAGGATTGCTTCGCTTGGAGCATTCATTATTTATTCGCGTTTGACAGTAATCAGAAATTCGGTAACCCATTAATCGTATTACATGTAGTTGCAAGTGTATTACTTTACAATTAAATTAAATATTAATTTTGTATGTTTACTTATTCTGTTATTCATTACATATGATACATTTGTATACTTGGCCTTTTTAGTGATGGACAAAGAAAAGTTAAACACTTGTAGTTCTACCCTTTTGTTTATTTATTTGTTGCACTCGGAGTTTGTGACGTTGTAACACTTAAAATCAGTCATATAAGACAATCAGTGAAACTAAGTAGTTCTCATAGAACCACTTATTAATCAATACTAAAAGATAATAACAAATCGTAAAAACGAAATAATTTGCAGTTGACATTGACAACCTATCTGTATCTGGGGATTAAACGTTGTACGATTCACCAACCCTCTCACATACCCCACGTGTAACCTAATGGACATTCAGCTTTTTTGTAAATGAGACAGCTGAACAAAGTATTTCAGTTTTTTTATAGCTGAAACTAGGTAACTTTTTGAGAGCTGAAAGTAGGTATTTCGGTTTTTTTACAGCTTTGACTTGAACGTTGGGCTTTTTGACAGCCATAATCTGCACTTTTAGCGGTTAAGTTTCCTTGCCTCGTTCAGTTGTATGTTGGCATTGTGTCGTGTTATTGTGGTATGCGTTATTTTCGTTTTCTGTGCTCGGCTGTCCGAAATTTTATTATCTTAATGGGCATTGTCAATGTCACAGACAGACGCGAACAAAACAAGGAACCAAACCCTAGTATGTCTGCACGTGCGGGTGACATTCTATCGTCTTAAGAATTGAGCGTATATCTAGTGGGCTGCCGTAGAAATCTAGTAACAATTCGGTTAAGGACGGTAGCATGTAGTAGAAACAGCAGAACAATAAGACACAACAAAGAAGAATACACATCAAGTACAACTCACAATATCCCAAAAATGCAGCTACATAAAAGCACGAAACACATTAACAATAATGATGTGACTGGCCTAGAATATTTCAACCCTTCCTACACTCAAAGTAAATCATATGAATTAATAAGAAAAGTGAAAATGATTGTTAGTTAAAATTTTAATGTTTCAAGATAATTGATATGGAAAAATTAGAACATCATGCATGACAGCTCTACGCTTCAAAACACAATTACTTTGTACGCAAATCTCTTTGTTTTGTTCATTAATTATTTTTTATGCGAGTTCTATTCTTCTTCCCCCAGCATTGAACAATCTCGCGAAATGAATTGCATAAAAATCTCGCCGGAAGCCAAATTGATCACATGTAATATTGCGTTTCATATATACTGTCAATCCGTCAGTTGGTAATGTAATTACAATGTAATGGATAACATTTTATGATATCAAAGCATGTCCAATGTAATGAATAGTGTATTCGATGTACATGTACGATGGTTGTATAATTAAACCCTTGGACTTTTACTATGATTATGTCATATTTTGTACAATCATTTTGAAATGGTATTTAGCGTCAGTATCGCTGGTTGTGTCTGCAGGAATCATGATTTGTTTAAACCATGAGGATCACCGTTTTGAAATATCATTTAAGTGATACATAGCAGATATTTAAATTAACCAGATTCAGCTAAGCTGGTCTACTTAAACATCAACACCATATTTCCCTCTTTAAAAGACGGTAAGTACTGTCAAGAGCAAACTTAACCGCACCACATAGGGTCACGAGCCTGGATCAGTCGCATGACAGTCCAGCATCCTGCCAACCAAGTTTATCAGTAGGATAACCTTAAAGCATAATAATCTGACTGGTGTATTATGTTTCAATTTTTCTCACACTCAATGCAAATCAGATGAAATTGTAATACACCATGAGAGCTTAATGCTTCCAAACAATTATTGTACAATAATTGTTTATCATTTGTCAATTGGATTCTGTCCATTTCTTACCAGCATAGAAACACTTACATTAAAACGCAACAGTGTAACAGACGACATTAAGATGAGTACTTTGTCACCCAGGTATGACTTGGCACGGGTCACCCCGGTATGACTTGGCACGGGTCACCCAGGTATGACTTGTCACGGGTCACACATGTATGACTTGGCACGGGTCACACATGTATGACTTGGCACGGGTCACACAGGTATTACTTAGCACGGGTCACACAGGTATGACTTGGCACGGGTCACACATATATGACTTGGCACGGGTCACACAGGTATGACTTGGCACGGGTCACACAATATGTCCCATAGCATCCTAAGAGAAAACTTACATATTTCGACTTAAGTTAAACTATTGAGGTTCGTATATTTCTCAAGAAACGAAAAATAACCCACGCTTTCTTTGTGATTATTGTAGCTCTTTACATAATGCTTCTAAACTGTGAATAAAAGGATATCTTGAATTTCCTTTTTACTTGATACACTAAGACAATTCTAAGTTTTCCTTTAAGATGCTTTGCGAATACCAGCCCTGATCTATTGCCATGAAAGAACACACACTGTCGAACCTGTATATATTTAGTGCTGTATCGACTGAGTCGTATGTACGGACACTCAGGGACAAAGTAAACTAAAATTTGAAATGAATATCCTTAGTGTACAGTTTTAGTATATTGCATTAAACTATTCATAAACTTGGTTTAACTTGGTATAGCGCTCTATTAGGAAGGTAAGTTAAAACATATGTTAAGCATCTTATATCACATATGTCAAGGTACTATTAGCATATGAAACGTAAGACTGTAAGGATATACATGTGCAACTAAATAGAAAAAGAGCCGCCGCCAAAAGTGCACACACATTTCCCCATATCTTAAAATTGTAGACAGAACTACATAATAACTTAATATAATCATTGTCTGAAAGTGTGTCTGGCAATTTCTTTAGTTGCGTAATGACCGTTATCTAAAGATTTCTCTTCCCAATGTTTTCTTGACAGCGTATGTTAATTGTTTCCGTTCCAGGACGTGTACAATGGGTCTACACTTCCTGATTCCAATGTAAAACCCATTTCAAGTAATTGATTTTACCATTTTTCCACGCACAACCGGAAATACAATATTTGTACATCCGGCAAGGAATGATTAAGAAACCATGGTGGTTCCTGGAGAGTTTGAAAAAAAGATAATACGAAGTCGGACATGGAAGGCAGCACTCAACCAGCCGAGCACAGAAAAGAAAAAAAAACATCAAGGCATATGGGCCCTTTCAAGAAAAGGAAAAAGAATAATGTATTGGTCGTGGATGACAATGCAGTTACTGAGGTTAGTAACAAGGAGATAATAAACGAACAGCAGGTTTAAGAAAATTGCACCCCTAACAACAGGAGTTGTAAGGATAACCACTCCGCTCGGTGACAATGTAGTACTATAATATTACATTGGATCAATGTAGACGGTTTAAGGGGAACCTACTATCTGCTTTCAGCAAAATCAAGACGTAGTTTAGAATTAATCTTCAAACAAATTTGTAAACATGTTCGTTCAGTCAAAGCGTTCATAGAGTAATCAACGTTTTAAGCACGCTGGATGTTGCTCTATAAGTTACTAAGGATTATTAGAAGTTAAAGGGAATTAACTCCCAAGTATATTGTTTATTATTTTCAGCGTTACCGCTCATGAACTCAGTACAAATTGCCAATAGTAATAGCCAATCTGACTGGAGGGTGCTTATGATAAATTAAATTAATATTGTGGATCTAGTAAACCTACCCTAAACATTTGACTCGAATTGTGCTTGAAGTCACCGCGGATCGTTGCAACAATTTTGACTTGTTTCACCATCATCGCTCTGCAATGTTTTAATGATGTTGCAAATTGAACATGTAACGTGGCGTCTACGTCACTATTGGGCATTTACTCATGCATGTATTTGTAGTTTCAACAAGTCACGGACGTGTAACAGGCGAAAATAATATGAGTACTTTGTCACACAGTTATCAAATGGGCAACTAGGAAACCTGGTTATAGGTCAAATGCCTGCTATTTATTACTTAAATACTATTTTCATTTTTTTTAACCGAAACTAGGTCATTTAGCTTTTTGACAGCTCGAACTTGGACTTTCTATATTTTGACAGCTGAAACTTGGACATTTAGCGGTTAAGATTAAATTCGCCTTTAATTGAGTGTGTGAAAAGTGTCGTGTGACTGTTGTCGGTGTTGTTTTTATGTTTTTTTTCTGTGTTCGACTGTTTCAGTTAAGTGCTGCCTTTCCTGACCGATTTTCATTTCTCAGCTCCGGGGGCTCAGTTTGTTCACCCATGAGAATAGCTAATATCATCAACTTACGGAAAGGTGTGAGTTGCCTACGTATGATGACTGTTAACAGTAATACTGATAAACCCAAGTAACCATTCTATCTGACTGAATACTGGTACATACAACAAAAATGGCAGCGTATTTAAAAACGGTTCTCCTATCAACAGCTGTAATGATTTAAATTTTAAAATTATTTTGCGGCCAATGCGCACTGACGTAAATGGAAGAAGATAACGACACTCAAAGAATATTATTGTACACCGTTTTTTGGGGGGTAGTTGTAATGCAAACCTAGGAAAACCGGCTTACTTAACTATATTAATATGTTTAGTTTTACAATAGGTTTTGATTTTATGTACAGTTCATTCATTTCATTTATGCGATTCCCAACTCAACAAAAGAACAAAATAGTGTTGTAATAAATTGCACAATGGTATCAATATTTAATTTCCGTTTTAGTCGAATTGATAGAATAAGACATTTGGCATAAATTTGATTGAAAACATCGCTGTTTTAATTAATCAATTTAACTAGCAAAATTAACACTAGCTGTTCGTGCTACCCTACAATGAAAATAGCCTTGCAGTCATATTTCAGTGCAAAAATTAGTTCATTATTTCGATTGCCGAACATGGTTCCCCTAATTTGACAATTAAAGTTTATTAATTACTTTTATTATTTCAATCCAGCTGCCTACAATAATGCAAAATTATTTTAGAATTAAAATAATTATATTTATTTTTCGAGATCCCCACTAAATCGTGTTGGCTACGCACCAGCTTTGTCCGAAAGGCATTAGTCATACTTGGTCGGTTATGGCTGGGTACTGTTTTCTCGCTGTATGACAGTGTCGTAATAGCGTACCATCCGAGGGTATATATACAGTAAATCTCGTGCACCGCGCACTTGTTCAGTTACATCCAGACAGTTCGTTAGTAATTTTTTCATTTTTCGGTGTGGTTTCAAGGTCAACAAATCTGGAGAAACGGCGAATTTGAACAATTTTGATGTGAGGTATTTATTTTTCGAGATCCCCACTAAATCGTGTTGGCTACGCACCAGCTTTGTCCGAAAGGCATTAGTCATACTTGGTCGGTTTTGGCTGGGTACTGTTTTCTCGCTGTATGACAGCGTCGTAATAGGGTACCATCCGAGGGTATATATACAGTAAATCTCGTGCACCGCGCACCTGTTCAGTTACATCCAGATAGTTCGTTAGTAATTTTTTCATTTTTCGGTGTGGTTTCAAGGTCAACAAATCTGGAGAAACGGCGAATTTGAACAATTTTGATGTGAGGTAGAAGAGGGTTGAAAAGATAAGTAATGCGTTTTTGTTTTGTAGTTCTTACATGACTAGTAGAACAGGTCATATGTACACGGTTTGGTAAATTTATAGAAACACATGAGTCGGATAAGTCGGAAAGGGTCGAGTCAACACTGGTCTGCGTAACTCGTAGTACCGTTATTTCAAAATGTCTGTATTGAAAATTGATGTATATTGTTTACTAGTATAATAATTTACTGGTTTGATAGTGAAGCGGGTCTTACATCTTTGTCGCCTCACTTTACTAATTTAACCGCCACGTGGTAAAGTTACTGGAACCATTTATATTTTGTCTTAAGTGCAACGGCACAGCTTAGTGAGTTTGTATCGGAAGGGAAATGCTTTGTTTTGGGCAATATGGTTGACTTATAGTAACTTATACATTGTCCAATCAGAATTGGCATTTTAAGTAATCAAACATGCTTAAAGTACGGTCGAGAAAACACACGAGGAATAGTTAGTGACAGGCCAAATGTTCTCTGCTATGCTTTATATAACACACGGTAACGCCACATGTTGAAATTTTATTTTGTCTATGGGACGAATTACATGTTTTGTTTCAGACCGTGACAAAGGGGTAACTGGCGTACATTACCAAACAGGTGGTTTAAATTAGCGGACTCGTTTTGACTGATCATTTCTTTTATAATTTGCCACTGTGACGTTCGGCTGGTTAGCCACTTGGTTTGTAAGATAACCTTTTTTGTCGGGGGTACATTTTATAAGGTTTATACTGATACACTCGTGCGTAGTGTATACCACGCACGGTATTCACGAGCATTTCTGGTGTACTTTAGAATAGAATCCCCAAAATAAACGAAACTTACCTTAAGTTGAAGTTTGGTTGGGATTCTTTGTAGTCATTAAACACTGAAGTGATCAGATGAAATGCGCGCCCAGCTAGCCAATAATCGTCAGTGCTTGAAAGCCCAGATGTTCATACAGGAACTTGTCCAATAAATCCAGGCTTGCCGTAGTAATGATTGATTGAACCAATCATAACACATGTGTGAAGATGAAAACAATTGGGAGGGATAAGACCTCACTTAAAAAATGTTCAGGGTGGGCATCTGATCACTTCAGTGTTTAATGACTACAAAGAATCCCAACCAAACTTCAACTTAAGGTAAGTTTCGTTTATTTTGGGGATTCTTTTACGTCATAACACTTCCGTTTTCAGATGAGACTTCAAAGCAGAAGTTACTGTATGAAATATTTTCAACCACCAATATCAGAGACAAAAACAGTATACTGACATCCCACATTTAATTAACCACTATTCATATGCATCTCCAAATCAGTTCATTCCGTAACTGTTAGTATGTCATCATAATGGTTAGTAACAACACGTTTATCATAAAATTGACTGAATGTTCTAGCGCTGGACCAACCAGCTGTTTTCAATATTTCCTGAATAGGAACTCTACAGTTCTTAGCTTTAGATGATGAAGCTGACCTAACACTATGAGCTCCATATTTAGAACAGTCTATTCCTGCATTACACATTACTGTTTTAATCCAGCGTCCTATGGTGGCACTAGAAACTGAATTATGCGGTTTCACAAAACTAACAAAAAGTTTTTCAGTCTTATTTCTAATGTTAGCTGTCTTGCTCAAATAAACTGTCAATGAATTATATACACACAAAGCCTTATCCAGACGAAATGCTCGTAACTCGGCAAAGGGTACATTAACACCCGGTCTGGATTGCTTTAAAGGTCCACTGAACCTTAACACATACTTAGAGGATTCCTTCCTCATACCTTCAATAGTTAATAAATGAATGGTTTGACATCTCGCAGCCAAAACCAATGCAATTAACATCACAAGTTTAAATGTTAACATTTTCAACGAAAGGGTATCCTCTGGATACAAAGTTTTCAAATATCTTAACACAACTGAAACATCCCAGGTTTCAACATACCTAGATTGTGGTGGTCTCATATTATATACACCTTTCAAGAAACGTATTACTAAAGGGTGTGCACCCACAGAGCACCCATCTTTTACTAAACCTATTGCTGACAAAGCAGATCTGGCTGAATTGATTGCACTATAACTGAGTTCAGCTTCAACAAGTTCTGCTAAAAAATCTAACACATCATTAATAGACGCTTGAAAGTAACTAATCTCCCTTTCACTACAGTACTTAAACCATTTTCTAATATAGAGCGTGTACTGCTTCTGAGTACTATGTCTCCAGGAGCACATAATGATACGCGTAGCCCTTTCTGATATGCACTTGCCTTGGAAAGAATCCCTGATAGTCGACACACCATGAGAGTTAGATTCTCGTGTAATGGATGAGTTTTCCGTGTCCCTGGTAACATTAACAAATGTTTGTGAACTGGTAGAATATACGGGTCTTGAACTAGATGTTCCATCACAGTAGTGAACCACGGTTGCGTCATCCAGATGGGTGCTATGAGGATACACTCGCTTTTCTCTTCCCTCAACTTCACCATCAACCTCGGTACAAGACTGAAAGGAGGAAAGGCATAAAAATAAATGTCTGACCAAGTCATAGCAAAAGCATCTACAAATTCTGCTTCGGGATCTGGTTTCCATGAGACAAATCTCTGCATTTGTTTGTTTAATCTAGATGCAAACATATCAATTTTCGGCATATCCCAAAGGCCTAAAATTGTTTCTACAACTTTTCTATCCAACATCCATTCTATATTGTCATTGTGATTCCGTGAGTCATAATCAGCCTCATTCAGAGATCCCGGAACATAAGTAGCTGTAACCCAAATTTGTTTGGACATTGCCCAAGACCACAATTTCTTTGCAAGGTCATTGCAATCTATAGATTTAATTCCACCAAAATTTTTGATGTATGACAAAGCACATGTATTATCTGTCCGAATTTGAATATGTTTGTTTGACATGTTTTTGCAAAAAGATTTCAATGCATAGAAAACTGCCAACAGCTCAAGATAATTAATATGGTGTACTGACTCAAAACTTGTCCATCTTCCATTTATACAGACACCATCACACCTGGCACCCCAACCAGAGCCACTAGCATCTGTTGTAATAACTATCTCAGGTATGCCATGAGAAATTTTTCTCTGAGCTGATGGCAAATTTTCTATCCACCAATCTATTTCTTTTAACATGGGGAAGGTCATTGACATTTTGGCATCGAAATTCCCCTTATTCAATACAAGTGCTTTACTTTTTTCCTTCTCAAGCTCTCTGTAAAACAGAGGTCCATATTCCACAGCTGAGAAAGAAGCCACTATGAGTCCTACGAGTCTAGCAACTTCTCTAATTTTTACTATTTGACGACCCCTCAAATGTCTGCATTCTTGCAAAAGAACTTGTTTCCTAGATTCTGTCAGATAAACTATCATATCAATTGAATCGATGTGATTGCCTAAGAAAACAATATTTTGAACAGGTTCAATAACTGACTTGACATCATGTACTATAAACCCAAGATCTGACATTAAACTTACAGTGTCATCAACATTTTTTGAACATTCTAATTTTGTATCTGCCGACAACATAGAATCATCAATATAACCTACATTTGAATGACCCATCTGACGCAAATTTGCATACACAGGTTTCATAAGTTTCGTAAACTTTCTAGGGGCTAAAGCTATGCCATTTGGCAAACATGTGTACTCATAAAGCTTCCCTTTCCAATGAAATCTCAAATATTTCCTGTAAGGTTTATAAATATTAACAGAGTAATATGCATGGCGGAGATCTATGGAAGCCATAAAACAGTTAGGCTTAATCAATTTAAGAGCTGTCTCAAAAGTATCCATCTTAAAATGATGATATTCAATAGATTCATTTAACTCTTTTAAATTTAAAATCATACGATATTCACCATCTTTCTTTGGTCGAGTGAAAATTGGAGAAACAAATTGATTTTCTGATGGAACTGTTTCTTCTATAACTCTCATATCTAGAAGCTTACAGATTTCCCTATCTATTATTTCTTCCTCAAATTTATTGAAAAATTGACGAGGGTAACTTGTTTGAGTAGGAATTTCCTTGTCAAACTCAATGCAACAATTAAAAGCTATTGCCAATACATTTTCATCAGATGTTATTTTTCTCCAATTTTCCTCAAACTGACTAAGCCTACCTGCTTTAAAACTGACCTGTTTTACTGTTTCTTTGTGACCTCCGCCTTCTGGCCGTTTTTTGGCTTCGTACCATAATAAGCCCCTCTTGGCGTATAACCGCCTCTCCTGGTATAGGGGCCTCTTCTACCACCCCTAGCACCCCGGAAGAATCTTCTTGAAGATGAGGGAGCTTTGTAACCCACATTTCTACTGATTTTATTTAGTTCCTGAATATCTTTTATGTCCTTCACTATGGAATCACCATACAGATAGTCTGTATAGGTAGAGGATGACGCACACAAATGATGCAATTTTGGCTCCAAATCACGCTTATGGCACTCTTTTCTGCGGCCATTCAGCCATTTGTTAGCCTGGCCTAAAAGTCCAAGAGAACTCATGAATAAGGATAAGTCTGGTTCCTCAATTACACTCGCGTATTTGTCCACAATTTTCACCAAACCTGCAGATGCTTTTACAAAACAAGTCTGAATTCCTCTCATCTTAGAGTCCTCCATTTGAGTGTGGGGCCTAAGTACCGACCACACTTCTGGATTAACTTTTGTCTCCTTTAACGAAGAACAATTATCAGGTCTGTGGATAGACTTTATTGTGTCTTGATATGTCTCGTCCGAGACCCCCTCTCTAAAGGCCTCATTGACCAAATTGGCCAATTGGTTGTCAATTGGTTTATCAGTAACATCTTGTTTTGTGAATGTTTTCACAAATTTTGAGAAAATACTATCTTCATTTGGTTCATTTTCCTCATTTTCAGGATTTTCAGAGTATTCAGAAAAGTCGTGCGACACCGACGCATCTTCTTCATAAGAACCTTCATATTCTTCGTCGTAAAAAGAATCTACTCTCTGAGAGAGCATTTCAACTTTTTCATTAGTTTTATTTACGTTAGTGTTCATTTCGCGAAGGATAAGTAATGCCTCGCGGCTAAAATTCCCACCAGAGTGACCAGTATCACTATCAGGCTCATGACTCGTGCTGGTCCCGGCTTTTTCTGCCGTCTTTTTGGGAGCCGGTCTTTTGCCTTTGTCCACATTCGTTTTTTCCCTGGTTTTTTCCTCCAGCGACTCTGAACTTTTAGTTTTTGGTTTTTCACTAACAGCATGTGGTTTCATGGCTGTAGCCATCTTGTTGCGTAACTGCGTATTACGTCACTTTTCTCGTAGAAAAATGCGTACTAATACGGTACAGAACTACTTTTTGTGTAAATAAATGGGAACTACGCCCACTTTGCCACGTAAGCTAGTATTCTAGTAAAAAGAACAACTTTATTTTTATCAAAGGCTAAATCACATTGATATTCTTAGCATATAATAAAATATAGACTAATTGTCTATAAATATGCATACACCAACGGATATACTTATGTATATCTAGTTATATATGGCTAGTATGAACTGAACGAGAACACGTCCGTTCAGCTCGAAAATAACTGGCGTACTGACGATTATTGGCTAGCTGGGCGCGCATCTCATCTGAAAACGGAAGTGTTATGACGTAAAAGAATTTAATTGGCTAGTGTGTCATTCATGTTTATGGTTAAAACAGCCGCCGAAGTTTTTAAAAGTCACCATCAATAGGCAGTTGTGTATTCAAGCTTGATCACGAAATTGTAACTGGTTCTTTATGTCAATCAACTGCACGGGTTTCTTACTTTATACATGTAGTAGTGGATGACTGATCACTGTGTTTGTGAGACTAGGCTATAGCGTCTATAAATCAGGTATAGTCCGGCGAGATTGACGCGCATCTCGAACTGTTATTAGTCTTATTTAACAGTAGATACTTGATCTATGTTTGTAGTTGGTATGTTTTCATGAGGGGGGAAGTGTCACGAAGACGCTCTATGTGAAATATTGATACAATTCTAGTGGACCGATATTGCAAGTTTGTGTTCGGGCGTGGGTGTCGGAATCATGTCAATTTCTCCGAATTATAGCAGACTCAAGTCTTACTCATGGTACAGTAAGCCAGGCTTGTCGATGAGTCAATCGTTTTATCAGCAGGGTATAGGATGTCGTTACGTACTGGTCCGAGTGGAATATACCTTTTTCATTTTCACGTCCTTGGATACGAGTAAGAAATTTACTGACCCACGTAACCAATGTCATGCATAAGGGGGTTTATCCTAGTGTTCAAATAACACATACTTGCATTATATTAACAGTGACTTGTATTGAATTAAAATCTAGGAGCTCGTGGTCCTAGACCTACTTTACTATGAGGGTTTGTAATTGAGAAATTATGGGTATAATTATATTGTACAATTATCACGATGGGTAAAATTGTCAAGTGCAGCCATTGCTTATTACACATATATATGTATATTGTAGTGGTAATATTATTATAAAGAAACCAGGATGCTGTCGCGGCTAAGAAAAGGATCGACGTTAACGAGAAGGCATTGGTTCAGACTCGACTGAGTTGTGTATTCACTGCCTTTATCAGGGCATCCGATCAAACTGCATTCTAAGTTAAGTATAATTATTACATACATAGTACAATTTGTGATTCTTACGTGTACATGTACTTGTTTTTACACCAGTCTGTTACTACGAAGCTGTCAAATTTATCAGTACACATGTGACGTTCAGTCATTTTACGGTACAACTGTTGGTTTGGTATGCCTTTTTGCAGAGGAATACATTGTTTGCATCAGAGGAACGTAAGGTGTGGAGAATGTGGCCTGATCTTCGACCTTCTTGAACATAATTCAACAGAAATTTTGTTACAAGTGTATATTTATTGTTCTTATAGTATATGTTCAGGTCATGAGCGGAGAGTATCACGAGGGCGCTCGATGTGTGGTACAAAAACAGAGATAAGGGACCGATATTGACGATTAGCTCGAACAATCAATGCAGGACCTTGAATCGTATTCGTGCTTGTGGCGGGGCCGGGTCATTGTCTCCGTACTGTATGTGATATTATAGAGCCATTCAGCTTGCTAGGTCTCGTCGACGGTCTGATAGTTTACGTTACATTCAAGTTAAGACTGCCACAGCAACTTCATATCATTTGGCGACATATAGGTATTTGAGCCAGACGTTGTTGATGTGAATTTACAAGTTCTCTTTAAAGTGTCACCATTTTCTTGGAAGCTAACAAATGTTCGGAATGTACATTCATGTTATACAGTATAGTTTCAGGATTTGCAGCTCACCGAGTTAATAGAATCGGCCTTCAATTAAGACGATTGGACAGTTTGATATCTCCACACCGGATATCGATGCAAATACTGGGGGTTTTCCGTGTGATTGAATTCACCTTAATAATGTAGGTTTGGGTTTTATTTAGATTATATATGGGCTGTAATCTGAAGGAACTGAGTTGCGGTTTTTTCAGAATTTTTGGGATATAAATTTTATAATTTATTGTGGCGGAAAAATTCGGTCGACCGAGAGGAGAACGGATGTTACCTAGGTATTTCTTCCAATATTAAATGTTTTATGTACTTTAAACGTGTTTGACCGATCAGGGCTCCTCTTCTCGTTCCGGGGACCCGACTGGGAATGAGGTGCCTCTGATAGGGAATCTAAATTGGTTGAGACTTAACGATGTACTACGGAAAGGTATCATACGGTTGATCAGTGAGTGTGTCTGTTGCGTAGTATTAGGTTTTGCCCTCCTCTAATGGTAATTCCTAGGTTGTTGATATTGTGTACACACGGTCACGGCTTGTGGCCCAGTAAGTTGGTTGTGTATTCACTGCCACGGCTTGTGGCACAGTAAGTTGGTTGTGTACTCACTGCCACGGCTTGTGGCTCAGTAAGTTGGTTGTGTATACAGTGCCTCGGCTTGTGGCACAGTAAGCTGTTTGTGTACTCACTGCCACGGCTTGTGGCTCAGTAAGTTGGCTTGATACGACCACGGCTTGTGTGTCTCACGGTGTTGTTGCATCCGGGCTGTACATTGGATCGGCACGGGTTGCGGTCCCTTCCATTTTCCGGGAACCCGATGGTGGGGGGATTGCGATCTGACTGTCGGTTGATTTCAGCTTGGTTGGTGTCTTACGTACAGCCACGGCTTGTGGCTCGCACTGTGAAAGTCGTAGTATATCTCAAGGGTAGTAGAATAATCAGTGGGAGCATAATCAAATTACGTATAACGAATCCGTTTTCCTTTCGGTCGACGGGATTTACAGACATACACGGGTACCCGGTATTGTCTTGAGCGGCCTAACTTATCCACATTTATATTATACGTTGAATTATTTAGAAACCATGTTAGTGTGTGATTAAATCGAATATTACTGAAAGGGTGTTGTCTTCATATCGAGTAATAAAATAAAGATATTCACGATGTGTACATGTACATAAATTTAGTATAAACATTATAAGGGATAATTAATTACACGTCACAGTTATTTGTTTGCGAAACACACATCCTTGTAATATATAATATATACATTATATACATTATATATGTTACGGACGCTGTATTTATTACGTCCAAACACATGTTTTCTTGGTTGAGTGTAGTTAATAATATGTAAACTTTATCTCATAATTTTCTTCACTTGAAAATAATTAGAGCAGTTCCGCTTTCGCGTCTAGATAGGTTGTTACTAGTATAGCTACCCGACTACACTTGACGAATGTTCTAAGTACACACTTTTAGAACTAGAATAAATCAGGAACATACTCATTTCAACTCAATAAAACTGTTAAGATAGCATATGTTGGTGATTGTCTTTAATACAGAAGAAGAAAAACCAAGATCTACGTGACAATCATTGATGCGTGACGAAAATGACAAAATGACATTTTTCTCGTGCTCACGCCTCAAATATGTGTAAATGTGTTTAAATCATTTCATACACGATTTACATTCGACCCCCAAACATAAAGCCATAAAAATAGTTCGTATTATTTCAAGCAAATGACGCTTGAGGAGTGCGCAAGTGCGGTATTAATGCTTGAAATTGGCATGCCAATAAGACGGGCAAGATTTAATTCATTAATTGGCGGTTTTGGGGTTCTTAACACATGCACAAACTTTTTATTATGGTTGTTGCATTGAATTCTCGAAAAAGCTGCATGTTTCTATTGACTCGATTTAAAATTGAGACGTCACATGGCGTCATTTACATTTAGTCCTTAAACTCTTCAAAACACGTTTATGACAACATATGACTGATGGTTGTATCTCCTAAAGATTGTGAAATAATATTGAATCGTTGATTTCAACAGAATAAGTCCATTTATTTGTATGGAGCAATTTGAAGTTGAGCATGGAAGTAACTTTCAATAGGCATTTGTCATCCGAATTACTACTACAATTTAACAAAAACTCACTATTTTCGATCAATCATGTATTTTGTAAGATATGAGCACATTCTTATCACATGGAATTTGATTTTGATGCAATTTCCTATTTAGGTTGCACTATTGAATGCCCGCCTTGTAGCCCGGACCAAAATCCGAAATAATACGTCTGGGATGTGTTGGGGCGACGCATCCGAGCACGACGGCAACACCAGAACGTACAGGAACTCACAACGAACCCTTTACTAGAACGGAATGCACTCCAGCAGCAATTGGTACACATCATTATCAATTTAATGCCTGAGAGGATGTCAGGCTATCATCAAGGCAGTCGGTGGTCATACATAATATTGATGTGCGACTTTATTTTTTTAAGCAGTGAACTAAATGGTCATTTTCTAGTATGTTGTTATTATATTTCAGAATGGTGACTAACTCAACTTGCTAGACAATAGTTTCCTGATTCCAACGGTATATTCGATTTACTGATAGGTCTAATACTTTTCCTGTAAAATTAAAATCACAAAGTGTGTACTTAGAACATTCGACTAGTGTAGATAATATTTTGTCATCAAATTATCATAACTTTATTTTCCATTTTAGCGAGAGTTTATTTTGGGCTTTATTACCTATGTTTGAGGGTGCAAAGGGGAACAATTTAATGAAAAAAGAGTAGACTCGTATGTTTTCTCCTGTATTAAACATAGGGTCTGTATAGACAGACTGTGTTGTTACATTCTAATCCCCACTTAACGCCGTAGGATTGGCCTATTCGTAATTGCAATGAAGAATATAACACCATTAAATAAGCATAACTTGAGATGCATTGTTTCCAATATGGTACGAATCGTTAGAATATTCGTGTGCAGAATTAATATCAGCCAGTGAATGCTAATGACGATGTTTTCTACGTGTTAATACATCACATGGGACTATTTGTTGGAAATCGCAATCTCAGACGCCCGTCTGCATTATTAATGTTATACCCCAATCACACGACTCTCGAATCAGCCGGAATGGGCCCGAATGAGTCGGAATGAAGAAAGAATAAACATTCGAAACACATTCCGAATGATAACTCGAATTGACCAAACTTATTACAGCTTTGTCAAAATGCCGTTGGAATACTTCAAATACAATTCAAATACAATTCTTATATACTTCGAGTATAACTAGAATACACTTCGAGTCCGCCTGGAATAATAGCGGAGATCGTGCACGCAGATGTTTTCAAAATACGGTAAACACAAGCATCGGACCGTTTTGCACGGGATTATGCACGGGTTGTGCACGGGTAGTGTGTTTAATATCAGTACCTATAATGGCTTTAAGTAATGTTTCGAATATAGTCAGAATGCCGTATGAATATTTAAAATGTAATCAGAAAGTCGGAAGAATACACGCCGGTAGCCGTTCGATATTCCACCTGACTTCGAATGTATCTCGAAAGTTTTGAACATGCGCAAAACATTCGAAGTGGACACAGGAATAGGCCGGAATATATCGAATGCACTACGAATTGACTCAGCATGCAGACAGAATGTTTCGAACGCATTTCGACCATGAAGGAATACTCCTCGAATTGCTATTCCTACGGCATTCCTGCTCATTCCGACGCCGTGTGATCTAGACAGTATCAATAAATACAGAGAGTTTTTTATAACAGTTTATTCATTTTTATTTTAATATGTATTTTATTTCAAACGAAATTGGTTTAGAGCATGTTAAAACATTCAAACTGGCCCGAACATATGAAATGTACTCGGAATACAGACGGAATACATTTCGAACATACAAGAATGTACCACGAATTGTTATTCCTACGGCATTCCGCTCATTCCGACTCTCGTGTGATTGGGGTATTAGTTTTATTAAAACCATTTAACATCATGGCGGTAAGTATTCTCTCAAATGCAAGGTTCTCTGACAATTTATTTTCCTGTCATGCTTTGCTTGTTTCCATCACGTTTTATGTCGAAGTTTTATACCACATACATTTAAATAAGCTGGTTCTCCTGTGTGTTATGAAATGTTCAAATGTATTCCTCTGTTCGTTCTTATTTCTATGTTGTTTTTAGTTTCACGAGTAGCAATGATAACTCTGTTTAAATATTAAACATACGATAAGCAAGTGGTACTGGGCAGACAGGGAAAACAACATAAAAATGCAAAGTCAAACATACGTTACTTGTCATCAGAAGGGTACATCTTTTTTGATATAATCAGCCATATTCAAAATTCTTAAAACATACTCGTGTTTTTATAAAATATATAGTTTATACATACGTATTTAGTAAGCAAGCAGCCAACAGTTTTAGCATGCGTAAAACATGTTTGAAGTACCCATTGACTTCATTTTCAGGTTATACAGTACGTCAGTCATCAACACTAATCTGCCAATCATCCTTCAAGATTATTCCAAAGCTGGAACTGTCACGAGAACGATACAGATTCTATATTATTTATGACAGACTGACTGTTATGGGAAGTGTTTTATAATTGGTTTGCCTGTCGTTTTGCACACACGGCGTATTATAGTGATTATATCTGACTGTGAGGTATTGTACACCTTCAATACAAGAACTGAACATATCAGTTAAAAATTAGTTATGACGTCTACATTAACTTCTTCCTAGGTGGCAATTGTATTAAAACTGATGCTGTCAAGTGTCAGAGAAAAGTGGAACAACATCTGTCAACTATGTTATGTATTGTCTAGACTAAGTGTTGGTGGGCCAGGTCGGTACTTGTTTATCGTGTCCTTCTAAAAGCCCAATTCTACTTCATGTAAAAATTAAATAGCTCCGATCACATTGCAAACAGACTAAAAGATGATTCCAAGTGTATGTTACCTGAAACATTACTCTACGCGATTCAAAACATATTGCTAGAACGAATACTTCGGATGTCAATCTCTAGTCAAATTTAAATCGGGCACCTCTCGTATATATAATTATTGATCTTTATTATCCATTAGGAATTCAACTGCGATTTGCAAGGGGGAAATATTGCATGTGTCGATGCAAAATGCACGTTCTGCATTTAAAATGTATCTCCAGTTTGTGTGGGTTGACATTAATGGTGCAATTGATTTAAATCCTGTTTTATTAGCTATGCACCTTGTGAACATGTATGTGTCATGATATCATTTGCAGCTGCGATCGTTGTACGCTTTACTGATGGAGATGTTCAGTATTGCAATATTACAAAACTACAATTGCAATATACTTCCCCACTATATTTTGTCCCCTAAGAAAAATCTACAGTAACAGGTTATGTTAGGAGGTAGAAGCACGGCGAGTACTCAATGACATATCAGAGCAACACGCGAGCAATACATTTAATACATACCAATATTTGCATAACATCAGATATGTATTATATGTCACTCATGAGGATTAATTCGCTTGAAGCATTCATTATTTATTCGCGTTTGACAGTAATTCGGTAATCCATTAATCGTATTAAGTGCAAGTGTATTACTTTACAATTAAATATTAATTTTGTATGTGTACCTTTTCTTATTATATATTACATATGATATACTTGGCCTTTTTAAGTGAGGGACAAAGAAAAGTTAAACACTACCAGTTCTACCCTTTTGTTTATTTATTTGTTGAACACGGATTTTGTGACGTTGTAACACTTAGACAACAACTGAAACTAAGTAGTTCTCCTAGAATCACTTATCAAATAATTCTAAAAGATAATATCAAATCGGACAATCGTAAAAACGAAAATGATTTGCAGTTGACAACCAGTCTGTATCTGGGGAGTAAACGTTGTACGATTCACTAATTCTCTCACATACCCCAGGTGTAACCTAATGGACATTCAGCTTTTTCGTAACCGAGACAGCTGAACAAAGTATTATAGTTTTTTTATAGCTGAAACTTGGTAACTTTTTGAGAGCTGAAAGTAGGTATTTCGTTTTTTGACAGCTTGGACTTAAATGTTGGACTTTTTGACAGCCATAACCTACACTTTTAGAGGTTAGTTTCATGCCTTGTTTTGTTCAGTTGTGTGTTGGCATTGTGTCATATGGCTGTGGTATGCGTTATTTTTGTTTTCTGTGCTCGGCTGTCAAATTTTATTATCTTATGGGCATTGTGAATGTCACAGACGGACGCGGACCAAACAAGGAATCAAACCCTGATATGTCTGCACGTGCGTATGACATTCTAGCAATTCTAGAAAGATTTATGGAACCCTGGTCATTTTGTATGTCACTGTGTTGTCTTGTCCCTGTGTGTATACATGTTTTTGTTATATTGTATGTATTGCCTAACTGTGTGTAAGTCGTCTGTGAGAGAATGATTGGAATGTGCATTGTCCGGCCTGAATGAGTTAATCTGAGTGAATATTGTAGAACTGGTATGTTTGGTGAGTAAGTGGTCACGAAAGTCCCGATGCATGAAATTCCGTCCCGTACTAATCTTTTCTTCAGCCCTGCACTTCTTTAGTCAGGCACTCCTTTCAATACTCCTGAAGGAGTCAGCCATACAGTTATTGTCATTCTATTTATATATTCTACTATATTTGTAGACTATTATTAATATATTTATTCACTTTCACAAGTGCTTATTTTCTACTGGTCCTGGTAAGGACTTATTTAGTTTATTTGAATTACTTACTTGTATTTCGCTTCAATTATGAATTAGATCGCGTTGAATTATGTATTAATGATAACTTTAATTTATTTAGAGTTCGCAATCTTATATACATGTAACATCGATGGAGAGTATTCTGTTTCTTGTAACTTATTAATGTTGTTCTTATTTTAGGCTCTTGTATATATATACTAATTACACTTGAATTTCGACGAATTGAGTTGGTGTTATATCTTCAACCCAAACCCGGTTACAAATGGCTCCCCGACGGGGAATCGAACCCCGGTCTCCCGCTTGACAGGCGGGGATACCTATGTCATACGTATGTAACATATAAGCAATTTAAACCACTCTTGATATTTGGTACTTAGTATTTTTCTGTTTGAGTTTCTTTCCAAAATGTTTTGTGAATTATGTAATTCACACATGATTAAACTGTAACTTCAACAAACTAAAGCCGAAACATCTGTGAGGTATTTGGTTTGTTTTGCAATTCGCTTTCATCGAATGGAAACAAATTTCAGACAATTTAAGTGATAGTAGTGCTAATTCTATAGGGTATTAGTACCCTATAGAATTTTGGGTGTAAAAATGCTAAATTACTACGATGTTTCCCAAGTTATTTTTTATGTCAATGTGGTTTTTTATGGCATAGACAGAAAACTATACCAAACTTACATGAATATTTGACAATTTAATTTTATTTTTGCAATACACCAATACGTGAGGCAGTCCATTTAATGTTTCAAGATAATTAATATGGAAAAATTTGCACATCATGCATGACAGCTCTACGCTTCAAAACAAAATTACTTTGTAAGCAAATCTCTTGTTTTGTTCATGAAATATTTTTTATGCGAGTTCTATTCTTTGTCCCTCAGCATTGAACAATCTCGCGAAATGAATTGCATAAAAATCTCGCCGGAAGCTAAATTGATCACATGTTATATTGTGTTTCATATATACTGTCAATACGTCAGTTGGAAATGTCATTACAATGTAATGGATAACATTGCATGTTATCTAAGCATGTCCAATGTAACGTATAGTGTATTCGGTGTACGACGGTTGTATGATAAATTTGTGGCTTTTTCTAGGATTCTGTCATATTTTGTACGATCGTTTTGAAAGGGTACTTAGCTCCAGTATCGCTGGATAGTTTTCAATATATTGTATCAAACTATTCATAAACTTGGTTACATTGGTATAGCGCTCTATTAGGAAGGTAAGTTAAAAACATACATTGAGTATCTTATCTCACAGAACATAAACTGTGAGGATAAACTATATAGAAAATAGTGCCGCCGCCTAAAGTGCACACAAATTTTCCAATATCTTAATTTTGTAGACAGAACTACATAATAACTTCATAAAATGATCGTCTGAAAGCTTGTCTGGCAATTTCTTTATTTGCGTAATGACCATAATCCTAAAGATTTCTCTTTTTAAATATTTTCTTGACAGTGTCTGTGAATTGTGTCCGTCCAAGGACGCGTACAATTGATCTCCACTTCCTGATGCCAATGGAAAACCCATTTCAAGTAATTGATTTTACCATTTTTCCACGCACAACATGAAATACAGTATTTGTACTTCCGGCAAGGAATGGTTAAGAACCTGGGTGGTTCCTGGGGCGTTTGAAGAAAAGATAAGTAGGACATGGAAGGCAGCACTCAACCAGCCGAACACAAACAACAAAACAAAACATCAAGGCATATTGGCCCTTTCAAGAAAATGAAAAAAATAATTTATTGGTCGTGGATGACAATACAATTACTGAGGTTGATAACAAGCAGATAATAAACGTACATCAGATCTAAGAAAATCCGCACCCTAACAGCAGGAATTGCATGAATGTCCACTCCGCTCGGGTTGGCACAAAGGATGATGTGTGCTATGACACAGTGGTACAAGGCGGACGATTTAAGGCGACCCTACTATCTGTTTTCACCAACATCAAGACATAATACTTTAGAATTGTTCTTGTAACATATTATCAAACAGGTTAGTTCAGTAATAACGTTCAAAGAATAATCAACGTTTTAAGCATATTGGAACCTCTGGAACTGGAAGTTGCTGCGAAATAATAGAACTTAAAGGGAATTAACTTCCATGTACGTATAAAGTTTATGTTGTTCGGCGTTACCGCCCTTGACATACGAGTTTCCAATGGTGGTGATTCGCCTGCCAGTTATGCCTGTCTGGCCGGAAAAGTTGGTAGGGTGTATACGCCAAAACAAAAACAAATTAATAGACTAAGTGTGAATTTAGTGAACCGACACACCCTATACGTATTTGCCCTACTTAAAATAATGTTTAATCAAATGCCCGCCTGTCTGCCCGGCCGCCCACCCGGGCGCCCGCCCGCCCGACCGCCTGCCTGTCTGCTTTTGTTTGGCCTTAACTGTCATACGGACTCCTATGTTGGGACAGGTTATGTTGTTCGGTGACATTGACTATGGTCAGACCTTCAACTTGTTTAGAATTACAAAGAGCAGAAAGTTAGTACTTGTTGAGATTAGTTCCATAGAAAGATGTTTGAGTCACCTTGCTGTCGTGTATACAAAACATAATTCAGCCACAGGTAATAAATGTATTTCTTTTTCCATTTTATGTCGAGTGTTACAGTTACTTGCCAGTTTAGCATGACATAAGCATAACAAATAACGAAATTCGGCCAATGTTGAACTGGATACGTCTTCAAACATAGAATGCTTACAAAAGTAGTAAAAGTCTTGTATAAAAGTTAATATGTGTATATTATATCACACACAAGTATCACCGGGTAAAACATAAAATAAAGAGACTGATATAATTGAAGTTGTTTTGATTCGCCGAATGGCACACTAAAAATGAACACAAATAAAAAGGTTCAACTATAACCAACAACACCGGTGATATTCATTTTATGTGATAAGTTAGCCAATAGTTCCACAACAAACAATGTCATTTTGTGTTGTTAACTTGTTCAGTACCGTCTGTCGTTGATTTCGTATCACCTTTGTTCATTTCTGTCTTAAGAAGATTCATAAATCTGTTCATCACCATCACATTATTCGATTTTCGTCTCATCGGAGTCAGGATTCCGTTTATGCTTGTACCTGTATCCTCGGCAGTGGGGTCATCAACTATGAAAGTTTGATTCATCTGTGACACGATTCTACCAGCCGCTTCAGTTTTGAGATGATATTCTCTTGCTAGACGCTCTTGTACATCTTTCCATGTGGAACTTTTAAGCTAATTCTTAAGGAAAAGACAACTCTGTGGATAGTGATTTTGTACCTGTGTGTTTGTACGAGTTGTTTCCCTTTACACCACAAAAATCGATAAACATTCCCCATACACAACAATTTCGCTTATCTTAATCCAATCGATTCAGATCGATATCGGCTATTTCCGTTAGTGGTCGTAAATTTTCCGATAGTCACGAATGATAACGGTAAGCTACATAAATCGTAGCCTGAGGGGCTACTGATCAGATAAAAAGATAAGCAGTCGATTTTTCATATTTTCAGATTTATGATTGTAACTGTCTATTCGTCTCGTGATCATGTATACATTTCAATTTGAATTGCTGATGTTGAATTCTGGTAAATTCTGGTATGCGTGTGGTAGTATCTTAGTAACAACAAGATGACTTCGCTTATTATCAAATATTTTCTTAATCCCGATATAAATTATGCTTGTTTTTTTGTAAATTATGTTATATTCGCACGTACAAAAAAACAAGTACAGTCCAGATTGAGTGATTGGCATCATGAATCAAATAATTAATTTGAGGTGTGTGGGGCGTGTTTTAAATTCCTCGTGTGTATATGCGTTCTTGTCTATTTAATTCAGTTTGATTACGTAACTTTTATCGTAAAGATTTTGCAATGTTTTACACAGAATGTTGTGTTAATAAATAAGTTCAATAAACTGCTGCAATCAATTCTACAATTATTGCGATATAATGAAAATAGGCAAATCATAACAGAATATTTGTATTCATAATTAGTCAAACAAATATTTAAAAAGTTAAACCGCCTTAGTACAAAACTAATATACAACATTTTATACAATCTCCTATCTGCCTTCATGGAAGATATTTTTACAGGTTTTTTCTAATTTTATCCAAATATCGATGGTGTTTTTCAGGCATGAGTGGATAATAGGCCCTAATTATACATACATATATATAAAGCGATAGAATGTATGACCCTATTGTTTACCTAGATCGATAGACAGTGATCAGACAGGATTAGACTGATAAGGGGCAATAAAACAATTAAGGGATTACACTTCTGCGGCTTTTTATTTCCCGGTCACAAATATGAATACTGACTTAGCTTTATAAGTTTAAAAAGTAGAAACACATACAAACTTTCATTGAAATAGTATAAGTATATTATTAATGTTTTTTTAAACATTGTTTAAATAAAAAGGCTATACATAGGGAAAAGTTATATTTATGAAAAACTTAAAGTCTCGCACATATGGGAAAATATATGAATTTTGAAAACAGCCATGGTAACGTGATACCTTTGAATAAAACCATTTTTTAAACATAACAATGCATGAAGGCGTTTTAATAAAAGTTTGTATGTGTTTTTGTTTATTTTCAAACAGATATAATATACTCATAATTAGTCATGAAATGGGAAAGTACAGGTATATTGTGATGTAGTTTTGTCTAGAACCAAATGTAGCTAGTATTATGACTGAAATAGCCTTATTGATAGGTTTAAATAATGCATAATGTAGTTTTATTTTTCTGTAATATCGTTTTTAAACAACAACAAATAAACTTTATTCGTTTTTAAAACATTAAAGGTGATATATTATTATGTAATACGTCCGTGGTCCCTCTCTTGAAATTATCAGTTTTAAACTTTTTACATGGTAAAAGATATGCCGACTTCAATTAAACACCATCAAAACCAACGAATCAATTAGCCACATGTTAAATGTATGGAACGTGATAATTACACCAGTTTCCCCCTTATCACTTTTTAATTTAAATAAAAAGTAAAGTCAATAATTACGTCTTATTCATTTGATTTAATTACTTCCCACCTCCACGATCAAAAGAATAATTAAAAACCTATGTATCAACGCACACAAAACGTATTGAAAACATGCGTTAAATAAGAAGAAAATGAGTAAATAAACATTTGAGTTGAAAATTGAACTCCTAGGGCTGTAAAATCTAAAAGGCTTTTTTTTCCTTTTCTCAAAAATACTACACAATACGAAACCCCAAAACAACCCACGTATAATAAACGACTAATTTGACAGTGGCTACCCATTGTGATCTCTTCGGCCTTTATAGATCGGAGAAAAACGGAAATAGCCGATGTTTCACGGTATATATTATACTTAATGATTATGGAAACGCGTAATTGAACGCGCATTTCTTCATTTTCAAACTAAATTGGAAGCAATTTGTACACTTGCAAATTTCTTAAAAAATATATTGTGATAATGCTTAGACATCATAGAATACTTCACGAGGTTATAAAAAAATGTCACTTAAGTAAAAAGCAACTTTATAGCCTGTCAAAAACGCGGTTTTGAGTATTTTGACAGTTTGCATATAGAGTTATATAGGAATGGTAGTCACTAACTTCAAACGAAAATGGAAGCAAAAAGTTAACGTACCATATTAATAAAAATTATATTGAAATAAAGTGCAGAGAATGAAGATTACTTCACGAGGTTATAAAATTTTGTCATCTAATGTTATAAACAAGTTATTAGTGTTAAACCATACGGCTCCTATATAAATCTATAGTAAATCAGTGTATCGTAAAACGTTATCGATGTGATCGATTAGACGTTTTCAAGGGAGGCTACTTTGCCGATAACACCCGATAAGTTACAGCAATGTTCCGTATGATGTATTTCATGTAAGCCTTCCTGTACACTCTCAGTGTCGGATTGTTTAACAATGTGTAAACAAGTAACCAACGACATTTAGCTTTCTTGTGTGCATCTGACGGTTGGGAGTCCTGTGTCTCTACTTCTACAGCAGCTTGATAATATGTAAAATGAACAATATAGTTAAAACATATTTTATTACCCAACAATATACACAATTTGACCAACAAATATATCTATAAATACATTTTATATACATGGGTAAAAAGGTCGAGCCACAAGTTCCAAAACTTAGTTACGGCTCTCCCCTAATACCAACATTAATTACATTATAATATATATATAATGGATTTAAATGCAGGTGTTAAAATGAACTATATAACTACAGATACTAGTATTTGACATGGCGATTAGTCGTTGGTTGTACTAGACACTAAATACCAAATACTGTAGTTGGGTAAGGATATAGTTAGTTATATTAGGAAACCCCAATATTTATAGTTCCCATCACCACCCGGGTGTCTAGTGTATAAGAGAAGCCAGTATCCCGTTTTAATGTTGTGTTTTAAACGAGCGAAATTACCCACTTAGTCCTCGGAATCGCCAAGTCAAGGAATAAATCTCAACATCATGCATTCAAAGCGGACGATGAATTGTCTAAACACCTGTATCAGTTTCTTAATAAGTTAGCAATGTTTCGCAGGTTCAGGAAAACTGGTTAATTTGAGTATAACCCATATAATTATATGACTGAGTGCATACGAAATGAGTTTTCATTAAATTCTAATACTGTAACAATAAGTCAAAATTATAACAGCACCGTTGGGACCTTTGACAAAGTTGACCTAATCATTTAAGTTTTATAAAATGCGAATCATTGAAACTAAACTGAATGTAATAGTTGTTAATTTTAAAGAAGACCTTATGCTTAAGGTGGTCGACTTGTATTTACAAACTTACCTATTTCATCCATTGTAACACCTGTATCTGAGTCATGAACTTTCTTTTCCTTGGTTTTCTTCAGGTCTCTCATTAGGATTCTCAGGAACATAAGCATAACAGGATGTGTATGGTAACATTCAACATGCATAAATCCACAGTAGTTAGCAAAACCTGCGAATTGATATTTGTTTCAGTGATTGATTGATTGATTGATTGATTGATTGATTGATTGCTTGCTTGCTTGATGGATTGATATATTGATTGGTCAATGTTTGATTGAATGATTGATTGATTGATTGATATATTGATATATTGATTGATTAATTGATTGATTGATTGATTGATTTATTGTAATACATTCCAAAAAATCATAAATACTAGTATCTTCTGACAACATACTTAACTTCTTGAACGAACTGTCCCCTTTCAACATACTGGTTCAGTTTATATTACTATACTGTCACCAGGTAGACCAGGATCTGATTCCTGCGTTGCACATATAATGTTCTACCGCGACGGTCATGTTATCAAATATGCATATCGGTAGAGAAGCTGGTGAATCAATCAGACAGCTGGGTAAGACTGAACTATTTCTGATACACGTTGTTAATCCTGATGAGAGCTAGAATTGTGTGCAAAATTCCATCCTTTACGGTCATCTTTACATTGAGGTAATTGCACTTTGAATGTTTGTGAGAAGTTCAACACACAAGCTTGGAGTTACGTACGTACGAGGGGCATTCTGAAAGTTTTGATAACAGAGTGATAACTTTGTATCTATTGGTCAGAATTGTTAAAAGTGAACATTTTCTGAAAGATACAACCTTCCTCCACCGAAAACATATCATAATATTAATATTTGAGAATTTGATATTCACCTGTATGCCATTGTCCATGTAGCTATTTAACCCAATGAGTTGTCGACAAAATGAGTCATATTAGCCCTTGAAAGGGATAGCATTATTGATAATAATTTCTATAATTTCAATCCGATTTGTTCGAAATGTACACATATCTGGTATTATGTACCTTTGCATCTAATAAAATTATTGCTATAACAGTATAAATGACTTAAGATGTACTTGGGAATGACCACGTCCCAAATGCTCTTGAAAATAGCCATTTTACAAAAAACACGCAATTTACGTGTTATTGCATTGCACTGCTGGACGTGTTACATGAGAATATAAAACGTGTGGCCGTTTTTGTACATACATACGCTTTTTTCATTCCCACTAAATACTAATTCTGTAATATTCATAAGTTCATCAGTAGACCACGTGGCCCAAAACACGTGTTTTAGATTTATTACGTCATATCATCGAAATAGCGTTTGGAAAAACAAAACTAATAATATATTTCCTAAATTTGAAGTTCGTAAAATTATTTAAACCATTAAAACAAGGATTATTAACCGTTTTATTACATGTATAAGGGTATCCCGTTAGCCCACCCACTTTCTAAAATCAAGGGTAGAGGACAAGAATTTGCTCCCAAAATTAAACTGTACGAAAAATACATTTATAACGTCCCCCGAATGAAAATACACATTCAAACCTAGACAAATTGACTTGTTTACAGTAGATGATCGTCCATAAATCTATCATATGTCTAGAATGATTTACGGGCAATATGTGGTAAAATGGACTCCTATTTAGGTTGTATATATCTCTGTTAATGTATTAATAACTCAATTTTATTTTAATAACGTAATGTTATTCGAAAGTATTGTTATGCATATTTCAAATAATATCATTTTTTTTCAATCAGCCTGAATGATGCTTCAGCAATGCGCTCCGAAATATACATATTGCCAATACATCGCAATTCTCTCGCGTATTCAAGAGATACTTAAGTCCATACCTAAAACCATGTATTGTTTGAATACCAATAAAATATACATGCCCTAAGTTAAAATAATACATATCCTATGAATATCTTGCTGAACGATTGATCTTTCAGAAAATGTTCAGTTTTAAAAATTCTTACCGTCCAATGTAAAGTTATCACTCAGTTATCAGAACTTTCAAAATGCCCCTCGTATGGACGAATGGGGGATAACACCAATGATATACGTCTTACGTTACGTTGGCTATATGGTCATGTCCACTACATATGAAGGAGTGGTCAGCAAGTTAGAACGGGATGATAATAAGTTCTCTGTCAGATCAATTGACATCTCTATATGAACATTTTTTTATAAACAACTAAGTGTTAACTTCAATCAGAAACAAAGCCGATCCTATTACGAGTAAAAATAAAATAAATCAAAATCTTACCCGGGTCTAACATCTGGATTCTTCTTGGTAATGCACTATTATCTAACCGTGGTAAAAATATGGCGCCAAACACAATTGATTTGATTATTCTCATCAAACAAGATAATAAACCAATAAAAATGTTGTAGAAAAACATGAAGAATGTAAAACTGAAAAACATTCGCCTGAAAATAAAAGATACAGGTTATATTTAATGTCTGTTAATCAATGAATTATACTCTGAACGCCAAATAAAGGAACATCATTTGTATATCAGTACCATTTTATTAGTCTTATATTGCACGGTTTTGGATCAAACGCACAGTCAACCGTTCATGTGATAGCTTTTCTAACCACTGGGTACACACATTGATTAATATATTAAAGAAAACAAGTTAAAAAGCAAGCTTAAGATACTATAAGTCGTCTAAAAATAGCAATATTATTTGTGAAATTTGACTTATTTTATTTGACGAGTTGAGGTATCTTACCTATTGTCGATAGCTAAAAGTTCCCCATTTTCATGTAAAAAAGCAAACTTGGCCAGTAACATTTGTACGACTATAACTGCGATGGCCATGACCACGGCCGGCCTAAAACATATACAAATGTAATATCAATTTCATAGTTCACCTGTCTATTTCCTACAACAATGTGTTTGCAAAAACGAGGATTTTGCTGGCGTCATTAAAGGATATGTAAATTATCTACCCCAACTTACATTTATGAACACAGCAATATATCTACTTGGTAATGAGGCAATCGTTGGTATCATTCAAAACTGATATTTTGTGGGTTGGTCTAAATACATTATAATACCATTATTATCACATGTCAATTTTACGTCAATGTCGAGCAGACACAACAAGTGTTGTATGGTTATACGTATTACTATAATAAATGATTAATTAACGTACCAAGATGCAGCAAGTAGATCCAGCAACCACTGATAGTGACCTGCCTTTAACCATATGATGACGAAGCACAGAACCACAGCAATCAAGAACAGGAGAATGAAATGTAGCACAAAACCTAGAACAAGAAGGAATCGAATTTCAACACGTGATGTCATGGCGTCAACACTTGTGACGTAAAACAACTATGTTGTTTATGTTATGTGTGTTGCGCCATTTTAGTTGAGTGCTGACTTCCCTTTCCGATGTTTTGGTTTTTCTTTCAGTATAAAGCACACTTGTACGTTCTACAGTACACTACGACCAATTATCTTGCATGTAAAATTACTTTAAATGACATTTCCTGTAAATAGGCAAAAGGTTTTAATAGTTTGATTCCAATATCATATACAACATGTAATTCTTACCCCAAACAGTATAGGCCACTTGATATCCCGCATATTTCATACTGCCGATCTATAATATTGAAGAAAATTAAGATCATATGAGATAGCTGCATTTTTTACTTTTTGTAAATGGCATTCGACCGTTGATAAAGCTCACCCAAAGGGATGGATCCTTATGAAATGTACATGAGGTCGTTGGTTTACATTCTCTAAAACATATCCAAAACTTATCAATATCTATGGAAAATTGTTAAATCATTTTTAAATAGCTCGGTTTTTGCGTTTAGTTAATTCATATTTGTCAGATTCATTAGAAGAAATGATTTTATGTTTTAAATTTTGGTTTTCAAAGTTTCTTATCATCTTTCTTGTTTTGTAGATTTAACGAATGACACGTAGAAATGAATATTAACAGTCAAAAGATGGGCCACACCTACATATACCTTGCTATCAAACAAGTGGTAATTACAATCAAAAGATGGGCCTCACCTACAAATACCTTGCTATCAAACAAGTTGTTATTACAATCAAAAGATGGGCCTCACCTACATAAACCTTGCTATCAAACAAGTGGTAATTACAATCAAAAGATGGGCCTCACCTACATAAACCTTGCTATCAAACAAGTGGTAATTACAATCAAAAGATTGGCCTCACCTACATATACCTTGCTATTAAACAAGTGGTAATTACAATCAAAAGGTGGGCCTCACCTATATATACCTTGCTATCAAACAAGTGGTAATTACAATCAAAAGACGAGCCTCACCTATATATACCTTGCTATCAAACAAGTGGTAATTACAATCAAAAGACGGGCCTCACCTACATATACCTTGCTATCAAACAATTGGTAATTGCAATCAAAAGGCGGGCCTCACGTACATATACCTTGCTATCACACAAGTGGTAATTACAATCAAAAGATTGGCCTCACCTACAAAAACCTTGCTATCAAACAAGTGGTAATTACAATCAAAAGATAGGCCTCACCTACATATACCTTGCTATCAAACAAGTGGTAATTACAATCTAAAGATGGGCCTCACCTACATATACCTTGCTATCAAACAAGTGGTAATTACAATCATAAGATGGGTCTCATCTACATATACCTTGCTATCACAGAAGTGTTAATTACAATCAAATGATGGGCCTCACCTACATATACCTTGCTATGAAACAATTGAAGCACATGGCTATGGCTAAATGGCAAAAAATATGGGAGTGAACTACACTCAACCAATTTCCTAATCGGTCACTTATCATAGTACCGAAATTTCTGTCACAAAAGTATTTAATATATGTTTTATCCGTTTTAAATGTAAAGCTATGCGTATACAACATAAAAATAAAACATAATGAAGAGTCTACTATTATTTTACATAATTGTTGATTCTACTAAGCAACAACCCTGAAAACCAGAAATCACATATCAATAACAACAAAGGCATTATCAGTAACCCCTTTATTAACCCATAAATATAGCAAACATAATTTTATATGCACGATTAGACAACAATTAAGGTGATTGGATACTCTTTAGTTGAGCGGAAGTTTAGAAATCGGTGTAAATTAGACGCATTGAAAGCGTCTGACTACCATGATGATAAAATAAGAAAAACTTAAAATTGATGTGTTCTCATGTCTCAAAATTGTGCATTTACTGTACAGTTGTTACTATATTATTCTATAATAAGCTTGCAGAGTAAAACTATAGCTGAAATTTGATGTGCCATTTATTCCAAACATTGAAACACCAACACTCGCGAATACTAGCCACAACGTATGTGAAACGTAATTTAATGCGCCCACACAACATTTTATCCAAGTTTTAACATTTGTTTAGCAAGCATCGAGACTAATTTAGAGGAAAGTTAGTTTGCATTTATTTGGTTATAATATAGACTAGCTAATACAAAAGAGCATTGGTTCAACTTATATACACATTTTTCAGAAACAAATTATCGCGAAAACTGGATACAACGTATTCAAAACGTTGATGTATTTTGTAAACTCTCCTGGTTTTCGACATTTCCGAAATCACTAAAGTGTCAGTTAAAAAAATCTATCCGAGCAACTGCCATGAAACTTGGGACAAAACTTCTATAAAAGTTACTCTACTGGATGCATTTACGAAATCAGTATGTTGTTCAACTATTTGTTTCGTATAACTTAAAAATGAAAAATCACGTATTTTAAAATATCATTTAAAAATACATATAACATGCATAGTCTAAAACAAACGTTATCGTGTGATTCCGTATATACGAAATTTCGTGCATGCCAAGTTTCATGTAATAAAATGCCAAATTTTTCGGTGAAATGCAAGTATCCGTTTTAAGGGGGGTTCCCCAAAATCTAAAACTATCTTGAAAACTAGCCGAGCAAAACTGTTATGGGTTTGCACAATCACTATCATGAGTGTGTTCTTCATAAAAATCAGGTGTTTAATACCTCTTGTACAGAAAAATTAAGAGTATGGAAATACCTTAAACAAGTGGCAATGTTTCCCTGCGATAAGTCGGGTAGTTGAGGAGATATACCAAGCTTAAACTCATCGACTTGTGAGATTTTTCTTGATTTTTGATAGTTACAACGTTATTCACCCATAGGAACTCAGTGTCGCATGTAAAGTTTAAACGTGTGAATAGGTTGCTCTAATTGAAACACAGGGAAGATAATTGACAAATGAAAAAGTGTATAAAAATCTATCACCCCGTGGTGACAATATATTGAGACATTTATTTTGTTCTATTTTCAATTAAAAGGGAGGTAATTTCAATTTCCTGAATTTTAAAGCTGTGTATCTTTATAACGTGTAATTATTTTAGTAGTGTCTGCTGTTTTTCTGTTTTGGGGATTGTCATTGAGTTGTATTGTGTATATTTTGTTACATTTTCAATTAAAAATTACACATAAAAAAACATTTTGTAAACAATGGGCAATAACTCGGCATAGTGACAACACTGTGTTAAACAAAAAATGAATTTGCTAAGGAGCATAAAGACAATTGAATTAAGTACCTGATATATATTTTTCTATTGCTGCGTACAAAAATCGACCAGTTGGAAAAATGACCGATTAGGAATTTTATCAGCGTATGCCAAATTTGAATAATAATGCATTTGATTTATTATTTTTTAAAGATATTCGATGTCTATGGGGGTCAACCTGATTGCTAAATGACTTACATACATTGTACTTATAATCAATGTGTTATACAGAAAAGCAAGAGGTTACCAGTAGTGATGGATTACTCCTTGTTGATCGATGTGGAATATGTGTATTATCTCCCTTGTACAAACTGAACAGATTCGTCCTGAAATCAGTTAAAGATATGCATGTACATTTTCGTACTTCATGTATACCAATGTTCTATCAATATGTTCAGTTTAGTAAAAATTTAAAATAAATTATATACAGACATAACATTGATGACTGCACTTTCAGAGAGAAAAAATAGTCGCATAAACTTTCGTATACATGGGTAGATAAAAGACGTTTAGGGTTCATTCTCATAGGAGGCCGCGACCTACTAAATACGTCACAATAGTACTGGCAAATCTCCACTGAATCTCAGTATAGCTAAATTAAGGTAACTTGATAGTTCGCCAAGTGTCAGAATAATTTCATTGGGAAGTCTCCATATGATTGAAATAATGTTGACCAGTAGGAAACAATATTTAAAACTCATTATCGTTTGACTGCTCATCAATAACTTTATTCAAAATGTGTATAATACTGATATCAATATTAACGATAATAAAAAGAACACATACCTGTATGATGACAACATGTGCAATATGGTTAGTATACTCCCAATACACGCAAACTCCACGGCAACAATAAAACATGCTGCAAGCGAAGGAAAGTAGGGTTGGTATAGGTAGGTTATGTGAATGCGCCTCCCAAGTTTAGTGTGTTGCTGTTGGGTTATTATTTGTCACCGTTTGACAATTCTAGTTTTTGAGTCGTAAACAAGATTTTGTATTGTTACTATGCGTACATGAAAGACATGTATAGCGTTTCTTTCATGACGCCAGTATAGTGACACTAACATAACGTTAGTTGTACTATCCAGACTAGCTGAGTCGAGCATGCCGAGCATAACCTTTATTTGCCAGGAAATATGGCGGGCATATGAGTGCCTCCACCCGTATTTGAACCTGATTCACCAGATAATGCGACAAGCGCTCGAACAACTGAGTTACGGAGCCACAAACCCAAACCGACACTGTGTAAACCCGGCAGGGAAGTTGGAAATACCCCTTTCTGAAAGCTAAACCACTATCATTGTTACTACTTTTGTATATCGCCGGCTGGGATCAAATTCATAACCTTACATTCCGGGAACAGGTAGACGTTCTAACTACCAGGCCAACGGATCGATCTTAGTTGTCAGAAATCGTCTGAGTAAAATTAATATAGAATAGAATATAACTGTTGTTATGTAATACGGTATGCTAGGTTATTTGTGAACCATTGTACATGTATATGGTAGCTTACCTCTAAAACTGTGAAAAAGGTAACGCCATGCATTTAAAGTCACTCTAAGGTCAGTTGTGCTGGGATCTTCACCTGGAACTGGTTCCCAACCTATATCATCAAACTTATCTCTAAACACATTATCAATCTTTGCAAATATTCCTAACACCGCGACCATCGACTCCAACGTTACCTAGAATAATTACATGTAAATAAGGGTACATGTATCAGTTATACAGATGCAGTTAAGGATATGTCCCACTTAGGAATTCCACATCGGTGATGATTTCCCGATTTCTTCCGATACCACCCGATTCATCACAATTCGTTCCGATATCAACAGAGAATACTAGGTTAGTGCCTTATATTACTTGAATTTATTGGGTGAGTTGGAGAAAGTTTATTCGACGAACCAAATAAATTCAAGTAATACAATGCACTAATCCTAAATCCTTAAATAAAAAGTCTTCCACATTATACAATTCATGATTAACAAGGACAGGTACATCAGTAGCCATTTCATCATTGCTACGAAAAACAACTTTAAAATGTTGGAACCATTGGTCAGATGTTATATTTGGTGGCTGCTTAGCTTGTCTATTATTCCTATTTAGATTCCGCCAAAACAATTTAGAGTCACGGGCAGAATATTCTAACTTTTGTTACATACGTTGTTGTGTTCTCGTTTCTTGGTTTTACAGAGTGTTTTATATTTCCGTTTGGAATCAAGATATATGTCAAGATTATTATGTAATTTACTTATTCTAAATTTTCTCAAAAGTTTGTTACATAACACGTTTTGTTTATCACATTCAGGATCATACCATTTTTGTTTCGTACTAAGAATAGTTCAAGTGCCTACGAATTGTTTTCTAAAATGGATCACTGCATACTAAAATAATATTTTCAAACTGTTCAACAATGTTATCTATATCAGTATTTGGATTATTTATATCCATATCAATAGTATCAAACAATCCAACATTTACATTTTCCTTCAACAGATATTCAAAGTGTTCACTATTGTCACCATTAATACAAAACATATGCTTAACACATGTAATGTTGTCATGTAATACAACATTATTCAATAGGTTAAAAATTGTATACCGGTATTTAAATAGGTAAGTGGTCACTCTCACTTCTAGAGTCAACATACATATCAGCTATCTTGCTAAAAATTGCTTTTGCACAAATAAAATAATCTATCATACTTCGACCCAGTGTACTAATATATGTGTAATGGCCACTATCCTCGCCAAACCTGCCATTAAATATCAGAAGTGAATAGCTTTTACAAAATGATAGCAGATCCTTGCCAAATTTGTCAACAACATTGTCACTATTATTACGAACAATATCTAAATCATCACCTACAGTATCAGCGTATTCTTGCAGCTCAGGGGTAAATCTATCTATTTCAACATAATCTGTCAAATTTCCCGTTCGTGCATCCAGATTACGAGTAATTAGCAATTTACAATTGCGAAATGTGTCACTATTATCAAGTATTAAGTTCTCTAGACATTTGATACCACGTTCAGTCTGATTAGCATATGAAAGTGAATTTTCTGCAGGTACATATAAACATACAAGTATCATATCAACAACTAAATTAAAACAGGTTTTACCAAAACATAGTATGATTCCAAACTCGAAATGTTTGCATAATTATGTGAGTCACATAATCTGTCAAACTCTTCCTAATACATACGTGTTTAGGATTCAAATATATCAGACCCCGCTCCAATAATTATGTAAGATTCGCCTTCAACACTGAATGGCTTGGTTGAACTTGGGGTCGAAAGTAGTCCCATGTGACCACATATCTAATAAAGCTCACATGGCATAATAAAGCTACGATTTACACGACGGGTCGATTTCGAGCTAATAAAGGCCTAATGGTAGGATAAATCACAAACTGTGTCATGACTTCCACGAAGCTCCCCCTAGACCACGAGGAACCTGTTCCCGATGACCTGAGTGCTCATTAATTTCAATCGGGAGTACATAGGCAAGGCAAATAATGCTCAGTGGGTCCTAGGCTTTACACGATAGCATGTCATATCTATTGGCTTCGTTTCCGCTACATGGTCATTATATATTCAACATGTTCAGAAATTTAATACAGCAGTAGTATTTCAGAATACTCTTTTAAATATAATGTATAGCTATGAACACAAGCTGAAACTGAATAATGTTTACTTGTACGTCATTAAACGATATATAACAAGAGATGTTTCTAAAACACGTATGCCCCGTGGTTGGCCAATAGTAAGAAATGGTAAAGGTCCCGTTGACCTTGACCTTTGACCTCAAAATCAATATGGGTCAACTACTGTTAATGACCTACTTCCATGTAAAGTTTGAAGATCCTAGGGCAAAGCGTTATTGAACGGAAACCATTTGAATAGTCAGAAACGGTGAAGGTCGCAGTGACCTTTGACCTACTGACCGCAAAAGCAAAG
This sequence comes from Spisula solida, assembly GCA_947247005.1. Taxonomy (NCBI): domain Eukaryota; kingdom Metazoa; phylum Mollusca; class Bivalvia; order Venerida; family Mactridae; genus Spisula; species Spisula solida. The sequence continues at coordinate 41,616,891 of OX365956.1, forward strand.
GGGTCATCTACTCTACTGGTGATGACCAATGTAAAGTTTGAAGAACTTAGGGCAAAGTATTATTGAACGGAAACCATTAGTTCTACTGACCGACAGACCGCCTGACATGTGCAAAGCAAAATACCCCTCATCAAAGATAGAGGGAGAGGGGCATAATAAGAGTTGGGAAACAAAGGTGCTCACATAGGCCTAATTGGCAATCCCGTGGGGGTAACACTATAACAAAGAAACATATTACACTAAAACTCGCCTTTGACGCCATTGGAGTAAGCTGATGACAATATGAGTATACGGTGTGTGATTTTATATCCAGCTTAACTTACCTTATATATTACCATCAATCCCATTAACATTACTGAAACCACTCTAGCCGAATATCTGAAATCTTAACAAGCAATATGTGGCTAATTAATATATAGCAAAATTATTATAATAAAAGAATGACAAGGAAAGCAGCATTCAGCAGAACAAACAAGGCAGAAACACACACACATGCAAAAGGAAAAAAGAGCACGAAAGGTACAAAACACACACACAGAAAATAAAGAGCACAAAAAATCCCAACATCACACAAAAGAAATAAGAGCATGAAACGCAAAACAAAAACACAAAAGAAGAAGAAGCACGAAAGGCACATAAACACACACAAAGGAAAAAGAGCACGAAATACATAACAAAACACACATAAAAGAAACAAGAGGGCCATTGGCCCTATAGCGCCCACCTGATAACAAGCAGTTTAGGCAGAATCAGTGACCTGGTGACCTAGTTTTTAACCCCAAACGACCAAGTTGCGAACTGGACCTAGATTTCATAAAGTTACACATGACCCAGTTACGAACTTGACCTAGATTTGATAGAGACAAACATTGTGTCATAATGTGATCTCTAGAGTGTTAACAATGTTTTTCTTTGATGTGACCTAGTGACCTAGTTTTGACACCAGATGACCCAATTATGAACTTGACCTAGATTTCAAAGAGACATACATTGTGACCAAGTTTCATTAAGACTGGAAGGTTTTTCTTTGATGTGACCTGGTGACCTAGTTTTTGACCCCATATAACCCAGTTACTAACTTGACCTAGATTTCATAGAGAAAAACATTGTGATCAACTTTCATATAGATTAGGTAAAAAGGTGACCTCTAGAGTGTTCACAAGGTTTTCTTTGATGCGACCTGGTGACCTTAGAGTGTTAACAAGGTTTTTCTTTGATGTGACCTGCTGACCTAGTTTTTAACCCCATATGACCCAATTACAAACTTGACCTAGATTTCATGGAGACAAACATTATGATTAACATTCATATAGATTAGGTAAAATATGTGACCTCTAGAGTCTTAACAAGGTTTTTCTTTGATGTGACCTGGTGACCTAGTTTTTGACCCCATATAATCCAATTACAAACTTGATCTAGATTTCATAGAGACATACATTGTGACTAAGTTTCATTTAGTTTATGTAAAAAATGTGACCTCTAGAGTGTTTACAAGGTTTTTCTTTGATGTGACCAGGTGACCTAGTTTTTAACTCCATATGACACTGTTACGAACATGACCTTGATTTCATAGATACCTACATTGTTATAAGTTTCATATAGATTAGGTAAAAAATGTGACCTCTAGAGTGTTAACCAGGTTTATCTTTGATTTGGCCTGGTGACCTAGTGTTTGACCCCAGATGACGCAATTGCAAACTTGACCTAGATTTCATAGAGACATCAATTTTGACCAAGTTTCATTACGATTATGTCAAAAATGTGACCTCTAGATTGTTAACAAGGTTTTTCTTTGATGTGACTTGGTGACCTAGTTGTTGACCCCAAATGACCCAATTACGAACTTGATCTAGATTTCGTAATGACATACATTGTGACCATGATTCATTAAGATTATGAGAAAAATGTGACCTCTAGAGTGTTAACAAGGTTTTTCTTTGATGTGACCTGGTGACCTAGTTTTTAACCCCAGATGCCCCAATTACGCACTTGGCCTAGATTTTGTAGAGACATACATTGTGACCAAGTTTCATAAAGATTAAGTGAAACCTGTGACCTCTAGAGTGTTAACAGTCCAATTGTTGACGGCGCACAGCGGACGGTGGACGGTGGACGGCGCACGGTTGACGAAGGACACAAGGGTGATCACAAAAACTCACCTAAAGCACTTCGTGCTATGGTGAGCTAAAAAGAACACGAAAGACATAGCAACACATATACGCAAAAGAAAAAAAGAGCACGAAAGACATAACAACACACAGACACAAAATAAATAAGAGCACGAAAGACATAACATCACACAGACAAACGAAATAAGAGCACGAAAGACATAACAACACACACACAAAGGAAAATAGCAGCAAAGGCACAACAACTCACATTCACGAAAGAAATAAGAGCACGAAATACACAACAGCAACACACACACGCACAAGGACAATAACAAGCATTATCATGCCCAATTTAGAAAATGAATTCGAAAAATGTTAACTAAGCAAAGCAACGACGACAACGATGTTTTTCTAGGACTATACTAACATGTTCATCATGTTTGTCAGCATTCGCTTTGTGTGAAAAGTGAGTTCGCTGGTGGTGTTAAAACTATTTGAACAGATTATAGAACTGAAATATCTCACTTATGTTTTACTAGTTCCCTTTATTCACTATCAGTTTACAATGACTACAATGTTATACTGTTTTTGACTTATGTTGAGGTGAATATGATGTTTTGTTGACCTGAAAAAAGTGATATTGACCGATGACGAAGTCAGAGGTCAATATCACTTTTAGAAGGTCAACTAAACATCATATTCATCGAAACATAAGTCGACAACTGTTATATTGTATACCATGCCATACGTCAAGGAAATAAAACCTATTGGCTCTTTTTAAATTATAACAACTTCAGCCTCTCTTCAGAAACAAAAGACGACTCTTCAAATGTTCTAGCTAACAATGCTTTTCTTATGTATATGTATGAGAGAGTATTAACGTATTTATTTACGACATTTATCATTGATGGCTAGGTTAGAGCCTATAAATATGTATGAGCAGCTGTAGGCCAAATACTACGGGAAATAACGTTACGTTGTATGGAACGTTATACTGCAGCAAATGACGTCACGCCATTAAAAAGTAATACCCACCCCCGCCTCGGTTTCGGGAGGTGTATATTAAAAATTATAGACCTCTCGTGCAGGCCGTCTAAGCCAATCAGAATCCTTGTTACATAATAGGTATACAATAATAGCATAGGTGTATGACGCAATAAAGTTCCGCCAAATTCATTTAGTATACTTACGAGGGGTGCTCGATATGTATTGTCACTTGGGTCACAAATAAAATTCGTTCATATCTTTAAATCTTTTTACATTTCTGGAACCATCAAGATTTCCGCAATATGTCGTGAAAAAATCAATAAAATTTAATTACCGGAATGTTGTTTCTGTTGTCTTCTCAAAGGGCTAGTAATAGACGCTGCGACTTTTTGCGAATAACAGTCGATTAAAACTTCCTTTCGGGAAATAATCTTATTCCACAACTATTATACCGTAAATAATGTAAATTCCTTCGATAAAAACAGGATTTGCTGTACTTGAATGCCATTTTTGAACAAAATAAGAGCATTTCAAAGTCGCGAAAATAGGTGTCAAAAGTAGTAAAAAAAGCATGTTATTTTTCGATAAAGATTTTTGAATAGTTTTATTGATTGGAATTTGACATGATTCATGTATGAAGTCATAAACCATCAACATTGATTTCTGGGAAGAATTTGCGATCAAAGTACAATTTATATGAAGTTATTGGTGCGTGAACCAACAAGCATCATTTGGTATAAATAAGAGTGATCTCCCTTGTTTTGACCGTCTTACTCGTAGGCAACAAATAATTTCATTTTGATTTAAAGTTCTAATGGAAATATAAGAATCCAGTTATCGTATCGTATGTTGCAGTTTAACGAACACTGATATTTACTTTTCTAACCAACTACTGCAAAGATGGCACAAATTTAGCTTAAAATGAACATAAGGCCTGCAGTGTCCTCGTATATACCCTCTTCTAAATTCAATAAATTACTTAATTGTTGACGAAAGGCTATGTAATTTTCCAGATATGATAATAGAAACATACACCTTTTGGACAGTAATCGTAGAATCCTTCTAAATATTGTCATAGAAAAATGCAAAGGACAGTGACAATACATATCGAACAACCCTCGTACTTATAAATTGTATCCATTACATAATATACTATACTAAACGGATTTAAAAACGCGACACTGGGGAATGTTGTTTTATAGCAGACATTTCAAGTTTATTCTAGTATTCAATTGTGCATAATAAAGGTATATGTATTGGCGTCATTTTGGTACAAAAATGATACACATCAGACGAGTTGTAACATAACTCGTATACTCATACAAGTTATGTAAGTAAGTTTCGACTTGACAAGTTGGTAGTGGGTCAATGTTAAGTATACTATTTAGACACGTTAATGTAGCCTAGGGTGTACTAGTTCATATAACACACGGAAGCTAATTATAACTTTCACCAAATATGTCTGTATCATGTCATTGTACTCTATATATAAGAAATGTGAATCATTATATAGATTAGTTGAAATTGGAGCTCTGGGTGTCGCTCGAAGTTATGACTTGTATGTACCACTGAACACTGACTAAAACTGTGTAACTGAAACGGTGTCTTTGAGTCTTAGCCCATTATGCTACAGAGTATTAACAAATATATAGTACAATCAATACTTCGATCAAGAAAGCAAAAGTCGCATTCTGACAAATTGGCAATACACTAAGCAAATCTGAAAAGATTGTATATGTACATTTGCCAATAGCTCGGTCAATACGCGTTTGATCTTGCTGAAATATTCAACACACGTAGCTTGAATATGTAACATTACAATTCAATTGATTTTACTACAACCTGATAATATTTTTAACAAAAAGAATAAACAAATGATGGCCTTAGCAAATGCTAATGTCACACATTTTTTTCGTGTGTTCATCGCGTGTTCATCGGGTCTTTGTCAGGTTGCTAATGCAACTATGTACCCACTTTGCCGATTAAGTTCGAGTTCAAGTGTATGTACTTATCATGGAAACAGAAATAAACAAAACAATGATAAGGTTTGTAAATTCACACTTTTTAATAAAAATGCAATTTCTTACATGGTTATCTCTCCTTGACCATAAACATTATGCCTGTCTATGAGACAACAGGTGTAGCAGGTATTTACCAGGAATATTTCCTGCATCGATGTTTCCGTGTTGTACAGATACATTTTAAATAAAGTTGAATATACCATTTATTATATTCAATTTAGTTAACAATTTGGATATAAGTTAGACTATCCTTACGTAAACATTCGATCTGTTATACAGGATGGTCATATTCAACGCTAAAATCAATGTGCCGATGAACATGTTACTTTTGTTTTCTGGACCAATGTCTTACTCGTGCGATAATTTGGTTAATACTCGTTGTATATTATTAAGTTTGGTATCAAAATGACGCAAATGCATTAGCCGTTACGATTATACAAAGACATTGTGTATGGGAATTTTTTTCCATAAAATATACCAACATATTAAAGTGTCGCGTTTTTAAATCCGTTAACCACAAACAATGGTCTACTCACGTTGCTTTCGCTCATACAGGTAATCATTGAGCAGTCCTTTGGTCACGTCAATTAATTTATCTTTCTTTGTGACTGGTGGTGGCCTAAAACATTTCATATATGGATGTACAAAGAAGCAACAAGCAAAAGAAGCTCCAGTGACTTTTCATATAATTCAAATATTCTTTCCGCTACCATAGCGTACTAATGCAGACTCGCCGGGATGGCCAATTCGGCCTTCCGTAGTTTTTGACCTAAATGCCCAAATTCGGGAATTTTGCTGTAATGGGTACACAGGCATCCCGGACTACAGGATATTACGGGTCCAGGGTCGTGCACAGGTTTTTGGGCCCGCTAGACCCCTTTAAAGAGGGCTTTGAACGTAGATTTTACAAAACTGAAATTACTGGTCATACCCGCCATTGCGGTACGATTCCCTTAATCGCATTAACATTTAACGCCAAAAAGTTTTTATTTGTCTATAGAAGGAATATAAGGCAAGACAAAGGGGTCAAGATCAATGCCTTAAAAGGGCCAAGAAGTAGGCCTGTCAAGCTAAAAAAAAGACGTTTTTCGCGCAAGGGTCACCGTCACATCGTCATTTCCGGTGACCTTTAGTCGAAATATTGACAATTTTTTGACATACAGATTTACACAACAAAATGTTGATGCAAAGGTTTGTACATGTAAACATTTATACCATCTCTATTAAAAGGTAATACAATGTATTGCAATACAATTTCATATATTTTCACACTAGTTATTTGATATGCAATCAGTAGCACCATCCTAATATTACATCAATCTACACAATGCGTGTACTACCTAGATGTTCTGAATTATACCATATGTACATGGATGGACAAACAAATTAGATAATCTATACAATGAAACAAAAAACATTTTCATTAATTATCGTACGTTAGACCTACAGATTTACACAACAAAATGTTAATGCAAAAGTTTAAATAGCAAGGCTATGTACTGCTAATATAGATTAGAAAACATAGTTTGCATTTAAAATTGTACGGTTTATTGTACACGACATATAGTTCGGGATTAACTTACGGTGGCAATGGATCCGGGCGAAACAAGTCGCGCACATGGTGAGCCTCGGCACTGGAATCAAGTTCTTGGTCCAGATTCAGATTAGATGGTTGTTCAGATGTTGAAAACAAAGGTAGAGAGTTATGTCTCACAGATTGTATGACACGGATAGGCAAGCTGATTGATAGATAACCCAGACAGATGATGTTTGGTAGATTTCTGAACACATAAATTGTACGGTATGCCTGGGAAATAAGGTGTACATTATATAAGCTTTAATAACCAATCACAAGCATATCAAATCTCCGTAATCGTCATTTTGACAAGTGCCAATTTCATGCAGATCTAGCAATGTATAAACTGTTAGTTGTGTGCCTTTCATGCTCTATGCTTCTGTTGAAAACTGCCTTCCCGTCAGATGTTGGCAAAGTCCTAAATAACAGTAGACATTCATAGCATAACGATAATAATAAGGCAGACAGGGAAGGCAGCACTCAATTTAACCAGCCGAGCACAGAAAACATTAAAACATACAAGGCACAATGCCCAACACACAACCGAGCAAGAAAATGATCCGTCCAAGTCCCATCTGTCAAAAAGGCTGAATGAAATAGTTTCAGCAATCAAAAGGCTGAATGCCAACGCTGAGTGAGTTAGCTACAACTATTACAGTAAAACGGCTGAAATACCTAATTTTCTCACATTTGTTAACAGGTCTTTGTATAGTATATGATACTGTATTTCGACTTTAAACAAATTCAATTTAAGCAAATTATTTTCTTTATCAAATTCTACAACTTAGTAACTTATTAAAATTACTTACAGCGTCAAGCTCGCATTCAAAGTCCTTGATTAATTGAACAGTAAGGAATACCCAAACATACGTTGTCCCAATGACGTATCCAGTGATACTTTCCACTGACAGAGAGGCAAATAGAGGGAAGTAATCCACACCAATCACAACCATCGAGAGTATCTTATTAAACACTGAAATAACGGTATATTAAACACTGGAATAATGGAATATTTGACACTGGAATAATATAATACTAAACAGTGAAATAATGGAATATTCAAAACTGGAATAATGGAATATTAAACATTGAAATAATGGAATATTGAACACTTGAATAATGAAATATTAAAAATGAAATAATGGAAAACCTAACACTTGAATAATGTAATATTAAACACTGGAATAATAGAGTATAAAACATTGAAATAATGGAATATGTAACACTGGAATAATGGAATATTAAACACTGAAATAATGGAATATTTAACACTGAAATAATGGAAGATTTAACACTGGAATAATGGAATATCTAACACTGGAAAAATGGAATGTTAAACACTGAAATAATGGAATATATAACACTGAAATAATAGAATATTTAACACTGGAATAATGGAATATTAAACACTGAAATAATGGAATATTTAACACTGAAAAAATGGAATATTTAACACTAAAATAATGGAATATTAAACGCTGAAATAATGGGATATAAAATTAAACATTGAAATAATAGAATATTTAACACTGAATCATGGAATATTTAAGCATGGAATAATGGAATATAAAACATTGAACTAATGGAATATTAAACACAGAAATAATGGAATATTAAACATTGAAATAATGGAATATTAAACCCTGGAATAATGAAATATTAAACCCTGGAATAAAGAAATATTAAACATTGAAATAATGGAATATAAACACAGAAATAATGGAATATTAAACATTGAAATAATTGAATAATAAACATTGAACTAATGGAATATTTGACACTGGAATAATGGAATATTAGACATTGAAATAATGGAATATTTAACGCTTGAATAATGAAATATTTAAAAATGAAATAATGGAAAATCTAACACTTGAATAATGTAATACTAAACACAAACAAGGAATATTTAACACTGGAATAATGGAATATTAAACACTGAAATAATGGAATATTTAACACTGAAATAATTGAATATTAAACACTGAAATAATGAAATATTTAACACTTGAAAAATGGAATATTTAACACTAAAATAATGGAATAGCAGTTATTGAAATAATGAAATATTTAACAATGGAATAATGGAATATTAAACATTGAAATAATGAAATATTTAACACTGAAATAATGGAATATATTTAACACTGGAATAATGGAATATTTAACACTGAAAAAATTGAGTATTAAACACTGAAATAATGGAATATTAAACATTGAAATAATGGAATATTAAACTCTGAAATAATGGAATATTTAACACAGAAATAATGGGATATTAAACACGGGAATATTGGAATATTAAACCATGAAATAATGGTATATTAAACATAGAAATAATGGAATATTTAACACAGAAATAATGGATATTAAGCACGGGAATAATGGAATATTAAACAATGAAATAATTTATTATTTAACAATGAAATAATGGAATATTAAACACTGAAATAATGGAATATTAAACACTGGAATAATGGAATATTACACACTGGAATAATGAAATATTAAACGCAGCAATAATTGGATATTAAACACTTAAATAATGGAATTGTAAACACTGATATAATGGAAGATCATGCTCGTTAGATCTTGACAAAAACAGAATATTAAATCGGACAGGGCAAATAGCTTTCAGCAGAAGCAACAGAACACAAAAGAAAAACTGCAAAGCAAATAAAACTAGCACGGAACAAATGTAAGTCAATGCAAAGATGTACCCACTCAATTTAAGCAATACAGGGTTCAATACAATATCCAATGCGTTGAACATTGTGCCGTGTGATAGTGGTCTGCGTTGTTTGTATGTGTTGTGTGCTCGGCTGTTTTAGACCTAGAGCTGACAATTGACCCTGCTCCCCCCAGGGGGAATTTTCCACACTATGATTTTCCTAAACCTTATGGTAGGTGGCATTCACAGACAAAAGTTTGCAAGTTTCTGTTGGGGCTTTAACGAGTTACGGAGATTTGAAATACGTGACTATGCGATTTTCTACAGGAATCACTTTTTTTGCTTATATGATATTATAAACATGCTATTTGTTCAATAAGTCATGTGAATAAGACATTTATGTATGTTAAATGTATTTAAAATTGAAACTATCAGTTGTACAAATTATTATAGGCAATAAATGTGATATAGATATAGATAGCTTTTATTCAGAAAAAGGCTTTTAGCCTATCATTCTACAAACATATATACAATTATAAACATAGCATGTCAATGGTGGTGTCAGAACACAATTTAGAAATAATGTATATGCATATATAATATATATAGTATGTTCAAAATTATAAAATAATGTATACATGTAATTCGATAAATTAGCACATATTACAGTTAATCTATAAACACTTGTATGTGTGTCTAACAGCAAAAAGTTGATAATTGGTAAGGGGAGAATAAGGATTATTAGAAGTATAGTTGCGACCTTAATTCAAAACTTTTGTGTACAAACAATGCTAGGTTTTTTATCGTACATTGATTTAACATACGTAATTTACGTTACTTTGCATGAAATTACTAAAATATTAAAAAAACAGTCAACGTACATGACGTTTATAAGTTAAGAAATGATGATACTGATTAGTATGCAGCTCAATAATGTATATAGCTATAGTACAACTACACAAATAGTTAATTGATATGATATGCCATGTAAATTACGTTACCTTTCAAAAATATGGTTTTTTTTCAACAATATTTCAGGTAAAATTTCGGTATAACACAAATAGTGGGGTGACAATTGGCGATTTTTTGGGGGTAGCTAGGTGACAGCTAAAGTAGAACAAGCAATGTTATATACCAAAATGTTCGCCTATGTATGTACTATATTGAACTGCCGGCATAAATTGTCAACACGTGGTGTGGACCCGGAAATTCAAGATGGCGTCCAAGATGGCCGCCATAATTTACAAATATACTTAAAATTCTATGTTCTCATGCATTTTTAATTATTTATGTATATAGTCACAAATATTTGCTTAGATATTATTCATTTGATAATGTACATCATATAGACATACAAGACTGACCACTTTGAAGTCAAGGTCATTTCAAGGTCAAGTTACGATATGCAACACTGCAAAGTTCAGGCATCCCAAGACCAAATGGGGTACATAACACTTGTCAAGTACAACCACCCAATGTCACATTCGGTGCTCACCATCACAGAGTACTGCCATCCAATGTCGTATGGGGTATTCACTACCACTTATTATAGCCATACAAAGCCATAAGGGGTACTCTCAACTAAAGCCTTTGTTATGCTTACCACTACGAATTACACCAGTATCAGGTATGACTGGGTACTCATCACCATCATATATTAGGCCTGAATGGGGTGTAACCAACACCGAGTACACCCATATCATGTCCTTAGGGGTTCTTAAACCACTTAATAGTCAACCCAGGCCTTATGGGGGACTAATAACACTGTCTATACATACATTCCGTAACCAATGGAGTACTTACAACTGCACAATACAACAGCCAACAAAGACCATATTGGGTATTCATCACCCTTAATTATAGCCATAGTAGGCCCTAAAGTATACTCACATCACCTGAGTAAAGCCATATACATGTAAGTCTCTATATGGTACTCACGATTACGGAGCACAGCTGTACAAGGCCATATGTGTTACTCACTAGAAAACTACAGTCATATAAGACTCAAGAGGGTACTCATCCCAAATAATTACAGATTTCATACCCCATATGGGTGTTCATAACTAATGATTTACAGTCTCACCAAGTTGTATTGGGTACAAAGGAGTCACAACAACATAATACAGAGATCCGAGGCCCAATCACCACCACCAATTACAGTTTATATTTTTCACTAAGTGGTACACATAACCATTGAGTACGGTCCCACCTGACTGTGGTACTTACCACCAGCGGTAACAATCATACTATGTCCTAAGGGGTACTTGGACCAACAGAATACTGCCATACCAGGTGCAATATAGCCATCATTGGGTAATTCCCCACCACCAATTATGGTCATACTAATCCCTACGGGGTAGTTGCTAACACTAAATATAGCCATACCAGATCCTATGAGGTACTTACCACTACCAGCCTTCTTAGTCCCTATGCCCTACTCACAACTACTGGTTACAGCCATACTATGCCTGAGAGATACTCATAGTCACAGCGGAAAGCCATTCAATGTCCTATTTGGTACTTAACACTGCCTAGTACAGCCGTCCCAGGCCAGCTTATGTACTCACCTCCACAAGTTCAACTATCTCATGCCCGATTGGGTACCCACCTATACAGAGAACAGCCATCACAGGTCCTATTGACTATCCTATACAACTGAGAACAACCAGCGCAGGCCCCATTTGGTACTAACCATCTCTGATTACAGTAATCCCAGGCCTGTTGGGTACTCACCACCTCTGAGTACAGACATCCCGGGCTGTATTGGATGCCCATCACCACAGATAACAGCCATCACAGGTTCCATTTGGTACCCACAACCTCAGAGTAGAGTCATCTCAGGCCCTATTGGGAACCCACCAAATCTGAGTACAGTCATCAAAGCCATTTTGGGTACTCAACATCACAGATTAAGCCATCCAAGGCCTCATTGGGAACCCACCAACACAGATTTCAGCCCTCCTAGGCCATATTGGGAGCTCAACAACACAGATTTCAGCCCTCATAGGCCATATTGGGAACTCAACAACACAGATTTCAGTCATCCTATGCCATATTGGAAACCCACCCTCACAGATTTCAGTCCTCCTAGGCCCATTGGGAACCCAACAACACAGAGTTTAACCCTCCTATGTCATATTGGGAACCCAACAACACAGATTTCAGCCATCCTATGCCATATTGGGAACCAACCAACACAGATTTCAGCCATCCTAGGCCATATTGGGAACCAACCAACACATATTTCAGCCCTCCTTGGCCATATTGGGAACCCACCAACACAGAATGCAGCCCACTAGGCCATATTGGGAACCCACCAACATCTTTTCCACCCCCCTAGGCCATATTGGGAACCCACCAATACAGATTTCAGCCATCCTATGCCATATTGGGAACCTACCAATACAGATTACAGTCATCCTAGGCCATATTGGGAACCCACCAACACAGAATGCAGCCCCCTTGGCCATATTGGGAACCTACCAACACCTTCTTCAGCCCCCTAGGCCATATTGGGAACCCACCAATACTGATTTCAGCCATCCTATGCCATATTGGGAACCTACCAATACAGATTTCAGCCATCCTAGGCCATATTGGAAATCCACCAACACAGATTTTAGCCATACTATGCCAATTTAGGAACCCACCAATACAGATTTCAGCCATCCTAGGCCATATTGTGTAACTACCCCACTTATTAAAGCCATACAATGTCATATGATGCAGCAATTCCTGACTACATGTCGTATGTAACACACGCAATACTGGCTTTAGACATATATGGAAATATAAGCAAAGGCTTTAAACAATGAACAGTAACACAGTTTACACTATTTTACCTTAAATGATCGTGACCTCTCACTGGTCAGTATTGTACAACAATTCAGGTAGTATAAGATATAAGATAAGTATGCACCTATCAATCTTTTCCTCCAGACAGACCAAGAGGAATTGGACAATTTTACTTTCGGGGTCTAAGTCCTGGTGCACCCTAGAGAATGATTCAAACTTATTTTCAAATATACACTTTGGTTTTTAATGTGTATGTAGTGTGATTAAATAACTGACATACGATTGCATACATGTATATAGAAAATGTTTAAAAGTCATGTGTGTGCATAGTGTTCTCATAAAGATATTAAATCGAGGGGCAATCTGTGTTCTAGTTTCATAGTTTGAGTATTAAATTTGTGTGTGTGTATTAAGTTGAATACATATTGTATAAAGCAAACAAAAATACTTGTACGTTTGGGATTTTACAAAGATAAGTCAACATTGTGTTAAAATTACAGCATACATGTGTATATGATATTGTAAAGTTTGTAAGTAAGGTAACGTAAATTGAAACATAAATTGTTTTTTTAAATACATGTGTTGAAAGTTTAAATGCAAACTGCGATGAAAGATATTTTGATTTGAAAATCAATTATTTTTAGTGGTAAAGTTCATCTAAAGTAACAGAATACAAGGCTAGTAAATTGTAATTTTATTTGATATTTGAATACATGTATGTTATAGTTTACATGTTGTTTAGTTAAATATACAGTTTGAACTGCAAACCTATAATAAGTTTTGAGTAGGATTAAATTGTTATTTTTTTATTTTTGTAATTGTTTTAAGTACGTTTTTAAGACACTGAAGACATGCACTTTAATTTGTATGTTCGGTAACGTAAAGTGCATTGTAGTATTGCCATAACATATCTTACAAGTAAGAGACTTGTTAATATATATGATATAAACCGTTATAAATATATAAAGTGGTATTATATGTAATTGAAAAGTGAATGATACAATTTGAACACTTGAAATTATTGAAGGAATGAAAAACGCACATGTTTTGGAGAATGGGTGACATTTTAAGAATCGCTACCAGACATCTATCTCTTAACCTATACTGGCAATCTATACATCATTTTTTAGGTTAAATGTTGAACTTTGTAATGGTAACTTCATCATTTGATTACCAGGGCTGGTATTCACAAAGCTTCTTAGATATTTTCGTAAGATTTTCTTATCTGATAAGAAATTATTTTAGCTTAGAATAAAATTTATTTTTGTCTTAAGTTGTATTCAAGAAGCATCTTAGAAATATCTTAGCTAAAATATTATCCTAAATCTAAGAAATATTTTAAAGTGGTTGCTATGCAAAACGGGATTTTCTCGCTCTAAAAAAAGGAACGGAAATGAGGACTCATTCCAAGGGAGGGATTAGTCCTCGATCATTTTCGAACCGCTTTTATTATCATTTGAAATCATGCATGTAGATAAAAAAAATAGTTGGGTTTCATGAATATTAATTTGTGTAATGTAAAACCGGGTGTCTATTATAAATAATAATTTCTAAATTATATTCACGTACAGTACATTCTGTTTGTATTACGTGTTTGAAGAGTTGTGTGTATAAAATACATGCAGTTTGTTTTTACTGAAGTCATGCGTGGATCCGGAGGTTTCCGAACCCCCGTGGAATTTTGGCAAAACATGTTGTTATCTTGTGTATCTTGTATATATCTTGTCAGGGTGCTTAGAGTGTTATTACGACACAGCTCTAAGAAAAATAATAGCTGATAGACCCACCGAGAAAAATGTTAGTCGAATATCTTACAAAGTTACTTATGCACCAGTCAATATTATGCCCGCCCCGGGGGAATTAGACAAACGAATCTTCCCGACAGTCGGAAATTCGATAACCTTATCGACTCAGAGTCCCGTGAAACAAACTTTGGTCCGGGAATGTTGACATCACGAAAGGCGACATCGATAGGCCTACTTTTATACCTTTTTTTAATAAAGTACCTGGATGAAAAACTATGCTCCACAGTGGGGATTTAGACAGTGAGCATTGTCTCCAGGGTGGGGATTTATACATAAAAAAATCGAAAATGTCTAATTCCCCCTGGGTCGCCCACCGCCTCACATCAGAGAGACGAATAATGAATCACTGTAACAGTAACAACAGTTCTGATTTCTTATATAATGTACAAATGCTATATGCAGTTGTATTGTAGATGTCAGCGAGTAATAGTTGTAAGTTTTTACATACATCCTATGTGGGATCTCTTCTTAAATGTCACTGTTAATGTAAGGAACAAGTGTCTAGAAGGAAGAGGTTAAAGCCGTTTTGCGAGTATTTTAAGGTGAGACAGTCATAACTCTCTACAAAAGTTTAACTCCCTTTCACAATTGTCGTAGGAATTTCTTCATCTCCCGACGCTTCCGAATCTACATCGAGATTCATCGGCATATGTCTTGAAATTGTAATTTTGTGGTGCGGTCACAATAGTCGTACATCGGAAGCACGACGGCTCTGCGTTGACACACAGCATCCCTACGATGAACAGTTGTCGAACGCCATATTTTTACGAGTGTCGTGGAAACGTCGTATGTGCGTCGTGCGATTGTCGTACGATAATGAATGTCCGCAAAAATGCCGTTCGTATGACATGCGACAATCGCACGACCATCGCACGTCCATCGTTCGTCCATCATATGTCCATCGCACGTTCCGTTTCCTGGTTCAATACTGTAAACGTTATCATAAACTTCATCTAGTGCATTGTGAAAACTTATGAAAACTGAATATAATCGACTTTCTGCCAGAAAAAAACAGGTAAGAATATAAGCAATGTATCTACAAAACCGATGATGCCATCAACAATGTCATCAAAATTTCTATTTTAGCCTTGTATGGCACTTGTATTAAATTGTGGCAACTCATTTGACCATGTATGTCTATCAATCACATTATATATCACAGAAGCATTATTATGTGACCATTGTAATACAGAATTATAAGATACTAATAAATATTCACAACGATATTACAAATCATAAATAATAATAATAATAATTTTATTTTCCGATGATATACCCATTAAGCATAGGGCTATGCACCTATATACATGTGTACACATATTATTGATATATTTATCATGTGAACAATGAAATAAGGACTGTGAACTATTAAGTGCGAACTGTGGAGCGTGGAGTGTGAAATGTGGAGTATGAACTGTGTAGTGTGAACTGTGGAGTGCGAACTATGGAGTGTGAACTGTGGAGTATGAACTGTGGAGTGTGAACTTGGATTATGAACTTTGGAGTATGAAATATGAAGGGTGAACTATGTACGGGTGTTTACATTTAACATGTGAACCATAAAGCAATATTAGACATGCAGTTCGAAGTGTGAAGCATGAAGCATGAACTATGAAGTCACCACCGGGCCTTCGAACAATAACACAGCCAAAGTGTGCGGAACCCGTCCGGAGCTTTTAGGTTCGTAAAGCACTTGCAAGACACTCCTATGATAGCCATATGGTGGTCACACAGTGTCCATGTGAGTACTTTTCGATAAGGCATGCGAGCATCGACAAGCCTATTAGTGTTCAAATCCGTACGGATATCATACTTAGCTCGTTTGATGTCGGTACGAGACCCGTACGAGATGTTCCCGACTTCGAAATCCGCGCGAATACGTGTACAACTCGGGAGTTCGGTGAAACATTTTCACTGATATACGAATTAAGAAAACTGTAAGATGATTGGTAGTCTACCATATCCACATTGGCTTATGGACGTCGTAGGCTTACTAGTTTGCAAAGGTCAGCTCGTGTATATCTCGTAGCATAAATGTGACCAAGGTATAAGTGTTTGCTGACAAAATTGACATGTTTGATAATATAATTCAACAAAAGATATTGCGTTTTAAAATGCGTAATAAAACATTAGTGTTATAGATCTACTATAGGCCTACTTTGTGTTAGCCAGCTATTATTGTAGCGTGATTATTGATATATACTTATTTACACTTTGTAAATTACATATAATGCACGATGAATTTAGCAACATATCTATTTCTGATTAACTGTGTGTTATAAATGCAAAATGCGGATATTTGAGACTATACATGATTAAACATGTATGCATCAATAATCCCAAATTCCGAAAACCTGTGTCCGGAGTTTCCACCTAACCTTCTACTTTCGCTTTTGGCGAATGCGACACCGGGTTATTTCCCTTGAACTGGGCGTTTGCATGACGTTTTGATAAATTGCTAAGTTTTTTGTCTAAAAGAATGATTTAATACGTATATTAGGGCGGTTCTTCATTGTTACCCATTGCTTGATGATTTCCAAGCTTTAAAACCAGTTTTAAACACATAATAAAAAACTCCTATTTTCATCTTAGAAATTTCTTTAATAGTAAGATACCTATGTACGTATCTTAAATATAGGCACATTTCTTAGTCGAAAATGGATATTTATGACAAAAATTGGCTATTTAAGAAGATCTTAAGTTTAAGATATGTTGTGAATAGCGACTTAGAAATAAATTAAACTTAAGACAAATTTTATCATAACTAAGCAATTTATAGGATATTTAAGATACATTTTTATCTAAGAAGCTTTGTGAATACCAGCCCAGGTCATCTAAATTTGCAATAAAAACTTTATGCCAAAAACCTTTTGTTTTTTTAGGGTAACGTATGTTTTCCCATATTTATCTTCTTTAACATTGCATTTTGGCATTGAAATTCAATCCGTTTGCAGCTACTAGTTTACACTCTTGAATAACATATGCAAACTTGGAATTATTAAATAGCATAATGGCGTAATTTATCTTTAAAAATTACAATTTTTATTTTATATTTTGGGGGTAACGTATTTTAAAGCGTGGTAACGGAGAAAAGCCCCACCCGCCAGTTGCAAACTTTATGCTACAATGTTCGCCACACCTTGGAGTTTCAAAAAAATATGGTCCACAAAATTCACCCTGGGGGGGAGCAAAACCCCCTCTGGCTCACGGTCTATTTAAGTATAGTGCGCCTTCGCTGTCTGATTTAGTATCATTTCCTACTTACCTTACCTCGAGAAATCGATTGTCATGTATTCTCATATTTACCTGTCACATACGATGGTCCTTGGAGGTTTACTACATTGTTCACACCAAGTACTAAGTCACATGCAAGGAATGATATAGATCCCCAAGCTGCCGCATAATAAAATCTGTGACGTTTACTTAATATATCCATTGGACTGAAAATAAATACAGTACAGCTACAAGCACATGTGGTAACGGTATTTACTATCGTATAGCAGATAACAGTTGGATTGAATGAATGATTACTAAGTTTTATAGCGCAATTTTCATGTGGCACACTTTCAAATGCTTTTAACATAGTGTTGCCGCCACAAGGATACAGTTGCATACACTACCAATGTAGATACAACATGATCGGACCGGAGGGACAGGCTGGGAGAAAGCCCCGAAGGGCGAGAGAGAGAGAGACATTAGATACAGGCGTGTCCGGCGCTGCATTTGTTTTTCTTAAATACCGAACATAGCCTTTATTTCACAGTCAGCTTTCTGCTGAAATATGGCAGGCATATTATGTGTGCCTCTACTTGGATTTGAACCCGGGTCGCCAGATTAGACGGCAAGCGCGCTAACCATTGAGCTAAGGAGACCAGAAGTGCGCTTATCTCATATTTCGAATAGACCGAATTTCCGTTGAGGGTCAGTTATATTTGTCAGAGAAACTGGCTATGATCAAGCCACACATGGTAGAAAAATGTTGTCAGCGGCTTGCGCTAAACCAAACAGTTCTTGAATAAAGTGTTATGTAACTTAAAAAATACCAAATTATGTAGTGCATAGTATGGTAATAAACACGACAACATACAATGTACCATAATGGTATATTCAAACTACAGACACACAATTACCAGACATTGCATACATGGCGACAAACAATGAACATGGCAGAGCTACCGGAATGTTGTTTGCTGGTATTCCTAGAGACTAATGACTGGTGATCGTGTTCATAAACCAAACAACTAATATAGGAGTAAACAACGATTTGTTGAAGTTCACTGATGCGTAAACACCCGATCTGAAGGAACACATTGAGCAAACGCCTAGTCTTAGCCAATCAGAATGCAGGGATTTGCTGACTTTGGAATTATTGATGTGTAAACGTCAAGTCTTAGCCAATCCGGATGCAGGGATTTGTCGACTTTGGAATATCTAAAAACTGATGTTGCTATTGTGAAAACAGTTCTCCGTACGTTTGATAAGAGAAATAAAACGATTGAAAATTTTACTAGGATGGGAAAGCTATTAGTAGCTCATATTGTTCCAATGTTAATCCGTAATGGTCCCAAAATATCAACTTCAACTTCAACTTCAAATTTATTGGCAAATCGACATTTACACAATGCCTTTGGCCATTAACAAAACATATATACAGTACAGATGGCCACATATATAAATAAAACTAAACACATTGCATGCATAATAACAATCATATACATATACAATCAAATCAAACATACACATTTAAATATGCACTATTCAAGAAGCAGGTAAAATATTAAGCTTTTCTTGCCTTAAAAATAAAGAATCATGTATAAATTTCGCAATATTTCTTATTGTGCTATTTTTCTTACTGGATAATAATCTACCAAATTTTTGTAATGATGGAAATGATACATTTATACAATATTTGTTTCTTAAGTCATGATAAAATGGACAGCATGAGATAAAATGATATTCAGATTCAATAACATTCTGGTTACAACATTTGCAAAGTCTATCAATTCTATTAACATTTGTACTTCTACCTTTTTCGATTTCTAATGAATGTGAGCTAAGTCTTAATCTTGAAAAATCTTTACGAACTTTATCATTTTGAATAATATCCAAGTATTTTTCATATTTGAATTCCTGTTTAAACAATTTGTAGTAATATAATTTTGGTTGGTTTGCAATAGTTGCATTCCAATCTTGAATGTATTGGTCTTTAAGACGTTGTTTAATTAAAGGCATATAATTAGTTTCCGCATTAAATGTTTCCCAAATATAACCAAAACCTAGTTTATCTAATGATAATTTTACTTCATAAGCCCATGTATTATTTGGAACGTTGTCTATGTATTGTAACTGGTCAATAAAAAAAGAGTGTATAGGGCTTTGAGTATATTTCATTACTTTAGTCCAGTATTTGAGTGCTCTTTCCTTACATAATATAGATAGTGGATATCTTCCTAATTCCCCTAGTACAGCTACATTTGATGTTTGAGATTTCACTCCTAGCAAGTGTTTACAAAACTTAAGGTGTAGTCGGTCAATGTCTTTGTAGTTATATAGACCCCAAATTTCACAACCGTATAAAATAATTGGAACTATAAGTGAGTCGAATAAACCTAATTTTGTTTTAACATCTAGATTAATCCTACTGAAAGTAGATAGCAGGGTATAATAAGCCTTTAATGCTTGTTCGTATAATGTTTGCACCGCATGTTTAAGACTCCCAGTATAATGAAATTTGATACCTAGATAAGTAAAACAATCAACAATATCAATAGCTTCACCATTTACGGTCCATAGAAAATTTCGTCTCGTTTTTCGTTTTTCGAATACGCATATTTTTGTTTTGTTTACATTTATTTTTAACCCCCATTTACTGGAATATTCATGTACATTGTCTAATAAACTTTGGAGGCTATTAGGGTCCGTAGTGAATAGAGCAATATCATCAGCAAATAATAACATGTATAACGATAAAAGTTCAATGTCTTTATTGGTAAGATTATTAAAATTTATGGACTCATTTATATCATTAATGAATAGAATAAATAAAAGAGGGCTTAGTGGTTCCCCCTGTTTTACACCGAGCGTAATATCAAACAGTTCAGAAGTACACATATTTTTACAATCACGTATACACGATTTAACATTCATATATATTGCTTTTACCATATCTATCATTTTACAACTTATACCAGATTTTACCAGTTTTATCCATAGAGCTTCATGATTTACTGTATCAAACGCTTTTTCATAATCTACGAATGCGCAATATAATTTTGATTTGTTATAAAGGACTTTTTGAATAATAGTATGCAGGATAAAAATACAGTCTGTGGTGCTGTGGTTATCCCTAAAACCAAATTGCGTATCATTAAAGACATTTTCATTTTCACACCAAGCATTTATCCTATTGCGGAGGGTAAGCGAAAATATTTTAGCCATAATATTGACAAGAGTGATTCCACGATAATTTGAAGGGTCGGCTCGATCGCCTTTTTTATATATAGGAACAATGATACCTTTAGACCAAGATTCGGGGTATTCTCCTTTATCATAAATGTAATTAAATATTCTTACCAGATAAGGTGCAATAAAATCTTTGCTATCTATGAAAAAATCCGCCACATTCTTTGTAATGTTAGCGCTTTTATGTCTGTTCAACATAGAAATGGTTTTACAAAGTTCCTCGACCGAGAATGGACAATCTAACATATCAACATTTACATAATCCTCTCTATTTACATAATCCTCATCACTGAAAGTACTGTGGTGAGGAGAATTAGACATATTTTTAAAATGTTCAACAAAGTCAGTAACATCGACTGGGTTAGTATTACCGTCATTTGAATTTTTGTATCGTTTAATGTGTTTCCAAAATTTTCTTGGATTATTTTTACTCAGACTAGATAATATATGTTTTTCTTTTTGATAATACGCATACTTAGCAGATCGCTTCGCTTTGCAGTATTCATTACGGGCATTCAAAAATAATAATTTATTTTCGTCATTTGCATTTGTACTAAGTAGACGCTTGCATCTATAAAATTCACTCTTATAACGTTTACAATTGTTATTAAACCATTCAGATTGTTTTCTCTTTGTTTTAGGATTAGACGTACTAGTTGTCCTACCATGTAAACAAAACGAGATGTCATATATTACATCTGTCATGTCATTTATACATGTATTTACATCAATATTTTCAGTCACTAAGTCATTGACTATTTTGTCGAATATGTGTCTTTTGTTGTTTAATTTTTCATTTAGAATATTTTTATCACAGTTTTCCCATACAATTTTATCATATGAAGTACTTTCAACATTATCAGTTTTCATATTTTCTAACTTCAATGCACATGAAATAGGACAGTGATCAGAATATTCGGTTAAATCGTGAACAAGCATGTTTTCTATTAATGAATGAATATTGCTATTACAAATAACATAGTCTACAACACTTGCAGATAAACTATTGCGTAACATGTTATAACAAGTATATCGCCCCAATTCCTTTCGACCATTCATAATAAAAATACTAGATTGCTTACACAGTGATAACAATTTGTTACCAAAAGTATTCGAAGTCTCATCAAAAGAAGACCTTACAGGTAGCCCTGTTGGTATATTATTATCTTCAGGCAGGTCGACATAACGGTGAATGTTAATGTTTTCGACCGTATCTGATTTTTGACCAACACGTGCATTGAAGTCCCCGCATAATAATATATCACCCATTTGGCTATAAGCTCTAACATTTTCTTCTAATGTTTCAAAAAAGTCATACTCGAATAGTAGAGACTCTCGCTTCTTATAAACACCAGAGTCCTCTGGTGGAATATAGCAACAACATAGTAAAATATCATTCAATGTACCAAAATATAT
Source organism: Spisula solida (assembly GCA_947247005.1). NCBI lineage: Eukaryota > Metazoa > Mollusca > Bivalvia > Venerida > Mactridae > Spisula > Spisula solida. The sequence goes on from OX365956.1 coordinate 41,639,735, forward strand.
CTTACTGAGTTTAATCCATACTATACCTTTTTCGTCTGAATCTATAAGATCAATATAACCTTTAAACTTACTTTTGTAATAAATAATTACACCTCCACTATGTCTTTTAGCTTTTTTGTTACATTTTGGTCTTGGACAAGAAAAGCAGTCATAGTTTTCAATCAACACATTTTTTGTTTTATGGTTCCATGTTTCAGTGAACAATAATATATCATATTTATTTACAAAATTGAGAAAATCACTATCATCTAGTTTACTGCACAGCCCTTGGACATTCCAAGTTAAAAAATTGAGCTGCTTCTCACAGTTGTACTAAGCGTCCTCCATAGTGACCTGCACGCGTTCGTTTGCCGTAGCTGCTGTATTCGGATCAGTTGGCGCTGTGGTCGAGTTTCCGGCTTGATTGGTAACGTGATGTGAGTATGAATGGTTCCATGGTTGTTGATTTCGGTTTCTTGGCGGTAGTTCCGGTACCGGGCCAGGCGGAGGGTGTTCAGCTGTAAATCTTTGATTATTTATATAGAGAGTGTCGTACGAAAGCACTGCACGTTTGTTTTCATTTTTGGCCTGCACGAGGTATGGAATGAGTTTTTTGCGTCGCTCTTGTATGGCTTTAGGGAATTGATCACTTATTCGGAATGATAGGTTTTGTCCATGTGTGTCTTGATTATCACGTACTATGCGTTTGATCTCCATCTTATCCCCATAATAGTTAAATTTTGCAACTATGGGTCTGATTTTACCCCATTCGAACTGTCCTGTGCGGTGAACCCTATCCAGCTTAAATCTGGTAGCTGCGTCAGCAATCTGAAGTTCGTTGGTACAGAGATCGACGACCTTCTTCTTGCAATCTTCAGACCTTCTCGCTTCACTGGTCGGTTCCTCGGGTATATTAAAGAATAGCAAATTGTCCCGCATAAGACGTGATTGACTATCTATGACGTCATTACGGATGGCTTCATTGTCTCGCTTTAACTGATCGACATCGTTCAAAAGTTTTTCATTTCGTGATTTTTCCATATTTAGCATCATCTCAAACTGATCGTGGCTTTTCCTCAGATCGTCACAAACTTGACTATCATAAGCCCTGCTGGCTTCGAGCTCCGTCACCTTTACATCGACGCCTTTGACAGTAGTTTCGAGGGAAGATACTCGGTTTGAAATATTAGTAATGCTGTTTTCGATTTTATCAAGTTTGCTCAGTTTGGATTCAATAACCGACAATTTATCGATTATAAACTTGAGTGAATCATTGTATTGTTGCGTATTGCACGGAGGTGATTGTTGTGCGGGAGTTGGTGGCGATCCAGCCGTTGAATATTGCGGTCCAGTAACATATTGTAAGTGTGGCGGCATATATTGTCCAGGATATGGCGTGGGAGGCAATTGTCCCACAAAACCCGCAGACGGAGGAGTATTCATGACGCTGATATGGTCTGCTACACTATCGTTTAAACGTTTTACTGGCTGACTAGAAGTAGACCCCGGTGATGCCTCTTCTTTGGGACGTTTCTTAGATTTTCCCATATGTGAAACAGCTTTTGTTATTTTAGGACACAGTCGATCATGTATCGTTCAGTTTACAGTTAATATGTATGTCAGTTATAATCTGTGTACTTAGCTATGCATACCATACATAGTCATTCAGTTATACAGTCATTTACCGTTACTTATCACAGTTTTCGAACAATGGGTTCGACCTTGACACTATATCACCAAATATTTGACATTTTTATATAGTTTTTGAATAACAAAGGAATCTCTAAAAAACGTTTATTACTCTATGATTCCACTAATTTTCAAATTGTTCTTTCAAAGTTCTGGTAAAGTACACTTATCTGAATTACTCTGTCCAAAATCCACATTATTTCCAACCGAATAAGGCACTTTATAGCTCAAGAAACAGAGAGCGTAAATTTCATGACCATCAGTACATAAGTCACGTGATAATGTCTAGGTGACCGGCTATAAATGCTTGGTAGCTAGGGTAATCTATGTAATTTTGTTGACATCGCAGCAAATACGAAAGTATGCATCATACTTACAAGACGGTACCTGGTCGGCCTTGCAAATAATCGAGAAACGTGTTCTTTCTGGGTAATGTACAACCAAGGGTTGCTATCATCAGGACCTTCAAATATAATACATGAGATAGGTGCGGTCTATGTTGGTGATAAAGGCGTGTTGGTAGACATATCTTATTTAATTTATTAAACTTAAATCCTTATTTTGTAAATTGTCTTACTAATTCTTGCACAAGTGCCCGAATTTTGAGAACCTTTATTGGAAGGGGTTTGTCAAGGGCGTTTCAACATAGACAAAGTCCAAAAGCAATATAGGAGCTAGTGCAAAATGTATCACAAAGTTTCTTTCTCTAGTGCATAGCTCTTTCAACAGCTACGTGATAACATATTTTCATAGAATATAGCTAAAGCGAATCGAGCACAAAAAATCACATTTTGTACCTTTATCACCAAGAACAAAATGCAAATTACGAGACTATATAATTTTAAGCCGAAAATTATAAAAATAGTCTGGATTATTGGAGACAAACTATAGGTTTGACCCCCATGACCTGGCATTGGGGGTCTGAATCTTTATTTCGAAAAGCTCTTTGAAATAAATTGCACATGGTGGAACATTCGGAATACTTCTGTTCAGCAATGATAAAACCCGTACATACCATCACAAAGTACTTCAGTTATTATACATAAACAAACACTCACGGAAGGTATCATCAGATAGTAATGGAAACTTGATGTAGGGATCTCTGTTTGACATTCTCTGAAAGTAAAAAATAGTAAGACAAGTAATTAAAATACGCATTGAGTTCAAAGTTGTTTCCCTTTGCCCAATTGGAAGTGCACCAAATTCCTACCGACATAAAAAGTGTGGAGTACGGTAATAGATGTCCCCGCCCTATGTCTATTATACTGACATTTTTGTGTGTATGTACACAATGATATACAAGGTTATGTTATATAGAGGATCTTGCATGAGTGCGCATTACATACGAGTTTTATTAAACGAGTGAACAAAATGATATGACACGAGGCTTTGCCGAGTGTCATATTGTTTTTGTCGACGAGTTTAATAAAACTCGTATGTAATGAGCACGAATTTAAGATTCTATTTATCACATAACCTTACAAAATGTACACTATTGTTCAAAAGGATAATGTACGCTGCATATGTTTCAACCAAAATTCAGTGGTACAATTAGCGCGACGTCATGGCGACGTTGATATCATCCTGACGTCATTGACGGGTCAATGCATGGATTGGCTAACGTCACGTCAAGCTAATTTAAATATTTATTGCACAGTCTGGGAGTGCCGAACGATATTTACGGCACGGCATTACGGCTCTCCTGGACCGCTGGTTATGTGATATACACTATATGGCATACCTACATCAAGGCATAATACCCATGTATACTGCATGTATGTATTATATGTTTTACTGTCTATTGAATATATGAAATTAACTGGCAATGCAAGGTTAAAAGTACAGCCAGTTGAACGGACGCTTGTTAACAAGTACAATCGGTTGAACAGGTGCATACCTGAAAAAACTTGTTCTAGATATTTCTTTCTTATGTCGAGGACTTGAGCGTAGTCAATAATACATAGTAGCTTTATCAGCCTAACCCAGTTTTCAATTCGGACAAAGAAATGTTAACACTTCTTATAACAAGAAAGTAAACATGACAATCGTGATAACGAATTGTAAAATGATAATAAACTTATTCAGTGATAATATTTGCAGTAGTAGTGTGACTCAGTTTTCTGAAAATCTAAAGAAAATTTACTAATACATGTGTAATAGTGGGTATGCCAACACAAAGCACGACATAGGCATAACCATTTTTATAGAGACTATTATGCATTTTACCAAAACTACACTGATTTCTGCATACCAGAAAACAGCACGTTCTGTACTGTTAAGGCGAGCAGCGGTACTGTTAAATGTAAAGTGTGTAATTAAATTACCGTATAGCGGGTTATTTCTGCGGGTAGAAAATTTTGCGATTTAGGCCTAAAATGGGTAGGTTTTATTTCTGCGGATTTTATTTCTGCGACCTACCAGAAAATCGGGAATTAATTTCTGCGGATTTCAGAAACCGGGTATTGCTATATCGTTAATACAATTATACACAAACTACAGTGTTGCAAATTGAACCAGTTGTCAAACTTACATCAACGTGTATTGAGGGTCAATACCGATATAACACATACCATTCATTAATTGTTAAACAAACAAGCAAACAAAGACAGTCGATCACTATACGTGTGAAAAATACGACAGTAACAAAACACTAGAAATATATAGATTAAATGTATATTACCAGTATATTGAAGCAAAATATGGAAGTTAAATTTTGCGAACAAAATTTTTACGGATGTTTAATTTTGCGGAATTTAATTTTACGGGACAGCCTCAAACCGCAAAAAACGCAGAAATAAAAACCCGCAGAAATTACCCGCTATACGGTATCTGAATAAAATGTTTTATCATGCCTACCTGTATCTTTCTAGTCTTTTAATATTGTGGAACACTGTCATTTCCGATACTAGTGCTAAACCTTTGGAAATAAGTATATCTAGTCAGCACATGTTTGGCCAATTTAATGTGTCCGGAAAATTGGCTTATTATATTTCAATGGTTACAAAAGAAAATGACAATATAAACACAATATAAAAACTTGGCGCTCGTTTCAGGTGTAGTTTGAAAGAAAATATCCTTTTTAATTGTCATCCTTATCTGTAAACAAAGGCTAGTGTTATCCCCGATGCACTGTAAGTATGCTATAGATTATAGTACTTAGTAATTAATTAAATATTTACTTACGGTATTGTCTCATTAGGTCCTCGAGAATACAGGAGTTCCAGAATTGAAAGAAAAGACATCTTTAAAGTTACTCCACTGTAGGGAATATACTCCTCTTTTATCTCACCGCCACACAATGACAACTAGGCTCGTGGAGGTCCACCGTGTATGTTATATATGGCAAGAAAGTAAATGCGGAGCTAGATAATGTCATGGTTTGTTTTTATACAAAGGGAAAAAAGATAAACACATATCAGTTTAAAAGGGTTTGATAACAACCCATAGCTCTTATTATTTACCCGGGGATTTCGGCAGTCGCGAAGGAACGGGGAATCCCCATTAACGATAACACAATGACATGCCAAAACACGCGATTGTTATCAGTGTAGATTGAGTATGTTATTCAAGTGAATATGCACCTGAAGTTATCTCCACTATATATTGTCTATATTAATAAACACGATTACTGCACATGTATAGTCCGTGCAGGATAATGTGGCAGTCACGTGACACAAAGTTTTCTGCTTTGGACAATGTCAATTGATTGAATTAGGTAAACCATGGTTAAGGTTTGTGATTATAAATCATTTTAACCATCGACCAATTAAAACATACTTCATAGCCTAGTGGTTAAGTGCGTAGATACTTCCTAACGATATCGATATTTTTGGCCGCGAGTTCGAAACCTTGTCCAGTTGTATGTACGTATTTTTTTATTTCTTTTTCTCATCTATATAAATTTAAAAGCTAAGAGCTAAGAAAAATGGCATAAATAATCAATTCTACCCAATAGTGATACAAACCTGTAATTAAAGCTATTAAGGCTATTATTAAAGAGTGTATAGCCTAAATATACATGTGACACAATCAACGTGCATGTATTATAATTAAAGCACACTAATTTCGATTGCTAGTATTGTAACTACTAACACGAAGCATCAGATACATTATCTGAGTGTGACTGGAACTCAGACCATGATACAGCAGATGAAGTGATGTAAAATTATTTTGTATTGTAATGATTATTGTGTTCTTGTCATAAAAGTTGAATTGAATTAAAAATAATTTTATCATGACCATAATAAAACAAAGAAAAATATATAATTAACAATTATAAATTCTCTCAAAAAGAAAATGAAAATAACATTACAATTATTGTGATGAATTAAAAAAAACTAAAGACTTCTTTGATGGGTTGAACTTGAATCGCTCAGTTACAATTCCTTTACCATCTGAGCTATTACAGCATACATAATTACTTGCAATTATTTAGTGCTTACATTATATTGCAATTAGTCAAGCATGATGATAAGGCCAAGCAATTTAACTGTCTGGATAACTGTCTATGTCAAATGTTAAATTTCGTCATTGAATGGCTGGTATAGGATTAGCTTTACAAGGCAGTCATACTGGTCTGAAAGTTGGACATACACTGGTCCATATTTAGTCTGTATTTCAACAGTTACTGCTGACATAGTTTTTAATGAAACGCACAAACAACAAACAATTACATTCTTTTAAAGTTATCTATAGTCGATATCATGTAGAGATAATCTTTATTAAAGTCTCATCAATGTACATTCTTACAATATTTACATTACATATTTGAACAATTATAAAAGTACTTTGCCGCTCCACACTGGAGCTATAAGAGACTAGATAATTCATATATACCTATCAATAAAAACAGAACTATATTCTTGCAAGGGAACATAGTCGCGCAAAACGTAGTCTGCATAACCATAAAACAGAATTAAACAAATAAAAATTTACATTAATATGTATAAAAATCAATTGCATTACCCTTTAAGATTGCATGTTATTTACAAGTTAAAAATTGTCTTCTTTGCAGTATTAAAAAGCAGGTTTTGGCACAAATTCTTACTAAATCACAATTGGAAAATAAACATGAAAATTTCTCAGCATCAGACATAACGTTAAAAAGGGGTACACAGTTATTGGCTTTATCAAGAAGAGATGCTCTTAAATCATTATATACATGACAGTGTAATATCACATGGTACTCATTTTCCACATTACTACAAATCGGACATGTACGTTCCTCCTCGGTTAAATTTTCGAACCTACCAGTTTCTATACGAATTGGGGCAACCCCGCAGCGAAATTTACTCAATGCAGACCTGTGTTTTACCTGTCGTGAAATAGACTGGATTGCCACATTATCTAGCACGAACTACATGTATATACTGTTGATTCAAAAGTTATCTGTCACAACCGCGTAAACAAACATTCAATACGATCGATTATTACAGGTGTGTCAGGATTAAGTCCTAACATCATTAGTACATTTAATTGATCAAAACTTTAACTGCCCTATAGCCGAGTGGTTAACAGCTATGGTTTTGTGAGTCTTTTTTTGAAAATGTATACAATTTACTGCGAGTTCAAATCCCAACAATGCCTAGATTTGTTTTAACTTCTCTTAAACTACGTATATTAATGCTTTTGCTCAATCCGGCTATTACATCACAGGCCTAAGAAATTATATCACAAGGTACAGAGTTTTGAAATTCCCCATCTTCCCGTCATTTCTGTACAGTATATAATACTAATAGACAGGTTGGCAACGCTTTTTTCCGGCCCCTACAGGAATCCACTATTTGACGCACCATAGGGCCGGGAAACGGTTGCAATCTGGTCTAATATGTTTTACTACATGAAACAATCAATTTATCTACCATTTAACTTGTTATAAGTTATATTTCGGGTATTTTATTTTTAGATCGATGGTTCTGATTCCATGACTGTCCGCCATTTGTTGATAAAATAATTTCCACTAAAATACGCATGGAACGAATGGGATGCGGCTATTTCGTAACCAGGCTGAATCGTAACCGTCCATTTCGGCTATTTCGTAATATTTCGTAATTGGTTTTAATTGTTTTGCATAACATTTTCATTACGCGTTTTATTTTATCACCACTGTCTATTACACTCAAATTGAAAACAGATTATGATAAGTACTACTCCAAATTTACTTAATTTAAACACAAACTTTCACTCCATGGTGCCCAAATAATGACATATTTATACGGAGGCACGGATTTCATGGTTGCCAGTGAACAGGATTCAGAGCAAAAGCTATAATTTTACGAATTTTCATAAGCATTTTAACATTGTTCTTGTTTTGTGTATGCTCTTTGTGTTGGTGCAGATAAATTTTGAACTCGTATGTGCTAATACTGTTAAGAAGCACGGATGTACGAGACAACAGGATAATGGCTCTTTCTTACATGGGCCTACACGCAACATAGAGCGGCTTTTTTAGTTCTGGGATTTAAAAGTAACTGACGATATTAAGCTAACTAGTCGAGCATCAATAGGCTCTATACCGTTTAAAAAACATTTTCATAACTTAACAGCGTACGCTTTATTTATGCTGTTATTAATAATTGTTATAAGAACGTACGGCAAATGTCCCAATTTCTCAAGTTAGGACTAAGAAAAATAATCATGAGACAATCGATATAGGATAATGATACCTCGTCCCTAGTTATAATTCGACCCCTCGCTCGGGTGAGATATCCTTTTTATATTCTGATTCGCAGAGTAAATTTCCGATTCGTAGAGATAATTGTGAATGATGATATATGAGAACATATACAATTTGTATACTGTAATTACTCCAAATAGCCAGTAGGAAGATACATATAAAATCTCCGATGCACCAGCATAGAAAATTTTCGATTCGCATGTACATATTACCGATTCGCCATCAGGCTAACGGAGAATTTCTGATATGCCAACATACGATTTATGAATAGAAAGAGAAAATATATTATTTGAATAGATTCATGAGAAAATATACAAATATAAAATTTGTGTAATGTAAATTACATTACAAAAATTGTATGTATATTTGTACTAATTACTCCGATTCGCCGGTATATAGTTATAGATAAATAGTTTCCAATTCGCCAAATTACGATTTATGAATGGAATGACAAAGTATATTATTTGAATTATGAAATTAGAAAATATACAATTTGTATAGTGTAATTACTCCAAATGACAAATGGAATCCGTAGAGTTGTACATATACAAAATGTGAGGCTCCAGTACATAGATATAGAAAATTTCCGATTCGCCAATTGGCTGATAGAGAATTTCCGATGCACCAACGTACATATAAGTAACAGTATATATGTGAATGAGACCGAAATAAAGAATACATAATTATATATACGATAACCATGCCTTATATATGAACCCCCACATGACATGTTTCCGTTCAGTAATAAAAAAGTTAAGGACAGTTTAGTGTTGAGTTTTTGGTAAAAGTAAAGTGATCCCTGTGAGGGGGCGGAGCTTATATCAGTCACATTGTAGGTGATAACCAGTGACTGATATAGGTTTTATTTCACTGATAGAACTCCATATCTCACCAGTTAGCATTAAATAAAATTACTTAGACCACGATAAGCCGCAAATAGCCAATCACAGCGTAGTATTACCATCGTCTAAATCCCGTATTCAACACTTTTGCCCTGAATAACCTGTGATTTTGATCCTCTGTTGATTTGAGTAATAAGTACTGAATGTTATTCGATTGTTAGGATCAAATTGCTTGGTGCGAAGCAGGCAATGCTGCACAATCAACCATCGCTGACGATAATAACTGTCGTGTATACAAAGAAATATAACGGTGTCACTATATTTGTGTACAACATTTTAAAAAGTCTTGACTTGAAACAAGCCGTCTCTTATATAATTCCTTTACAAATTAAGTCATGTCGAATAGTATTCATTAAGTATTTAAAACTACTTATTTTGTAATAATAAATAATGTTGTTTTAGACAACCATCCGTGTTAAGCGTCCAATATTGCTAAGTGATAGAATACGGCCAGTTGGTACCGTGTATTCGTATTATTTAAGCGGCCATCGGTTTTAAGCGTCCAGCGTTGCCATGCTATTGTTTCTGTTTGAATATAGCATGACGCTAACTAAGGTTCAACCCTAATATGATACCTGCCATATTATTAATTTGACGGGGATGTTTAAAGTGTCATTTTACCTCCAATCGTTCTAATATAAATGTATATAAATGTATTGGCATTTTTTTCACTTACAAATGTCATATCATTTCTTCAATGATATTTTTCACATGTGTGCCAATTAAACATGAACAAGTGTATATTCCCTGTATATACATGTATACTGTCAACAGGTGCTGTGATTAACACGAACACATGTAATTTAAATATTAGTCGATTTTCTGAGCGAATACTTTTATAAGACGTGCTTTCATAAAAACAAATATACTATTTGTAATATGTAATAAAGTCAGCATGAATATCATCGAACTTTGATCAAAATCTAACTAACAAGGCATATATCGCGGTTTTATAAAGATCAACGTTTTTGGTAGGCAATACAATAACCCGAGCGAAGAGGACGAATATATGCTGGGAATTCACGGTGGGTAATAAAATAAGTTACAGAGAGATATTATGCGATATGGATCGATAAAAAATGGAAATAATACATAGTATTTTTTTACAAAAACATCAAAAAGGACCAAAATCTGTTTAAAGCAAATTATTGGACAGATGATATATCTTCATAAACGAAGCCGTTCGCACACGAATGATGTGATTTATATTAAAATAGTAAACGACCTGACAGTGTAACGACTATTTCCCATTCCTTCTTTATTCTATATGAATGGTAGTGACAATAAAAACATTAAAAAGGACCAACATGCTTTTATTTTATTTTTCCAAATTAAGACTGCTTGAAAGATGAATAATTACACTAAATCACCCCGTTTGCGTACAGTCGATAGTTATAACGGTTATTAATTCATAATCGTTTTTCTAAATCTCCACTCTGTAACTCTATATCCTTTCCGCTACCATAGCGTACTTATGCAGATTCGCCGAGATGGCCATTTCGGCCTTCCGTAGTTTTCGACCTAAATGCCCAAATTCGGGAATTTTGCTGTCATGGGTACACAGGCATCCCAGACTACAGGATAGTACGGGCCCAGGGTCGTGCACAGGCCCGCTAGACCCCTTTAAAGAGGGCTTTGAACGTAGATTTTACAAAACTGAAATTACTGGTCCTACCCGCCATTGCGGTACGATTCCCTGTGGTATTGCATTAACATTTAGCGCCAAAATGTTTTTATTTTTCTAAAGCAGGAATATAAGGCTAGACAAAGGGGTCAGGACCTATGCCCTAAAGGGGCCAAAAAGTAGGCCTGTCAAGCTAAAAAAAAAATGTTATTCGCGCAAGGGTCACCGTCACATCGTCATTTCCGGTGACCTTTAGTCGAAATATTGACATTTTTTTCTACTTCGGTTTAGGGTAGGTGTGTAGCATCCGGGTGTATCGAGTTTTTATCAGTGCTGCAAGTCAATTGTGTCTCAGGGACGGGGTATAGGGACCATATGAATTTCTCATAACCCCCCAAAAAATCGTGGTAGCGGAAAGGATATAGATCTGAGCGTCTTAGGTCGCTCACCATGGGACCCAAAGTTAGAAATTTTCTCTCTTTGAATCGGACATTTTCTCTCTATTTAACGGAACTTTTCTCTATCTATGTACCAACGAATCGGAAATTATGTATATACCGAGCTATTTAGAGTAATTACATGACATAACTTGTTTAATTTCAAAATATCATAATTTACGATTCAATTAATATACTAGTACTTAGTTGTTTTATTCCTAAATCGTACATTTTTATTTATATGCTTTTATTTATTCTGGCCACCGGAAATTCATATGGGCGAGGCCCCCAAGAAGAGGTTAATCACACACTTTAGTTTTTGGGGGATAGTGCATAATACAGAATATGCCCCAGTTCAAGAAGCATCCCTGGTTCTTTTACGTGCCGATGTAAAGCATCATGCACGGGTCCTCGCTTAACGTCCCGTCCGGAAGACTTAATAGTTATGTTAGGTGAGAAACACGCAAAAGCATTTCTGTTTTTGATCCGGTTGGATTAGGGATCGAACCCACAACTCAGAAGTCAGAAGCCTTTACCACTGGACCACGTTTCCAACTTAAAAATTGTACATTGTCGCAGGGACCCTATTTATACACAAGGACGAGTTTCAAGGCGTTAAATCGTGACTAACCTGTCGACCAATCACAGCTGTCCTATACAGAATTGTCGATGTTGAAAAATCCCACGAAATCGTAGACACGTGCACAAAAATGATATGTCGATTATTAACAGATTCAAAAATTATAATTGCACTGAAATGAAAGTATGATTTTAGGATTTTCATTTTTATTCAATGGAACGACGGAATTAACATATCCAAATCAAGTTAAAACATTCGTTGAAATAGGTGTGATCAACACGCTAATCGCTCTCTTAGTCCACGATACAGGCCATTTTTCAACTTACGGAACTTATTTTTACCATTACATAATACATCCCTGCTCGTGATAGGCATAGTTTTATGCATACTAATTAATGCATTTTTTGAACTACATTTGTATCTGAATTCAAAATACACCTATTCGCCGTGTGTTCAGTAACCATTTTGTTATTTTTCAATAGTTATATAGTAATTATCCAGTTTTAGGATCTCCAAATGTATATAGGTAAGTTATCTAAAACTTACTTTTACCATTACATAATACATCTCGGTATATATAGGGTCCCTAGTTGGCGCATTGGATATTATTAACTTTTATACTTCCGTTTCGTTCCGTTTCGATATTTCCGATGCGTGTTTGTTAGTTGTAAACAATAACAGTCATGGAATCGGAACCATCGATCTAAAAACAAAATACCTGAAATATAACTTATCACAAGTTAAATGGTAGATAAATTGATTGTTCCATGTAGTAAAATACATCTAGACCAGATTGCAACCGTTTCCCGACCGGTGATGCGTTAAATAGTTGATTCCTGTAGGGGCCGGAAAAAAGCGTTGCCAACCTGTCTATCATATATAGTAATGACGGGAAGATGGGGAATTTCAAAACTCGGTATTTTGTGATATAATTTCTTATATCTGGTAGATCTATTTATTATATGCAATTTAATAAGCTCGTATTCTCGATATGGATTTTGCAGTTGTTTACCTAGATTGTCTTTCCCATCATCTATTTACATCTAGATCTACTCTATGTAGATTACCATTGTTTATCTCACACAAAATTAATTTTTGTTATGACATCGTTGTCTGCAAGGTGGAGAGATTCAAACACGATAAATCCAGACCGGATGACCAAATAAGACGAGAATCGTCGCCTGCAGTTAAGTGGATCTAGAAGACCATGTCTCCAAAGGTTACAGAATATTTGTCGGTCTAACAATGTGGATATTGTTTCAGGTAACGTACGAGGACATAAAGTCGTCGGGGTCGTAAAGTCGTCAAGTACTTTATATCTCGATTTATCTCTCGTGCGATACTTTTAAAAGTCCGGGTTGCGGATAAATTTGAATAGCTAACAAGTCTTTATTTATCTACATGCAATATGCTATGGTACGTACATTCCTTACACGTTTTCTAACCAATACATCACACGTACAAAGCATAGGTACTTCCCCGAAACGGGCGACGGATAAGTTGTGAGTGACTACGTACCGGGCGAATATGGATAACGTCACAGATGCCATGTTCTACTAACTAACAATGACTAAGATGTTTCGTACATGTATGCCCTTTTAGTTCCGTGTAGTTAGACAGTTCAATATATCTGAAGAGTAATACAGATGACGACTTTAGGGACTACCTGACGATCCTAGATTAAATCCATTTTGTAGTCAAATTTTGTAACAAAGGATGGTTCATGTGAATATAGATATTTTTATACTAACAGAAAAAGAAACTGTGCATGTGTAAAACGTTCGTGTATCGCTCAATTTTAGCAATTAAAGCTTGCAACTTTCAACAGGAGGCGATATCAACAGTATGGGACCACCACTACTTCGGCCAGGAATTCCACGCGTAATTAACGTCAAATATACGCCAGTATACGTATATCCGTGAACGACTTCGAAGTGCTACCTTGACGGCTATAGAAGTATTTCTGGTCGTAGAAGAATTGGTTTTCGAATGGTTCGTAATCAATTGGTTTATACAAGACATATACGTCGTCAGCTCTCCAGCAAAGTCATGTTCCCCAGCAACGTCATGTTCCCCAGCAACGCCATGTTCCCCAGCTAAACGTCATGTTTCCCAGCAACGTCATCGTGTAGCGACAGCTTGGACTTGGACGGATCTGCGCTTGTTTAGTTGGGCATTGTGTGTTTTTAATGTTTTCTGTGCTCGGCTGGTTAAGTTGAGTGCTGCCTTCCCTGTCTGACTTAATATAATATTTTTGCCTGGTGTACTCGACACATACTTTTTACACGACGGATGAGTCCAGCAGCAATAGAGTGTGTCGTCCAGTTGGCAAACCTTTCTCCGCGACCGTGTACACGTGTCTCAATGAGGTCAATTCGCTGAGGTAGTGTGATGGTATGTGGTAACATCACATCCAGTGGCAGAACAGATCTTGTTGGCGGCACTCTAAAAAGGCTTATAGACATCAGATACCATGGCGAAATCACGACATTATGTTTAAGTTGCCCTGTAATGGCGCGCTGTATAACACTCGCCCGTGGGTCGTCACCGACTCATTGGTTCAGAACGATGTGATGTGTTGGCTTGCAATGTCACTAACTATGTCGCATATAGAACATGGTAATTGTGTTACGATTCCACGTCGCTTACTTTGAACATCTAAAGAAATCGGCCGTTGATACATGACCTAAGCCGTGCGCTTGTGAGAATCTGGAATAGTATCCCCAAGTATTTTAGCACACTTCTCGAATCTATGAGGCGTCATGTCAAGCATGCTTCGATACCAATGGTGATATATGCGGCAGATAACTTTATAAAAACTGTATTCAGGACGCTGCTCGTTTAGCAACCGGGGCAACACACTGGTCGAGTGGGTAACGCTGATAATTTCTGATTGAGAGGTCCCTTGTTCGAATCTCTTCACGGGCACTTGACCATTTCTGAAACGCGTTTGAGTGTTTCCCACTCCCATCTGAACTGATTTGTACACCCAGATTCCGTATATCACACCACAGTGTCTTTTACTTGCTGTCCGTTCGGCAAATAAAAACAAGACTCCATTGGAAGTAAGTGATTGCATTTTACGGGTAAACATTGGCCAAAAGGTCTACATACATGTAATTACACACATGCAAACATGTCTATTACGCTGATGTCAGATAATACCATGTAAAAGATTTCGCCCTTTTCTGTGATACCTTAGGTTATATACTAAGCATGTTATACACTTGCACGTTTACTTTTTTCCATTAGTATACATTGAACATGTATATGTCGACTTCAGCTGGGGTGTATACGTCGATGACGACGTTTGGACAAAGTGACGACTTTAAGACACATTAATTGACGACTATAGGTCATACCATACCTAAAGTCGTCAGTCGTGCATCGGGGTTGTAAAATGCTTTATACCATTGGAAATAAACCACTGAGCAACACTAAAACTGTGTCATAGAACAGAGTAGTCGTTCCTGTTTCGTAAAGTATCTGTTTAGTTTGTGTACAAGCTATCGGAGATGCACAATGAAGGTGTAACTGGGTCGACCTGACAACTTAAATCTTTGTGTGTTAGAATATTTATTAACTTGTAAAATTTTATGAAGATGTCTGATTGCCATGAGCTTCAATTTAGAGCAGCGTGAAGTTGGCACTACATACGACATTAAACATTGAACATTTAATTTTGTTGAATGTAGTTTTGAAAAGCAACATTGAACATTGAACATTCAAATTGTTTCAATGTCGTTATGGGGAACAACATTGAACATTGGACATTGAACTTTTTTGAATGTAGTTATGGAAAGCAACATTGAACATTGAACATTCGATTTTTTCAATGTCGTTATGAAAAACAACATTGAACATTGAACTTTTTTGAATGTTGTTTTGAGAAGCAACATTGAACATTGGATTTTCTTTGAATGTAGTTTTGGAAAACAACATTGAACATTGAACATTCGATTTTTTTAAATGTAGTTTTGGAAAACAACATTGAGCATTCGATTTTTTTGAATGTAGTTTTAGAAAACAACATTGAACATTCGATTTTTTTGAATGTAGTTATAGAAAGCAACATTGAACATTCGATTTTTTTGAATGTAGTTATAGAAAGCAACATTGAACATTGGATTTTTTTGAATGTAGTGTTAGAAAACAACATTGAACATTCGATTTTTTTGAATGTAGTTATAGAAAGCAACATTGAACATTGAACATTGGATTTTTTTGAATGTAGTTATAGAAAGCAACATTGAACATTGGATTTTTTTGAATGTAGTTATAGAAAGCAACATTGAACATTGAACATTCGATTTTTTTGAATGTAGTTTTAGAAAACAACATTGAACATTCGATTTTTTTGAATGTAGTTATAGAAAGCAACATTGAACATTGGATTTTTTTGAATGTAGTTATAGAAAGCAACATTGAACATTGGATTTTTTTTAATGTAGTTATAGAAAGCAACATTGAACATTGGATTTTTTTGAATGTAGTTATAGAAAGCAACATTGAACATTGGATTTTTTTTAATGTAGTTATAGAAAGCAACATTGAACATTGGATTTTTTTGAATGTAGTTTTGGAAAACAACATTGAACATTGGATTTTTTTGAATGTAGTTATAGAAAGCAACATTGAACATTGAACATTGGATTTTTTTGAATGTAGTTTTAGAAAACAACATTGAACATTGAACATTGGATTTTTTTGAATGTAGTTATGGAAAGCAACATTGAACATTCGATTTTTTCAATGTCGTTATGAAAAACAACATTGAACATTGAACTTTTTTGAATGTTGTTTTGAGAAGCAACATTGAACATTGGATTTTCTTTGAATGTAATTTTAGAAAACAACATTGAACATTCGATTTTTTTGAATGTAATTTTAGAAAACAACATTGAACATTGAACATTCGATTTGTTTGAATGTAGTTATAGAAAGCAACATTGAACATTGAACATTGGATTTTTTTTAATGTAGTTATAGAAAGCAACATTGAACAATGGATTTTTTGTTGAATGTAGTTTTGGAAAACAACATTGAACATTGGATTTTTTTGAATGTAGTTATAGAAAGCAACATTGAACATTGGAATTTTTTGAATGTAGTTTTAGAAAACATAATTGAACATTGGATTTTTTTAATGTAGTTATGGAAAGCAACATTGAACATTGAACATTCGATTTTTTCAATGTCGTTATGAAAAACAACATTGAACATTGGACATTGAACTTTTTTGAATGTAGTTATGGAAAGCAACATTGAACATTCGATTTTTTCAATGTCGTTATGAAAAACAACATTGAACATTGGACATTGAACTTTTTTGAATGTTGTTTTGAGAAGCAACATTGAACATTGGATTTTCTTTGAATGTAGTTTTGGTAAACAACATTGAACATTGAACATTCGCTTTTTTTGAATGTAGTTTTAGAAAACAACATTGAACATTCGATTTTTTTGAATGTAGTTATAGAAAGCAACATTGAACATTGAACATTGGATTTTTTTGAATGTAGTTATGGAAAGCAACATTGAACATTGAACATTCGATTTTTTCAATGTCGTTATGAAAAACAACATTGAACATTGAACTTTTTTGAATGTTGTTTTGAGAAGCAACATTGAACATTGGATTTTCTTTGAATGTAATTTTAGAAAACAACATTGAACATTCGATTTTTTTTAATGTAATTTTAGAAAACAACATTGAACATTCGATTTTTTTTAATGTAGTTATAGAAAGCAACATTGAACATTGAACATTGGATTTTTTTTAATGTAGTTATAGAAAGCAACATTGAACAATGGATTTTTTTTTTTGAATGTAGTTTTGGAAAACAACATTGAACATTGGATTTTTTTGAATGTAGTTATAGAAAGCAACATTGAACATTGGAATTTTTTGAATGTAGTTTTAGAAAACAACATTGAACATTGGATTTTTTTTAATGTAGTTATGGAAAGCAACATTGAACATTGAACATTCGATTTTTTCAATGTCGTTATGAAAAACAACATTGAACATTGGACATTGAACTTTTTTGAATGTAGTTATGGAAAGCAACATTGAACATTCGATTTTTTCAATGTCGTTATGAAAAACAACATTGAACATTGGACATTGAACTTTTTTGAATGTTGTTTTGAGAAGCAACATTTAACATTGGATTTTCTTTGAATGTAGTTTTGGTAAACAACATTGAACATTGAACATTCGATTTTTTTGAATGTAGTTTTAGAAAACAACATTGAACATTCGATTTTTTTGAATGTAGTTATAGAAAGCAACATTGAACATTGGATTTTTTTAATGTAGTTATAGAAAGCAACATTGAACATTGGATTTTTTTGAATGTAGTTATAGAAAGCAACATTGAACATTGAACATTGGATTTTTTTGAATGTAGTTTTGGAAAACAACATTGAACATTGGATTTTTTTGAATGTAGTTATAGAAAGCAACATTGAACATTGAACATTGGATTTTTTTTAATGTAGTTTTAGAAAACAATATTGAACATTGAACATTGGATTTTTTTGAATGTAGTTATGGAAAGCAATATTGAACATTGAACATTCGATTTTTTCAATGTCGTTATGAAAAACAACATTGAACATTGGACATTGAACTTTTTTGAATGTAGTTATGGAAAGCAACATTGAAATTGAACAAACGATTTTTTCAATGTCGTTATGAAAAACAACATTGAACATTGGACATTGAACTTTTTTGAATGTTGTTTTGAGAAGCAACATTGAACATTGGATTTTCTTTGAATGTAGTTTTGGAAAACAACATTGAACATTCGATTTTTTTGAATGTAGTTTTAGAAAACAACATTGAACATTCGATTTTTTTGAATGTAGTTATAGAAAGCAACATTGAACATTGGATTTTTTTGAATGTAGTTAAAGAAAGCAACATTGAACATTGGATTTTTTTGAATGTAGTTATAGAAAGCAACATTGAACATTGGATTTTTTTGAATGTAGTTTTGGAAAACAACATTGAACATTGGATTTTTTTGAATGTAGTTATGAAAAACAACATTGAACATTGGACATTTAACTTTTTTGAATGTAGTTATGGAAAGCAACATTGAACATTGAACATTGGATTTTTTCAATGTCGTTATGAAAAACAACATTGAACATTGGACATTGAACTTTTTTGAATGTTGTTTTGAGAAGCAACATTGAACATTGGATTTTCTTTGAATGTAGTTTTGGAAAACAACATTGAACATTCGATTTTTTTTAATGTAGTTTTAGAAAACAACATTGAACATTGAACATTCGATTTTTTTGAATGTAGTTATAGAAAGCAACATTGAACATTGGATTTTTTTGAATGTAGTTATAGAAAGCAACATTGAACATTGAACATTGGATTTTTTGAATGTAGTTATAGAAAGCAACATTGAACATGGAACATTGGATTTTTTTGAATGTAGTTTTGGAAAACAACATTGAACATTGAACATTGGATTTTTTTGAATGTAGTTATAGAAAGCAACATTGAACATTGAACATTGGATTTTTTTAATGTAGTTTTAGAAAACAACATTGAACATTGGATTTTTTTAATGTAGTTATGGAAAGCAACATTGAACATTGAACATTCGATTTTTTCAATGTCGTTATGAAAAACAACATTGGACATTTAACTTTTTTGAATGTAGTTATGGAAAGCAACATTGAACATTCGATTTTTTCAATGTCGTTATGAAAAACAACATTGAACATTGAACTTTTTTGAATGTTGTTTTGAGAAGCAACATTGAACATTGAATGTTCACGACGAAGTAAGGGTGGTTGCCCCGGTAAAACACAGTTTCCCTGAACTTCCCAAACTGAGACATAGAGAACTAGGGGTTTTGGAACTTATCTTGAATTTCTGTTATGTCGTACATGTAGTAACTTAGACGGTCCCGAGAATTTCGTGATAACGAGAGTCGATTGTACTTACTAGTATGTTGAGCTGTAACTCTTGGCTATACGTACCAATTTTTTACGCGGCCTTTGGTGGTTACACAACACCAATTAGCATTATTGTTTAGTCCAATGAAATACGTTTTAGCCACAAATGATGACCAACCGACATTTATTAAAAAGTTAAAACAATATTCAGTTGAACCGTATAAAGGTTACAACAAAGCATCAAAATGTTCCGCTGCATTTTTCTTCTTAAAAAGAAATGTTTCTTCCCATGTCGGTCTAGACATTTTAAATACTAATTTCAAATTTCATATAATTTGACTTCCGTAGTTTACGGAAGTCAAATTATTAACATGTACATATTTTTGAGAAACGACCATTTATACTATTGTGGAGTGAAAGGAATACAGGAGTACTTCTGATCAATAGAATTACCCTGCGAAAGTCGGCTTCATTTCGCTTACGATAAGGCTGCAAATTTTTCCGCTGCATTTTTTCCCATAAAAAGTAATGTTTCGTCCCATGTCGGGGCTAGACATTTTAAATACCAATATCAAATTTCATTTAATGCTATTCCGTAGCTTACGGAAGTCAAATTATTATAATGCACACATTTTTTAGAAACGACCATTCAAGCGATTGTTAGGTGCATAAAATTCAAGGGAACTTCGGAACGATAGAGTAACCCTGCGTAAATTGGCTTCTTTTCGCTTACAACAAGGCTTCAAAATTTTCCGCTGCATTCGTTTTTAAATAGGAAAATAAATGTAATGTTAAAGTATGTCTGTGTTATATTTATTTATAAATGAAGTTAATTATAATAAAACGTTTACGGAGCACTCCTGGCTTCATTACGATGAGGTATGTACTATATGTGTCTTCGAAGTTTAGTCTATTTATATATATCTATTTCTCTTTTGAGTCAACGATTAAATGAATATACTGCACAACTACTGAAGAGCAACGCCCTTTGCGAGCAGCACATATAGATAGTTGCTTAAAGCGTGTTTACTGTCAACAATGTCACACGAGTTACTTTGATTACAGTTTTCGCCAGAAAAGGGGAACAGTATAGTTTATATGTGGTCATTTAGTGATACAAGATTGCTATGTATATTTTTAGTGGTAATGTGTCGATAGGCTTTATGATCTTTTATCTATATACATGTATTATCATGATCTACAATAACTGTCTCGAACATTTTAAATCTAACGTTATAGGCTATATTTTTATAAAATTTGGAAATGGAATGCATTGATCACCGCAAGAATATCTACTAATTAGCGCTTTTAAAAAAACTATTACATAGACCAAAAAGAACAAATGTCCAACATTTTAAAACACTTCCCAACCACCCTCGTCGGGAAATTCACACGTGTTCGTTAATTGGGATCTGTATTCTATTAATTATTCTGTAACAAAAATTATGGGTGTAAAGCTAACTAACGTAGCTGGTCAGGCTGTTTAGATAAGACTACACAAGTGGTGGTCATTTATAATGGGTCATTGGAATCAATTACATGGTGCTGTTGATACTGACCTATCATGCTGAGACCGCACATATCAAAGGGAGCTCCATTTGGAGCTCTTTCCTGACCACTGTATGTATGAGTGTATTGGCCGTGGGAAATTCAACATCCCATCTACGTCATCATTCAATGAGATTTCATTCCTTCATAATTTACGTCATCCATTTCTTTATGGGTGTTTTTTGTAACTTTTGTCACTTTTTAACGTTCATTGTGAAACTGAACTAGTAATTTATGTGGAACCAATTATAAGAGATCTAGGTTTACTTTCATGTGAGGATAATAGTCGGATTGTTATTTCATTTTGCAAGGAATTCCTTATAAGTCTGAAGACAAGAAGTAGCCTAGATGTACTAAACCGGTTATAGAGATTGTAGATCCACCTCGATATTATTGGGACCTACATTATATATCGTACATCCTGCATTATAATGCATTTTTTTCAAAGATCGAATTAGCAACTGCGAACTGGAAGCCAGCTTCCAATTCGATTATCACTGTAGACTCGAATCAGCAACTGCGAACCGGCAACCAGCAGCCAATTCAAATTTCATTAGAGGATCGATTTTGCAACTGCAAACCGGCACCCAGTTGCCAATTCGAATTTCCTAGCAGACTGCGAACAGGCAGTCAGCTACCTCGAATCGGCAACTGCGAACCAGCAACCAGCAGTCAATTCAAATTTTACTAGAGGATCGAACTGGCAACTGCCTATCGGAAGACAGCTATCAATTCGATTTTCACTGTAGATTCGCATCAACTGCTGCGAACTGGCAGTCAGCAGCCAATTCAAATTTCACTAGATTATCGAATTGGCAACCGCGAACCGGCCGCCAACTGCCAATTCGAATTTTCTATATACTGTATGAATTTCAGCAATTCATTTTCGTTATCTATAATTGATAAATAAGTAAATTCATATGAAACCTTAATTATTGTTTTCACGCGAAAACATCTGCATCATTTGTAAACAAATAAATCTAGCGACCCGTTTAGCAGTTTGAAGAAAAAATAGACACATCAGCAAGCCTACGGACCAAGGGATCAGCAATTATTATTAAAACATAAATATTAGTTTTATTTTGGTTACGAACATTATCTATCCAAAAAATGTAAACAGGGTGGGATCAATAAGCATTGAAATATGTCTATATACGGTCATCAATTAATTGCTGCAATATTCACGGAAACAAATTTATTCATTGTATAATGCTACGGTCACATTTGCCCTACGAGCTCCGTACGAGTTGTTTTTGGCGAACTCGCACGGCGTCCGTACGGATATCGAAACTCGTACGAGCATCGTACGGATTTTTGTGACTCGTAGAGGGCTCGGCGACTCGGTGAAAATTGACAGACTCAGCGAGCATAGAATTGTAATATCTTTATTTCACATGACATTGTTGTATATACACTATAACATGCACTGCTATTTTGCTGATACTGCAATTGTATCATGTATCCAAGTTCCAGTAGAAAGACTCTGTAAACAGCAAATACACAACATCGAAAACAATAATCATAATTTAAAAAGTAACGAAAAGTTACGTTTGTTGTTACGTTGAAGCTGAGCATAGGTACGTGGGAATGTATGAGTTGTCGGCCTGATTGCCGGAAGATTACTAGTGCATGTAGCTATGTGTTATTTTCAGTAGTTATCCAATTTTCACTGCTAGATTGTGTGATGCAAAGTATCTGGGTGCGATAACACAGATTATTCCGAGTATAATGAATGGTTCCGCTACACACGAGACCACTAGTACCTCTGGGTTTCAAACCAGTTCACCTCTAGATTGGTGGGAAATATATGTTCATGAAGTTGGCAGGCTAGCGGCCTAGCAGCGTGAAGTTGGCAGTCTAGCAGCGTGAAGTTGGCAGTCTAGCACACAAGCAGCATGGCAGCGTGAAGTTGGCAGCCTAGCAGCGTGAAGTTGGCGGCCTAGCGCCTTAGCAGCCTAGCAACGTGAAGTTGGCGGCCTAGCATCGTGAAGTTGGCGATCGAGCGGTCTATTAGACTAGCAGCTTAAAGTTGGCGACCTAGCATACAATATTTCGTAGATCCCACTTTAGTCATCGCATGTCGACACTTAGAATATTTCAAACGGCAATACAATATTTTCCCCGCAAAATTACCGTTAACTGTTTTTTTCTGTTTGGTGTAGCCGTGTGAGAAGCAAAAGAAATCATCACCACATTAATTTATTGAATCTCGTTTTACAGCGATTTTCATATTTCAGTCTATGGACAACGCATATCGACACTCGTTAAGGGCGTTATTTCGTATTTCCGCTTATATAAGTGGGAAAGCTGGTCTTTCATACCTTCATGATCATGGATGCCATCAGGAGTGAGGTATCCAGAGTGGTTGATATAATTTGTATGAAATAGTAAAACAACCGACCTAAATTAATTGGCATGAAATGAATAACTTTCACTTAGGCTAAATAAAAAATATGTGTGGTTCAGGAAACATTGGTGAAAAATAGGGTAGGTAGGTAGGCATTTGTTTTTAGATGCAGGTGTTTTTACCGGGAAAATAGTTCAAGCCATAGCACTGTATAAATTGGTATCGTTGACGGTACTTAAAGTATGTACATACAGTATCTCCGACTGACAATGAACATGTCTACATGTATTTGATAGAAAAAATAAATATACATGTTTTTACAGAAAATAAAAACGTCAGTCTATTATAACATGATTGATGTACATATCATACAGAATCGCCTACAATAATAAAATTTATCAATAAATACCAGAGACTGTAGTCTCTGTAAATACGTAAATACACAGTTTCGGTCGAAAAGAAATCTACAGCAAACATGGTCATAAATACATTCAAAAATAGCAGACTTAGTTCAGAAATTACTGGTAGACAAATTATTTTTCTCCAACAAATTTTGTTAGAAAGGACTTGAATGTAAGCCGAAACACTCCTTAAGACTTTCTTAATTTTATCTCATGAATTATTAACCTTATTTCCAAAGCGAGCAAAGTTCGAATCCCGGGGGAAGTTAGGTTATAACTGAAGGAGTCGTTTGGTGAGACGCCAGCTAGTTCATGAATGGTTACCATAAGCCCATCTCTGCCAGGCTCCGGCAATACATATATGAGAATGGGTTCGGGTTATTTTGCTAGTGTGGGGGTCTGACCAGCTATATTTTATCCAAGTTGGTACCCACTAGATAAGATGACCACAATTCCAGGGTCCAGGCCCACCCCATCTGGATCCGCACACGATCAGTGTATGATAATTGTTATTTCCGTGATTCTCGTGCACAGAACTTCTATTCAAAACGTCATGGCGAAATTGGCTGAGTCTGTCAAAGGACATCTATGCATTGTCCTTGCATTTATAAACATAACATGCAATACCAATCATTATATAATCATCTTACATAATAAAACAACACAAAACATTGTTGAGGACAGCTTCCTTGCGAGCTCTCTACTTCAAAAATCTCTAGGAGCTCGTAGACAACTCGGAGCTCGGTGAAACATTTTCACCGTGCTCCCGAGTCCTCTACGAGTTAAAAATAATCATCGGGATGCTCGCACGAGTAAACGAAGTCCGTACGGACTGCGTACGCACTTGCTAAAATTCGACTCGCACGGAGCTCGTACGATCATTGTGACCAGGTTCTTAAATAGATAATTAAAAGTAGCTGAACATATCAATTATTGTCGCACGGTCACCGTACAGAAAGCGTACGAGTTATCTGCGAGCTCTGGTTGATCTACGAGCACCGTGCAATGTGTAGCGTAATATGGCTAAAGTAATCACTTAACAGTATAGCAGTTTCAACGTTTTATTCAATACATACGCTCCGGTCTGACTCAGAGCTCCACTCATGACTCGGCGCTCCAATTCCAACTGATCTTAACACAACTTTGCTTGGGTTATAAAGGGTATAGCCAGACATGTATTATACAGAGATCGGTGTAACCAAATGTTCAAGCTTCCTGGTATTATGTAAGATCATTCCCCACACCACATTAAATGTGTCCAACATACTCAACTGTCAAACCTACAGTGACCCACCATGCACATGTCAACATTGACATACAATGTTATACCTTATAATGTAACCCCAAAAAAAACTAATAAAAAAAAAACTACTATACATGTACTTGTATAATATTTGTACCGCCCCTTAATTTGGAATACATGAAAATAACCTATTTGCTTAATACTCAATTCAATTTCCCCTACATTTATTTAGTACTCAGGAAACTCTGATATTGTTTACACCTTATAGCGGAGATGACAATTGAAATGGAGTACTAATCCATGTAATTGTCACCTTCGACAACCATGATCACATATAAACATCACACCTAAAAACATACATACATATATCTGGATGATCAAGGTAAACAATACATTTTGATATAGCAATTCAATATACATGTTTCCATTTCTTATTATAATTTTGCTTGATAGTGTCTATGGTATCGTATTCCTGAATAACATAATCACACGTGACATTAACACAATTAAACACTTGAAATTTCTTAAAATCGCAGCTTCTAAACATAATTTATACGGAACGTCTCTGAACACTGGAAGTTTTTTAACGACTGTTTTATGACGTCTTCCAGTTCCAGTTACAATGTGAGTCCGTGTTTATCAGCCACAGTGTCATAAGTTCCTGGAATGTATGGTATTGACATGATTAATATCTATATATAGTTCTATCTTCTATTTCAATATATGCAGTGATAACTTACTCATAAGAAATAATATATGATATGTACGTATTTGTACTTATAAGTTGCAAATTACTTCATAATTAATAGGTTTCTAATGTCATCTTACTATATTAAACCTCCGACATGCATAACATCTTATATTCATATTATAAAACTTCCATGAACTTAATCTTAACTCAACTTCATAAAACATAAACAACTGCAACATAAACATATACAACTAATTCAACATTGCCCAACACCCAATAATAAAAGTTGTTATTTGTTTTAAACCAACACCTAGTTACAACAACACGAAAAAACATCGTTTTACATATCATAATACAGTTACATCTTCACTAATATTGATAATGAAAGTAATTTCTATTTTTCGTAGTACATATACTAGAATTTTATGGCAAAATCCTCAAATTCAAAATTTAAATCTTACGACAAAATCATGACGTACCCATTTGACATATATTTATCGTTAGGTACACTCTAATAATACAACAAAATTGAACATTACTATTTCTACTTTGAATGAACATCCTTAAAATACTGTGTGAAGCTATTATTATTTGTTATTTTGCTAATTTACCACAACCAATAACACAACCAACCCAAAACATGCAAAGATACTTAATATACGGCATCGACAATGACTTCTTCGGATTCCAGTTGAACTTTGGCGTCCATCAGCATCTTATTTACTACCCGTTGTACTATTGCCGCAATCATCGCATAGCTGTTGACACATCATTTCTACTTCTCTACGCTGAAACTCAATGAATAGCCATCCAGCGTCGACGTGCAATAGTTGCCATGGTTGAAACTATTTCTATAATACCCATGTTAATTTCATGGATCATCAAATTATTACTTGACCGATGAAGTAATCCCCATATACTCGTTGACATAGTTGATATACTATTATTCGATATTCTGATAATTCCTGGATTAATCTGGATCTGTCGTAATACACCGAGCCATCCGTGAAGTTTTAGACTTCTACCCGGAATGATGCCCTGTGCAATCGGCCTTGAAGTATTGTTTCCTCTTGAAGCACACATCTTCTGGTAGGCATATACTTGATACTGGACTTGGGATTGTTGATGGTCTCGCATCGTTTGGAGTATTACACCATATATGACCTGGTTTTGTAATTGTATTGCTCCTGCAGACAATTCTCAAAAGGTAATTTTGATTTCATCTCCCATCCGTCTTATTCCCCGAACCTATGTGTTTTCACCGTTGGTCTGGGCAGGTATATAGTGGTATGAATGGTAGTTTCCTATTGCTTGATCAAGTGTTTTTAATTTAATACACATATTTTTTAACAAAATAAAATTGCTAAGGTACCCAGTGCGGCAATGGTGATCATAATAACTACTCATAATGGAAATACATGTTGAACGCTTGTCATGGACTTCTATCAAAGTAACTATTTTGATTTATTTATTAGTTTTTTCATTGGAAATTTTCAATTCCTTCTTATGCTTTGGTACGCTTACAATCAATTAATTAACTTACTACTACTTTGCTTGTACTTGAGTTCTCTAACTAATATCCTAACGTTATATAATCATTGAATGCCCTACAGTTAATGTCTAACTTAATGAATTGCATTATTTATTATTTTGTGTACATGGCGTAATATAAGTGAAGTGTAACTTTAATTTTAAATCTAATAACATCGGTTGGTAACCATTACAACATAATCGACTCTCCGTATCTATAACAATATTGATATAATCGGATATTACAGTCGTTTTATTGAATAACAAATATTCCTATGTTGCTGATTGCCTAACATGCTAATGACTTTTACCGATTTCATCATATTCAATTACTGTATTCATAACATATGTATATAGTCAAATGTTTCTACGCATAATTTCGTTTTTATTATACTTTTCATAAAAATATCTTAAACAATATTTACAACATAAACCGATTATCCCTACTATAATCTTATTGCTATCTCTTCTGATATTATACGAGTCGTTTTATGAATAAAATCATAATTATATATGTGCCTTCTGATTTCCTAAAAAAATACCGGCTATCGACTTATCGTAACAATATCGTTAAAATAACAATAGAACAAAGACTCCAAAATAACCGATCTTCCTCAACTAACCGATCTTCCTCAATTTACTCTGATATTATAGACAGTCGTTTCAAAATACATTCATATGCCTTCTGATTTCTAATAAATACTGGCCTTCGACTTCTTATATAATATGTCTCTACTACTAATTATGTTCTCATAACATTTATCTCAACACAACAATAACACATACCGACCCTCGTATCTAAACTCCAATATTATAATAGTCGTTTATATTGAATAAAACTTATTCATATGCAACTTATTTGCTTTCGACCTCTATTTATAATACTTAATATCTCGACAATATACTCAAAAAAATCTTACAAATAATTATGTTCTCATAATATCTATTTGTAGAAATAACGTCAATACTACACACCCACTCTCCTTAATGAATAATCATATCCACATTATTGACTATTACGACTAGTTATACTCACTACTTACAGTCTATACATTTAAAATTGTTATATAATATCACCACTGCATGAATATTTACAATTTGCAACGTGATGTTTATGCAAGTTAACTTATTGACAACTTGACAATTTACTATTTACAATTACGCATTTACTTAAATACGATTTTGACATTTTGACATTTTCAATTTTTCAGCTTAAATTTTCTTAAACTTATATTCATTTATTAGCCTAATGTAGTCTAAATAAATAACGTATCACATTTTCTATCCATTTAGTCCATGACCGGTTTACATTATCCTGCATTTCCAAAAACCTATTTATTTCTGTTTTAAAAACATCCCAGGTACATGCAGGATTTTCTTTCAAATATTCATGTATAAAATCGGACACCGGTCCGGTAGCAGTCTGGTATGAAACCAGTTTTTTTCTTTCATCATTTAAACCCGCCAAAACTGCGTATTTCTCTATCGATTTAACCCATAATTTGAACTCCTTAGAATTGCCATTAAATTTAGGGACTAGTTGCCCAATGCACTGAGTTCCTACAGCATTTGAAACTTTTCCTAACTGAACTGACAAATTTTCGAAAATACGCTGAATATCAGCATCGGTCATTATTCGAAAATAGATTTAATACTCGAAAACAAGCAAATAGAAATTTACAAACATTCACTCACCTCTCTCCTGATCGTATAAGGTTCGTACTCGCGTGTGCTGGTCACGATCACCAAAAGTTAGCATTGTAGCGTAATATGGCTAAAGTAATCACTTAACAGTATAGCAGTTTCAACGTTTTATTCAATACATACGCTCCGGTCTGACTCAGAGCTCCACTCATGACTCGGCGCTCCAATTCCAACTGATCTTAACACAACTTTGCTTGGGTTATAAAGGGTATAGCCAGACATGTATTATACAGAGATCGGTGTAACCAAATGTTCAAGCTTCCTGGTATTATGTAAGATCATTCCCCACACCACATTAAATGTGTCCAACATACTCAACTGTCAAACCTACAGTGACCCACCATGCACATGTCAACATTGACATACAATGTTATAAATGTACGACCGGGCTCCTTGCGAGCACCGTACGATGTCCGTATGGATATTACGATGCCCGTACGAATATCGTACGATTGCATCTCTATCAATCGTACGTGGTCCGTACGAGCTGTGACGCTACGAATGTACAAATACCATCAGGATTTTATAAAGTGTGGACTCGTACGAGTTGGTAAATTCGTACGGATATCGTACGAGCTTTGTGACCGTAGCATTCATGTTCGGTACTCGTGACAGGCACGGTACCTTCTAATCCGAAAAAAAAATTCGCCAAATTTCAAAGAAACAATTCTCAATCTGGCACATACAGTGTTGCATATAGGCTGTATAATTCATGCTAATCTATAGGGCTGGGTACCACCAAGAAAAATATATCGGGGTATATCACAGTTTTCCTCAAATACCACGGTACATACCACGGTATACAACCAACTTCATTATAAGACTAATAATACGGTCACATTTAGTCATACTTAGAACGTATAGACTATTTAAACATTCATATGAAACGGAAACCTATGTGAAGAACAATATTATACCAAGAACTCATAGAAGTGCGCTGTCAAAGTTCCGTTGTGGTGTTGCACCCCTAAAAATTGAGATTGGACGATATCAGGGGATACCCATCGATGAACGATTTTGTTTTAATTGTATGAATGTTGTCGAAAATGAATATCATGTAATAATGTCATGTAATCTGTATGAAAACACCAGACGTCATTTATATCAATGTATTCAAAATGTTTACCCTGATTTTAATTATCTGAACGATCTAGAAAAGTTTTATTATATCTTATCAAATAATGAAATCGTAAAATACAGTGCCAAAGCTTGTCATGAAATTCTAGTCACCAGGAGAAATGTATTGTACAGTTAAGGTTTTTACATGTATAATGATAATTTATATCATGACATCCATTTGTATTTGTAATTGAATTATATTGTATTTTAAGGATATTCTTCATTATTGTTTTTATGTATGTATACTTGAAATTTTATGCCGTTAATATTGTCTCTCATAACTCAAATTGAGTGGTTTTGTGCATGTTTTACATTTTTATCATTTTATATGTATATTTGTAACAAACATGTACAAGAGTGAGACGTTAATAAATTTATCTTATCTATCTTATCTTATCTTTACCCTACGCTTTCCTTACGAGCTCCGTACGAGTTCATTTTGGCGAACTCGCACGGCGTCCGTATGGATATTGAAGACTCGTTGGAGCATCGATCGGGTTTTCCTAATTCGTAGAGGACTCGGCGACTTGATGACAATGTTTCACCGAGTTCCCGACTGTCAATTTCAACCGCCCCACAGCATCTCGAAGAATTCGCAATTTTTAAAATAAATGTGATGCACGAGATGCTCAATATATATCGCGAACTTGCTAATAATTAGTAATGAATCTTATGATCCTTTCGATTTTTTTCAAACTTGTTCAATGTTCAATGTTGTTTTTCATAACGACATTGAAAAATTCGAATGTTCAATGTTGCTTCTCATAACAACATTCAAAAATGTTCAATGTTCAATGTTGTTTTTCATAACGAAATTGAAAAAATCGAATGTTCAATGTTTCTTTTCATAACAACATTCAAAAAATTTGAATGTCCAATGTTGCTTTCCATAACAACATTTGAAAGTTCAATGTTCAATGTTGTTTTTCATAACAACATTCAAAAGGCTGAAAATATGAAAATGTCGCGAGATTCGGCTGCCTAGTTAAGAAGCTTGTAAGAGCTGGTCAATTTCAACCGCCCCACAGTAGAACCAATACTTTGTCATTTTTCAAGAAAATATTATAGGGAAGTGAGGATGCAAACGAACGAGCATGAGACAAGCTTTCCAACACGCCCTCACTTTTCCGGATCGGAGATAAGATGAAAAAGTTTTGCGCGGGTGCAATCTCGGAAGCTTTCATAGACCGTTTATAGAAGGGAAATTGCGCGGAAAACACTGAACGAGAAAGCTCGGCAATTTGACGCGCCGTAAAATCGTTCACATACTGCCTACGCCGGTTGAGTGTGGATGCAAACGAACGGGCATGAGACGAGCTTTCCAACACGCTCTCACTTTGCCGGATCGGAGGTCAGATGAAAAAGTTTTGCGCGGGGTGCAGTCTCGGAAGCTTTCATAGATCGTTGATAGAAGGGAAATTGCGCGGAAAACACTGAACGAGAAAGCTCGGCAATTTGACACGCCGTAAAATCGTTCATATACTGCCTACGCCGGTTTAGTGTGGAGGCAAACGAACGGGCATGAGACGAACTATCCAACACGCCCTCACATGGCTGGCTATCTTCATTTTAAGAAAAAGGACCGCCCCATGAAAATAATGTAATAGTCACCCCACGTAGAAGTCCCGGATGATATTATAGGGAGGAGGCAAAATCCAAGAAAGGCTCAAAATATGAAAATGTTGCGAAATTCGGCTTACCCACAAATTCGAAAGCGTTTGACCCTGCCGAAGTGTTCTGGCCGATAGAATTGAGTGTGCAAGACCGAATGCGCCGGGTAGGGCAGGGGTCTGACACGATAAAAAACAAGCCAGATTCGGCTTACCGCTCGACATATAAAGTGCCCTAGAGGATTTTCCCACCCACGGCGGTGCTGCGAAAGAACGCTTGCTTGCACGGGTCGCGGGAGCTCGCTTGTAGGGCCGAAGCTAGCGGTGGAGCTTCGAGACAGACCGTTTGCTTGCCGCAAATCGGCTTCTTCCCGGCAGGTTGGAGCTTTGATAGGTAGGATGCTGCGAAAGAACGCTTGCTTGGCCGGGTCGCGGGGGCTCGCTGGTAGGGCCGAAGCTAGCGGCGGAGCTTCGATACAGACCGTTTGCTTGCCGCAAATCGGCTGCTTGCCGGCAGGTTGGAGCTTTGATAGGTAGGGGTGCTGCGATAGAACGCTTGTGTGCCCGTGTCGCGGGAGCTCGCTGGTAGAGCCAGTCATGTGAGGGCGCGTTGGAAAGCTCGTCTAATGCCCATTCTTTTGCTTCCTCACTCAAACGGCTCCATAACGACATTGAAAAAATCGAATGTTCAATGTTGCTTCTCATAACAACATTAAAAAAAGTTCAATGTCCAATGTTCAATGTTGTTTTTCATAACGACATTGAAAAAATCGAATGTTCAATGTTCAATGTTGCTTTCCATAACTACATTCAAAAAAATCCAATGTTCAATGTTCAATGTTGCTTTCTATAACTACATTCAAAAAAATCCAATGTTCAATGTTGCTTTCTATAACTACATTCAAAAAAATCGAATGTTCAATGTTGCTTTCTATAACTACATTCAAAAAAATCGAATGTTCAATGTTGTTTTCTAAAACTACATTCAAAAAAATCGAATGTTCAATGTTGTTTTCCAAAACTACATTAAAAAAATCGAATGTTCAATGTTGTTTTCCAAAACTACATTCAAAGAAAATCCAATGTTCAATGTTCAATGTTCAATGTTGCTTCTCAAAACAACATTCAAAAAAGTTCAATGTCCAATGTTCAATGTTGCTTTCCATAACTACATTCAAAAAAATCCAATGTTCAATGTTGTTTTCTAAAACTACATTAAAAAAAATTCAATGTTCAATGTTGCTTTCTATAACTACATTCAAAAAAATCCAATGTTCAATGTTGTTTTCCAAAACTACATTCAAAAAAATCCAATGTTCAATGTTGCTTTCTATAACTACATTTAAAAAAAATCCAATGTTCAGTGTTCAATGTTGCTTTCTATAACTACATTCAAAAAAATCGAATGTTCAATGTTCGATGTTGTTTTCCAAAACTACATTCAAAACAATCCAATGTTCAATGTTGTTTTCCAAAACTACATTCAAAAAAATCGAATGTTCAATGTTCAATGTTGCTTTCTATAACTACATTGAAAAAAATCGAATGTTCAATGTTCAATGTTGTTTTCGAAAACTACATTCAAAAAAATCCAATGTTCAATGTTGCTTTCTAAAACTACATTAAAAAAATCGATTGTTCAATGTTGTTTTCCAAAACTACATTGAAAAAAAATCGAATGTTCAATGTTGTTTTCCAAAACTACATTCAAAAAAATCGAATGTTGAATGTTGCTTTCTACAACTACATTCAAAAAATCCAATGTTCAATGTTGTTTTCCAAAACTACATTAAAAAAAATCGAATGTTCAATGGTGTTTTCTAAAACTACATTCAAAAAAATCCAATGTTCAATGTTGTTTTCTAAAACTACATTCAAAAAAATCCAATGTTCAATGTCGTTTTCCAAAACTACATGAAAAAATTCGAATGTTCAATGTTCAATGTTGTTTTCCAAAACTACATTAAAAAAAATCGAATGTTCAATGTTGCTTCTCATAACTACATTCAAAAAAGTTCAATGTTCAATGTTTAATGTTGTTTTCCAAAACTACATTAAAAAAAATCGAATGTTCAATGTTGCTTCTCATAACTACATTCAAAAAAGTTCAATGTTCAATGTTCAATGTTGCTTCTCATAACTACATTCAAAAAAGTTCAATGTTCAATGTTCAATGTTGTTTTCCAAAACTACATTCAAAAAAATCGAATGTTCAATGTTCAATGTTGCTTCTCATAACTACATTCAAAAAAGTTCAATGTTCAATGTTGCTTTCTATAACTACATTCAAAAAATCGAATGTTCAATGTTGTTTTCCAAAACTACATTAAAAAAAATCGAATGTTTAATGTTGTTTTCTAAAACTACATTAAAATAAATCCATTGTTCAATGTTCAATGTTGTTTTCCAAAACTACATTCAAAAAAATCGAATGTTCAATGTTTAATGTTGCTTCTCATAACTACATTCAAAAATGTTCAATGTTCAATGTTCAATGTTGTTTTCCAAAACTACATTAAAAAAAATCGAATGTTCAATGTTGCTTCTCATAACTACATTCAAAAAAGTTCAATGTTCAATGTTCAATGTTCAATGTTGCTTCTCATAACTACATTCAAAAAAGTTCAATGTTCAATGTTCAATTTTGTTTTCCAAAACTACATTAAAAAAAATCGAATGTTCAATGTTCAATGTTGCTTCTCATAACTACATTCAAAAAAGTTCAATGTTCAATGTTCAATGTTGTTTTCCAAAACTACATTAAAAAAGATCGAATGTTCAATGTTCAATGTTGCTTCTCATAACTACATTCAAAAAAGTTCAATGTTCAATGTTCAATGTTGTTTTCCAAAACTACATTCAAAAAAATCGAATGTTCAATGTTGCTTCTCATAACTACATTCAAAAAAGTTCAATGTTCAATGTTCAATGTTCAATGCCTTGCCAACTTCACGCAACCTCAATTTAGACATATTTAAAATCATTCAGAGCGTATGAATAAATGCATGTGTCTATTTAATGCATACTATTGTCTGCGTATAGTGACACTAGAAGGATGGTCCACAGTGGGCATTTCTAAAATTAGTAACAGTACTGGGAAAAACCAGGTTTACAATGGCAATGCGCATGTGCGGCTGAACTGCTAGAAGCAAGGATTTGTGGGTATTTTTTTCATGAAAAGCCGCCATATTGTCTGCTAGATTTAAGCCAAGAAATCGCTGATTAAGGTCACTTTTCCTTCATACTTGACCTCAACGACGGTGCTTATTGATGCATAATGTTTATAAATCTATTACTTGATACGTTTTCAACAAAAAAATGACCTAGATTTTCTCGCTGGTGCGGTTGATGAACCCAGCGGTTGAAGTCCACGGAGTGGCAGCTTTTGAACGTAAGATTTTCATATTTTGGCATGAACCTACATAAACCTACATCCTGAATGTCGAATAAATACTGCCGGAAAACATCATCGTATTGTTCATTCGGCATAGTTTTTTATTGGTGTCTAATATTTATCCTTTTTATAGTCAACCGGAAGTTTCGTCCTTAAAACTGTTCGACCCATTGGGTTTGAGAAGATGTGTAAAAATGTTTTATCACTACTGAGTACTAATCATATGATATTCAGTCTCGCTATATTGATCGATAACTTTACTGTTTCGTTCAAAGCCTTTAATAATACACCCGTTTTGATGTTATTATATATTTCATTAATAAGGATATGTTTATAAAGCTTTATTTATAACAAATTGCTACATTTTAATGATTTATTTATCTTTTTTGTATGAATGACTTTAATATTATGTGTTACCCTGTAACAGTCAGCAATCCACAGTTAGGTGTATGATGTAGATATTAATGCGCCAATCATGACTCAATAGAAACCACGCCCCACCTGACCCTGAGATAGCTGCCGGGGAACCACATCTACATCATACACCCAACTGTCGATTGCCGACTATTACAGGGTGGCGCTGTCAGAGAAAAACAGTTATTAAAGAAATATGTATGTTACAGTGTTAAAAGTGTAAAAGACTGTCCGGTATTTTTACGTTACCATACTACATGAGTGCAGGGCTTTCGTTTTGTGCATACTAGTTACTACATGAGTGCAGGGCTTTTGTTTCGCGCCAAAATAAAAAATAGCTGTGACTATACCCGACTTATATACTACATGAGTGCAGGGCTTTTGTTTCGCGCCAAAATAAAAAATAGCTGTGACTATACCCGACTTATATAAAATTGCGATGAATTACCATAGATCTGTATGGCCCGGGCGGGTATTTTACCAGGGGTTTAAGAAACAAAAAGTAAAAATCCCCGCCATTCCCTCTGGTTTCAATTGACTGGTGTATTACCAACTGAAAAAACCGACATAGCCCAATATAACTTTACACCTCACTCAAAGTGAATCACTTTGGTCATTGTTGTTGTTTGCGTTCAACAGAGACTGTTGTGAGTTTATGGTCAGCCATTTTTCCCTGCTTAAATGACCAAAATAAGTCAATGACCTTAGGCTTCGAAGGTTCGAATAGACTGAAACTGCATGGGATACAAGGAATCCAGTGCCTTACAGGACTACCTTTTAGTAGACCAATTCGATCATTGCTAGTTGGATGGGTAACACTGAATATGAACAAGTACCCTGGTCGAACCAGAGATCCATGGATCAGTTGCGCCGAATGTTTGAATGCTTTCATAGGCAAATGTTTCGGTTCTTGATTTTAACCCATAACAAAAATATAGGCAATATTGTGTTTTTTTTGTACTGCAATTTATCGCGTTGGAGTTATATAAAAAAAAATAGTTCGATTTCGAGCATTGAGCCGTGACTGCACTTTTAAAGTTTTAACCATTAATCGATATAGGTTGGTATAGGTTTAATGGAAAATATAAGTAATATAATTAAGGCCTGCTATCCGATGTGTCTGAATGGTCGTGACGGTATAGCGCTTGATACATTGTAAAATAAATGTTGTCTGACCAGGGCAAGTTCGAATCTCACCAAAAACATATATTTTTCTTTTTTTAATTTATATTTACACATTTTTTAATTTATAAATGCACATAACTTGCAATATCCGTGTTATAACAGTATGTGACAAGCCATATTTGTTACATGCTTCAAAATATTTTTAGATCTTGCATGTGTATTGTAGAATGTTATGACGGCTAATATAGTTGTAAATAATTAATAATTTGTGTGCTCATGGAACGTGTGAAGTGTGTCTGTATGTTCATGGAATGTGTGAAGTATATATGTATGCTCATGGAATGTGTAAAGTATATCTGTATGTTCATGGAATTTGTGAAGTATATCTGTATGTTCATAGAATGTGTGAAGTATATATGTATGTTCATGGAATGTGTGAAGTATATCTGTATGTTCATGGAATGTGTGAAGTATATTTGTATGTTCATGGAATGTGTGAAGTATATTTGTATGTTCATGGAATGTGTGAAGTATATCTGTATGTTCATGGAATGTGTGAAGTATATCTGTATGTTCATAGAATGTGTGAAGTATATCTGTATGTTCATAGAATGTGTGAAGTATATCTGTATGTTCATGGAATGTGTGAAGTATATCTGTATGTTCATAGAATGTGTGAAGTATATTTGTATGATAAAAAAAAAACTTTAAATGTTACTAACGTTATTGATGCTTTTTCTCTCCGTTACTAACCCATTTATCACGTGTATTTTGTATTATATATTTATGTATATATATCAGTGTTTGTAGACAATGGACTTGTTACAAGTCTTAATAAATGTATGTTCTGTTCTGTTCTGCTAATCAACGTAATACAGGTTGTCAGTAAACTCGGAACATGGATACGATTGCTATAAGTGAAAATGAAAAATAAATTGAATCAACACATTTTCATGGAATAATTAAAAAAAAGAAACTATACTTTTTAAATGAAATAAAATAATGAATTAAAAATATGAGCGAATTGGGAATTTGAACAACCAAACTTCGGGTTAGAAATCCTGAACGTTGCCGACTGCACTAAACTGTAATTCGATAACAAATAGATATATGTAAGAATCACATCATTAAATAATGACATTCGAACGTAATAAACTATGGTCTACCCGCCAAAATGGACTAGTCCGATAGGTCATGGCTCAGAGTTCAAAATTGAACTACTAGTATAAATATATTTGTTTGGTTAGTTTGTTTACATAATGGTGAAGATTTTTCATAACATTGTTACATCATCAATTAAACACATGCAAAAAAACGTTACTGCACACGAAAATTCGTTATTTTTTATCAAATTATATAGCACAATTCGCTAGGTTAAAATAAGAAGCAGCAGACAAGAGAAAGTTGTTACGTCACGACAGCTAATTGTCGTCTGATTAGGCGAGTTATTTTAATGTCATAATTCGTAAAAGTAAACTGTAATGATTATGATAAAAAGATCGTTATGTTGATGTGCGCCGACAGGACGTCATTGGTATATTTTAAATGTTCATATAATTTAATTATAATAATCAAATAATACAGAATGTTTATCAGAACTGAATTACTGTACATTTTGATATCAACTTTATAAAGCTATGCCTATACACAAATCACACCAGGAAAGCAGACTGCCAGTGACATTACTTTTGGATATACCAACGTATAAATAGTTTTTATATTTACTGTATTTAGAAATTGGACATTTTTTAAGAGAGCAATTGCGTCGACGAAAACACAGAAGCCACCCTTGTCAAAAGGCCAAACACACAAAGCCTTATAATGAATGAAATTGTCATAAAAACCAACAATACGTTTGCCAACATGTTAAATAAAATACAAATGTAATGTTAAATTAATAAAATGCAGGTCAATATTTATTCAACATGTCCGACGTGTTCAGACAAGCGCAAAGTGTAGTCTTTCTTGGGCACCATTTCTTGTATTAAGTGCACGTTGTAAAGCTTTGAATGGCAGAACATGCTACGGGGTTGTGCTGTTAGTAGCAAATATAGCTGGAAACTCATCAAGATGGTACAGACTCTTTCCCCAAGTGTTTATTGCCAGGTTTAATGTTAGAACAGCGATAATGTTCATAGGAAGGCCCGCAAGTACCTGCAACGTATCAAAAACATAATTCAGAATAAGTATGCATAATAGGTAACTAGCACGGTGGTCGAGTGAGTAATACTCTGAACTACAGATCGAGATGTTCCTGGTTCGAATCTCGGCAGGTCATTTTTCAAGCGTTTGTCATTTTTCCCAGCCAACTTGCGATAACTAGCTGCAAATCCAGGGTTAATCACGTGTGTATTGATCGGTGCTATACACAGGTCACATTAAACAATAAAAATGCATTTTCGGAAAGAGCTAGGGTATCGCATATACCTTCAATCATTCAACTTTTCCATCCCTCGAAGTCAGAGATCCTTGGTCAATCTCGCAAGGAAAACTACTATGACCTTGCAATTTTCAGTCAAACGCAATTAAACAGTCAAACAAACAATACATTGCTAAAACCGCTCCATGCAATAACGTTCCGATAACACAAAATGCCGTTATTAGTACCCTCGTCCATTTGTTTATTAGATCTCTACTTGATACAATCTCATCACTTTTATAATATTACTTATACATAATGATACGCCATAAATAGCATCTTTTCTGATGACAAAGTGCATTGGTTTGCCTCGTTAATTGGAATTTCGGTGTACTGTCAATCTGTTTGTAGACGTCGTACTGAAAGTAAGAGTATGTGACGTCACTATAAATTTAAAGTGACGTCACAGACTCTTACTTCCAGTTCGACATCTGTCTATCTGCAGCGATCACACACGTAACAG
This sequence comes from Spisula solida, assembly GCA_947247005.1. Lineage (NCBI taxonomy): Eukaryota > Metazoa > Mollusca > Bivalvia > Venerida > Mactridae > Spisula > Spisula solida. The sequence goes on from OX365956.1 coordinate 41,679,556, forward strand.
ACTTTCTTCATCGTTGTTGAGATATTCCGCTATAACTGCACAAGCTCAATAACTCGAAGCATTTGGGCTTATACACATACCACTTTGTCATCTCTGTCATTACACAGAACTAGTGCAGGCCTAGTTATAGAGGATATTTGTGTTTTTCGGTGTAAGATCGGTTGTTATTTCACCTCGTGAGCAGCTGAAGTAATATTTTCACGAGTGTTGAGGCACCATATGAGTCAATAAAATTCAATTAGTTACTAATTGGTTTAGATTATCAAAATAAAGCATCAAATAAATAGAATATTTGACGTGTTTTTCGGTGTAAGATCGGTTGTTATTTCACCTCGTGAGCAGCTGAAGTAATATTTTCACGAGTGGCGTAGCCACGAGTGAAAATATAAGTCAGCTGCTCACGAGGTGAAATAACTACCGATCTTACACCGAAAAACACGTCAAATATTCTATTTATTTGATGCTTTATTTTGATAATCTAAACCAATTAGTAACTAATTGAATTTTATTGACTCATATGGTGCCTCAACATGATGACGTGACGTCATTTTAAAGCGCGCGCTGACGTTCGATTAAGTAGGTCTTTAATAAGCAGTTGATTTCCGACGTTAATGTACACTTTATAAGGTTACTTTAACTGCAGTGTAAGTAATCATATGGATGTTTGTATTAAGTGTGTATGTCTGATGGAAGAAAACGTATTTTTCATTTTGTATACATACGCTAGATTCTATATAAATCTTCTAATACAGCATCCGCTAAAAGAGGCTAGCCGTCAACATTTTGAGTAATGAACTAATTCGTGTTTTTATTTGAAATTGATCCTGTATTCAGTATTATTTTAAACATTAGCTGCATATTTCAATTACTATCAATGCCATTATTATTCGTCTGCATTGCCTCAAAATTGGGGATTTTGTGAACTATCCACTGAGCGTTCAAGGCAGACAGTGTCATTTCGATTTAAGACGTCAATAGGTATAAACCAAATTGGGGCGCTCCACGGGGATTTTAAAGTAGTCCGTTTGAGCACAGGCCTAAGAAATTATATCACAAAATACCGAGTTTTGAAATTCCCCATCTTCCCGTCATTACTATATATAATAGACAGGTTGGCAACGCTTTTTCCGGCCCCTACAGGAATCCACTATTTGACGCACCATCGGGCCGGGAAACGGTTGCAATCTGGTCTAGATATGTTTTACTACATGAAACAATCAATTTATCTACCATTTAACTTGTTATAAGTTATATTTCGGGTATTTCATTTTTAGATCGATGGTTCTGATTCCATGACTGTCCGTCATTTGTTGATAAAATAATTCCCACTAAAATACGCATGGAACGAATGGGATGCGGCTATTCCGTAACCAGGCTGAATAGTAACCGTCCATTTCGGCTATTTCGTAATATTTCGTAATTGGTTTTAATTGTTTTGCATAACATTTTCATTACGCGTTTTATTTTATCGCCACTGTCTATTACACTCAAACTGAAACAGATTATGATAAGTACTACTCCAAATTTACTTAATTTAAACACCAACATTTCACTCCATGGTGCCCAAATAATGACATATTTATACGGAGCCACGGATTTCATGGTTGCCAGTGAACAGGATTCAGAACAAAAGCTATAATTTTACGAATTTTCATAAGCATTTTGACATTGTTCTTGTTTTGTGCATGCTCTTTGTGTTGGTGTAGATACATTTTGAACTCGTATGTGCTAATACTGTTAAGAAGCACGGATGTACGAGACAACAGGATAATGGCTCTTTCTTACATGGGCCTACACGCAACATAGAGCGGCTTTTTTAGTTCTGGGATATAAAAATAACTGACGATATTAAGCTAACTAGTTGAGCATCAATAGGCTCTATACCGTTTAAAGAACATTTTCATAAATTAACAGCGTACGCTTTATTTATGCTGTTATTAATAATTGTTATAAGAACGTACGGCAAATGTCCCAATTTCTCAAGTAAGGACTGAGAAAAATAATCATGAGACAGTCGATTTAGGGTAATGATACCTCGTCCCTAGTTAAAATTCGACCCCTCGCTCGGGTGAGATATCCTTATCCTACATCTCATGATGGATTTTTTATATTCTGATTCGCAGAGTAAATTTCCGATTCGTAGAGATAATTGTGAATGATGATATATGAGAACATATACAATTTGTATACTGTAATTACTCCAAATAGCCAGTAGGAAGATACATATAAAATCTCCGATGCACCAGCATAGAACATTTCCGATTCTCAGGTACATATTACCCATTCGCCATCAGGTTAACGGAGAATTTCTGATATGCCAACATACGATTTATGAATAGAAAGAGAAAATATATTATTTGAATAGATTCATGAGAAAATATACAAATATAAAATTTGTGTAATGTAAATTACATTACAAAAAGTGTACACAGCATGAAATATTACGTTTAATTTACTATTAAACTTAACTTAAATTTAATTATATTCGGAATTTAAATACATTTAATCAGAAAAAAGTAGCTATTAAATTCCATATTTAAGTTAAGTTTAATACTACATTTAAGTCGAATTATTCCTACAAGTTTAAGTCACATTTAAGTTGCATTTAAAGGTGATTAAATATAGAATATAAATGGGATTAAATGCACGTTTATGCAATATAAACTTAAATGCGATTAAAGTTTAACTTAAATTTGAAATTTAAGTTACATTTAAAGGTGATTAAATATCTTTTTTTTTGTTTTTAATAAAATTTATTCTGCACATATTGTACAAATAAGACAACAAACCGCTCAGTAGTAGAGCAGTAAGCAATACAAATAATTCTTTGTACGATTTATAAAGTATAAACATATGTTTTTATGTTAGCTATATGTACTGCTTTTTATTTCAATGTTCATGAGCAAATATGAAGTAGAATTTATAGATGTTACACATACACTAGTTCACAATGAAACTACTTAACGGTGTAATTTGTATTTAAAGTATATTTAACGACAAGGAAAAGATATATACAAATTTTACTAATATTTTTATTCAAGGGAGGTAATAAAACAATTATGGAAATTCTTCTAATTTTAAAATTTGTGAAATAAAATTTGGAGATCTACATGTAAGCTAAACGCGAATCTAGTTGGATGCATGTACTAGTATTATTTGTGATTATATAAATAAATAAAATTTAGTTAATATACGGAAAAAATCGACTTAAATATGGACATTTTTGTGAAATTCCAAATAAACGGAAAGATAATATAGTACTATTTGCGATTAAATTTACAAATTAAATTTAGTTAATATACGGAAAATAAATCGACTTAAATTTGACGTTTTTGTGAAATTCCAAATAAAAGTAAATATAATAAAATATTATTTGCACTTAAATCCGTTTTTTCATGCTGTGTGTGTATTTTTACTAATTACTCTTAAAGTTCCGATTCGCCGGTATATAGTTATAGATAAAAAGTTTCCAATTCGCCAAATTACGATTTATGCATGGAATGACAAAGTATATTATTTGAATTATGAAATTAGAAAATATACAATTTGTATAGTGTAATTACTCCAAATGACAAATGGAATCCGTAGAGTTGTACATATACAATATGTGAGGCTCCAGTACATAGATATAGAAAATTTCCGATTCGCCAATTGGCTGATAGATAATTTCCGATGCACCAACGTACATATAAGAAACAGTATATATGTGAATGAGACCGAAATAAAGAATACATAATTATTATACGATAACCATGCCTTATATATGAACCCCCACATGACATGTTTCCGTTCAGTAATAAAAAAGTTAAGGACAGTTTTGATCCTCTGTTGATTTGAGTAATAAGTACTGAATGTTTTCGATTGTTAGGATCAAATTGCTTGGTGCGAAGCAGGCAATGCTGCACAATCAACTATCGCTGACGATCACCCCGTTTGCGTACAGTCGATAGTTATAACGGTTATTAATTTATAATCGTTTTTCTTAATCTCCACTCTGTAACTCTATATAGATCTGGGCGTCTTAGGTCGCTCTCCATGAGACCCAAAGTTGGACATGTTCTCTCCATCAACCAATTGGCGAATCTGCAATTTTCTCTCTTTGAATCGAACATTTTCTCTCTATTAAACGGAACTTTTCTCTATCTATGTACCGACGAATCGGAAATTATGTATATACCGAGCTATTTAGAGTAATTACATGACATAACGTGTTTAATTTCAAAATATCATAATTCACGATTCAATTAATATACTAGTACTTAGTTGTTTTATTCCTAAATCGTACATTTTTATTTATATGCTTTTATTTATTCTGGCCACCGGAAATTCATATGGGCGAGGCCCCCAAGAAGAAGTTAATCACACACTTGAGTTTTTGGGGGATAGTGCATGATACAGAAGATGCCCCAGTTCAAGAAGCATCCCTGGTTCTTTTACGTGCCGATGTAAAGCATCATACACGGGTCCTCGCTTAACGTCCCGTCCGGAAGACTTAATAGTTATGTTAGGTGGGAAACACTCAAAAGCATTTCGATGGGTTAGAGCAAGAATGAGTCGTCAAGTGTACAAGACAGAAATGAAACTGTTAATGTCGTAAATGAGTCGTCAAGTGTACAGGACAGAAATGAAACTGACAATGTCGTGAATGAGTTGTCAAGTGTACAGGACAGAAATGAAACTTATAATGTTGTGAATGAGTCGTCAAGTGTACAGGACAGAACTGACAATGTCGTGAGCAATTCGTCAAGTGTACAGGACATAAATGAAACTGACAATGTCATAAATGAGTCGTCACGTGTACAGGACAGAAATGAAACTGACAATGTCGTGAATGAGTCGTCAAGTGTACAGGACAGAAATGAAACTGACAATGTCGTGAATGAGTCGTCAATTGTACAGGACAGAAATGCAACTGACAATGTCATGAATGAGTCGTTAAGTGTACATGACAGAAATGAAACTGACAATGTTGTGAATGAGTCGTCAAGTGTACAAGACAGAAATGAAACTGTTAATGGTGTGAATGAGTCGTCAAGTGTACAGGACAGAAATGAAACTGTCAATGTCATAAATGAGTCGTCACGTGTACAGGACAGAAATGAAACTGACAATGTCGTGAATGAGTCATTAAGTGTACAGGACAGCAATGAAACTGACAATGTCGTGAATGAGTCGTTAAGTGTACAGGACAGAAATGAAACTGACAATGTTGTGAATGGGTCGTCAAGTGTACAAGACAGAAATGAAACTGTTAATGGTGTGAATGAGTCGTCAAGTGTACAGGACAGATATGAAACTGTCAATGTCATAAATGAGTCGTCACGTGTACAGGACAGAAATGAAACTGACAATGTTGTGAATGAGTCGTCAAGTGTACAGGACAGAAATGAAACTGACAATGTCATGAATGAGTCGTCGAGTGTACAATACCAACATGAAACGGACAATGTCATGAATGAGTCGTCAAGTGTACAAGACCAACATGAAACGGACAATGTCATGACAGAGTCGTCAAGTGTACCAGACCAACATGAAACGGACAATGTCATGACAGGGTCGTCAAGTGTACAAGAAAGAAATCGAAATGGCAATGTTGTAAATAGCTCATAAAGTGTACTATAGTCCAGTTAGGATATTGTGACAGTGACGTTGCAGTTTATGTGTACGCAAAAAAACACAACCATTGTCTCAACAGGTAGAGCGAATATAGTATGTTAGTTTAACATTGAAATTATAGTATTTGAACAGTATAAGCCTTTATTATTGGTTTAACACCGTTAAAGTGGACTCGACCGCTGCGTCACTGGATTTTTATCCTGACTGGACTATAGATAGAAATTTGAAAGACAATACATTGAATGAATTGACAAGTATACTTGATCAAAATTGAAAATTACAATGCTGTGAATGAATTGACAAGTGTACCAGATGAAAACACAATGGATGAATCGCTATTGAAGTGATAAACCAAGGTATAAACAGAAGCTTCCAATTTCAGTGGCAAAGAGAAAAGACCTCCTCTCGCTATGCAAGAGTGGAATAATTGCGAAAGAGACTTGTGAATACTACAAACTCTGGCTTCCTTGTTGTTCCGTGGTGGACAGATTGGCACAGCCAGGTGCAGAGGAATTAACTGTGCTTCTGACGGTCAAAATGATATATTTTCAGATTCACTCACTAGTTTGTAAACAAATCAAGTACTAGTAATAGTTTCCACAAGCTATTTGAATTGATGACGTTCCCATAAAAGTAAGCAACAACACAAGTACATGTTGAAATTGTTGGAATTTCTGTATCGTAATACTGTATGACAATCACTATTTGGCATTATGTTCTTTAATTTAATGTACCTAGTTGTTTTATCTTAAGATACATAAAAATGTGAATAGTGGTTCAATATGATGACATGCCAGCAGAGCATGTATTTTAATGAAATGTTAATGTCAAAGGGAAGATATGTTAATGTACAGGTTGTAAATATATTCTTAAAATCTTACTCCTTAGTTTAAAAATTTATTTATCCTAATTTGTCCAACAGTTGTTATAATCTAAAGTATCATTTATAACATAAAGGCACATTAGAATATTGTAGTATGGTTTCAAGTTTCGTATTGCAATAATTTTATTAAATGAAAACAAACCATAAACTTTACATTACCATATTGTGTAGCTTTTATTTGCTGTTGCTACTCCTACTAAATTTAATTATTATTATACCTCAAACCTTGCAAAAGACATGAATTGAAAACTGATTTCATAAAAAAAACACTGTTAATGACAGATGTGGTGTATTTTGTGTTATTTTAGTATATTTTATTATCTGCAAAGACATATTATCTTAATATGACAGTATTTGGCTCAAAAAGTCAAATAGTTATATTTGTGGTTAGTTATGTTGCCTGAAATCAGGTATTATGTGTTCATAAATTGTTTTACCAGTAAAAAGATGGTGCCTTGCTTCTTGCTGTTGCAAACAAAAACAGTGTATGTTTGGCTAAAGTGTTTTTGCAGGAACATTATCAAAGTTTGAAGTTGACAATGTATGTGAATAGACCAATTATAAGCAGATAACCTTCGTTTGCAGAAATAATATTGTAAAGATTTGTTAAAACTGTTTGTGAAAAAAACCACTATTACCATGTAACTTGTTTTGGCAGGAGCAATATCATACTATTAAACTGACTAGGTTTATGGAAAAACCAACTACTTCAAGATAACCTTTATTTGCAGAAACATTATTCAAATGAAATATCAAAAACGTTTGTGAAAAAGTCAGCCATCATCAGATAACCTGTTTTTGCTGTAAAGAAATTGTAGATAATCAATAAATTTTGCATGCAATAACAGAAGTTGTGTTTTTTCTCATATAGGAAGAAAGATTTTACCTTGAAACCTTTACATTAGTTACTCCTATATAAAAGAAGTATAAATTTGTAATTATATTTAAAAAGTCCATGTAGAACACATTTAATGACATTTAACGTTTCTCCTGAACATTTTCAAAAATCGGTGGTAACTGGTTCTTGCTCTAACCCCTCGATTTTTGTTTTTGATCCGGTTGGATTAGGGATCGAACCCACAACTGAGAAGTCAGAAGCCTTTACCACTGGACCACGTTTCCACCTTAAAAATCGTACATTGTCGCAGGGACCCTATTTACACACAAGGACGTGTTTCAAGGCGTTAAATCGTGACTAACCTGTCGACCAATCACAGCTGTCCTATACAGAATTGTCGATATTGAAAAATCCCACGAAATCGTAGACACGTGCACAAAAATGATATGTCGATTATTAACAGATTCAAAAATTATAATTGTACTGAAATGAAAGTATGATTTTAGGATTTTCATTTTTATTCAATGGAACGACGGAATTAACATATCCAAATCAAGTTAAAACATTCGTTGAAATAGGTGTGATCAACACGCTAATCGCTCTCTTAGTCCACGATACAGGCCATTTTTCAACTTACGGAACTTATTTTTACCATTACATAATATATCCCTGCTCGTGATAGGCATAGTTTTATGCATACTAATTAATGCATTTTTTGAACTACATTTGTATCTGAATTCAAAATACGCCTATTCGCCGTGTGTTCAGTAACCATTATGTTATTTTTCAATAGTTATATAGTAATTTTCCAGTTTTAGGATCTCCAAATGTATAAAGGTAAGTTATCTAAATCTTACTTTTACCATTACATATACATCTCTGTATATATAGGGTCCCTAGTTGGCGCATTGGATATTATTAACTTTTATACTTCCGTTTCGTTCCGTTTCGTTCCTTTTCGTAAAATATTTCCGATGCGTGTTTGTTAGTTGTAAACAATAACAGTCATGGAATCGGAACCACCGATCTAAAAACAAAATACCTGAAATATAACTTATGACAAGTTAAATGGTAGATAAATTGATTGTTTCATGTAGTAAAATACATCTAGACCAGATTGCAACCGTTTCCCGGCCCAGTGATGCGTTAAATAGTTGATTCCTGTAGGGGCCGGAAAAAAACGTTGCCAACCTGTCTATTAGATTAATGTTTCATACATGTCTTTATGCCATTTGATAGTATTACATTTTATGCGTATGTTTATTTTAATATTAAATAGGTCATTCATGTTGGCCACACAACATGGATGACCACGTCAACTCAAATATTGCATCTGTTTTGTTTTCTCCCCGGTCGGTCGTAAATACTAGCTATGTCCAGGCATAGCGTAATTTAAGACTGGTAGGGGAGATAACTGCGGTTAACCTTGTTACCATAATACGGGAAAAAGGGGACGGGTCAGTGTTTTTATCCAATCCAAAACTGACCGGAACCGGTTTTGACCAGCTCCGTCCAGTTACATTTATGTAAGCTAGCCGCCATTGCGTGTTTTGTCAATTCATCTACGATTTTTCCTTATTACATGAAATTTTCCCACCACCATCCCCTTTCACCACGTTTGTTTTGATTTAGTAGTAATGTTTTAGGGGCCAATTTCCTGCGGAAACCCCACATTTTGTTAGTAATGTACATAATTATGTTGATTAATGTTTCATACATGTCTTTATGCCATTTGATAGTATTACATTTTATGCGTATGTTTATTTTAATATTAAATAGGTCATTCATGTTGGCCACACAACATGGATGACCACGTCAACTCAAATATTGCATCTGTTTTGTTTTCTCCCCGGTCGGTCGTAAATATAGTAATGACGGGAAGATGGGGAATTTCAAAACTCGGTATTTTGTGATATAATTTCTTAGGCCTGTGGTTTGAGTGAAATTATCAACAGTGAAATTATCAACAGTGAAATTATCGGATTATAATTCACTGATATTCCGCGGTAAACCACTTATAAGCATTAAATAAAGCGTTATATTACACGGTCCACCAAAAATAAGTATACAGAGGTTATTTCCCCATTTACTCATCTGTTATAACACTATTTGTAAAACAGTAAAGCATCAATAATAAAAATTATTTACATTGTTTACTGCAAAATCTATCCCACTTTATACCGTCTAACTAATAACTCCTGTATAGCCCAGTTAGGATATTGTGACAGTGACGTTGCAGTTTATGTGTACGCAAAAAATCACAACCATTGTCTAAACAGGTAGAGCGAAGTTTAGTATGTTAGTTTAGCATTGAAATTATAGTTGTTTGTACAGTATAAGCCTTTATAATTGGTTTTACACCGTTATAGTGGACTTGACCGCTGCGTCACTGGATTTTTATCCTGACTGGACTATACTACTTATTGATTGTAATTGACATTGCTTATACTACTTGTTTGACAATTGTTTATATTACTTGTTTGACATTGTTTATATTACTTGTAACTGTATATACAGTCCGTTTCAGATAACTTCGCAGTGACGTTTTAGACGAGTCTAAGCCAGTAGGGAAATCGATATTATCATTATTTTAATTACATATCTTTATGTTATAATACTATACCGAGATAGTCTTTTCATAATGTGAAATTAGTACCGACGGTAAAGCACTAGGCATAGTAGTGAATTATTTTTACTAGTTTTCGTATGGGTTCGAATCGCACTCATGCTAATATTTTTATATCCTTGATGTTTTATGGTTTTTTTAAGTTTATCTCTGTTTCTTGCTCTTTTTCAATAGATGTATTTTTTCTTTTTGTTTTTTGGTTTATCTATTTCATTTTTTACTTTTTATAATTCAAATCATATTAAACAAATACAAACATTTACAACAAAGCATTACAAAACATTTCAAACACGAGGGGCCGATTCTGATGCTGTGTCCGTCTCTGAATCACTTTCATATTCTGATGCAGTGTCAGTTCCTTCGTCACTAGAGGTAACTACTATAAGAAGTCTCTCAATGTCCGTCTCGATGGCAATGTCTGTCGCCCAGTAGTTCCGCTCCAACTTCTTTACATGAGCACAACATGACCGCCAATCCTCTGCAGTTACAGATGAAATAGCTTCCCTGGTAAGCCTCAAGACGTCATTCTTGGTGAAGGACATATTTCGGCGCGCTACATATCCTTTGATGTTAGCCCACACCAACTCTATGGCATTCAAATCTTCATGATAGGCAGACAGTCTGAGACAGGTATGCCCATGTTCTTGCAACCTGGTGTCCAATAAGTATGTCGGGGGTGGTTTCTGTCGTTTACAACGTAGCAACAGCTCTGGCTTCAACATTGCATCCGTGTGTTGTATGTTGTGTCGCTCCATCCATGCCTTTATCTCGGCCTTCCTAGTAGACTGGCTGGGACACCTGTCAGACTGTATGTTATGATACGGTGCATTGTCCACAACAAGAACCGATCGTGCTTGCAGGTAACTTCTCATCTAACCATCTCAAAAAATTCGTCGAGTTCATCTCATCATGGTAATCTCCACTGGCCATCTTCGCCTGGAAAAGAAGTTCCGCACCTGGAATAAATCCCGATTCCGAACCAGCATGCACAACTATCAGACGGCTTCCCTTATTAAAAGGCACCTTGAGCGAGACATCCTTCGACTGCCAGGTTTTCGGTACTGTATGGGAAGAATTAACGTAGGTTTCATCGATGTAAATGATCGGACGACCCACTTCCCGGTACTTCTTTATATGACGTAGGAATTGTGCACGAGCAACAACGATGTCTGGCCTTTCCATCTCTGTTACTCTGGGTTTTCTTCCAGGTGAATCCTAAATCCTTCGATGTTCGCATCAAATGTCTTTTTCCTCCGAAGTACTGGATCGTTTCTTGAAGAGCTTGTCGAATGTTATTTACTCTCGGGACGTTCTTCTGGCAGACAAGTATCTCCTGCACGGTACGACGAACAACGTCTCGGTCGAAACCATCTATCGTCACCCTGTCTGAACGCCTCTTTCGTTGAACCTCTGTTTCACCAGCCTGTTCTCTCTGGTATTTTTAGAGTGTCCTTTCGCTGGCACATGTGTATTGTGCGTCTCGTTCAACTGGGGATGTGAGAGGAATTTGAAGCTTTCCGGCTTGCTTTTCTTCTTTACACACCTGAAATAAAAGATATGAATTCATTTAACTGAAAGGTTAAACAATATTAGGCAATTCAAAATGCAGTAATGTCAGCACAACGCGATTCAATGACGAACTGAAATAAGGAAACATAATGATGCTTGCAATAACCTTCAGACCATTCTGCAGTATACATTTAGCAACATTCTTATACTGAGCAACGTTTCTCTTTACAATAACTGACTTGGATGCCTCGGACATATTGACTAGACTGATCATATTTGACAACGACCAGATAGGAATTTCAACCTGCACGAAATTTCCGTGTGTTTTCGTGTATTCATGATCACAATGTGTTAACACATAGCTAACTGCCAACCACTTCAAAACATAATTAATTTGTTATTTTTTCTATTATCTCTAGATATTGAAAGCTACATACTCAATGACATTAATTTAGTATGGTTTAAATGGTTAAATGGGAATACAATCACAAAAAATAAATCATTTAGACCTACCTGGATTCGAACCTACAGCCTGCGGAACTAAAGTTACCAGTTAGCGTTGCTAACCACTGAGCCACAGGGACGTATGAAAATAATACTATTATATAAAACTAATATCATTGTGTATGTAAGCCGCATTACCTGATTTGATAGTTGTATCGATCCAGACAACATAAACAATCGTGACGTCACTGCGAAGTTATCCTACACTGACTATATGTTCATATATTATATGCAAATCACTTAAGGTATCGGAGGATAATTTATAGTGAGATTGAGCATGTTTTTTTAAAAAGCATTTTATTCTTAAAATTGAAATGTGTTGGGTACAGTAAACATAGTATTATGATGCACTACATGTACTCTTGAAGTTCAACCCAAAATAAATATTGATAAAGTGAATTTATTGAAGCATGACAGCATTTTTATTGCAAATCTTACTCGTTTACAAACAAAGTCAACATGGCATTAAGAGTCAGAGTTTGATGTCGGGGACATAGCCAATAGTATAAGGAACAAACTCTTGCAAAGAAATAATTATGAAACTAATTCATGAACTTGTATCATGCAAAAAATCAATGATCATCAATGACCTTGCAAACCGAAAGTAGAAATATGGCAATGTTTCTTGAATATCTTTCAAAGTATACATTTTTCAGTCTTAAACTAAGTAAGAGTTTGTTCCCTAGAGTTATATTGTAATAATGATATACATTTACTCAAGTACCGTTAGGCTGTTTTTGTGTTTGTGAACGAGCAAGATTTGCAATGAAAGTGCTGTCATACTTCAATAAATTCACTTTATTAATATTTATTTTTTGTTTAACTTCAAGGGTATATGTAGTGCATCATAATGCTATGCTAACTGTACCCATCAAATATCAATTTTAAGAATAAAATGCATTTGAAAAAAGCATGCATCCACCCACTATAGATCATACCCCATGTCCTTAACGGTGGAAATAAAGAGTAAACTATATAATTTTTTATATAGGTGCAAAATATAGAAAAATGGACCGACTTGAAAGGTTATCTCGTCATGGAAGATTCAACCTATTGAATCACATGGTTATTTTAATTCAGAACATCTTCATAATTACTTTTATCTCATTTAATAACTGTTGTTTCAGAAGCTAATTTTATTGTGACCGTAAGATAAACAGATATTGAATAATTTTACTGAGTTTAATTTTGCACGTGTAGACTTCTTTTTGATCGGCACTTTTTAATAGAGGATCTTTCATGAGTGCTCATTATAATACGAGTTTTTTAAACGAGTGGACAAAAGGATATGACACGAAGCTTATCACATAACCTTAGAAAACGCTCATTAATGTGTAAAAGGATGATGTACGCTGCATAAGTTTCAGCCAAAATTCAGCAGTAAAATTAGCGCGACGTCATGGCGACGTTGATATTATCCTGACGTCATTGACGGATCAATGCATGGATTGGCTAACGTCACGTCAAGCTCATTTAAATATTTATTGCACAGTCTGGGAGTGCGGAACGATATTTACGGCACGGCTTTACGGCACTCCTGGACCGCATGTTATGTGATAATTATATTTATTATACAATATTAAACATACACATACCATATCTGGAATGCTTAGGTATCCAGCAGCGAAGACTACAGCATTGGGCGGTGTGGCCACGGGCAACATAAAGGCAAAGGAGCAAGCCACTGACGCAGTTATCATCAGATATAATGGATGAATATCGAGAGAAATCCCCTGTAAGTAAGATATAGATAATCTATCACTGGTTGTCAATTGATTTAAACTGATATAAGACGAGTTCCGGAAATTGCATTCAGCGATTCTTTTTATCGTATGGCACCAATAACATGAACATACCCATCTTTCGGCTGAGAAACCAGTTACTCGTACCCAATCAACTATACTTGAGACCAGTATGTAACATTATATGCACAGTGGTACACGGCGTTTAAAGGCATTCAGTATGAAAACTTAAAACTCTGGGGTCTAAAAAGCCTTTAGATTGAATTGTACGAATATGGTTGGGGTTGAATAGTACTTGCAGTTCTGGGTTGAATGAGTTTGGGTTGAATACGCTGACACTATTTACTGCTTGTCACACAGTCTATGCAGACGATAACACTATTCATTGAATTTCATAAAAGCCAATTTCATCACATGACTCTACACAACGTGAGCTGGATGATGAAAATTGAATTGATATGGATGACGATAATTATGCTTCTTTTAAATTGAATTCGTAAGCCAGACTGACACATCAGCCAATCGGGCATTGATACGTGGTTACGTGCTCCTCCATAGCCAAATGGCTTCATGCATTCCATAATACCCACGGCTTCTATGCCACAAGAAACAATGTACACATAAATATATCAATCGACGACAATAGCCCGAACTTACCAGTGATTCGAGTATGGGCATGAGCAAGGTGACAGTTGCGGTGTTACTGAAGATCTCTGTTGCCCCGGCAACAATCACAGAGATAATCATGTTAAGTACCCAGTCTTCCTGATCGCCAAACACTGTAAGTTTGTTTCCCACCCACTCTGACAGTCCAGATTTCTAGAAAACAAACACACAGACAAACACATGAAAAACCTATATGTATATTGAACGCCCCTCCTGTGTACCAAATAGGAAAATGTAGAGTTAGCATGATTGTTATCATATATTTTTGGGAAGATTTCATGTCACGAATCGTCATGAATATGATAAAACATTTTGGTAAAAAACACCGGGCCAAAGTAAGCCATTCATGAAGCTTGTCCTTTTAAACATTGCGACCGCAATTTTATAATACCCATGTAGGCCTACACTTATTTCTTAAAAGTGCTACTTACGACATTCTGTTATAAGACCCATACATATCTGAAAACTGCAACATAATGCGCTTCTTATATATATGAACTTATTTTCATGAAAATCGGAACAGGTCATGTTGACCAAAGTTTACAGGCAGTTTTGTCTTGTTTTCTCAAAAACGAGTTTTTGTACTTACGAACTTGAATTATTAGGACTTACTTGACTTGTTGAAGCTAATGCAAAACCTGCTCCTAACAATAAAACAATTCCCCATGGTAACTTGGCAGCCACTACCTTCCAGTTTAATATTGGTGTATAGTTTGGTGTACCTAGAATAGACGAGACATGTAGTTGAAAGATAATATTAAGTCAGACAGAGAAGACAGCACTCAACTTAACCAGCCGAGCACAGAAAACATTCAAAACACACGAGGCACAATGCCCAACAGAACCAATTTTACGAAATGCGAATTCGGTTATCGTGATGAGTAAATATCGGCTATAACGAAGAAGAGAGACTTTGATTGTTTGTTCGTTACGATTTTCTGTACGGATATAACTATGTTTATTACAAGAAATGACTAACTCTGAGACTGACATCACAAGAGGTCATATTGTTATTTTTACAATTTATTGTACATGTAATACGTATTACTCAAATTTTAAATCAGTGATACGAACACCCATGACTGAAATTTCATTTCGTTATACTAGTACTTGTAAGCAGAAAATCACTAACGAATATAACGAGTTCGTTATATTGTAGGTATATGCTTACATACGTTGTTTACTTTCAAATGTTCGAGGGTGACAATGGACATGACACTCTCGGTGGCGCCGTGGAATGAGGTATCGAGGGTTATTAGTATAAGTTATAAGACCTGTTTAACAAGTTAATAAACTAAGATACAAAATCTAAGCGCACAACAAAATTACAGTGTACTGTAAATGACTTATGTTCATGGGCATTACTTTAAATTTATAAAACATGAAAAGGAAAAGCCCTTGTGTCTGTATTTGTGAGTTCGATTAATCGCCGGGATTATAGTTCATGGTCATGTTCAACCACGCAATCGATGTCAATCTGCCTCAACGGAAAACAATTATTTTATAGCTCATGATCAACTTGTTCATTTAGTGCTTAAAGTGTTGCTGTTGTGTTTTGATTATTAGAGAGGTTGAGAAAGTCTACGTGAATACTAAGTTTGGGTATTTCGTCATCCAGGTATGTGTAGTTTCTACAAGTAACGGATGTGTGACAGACGAAAGTATGTACTATGTCACACAGGTATACGTTTGCACGGGAAACCCAAGATTCCATCGCCCGCGGTCTCAGTGAGTTTATTTAAGCACTCGTTATTGATTCACGAAGAAATCATGTTACAACTATTATGTGACCTTGCACTCACACGTTGTGTTTCGCAATACAATTGTAATTGCAACGTGTACGTACATGTTCCGGTAGATATACGTGCAAGTAGTCGTAGACGTTCACATCGAAACCTCCCTAATACTTCACCAAGTTATACCCCGGTTTATAGTTTAAGGGCCTACCTTGCTGGTACCAGCAGAAAATATTTGGACGTTGTTTGGGTAGGATAAACAATAGCACACTCAACAGTATACATCCAGTAGAGTCAGATACATACCTGCATAAAACACAGTGAATTAAAAACATCTTGATTAAATTATCAAATAGCGGCGATAGCTCAGTTGTAACGCACTGGGGCTGTCAATCCAGAGATCGTGGGTTCAATCCCCGGCATGATAAGTGGGCTTGTCAGAAATATTTATAATATTTCCCGCTGTATCTGACCGTTTGTACTGCAATGTATCTGGGTAAATGTGCAAGGAAGCTTTGTGTCCTAGCTATACACCGGGGCACATTCAAGAACCAGACTGTCTATTTGAAATAAGAGCTATGCGCACTTCTGCAGCGTCGGACATGCCTGTATCTCTGTCAATTCAGGGGCTTTGTCTCAGTCTGTCTCTCTGGTCAGATCATGCTGTATCTGCACTGGTAGATGATGCACCTGCGCCCTTGTTGCTGCAACACTTTGTATATATAAGGGTCTTTGAACGTGTGCTGGCATGAAAAAGGCGCTTTATAAATCTGGTATATTTATTTATTTTTTGTAAAGATCGGTTTGTAGCTACATGTATTATTTATCATCGCCAGCAGGAATATCTTTATTATATGGAGCCAGGAGAATTTTTTATTATATACTTTTAAATTGGTTAATAATTTTAACATACTTCTTCTTCAGTCCTGGTGCTTCACCCCATCCACGTATGTTAGGTGGTGACCGAAACAGCCACAACACAACAAGAACGATAAACACAAACAACACTTGAACTTCCGCCATACTGAAAAATAGGTTTTCTTTAAGTGACTCACCTGTGGTCTCCTTCTCCGATTGAAATTATTATTGTTTCAAATCCTACGGGTTGGCGGCTTTTGCAATCGTTTGTATTCGAAGAAGTATTGTTAATAAAGAAGTCGATCAGCTTAACTAGTTCATTTGACAGCTGGGAGTTGGGCAATTCATTTTCTCGTTCGGTTATGTGTGCCTTGTAATAGTGGTACCGGAATGTTATGGGTTTTTGTGGTTGTCTGTGCTCCGCTGGTAAAGTTGAGTGCTCCATTCCCTGTCCGACTTTATAATTATCTTTTTGTATAAATACGAGGGTTGTCCCAATAAATCGAAGAATTCGGGTATAACTATTGTTCTGGCATTGTTATGACTTCAATTGTTATGACACCTGCATCAGTGTAGCATTACCACGTGACTTTTGGTTACAGGTCCAAGATGAAATTTGTCAACATTACAAAACAAAATAGCCATAAGTATTTTATTTCTTCATCAATTTCTTTAAAATAAACGCCACGTTAAGGGGAAATTATTTGCTTTCCATGAAATACACTTAACCGATTTAGAAACGCGACAATTTTGGGGGTCGGTATTTTTGTATTAATTATTATTTAAATTTTATTGGAGTATAAACCAATGAATGGGACGCTAGTCTTATGCCTGGTAAGATTTTCCACGAACAAATATTTCAATTTAGCCCATTACGTCATAGTAGTGTCACTTTTATTATTTACACGTGACGCGTGAGCAAAACCATGGAGCGTGAAGATTTGACCGTCAATTTATGGACCAACGATACCCTAACAAAAAAACATAAAATTAAATTGTGAAGTGCGTTGTATACGGTGCCACGCTTTTAGGATACATAACATCCTGGCGCCATCGACTTTCTTTAAGCAGGTATGTGACGTTTTATCATGGCAAAGTAGACTAACTGTCGTCTGTCGACGATATTTAGACTTGCATAGTGTTTTCAAGAGGCAGTTTACACCTACGATTGTCTGCGTCAGGTATGCCGACAATACTACCGATTAACATGATGACACGAAACGAATTTTTTTTTAAAGACGCCACTTCCGGTCAAAAAATACTTTCTGTTATACATACAATTTGAAGGCAATGATGTGTACGATTAAGTAATTTCGCTAAAATATACATTCCGTAACATTTTGATTAATGTTTATTTTGAATTTTTGACCCATGTTGAAAATCGCTTCATTTTGTCTATCTTCTTATTTATCCTGACATATTCCATTATCGACTTCCGGTTACGGGTTTGAGATGCCATAGACATAAGAAATGTACACTCTCAACCATCGGACACAATGCAGTCTATGCAAGATGGGCAAAAACTTGTTGACAGCTAATGTTGAGACTGTGGAGGTCATTGCATATTTACTCGCGAAACGAAATTTGAAGACAGACACAAATGGCCGTCAAGAAGTGCATCATCAAGCAGAAACCTCTGAGCGTTTGGATTTATACGTGTACTTTCCTCATAGATGTGTGGAACAACATCCTACAGCACTTTATTTTTCCCACTAATGAGGCAAAGACGCCTGATTTGAATAGCAGGTTGCAGCTTATAAATACATTACTAATTTTGTGAACTTGACATTGTCGATCAATATTTTTCGTTGTTTGATATTGAGACCATCTAAACCTTGATTACAATGAAATTTGTACATCTTTGACTTCATGTATTGATTTCATCACATGCAAAATTTCGAGTGAATTGAAGCACCTTAACTGGCGTAAAATTTATCAAAAACCCACTGTTGCGTTTTTAAATCGGTTAAGTGTATAAAATATTTTTCAGCAGCTTGACGGTTTTCCCAGCACCCTGTGTATACTCGTATATGACATCCTTAAGAAATTTAAGTTGGCAGAAATAATGTGACTGATAGGCTAGGCAGGAAATGTTAAATATGCTCATAATATATGTCATATATGAATATAAATTTATTTTATGTTGACGGATTATGATAGTATAAGAACAAACTTTCTAGGAAATACATCTTGGCAAACTCATACACAGTGATGTCACTTGCCGCTTCGTTTAATTTAAAGTACAAACATGTACAAAATAAATATTGTGAGAGTGACGTAGTCATTTATGTGTACAGAAAAGTTTACAACCATTGTCTAAACAGGTAGAGCGAATACAGTATTAAAATTATAGCTGTCTGTTTAAGCCTTTATAATTGGTTTTACACCGTAATAGTGGACCCGACCGCTGCGTCATTGGATTTTTACACTGACTGATATCAACGCGTTAGTTAGAACATATTAAGTAAATTTTAATGACTAAAAAGGCCTCGCTTCGTTTCGCTCGCTCCGCCCTTTTTAATCATTAAAATTTACTTAATATGTTCTAACTATAACGTAGATCATATCTATCTGCAAGCTAATAAAATATACTTGTATTATCTCACCTGATTCGTCCTAATTTTCTTAAGTGTGCTTTAATTGTCTCATTAATTTCTTTACTCTGGTAACCTTCGATTGTTTTACAACATCTGGAAAAATGAATTGAAATTAGTAAACCTATTATCACTACATGTATAGTAACTCCACCCTGTGGTATGCAACCATGCACCGCATCGTAAACAACGAATGGATTTTAACTGTGTGGAAACTTCAGTACTACCAAACAAGCAACTCGGTTTAAATTCCGTCTAGAATTTCTATTTAAGAAAATTACTGTTACGTTAAAACTGTAAATACAATACAGATAATGTAATACAAGCTCATACACTTACCGTCTTCCCACAAAATATATAGACAACCACACCCATCCAAAGAAAGCACAAAGTAGTGACAGAGGGAAGGCGAAACCCATCCATCTATCGAAAGTGATAGGAAAGTCATCCATGCCGTCACGGCTATCATACATTCTGTAATGATATAAATTAATATTCCGAATTAGAAAAGGCCTAAAATAATTGGTAGTTTTCCGTATCTAAACATACTCTAAAATTAGCGCGACCCTAAATTTTTTATCGAACTGTAAAATTATTAATATTCGAGTTGGGTTAAATTTCATTGATTTCACGGATAAACTAGATGGCGAAATTAAATCCCCTTGAATAATTGACCTCAAAAATACGGAGTTAGAGATCTCTCTTACAATATTTGAAATCCACGAACTTAAGAAACCACAAATTTCCCATTTTACCATAATCCGCGAAATGTACTACATTTGTACCCGTGAACATAAATGATTTTAAACACGATATAATAATATATGAATTAACAACAACAACAATTAAACAAAAATAAAAAAAATCCGTTCCTTTGTCAAAACGACGATATAAAAATGTAATTACAATGTATGCATGCTCTTTCATAAGCAATTAAACATTCTGAGCCAAAACTGTCTCAATAACCAATGCTTTCCAAGCGTTACATGTATCTGTAAACATAAATGCTTTGGGGTCACAAAGGCCATGTTCTGCGTAAGTCAAAATTGCCAAATACCGGTATGTACATATATTATGTTGAATGGACCATCACCTGTACTCGAGATAGACCGCATGCTCGTAACAATGATGCTCGTCTTAAACGGGTAAATTAATATGCAACATAGCGAAAATTCGCCGGAACTTTGAAATTTGGTCGATATAGGTCGAATGTTCGTGATATCGATTGTCGACTTATCGAGGTTTCACTGTATGTGACTAATGATGCTGAATAAAGGAAGCTGTTTAACAATTAGTGAGCAATCTTGCACATGGATACATACTTTTCTGCACGATCTTTGAACACAAGATTTGGCGGGGTGCCGGTCAGTGTAGCAATTCCACCTATATTAGCACCATACGCCACAGCTAGTGCAAACCCTTTAGCAAGACGTTTCATCTCTGGTGTCTCACCATTATCTATATCACCTTCTACCTTCACACTATCTGTATTCACGGTGTAGCTGTTTGTACCGTTGTAACTGAAACACATAAAATCAGAGTGTATATAGGAGTCAACTTCCGGTAATCGCAATAAGTCATACACGTTGAATTGTATAGTATTCAAATAAGTCATATAGTGACCGGAAATCACAGATGCTATAACTCCCAATAAGTCATACAGGTGGAATTGTTTAATCTCCCAATAACACATACAGTAAGTGGAAATCACATATGTTTTTGCTCGCTATAAGTCATACAAGTGGAATTGTATAGTATCTCAATAAGTTATACAATGGTTAGGTTTATACGTTCTGAAAATGGCATATTGGTCACAGTTTGTCGGACGATATACCATCGTGGATGTTGTATCGTGGGCATATGTCAACTCATCTAAAAACTCTCCTCGCATTAACATTATCATTCTTAACTGTTAACTGTTTAACTAAGAAAAGTCAAAGTGATCAATACAGACTACCAACCTCGCATACTTACATATAGGTGAAAAACTAAAAAAACTAGCAAAATATTGTATTTGTTAAAAAAATGGATTTAAAAACTTTTTTTGACGTTTTATCACGTAATAATACGAATATTTTTCAGCTGCGTTTTCACAACAATGTTTTTAATTACGGAAGTTTTAGCCAACACGATCACAAAAAAGAGTTTATACAGTATGTTAAAAAATTGTTCTCAAAATTTAAATTTATACTAAACTTTATCTGAGCTATATACACTGTGTAAATTTCTAATTTCTTACACTTATAGCTTTACTAAATGCCAGAAAGATTAGAACAATGATTCTAAAATCATCTTGGGTTTAACCTGAAAATTTCCCATTCTTCTGACTTCAGAAAAATAATCTTTTGAAACCTAAACATTGAAACGAACTTTTTTTAACACTATGTACTTTTACAAAAATGATCAGATTTGCGTATAGTATATCTTTATGATGTCGTAATATAACACGGCCTTACATATCTATAGTTTCACAGCATTGTTACCAAATGAATGGGTGGTTATAAAAATATACACATGCATGCATATCATTTCAGTTTGTGTCTGAAAACTCATCCAAAGAACGGCTGGTAGAATTCGACGTTTTCTCCATGTGAGTTTAATTTTGCCTACTCGAGATGGCTGGTAACCGAAATAAAAGAGCCAATATCTATGGGAAATCCTACTACTGTAAAATCATTAATTTTCGTGGGGGATTAAATTTCGTGGATTTCGTGGTTCACTTCAACCACGAACTTTCATCCCAACGAACATTGATTTTGACCCTTGTTTTGTTACCTGAAATGCAAAACCACGATTTCAAGTGCCAACGAAATTGTCTTTTTTACCAAAACCACGAAATTTCGTCCCAACGAAATTAAATGATTTTACAGTATATGGCCATTACATAATAATAATTAAGAAATAGTTCACATCACTTTAGGCCCAATGGCATTATATGGACTGGCTAGTCAGCCCAAGTTGTGTATATGGACCGAAGCGAAGCAGAGGCTGACTAGTCAGCTGCAGTCCATATAATGCCATTGGACCTGAAGTGATGTGGACTATTTCTTATATTATACCGAACATTCGATTGCGATATTGTAGGCCTACTTTTGTAACTAGATCTAGATTCTAATAAAAAAAACATTACATACATTTGGGTTTAAGTTGTTTATGTGCAAAAGAACTACATATCATTATAGGGAGGCCTAACATCTATTTTTGGTATTTTGCATATCCACCGAAATAACCCAGAAATGTGAAAAACCGTGTTGCTATAACAAATCTATCGACAACTAAAGTTGTTTCAAGTGTAAATCACCATCCCTGGAATTTCGACTTTTTGTTAATGTTTATGCAAACTAATGCGTACATACAGTTCATACTGAACTTAGTATCATAAACTCACATGAATTGATTTACTGTTGGCAGGACATAAATAGAGGATCTTGCACGAGTGCTCATTACATACGAGTTTTATTACACGAGTGGACAAAATGATATGACACGAGGCTTTGCCGAGTGTCATATTGTTTTTGTCGACGAGTTTAATAAAACTCGTATGTAATGAGCACGAATGTAAGATTCTATTTATCACATAACCTAAGAAAACGCTCAATATTGTTCAGAATGATGATGTGCGCTGCATATGTTTCAGCCAAAATTTAGCGGTACAATGAGCGCGACGTCATGGCGATGTTGATATTATCATGACGTCAGTGACGGATCAATGCATGGATTGGCTAACGTCACGTCAAGCTAATTTAAATATTTATTGCACGGTCTGGGAGTGCCGAACGATATTTACGTCACGGCTTTACGACACTCCTGGACCGCATGTTATGGGATAAATCTAATTTAAACAAAAAACGCCAAGAAAAGAAAAGTTCGCGCAACGTCACGCTCTATGGTAGCGTCACAGTATCCAAAAAGTCATGCAATAAACAAGACGTTAATTTCAGCAGCCGGTCTATATTTTTTGCCAGTCCATATTTTTTATAATATTGACCGGCTGCTGTATTTGGAACATGTAAATCAATCAGTCTATCGCTTGATATATTGACTGATTGGAATAACAAAGAAACAGTGGAATGAAATTAGGGTGAGGTATAATATTTATACATATGACATTATGTTTTGAAAAGCAAATGATTAACTTATATTATAGCATAAAAACGGCGATTTTGCCCATACGTTAACGGGACGAAAACCATGCGTTAACATAAAGATTCACGCGAGAACACGCTGTTAACGTCCAGTTTTACGTATGCCCATTTCAGGGCATCACCGACGAAAATAAACGATTTTACAGCGTCTTATGAACTGCAATTCCCATTTTATTTGTATATAGTAATTAATTTTCTATATGATTGAAATAATAAATTTAAACAAACCCGCATTATCCATGTTTTCTTGGTATTTGCCGATCCCGGAAGTCGACGCTCATAACAAAAACTGTTATGACGTAACGTTCATTTTCGCGACGTTAGGTTTGTTTACGCGACGTCGCCACAAAATCTCTCGCCAAAATTTAATTATTTCCAAATACAAACGCATAAATTGATGTTTTGAATGCTATAATAGCGTTTACGCATGCTTTTTCGTGCTATAGCATCTGCAGAGTACCTCGAGGGCTTGGGCACCAACCGTCCCTCGGGACTCTGCAGATGTTATAGCACGAAAAAGTATGCGTTAACCCTACATTAATAATTAATATACAAGATTTATATAGCTCCCATTTCATGCGAAACACACGTCCAAAGGCGTTTTACATAGAGTTTTGCAGCGACAAGGGCGCATGTACATCCCCTACCAGTGCAGATATAGTATGATCTGACCAGAGGGACAGACTGAGAGAAAGCCCCTAAAGGGATACAGGCATGTCCGGTGCTGCAGGAGTGCGCCTAACACTTATTTCGAATAGACAGCAATAATATATATTATAGTGTTGCAGCCACAAGGGCACAGGCGCATCCTCTACAAGACACAGCGTGATCTCACCAGAGGAATAGACTAAGAGAAAGCCCCTGAACAGAGAGAGGGGCATTAGATACAGGCATGTTCGGTGCTGCAGAAGTGCGCCTAGCTCTTATTTCGAATAGACAGCAGGGTTCTTTCTTGTGCCAAGTGTAAACCACCGATACACAACTTCCTGGCACCTTTACCCAGATACTTTGATGACCTCACGGTCAGATATAGCGGAAAATATAATAAATATTTCAGACATGTCAAGTTCTGATGCCAGGGATTGAACCCATGATCTCTCGATTGACAGTCAGTCCATTGCGTTACCACTGAGCTTAATCCTCTTATGTCATCGATAAGTAAGTGAAATGCTAAGAAAGGTCTCCGTGAAAAGAATCGTCGATCACCATGCTTGCACATGAGTTATCTGTCGTAGAATATGCAAACTATGCAAATTTGGAGAAAAACATTAGTTTCAAGGGCAGATTACTCATAATTGAAATCGGTGACCTATGATGTTTGATCAAAATATGTTTTGGGGATTTTTCCCCTTCTGTTTTATAAGAAACTGAAGCGGAACACCTTTAAAATAATGTTAAGGTTGACTATAGAGTAAAAAGGTGAATAGGAACCTTAAGATTTGATATTATCATTGAAATGATGCTTGAGTAGCTTCATTGAATTTTTTGTTGAGATACATGTACCAGTAATTAACTAACGTTTCCTCGGTAGATATGTATGCTAAGTTCACTTCGCCATCAATGTCTGTAGTCTGTTTTCTTCCATCGTCGTCAGAATTCAACTCCAAGCCGTCATGTTGACTATTATCTGAAAACCCAATACAGTGAGACATCTGGCCCCGATCTCCCAAAGCATTTCAACAGCAAAGTTGAGATTTTACCTAAATCAGAGTTTGAATTTGATACGACAAATTTGAAGTTGACGCTCATGAAGTTTTATTGTAATAAACTCAAAATAATGTTTCTTTTTTGTAATACAAATTTTGATTTCGCTATTGCTTGAAAATTAACTCAAATATATATTATGATAATATTTCAGTTGAAATTGAGCTCAGATTGAGATATTTCGGGAGATCGCGACCTGAATATAAAGGCCAGTTTGACCACTTATGGGAACATGAACATGTGTTCTTTGTTGACAGGTCATTGATCTTAATAGGATCAATATAATTTCAAATTATCTATGGTCGATACAGATAGTGTTCATTGCAGACAGGTTTTGTAATATTGTACTTCGTTCACAGTTGGTCTTTATATATCACATGTCAGACAGATAACACAGCACACACAAAAGATTCTCCGAACCACTGCAAAATGTAATATCCGTAACCTCCCACCAGCAAACCGGATTCCACGCAACACCTAAGTTAACCTGAAACAACTTAACATACCAGTTAACTGGAATTCCCATAACACCTAAGTTAACCTGAAACAACGTAACATCCCAGGTAACTGGAATTCCCATAACACATAAGTTAACCAAAAAACAACGTAACATCCCAGTTAACTGGAATTCCCATAACACATAAGTTAACCTGAAACAACGTAACATCCCAGTTAACTGGAATTCCCATAACACCTAAGTTAACCAAAAACAACGTAACATCCCAGTTAACTGGAATTCCCATAACACATAAGTTAACCTTAAACAACGTAACATCTCAGTTAACTGGAATACCCATAACACCTAAGTTAACCTGAAACAACGTAGCATCCCAGTTAATCGGAATCCACGCAAAACCAAAGCAAACAACCGGAATTCCAAATAAGCAATGCAAACAGCTTTTGGTCCCCCCTTGTACAAATTGGCACTCTTATTAACTTACGTGCGGCGCTGTTGTGTAGATCTTTCATTGTCTTGATGATGGCGTTTATTATTGGAATCATCATGGATACAGTGGCTGTGTTACTGATCCACATAGACAGAAACCACGTGGTACCCATCACTCCCGCCATCAAGCTAAATATAAACAAAGTACTCGAAAAACCGAATGAAGAAAAAGAAGACCTGTATACCATTTAACATGTCATCCTTGAATATCCGTGCTTATCCGTTGTCCACTCAGAGTTGTTATACGGTACAATAACGAAAACAACGATGATTAATTAGCTAAATGTTAAATGTGCTCAGCTATACCCATTGCCAACCTTGTCATGGACGCTGCTTACTACGACAATAAACAATATTCTCGAAAAACACGGCTATTGCGCTGTCGTATACTAAATGCACAAAAATGGAACCACTCAGTTAGGATCGATTATCGTCGTTAATCAAGTCCATGATAAATAGTATCGAACGTGTCAATGCGCATAATACGAATACTATAATTATATTTATAACGTTATCTAGAAAGCACATGTGTATATAATAACGAATCAAATGGTATGTGTTTTATGAAGACACGGCATCTATCTGTAAAATGACAAATACCCAAACAAAGATAAACATTAAGACAAAAATTGACGTATTTAGCATATCGATGTATTAATTGAATTTGCTTATGTTCGTACATATGTTAAAACATCGATATAGTCTTCAATAACCTGATACATAGTATACACCTAAAGCCTACGTCCCACTGAGGAATTCCACAGCGGCGTATTCTCCCGATTTCGTCCGATACCACCCGATTCATCACAATTCCTTCCGATATCACTAACTGCCTCATGACTTCCCCGAAGCTTCCCCTAGACCACGAGGAACCTGTTCCCGATGTCCTGAAAGCTCACTAATTTCAATCGGGGGTACATCGCAGAGCTAAAAATGCTCAGTGGGACATAAGCTTTATCATTAATTAACAGAATGATAAAATAATCCTCATAATGTGTATATACAAGTACTTACGCCAGTGGTTTGGTTCCTACAACTCTCATTACACCCAATGAGATTCGAACATGCAGGCCAGTCTCTTCTAGTCCCATTGCAATTATAAGACTACCCAAGAATAACATGGTTGTATCCTGGAGACATATGCAGTGTAGCATTAATCATCATACGAAGTGAATATTAAATGACCATTGGAGTGCTATTGTTTGTGGTGTTCACAACTTGACCACAACTGAAAACAAGGCATATAACCTCCCCTTATATCCGTTACTTCACCACCAAACTCATTATTTATACCTTTTTTATAATACATGTTACTAACCACCTATTTAAAGAAATACAAGAAGAGAATCTGCCAATAGACACCATTTTACCTCTTTTACTTTTTTTTATAATATTCCCTGATTAGTCCCTGATTATTCATTTAATTAAATATCAGTTATCAAATATATGCCTGACCAATTTTGGACTTCGAAGTGAAAATCTATTAATGTAATGTACCGGTATATCATGGATGCCTAGAATTGACCTATGAATAACACAAACAACAAATGGACATATACGAATCCTAATCAGAGTTACAATAGAAAAAATAACGACACAAACTGAAAAAATATAATTTCTTATTAGAATATCAATTATTTCAAACTAATAATTTTATTATACTTTTAATATGTATATATGAACAGCTGTAGGATTGAAATACAAACATTTTAAGACATAATAAAAGCCCATAGTCCTGGTGGGAGAGAAATAATTTAAGGTTTCCCAATGCTTTTGGTTGCTTTCAATATTGGCAGCCATCTTTAAAGAAGGCCGCCAAAAGGTCATTTGGCAAAGTGACCCGCATGTTCATCAACCGATTTGGGACTGCTTAGATATCAAGCTAAGCGAAAATCATTGTTGGATCTGTTCATCAATTTGGTAATGAACATTCAATTATCAAGACCTGGGACATGGACTACATGTAATAAAGGTGTTACAATGCTAAAATACACGTTACTATGTCCTTTTATTTCAAAAAGTTCATCATGTATAAATATATCACTTAAATTAAGTTTAGACCTTTTTTGATATTTATAAGGCATACTTTCAGTCAGTTTGACGATACGTATTTCGAACGTTTTGAAGCTTAGTATAAATAAGTGTTTATTAAACATACATTATGACCAAACTGATGCATGGATTTCAAAATTTTACCAAAGTGCAAACAATAGTCTAATGGGTACACGTGCCAATTTTGAAGCTCGAAACCCCTTAAAATACCAAGATATGCATGGCATTGCAATTCTTTTCGAACACCCTCGTATATGTACGAGGGTTGATTAAAAATATTTCACAATAGTTTTCATTTTGGAGATATTCCAGACATTAGCATTTTCTGAACACCATCAAATACCTACCGAAACATAGGCTGCGCTGGTAACTTTTGCTGTAGCCACGCCCAGTAACGGGAACATAAATATGGGAAATAGAGATGTCACAGCTATCGGTATGGCTTCTGTTAGCCAGAGCACCGCCATGACGATGATGACGTAGGCACATTTTGAAGCCTGGAAAAATAACAATAATTATTTTGAACAAATAATATTTATAAACTAATCAATTTGTAGTTGTTATGTACATTATATCCGTAAACAGTCATGTCTGCCACTTTAAACAAATTAATATATATGACAGATTTATAATTTCATTATATATCCTTTCCGCTACCACGATGTTTTGGGGGGCTATGATAATTTCATATGGTCCCTATACCCCGTCCCTGAGACAATATTGACTTGCAGCACTGATAAAAACTCGATACATCCGGATGCTACACACATGCCCCAAACTGAAAGTAGGAACAATTGTCAAGATTTCGACTGAAGGTCACCGGAAATGACGATGTGACGGTGACCCTTGCGCGAAAAACTTTGATCCTGACCCCTTTGTCTAGCCTTATAATCCTGTCTATAGAAAAATAAAAACTTTTTGGCGCTAAATGTTAATGCAATTACACAAGGAATCGTACCGCAATGGCGGGTAGGACCAGTAATTTCAGTTTTGTAAAATCTACGTTCAAAGCCATCGTTAAAGGGGTCCAGTGGGCCCAAAAACCTGTGCACGACCCTGGGTCCGTAATATCCTTTAGTCTGTGATGCAAGTGTACCCATGACAGCAAAATTTGGGCATTTAGATCGAAACTACGGTTGGCGGAAATGGTATATAATCAATAATGCAAACCATGGCGTCATTATTTTTCCCATTTAATGTTCAGACACAATGTCCATCTTTTTATCCCCTTTTAAGCATCGTGGACAATTCCGAATGGGTTACTCGTGAAAGCTCGGTCATTTCCGTCAGTCTTCTGTTATATACTATTGCAATGCATAAAGACCGAGATGTGACTCCCAGGTTCTAGCAAAGGCGGAGTTCAGGGCTTCACAAGTACCATAAATCTTTCAAGTAAGCATTTTTTAATGTGGCCACAAATGTAGTCGCAGGTGCCATGTCTGATGAAAAGTGTAGATGTTCCAAACGTTTTATTACCAATTATCAAGTTCGAAAACAAAAAACTAATTGCCATGTTTCGACTCGATGATACAACTTCAGCAATGTCAGCAGTGTCTTGAACCCTTTTACACACCCTTGTTTCCCCTTCTTTGTCAACAAATTTGGCATCCAATGGTACATGTCTTTTTCAGGGTATAACTATATAGTGATGGATACTGAGATGGCAGAGAAAGGGATAACACCCGCAGCTGAGCACCTGTACAAATGTATTTATAATCCTTCAAACCAACGGCACAAACATTCTGCGACAGCAGCTCAGTTCCGATTTGGCCCTCTAAAGTCACGTGTGTTCACTGTGCTGCCAGTGCATAAGGCACTAACGCCGGTAACGAGTCTTTTCGTTTCTCTACCGTTTCGGTAAATAGAAATTGCTACTCTTCTAAGTGGAGATAACGCGCCAGCGGGACAGAAGGTCGCCATATTGTAAATTCATTAAACAATCAAGAAGTATTAGTCTGTTAAAGCCCCCATAGTGTGAGTTTTGATCATTTTGTTTGTGTTTTAGGATATAGATCATATGTATTGTCATTGTTTATCTCAATCTGTCGGTACAAGCTTGCTGTCGCGGTTTAACGCTTTTGATTCGTACCCAATATTGCTCGTACCTTATTGTTGTTGTAATTTTTGTATGATTCGTAACCAGTATTATTAGTACCTTATGATTCGTACTCGGTATTATTCGTACCTTATGATTCGTACCTAGTATTATTCATACCTTATTCTTTTTGGGACTAAGTATACGTTATGGCTTTAAGTAATTGAATAACTTTCTATTTTCAGCTTTTTACCATCATCATCTACATCACATGTGAACAAGTATATACATTGAAATAAAGAACAATTATAGTACTTGAAGATATTTGGTTTTCTGTTTGTCAATAAGGACTCAGAACAGTAAAAAGACTATAGCTTCATCAAAGACTTAACAAGTTTGTGTGTTATTCTGATATGAGAAAAAGCTCAAGAACGAGACGACACACTGACAAAGGCATGGCTCTGTACTCACAGACATTTGATAAACTTTCGCAAAGACTAAGTCAGTCCAGATCAGAGGTAGATTCATTTATTGATGCAAACATATTTATCTCAAAAGATTCTCCTTATAGCGAACTGTGGACGAAAAAGGGACATTTTGACAGCTTATTCAATAAATACAGAAGTCAATATGATGAGATTTACGAGTTTCTTACTAGAACATGCACTGACGTTAGTAATGTAGACTTGGTCAATCTACGGTCTAGAGAAGTGGAAGTCAGAGTTAAATTTAGAGAATTTAAATCTCAACTTGATAGTGCAGTATCAAAATCTGATACTAAATCAAATGTGAGCAAAAGCACGTCAAGACACTCTAAGTCATCATCAAGATCTAGAAGCAGCAATTCTGTGCTCACCTTAATGGCTGTTAAAAAGGCGGAAGCAGCAGCCGCGAAAGTGAAATTACAATACGCTGAAAGGGAGGCTCTTTTAAAAAAGGAACAAGTGTTATTAGATGAAAAGCTAGCAGTTACACACGCCGAAAAGACGAGAAAACATGCAATGATACAGCATGAATTAACTTTGCTTAAGTCTAGAGAAGAAGCTGATGCTTCAGCAGTAGAAGCTGCAGTTCTAGAAGAATTTGATGAAGATTCTGAAAAGTCATACGCAACTAGGGATCCAGACAATTTACCTCGTGGCAAACAGCTATCAACCCGAGAGAACATCGAACGTTTCTTCAACTCCCAGAAAAGTGTGACAGAATTCGTTTCACAACCAATGAAAGAATCTGGAGACTTCATAACCTTCGATAAACAGCCACAGGAATCTCATCACCAAGAATTCGTATGTCATCAACCTACTACTGATCCCGGTGTTGACATCTCCAGGTTTCTACTAAAGAAAGATCTTGTGCTAACGCGTCTTAGTAACTTTAACGACAAACCTGAAGACTTCTATTCTTGGAAGACAAGTTTTAAAGCAGTTGTTGAAGATCTAGGTGTAACCGCCGGCGAAGAAACGGACCTATTAGTAAAGTATTTAGGTCCAGAGTCCAAAAAATACGCGTTGAGTCTCAGGTCAGTATACATAGCTGACCCATCTGTAAGTTGTTCCAAAATATGGGAAAGGCTAAATGAACGGTTTGGTGCACCGGAACTAGTGAAAAATTCAGTTATGAAGAAACTTAACAATATGACTAAGATAAATCCGAAGGAACCCAGAAAGTATTATGATCTTGTAGATGTTCTTTCGGAAATACAAGCCTTAAAGGCTGATAGGAAATACAGTTTACAACTGTCATATTTTGATGCGTCTGAGGGTATCATGTCCATTACTCATAAACTACCATTTAATATCCAAGAGAGATGGGTGAGTAGAGCATCCGGGTATAAACGGGCTAATAATGATTGCTTCCCACCCTTTTCAGTTTTTGTGGATTTCATAAAAGAAATTGCCAAAATGAGAAATGACCCAGGGTTGGTAAGCCAGCTTAATGATGATAAAACAAACACAGGTAATAGTACTATCAATAGGCCACGAGTATCCTGCAATAAAGCAGAAATAAGTCAACCTAGTAATGCAGGTGCAGACAGTAAGATTGATAAGTGTCCCATACATAACACTAGCAATCATGTTCTAGTGGACTGTAGATCCTTTAATGGTATGTCCGTTTCTGATAGGAGGAAAGTTGTAAAGGAAAAACGGTTTTGCTATAAATGTTTAAGCACAGACAGTCATGTTTCCTCAGATTGTAAGAAAAATGTAAGTTGTAGTGAATGTGGGAGTGCAAAACATTTGTCGTTAGTACATGTTAGTAGACAACAAAGTAATAGTACAGCGGCTCATGGCGGGGAGAATTCCCCAGGTATAGTACACGACATAGCTAGAGTGACATGCACCCAGGTATGTGGAAACACAAAGGTAAGCGGTAGATCTTGTGCTAAGATTGTTTTGGTAGATATATATAATCGATCTGACAACTCCAAACGTTTGAGAACATATGCCATTCTTGATGAACAGAGCAATCGCTCTCTTGCTAGCCCGATGTTGTTCAAAAAACTTGAACCCACTACCGAACCTATTCATTACACACTGAACTCTTGTTCAGGCCCTACTGAAGTTGTTGGTCAAAAAGCACTTAATTGTGTTGTGGAATCCATTGATGGATCTTCTAAGTTTCACTTACCTCCTCTTCTAGAATGCCCTAGAATTCCTAATGTACGGGAGGAGATCCCTACTCCTGAGATAGCCTCTCACTTTTCTCATTTGCAGAGGATTGCACCATACTTACCTAAATTGGACGAAGACGCGGAGATATTGTTGCTGATTGGTCGGGACCTTGGTGCAGTCCATCACGTTCTTGATCAGGTTGTTGGTCCAGATAATGGCCCCTTTGCCCAACGTCTTGCCTTAGGTTGGGTGGTAATTGGTCAAGTATGTCTAGGCCAAATGCACATGGATGAAGTCGTAAATTGTAATAAAACTTTGTTGTTACAAAATGGAAGGCCATCTATCTTTCAGCCGTGTTCTAATAAGTTCAGTATTTCAGAGCAACGATCTAGCACTGCAGTTGATGATTTGTTCGTTAGAACAAAAGATGACAACAAATTAGCCTTTTCTGTTAACGACAAGGTTTTTCTCGAGATTATGAACAAGGAAATGGTAAAAGATCCTTCAGGGAATTGGATCGCCCCTTTGCCCTTTAAACCTCTTAGGCCCAGACTCCCAAATAACAAGGGCTATGCTCTTAACAGAGCTTCTGTTCTACACTCCTCTTTAGATAAGAATCCCAAGAAGAGAGAACATTTTGTTACCTTTATGGATCAGATAATCGGAAGAGGTCACGCAGAGGTCGCACCCAAGATCCCTGAAAACAAAGAACGTTGGTACTTACCGTTGTTCGGGGTATATCACCATAAAAAGCCTGACCAGATTCGTGGCGTATTTGATGCGTCCGCAAAGTTTCAGGGTATCTCTCTGAACGAAGTTCTTTTGCAAGGCCCTGACCTACTTAACAGCCTTCTTGGTATTTTGATCCGTTTCAGGAAAGATGAGATTGCTATATCTGCAGACATTCAGCAGATGTTTTACGCCTTTCGAGTAGACGAATGCCATCGAGATTTCTTACGATTTTTCTGGTATAGAGACAATGACCCCAATAAAGATCTTACTGAATATCGAATGCGAGTTCACGTGTTCGGAAATCGACCTTCACCCGCTGTAGCCAATTTTGGGCTTCGTAAGACGGCTGAAGCGTGCTTACCTGAATTTGACAAAAATGTTAGAGAGTTTGTTTCTTCTGATTTCTACGTCGATGATGGTCTGACGTCCCTTACGACATCAGAGCAGGCTATCGACTTGATGAAGCAGACACAAGCAGCTCTCGACAAATATGGTCGATTAAGACTTCACAAAATAGCCTCGAACAGTCCAACAGTTATGGCTGCATTTCCACAAGAAGATCTAGCGAAAGATCTTGCCAGTTTAGATCTCACTAAGGATGATCTACCGGTACAAAGGTCACTAGGATTGACTTGGAATCTGCAAAAGGACTGCTTCACCTTCGATGTCTCAAATGAGACAAAACCATTCACGAGACGTGGCGCGCTGTCCA
Source organism: Spisula solida (assembly GCA_947247005.1). Lineage (NCBI taxonomy): Eukaryota > Metazoa > Mollusca > Bivalvia > Venerida > Mactridae > Spisula > Spisula solida. The sequence continues at coordinate 41,714,066 of OX365956.1, forward strand.
CTATAAACAGCTTATATGATCCCTTAGGTATTGCATCTCCAGTCACCATTGTTGGAAAGTGTTTGTTAAAGGAGATGATGACATCCAATGTTGAGTGGGATGACCCTTTGCCTGAGAAATATCTTTCACTCTGGAAAGACTGGACAGAGTCTTTAAAGTTCTTACAAATGGTGCAAATCCCTCGTACATATTTCTCTCATTCTTTGAGTTTGTCTTCACATAACGAGCTATATGTGTTTTCTGACGCTTCAGAAAAAGCTGTTGCTTCAGTGGCTTACTTGGTGAGCCTGGAACCAGGCTCTCTTTATGAGACAGGCTTTGTTATGGGTAAAGCCAAAGTAGCACCTTCTCGCGGTCACACAATACCTCGCCTTGAGTTGTGTGCTGCTGTTCTTTCGACAGAGATTGCTAGTTTTATTGGTGACAACTTAGCAGTGACATTGGATAAGGTTAGGTTCTTTACAGATAGCAAAGTTGTCCTCGGGTATCTTTCTAATCGTTCAAGGCGATTTTATACTTACGTTTCAAACCGAGTCGAACGTATTTTGAGTTCATCTCAACCTTCCCAGTGGTCTTATGTCGACACAAAGCTAAATCCTGCTGACGTTGGCACTCGTGGCATAGTTGCCAAAATGATGTCAAAGAGCTCCTGGATAAATGGTCCCTCTCCTCAAGTTATTGAAGCTTTACAATCCTCCGTATCTCAATACGAAATGCTGGATCCAGACGAGGACAAGGAAGTACGCCCTGAGGTTGTTACTATGGCTTCCAAGATATCTAGTCCGGATATGCTTTCGCTAAGCTCCCATAGGTTTGAAAGGTTCTCTTCCTTTTCCAGACTTGTTAAAGCAGTAAGCAATCTACAGCATGTATGTGATTCTTACAATACGACTTCTAAGTGTTCTGGTTGGCACCTATGTCCAGAGGCTGCCTCAAGACATCAGATATACAGAGCCCAGTTCCTGATAGTCAAGATTGTTCAATCTGAATGGTTCAAGGATGAGATCATTAACATAAGTCGAGGTCTCCCTGTACATACCAACAGTTCCCTTCTCACTTTAAATCCTTTCTTAGACGATAAAGGTGTATTACGTGTTGGAGGAAGGCTAAGTCGATCAGCCTTACCCACAGATGAGAAGAATCCAGTAATAATTCCTGGCAAGAGCTATCTTGCTTTGTTGCTTATAAGGTATTTTCACGAAAAGGTTCAGCACCAGGGCAGACATCTAACTGAAGGCGCAGTGCGGTCTGGAGGTTTTTGGATCACTGGCGGGAAACGTAAGGTTTCTTCTGTATTGTTCGGGTGTTTTCAGTGTCGCAGACTTCGAGGTAAAACGCAAACCCAGTTCATGGCTGATTTACCTGCAGATCGAATCACTCCCACTGCCCCTTTTTCATATGTTGGCACAGATGTATTCGGCCCTTGGTCTGTTGTAACTCGTAGAACAAGAGGTGGACAAGCTACCAGTAAGCGCTGGGCTGTACTTTTCACTTGTCTAAGTCTTAGAGCTGTTCACATAGAACTTGTCGAAGAGATGAGTGCCAGTGCCTTTATAAATGCTTTACGGCGTTTTATCGCTATTCGGGGTAATGTAGTTGAGATCCGATCTGATAGAGGCACAAACTTCACGGGCTCCTGCGAAGATTTGGGTATAAATGCCATAAATATTGAAGATGGTCCTGTGAGAATGATGCTTCAAGAAAAACAAATCTCTTGGGTCTTCAATCCTCCTCATGCCTCCCATATGGGTGGGGTATGGGAGAGAATGATTGGTATAGTGCGTAAGATTCTCGACAGTTTGTTACTCCAACATGGAAACAAAAATCTGACTCATGACGTCCTTGTAACATTCATGGCAGAAGTAAGTGCTATTGTAAATGCCAGGCCGATTGTTCCGGTATCCTCAGATGGAGAAGCTCCTGAAATACTCAGTCCCTCTGTACTACTCACTCATAAGTCTGAACTCCCTTCTAATTTCAATCAAGACTTGTCTTTAAAGGATGTGTACAGGTCGGAATGGAAAAGGGTCCAGTTGCTAGCTGACCAATTTTGGGGAAGATGGAAATCTGAATTTCTCTCGTTACTCCAAACAAGACCTAAATGGAATGTTAGTAGACCCAATCTTAAAGAAGGAGATATCGTTCTCTTGAAAGACAACACTGTATGTAGAAATCAATGGCCTGTTGCTGTTGTCACTGAGGTGTTCCCAAGTAAAGACTCCAAGGTACGTACTGTTAAGATTAAGGTCATCCGTAGTGGAAAACCAGTTTTCCTCACCAGGCCCGTAGTTGAGTTAGTACTGTTGGCTAATGAGTAACAAATCACCTTAAATTTGCTATGGGTGCAGGAAGCAATCATTAGTTTGAGTATAGATTGTAATTTGATAGACAGTGGTTTTTTTGTGTGTGTTGAATTTATAAACTTTGATACACGGTGCCATTTGAGACATTTATGCGAAATTGTGTTAACGTATATGGTAGACATTAACTGAATACCTTAATCATGTTTCGTGATCTGCTATGTACATTATTGTGTTTTTTTTACTGTCTATTTGATATCATTGTATTTTCATGTGACTACATGTTGTCATGCAAATCACATGTAAAGCAAGTAAGAGTTGGATGTTTTTGAAATTTAGTTATTGATTTGTTTGAGTGAGAACAAGTTTCATACAATTTTTGTGATTATCATGATTTGTGTTTCAACTGTTTCGAATGTTTAAAGTTGTTGAGTATATGTTGAATGTTTTCATAAGCGAAATGTTTTCATATTCATAAGCGAAATGTTTTCGTAAGCGAAATGTAATTTTAAGCGATGTCAACAGTGACATCGGACGGGGAGTGTGCTGCCAGTGCATAAGGCACTAACGCCGGTAACGAGTCTTTTCGTTTCTCTACCGTTTCGGTAAATAGAAATTGCTACTCTTCTAAGTGGAGATAACGCGCCAGCGGGACAGAAGGTCGCCATATTGTAAATTCATTAAACAATCAAGAAGTATTAGTCTGTTAAAGCCCCCATAGTGTGAGTTTTGATCATTTTGTTTGTGTTTTAGGATATAGATCATATGTATTGTCATTGTTTATCTCAATCTGTCGGTACAAGCTTGCTGTCGCGGTTTAACGCTTTTGATTCGTACCCAATATTGCTCGTACCTTATTGTTGTTGTAATTTTTGTATGATTCGTAACCAGTATTATTAGTACCTTATGATTCGTACTCGGTATTATTCGTACCTTATGATTCGTACCTAGTATTATTCATACCTTATTCTTTTTGGGACTAAGTATACGTTATGGCTTTAAGTAATTGAATAACTTTCTATTTTCAGCTTTTTACCATCATCATCTACATCACATGTGAACAAGTATATACATTGAAATAAAGAACAATTATAGTACTTGAAGATATTTGGTTTTCTGTTTGTCAATAAGGACTCAGAACATTCACTACACTCCTTCAACATAAACTAACCGGCATATATTGAACGAATGTGATCAACTACCAGATACAACAAAAGTGGGCAATGGGCCGATCCGGTTTGGTCAGCGAGGACCGGCGATACGTTCTGTACACAGACAAGTCACTGTACGTGCTAATGTTTAGAGAGAGATTAAACACGCAACAAACATGTTTGACCAAGACCGAGTATTGAGGAGGTTCCAATACGGTCTGTATGGGATCAGCTGGTATGGATATACATAGATCATTATGGACGGAATCCGATGCGGATTGACCGCGTTACGGACTGACGTATGCATCTCATGAATAAACGCTTTTGTAAACAAGTTTTGTGATTTTATTACAGTATAAAAAGAAGCACTACTATAACATGGAAGTCTATCACTTCTTCCGACAATACGTAACGTTATAAACATGTATCTATATGCAGTCGGATCTGATTGTTTCGAAATTTCCTTCAAATTAAACCAAGTACTCGAAAAGTGTTTCGTAAAATCTACAAGAACTAGAAATGTCGGGACTCGAGATCTCTTCATCTAGCACCGAAGTCGTATACGTATTCCATATCACCTCGGCCTTTGTCCCTACCCTATCCTCATCTTCCCCGGTAGGACAAAATGCATTTGTGGTGTGTAATAATACTGGAGAAAACGAAAAGAGTTAATGTTTTACGATTGCATTCGATTCAACGCCTGAGGTACGTGGCATTTGCATCCGATGGGGACATGCATTCGGTGATAACGTAGTCAGGTTTATTTTTGTCTAAACCGGGCGATGATATAATACAAGCACGTCTCAAATATTGTAAACAAAAAGGTAGTATTTCAAATGGTAACTTGATGACACTGACTTTGAAAAGGTAGGCGTTTTACGTTGAATAGTTTTTTTCCTCCAATACATGAAGAGTTAAACAGATACAATAGACATTTTCCCATACGTACGAAAATAACTGCAACAAATATTCGCTGTGTAATATATGTAATCATTATTAGCATAATCATGGCCTTCATGTATGGATTTATCGCCAAGGTTCTTACTCAGCATAAATAATTAAAATTATATCAATTTCCACAAACAAATCGTGCAGTATCGGTCCTTAAGACAAACTTTTTTTTATATCTGATGCATGAACGTATAACTCATTATACGGCACGAGACAACAAGTTCACGGTTAACTGAGATCGTTACGGAGTATGAAAGTCGAGATTATGAGGGAATTCCTTACCTTGTATACTAGTGCAATAAACACTGTAATGTTTACACATATAATGCCATGACGCATTTCTGATCCACGTCCTAACATGTCCCTGGCACGAAAAACGAAAGTTCCGTCCGAAATAAGCTAACTTTTCACGCAACTACTTACGTTCAATACGTTAAAATACCTAACCATGTCACTCCGTCCGCGGTGATTGTACAGTGACTGTATGGACCCTTCAGAGTATATTATATTGGGTCTATACGTGCCGGGATATGTTCCAAAGGGCCTAAATCATGGTACAGTTGCGTTGTTCAAGTTATGAATTCATAAAAAACTTCCACAAAATGTAAAAGTTAGCTTTGCCAGGAGAGACAGGGGCAAGGGAAGGAACAAAACTATATTAACTATAGCTAGTCGCATGGCTCTTACATGATATATACGGTGATTTATGTTTACATACCATTAACTTAGAAGTTTATTTATCCCATCGAAAAAACAAACTCCACATTGGATAAACATATCCAACCTCCATATAATTGACGGATGTTTAATTACTTATGATTGAATTAAATCCATAAAAAAATACGAAACCCGACATCAAGTTGGAAATTGAGTGATGTGACAAGAACATGCAGTCCGAACGAAATAATAATAACAAGGACATCATTATAATTATGCAGACTGAATCGAGTTCCCAGAAACGGTATTTGTAAATCACGAATCAAATAGCGTTGAAGACTGGAAGCTTAAATACTAAGTGAAACACAATTGATAATATTATATTGTTACTAGTATATTATACTTTCGTGAATGTTTGCGTATTTTAATAATTCTTATCCGTAATAATACAGTCACATATTGATTTCACTTACCGATTCTAAGTCTGGATCAAAGTCCACGACCAACGACAATGGCGCCAAAACGGCAATCAGTGGTACCCATACACAGCGGCACTCCCAAACATGGTTCAACCACCATACCATTATAATGATTCTCGAGGTCTGTCACGAAAGTTATCCCAAGAAGAATAACGAATATTACTTGTTTTGTAACAATATAAACTACTTGTAGGACATCATAACTGCTCTTGTCGCGGAAGTTTATTCATACATGTATAAACATAATAAACTTCTTTATACGTCTTTGGTATAAAAGTGACTAACATATATATGTCATACAAAAAGCACAATAGACCTCGTTGAAGTCACTTATATCACCGCATAACGTTGTTGATATATTTTATCTTTATCATCCTACCGTGCACTTAATATCATCTTTCAACTTAAAAAAATAAAATCTCCTTTAAAGGTGCTGACTCATAGATCGGGCTACTTGTATTGTATGGCGTGACTTTCCTACCTAGTATTTATGTAATAGAAAGCCACTGACGGTTGCTTTATGAAAGATTTATAGTAAATAAGAAATTTAGTATTAATACCCTACAGAATTTCGGATGTAAAAATACTAAATAACTACAAAATGCCAATGTTTCGCAAGTTATTTTAAATGTCAGTGCGAGTGTTTATGGGATATACAGGTAACTGTACCATTTGACAATTTAATTTTTGCGGGACAGTACCTTTAAGGGTTGGGATAAATATCACATAATGAGGTAATATTATGCTATCTCACGTTATGAAACTATGCTTTTTTGTTTACATTTACATATCACTAGTAAACTGAGCATTTTTTGCCACGGGGATGTACTCCCGATTGAAATTAATGAGCATTCAGGACATCGGGAACAGGTTCCTCGCGGTCTAGCGGAAGCTTCGGGAAAGCCATGATATATTTCGTGATATCGGAAGGAATTGTGATGAATCGGGTAGTATCGGAAGAAATCGGGAGAACATCGCCGATGTGATATTCCCCAGTGGGACCTAAGCTTTATGTGCATAGAAGGTTCTTCTGTAAACGTTCATTCACATACAAATTTACTGAATTGTTTATTCTAGTAACCAAGGTTGCCTCATCACAAATAAAAGCAAATCGTATAACTAGGATGACACGATTGTTGAGCGGTAAACACTCTAGACTACCAATCAAGAGGTACCCGGCCGGTTCGAATCTTGGTCAGGACAATTGAACTTTCAGATACGCTTATCATTGGTCCTCATACAACATCAGAAAAAGTGGTTGGTAACCCAGAGGTAGTCTCACATGGCTGTACACTGAACACATCAAATAACCAAGGTGTCTACTCGGAAATATCTACGGTATCGTACCTATAGGTACATGGTTCCAAATTCGCTAAGTGTACCCTATAGTTTCAAATTATCTCAGTGAACTATGTATATATGGCTCTATATATAGGGTACACTCAGATAATTTGAAACTATAGGGTACACTCAGATAATTTGAAACTATAGGGTACACTCAGATGATTTGAAACTAAGAAGATACTTTTAAACACACTCAGAAAGACAAAACAGCGTCGCTGAACTTACCCTGGTGTACACTTGAAGGTGGCTAAAATGGATAACATTACTCACCTTACTAGCAATACCCGGTGTACGGTATACCGCAGTGATTGTGTTTGTTTAATTTCACGTCAGTATAGCATCGGTCATGGTCGTTACCATTTACATAATTATACTACATAAATATAGTATTTCTCTCAAAATATACCAATTTCCACGAATTCAGAAATTTATATATATTTATAGTTTAGATATATTAGATATACTTAGCATTTTTAAAAATAATTTTTCAACGATACAGTTACCTGTGGTATTAACGGCTCTTCCAGAAGGAACTAACATATCCACAGCCAGGCATGGGTTGTAATACTTGTAGAAAGAGAACTCACGAGGACACACTGGCCCTATATTGCTCACCGGAGTACTTGTATCAGCTGTCATATTGAATATTAGTACTTCAGAACCTAGTGTAAACCTGATAACTACCATATGTATGCTTCTGTAGAACCATTGTTGCAAACACAAGGTTTTTTAAACACTAGTCCCCAGATGACAAGTATACAATCCCAACCTGGATTTCATCGAAACAAATACTATTAGCATCTAATGAATAATACAGCCTCTATCCCATACATAAGGAAGGTTTTACAAATATTTGACCCTGTGACCTAGATTTTGACCCCGATGACCCAATAACAACCTTGACCTAGATTTTGTTGAGATGATCATTGTGACGAACTTTCATACAGATTAGATCAAAATTGTGACCTCTAGTGACTTCACAAGGTTTTTCTACAATTTGACCTAACTATAGTGCGGCCAAGATATGATGGCACAATAACATTGTGTAAACGTCACTGGTTTGATTAGCCCATATCAAAACGCGGGTAAGTAAATAAATCACGATCATCTAAGCGCTTGTTCAGTTATTTTAACTTATTTAATTAAGGATGAAGATCGTTGTGCTTATATAGCCTAGTGGTAACGTTTCTAATCTCAACGCAGACGGTCTGGGTTCGAATCCCATCCGAATCTTATCATATTTTTATTTTGTTTCGCGAATTTCCTTTCGGCACACTTTTCACAAAACTGTATTTGTGGGTGTATTATTTACAACAAGATAAACTGTGTACGCTGCACATCATTAAATTGAATGAGGGCTAAATGTATCGTTTTAACGCAGCAAGGACGATGCATTGTGTCGAATGTATTAGACTTCTGAACACGAGAGGCATCAATAGGACTGCCAGTGATTCTGTCGTCCTGTCCAAGGAAACAAACTACCCCGATGACAGGGGTATCAAAAAGGACAGTTGCACGCATATAGGCGACGAAATTGCACAACGGTGTAAGAAAATCAAGAAGAAACAAAATTTCACTGGATTCTTTTGATGATAATGACATTGATTATGAAGAGGCGGATGGTGATAGTGATGATAAGTTTGCAGATTTCTAAAATGATTCTGTCACAAACACTGCTGATGAACAATGTTAATTCATATAATTTATATACACACGTATACATACAGAATATTAATTTTCAATCGATTGTTCTAGATAAATATAATAAAATATTATATAATGTTATACAGAATAGAGAAAGTATACGAATGAAAAAAAATGTAACAAGATAATCAACGTGTAACGGTATATACTAAGAAAAATGTTTACTAGAACTGAAGAATACAATTCATTACCAAAAATGCACAAGAGTGAGACTCGAACCAGTAACCTCCTTCCATAATATTGTTGCATTTCCAACGCTTTACCGACTGAGCTAGCGAGGCACATGTAAAAGCGACTCTTATATTTGCTCATATTGCGAAAACGTAATACGAGACCAGTGTTTATTGACCCTGACTGTAAATAAGCACCCCTTTCTGTTGAAAATGAACCCATCGGCTAATTAGCATGTGTAAATGTTATTGTGCCATCATATCTTGGCCGCACTATACCTAGTTTTTTACTCTGACTGACCCAATATCAAACTTAGCCTTAAATTTGTTGAGATGATCATTGTGTCCAAGTTTCATACATATTAGGTCAAAGTTAAGACCTATAGTGACTACACACAAGGTTGTTCTATACTTTGACTTAGTTTGCTTAGTTTTTTACCCCAGATGACACAATATCAAACTTGACCTAGATTTTGTTCAGATGATCATTGTGACAAAGTTTCATACAGATCATGTCGAAAGTGTGACCCCTAGTGACAATACAAGGTTTTTCAATGTTTTAGCTGGTGACCTAGTTTTTGACCCCATTGGACCCTTCATCGAACTTGACCTAGATTTTGTTGAGATACTCATTGTGACAAAGTTTAATAAATATTAGGTCAAAATTGTGACGTCTAGTGACTACACAAGATTTTTTTGTTTTTTACCTAGTGACCTAGTTTTAGACCAAGGATGAATCAATGTCGAACTAGACCTATGTTTTGTTGACCAACTTTCATAAAGATAAGGCCATAATTGTGACATCTACATGTAGTGTCCACACAAGCAAATTGTGGACAGACAACGGACGGATGAAGAGTGATAAAAAAATATCACTATGTCACTTTGTGACAGAAAAAATAACAAGATGGCCCTAGGTCGCTCACCTGTCGTAGTAGTGCATGCAGGCCCTGTGATTTGACCTAGTTCTTGACCCAATATCGCACTTGACCGAGATTGTATTAAGATGATCATTGTGACCAAGTTTCATAAAGATTAGGCCAAAATTGTGACCTCTAGTGTCTACAAAAGTAAATTGTGACAGACTGACAGTGATCACAAAAGATCACTCTGTCGCTATTTGACAGATGAGCTAAAACACAAGGCTATCTTATTCTGTCAAGACTAATCTGATATCTGAGTGGTTTTTTTTTGTTTTGTATCATAGTTTTAATCAAGAATGTGGTAAGTGCCACTAATGGTAGATATCACAATCCCAATATCATTGCAATTACATGCAGACCCAACTATAAGTTATCATCAATGACCATTGCCATAACAATGCTACAAAACAGATTTATTGCCCAACAAGGCTAGTACCTTATGAACTAGCAGGGTGAGCAACAGCAGTTCAGCCGATATTTAACCTTTCCCTTGTCATTGGGCAACCTAAAGAAACCTGTGTTTGAATCTCGCTGGGGAGACTATTTCTCTTCTAGTGGGTGTGCAACCAACATTGAGATTCATTGAGTGGTGCATTGTAGAGTGGAGCATTGTGGGTTATTCTTGCTCAGAGAACTTTAGCAGCTGCGCAGATGGGGACTGAACCCTGGACCTCTCGATCCTATAGTGTGCACCCTACCTCTAGGCCACCACTCCCCACAAATGTATATTGTTAACATATAACAGAATATATTGTAAGTAGTTTACATTCATTTTAATATCAAATAAAAGATCTACAAGCATTTTATATCATACAAAGTTAACACTCATTAACAAAAATATAACTACATTTGTACAGGTATTCATTCTATCACCATAACTAAAATAGGTTTAACAACATTAGCCAATATAGAAAAAAGACCTACCCATGTGTGGCTAGTAATTCAATTCTTCTTTTGATACATGTAACTAAATTTTCTGGACTTCTAAATTAAAAGCTTTCACCATGCAATTGATTGTATGGTAAGAATACAACTGTATGAGTGGTTAATTTTTTGAGGATGAAATTTCATAACATATTTATTAAATGTCTGTAAAATTTAAGGCTAATGCGTTGAATACTTTTTGTTAATAAACAAAGTCTACGATTTACTGGGACAACCCTCGTAGAGTGTGAAATAATTGTGATTTGTTTTATTTCTTCATAGCATTGTTTGTAGGTAAAACAATATGCCAGTAAAAATGTTAAGAGAAATTTATAATTTCACTAAATTTGACCATGTTTTCATGTTACTAACCTAACCACTTTTACTGTATTCAGTTCAAATTACCATATGAAAATCAACGTGAAGTGTCATGTATTACTAATTACGTACTTTATCAAGTTTTATATTATGTTGTATGTACCCTGCTACTGTTAGGTTAATAAGAGAAGAAGAGAAATAAAAAGTTACACATGATTTTTGAATCAACAAAAACAAAATATTTGACAATATTAAATATGACTTAGCAAAAAACCTAGTCATGTCATAGCATGCACATTAATAGTTTTTCTACTTAGTAGTCATAGTAATATGTAAATGGTATAGATTTATACAGGGCTGCCCAACATTTTGCATATATTGGAAATAATGATATGCAGTTTTCTTAAACGAATATAAACCAGACAGACGGGCGAACAAACATATTGTATACACTACACAGTTTACAGGGTTCCCACAAATATTCTGAAACTTTTGCTCAATTCCCAGATTTTCCTATTTCTAAAAATTCCATGACTTCTCTCTGACAATGGGAACCCTGTAAAATAAGTCTACTGCCAAGTGCAGTATAGAATAGTTCACCGGTTCTTTGTTTTTAAGCAAAAAAATAAACAGGTTACAATAACATATTGTTTTATGATCATATCATAATCAGCATTATATACATAGAGGATTTATAAAAAGTTATCAATTGATATAAACTTATATTAAACGAGCTCTGCAAATTTTATTAGGCAACGTTCAGCTTATTAATATTTTCTGAAGAAGTTTAATTTAAGTAAATAGAGAGGTTGCGATTCGAACGTGTACGTCTACGTGTACGTGTAGCTACCCGTATATGTATACGTACGCATTGCAATTAAAATTGGCTTGCGAAAGACAACGTGTGCATGTAACATTACATGACAGTTGTAACATGATTTCTTCGTGAATCGGTAATGAGTGTTTATATAAACTCAATGAAACCATGGGCGATGAATTATTGGGTTTCCGTGCATACGCATACCTGTGTGATATAGTACACGATCTATCATCGTCTGTCACACGTGCGTTACTTGTAGAAACTACGCATACATGGATGACGAAATACTCAAAAGTAGCATTGACGTACACGTATGCGTTACACGTTGACTTTCGCAACCTCTCTAATATCAATTGATAACTTCCTCGAAGCTGGATGTCATTGGCCAATGAGATAGGGACAAAAGTGACTGGACACTATGACTGTCCCAGTGGAACGCAAAAAAACGAGTGTTAGGTGTTAAGATTCTTTTGTCAAATGATGCTAATAGCATGAAAATACACATATTTCTGTTGAAAAACAGACTCCATTATAAAAACGCCCTCCAAAATAATGTTATTTACTGAGTATAATGACATCATTTAGGAGATAAAGTGATGTCATTTAAACGTTATACTACACTAGTGTAATATAAGAATATACAGTAGAACTTCAATGCCTCAAACTACCTTCGGACTGGGAAAATAGTTCAACCCATCTACCTGTTCGAGGCATCTATGGTATTCAAGAATATGTACAATTTCGAACTGATGTTTGCAAGATGACCCATACAAATAGTGTGAGTGCTTGTATTGCATAATTTAATAAAATAATTTATGCATGTATATCATCTTTTTAACATAATAAATTATAATGATAAAATACAATATATAGTTTGACATAATTGACATGGAATCTAATTTATCTTCTGAAAGCTCTTCGAATGTTCTCTAAGTCTTCCTAAGGTTTCTTGTTGTATACTGTGTCGATATAAAGCAGTAAGTCACGAAATATTTTTATATCAGAGGTCAAGTTTGACTATCACTAAATAAATGGGAATAAAACAACTTTTTGGCATATTTTAAAAATAATAAATTTTAAAAAAATGATTATTTTATTCTGATGTAGATCTAGTGTTTCTTAATAATTTTATTAACAATTTAATTACGATTTCCTGTTCGGCCTTCTTTTACTATTAATGGATCTATAAAAGTTTAGTTTCTCAAAACTTTGGTATTTAGTGCAGTGTACACAAACAATCGTTAGGTACAGTAATTATCACAACTTGTTAGTACTCCTGTCGCTGACTGTCCCAAGCAAAACAAAGGATTTTAACACTCAATGAAAGATGCACAAACTTGTATTGTTTGACCCATCTACAGGTAAATTATAGCAAGGGACCGTCCGATCAGTTCGAGTGTTCGATCTAGATACTGTTTGAGTCATCGAAGTTCTACTGTACATACTCGATACATTAACCCAAGTACCAGGAAAGACATGTAATAAATTGTAATATGCAACATATAACAGGACAAAATACTGTAACAGATAACAGTGCTTAATGATAATATATTTCCTTTCATAAATACTGTAAACCAAGAAATTATTTCGCGTGATTTAGTTTTGCTGAGTTTGCAAGTGGGAGAATTTCACGAAATTAAGTCGACGTGAAAGTGCTTAAAACATTAATATGGGCATTGCAGGAAACTTAAAAACGTGAAAATTTGTAGTCGGGAATATGCCGATGATCAGCAAAACACAAAATTTAGTATTCGCGAAAGTAAATTGGTTTACAGTATTGTTTTTATACAATAAATGAGTATTAAATCAGTTGCCTAGCAACACTTTCATAATGAAAATTTACATTTTCAGAAGCTTTATAATAAATAAAATCAATGTGAACTTATTCTAGGTTAAAATGTTTTTGCTGTAAAGCAAATTACAATGCAAAAAGTTAACATGCGCTCAAGTGCTCACAAACTTTTAGCACATGTTAAATACAAATACTTGATTCATATATTCCTTTAAAAGTATTCAACCTCTTTTTGAATCCTTACTAGCAAATACGTTTCCAAAATAAGAAATAAAACCACTGAAATGCAAATAACAGAAATATCCAAAGATTATTTTAAGGGATGAACTCAGAACTATACAATTTATTCTACTACTCTTTACTCTGATCTCTGAACCATACCACATTCTCTCATACAACCTCTTCAGAATGACCTTCTATAACAGCACCTTCAAAGTTTTCTTTAGCCGGTAGTTGCTATAATTTTAACCTCAGTAGAGCAACAAAAGCAGCAGCCACGTTTACAGCTCCCAAATGGTGTTGCTTTACAAAGGTTGTATTGAAGTCATAATGTGCACACTATCTCCAAACAAGTTTTTTTTTCAAAGTAATATAACCAATAATTGGTCGGCATAAAAGTTAGGTTAATATGTTACAGGTAGTTTAGCTGACACTATTCTTTTTTGGTTGATTATGAAACAAGTTCTTCAACTTATATGATTCACTCTCGACTACTGAGTCCTGATATTATTCTTTGCTATGAGAGAATATGAGAAGACAAGTCAGTGTTCTTGTACAGTAGATGTACCCAAATTCATTGCAATGGAGTAAAGAATTAATTAAATAAATTTTGCACAGCATCTACATGGTATATAACAGCATGACACGGTAATGAAATGTCTATAAGGGCATATTAGCATGCTTCTTCCATGGATTATCTAACTTTTTACTAGCTAAGACATCCAAGTCTAAACAGATCTGTCTTCTTGTAGTTCTTGGTTCAATTATATCATCCACAAATCCTGAAAACAATGCGAAAATATATAATAATTAAATGAGTTTTTGACACTATCACATATCTCCCACAAAGGGCTATAACTCTAAACACAATCATCCCACCTTAAATTCCTGACGATATGTACAACAAGTAATTAAGAATTGCAAGCAATACAGAAGTCCCCTACCGGTTTGAGGCCATTTTCAATGTTTCTGTTGCCATAGCAACCACAATTTTTGTCAGAATCAAAATACTTTTAGACGTGCATAATCCCCTTATTGCCACCTATCCACATATCAAGTTTCATAAACCTAGCTTGGAAACTCTTTGAGTTATGGCAGGTTCCAGATTGTGGCATATTTTCACTCTTTCTGTTGCCATAGCAACCACAATTTTGGTCAGAATCAAAATCTGTTTAGACGTGCATAATCCCATTATTGCCCCCTATCCACATACCAAGTTTCATAAACCTTGGAAACTGTTTGAGTTATGTCAGGATCCAGATTATTTGACGGACGGACGGACTGACTGACGGACGGACTGACTGATGGACGGAGGGCAAACCTATAGTCCCCTCCGGTCAAAAACCGGTAGGGGACTAACTAGGCTTGGTACTAAGTATTCATGAGAAGTTTCATTAACATTAGACCAAACTTGTGCACTTTAATTATTATATGCATTGTGTAAAATTGTGTTCCTTAGGCCGGTGGCTTCAAATACACTACAGGTATAATAAGGACATGGAGTCTATAGTGCAAGTTTTTTTAGAAGCATTTAATTCTTCAGATTGAAACTTTTTTTCTAAGAACGTGAATTTAGTGAAGCATGACAGCACTTTCATTGCAAATCTTGCTCGTTCACAAACACACAAACTGTAAATTAGTAATTGGTAAAATGTATATCATTCTTACAATATAAATACAAGGAACAAACTCTTACTTAGTTTAAGACTGAATGATGTATACTTTAAAAGATATTCAAGAAACATTGCCTACTTTCGGTTTGCAAGGTTATTGAAGTTTTGCATGCTACATTTTCATAAATATGTTTCATAATTTTTTCTTGATACAATGCTTATTTTATCCAACAACTTATATTTGAAGAAAATTGCACAATCTCACTTTAGATTAGACTCTACCCCCTTAAGTTAAAACTCATTTTGATTTCTGAACATGAAATGTGCAACTGAGTATCTTGTGGTGCGAGGGTAATACTGTTAGAATATACCACACTTACCCCGTACAGCTGCTGGGAAGGGATTGGCAAATTTCTCAACATATTCAGCTTCATTCTTGGCCTGATCCTTGCCTCGAAATATGATGGACACAGCACCCTGTATAACATAGATATATATCATATAGACACAACTTTCAACATGGATTTCTCCGCTGTTATAAAGTTTGTTGGACTTCCACTGTACTTTTGGTTGTGTAGTACAATCGGAACTTTGACCGCAAAAATCCCATACTCACTGACAGATAACAACTATGATATAGCAGTAGTTTAATCAATGATTGATGAATTGTATTATTATGCGCATACTTTTTAACTTCCTGTGATAAAGGGAACTCTCATTGTTTTATTATCTACTACTAGGGCCTCTAGTTGACTAATTAACAGAATATGCAATATTATGTAATAGGGTGCAATATTGTATGATATCTTGAAAATCAGGGACCACATGCTGAGAAAATTCAGACCAAATTTAGTTGCACAAGTGCCAAAATCCAGGCCTTTAAGTGTGATGTGTACCTTTGCTCCCATGACAGCAACTTCAGCAGTAGGCCAGGCATAGTTAGTGTCTCCACGTAAATGTTTAGAACTCATCACATCATACGCTCCACCATATGCCTACAATATAAGACAAGTCAAATAGTTTCCACCGCCAGATAATAATGTAAACACTCTATTACCGACTTAATTACTGGTTAATCTTAGACTTCATAGCGTGATTCCGAGTAAGCGAGACCATAATTCAGTACCACACTATATGATTATGTAATAGTCCTAGCAGACGATAACACAATTCATTCATAAAAGCCAAATTGATCACGTGACACAGACATTGGATTAGTCTGGTTCTAAACATTCTTACAAAACCCTTCCTTTAATTAGAATTTGTAAGCCAGACAGACACATTAGCCAATCGGACATTGATACATGGTCACATGCTTCTCTTTAGCCGAATCGCTTGATCCATTAATTCCCTCGGCCTCTAGACCACGGGTTATCATTAGTTTATTAATAGAGTCTAACCTATCTCACCAGGCAGTTAACAGATACATCAAGTATAAATAATACTTTATATTAATTTCTCTCTTTTCTTTCAAATAAATTACGTTTTGGGGAAATAAATTACTGACTAAATGACTCCAAATGACTAAAAGTTTATGACTGAGTATAAATTGTATTGTTAGCTAGACAATGAAATTTGTAATTGATATATCATCATCACATTTTGTATTTAGAAGGTAGACGAATATTTCTATTTTCAAAAGTTTTAGAGTTTCTGGTTTTGAACCTTCCATTAAGCAGTATGAGAGATTTTAACAGACTCGTCAACTTTCTAAACAGAAAAAAATTGAATGTAGTAAGGAAGGCATCAAAGATGGGGCAATAGGGAATTAAAAGAATTTAAGAATTTGAAAATACTGGCCAGAATCAGCTAAAGTGAAAACTGTAAAATCATTTAATTTCATTGGGACAAAATTTCGTAGTTTTGGTGAAAAAGACCATTTCATGGGGATGGACTTTTAAGGATTTTGGATTTCATGAAAAATGGCAAGGTCAAATTTCACACAAATTATCGGAAATCATTCAAAAATCAAACAGATATAATAATTATTTTATTACATGTTGATATATGCAAGTGAACTTATCAAAAATCCAGCCTGACTGAACTGACTTTGCAAGTGTGGTAGTCCCTGTAAACTTGACAAATTTGTTGGTATGATTAATCATTGGGGATTTAATTTCGCAGTTGAAGTCATCCACAAAATCCACGAAATCAAACCCCCCATGAATATTAATGATTATACAGTAGTTTACCTTCTAATCACTGCATATTTCCAACAGAAGTTACATGTCCAAATCAATAATTACTTGTCCTAGAGGGCAACCGGACAAGTGCTTATTTCGCAAACTGTAATCTAGTTAACTTGTTCCGGTATTACTTGTTTATCTACCTACCTTTCTTGTTATGACTGTTATTTTGGGCACAGTGGCCTCAGCATAAGCATAGAGCAACTTGGCGCCATGACGAATAATGCCACCATATTCCTGGCTAGTTCCTGAGGATATAAACAAATACAGCTCGTGATACTACAGTCCCCCACTAACGGGTATATGCTTTTATATTGGGGTTTAACGCTGTTTCTCAACTGTTTCCATTAACTATATGTGGAAGACAGGAATTCTTAACACCTGCCTTAAACATGGACCAACAAAATACTGCAATAAATTGCCAATGATACACAGATCTTTCATTTATTCAACTTGATTACCGGATTGATTTAATCAGATTTTTGAGCTGAAACTAGTTAATTCAGGTTTTTGACAGCTGGGACTTGGGCGGATCATTTTCTTGTTCGGTTGTGAGTTGGGCATTGTGCCTTGTATATTTTTGTGTTTTCTGTGCTTGGCTGGTTAAGTTGAGTGCTGCCTTTTATGTACAACCTTATACTATCTTTTTGATTACCGAACATGTATAATTATATGAAATATGTAAAATTCTCTGAAATTAATAGTTTAATATGTATTAGTGCATTGGTAAGCAGCAGGTCTTTGAGATGATAATTATAATGGTTTTACAATGTCACTCACCTGGCAAGAATCCGGGTACATCCACGAAGGTTACTATAGGAATATTGAAACTGTCACAGAATCTCACAAATCTTGCACCTTTCACTGAGGCATTAATATCCAAGCAACCTGAAACATCAAAACAAGGCATTGATATCTAAGCAACCTGAAAAATCACAACAAGTATGAATCATGTACAAGAGACATGACCTATATCTTTGGTATGGGCTGTTTTGTGTTCGGGCAAATTAACACTTTTGCCTCCACTTGAAGCCCAGCCCTTTTTTCAGTGTTGTTATTGCCATCTCCAATTCAGACTACATCAATCATAAGAATATAACTATTTTCCTTAAATATCTAAACCCAAACTACTTCACAACCAAGTTTAAACTACTTTTGAACTATTGATGATCTAATCACACGTAATACAAATTTTACAAATACAGTATAACCTCTCCAGAGCGATCCTCTATAGAGCAATAACCTCTCCAAAACAACACCTTCAAAATTTCCATAAGCATACATTTACTTTGAATTTAACCTTTGTAGAGCAACAACCTCTAAACAATGCCATTATTGACAGCTTTCGAAAGTTGTTGCTCTACAGAGGTTGCACTGTACTTTAGTATTGCTTTCGTTTTGCCAGTGTCATGCTACATGAACAAAACTGTCGTTTGTTATTACATTACAGAACAGGTTTCACTAAATTCTGGGTAATATTTTACCTGCAGCAACCTTAGGCTGGTTGCCCACCATACCGACCGTCCGTCCATTCATTCTGGAGAAACCAACAACTATATTTTTGGCATAACTTGGCATAATCTCAAAGAAATGGCTGTCATCGGCAACACTTGTCATAACATCTGTGATATCATAAGCAGCAGTTGTTTCAAGGGGAACAACTGTGTCCAGACCGGGAACATCTCTGTCCCTGAAATACAGAGTAGTCTCCCTTGCTAAATAGTTCAAAGGGGAGGAGGACAGGTGGTATTCACAAGCATTTAAGAAAAAGATTTGTTCATTTCTTCTACAAAATCTTAAAACTCTCAAGTTATTTAGTGCATCAGCTAAACATGAAAATCAAGATTATTAAATTTTACATAGTTTTGTAGCAGTAATATGTAACAAGAGGGCCCAAAGGGCCCTAGGTCGCTCACCTGTCGTACTAGTGCATTCACACCCCTATGGTGATCCTACACATTTTCTGAATAAAATTTAAGGAAATTCAGCCTCTATTGCAAGTTTTTGTATGATTTGACCATGTGACCTAGCGTTTGACCCCAGATGACTTAATTAATATCAAACTTAACCTAGATTGTGTTGAGATGATTATTAGGACCAAATTTCATAACGATTAAGTCGAAATTGTAACCTCTGGTGACTACACAGGGTTTTTCTATGATCTGACCTATAATTTAAACAAAATATTTCCTCCATATAACTGTACAAATACATGCTATAAAGACAGAACAATACCTAAACACTTAAAAAAATAATTATGGTTCCAGTGGGGTTTGAACCCACGACCCTCAGGAAAATGTCAATTGTCATTGTGACCATGTTTTTGACGCCAGATGACCCAAAATCGAACTTGGCCTAGATTTTGTTGACAGGATCATTGTGACAAAGTTTCATATAGATTAAGTTGAAATTGTAACCTCTGGTGACTGACTACACAAGGTTTTTCTATGATTTGACCTTTATTTTAAACAAAATATTTTGGAATATTTTTCCTCCATATAACTGTACAAATACATGCTATCAAGACAAAACAATACCTAAACACTTAAAAAAATAAAAATTAAAAAATAAAAATTATGGTTCCAGTGGGGGTTGAACCCACGACCATCAGGAAAATGTACAAATACATGCTATAAAGACAAAACAATACCTAAACACTTAAAAAAATAAAAATTAAAAAATAAAAATTATGGTTCCAGTGGGGGTTGAACCCACGACCATCAGGAAAATGTACAAATACATGCTATAAAGACAAAACAATACCTTAACACTTAAAAAAATAAAAATACAAAAATAAAAATTATGGTTCCAGTGGGGGTTGAACCCACGACCATCAGGAAAATGTCTACGCTCCCTACAGCGCTTTGATTTCCACTTAACTGTTACAATTCACACCCTGCTTATAATACTAGAATATTTTGATATTTGACCTTTACAAAATTGCTGTGAACCCTGATACACATTTTCATTGGTTGATGAAAGTTTATTGTATGTATAGAGAGTAGAGAGTTACAGCCGAGAGTTTAGTGACCATGAAGACTACATGTTGAAAGGTTTAAAACAAGGTTTTTTCTATAATTTGACCTAGTGAGCTAGTTTTTGACCTCAGATGACCCAATATCGAACTTGGCCTAGATTTTGTTGAGATGATCATTGTGACCAAGTTTCATAAAGATTAGGCCAAAATTGTGACCTCTAGAGAGGACACAACCCAATTGTTGACGGACGGACAGACAGACGGACGGACGGACGGACGACGGACGAAGTGTGATCACAAAAGCTCACTCTGTCACTTTGTGACAGGTGAGCTAATAAAAGAGCTACTATGATCACTGAGAAGAGATGGGTTATTGGTCAATTTGCAGAAAATAATAAGCGGCACAAATCTTAACTAAATGTATTTAAGTTTTCCATTCAGATGCTTTGAGAATACCAGCCCAGATTCTCTTAAAGTCGATCAGCATAATTGAAAGTTCCGTCTTAATTTATTTGTCCATTCATAACTTTGGCTTCTCAATATACATAAGCAAAACATATTGCTTAAATAAAATAATGTTTAAAGGTCAGGATTTGTGAAAATATCTCAGAATTGTACCTATACTCAAGGGAAGCAACTCATACCATACCTGCCAATCCAGGTACTTTCGTATTATAATGCAGCCATTTTAACATTGAATCATTGAAACATGCTCACGGAATGTAATTAACTTTATCTTAAGTGCATTGAATTCTCCATGGCTTCAGGAACTTCAACTGAACGTTAATTATTCAACAAGTTGCCTCAACAAATCTACATAACATCAGTGTTTTCAATTTACAAGTGTTTACCAACTTAGTATATATAGTGTAACCTCTCTAGAGTAGCCAGTATAAACTCGGTTGTACTGTATTATTATTGATTCTAAATCTTTTAAGGCAATGGGGCACCCAGCTGAGGCTTCAACTAAAGACAGTTTGTGCGTTTTTAAAAAAAGACTATGGAATATTAATAGGTAAGGGAAGGAACTTTGAATGTACCCAGACAAGGCTGAATTCCATGTGAACAGTCCATAATTCGGTTATATGTTCATAGGACAATTACATTGTCAAGAACCCTGATTTCCGATTAATCCTGAAGAACCCCTGATTGTAAAGCATATAATTTTTTATGCTTCCATGACAGCTAAATAGTGTCAAAGGTCACAGTGACATTACCTTTGACCTACTGACCTCAGAATCAATAAGGGTCACCAACTGATAATCGAGTCATTGATCCAAAACAATTTGGTCTATTCATTCATATCTAAGGTCAAGGCAACCTCAAAATCATAAGGCATCATCTACTGTCAATACTGCAGTTGACCAACCACCCTGAAAACTTTGACAAGCCACAAGCCAAAGGTTGTTGAGCCGTTGAACAGAAACTTTTTTGCTTTACTGATCGATAGACAGACACAGACGGGATGGACATATGCAAAGCAATATAATCCCATACCAAAGATGGCATCCTCATACATCAGCGGTTGGTCAAATTCCCAGGCTATATTTAGGATGAAGAATACTCTGGTGAAGAGAATGCAAAGACAGGGGGTGGGGGAATCATTAGTATAAACTAGTTTAAATAAAGGGGTGACTTACCATGGATCATTACATTCCCTGATAGGGGCTGGGTCCTTATTGCTGAGTGGCAGGAAGTCAAAAAATTCCCTAACTTGTAACAAACCATCAACATCATTCTCAAATGCACGATGAGCCACCCCTGTAACAATACATAATATTGTATATACAATACACTAGAATCTCAAGGGAAGATGGAAGAGTCTACCTGATATATCTTACATAGTCTGCTTGTTGCTATTATACCTTGTAGCAAAACATAGGATAATTAATTTTATTTAAACGTGACAGAGAAACTTGGGTAAGTCTATGAGACACTGTTGCCCCTAAGCATGTAGTAGTCAGTATGTTCGAATTTTAATGGCATGGATCATATGCATGAGAATACAAGATATAGAATCACTTGTCATCAAATAAACACAGATAATAAGTATAGGTTCAAATCCCACTATAGGTGCACACTTTATATTTCTCAACAGAGCTATTTGAGCCATGTGATGGCCGTTAAAGTCTCCCAGTACGTATAGTCAGTGTTGTTATCAATACTAACCAATTACTGGTGTGATGTGATGTAGTCACATTAATACTGGTCATTTAAGCATCTTTTATTTGAGTTTTTGGGATAGCTGTGAGGTTTGCATTTGTATTTCACTTTGATAGCGATGGTACAGATTCGAATCCCACGATAGGACTGCTAACTATCCATATTCTGCAGATCAAATTCCTGTGGAGTAGTTATTAACTGCAGTAATCTTCTCACTACAGAATAAATGCTAGATATATGGAAATACTTTTTTCCGGTCAAGGCAGATGGGCATTATCGCAGTAAGATCCTAGCTAAGTATGAACGGATCTTACCTGATATTGTTGTATGTGTTTTAGCACCACCAAGCTCTTCCTGTGTAACATCTTCATTGGTAACAGACTGAAAATATAACAATATTACAAATATAATACAAACCACCAACCATGTCACACAATGTTCTGTTGATAATAAGCTACTGAAAAATAAGTTCATTTGTCAAAGATCATTAGACCACACTTTCTTAATGATTATAATGTAACTCCAGTCTACAGAATGTGTACATTTCTTGTAAATGAGAATTTAACATGGCAAATCATGTTCAACCTATTGTCCTACTGGTACCTTCCTATTACTTCCCTTAGTGACTTATTACTGAACTTAGTAATTTATTATCTCCCTTAGTGACCAAATATCGCCCTTTACGTGACTTATTACCTACCTTAGTATACACATTTATGAGCTCCTCATTGACTTACTTCATCCCTTAATGTTTAGATATACAACTTTCCTTTTATATATTACCTCCCCTTAGTGGTCAATTGTCCCTCTTTACTATTATACACAACATTACCCTTCCCTGTATACAAACCCAAACAGCTGATAGTTACCACCTCCAATAATCATACAATAAATTACAATATCACACAGTGATGTATTTGTCTAATATTACCCAGCTGTTGAAATTAAACCAGTCATAAATCCATGTCGGTAACAAGCTGGTTTTTGTGGAGGTACATCCTTATGTGTTACAACCAACCACCACTCAAAGACATACATCAAAACAATTCATCTTCTACATTCAGAATATAGAGCAAATGTAATTTAACTAATTTATAGGTGTATCATTAATCTATGCCTAATTTTTCATCACATCGACATGAAGCTGGTATAACTATTATATAGATGATACTCGAAGAAAGAATGCAAATTGATTGTAACACAGGTATCTGACACTCCCCCCCCCCTTAATTATTATTATAATAAAATAAATTATATGAGAAATATTTTATTCATTCTTGTTGCAGGTTAAGTAAAGTTTGATGGTACTTGCTTTTTTTTATAAATACATTTGTATTGCCACTTTGTGAAATTACTTTGCACTGACAAATTAGAATGTCAAACAGTAAATGACTACAACCCTGAAGAGACTTAAGACAGGTCATTGCCTGTGACTGTTGAAATTACAAATTTGACCTTTGTTATTGGCCAAGTATAATTATATAGTATAGAAGATATTTGTTGATTTAGGTGTAAGATCGAATTTTATTTCACCGAGTGATCACAGAAAATAAATATTTTCACGAGTGTGATCTTACACCAAAAATCAACAAATTTTCTGTTTATTATATGCCACAATTATCACGTCATGATGATGTAACGCATATTTTAAAGCCCGGTGCCGTTGACGTTACGTTTCTTTTTCTGCATGATACTGGAACCAGCTTCTAAAACAGTGAAGATAACAAAGTGATAATTTCACTGTTGTTTTGACTGTTACTTTCACTGAAAAATCTCCATAATCCATTGAAAGCAAATAATAAATACATAATAATTATATTAAATAGAAACCATCAACCATATGTTGGAAACAATTTCTCTGATATACACAAACTGCAAGAGCAAAATCAGCTTAATATTTTTATTACTTAAAATGCAGATTAAACCATTTCACCTCAAAATATACAACAGGTTCAATATTCTGGTAAAGTTATCTGAAATCAGTAACAAATACCTCTCTAGCCTGTAGGGCTTATGTACACCTTCATAAAAATAAACAAACATATTTTTCCTGAATGCCAATGAGGTTAAGGAAATAAATACTGATTTCTACCAATTTTGCTACATTTCTATTACACAGTATGGATGATATATTTCTATCAGAGAATAAAATTGGCAGACCAGTGAAATAGGTTTGTTCACTTGGAGCCGCAGCCGTGGTCCAGTAGTTAGTATGCTGGATTTGTAACATGGCAATCCAGGTTAGATTCCAGATTGCAGCAGGACATTAACCCCACTTGAAACTTTGGCAATAATGGTGAATTTCATCCACATGTGGAGGGGTGGATGGTGGCTGATGCCGGGTGGATGGTGGCTGATGCCGGGTGGATGGTGGCTGATGCCGGGTGGATGGTGGCTGATGCCTGGTGGCTGATGACGGGTGGATGGTGGCTGATGCCGGGTGGATAGTGGCTGATGCCGGGTGGATGGTGGCTGATGCCGGGTGGATGGTGGCTGATGCCGGGTGGATGGTGGCTGATGCCGGGTGGATGGTGGCTGATGCCGGGTGGATGGTGGATGGTGGCTGATGCCGGGTGGATGGTGGCTGATGCCGGGTGGATGGTGGCTGATGCCGGGTGGATGGTGGCTGATGCCGGGTGGGTGGCTGATGCCTGGTGGAAGGGTAAGTTACTAGTACTGGTACGAATATACTGTCCAAGAAAACTGGTTAAATGAATCTGCTACAAATGTTACTGAAAAATTGTTGAGAAATGGCATTAACCCTTAATAAACAAAAAAACAATTAAAAAAACGGTTTAGACTACCAACCACTAGACTACTATCATGATAATTATATATTTCATTATACCTATTCAAAGGGGGCATGCATATAGACTAAAACACAATGTGACATGAAAGCATAAAAAAACCTGCTCTTGGCCTTACACTTATAATGTTATTGCATATTCTGTTACAAACTAACAGGTTTAATCCTGTTGCTGACATGAGAAAATATAAACAATCTGTCAGCCATCAGTTCCACTAATTAGTTTTAATTGGGTCTTTAATTCGGAATGTCTACAAGAAAATATCTCATTACCACAGACAGAACACTGAAGCAATGAAGACAAATGAAAGACAGGCAATAAATGTAACAACTTTAGGCATGAAGAAGCCAAATGATAGGAAAAACATTTACAGGTGTACCGCCTTAGTAATAAATAATTGCCACGTAATTTATAAGCATCTTATATTGCTTATATTTTCTCATTAAGCAGTTTAAATCAGAGAATTTGCTTGTGAGAGATATCCAGATTTGTCAGTGTACTGGTACAGGAGGATTCAAGAGGGTTGTTGTAGACAGTCTTCCAGGTTTACTAAGCAATAATACTGTATGACACTTTATTTTAGGTATTTCGGTAAAAGACCTATTTCACAGAATTTTTAATTAAAGGAGACAACTCATCAGTCTACTCTTTTTTAATGAAATTATTTTCCTTTTGCACCCTCAAACATAGGTAATCATGCAAGCCCCCCAAAAAATCAAGTTAAAATTGAAAATAAAGTTATGATAAATTGATTGACAAAATTTAATCTTGTCGGGTAGCCAGACTAGTATTGATGTTATATGAAACCATATTCACCCAGACTTTATTAATTCTCAAAGAACTCAATTTTGTGAGTAAAATAAAAACATCGCAAATAAAACCTGATGTTACTAGGAAAGAGCAATATTTAACTAAGATTCATGGCGGGTTTTTTATAATAATCTTGAGTTTTTTACCTACTTATTTTGTATTATAGTTCATATACTACTATAAGTGGTAAAACTAACAAATTGATGAATTAATAAACCTGTTCTAATATACAAGTGCTTTAGTTAATATGCTACTTGTGGAGTAAATACAGGAACTGTTAATCTTATTAATAAATAGATATACAGGTCAGAGACATAACTAGTTTTCCTGCAATAATAATTACCATTCAACCACCTAGTATAGATCTGTTCAAAATGTAGCAAGTAAGTAAGTAAGTAAGTAAGTAAGTAAGTAAGTAAGTAAGTAAGTAAGTAAGTAAGTAAGTAAGTAAGTAAGTAAGTAAGTAAGTAAGTAAGACTAAGTAAGTATGTAAAGACTTTATTTAACAAGGCTACACATTTGGTTTCCCAATCTTCCATGTGAGATTTTGATATTTGAATGTAAATGCAGTTCAACTGCATCGCTTAATCTAAGATCGCAATGAGAAATTATTCACTTCTTACTAACCACTATTACACTAAATGTAAGTTATATTTACAATATTTTGCGCTCTAAATTTGATTTTTTTATTACCATTACATTATTTTGCACAATTTTAAAAATTACAATGATTCATGCTCATAGGAACAGGATATATCTCCAATCAACAGCTAATTTGTTGTGGTAAAACTTTGGCTATTTTGAGCTATGCTGGAAGTTCTCTCAAAAGAACAAAAACTTGAATTACGCAATTCCAAAACTTTAATGTTTATAATGACAAAACATTACTAGAAACTCATAAATGTTTTTAAAATTGTCGGGGAAGATATGATTTAAAACAGACCCGGCAAAAATGTCATAATATTGGAATCCTCAGCATGTTCAGCATAACTTCAAAATGGATTGCGATAAACCAGCAAATATTGCCAAATCTTGCTGAGGGAGAGATTTCAAGCATAGATTATCCCCTTTTATTCCTACATTGTGAATCCCCTCCCTGCCTCATTTTTATCTTGGTTAGTGTAAGATTCTATCATGAAGTTATTTCAAGTGCATACTGAAAAGTGCTACTAAGTTCTGGAAAGTAACATTACAAGATACATGTTTATGATATTTATATTTAAGATAGTGCAAATGCATTCATGAAGCTGTGTTATAAGTAAAACAGAAGTTATGATATTAACCCTTTCCTCCATGATTCCACCAGGAGTATATGCAGGTGTATAATTAGTCTGTCTATACAGACCCTATGTTAATTAAAAGAGACAACTTAATATCAGTCTACAGTTTTATTTATGAAATTATTTCCCTTTGCACCCCCAAAAATAAAGTTATGATAATTGATTGAGAAATATTATCTAGTTGGGTAGCCAGACAAGGTATATTAATCACCAATCATTTTCCAATTAACAGTATAAAGATGATGTCTAATCAAAATACTGCACCGGGTACTTTTTTATCAAAGCGCTTATGGAAATTTTAAACATACATTAAAATTTCAATTCTTGGTGATTCCTTTACAACTACAAATATGAGTAAATGAATCTGTAATATAATTAATCGATCAGCTACTGAAACTCCCACAAACCATATCTGTCGCCAATTTTGCATTATAAGGAATTTAAATTTTAGCGTACAGTACAACCTCCCCAGAGCGGCCCTCTGTAGAGCAACAACCTTTGTGTAACAACACCCTCATAATTTCCCTATTTGTCACTATTTACTATAAATTTAACCTCTGTAGAGCAACAACCTATTAACAATGACCAATATTTGCCGCTCACAAAGGTGTTGCTCAACAGAGGTATGTTACTATGTGCTGAATAAAAGTTTAAGATTTCCATGAGTGCTTTGATAAAACAGTACCGATTTGATAACTGGATTTAGACATCTCTGAAGTAAAGGGTTAAAGAATGGTCTTACAAAGGCACAGGTGCAACTAAAAAATATCTTATAGAGGAATCTATGGCATTTATAAACCAATTCCTGACAAAATCTAAGGCTTCATTTTGCTCAATTTATTCAGGCAGTTCTGGTTGAAAGTTAAATTGAATAAGTTATTACTGACAAAACTTCCAACTATGAAAACTGCTAACAATTATAAGTTCTTTGGCCAGACTAAAATAATCCCTAGATTATTCTGATCCCTGTCCATCCCTAGTTTTCTTGCCTTTATAATCCCAATCTTTTTTGTTAATTTTTTTTCAAAATTAAACCAAATCAAATTCTGGCAGCAACAATTAAGGAAAAATATTTTTTAGGAAACAAAAAATTAATTTTATTTAACAAACATTTGAATAATTGTTAATGGCCTAGATTTAAGAAGAGAAATTGATCATACATTAATGTACACCAGATATGTCAAATACAGGAACTGTGCTAGTTCATTAGTTTGGTCTTATTAAATTTAATGACACAAGTATGAGTTGTTATATCTCTGAACCAATCTTTCAAGCAGACATATAACCATGGCTTATCAGATGGGCAACCTTCCAGCTGCTAACACACTATCTTTACATTAAATGCTTCATTTCAGATCATTTGAAATCAGCATCTGGATTACAAAGTTGATGATATTTTCTGATCTGTACTCACCTTCTCTAGATGGATAGATCCGACAGCATGCACCATCACAAAAACAGTGCAAGATATTTTTGCAACATAAAAAACCCTACTAGTAAGAAGTAAAGACTCGATTGTTCTCCCAACAACTTGAAGGTGGTTGATAACTAGGTTGTTCCAAAGCAATTCATGAGTTAGTTTGCCTGCACTTGATTTTACATCTTTTTTCATTATTTTTTTTCATCATAATTAATTATATAACATACTTAATTTATTGGAACAGTAAGTTAGAATAGACAGATAGATTTATTTTGGTTTTACATAAATGTACATTTACCGTAATAAAATATCAATTATGAAAATTAACAAAATTTATAAACATGTAACTTATAATGAACCGAAGATTAAAGCATGCAAAAAAGAGCGAGACATTCATTCAGTTTAATTGAGGTCCTCTATAATGACATGCATGAATAAAATACATACTATAATATAATTATGAGGGATCAGACAGTTACTGTGAGATACAAGGAATTCAGGTGTGATATCCAATTTAGCTATATCCAAATAGACTCTATTAGGTTCAATAACGTGCCCAATGTATAGCAGCAATATATGCAAGACTTCCTTATGGGTTCCTATAGCCTGTGTCACAAATCAGCCCCAAAATTTATACTTCCGAAAATAAAATTCAAACAACATCCAGACTGCAGACAAAATAGCAGACATCCAGGCTGCTATATGATGCTAAAATGGTTATCCTACACTTCGCTTGAATGTAGTAAAACATGAGATGTTTGTAAAACACGTATGCCCCCATGGCAGCCAAATAGTTAGAAATGGTAAAGGTGACCGTGATCTTGCCCTTTGACCTCAAAATCAATAGGGGTTATCTACTGTTGATAACCAACATCCATGTAAAGTTTGAAGATCCTAGGGCAAAGCGTTATTGAGTAATTGAAAGGAAACAGTATTTGAATTGTCAGAAATGTTAAAGGTCACAGTGACCTTGACATTTGACCTTCTGATCGCAAAAAGACCATTTGGTCTACTGACAGACCAACCGACTGACATTTGCAAAGCAATATACCTGCTCAAAGATGGGGGCATAATAACATCCAGACAGACAACAAAATCGCAGACATCGGGACAGAAATTTCAAATGGCTGTCCTACTAAGCATCGCTGGAATGTAGTAGAAACATTGCTACAGTAAATCATGAGTAAAATATTGAAAAATGGACTGTTATGATGATGTCGAGTATTTGGTATGCGTTGTTGTATTGATCTTGCGGCTTTAATATTTCGTACGTCGGTTGTAGGATGCTCTTATGACAGTCGCAGGAAACAACTTTACTTTCCCGAAAGGTGCTGTAGAATGCAGGTACACAGCTGTCGTAAGGCTGATGTGGCACAGGGATAACCTTAGTTCATCTCTGATATAAAATTATTGCACTAAAAATTTCAACAATAAGAGAAATGGTTCTTTTAAAGCTGAAGTGAAATTCTATGCTGGTAGAAGCCTATGATGTTATATAACAAGACATGTATAATAATCATGTTAACATGCAAGTGGTTGAGGTTTGAAGTATCCAGAGCATTAAGATCAGTATGTTGATCACTATTGATGATTTTCCCATCAAAGATTCCCAAAGCTGGCAAAGAATTTTAATGTGAAAGATATGCTACTTTATTATGATGTTTGAATTAGCTTTTTTAAAATAACTTTTTACGGTTTTACAGACCAAAAATGTTACAAAACAAATAATCATTTAAGAGATGTTTTTAGATGGTAGACCTTTATTCAAAGCTGGATTGTTTTTATTACGCATTTTAGTCAGTAATCTAGTCATGGAACCTGCCTTAATTAAATGCAATTATTATATAAAAATTGCATGAAAATGGTTATGACTCCATGGATCACATTACGAAAACTAACGAAAACTAACAAAAGCCTTCAAAAAAATCAGTTCATTTATTATATAAAATTATAAGCTCCATGTCTCCAGTAATAGTTTGTTTTCATACAAACATTATACATGGTATAGTCTGTTTTTTGTATCATTTCTGCTCAGTAATTTGATAGAATACCCAGCTCTTGATGTTTGATAAGTAGATTGATAAAATCCCCAAGACTTTTGATAAAAGCTATCATTCAACAGTTGTGGGTAAATGCCAACCTACAAGTTGCTCAGCCTAGCTGGTATATCAGTATCAGTATGTATATAAACAGCAATACAAATGGAACGAAGAAGATGTAAAGATGGAATATGCAGATGATAAAGAGTCACTATCAGTGTAATTTAAAGCAACAGTCAAGATGAAAATTATTATTAAATATTTATATATAGGGTTTGTTCTCAATGTTTAAGTTTCAATAGTTTTTTTTGAAGTCAGAAGAATGTCAAGTTAAATTCCAGAGGGTTCTACCATTGTTCTTATCTTTCTGGCATTAAATGAAGCTATAGATTAAGAAATCAAATGTGAACATTGCGTACATAGCTCAGATTAATTTAAACTTTGAAAACAAACTTTTTAACACCCTGTATATAACAAAAACTCTATTAGAATATAGACTAAAATGTTAAACAAATTTACATAATTTACTGTACCAACTGTGCAATTTAGTGCAATTTAGTTCCGCAAAAAATGGCCACATTATATTTAACAATATGTATAATATGAAAAAAATCTGATAAATGAATGACCATTATCACATCGGTATACAAAAACTTTTCTGTCTCAAAAGCAAGGATGGCCAATTTAAAACACAATATAAGTTATATAATTTATGACCATTGCTATTTGCCATACAGCACAGAAAGATTTTTTTTATATCAGCTTTGACTTCCTGTATTGCGCAATAACATCTAAAGATACTAGCCGACTTATAAGATTTACACATGATACTACATGCATGGTGTTTGTATCAGGAACGTAATCTACTTTGCCTGAAGCCAGGAAACATAGATCTTGTACAGCAGTGTGGTATGTACGGTAATTTATTTCACAAACTGATAAGCCTTCTGATAAAATTGCTGTAATCGATAAGCCCTGAATCTTATGACTCTTCCAAGCAAGAAAATAGTTTTATAAATGTGAACAAACAGAATGGATGCAAAATTGTGGAGAAAATATAAAAATGTTTAAAACTTATGACTTAAATCATAAGGTAATATGAAGATACTTAATTATAAAATATAGCAATTAAAGCAATTTATTTGGTATACGCTTTAGTTTTTAAAGAAGAACAATGGAAAAACAAATGATTTAAACATAATCAAAGACATGTTTTTCATAAATATATGAAAGGTATGTATATTTTTGTTCATTTATTTATTCATATTTAAAATATAGAACTTATTTATTTTATAATATCATAATTTTTAAAACACAGTAAAGTCCACTCAATTATTATTTTAATTATGTTGGACGTCAGGAGATTCATCATGTTCGTAATTTTTAATAAATTGAATTCATTTTCGTAAACATAATGTATCATATACCAATAAATAGTTCTGATATTTTTATGTAACTACAATATTAATCATCATGTCAAACCTATATTTTTTAATTACCTATCAGGTATTGGATTTGTGTGATCTGAAAGAAAGTATTAATTCAACATATTTTAGTTTCAAAACTTTATTTCAGAACTTGACAGACAACCTGTTACGTATAAATTAATTATAAATATTTTGCTAAGTTGCCCGAAGAAAACCATTAATACATTAATAGCAATTTGATTGCACACATCAATGTGAATTCATATTTGAGAAATACTCATGTATAGGAATGTGTAATCAAACCAAACAGGGATTAGTAACTGTAGGTTCCATAAGGGAATTGCATGAAAAAACATTTATTTTGAGCAAACATTTATTTTAATGTCCGTTTATTATTTCAAGCCTCCCTAAGTGTTTTCCATATTAAAGAAATTAAATTTTTTCTATATTTCAAATATGTAACTGAAAGGGAAATAATACTTGATCATGTTACGCAACATGAATCATTGTTATTTAGTAACACTGGCCTTTGTTTACAAATGAAAAAATTAAATGCACTTTCGATGCCCTTTTTTTTTTCGATCTTAATCACATTTAATACATAAACACTTTCAATCTACTCTAATAACAAGCGGCCCGTTGACAGTGCAGTGTTTATATTATCCCTGTTTATTTAAGACAAGGCTAAGAGTTATCTCCAGCAAGCTATAGTACAATGGGAAAAAAATATCCATATTATTTTTTAAATTTCAGAGGGATGTTTGCCCACACAGAGAATAGGAATACCAGCCACAGATGTTGTGAAAATACCACACAAACTGTTGGTGTGAATAGATAGAATATCTCTAGAACTCTGAGGACTGATAAGCCCTGACAGGCTGCACTAATTACACTGGACTGGTCATAAAGATAATCGTTTCAACAGTCATTGGCCAGACTGACCTGTTGGAACCCTAGGAGTAAATTGAAAACATGTGAAGATTGTTTGATGATCTGAGAAAGCAAAGAAGTGTATCAACAACAGAATCTTTTTGAATGAAACTGATACCATTCTAACACTGGTCGAATGAAGAAATTCTGTTCTGAGAATATTTCTGTGTTATTAATCAAATGTAATGCAACATTATACTTTAATGTGCTTGTTTCAATGTCAGCATAATCTTTTAAGTAATTAATCAAGTAAATTCCATACCTTTGAATAATCAATTTCCCATACATATCACAAAACCAATATGGGATTTAAAACAGTCATCAGGTACACTTTAATTTTAAGTTGTGTATTTTACACGACAATATTTGTAATTTTTCTACAAAGAACAAATGAATCAGACGTAGAAAACATGCAATTTGAGGATATAAGTGTAATATCGAAATTTGACACAGACATTAAACTATATTCAAATAATGTGCAAGCTGAAAGGGCATCAGACAGAGAAATAATTGTGGAGCAGAGTATAGCGCAACAAGCTTCCAAGTACAACAAAAACATAGGCATAGAAAAACTGAAATCAATTACAACGAAAAATGTAACACATTTCGTCAACCGCCTTCCAAAAAAACGTCAAATTCTTGCAGAAATGTGGGATTCTTATAATAGATTGCGAATAAAAACAGAAACAATGAGATTACATAATGTTGATAACGTTGAAGCAAGAAATTCCTTCCAAGCAATTGGTGAAGATATTTATGTGTTTTCTGCTTACTTTGATAACAGACAATTGATCAATCATAACATATCAAGTGTCAGAATCATGGCACTTTCAAGACTCAAGTCTAATGATAACCTATTGTGCAAATTTTCAAGAATGAGGGGTGGTCAATGGGTTCTTGCAACCAAACAAGAAATGAGTGATAATCATGAGAAATTATATGGTGGAGTTATGTACACTTGTAACATCCCTCCTTCACTTGGAAATAAACCACCTAGTGTGTTGTACCTACAGAATCTAATCACTCTAGGAGAGAATAATTCAAACTCGACAAACGTGACAGAAAAATTTGTTACGCTGCAAGTTATTCGAAATAAAACATCCTTCCTGAAAGAAAGCATACATCAAGTTCAGAAATTGGATTACATGGGTAAGCAGAGTTGGCAGGACAATTCAGTACAGGAAGATATTGCCACACAATACAATAAGAAACCAAACATTTCTTCCAATGATAAGACCAACTGGAAAATCAATTATCAAGGGAGACAACTAGGGAACACCTCAATTTTAAATTCTACAGAGTTACCTGGAAATGCTTTAGAAGGAAAACAGAAAATAGCAGTTTGTGTTCCTCCAATATTCGGAAATGTGCGAATATCAGAATTCATCCAATTCATTGAAATTCACAAAATTTTAGGAGTTAGTCATTTTATTTTCTATCCAATGGATATTTCACATGATGTTAATCAAATGTTGAACTTTTATAATACAGACGGACTTGTTTCAACAGTCAACTGGGATTTACCGAGTTTTGCGAAAGACTCCTCAGCAATCTGGTACAATGGTCAGATATTAGCGATGCAAGATTGTCTATACAGGACTATGGGAAAGTTCAATCTTACGGCATTCTTAGACCTTGACGAAGTCATCGTGCCAAAAAATGTGACAGACTGGCGTTCAATGTTTAAACAACTAGACAAATTAGCCAAGCAGACTTATAATGAAACATATGCATACTTTAAATTCAATAGTGGGTTTTTTGGAAATGCTCCAAATACCATTGTAACAGCAACAGATATTCCAAATATCGTAATAAATCAAAAACTGTCTTTTCTAAATAAAATATACAGAAATGAACATCTTAGTAATGTAAGAACTAAAGTGGTTGTTAAGCCTGAATATGTTGAACTAATTGGAATTCATCATGTGGCAAAACTATTGAATTCAAAATTCAAGATGGCCGACATATCCAATGACACAGCAATAATTCAGCATTACAGGAAGTGTACATCAGTGTCCGATGAACAGATGCAGTGTGGGAATGTAGTCGAAGATGCAACAATTCTAAAATATTCTACTAATCTATTTGTAAACTACCAAACCACCTTGGATAAAAATGTAAAATACTTTAAAACCATCAAACCACCATAAAGTTATGTAAGATTCATAATATTAAATACTACCAGGGTTAAAAGCAAATGTTTTTGTTGTTTATTTTTTCAGTTTAGAAATTGAACATAAACACTGTTGAGTCTTAACATGATAATAAATCCAATAAAATAACAATTACGTCATTTTTAAGCAAACACCACAATGGATGGTCAAGGATGGAATCTGAAACCTGCTTCCCAATGCTGATACTTTTAACCACTGGCCAACAGGTCCATTTGTGTTACATAATAAACATATTATTAAACAAATAATATTAGTTAATATACATTGACAACATATTTTTGGTAACTACACATGATCATTGACATGCAATGAAACAAGGTATTACATCAACAACAAAACAGTTATTTTTCCATGTACAGAATCATGAAAACATTCTACTGTAAAATCATTTAATTTCAATGGGACACAATTTCGTAGTTTTGGTGAAAAAGACCATTTCGTTGGGACGTTATTTCAAGGATTTTGGATTTCAGGAAAAAATAGCAAGGTCAAAATTCACATAAGTTATCAGAATTCATTTGAACATCAAACAGATATAATAATTGTTTTATTACATTGTACATGTTGATATATGCCAGTAAACTTCCCAAGAATCTAGTCTTATACCTGACTGAACTTGTAAGCAAGTATGGCAGCTGCTGCACAACTTAGAAATAATCATTGGTATAATTATTCATTGGGTATTTAATTTCATGGTTAAGGTCATCCACGAAATCCACCAAATTAAATCCACCATGAATATTAATGATTTTACTCAATATTAATATCTGCATAGTACAAAACACATTAAATGGCATTAGGTTAAGTAGAAACAATCTAAGGCCTGCAACACTAAGTCTTGTTAACACATCAACAGCTTGCCCAACAGCTTATTCGTGCAGTAAGGGTAAAAAATCCAAACAATTCTAAATACATCACAGTTACAAGATCTTAAAGAGCAGGAAAAGACTAAATATAATCATTACTGTTGTAGGGGGGTTAAATTTCATTTGGACTTGTTTTTTCTCTCAAACATGATAAGCACAATGTCTAGACTTTAGAAGATGCATAGATGACCAAGCTAAGACAACTCTTGACTTAAACAAACAGACAATGACAGGAGTACATCCTTAGTTCCCTCCCTTTCTAAAACACACTAAATTCTCTCCCTGTCATATCGCTTCCACAATTACTATTAAGTACAGTCCAGAAATACTTACCTTATCCTAACCTTTATGCATGAATATGTTACAAGGTTCTTGTGCCAAATTTATCAATTTACACGAGCAAAACATGCAATATTGGTGCTTTTCATTTGGCTTGTAATAATAAAGACTTCCAAGCATCTTTGTGATATTCCCTGCTTATGACATAGTAAGACATAGTATCAAGGTTATAAATATAGACAGTATACTAGCTGTTGAATTAGGCTAATAGAAGGTTGAGGATCAAGTTAAAATCTCCTTACTTTATATAGTACAACAAGTGTAATGATGTTCATGACACACATTCCATAGCTGACACAGAACTCTAACTATCAAAATACATTGTTTACATCATGGTACTGTTTTACTAACTTTGCGTAAATGTCACGTTAATCTTTGTATAAGTATTTCTCTTACGGTAATTCCTAATTGCGTTTTACCAATAATAATAATAATAAAGACTTCATTTACGTAAAAATATTGAATGCTGAACTTAGACCGGGCCACAATATTATGAATATTACCAATATAATGGGAACCAGAATGAGTTTTGATGATTAAACATGTTTTTGTTACAATTCACAGTATATGAAAACATGTGGCAGTTAAAATCAACAGTGTGTGTCAATTTCTCCTCACTACGTTCATATTTGTTATCTTGGATCTGTCACTCTTTGCATATAATAACGCCATAACTTACGACAGAAAATGAGAAAAGGTAACTTAATAAAATGCATTTGCGCAAATATTATCATCGTAGGCAATATTTACGAAAAACTGAGAGTTACACTAGCCTAAATGCTTTGATAAAACAGTACCTATATGTATTGAATGCAAGCAATTCAGAAATCAGGTACCTACTTTATACAAGTCCATTTAGAATGGGCAATGTTCACCTCCGAGGTGTCAAAATGACACAAACCCTGTTGATTTGTTTACAACTTCAGAGGACATGAAACACAACATGTTTTAGCCTGAATTTGTTATGGTTAATGAAAAGAAATGTCATGCAAATTATGCACACATCTAGATTCTAGACTATACATATAATGTATGTTTATTAATTTGGGTTTCTCAACAATTATGCAGTTATATATACAGTGGCTGATTAACCTAACTAGTTTTCCTAGACTGTATTCTAACAAATACTAACTTTGAACCAGCAACTTCTCCATTTGTGAAGGAGACTTGACATTGTTGTAAAGTTTTCTGAATCCTTATTGGATCAATTCAGGGTAGATGGAAAGCCTGCATGCAAATTTAACACACATGAACTTAGACTATAGATTATACATGTCGCTGGCTTAGAATGAGAAAGTTGTAAGTGCTATCACGACCTTATAAGACTCATACATATTTGAAATCTGCAACACAAAGTGCTGCTTATGAGCCTCATGATTTTCATGAAAATGGTAACAGGTCATGTTGACCAAACTGAATTTTCCATTTATTTAAGTAAAGAGTAGTTTTCAGACAGGTTTTTATTGTCTCCTCAAAATAGCTTTTTTGTACTTACGACCTTCTCATTCTAAGCCAGCGATGTTTGAAACAGCTCAGACTTACCTTGACTACATCAGGACCAGTTATGAAAAGGTATGATGTATCCTGAAATGGCAATAATATACAGATCTACTTTTTGTAAACAATTAAGGAATATGAGGAACAAACAACCAACAAGCAGATGGGTTAATCTTCTTTAATAAACCAACGTCTTGGCTATGGACACATAGCCTTCATCAGGGTATGGAAATAAAATAAAAAAATATGAAAGAGATCTACTTTGTTTGATCACACAAGGCTCAGTGATTATAAAGGTATTTTCATGCTCATTTCACTTCACGCATGAAACTTGATTTGTCCGCGACAAGACAACAATTAAACAAGCGATATTTGTAAAACATGTATGCCCCCATGGCAGACAAATAGTCAGAAATGGCAAAGGTCACAGACCTTGACCTTTGACCTCAAAATCAATAAGGGTCATCTACTGTTGATGACCAACCTAGGGAAAAGTGTTCCTGAGTTATTAAACCGAAACCATTTGGTCTACCGACAGACCGACCAACCAACATGTGCAAAGCAATATACCCCCTCATCAAAGAGGGGGCGGGGGCATGATAATCTTTACTTTTTCAGGAAACATCAAACTGCTTTCTTTAAAGCTATCATTTTTATATAAAAGTTTCTATAAATCACAAGATGTTAGTAGGTTGAAACCATTTGAAGTTTGAGCACAAACTTGAGTTGAGCATGAAAAGTTTTATAATCATAGGGCCATTAGATGAATATCATCTCGTTAGAGGCTTAGTATGTTACATGTATTTTCTGAAAGTACAAGTAATCACTGTGTCATTCATTGGGAAAATGAATAACATGCAGTATTCACACTAACCTACTGGCGTGAAGCCTTGGGCTAGTCAAACTTGCATTTGGACTAGCACAAATGAGGCATGTTAAAGTTATATTTTTTACTACAATTCAAAATTGATCATGAAACAATCATTATACGTTTATAGGATTTTGGGCTAGTGGTCTTAAGAATTTAATTCTACAACTGATAGCAAACTGCTTCTAACCACTGCATATGAATATTATACACCTATCACATAGTAGACAACATAAATTTCAGTGAAATAATCTTGCATCATCAGTATTTATCTTTGTCATTACAGACCTATTGCCATTACTGTTAATCACTATACATTTGTGTGAACTTGATTGAGAATTTGCAACTGAGGGTTCTGTGATAGGTTTTCATGTTATGAAAGCATATTCATTGTACGTGATATAATCAATGAATTTCGAAAGTTGTAACAGATTTTTTTATTGAATATTGGATTTGATGAAATTGCAAGAAACTTTTTACAAATAAAAGCAAAATAAAAACATTACGAATATCAACTGACGTACAGTACCATGATCTTCTTGCACTCTTTGATATAAGGCAAAAGCTAAACGAAACAATAGCTCACCTTAATCATGAAGGTATAGTCAGTCAATGCTGGGGAGTACACAGCACCACCTGCAAGAATAAAGCTTCATCTAATAATTCAATAAATTCTAATCGAAACAATTTCAAAACAAATTTGATTCAATCTGTGCAGTTATAGGCCATTGGATTTGCTTGATAAATTTCAACAAAAACCTTCAACAGACGTCACTAT
Source organism: Spisula solida (assembly GCA_947247005.1). NCBI lineage: Eukaryota > Metazoa > Mollusca > Bivalvia > Venerida > Mactridae > Spisula > Spisula solida. Next base: position 41,753,992 of record OX365956.1, read on the forward strand.
CTGCATTGTAATGTCAACACTAAGTTTTGGGTATTACTGACATGGAACAAATTAAAAGGCAATTTATATGCGCCGATTTAAGAAAAAAATGTACTGAGTATAAACAGACCAAAACTGAGGGTTTCAACCTTAACTTCAACCTCAGTTAAGGAGAAAGTATAATGAACAGACACACTAGCTTCTATTGTCTATGATTATAATGAAGATTTACCTGCACACGGTCCCATGATCATAGATATTTGAGGTATCACACCGGAAGCATTCACATTTCTCTGTAAACAACAAACAACTTTTATATATATACATGTATCAAAGTCCTTAGTGAACGAGTGATTAGATTGCCTGCCTTGAGAATGCAAGGTTCGATCCCAGGTTCAAAATTCTCGAAGTATATAGTTGAAATTGGTACTAGTTTTTTATCTGTTTTTTTTTTGGCTTTCAGCATACAAGGATAGTTCTAGGAAATTCCTTCAGTCAGCCGACCATAATAAATGCATGTATACATGCTTTTTAAAAAATAATGACAAATTAAAGTGATTATTAAAAATTGTTTGTAAAGTGCAACATCGAACCACTCGAGTGAAATAACAATACTCTTTGACAATGAAAGTGATTTAAAACAACTTTAACAACATTCCAGAAAAAGATAAGTACAATTCTGGCATGCCACTTGAAGCCACCTATTAAAGAACTAACAATACTCTTTAACAATGAAGGTGATTTAAAACACCTTTAAAAGGACATTCAAGAAAAAAAAGTATAATTCTGTTGTGCCGCTTTATGCCACATATTAAATAACTAAATACAGAGAATTTGACATGACTCTCGACCTTCTATTGGCATAATTTAACAGCTGATATATTGCCTATATTTTTAATCTTGGTTGTATGTTTTCATGAGCGGGAAGTATCATGAAGACACTCAAGGTGTCATTCCAACCTAAACCTTAAAGACCGATATTGCCCAATTAGCTTGTGGAGATTGATATAATACGCAAGAACATTTTAATATATTCATGCGTAAAAATCAGGCTATATACCTGGAAGATATCAGCATACCCAGCCAATGATTCCACACCTTCCTGGATCCTGGCTCCACCAGAATCATTGAGACCAATCACTGGGGCACCAACCAACATAGCTTGATCCATTATCTGTAATACAAAGTAATTATATGATGTCATTAGAATTTTGTGACATTATGACATCCAACACAATTATGTTTATTTTCATGTCACGAAGTAAGAAAATTTGAACGATTTTGTGCGTTATAATTTTCTTTAATTTTAAAAATTACACAGTTAAATTATGATGATTATTTTCACCATGTATGAAGAATAATCAAGGGTGTGAGCTATATGTCTCGTATCTATCAACAAATTTTAATACTGAGGTTTTGAAATATTGACGGCTAAAACTAGGGTGTTTTGGCCCTTTTTGACAGCTGAAATTGGGTCATTTAGCTTTTTATAGCTGAAACTAGGCCATTCAACTTATTTTTAGCTGAAACTAGGCCATTCAACTTATTTATAGCTGAAACTATGTCTTTCAGCATTTTGACAGCTGGGACTTGGATTTTCGACTTTTTGACAACAGAACTTGAACTGTCAGCAGTTGAGTTCATTTTCTAGTTCCGTTGTGCATTGGGCATTGTGCAGTGTAATTTTGGTCTGTGTTGTTTTTATGTTTTCTGTGCTCAGCTGTTTCAGTTGTGTACTGCGTTTCGGTCAGATTTTTACTATCTCTTTTATTTCAGTATGAATCAAACAATTAAAGGAACAGGTTTCAGGTGTTTTATAACTCTTTTAGTGTGAATTTGCCACACATAAATTGCTGCTCCATGGATCAATATGATTCAAATAACAGTGGAAAATTCCTATTAGTCTATTACCTTGCAGATTTTCTTAGCATGAGCTCCTGACAAGCTGCCACCAAACACAGTGAAGTCCTGTAAAATTATGAAGATTACATCTAAGTAAATAAGTATCACACAAAGTAAAATTCAATACAACATAACATGGAAATATACAGTATTCTTACTTTTCTCATCAGCATAATTCATAATTCAGGTATACTGTAAAATCACATATTTTCGTGGATATCAAATTTCGTGGATTTTGATAAAAATGCATTTTAAGTGGGTTTGTAAATTCATGGATTACATAACATGAAAGGGTAAACTCACGTCAATAGTGGGGATAAGATTTGATGGTCGAGTTCAACAACGAAATCAACGGAAATTCAACTGACCGTCGAAAAATAATGATTTTACAGTAGTAGCTATAATAAATATGACTTTTATACAATTTTCATAAGAGAGCACACCACACACTTATTCCTAGAAAGTAGCCAATGAATAATTAGCATTGAGATTTACAATATGCTTCTCCAGAATTGACTAAAACTAGTAAAAGATAAGTTGTTAATTTTTGAGGGCTGCTTTCTGCAGTTCAGTCAGCCTTCGACATTTTAACTTCCCCTGGTCATTGGGATACCAAAGGAAACCTGCGTTCGAGTCTCCCTGGGTAAACAATTTCTCTCCTGATAGGTGTGTAGCCAACATCGAGGTACAGCGCCCAAGAATATCAAGCATGCACATACACCCCCTCACAGGTACCAATTCAGACCTTGGTCAAGTGGAGCATTGTGGGTAATTCTTGCTCAGAGAAATTAAGCAGTGGCACAGACGGGGATCAAACCCGGGACTTCTTGATACCAGAGTGTGCATCCTACCTGGAGGCTACTGCTCCTCTAGTCAAGTAAACTCTTAAACATTTGTACCAGCCTTTGGACGTTATCTGTCACAATATTTCACAAGGAATCGGTAAATTCTCATTTAAAATTTTTTATATATTATCAACATGTAAGCGTGACATCCATTTTCTTTGTGTAAACTATGAAGATGTAGAAAACGTCAATTTTTACCTGACTGAAAACAAAGCACATTCTGCCATTGATTGTACCACGTCCAGTCACTACACTGTCACCAGGGAACTGTAAGTTAGCCATTGATAATAAATCAATCAATTTAACAATAAATAAATAAATCATTTGTACATTTGATCAATCAATTTCTCATTAATTGATAAATAAATTTTACATAAAGCACAGTCATGTATAATTATAATTCTAACACACCCAAACACATAGAGGAAACAAAGGTGTGCTTGAAATAAGGTTAAAACATAGCTGATTGATGACGTAATGTTCAGAGGAAAGAATGTTGTTCAACGTCTATCGTGCCTTGTTTCGCTATAAAATACAGAGCATTGGCGATAATAAAATTAAATTAACGACGGATAGCTGTGCTTTGTTAAACACAGACACTCTTTATGTAATTACTAACATCTGAACTTGTACCTGTGTTTTATTGTATAATAAAGTACAGCTACATAATATTTGTGCATTCATTATTCTAAAGTATTGCAATATTACGCTACAAATAAACATGTTCCTTTCAATGTGCTCCTGGTTTGCAGTTATCTATATTTACATATAATACTAGAAATTGTACTGTTTAACAGTAATTTAGACGTTAATATAGGGAGCTAAGGGACACTAATAAAAGCATGAACTATTATAAGAAACACATTATCATATCTACACTAACTTTTTCATCTTCCATTCCGAAATCAGAGCAGTCATGTTCTAGGAAAGCATCATATTCCACAAAACTTCCAGGATCTAACATCAAGTTTACTCTCTCCCTGGCCGTTAGTTTTCCCTGTAAAAAATGGAACATTTCTATTTATATTAATATCATATGAAACAAACTTTCCGCCAATATTGCAGATACTCACTCGCTTAGAGTACTTGACTTTTATGGTCATGATTTATGAAATTATTGTGAAAATTATTTGTAGTCTAAAGACTTGTTTTTTTTATTAAATGAGCAGATCAATCACAATTATTTAAGTGTGTTTCTGTAGGATAAACCTATGCTTTTGTGTTATAAAATTTGCAGAGTCGTGAGGGACAGTTGGGGCCAAAACCCATCAGGGCGAGGGCACCAATATTCCCAAGAGACTATGCAGATGTTATGACACAATAAAGAATGTGTAAACGTTGTTATAGCATACACAACATCAATTTGTGTGATTGGTTTTCAAAATATTGGCATTTTGAGGGATATTTTGTGACGACATTGCGTACACAAACTTTACGCCATGTCCTGTATTTTTACACATGGTTTTCGCCCCGTTAACAATAATGCAAAATCGCTGTTATTTTACGCTATACTTATTCATTCACAAAGTGACGTAAAGCGACAAAATCAGCGAGTCAAATTTGACGTTAACTCACTCTGACGTGACATTTTTATTTTTCTGTTGAAAACACTGGTAATGTGTTTTTACCGTGTTGGGTCTCTTTGACGGTTGCTTTTCGTCATTTATTGGCAAACATTAAACGTCATTGGTCTCTTTATTCGCACGAATGCTAATCCGTAGCTGTATCAACTGAGCTAATCAGGCACCTGTGGTCAGTCAATCCTTCACATCCACTACACTCCTCCAACTTCCATTTCTTAGAGCTCTCCATAGAGCTACAGCATGCATGAGTCAGTCAAACACTCTATCTGCCTATCACCTCTTTTCGAGTATTATTGGCAGGTCTGTAGTGGCGGAACTGTGTACCCGGAAATACGGGCGTTAGTAGTTGCCCAAGATGCCCGAACATTCCGGAATCCGTACCGTATACTACGGGTTTTATCCGCATCCAAACAATAATCAGTTTTCGCGACCTTCATTTCGCTGAATTATTTTACATTTTTGACGATTTCGGAGGGATATCTTATTGAATCTCGACGAGGATTAACAAAAATACATTCGTGTTACATTCTTTACAATAATCTTCAACTACGATGTGGGAATATCGCCGTCCAGACTTAAAATCTCCGTCGGACCAACGGTCCGACATTCAGTCAAATTTTGCCGGACCAAAGCATTTTTTGTCGGTCAGGACCGACGGTTTTCGCGATGCCTGATCTTTAAAACCATAGGTCTGTCTGTCAAGGACGGACTTAAAATCAATGATGAGAAAGAGATCTATATGATAAAGGTTAGGACTTAGGAATTCCGGATGTTTTACCCTAGCTCGTTCAATATAGACTCCTTAGTTCTTTAAGGTCCCATTGTATAGCACTGATACACACGAGAAGACCTCTGCCCCGGCCGCGAGCTATGGACCTCTCGATTAGTAGACGAGTAGTAAAGAGTGTGTTATCCACTCGACCACCGTGCCACCCACTCTTGACAACATGAGGGGAAGTGTGCCCTACGACTTGTTACTCGAACCCACAACCTTTTAAACTTCATTGCCGTTATGAGCCGTCTAACTAGGCGGCCGTCAGACCGCACACCACTAAACTTACTAACCTTTTTGTGTTGCTTAGCGATTCGTTTGGCTCCTCCACCCAGCAGGGACGCTTCCCTCGTCTTGTCAATTCGGTTTTTCACGCTCAATGCATGTTGGGTGCTGCCTGCAACAACGCTACATGGTCTGACATGATTCAGAATTCCGCTACGAGATGCAGGAAAGATATTTCTCTGACAGAGAAATCTTGCAAGTCTGTAGGTGGCCATTTTGTTTGCAAGGTCGCAATCGGATGCATTCGAATCAATTGACTTCCCAGCGATAAAAAGCGATCATTCCGAGTGAAAAGGTCAAGGTTGACGTTTTTAAATCCGCAATATCTCTCACTAAAACGATGAAGGTCAAGGTAATCTGTCGACGAGTCAGTCACGAATTTTGTTCTAAAATCAAAGCACTGAAACTATTACCAGCTTATTCTATTCTACTTGTTACTCCTAAGAAATCAATACCGATTATATCAGGGAAGCGCAGGCCATTTTTTTAAACATGTACTGGCAGGCGTCCTACATCCGGACACTTTTGGCATATTTTTTACGATAACTCGAGAAATGTGTAAATCAAGCCATTGAAATTTCACCTGAATGAAGCTAGGTTCGTCTCTGAACTGAAGAGCTAATTTGTTTACTTCTAAAAATAGCTCAAATGCATTTTTGAGGGCCATTATAGGGGTCACTACATCACCTCATTTTTAAGTCCAACAGGACCATCAATCCGGACAACGTGTTGTCGCGTTTTTTATTACGAAAAAGGCGTTAAAAATAGAATTAAACTATGTAATAAATCAAGGGAGAGCACAAGTACGGTACATTCATTAAGACTTTTAAGAACATAAAACTGTAAATAAACCAATAGAAACAGTGTATATACGTTATTCTACGTTGGAGGTGATGGTGTTATTGGGAAATAAATAATTGTTGTATCCCGAGAGGGTGTGCCCCGTGAAGACGAGGGAAAGTACAAGAACAGAAGAAGAAGAAGACATGGTAACAGCTGGTTAAAACAAAGAGGTGCATCAATTATACAATACAGTATAGCCTTGGGTGAAAATGATAAGGACATCTATCTATCTTTACTGCCTAACGCCTCTTCCGAGTATTATTACTATTAGACATAATATGAACGCACATTTTTAAAGAGTGTATCGAATAGTAAACACATATGACATTATATGAGTTTAAAATATGTGTGTGAAAACACAAGACAGTTTGTGTGTGAAAAAGTGAAAAAAATAAGTGCGGAACCGGAAAGAATCAAAAGGAAAAAAATAAAAGAAAAATGAAAAAAGGACCTTCAAAAACTATATAGTTTATATAGTCAAATGTAGGGTTAACGCATGCTTTTTCGGGCTATAACATCTGCAGAGTCCCGAGGGACGGTTGGTGCCCAAGCCCGCAAGGGCGAGGGCACCAACGCCCCGAGGGACTCTGCATATGTTATAACGCGAAAAAACATCCGTAAACGCTATTATAGCATACAAAACATCAATTATTGCGTTCGTATTTCAAATTAATGATATTTTGGCGGGAGATTTTGTGGTGACGTCGCGAAAACAATCGTAACGTCATACAAGTTATTGTTATGCACGTCGACTTCCGGGATCGGCAAATACCAAGAAAACATGGATACTGCGGGTTTGTTTAAATTTATAATTTAAATAATATAGAAAACTAATAAGCAATTAGAAATAAAACGGAAAATACTGTTAATTTGACGCTGTATAACGTTTAAAGTCGTCGGCGCAGTCCTGAAATAAGCATACGTAAAACTGGACGTTAACAGCGCGTGAATCTTTATGTTTACGCATGGTTTTCGTCCCGTTAACGTATGGGCATAATCGCCGTTTTTATGCTATAATGACTATAATATGGTCTCGACACTTCATGAACTTCATGATAAAAGAATAAACAGTGAAGGCCTAAATTAAAAAAAAAACAGTAAAAATATGTCTGGTTGGAATGAGGTGATTATGGTCTACATATATACAAGTTGATTTTGAATTTTGTATAGGAAGATAAGTGATTGATATAAATGGTCAACTCCCCACACGAAATGAAAACGTGTTGGACTTATTCCTCACACCAAACCACACACTAGTAAACTCTGTATCCATACGAGCATGCAGGCATCTCTGATCATAACATAATGGTTACACAAGCACGCATCAAACCACTCATTGATAGACAAGTTCCCAGAAACATACAATTATTTAACAAGGCAAATTGGGATGACTTCAGACACTTCATTAACACCTCAAAGGTCAACGTCATTAAAGATGCAGATGCTATCCTAGTAAAGAATCTCTGGATCAGGTTTAATAACACCATCAAAGAAGGCATCACGAAGTTTGTCCCAACCAAAGAACTCGGAATCAAAACACTCTTGCCATGGGTCACACAAAACATAAAAAGGTTAATTAGAAAAATGGACAAGCTCTATCAGAAAATGAAGCATCAGAAAGGTCAAACCAAACACACATATACATGTATGTTAGAAAAATTCAAGACCATCAAACACCTCATCTAGAAAAAAGTCCTATGAAGCATACATTGACAACATACTTGACACCCGACACACAGAAAATGAAAACAACACCAAATTCAACACTAAGCGCTTATATTCATTCATAAAGAATGCCAAACAAGACAGCCAAGGTATTGCTCCCTTATGAGATTAGACCAGTTATAAAATAGAGTCTGATAACACCGCCAAGGCCAACATCTTGAAAAAGCAATTCCAATCAGTATGTTCAGGTGTCTCACCTCTATCCTTGCCCCAGCTTTGTAGGAATGTCCTTGTGAACTCCAAATACCCGATCATGCCCGAAATAGAAATACACCCAAATGGTGTCCTCCAAAACCTAAAAGTGGATAAGGCTGCTGGCCAGGACTTGATCAAGCCCATTATACTGAAGGAACTCCGCCATGAGATTATTGATATCATATCGCTTATCTTCCAAAGATCCCTGAATACTGGTCAACTACCGTCCGACTGGAAGAAAGCAAACGCAGCCCCTCTATTCAAGAAAGGTGATAATAGTGACCCTGCTAATTATCGACCTATATCACTAACTTGCATTATGTGTAAATTCCTTGAACAAGTAATTGCATCCGGCCTATCCACTCACTTCACCAAACACAACATTCTCTATGAGCTTCAACACGGGTTCCGTGAAGAACGGTCCTGTGAGACCCAGCTCATAGAGCTAGTTGATGATCTAGCTAAATATCTCTCCTCAGGTAAACAATCTGACCTTATCTTATTAGACTTTAGCAAAGCGTTTGATAAGGTCAATCACCAGAAACTACTATACAAACTCCGAGAACACGGTGTCCCCAGTCAAATTCAATCCTGGATCGAGTCATTTTAGTAGGCCGATCACAGTCAGTGGTGGTTAATGGTCACACTTCTGATCAGGTTCCTGTAACTTCAGGTGTCCCACAGGGGTCTGTACTAGGACCATTACTCTTCCTGCTTTATATACATGACATTCCTGACAAACTCACTTCCCAGGTACGGCTGTTTGCTGATGACACAGCTGCTTACCTTCTAGTCACCTCCCTCTCAGATTGTCATGCGTTACAAAATGACCTTCTAAAACTTGAAAACTGGGATATGGAATTTAACCCCAGTAAGTGCCAAGTTCTTCATATCTCAAGGAGCAGAAACCCAATCAAATTCCCGTACATGCTCCATGGTCAAACTCTTTCCTCAGTCACAGATGCAAAATACCTTGGCGTCGACATCAGTGACGACCTCAGATGGAACAACCACATCAACAGGATAACAACATCAGCGAACAAAACACTTGGCTTCCTCAAACGTAACGTAAAAAAGCATGAAAACATAAAATATCTAGCATACAAAACACTAGTTAGACCACAACTAGAATATGTATCACCCGTTTGGTGACCACATACACAGGTCAACATTAACAAGCTGAAAATGATACAACCGAAAGACGTGCTATCAGATGGGTAAAAATGACTACTCCCGATATACCAGCGTATCGGGCCTATAGAAAACACTAGGATGGAGTTCCCTTGAGAACAGTCGCCCTGCCTCCCAGCTAGTTTCATTCTACAAGATTTATAATAATCCTGTATGTACATCTCTCCAGGCCTATTTAGAAGTCCTCACCAGGTCAACAAGGCACATGCACCCCAATAGTCTCCGCCCCATTCAAGCCAACTCGGACTTCTTCAAGTTTTCGTTCTTCCCCCATACCACAATCCTGTGTAATAGGTTACCTTGCCACATCGCGACCCTGACTGATCATGAATTATTTAAGACGTCAGTGGCAAGGATTTATCAGTGATACCCAGCAATTGTTTTTATCCTATCTTTTACGATATCTTCGATATCATGATGGAAACGCTGCTGGTGTAGCTGTAATCATTAATTAATGTATATGGCGGCAGCCCTCTGGACGCTCTTAATGTTGTTACATAAGTGGTTTTGCTAGGGGTGCCATAGAACTGAACAGTATTCAAGTTGAGATCTTACATAAGTGGTGTATGCTGCTTTTTTGACTAGTTGGTTGCTTGATTTGATGTTCCTTTTGATGAATCTGAGTGAGTTAGTTGCTTTTGAAGTGATATTGTTTAAGTGTTGTGTCCAGTTCAGGTATTTCGTGATAGTCACACCTATAGGTACACTCGGCAAAACTTATAAGTACACACTTGTTTATTTGCCCATAGCTCGGTCAATGCGTGTTTGATCGTGCTGAAAATTTCAACATATGTAGATTGGATATGTAGAATTACAATACAATCGATGTTTAAATTGTCACAAACAGAATAAATTAATGATGCCAACAGCAGTATCTAAAAAAACACAATAATGCCGCGTGTTCATCGGGCGATTGTCAGGTTGCTAATGCACATATGGCCCTGCTGCGCTGATACAGTACAGTTTCAAGTCTATGTTTCTATCATGGACACAGCAATAAAGAAAACAATGATAGGAACAAGCCCCATTTAGGTTTAGAAATATCGACTTCTGATAAAAAATGCAATTTGAAACATAGTTAACTCCCCTTGACCATAACAATAAAAAATATTTTTAAAAGTAAAAAAAACACCATGTTGTTGTTTGAAAAATCGAATTATTTTGTGTTTTTTTTAATTTGACAATAAATCTAAAATTCAAATTTATCTTACATAAAAATAATTTGCACATACGCGTCAATTTCACGGTCATTTTACGGTTTTTGACGTTTCATGGTTCAATGAACCGCTGTATTTAATTTTGAAGAAAAAAATGTATTTATAGTCAATACCATGTACAAGATATATTTCATGCAAAAATAATAAAGATAAAAAAGTTATAGCGAAAAAACGACGTGTGTAATTATAAGTTTTGCCGAGTGTATTTGGCGAGTCGGTACTTTTCAAGGGGATGTCATGTAGAGTATATTGGTATACATGTATAATATGGTTTTTCTTTCTAGTTATTTCCGAATTTCGATCACATTTGTCAGGATTAAATTTCATGGCCCATTCGCGTTCCGAGTCTTCAAGTCGGCGTATTTAAATCGTCCTGTAGTGTATATGTGTCAGCCATTAAGTTACTGGCCAGGTAAACAATAGTGCCGTCTGCAAAAAGACTTGTTCGCGGCATTAATACATAAATTGTTATTTCAGATACGCGTTAGTGGCCCTTATTACACTCTCGCTATTATCAAATCTTTTTGAACTACTTACTTACTTACTAACTTACGAAATAGTCTTATATATGAGTCAGTCTCCAGGAAAACCTGCACTTTTGACTTTACAAATATATCTATAATTTCTATGTATACTTAGCGTCAAAAGTTTTGCAACAAAATTGAAAATCCTAAATGTTTTAATTGCTGGGTTGAAAGAACTTTTCTCTCCCACGTATACATGAGAGTATCGTTAGTGATTATTTTAAAACTAGTGTCGACCTTTTTCGTCACGCAAGAAAGATCACACGGTCGAAAAAGGGTTAATCGTCTATTCACGCACGTGCAAATTGGGTATTTCATTTTTCACTTAATTTTCACTTTACACGTGCTTCAAACATGTCTGTAATAAAAAGGCCACAATAAGTTTTTAAATTAAGCAAGACATGTACGCCTAAAGAGATTACCAAAATGGGTAATGGTGAACATATTCGTGTATATGTGATGCTAAAGGTTGGTATTTCACTAAGGCTGCTTTCTACCGCATTAAACTGTCATATCTTTATCATTAATAGACTATGGTATCATATCACACAGTCAGATCGCGTATATGACATATCACGTGACGACAGGTCAAGGGTCAATACAGCTGATATAGGCAGGCATTCTGCTAAAACGGTAGCACTGTATTCAACAACATTGCTGTGGCTTAACCGTAGCCAACCATACTTTTAAATCAACATAAAACTTACATTTCAATTGTGTTTTTGTGAAAACGACAGCGTTTTTAAAAAAATCTTCATTTGGGTGAAATGCTGTTACGATCCCTTAATTACAATGGTCAAAGAACGACAATTTTTACCATGCTTACCTCCCTTGCACTATAAGATATTAATAATGATTGAATATTCTAAAAAAACGCTGCCAAGCTAAGGTAACGGCAAACATGTTGCTGAGTGGAAAAACCGCCTTTATTTGTAGGGTGCTTCTAATGGTCGATTGGTCGATAGCATTATCAACATTTCGTGCAAAAATATCAATAAATAGAAAGGGTATATGGTACCAAAACGGGCACAAACATTTGCTAAGTGTAATGTGTATTTTTGAAATGTTGGGTGTCATATTCGGTGTTCATATGGATAAATACATTTCTTAAATTCGAGTATTGTTATGAATTTATATCGGAGACATATCAATGCACACATGTGAAGTTGTATCAGCATCAACTAGTGTGCGGTTCCTATAAAAAATACAAAACAATGTAGATTTGCGGAACTTTTGACGCTCAGTATAGATCTAATAACTAAAATATGAAAAGATACACATGTATTAATTCAATTTGAAGTTGTTTACTCTTAAATGTAGGCACTATATATCTAGTACTATATCAAAGATTTAAAATTGCTCTCACATAGTGTTTAAATAACTTACTTCGTTGCCAAGGTGACCAATTTCCGAAAAGTTCTTAGGTCGAGAAAAACTAGGATCGAGCTAATTGTTAAGAAGTAGCTTTTCTCTTTATGCGAACATTTACGACTTCGATACATATTCTAATTTGGACATTTTCTACCGCAATTCCCTGGCAAACTATGATGTTTTAGAGCAACACAAACTATATATAAAACCATCGCTTTGTATCGCTCAAATAGATTATTTTGTTTGAGTGTTGGTTTAATATTGAATTTATGCGAGTTGAATAAAATGATATGAAGCGAGCATTGGCTATTCAATAATAAACCAACACGTAGTTAAGATTCTATTGATCACATAACGGTAAAAATTCAGACAAATATGTTAATTTAAGACACCCATACTTGACTTCGCTTATATACTTAGCAACTTTTTAAGTATACACTTATATATTGTTGTAGATAACTTTCAACTTTGTCAAGCATGTATATATCTTAATTAATTTGTTAAAGTTTTTAATGAGTACCGAAGTTTCTGGATATATTTCGTAAATGTTTGGAACGAATTCCATGGGTGTGTAACCGCGTGAAGTAAATAATCACAAAACGCACGTGCATCTCATACAGAACAAACCACGTGACGCACGGACAGTTTTTGACACGAACTATTTTGTCTGCCTTGTACAAATTTTTTCACGTCACTGTTTTTAATAAAAATGTTATCATTGAAAATGAGGACTTAGAAAAGTTGCTAAGTATATACAGCGCTGTATTTATACACCAGTAACGAACGTGACGTCAAAATAATAAACTAAGAACATCAACTGACGTAATTTGCATAGATCTATCTAATGCACACATTACGACTTTTATGACACTGCAGGAAAATTCACAGTTAAAATATAGTTATCACAGTCATGTTTGACGACACGGGAGTGGTATAATACAACGCAATTACACACATATGATAATTACTGATTGATAGTGGTAAATATTCCATACAAATGTAAACACTGAGTGATGTTCCGACTAGATTATTATGTTATGCTGGAATTCTAATGAAGCTGACAATTAATGTTTTTATAAGTTACATGTATTGAGATATAAACCATTTTGGTTGTAAATTACATGTCATAAAATGACCCTAAATAAATTTGGCAAAAGTCTTCTTTTTTGAACTTAGGCCTATTATCAATAGCTTATCATCAAGGAAGTCAACGCCTTAATATTTGATTGGCTAATCGAAGTTATATACTTATCTCCGAAATCGCTATGTTTATCCCGTAATATCAATATACCGATCGAAGACCATTCGCTTGTCTAAAACCTTGCGATTAAAATATGTGCAATGACAAAACATCACTCGGTATTAAAGTTGAATACATTTGTGTATATTAAGGTCACAGCGTTCACCAACCTTTGAGACCAATTGTATATACTCGTACTAAATCACCAAACACTCGATAAACAATGTTGGCAATAAGGAAGTTACTGTAACCTATATTATGAACTTTTATAAAGTTGGTAGATCAAATTAATTGTTATGTTAGACAAAAATACTTTTAAGGGTAACATTTAAGGTTTCTAATATTACTTACTCGTATAAGTAAAAACATATTATTTATCACATGCACACATTGTCCGTGTGGTGTGTATCGTTCGTTTGTTACGTTCTTGTCACCTGGCTCTTACTCCGGTTTAGTTTGGCTGACTGAGGCGGCAGCCTTTTGGTATGGGATGTGGTGATTTTGTAGATGCGTTGGATATTGTCTGTGCCGTTTCGTTATCAGTCGTCTATTGTAGTGTTTGGAATTGCGTTGTGTAATTATGGCATGTGGTATGTTTTCTGTGCTCGGCTGTTTAAGTTGAGTGCTGCCTTCCCTGTCCGATTATCTTCTTACCTACCAACCCCAAAACCTTAGCAAACGTGAATAGAAATATCTCTTTTCTTCACTATGCCACCGTGATTATCTGCTAAATTTTCATAAACTATATATACTAGTGCTTGATCATGTATCATATAATATATAGAACAATAAGTCAAAATGTCACAATGCTATCTGTTTAATAATACAAAAGAAACTAATATAGATATTAGGACGGAATCAAATAGAGATTACATTATAACACAGAACCAACATGCATGTATAAACAATGAAGCGCCGGATACAAAGCAACACCAAAAAACATCTATCCAAGGATAATAATCATTGACGACATTCTTGTTGATTATTGCTGACATATTTCAAAAGTAATAGGAGCATGAAATTCAATGTATTGTGTCAATTTTTATCACCAGGTTAACCTTACTTATGGCTAGTCTGGTTCCCCCCGTCCTAAATCTAATGTAATGTAAGATGTGGAGACGGGAACCAGACTAACTTATGGCGCGTAAAATAATACTTAATATTTAGATTTTTGTTTAAAACAAAATGGGTACATATACTCACTAATAGTTGGCTAATGTAAACATGTACCGTATTGTACACGACCGACAAACATGTACTTAACTAAGTTATCTAACAGTTCGGTTGTAAAAACAAAAGACAATGCAACAATTACATTCAATGAAAGAGATTATAGAATTCGAACATTATTTGGTTATAATAAACAAAATGTAATCGAAGAGTCATATGATCAGATATACATAAACATACAATATACTATAAACGTATATTTTTTTCGTACTCAACACAATTCGTACCCGACACTTCGCTCCGTAAATTATTTTTCGGATTTTTTTAGGATCAGCGGGTAAAATAAGTGCTGGTTGTTTCCCTTGTTCTAATGCTTGTTTACTGATAATAATTTAGGAAACTACGCTATGAGGAGATGCCGCGAAGTTTATGAATGATTTTTGTCTCCGGAATAATAGCGGACAATACGCAGGCCGCAAGGCCTGCGGATGTCGTTCCGCTTTACGATAACACGTGTGCACGTGGTTTGGTCAGAGTTTGAATTCACTAATGGATCTAAAAACCGTTATGAGACACATGCTTACTCTGAGATAACGAAGTAAGTCGAGCGGGAATCGTTCATATACGCGAAATATCAACAAATCTTAAGAAAATCTAATGAAAAAGACACAAGTTTCGGTTATTTCCCATCGCAAAGTTTGCAATACAATTAATTAAAGTCCGTTTCGGGTATTTACATTTACATTAAACGGACTTTAATTAATTGGATTGCCATATAAATTTTGTGATGGAACATACGTAATGTACAATATTGCAGCCGTGAATGGTTATTATATATAATAATGCACCTATCAATATCTTGCCCCAGGGTGGGGGGGGGGGGGTGGCGGGCATACAGTGGACTTTAGACAGAAAACAATTCCCAACTGACGGGATTTTGACAGGCCCTTTGATTCCGATCCCGGGAAATAGACTTTGGTTGGATTTTAGATTCTGGGATTCGGGAATTTAGACACAGCAAAAAGCAGACTTGCATTGCTGTAACCATTTAAAGATGGCAGGCCATTTAATATACCAAGCATCATCTACTGTGGGAATTTCAACCAAAACGTTTGGACATGGTGAGTCACCTCTTGGGCCTAAGATGGCTGAACTATGTGATGGTTAGGTATCCCTTATGGCCGGATATGGCTGAATTTGTATTGGTTTACTACATAGGGTCTGATATGGCTGAATTCAGTGGTTGCCTTTGTACCCCTTAAACTTTTAAATGGCCATAAATGGTGGTGGTCATTACTCAAATCAGGCCAAGGATTGCTGCACTCGGTGTGGGGGGAGTACTCCGTATGGTATGGTATTGCTTTAATAAGTTTAGGTGGGTACACAATAGGGCTTGGGATGGCTGAAATCTGTGAGAATGGGAACTCAATAGGGTCTGGGATGGCTCAATCTGTGATGGTAAGCACACAATAGGGCTTGGGATGGCTGAAATCTGTGAGGATGGGTACTCAATAGGGCTTGGGATGACTGGAATATGTGATGTGGGTACATAATAGGGCTTGGGATGGCTGAAATCTATGAACGATTCCCGCTCGACTTAATTCGTTATCTCAGAGTAATCACGTGTCTCATAACAGTTTGTAGCATCGTTTATGCACTGAAAATGTTAAAATTTCCTTCCGAAGTGGGCAAAAAAATGGCTGCCTTTTTTGTGTCCAAACATTTAAGAAATAGCCCTCCCCATATAAAAAGATTGGTTGCATAGCAACCATGGAAGACTGATAATTATTATCTTTTCTTTTCTAGACAGGGGCCTACGCTAGTTTTTGGAATATTTTTAAACATCATTAAAAAATAAAAGAAAATTTATGAGCTGCCGAATATCGCATTTTAATTTTTTTGTTATTCTATTAGCAGCCATTTTCTAGTATCTTTGCTTCAGTGCGGGACTTTAACACACATTTTTAGATCCATTAGTGAATTCAAACTCTGACCAAACCACGTGCACACGTGTTATCGTAAAGCGGAACGACATCCGCAGGCCTTGCGGCCTGCGTATTGTCCGCTATTATTCCGGAGACAAAAATCATTCATAAACTTCGCGGCATCTCCTCATAGCGTAGTTTCCTAAATTATTATCTGTAAACAAGCATTAGAACAAGGGAAACAACCAGCACTTATTTTACCCGCTGATCCTAAAAAAATCCGAAAAATAATTTACGGAGCGAAGTGTCGGGTACGAATTGTGTTGAGTACGAAAAAAATATTCTGGAGTCGTACGAAAGTGTTGAGTATGAAATGTTAGCGAAGAATTTATCCAACGATAAAACGATCCAAACTCGTGTTTTATACTCTTTTAAATCGAGTTGCGTGTATATTTTATCGTAGGGACGGGTTTTAAGGATATTTTTTTAGTTCTTTCAAAGAATTTCGACTTGCCCGGGCCGACATACGTCAGCCATCTTTTCGCGTAAGATAACCTATTTTCGTTCAAGAAAAAATTGAAATCTTTTAACGACCGGTTTGTTTGGTCTGGTTCACGAAATTCTTACAAAATGCATCTTTTTTTGGATTTTTTTTTTAATCGTAAACCATCGAGAACAGGTCACGTGCCCCTCCATGAACTTTTTACTTGAGGCAATCCAATATACCTGCTCGCTCAAGGCTCGCAGGTAATAATTGCATACCAAAAACGACGTTGTTTCCTTCACCAGCGCAACTAACTTTTCTTTGACACGATCATGAGAACGTGGTGTATACAGTAAAACAGGTATACTTACATACACAGGAAACATGCTGTTTTCTTTGAATTTCATCAAGAATATCTCCAGATTTTCAAAAGGCCAAACTGACTCAACACCACAATTTTCATAGTGACAGTTTATGAATATAAAAGCGGAGCCATGTTTCTTTTTAAGTATGTAAACTCAGTACAAAAAGAAACGTAAGTGGTTTTAGGGTAGTATTTTTGATGTTGTGGGACAATATTAGTTGAGTACCTTTCGACATAATATTTTGCATAACCGATCAAAAGTGGTTTCTGCACATTGAGAACACAAAACACATTGTTTTTGCATTTGATGGCCCAGTACTTGTAACAACACGAGATTCACGTGCTACCAGTCTGCATGAATAATTTCATTGCAGATATCATTATATCCCTGTAGGTTGTGGACAGCCACAGTTAAATAAAAGTTCATCTTTCAAGTACAGTCACTTTGAACTATGGGACGGCTGTCTGATGATGCCTGTAACCGGGTTATTGGTCTCCTCAGTGCTGTTGTCAATAAAACTGACGTCACATGATAGTTTAAACGTAGTCTTGACACAATATCCCGTCTACTGCAACATTAAAATGCAACGGGTAGTGTAAAAGAAAAACCAATATCCGATAGTCTGCGTGTTAGTACGCAAAGACATCATGCCTATATCAGGGTTACATACCTGAGGAATCGCTTCCGGTTGGCGACATATGAGCTAGACTCACTATTGGGACCATGGGTATGTAAACAAGCCGTTTATTTTGAAAATTTCATATTTTAACAAAAATCCTCCATTTTACTTTTTGATGTTTTTACATTACACACTATTGACCATTTGTGTACATGTTTCATTAAAATCACAATATTTTTCATGGATATTAATTTGTTCCACAACTCACTTGTGATGTGTGATCATGGAATAATAAACGTTTAGATGAGTATCTGTTTTGTTATCTATATCCCGATAGTATCTAGAAAACGTCCATTACATTACAACTTACGTTTCTTTTTGTTCTGATATTACATTTAGTATGACATAAAAACGACGAGGACTACAAGTAGTGAAAGAAACTTGAACCTGAATGACTCCACGGTCCAATGTAATCCAGAACCACCGATAATTATCTGTAGATAAAACGTGCCCCTGAAATGTTGATACTAACATGTAATAATTAGAAATAAAAATCAAATAGAACTTGAAAAACTATTACATAATATAAACAAGTATACACAAGTTTAACAAATGTTATAAATAATTTGTGTTTGTTAATGTTTCCACAATATTTTGTGTGTCTGTTACATATATTGACTATCCTGAGATTACAACTCTAAAGATTGATCATTCGTTGAACAAAGTTACGACAAAAACCGTAAAGTGTACGAGGAATTGATGGCGTTGCGCAAAATATTTTTAAGTTCAGTCAAATTAATTTATTAATAGATCGACTAACTAAAAACCCACAACACAAAAGTGTCTGTTTTTCTACTCAGCAATACACTATTGTATTTACATACGTGGTATGGTTACGTCAAAGAACGTTCAAACAACATTTACGGCGTCTCAAAACTGTTCAAAACAGGGTCTATATACAGTTTTACAGTTTATTTTCAAGATTTAGGCCATTGGCCCATGAATCACATATATATACAAACAAATTATAAAGCATTTCACAATATATGTACGTACAGTCCGTGCAGGATAATGTGGCAGTCACGTGACACAATGTGGACACTGTCAATTGATTGAATTAGGTAAACCATGGTTAAGGTTTGTGATTATAAATCATTCTAACCATCCATCCTTTCAAACATACTTCATAGCCGAGTGGTTTAGTGCGTAGATACTTTTTAACGATATCGATATTTTTTGCCGCGAGTTCGAAACCTTGTCAAGTTGTATGTATTTTTTTATTTCTTTTTCTCATCTTTATAAATTTAAAAGCTAAGAGTTTTACAGAAAAATGGCTTAAATAATCAGTTCTATCCAATAGTGATACAAACCTGTAATTAAAGTTATTAAGTCTATTATTAAAGAGTGTATAGCCTAAATATACATGTACACAATCAACGTATTGTACATGTATTATAATTAAAGCACAATAATTTTTATTGCTAGTACTTAGGTATTGTAACTACCAACACGAAGCCACAGATACATTATCTGAGTGTGACTGTCACTCAGACCATGATACAGCAGATGAAGTGATGTAAAATTAGTTTGTATTGTAATGATTGTGTGTTCTTGTCATAAAAGTTGAATTGAATTAAAAATAATTTTATCATGACCATAATAAAACAAGAAAAATATATAATTAACAAATGATAAATTCTCTCGAAAAGAATATGAAAATAACATTAAAAATAGTGTGATGAATTAAAAAAAAATACCAAAGACTTCTTTGATGGATTGAACTTGAATCGCTCAGTTACAATTCCTGTGCGTTACCACCTGAGCTAATACAGCATACATAACTACTTGCAATTATTTAGTGCTTATATAACGTTGTAATTAGTCAAGCATGAAGATAAGGCCAAGCAATTTAACTGCCTGGATAACTGTCTATGTTAAATGTTAAATTTCGTCGTTGAATGGATGGTTAAGTTATCTGTAATCAATATCATGTAATACCTGTCGTGATATAGACTCGACTGCCACATTATCTAGCACGAACTATAATACAAATGGTATTGTATTGCGCGAGATTATTTACTGGAGATCCACAAAAGCTACATGTTTTCCGTTGTATCTTGTTGTTTTAACAGTTTAAAATATCCTAACAATTTAATTACGGAAAAGCACGATGTACTAGCGGAAAAAAGTGGGTATCCGGTAAACAATCCCGCACCATACTACAAGTTATAATAATAAACATGATTGATACGTTCCGGTCAGCATAATAATCAATAAGATAATAATAACATCGTATAACAAGGATAGAGACATAGAATACATTTGTATTTTCAATAGCAGTATATGTTTGGAGAAAGGTTAATTAAAAATAGTACAATCTATCTCGTCTTTCGAAGCTTTTAAATATATAGATAGCTAATTTCTTTACCGTGAGTTGATTTGTGGACGAGATTAATTCAATAAATTTTGGGATGTTCGGTCTTTGCCAAAAATAACGTTTAATTAGGTCTTTTCTTAGATCATGAAATAAAGGACATTCTAGAATAAAGTGAAATTCGTCCTCTAAAATGTTGCATAATTGGCATTTACGTTCATGCCGTGGGATTTTTTGGGGTTTATGCGATCTACCTGTCTCAATTTCTAACCCGTGAGAAGATACACGTAATCGTGATAAAGCTTTTCTAAACTTACGGATAGTTACGAAATCTAAGTATTGCTTAAAACCAAATTCTGAAAATAATATAATATAATTTTATATTAACATGACTGACGATTTCGCCTGTATAGACAAGGACTAAACATAGCGTTGTATAACTAAACGTTTGACATACAATAAAAGTGACGTCATGTTGTTTTTTAACACCGGTTTGATATTTAGTTGCGCGCATAAATCATGTTAGAATCGAAATGAAATATTCGAAAGACGTAGTAAACATTTGTTATACAATGATTCTGACGCTTTGCTATTAACTTAATTCCTACGTGTCAGAACTCCAAACCATTGTATAACAGCCGATAGGATACGGTTTTTCATAGATTATTTCTAAATTAATAAGGTGTCAACATCGTCAGGAATCGATAGACGTACATACAAAATTGGCACATGTCACATAGATGTTTATCAAAATATATCATCAAATACTGAAATACAATTTATATTACGAAGTGTAAAATGTGTGCTTACCGATTTTATATATTACAAGTTTAATCAGTAAATAGGGCATCTAGGTACCGTTTTTATGAAACCACACACTCAAGTTTTAAAGTTATGATATTTTTTAAGATTTAACATTTAAATTTCTTATACTGTTTTAACAACTACATACTATATATTATAAAGTGCATATATTGTTGGTTGAATTTACTTACTGAACCATTGTTCGTATTGCATACCCCCTTAACACAATCATTCAATTTGTGTAGGTGCTTTGAAAAATTAGTAGCCTGGTCCAAAGTATAGCAGCTAATGCTAAGGTCACATTTGCCCTACGAGCTCCTTACGAGCTCCGTACGAGCTGATTTTGGCAAACTCGCACGGCGTCCGTACGGAGCCCGTTCGGACACCGAAGACTCGTACGAGCATCGTACGGATTTTTTAACCCACACGAGCATCGTACGGGTATCGCACGAGTGCATCCGTCTATAGATTCTTCCCGGTCCGTACGAGCTGTGACCAGACGCTACGAACATACCAAAAATAGTGAACTAGTACGAGTTGATAAATTAGTACTGATATTGCACGTGCATTGTGACCGTAGCACAACATACAATGATATATGTCATATAAAATCGCATGTGCGTAAAGTTCATAAGAATAAGTTGAAAAATAAGGAGGTAAAATAAAATGGTGAGCGGGAAATGTTGATTAGTATATACGCGAAAAGTTTACATTAATATTGCCAAAATACTAGACGGTTAACGACGTGGGTGGGAGAACGAGCAAGCAGTATGATAGAAAGGTGAATCGTTTCCGCCTTACATAGTTTGGTCACTAGGGTTTCACTGTTTGTCTTCTTATGGTAATGTCGTAAAAAACTCATAAACAACCAGACGATGATAAGTATGTATACATTAGCAGAGCCAATGAAAATATACAAATATCACTTCCTTAGTTTAATAAATTCCTCAGGTTATATTTAATTGAAAAAAAATGCGTAGGTATCATCAGTGTAAAACTAGTTATTGATAAAACATTTTCCTGAAGTTGCTTTAACTTGTCTTTAAACTTTTCTTCATGCTTGACCATTATCAAACATTACTTTACAGGGAGTTATGCTATCTGTACGAATACTTAATTGTACTTAAGAAACATTTACATGCTATAAACCTAGATACATGTAAGATTTGATATTAGGGACGGTGGTCATTTATGCGATATTTTAATGTGTCATTTGACAATAAGCTGATAGATCTAGTCTAAAATATAATTTGTGGTTAAAATTGAATATTTAAGGTTGTATCTGTCACTATTTTGAAAGAATAACAACAATATCGACTTAAATAGTTGTATACGATCGTAAAATATTAACATAAATTATGCACAGACGTATTTAATCAGCCTTAAAGCTATTGATAAATATACACCAACTTACATATTACTTATCATCATGTGTTTGCAATTAAAGTATACAAGGTGAATTAATACGCAAAAATAGCATACTATTTACTTGAATATGTTACGTATCATATTATTATTATATGTTTTTACTGATCCATGTATCTTTTGCACAATGTATATGTGCAGATGTTTCTGTGAACCTAACCACTTGTCATCCTGAAATAAATATATATATATACTCAGACCAGGAGCATACGCACGATACAATGTCTAACACAGAACTGAACGAGCGGCTACAAGTCCTAATTTCAGTGTTTAAATAATCCTACTAAGTTTAAGAGTCATTGTAAATGGTATCCCTAATTGAACTTGAACGTTGAAATATATACTCTCCACTAGAAACTTATAAATATTTTACAATTTTTGTGTCTTCAAATCAATTATATTTAAAAAAAAACATCCAAACGATAAGGCATGCAGCATAACGAATGTTTGTGATAGTTCAATTGATCTGATTATAGTAAGCAACAAATGTTGATGATTTTGATTAAAACCTCAAGTTGTTTCTGTTGTCGAGTCATTCAGTACACAAATTTTTCCGGCGATGTTTCAGCCAATTAAAACGTTTAGCTCGGTTGTTATCTTACATTCGTTAAACAAATAAATTAATATTATAGGTTGGAGTCTACGTACTCACATTGCAATATAATGTTAATTTGAATTGGACGTCTTGACATGGCAATAGTTTGAAATGTTACTTTTGCGGATATTTCTCGCGCTGTCAGTGGCTGTTACCGTTGGTATGTTTTCGGTCATTAAAATGTTTTGATATACAGATATGTATTATATTATCATGGCAACTTCATTATCTCACTTATGTGACAAGAACATTCGACCTTATGAAATACTATATATATATATAATATAATATAATATACTTAGGTAATTCAATCCACGTGTTTATGTTAAATGTATATTATACCTTTACTTGCTCAAGTATATATATATCAAATCTGTAATTTGTTAACATAGAATTTATCTATATTTATGTTGCATACCATACTATACCATGCCATTATATGTATCAATCTGTAAATATCATATGTTTAATTGTCAGTGACTTGTAGGCCCGTTCGACCGGGTGCTGTAATCTTGTATATAAAATATTATGAATGTATATTTTGTAACATTGCACATGTCACTTAAATAAACACTTTACTTACTAAATACTTACTTACTTAATTATAACGCACAGGTTGATCTAGATCTAACCAATTTTCCGGGAAATAAATTATCAATCAATACAGTAACTATATCTTTCACAACCAACTAACAACTATTCTGCAATCGGAATGATTTGTCTGCTAGCACAATATATCTTTCAATTAACCATTACAAAGTTCCAAATAAACTTATTTATAAACAGTATAAGGTTTGCGCGTTGTAAATAGTATCAAGCTAATGTTGATGCGTATCTGACAGTGCATCGCCTGTTTGCTGCTGGACAACATCATGCAGTATATATAGTGAAGCTGAATTAGTCCGATATCTACAAAACTTAGGGTTTCCCGCAAGGTTAAAGTAACTGCTTATTTTATCGACAAATTACTGTATTTTTGTTCTACTGTCGAAATGTGAAACATATTCACCACTTAGCCTTCAACGTCTTATATGTATACGATATGATCTCAATGTGTTAGCATCTTACATATATATACGTATATACGTGAAAGGAATGATGTCCGTCCCCAGAACGTCTATTCAAAACTAAAAAAATGATTATAACTCATTTCGTCATTTTTTTTATTTTTGATTATATATAATTTATATATTAATGTGACTGATTTTATTATTATTTAGTAAATGTGTATACGCACCCATGCTTTAAAGTTTGAGTTTATCGCTATGAACCAAACTCGGAGACAAACAAATTACGATTTAGGTGAAATAGGAGTTATTTTAGTAGTGCTGTTAACTTAATAGTATGTGCCTATAAGCGCCGTTTACAAAACATAGACCTCGGTTGTGCTTGTGATCATTTTTATACTTGAATACACGAATGTGTATAAAAAAAATATAATTTACAAAAACGGACATTTAAGTAGAGGTCTGTCCAAAAAGTTCGTAGACATATAAATCATAAAATACAAACAAACACATATTTTAGTGTTACACGTGAATAAAACAAAAACAAAAAACAAACACAGTACAGTTGCATAAGTACGGAATTGCACTTTCAGGTTTTCCATAATTTATGGACAACGGGGTTTCACGGGCAGCCTCAAACTATCACCGGTGTCCTAAGGATATAACCATTTCTGTTGCGTTTGTATTCACAGTCTTTTGATTTTAGTCGACGTATGCTGGCCTGGCAATTGGAAGAGTTGGGGTGAGTGGGGAAGCTGTTCCGAGTCATGTGGTGGCGGGACACATACCCGAGGACGGAATAAATGTTTTGTTGATGGTTATTGGACGGAGGATGAGCATTGTAATCAATTTTGTTACAATGCTGGCAGTTGGCAATATGGAAGGTGCAACTGTAAACCTTGGCGGACTGGCAGATGTTGTGACGGTATTATGTTTATGTTACTGTTTAGTTTCATTTTTCTAGTTCAGTTTTGAGTTGAGCATTGTGGCGGGTTACTGTAGTGAACTTTGTGAGTTTTGTGTGTGCTGCTTTTTCTGCCTTTCGTATTCTGCTGTTTCTGCTGAGAGCTGCCTTCCTGTCCGATTTTTAATGATCGTTTTAATCGTTAGCACTTTGTAATTGTAAACCGCTTTTATATTGCTTTTTTATATACACTTAATTAACACATGTAGTATCTTGTACGGCCTGTATTTATTCTGGCAATTTGTTTGATTATCGCCACTTACTTCTAAAGAATAGTTACTAAAATATTTAATTTGAAGGATTTGAACTGTTTACTGTCAATAATATGAACAAATGCACTGCATCAAGCGGGGATATCCCATCAGGTTTTTAGACAATCTGATCGAGGAAAAAAATGACTAAGGAATTTGTTTGCTCCACAGGGACTAGATCTAGCCTCTGGCTGCCAGATAGCACCACATAGGAGACCAGGCGAACAAATACTTAGAAAAGAGTGTTTTCCGATCTAGGAGACTGGTTGCACAGATATGTCCTATAAATAGTTATTATAGTTTTACACTCGTCTTTTATTTGCTATTTATATTTCAATTCAACATATTCACACGTTGGCGCGCTATGCCGTGCGACGACGTCGCGTTAACGGGCGATGACGTCGCGTTAAATGGTGTGACGTCATTTCCGACATCGCCATATTGTTTTTGTTACGTTGGATTTAATAAGATATGTATTTTTTCAATAATTTTCATTGTTTGAATCAGGCTTATATGCCAAAACCTTATTAAAAGAATGGAACTGTATTTATATTTCATATTGGAAAAAATAAAGTAAACATGATTGGTTCTCAAATCTTGAGCAACAACTTGCCTCTACCGGAAGTGGGACGTGAAATTCTGTCTACCGAATCATTATTCTGCATCCGGTCTGTCAAAAAATATAGGCCATAGCCAATGCAACTACAACAACAACAATCACGTGTTTTTCGCCTGTAATCGTTAAAGTGGCCGGGGATAAATCCCCTATAAATTTGACAAAATATGGAAATTCTTAAACTATGTGATGTATGCAATTACATATTATATACATTTTAAAAATAATGAACAAAACTCATGGTTATCGCATTCAATCGTGGGTATAACTTTTCCAGTGCAGTATTGCAGTTATTGCACTCTTTTCCACAGTAACTATGATACAAACGTGCATTACTAAAACACGTATTTTCGAGAAATTAATGTACGCGGATGGCATTCAACATGATGCAAATTTACATTTACAGACTGTAACCATAATTATGTGATTGCAAATTGTATCCATGGACATCTCGCATGCGGTGGTTCTCCAGATAATATCCGATGCACCAGTTGCAAGGCACCTTACTACAGTGGCGGGTACGGTCGTGCTTGTTTAGGTATAGATTATATTTTCATTGAACCATGTACTGAGATCTCATAATTGTCTGTCAAAACATTTTTCGAATTGATATTTTTTCTTATATTATGGAATAGTAGACTAGACCTAACAATACCGCTTACATTCAGTATTCCAAGCTATGCTAACTCCAGAAACAATTTCCCTTTAATACATATCAATGCAAAAAAAAGCTTCAACAAAACTTAAGGGACGTAATTGTGAAGATTGAGCCAATTTTAACGTACCACTGTTTTGCTAGTGTTTTTTAAAACAATTGATTTAAGGAGTGCGTTCTTTTCGAAAAAGCTACAATATAGTATAGTTTTCTCATAAATTAAAATCACAGACCATGACACCGATCATGAGTTCAATTAAACTTATACCGATAGTTTTGTCAAATAATAGTGTATTGTGGTATTGTAGATTCGGTGTTTCCAGTGATAATATGTATCAATATCTAACCAGTTTTAAATATCACCAAGCGCTAACCAGTTATTTCGAAAACACATTTGAAAACTTCTGCACACGGAGACCAGTTAGCCGAAATCAATATTAGGACAAACATAATAACCTACTCGTCCCGGGAATAGACTTTTGAATTTTCCGACATGACTGTTTAACTCCCTACCACATTTAATACACCTATACATGTAGTCATATCATTACAAAATAAATCTATAACAAAACATTTTCATATTTTATGGTCTGTCTCCTAGTGATCATGTGTAAATACATGTCTGATTTTTCAAATGCATGCATTGTAAAAATCCATTTATCATGTAAGTGCAACTAGAGATGGACTGGTTGGTAACCCAGAGGTAGTCTCCCGTGTATCGGTGCTATATATCGGGCACGTTAAAGAATCAGGGAGTCTGGACAGCGCGCCAGGATTTCTTGCATCACTCACACGTACTGTTGTTTCACTTGAAGCCATAGGTCATTGGCAAATTAGGCTTGGATACCATCGAATGTCCACGCACTATGACTGTATCAGTCGAGTCCACGCAGTATGACGTATCAGTCGAACGCCAAAATTCGTGTTAGACTAAGCTATGTGTGATTTGTCTTAAATGGAATTTATCATTTGTTCTTATCATAACCGTATATCTTATTTTAGAATGCACATCGATTGAGCATTGCGCAACTCGGCATTGTTTAAACGCACATGACCAGAAATGTGATCATTGCATTGACGACAACGTTTTCTACAAACGAACACACTCAAGTACCAAATGCGAACGTAAATATGATATCATGTATAAATTAACAATGTGTTGTAGATAGGTGGTCGGACACATATATTAATTGGATAATTTATATGATATTTGTTGTCTGGTTCATTTTGCTTCACTCCAATGATCAAACTACAGATAGGACACACTATCGTAGTAACATCTGTTCATGTATTTAGTCTACAACATTTATCTTTACCAGTGCCTAGTGCGTAGTATAATGGAAGGACGAGTAATTGTGCAATTTGATAGCCATGACTCATTCTCCAAATTTGAAGGTTAATTAACTGTATACATGTATAGTTTCACCATACGCTGTTAAGTTAATGATATGTAGTGTTGTTGTATTAGTCTAATTCATTATTTTATGGAATATGTATAACAATAAAAAACTTAATACTTGTCTTAAAGCATTACTGTAACACTAAAAAAGCTCAGATAAACTTCTCTTCTTAAGGTTTCATACAAATTCAACTGAAAGTATTAAACCTCATGTACAGTTTGGTTAGCTATGAGACATACATGTAATTGTTACTTTATTTACATAGGTATGTGTTCGTTTGATGAGAACAAATGTTGGGCCAGGCGCATGTTCAGATGAACTCACAACAAGTTGTCAGTGTGCGCCTGGGTTTCGTAGATCTGGTGCACAATGTCTTCGTAAGTACACTTGTTCTTGTATATGGTTCTTTAAAGTTCTTTAAATATTAAGTTAGTATATACTTCTAGTATATGTTTATTAAAACAAAAATATAATACATATCTGATGCATGAGTCTTTTGGAATTGTGGAGAACAAGACGTAGTAATCAAATGTCTAGCAACAATTTCTATCAATTAAATGTAATGTTGGTTTCAATATTTGACGAATTGAAGGAATCATTTGATATATCTTATTGGTACTATTGAATATTGTCTGTATATTAACTTGTGTTACATAAAGTAGGTATTACATACACAGGCCCTTTTAAGCACCATACAGACAAATAATGATAATTGTGTCAAACACGTGTTACAAAATGTACTATAATTATACGACATAAATAAAGGACACAATTAAATTAATTTGAAATTGGTTGGTTCTCGGCTTGTTAAGTTGAGTGCTCACGTCCCTGTCCGTCTTTATATTATCGTTTTGCTATCTCTACAGCTAAACGAATACATGTTTTGTGCAGGATGGCATAAATCGTTTGATTGCATTCTAATTAAGATACGTTCAATGTGGTAAAAATGTTTTAACATGTATGATATTTTCAGTTGACTCAACCACGAAACCAGACATAATTAGCTGTCAAACTATTATATATGGCGGAATTGGCAAATCCGGAGATAAAAAGAGAACACCAGGTGGTATCAAGTGTGCTGATTTACAGGATTTCTACGGGAAGTTCCAACCGACAATGCTGGGATTTGACATGACGTCGGAGCTGACCGTTAACATATCGTCCGTCTCGGCAGACAAGACACCCTACATATATGAAAGCAGCTTTGGAGTTACTAATACCATTGTTAATATTACACGAACATCAATATCAGGTAATGCAACATTTTTGTATTGAAAATAATTTGAAAAATACATTATTTATACTGGTAGTAATAAATTTAACTAACATTTGACACATTTTGCGAACCACTGGATAACAACTTATTTGGTATTTATGCTACGTTAATTATGCTCATAATATATTTTAATGACGCAGGAACGGAGCAACAATTAAGTTCTCACCGACAGTATAACGACAGTGGGAACAGTGAAAACGTTAAAGCGACGGTTTACAACACTGGTGTAGAAATTCTTCTTGCACAACCAAAGTACCATCTAACAAACGGTGAAAGGTATGTAACTCGTAATTCAGAACTCTACAGTAAT
Organism: Spisula solida; assembly: GCA_947247005.1. Classification (NCBI taxonomy): domain Eukaryota; kingdom Metazoa; phylum Mollusca; class Bivalvia; order Venerida; family Mactridae; genus Spisula; species Spisula solida. The sequence goes on from OX365956.1 coordinate 41,783,904, forward strand.
CATATAGTTGTTTGGTTTACATTTGCAGCAGAGTAATAATGCGTTACATTGCAATCGTCTTACTTCCGTAAAACTGTTCCAATTGTAGAATGCGTCAATATGAGGTATATATGTATATATTTTGTACTTGCAGATTATGTGTACGGTACGAGGCAAAGGGAGGTGGTTATGTTAAGGGACTTGATTTCCGTACCAACACAATTCTACAAGCAGAACCATATGCCAAAACAGTTAACATACAAGAAATATGCTATCGTTATGACGATGCACCACCACAACATTGTCTTGAACACAACAATTGCACCAAGTCATTTACTGAACCGCTCCATATCCAGACCAGAATAATACGACATTCGCAGATACAAGTTGATTTTGACGGTTGGTTTGATCCAGTACCACCTGGAGGTACACCGGAACATACTTCAGGCATAGAATCATACACAATAACAGTGAATCAGATGAGCAATGGCATCGTCAGTTCCACAAAGATACCAACGCAAACATTGAATGCATCACAGACATCAGTTATCCTGAACATAACATCGGCTGATGGTAAACCTAGACTTTATTCCATACAACTGGGAGTTAAGGATACCGCGGATAATTTACTACAAGCAAGACGTTTTGTTTTATATGACGAAACGACTAATAATATATAATATAACAACAGACAGTGGTAGTGCGTTCGTCGTCACATCTGCTTCAGCAGACACAAAACATAAATGGCAGACACATCATAACGACGTATGCATGAACTGGAAAGATTACTTCTACAATGCATTTTACAAAGCAAATTCATTGTTAGGCGCAATAAAACCAGACGACCAGATACATGGCATCTATGACCAGACTACAGGATTACTGCCGGTAAACGGTACACCAAATGTATACGGAATCACAGCATTTGCATTTTCATGGTGTGTTGATAATGGACCGTTGTCAACAGAAACGGAAGTTCCGAATTTTCTTAGCCAGGCGTACTGTCAACACATACCTTTGAAAGATGGTCAAACGTATGTCATAAATATCAAGTCTACGGACATAGTCAACAACACTTTTACCGAAAATCGAACAATCTATATCGACCGGAGTGTTCCGCATATTAACCATATAGGCTTGGAAAAATTTGGAATAAGGCGACTGTTTGCTCATGGGCACACAGATCTAGCAAAGATGGATATCAGTTTCGAAGTGTTAGATCCTCATAGTGGCATCGAAAATGTAAAATGGACGTTTGGAACGGAAGAAACACGTGGAATACTTAGTACCGGGTTTGTCACTCCTAAGACATTAGATGGGGTACGTGCAAATGATTGCTATCACTTACACTAAATACTTAAAAATGGTCTCGAGTTTGAATAATGTTTTCAATTGAAATATGTGTGCTAATATTTCATATGTTAATGGTTTAATGTATGCTTTTTGTCCCGAACCAAAATGTAAGTAGTAACTACATTTATAACTCATAACTATTAAATAATATTTAACATCACTGGTTGTACGATGAATATTAACGTTATTCTGTAATATATTTTAGAGTGACCATTGTCCAGAGAACGTAACTTCCTGTTACTGTCCAGATGTTGGCATTTGTGAGATATCTAAATACAGCATCTCCTTGAACAAGCTGGTAAACAACGGAACTAATATTGGAAATCATAACAGGAATTATTACTTTACACTGAAAGCTACAAATAACGCCAAACTTATCAACATTGAACACTTGGACATTATTGTCGATGATTCTCCTCCCGAAAAAGGTGTCGTCTTTGAAGGTAAGTCAAATACCAATACATGAAACACAATCTTGATATAAAGTTGTATGGTTTAATTACACAATAACTCAGCGACACTTCTATCGTCTAATACACTTATTAGGTTTGAAATGTGTAGGACATTGGACGTTGCAGTACCATATCGTCAGAATAAAGCGTGTGGTTTAATAGATAGTACATCGTTAGTATTTGAGATATTTTGGGACTTGCTATATTTTTTAGTTGTCCCTCCTTTCCGGCCGTATCTAATGAATCACTCTATCAATTGTTTCGAAATTTACAACACGTGTGACGTGTGTACCAAGTACTGCGGGAAATTGCAATGACATTCGTTCAGTATACTTGACGAAATCCCGAAACAGATGTAAGGCGGTTAGAAGTTATCGATTCTGGTTATATCTCATAGTCTCTTACCGATGTATTATACTGACCTTACATTTAGTGCTCATGTGTTCCTTGAAGTTACTGTGATTACAATTTGGTAATGAATGATGTTACCTTTATATACATGTCTAATACTTTTTCAGGATCTAATGGAAGTCCAGATATAGACTATACTAGTGACGATACGATTAACATTAACTGGCATGGCTTTATAGATCACGAAAGTGGTATAAAGGAATATCGGTTGAAACTCGACGACAATTGTTTAAATAAAAATGATTTGTTCCATGAAGGCAATTTCCCAAACGAAAAGAACTATACAGTAGTTCCTCACTCTGAGTCGTCCGTAAAACTAACAGCAAATTTCACAGGGAAAATGTTCACTAGCATTATTGCAATCAACAACGCCATGGAACCATCTGAAGTAGTCTGCTCAGATGGAATAACACGCGATCACAGCCCTCCAAATATTAACAATGTTAGAATACAACATGGGCGATGGTCAGAGTCAATATATTGTAAGGATGGACTGGCTTGGCTATTTCACGCAGATTTAAAGAAAATACCACTAACGGCGACATCAGCTTGCGTCAAACGATGTCTGAATGACTCTCCAATAACGGAAATGTTTGATGTTTTGCAAACTGAAATACCAATATTTAATGACACTGCGATCACTGACTTTTTGTGTATGAATCTACCACCTTTTGATAAACAAAATACTATTTTCCTTCCAAACGATCATATATTCATACAATGGGATGTAAATGAACACGGAAGTCAAATTGATGATTGCTACGTAGGGTTTGGAGTTGCTAGGGCCAACACATCAGTGATGTCAATATTGGATTTTAAGTCAACACATTCCCAAACTTATTTCAAGGTTAACCACCTTGGTGTAGGGTCAGGTGAGACATTCTACGCCCACATAAAATCAATTAACAAAGCCAATTTGGAAACAGTAAGCATTATTGGTCCGATTCTCATTGATGAGACTCCTCCTAACATAAGAACAAAACCGGAAGTCACAATAGAACTAGACACTGTCATTGTTGGATGGGAAAACGACACATTTTACGACTTCGAACAGACCGGAATGATCAACCAACTGTTTTTCGAGATAGGTATATTATAACACTTTATTCGTGTGTGCATGTATATGTATTACTGTAAACCAATTTACTTTTGCGAAAACTAACTTTCGCGTTTTGTTGATCGTCGGCATATTCGCGACTACAAACGTTCGCGTTTTAAAGTTTCCTGCAATGACCATATTAATGTTTTTAGCACTTTCGCCGCGACTTAATTTCGCGAAATTCTACAACTCGCGAAACTTCTAGGTTTTCAGTAATTAAATCATTACATACGTAATTGATACAATGTTTGCACTGTTGTGTGAATTATGTTATTTCATGTGTTAGTTATGAACGAAAACTATTATTTGAAGTGTTATACATACACCATGCACATTGAGTTACGTATTATGTCACATTTCAATTTCATTTAGTTCAATGAACCGGCATATTCATGAAGGATTTGAGCAAATGGAACGTTTGTAAAATGTTAATACTACATGTAGATATACATCCAAATTAATATGATGTGTTTTCTCTTTTAATACAGCCCATGATGGTATGGTAGTTTCGCCGATGCTAGAATGGAGATATCACGATTCCACACCTTGTCCTGGTTACAGTGGTGGCTGCTTCAGATATCCGCTCAAACCATTACAGAAAATGGACTCCGATCTTGGTCTGAATTTCTCTATTAATGTACACGCATACAACAATGCTGGACACTTTACAAAAGTAACAACTGAAACCTTCGAACTGCCGTCACTTTACCCACCTGGACAGGCATTCGTCTTTGACATTGATCCTGAACTAAAAGATGACAAGTACCTTTGGCAGGATACTAATATACATTTCACTCCAAACACACTTTGTGCATTTTGGCAAGGATTTAAACACCATGAGAATGTACAAGTAGAAGTAGGCGTTGGGACAAATACAACCATTGCTGATGTTGTTAACTTTGAGACAATTAATAGCACGCGCCTTTCTTGCATCCAGTCAGAAAACATAAAGCACCATGAACGATATTTCTTTCTTATTCGAGCAACTTGTTCAGGCGGTAGTACTATCTCGTCCTCAAACGGTGTTGAACTAATTAACACAACGGAAGTCATTGAGTCAATAGAAGTTTCGTCTGTGTCTGAAAGTGAACAAAATTATGATTTTAATATAGAATTCACTAACACTTCTGATACTCGATTTTGTTTGAAAGATCATCTTCTTATTGGACCGATTTACATTCTTTCTATTTTGAATACAACTCAAAATATAACGATCAACTCAAAGGACGTACTTTGGAAGAACCAAACATTCATTGCATCAGGCTTGAAAGTAGTATCCAAGTTCATTGCTTTAATCGAGCTTCCATGTTTCGAAATCAACGGTAAATCAATTGTGATAGAAATATCGAAACCAAAAGAGACCGCAAAATACTTCATTCCCGAATCACATACTTTTTATGCTTCATGGAAAGTAATGCATAATGATGCTCAAGATATGTTTTCATTTAAAGTAGCGATGTTTGAAGTAGGACAAGCAATATCAAATTTTACCGACAGAAAAGAAGTTTATTCTTACGAGCAGTCAAATGCCAAACGTTTGTCGCACGAGTTTGCTCAAATACCAAGCATGTACGATAAAGAACTCTACATAGCTGTAATTCCGTGCACAAACGTTAGATGTATAACCGCGTTTGACTCTATACCATTCGAAATCGAAGCTGGAGTAAGAAATCATGGACTCATTGACCCGAAAATCATTTCCAAAGGTAGTAGTTGTTCAGACGTCAGATTTGCATGGAAGGGGTTTGAGGCAAAGAGCGGTATGAGTATATACCGTTGGTCCGTTAGCAGGGATAAGGCTGCCTCTTCTGTTGTGACTGGATGGAAATCGATAGCTACCAATACACAGCAGATTTATCAGGTAATTATTATATATTTGTAGCATCGGTTTAACCGCATCAAACGCTCTCTTTCAATCAGTGTAACAAACGCATGTGATGAAATTGTAATTTATATAGTACGTACCCATCGTGTTCATGTATTTGTTTTTAAGTACCCTGGCATAATTACACCAGTATGGACTTAATGTTCGATAAATGATGCAACTGTATAAATATGCCTTATTTACTGCGATGTTTTACCTTTGCTTTAGGTAAACACATGCGTAGATCTGCCAGTTCATGGACAATCTACAATGTTTGTATGTATTAGAGGATATTCAGCAGCGAGTAATGTGGTAACCTATTGTCAGCAAGCTGTAACAGAAACACAAGATGACAGCAATAGGGGTTCGGTGTATGACATTGATACAAAACTTGACACATGGCTAATAATTGAGCAAGTACGTATTAATTATCGACTCTTCTTTTTGTATGTAAAATGGAGTCTCTCATTCAGTAAGTATATACAGAACACAAAATGTATAGCATTTCTTGTTTGAATAAGGTATACATATTCAAAAAACGACAATGTATGCAGCTATTGAAAATTAAAATCATGTTTTTATTTTTAGAGTAAAATGTTATCTGTACAGCGTTTTAAATTCGGTACATGCACATTGATTCGCTGTCGGAATAGTTAATGTTTTATTATTACCATTTACAGATGATCCATAGCTCGAACGTAGGAGAAAAGTTCAAACTTATTCACGATTCCGAGCTTGATTTTGGTACGTCAAGTTCCTCTCCAGCTGGTGTTATGTTGTATGCAACGGAGAGGAACGTCACGTGGTATTTGATGACATCACGTCGGTTGCCTAGATACGAACAGTGCCAGCGTGACCGAGCCTGTATACAATCAACAACTAACACAGACGGCTACGTGACATTCGAGAAAACTCCCATACAATATAACACATTGTATTACATCTGTGCCTTTTCTAATTTGACTTATGTAGAGAGAGAATTGTTTACGGAAACTCAACGTGAAATTCGGTCATGTAGCAATGGGTTTATCATTGATGACACCCCTCCCATCGCAGGTGTAGTTACTGTAACTAACAAGAATGGATACATAATGGACATAACGAATATTGCAATTGCGTGGAATGGATTTAGTGACAATACCAATACTGACGCACTTGGCTACAACTCTCGTTTCAAACATTACTCCGTTGCTATAGGTTAGTATTTGATGTTTCATATATGATTATTATTTTCCCACATTAACTATTTTACAAACTCAACATTACATTTCTATTACTGGAAAATGCTATATAGAACTATATGTAATGAAACTATATGATAATATGTTGTTAGTGATGCTTACTGGTCTCTGATGTATTCGTGAGTTTCTTTCGTTCAACGTATTTGGAAGCGCCAAAACTAAAAGTTTTATAATTCTAGGAACTAGAGCGGGTGGTGAAGATTTGAAGAATTACACAATTGTCGGTAACACTAATAGTATTACGGAACGACTTTCAAATGTTCGTGATGGAACATTGCTGTTTGCGTCGATAAAAGGTAAAATATAAACTAAGTTCAAACATTTGTAGCAGTGTTGGTTCATTGTTGACAATGCGACATAAAGGTACAGGTATAAACTCAAGTGAAACGTTTAATAAAATTAACTTAAACTTAAAAAGTGAAATTTGCTTTTAACAGCATTTGAGAAAAATACAATTTGAATTGCGATCAACCTCGATAGAATAAATGGCATGAAATGGTATTCCATCATCAACACTTTCTTGGATTAGCATTGCAGTAATCGTTTGATCAATTTATTGTAAATGGCGACTTATGTTTGGTCATGTTGGCCCTGTGTCTATACCAATTTATAAATTGTATTCACAAGTAAATTTCGCATATTTTATAAATATTGTGATTGCAATTTCGATTGCCTTGTTTCAGCAACGGATCAAGCTGGATTAACATCGGTAGCAGTTTCCGGCGCACTTGTTGTAGACACATCACCACCAATGATAGGTAGATTGACAATCAACGGTCAGCATGATGGAAGAATATTCATCAAGAAGGCCTCGTGTATTGTTGATATTTGTGGGGTTGAAAATCGACACAGTGGTATTGAACGTATTGAAATTAGTGTAGGAACATCGGAAGGACAATCGGATACGATGAAAGCAAAATATTTGGAGAAACATATCGATTTACCATTGCCAGATGATTTGTTGGATGGACATGAGTATTTCATAACAGCAAAGGTTGAACACGCGTACTTATAAATTACAACTTGGTCAATTTAATGTATTAATGAGGCACATACGTGTTTGAAACATTATTTCGTTTACATTGATAAGTGTGTTTGTATTTATATCTTTCCCATACAGAAGCATTGTTGAAACGCAAATTCTTTTACAACCAAATTTAAGTCTATCTTCAGACATGTGTCTGTTCAACCGACTGTACAGTTACTACCCGATCATTGGGTCACAAGTCGGCTGTAACAGATTTTGATAGTACAGGAGAAGATAAGGTATTTTATTAATTTGATTGTATATCTGTTTCAGGCTGTAAATCAAGCAGGACTAACTTCAGCACCAGTATCGTTCAAGTTCATAGTGGATAGGTCGGAACCGTCAGGAGGACATGTAATTGATGGCAACTGGCTAGACAAGGTACATTTTAAAATTTGACCTTTCTCCTGCTTTAATGTCTTGGATTCATATTTGTGTCAAATATAGATAAATAACACGTTCAATTTACTTAGAAAATAATAATTGATGTGGTATTCTAATGTTATACCAATAAACTTGTAGAAGGACGTAAACTACCAGAATGATCTTAACTCCATCCAAGTTCATTGGAGAGATTTTGAAGATCCTCACAGTGGTTTAACTAATTACCGAGTCGCTCTTGGAACGAAACCATACCTTGATGATATACAACCTTTTATAGATGTTGGTATTCTAACTGGTAAGATAGCAATCACACAAATATACGTGTATATATAATCACGACGTTTAATTTCTTTAAGCTATTGTGTAGCAGTTTAGAACCTTTTTATTGTTCGGTTTGTGTTGGGCAATTTGAAGTACGCTTGTGTTCAATGTTTTTATTAATTGTTGACGAGGTCCCGTTGTGTCTGTTTCTGTTGAGTGTGCTGCCTTCAATGTCTGAGCTTTCCTTATCTTTTACCAATGATAACGTTTAAGCAATCAAAACTTTCGTCCACCACCTAACTTCTTTTCATGAGTTTAAGTCCTGAATACATAAGACAAACTGTGGTATACTTTCTAAATAGTCGTGTCCAGGCGTTGTATCCGATTTAAGGTCCTCTAAAATATTAGTCGCGAGCTCCACTGGCTGTGCCTAAGCATACTAGTATGGAGAAATAACCCAACTGTCTTTGAACATTACTTTTCTCAATAATTTCGGGAACTAATCATACAATCAACACCTTTAACGGTGCTTAACTATTCAATATGTTTTATGTAGAACATGTTTGGAAAGGCACGTTTATACTGGGTGAGAAATACTACACAACAGTGAAGGCGTGTAATGGTGCTGGTCTTTGTCATTCTCGTTCTTCTAATGGAGTGTTGATAGATAACTCTCCTCCTGTCGCTGGTATTGTAGTAGTAGGAACAGGTGGAAACCACCAGAAATATCTTCCAAATGGGTAAATGTATTTTCAATATTTACATACTATTATATATGATAAAACATTCTATATAATGCTTTTTAGACCTGTATAATTGTGTTTACATCGAGTGATTTATTCGGAATATGCAGGAATAGTTCATACTAATGAATTTATCTTAACTATGTGGTATGTTGTATGTTGTACTTATGTCGTAAATCTAAATGATCGTCTTCCGCAAAGGTTCGCTTTAGAAATTGGAGGTATAACTCTTAAAACACTTGTTGTTTCAGAGCCTCTGTGCACATTAAGTGGCAAGGATTTGACGACCCACACTCGGCCATAGATCATTATGAAACATGTATTGGTACATCACCCAAACAATGCGACATACAACCTTTCACAACGTGTTTGCTACAGTCACATGTTGTCAGAACAAATCTTAATCTGGTAGCTGGTCAAGGTTACTATGTCTCTATGAAAGCATTCAACAATGCCGGATATGATGTTACTTCGACATCTGAAGAATTTAAAATTGATGATTCTCCACCTGTTGTAATACACAAACCGTCATTCATACTGGACAGCTATTCATTAAAGAAAGAACATGTTCAGTATGACAGATCCATATTTCGTGTCACGTGGAAGTTTGAAGACAACGAGAGTCACATCGCAAGTCATTTCGTTTCTTTAAAGACACACCATGACGGTCATACTCCTGTAGAACATGTCCACGTAGGTGACATCAATGAACTTGCAATCAATCTTGATAAAGATAATTGGCTCAATAACGGGGATACGTATTATGTCACTGTCAGTAGCTGTAATGTGGCGGGACTTTGTACCTCTGCAAGTTCAGAACATCTCCTAGTCGATTCTACCCCACCCCACCAAGGTGGTTTTAAACCTCCATTGAATTGGAATAATTACATCGACAGCTATGGAAATGCAAAATCGAACATTTCACTAACATGGTACGGATTCTTCGATGCTGAATCTTCTGTTGATAAGTATTATGTTACGATAAGCAGGAACTACAGTGGACAAGAGCTATCAAATGGAATTGTTACAAAACATGCAGATCATAACGTAACCGAAGAAGCAACAACCATAGCTACAGCCGGATACTTGAAACCCGATGATGAAATTATCTTGACTCTTTGGGCTCAAAACGCTGCAGGCCTTAATAGTACCGTGGCAAGAATAACTACTTATGTACTTTCCTCTGGAAAGGGGTCTGTTGCTAGTATGAAAGGTGTGTTAGAGATTCAGAAACATTCATGCGATGTACATTTCTGTAACGGTGATTGCACATGCGCAGTGATAAGGAAACCGTGTGTTGCAGCATTTTCGAATATGACCTGTGCGTCCATGAATACTTCAGAAGTAATGAATTCCGCATTCCCAACAGTGCGTGTATACAGTGGATTACCAGATCATTTCCGAACTGTATCAGGATCATCAGCATGTGTCTCTGGACATTGGAATACTTCCCACGATGACCATCTTATTCATAGATATGAATGGAGCATTGGACTAAAAGACCAACCTATAGGTGAAGGCATATTTGATCTTAAGAAAGAGATACCTTGGAGAGATAGCGGTAAAATGAGGCAGGCTGTGTATTGTTTACCTCGAACCACCGGGTTAGAACATGACCAATATTATGTTGTTTATGTGAAGGCATGGTATGCATCTAATTTGTACGCAATCTTCGAATCACTTCCCCTTCACACTGACCACACATCACCACACATTATTAGAGGAAAACACATCAAAGACTCTGATTTTAACTGTAATGTAGACTATGATGTTATTGACTGGATGGATACAGTGACTGCATGCTGGAAGGGTGTATTCTCTGAACAACAAGGGAACATTTCATTCTACTCACTGTCGCTTGGGACAACCATAAATGGTATGATGTTTATTAATATTCAATACTAATATAACGTAGCTCGTAAACCGGGTTCAATTTGTTAATTTATCTCTTGTCATTGGCGTTTTATGATACAGATGGGTTTGATAAGTTAACCGTAATTTTTATTTTAGAAATTATACTTATAGTCCATGATTTCCAATGTGTGAAATAAAATGTTACGTTCGTCATAGCGCAAACTATTTACTATTATATGCTCTTATTTCAAATTATCTTCAGGTAGCGACGTTTTCCCAAGGACGGACATTGGCTTAGCGACGAGTTATAAACTAACGAATCTTTCTCTATCACATGGCACAGTATATTACTTCACGGTTACAGCTTACAACAATGTTGGACTCCACACCACACTGAGTTCCGATGGATTCGTTGTCGATATGGACACACCGATAGCTGGGATTGTATTTAATACAGATCGTTTTGTGGATGCAAATTTGCAATCGTCAACTTCGACTTTCGCAATGTCTTGGCATGGCTTTATTGACCATTTTTCGGGAATACATTCTTACCAGGTTGCAGTTGTAGAAGAAACGGTTAATGATTACACAAACGTTTCATTTGTTAATGTTTATCTTAAAACACGCTTTGCGTTTGATGGAATGAGTTTAAAACCTGACCATGCCTATGTCGGTCTTGTCAAAGCCATCGACGCAGCAGGTCACACCAGTAGCATTGCAAGATCGAACCCTAAAATAATCGACCCAACTCCTCCGACAGTAACCATGTGCAGACACCCACTACTTCGATATTCAAACGAGATCAATCTGGACAGTAGCTTTGCAATTAGTCTTAATGTGACTAAAAATACCTACTACGTCATCGAAGCATTTATTGCCACAACCATCGTGCCAACTCTGTCAATTAATAGATTCAAGACGATCGTTCCTGTTATTGTGAATGCCAATGGATCACTGGAATTTCAACATTATTACCTTTCACCTATAACAGATGAAGTCAATTTAACTATTTCACACAACTATAATGAACATTCGTCGGAGAATTCTTCGATACTCCTTTCTGTTTCTGAGTGCGACATGACACAGACCTCTGATAGCAGCCATGATCTAATAGAAGTTCGTCAGATAGGTTCGTCTAAACTTGGTGTCAAATGTCTTCTTTTAGACTATGAGAGTTCCATATCAAAGGTATTGTATTCCAGTGTAACTTTAAATGCCATCATCTATACGTTGTTCTATTATGTTCATGCTGTTGTAGATTGAAATAATGCAAATATTTTGTCTGATGTCCATTTATGTAATTTGCCACTTCATTATTACTTTCATTGAATACCCCCAATCGTGAAAGCTCGGACATTTCCGTTTGTCTCCGGTAAATAAACATTGTGTACTGATGACAGGGGCTGCCATTTTCTATTAATGTGACTGAAAATAGTTCAATAGCGCGCCTTGTTATGTCAGAGGTTCTATTGCAACGACTAAAGTCCGAGGTGATCAGAATGTGAATACCCCAAATACATATTATTCTGTATATACAATGTATACCTCGCATGTTTATGTTTGATTTTAATTTGTTCTTTCTCATATGTTCCCACACAAACACTGCATAATATGAAAGTAACTTAAATTGTTCTGTTATAGGTATACATGGGAGTAGGAACTACTTCCGGTGGGTACCAGTTGCGTCCTTTGTTACCAATGCCACAAAGTGGAGTGATAGACGTTGATCTGGTGCACAAAACACACGTACATGTTACACTTGTCGCTTATAACCATGCACATTTGAAAACTGTCATCAAATCATCACCAGTCATGATTGACCATACTCCTCCTATTGTGAGAACTGTTAGAACAAATGTTACACTGACAAACATCCCAACAAGCGATGTTAATATAGATGTCAGTTGGGATGTTGACGAAGCAGAAAGTGATGTTAAATATTGTCTTTGTGGATTAGGTAAGACTGTATCGTTATATTCTATGGTATATGCTATATGTTATGAGCCATGACAGTGGTCCAGTGGTTAGTGATCTAGATTTGTAGGCCGGTAATCCGGGTGCGATATCCCGTAATATTTGACAATGGTGTAAATTGTTCTCCAAATATGCTGGTTCATTGCGAAAGTGTTCTTATATTACTACCAGCTAGGAGACCGTCCAGGAAACTGGTTAGGTGAATATGCCGCCATATATAATACATAACGTAAAATACCATCTATTTTTAATATTTAGTTATCTTCTATATATTATTGCCAAGGCATATTTGAATATGAATATGAAAGGTCTACCACCACATTTCATAACTCAAATTGAATTATATCACGGGACCGTTAACAGTCTTATACATGTATACAGTTGTGGCAGTCTAAAATATACAATGAGTCCGTACTGTATGGAAAAGTTTCAGCAAGTCTTTACAGACCGTATTAAATCTGCCTATGTTCTATGGGTCGTATTTATTATATTTTGTACGATTTGATTTTGAATGACTTTATATTATTCCTTGCAGGATGGGCGAAACATGTTACAGATATACTCGGATTCACTTTATCAACAGACATAAAATCCTGTCAGTTCCGGAACATGCCACTTCAACATGGTGACCATGTATACGTCTCCGTCAAATGTATCAACACTATCGAATTGTCGTCTGCGTCAATGTTCAAACAGGTGGTTATTGTGTTCCAATCACCACAGAATAACGATGCAAAATTGGACGTCATTTCAGCACCTGTCATGAACACGCGCGGAATCTCCCTTCCTGGTGAGACAAACCGGTTCGTTCAATCTGATACAGCGTCGGTTAAGTTGGAATGGTCAGATTTCATGGACAATACTGGAATTGACCATTACGAATACCGTCTGACACGGGACAACGATACAATCATAGACTGGCAAACGTGTTATCCGACAGCGACTGCAATAGATGGCGATCGTTTAGTTAATGACCGTCGATACACTGTGGCAGTACGAGCAGTTAATATAGGACATTTTGCAAGTGATCCAATATATGCTGATGTTTCTGTTCACAACAAAGAACCAATACTTTCAGGTGATGCGTTATTTAATTTGTCTGTTATTCGGGGTTTGGGCTAATTTATCCGATTAAATCATTATGTTCAGTGTAATATAAACGCACTGTAATTACTTTGAATGTTCATTATATGATGCTATTTAATTCGTTTTTTACTCCTTTATCAACTTACACTGTACAGACGCGCACCTATTTATACTACCCGCAATGGGATGATGCAGTATACATTAGATAAAGATAAGGAATTCAATACTATCGTCGATAGTACTCGTATATCATATAATAATGTCGTACCACTAAATAAAAATATCGCGCTATCAGTAAAACAATCGTAGATCTACGTTTGTACTTCGACTGTCAAATTCACCCGTTTGATTTGGTCATGTTTTCGATTGACTCGTGTTATTGTACATTTAAAGCAAAATCCGACATGTCGAAAGTCAACATTTTTATCTCTTGTTGCCCTTAATGAATGCAAACGTCGGTCATTGTCTAAAATATGTTTATCAGCTTTGACCTTTTCCAAATGCTTAAAAAAGTAAAAGAAGAAATGTGTAAACAAAAAATAGTAAGGGGCTTTTTCTGCTGTGAAAAGTTTGAAAACCAGCTTGAAACCGAGACAAGAGTATTTGACAAGTCACCGACTTAACGCTACGCCACTGAAAATATTGTATAGCAGTCTTTGTAAACAGTGCTTGTGTTGTTGTCAATTAGCATAGTTCTGTTGTGCGAAATCATGAATCATTGTCTAATGGATGTCTCAACTGAAAATTTGTTGTCATGGCATTTCATTTAAAGAGGTTTTTAAAACAGCAAGTTATATAAATTTCAGGTAAACCTATTACAACAGAAGTGAAAGGACATCAGATGCATCTGGACTGGTCCGATGTTTTCCGTCTGGTTGACGACCTGGAGCTCAATTATGACGTCACTATTGGTACACGTGCTGGGTATTCTGATATCATGGAGCTGAACCGTGTTGATTTCAACACATACATGTTTGAGTTGCCAAGTTCCACCATTATTACGCAGGACGTCAAGGAAATCTTCCTGACGATCACGTGTACATATTCTACAGGATTAAATAGTGTTTATCAGACAAATTATAAGTTTTAGGTCGTACATTTATATATAAATGCATGATGTATATTTATCAATTTATATGACTGTGACCTTAAGCTTTGCTTATAGCTTCGTGTTTCGCTGTTCGCTCCATTCCTGTAACGGCGGTGTTACTGTTTCTGTTATATGTTCATAATAACTTGAGCTAATCGCCCCCGGAATCAAAGATGGTTGTCGGAATATTTACGATATATTTATATGTAACTTATATAAATATATAATAGAATCCACAGATTTGATAATCAACTACACTTCCAGTTTGTATATTTATTTCCATAACGTTTTTACACTGGTTTCAGTAATCAAACATATAGTGTTCACACAATGTTCACACAATGTTCACACAACATATTATCCAGTTATATGTCATTGTTATTACGTCCATACTCAGTGAACACGTTACTTCCACTCTCAAGAATCTAAGACTTCGGACAATGATGTTCGTTCGTACCGGAACCAATGATACCTGTTCCAGCAAGCACGGGACCTTCAGCATATCAAGTTTCTAGCTAAGTCCATAAATAAACCAGACTTCGTTATATTACGTACTCGTCAAATGATACCTATTAATAGCTTATTCTATCATGTATACTGCCCATCAACAACACACTGACACCTGTAACTACTTATATACTTGTGTACATGTAACACGGTTACATCACACTTTTTCATTTTGTTTAGTTCACAACCAGTTCAAGTCCAGTAATATCTACAACTAAACGTAAATCACGTTATATATTTTCTCGGGTTCCATACGAACGCACTTGGTTTCCACACGTTTGTGTATTTAACCACTGAAGAGTCGAACTCCAGTAACACCAACTACAGTAACTGGCAGGATTTACTGATTACCTGTTTCTGTACTGTACGCAAAATGAGCGGGGCAAAAGTGGTTTTAGATATAACCATGTCCAAGCTTTTGATTGGTTGATAAAGTAAGAGACATGTTTTGGTGGGATTTATCATTATTCCTGTAATATCATACCCTACCCTATAGTTTCCATCCGAACACGCACATTGGTGTACGAGGATAAGTCCGATTAGGAGTACATGCATGTATAAACTAAAATATAACGATCCACAATATTTGAGCATTACTTGCATTCTTTAAATTGCATTACATACGCAGTCTAATAGCAAACTAATACATAAAAAAGTGAAAAGTTCTAGGTTTTCAATTGTTTTTCAAGGAGAGTGTTAGAGTTAATATGAACTAAGGCATGGCCTTTAACGGAGATTTTTTCTTTCTTAATTAATAAATTAATGTAGATTGTATGTATCTATGTATGTACAGTTTACATAAAGAACCATGTATACATCTTAATTAATAAATTAATGTAGATTGTATGTATCTATGTATGTACAGTTTACATAAAGAAACATGTATGCATTTTAACTACAGTCATGTACTTAAGGGTAAACAGGAATCAAAGAGCTGAAAGACCTCGGGTTGTTCAAATATATGTAATTCTGATCACCCCGGCTTTATGCATTGCAATATTTAGTAGACAAACTGAGATGGCCGTACTTTCACGATTAGAATTAATGCATGCAGGGAAAGAACAAATCAAATTATGCCACATTATTATTATTGCATTGGCAATAAACATTTTATATGTTTACATCAAATAAAATATTGAAGTTGAATAGTTTTCTGCAGCCAGAAAATTTACTGGTATTGCTTAGGATGTGTTTTTTTGCAGTTAGGATGCTGAGCAAAAAGATAACATTAAGTCGGACAGGGATGGCTACACTCTACTTAACCAGTCGAGCACCGAAATCATAAAAATATACAAGGCACAATGCCCAACACCCAGCCGAGCGAGAAAAATGATCCGCCCAAATCACAGCTGTCAAAAATCTGAATGAAACAGTTTCAGCAATCAAAAGGCTGAATGCCCACTCAGAACGACCTAGTTTCAAATGTAAAACGGCGGAAAGATACAATAATAAATAAACACCGAAAGCCCCGGCCGGATGACTTAGTTTCAACAAGCAACAAGCCTTAGTCGAGTGTCACCAAGAATGACCTAGCTCCAATAAGCTTAACAACCCAAGCTGAATGACCCAATTTAAACAACCCAATTTAACCAATTAGTATGCCAAAATGAGCAACAACGCTACATGACCATTCCGGTGTATGTTTAAATTTATTAGTCAGAATAATAAGCCAAATAATCAGAAATGTGTAATATCGAATACTACGACAGGGGCGTAGCCAGACTTGAATTGACTCATAAGCCTTGAAGTTGGTGGTTATGGTTGGGGGTCCTCACGATTCGTGAAAATTTGAGACTTATATTTATATTTAATGTTACGCACGTGCGTACATCAGTAACATAACCGACTATATATACATGTAACAGTTTATACAGAATAGTACATGGTATCATCTACGGGAACGTTTATAATGAAACAAGGTTAAAAAAGTATGTAGTCTGACCAGGGCTCAAACATGGAACCATTTGCTATATATTAAGAAGGTTCAATGCTCTACTGAGTGAGCTAAGTGGATTACTACAAAAATCTCTTCCTTATCAGTAATTAAATCCTATACTAGCTCCAGGCATCCTACAGACAGACACTCTTAGCATATTTTTCAGGGAAATTCTTAACTCTCATTTAAATGAAGCTTGTAACAAATAAATTTTTCCAAACATTTTAAAATCAAAGTTAAACCCCTTTCACAATTGTCATACGACGAGTCTTAGATGTAAATTTGAGGAATATCCTATGTCCGTCGTACAACAAACTTAAGAAATTTTGTCGCGTTTGACACCATCGGACCACAAAATGCATTTTTATAATTAAATTGATCATGCATACATGTATTTCAGTTTAATACTAGCATTTAGCAAGTTCCTATTTGCATATATTTATTATTATTTGAAAATAAAGAGTTTGGTTGGACGTTTTGATTAATTATACCCAGCTGCTGAAACTTATTTTTTAAACCAGCTAATAGTTTGACAATGCTTTTATCGTACGACGGACGTGCTACAACTGTTCATCTTAAGGCTTTCGCGTGTCAATTGTTATGACCTGCGACCATCGCATGACCATCATACGTCTGTCTGTCGTGTGGCGGACGCACGATAGTTCCCAAAAATGCATCGTTGAGCTGTCGCACCCTTTCCAGGCCCAAATTGGTACATTTCCATGTAGACCCATAAGCCTCGTGCAACGAAAACATTCCTACGACAATTGTGAAAGGGGTTTTAGTCATGGCTCCTATATATTTTGAAATTACGCATGTTTATCCGGTAATGTCGATAAGGTGAATATGAATTGGAATAAGTAGATCATAACTTTGCCGATGCAGTCTTCAAATTTCAATTTCATGGCAGACATTTTGGTGGAACAGTTGTCGAGTGATAAGCGCTCTCAACTTAGTACCGATCCAGAGGTCCCTGGTTTGAATCTCTGCCGGGGCACGGGAAATTCCTACCAAACTAAATCGGCACTGATGAAGAAGCCCGACTCACCAACCTCCACTTCTGAAAACCATGCACAAAACAATTGTGGTTTAACAATGTTATTGTGAAGGCATACACACATCATGTTGGTTAGACTATAGGCAAGATGCTAACAGAGCGAACACTTTACCAACTGAGCTATCCAGGCATTAGTCAAACGTATTGGACGCGTACAGTATACACTGTAGCGGCTCAGTTGAAAAATTGAAAACTGGTCAAGCTGGCCAAATACATTTCTCCCCTATCAGTAATTTAATCCTGTACAAAGTACAATTATCTCATAAACATTGCTATCCAAAGCACAATACACATGATACAGACGGAACATTGTCAAAGAGTCATTTTACATTTTGTTTTGGTACAAACTAATGAAACTTGGACGAACAATTTCGGTCGTAGGTACGAATAGGAACGGGTACGACAGGAATTTGTAGAAAGTTGTACTTACCAAACCTTGAAAAACAACATACGTCATCGGATGTTGATTTTATTGTATAAGTATGCTAATTGCGAGTATTAAAGACGATTTTCCTTGCTTAACAAGTACTTACACCGTGTAATCGATGGTCGGCGTCTCAGACGAATGCAATCACGTAGAATGTTGAGTTACTTCCCCTGTTACCAGGCTATCGCTCCGGACCCGGGATTATTTATTTATTTTGTATAGCGTAATTTGAAATCTGCAGATGTTCAGAAAACCTAAAAAATATAGAAGTTCAGCTACGAATTGTCAGTTTTCAACTAATTTGAGATAACAATAATGGTTGAATCCTCGTACCAATCATAACTACTCTCGTACGTCACTGCGGATCTTCGATGAGACCGGAAATCCATACCTTTTCAGCTATTAGTGGGGCGAAACTTCGGCCGATGACGGAAAGACCCGAGTAGTTACGATTGCCGGGAAGACAATTGGTACGGCCTCTACGACATTTATAGGCTGCTGATTTAGGAAAAAAGCCAAACTCAGACGTCTCGGAGATGTTTTTTCAAAAACTTTGGTTTTGAAAAAAATCTCCTAATACATGTAGGATAGTGCATTTCTAATCATGCAAATGTACGCCTGTTGTAAAGGAACTTGGATCATTTACTTGTTCAGTTGGACATTTTTCCTTAAATGTTTTTTTATGTTTTCTGTGCTATGCGGGGTAAAATGAGTGCTGCCTTACCTGGCTTGCTGCCGACCTACTATTATCTTTTGTTCATTTTATTGTTTACATGATGCTTATAATTATTTCAAGGTATAATCTCTATTCAACTCCGTCCTGCTATATTATATATTCCTTGTGTTTTAATAAACGGATGGCATTAGTATATGTTGTCTAATTGTTGTATAATATTTACATGTTTATTATGTTTAAGTGGAGCATTTATCTAGCATTGTCCACAACCTGTTTATATTGTTATGCAACATAATTATGTAGAAAAACCTAAACTGAGTACATAAAGAAACGTACACGGTACATTTTCTCCATAGAGTTACATTTTGTTCTATAGCTTTCTTCGAAGGCCACACAGAACAATGCACTTGGTGTGTTTTGATTGTTAACACAATAAAGTTGTTTTGGTAGTCTGTTTTAAAACTACATTATAGCCAATAGTTCTAGGAAGAAATTGCTGGAAACGATATTTCCCTGAAAATGCTCCTGTAGCAACTTGCATTTAAGACCTTCAAACCAGAGTCACGTGTGAATACAGCTTAAGAATGGAAGCAGAGATACCTGGGACACACGAATTTCTGGTATAAGTGGCACAGTTTAACATGGAGAAAATGTAACATGTACATTTCTGTTCGTACTGTTTATATAGATAAATATTTAACCTTGGTAGGTCAAAGGGGTGGGATTTACTATACAAGCCCATTTGATTTCGAGTCAAACGCCTTAACCACTCGGCCATCACAGCTGTATAATTGAAAACTTGTGTTTGAATTTATATAAAGGTGGATAAGTGGTCTAGTGGTAAGGACTACTGACTGCTGGTCTGAAGGCCGTGGGTTCGATCCCTACTCCAGCCAGGTCAAAAACAGAAATGCTCTTCAGTGTCTTCCACCTAACATAACTAAAATTACTAACAGTCTTTTGGACGAGACGTTAAGCGAGGCTCCGTGAATGATGCTTTTCATCGGCACGTAAAAGAACCAGGGATGCTTCTGGAACTGGGGCATCTTCTGTATCATGCACTATCCACCCAAAACTAAAGTGACTAGCCTCTGCTGGTGGGCTCGCCCGTATGGATTTCCGGTGGCGAGGATAATAATAATAATAATAAATACTTTATTTAAAGAGACAACACAGTTTGGTCTACTCAGTCTTCCCCGTTAGCCTCATATAACATTATCATGATATATGAACATTTACAAAAGACAAAGTAATAAAAATATAAACAAGTATATACAGCTGAAAGAAAGGAAAAGTAATTAAGCAGATGATATAATCTGAGTTAACACATTAAGGAGGTACGAGCTGCCTTGTGCGCATGCGCGAAATTTCAAAATCATATTAGATAAGAGCAAACATGAATTTTAGTTTCAATGATCGCATATGAATGTTGATTAATGATAATAAACGTTATATTATTGCACAAATTAGATATTTATTTTCTTTTATATTTTGCATGAATGAAAAGTGGGTGGGGAACGACAAAATTGTGAATAATATGGGTTCACAATAAGTCCCTATAATTGTTCAAATGCATATGCTTATATATAATATGTAGTACATGGTGTAGTTATAAGAGGTAGCCACACTTTAAAATATTTTTAATAAAAATTAAGTTCATTACAATATGCAAATTAGGTTAATTTTATGCACATTTATTCATAATTAGTACTTTTTTATGCACATTTGAAATCGTTTGAAAATCACACTTTTTTACAAGTTGGTGGGGTAACTATTTATCATGTTCAAATACTGAATTTGTTCACCAGGCAGTCGTAATTGCGACTAATGTCAATAGGTATGACCATTGAACACACACAATATTATGCATTGCTTAAAAGTGGTTTCATATGGTAATAATCTTAAAAAGAACATAATGGTGCCATAAATGCAGGAAAAAGATAAAATAAACAAAATACAATGGTAGGTCATTAGATAGCCATGTATGTCGAAAACGAGCCTGGTGACATATCATTTTTATGATTTCAATGTTGTTCTAGAAGACTGTTCTGTAATTTTAAGATGTTTCAAGGAAAATTCGATCGTTAGATCTAAGGTGCGCGTACCTCCTTAAATGATGGCATACATTGCATAAAACTTTTTGATTTATTCTGATAATTAATGTTTCTCTCCTTTGACCACCAGAGAACCACCACTTCAAGTAGTTGCTTTTAAATAAGTTAATATTTGCAGATGTTCTGATTTCATAAGGAAGACAGTTCCATAGTTTTGCATCAGAGTATGCCAATTATTGTCTGCAAAATCTAGCCTTGGTTTTGGACCTGCTAGTAGTTTTTGTTCAAATGATCTCAATGATTGATTTTCATGAAAGGTACAAAGTTGCTCCATGTAATTTGGGAGAAAGCCGTTTAGAGATTTGTACACTAGAATGGCCGTGTTAGTTAACTCTGTCTGAAAATTTTATTCAACTTAGTTGCAAAAATAATTCCTCTGTCGGTGTATCAAAATCCTTGGCTAAAATAATTCGAGCAGCACGTTTTAGAAATTTGTACATATAATTGGAAAGCTCAGCGGTGCATGTTTCCCCAAAATAGGACAACAGTAGTCTAAATGAGGAAGGACATATGCATTGAAAAACATTCTTCTATTATGAAGATTTAAAATTGATTAATTCTCATAAGTTAGTATAATAATGAGTTGGATTTCTTGAGTGTCATTTGTACTTGTGTTTTCCAATTAAGTGTGTGATCAATATGAAGTCCCAGAAGTTTTTCTGTTTTGTTTTTTTAATGGAATAGTTTTTCCATTGAATGAAATACTTGAAACTCTTTTTTCGAACTGCGAGTTGAGGGTGAAATAAACATATCTTTTGTTTTAATTTGCAACCATGGAGTTTCTTTTTAACCAGTTTTGTATAGAATCAAGGTCTGATTGAATGTAAGTACAAACTGAGTCTAAAGTGCTTCCAAATGATGAAATAGTGGTATCATCAGCAAACATATCTGAAACAGAATTGGATAGGTGTAGGGGCATATCATTTATATGAAGAATGAATAGGAGAGGTCCGAGCACAGAGCCTTGTGGCACACCAGCTGGTATGTGTTGAACACTTGGAGTTTTTTTCGGAAAACACACTCCTGCTGTGAGCGATCTGTTAGGTATGACCTGAACCAGGCAATTGCATTTTCGCCAATTTTATATAGCTCTAGTGTTTCAAGTTGTAATTTGTGATATATGAGGTCGAATGCCTTGGTAAGATCGAGAAAAATAGTTCCACAAGACTTCCTTCATTTATTGCTTTTATCCAGTTGTCAATAATGGCTGTTAGGGCAGTTTCACATGAGTGGTGAGCTCGAAACCCAGATTGACTTATAGATGTTTTTCAAGTACTTTTGACAGAACTGGCAATGTTGAATACGGTCTGTAATAACTGTTTTCACCTTTAGACCCCTTTGCTCTCTTGAATATTGAAGGGAATATTGCATTTGATACATGTAAACTTAGATTAAAATGTTTGCGAGATGTTTGGATAATTATGAATTTAGCACTTAATTTAAGAAATGTTCGTCCTATACATTGTACCATCTAATCCAGTTGATTTATTTATGTCAAGGTTTTGTAACTCTTTTTCTATAAATGTGCTTGTTATACTAGGTAATGAAAATGAAGTGTCGTATGCATTTTAATGAATTCACATAGTTTTGTTTATCGTATTCTGAGAAAGATAAGCAATTTTGAGGGGCTGACTTGAAAATGTCAATGAAATAGTCTTTGAACATACTTCAGCTGTTTCAAGTGTGTCTACAATTGGAGACCCTTCATAACCATGAACGAATTTGTTTGGTGATTAGTGACTTTACCTGGTAACTGCCTAAGATTTTCCATAATGTTTTGGCATCGTTTTTATTGTCATTTATAGTTTCAGCATAGTATGACTGTTTTCTTTGATATCAGAGTTTGAATCTAATCTCTTTCTTTTGTCATTTTTGAAATCTCTGGATTGTACAAGTCTGGTAAATGTATGTGTTTTACACGCTTCTGTGTCAATGGTATGTATTTAAAGCATCGATGAATAATGATTGAAAACAGTCGGGAGCATCATTTGGATATTCCTATATATCTAAGATAAATCATAGCTGTTCATCAAGTGATTTAAGACAATCTGCGTCAGTAACTTGTTTCATGCTACAATATTGTATCATTATAATGTAAGGGATTTTTTGGCGGTGTATTTGACATTTTACGGGTAAAACACACAGGAAAGTGGTCACTGATTGATAGTACTGGAACATAAATAAGTACAAAACGTATATAAATCAAAATAATATTTGTATAACAAAAACCCTATGATTTGAGACATGAATATCACATTCATGTTTTTAATATCGATCATGTATATCAATACAAAAGAAACTATTTACTTATCATTTTTATATAGTATAGTCCGTTTATTCAGATATGTCACTTGAATACAAACAATTTGCAATAACAAAACAAAGCATTTTTATCGTCTAAAACATTTAAATCGAATAAAACGGCAGTACAAATCAAGACTTTATGCACCAAGCTATATGCTCATATAAACATTATGTTAAATTTATAAATACTGTCGGTTCAATAAGTAATTCTAATGAGGGAACTATCCCATTCAAAGAAAAAAGGGGGGTATGTTTTATATAATTAAAGGCTTTACATGCAGTTAGAACGTCCCCATTCGAAAACGTCCCCATATTATCGAAAACGTCCCTAGTTTGAATTTTCAAATATCGAAAACGTCACCATTTGTATCGAAAACGTCCCCATTTATATCGAGAACGTCCCAATATATACCGAGAACGTCCCCGTTTTTATCGAAAACGTCCCCCACACATATTTTATTATTGTACACTTAATTTATATTTCCAAAGAATACGATGTGTGTATGATCTTTGATATTTCAGATGATGTATGTCCGAGGTGCTGCTTATGAAGCTGAATATTTGTTAGCCATGTTTGCATATATAATATATATTAAACATTAAAAAGTGTTAACAAATATTTTACAGAAATGAATATTTACAGAATTTTTTATAACAATGGGGACATTTTCGGTATAATTGGGGACGTTCTCGATATATGTGGGGACGTATTACGTTCTCGATATAAATGAGGACGTTTAAAGGTACTGGGGACGTTTTCGATATTTTTGGGGACGCTCGATATAAATGGGGACGTTTTCGATTGGGGCCGTTTTTGAGTGGGGACGTTTTAACATGATACCAATTAAAGAGATACCTTCAATCAATAGTCTTATACTTGAAAAGAAGTCTTCCATTTCGACTCGTTAGTCGAGTGGGTAAGCATGCCGCTATTATACCAGTGATTTTGTTGAGATTTTGTTCTTGAAATCTAGCCACTGGTTCGACACCTATCCAAGTAACATCCTTTTTTATCTTTTTACCAGTACCTTATTTTGTATTTGTAACTAATATAATACACGTATTAAGGTATGTTGAATTATTTGAGTGTTATGTTTTCATTCTGTTTCTATCAAGTTGTATATTTTCAATGATTTTATTTATATCTACAGTATCTCAATCAAACAATTATATAATCTATTCACGGCATCATAAACAAGTTATCATTTATCGATACATTAAAGCAGTAGTATGATATAAGACTTACTAAAAAGGATAAGTGTAATAAAAACAATTCTATTGTGGGGATCGAAACTACAACTAGGAATAAAATTTAATCTTGTAGGAAGTGTGAGTATCCACTACACCACAGCGCCTTTGATGTATTGAATGCGCTTTGAACACGATTTGATATCGAACCCATTTAAAGTTTACCTGCCAGGCGAGTTTAAGTTGATAACGGTTCTTGTTTGACTAAGAACGCACTATAATATTGTCGAATACTTTTGACCTGTCGCTAATTAATCTCCATATGTTTTCGTTTTTGTACAGTAAGAATGTTTATAATAACAACTCTGATTGGACAACGGATAAGCATGGATATTCATGGATGACAAGTTAAAAGTGACAAGTAATAAAATAAATTGCAATGTTTATATACACAATGTTATGTCAACATGTGACTGACCTGATTAAACGAGTTACACCACGGCCATAATATCTCACTCAACTTCATATGTGTTGATAGATCTAAATGTCGCGAGTAGCTCTACATTAAATGTATTTGATATACATGATTGTAACAATGATTATGGAAAGGTAAATGAATACACCAGATAGTATATATTACGGTGTCCCGTTAGGGTCATCGCTGCATAGCTATAAGAGGTCGATAATGCGATAGTGAAACGTCGAAACTACGATGATGAAAAGTCGAAAATTACGATAGTGAAAAGTCGAAACTACGATGATGAAAAGTCGGAAGTACGAAACAACGAAATTACGACGGTGAAAAGTTGAAACAACGATGGTAAAAAGTCGAAACAACGATGGTGAAAACACTAAACAACGTAAGTACGATCATAGTGAAAAGTCGATATTATTTCGTGTTAAAACCATCATTGCAGGTAGTTGGAAGATCGTAGTTAGAAATTTAATAACGAGCTAGCAGAGAGTTCGATATTCACATGCCTTTGCCAATTCAGCTGGTGTCCAATATCCAGTCAGCTATAAGTTCGTTGCTCAAGTTTCCACACCAGCGAATTTCCAACTGAGGTCAAATTTCCAGCCAGCAGAGAGTTGAATATTCGACTTCACAAAAAATCGAACTTCCAGATGAGTTTGATTTTCCAGCCAGCTGTGAGTTCGTTATTCGACTTGGCAATAAGTCGAATTTCCAGCTGAGTTCGAATTTCCAGCCAGCTGCGACTTCGTTTTTTGACTTTTTGTCAAGTGAATTTCCAGCTGTGTTCGAATTTCCAGCCAACTGTGAGTTCTTTATGCGACTTGAAGAAAGTCGAATTTCCAGCCGAGTTCGAATTTCCAACCAGCTGTGAGTTCGTTTTTCCACTTTTTGTCAAGTGAATTTCAAGCTGTGTTCGAATTTAGCCAACTGAGAGTTCGTTATTCGACTTGAAGAAAGTCGAATTTCCAGCCGAGTTCGAATTTCCAACCGGCTGTGAGTTCGTTTTTAGTTCACCTGTCACAAAGTGACAAATTAAGCTTTTGTGATCACTCTTCGTTCGTCGTCCGTCCGTCTATCTGTCCGTCATCCGTCCGTCCGTCAACAATTTAGACTAATATTTATGAAACTTGGTCACAATGATCATCTCAACAAAATCTAGGCCAAGTTCGATATTGGGTCATCTGGGGTCAAAAACTAGGTCACAGGGTCAAATCATAGAAAAACGTTGTGTAGTTATTAGAGGTCACAATTTTAACTTAATCTTTATGAAACTTAGTCACAATGATCATCTCAATAAAATCTAGGTCAGGTTTGATATTGGGTCATCTGCGTTCAAAAACTAGGTCACAAGGTCAAATTATAGAAAAACCTTGTGTAGTCACTAGAGGTCACAGTTTTGGCCTGATCTTTACGAAACTTGGTCAAAATGATCATCTCAACAAAATGTAGGTCAGGATCTATATTGGTTTATCTCGGGTTTAAAAACTAGGTCATTAGGTCAAATCGTATAAAAACTTTTTGTAGTCACTAGAGGTCACAATATTTGCCTAATCTGTATAAAACTTGATTCACAATGATCATCTGAACAAAATCTTGGTAAAGTCCGACAGGTGGGCGACCTAGGGCCCTTTGGGCCCTCTTGTTCGAGTTTTTGTCAAGTGAATTTCCAGCTGTGTTCAAATTTCCAACCAACTGAGAGTTCGTTATTCGATTTGACAAAACGTTTACGCATACAGAGATATAGTCGATGGAACTGTTATTTCTTATAGTATATTTCAGGTCGACACAAGATTGATCCACTCTCTTCCATGCATACAAATAAAAAATCACCACCAGATTGCCCCGTCCCCTTTAATACATTCTGAGCGTGCTCGCAAGTATCTTCTAAAGGGAGCAGAGGCAGTCGCGTTCTATGCAACCTTTGCTGGTTCCACTGTCCAACACCATGCCGTCGGCACACCGATTGCATTCACTAACATATTGTTAAATGTAGGTGGTGGTTATTATTCTTCTACAAGCTTGTTCATTGCACCCATGTCTGGTATTTACATTTTCTCTGCGTCAATAATGAGTTCCGTAACTGTTGTCGGACACGAAGATCATGCTGGTATAATGAAAAACAATGCGTATCTTCCTGGTATGTATGCGAGGAAGAATGATATAAATGGTGGAGAACAAGGATCGGTGACCATAGCAACACAACTGAGTGTCGGTGATGAAGTATGGGTGCAGTATTATGTCAATATTGACGGTACATTATATAGTGGTGCATTAATCAGCTTCATGGGTTGTCTACTAACGAAAATGTAAACTAGAATGATATGCGTTGTTCAAAGAACATTCATTAAGGTTAGGCTCAGGTCAATATCTCCACACTATACCACACGATCGCATTTATCACGATACATAGATCTGTATAAACTTATTAGAGGGGTTGAATTTCAGGTTCTGTTGCATAATTGATCGTTAAAGTACACCACTTTACAAAAATGTATGTGTATTCAGTCTTATATTACTGATTCATAAATCAAGCCATAATTGGTGAATCACAAGAGTGCCAACACCAACTCTATTTCACTGGCTTAGAATGAGAAAGTCGCAAGTCAAAATCGATATTTTGAGAAAACAAGAAAAAACTGTCTGAAAACTGCTCCTTGCTTACGGAAAAACGAGATTTTAAAACTTCGATTTGGTGATGACCAGTTTCGACTTTCATGCGAATAGGCAGCATGACAATGTCTATTATACAAATTGTTTAGATTAATTAGATGTGAAGGTCATTGTTGTGTTTATTTACTAGTGCTAAATTTAGCACAGCTCAACTATAGACATTACAACGCTGCAATCATTTCTCGTAAAGCGCCAGTGGCTCAGTGGCAACGCACCCGCCAATAGATGATGTATTGTCTGACCAGATTAAACTGAGACCCCTTGCTTAATTTGTTCAAGTCCGGAAGTTTCCGAAATTATAAAAACATATAATTACATTTATCGCTATATGTGGCTTTATGAAGTTGCTACTAGATAACAATATGTGATGGCTCAGTAGGTAAGTGTGCGGTTTGTAGACCACAAGGTATAGGGTTCGAGGCAAACTCAATATTTTTTATTTAACTTTTTATTTTTATATGCAAGTATGCTATTTGTGAATTAAAATCATCCCTTTTTTCACATATCCAATACACACTTCAGGCATACATCAAATTTATAATGGCCAAGTCGTTGAAACATTATTTATGTACTTGAAATAAAGACATATGCAATTGGAATATTTTTTCAGAAACCGAAATTAAATACTAAATAATGTAAGATCGAACGAGAAAAAGTTTTAAACATAAACCCCTTGATTCAAGGATAGAATGTTGAAGTAAAATTATCAATGTCAAAAGGTCACAGTAAGTTTTGAACCTGCGACCTCTGGCGTTTAAGGCGCAAACGTTTCCACTGCGCTACTACACTGCGCTTCATGCTTGATTTTTCTTTTGAATTTTGTTGTAAATGCAGAGATAACTGTACATGTAGTAAATAAACATACGAATCGAAAACAGCCGAGTACAACCGGGCGTATACGGACTTTGATCAGAGTCTCAGTTTAATATGGTCAGACAATACCTGACATTACATTTTTATATGCAGGTTCAAATACTCGTTGTGCCTATTTATCATAATTGTTCTTTCGTTTTCTTATCATTTTTATATAACAAAGTATAATAAAGACGAAACGAAAAATAAAACGAAAACATCAACAGTAAATATATAGACTTGATGCAAAACAAATGAAAGTCATAAAGTGAGATTCGAACTCATGCGGAAATAAATTGACGTTGTTGTGACTCATGACGGTGGTTCACCTAGTTTGAATGATAGGCCGCACGAATCCTCTAGTCGCCCATAGTAGCCATGAATCCTCTATCCGCCCATGGTAGCCATGAAACCTCTATCCGCCCATAGTAGCCATGAATCCTCTTGTCACCCATGGTAGCCATGAATCCTCTATCCGCGCATGGTAGCCATGAATCCTGTATCCGTCCATGGTAGCCATGAATCCTCTATCCGCCCATGGTAGCCATGAATCCTCTATCCGCACATGGTAGCCATGAATCCTGTATCCGTCCATGGTGGCCATGAATCCTCTATCCGCCCATGGTAGCCATGAATCCTCTTGTCACCCATGGTAGCCATGAATCCTCTTTCCGCGCATGGTAGCCATGAATCCTGTATCCGTCCATGGTAGCCATGAATCCTCTATCCGCCTATGGTAGTCATGAATCCTCTATCCGCACATGGTAGCCATGAATCCTGTATCCGTCCATGGTGGCCATGAATCCTCTATCCGCCCATGGTAGCCATGATTCCTCTATCCGCCCATGGTAGTCATTATTCCTCTAGTCGCACATGGTAGCCATGAATCCTCTATCCGCCCATGGTAGTCATGATTCCTCCAGCCGCCCATGGTAGCCATGAATCCTCTATCCGCACATGGTAGCCATGATTCCTCTATCCGCCCATGGTAGTCATGAATCCTCTTGTCACCCATGGTAGCCATGAATCCTCTATCCGCACATGGTAGCCATGAATCCTGTATCCGTCCATGGTGGCCATGAATCCTCTATCCGCCCATGGTAGTCATGATTCCTCTAGTCGCACATGGTAGCCATGAATCCTTTAGCTGCCACTGTTATACATATGTCTTGTAGCCACCCCTGGCATGTATACATGCCTCTATGCGTGTGAATGTTTACAATGAATGTTGTTGTTATCATTCCAGATCAACTAACGGAGGTTGTTTGCAGGGTTTCTATCCTTGACCAAAGACAAATTACATGACGAAGAACCAGTCAAAGCACATCCGTTACAACAAACTCCCCGATGTACAGGATTATATACCAACATGGTCCTATAGATGAATTAAGTGTAATGAAATTGGTTTCTCGTTTCTCGTGCAATTCTTAGCAATGAACTATTATGATGATGTAACTTGTAGTTATTTAATATATTTGATATATGTAGGCTTTTTTGCATGCATCTTTATTAAAAACAGTAGCCATTAGCCTTTTCGTGTTTCTTTTTGTTTATTGTAGCAATCCAATATTTTTGTGTAGTAATATTGGATAGTTGAGTAAACATATTGAACAGTAAGCCATTGATAGCCGTCCAATATTAAATATATTGGACGATGAGAACAATAGCATGACGTGTCGTCATAACAATGGTTTAAGCAACGAATAAAATGGTATGAAGCGAGCATTGGCTATTCAATAATAAACCAACACGTACCTAATATTCTATTGATAACATACCGGTAAAATTCAGACAAATATGATAGTTTAAGACATCCATACTTATATACTTAGCACCCTTTCTAAGTATACACTTATATTGTTGTAGATAACTTTCAACTTTGTCAAGCATGTATATATCTTACTTAATTTGTTTTTAATGAGTACCGAAGTTTCTGGATATATTTCGTAAATGTTTGGAACGAATTCCATAGGTGTGTAACCGCGTGAAGTAAATAATCACAAAACGCACGTGCATCTCCTACAGAACAAAAAGAGTATATTAAGTCAGACAGGGAAGGCAGCACTCAACTTAACCAGCCGAGCACAGAAACCATTAAAAACACACAAAGCACAATGCCCAACTAAACAAGCGCAGATCCGCCCAAGTCCAAGCTGTCGAAAAGTATAATAAATTATAACTAGCTGAATGACCCAGTAGAAAAGATACAGCAACCAAACCACGTAACGCACGGACAGTTTCTGACACGAATTATTTTGTCTGTTTTGAACTAATTTTTCCATGTCACTGTTTGTAATAAAAATGTTATCATTGACAATGAGGACTTAGAAAAGTTGCTAAGTATTAACAGCGCTGTATTTGTACACTAGTAACGAACGTGACGTCATAATAATAAACTAAGACCATCAACTAACGTCATTTGCATAGATCTATTTAATGCACACATTACTATTTTTATGACATTACATGAAAGTTCACGGTTGTGCGATAAAATATAGTTATCACATGTTTGACGACACGGGAGTGTTATAATACAACGCAATTACACACATATGATAATTACTGATTGATAGTGGTAAATATCCCATACAAATGTAAACACTGAGTGATGTTCCGACTAGATTATTATGTTATGCTGGAATTCTAATGAAGCTGACAATTAATGTTTTTATTAGTTACATGTATTAGGATATAAACCATTTTGGTTATAAAGTACATGTCGTAAAATGACCCTAAATAAAATTGGCTAAAGTCTTCTTTTTTGACTGAACAACTTAGGCCTATAAGCAATAGCTTATCATCAAGGAAGTCAACGCCTTAATATTTGATTGGCTAATCGAAGTTATATACTTATCTCCGAAATCGTTATGTTTACCCCGTTATATCAATGTAGCGATCGAAGACCACTCCCTTGTCTAAAACCTAGCGATTAAAATATGTGCAATGACAAAATATCAATCAGTATTAAGGTTGAATATAAGGTCACGGCGTTCACCAACCTTTGAAACCCATTGGATATACTCGTACTAAATTACCAAACACTCAATAACCACTGTTGGCAACTGCCAATAAGGAAGTTACTGTAACCTATATTATGAACTTTTATAAAGTTGGTAGATAAAAAGAATTTTTATGTTAGACAAAATACTTTTAAGGTTAACATTTAAGGTTTCTAATATTACTTACTCGTATTAGTAAAAACAGATTATTTATCACATGCACACATTGTCCTTGTGGTGTGTATCGTTCGTTTGTTATGTTCTTGTCACCTGGCTCTTACTCCGGTTTAGTTTGGCTGACTGAGGCGGCAGACTTTTGGTGTGGGATGTGGTGATTTTGTAGTTGCGTTGGACATTGTCTGTGTCGTTTCGTTATAAGTCGTCTATTGTAGTGTTGGGAATTGCGTTGTGTAATTATGGCATGTGGTATGTTTTCTGTGCTCGGCTGTTTAAGTTGAGTGCTGCCTTACCTACCAACCCCAAAACCTTAGCAAACGTGAATAAAAATATCTCTTTTCTTCACTATGCCACTGTGATTATCTGCTAAATTTACATAAAATATATGTACTAGTGCTTGATCATGTATCATATAATATATAGAACAATAAGTCAAAATGTCACAATGCTATCTGTTTAATAATACAAAAGAAACTAATATAGATATTAGGACGGAATCAAATAGAGATTACATTATAACACAGAACCAACATGCATGTATAAACAATGAAGCGCCGGATACAAAGCAACACCCAAACACATCTATCCAAGGATAATAATCATTGACGACATTCTTAATGATTATTGCTGACATATTTTAAAAGTAATAGGAGCATGAAATTCAATGTTTTGTGTCAATTTTTATCACCAGGTTAGTATATTAACCTTACTTATGGCTAGTCTGGTTCCCCCGTCCTAAATCTAATGTAATGTAAGATGTGAAGACGGGAACCAGACTAACTTATGGCGCGTAAAATAATACTTATTTAGATTTTTTGCTGAAACAAAATGGGTACATATACTCACTAATCTTTGGCTAATGTAAACATGTACCGTATTGTACACGACCGACAAACACGTACTCAACTAAGTTATCAAACAGTTCGGTTGTAAAAACAAAAGACAATGCAACAATTACATTCAATGAAAGAGATTATAGAATTCGAACACGTATTTGGAAATAATAAACAAAATGTAATAGAAAAGTCATATGATCAGATATACATGTACATACCATATACAATAAACGTTTGCAGGAGGAACCTATGATCTAAAATTTATAATTTGTCTGGTAAACAGTATTCAATCCTGTAGAATATGTGCAAATAATCGTCATGTAAATTTCCTTCACATCCTGCGTGATAATGGTGGAACTTGGCAACTCAAACTGGTATTTGTTGAAATCAACACGGTTCAGCTCCAATATGTCAGATGATCCAGCACGTGTACCGATTGTGACGTCGTACGTTATCTCAAGGTCATCAACCAGACGGAAAACATCGGACCAGTCCAGGTTCATCTGATGTCCTATCA
The DNA here is from genome assembly GCA_947247005.1 of Spisula solida. Lineage (NCBI taxonomy): Eukaryota > Metazoa > Mollusca > Bivalvia > Venerida > Mactridae > Spisula > Spisula solida. The sequence continues at coordinate 41,817,457 of OX365956.1, forward strand.
TTTCCGTAACGATCGGTTGACCTGAAATTGAAGCAAACTGTGATTTTAGATATTCTGTAAAGAAAATAGTAGATACATGTATATGGTCAAGAAAAAGGCAGTATGAACTCCTACTGAACAAACAATATGACATTTGCTTTTTTCATGGATCGAATTGAACCATTTGATACGAAACATAAAGTTATACGTAAACAGCAACATGCACAGTCACCTTTTATATGAGAAGGGTATGATTAAAATGACAAACTTACTATGTACAGTAGCCCTTTATAACGGTAGACAAAATAATAATATTGCAGATATTTTATTGCCATATAATTACTTAGATACAATTTATAATCAAATACTGGTATACAAGGCAAGAAAAACATGAACAACTTAAATATATGGAAATATGGTGATATACATTTGTACTTACGTTTTCTGAAGTTTCTTAAATTACATCGTGATAAACGGTCGCATAATTATGAAATGATAGCAATATGAAAACTTAAGTGAAAATATACGGTATGCATTGTATATTCACCTGAAAGTATTGGCTCTTGGTTGTGAAGAACGACATCAGCATATATTGGATCACTTGCATACTCTCCTATATTAACAGCTCGTACTGCCACAGTGTATTGACGGTCATTAACTAAGCTAATGCCATTCATCTCAGTAGCTGTCGGAAAACATTGTTGCCAGTCTATAATTGTACTATTGCTTCCTGTCAGACAATATTCGTAACGATCAATGCCAGTATTGTCCATGAAATCCGACCATTCCAGCTTAACAGACGTTGCATTTGTTTGAATGAACCGCTTATTCTCACCGGACAGGGAAGCACTGCGCATGCTTACATCAACGGCGGAAATGACATCAAGTTTTGCACGGCCATTTTGTGGTGGTTGGTACACAATAGTTACCACTTTGTACAGAGGCACAGAGGACAATTCGATAGTGTTGACACATTTGACGGAGACGTATGCTTGTTCACCATGTTGGAGTTGAATGTTCGGGATCTGACATGATGTAATGTCAGTTGATAAAGTGTATTCAAGTAAGTCTGTCACATCTTCAGTGAAACCTGCAACAAATATATGCATCTAACATTCAATCGCATGACATAACTAATTATGGTTCACAGACGTAAGCTTTCTTAGTGCAATCTAAACAAGTATTCATATAAATCATATTAGCTGCATGTAGAAACAGTAATTAATTTTATCAATGTGTTAATTTCTTCATTTATTTGACAGACAATATAAAGTATATCACTATCTGGACAAAAACATTACCTAGTCCACATAGACAATATTTAACATCACTTTCTGCATCGTCAACATTCCAACTGACATCTATATCAACATCGGCTGTTGACAAGTTCTTGATTGTAACATTCGTCATTATATTTGTCACCAGAGGGGAAGTTTGGTCTATCAAGACTGGGGAAGATTTAATGACAGTTTTTATATTTGCTTGGTTGTAAGCGATAAGTGTAACATGTATTTGTGTTCTGTGCACTAGATCAACGTCTATCACTCCGCTTGTCGGCATTGGTAACAAAGGACGCAGCTGGTACCCACCGGAAGTAGTTCCTACTGCAATATGTACCTGTAACATAGTCTTCAAAGCTATAGATTCTGCCTTTGTCATGACATTTCTGAATTTTAAAGGGATGTATTAACGCATACCTACATGTATTTAATAAAAGATATATTGAGAAAACAAGGAACAACTGTCTGAAAACTACTCTTTACTTATGGTTAAGCACGCTTTTTCAAATTCAGTTTGGTCAATATGATTGTCATGAAAATAGGCTTATAAGAAACGCCTTGTGATGCAGATTCCAAATATGCATGGATTTTATAATGCCGTAAGTAGAGCATATGAGTTTCTCACTCTAAACCAGCGACAAGCCTGTATATACCAATACTGAAATATACCCTAGACAAAATACTTCCAAAAAGCAATCAACATACATTTTACAAACGTAAAGACAAAATGCACATATTCCATTTATGATGTCATTTACTGTTATACTTATTTATAATAAATACTATACCTTTGACATAGAGCTCTCATAGTCTACAAGAAGACAATTCACGCCAAGCTTAAATAAACCTATCTGACGGACTTCTATAAAAGCTTGGTTGCTATCAGAGGCAAGAGTCATATCACACTCAGAAACAGAAAGGAGTATCGAAGAATTCTCCGACGAATGTTCATTATTGTTGTTTGAAATTGTTAAATTGACTTCATCTGTTCTTGGTGAAAGGTAAAAATATTGAAATTCTACTGTTCCATTGGCATTCACAATTGCAGGAACGATCGTTTTGAATCTATCAATTGACAGAGTTGGCATGATGGTTGTGGAAATAAATGCTTGGATGGCGTAATAGGTGTTTTTAGTAACATTAAGACTAATGGTAAAGCTATTGTCCAGATTGAGCTTTTTTGAATACAGAAGTAGTGGGTGTCTGCATATGGTTACTGTTGGAGGAGTTGAGTCAATTATTTTAGAGATCGATCTTGAAATGCTACTGGTATGACCTGCTGCGTCGATGGCTTTGACCAGACCGATGTAGGCCTGACCATGTTTTAAACTTATTCTATTAAACACAAAGCTTGTTTTAAGATAAACATTGATAAATGAAACGTTTGTATAGTCATTAACTGTATCTTCTACAACTGCAACCTGGTATGAAAGTATTCCCGAAACATGGTCAATAAACCCATGCCAAGACATTGCAAAAGTCGAAGTTGACGATTGGAAATCTGCATCCACAAAACGATCTGTATTAAAAACAATCCCAGCAATCGGTGTGTCCATATCGACAACAAATCCATCGGAGCTTAGTGTGGTGTGGAGTCCAACATTGTTGTAAGCTGTTATCGTGAAGTAATATACTGTGCCGTGTGATAGAGAAAGATTCGCAAGGTTATTACTCGTAGCTAAGCCAACGTCTGTCCTCGGGTAAATGTCGCTACCTGAAGACAGTTTAAAATACATTGTAAAGTGTAACAGCTTATGACTTTGGTACTGTTATACGTATTTATTTAATGCTAACTGATGAGATATGGAGTTCTACCAGTGAAATAAAACCTATATCAGTCACTGGTTATCACCTACAATGTGACTGATATAAGCTTGTCCTTCTCACAGGGACTACTTTAATTTTACCAAAAACTCAACACTAAACTGTCCGTTACCTTTTTATTACTTACACGAAACATGTCATATGGGGTTCATATTCTTAGTTAGACCATTTCCTACAAGTTGGTGTATGATTTGATGCAAAAATCTCAAAAAAGTTGTTTTCACACATTCACCATAATCCAAGATGGCGGATGTTGAATTGAAAAATATGAATGGAATAACATATTAATGCGCAGTCTAACCACAGTGGTAATTTGGCATTAATAGTACCAGTTTTGACACCAGATACGCGCTGTTGAAAATATTGAATTTTATCACTACACGATGAGATATAAACCATATTCAATCAAAATAAACAAATATCCTCTATTTATTAATTGCATTTCATCCACATCAGTGGAAGTGATCGAAACTATCGGCGTTATTTGAAAGGTAACTAAAATTAACTTCATCAAAATTATGTGTATTATTTGAGGCCAGTATCAAGAGGTATAAACCAAAGTTTAACCTTACGTTTAACAACTCATATCATTTAGTTAGTTATATTAAACATGACTGTCGTACCATTTATGGTTGTCCCAAGCGACAGTGAGTAGTGTGTAATATGGCCTTGTTGTTCTGAGAATACACCATTCCAGCATGCAGTCACTGTATCCATCCAGTCTATAACATCATAGTCTACCTTACAGTCAACATCAGAGTCTTTGATGTGTTTTCCTCTAGTATTGTGAGGCGATGTATGGTCAGTATGAAAGGGAAGTGATTCGAAGATTGCGTACACGTTAGTTGCATACCATGCCTTCACATAAACAACATAATCTTTGTCGTGTTCTAATCCGGAATTTCGAGGTAAACAATACACAACCTGCTTCAATTTACCGCTATCTCTCCAAGGTATCTCTTTCTTAAGATCAAATATGCCTTCACCAATAGGTTGATCTTTAAGTCCAATGCTCCATTCATATCTATGAATAAGATGGTCATCGTGGGAAGTATTCCAATGTCCAGAGACACACGCTGATGATCCTGATATAGTTTGGGGAAGATCCGGCAATCCACTGTATACACGCACTGTTGGGAATTCGGAATTCATTACTTCTGAGGTATTCATGGACGAACAGGTCATATTCGAAAATGTTTCAACACACAGTTTCCCTATCACTGCGCATGTGCAATCCCCGTTGCAGAAATGCACATCACACGAGTGCTTCTGAATTTCTAACACACCTTTCATACTAGCAACAGAACTCTTACCAGAGGCAAGTACGTAAGTAGTTATTCTTGCCACGGTACTATTAAGACCTGCATCGTTTTGAGCCCATAGAGTCAAGATAATTTCATCATCGGGTTTCAAGTGTCCAACTGTGTCGATGGTTGCTGTTTCTTCGGTTACTTTATGATCTGCCTTTTTTGTAAGAATTCCATTTGATAGCTCTTGCCCACTGTAGGTCCTGCTTATCGTTAAATAATACGTATCAATAGAAGATTCAGCATCAAAGAATCCGTACCATGTTAGTGTAATGTTCGATTTTGCATTTCCATAGCTGTCGACATAATTATTCCAATTCATTGGAGGTTTAAAACCACCTTGATGAGGTGGAGTAGAATCAACTAGGAGATGTTCTGAACTTGCAGAGGTACAAAGTCCCGCCACATTACAGCTACTGACAGTGACATAATACGTATCCCCGTTATTGAGCCAATTATCTTTATCAAAATTTATTGTAAGTTCATTGATGTCACCTACGTGGACATGTTCTACAGGTGTATGACCGTCATGGTGTGTCTTTAAAGTAACGATATGACTTGCGATGTGACTCTCGTTGTCTTCAAACTTCCACGCGACACGGAATATGGATCTGTCATACTGAACATGTTCTTGTTTTAGGGAATAGCAATCCAGTATGAATGACGGTTTATGTATTACAACTGGCGGGGTGTCATCAATTTTAAATTCACCAGATGTCGAAGTAATATCATATCCGGCTTTGTTGAATGCTTTTACATTGACATAGTAACTTATTCCAGCTACCAGATTAAGATTTGTTCTGACAACATGCGATTGAAGCAAGCATGTTGTGAATGGTTGTATGTCACATTGTTTTGGTGATGTACCAATACATGTTTCATAATGATCTATGCCCGATTGTGGATCATCAAATCCTTGCCATTTTAAGTGCACATATGCTCTGAAACAAGACTATGTGTATAATATTCATCATTGAAAGAATATGACGTATCGCCACACAAATCCCGTGGACACGTTATTGACAAAGTTGTACATTACACGTGGCTCGCCATGAATAAATGTTAGAGAATACTTTTGCAAAATATGAACTGTATAATTTATGGCACGTATACTTGAATGTGTAAAGGTTCTTACCAACCAATTTCTGTTCAATCAAAGCTTTAAGAAGGTGAGCAGTCGGGTTTACAACCATGCAACATACGACATAGTTGAACTTATTGTCATGTTCATAAGAGTCACTAAGTATGAAATAATCCTGCATTTCGAATGAATCATTTGCTTAAACAAATTTATGGATATTGCATGAAAGTAGTATTTACCCATTTGGAAGATATTTCTGGTGGTTTCCATCTGTTCCTACTAGAACAATACCAGCGACAGGAGGAGAGTTATCTATCAACACTCCATTAGAAGAACGAGAACGACAAAGTCCAGCACCATTACACGCATTCACTGTTGTGTAGTATTTCTGACCCAGACTGAACATGTCCTTCCAAACGTGCTCTAAATAAGAAAATACGTTATCGATAATGAACAACAAAAATGGTAATTTGTATAGTACGGAGATACGACTTGATCCTAGCCTTTATGTATGAATATATTACAAGATTCTTGCGTTGAATATATCAATTTCAGCGCGCAAACCTTGCAATAACAGTCCTTAAGATTTGTGTTTGTATTACATCTCGAGGATCTTCGATATATTAATATTAAATGATATTAAAATTAAACAAGTTGGATCGTAAACGTTAGACGTTGTCGTCTAAATCTGGACTTTAAATCGTGAGGAAACGTTTTAAGTCGATATGATATTCTGTTCATACGATTCATCTAAACTTACCTGTCAGAATACCAACATCTATAAAAGGTTGTATATCACCAACGTATGGTTTCGTTCCAAGAGCGACTCTGTAATTAGTTATACCACTGTGAGGATCTTCAAAATCTCTCCAATGAACATGGATGGAGTTGAGATCATTCTGGTAGTTTACGTCCTTCTATAAGTAAGTACATTAGTTAAACTACTAGTTTATTTTACTCTGCGATACCACATGTCCAGGTCTGAAACTGTTTACAATATGGGTGATGGAATGAGAGTACGTAACTATGTGGTCGGAACGCTGAATCAGGAGAGCATTCGTATTTTCGAATTTTAGCTCCAATTAGGATCACCCTGTCAACGAGTCGGTTCAATAATAAACATTTGATATTATCAATCATACATGTATCTAATAGTGGAAAATTATTTGACGGAATACATATTAGATCAACCAGGAAAAAGATGTCAGCAGCATTATAATACTTACCTTGGATAGCCAGTGACCATCAATTACATGACCCCCCGACGGTTGTGACCTGTCCACAAAGAACTTTATTGATACTGGTCTTGATGTTAGTCCGGCTCTATTTATAGCCTGAAACAAATTTCAAATCACGAGAAGTGTAGAAAGTATTGTTTCCTGTTCTCGTACAAAAGTTTTTAAATGTAAGACAAAGCGTGTTAATAATAATTTCGTTATGGCAATTACATGGCTAATTGAATACATGTAGTAAAATAAGTACATTTTGTATGTCCCACCTTTGCCGTTATGAAGTACTCATGACCATCCAACAACTTATTTGGTAATGTAAATCTGATATTTCTGTCCAAATAGTTAGCCTTTATCCAATCGGATGGTCCTTCTGATGTTCCTATACTTATCTCAATGTGTTCAATGCCACTGTGTAAATCTTCAATCCATTCGATACCAACAATGCAAGTGGCTTTCGTGACGTATATTCGACCGTCATGCTGACCGTTTATTGTCAATCTACCTATCTTTGGTGGTGTTGTGTCTACAACAAGTGCACTGGAAACTGCTACCGAGCTTAATCCAGCCTGATCCGTTGCTGAAAAAAACATGAATGTAATTATGAGGTTATTTACTCATACGTTTACCTATTCAGACCAACCAACCAACCAACCAACCAACCAACCAGAGACTATTAATGTGTATAAGCATCTAAGTGTCTAACATTTAGCTCATGTAATATGCTGGTAAAAAAGTTAATAACCTAACAAGTTTATTTAATTACATGTACAGTACAGTTGAATCGTTCCGCATCACAGTTTGAATATTTAATCATTTCCAATTCAATTCGATATTTTGTTCCTTTTTAAGGCTTTTAGGAGCGTTTGTAAGTTAATAGATCCACCAGTAATTGCTTTAACTGCTTGACATCGGAAACATTTTTTACCATTTACGGACACGTACAGTAATGTCCCATCCAAAACGTTGGTGAGTCGCTCAGTAATACTATTAGTGTTACCAACGGTGGTGTAGTTCTTCAAATCTTCACCACCTGCACGTGTTCCTACAATTATAAAATGAGCATATTCATGACAATTAAAGTCAATTTTACTGTATCTGTAGCACTAACGATACATTATACAAATTAAACTTACTCAAATTAATTACAGATATTTGGATAACTTTATAGTATAGTGCGGCCAAGATATGATGGCTCAATAACATTGTGTAAACGTCACTGGTCGGATTAGTCCATATCAAAACGCGGGTAAGTAAATAAATCACGATCATATAAGCGCTTGTTCAGTTATTTTAACTTATTTAATTAAGGATGAAGGTCGTTGTGCTTATTATATAGTCTAGTGGTAACGCTGCTAATCTCAACGCGGACGGTCCGGGTTCGAATCCCATCAGAATCTTTTTTTATTTCTATTTTGTTTCGCGAATGTGTTTTTTTTCGCACACTTTTCACAAAACTGTATTTGTATTTGTTGGTGTATTGCTTACAACCAGATAGAATGTGTAAACTGCAACATTATTAAATTGAACTATGGCTAAACGTATCGTATTAACGCAACAAGAACGATACATTGTGTCTAACGTATTAGAATTCTGCGCACGAGAGGCATCAATAGAACTGCCAGTGATTCCGTTGTCCTGTCAAAGGAAACAAACTACCGCAATGACAGGGGTATCAGAAAGGACGGTTTCACGCATAAAGGCGAAGAAATTGCACAATAGCGTGAGTAAATCAAGAAGTAACAAAAGCGCACTGGATTCTTTTGATGATTATGATGATAATGACAGTGATTATGACGAGGCGGATGGTGATAGCGATGATGATTTTGCAGATTTCTAAAATGATTCTGTCACAAACACTGCTGATGAACAATGTTAATTCATATAATTTATGTACATGTATACGTACAGAATATTAATTTATAACTGATTGTTCCAGATAAATATAATAAAATACTATATAATAAATATACAGAATAGAGAAAGTATACGAATGAAAAAAATGTAACTTGATAATCAACGTGTAACGGGATATACTATGATAAAAAGTTTACTTGAGTTGAAGAATACAATTCATTACCAAAATAATGCACACAAGTGAGATTCGAACCAGTAACCTACTTCCATAATATTATTGTATTTACAACGCTTTACCGACTGAGCTAGCGAGGCACATGTAAAATTGTCTCGTATATTTGCTCATAATGCAAAAACGTAATAGGAAACAAGCGTTTATTGACCCTGACTGTTAATAAGCACCCCTTTCTGTTGAAAATGAACCCATCGGCTAATTAGCATGTGTAAATGTTATTGTGCCATCATATCTTGGCCGCACTATAGCAGTGCGGCGCTCTGTAGTACTTACTTACACTCGTTTTCATTCTAACTCAGTACAAAAAGAAACGTAAGTGGTTTTAGGGTAGTATTTTTGATGTTGTGGGACAAGTTCAGTACCTTTTGACATAATATTTTGCATAACCGATCAAAAGTGGTTTCTACACATTGTGAACACAAAACACATTGTTTTTGCATTTGATGGCCCAGTATTGCCCTTACTTGTAAAACACGAGATTCACGTGCTACCAGTCTGCATGAATAATTTCATTGTAGATATCATTATATCCCTGTAGATTGTGGACAGCCACAGTTAAATAAATGTTCATCTTTCAAACTATGGGACGGCTGTCTGATGATGCCTGTAACCGGGTTATTGGTCTCCACAGTGCTGTTGTCAATAAAACTGACGTCACATGACGGCTTAAACGTAGTCTTTACACAATATCCCATCTACTGCAACATTAAAATGCATCGGGTAGTGTAAAAGAAAGACCAATATCCGATAGTCTGCGTGTTAGTACGCAAAGACAGCATGCCTATATCAGGGATTAAAATCACAATATTTTTCATGGATATTAATTTGTTCCAACAACTTACTTGTGATGTGTGATTATGGAATAATAAACGTTTAGTATCTGTTTTGTTATCTATATCCCGAATGTATGTAGAAAACGTCCATTACATTACAACTTACGTTTCTTTTTGTACTGAGTCTACATGTAGCGACTTACCATTAAACAACTAAACAGTTAATCAAACGAAAATTATACGTTTGAGAAAACAAATACAAACCAATAGCAATGGAATAGTATTTCACAGGAGAGCTGTAACCGAGTGCTTCTGTATTAACATTGTCACTAAACCCGTCCCATGTAATTGTAATACGGGTTATGTCATTTATGTATCCATGCTTGTTTGATACGGTGACCTCCCCAGTGCTTGGTGAAGTGTCATCTATGATAAAACCATTGCTGCATGAGCGAATTTCATTTTGAGTTTCAAGAAACAATTCTCTGTCCACATGTGTCACATTAGAGTAAGCACAGATATAATAGAATGTGTTGTATTGTATGAGTCTTTTCTCGAACATAACGTAGCCGTCTGTGTTAGTTGTTGAATGTATACATGCTCGGTCATACTGACAGTGTTCGTATCTAGGCAACCGACGTGATGTCATCAAATACCAAGTGACGTTCCTCTCCGTTGCATGAAACATAACACCAGCTACCGAGGAATTTGATGTACCAAAATCAAGTTCAGAATCGTGGATTAGTGTGTACTTTTCTCCAATGTTTGTGCTATGGATAATCTGTAAAGACAATTATGGCATGTTGAAGTAACCCGATACTTGTATATTGTAATGTTGGATTATTAATTTAAGCCAACTGAACGACAGAAAGAATGAAACACATTCTAGGTTTGTACTTAGACGTCAGATAACACACTCATAATATTATACCAAACGATGATGCCCGAACCATGAATGAACGAACCGTTGACCTCTAGTTACACCAGTAGTTTGAAGATCATGTTACAAATTAAACCCCTTTACAACATCTTCCTTAGTGGGCAAGTTGTTAGAGTGTTCGCCTCGGGAACCGAAGAAGGTTGGGGATTTGATCACATGCATCGACTTACAAAAACACCGAGGCCCTATGCCAGAACAATGTGTCGGTGCAGTGTCCATATGACTGACATACTGTTGACCAGTGGGACTAAAAGCAATACTTTATTTTGTTTACCTTTCAGTACCACCATATATACGATTTATTGATACGAGTGTTTGAAATATCTATAGACAGTAATCGGACATATCATCACAAGTGTACACAATTGCTACGTACTTGTTCGATGCTATTCCATGTGTCAAGGTTTGTATCAATGTCATATACTGAACCCCTATTGCTGTCATCTTGTGTTTCTGTTACAGCTTGCTGACAATAGGTTGCCACATTACTCGCTGCTGAATATCCTCTAACACAAACAAACATTGTAGATTGTCCATGAACTGGCAGATCTACGCATTCATTGATCTAAAAGATAAACAGTTAGCAAGGAATCCTTTATTTATCTTTACAGTTCTTTGTCTTTGAGACAAAATCAAGTAATTATGTACATTAGATTTTTAAGTAAACATTATCATTGATTCAGTTCAAGCAATTATGATGTTAAAGGAATGGATGTGAAAATCGCACAGGAAAGGTAGTGCTAAACGGAAACAGTCAGTACGAAAGGCACAAAAATGAAACACCCAAGAATAGTTTTACGTCACAATATAAAGGCCCAACACTAAACTAATCACGAAAATGTAAACCACTCCAAAGTCCTAATTTCGGGTGTTAACAAGTCCTAAAAGTTTAAGATCACTAGTAACTGAAAACGATATTACCAAGCCGCTGCCTATATTGAACCATTTGTGAATACATATTTGCGAACCAGTCAATGTTTTCGTGCACAATAAATAGTTGTATAACCCACGCATCAACCCCTCAATCTGGGAATCAACTGACCCGCCAATTTGCATTTTAGTGCGAGAAGATTGAAAACCCAGTGGTGCATGGGGCAGTAGATATGGTGGATGTACAAACCACTGATGTCCTACGCATCACTACAACGTCCATGTCAGTTTTAAACACATGTTCTAGAACCAATACTTTATATTCGTCCGTGTGGTTTACGGTCTTGAACTATATATAGACCACATTCCAAACAAAACGATAATGGTTGCTGCTGTTTTATAGGTGTTTCCTCGCTCGTTTCTATTTTCAGTGTGGGTCTTCAAACGGGCAAATAATGTATTTCGTTTGAAAGTTACTGTGATGGCAGCATAAAGACATTATTAAATACCAAGGTGAAAATTATGAGCCACAATAAAATGAAAGCTTGATAATTACAAGTTTATTGGACACACATTGACCGAATCACGACGCGTCATATGGGGTTCGCCGCTTGCGCGTACATGTGGTTGGTCAATCACGGATATAATGTTGCGAATGCAAATTCGTATACTTTTCATCTATGATTTCTATAATTATAGAACAGATGAAGTTAACTACAAAAGATCATGATAATCTGACACCACGACAGGAAATTATTAGCAAAGTACACGATTTACTGGGACACCCCTCGTAAATCGAATTAGTGAAATGATCGGAGAATTGCTACTCAAGTTAACGTTAGAGACATTGGTAAAGATTCTCAATACGTCTTATGAAATTACCTTGTACTTCTGTTGTGTTGTAGTAGCTACTTGTTTCCATGGAGTCAACACCGAATTTGCGGCCTTGTTTCTGCTAATGGACCAATGGTATATACTCATACCGCTCTTTGCCTCAAACTTGTTCCATGCAAAGCTAACTACTGAACAACCGTCTTTCTTGGAAACGATTTGTGGGTCAATAATTCCGAAGTCTCTTATCCCTAATTCAAATTCGATCGGAAGAGATTTAAAAGCAGTTGTGCATTTTACCTTTGTACAAGGCATAACGGAAATGTAAAAGACTTTGTCATATTTTCTGGATATTGGCGCAAATGTGTGGCTTAAATATCCATTTGACGGCTCATAGAACAAAACACTTCTATCAGTGAAATTTGATTGAACATTTCCGACTTCATATAGGGCTACTTTAAATGAAAACAAATCTTCATTGGAATGCATTACTGTCCATCTTGCATAGAAAGCGTGCGAGTTTGGAATGAAGTATTTCGTGGTTTCTTTTTGTTGCGATATTTCAATCAAATCAAGTTGCCCCTCTATTTGGAAGCATGGGCGCTCTATTAAAGCTATGAATACGGCCATTACTTGCAAACTAGATACATCAAATGTTTTATTTTTAAGAAGAACGTCGTTTGATTTGATCGTCACATTCCGACTTGTATTCGAAATAGTAAGAATGTAAATTGGTCCAACACGAAGAGGTTCAGTCAAACAAAATCGAGTAGCAGATGCGTTCGTGAACTTCACATCTAAATCATAACTATGTTTACGTTCAGACACAAACGAAACGTCTATTGACTCTATGACTTCCGTTGTATTAACAATTTCGACACCGTTTGAGGACGAGATTGTACTACCGCCTGAACAAATTGCTCTAATAAGAAAGAAATATCGTTCATTGTGATTAATGTTTTCCGAATGGATGCATGCACGGTGTGTGCTTTTAGTTGTCTGAAAATTGACAACATCGGCAAAAGTGCTATTTGTTCCGACGCCTATTTTAACTTTAACATTCTCATGGTGTTTAAAACCTTGCCAACTTGCACAAAGTGTGTTTGCAGTGACATGTATGTTAGCATCATTCCAAAGGTAATTGTCGTCCTTCTGTTCCGGATCGATGTCAAAGACTATTGCTTGTCCTGGAGGGTAGAGTGACGGCAGTTTGAAGGTTTTCGTTGTTACTTTTGCAAAATGCCCAGCATTATTGTACGCGTATACGTTAAAAGAGAAATTCAGACCAAGATCTGTGTCCATCTTCTGTAACCGTTTGAGCGGATATCTGAAGCAGCCACCAGTGTAACCAGGACAAGGTGTGGAATCGTGATATCTCCATTCTAGCATCGGCGAAACTACCATACCATCATGAGCTGTATTAAAGACAAATGTGATTGATACATTTAAATACGTTCCATTACCTTTACCTGTATGTTTGTTGTACAAAATGTAACAGAAATCCGAAACTGAAATATTCAATATAATTCTCATAAAATACCATCAACTCTCGTTATCTCGAACTCGCTTATGTCGAAGTTGTTTTGTCACAATGTTTCCCATTCTATGTCTATGCAAAATGCTGTCGCTTATGTCGAAGTTCGTCTCGATTACCCTGATTATTCGAGGTCCCGGTTAAACCATTGTGTTGTAATGAAGTATCAGAATCTTCTGATTAACTCAAAGTCGGGTGATATTGGGACAGCGTCGAATGTTTTACAACTCGCTGTTATGAAATATTCGATTTATCTGTAATTTTCACACATACCATTGTTGATCAATGTATTGAGGCATTGGGATGCAACGAAACACAGATTAACCAAAGAATACGCGGAATATATGATCTTTAGTTTGACAAATAATCTCCCAGATATAATTAAAAATAAAAGAAATTCCCGGCCACGATAAAACCCGTTTTAATATGAAGCGTGTCTTCGACCAGATAAAAACAATATTTCTCGAACTTATCTCGCATTTTAAAAAATATTCACCCTATTTATTGTCTAAACAGCATGTAAAAGCTAGAAACTAAAGGCACGTTAGAAACCCAAAACTGGTTAGGAATGTTCTAACCAAAAAAACCCGGCGAACCCAGGACCCGATAAAACCCGTTTAAACTGTGTTTTTGGTCGGAGCAAAAAATGTCTCCAGAAATGATCGTTATGTCGGAGTGTTTTTTACGTAATCGAAACATTTGAGATAACGAGAGTTGACTGTACAACTACAATATTTTAGTATTGATAAATATCTTATACATGTATAAGTCATTTGTAATAAATACCTATTTCGAAAAATAATTGGTCAATCATTTCAGCCTGCTCGAAGTCATAAAACGAGTCGTTTTGCCATCCAACTACGACATTGTCTACTTCTATTTTGACATCCGGTTTTGTTCTTGTGTTTGGAGGAGTCTCGTCAATTAGAATCGGACCAATTACGCTTACTGTTTCCAACTTAGCTTTGTTAACCGTCTTTATATGTGCATATAATTTCTCTCCTGATCCTACACCAAGGTGGTTAACCTTGAAATAAGTTTGGGAAAGTGTTGACCTAAAATCCAATATTGACATGACTGAGCTGTTGGCCCTAGAAACTCCAAACCCTACGTAGAAATCATCAATTTGACTTCCTTGTTCATGTACGTCCCATTGTATGAATATATGATCATTTGGTAGGAAAATAGTATTTTGTTCATCAAAGGGTGGTAGATTCATACACAAAAAGTCATTGATAGCAGTATCATTAAATGGTGGTATTTCAGTTTGCAAAACATCAAATATTTCCGCTATTGGAGAGTTCCTCAGACATCGTTTGACACAAACTGATGTCGCCGACAGTGACATTTTCTTTAAATCAGCGTGAAAAAGCCATGCTAGTCCATCCTTACAATATATTGACTCTGACCATCGCCCATGTTTTATTCTAACATTATTAATGTTTGGAGGGCTTCGATCGCGTGTTATTCCATCTGAACAGACAACTTCAGATGCTTCCATGGCATTGTTAATTGCAATAATGCTTGTGTACATTTTCCCGGTGAAATTTGCCGTAAGTCTTACAGACGATTCGGAGTTAGGAACTATTGTAGAATTTGTATCGATGAAGGTCTCTCCTTTGTGGAACAAATCGTTCTGATGTAAACATTGATCGTCGAATCTCAAACGATATTCCTTTATACCACTTTCGTGGTCTATAAAACCATGCCAGTTTACGTTAATCTCGTCTTCGCTAGTATAGTCTATATCTGCACTTCCACCAGCTCCTGCAAACGATACATGCATTTGTAAAGTACCATGTATTATAGGGTAGAACTTTTTTATTGTTTGAAAAGTAATTCGGAAGATTATAAAACCTTGTTGTACAATTATTTATAACAAACTAATACAAATCATACAAGCATCTATAAATTTTCCTTAGGTCAGACAATACTTGTAATGTCTTGAAGTATTATTGAAATTTAACAATCTTAAACTTTTAACAAACAAAATAGATAAACGGTGTCACCAGGAAATGTTTACGTTGCCAACCGATAATGTTACAACTTGATAATTATTTCATAACTCGAGTATGTACGTTAATTGGAAGTAGAAGGATTGTACCATAATAAGCTTAATTCGATATCAAATTTTTGTTTCGGGTATTGGTATTTCACTTACCTTCAAAGACGACACCTGTCTGGGGAGGAGAGTCATCGACAATAATGTCCAAGTGTTCAATATTGATAAGTTTGGCATTATTGGTAGCTTTCAGTGTAAAGTAATAATTCCTGTTATGGTTTCCAATATTAGTTCTGTTGTTTACAAGCTTGTTCAAGGATATACTGTATTTAGATATCTCACATATGCCAACATCTGGACAGTAACAGGAAGTTACGTTCTCTGGACAATGGTCACTCTAAAATATATTAAAGGATAACGTTTATAGTAATAATACAACCTGTGATTTTCAAAGTTATTTAATATTTATGAATTATAAATGTACTTACATTTTGGGTGGACATAAAAAAGCATGCCATTAGTATATGAAACAGTTACAGCCATATTCAAATTGAAAACATTATTCAGACTCGAGACCATTTTTAAGATCATTTAGTGTAAGTGATAACAATAGTTTGCACGTACCCCATCGAATGTCTTAGGAGTGACAAATCCGGTACCAAGTATGCTATGTGTTTCTTCCGTTCCAAACGTCCATTCCACATTTTGGATGCCGCTATGAGGATCTAAGACTTCGAAACTTATATTCATCTTAGCTAGATCTGTTTCACCATGAGCGAACAATCGTCGTAGGCCATACTTTTTCAACCCTATGTGGTTAATATGCGGTGCACTTCTATCGATATAGATTGTTCGATTTTCAGCAAATGTGTTGTTTACTATATCAGTAGACTTGATATTTAAGACGTACGCTTGACCATCTTTCAAAGGTAGGTTGTGACAGTACGCCTGGCTGAGAAAATTCGGAACTTCCGTTTCTGCTGACAACGGTCCATTATCAACAGACCATGAAAATGCAAATGTTGTGATTCCATGTACATTTGGTGTACCGTTTACCGGCAGTAATCCTGTTGTCTGCTCATAAATACCATGTATCTGGTCGTCTGGTTGTATTTTACCTAACAACGAATTTGCTTTGTAAAATGAATTATAAAAGTAATCTTTCCAGTTCAAGCAAACATCGTTATGGTGTGTCTGCCATTTTTGATCTGTGTCTGCCGATGCAGATGTGACGTCGAACGCATAACCACTGTCTGTTGTTATATTCGTAGTTTCGTCAAATAAAACAAAACGTCTCGCTTGTTGTAGATTATCCGCGGCGTCCTTGACTTCCAGTTTTATGGCATATAGTCTAGGTTTTCCGTCAGGTGATGTTAGGTTCAGTGTAACAGATGTTTGTGATGCATTAATGGATTGTTCTGGTATATGGCCTAGGGTTTTAGTGCTGACAAGGCCATCAGCTACTTCATTCACTATGATAGTGTATGATTCTATGCCTGAAGTATGTTTCGGTGTACCTCCAGATGGTTTTGGATCGAACCAACCATCAAAATCAACTTGTATCTGTGATTGGCGAATTATTCTGGTCTGGATATGGAGCGGTTCAGTAAATGGCTTGGTGCAAGTTTTGTGTTCAAGACAATGTTGTGGTGGTGCATCGTCATAACGATAACATATTTCTTGTGTAGTAACTGTTTTGTCATATGATTCTGCATGTAGGATTTTGTTGGTACGGAAATCAAGTCCCTTTACATAACCGCCTCCCTTTGCCTCGTACCGTACACATAATCTGAAATGTGAAATATAAACAAGTATATATTTCTAAATCATGACCCATTACAAAGTGTTGCAACATAATTTATCACTACTTTGTTTCAATGTTAAATAACATTAAACCATTGTAAATTACTATATACTTAACGGCACCTCTAAAGCTACCTTTTCATTTTTCCTAATATCTTCAAAATTGATCAGGGGTAACCTCATCAAATTTTCACCTGAGTTTAATGCATGTGCATGTTTTAAAAATTGATGCATATGAAAAATCGCAACAAACGCGTGATTTACATCACCCGAATTTCAAAAGTCACAAAATTAAACGGCCTATTCATTAAGGGTAAATTGAGTATTTTCTATTTTTATTTCATTACTGTTTCAAATGTTAAATATCGCATGTACACAATAAAATATTCATGAAGTCATCTACGTTACAACTAGGTAGCAGTTGGTAAGCTAAGACCGCCTAAAAATAAACGCCTCTTCTGAATAAAAACCGATACGTTCAATATAAACGTTAAACGTGATGGAGGAATTCATTTTTTGTACTTGAAAGTTAAAATCAAATCATTTCTAAGCAACCAATATGTAAAAGTATGCAGTAGAATTGAATCAAATCAGTGTAATATCGTTTGTGGTCACCATTAGTTTCCATTTCAAGTTGAGTTCGACTCCCGTAACACGCAGAAACCGTATTATCTCAACATACTCGTTGTGGTAACGGATTTCGCAGCAATAACGAACGTCATTTTTTATTTACTAGTCGGTTGGTGAATCGTGTCAATGTCAATGACAATAAAAAACATGAGTGAATCAAACCGGGACAGAGATACTTTCTCAAGGGCATCTACTAGCATAATTAAATAGCAACCGGGTGACAAGCATTGCGTGAACAAATGCGGCTTTTAAGATAAGAATGTGTTCAGTTGAATACGTGTCTTGCAATAGTCTAAAATCCGATTTAGACGAAACATGGTCGGAACTAGTGTCAAATATTGCGTGTGCCCAATTTCATGACAATTCATGGAGGAGGTGTATAGAAAACTGAAATATACCAAAGGTAGCGTTAGAAGTGCCGTTACGTGTACAAGCTTTCATTACGTACCTTTCACCGTTTGTTAGATGGTACTTGGGCTGTGCAAGTAGAATTTCTACGTCAGTGTTGTAAACCGTCGCGTTAACGTTTTCACTATTACCACTGTCGCTATACTGTCGATGGGTACTCAACTGGTGTTCAGTTCCTGAATCATTAAAATAATTGTTAATTATTAAAATGTATTTTGAAGTCAAATATTACGAGAATAAAAAAATTTAACAGAACATTGTATTAGTATTCAATATACAGTTATTATCACTTATCACTTAAGATATGAACATTTCTTTTTATGTCTCTATTGTACACGAAATTGTGTTTTTGTACAGAAAAAATGAGATATGTTATACATTACCTGATACTGATAGCCGTATAATATTAACAGTTGTATCAGTAACGCCAAAGTTACTTTCAGATATGTAGGGTGTCTTGTCCACCGAGACGGACGATGTGTTTATGGTCAGCTCCGACGTCAGGTCTAATCCCAGCATTGTCGGTTGGAATTTCCCGTAGAAATCGTGTAAATCAGCACATGTACCCGCTGGTGTTCTAGCTTTATCTCCTAATGTCCCAGTTCCGCCATATATAATAGTTTGGCAGTTTAAAATGTCTGGTTTTATCGTTGAATCAACTGAAAAGAGTACGTTTGTGGTACAGACAAATAGAGTTAGAGTCGATCACATTTTCAAAACACTGCACAAAATTACATTGACTAATAACGTAACGAAATCATTGGCATTTCGATATAGTTTTTAACAACAATTACAGCGCTCTCAGAGGAATTGCATAGAGGAAACTAATTTTCCTTCTCAGTGACGTTTTGTTTACAGCTACATTTACATGTAAAAGGTTTTAGATACAAAATAACAAATCAGACATGGAAGGCAGCACTCACCATAAACAATGAAAGGCACTAAATAGAACACATCAGAAAGAAAGATCTGATACAAGTGCAAGTCACTATGACATATATTAAAAAGAACTTAAAAATGAAACTGCTCAATTAAAAAACACTCAAAAGTTATGAAAAAGGTCAACCGCACACTTCTACCATGCCCTTTTATTTTTGTATAGAGCCGTCTTTCCTGACTAAGAATATTGCCTTCAAATTGCATGGGAGGTATGTTAAATGTCGTTCAAAGGATTGACTTTCCAGGGACTGCCTTCCCTGTATGACTTAATATTTTCTTTTTTCTCAAGAGAGCTGTCATTTAGAGCGGGAATACTGTATTTATCATTTCTCTTGAAAGTACGGTACATGTGTAAGAGAGGTTTTGAGTATAATGTCTAAAAACTATTGTGATCACCAAACAAGTGGCAAAGACCATCCGATATACAAATGATGTTTGTTTGAAAGAACAAAACATACATTTGGCTAAGCAAGAATACAGTTTATAAGTTTACACTTACGAAGGCATTTAGCGCTAGAGGAATTGGCCTTTCGAAATCCTGGTGCACACTGGCAACTGGATGTAAGTTCATCTGAACAAGAACCAGGCCAACACTTGTTCGAATCAAACGAACACATACCTATTAATATAGAAACATGTATGCTATTGGGTGATACAATGTATTATTCGTTACATGCTAGCACTTTTCTTGTCATTTGTCATGTAAACAGTCCTGGCGAATAAATTACTAACGAATTGTTAAACTAACTGATTTAAATGAAGATCTGTTTGAGGGGAGACTATCTTCGTTCGAAGGAAATAATTATCAAGGACACAATGAATCCCACAAAGAACCCAATTAACACTATATACAAGTTACTACAGATGATACGTCCAGCTAAACTGAAGAAGCAACTAGTATATCCTGTAAATTATAGAAAAGGCCGTCTGAGAAAATAAAAGTTCTAATTTTCATTATCAATACTGTTGTCTTACATTTCATAGTGTGTACTTCCAAACAATATGATTTGTTTATATTGACAATGTGCATTTATCATAAATACATGTTGTTATCAATAGCGCTTCCAAGCTCAAAATCTCTAAGGGCCACAATAATGCAATCATTTGTACCAAAGTTCACCTCTATAATGATGATTAGAGCATAGCTCTAGTATATCTTTCGTTAGAAAATTCTTGTGTTTCCTCAAAAAGCGATCAGAAATTTAGTTGTACATCGTTTCGGACCCAAGTGAGCACAGCATTTTAATTTCTTTTAAGTATTATATGATTTAAAGGATTTTAAATATTTTAAATATACGCGAGATAAGGTTCGAATATACATTTGTTTGTATCATCTAAATAGCCAACACGTACAGGTTTGTGTGAAAAGTTAGTCAAGTTATTTCGACCGATGGAATGTACAAGGTTTTGACACGTTGAAGCACTCATTTCTTCCGATACAATTACCGTAGTATACATAGTGTAGAGTTATTGACGTGATACTCAAACCAGGTATTATAGTTGAACAAACATAAATTGACCAGGTTAAATTAAGCAATAATAAATAAACAGAGCAATGACCTTCACATCTAATTATCCGTAAAATATGGTACATATTAAGATAATTCTACAACCATCGCGGACCGTAATGCCTCAGTGGCTCAGTGGCTTAGTCGTAACGCCTCCTATTTTAGACTAAATATCCCGAATGACATTTAAACGACAGGTTCGGGTCCAGGTAATGCATTTTTCATATAAGTTTCGTTTTTTATTTCTTTGTTACTTTAATATTAACTATGAAGTCAATTATATCCATACAGGTGAGGATCCAGTTATTATCTCCGCATTATAGACCCCCTAGATTGATAGTTGACAGCTTTTAAGCTGATGACTGTAGCATTAACATTTATTTATATCTATCAAAAGACGAAGCACATTGAGAAAAACTGTATAGTTACGTTCGCATTTGGTATCTGAATGTGTTCGTTTGTAGAATACATTTTCATCGTAACACTGCTGACATTTTACGTCGTGTTCATTACAACAATGTCGTTGTTTGCAGTGTTCAATCTGTGGGCATTCTAAAAGATAAAGGTACATGTATCAATAGCATGTTAGTGCATATACAATAAGTATCGTGGTAACACAACGAAACATAGCAAAGTAGAATCAGAGTGGACAATAATGAAGACATTAATAGTCAACTTTATTGACAGCTAGGACTTGGGGGATCATTTTAAGTATGTTTTTTATGTTTTCTATGCTAGGCTGGTAAGTTGGAATCTGACTTCCCTGTCCGACTTAATACGATCTTTTTACAAGATTTTGTGATTTCTGCTGCAGAACCTCGAATAAATTAAGTACCAACTCTAAAAATAGTTTGCTCAAATTGTTTTTTCTGAAATTATCTCACTGCTGTCCATATGATGATAAACAACCCAACACTTATCACACCCTTAAATAGTCGAGTGCTTGGTTCAGATAAACGAATTGATCAATGATAAAAGTAGAACAACCTATAGTAAGTGTACCTATAATATGACAGCAAGACATTTCATTACGTAAATTGAACACATGACGACTGTTTCTTGGTTGACATATGTGCTAAATACTAATATACCAGGCAAAAAAACGTCTACATTTATACATATGTAACATAATTATGGCGTTAATTTTACGACTACTAGAATTCAATAACTAAGTATCAATATTTTTCAAATCTCAGCCCAAACCCAAAACAATATGCAGGTTACATGCCCATCGTTGACGGCCATTTCTAGCTCCATTTATTCATAATACCATTACTGTTTAGTTATACTTAGTAATAAAGGATGTTTCTATTTGCCAGCAAAAAAAATAAAAAAATATGATGTAGTTATTGAGATCTAGCAGTTACCAAATTAAACTTTATAGTAAACGTTTCTATTTTTTGCTGGAATACGATTCTAATCTAAAGTATACTGTTCTATGATAATGTGCCAAATGAACCTGTAAAGCCCGCTACATGTAATTGGTCTCTTGTATTCGAATTCCGTTCAGAGAAGCAATCTTTGATCAATGGAAAGGCATGTTATGTTCTACCATAACAACAAGATATGTTTGTAAAACACTCATGCCCCCTTGGCAGCCAAATACTAGTACTCAGAAATCGTAAAGGTAACAGTGACCTTGATCTTTGACCTACTGACCACAAACTCAATAGGGGTCATCTACTGTTGTTGAAAATCCTGTGGCAAGGCGTTCTTGAGTTATTGAACGGAAACCATTTGGTCTAGTGACCGACCGACCGACATGTGCAAAGCAATATACCACCTCACCAAAGATGGGGGCATAATTATTAGATTAGGTCGTGTACGTTACATGTGGAGGAGTTGGCAGTTGCTTTCGGATGTGCACTGAGTTAAATTGTAAAATAAAGACATGTTTTTAATAATCAAATAATGTCAAAATGTTACATGCAACGTGCGTGCCTGAATTTTTTATAAAAAATAGCTAAAAACAACAACAACACTATATTATATACCAGGTTTGTAAAATATAAAATCTCCACCACTGCCATAACCATAGCTCACACTGATACCAGTTATAGAATGCCTTAATCCACTCCAATTCATGAACATATCAGATCCTATGTGTTCTCCTCTCCCAACCTGAAATAACAGGCCAGATAATTTACCGACCAGTACTTCCCGACTTCATTACCGGTCAACTCTACTTGAAACTTGTGTGTAACGGTTTATGTACAATGGAAAACGGTGTTTACTGCTTACTTGTGTACAGTAAATAGACAAAAAGGCAAAATGAGCCAGATTAAGACTTTAAATTTGCCAATCGGACATTGATGCTTGGTCACGTGCTCTTTCATAGCCAAATCGCTTCATGTATTCCTAGCAGATAATAAAAGGGCTGAGTATATACGACTTTTATGCGCTGTTCATGTTTAAAAGGTCCGACCTGAGGGTATGTGTCACCAGTTTTTTTATACGAAGCACTTGTATAAAATAGAGTTTACGCAAAAGTAAACGTGCCATGTAATGACACATGATTCGGCTTATGTTTGAACTGAGTCCCAGTTATGAGAAATTACACATAGTTTCCTGATGGCCCCCGACGTCTCCCGATGCTCCCGATGCTCCCGATGCTCCCGATGTCTTTGGAGAACATGTCCCCGCTCCTAATTGTCATCGAGAGTACACCAAAGAGACAGGGACCGACGAATAACGTCGATAACAACACATGCAGTTCTCCAGAAGCCTCCCGGTACCCCCGATAAATATTAACGAATATACGACGATTGAATCCAAAGATGGCGATTGGGTCACCGACATATCGCCGAATGTTCACCAAATAGCTAAATATCCCCGAAGGTCCCTGACACTTCAGCGATGTACTCGCGATGTTACTTATTGTCTCAAGACTTCCCTTAGCTTCCCCGAGACATCATGGAGATTCCCTCAAACATCCTGATTTCAATTGGCAGTACATCCCGAGACAGTTTGACCGCGCATATAATCGGAAAAAACATCGGGAGTTCTCCCGATCCCTCCCGAATCATCACGATTCCCCCCGATTTGAAAAATTGTCTAATGATTTCCCCGAAGCTTCCCCTAGACCACGATAAACCTGTTCCTGATGCCTCCCGAAGCTCGTTTATTCCGATCGGGAGTACATCGACGACGCAGAAATTGCTCAGTGGGATCTAGATGTTAGACTTACGGTTAAATAGCTACATTAACCCGATCTAATATGGTAAATGCAGCCGGACAAAGAAAAAACTAAACATTTACCTGAACGTTTCCGTCTTTCCACGAAATCCAGAACCATTGATAGCTGCCTGTCAATATACCATTCACCTGAATTCATAAAAGAAAACAATGATAACAAAATGCATGACATTGTACAAATTTCTGATAATTTTAACGTCTTGTTCGCCTCTTAGACAGACACACTTTCTGGCTTTTATGAATGCAAGTACATGTATAGTATGGTTAGCTGTGTGAGTCTTATTTAACAAAGTGCTAAAATCAGCTTTACATTTTTCATGTACACTTTAGACACACTAAGTGGTATATCAATCCGGTAACTGAATCTCAAAATAATAGGTTGACGACCGGCATTATCAATGCCAACCTTCCCTATGGATTTCCAGAACTTTGTTTGGTCAACATTACACTCATCCATCAGATCAGTCTGGAGTGAGTACCAGTGTAAACGTTTTGAGCGCTGTACTTCTCGGTCAAATCGTTTGCGAACAGAAATTTAATCAGATCTTTAAAAGATTAGTATTAAAACAAGAAAGCCATATTTGCTTAGCTTTGCTTACAACAGTCCATAATGTACTTAGCCTATTATTCCACCAAGGCCTACCGGAACGACAATATTTCCCTTTCGGACCCGGACTAATGGTTTCAGTACATAATCCTTTAAAATATTGCACCAGGAATTGCAAGCTAAGTCCATATCAGTTTGTGTTCTAAACCTTGTTCATTATCGTCAATAGTGCTATAATAACAATACAATATTTATTTTAAGTCGGATACATGTGTAACAGGAAACATTAGCTATGAATAGCTATTCACTTTAACAAGAACATCTGTACTAAGCATAAAAGATTCGGTAATACTATGATTATCAAACTTTGCAAATGACTCAAACATATGAACCAGTCTCCAGGAAAACCTGCTATTTTGACAAGAATATTGATTTTGAGATTTTCCATAGTCTTACAGTATCATGTTAATGAAGCACAATTCGAAAGAAAATTTGTAAATATCTTGAGTTTTAAGGAAGTTACAGCTGTTTTTGTACAGTCCCTATTTGGTGCTTTTTGTGTGACGTCGCAAATGTCATTGAAACCTTAGTCGCCGTTACTGCAACGATAACTTCATAATTACATCATTTAGTCAATTCTTTACATAAACTGTTTAAAATAGTATCATGTTTAAGTATTATGTTATAATTTAAAATACGTCAAAATCAAAACGGTTTTCGTTCAGAGAAAGGCTATTTCTGCTCTATACAACTAACTCCTTGTTTTTATCAATCAGACTACTTTTCCGGAATTGGTCACCATAGCAACGAAGTATTATTTCGATATAATTCATAAGACATTTTAAAGCTAAGATATATTACTATATAGGTAGATTACTTAAAGTAGAACCACTAGATATATGTTTTTCTCATTTTAGAGCTTTATATCAACCTTGTTACGTAATAGTAATTAATAATGTCAATATAACATGTTTTCCTGGAGACTGGCTCATATATATGGCGTATGGCTAATTACTTAAACAATAAAGTTGCAATAAAGTTTTATATTTACGTGGTTTTGGGCTTGTGGGGGGTCTTGATGTTTAGAACTACGAATCACTGAGCCAGTGTTTTTCCACCCGCCTATAGCAATTACAACGATTTTGTTATCAAAATCGTGGCGGTCATGTTGCAACATAATATGTGCATCATTTGACCCTGAAAATGATAATATAAGTCATTTATCAGCAGAATGCAAAGTGTTGTCATACCACGTGGTCGAACACGACCATTCGATTACAACGAGATGAAAGCATTGTGCACAAAAAGAAATAAGCAATACAAAATATCTTTTTTATTGTGCATATTGTCTGACCATTATTTGGTGTTACATTTTGTAACATGACGTACATTAGAATTTCGGAACATTTCAAGAATAATTATCTGCTATTCAAATAGTTGTCTACAACTCTAATACACCACGAGTGTTCAAATCTTAATGCATCCAATCACATAAAATGGGGTCCTGATAGCTTTATATGGAAATAATATTTTCACGTAAACTTCGCTCTACCTGTTTAGATAATGGTTGTGATTTTTGGCGTACACATTAACAGATTTGTAAAGGGACAGTCTGATTATCATTTTTAAAAAAATGCGTTTGTATTTTCATTTTAGGTATACTGATCTCGTAAATAGTTGCAACTCGCATGACTGCAACTCGCATGAATGTGTACGCCAAAAATCACAACCATTGTCTAAACAGGTAGAGCGAAGTTTAGTATGTTAGTATAGCATTTAAATCATAGGCAGTCAGCACGTACCCAAATACTACCCCGGCCAAATCAGATTTTACCACTGTTTACTATGTATGACAGGTTACTTACAATATTTCCGATTATAAAAGTGCCTGTCACATTTGTAGCCGTGTAGGTTTATTATTCATTGAAATGGTATATTACGGGTATCAGCGTGTAGCTACTATATTTTACTTTCAGGATAAATCAACACTTTAGTCCTTAAATACACCCTTTACACACCAAACGTCAGAATCAAGAATACAATTCCTTAATTTGGTCGCGAACTTAGACGTTCAGCAAAACCCAGATTTTCACGCTTGTAAACGTGAATTTTGCCTTGAAACAGAATGTATGCTTCACAAACGGGCCTAGCTAGTCATCCTTTCAGTTAGTGTAACTAAATAATTTACCTCACATGCCAATTAAACATCGCAATATTTCACTAGATCGATAATTAAAAAAAAAGTACGAAATTCCCCACCGTCAATTTCCAATTCTATTTAGTATTCCGATAACCTTTCGACCTCAATAGATTTCGATCGTTTGATTGGCTAGACTGTGTGCCGCGTCATTCATAGTTGTTCAATCGTGAAAGCTCAGCCATTTCCGTTTGTTTCCGGTGTATATACTAAACTTCTAAAGTGGCTGGGACGAAGAATATACTATACTATGTATTAGAGGGTCCATGAAAGTGGTGACCAAACCAAATTCGCGATTCTGACATATATTGTGTTAAGGGTGTGTATTTAAGGACTGAACTGTTTATATATCCGGAAAGTAAAATATCTTCGCTACACGATGATACCCGTAAGATAGCATTTGAGTGAATAAATAAAAAAAATACGACAAGTTATGTGACACGCACTCCATTTTCCGATATTCCCCTTTCTTAATATAGGTAAATAATGAGAAGGTTGAATTGACTGGGGAAATAGTAGGGTACGTGCTGGCTGCCTATGCTAAATCTATTTGACTTTTGCAACTACAATGTAATTCGTGGTATACTGATAATGTGCTTAAAGTGCTTTTCCAAATGGCTACACCACTTTTATATGTCTTGCCCTTTCAAGTGACACTTTCAAAATAGTTTTAGCATAAGGTTTGTATAGACAGTGTGTGTTAATTGATTTTTTTGTCGTATTGCTGGACTGAACGGATGTAAACATGTGGGGTATCAACTTGAAGATAACACAAACATAATTGCCATACAGTTAGTTTGTGAAAATTGTTTGTATAACGCCACACACATTCATGTTTACCTTTCGTCTGAAACTTTATTGACGTTGTTGTATCCACGCGGATATTGTCCTTGTACAGATTAAATTGGGAATAGTCCATATCTCCCTCGAGGTTCCGACAATGATAGGTTTTACCTGAAATAGTCCATTTTTTGAAACATTACTGACGAATCTTTGACGGATGATATTAATTGTTGCATGATGCTTGTACGGCTGTCCTACGCGTCGCATGAGTATAGTAGCAATATTGTTGAATCGTTGAGCTGGTAAATCACAACTAAATCGCAGAGAAAAGTCGACAGGTCGAGAATTGTGATTCGACGTTGCGTTCATCTTGCAGACTGAGTGCTAATATTTCGTACGGCAGTCGAAGGATTGTCCTACGGCTGTCGCACGAAACATCAGCGATGTGCCTTAAACAGCGATCGTTGAAAGGCGAACGGCTGTCACAAGGCTGATGCGACTCAGGCTTTATTCCGTGTATTAGTATTGATGAGTATGAAACCTTATTTGTAATTTATAGCGTTATTTATATAGCGTCCATTAAAACATTGTGTTGAAAGATATAGGACATCGGATAGGGAAGGCTTGAGTCATACTTACGGTTCTCCGTTCCACTTCCAGGACATGTGTCATTTGAATGTGCTGATATGTTACACGCTCTATTTCTCCATGCTGCACCGGTCTCTGGACAGCTCAACCAACCCGACCAATTTGACCATGATGCATCCACTTAAGAAACAACAATCAAACTTATTATGGAATAATTACTTTATTATGGTGTGTCGTTATATTTGGAGTGATGATTCAACATTAGCTAGTTGAGGGTATCGATATGGAGTGATTTTTCTTGAACAAACTCAACTGCCTGTGCATTTGAAGTTGGAAAACTTCAGCGCGATCAATAGCAAAATTGGGAATTATCAAAAAATATTGTTTTGATTATTACTTTTTTGTTTTTCTACTGTTTATACTCAACTCAAATGTAGCAAAGACATTAGCCAGTTGAATACTATATTGTTTGGACTTAAAAACCAATCAGTAGTTGCTTTTTTATACAAGCGGGAACCAAGGGAGAATTATGCAATAATTTTGCGAAAACATTATGACTTATTGGGGAAAATGGATTTGCCAGGGGAAACTGCCCATATTCGGCACAAAATTGCCAAAAATGTCGCTGTTTTATGTGTATATCCGGTATTGGCAAACTCAGTTGGCATTAAATC
Source organism: Spisula solida (assembly GCA_947247005.1). NCBI lineage: Eukaryota > Metazoa > Mollusca > Bivalvia > Venerida > Mactridae > Spisula > Spisula solida. The sequence continues at coordinate 41,846,471 of OX365956.1, forward strand.
TGTTACATTTTCATTGTAACTGAATTTTGTCATTGAAACACACACAGTATAATGTTTGTGATCTACAAACCTTGAACGCTGTTACCTTAAGCAATATTCATGCAATAAAAGCATGCAGGGTACAATTAAGTTTTGTAAAATATGTCACGATCAAGGTTATAATTCATTCTTAAATGATATGTATATAATAAAGTTGGCTCGCCATACAAAGTACAAGATACGACATTCAAAAATATGAATGTCGCGCTTTGAACGACATTACACAATCGTTGCGCTGGCAGGACAAACCGCACTCGAATGACATTCAAAAATGTGGAGATAACTCTTTACTAATATGAATACATGAAACAGATTGTCATCCTCTTATTTTGCCCTTAGATGGAAGATACCAATGTCACACAAATGCATATGCTATTAAGATAATGTCTAATGTCGCCAAAATGACTTATTACGCGAGTGCATTCTTATTTTAGAATGTAGTTTAAGTGTCTTGTTTCGTGCTAGTGGGACATTCATATTTTTTATTGCCGTTTGTAGTATATCCAATTTCGCAAAGCTACTTACAAAATCAAAACTAGTCAGAATATACCTGTCGTATATACCACCCTCTTACGTTTGACTCTTTGCGAGGATGCGTGGAATATAACCATACATGTAATATGATTAAATCATAAAAGCACATACCGTCAATGACTGTCACAGTCAATATGAAAACTATCCGAAATATGTTTAACATCTTAACTTTAATACTTAAAGATGACGATTAAACTGCAGCCATATCCAAGTATCGATTTTTACCAGAAATTTAAAAGACATTTAATAAACTAAGTTCCACAATAATGAACCATATGTTTATGTTTTGATTGTTTGATAATGTATTGGTATATTTGGTTAAAACTAAATCATCGAATGAAAACGTAGCAATTTTAAAAAGTTTTATCTACGATATCAGCAGAATAACGCGACGTTTAACCCCTTTTTAAATATTTTAAATCGGGTGAGGGCTCTTATACGACATTTTGAACCATTGCTAGACAAGTTTGCTGATCAGTGAAGGTTCAATAAGTTCTTATGACACAATTCGTACTAGTACGAAGATAATAGGTTCTGGATAAACGAACATGCCTAATCTGGATAAACGAACCTGCCTAATCTGGATAAACGAACATGCCTAATCTGGATAAATGAACATGCCCGAAATCATGCAAAACTTTGCATTTTTGCATCGGGGGAAGACAGCAAATAGTAAACAATGATGACATGCACGTGCTAGTACAACTCAAATAGTTGTCTGTGGCTAGACAATTTACCGACCAGTATTACCGACTTTATTACCGGTTAATCTTACCTAACCAACTCTACTTGAAATATGTATGTTAAAGTTTACTGCGTTTTTGTGTACCGCTTTTGTACAGTAGATATCTTGTCAAAAAAAAGAAGGGCCCAAAGGGCCATAGGTCGCTCACCTGTCCTAGTTGTTCATGAACCCCTAATGGTAGCCTCTATTGCATGTACAAGGTTTTCATATTGTCTTATGCTTTATAATTTACATCACATTTAGACCCAATGACATATTAAAGTAATTTGACCTTGTGACCTAGTTTTTGACCCCGGATGACCCAATATCGAACTTGACCTAGATATTGTTGAGATGACCATTGTGACCAAGTTTCATAAAGATTATGCCACAATTGTGACCTCTAATGACTTCACAAGGTTTTTCTATGATTTGACCTTGTGACCTAGTTTTTGACCCCTGATGACCCAATATCAAACTTGACCTAGATGTTGTTGTGATGATCATTGTGACCAGGTTTCATACAGATTAGTCCAAAATTGTGACCTCTAGACAAGTGACTACACAAGGTTTTTCTATGATTTGACCTTGTGACCTAGTTTTTGACCCCGGATGACCCAATATCGAACTTGACCTAGATTTTGTTGACATGACCATTGTGACCAAGTTTCATAAAGATTAGGCCACAATTGTGACCTCTAATGACTTCACAAGGTTTTTCTATGATTTGACCTTGTGACCTAGTTTTTGACCCCTGATGACCCAATATCAAACTTGACCTAGATGTTGTTGTGATGATCATTGTGACCAGGTTTCATACAGATTAGTCCAAAATTGTGACCTCTAGACAAGTGACTACTCAAGGTTTTTCTATGATTTGACCTTGTGACCTAGTTTTTGACCCCGGATGACCCAATATCGAACTTGACCTAGATTTTGTTGAGATGATTATTGTGAAGTTTCATAAAGATAAGGCCAAAATTGTGACCTCTAGTGACTACACAAGGTTTTTCTATGATTTGACCTTGTGACCTAGTTTTTGACCCCGGATAACCCAATATCGAACTTGACCTAGATTTTGTTAACATGATCATTGTGACCAAGTTTCATAAAGATTAAGTCAAAATTGTGACCTCTACAGACTACACAAGGTGTTTCTTTGATTTGACCTTGTGACCTTGTTTTTGAGCTTGGATGACCCAATATCAAACTTGACCGAGATTTTGTTGAGATAATCATTGAGACCAAGTTTCATAAAGATTAGGTCAAAATTGTGACCTCTAGTGACTACACAAGATTATTCTATGATTTGACCTTGTGACCTAGTTTTTGACCCCGAATGACCCAATATCAAACTTGACCTAGATTTTGTTTAGGTAATCATTGTGACCAAGTTTAATAAAGATTAGGCCAAAATTGTGACCTCTAGTGTCTACACAAACAAATTGTGGACGGACGACGGACGGACAGACGGACAGACGGACGACGGACGACTGACGAAGAGTGATCACAAAAGCTCACCCTGTCACTTTGTGACAGGTGAGCTAACAATATAATTCATAGACGAGTTGGACTGGTACCTATTAGTGCCAAAAACTGCTCCTTTAAACTCGACGTCTAACGCCAGACTGAGACATTCGTCAATCGGACATTGATGCTTGGTCACGTGCTCCTCTATAGACAAATCGCTTCCTGCAATCCAACAGACCTGCAGTCTCATGTAATAAGTCTATACGAGTAATCGCTAGTGGCTAGTTGTTTAGTTAGAGCAGCACTTCTAGTTGTTTATCGCTGTAAAACATCCATGCACTGACGACATTTGTGTAAAAGCATAGCCTGGACGTATTTAATTTACAGAGAACTCGTAGAAAATTATAATGTATTCAGTAACATACTTCTTTCTTGTCACGCTGGCATACTTAATATGATGGTTGCTAATTTGATCGACTTTGGAAAGGGGAGCAACTGTATATAACTCGTAACTCTATTTACTTTATTCCACACATGTATGCCTATCTTCGTTGAGATCCTTCGTCAACGATTAGGAACGATATAGCACTCGTGTGGAATAGAGTAAATAAAGCTCATGACTTAAAGGTACCAATTGAGTTATTGTGAACATATTATGGTCGTTTATGAAAGATAAGTGGTCGGACCTTTGTTATAAACTGAACGGATTAATTAAGATCCGTATTTTGTAACGTCGTGCAAAAATATATTCCTTTAGCTATACAGTAGTAAATACAAATACCCTTGCATTCTATTTCGATATTTTTCACTTTATATACGTACAGTTTATGATTATGATATCACGATAACGTGATAATATTGTTGTAATATATTTATAAAACACTGATATATTCATTGCTAACCAAATGTCTGGTTGCGTCTTGATTATCTATAGCAGGATTAAAGTTCATTTAAATAATGATTTATATATGTCATGGGATAAGAAAGTTTTGAACATAACTTCGACGATACGAAAGCGTTTGTTTGTATGTATCTGCATAAACTAAACAATAATCATTTCACAGACATTGCGTACAAATGTATCTTCGTGGAATGTAGGGTTTAAAAGCTACACATCATGATAGATGAAGAAGAAGACTTTTATTCAGTATTGATACAACATATTACATCAATTGAAATGGGCCAATATGGCCCCGCGACAAACATACTTATTATTACATATGTTTATAAATGAATAAGTTATATATATTGTCTTAAACCACACAATACATAGAAATGAAGGACCCATGGACTGAAGCGAAGCTGATGTCCATACATGTATAGGTTATAGATCATATTTTAGAATTATAAACAAATTAGTGCAAGGGAGCGAAGCAACCGCAGCACTTAATTGTTTATAATTCTAATATGTGATCTATAACATGCTTATAGTTTATCCGACCACGTTTTGGTGGCCTTTCCAATGCTTTAGTTTGCAATCAATAACATGCCCATTTATGGAGTTAATGAGAGTGAAGATAGACCTATTTAATCATGCCATTGGTTGCATTCTTTACAACAGCCATTCACTTAATGTGTGAAGTATAAAAGACATTCTATATAGCAACATCAAATTGTTATCAATGGATACGTAAACTATCAAATAGTTCAAAGAAATTTATGTAAGCAAATTAAAGACGCACATATATACTTCAATTGCGAGTAAAATAGTAACATTTAGCGTTCTGTAACACTTACGGTCAAAGTGGGTTGGAGAATAAACGAAATGACAGGCAAATATTAGGAAATCTCTTACTGCCTGACATAGTTTAGTCGCTAGGGTTGATAAAGTATATCAAGGTAAAAAGAAAAACAGTCAAAGACGGTGATACGTACATTTATGATTGTATACACAAGCGGAGCCAATGAAAAGTTACCAACATTACTTCCTTAAACTTTATAAATTTATCAGGTTAATCTTAATTTGAAACGGCGTAGTTATAATCAGTGTAATACAAGGATAAAATGTATTCCTCTCATTCTCTTAGCTTGCCTTTAAACGTTTCTTCATATTTCGCCAGTATCCGGTAACGCACTCTATTCGATGATTGATTAACAAAAAATAGCTCTGAAATATTTGTATTGTTAAGACTTTGTAAGTTTGTCAGATGCATCTAGATCGACGTAAAATTACAAATACATTTAATTTATAAAGGTATTTGACCGTAACATTACTATGGCTCTATAAATTATGTCGCTTTTGCATACCGTACATTAAGATTAAAACGTTCTTGATAGGCCAGGTTGACTATTCAACCAGTATTTTGCCAGTTGTTTTTTATATATAGTTTGTCATCAATACATTAAACTGTATTAATGAATATTTAAATAGTTATCACCCAACACTTGTTGTTAGGTGTTACTGAATTCATTCCAATGTCACCGGTACCACTGTATAGACTAGTATCTACATACTGTAGCGCACAAACAATCAAAAGCAACACAGAAACGGAGGGCGTGCCTAGACACCGTAACAAAAAGGATAGTTCAAGCCTACATATAATCTCCCCGCAATGAATGAAAAAATGTGGACTTTGCATTTTATGCATTATTTATAAGAGTACATGCATGTATTGTCATAAAGGTATGAGTTTATACCATGTTCGTGAAGTTGGCAGGCTAGCGGCCTAGCGGCCTAACAGCGTGAAGTTGGCGGCCTAGCGGCCTAGCGGCCTAGCGGCCTAGCAGCGTGAAGTTGGCGGCCTAGCAGCCTAGCGGCCTAGCAGCGTGAAGTTGGCGGCCTAGCAGCCTAGCGGCCTAGCAGCGTGAAGTTGGCAGCCTAGCAGCCTAGCGGCCTAGCAGCGTGAAGTTGGCGGCCTAGCAGCCTAGCGGCCTAGCGGCCTAGCGGCCCAGCGGCCTAGCGGCCTAGCGGCCTAGCGATCCAGCGGCCCAACAAAGTTGGCAGTCCCAAAAAAAAAAAAAAAAAAAAAAAAAATTGTGAAGTTGGCGGCCTAGCGGCCTAGCAGCCTAGCGGCCTAGCGGCCCAGCGGCCTAGCGGCCTAGCGATCCAGCGGCCCAACAAAGTTGGCAGTCCAAAAAAAAAAAAAAAAAAAAAAAAATTGTGAAGTTGGCGGCCTAGCGGCCTAGCAGCCTAGCGGCCTAGCGGCCCAGCGGCCTAGCGGCCTAGCGATCCAGCGGCCCAACAAAGTTGGCAGTCCAAAAAAAAAAAAAAAAAAAAAAATTGTGAAGTTGGCGGCCTAGCGGCCTAGCAGCCTAGCGGCCTAGCGGCCCAGCGGCCTAGCGGCCTAGCGATCCAGCGGCCCAACAAAGTTGGCAGTCCAAAAAAAAAAAAAAAAAAAAAAAAAAGTGTGAAGTTGGCGGCCTAGCGGCCTAGCGGCCTAGCAGCCTAGCGGCCTAGCGGCCCAGCGGCCTAGCGGCCTAGCGATCTAGCGGCCCAACAAAGTTGGCAGTCCAAAAAAAAAAAAAAAAAAAAAATGTGAAGTTGGCGGCCTAGCGGCCTAGCAGCCTAGCGGCCTAGCGGCCCAGCGGCCCAGCGGCCCAGCGGCCTAGCGATCCAGCGGCCCAATAAAGTTGGCAGTCCAAAAAAAAAAAAAAAAAAAATTGTGAAGTTGGCGGCCTAGCGGCCTAGCAGCCTAGCGGCCTGGCGGCCCAGCGGCCTAGCGGCCTAGCGATCCAGCGGCAGTCGAAAAAAAAAAATGGGAAGTTGGCGGCCTAGCGGCCTAGCGGCTTAGCGGCCTAGCCGCCTAGCGGCCTAGCGGCCTAGCGATCCAGCGGCCTAACAAAGTTGGCAGTCGAAAAAAAATATAAAAAAATGTGAAGTTGGCGGCCTAGCGCCCTAGCGATCCAGCGGCCTAACAAAGTTGGCAGCCGAAAAACTAAATATTTGGCAGCCTAAAAAAAAATAGTCGGTCCTCCACTCCAACTCGACTTACACTAACCTAAGGTAGCCTCAAGTGTAGCTAGAGTGACGGTCGAGTTAGTGTAGGTCGAGTGGAGATTTGGTATTCACATGGGTAACTCGTCCTCGACTTTCCTGAGTGTGTGACCGTTATAATAAATGGTAGGATATTACACTGTACATACAATCTGTGCTTTATTATTGAATTGGTCGGTATGATTATTGCAAAGATTATAGTGGATCAGTTAACATAAAACTTCGATGTAATTAACATTGAATGAACGTACAAATGTATATAATGATTTACATTGATATATTCCAACAAAACAATTATGCAAGGCAATGCCTACGCATTTAAAATAAATAAAGGATGCGCATATCGAAGAAGACAAATCGTACCGTATGCCTTATGTTTTCGCCGTGGACTCAATATTAAATATCATATCACGTCAATATGAATTCCACCGACCGTCAAGCAGGTAATGTCATGTTAATAATTTAGAAGTCGGAGGAAATGGACTCAGTTTACTTTTATAAGCAGCATCACTGTCATATGATGTTGTTAATTACAACACATACATCGTACATACCGTTCCGGGGTTGCCCGACAGCTAGAAAGCTATAATTCCTGGAATGTCATTTAATGTGCGACATGTTTAAAAATAATAGTACATAAGATAGCTGATGCATGAACTTCTTGGTTTTAGGTTGATTATGAAACAAGTTGGTACAACCTTGAACAAATATTAACCATTCTCGACACATCATGCCCGAATTTATCCATCGTCACAATATATAATACAATACGTAAGAGAAGAGAAGCCACCTTTCGCTTATTATGCTGGACATCTTGCAAGGGAAATACTGATACCATTTCGTTTTTAGCATGAAGTGACCCCGGATCGAACCTGGGCGTCCCGCACTCGAAGCGGACGCTCTAACAGTAGGCTATCGAGGCGGCACATTGACACATGAATGATTGCAATGCACATCATCAGTATTTGTTGCTAGTTTGCACGTTTTTATTCATTCAAATATTTTAGTCATCTTCATATCAACACTGGGTGGGATTAAAAATAATAATATGGCAAAGAATGAAAACAATAACGTTATAATTTCAATAGTTATGCTCCATATATAAATACCATGTATTTAATTAACATCGCAGTAATATGACTAAATTTTAATTCCAGATACTTCATACACTTATTACAGTAACTTTATTTGTCCAAATAATATACTTTTAGATAACAAATTATAATTAAGAAATAGTTCACATCACTGAGGGCCCTATGGCATTATATGTACTGGCTAGTCAGCCCAAGTTGTGTATATGGACCGAAGCGAAGCTGAGGTCCATATACACAACGCGGGCTGACTAGCCAGTCCATATAATGTCATTGGGCCCGAAGTGATGTGAACTATTTCTTATATTATACCGAACATTTAATATCGATATTATAGGCCTACTTTTGTAACTAGATCTAGATACTAATAAGAAAACATTACATACATTTGGGTTTAAGTTGTTTATGTGCTACAGAACTACATATCATTATAGGGAGACCTTACATCTATTTTGGTCTGTTTGCATATCCACCGAAATAACGCAGAAATGTGAAAACCCGTGTTGCTATAATAAATCTATAGACAACTTTTAAGTTGTTTCAAGTATAATCTCCATCACTGGAATTTCGACTTTTTTTCATTTTTATGCAAACTAATGCGTCTTTAGAGCTTATATTGAACTTTGTATCATAAACGCACATGAGTTGATCCATGCAATTACTGTCGGCAGGACATAAATCTAATTTAAACAAAAAAAACGTTACAAAAAGAAAAGTTCGCGCAACGTCACGCTCTATGGTAGCGTCACAGTATCCATGACGTCATGCAATAAACAATACGTTTATTTCAGCTGCCGGTCAATATTATTTTGCCGGTCCATATTTTTATAATATTGACCGGCTGTTGTATTTGGAACATGCAAATCAGTCAGTCTATCTCTGGATATATGGACCGATTAGAATAACAAAGAAACAGTTGAATGAAATTTGGGTGAGGTATAATATATAAAATTATATTTATGGTTGTATATTTATCAACCCACACGATCATATGAATTTGTTGTGTAGTTTAATTTGAAACTACAATAACTTTTATTAGTCCAACATTCGTGCGCTAAATCGGTATGCACGTAACCACACATTTGAGTGTAGCTGGGGAACTTTGCCAAAAAATTCACATTATCCATGCTTTCTAAGGATTTTCTTCTATCCGGGACATTTCTAAAAGGTAAAATCATATCCTTAAATTCTTCTACCTCGAATGGATTGTCCATTTTAGTTAGTGACTAACTTTGGTATTCACTAACATTCCATTGAGTTTGGTTGGAGTCACGCTGAAGTCGACGTTTCGCTCCCTCGAAAATTCCTCACTCAGTCGAGTCAACTCCAGCTACACTTACCGTTGTGAATACCAATTTCAGGTTAGGTCGAGTTCACACTCAAACGCACGGACGAAAAAACAATTAAATTTGGATTAACTCGGTGAGTGAGAGTGGAGGAGAGGATGTGAATATGGCCCATAGTGTTTATCCCAATGTATTTATACTGTAACATTTATATATCACTGTACCCATGTTGCATAGATGCCTGTGATAAATAAAGTTCCGTTTTGTTCTGTGAAAATTCTAATACATATGCGTTGTTGAATTTCTCCGTATAGATTCGGAGGCAATAACTGTAAAATTAGACTGTATTTCAGTCTCATCCATGTCTAATTATTACAAAATAACACTTATTATATCACAAATAAAACATGCATATAACCATTCGATATAGAATTAATTATAAGAGACTCAACTTATGTACAATCACATATATTTACACATTGCAACCAATGAGCATCCAATGTAAAAGTCACAGTATTTTTAAAAAGGATGAATTATTTGAGGACACTACCGAACGACATAAAATATTTGAGGACACTCATGAATACGACCGTTTATAAGAAAGGGTTAATGAAAAACAATAGTTTCACAATTAAATGATCTTATTTTACTAACCATGAAATTTCCAAAACATGTATAACATATTAATAAAACAATAAACCTTTCTTTTTCGAAACACTTTCAATGTCTATGATCGTACGTTACTATGATTATACGGTTTGGTGTTAATCTTCGTCACAAATATTGACAAAAAAATCACGGCCGTGAAATACCACAATTTTCTAATCATTGTCATTTTATAAATATTTGCGTTATTGATAATTCTCAATATTGTTACATATTTAAAAACTAAAGAGCTTCATAACGATATAAAACAATAGAAATGGAGTGAATCATAAAAAAACTGGTACGGCCGTGGAATTCGAACACATTAAAAATATAATTTCACGCCGAGAAAATTGTGTATACCGGTATATTCAATTAGCCGTTATTTTATTTCAATATGTTTGTATATTTTAAAACAAGAGAGCTTCTTTTTTATTTTGATATAATTTATATGAAAATATGTTAATAAATAAAAAAATAAACTACTACGGCCGTGGAATACGAACACAAAAATGTGTAGATTTTTTTCTCGAAAAATAGTCTGTGTTTGAACCATTATAATTCATATTTGCATGGGCATAATTTCAATTTTTTATATTTAGAAACTTCAGAGCGTAATCTTTAATTTCATATCAACATTTTAAAATTCGTCAATAAATTACAAAATTAACCCCCCCCCCCCTCCACGCCGTAGAATCAATCCTTTGTTCTTGGTTAAAATAGCATAGGGCCGAGAAATACACTATTCCGCTAACGTCACCTGTCAATCAAAATGTGGTGGTCATTTATAATGGGTCATTCGTATCAATTGACCAGACGCCGACTCCACCCACTTAATCTCGTTGATCCAACCAGAGCGTGTTATCGCTAGACCGCTACACGATGTAAACCTTGGTCGAGATATAGGTTATAGAGGAAACATTGGTTTTGAAATCACTGCTACGCCTATAACTCTTTAGTTTGTGTATATATCTAATCGACAGTGGTTTCACGCGAAAGGTCTATTTTTGCAGTATAAGAAGGCACCAAACAATTTGAAGATACAAGAGATATTAATATTTTATCACGTTTTAAATAAACCATTTTATTAGTCATTTTTGATCTACAAAACATGGTAACACATATAACTTTTTTGTCAGTGACTATGTTTGGATGACATCTGAATGAATTAACAGGTCTGTTTCTAAAGAATGAAACACACCAACTATGTTTGACAATCATTACATATTAACATTTATAGCGGTTTTAAAACCCGAGAAAATTCACAACAAGGTATATATATAGACAATTTTGCATCCGGGAAGTATATTTCGACTTTTATCATCTGAAAGTCATTTTAATGCATCGTCCACAAAAAGCCGAAGCATTTAATGTTTATTCTTCAAACGAACTTTTATTTTAGACTTTGGCAAAGTTAAAAAACAACAATTAAAATGTATTTATTGTGAAACAATCGACCTAAAATAAATTGGCATGAAATGAATAACTTTCACTTCGGCTAAATAAAACATATGTGTGGTTCAGGAAACATTGGTGAACAATAGGATAGGTAGGTAGACATTTGTTTTTAGATGTAGGTGTTTGACATACATCAGTGGTCACGATTCACCGGGAAAATAGTTCTATAGCCATAGCACTTTGCATATGCATTCACTGTATAAATTGGTATCGTTGACGGTACTTAAAGTATGTACCTACAGTATCTCCGACTGACAATGAACATGTCTACATGTATTTGATAGAGAAAATAAATAAATATGTTTTTACAGAAAATAAAAACGTCAGTCTATTATAACATGATAGATGTACATTTCATACAGAATCGCCTACCATAATAAATTTAGCAATAAATACCAGAGACTGTAGTCGTAAATACACAGTTTCTGCCGGAAATAATTCTACAGCACACGATTATAATTATGGTCATAAAATAGATTTAAAAAAATAGCAGACTTAGTTGAGAAATTACTCGTAGACAAATTTTTGCATTTTTCTCCAACAAATTTTATTGGAAAGTTTGTTGTGAAAGGACTGGAATGTAAGCCAAAACACTCCTTAAGATTTTCTTAAGCGAGTTTGTTAGTTTGTTATGCTACGGTCACAAAGCTCGTACGATATCCGTACGAATTTACCAACTCGAACGAGTCCTGAATGTTTGAAATCCTAACGGTACTTTTTCATTCGTAGGGTCTGGTCACAGCTCGTACGAACCTCGTACGATTTATAGAGATGCAATCGTACGATATCCGAACGGACATCGTAATATCCATACGGACACCGTACGGGGCTCGCAAAGAGCCCGGCCGTACATCGCACGGTGCTCGTAGATCAATCAGAGCTCGTAGATAACTCGTACGGTGTCCGTACGGTGATCGCACGATGGCCGTACGGTGTTCGTGCGACAATAATGGATATATTCAGCGAATTTTAAATTATCTATTTTAAGACCCTGGTCACATTGATCGTACGAGCTCCGTGCGAGTCAAATTTTAGCAAGTTCGTACGGAGTCCGTACGGACATCGTAAACTCGTAAGGGCATCGTACGGATTTTTGTAACTCGTAGAGGACTCGGGAGCTCGGTGAAAATGTTTCACCGATCTCCGAGTTGTCTATGAGCTCGTAGAGATATTTGAAGTAGAAAGCTCGCAATGAAGCTGTCCTCACCCAGTTTATGTATTATTATATTATGTAAGATGATTTTGGATTAGTTGATATTTCATGTCATGTTTATATATGTAAGAAAAAATGCATAACTGTCCCTCGACAGACTCTGAAATTCAGCCTATTTCGCCATAACGTTTTGAATAGTACAAAGGGTATATACACGTATGTGTCTCATGTGTACCACACCAAATATATATTTTTACCAAAAGAATTAAGTGAATGCAGTAGAAATAGGATATACATATATGTAGATGCATAGACAATGGTTTGATGTGTACTAATAAGTTCTGTGCACGAGAATCACGGAAATAACAACTATCATACACTGAGCGTGTGCGGATCCAGATGGGGTGGGCCTGGACCCTGGAATTGTGGTCATGTAATACAATGAGAGGAGTACGTCTTGGGTGGGAGTCTACTGGGTACCAACTTGGATAAAATATTGCTGGTCGGACCCCTCTCTAGCAAAATAACACGAATCCATTCTCATACATGTATTGCCGGGTACCTGGCAGAGTTGGGCCTACCGGCGTCTTACCAAACGACTACATCAGTTATAACCTAACTTTCTCCGGGGTTTGAACTTTCGATCTCCCGCTTCCTATACGGACGCCAAAATCACCCAGCCACGGTCGCGGTAATATGTCATGGATCAAAGTCTGGTGCGTCCCTACTTGGAGAAAGGTTGTTGGTCGGATATATCGATGATGCTAATACGAGAACACGATGATGATAATACGAGAATACGATAGTTTGATGATGATGATAGTAGAATACGATAATGATAATACAATAATAGGATGATGATAATACGAGAATACGATAGTATGATGACGATAATACGAGAATACGATAATGATAATACAATGATAAGATAATGATAATACGAAAATACGATAATGATAATACAATGATAAGATAATTATAATACGATAATACGATGATGATAATACAATAATAAGATAATTATAATACGAGAATACGATGATGATAGTACAATGATAAGATAATTATAATACGATAATACGATGATGATAATACAATAATAAGATAATTATAATACGAGAATACGATAATGATAATACAATGATAAGATAATGATAATACGAGAATACGATAATGATAATACAATGATAAGATAATTATAATGCGATAATACGATGATGATAATACAATAATAAGATAATTATAATACGAGAATACGATAATGATAATACAATGATAAGATAACGATAATACAAGAATACGATAATGATAATACAATGATATGATAATGATAATACAATGATAAGATAATGATAATACGAGAATACGATACTGATAATACAATGATAAAATAATGATAATACGAGAATACGATAATGATGATACAATGATAAGATAATTTATAATACGAGAATACGATGATGATTATACAATAATAAGATAATGATAATACCTGAACACGATGATGATAATGCGATAGAACGATGCTGATAATTACGAGAATACGATAATGATAATACGATAGCTCGATAATGATATTACGAGAATGCGATTATGATGACGATAATGATAATATGAGAATACCATAATAATGATATAAAAATACGACATTGTTTTCATGAATTAATCAGTGTTGTGTTTTTGCTGTTGGCAGAGTCTATCTACCGGAACTTGGATACATGATACAGTTGCAGTATCAACATAATAGCAGTGAATGTTATAGTGTGTACAACAATGTCATAGTGTGTACAACAATGTCATTACATGTACATTCGAAATAAAGATATTAAAAGTCTGTGTACAAATGTTGTTATACTCGCACAGTCTGTCTGTCTTCCAAAATTTTAATTTTTCAATATTTCAATATACACCATACTCATAACTATTCATTGTCATAAGTAAAGCAGTTGAGATAATGTTCATTATCTACATCTTAATGGCGTCCCATGCGATGCAAAACCTTGCAAATTTCCATATCCGTAAGGATATCGTACGATACTCGCACGAGTATTTCGTAGCTCGTGTGGTGTCCGCACGAGCCTCGTGCGAGAGTATACAGACTTGAAAAATATCAACGGGCTCGTAGACAGCTCGGGAGCTCGGTGAAACATTTTCACCGAGTCCTCTACGAGTCACGAAAATCCGTACGATGCTCGTACGATTTTCGATATCCGTACGGGCTCCGTACGGACGCCGTGCGAGTTCGCCAAATTCAACTCGTACGGAGCTCGTTAGGAGCTCGTAGTGCAAATGTGACCGTAGCATTACCTAGTAAAACCCTTTAAAGATGTTAAAAATTATATTCACGTAGTTTTTCATTTACATAGCACAGGTCACTCGGTCCAAATGAAATTGTTGCACAGTTTTTGGAAAATATTTATGTACACTAGTCAGATGCACCATTATGCAATTATGCATCCTGGTAAGCATACTTAATAATACAAAATTTGAGAAAACCGCTGTTAAATACAACCTGCAAACAAAAACCACTATATAACAATATATTCAAAAAAATAATGTCATCTTCTCATCAGACCATTTTCAATGATATTAACCTGTACCTCTTGAGAGGGACATACCTTTCATTAAATATCACTATTTGCAGTTTCCAAATGGATGGTCTTTATAGGCAAATACTAGTATTGGACTATATAATTATATTTAATCAAGATCTCGAAGGTTTTTGTTACAATTTAGTATGAAGATATTGGCATACATTTTGTACCATGCATGTTTATGTAAAAGAATAATAAACAAGACAAGACATTTGATTAGGCTGGGATTAAAACAGTAGATGGAAACTTGTTTTTTCATAATGCCGTGTGTGACTGTTGCATATATGGTGGATACATATCCAGATTTTTTATTTATTTTTATGGCGATTCCCGATCCTGATCACAACCACGGACATGGCACACCCCAAGCAGTCAATATAACAGTTAGGCCAATCCAAGTGACTCGGAAGTCTGAAGATACTCAGATTCACATTCTACACCGTCAACCTAAATCTTGATTTGGCAATATTTTTAGTTTCGTCAGAGAACTGTCTCTGTTTTCGGCTATTTCTGACTGGGTAATTGTTGAACTACATAATGGAAGATCATTTAGTTATTTTGCCAATATATGTGGCAAAGTAAATCCCTTGTATGCCTTGCCATTATTGGCAGGCTGATTGTGTGAATTTGTACTCGAAGTTATCGCTTGATTGCGGGTTTACATATACTGTATAAAGTAGATCTATAAGTTTCTTGAAGTTAAAAACTCGAAAATTCATATACATGTAATGTGAACGTAAGTCAGTAGGTGTTGAATTAATATGAACTAAGGCACAGCCTATTTTAGCGAATTATATCTTAACTATTAAAGAACAGCTTAGCTATATCATTTACACTAGGCAAGTTGATTCCACATGTACTGTACGATAGCAATTTGTTGAGGTTCAAAAACGCCAGAAAAAGTAACATGATCATCCAGGACAGAATGATTGCTATCATACATGTATGATTCATAAATGTACAGTCAGTAGAAAATTTGTGACATTTTTGGGTACGAAGTAACGAAGGACGATACAGTACGAGTATGAACCTGCTTTCATTTTTAAGTTCATTGTTCTGTATAACTACGTTGATTATGTCTATAAAAATACGACTTTCCTTGTTTAAAACAAGTACTTTCATGGTGTAATCAGTTGATCAGTAACTGGCAAGCTGTCACGTCCAGTGCTTTCTCTTCCAAGCGTTCCTATTCCAAGATGGCGGTCGATCAAAGTGCTATACTAAGCAACTGAGCATTTATCTCCCTTATCGTCGGTGCCAAACCTAAACCCCGTAACTACAAAATCACAACTTTTCAGGAGAAGGTAAAAACTGCTTTACGATAAACATAAACGATGAAAAATGCTGTTGATTTGCCCATAACGATAAAAAAGGGTAAGAAAACAACCATCAAAAGTTGGACAGTGAATGCAATAAACCGAGCACAGGACAACGAAATCTCGTTTTTACGGGATTTCCCCCAATGTGTGCGACAAAAAAAAGGAGGAAAATCCGTAACTTCTGGAGGAAAGCCCGTAAGTGCAGAAAAACATGTACATTTATATAAAAACATCGTAGTTACAGGTTTCCTCACGGGTTCATTTTGCGATTCCGAGAGATCTGATTGGACGACTGCCATGAAACTTCGACAGTTAACGCGGGAAAGTATTACCAGTAGGAAATGCTGAAAAAATACATTTTGAAAAAATGTAGTTACGGGGTTTATGATTGGCACCGACGTTATTTTAAAATGTGTTCTAGATAGGCCTACTCGAGTTTTTGGAATATTTTTAAACATCATTAAAATATAAAAGAAAATTTATGAGCTACAGAATAACGCATTTTAGGGAACTTTTGTTATTCTATTGGCGGCCATTTTTCATTATCTTTCTGTAACTGCGAAACTATAACACAAATTTTCAGATCCATTAGTGAATTCAAACTCTGACCAAACCACGTGACCCGTTGACTTAATGCTTCGCGCCAGAAAATTCGCTTTTACACGCGTTATGCTGTCTAATAACCTGTCACTGCACGCAATGCATGATTTGAATATAGTTAAATGTTAAGATGCGGAACAGAAAGAAATCTGCATCATTTTGGAGAGATTGAAATAAAACACATCATACTAAATAATAAATTATTTTCAATATACTAAAGTGCGTTCAAATGAGAACAGTTATAAATATAAACTCGCCCGAAAGGTAAACTTTGTAAGGGTTCGATATCAAATAGTGTGCAAATCTCATTCCATAATTTATACGAAAGGCGCGTTAGTGTAGTGGATAAACCCTCACGTCCTTCAAGTTTCTATTTTATTCTGAGTTGTAGGTTCGATCCCCACTTCGGTCAACCTTTTTATTGCATGTATCCTTGTTATAAAGTCTTATATTATACTGCTGTTTTAATGAATCGATACTTTAAAGTGATCAAAGTTTCACGTTGTAGTGAATATATTAAAAACGATTGTATGAGTGTTGTACTGTATATAAGAATAAAACAATTGAAATACGACTTGATAAAGAATGAAAATATAACACAAACATTAATCTACATACTGCATACCTTACTCGTGTATGTTTTTGTTTTAGTTACAAATAAAAAATAAGGTACTTGTAAAAAGATAACAAAACACTTTAAAATTTAAGTAACTTGGATGGGTGACGAACCAGTGGTAAGATTGAACAAAATAACTTGAATAATAGGGGCATACTTACCCACTCGACTAACGAGACGACGTGAAAACACGTTTTGAAGTATTATACTATTGGTTGAAGGTATCTAGTTTATTATATAAAACATAAGCCTCCCATATTCTTTTGAATGGGACAGTTCCCTCATTAGCATTACTTATTGAACCGACAGTAGTATTGTTATGACGTTTTTATTACAGACATGTTATATTTATTATGCAGAATCAATCGAGGATGAAGGATGATTTTCCCCGACTATTCCCCAGCACACGCTCCCTAGTATATTAATTAGCCGGTCGTTTCTACTCATCCGAATAACACACATTGATTAGTACATTTCAAAAATTAATGGAAGGAAAAAATATTGCGTAGTCCCAACACTACAGGTAAGTGTTTGACTAGAACAATAGAGTTTCAGTATGGTTTTACTTCGGCTTCCGCTTGTTATCAGTGAAGATTGAAAGAGTACTAAAGAAGTGATTATACACAAGATAGAACAAAGAATAGACATTGAAAATGCATTTAATGTTCATATTTATTTGTAAACAAATGCTAGTGCTATCATTGGCGTTCGATGGTGTGTGCCATTTAAGACCTGTATCAGTGTGAATCAATTGACGTGTTCCTCCACTTTAAGCATGAATATATTACAAGGTTACTGTGCGGAATATATCCGCTACCGTCATTATGTGAGTGTACATGTAGTGAATAAACTTTAAAATGTTGCCTTAACAGAATATATAAGTATACTACCCTATTTATTTCTACAGTGTATTGTCTACGTGTACAATCACACAATGACATATCCTTGCATTGTCGGGAAATCTGGAGTTCCCTGTGCTATCGTGTGACACGGTAAACAAATAAATTGCGTCCGTCACATCTTTTTACCTGTAGAAAGTACACAAATAATGGGTATTCAAAAGCACAAAACTAATATTTACGAAGTCATACCTAAATCATTCCAATCTTAATATAATATTAAACTGAAATACATGTATGTATAATCAATAATAATAATGTTTAGGCTGTTTGTTTCGAGATATTTTGGATGTCCACATGTTATAAAATGAGAGAACAGTTAATTCCTAATTCAAATTATGGCTTTCTTCAAGATGTTGGAAATATTTGTGAATTAAAAAACGTGTTTAGAGTCTTTAGATGTACTGATATATTGTTACTAAGTATACATTTAATGTTACTAATTATATAATAAAAACATACACTGTTGATATTTTATAACCTGCTAAGTGATTAAAGTATGCTATTGATATGAATGTATGAGAACATTCGGGCAACTTTTAGATCTTAGTTTAAGCTGAATGCATTTGTGATAACTATGTACAATGCAAACTCTCCAGAGGCTCTGAGCAGCCCTCCACTGAGCAACAACCTCTCTTCAGCAACATAAACATGTTGTTCGAGAAGAAACAACCTCTACATACAACAACATAATGTTATGTTTCCCAATGTGTGTCGCTATAGAGAGCTTTTATTGTTTTCAAAGTGCACATTTTCTCTTAGAATATGATTTATCTAAGAATTGCACTATAGGGTATGCATTTTGAAAAAGTACATAATTTTTATATGTTTACGAGCGTCGTACGACGGTCGTGCGATTGTCGTACGAAGGTCGTGCGATTGTCTCACGGCAGTCGTAGGATAGGAGATGTTCACAAGACTGTCGTGCGACAATCGCACAATCATCGCACGTCCATCGTACGTCCATCGCACGATAGTGGTATGATTCTAAGTGCCTAGAGTGACCTTATAATCTCAAACAAATCGTGCGTCCATCGTGCGTCCATCGTGCGTCCATCGCACGTCCGTCGTGCGACGACATAGGGCATCGTCCGACGGGCCTACGACAGTCACCCT
This sequence comes from Spisula solida, assembly GCA_947247005.1. NCBI lineage: Eukaryota > Metazoa > Mollusca > Bivalvia > Venerida > Mactridae > Spisula > Spisula solida. Next base: position 41,865,949 of record OX365956.1, read on the forward strand.
CCTTAGAATTTTTTAACATGTCCAAAACTCTACAACGAGGGTCTACGATTATGTTTTCCGTCGCACGACGGTCGCACGATGCAGAAATTTCTCAAGTCCGTCGTGCGACGGACGCACGATAGTCCTCAAATTTACACCGTAGACCCGTCGCAGGTCCGTCGCACGACAATCGTGAAAGGGGTTTTACAAAATGCGATACGGGCATCGGATATTTATGTATAAGCATCCAAATAACTATGTACATTTCATGGAATGAGTCGGGTTTAATTACAGAAACCATATTTGGAACAGGTGGTCACCGTGGATGGGGAGCATTTTTAAAAGCTCACTGTGGAATCCTGCACATGAATAAAAAAGTGTGAAAACTAAAATACGAACTTATAACACACAGTAACATTGACATGTTTATCTTATTACTTGAGTAGATAAGTGACTTAATATTATTCATGTTTTAAATCAACGATACAAAAATGTTATATTGAGGACTTTGGTTAAACTGTTTGGAATAGAGAAGTTAAATTCATATACTAGATCTATATGAGTAGTTTATTATTTTTTATTTATCTTCAAACTATTAGATATATTTATTTTTATTTGTATCTAGTTCTAGTGTGTACAAAATGTTATATCTATTAATTTATGTCAAATAACTCTTAAATAATAAAATCGCCAAATTTATTGACATATAGGGAAAATAGCTGTTATACACTCAAACTAGATAGAAACAAGAAATAAATTAATATATCTTAATATTCCAATTTAAAACAAACATAAATGATAATATGACACATATTGTCTAGTGTACATACAGTACTTAGCACCCTAATGGTTTTCAGTAGCCGGGACCAGTTTCTGTGTTTTATGACCCTAGATAAACACTGATAATGATCTCCTGCTGATAGCCAGAAATATAGAAGGACCATTATAAGTCATCGTGCCTCAGATCTGCCAATCTACTAGGAACGCCGATTAACCAGCTTTATCAGCCAATCAAATCTTGATAGTGTTGGTGGAACTGACCAACCAGGCAATGTTCATCCTCATTCATCAGTGGTTAGTCAAGTTCCCAGACTCGAAGAATACTCTGGTGAACGAGAATGGACTATGTTATGTAACCCACAAAATAAAACCGACTGCAGCTGTTGACCCCTATATGACCCATTCATGAAAATGTTCAGTGACGAGCACGTGGTAGTTGGTTATAGTATTATTATCGTCGCAGGATTCTTTTTTGTAGTGATTTATGAATGATCTCGAGCGTTTTACACACTAATATTTACTCGTAAACGTCTGATCACGTGGTAATGTTTTGGTTGGTGACGCCTTTGTGATATCTATGGATCAATTTTAATACGGAAATCATGCATTAGTTGACATTAGGCCTTTTCGACTGGGCTGTGTCGTGGAGCAGGTTACAGTCTGTTCCCGTTCTAATTTTACAGTTGCATTACTATAGTAGTGTTGTGATTGTGGGGATGGGAACCAGGCTAAAGCTTGTGTAATGCCGTAAACGAAGGGCGTTGATACAGTGTGTGAAATTGAACTCATTTTTCCAATGCGTTGATGAGCTCTGATTACTCAACTCTCTGAGAACTTTAATCTCTAGTTCTTGTTGTTGGTGCTTGTTGTAATGTGAACATCCGGTTTGTTGTTTAAACAACAGTGTTATGTCTGTTGTTTTGGGAATTAGCTCGTATGTAACAACCCGTTGGTCCGTGCGTTGTGTGTGAGCTGTCAGTTTAGCTCTGCCAACGTAGTGTGTCCAGTGCGTTTTTCCAGTACTATTTCAAATATGATAACAAAGTCTCAACTAAATAAGTTATGAGAAATCCACCGTCAGTTTTTCTATTTTTATTTTCGTCGTTTCTCCAAATATTTTAACAATAACAAATATGTTTTATTTTCTTAACACACAGAGTTAGTAACTTAACTAAGCGTAGTGGAACTCCACTTTTCCTAACTTTTTAAAACCTACATCATGACTGTTTTCGTCCTAATTCATCCCCTTTTTATTAAAAAATCTTACTTAATATACATTATTTTCAAATAATAGAAAATAAATCTTAAAAGCTTTTGACCAATCAAATTACACATTACAAAATACTTAAAACGTTCTTAGCCAATCAAATTGCATGTTATATACTTTGTTAGCCAATTAAAACGTGGCTACAACATTATTGCATAATTACTAAAAAAACAATGGGTTTACCAATATTGAACCTATTATATCATTACCTTGACTTTAATGTATGATAAAATTCTATTAAGATGCTATCGCGTGCATCCTGTCTCCAGTGGACATTTCAGTGACAATTATTTAGACTATCATAGTCGTTTTACAACCTAACAGCCCCTGGGTATTAAAATACTTTGAATGTTCTTTTTAGAAAAGCGTTGCTAAAATAGTTAGATTATGTTGACAATTTAAAACAAATGATGTGGTCAAATATTACCGCATAAAACTTGCTTCACGAAACAGCCCAGTCGAAAAGGCCTTTTGTTACTATTATCTTCTGTTATTACTGTACATAATTTGTAAATGTGTTAATGAGGCTCACAGGGAAGAATGGATTGCCTCTTTAAATAAAGTCTTTATTATTATTATTTTTATAGTTGAAATGATGCTAGATAAACAAGAATGTATTCTTAATCGCAGAGAATGACAAGTTATTGTAACACGTCCAAGTTTTTTGATTTTCTGACGCAAAGTATCTTTCAAAGGACATTTGCAATGTATAATTTAAATATTTTTACCCCAAAAACCTCAGCATCATAGTGTAAAATAGGGCCTACTAGGTAATTATATACAAGTCAAATAGTTTCCTGTGGGTTATAATTTAGTTGTATCGTTTAGAATGTGGTTTTTGCAGTTTGGATGTAATTCGAATTTATTCCGGTGTAAGTTTAAATTAATGTTTCTGTCATAATTGTTCCAATACATGTAATATCGGACAATACCGATTAATCTAACAACAAATGCCATGATGAGATATAAATCGTATTCAGTTTAAATTTCGGAATAATGGTTTCTTTGGTAAATAAACTATTGTAATGCGATAAAGACCGGTGCTATCCGCATGGAATAATGGAATTAGTCTGGTTCACGACATTCTTACAAAGTGCTTCTTTTTTGGATATTGTTTTTAAAATCGTAAACCATCGAGAACATGTCACGTGCCCCTCCATGGTCATTTTACTTTTGACAATCCAATATAACCTGTTTTTGTTAAATCTCATTTTAAGATCTTTGATAACATGTAAGGCTTTTTAAGGACTGATAATTACCAGTATCTCTGCCTGGAAACATATGTTGCTTATGTTTTAACAGTGTTTTATGTTTCACAAGTTTGGAGAATATTTTCTGTCATATAATTTAAACAATTGTTCAGTATACGTATATCATAATGCCAAAATCTCAGTATGGCTTTCATTGTAATAAAACTAATAATGCATTAGCCACTGAGATTGTATATACCAGATCCTGCAGTCTTATGTGATTTAGCAATAAAGGACAGCTGATAAGCTCAACCCATGTTCCCTAGCATAATGTTGAATATCTATATAGATACTCATTGAAACTTGATAGATTTGAATCATTTATAATATACAGTGATATTTTCCTACTTATGCTACGGTCACATTTGCCGTACGAGCTCCTTACGAGCTCAGTACGAGTTGATTTTGGCGAACTCGTACGGCGTCCGTACGGAGCTCGTATGGATATCGAAACTCATACGAGCACCGCACGGATTTTTGTGACTCATAGAGGACTCGGTGAAACCGATCTCCCGAGTTGTCTACGAGCTCGTAGATATTTTTCAAGTCTGTATTATCTCTCACGAGGCCCGTGAGGACACCGCACGAGCTACAAACTACTCGTGCGAGTACCGTACGATATCCGTACGGATATGGAAATCTGCAAGGTTTTGCATCGCATAGGACGCCATTAGGATGTAGATAGTGAACATTATCTTAACTGCTAAACTTATTACAACGAATTGTTATGAGTATGGTGTATATTGCATTATTGAAAACAATTTTTTTTGAAGATTGACAGACTGAGCGAGCATAACAACATTTGTACACAGAATTGTTATATCTTTATTTCGAATGTACATGTAATAACACATGACATTGTTGTATACACTATAACATTTACTGCTATTAAGTATCCAAGTTCCGGTAGACTGAAGACTCTGCCAACAGCAAAAATCAAAGCGCTGAAGGCATTGAATTTGTTTGGGTTTGAATAATGAAAATGTAAAAAATCTTCAGTCCTCAATAACATGGCAATTCTCTTTTGTAACGTGCCGGACTGATAGACACTGGAAAAATCCCGTCAGTGAATAATGATAATAATGTCTAAAAACGAATCAGTTTTAAGTTTTGAATGGGGCAATCTAAATTAAAGTTTTAAAATTGCCTATGTTTAGTGTTTTTTGAGCATTTGGGACTAAATATCTTAATTCAGTCGTAATCCCAGCGCTTTCAGACAAAGTCGGAGGGAGTGTAGTGATTCTGGGATTCCGGTCTGTGTACAGTACAGCTGGGTACAGGTTTTATCAAGTCTGAAATGCCATGTTATTCGGTGAGTTGAGTGGTGGCTCTCTTCTAGTTTGGCTGTTGGACAGTGCGGTTGTGTGTGAAAGCGCAGAATAGGCAATAGACAGTAATTAGAGACTGATAGACTAGTGTAGAGTATGTTTTCTTCACACGTGACACAATCGGTTCAATGCAATATTCATGAATCTCTGACCATTAGAGGGTGTTATTGCAAACTTTAACAAGATCCATGTTCACATGGCCAACCCAGCATAAATCTATTACATAAGGTGACCAAAGTAGTACAAATCTGATTCTAAAAGTGCACGAAATTACACGAGTTCATAGTGAGATATATTCAAATTTAAGGGTAAGACAAATGAAAATTGAATGAAAAAATAAATTATTTTTCAATATTTTTGTAATCCATGGTATTTTCGGATTATGATGCATTACAAATTTATTTCAGTTCAAAAGCTTAAACTGCAGGAAATTGCATGATTATTATAGTTGACTACTGACACTTGCATGATTTAAAAATGGAAGAAATATTGGCAGGGGTTTCTGTATCGGGACTTAGTCGCTGCGGCAAGACATACTAGTACCATGTGCACTAGACTGACATAGCAATTTCGTTCAGGATTCTATTTACGATGCAACTTTTATCCGGTGACGGCTAAATTAACAATTCTTAAATCCAAAATCGGGAAATCGTACTTATGCATCAGTTGATTTGAATGACAACCACCAACCCCTGTGAAGGGCGGGGGATGGCGGGGGAAATTGTCGCATGTGTTAACATTTCCGACGCACCCGCACTGCCGTGCAAGTGCGGGACTTTTGTTTCGCGCAAAAATAGCGGGGAAATATAGCCGTGACTCTACCCGTGAGGCGGGGCAATTGCGGGGATTTTGCTATCTGTCAGACCCTGGGGGCACGGATTTTACCAGAGGTTTGAAAAGACAAACGTAAAAATATCCGTCCTTCCCCGGCGTTCGGGCTGTGGTTTCAATTGACTGTTGCATTACACCATACAGCTTGCTGCCAGTTAGCAACCACCAATTAGATCTTTGAAAAAACTGCATTAAAATACAGGATGTATATATATGAAGATACCAATACTATGGAGGTAGATCTACAACCTCTCAAATTTCATTGCATTAAAACCCTCTACAACCGGGTTACCCTACATACAATGTTGTTTTAGTTCATATCATATCAAGTTGCTTTCAAAAACTAGAAGAGAAGTGTGTGATAAATTTCGTAGAGAAATATATCTATTGAAGTCTACATGGAGTCATTACATGACGGGCACCTATGGTAAATTGGGCTCTTGATTAGTCCTGACGAACTTTATGTTCAGTCTATTTAGATATTAGTGTCATGGTTTAAATCTAGCACAGTCAAATGAAAGCATAGTGCTAGTACATCTAAGCTACTTGTCTTCAGACTTTTAAGGAATTCTTTGCAAATAACAGATTGACTATAACCAAACATTTAACACTGAACCTCACATAAATGTACACTTGTCGTATTAAACGGTGTCTTGATTCCACATGTATTACAAGGTCACGATGGACGACAAATATAGAATAGAATAGAATATAATTTATTTGCATATTCAGTCCTGAAAAGGACTTTTTACAAAGCAACATTAATACAATTACATAAATAGCATGGTTATATATGACGGGAAAGTATGCGATATGATATTATACCAAATTAGAAAAAATCTTTTATATATGTAACCGAGGTATATATGTATGAGACGAATTTAGGCCCGGATTCGGGAGAGACGGTATTTTTTTTTTTAGAAAATTTATAGTTTATGTACTGATATTATATGTTAAGCACAACCGCTGTTATTATCCGAGAGATTGTACATTACATACAATATAATTGTACAAAGAAACATAGTTTATGAAATACAAATGTGTTTCCATTATAAAGTTTACCTTGTCGAAACGAAATACAAGGCATACTTAATGGTGTAAGGTTACATTTATAAATGATTTAAATAACATATTTGAAATAAAAATGCAATACATGATTGTATTAATGCACATGACAAAATAACAATAAAATAAATGCTAATCGACAAATGACAATAAACAAACATAAAAATTTAAGATACGGTATATGTACTTGTTAAACGTGTGAATGATCTATCAATACAATTACGATAACATGGCATGAAGTTGTCTTCTTTCGATGAAAGCATGGTGAATACAAGTGGCAAGGTTTCTAATATCAGATACATTTTCACTATATCGTGCATATATATTACAAATACAAATCTTCTCCAAACTGCCAACTACCCAATGATACGATGCCAACCATCGGTATAGTGAGTAATGGGTGTGGTTTAATCAAAGCGCTTATTCCGAATGATAAATCGAATTGACCAAAATTATTGCAGCCTTGTCAAAATGCCGTTAGAATACTTCGAATACTTGGAATGCAATTCAAATAAAAGTAGAATATACTTTCGAAGTGGTCGCAAGAATTGGCCGGAATATATTGAATGTACTACGAATACAAACGCAATAAGACGGACTCTTTTAAAAATGAACTTCTATTACACAGGAATACACCTCTTATTAGACATTTTAGTCGACATTTACTAGGATATCGACGTCGGGCGATCTGGAGCATATTAGTGAATACACGTTTTAGGTTTAGAGCATTTGGAACACATTCTCAATGACCACTATACGTATACATGAAATGCACCCGGAATGAAGACCGAATGCATTTCGAACATACAAGAATGTAACTTGAATTTACATTAGTACGGCATTTTGGTCCATTCCGATCCTCGTGTGATTGTGGTACATGTTTGCATAAATGGTACATGTTTGAATGTCTCGATTTGTAGATTTGTATAGACTTGTATAGATTTTTCAGTAGTAATCTGTAATGTACGGAAACTGAGACGTGTCTGCACTGCTCTATATAACAGGAGCCCGTTACCTAACCAAACCGCTACCGAGCGCCCTGCTATGAAACGGCTTGCTTAAAAAAAGCTACGCAGCGAACAAAGCGGAAAAAAATCATTTAGCTACCGGCTAGCGCTCTCGGATAGACGTAGGAAAGCGCTCTGTAGTGCATTTTGGAAGCGGCTTGGTTAGGCAACGGGCTCATCGTGAATCGGCCACCGTATATATATATATATTTTTTTAACGACGTTCATTATTATTATTATATTATCATTATACGACAACGACGAAATATAATTTCAAAATATGTCAAAAACAACGCGCTCGTGAAAATGAAAAAAAAATGAATTTAACATGTTACAAATGTCATGATGAGATATACATGTATATTAGATTCAATTTAAACAAAGAAATATGCTCTATTTATTTGGATGTGCCGAACAATTGGACAAAGTCAAATTAATGTGAGCAATCTTTATCTGCTATATATCTGTTATATACCAATATGTTATCTACGGGATGTTAATAAACTTAATGTTATGCTATGTTATGTAATATTTAGCATTGACAGGACCGTAACAACTGAAGGGCTTTGCTTATGCAACAAACACCCGTGGCTCTCGAGGTACAGAAACATGGTCTCGAACGACAGATTGCGTAAGCTTTCGGATGTTTCTGTCTTCTACGGTAAATAAACTATTGCACTGGGACAAAGACCGATGTTATTCGCATGAACTAAGCAATTTAAGTTGATGAAAGTACTTTTCCTACGCCGCCGCTAGGTGGTGCCACATTTGCAATAGTAAATCGGTCAGTCAGTTATATTGCGTAACCACCGACCGGTCATGCAAAATAGTTCTCATCAATTGCAGCATATAAACTACAGAGCTACTTCCTATTTCTCAATCTACAGGACAGTTAGATATCCCAATAAATAATGTAAACCTATTTCTAGTGTTTTGTAGTATTTACAAAGCAATTTCCACTTCTGTTAACTGCCTTGCTGAATTAACATCAACATGTCTCTGTTGCATACGGGTTCTTCTTGGTCAATTAATAGACCGATTTCATAATTACTACTTAAAACATGCATGCCATGATCACACGTTCTACTGTGGACAAAACATTGACTGATAAGCCATTGTATGGTAACCTGTATACTTATCATTAGTGTTTAAAATCGCATATGTAGGTATAGTGTTTGTATTTACAAAACTATTACCTGTGCTTTGAACTGCCTTTTCGTCTGCAAAAACTGTTACGTAATCAAATAGCGTAGTACTGAACCAGTATATCTAATCATATTGAGAACATGGCTCTATTGCATAATCAATCTAACTATTCGGCGATAAGCGGTACGCGAAAAATCCATAACACCGACTACCACTCGTGATAATGAAAATGTCATTTATTGATAGCCGGAAATATGGATAATGTTCGTAATTAAAATAAAACAATAATTTATATTTAATAATAATTGCTAATCCCTTCGTCCGTAGTCTTGTTGAGGTGTCTAATTTTTCTTCAAACTGCTAAACGGATCGCTAGGGTTATTCGTTTACAAATGATGCAGATGTTTTCGCGTGAAAACAATACTATTGCGAACGTTAAATTATAATATCTTAGTTCGTCTGAAGAACAGTTGTTAATCAAATTAGAACCAAGTAGATTTTGTAAGTCATTTCTTAAATATGCGCTATAGTGCACGATAACTCTCAGTATGTTAATAATTTCTATTTTTCAATTTCTATTTTAATAAGGATTAACAACTGTTATTTCAGTTTTAAACATAATTATACTATGTTAAAATGTGTAATATCGGATTTTTATATACGGTACATGTACCTTGTGATAATTAGATGTTTTATTATAATGTAGATACTGTCGCTTATAACTCTTAATAAGAGTGGCTATATATGATTTGTGTGTTATGTTGGGTGCAATATATGTTGTAACTATAGATGAGACTCTGATAAATAAATAAATTATGAATTTTATTATTTATCAATTATAGATAACGAAAATAAATAGCCGAAATTCACACAGTATATAGAAAATTCTAGTGAAATTTGAATTGGCTGCTGGTGGCCGGTTCGCACTTGCCAATTCGATCCTCTAGTGAAATTTGAATTTGCTGCTGGCTGCCAGTTCGCAGCAGTTGATGCGAATCTACAGTGAAAATATAATTGAAAGCTGGCTTCCGATTGGCAGTTACCAGTTCGATCCTCTAATAAAATTTGAATTGACTGCTGGTTGCTGGTTGCTGGTTAGCAGTTGCCGATTCGAGGTAGCTGATTGCCTGTTCGCAGTCTACTAGTCTACTGTCGGTTTGCAGTTGCAAATTCGATCCTCAAATTAAATGTAAATTGGCTGCTGGTTGCCGGTTCGCAGTTGCTGATTCGAGTCTACAGTGATAATAGAACTGGAATCTTTGAAAAAAATGCATTAAAATGCAGGATGTACGATATATGATGTAGGTCCCAATAAAATCGAGGAGGATCTACAATCTCTATATGAAATAACAGTCCGACTATAATCATCACAGGAAAGTAAACCTAGATCTCTTATAATTGGCTCCACATAAATTATAACTTCAGTTTCAAACCTACTTACTTAGTCATCTTCGCACTCTTGAGTGCATAAGGCTTCCACAGCTGCTCTCCACCTACATCTGTTTTGGGCTTTCCTCTCTGTTTTCCTCTCTGCTTTCCCAGGTCGTTCCCATTATTTTCATCTCTGACTCTACGGTTCTTCTCCATGTTCCTTTCGGTCTCCCTCATTTTCTCTGCCCGTGTGGTGTCCATCTGCTAGCTGTTTCAGTATGCCTTGTATTGTCCATTCTCATGACATGTCCTACCCATCTCCATCGTCTGCGTCTTATCTCTGTGTTTATATCCCCAATTCCAGTTCTTTCTGTTACTTCCTTTTTAGATATAACTTGGAGCCGATGTATTCTCAAGATCTTTCTGAGACATCTTCCCTCAAATCATCGCAGTTTTTATTCTACATTCTTGTTTGTTTTCCAGGTTTCACTACCATAACGATAAAAAGTGACAATTTATTGTTTACAAAAATACCTATAAAGAAATTATGAAGGAATGAGATCTCATTGAATGATGACGTAGATGAAATGTTGAATTTCCCACGGCCAATACACTCATATATACAGTGGTCAGGAAAGAGCTCCAAATGGAGCTCCCTTTGATCTGAGTGGTCTCAGCATGATAGGTCATTATCAGCAGCAGCATGTTATTGACCAGACGCGAGATTAATTATCAGAACAGAACAGAACAGAACATTATTTTCAGACTTGAGCTGTACAGCTCATTATCATCATACATTATAAATACATGCATAAATAAACTTGACAGGTGAAGAGAATATGAAATTTAGAATAAAGACACGGAAAATATTAATATTAAACTATTACAAGAGTCAGTGAAAACAGGATGTTATGTTAAAAATATCCATAGCATGTATACAAAATACTTCAAAAACATTTTTGTGAAATACATAGATTTCGAGGTTGAACCCGAAATAAACAAACACGCACGCACGCACCAATACACACGCACACAAGCACACAAGCACGCAAGCACGCACACACACACACATGGACGCACAAAAACAACAACAACATAAGGCCGCTAGGCCGCCAACTTCACAATTTTTTTATTTTTTATTTTTTTTCGACTGCCAACTTTGTAAGGCCGCTGGATCGCTAGGCCGCTAGGCCGCTGGGCCGCTAGAACGCTAGGCCGCTAGGCCGCTAGGCCGCCAACTTCACAATTTTTTTATTTATTTATTTTTTTTCGACTGCCAACTTTGTTAGGCCGCTGGATCGCTAGGCCGCTAGGCCGCTGGGCCGCTAGAACGCTAGGCCGCTAGGCCGCCAACTTCACAATTTTTTTTTTTTTTTTTTTTTGGACTGCCAACTTTGTTGGGCCGCTGGATCGCTAGGCCGCTAGGCCGCTGGGCCGCTAGGCCGCTAGGCCGCTAGGCTGCTAGGCCGCTAGGCCGCTAGGCTGCTAGGCCGCTAGGCCGCCAACTTCACAATTTTTTTTTTTTTTTTTTTTTGGACTGCCAACTTTGTTGGGCCGCTGGATCGCTAGGCCGCTAGGCCGCTGGGCCGCTAGGCCGCTAGGCCGCTAGGCTGCTAGGCCGCTAGGCCGCCAACTTCACAATTTTTTTTTTTTTTTTTTTTTTTTGGACTGCCAACTTTGTTGGGCCGCTGGATCGCTAGGCCGCTAGGCCGCTTGGCCGCTAGGCCGCTAGGCTGCTAGGCCGCTAGGCCGCTAACTTCACAATTTTTTTTTTTTTTTTTTTTTTTTTGGACTGCCAACTTTGTTGGGCCGCTGGATCGCTAGGCCGCTAGGCCGCTGGGCCGCTAGGCCGCTAGGCCGCTAGGCTGCTAGGCCGCTAGGCCGCCAACTTCACATTTTTTTTTTTTTTTTTTTTTTTTTTGGATTGCCAACTTTGTTGGGCCGCTGGATCGCTAGGCCGCTAGGCCTCTGGGCCGCTAGGCTGCTAGGCCGCTAGGCTGCTAGGCCGCTAGGCCGCCAACTTCACAATTTTTTTTTTTTTTTTTTTTTTTGGACTGCCAACTTTATTGGGCCGCTGGATCGCTAGGCCGCTGGGCCGCTGGGCCGCTAGGCCGCTAGGCTGCTAGGCCGCTAGGCCGCCAACTTCACAATTTTTTTTTTTTTTTTTTTTTTTTGGGACTGCCAACTTTGTTGGGCCGCTGGATCGCTAGGCCGCTAGGCCGCTGGGCCGCTAGGCCGCTAGGCCGCTAGGCCGCCAACTTCACGCTGCTAGGCCGCTAGGCTGCTAGGCTGCCAACTTCACGCTGCTAGGCCGCTAGGCTGCTAGGCCGCCAACTTCACGCTGCTAGGCCGCTAGGCTGCTAGGCCGCCAACTTCACGCTGCTAGGCCGCTAGGCCGCTAGGCCGCCAACTTCACGCTGTTAGGCCGCTAGGCCGCTAGCCTGCCAACTTCACGAACATGTTTATACCACAATGACGAATTTAATGTACAACCAAACAAACATTAGGCATTACGCAAAATGACAACATAATACTTACTCGGTTATAATATGACGAAATTAATGTTATTTATGTTATTTTACTTTAACCAATTCAAATGCTAAATATTTTGGATGTCAAGTTCATACATGAGTGTAAAACACTGTTTATAATTACATTTTGTAGTTTGTGCTGTTATTTCCGCATTTCCAAACATAGGTGATGCTGTTACGCTGACCAAGATGTGATTCGGCTAGGTTTAGTCTGGACGTAATATTCAATCGGTAATAACTGTGTCGTCCACAAGCAACTGACAATTTATTAACACGAACAGACGTCAAGTATATCATGTCCGCAGCCTAATGGCAACAATAAACATTGTCGGCCATATCATACAGTTATCGACCTAACACCTCTCTGTTCATAGCACCGCGCACTAAACAGAAGTTATCTAGATATGGAAACTAACAAACATGTACTGACCATTTACATTTGAACGCAAACATCTACACTTTTCACTTGAACCGCGAGATAATTGCAATTGACGGACTTGATGATTTTGCAGACGGGCATCGCAAACTATTTAAATAGCGAGATGAAGTACTCAGCCTACAAATAGCTCGATATGAACGACTCCGATGCAAATGTGGTGATTAGGTCATGTGTCTAACTACATGTCGAGTTTTAAAGCTTCTTTCTATTTTCAATGGGTAAAATAGAATCTAGATGTGCAATAACTAGCGTTATTGTAAGTGAGGTTATTGCCTTCTTTTGAAATCAAGACAAACGTACCACTGCATATCAGCTAAAACCAATGTAAAGTGCCGTTTATATAACTCAATCTTTATTCAACTGATTGGGCATGTTATATTACATAGTTTGCGCAAGTTTCATTGATCTGGTTATTTATATAAATAAAAGTTGAAGTATTTGATAACTTATTAAAAGGTCCCGTTTTTCTGTTATCGATTCGATATACAAGCACTTAGCATGACGAATTTGAACCAATGATAAGTTTTTGCTCTGTCGTTATCTACCGTTCGTAAAATAAAATATATAAGTAACGTGCAACACAATCTCCGTCATATTCCGAAATCTTCTAGAAATGACAATGATGTGAATGTCGGTATTTTGGAGTTAAGCTAAAATGTTTCTGTTACGGATAGTTGTTGCGTTGTCTGTGGCTATTATTGCCGGTATGTTTTTATTTTAGTAATGAATTATGTTACTTAAAAACAAAACAGTTTTTACATATCGCCGATACTGTTGTGTTTTTTTACTGCGACGTTGTTGTCAGTTCGTGCTAATGTCCATTGTCTCCCGTTAATGACACCCAGAATAAAAGGGCCACCTTGCCATGTATCGCTCAACTATTTACATGGATCCAGCAGAGCCACATTCAAACCGGACCATGATTTTCATTGTCATCGTAACCATGTTATTGCTTGGAGTTCAGTTATTTAGCTTTTTTTAGAAAGGACTAGTCAAGGAACTTTATACAATGCATGAAAAAAATGTGGACTTTGCAGTGTATGCATTATTTATTAGAGTACATACATGTATTGTCATACAGGTATGAGTTTATACAACAATGACGATTTTAATGTACAACCAAACAAACATTAGGCATTACGCAAAAAGGACAACATAATACTTACTCGAATATAATATTACAAAATTATTGTTATTTATGTTATTTTACTTTAACCAATTCGAATGCTAAATATTTTGGAAGTCAAATTTCATACTTGAGTTTATAATTAGTTTGTGCTGTTATTTGGTCAAACGCATTTCCAAACATAGGTGATGCTGTTGCGCTAACCCAGCTGTGGTTCGGCTAGGTTTAGTCTGGACTTTATATTTAATCGGTTATAACTGGGTCGTCTACAAGCAACTGACAACTTATTAACACGAACAGACGGCAAGTACTGACCATTTACAATCTCTATTTTACACTTGAATCTAATAGATTATTTAACGCTCGAGTCGTTCAATGACAGAACCAACAACATAGTAGTTGATTGTCTGCATTGGTTGTAGATAGAGAATCGAAGCACGAGGTTATCTGTTTTATATAAGTCTATAACATTACCGCGTACCTTTTTCTTCATCTATTTTTAGCTCAAATTTCAGTTTATAGTGGAGTTTGTCAATCTTACATAATTATTCTAACACGATCTGCAGATTAATCGTTTAAATATAGAGCGGACCTAACAATGTATTATTACCCCCATAAAACATACCTATCAAATGTACGCCCAGTATCACGTGACATATTTATGAATGAATGAACGTAAACTTTATAGTAAAATATTCTACGAGTCACGATGACAAGGCGAGTTGCACGAGAATCCAGTGTTACAGCTATGACGCATTTATTTTTAGAAACTCCAATATACTCTTGAAACCAAGTTTTATTAAAGCTTCTGATAATCAATTAATTTATATTTTTCATTTTATGAAATAGATACCATATACTCGTGTTATTAAAATTGTTTCAATGTTTAAAATGTGGTATTTCCTTCAGAAAATTACGAAGGTCGTTTTCATTAACGAGGGAGGTAATTGTACCAGCTAATAAGCCACTAAATTTCAGCGTGGAATTATGTTCAATGTCAAATGGGTGAAAATGGAATGCGCGCAGTTAAATAGTGCGGGATATTATCGTATTTAAAATCGAAATAAAAACTCTGTTCTTGTATATTATCGGTGAATAAAACACGGGCACTCGTTCGGAGGCCGAAAATTAAATCACTCGTGCTACGCACTCGTGATTTAATTTTTCCGCATCCGAACTCATGCCCGTGTTTTATTCACCGACAATAAACGCGAACAGATTTTTATTTCTTAAACAATACGTGATAGATTCTAAGTATTCGTAATTTTGACCGGGGCCAGTTCAATGAAGCTAGAAGTCATTTTCTTCGCATTCACTATTTATCCCCTATCTGATTCGTTCGCGCTATTCGTATCATCTAAAATCAGATATAAAATAATACCATCCAGACCTCAACCTGACACATCAGTTGTCACCAAACCTTCATCTAGCAGCATCCACAATTAATACCACAATTTACAGTAACAAGCAGGATTCAGATCACATTAAAGAAATGAAAGACCAGTCTCTCATTTTTATTTTAAGAAAGGAAAGCGGTGCGCATGTAACTTACGCAATGTGAAAATCACTAAAGGCTAAAACCCTTAAATGTTTAGGTTCAAGACAATAAATGTTTGGCCGCCTCAAAATAAAATCACCTATCCTGAAGTGATAGCTGCCAGTATTCGTAATTTTGACCGGGGCCAGTTCAATGAAGCTAGAAGTCATTTTCTTCGCATTCACTATTTATCCCCTATCTGATTCGTTCGCGCTATTCGTACCCTACCCGGTTCGTTCGTAAGTTAATATGCAGCTGTGGAGTTATGTAGTTTTTGTGTTGCTAGTTTTTTCATTTCCTTGCGCCCTTTCATCCACTAATAATAATCGTGAAATGTGGCTTTGCAACTAGGGCATACTAATTGCTAAAGTGGGTCATTCGACTTGGAGCATTTAGCTTATTGGGGCATGATCTGACCAGAGGGACAGACTGAGAGAAAGTCCCTGAAGGGAGAGAGAGACTTTTAAGAGCGAAATTGTATTTATTTTGCGCTTGTAATACAGTTCATTAAAGACGAATGACCACATTACACCTACACCTGAGATGGTGTTCAACAATGCCAATTTATGTTAAAAACGTCAAAGCATAAGGACAGTTCAAGATTCAGCCTAGACGAGACGTATAATGCTCATTTTATAAGTACTGACCTTGACCTTTGAGTTAGAGTATAAATATTTCGGACTGCACACATTCTCGTGGTGTTTAACAACCATGCCAAGTTATGTTTAAAATAGTCAATGCATATGGGATATAAAGCCCTGACAAGGATCAAGACGGACTAACCAACGAACTCATTAACGTCGACTATGTCGAGCTCACTTCAAGCAGGCCCGACAAAAAAGGAAACACATTAGCACGTACAATGAATATACTGTTCACCTTAAATGACAATGACCTTGAAAAGGTCAGTACATGTACTTTATTTCCATGTGCTATGATTTTAGTGAAGGCATGTGCCCCATTCTCATACGGCAGTTGGCATTCATGGTCACCCTGTACGCAATCATGCGCTGGAGGGACTCATAGCAGAGTGAGGTATTCGTGTGTATGGAGTAAAGAAGATTGGCAGACGTCTGGGTGTAATGAAAAATGTTACAACACTGGTTCTTACAGCAGCGGGAGATGTTACTGTCCATCTTGGAGGAGAGGCCGATGTTGTGAAGGTAACACCTTATCATTAATACAGGTAGACTATTGTATGTAGAGTGTGTCACTGTCGTTACATGTGTAAGTACATGTAATTATAGTTTTAATTGTACAACAATTATGTTGGCAAACGTATACTGTACTAAGCAAAACTGCTAACCGAACACTTAGGTTATTGATTCATATATTTGGTGTGAACAGTAGAAATGTTCTAAAAATTGGTCTAAAGGACCAACAATATGTCGGTACGCATTGGTCCAAATGTCATCAAACTATCTAATTTCCATCATGATAAAAACAAATTTAAAAAGAAAACCCATCAAGATGAAATTCACAAATGTGCATTTTTCGATTTTGAAGCGCAACACTGATGAAATCGAGATAACTTTTATATTAATATTTCCATGTGTTCGACTAATTATTTTGTTTTTTTGGACTAACCTGTCCCCATTCTACGATACATGTACACAAAAATCGTCCAAACGGCGTGTCCTCGAGCATCTGGTGCAAAGGTGTAGTTTGAAGCTATTGCGTTATGGACCTGTGATTTTTAAAATGTATTATCACGGAGTCAACTGTATTCTGTACATACTCGATATTGATAAGACTATGCAAAGTTTTAAGTCTGGAAGTTAACATGTTACGTAAATATTCAAGTTTAAAAAAATGTTTTGTTAGCAAATTTGCTCAGTATAGTTGTTTGTAGCATTATGGGCTGGTGTGTCTTAATTCTGGTTGTACCTGTTTAATAAGACGTCGTCTTGAACTAATATAATCCAACACAAAGCTTGTCAATGATTATTGTATTTACCAGCGAATATTAAAACCTTCCCGATTTACACGAATCAACTTAAAATATTCTCTTTCAATCACCTACTGTGTCATTATTTAGCAATTCATACAATGTTTCTGGTATCAATTTACATCACACGACTATAATTGTAGTCATATAATAGATTAAAAATAACAGTCTTAGCTTAACAAAGATTAAATAAAATTCGCCAAATTGAGGCCGGAAGCTTAGAAACGCTAAACTACGATGTCTTGAAGTTCATTTCACTACGGAAGAACTGTACGTAAAATCATACTCATTTTGTAAGAATTTGAAAATAATGTGAACTTAATATTCCAGATTGTGTATATTCATACCGCATTCAACATTGCAAATCTGGAAACATTGAATGTGGTGGTTCTCCCGACAATGTCCGATGTACGAGTTGTTATGCACCTTTCTACAGCGGAGGGTTTGGACATGGCTGTTTAGGTAAACTTACGTTTTTATTATTACAGTTTACGAAAGAAGTCACTTTTTCAGTCATATTTAAAAACACGTATTGATAGTTCTACCAATATTATGTTATGTTCGTCAAATTTCATTTGGCGTCCAATTATGCCTCATCCTATCGTGTCGACATTGATATATTGATGGCTGCCCAACGATTTTTCAGTTATCATACGTCCTTCGTATCATATGACGACGATATATACTGAGCGTCAACAGTTCCGCAAATCTACATTGTTTTGTCTTATTTATTGGAACCGCAAACTAGTTTATGCTGATACAACTACAGAAGTTAGCATTGATGTATCTATAACCGATATAAATTCATAACAATTATCAAATTTAAGAAATTCATGTATCCATATGAACACAGAATATAACATAAACCAACAGTTCAAAAATACACATTACACTTAGCAAATGTGTGTGCCCGTTTTGGTACAATATACCCTTTATTTTTATTGATATTTTTGAACGAAATGTTACGTTATGCTATTGACCAATCGACCATTAAAACGCACCCTACAATAAAGTCCGTTTTCCACTAAGCAACATGTTTGCCGTTACCTTAGCTTGACTGCGTGATTTTAGAATATTCAAACATTATTAATATCTTACGGTGAAAGGAAAGTAAGGATGGTAAAAATTGTCGGTCTTCGACCATTATTGATAAGTGATCGTAACACGATTTAACTCAAAATGCAGATTTTCGTTTTCACAAAAACACAATTGGAATGCAAGTTTTATATTGATTTAAACGTATGGTTAACTACGGTTAAGCCTCATGTCGTTGAATATAGTGCTACAGTTTTAGCAGAATGCCTGTCTATATGAGCTGGATTGACCCTTTACCTGTCATCACGTGGAAGGTCATATACAAGATCTGTCTGTTTGATATGACACCATAGCCTATTAATAATAAAGACATGACAGTTCAATGTGACAGAAAGCAGCCGTAATGAACACCGACCTTTGGCACATCAAGCGCAATGAAAAAGGACGAAACTAGTTTAAAATAACCACTAACGATACTCTCATAGATAATTTATGTGGAAGAGAACAGTTCTTACCACCCCAGCAAATAAAAAAATAGGATTTTCAATTTTGTTGCACTTGCTTTTGACGCTAAGTATACACAACATCGAGTATCGGTCCATGGACGCACGGAAATAATAAAACTAAACAGTATAATAAGAACTTTACGACCAGTGTCTACCCTTTAATGTCGTACCATGGATGTAGGATGCAGAAAAAGTGTATGATGGGCGTACGATAATTCCCAAATTTAATCGTAAGACCGACGTTCGACACGTGTCATCCAGCTATTGTATGTGCATGTCTAAAATGTAACTAGTTCATTACCCAGTACATGCGTTATATCATTTTTTGCCGTACACAACTGATATCAGAGGTGTAACCGTAGGTTGCTAATCGAGAGGTTGCGATGCGAACGTGTACGACTACGTGTACCCGTACGTGTATACGTACGCGTTGCACTTAAAATTTGTTTGCGAAAGACAACTTGTGCGTGTAACATCACATGACAGGTGTAGCATGATTTCTTCGTGAATCGGTAATAAGTGTTTATATAAACTCAATGAAATCACGGGCGATGAATTCTTGGGTTTCCCGTGCATACACATACCTGTGTGATATAGTACACACTGTATTTCGTCTGTCACACGTCGGTTACTTGTAAAAACTTCACATACTTGGATGATGAAATGCTCAAAAGTAGTATTCACATACACGTACACGTATCGTTACACGTTGACAATCGCAACCTCTCTAATGCCACGAATATTCGTAACCTGTCCAAACAAGGAATCGAATCCGGATTTTCCTGCACTTGATACACCTATTAATGCACATGTTATATCAATAAAAGATCTCTACTTCCAGAATGCAGATCAATTCAAAATTGTAGAACTCGACATTGTTCCAACTCAATTAACCAAATATGTGATAATTGCACTGACGACAATGTCTTCTACAAACGAACACACTCAGATACCAAATGCGAACGTAAGTATTTTTAGGAAAATCACAGCTTCCTTTGGGAATCGACGCCAGGTCCCTTAAATTACCAGTAATGTATATAAATTTGACTGGATGTGGATAATGCTATTTTGTACTACATATATATTTAACTCATAAATTCTCGTTCAAGCGGTGTACGTGTGTAATTTTGCAAAGTTGCTCCGCCGAATACAGTTATGGAGTACTTTATAGATTGTAGAAACATTTGATCAGGTACTTCTTGTAAAAATTATTTGTCCAAAATAGGGTTCTCATATCAATGCTGTAAGCGTACGCCAATATACCAAGTACACTCACTGCTTTTTACCCTCTTAATATATATTTGCTCTTTTTAACACATATGATCACATGTTGCGACAATTATAGTATTTACTTTTATCTCTATATTAAGTGCTGTATTCGATTATGCATTATCACAAAAAGACGACCAATATTAGCATTTGATAACCCTTCCGACCTCATGGGGTACATACTCTAAATATGAAGTGTATTTCTATCTACAAACATATTTTGTATCTACAAACATGTTTCTTCTCGATGTGCTGTGAAGTAAGCTAGTTTTGGCTGGAGACAATGGTAGACTTTTGTTGATAATGTCAGTCTTATTATCAAGAAGCCCCAAGGGCCTTATGTCGCTCACCTGTCATAGTAGTGCATGCATGCCCCTATGTTGACATAAATTACAGCTACTACAGCATACAAACTACTGACCTCATTTTGACTCCAAATGACCAAATATAAAACTTGACCTAGATTTTGTTTAAGATGATCATTGTGACCGATTGTCATGAAGATTAGGTTAAAATTGTTTCCTCTAGTGACTACACAAGGTTTTTCTATGAATTGACCTAGTGACTAGTGTTTGACCACAGATGACCCAATATCAAACTTGTCCTAGATTTTGTTTAGATGATCATTCTGACCAAGTTTCAAAGGATTGTATTACTTTTATGAGCTCTAGTGGCTACACAAGGTTTTTCTATGATTTGCCCTAGTGACCCCGTTTTTATCCTTAGATGATCCAATATCAAACGCGGCCTAGATGTTGTTAAGATAATCAATGTGACCAAGTTGCATGAATATTAGGCTAAAATTGTGACCTCCAGTGAATACACAAGATTTTTGTATGATTTGACCTAGTGACCTAGTTTTTGACCCCCAATGACCCAATATTGAACTTGACCTAGATTTTGTTGACATGACCATTGCGACAAAGTTTCATAAAGATTAAGTCAAAATTGAGACATCTAGTGACTACACAAGGGTTTTCTATGATTTGACCTGGTGACCTAGTTTTTAGGGGTGACTATTGAGTCCATTTTTTACTATTGCAATACTATTGATATTGCTGAAAGTACTATTGCGATACTATTATATTGCTGGAAACTATTGCGATACTATTGCAATAGTTATTGCCAAGATTTGAAACCCAGAGATTAACTTGTAAATGCAAATGTGCACTGTGTAAGATATCACTTTGTTATACAACATATAAATCTACTATTTGTGGAAATGATTTAAAATGATTTGGACAGAAATAGAATAATAAAATTCAACTAAATAGTGCGACATTGGTCTTTAGTGGCAGTTTTGATGCGTGTGATTATTAACAATTAGTGTTTTTAACAAGAACAGAAATTGTTTTAAATCTATAATAAACTTTATTTATAAAAAGGAAACTATCGTAACTATCGATAGTTGAGCTAACTATCGGCGATAGTTATTGGATCGAGACTTTTACTATCGATCCATACTATCGGGACACTCGGGATCGCAATGCATCGATATTTCGATGCATCGGCCCACCCCTACTAGTTTTTGACTCCAAATGACCTAATATCAAACATGACCTGGATTTTGTTGATATAACCATTGTGACCAAGTTTCATAAGGATTAGGCAAAAATTGAGACCTCTAGAACCTACACAAGGTTTCTCTATGATTTGACCTAGTGACCTATGTTTTGACCCCAAATGACCCAATATCAAACTTGACCTAGGTTTTGTTGAAAAAAGACATAAATATTTGGTCAAAATTGTGACCTCTATTATCTACACAAGCACATTGTGGACAGACGACGGACGGACAAAGAGTGATCACAAAGGCCCCCCTGTCACTTTGCTAATGAAAACTATTTTAAACGACACAAAAGATGCCGATGAAAGCAACTTCAGACTTTCTAAACCGAAAAAGGAAACAATCGGACAGGAATGGCAACACTCGACTTAACAAAAGTATAATATTAAGTCAGACAGGAAAGGCAGGACTCGACTCCAAAACCAGCTGCGCACAGAAGACATTACAAACCTACACGGCACAATGCCGAACCATTCGAGCACAGAAAACATAAAACACATAAAAAGAAACAATGCCAAACTAAACAAATAAAGATCCGTCCACGTCCAAGCTGTCGAAAAGCCTAGCACAGAAAACATAACAACATTACATATCACAAATATACACCCCAATGCCCAACACATAACTGAACGAAAAAGTGAAATGACCAAGTTCCAGCTGTCAAAAATCTGAATGACCTAGTTTCAGCAATCAAAAAGCTGAATGTCCTTGCTTAATGGCCAACAGTAAAAAGGCTGAAATACCTGGTTTCAGCTGTCTGAAGTCCTAAAAAGTGAAAGCCCTGATATTAGTCTGTTCTGAAGGCTTTGATGGGCCTGATACAATTGCATGTGAAAGTATAACACACACAGGTACGGACAACTGTATAGCTCGTTCATGAGAGAAGATTTGGCAAATATTCAACTTGCGTTAATTATTACTGTACCGACATAGGTATGTGTTCGTTTGATGAGAACAAGTGTTGGCCAGGCTCATGTTCAGACGAACTAACCTCCAGTTGCCAGTGTGCGACTGGGTTTCGAAGATCTGGCGCACAATGTCTTCGTAAGTACACTTACTGTTATATTTAAATATTTTCGAAGTTATTGGGTATATGTCTTCGATTAATCATCACCCAATACATCAATATGCAGGGTACTGGTGGTCAGCACGTCAAAAGCAGTTGCTCGCAAGAATTATAATGAACTAAAATTGAAGTTTGGTCTTCACAAGCACGAAGTTACTTTATACAATTTAAAGAACAACTGTCATTTATTACATACATTTGACGTTTGTATCAAACTATTATTATGAACTTGCATCTTG
Organism: Spisula solida; assembly: GCA_947247005.1. Taxonomy (NCBI): domain Eukaryota; kingdom Metazoa; phylum Mollusca; class Bivalvia; order Venerida; family Mactridae; genus Spisula; species Spisula solida. The sequence continues at coordinate 41,889,236 of OX365956.1, forward strand.
CATAGGTATAATGCCGATATTTTTGTAAAACAATATGGAACTGCATACCAGTGTTCTGTATAAAAATGATCTATCCTGTAAGTTATTTGTAGTTGACGTAACGACGAAACCCGACATACTCAACTGCCAAACTATTATATATGGCGGAAAAGGTAAATCAGGGGATATCGAGAGAACTCCAGGGGGTACCACATGTGTTGATTTACAAGATTTCTACGGGAAGTTCCAACCGACAAGGCTGGGATTTGACATGACCTCAAGGCTGACAATAAATATTTCATCCGTAAATACGACAACATACATACATGAAAGCAATTTCGGAGTTACTGATACATCGGTTCAGATCAAACGACAAACAGTTTCAGGTAATATAATTAATTATAAATATTCTTTATGCACCAAAAACTACATCTAAACAATAAAAATGTTTACTAATTATTGAAATGTTACATTGTTGTATTGTACGCATTCGTACACCTGATGACAGTAATTTCAACGTTATCTGTTATCTGTTCGCAACGGATTTGACCTCAAGTAACAATATCGGTTTAATAATTATTTTATTGATTCAGGAACTAAACAACACCTAAGTATGCATCAACAGAAGAACGACATTGGTAACAGTGAAAACGTTATTTCGACAGTTTACAGTACAGGTGTTGAAGTCCCTCTGTCACAGCCAAAGTACCATTTATCAGACGGTGAGAGGTACGTTAAACTTCATATCGACAGTAATGTAGACGTCTATAGTAATAAAACAGTTATGTTGAATAAAACTGCATTATAGTAATAATTTATAGCCCAATTGCTATTTAAAATTCTGTTCTTCGCCAGGTTGTGTGTACAGTACGAGGCAAAGGGAGGTGGTTATGTAAAGGGACTTGACTTCCGTACCAACACAATTCTACACGCAGAATCATATGCTAAAACAGTAACCACAAAGGTAATATGCTATCGTTATGACAATGCTTCACCACAGCATTGTCTGAAACACAGCTCTTGTACCCAGAAAATGACAGAACCGTTTCAAATCCAGACCAGAATAATACGTCATTCAAAGATACAAGTTGAATTTGAGGGTTGGTTTGATCCAATACCACCAGGAGGAACACTAGAACATGCTTCAGGAATAGAATCATACACGGTCACAGTGAATGAGGTTGCTAATGGTCTAGTCAGCACTAAAAAAATATCCGAACAAACATTGAATGCATCAGACACATCTGCTGTACTGAACCTTACATCATCTGATGGAAAACCAAGACTGTATTCCATTCGTCTTGAAGTCAAAGATGTTGCGGATAATCTACAACAAGCAAGACGTTTTGTTTTATTTGACGAAACTACGAATTTAACAACAGATACTGGTCATGAGTTCGTGGTTACGTCTGCATCGACAGACACACATCATAGATGGCAGACACACCATAACGACGTATGCTTGAACTGGAAAGAGTACTTCTACAATGCATTTTACAAAGCAAATTCATTGTTAGGCGCAATAAAACCAGACGACCAGATACATGGCATCTATGAACAGACAACAGGAGTACTGCCATTGAACGGTACACCTAATGTACACGGAATAATATCGTATGCATTTACATGGTCTGTTGATAACGGACCGTTGTCAACAGAAACAGAAGTTCCGAATTTTCTTAGCCAGGCGTACTGTCAACACCTACCTTTGAAAGATGGTCAAACGTATGTCCTAAATATCAAGTCCACTGATATAGTGAACAACACTTTTACCGAAAATCGAACAATCTATATCGACCGGAGTGTTCCGCATATTAACCAATTAGGCTTGGAAAAATTTGGAATAAGGCAATTGTTTGCTCATGGGCACACAGATCTAGCAAAGATGAATATAAGTTTCGAAGTGTTAGATCCTCATAGCGGCATCGAAAATGTAAAATGGACGTTTGGAACGGACGGAACACATGGCATACTTGGTACCGGGTTTGTCACTCCGAAGACATTAGATGGGGTACGTGCAAATGATTGCTATCACTTACACTAAATACTTAAAAATGGTCTCGAGTTTGAATTATGTTTTCAATTTGAATATGGGTGTTAATATTTCATATGTTAATGGTTCAATGTATGCTTTTTTGTCCCGAACCAAGATGTAAGTAGTTACTACATTTATAACTCATAACTATTAAATAACATTTAACATCACAGGTTTCACGAAGAATATTAACGTTATTCTGTAATATATTTTAGACTGACCATTGTCCAGAGAACGAAACTTCCTGTTACTGTCCAGATGTGGGCACATGTGAAATATTCAAATACAGCATCTCCTTGAACAAGCTAGTAAACAACGGAACTAATATTGGAAATCATAACAGGAATTATTACTTTACACTGAAAGCTACAAATAATGCCAAACTTATCAACGTTGAACACTTGGACATTATTGTCGATGATTCTCCTCCCGAAAAAGGTGTCGTCTTTGAAGGTAAGTTAAATACCAATACATGAAACACAATCTTGATATAAAGTTGTATGTTTGTGACTTGCTATATGTTTGAGTTGTCCCACCTTTCCGGCCGTATCTAAAGAATCTATAAATTGTTTCGAAATTTACAACACGTGTGACCTGTGTACCAAGTACTGCGGGAAATTGCAATAACATCCGTTAAATATACTTGACGAAATCCCGAAACAGATGTAAGGCGGTTAGAAGTTATCGATTCTGGTTATATCTCATAGTCTCTTACCGATGTATTATACTGAACTTACATTTAGTGCTCATGTGTTCCTTGAAGTTACTGTGATTACAATTTGGTAATAAATGGTGTTACCTTTATATACATGTCTAATACTCTTTCAGGATCTAATGGAAGTCCAGATATTGACTATACTAGTGAAGATACGATTAATATTAACTGGCATGGCTTTATAGATCACGAAAGTGGTATAAAGGAATATCGGTTGAAACTCGACGACAAATGTTTAAATAAAAATGATATGTTCCATGAAGGCAATTTCCCGAACGAAAAGAACTATACAGTAGTTCCTCACTCTGAGTCGTCCGTAAGACTAACAGCAAATTTCACAGGGAAAATGTTCACTAGCATTATTGCAATCAACAACGCCATGGAACCATCTGAGGTAGTCTGCTCAGATGGAATAACACGCGATCGCAGCCCTCCAAATATCAACAATGTTAGAATACAACATGGGCGATGGTCCGAGTCAATATATTGTAAAGATGGACTGGCATGGCTATTTCACACAGATTTAAAGAAAATACAACTGTCGGCGACACCGGTTTGCGTCAAACGATGTCTGAGTAACTCTCCAATAACGGACATGTTTGATGTTTTGCCAACTGAAATACCAATATTTAATGACACTGCGATCACTGACTTTTTGTGTATGAATCTACCACCTTTTGATAAACAAAATACTATTTTCCTACCAAATGATCATATATTTATACAATGGGATGTAAATGAACAAGGAAGTCAAATTGATGATTGCTACGTAGGGTTTGGAGTTGCTAGGGCCAACACATCAGTAATGTCAATATTGGATTTTAAAACCACACATTCCCAAACTTATTTCAAGGTTAACCACCTTGGTGTAGGGTCAGGAGAGACATTCTACGCCCACATAAAATCAATTAACAAAGCCAATTTGGGAACAGTAAGCATTATTGGTCCGATTCTCATTGATGAGACTCCTCCTAACATAAGAACAAAACCGGAAGTCACAATAGAACTAGACACTGTCATTGTTGGATGGGAAAACGACACATTTTATGACTTCGAACAGACCGGAATGATCAACCAACTGTTTTTCGAGATAGGTAAATTATAACACTTGATTCGTGTGTGCATGTATATATATTACTGTAAACCAATTTACTTTTGCGAAAACTAACTTTCGCGTTTTGTTGATGGTCGGCATATTCGCGACTATAAACGTTCGCGTTTTAAAGTTTCCTGCAATGTCCATATTAATGTTTTTAGCACTTTCGCCGCAACTTAATTTCGCGAAATTCTACAACTCGCTTAACTTCTAGGTTTAGAGTAATTAAATCATTACATACGTAATTGATACAATGTTTGCACTGTTATGTTATTTCATGTGTTAGTTGTGAACGTAAACTATTATTTGAAGTGTTATACCTACACCATGCACATTGAGTTACGTATTAAGTCACATTTCAATTTCAATTAGTTCAATGAACCGGCATATTCATGAAGGATTTGAGCAAATGGAACGTTCGTAAAATGTTAATACTACATGTAGATATACATCCAAATTAATATGATGTGTTTTCTCTTTTAATACAGCCCATGATGGTATGGTAGTTTCGCCGATGCTAGAATGGAGATATCACGATTCCACACCTTGTCCTGGTTACAGTGGTGGCTGCTTCAGATATCCGCTCAAACGATTACAGAAAATGGACTCCGATCTTGGTCTGAATTTCTCTATTAAAGTACACGCATACAACAATGCTGGACACTTTACAAAAGTAACAACTGAAACCTTCAAACTGCCGTCACTTTACCCACCTGGACAGGCATTCGTCTTTGACATTGATCCTGAACTGAAAGATGACAAGTACCTTTGGAAGGATACTAATATACATTTCACTCCAAGCACACTTTGTGCATTTTGGCAAGGATTTAAACACCATGAGAATGTACAAGTAGAAGTAGGCGTCGGGACAAATACAACCATTGCTGATGTTGTTAACTTTGAGACAATTAATAGCACGCGCCTTTCTTGCATCCAGTCAGAAAACATAAAGCACCATGAACGATATTTCTTTCTTATTCGAGCAACTTGTTCAGGCGGTAGTACTATCTCGTCCTCTAATGGTGTTGAACTAATTAACACAACGGAAGTCATTGAGTCACTAGACGTTTCGTCTGTGTCTGAAAGTGAACAAAATTATGATTTTAATATAGAATTCACGAACATTTCTGATACTCGATTTTGTTTGAAAGATCATCTTCTTATTGGACCGATTTACATTCTTTCTATTTTGAATACAACTCAAAATATAACGATCAACTCAAAAGACGTACTATGGAAGAACCAAACATTTATTGCATCAGGCTTGAAAGTAGTATCCAAGTTCATTGCTTTAATCGAGCTTCCATGTTTCGAAATCAACGGTGAATCAATTGTAATAGAAATATCGAAACCAAAAGAGACCGCAAAGTACTTCATTCCCGAATCACATACTTTTTATGCTTCATGGAAAGTAATGCATAATGATGCTCACGACATGTTTTCATTTAAAGTAGCGATGTTTGAAGTAGAACAAGCAATATCAAATTTTACCGACAGAAAAGAAGTTTATTCTTACGAGCAGTCAAATGCCAAACGTTTGTCGCACGAGTTTGCTCAAATACCAAACATGTATGATAAAGAACTCTACATAGCTGTAATTCCGTGCACAAATGTTAGATGTATAACCGCTTTTGACTCTACACCATTCGAAATAGAAGCTGGAGTAAGAAATCATGGACTCATTGACCCGAAAATTATTTCCAAAGGTAGCAGTTGTTCAGACGTCAGATTTGCATGGAAGGGGTTTGATGCAAAGAGCGGTATGAGTATATACCTTTGGTCCGTTAGCAGGGATAAGGCTGCCACTTCTGTTGTGACTGGATGGAAATCGATAGCTACCAATACACAGCAGATTTATCAGGTAATTATTATATGTTTGTAGCATCATTTTTACCGCATCAAACGGTTTCTTTCAATCAGTGTAACAAAAGCATGTGATGAAATTGTTATAAAATAGTACATACACACAGTGTTTACGTATTTGTTGTTAAATACCCTGGCATAATTACACCAGTTTGAACTTAATGTTCAATAAATGATGCAACTGTACAAAGATGCCTTATTCACTGTGATGTTTAATCTACGCTTTAGGTCAACACATGCATAGAACTGCCAGTTCATGGACAATCTACAATGTTTGTATGTGTTAGAGGATATTCAGCAGCGGGTAATGTGGAAACCTATTGTCAGCAAGCTGTAACAGAAACACAAGATGACAGCAATAGGGGTTCGGTGTATGACATTGATACAAAACTTGACACATGGAAAATAATTGAGCAAGTACGTATTAATTATCGGCTCTTCTATTTGTATGTAAAATGGAATCTCTCATTCAGTAAGTATGTACAAAACACAAAATGTATAGCATTTGTTGTTTGAATAAGGTATACCAATTCAAAATACGACAGAGTTTGCAGCTAATAAAAATGAATATAATGGTTGTATTTGTAAAGTAAAATGCTATATGTAGTGTTTCTGGTTCGGTACATACGAATCGATTGTGGTTCTTTAAATGTTTTATTATTGTCATTTATAGATGATCCATAGCTCAAACGTTGGAGAAAAGTTCACGCTTATTCACGATTCCGAGCTTGATTTTGGTACGTCAAATTCCTCCGTCGCTGGTGTTATGTTGTATGCAACGGAGAGAAACGTCACGTGGTATTTGATGACATCGCGTCGGTTGCCTAGATACGAACAATGCCAGCGTGACCGAGCCTGTATACAATCAACAACTAACTCATATGGCTACGTAACATTCGAGAAAACTCCCATACAATATAACACATTGTATTACATCTGTGCCTATTCTAATTTGACTTATGTAGAGAGAGAATTGTTTACGGAAACTCAACTTGAAATTCGGTCATGTAGCAATGGGTTTATCATTGATGACACCCCTCCCATCGCAGGAATAGTTACTGTTTCTAACAGGAATGGATACATAATGGACATAACGAAGATTGCAATTGCGTGGAATGGATTTAGTGATAATACAAATACTGACGCACTTGGCTACAACTCTCGTTTTAAACATTACTCCGTTGCTATAGGTTTGTATTTGAAATTTCATAAATATTTATTATTTTCTCACATTAACTATTTTACAAACTCAGCATTACATTTCTATTACTGGAAAATGCTACATAGAACTATATGTAGTGGAACTATATAATAATATGTTGTTAGTGATGTTTACTGATCTCTGATGTATTCGAGTGTTTCTTTCATTCAACGGAAGCGCCAAATCTAAAAGTTTTATAATTATAGGAACTAGAGCGGGTGGTAAAGATTTGAAGAATTACACAATTGTGGGAAACATCCATAGCATTACGGAACGACTTTCAAATCTTCGTGATGGAACATTGCTGTTTGTGTCGATAAAAGGTAAAAGAAAAACATTTGGAGTAGTATTGGTTAATTTGTAACATTGCGACTAATGGGATATAAAGATACATGTATAAATAGTGAAACGTTTAATGCAATTAACTTTAACTTAAAAAATGGCAATTTGCTTGCAATTTACCTTGAAAAAGATACAATTTGAAATGCAATCAACCTCGATAGAATAAATGGCATGGAATGATATTCCATCATCAACACTTTCTAGGATTAGCATTGCAGTAATCGTTTGATAATATTTATTGTTAATGGCGACTTATGTTTGGTCATGTTGACCCTGTGTCTATACCAATTTATCAATTGTATTCACAAGTAAATTTCGCATATTTTATAAATATTGTGATTGCAATTTCGATTGCCTTGTTTCAGCAACGGATCAAGCTGGATTAACATCGGTAGCAGTTTCCGGCGCACTTGTTGTAGACACATCACCACCGGTATTGGGTAGATTGACAATCAACGGTCAGCATGATGGAAGAATATTCATCAAGAAGGCCTCGTGTATTGTTGATATTGATTGGGTTGAAGATCGACACAGTGGTTTTAAACATATTGCAATTAGTGTAGGAACATCGGAACGACAATCGGATACGATGAAAGCAAATTATTCGGAGAAACATATCGATTTACAATTGCCAGATGATTTGTTGGATGGTCATGAGTATTTCATAACAGCAAAGGTTGGGCACGCGTACTTATAAATTACAATTTGGTCAATTTAATGTAGATCTATTAATTAGGCACCTACGTATTTGAAACATTCTTTCTTTTACATTGATAAGTGTGTTTGCATTTATATCTTCCCCACACGGAAGCATTGTTGGAACGCAAATTCTTTTACAACACATACCCAATTTAAGTCTATCTTCAAACATGTGTCTGTTCAACTGACTGTACATTTACTACCCGATCATTGAGTCCCAAGTCGGATGTAACAGTTATTGATAGTACAGGAGAAGATAAGGTAAATTATTATTTGATTGTATATTTGTTTCAGGCTGACAATCGAGCAGGACTAACTTCAGCACCAGTATCGTTAAGGTTCATAGTGGACAGGTCGGAACCGTCAGGAGGACATGTAATTGATGGCAACTGGCTAGACAAGGTACAGTTTAAAATGTTGCTGACCTTTCTACTGCTCAAATGTCTTGGATTCATATTTGTGTCAAATATATATAAATAACCCGTTCAATTTACTTAGAAAAAAATAATTGATGTGGTAATCTAATGTTAATCCAATGAACTTATTTGTAGAAGGACGTAAACTATCAGAATGATCTCAACTCCATCCATGTTCATTGGAGAGATTTTGAAGATCCTCACAGTGGTATAACTAATTACAGAGTCGCTCTTGGAACGAAACCATACGTTGATGATATTCAACCATTTATAGATGTTGGTATTCTGACAGGTAGGTTAACAATGAAACAAATATACATGTATACATAAAATCGACGTTTAATTTCTTTAACCTAGTGTGTAGCAGTTTAGTACCTTTTTATTGTTCGGTTTGTGTTGGGCAATTTGAAGTACGCTTGTGTTCAATGTTTTTATTAATTGTTGACGGGGTCCCATTGTGCCTTTCGCGCTCAGCTGTTTCTGTTGAGTGTGCTGCCTTCGATGTCTGAGCTTTCCTTATCTTTTACCAATGATAACGTTTTGGCAATCAAAACTTTCGTCCACCACCTAACTTCTTTTCATGAGTTTAAGTCCTGAATACATAAGACAAACTGCGGTATACTTTCTAAATAGTCGTGTCCAGGCGTTGTACCCGATTTAACGTCCTTTAAAATATTAGTCGCGTGCTCCACTGGCTTTGCCTAAGCATACTAGTATGGAGAAATAACCCAACTGTCTTTGAACATTACTTTTCTCAATAATTTCGGGAACTAATCATACAATCAACACCTTTAACGGTGCTTAACTATTCAATATGTTTTATGTAGAACATGTTTGGAAAGGCACGTTTAGACTGGGTCAGAAATACTACACAACAGTGAAGGCGTGTAATGGTGCTGGTCTTTGTCGTTCTCGTTCTTCTAATGGAGTGTTGATAGATAACTCTCCTCCTGTCGCTGGTATTGTAGTAGTAGGAACAGGTGGAAACCACCAGAAATATCTTCCAAATGGGTAAATGTATTTTCAATATTTACATACTATTATATGATAAAACATTCTATATAATGCTTTTTAGATCTTTATAATTTTTTTTTGACATCGAGTGATTTATTCGGAATATGCAGGAATAAGTCATACTAATGAATTTATCTTAACTATGTGGTATGTTGTACTTATGTCGTAAATCTAAATGATCATTTTCCGCAAAGGTTCGCTTTAGAAATTGTCCGTATAACTCTTAAAACATCTTTAGATATTTACACAAAGATACCATCAATCAGCATTACATTTCATATTTTCGAAAGTATTTCCATTAAGACATTCATTCGTGGTGACCCTTATAATATTTGTCAACAAGTTCAAAAAGTTGAACGAGTGCATTTTATTTCAAAGTTGTATATTATACATAACACTTGTTGTTTCAGAGCCTCTGTGCGCATTAAGTGGCAAGGATTTGACGACCCACACTCGGCCATAGATCATTATGAAACATGTATTGGTACATCACCCAAACAATGCGACATACAACCTTTCACAACGTGTTTGCTACAGTCACATGTTGTCAGAACAAATCTTAATCTGGTAGCTGGTCAAGGTTACTATGTCTCTGTGAAAGCATTCAACAATGCCGGATATGATGTTACCTCGACGTCTGATCAATTTAAAATTGATGATACTCCACCAGTTGTAATACACAAACCGTCATTCATACTGGACAGCTATTCACTAAAGAAAGAACATGTTCAGTATGACAGATCCATATTTCGTGTCACGTGGATGTTTGAAGACAACGAGAGCCACATCGCAAGTCATATCGTTTCTTTAAAGACACACCATGACGGTCATACTCCTGTAGAACATGTTCACGTAGGTGACATCAATGAACTAACAATAAATCTTGATAAAGATAATTGGCTCAACAACGGGGATACGTATTATGTCACTGTCAGTAGCTGTAATGTGGCGGGACTTTGTACCTCTGCAAGTTCAGAACATCTCCTAGTCGATTCTACCCCACCCCACCAAGGTGGTTTTAAACCTCCATTGAATTGGAATAATTACATCGACAGCTATGGAAATGCAAAATCGAACATTTCACTAACATGGTACGGATTCTTCGATGCTGAATCTTCTGTTGATAAGTATTATGTTACGATTAGCAGGAACTACAGTGGACAAGAGCTATCAAATGGAATTGTTACAAAACATGCAGATCATAACGTAACCGAAGAAGCAACAACCATAGCTACAGCCGGATACTTGAAACCCGATGATGAAATTATTTTGACTCTTTCGGCTCAAAACGCTGCAGGCCTTAATAGTACCGTGGCAAGAATAACTACTTATGTACTTTCCTCTGGAAAGGGGTCTGTTGCTAGTATGAAAGGTGTGCTAGAGATTCAGAAACATTCATGCGATGTACATTTCTGTAACGGGGATTGCACATGCGCAGTGATAGGGAAACCGTGTGTTGCAGCATTTTCGAATATGACCTGTGCGTCCATGAATACTTCAGAAGTAATGAATTCCGCATTCCCAACAGTGCGTGTATACAGTGGATTACCAGATCATTCCCGAACTGTATCAGGATCATCAGCATGTGTCTCTGGACATTGGAATACTTCCCACGATGACCATCTTATTCATAGATATGAATGGAGCATTGGACTAAAAGACCAACCTATAGGTGAAGGCATTTTTGATCTTAAGAAAGAGATACCTTGGAGAGATAGCGGTAAAATGAGGCAGGCTGTGTATTGTTTACCTCGAACCACCGGGTTAGAACATGACCAATATTATGTTGTTTATGTGAAGGCATGGTATGCATCTAATTTGTACGCAATCTTCAAATCACTTCCCCTTCACACTGACCACACATCACCACACAATATTAGAGGAAAACACATCAAAGACTCTGATTTTAACTGTAATGTAGACTATGATGTTATTGACTGGATGGATACAGTGACTGCATGCTGGAAGGGTGTATTCTCTGAACAACAAGGGCACATTTCATTCTACTCACTGTCGCTTGGGACAACCATAAATGGTATGATGTTTTTTAATATTTAATACTATTATAACGTAGCTCGTAAACCGGGTTCAATTTGTTAATTTATCTCTTGTCATTGGCGTTTTATGATACAGATGGGTTTGATAAGTTATTTAACCGTAATTTTTATTTTAGAAATTATACTTATAGTCTATGATTTCCAATATGTGAAATAAAATTTTACGTTCGTCATAGCGCAAACTATTTACTATTATATGCTCTTATATCAAATTATCTTCAGGTAGCGACGTTTTACCAAGGACGGACATTGGCTTAGCGACGAGTTATAAACTAACGAATCTTTCTCTATCACATGGCACAGTATATTACTTCACGGTTACAGCTTACAACAATGTTGGACTCCACACCACACTAAGCTCCGATGGATTTGTTGTCGATATGGACACACCGATTGCTGGGATTGTTTTTAATACAGATCGTTTTGTGGATGCAAATTTCCAATCGTCAACTTCGACTTTCGCAATGTCTTGGCATGGCTTTATTGACCATTTTTCGGGAATACATTCTTACCAGGTTGCAGTTGTAGAAGAAACGGTTAATGATTACACAAACGTTTCATTTGTCAATGTTTATCTTAAAACACGCTTTGCGTTTGATGGAATGAGTTTTAAACATGACCATGCCTATGTCGGTCTTGTCAAAGCCATCGACGCAGCAGGTCACACCAGTAGCATTGCAAGATCGAACCCTAAAATAATCGACCCAACTCCTCCGACAGTAACCATGTGCAGACACCCACTACTTCGATATTCAAACGAGATCAATCTGGACCGTAGCTTTGCAATTAGTCTTAATGTGACTAAAAATACCTACTACGTCATCGAAGCATTTATTGCCACAACCATCGTGCCAACTCTGTCAATTAATAGATTCAAGACGATCGTTCCTGTTATTGTGAATGCCAATGGATCACTGGAATTTCAACATTATTACCTTTCACCTATAACAGATGAAGTCAATTTAACTATTTCAAACAACTATAATGAGCATTCGTCGGAGAATTCTTCGATACTCCTTTCTGTTTCTGAGTGCGATATGACACAGACCTCTGATAGCAGCCATGATCTAATAGAAGTTCGTCAGATAGGTCGGTCTAAACTTGGTGTCAAATGTCTTCTTTTAGACTATGAGAGTTCCATATCAAAGGTATTGTATTCCAGTGTAACTTTAAATGCCATCATCTATACGTTGTTCTATTATGTTCATGCTGTTGTAGATTGAAATAATGCAAATATTTCGTCTGATGTCCATTTATGTAATTTGCTACTTCATTATTACTTTCATTGAATCGTGAAAGCTCGGCCATTTCCGTTTGTCTCCGGTAAATAAACATTGTGTACTGATGACAGGGGCTGCCATTTTCTATTAATGTGACTGAAAATAGTTCAATAGCGCGCCTTGTTATGTCAGAGGTTCTATTGCAACGACTAAAGTCCGAGGTGATCAGAATGTGAATACCCCAAATACATATTACTCTGTGTATACAATGTATACCTCGCATGTTTATGTTTGATTTTAATTTGTTCTTTCTCATATGTTCCCACACAAACACTGCATAATATGAAAGTAACTTAAATTGTTATAGGTATACATTGGAGTAGGAACTACTTCCGGTGGGTACCAGTTGCGTCCTTTGTTACCAATGCCACAAAGTGGAGTGATAGACGTTGATCTAGTGCACAAAACACACGTACATGTTACACTTGTCGCTTATAACAATGCACATTTGAAAACTGTCATCAAATCATCACCAGTCATGGTTGACCATACTCCTCCTATTGTGAGAACTATAAGAACAATTGCTACACTGACAAACGACTCAACAAGCGATGTTGATATAGATGTCAGTTGGGATGTTGACGAAGCAGAAAGTGATGTTAAATATTGTCTTTGTGGATTAGGTAAGACTGTATCGTTATATTCTATGGTATATGGTATATGTTATGATCCATGACAGTGTTCCAGTGGTTAGTGAGCTAGATTTGTAAGCTGGTGATCCGGGTACGATATCCCGTTATATTTGACAATGATGTAAATTGTTCTCCAAATATGCTGGTTTATTGCGAAAGGGTTCTTAGATTACTACCAGCTAGGAGACCGTCCGGGAAACTGGTTAGGTGAATATGCCGCCATATATAATACATAACGTAAAATGCCATCTATTTTTAATATTAAGTTATCTTCTATATATTTTTGCCAAGGCATATTTGAATATGATTATGAAAGGTCTACGACCACATTTCCCAACTCAAATTGAATTATATGACGGGACCGTTAACGGTCTTATACAGTAGTGGAAGTCTAAAATATACAGTGAGTCCGTACTGTATGGAAATGTTTCAGCAAGTCTTTACATATCGTATTAAATCTGCCTATGTTCTATCGGTCGTATTTATTATATTTTGTACGATTTTGTTCTGAATGACTTTGTGTTATTCCTTGCAGGATGGGCGGAACATGTTACAGATATACTCGGATTCACTTTATCGACCGACATACAATCCTGTCAGTTCCGGAACATGCCACTCCAACATGGTGACCATGTTTACGTCTCCGTTAAATGTATCAACACTATCGAACTGTCGTCTGCGTCAATGTTCAAACAGGTGGCTATTGTGTTCCAATCACCACAGAATAACGATGCAAAACTGGACGTCATTTCAGCAACTGCCATGAACACGCGCGGAATTTCCCTTCCTGGTGAAACAAACCGGTTCGTTCAATCTGATACAGCGTCGGTTAAGTTGGAATGGTCAGATTTCATGGACAATACTGGAATTGACCATTACGAATACCGTCTGACACGGGACAACGATACAATCATAGACTGGCAAACGTGTTATCCGACAGCGACTGAGATAGATGGCGATCGTTTAGTTAACGATCTACGATACACTGTGGCAGTACGAGCAGTTAATATAGGACATTATGCAAGTGACCCAATATATGCTGATGTTGCTGTGCACAACAAAGAGCCAATACTTTCAGGTGATGCGTTGTTTAATGTGTCTGTTATTCGGGGTGTTGGCTAATTTATCCAATTAAATCATTCCGTTCAGTGTAATATAAACGCACTGCAATTCTTTTGAATGTTCATTATATGATGCTGTTTAATTCGTTTTTTACTCTTTATCAACTCATACTGTACGGATGCGCACATATTCATACTACCCGCAATGGGATGATGCAGTATAAATTAGATAGAGAAAAAGAATTCAATACTATCGTCGATAGTACTCGTATATCATATATGATGTCGTGCCACTAAATAAAAATATCGCGCCATCAATACAAATACGTTTGTACTTCGACTGTCAAATACACCCGATTGATTTGGTCATGGTTTCGATCGACTCGTGTTTGAGTACATTTAAAGGCAAAATGTGACATGTCGAAATTCAACATTTTTATCTCTTGTTGTCCTTAATTAATGCAAACGTCGGTCATTGTCTGAAATATGTTTACCAGCTTTGACCCTTCTCCAGATGCTAAAATAAGTATAAGAAGAAATGTGTAAACAAATATTAGTAAGGTGCTTTTTTCTGCTGTGAAAAGTTTGAAAACCAGCTTGAAACAGAGACGAGAGTATTTAATAAGTCACCGACATAACGCTACGCCACTGAAAATATTGTACAGCTGTCTTTGTAAACAGTGCTTGTGTTGTTGTCGATTAGCATAGTTCTGTTGCGCTAAATCATGAATCATTGTCTAATGGATGTCTCAACTGCAAATTTGTTGTCGTGATATTTCATTTACAGAGGTTTTGACACAGCATGTTATATAAATTTCAGGTAAACCTATATCAACAGAAGTGGTTGGACATCAGATGCACCTGGACTGGTCCGATGTTTTCCGTCTAGCTGATGACCTGGATGTCACGTATGACGTCACAATTGGAACACGTGCTGGGTATTCTGATATCATGGAGTTGAACCGTGTTAATTTCAACACATACATGTTGAAGTTGCCGCGTTCCACCATCATTACGCAGGATGTCAAGGAAATCTTCCTGACGATCACGTGTACATATTCTACAGGATTGAATAGTGTTTATCAGACAAATTATAAATTTTAGATCGTACATGTATGTATAAATGTATGATGCATATTTATCAATTTATATTACTGTGACATTAAGCTTTGCTTGTTATAGCTTCGTGTTTCGCTGTTCGCTCCATTCCTGTAACGGCAGTGTTACTGTTTATGTTATATGTTCATAATAACTTGAGCTAATCGCCCGCGGAATCAAATATGGTTGTCGGAATAGTTACGATATATGTAACTTATATAAATATATAATAGAATCCATAATGATAATCAACTACACTTCCAGTTTGTATATTTATTTCCATAACGTTTTTACCCTGGTTTCAGTTATCAAACATATAGTGTTCACACAATGTTATCACAAAATATTATCCAGTTATAGGTCATTGTTATTAAGTCCATACTCAGTGAACACCTAACTTCCACTCTCAAGAATCTAAAACTTCGGAAAATAGTGTTCGTTCGTGTCAGAACCAATGGTACATGTTCCAGCAAGCATGTGACCTACAGCATATCAAGTTTCTAGCTAAATCCTCAAATATACCAGACTTCGTTAACGTACGTAATCATCATATGATACCTAAAATAGCTTATTCTATCATGTATACTGCCCATCAACAACACACATACACATGTCACTACTTATATACTTGTGTACATGTAACACGCTTATATCACACCTTTTCATTTTGTCTAGTTCACAACCAATTCAAGTCCAGTAATTTCTACAACTAAACGTAAATTACGTTATATATTTTCTCGGGTTCCATCCGAACGTACTTGATTTCTATACGTTTGTGCATTCACCACTGAAGAGTCGAACTCCAGTAACACCAACTACTGGCAGGGTTTACTGATTACCTGTTTCTGTACTGTACGCAAAATGAGCGGGGCAAAAGCGGTTTTAGATATTACCAGGTCCAAACTTTTAATTGGTTGATAAATTTAGAAACCTGTATTGGTGGTATTTAATATCATTCCTGTAAAAGAATACCCTACCCTAGAGTTTCCATCCGAACTCGCCCAAGGTGTACGAGATTAATTCCGATTAGGTGTACATGCATGCATAAACTAAAATATTATGATCCACAATATTGGAGTATTTTTTTCATTTATTGAATTGCATTACATACGCATACTAGACGTCTTATAGCAAACTAATACATTAGAATACTAAACAGTTCTAGGTTTGCAATTGTTTTTTTTTCAAGGAGAATGTAAGCGTTCATACATGTAGGATAGTGCATTTCTAATCATGCAAATACAATGTACGCCTGTTGTAAAGAAACTTTGGTATTTTACTTGTTTAGTTGGGCATTTTTCCTTAAATGTTGTTTTATGTTTTCTGTGCTCGGCGGGGTAAAATGAGTGCTGCCTTACCTGGCTTGCTGCCGACCTAATATTATCTTTTGTTCATATTTTGTTATCATAACATAAAATAATATAACACGTACTTTTTTAACATCAAATTGCATACATACTATCTATAGTCAATTAATATAACAAAACTTGTAAAACAACAAAGCATATCAATGCCGCGTAAGAAAGCATGCATTTTAAAATTGTCTTTTATTACGAATGCGAGAAATAGTGCTGATATTTGTTTGCTATGTCGTATGTGCCTCCGTAGCTCAATGGTTAGAGCGCTTGCCGTCTAATCTGGCGACCCGAGTTCCATTACGGGTGGGGGCACTCATATGCCTGATATATATCAGCAGAAAGCTGACTTACAAACAAAGGCTATTCTCGGCATTTTTTTAAATATCAAACTCATCGATATAAACGAGAAGAACAGAGTGTTAATTTAACGTTTAATGTTGGAATTTGTTTATTTGAAAGTGAAGTTGAGTTTCTTCGTAAACATTATCTAGATAGTCGTAAAGGTTTTAATATAACGTGCATATTGGTGTAGTTAGCATTTTACCCTGTCATTTTATTCTTTACATGATGCTTATGATTATTTCAAGGTATAATCTCTATTCAACTCCGTCCTGCTATAGAATATAATTCCTTTTGTTTTAATACACGGATGGCATTAGTATATGTTGTCTAATTGTTGTATAATATTTACATGTTCATTATGTTTAAGTGGAGCATTTATCTAGCATTGTCCACAACCTATTTATATTGTTATACAACATAATTATGTAGAAGAACATGAACTGAGTACATAAAGAAACTTACATGGTACATTTTCTCCATAGGGTTACATTTTGTTCTATAGCTTTCTTCGAAGGTCACACAGAACAATGCATTTGGTGTGTTTTGATTGTTAACACATTAAAGTTGTTTTGGTAGTCTGTTTTAAAACTACATTATCCGCTAAGAGTCCTAGGAAGAAATTGCTGAATACGTTATTTCCCTGAAAATGCTCCTGTAGCAACTTGTATTTAAAAACCTCCAAATCAGGGTCAAATGTAAATACAGTTTAAGAATGGAAGCAGAGATACCTGGGAACAAGTAGACACACACATTTCTGGTATAAGTGGCACAGGAAGAAAACGGCACACTGACCAAAATTATCGGTTTAACATGTAACCCTATGGAGAAAATGTAACATGTACATTTCTTTTTGTACTGTTTATATAGTTAAATATTTAACCTTGGTAGGTCAAATGGGGGGGATTTACTATATACAAACCCTACTGATAAAAGTACCGTAAACATGCATAACCTAGATATTTGCGTATAGCTAGAATTGTACGGAACAAAATGTTTGATATTGGTAAACAAGCTGACACATACAATTTAATTATGAAACACCGTTCATAAAATCATTTGTAAGACTCTTACCTTTGATTGTAACAAAATATCCGCTGCGAGCAGGATTCGAACCTGCGCGGGCAGAACCCATTTGATTTCGAGTCAAACGCCTTAACCACTCGGCCATCACAGCTGTATAATTGAAAAGTTATGTTTGTATTTATATAAAGGTCGACAAGTGGTCTAGTGGTAAGGGCTACTGACTGCTGATCTTTAGGTTGTGGGTTCGATCCCTACTCCAGCCAGGTCAAAAACAGAAATGCTTTTCAGTGTTTCCCACCTAACAAAACTAAAATTACTAACAGTCTTTCGGATGAGACGTTAAGCGAGGTCCCGTGAATGATGCTTTACATCGGCACGTAAAAGAACCAGGGATGCTTCTGGAACTGGGGCATCTTCTGTATCATGCACTATCTACCCAAAACTAAAGTGACTAGCCTCTTCTGGGGGCCTCGCCCATATGGATTTCAGGTGGCGAGGATAATAATAATAATAAATACTTTATTAAAAGAGGCAACACAGTTGAGTCTACCCAGTCTTCCCTGTGAGCCTCATATAACATTAACATAATATATGAACATTTACAAAAGTTACATGAAAGACAAAGTAATGTAAACATATATAAGTATATACAGCTGGAAGAAAGGAAACGTAATTAAGCAGAAGATATAATCTGCTTTAACACATTAAATGATGGAATAAATTGCATAAAACATTTTGATGGGTGATAATTAATGTATCTCTCCCGTGAGGGAGAAGTTTGTTTGACCACCAGTGATGTACCACTTCAAGTAGTTGCTTTTTAAATAAGTTAACATTTGCAGTGGTTCTTATATCATTAGGAAGACAGTTCCATAGTTTTGCACCAGAGTATGCCGTGATTTTCTGCAAAATTCTAGCCATGGTTTTGGAACTGCTAGTAAGTTTTGTTCAAAAGATCCCAATGATTGATTTTCATGATAGGTTAAAAGTTGCTCCATTTAATTTGGGAGAAAACCTTTTAGTGATTTGTGCACTAGAATGGCATTTTTATAGTTAACCCTGTCTGAAAATTTCATCAAATTTAATTGCAAAATAATTCATCTGTCGGTGTATCAAAATCATTGTCTAAAGTAATTCGAGCAGCACGTTTTAGAAATGTGTACATATCATTGGAAAGCTCAGTTTCCCCAAATAGAACAACTGTTGTCTAAATGAGGAAGGACATACAAATGTGTATGCATTGAAAAATATTTTTCTAGAATGAAGATTTAAAAATCGTTAAATCTCATGAGTAAGTATAATTATGAGTTGGATTTCTTGAGTGTCATTTGTACTTGTGTTTTCCAATTAAGTGTGTGATCAATATGAACTCCCAGAAGTTATTCTGTTTTTTAAAATTTAATAGTTTTTCCATTGAATGAAATACTTGAATGCTTTTCGGAACTGCGAGTTGGGGGTGAAATAAACATAGCTTTTGTTTTAATTTGCAACCATGGAGTTTCTTTTTAACCCGGTTTGGATAGAATCAAGGTCTGATTGAATATAAGTACAAACTGAGTCTAAAGTGCTTTCAAATGATGAGATAGTGGTATCATCAGCAAACATATCTGACACAGAATTGGATGGGTGTAGGGGCATATCATTTATATAAAGAATGAATAGGAGAGGTCCGAACACAGAGCCTTGTGGCACACCAGCTGGTATGTATTGAACACTTGAAGTTTTTCCGGAAACACACACCTGTTGTGGGCGATCTGTTAGGTATGACCTGAACCAAGCAATTGCATTTTCGCCACTTTTATATAGCTCTAGTGTTTCAAGTTGTAATTTGTGATATATGAGGTCGAATGCCTTGGTAAGATCGAGAATAATAGTTCCAACAAAACTTCCTTCATTTTTTGCTTTTATCCAGTTGTCAATAATGGCTGCAAGTGCAGTTTAACATGAGTGATGAGCTCGAAACCCAGATTGATTTGGGTGAAGGAGAGACTTGTTTTTAGGAAAAAGTTTTAAGTTATTGCTGACATGTTTTTCAAGTACTTTTGATAGAACTGACAATGTTGAAGACGGTCTGTAATAACTTTTCTCACCATTAGACCCCTTTGCTCTCTTGAAT
Organism: Spisula solida; assembly: GCA_947247005.1. Taxonomy (NCBI): domain Eukaryota; kingdom Metazoa; phylum Mollusca; class Bivalvia; order Venerida; family Mactridae; genus Spisula; species Spisula solida. The sequence continues at coordinate 41,909,563 of OX365956.1, forward strand.
ATTGAGGGAAATATTCCATTTGATAAACTTAGATTAAATGTTTTTTGGGGGATGTTTGGATAATTATGATTGTAGCACTTAATTTAAGAAATTTTGGTACTATACCATCTAATCCAGTTAATTAATTTATAACGAACTCAGAGCTGTTTGGAAATTCAAACTCAGCTAAATATTCGACTTTTTTCAAGTCGAATAACGAACTCGCAGTTGGCTAGAAATTCGAACACAGCTGGAAATTCACTTGACAAAAAGTCGAAAACGAACTCACTGCTGGTTGGAAATTCGAACTCGGCTGGAAAATCGACTATCGTCAAGTTGAATACCGAACGCACAGCTGGCTGGAAAATGCTTATATACTATACATTGTAACTTGTTATTTGCGCAACGCAACCATTTTGGGGTTGTTGCAATAGTTGGGCATTGTGCCTTGTATGTTTTTAATGTTTTCTGTGCTCGGCTGGTTAAGTTGAGTGCTGCCTTCCTTCTCTGTCTTAATATTATCTTTTTTCTTATCATTTAGAGGTAATAACTATTTATTTCGCAACAGCGCTATATGTGCCGTGTGGCGGTCGTAAACATTGTCAATGAAGTTATCTAAATATCAACCTATATCTTGTGTTGAGTGTTGTAGTCACATTAATGCTGGCTACTTGTAAAACAATTTTGGGCTGTTGTAATAGCCGAGTTGTCTAATTATTCCGTACCTCACATTTCCAGGTGATGCCGCCGTACGATGTGGGTTTGAATCTCACTAAAGGAACAAACTACAATGTACGCTCGTACTTATCTTAACATTTCAACTTTATGTCAAAGTAATGACTAGTAAAACAGGTAATCTACCGTAACAACACAGAGAACAACACATTCAACGAAACAATTCAACCCACTCCATATTCTTGGATTGGAGCGACCAAAAACTAAACATCCCGTCTAAGATTAAAATTCATAACAATACTATAACTTTGAGGTAACTATCCTTCTAAAATAACACCTTCTACTGACGGGCATGCCCCTCCATTCAATCAATATCTTGGTGTCTGAAGATGTTTTAACCCAGCTTTCAATAGGCTATGTATATAATATCAAAAATAAAGATAGATGACGAAATGAGTAATTAAAGCTCCATAATTCATTTTAACTTGTCGAGTTTCATTATTCGTTTCGTCATGTTTCATTTTTGATATGTACGTTCTGGGGACGGACATAATTATTTTCTGGTAAAGATCTATATATAAATACAGAACAACGAACTATTGAATAACTTCTGGTATAATAGTCGATTCAATTAAAATGATGACAACACATACTGAATGTCACGTTAACCGACTATAGGAACGGTAAAATCTTGCTGCAACAGAAATCCGGAGAACGAGCTGTAATCACCGCCATGTAACGACTCATCCGCGTCCACATTTCTCACCGCCACATCGTCACCAGCATTCAGACGTAGTACTATCGTCATTGACGAGGATGCATACGGAGATTCCGTTCCGCGGACGTATAGGCTACCCACATGCGCTCCGTTATGTGCGAAGTAGTAATGAGATGTGTGTGAACTAAGTGCCATAAGTGACGTAGAGAATACATACGTTCCAGAAACAGGGGCACGGAAGTCACCAGCATGGCTGTTGTAGGCGTTTCCATCATTCGTGACGATGTGCTCAAAGGCAATGTTTTGGTTGGCGCCAGCGTGGTACAAGTGTTTTGATAATGAAACGTAAAATGCTACATTAAGTTCGTTGTCCGCTCTTCGGATTCTGTGACCATTGAGTTCTGTGAAGTAGAAATTAAACACGAACATATAACGAATGTTCATAAGTATTATAATTTCATAATTCCAATACATAGTCCTTATTAAAATAAAAATTATTTTTACACTAGCGCATCCGTGTTGGATGTTACTTTCCTTAACTGTATACGAGTATATATCCTAGGGCAATAATTAATGCGCATGTACTACATGTCGTTATTGAAAGAAGTGGGAAATCGTATTTTTGTAATCATTACATATAAATATCATAGACACATTAATAAACCCCAATTTGCACGTTTGTAATGTTCATAAATCTTTGCTACTCCAATATTCCTGCCAGCTCTAACGCAATTTGGTCCGTTAATCTAAAAATTACCATTATGAGCGATCACGATATATTGTTAAAATCATCGTCTAAACTGTATCAAGAGGCAAGCAACCTGTCATTCAACAGCTGACACTAATTGGTTGCGGAAGGACCAGGTTCTGTTATTTTTTATGAAAATACATGTTTCTATAAATATGACCTATGGTTCTCATAACTTAACGATGTCTTTGAAAAAAGTGAGCATGCATATCCCAATAACCATCTTAGTATGTGGACAAAGCTGTTGAAAATATGTTATGTATTGTAAACACTATAAAGGCATTAATAACCATTTTTCAAGACTATCAATGACGTACAAACTTCCAAAGGATCATGGTGACAGTCAAACCACAAGTGTATATTTGACATAATCAGTTATTCAGTGTGCAGCATTTTCAAATCTTATGACATAGTTAAAGCTAGTTTTACGACAGTTTTAAGCTTACATAATTGTTTAATTAGTTTTTGCGTCACAAACAAAATATTTTAGCAGCATAAACTGTTCTTGTCTAATACGAACCATGATTAGCTTGTACTAACACAAATTTCAAATCTTTGTATCTATCTTCATAATTCTGCTATGTGATCATGTATATATGTTATTTTGTAAATAATATTGTTTGTATTGTGATGAGGTGCTGTACGCACAAATCCAAAATAAACTTCTGTTCTGTTCTAATATGAGCCATGATTAGCCTTCACTGAAAACACGGCTTATTACATTACACGGCGAGTTATGACTCTGACTATATTGCCCAAAACAAAATAAAATCTCGAGCAATATTACATTTACATGCCCATTCTATGGTAGACTAACAAAATTAATCATTACCTTCTCTTGTATTGCGTCCATGACTGGCTACCATACTGATGTCATTTTCACTCTCGGTTGACGTGTTAAATCCTCCAAGTATTTTGTGAATATTTGATTCGAGTTCATTGTCTTCGTTAACACGTATGGTGTTTCCTTCGTTTTCATGATTTGCTGTTTTAAAGTTCCTCACTACTTTCCTCATTTCTTCACTTTCATTTTCAATTTCAGTAATTCTGTCTTTAAGCTCTTTATTTTCATTCAGGACATCGTTGAGCTGTGATTGCATTTTATTCATCTGTTGTTTCCATAGATGACGTTCGTTTTCTCGTTCCGTCTCGCGTTTTTCGAACTTTTCCATGCGAATAAGGATTTCCTCAATGCCATCCGACCTTATTGCCGGACGTTTTCATCACAAAACATAAACCCAGCTTGAAGACTGGTCAGTACAAGAATTAACACACCAATCTCCATATTTTTGGAACTCTGTTGTTTAATATGTCTCTTTGGACCAACAGAACCTTTGACATTAATATATATACAAGCGCCACGTCGAACTAGATATTTCGTACTGTCAATTAGGACATTGGAACATTATTTCCTGTGAATGCGTCACTAATACACTAAAGTAACTCAATACCTATTTCGTATTTCTGACATTTTCTATTTTAACGATTAAAGGGGTGCAATCCAATTATATCTTAATTAACATACCAGCCTAAAATTGTTCCCCCTTACAGGAAGATTAATGGTTTGCATATGTTCTTGAATATGCCGAATTGCAACATTTCTGATATTTAGCGACGTCTTCAACTTGTTTGCTTTAAGATAGTTCTGGAACCAGTTTGGGTTCGGTTAAATTTGGAACAAGAACTTTCTGTAACCGATAAATCAAGTTGTATTTGCAGGAACAATATTTTTCTTTCGAGCGTTATCACGCTTCCCGATATTGTGGTAATATGTTAGCCATCACAGTGTATGTACTATAAGTTTATATTGTCTGTATAAGCACTTTTGCATTGCTTACTGAAGTTCTTGATACGCATTTTATTCAAATTTGCCTAGAAATATTGTCTGCAGGATATTGTCTCCCTTGCTTGCATTTGAAGATTCGTACGAGTTGTCTCACTTGCTTACCTTTGACAGGATTGTACGAGTTGTCTCCCTAATACCTCTTGGAGGTTTTGTACGAGTTAGTTTAAAGCACAATTATGATTATTCACATGTAGTTGTATTTAACATAATGAGCATAATGTGCATTTTTGTTGAATTACAGCTTTTTACCACACTCACAGTCAGTCCTTTGTTGGTTTATACTCGCTGCTAGACACCCCGTTTGTCGAGGCAGTACAACTATCAGAACATTCGATATTATACTGTTATTGACTTATGTTGATGCAAATTTGATGTTTTGTTGACCTGAAAAAAGTAATATTTACCGATGACGAAGTCGACAACTGTTATATAGTATAACAATCAGCTGCTCATACATATTTATAGCCATTAATGATGAAATAAAAAGTTATTGTCTGTCTCTTTTGGTACGTTTATTTTTGTACTCAGTTTATCTCTAACGAGTGCACCTTGACCTGACGTCCGCCGAGACGGGCCCGCCGACATAAATTCATCGTCTGGTTACTGCTTTATCAAACCACGGATTTTTATTTCCAAATCGTAAACTAACGATCAAATTTAAATTATTTTAATTTGTTTAAAAGTATAAAGTGTGGTAAATGGAGCTGCAATAATACTAATCATTCAGTTAATGATCACCTACAAATCATATCCGCCACAAATTTGCAGTTGTTAAAGAATTATAAAGAATTTAAATTTGAGCGTGACTTTAGGGTTTTCGTAAGTGCTTAATAGGTAAAACAGTACCCTGGATCGTTAATCATCTTCGAGCACATCACTCTCCTCATTGAATTGTCTAGATGATTAAGAACCAGATAATTATTATCTCACCGATTATCTTTCATCCCCTCGATCATTTTATAAGTATGGGTATGTGTCTTTTGTAGTTCGGTGCAAAACTTTGTAATGGCGCACTGATGACACGTATATATACCAGTTTACGATGACTGTATCTTGTCTGTTTGCTCTACATTTGTTATATATATAGAGGATATTTGTTATAGGTGTATTTCTAGGTCATGCATGTTTATGTACTTTAACCATAGAGTTTATATAGTTAATCCCCCTGTTTAGCTGCCCAAGTTGGAAATTTACCTATAGTTTTGATCGAATACGGCTTATATCTCATCGAGTTTTGATAAAATTCAAAATTTTATCAATACAAGAGTTCACTCAGTATGTTACTGTATATGTGTAACGTAGTTCGTGTGACGCGTACAATGTTTTGTCACTCACGTATTTCTTTACTCCTGTGCACCCTTCTTAAAGTATTCGTATCATTTATCCGCCTTCTACCTATCTATGTACGCTTCTGCTGGCAATTTATATTTGGTAAACATCACAAATATAGGCATTTAACATAATTTGAACTACGTTACAATATCTATATTACCTTTGTGCTGAATAATACATTTGTTTTAGTGGAAAATCGGTTAAGAACTACAGAAACACCTTTAACCTTACATAATATTTCAAAACCACTTGCAACAATACGCAAACTAATTTTACGATGTATTATATGAACACCGTGTTAAGTACTACCTTTAAATACATGCAGAGTGGTACGAAAATGCCAAAGACTCACCATTTCTGCTTTACAATACCCACACCGTACAGTACGGGTGCACTGATACAATTTCGATTGAGCAATTAGTCCTATGCATGAACAATATAACTTTTTTAGATACGTGCAGTCACGTAGTTCACAATCACGTATTTCACGAATCATTGTTATTAGTGGTACAGTTTTAAGTGAATCGGACATAACCAAATTTTAACAACTTCATTATAGATACTACATTGGTATCATCACATTCACACTAACACACGGTCCTGCTTTTATTCTATAATAGTGAAATACATTGTAACGTAGTTCACATTTAAATGTCAACTTTGACAATTATAACTTTATGCAATATTTTTGAGTTTTAATCTCAGCTTTTGTTAAATAGACGCGTATGTTTTTATTTTTACATGTACTCTATGTTTTCTGGGACTGTTAGTTTTAGCGAATTGTGCGTTTTTCTGGATTTTCAGTGTGTAAGTATATCCATAGAAGTTTAAATACACCGACATTATATGCTGTAATGGCCGAGTGGTTAAGGCGTTTGACTCGAAATCAAATGGGCTCTGCCCACGCAGGTTCGAATCCTGCTCGCAGCGCATATTTTGTTACAGTCGAATTATTAAAATTGAAATATTCTAACGTATGCTTTTATTTCATGGTCCAGTATTTTATTGTACATGTACAGTACATTTCATTTAAACGCCTACTATATCTGTATCCACTTATTCAAAAAAATCCAAAAGTATTTCACACGTTTGTATCATTGGATATTAACATGCGTATGCGTAGACAAATGTAACTAATTGCTTTGACTTTACGAATTTGCATTTAAAATTTCTCATGTCTGTGATATGTATTCAACTGCATATAGTCGTGCCTCATATCGCCGTGGTACCCATATTTCCGCGGTATGGGATAAAAACAGTTGTGAGCGCGACCTTCACAACACACACTTGTTAATAAGTGCACTATCACTTACTTTTCATAATTTCAGCAAAAAGTTCCGAAACTGGTATTATATGATGTAGTTACACTGATACTAGTTATTTGCGCAACGCAACAGTTTTGTGATTGTTGGGATAGTCCGGTGGTCCAATGCTTTCGGCTCGGCTGGTTAAGTGCAGCCTTCCCTGTCTGACTTAATAGTATCTTTTTATTATATATATACAAGGAGTAACTATTGATTTAGCAACAGCGTCATTCGTGCCGTGTGGCGATCGTTAATATTGTCAATGAAGTTATCCAAATATCAACTTATATCTTGTGTTGAGTGTTGTAGTCACATTAATGCTGGCTACTTGTAAAACAATGTTGGGGCTGTTGTAATAGCCGAGTTGTCTAATTATTCCGTACCTCACATTTCCAGGTGATGCCGCCGTACGATGTGGGTTCGAATCCCACTAAAGGAACAAACTACAAACTGCGCTTGTACTTACTTTACCATTTTAACTTTAATGACTATTAACACAGGTAATCTTCCATAACTACAACAACGACAACAACATTCTACGAAACAATTCAACCCCCTCCATATCCTTGGATTGAGGCGGCAAAAAACTAAACATCCCGTCTAAGATTAAAATTCATAACAATACCATAACTTTGAGGTAACTACCCTTCTAAAATAACACCTTCTACTGACGGGCATGCTAATATCAAAAATAAAGATAGATGACGAAATGATTAATTAAAGCTCCATAATTTATTTTAACTTATCGAGTTTCATTATTCGTTTCGTCATGTTTCATTTTTGATATGTACGTTTTGGGGACGGACATAATTATTTTCTGGTAAAGAACAACGAACTATTGAATAATGTCTTGTATAATAGTCGATTCAATTAAAATGATGACAACACATACTGAATGTCACGTTAACCGACTATAGGAACGGTGAAATCTTGCTGCAACAGAAATCCGGAGAACGAGCTGTAATCACTGCCATGTAACGACTCATCAGCGTCTACATTTCTCACAGCTACATCATCACCTGCATTCAGACGTAGTATTATCGTCATTGATGAGGATGCATACGGAGATTCCGTTCCGCGGACGTACAGGTTACCCACACGCGCTCCGTTATGTGCGAAGTAGTAATGAGTTGTGTGTGAACTAATTGCCATAAGTGACGTAGAGAATACATACGTTCCAGAAACAGGGGCACGGAAGTCACCAGCATGGCTGTTGTAGGCGTTTCCAACATTCGTGACGATGTGCTCAAAGGCAATGTTTTGGTTAGCGCCAGCGTGGTTCAAGTGTTTTGATAATGAAACGTAAAATGATACGTCAAGCTCGTTGTCCGCTCTTCGGATTCTGTGACCATCGAGTTCTGTGAAGTAGAAATTAAACACGAACATATAACGAATGTTCAAAAGTATTATAATTTCATAATTCCAATACATAGTCCTTATTAAAATAAAAATTATTTTTAACTAGCGCATCCGTGTTGGATGTTACTTTCCTTAATTGTATACGAGTATATATCCTAGGGCAATAATTAATGCGCATGTACTACATGTCGTTATTGAAAGAAGTGGGAAATCGTATTTTTGTAATCATTACATATAAATATCCTAGAAACATTATTAAACGCCAATTTGCAAGTTTGTAATGTTCATAAATATTTGCTACTCCAATACTCTTGCCAGTTCTAAAGCAATTATGTCCGTTATTCAAACAATAACACTTATTAGCGATCACGATATCTTGTTAAAATCATCATCTACGCTGTATCAAGAGGCAAGCAAACTGTCATTCAACAGCTGACACTAATTGGTTGCGGAAGGACGAGGTTCTGTTGTTTTTTTTCATGAAAATACATGTTTCTATAAACATGTCCTTTAGTTCAAATAACTTAACGATGTCTTTGAAAAAAGTGAGCATGCATATCCCAATATCCATTTTTAAGTTAGTATGTGGACAAATACTGTAATGGAATTTTTAACCATTTTCAAGACTATCCATGACGTAAAAAATTCCTAACGATCATGGTTGCAGTCAAACAACACGTGTATAGTTTACATAATCAGTTTAATCAGTGTGCTGCATTCTTTTCTGCATGTACAAATCTTATGACATAGTAAAAGCTAGTTTTACGACAGTTTAAAGCTCATGTAATTGTTTAAACAGTTTTTGCGTTACACACAAAATATTTTAGCAGCAAAAACTGTGTCTGTCTAATATGAGCCATGATTAGCCTTCACAGAAAGCACCGCTTGTTACGTTACTTGGCTTGTTACGGTTAGGTTGCCGCGAGTTGTGACTCTGATTGTATTGCTCAAAACCCAATAAAATGTCGATCAATAAAACATTTGCATGAATCATTTTATGGTAGAATAACAAAATTAATTATTACCATCTCTTGTATTGCGCTCACAATCATTGCCATTCATAAGGATCTCATTTTCACTTTCGGTCGGTTTGTTTAATCCTCCAAGTAGTTTGTGAATATTTGATTCGAGTCCATTGTCTTGGTTAACATGTATGATGTTTCCTTCGTTTACATGATTTGCTGTTTTAAAGTTCCTCAGTTCTTTCTTCATTTCTTCACTTTCTTTTTCAATTTCAGTAATTCTGTCTTTAAGTTCTTTATTTTCATTCAGGACATCTTTAAGCTGTGATCGCATTTCATTCATCTGTTGTTTCCATAGATAACGTTCGTTTTCTCGTTCCGTCTCGCGTGTTTCGAACTCTTCCATGCGCATCAGAATTTCATCGATGCCATTCGACCTTATTACCGGAACGTTTTCATCACATAATATAAATCCAGCTTGAAGACAGGTCACTACCAGAATTAACACACAAATCTCCATATTTTCGAGCTCAGATTTTAAGCGTATCACTTTTGACCAACAGAAGTGCTGGTATGAGCATATACATATACAAGAGCAACGTAGAACTAGATAAGATATCTCTTTCTGTAAAATAGGACAGTGGGACATTATCTCCTGGGAGTGTTTTTACTAATAAACTAAAGTATGAAAACCCGGTGATGACTTCACAGTTTTATGAAGTGTGAACTATGAACTAAGGAGTGTGATGTGTAAAGTATGAAGTGTGAACTATGCACTATGACCTACGAAGTGTGAACTGTGAAGAATGATATTTGAAGTCACTACCGGACTTTCGTACTGAAGTTACTCTGAGTCAATACTTTTCTCGTATTTCGAGCATTTTCTATTTCAACGATTAAAAGGGATGCAACCCAATTATATCGTAACATACCAGCCCTTAGTTTTTCTCCCTGACAGGAAGATTTATAGTTAGGGTAATTTTTTACATATGCCGATTTGTAACATTTCTGATATTGAGCGAGACTGTCTTATAAACAGCGGCAGTTGATCAATTGTATTTCCTTCTTTGCCTTTCAGGACTTTTTACTCAATAAATGTTTATGTTGGAAACATCTTGCCGAGTAATGTCATAAAAACTGTTGCTCCAAAACTGGTTGTACAACGAAAAAAGTTTCAAGTTTAGAAGTCTTGAACTGTTTCTATCAAACAAATGGCACAGTATTTTGTTCCAAAATCTAAGAATTTCTTATAAACTTACAAAGCAAATCTATTCCAAAATTTATAGCATGAATGTGTTTTATAACGTATATCAGATAGCCTTTTACATGTAAATCAATGATTATCAAATCACCTTAATTAGTAAGAATGTAATTAGACTCCATACATATGTTTATCATAAGTGTTCTAGCTGCACCGGATCTATCCGGATACGTAAAGGAAATACTTATTGCCAAGTCTCAGAAAATGCTGCTTGTTTACGCAATATGTATTTATGAGGAATGTACTAATTAATACAAGGGGCTTTTTAAGTTCCACGAAACGTGAAATAAAATTGCCAACTTATGCTTCTACTTATTATACATAATTACTATTTGCAGAATGGCCCAGGCATAAGTTTTCATTTTATTCATAAATTCTCGTAAGATTACAATTCAAGATGTCGTTGTTTTCATGCATGTGCATTGCATTATCTAAATTTTACCAATTTGAAGGTTTCAACATTCCATGGGAAATTACTCTAACGGCATATCATATGGACGAGGCAGAGATCCTCCCCTTTGTTGCACTCGATGTCCAATTTCCTTTTTATTCCATACTATATTACAATCAAAGCACTGAGAGTGCTGTTGGGAGGCGATCTGGTTGCTGCTTCTAAAGCTTAAACCGACTTTACACGTTTAATATTCGTTTCCTTACTGCCGATCTTGTCTTGAATGTCAAAATAGGCATATGTGACTATATATACATGTTGGGTATCTAAATAATTGTAAAAAGGGGCATATGTAATACTTGTATTGAATGCATATGTCAAAAGTGGCTTTAAAATGATACTACGCGCTTCTTTATCAGATTCTACAGTACCGTCTTGTAATCACTTCCCTCACAGCGTGGGACATCTATAGACGGAGGCTAGTACTATAGTCTCGCCATATGATTGCATAACAGTACTTTGCAGACGATACGATTAATTGATAAAACCATCACGAGACCCTGGTCTGAAGTTTCTAAAAAAAGATATACAGCCAGGACATTTGATGAACACGTCATTTTCATATTATGAAACAAGTCCGATATGGCCTCGGCGGAGTGATTATCAGCAAAACTATCGATTTAACGAACAATTTCACAATAATTGTTGATCCGACTAGACGACTGCGTCCTAAAGGTTACTTAACTTTTCGGTTCGGGAGTAAAATTTATCGTGCTACCAAACAGTCGTACGGCCGATGTGACACATGCTTATTTGATAAGTTATAGAAACAGAACTGAAACGCGAGGTTATCATAATTATTTAGTCAAGGGCGATGACCCCGATTAAATAAATATCCGAGTGTTTGTTTCGTATGTAATTTGTTTATAATTTAACTGAGTGCATGGCAAAAAAGCCACACCCAGCGCAGTATTACATTTTATATCACCATTTTCAAGTGCAGTATAATTGCAGTAGTAATCGTTTCCGGCTTGATCAAACTATATATATGAGCAACTACGATGTCGTATGGGGGACACAGAACATGTAATAGAAACCCACGGACTGTGGTTGAACGATGTAGATATCGCGCTCTCAGTATTTTGTCATTGTAAAATAGAGAGGTTGCGAAAATAAAAGTGTCCCGCGAATAATACTTTTGTTGTATTTCGTCATCAGTGTACTATCCGACCAGGGATATGTGAACACAATCTGACATCAGAACAGAACAGAACAGAACAGAACAGAACAGAACAGAACAGAGAACAGAACAGAACAGAACAGACGTTTATTTTCGATGTGTGCGTACAGCATCTCATAACAATACAAACAATATTATTTACAAAAGAATATAATTATTTACATGATCACATAGCAGAATTATGTAGATGGAAACAATGATTTGAAATACTTGTTAGTACAAGTAATGGAGCACGGACTTTTTTAATATTAGTAAAATACAATGGTATAACAGTACTTAATTAGTATTACTGTTGTAATTCTTCTCTTTTACGATATGCTTGGAACAAATATTTACATAAATTAATAAGCTCATTTTTAGATGTCACTGTCAGTAATCCATTGTCGGTGTATGTCACACAGATATGTGTATGCACGAAAAAAAACTTTAATCGCCTGCCGACTCTATGAGATTAAATTCCTGTGAACACTCATACACGATTTATGAAGAAATCATGTTCAAACTGTCACGTGATTTTACCCTCACACGTTTTGATTCGCGATCAAAATTTAAATTATGTTCTCATACACGTTCCTTTCGCAACCTCTCTGATAGCGCGGTGAATCCTTCCAACATGCATTGTGCAACCTCTCTGATAGCGCGGTAAATCCTTCTAACATGCATTGTGCAACCTCTCTGATAGCGCGGTGAATCCTTCCAACATGCATTGTGCAACCTCTCTGATAGCGCGGTGAATCCTTCCAACATGCATTGTGCAACCTCTCTGATAGCGCGGTGAATCCTTCCAACATGCATTGTGCAACCTCTCTGATTGCGCGGTGAATCCTTCCAACTTGCATTGTGCAACCTCTCTGATAGCGCAGTGAATCCTTCCAACATGCATTGTGCAACCTCTCTGATAGCGCGGTGAATCCTTCCAACATGCATTGCGCAACACCTCCCCCTCCAAAAAAAGAATCTCGTAGTGATTGCTAACAAAATAAAAGATACAAGCGACGAAGTTAGCTCATTGGCGAAGAATATTTTGTGGATAAAATTTCACGAAACAAAGTAGCTATAATGGCACTTGCTACAGGCCAATTAATCGTACATGAAGTAAGAACAGAACGAATGCCGTTTAGTCGTCAAAACATAAAAAACTGGCAGAAATCAACTAGACAAATTGATGCACAGTGTACACAACCCGAGTACTCCAACTATATTTCAATACAATTAAATTGATTCAATATCTATTAAACACTATGTCTTTTAATAACATTTTAATAAAATAAAGCATAGTACAGATGTATATAATAGTATATGTATTTATTGGTACCGATGCTAAATAACAAATTATGTGTCTACTTTTCGTTCATGCTTGTCTATGACATTGTGTTGTCAATTAACAGGCAAATGGGTTTAATCATTCTACGAGCGTGTACAGTAACGTCATTCAGAACAAGATACAAGAAGTTTTATTTAAAGTCGGTTATGGCAAACAATATAACATTAGCTCGCAGAGCTATTTTCCGACAAACAATATGTAAATATAACAACACGGTGTAAAGCAGCTATGGAATAAAAGACATAGTTAACTTTACACCAAGCAATTGTAACAATATCAATGTTATGATCAAGGGACATAATCTAAGATGGCTAATAGCTAAAGTTGATCAGAGTTATTCCTCTTGGAAGAAAGAAACTTGAACCAGTAAAAGCGCCAGGCACAGCATAAGATTAAGATAAATCACAATAAAACTTACACAAAGCAAAATAAAGCACATCAAAAAGACAATAAAAACATACATAAAGCAAAATAAAGCACATCAAAAGCACAATAAAAGCATGCAAAAAGCAAAATAAAGCACATCAAAAGCACAATAAGAGCATGCATTAAGCAAAATAAAGCACATAAGTAATACACAATAAAAGCATACTTTAAGCAAAATAAAGCACACATAAAAGCAAGCACAACTATAAATAACTTAGACCAAATGCATTCACATAAAAAATAAAGCACACATGAGAGATAGATAATAAGACAAGGTAAAACATGTTTAGAAAACTGTTGACCTACAGAAAGCAAGCAGTACATGCAATCTCATACATAAGTAAGATGAAACAATATAGACACACAAGCAGACAACAGTGACAATTACAGGCACATGGAAAACTTACACCTCGGGCAAGTCCAGGCACGGATCAGTCTGCGGAACTACTTGTAATCTGCAGTTTGTCTAAGCTCGTTCGGCAGACTGTTCCATACTCGGACTGCCTCGAAGCGGAAGGAATTCTTACCATATGTTGTTGTTCTGACTTGTGGTATTACAAGAGTGTTTTCATACCTGAAATCATATTTAGCAGTCTTTAGCTTAACAAGGTCGCGGACATATATAGGTGAAATTTCATGTAATATATACATTTGAAAGTTTCTATGGCAATACATTGGATTCTGCTAAGGAGTAACGTAGTCATGTTGATACGTTTTAACTAGTCATCATACGAAGTATTAAAGTCTTGGAAGACAATCCTTAGGGCTCTGTATTGTAGTTAATTTCAAGTTTTTCTGTGTTTCCCTTACTACAGAAGCCCCATACTATAGGACAGTAGTTGAAGTTAGATCTGATAAAAGTTTTAAAAGTTATTAACATAGTATTCCGTGATAAAAATTTACTCAGGCGATGAAGAACATTCAATGGTCTTGCAGCTTTTTTGCACAAGTGGGATATCTGAGTGTCAAAGTCAAGCATATAATCAAGCTCAACCCCAAGAAGCTTCACATGCTCGTCGCACTTGATAGCAGAGCCGCCGACTATAAAAAACTCAATAGCACTGTTTGCTCTTCTACCAACTGCAATGGCCTGAAACTTCTCTGGGTTGGCCTGCATCTGGTTTTTAGCAAACCAGTCAATCAGTATATTATTTTCCTGTTCAAGTGTTGTTTTTAAAATGTCAATATTTGTGTGATCATAAGATACAGTGTTGTCATCTGCATAATTATATAAGGTTGATTTGTCATTGATAAAGATATTAAAAATGAGGGGCCCCATTATAGAGCCTTGGGGACACTTAAATAGTTTGTAGCCAGCAACTTTTAGTATACGGTCCAAGCTTTACACATTGATTTCGTTCGGACAGGTAGCTGCTTATGAGACAACATGCGTTGTCTGATAAGCCATATGCTTTGAGCTTAAGCATTACCAGATTATGGGGGAGACAGTCAAACGCCTTTGACAGATCCATGAGAATGGCGGCAACATACTGATTTTTGTCAAGGGCTTGTTTCCAGTCCTCTACTAGTCTCAACAGGGTTGTCTGACATCCAAATTTAACCCTGAATACAGCCAAAAAGGGGTGAAAGATGGTGTCAAAATAAGTTGTAAGTTGGTTACTGATGGCCCGTCCATATAGTTTAGACAATGTAGGCAGGATACTGACAGGCCTATACTTGTTCTCTATGAAGGGGTCATCTTTTTTTAAATATTGGATTAACTTGGGCAAGTTTCAGACTTTCTGGAAACCTACCCTTGTATATTATTTTATTAGCCATATCTCGTATAGGAGCGATCATAGTTTTTGAGCCTGCCTTAATGATCTTGGCGGGGATGGCATCCACTCCTGTGGCCTTTTTAGTATGGAGCTCTTTAATGTCCTTACATATATCTGAGTCGGACACGGGGGTAAAATTGAAGTATTTTTCAAAGGAGTGGGCCGTTTCAATAGAAACTACGCTTGGTGGATCGCATCAGCAGGGGTGCCATCCTCTATACAAATATTTTTGGCTATATTTACATAGAACATGTTCAATTTTTCGGCAACTTGGTTCTCGTCAGACAGAAGCAATCCTACATAGTCTTTCAGAATAATCTGGTCATCAGACTTACAGGTTGACTTCTGAGACAGAAAAGGTTTGATGGTAGGCGGACCTCCATCGCACCTTTCTTCAAAATATGTCATGATTGAGTCGCGTTTAACTTTGGTTTTTAGGTTTCTAAGTTTTTTTATGCATCCCAGTTCTGTGGGGTTTTATTTTGATAGAACTTATTTTTGGGCGTACGTGCTTTATAAATGATTTTCCTGTATGAGGAGTTCATATAAGGAGGTGGATTAGCCTTTGGGACTTTCTCTTTAACTGGGGCGTGTTCATTAATGACCTGTCTCAGCATAAATCCATGGGCCCAGTATACATCATCAATGTCGTCAAAGACATGGGCAACATGAAATGGGACATGAGACAAATCCTTGTTGAACTCGTCCTCATCAAAGTTTTTGTAGCTTCAGAAAATTGCTTTTTTCCTGATACATGAAGTAGGTTTACATTGCTCGCGGATTGAAGTGGCAATCATATTGTGGCCGTCACTTAGTCCACAATTAAAGTTAATAGTGTCACATACAAGGCGTTTAGAATTTGTAAGTATTATATCAATAAGTGTAGGTTTATGATTTTTCATATTACATCCAGGTTCTTTTATTATGTTTTCAAGATTTACAGTTCTCCCTTCTGAGAAGAGCATAGTTCATATCACCAATGCAAATGAGATTTTCAAAGTGAATGAAGAGTTTGTCCAGGCACAGTGTTATAGACTTTTCAAACACTGTGTCTGAGAGGATGGGCTGTCTATATACACATAGTATGCCCCATTTTCTCTTATTTAGGTCTAATTCATAGCACATAGTTTCAATATCCTTACTTTCCAAGTCTGGACGTCGCTTGAAAGGCAGGTCTGCTCTGACAAATGCCACCAGTCCTCCGCAGTGGGCGTTTCTTTCCCGTCTGTCCATCTTGTACCCTGGTGCTGTAAACAAGTTGTTACTAAAACTGTCATCAATTTTAGTTTCTGCAATGACAAGAAGGTCACAGAGTTTATCATTGAATAAAGCACTAAGGTCGTCAAATTTATATCGAATACTATTTATATTGAGATAACTCAGAATTGGTCGTTTTTTGTTCTTGATCCTGAGGTTGGCCAGAGAGTCAAAGATGTTATTATTATTGCTTTCGGAGTCCGAAGAAATGTTCGAACTGTTGCATACAGACACAGTTTCATCTGAATCTGTATTTAGATGGTCATTAAGTACATTAATGTTCCATTTAGATTTATCCACAATCCAATCCTCCTCAGGATCGGGTTGTGGGTGGAAACTGTCGTTGAGATTCCTTAAGTTGTCACATTGGTTGGTCAGGTTCGGTTGGGTCTCAATTACAGCATTTTCAAAGAATGAGTCCGAGAACTCACATACTGCTGCATGAGATTCACATTGGTAGCATATCCATAGGTTTAAGTCTGACACAGGTTTCAGGGTCACATACTCTTTCTTTGATACTTTTGCACATTTAATGTGCCACTTATGTGAGCATGAGACACAGTATATTTGATTAAGTGTGCGGGCAACTGGCCCGCTACATCCGCCGCATGGGTACTGGACGGGTCCAGGGTTCATAGACACATCACCACTGACCGCCAGTGCAAGCATAAACTGGGTTCTGGTTTTAAGTCTAATAGGGATAGATGGCGGTTGTGCTCTGCTGTGTTTAATGTTATAAAATATGGAAGTTTGTTGATCAGCAAAGTCATGACTTTTTGCAAGCAATACCGTATATGCTGGTCCATTGTTTGTAGGTAGGTCGTCTGGAACATACTGGTCCGACTCTGGTATGGCCGACCACTCGTTGAGATTGATTACAAGTCTCAAGAGGAGCAAAAGTTTGATGTTCGTTGCAATTGTACACATTCTGGTTTGTTTTCACGGCGTGTAGAAATCACGGTTGATCTGGGTTGTCTGGGAGGACGATACAGTTATGTTAAGCGTCCATCGACTCTGGTCGCTGAAAAATGCTCAATTTACCATTTTATCGTTGAAATTGTCACTTTTGTTGAATAGAAAGTGTCCATAAAACGTATTTTTATTAAATTATTTTCTCTTCAAATATTTTTACTTCATAGGTGTAACGCCACCAAATATACTAAATATTCGACGTCGTCTAACGCTGGTATTGACAAATGTGGTGGTCTCTTCGCGCAGCTATGGTAAAGTTGTTAGTTTAAAATATGGTTAAACGTTTTTTTTAACAAAATCATACATGTATGTGCTTTAATTGTGTACAGTTAAAAATTAAATATTCTAAACTGTAATTTGTTATTACGCATTGTTTGTGGGACTTGTTTTTTGGATCACCCTGTACTTTAGTCAGATTGCGGCGCCGTTGACGTTACGTTTATTGTTCAGCATGATACCGGAACAAGCTTCAAAACAGTGAAAACAACAAAATGATAATTTCACTGCTATTTTCATTGAAAAATCTCCATATTCCATATTCTATTTCTTACATAGGTCTGGTCATTTAATAAAAGCTACTGTTGATAGATACCTTATCAAATGTGTGCTTGTTATATTATTTTGTTATTTGCTTTAAATGGATTACGGAGATTTTTCAGTGACAATAACAGTGAAAATAACAGTGAAATTACCACTTTGTTATTTTCACTGTTTTTGGTAGCTGGTTCCAGTATCATGGAGAAAAAGAAACGTAACTTCAACGGCGCCGGGCTTTAAAATATGCGTTACGTCATCATGACGTCATAATTATCACGTCGTGACGTTCTAATTTCGACGTGATTTTTCCAATTAAGCCAATTACGGCACATATTTAAGTGAAATTATTGCATATAATAAACAGAAAATTTGTTGATTTTTGGTGTAAGGTCAATTTTATTTCACTCGTGATCACAGAAATATTGATTTTCTGTGATCACTCGGTGAAATAAAATTCGATCTTACACCAAAATCAACAACTATCCTCTATATATTAACGTTTAACAACGAATCACTATTAAAGAAATGCAGACAATGAAATAAACATTGTTTTCCACGGAAAAATAGCTTCCTAGTCTTGTAAACGTTCTGGCATTGTCAAATAAGAAATCAAAATAGTTCTTTGGAGAGCAATATAATTATTTGAGTAGGTGCTATTTTATTGGGTAGGTAGGTAAAGGTCAAACAAACATTATTTTATTTTAGGTCCTATTTACTGATATTGGAAAAACTGTGCTATGCTGTTTAAGTTGAGTGCTGCCTTCCCTGTCCGATTATCTAAATTATCTTCTTAAATGTGTTCTCATGTATACGCTACTAGCATGCTAAATGGTTAAACAGATACAACTAGTCATGGTTCATTCATAATTACCTTCCTTTATGGTTAATACGAGTAACACACGAAAAACAAAGTCTGTATATTTACATACGTATATACTCGGCTTGGTCGAAATATTAATTTAAATAATGGGATATGGGTGGTTCGTTCTAAGTCTAACTCATATGTGGTGGGTTAGTCTGGGGTCTGGACCACGCCCCCTCCCGCTACGCGCCTGGAAATATTGTTTTTATATTTATTATATATCCAGACCCATTCAGTACTCACACAAACATTTGTTGAATGTATTTAATATTAATACAAAAATCTACGTACGTCCTCTACTGCTTTAATAACTCAAAGATAAAAATGTTTCGCTGAACTTTCTCGCACAGCGACCTAGAAAAATGGATCGTGTAAAACTCGCTTTGCAACTTTCCCGTATATTAATCACACACACATTATTAAACGTATCCGGGACAAATAATGTATGGGCCTGGGTATACACTGTTGATGTTAAAAATATACCCAGGTGCGTAGCTGGGGGCGGGGTCCAGACCCCATGTGTCTGTGGCTTTGAAGTGTCTGTGCGCTACAGCATTTCTTTAACGGTATAAACTCTTTGCTTGTTATGCTTAATTGAACGCCCCACGGTTGGTTTATCATAACTCTATACTTCAAGGCATTATTCATTTATTAGTTAATAATATACTATAATGCCATATGTATTTCTTACTTTACAATTATCGTTTGGAAATATCGTTTAATGGATATGTCCATAAATGTTTTACATATCGAATGCTACAATAATTGTTTTGATATAAGGTGCGCGACTATTTAGAGATTTAAACTAGAGATGATATGTGGTACTAATTAGCGTCTGTAAAGTACGTGTATGTGCTAGTGTAGAACCATACATCTCCATAGTCTTGCACAGGGATATTACATACTAGTAATATGTAGGTTTCATCCGTCAAGCCATGTTAGTGCACTGGATAAAACACTCACTTGACATTGATTCGGGTTCAAATACTTTGCAAGCCAAATGATGTTCGTCCGTAACATTGATCACATGCCATTGATCACATGCCCTCCACATGTAGAAATAATGTACGAAACGTTTCATACCAGGTACGCTACAGGTACGAAACGTGCGTCACGCTGTTTTTCCTTGAACACAAGACTGGTTGTTCACTAACTGCAAGAAAACTGTTTATATTACTGTTAATTTGAAGAAAGGAGTTTAACACGACATAACATAATCTTTTGCGGGAAAAAAGTTACTTGTTTTTGATGTTTCTAAACGACCGAATTGAGATGAACGAAAACTGTTCAGTACCAATTACAAGTTCATTAAACACTTAAAACAGCGTTTCTGAAGTACCGCTGATGTTTAACCAGTAGTTGGTTTATATTTGGCTGCGGGTTTTATGCCGTGTTCTAAACAAGGTTTCATTCATATACGAGGGGTGATCAACAAATACGCAGAAAAGTGCTGTTGTTTCTTTATTTGTCGTTGTAAGTCGTTTCTAATCATGAAGATAAATTTATATAAATTTGATTCATTGCTGATCATCAAATATTGACCAAAGTCGGAACGAACGCGGTTTCCTATGGCAGCGGCCCATGTTTTCATATTTTTTCAACGCTGCGCGCAGCAAACGATGGCCTATCAATCGCGCGTTTGTAACATTATCAGTTTTTAAAGGGTGGGTTATTACATTTATTATTTCCAAAAAATATTTTAACGTCAAAATTCCGTTTCAGAGCTATTTGCTTCGAACTTGTTGTCTGAAAATGAGTGCGATACAGAAATCGGCGACGAAAAGTCGTGTGGCGGATGAAGTGTCATAAAATACCTCTGACAATATAGCAAAATGCAACAAATTGTGTATGTTTTGCATATTCTCTCATACATAGCCATGTGAAATCAATGCCGACATGCGAATGGGCTATACAACGTCAATAACGTCAAATTACGCCACCTATACCAATGTTCTCCAGCAGCTAATTCTTATAATTTACATACAAGTTGCATAGGAAAAATATTGATTTTCAGTTGACAGGTATATGGAGTGTATCTGGTTGTACAGCTATTTTTTTAGAAACATTGAATGCGTTATACAGTATATATTGTGCCACGAATTAGTATGTATACTGTTGTATGTAACGACGTCGAGATGACGTTGGGCCTGTGTAGCCATAGTGACGTTGCGGTTTCTTAATTTTTCGACCAAATATTACCTTGAGTTTACTGTTTTTATAGTTATTTATTATTTGCTTTCAATGGATTATTGAGATTTTTCAGTGAAAATAACAGTGAAATTACCACTTTGTTATTTTCCCTGTTTTAGAAGCTGGTTCCAGTATCATGCACAAAAAGAAACGTAACGTCAACGGCACCGGGCTTTAAAATATGCGTTACATTATGATGACGTCATAATTCTCACGTCGTGACGTTCCAATTTCGACGTGATTTTTTCCAATTAGGGAACCTTTTAAGAGAAATTGAGGCATATAATAAACAGAAAATTTGTTGATTTTTGGTGTAAGATCCGTTTTATTTCACTCGTGATAACAAAAAATTAAATTTTCACTGTGATCACTCGGTGAAATAAAATTCGATCTAATATTGGTCACATAACAAAGATTTCAGAGCATTGTTCCGCGTATTTGTTGATCACCCCTCGTACGACTGCAATGGAATTATATACGATCTATGGGGGGAACATCCTATACAAAGCATTGACCACGAGATTGCTCTTATATTGCATTGACCAAGCCCCTCACAGCAATGACGTTGTGTTGCCGAGTAAACACGCGGAAGCAGTAATAACTGTTATCGAGTAACCACGTGGGTGAAGTGATAAATGTTAGCGAGTAAACACGTGGTAGCTGTGCGAACTGAGCGCTGATGCAAGGGAGATCACTGTGTAGATGTGTGGACATTTTCTACGGTAATGTCCCCTACTTGTAGAGATGTTATCAACAACAACAACAACAACAACAACAACATTTATTTCGTCATGGTAATACATGAGTAACAACAGACATATATGGGTAAGCGTAGTAGCATACATAGTACAATATTAAATCTATTTCATAGCAACTTATTTGTAGTTCAGTATAACAGAAGTTTAACATATCAGTAAAAGTGGTGTCCAATATTAAGAGTTGTGCATAACTATAAACTATTAAGTTGATTTTCCGAATTAAAGAAATTCATATATCAGTTGTTTGTGGTAGAGACATGTAACTGATGGTGAATAATTCATTCCGCACATCCCAGCTGGGGTAACATGTATTAATAGAAAAATGGTAAAAACGGCGTAAAAACCAGATGAAAACGATCACATTGTGGTTAAATAGTTACATCCGATTATTTATTAAGACTTTATAGTATGGATACATATTTACAGTTTATTTTCGAAATTAAGGCATTATATATAATGCCAATGTATCATATACGAGAGATGCCCCACTTATATTTGATAAGAATAGAACATCATATAGACAAGTCTATGTTCATTCTAGCCTGATATAAATGCAATGACTCTTTTGTACCATGTATAGTAATGTGTCAGGCAATATATACACTCACTGTTTATTTTGGATGCAATAATATGAAAAACAACAATTATGTAGGACGTTTGATAGATCTAGATTATTTGGCTTTTTGAAGACCAAACAATCACCGAAGCAACACATGTTTTGGTAGCGCATGGTTATTAGCCCAATACCAAAACATACATTAGGGTGACATTTGTCATATGGCGTCGAGCGCAGGAAAACGTCCCTTACGACGTCACGATGATAACGTCAAAATTGTATTGATAGATACGAGGCCCGTTTCGGTATTTAATTTATTAACATTAGTAATGCAACATATAATCACCACACATTTCATACATTTATTAAACGTAAACAATACGTAGATGTACAGGCCTTACATTTTTCATCGTACGAATAAAAACGCACAAATCCCGTGTGCCAGAGAATATATAATGGTCAATATATCGCTGGCTTAAAAGTACTTCTTACAACCGTATAAGACTCACGCATATTTGAAATCTGCATCTCAAGGTGCTTCATATGAGCTTCATATGGTCATGTTGACCGAACTGAAGTTCATAAAGCTTGTTTTTCCATACATAAAGAGTAGTGTTCAGACAGTTTTTTCATGTTTCTCGAAATATTGATTTTGTACTTACAACCTTCTTATTGTAAGCCAGCGATATGAACGGAATGCTCGCGATTACGATAAAATTACAAAACGGGTTGCAAGGTTATTTTTAAAATGTAATAACACTCCCAACCCTTTTAGTAATAAATACTTTTGAAGTGATTTAAACAAAATACATTTTGAAACTTTATTACAAAACGGGTTGCAAACATCTTTTCTAAGTGTAATAAGGCCCTCAACCCGTTTTGTAATAATCATTACAATTTGCAACTTTATTACAAAACGGGTGTAACAAGGATCCCAACCGGTTTTGTAATAATTATTACAATTTGCAACTTTATTACAAAACGGGTGTAACAAGGATCCCAACCCGTTTTGTAAAAACTATTACAATGTGCAACTTTATTACAAAACGGGTTGTAACACTGCTTAGCTACTTCAAACTCGTATCCATGTTTAATATTATCGGGATCAGGGCATTTCAGACGTGAAACCAAGTCACCCAGCTGGAATTTAGTGGAAAACAAGTAGTTTGTTACAAGCAACAGCTGAACGACCTAGCTCCAATAAGCCGAATGGCCCCAACCGAATGACCCACTTTGAATAGTTGAATAACCACGTTTTGCCTAGTTTAAGCTGTCTGAAGTCTTAAATTTAAAAGTTGAGAATGACAGTTTTTCTATGTAATGAGATGGATCTTGTCTGTCTCTTGTTCTTATTTAGACGCAACGAAACGAACGAAACCCCCAATCTGAATCGACGAAATCGACCATGTCGTTTAAACCTCTGAATAGCCAAAAAGGCAACGTGGTACATGCACCCTTAATAGAGGTATTTCGTTACTATCGTACAACCATGATACTATCCGACGTTCTATTCTGATCAAATATAAGTGGGATACCTCTCGTATATCCGAGCAACTTATCGTAGTCTGGTATATATCCTTGTGAACATGTCGTTATATGGAATATATCCTCGTGAACAGTTCATAGTCTGGAATATATCCTCGTGAACATGTCATAGTCTGGAATATATCCTCGTGAACATGTCTTAATCTGGAATATATCCTCGTGAACATGTCATAGTCTGGAATATATCCTCGTGAATATGTCGTTATATGGAATATATCCTCGTGAACAGTTCATAGTCTGGAATATATCCTCGTGAACATGTCGTTATATGGAATATATCCTCGTGAACATGTCATAGTCTGGAATATATCCTCGTGAACATGTCATAGTCTGGAATATATCCTCGTGAACATGTCATAGTCTGGAATATATCCTCGTGAACATGTCTTAATCTGGAATATATCCTCGTGAACATGTCATAGTCTGGAATATATCCTCGTGAACATGTCGTTATATGGAATATATCCTCGTGAACAGTTCATAGTCTGGAATATATCCTCGTGAACATGTCATAGTCTGGAATATATCCTCGTGAACATGTCTTAATCTGGAATATATCCTCGTGAACATGTCATAGTCTGGAATATATCCTCGTGAACATGTCGTTATATGGAATATATCCTCGTGAACATGTCATAGTCTGGA
The DNA here is from genome assembly GCA_947247005.1 of Spisula solida. Taxonomy (NCBI): domain Eukaryota; kingdom Metazoa; phylum Mollusca; class Bivalvia; order Venerida; family Mactridae; genus Spisula; species Spisula solida. The sequence continues at coordinate 41,934,228 of OX365956.1, forward strand.
ATATATCCTCGTGAACATGTCATAGTCTGGAATATATCCTCGTGAACATGTCTTAATCTGGAATATATCCTCGTGACCATGTATTTATCTGGAATATATCCTCGTGAACTTGTCGTTATAGACAATAAACGAAGTTTGTACAACTCAATAATCCTTTTTTAATCCACTTCAGTATCAACTTTGGTATCTGTTTTCTTAGATTTCGCTGTAGCACATATAATCAGTAACACTTCTATAAGTTCGAGCACTGAGAGGACTGAAAATCCTGCCCACAGTCCCAGCTGGCCACCAATATCACTGATAAAATTCACCGTCTGAAAAGGTCGAAATCAATAAATGTTACCTTGAATTAACTACGATACGCGTCAAGTCAGCCAGATATACCAGTACGAATTTAGCGACTTTGGTATATCGTGACCTGGGATCTAACTAGAAAGTATCACACTCGAAACAGACGCTATACCCTAATAAAACATAAAGTCTGACATTTTTCTGAATCAAGCTAAATTTTACTGAACACATAGTCAATCCAGTCTACCAACAACTTTAAATATACTGCTGAGTTGTTACTGAAACCTAAATTGAGACATTATTTAAACGATTTGTAACAAGTCTATAAGAATTGCGAGTAATACAGAGTCCCCTACCGGTTTGAAGCCATGACCTTTAAATTGTTTTTAATAATGTTTTTGTTGTCATGGCAACTACAATTTTTGTCAAAGTGAAGCATTAATTATTAGGTGTCATCCCAACATTGATCTCTATGATTATACCACAAATCATCAAGCATTGCTATTGTTTGAGTAATAGTAAGATCCACGGTTTTTTTTACATATTTTCGCTATTTTTGTTTCCATAGCAACCACAATTTTTATCAGAATCAGAATTTGTTTAGACATGTTTATTTCCCTTGAGGTTCTTGGATAAAATGTCAGTAAGGGAAAACACTGAATGACCAAGCACTTAGTTTGCTCAAAGAAAGCACCACCAACTCTAGTCTTGTAGAAGAGTTTGACGAAGTGCATAGCTGACGGTTACACAGTGCTATTTAAACCAGACACACTTTCTGCTTACCGTGTAGGAATACTCTTCTGTCACCGTCTGGTATGTCAACGATTTGAGGAATACACGAACCAGAGCTAGATTCCCGCTACAAGACAAATGTCAAGGCTGTGGTATTTAGACACAATTGATTATGTGTACACTAATACACTTTTTCAAATGAGGAGTGTTTGTTTTAAGCATTTAGATTAGATTTACGATATTATTTAAACATGTCGGTTTTCTTGTGAAATAATATAATTATAATCAAAGTACTGAAGTCCTCTTACTGCAGGCGGGAAATCACAATTCTTGGTAATATTGGGTTTCATCTTGGATTTTAAAAAAAAGTGAATACTGGGACAATGTCTCAGATTCATTTAAATCACATCACAACGGACCCATCACATAACAAAGCTTATGAAGGCAATACACCTACTGTAGTCCTAAGTTATATGCCACATTGTGTGTACGATTCTCCGTAATTTCCGATTTTCACACACACACACTCTTTAAATGAATTATCAAACATCGAATGTGCCTGTGGACATTAAGACATACCAGTCTTGGTATACAGTATTGCAGGTCCGACTCGCGTAATAAATAGAATAATAACATTGGTTAAAACGATTCCGCGCTAATTATTTAGTAGTAAACCGGATAGAGCGGTATAAATGGACCCAAGAAAATGAAAAATATCCAGCGTCTAAAAAATACAAAAGGTCTTAATTCCACAATTCTTCGGCTGCATATATAACTTATAAACCACGCGGATAGAGTATGATTAGCGAGAACGAATACAATAGGGGTCGAAACAATAATGCACTATATGATCTCGACTTTCGGCTGGAAAAGTGTATGCGCAGCTCAGCGCTCGGAAAAAAGTTGTGCTAACGACAGACGCAAACTTTTTCGCTGATAATCTGTGGTAGTTTAATGGATCAAAAGTCGACATGCGCGCAAGAAAATAGAAACACTATTAACTGAAAACTACACATAGTCCTTTTCCATAACTCTACCTGCATACGAACTGGATAGAGTACCAATAGCGCGAATGAATCCGATGGGGAAGAAACACAAATAACGGATATGGTCTCGACTTTCGGCGGAAATTTTTTTTATATACTAGCGCTAGGAAAAGGGTCGTTCAAACGGTAGACCCACAATATTCAGCTGAAGATCTCTGGTAAGTTAATGGAAGAAACGTGGATAAATACGTACTATCAACAAATGCAAAATTTTGTAAATTATGAGAAATGAGCACATGTTAAATTAGGAGTTTCTAGCTAAACTATAATACGAATGTTAAAACCATAAATTGTGTAAAGTTCGTCTGCTCAACGGGCTATACTTTTAACAGTGACATTTGTATCGACCCTCAAAAATCACTGGTCATTTTACAGAGCGTAGGAATTTATTTGCACAAAATACGTTTATTAATTGAAAAAGAACTTTCAAAAAGTTCACACAATACAAACAAATAAAAGATAATTCAATTGTTATAAACAAATGTTCGTTAAAATGGTTGAACATTCCGATATTGGTTGAGATTTGCTGGCACTTGTTTTTTGCTCGGATGAATTAGTTGTGGAGAAATTACATAGTTAAAATCTTAGTGATTTCTGAGATGGTATGTAATACGAAAACCGCCCCCCCCCCCCCCCCCCCCCCCCCAGTAAATGATACGCAAATATAAATTAACGTTAGAAGACAAAAGGAGTCTAAGTGGTTGCACGTGTGTACCTGACGAACTCTTTTGCCGTTTGTGTCCCATCCCATTTACTGTATCGTTTTTGAAGTATGCGCCTCAGGATAGGTAGAAAGTTGTCGCTTGGCCAGGTAAACATGGCAACATCCTTCTCGAAATACGTCTCACTGCGAGAAAAACAATATACACTCAAAAGTAGAAATAGCCCTCAATTATTTGATTTCGGTAATACGCTTTTAAACTAGATTATGTTAAGTTTGTATTATGTTTTGTATTTTAATGTTCTTAACAGATTGTAATGAACCCATTTCAAACCAAAATCAATTTATGCAACGATATGTACAATAAACAGAATCTGTAGATGTAGGTATATGTTACACTTACCTATGTTATCCTGGAGATATTGGTCATAAAGAAGTGGTCGCAATAAATTATTGATTAATAACAATGTTACCCTGACGATTCGGGGGACAGACAAAAGCCCCTGTGCTGATTTAATGCCTACATGGGCTTATGCCATAGCTTAAACTATATACATTGTAAAATAATGCGTAGGGGATTTTGTCCAAAAAGGCAAAAACAGTGTAGCGGCTTTTGTCTGTATGAGTGTTTGTTTAGGTAAGAAAAAGCAGTGTAAGGGCTTATGTCGTACACCAAGTAAGGAAGTAAGTAAGTAAGTAAGTAATGACTTTATTTAACGAAGCTACACATCGAGGGTTGCCTGCAAAACTGTCGTAACTGCTTATTATTAAAGAAGGATGTACTGCAGTCTTGCAGGCAACCCTCGACATTTAGTTTCCGAATCGTCCATGTAAAGAAATGTTCTTACCTACATGGTGGTATGCATTGTGTGCAGATACCCGGGGTATGTTTTACAAACATGGCTTTAGTGGCTTGTATACACGTGTAATGTTTATCGGTATAACAAGGTGACATGCCATGTTCGTCAAATGTTTCATTAAGGTGCAGTCCTGTTGAGTTAGTTATCCCCAGTTGAAAGTAGCGCAAGTGACAGTTACATGTTATTACAATAAAGTCTTCTTGACAAGTCTGTTTACAGTCCTGTAAATGAGTAAAAATACCTGTACGGATTGCTAGATGAAAGCATGGACATTCGCTCTAAGCTGTCAAAATGTCGGTGGAATTTGTTTAAATGTTACGAAAGCCCGGCGGTGACTTTTCAGTGCATGCTTCAAACTTCACAGTTCACGGTTCACTCTTCAAACTTGATAGATGATATTGCTTTATAAAATTATCTGGAAACATCAGTTCATAGTTCAAACTGCATAGTTCACACTTCACAGTTCACAGTTCACACCTCATACTTCACATTTCATAATGTAAAGCTTCTACCTCAAGGTATGGCGACATTGGAGATTATTACCCATCACTTTTTTCGTAATGTCAATTTACCATAGGCAAACAGGGAACATTTATACTTTAACGTCCATGGTACCACATGATCTTTTTACTGTCATAGGGTGATAGTAAATTTGTAACAGTATTTTCTTGAGCACGGGACTTTGTTTAAGAAATAAAAATCTGTTCGCGTATTTTGTCGGTGAATAAAACATGGGCAGGAGTTCGGATGCGGAAAAATTAAAAAATTAATTTCCGCATCCGAACTCCTACCCATGTTTTATTCACCGACAAAATACAAGAACAGAGTTTTTATTTCGATTCTAAATACGATAATATCCCGTACTATTTAACTGCGAGCATTTCATTTTCACCCATTTGACATTGAACATAATTCCACGCTGAAATTGGGTGGCTTATTTGCTGGTACAATTACCTCCCTCGTTAATGAAAACGACCTTCGTTATTTTCTAAAGGAAATAACACATTTTAAACATTGAAACTATTTTAATAAGACGAGTATAGGGTATCTATTTCATGAAATGAAAAATATAAACGAATTGATTATCAGAAGTTTTCATGAAAGACTTGGTGTCGAGAGTATATTAGATTTTCTAAAAATAGATGCGTCATAGCTGTAACACTGGATACACGTGCAACTTGCCTCGTTGAAGATTTTACTATAAAGTTTACGTTCATTCATTCATAAATATGTCACGTGATACGGGGCGTAAATTTATAGTAACAGCCAGTTTGATAGGTATGTATTTTTGCGGTAATAATACATGGCCTGGTTTGCTCTATGTGTATATGGATTAATCCGCAGATCGTGTTAGAATCAAATATAAAGAACAATGGCGGCATCATCTCCCCATTGGCTTCGCCTTGGGGTGACATTCTGCCCTGTGGTTGACAATATCAATGTCACGCTGGCAGGCATCTGATATTTATTGAAAACGATTATTTAAACTTGGCTTGTACGATTATAGCTATTAGTTAACGAATGTTTAGCCAATCGCCGGAATTATTTTGTATGGAACGTTTAGATTGGTTCTTACAGGAGGGCACTTACATGCAAAGACTCAACAATGTCATTGTGGCATCGTGTTCCACTTTTCCCAGGTACTCGTTTTCTTCTCCCCTGAAATGGTTTAAACACAGTGGTTACTGTAAAAATATTCAATTAAGTCTGTATGGTCCCTATTCGCTGCATTGGTTTATTTGCTTTTATTTATCGTCGCCACAGGAAATCTATATGGGCGAGGCCCCAAGGAGAGGTTAGTCACTTTAGTTCTTGGGGGATAGTGCATGATACAGAAGATATCCCAGTTGCAGAAGCATCCCTGGTTCTTAAACGTGCAGTTGTAAACCATCATACACGGGATCTCGCTTAACGTCTCGTCCAAAGAATGTTAGTAATTTTAGTTATGTTAGGTGGGAAATACTGAAAACCATTTATGTTTTTGACCGTCTGGAGTAGGGATCGAACCCACAACCTTCAGATCAGCAGTCAGTAGCCATTACCACTAGACCCTTTGTCTACCTTTCGTTGCATTGTTTCTGTTACTTGGGTATATATACAAAATTAGCCAAGCGTGAAACATCAATGAGCAAAAACAATGGTTCATACAGTAACAAGTAAAACCACAAGTTCCAGTTACCAAAACATATACTGAAACCATTATGCCATCGGGAGGGGTCTTTCTCCAACGTTGCTAATCTAAAATAGCTATATCTTATATATAGGCGTACTCGCGATATAGAGCGGTATTTTTAAGTTTAAGAATTTACGTGTTACTGACGATATTAGGCTGTTTTTTCATTTACGGCAAGCCTCGTCCCTGGTTAAAATCTGACCCCTCGGGTGAGATCTCCAAACGTAGAAGCTTATGATTCCACATATTGCCGTCTAGAAACCCACCCGTACCATGCAGCTCGCGTTACCATACATACATTGTGTTAACAATATTGCAGCTAAATATCAACAACAACACGCGTTGAAATTTATTAAACTTGTATTTATCAACATTTCGGCATTGTACCATCATATTTTTTTTGTTTACAACATTTGAGTAGGAAAATACAACTTGTATATAAATGTATAACATGTTTACCTCGGTGAGCGCAATAGATGCATCAAATCCTGTAGGGACAAATACGCTGTCATCAAGGTTAAAAAAACCGTTCATCATCTTTGGATGATGCACGTCGATGGCTACCCCTGCCGAAGATGTCACGAATGGAACACCGTCTGCTTGGTCAGCGTTGAGCACCAATTCAAGGGCTTTTAATAGAAAACTGAATATTTATTAAGGTGATTCATAACTCTTAATTTTTTCTGTATAAGAGGTATCAAACACCTGATTTTTATGAAGAACAGACTCATGACAGTGATTGTGCAAACCCATAACAGTTTTGCTCGGCTAGTTTTTTAGATATTTTTAGAAATTGGGGAAACCCCCTAAAAACGGATATTTGCATTTTACCGAAAAAGTTTGACATTTTATTTCATTAAACTTGGCATGCATGAAATTTCGTATATACGGAATCACACGGTAATGTTTGTTTTAGAATATGCATGTTATATGTATTTTAAATGATATTTTAAAATATAAGACTTTTCATTTTTAAGTTATACGAAAGAAATAGTTGAACAACATACTGTTTTCGTACATGCAACCAGTAGAGCAACTATTATAGAAGTTTTACTCCAAATTTCATGGCAGTTGCTCGGCTAGATTTTTTTATTGACAGTTTAGTGATTTCGGAAATGTCGAAAACCAGGAGAGTTTACAAAATACATCAACGTGTTGAATACGTTGTATCCAGTTTTCGCGATAATTTGTTTTTGAAAAAAATGTGTATATTTGAAGATGAGCCCAGTTTTAGCTATATGCTCTGTTGCATTAGCTAGTCTATATCCTTACGAGATAAATGCAAATAACCTTCCTCTAGTGTAGTCGGGATGCTTGGTAAACAAATATTAAAACTTGGATACAATTTTGTGTGGGCGCATTATAAAACGTTTCACATACGTTGTAGCTAGTATTCGCGAGTGTTGGTGTTTTAAAGTTTGGAATAAATGGTACATAAAATTGCAGCTATAGCTTTAGTCTGCAAGCATTATTATAGTATAATATAGTAACAACTATACAGTAAATTCTCTATTTTAAGTCATGATAACATGATGACGAATCAATTTTTAATTTTTCGTACTATTTCATCATGGTAGTCAGACGCTTTTAATACGTCTTATTTACACCGATTACTAAACTTCCGCTCAAATGAAGAGTTGGGAATCACCTTAAGTGTATCCTAATAAATAATTATATACACTACACGCCAAAATAATCAGAAGTTCGTGATTTGGTCATTTCTGTGTTTAGTCTCTGTGACTTGTATATGTGGTCTGTGATAATTTGTGTGTGTTCCTTTGGTGCCTTCCTTTCTCTGTTGATTCTGTGGGATGCTGCCTTCCCATTTCCATTTCCTTATTTCTCGATTTACTTACCTCTTACCTATCTGTTTTTGCGGACCGTGGACTAACCTTGTGAAGAAAACTAACAACTCTAGTTGATGAAGTGTCACAATATATATTTACTGCTAATGATTGGTACCCTAAGTGCTAATTAAAACATTCTATCTTTATATGTTGACTTTGATTAAAAGCCGGACAGTGATTATTTCATCGCAATACATCAAAACATGTTAATCATTACTATCGTCTTGATACTAGGGTTATACCATTTTGAGTGTTCCTTAAACGTTTTTTGACTTTCATTTCATTGTATTGTGACGAATGCTTGTTGTCAGTGTTGCTTCTTTTAATGTTTTGTGATTTTCTTTTAGTATCTTTCGTGCTCGATTTTTTCTGTTGAGTGCTACCTTCATGTCCGACTGTCCGACTGTCCTACCTTTTCCTATCACAAATTTATTGTTACATTACGCCATCACACCGACTCGTTGATGAACAATTCTAACAAAACTAGCAGTTTCACCTATATAACACAGAGGCAACCATGTAGTGCATGAATTATCGTTAAATCACAACTACGGCTAATAACTTGATATAGGATTCCGAGGAAGAAAATAGTGCAGTTACTAGGTATTGGTGTGTTACTACGCATCCAAACTCGTGACCGTGCTGTATTCTACGATAAAACACTGGTATATATTCATTATTTCTTAAATAATCGGATAGGTTCTTACCATAACGTTGTCCTGTAGCACCAATCTTGCCATCGTTATCGAGCAGGCCAGGATCAGGCTCAAAACGAACACATTGTCCAAACTCATACGTTCTGATTTGTTTAAATGAACTCCTGGAAAGTAAAACAGTTGTACCTGTAAGCATGTATGATATGCTTTCACTGCAGATGGCTATAGGTTGGCCTCCTCTGTTCGTCCGTCAGTCCGGATCGGACAGGAAATACAACACTCAACTTAACCAGCCGAGCACAGAAAAAATAAAAACCTCACATTGCCAAACACACTTTTAACTGAACGAGAAAGTCCTAGTTTCAGCTGTCAAAACATCAACAATCCAAGTCCAAGTTGTTGAAAAGTGAAATACCTAGTTTCATCGATAAAATAGCTGAATGACCTAGTGTCAGCTGTTACAAAGGCTTAAATACCCTAATTAAATGGTAAATCCCTGCAGCCACACAAATACTTTATTGATGGTAGTGAACAAAAATTAAATAATTGGATTGGGGATGAAAGGGCTAGCAATAAAAAAACCTACACCACGTCCGTAACTGTACAGCTGCATGTTGAATTATAAAGTAACCGAAAAGGGCTCGAACACGTGTTCTCTCTTATCGGCTACCGCAGAACACTGATTGGCGCATGCGCAATTCTATCTCATTTTAGACAAGTTTGTTTCAAACGAAATAGAACTCACTTGCTACAGTTAGCACCTGCGAAGCTACACAACAGTATAAATTGGTCGATTGGTTGTGACAAAGCCTTTAGCTCTTCGTCACGTAGCATATTCATCCTCATCTTAAACTGCTCCTTGGCATGCCATAGAATATCGTTTTCTGAAAGACAAACAGATAATAAATATCGTACAGGTATGGCAGCTCCCAACTTGAACAGCCGAGCACAGAAAACATAAATACAATACAGACCACAAGTACACGGCACAATGTCCAACACATAACTGAACGAGAAAATGAGCTGGTCAAGTCCCAGCTATCAACAAGCTCAATGACCTAGTTTCAGCAAAGTGCTTTATTGAAGTTGTGTCACATAATAATGCGACAAAGAGAGACATTTTCAGCTTCCGTTTTATCACAACGGTTATAAAAACGTTTGTTATGTCATGCGAATTTTAAAAACTAAACATTTGTGTAGCTTGTTCAAATGGGCAAAGTATATATATATCTTATGTTTTACAGAAAATAATTAGATATTTAATTCGCATCAATACTCGATACGGTAGATATACGTAAATATGTAACAAACAGTCTTACTTAGCGTAACATTGTCGGCAATCGCATCAAACTCGGTGAAGTTAAACTTTTCCAAATCCTGCGTGACAATAGGAAGAAAATATATGTACATGTATATATCAATATGTTCAACTAATCAATATAAAGTCAAGTAAAAGCTTACTAATACCGCCTCATGAAAGGGATTTTCTTACAATTGCGATCGTTTAATCATAGGAATGTTAATAAGCTTATTACATAATTATATGTCGTTGTGCCCCTATATATTTTTTCGGATCCGAACTGTAGGACTTGAAATGATGAATTTTAAGGAAGTTTGGTTTGTGTTGTCCGTAACTTCAAAAACTACAGCATGTGCTATTGTGCACATCAATATTTGATTTTTGGATCCGACCAGAGTTGTGGCAATTGAAATGATGCAATTTGGTTTCGTTTTTCTTGTGTCGTCCGTAACTTGAAATGTAATTGAGTTACAGCCATCAAACCTCAGGACTGTTAGTCAGCATGTGTTTTTGTTCACCTTTATATTAAAATTTAATTTAGATCCGACTTGTACGAGTATTAACAGAGTTGTGGCACTTGAAATGATGCAGTTCGATGAAAGTATGCTTACTACTATTAGTAAGTATTTGAGCTACACTCTTCAAATGTTTAAAAATATTTGTCAGTATGTGTTTGTTATTCGGATATGGCCTGCATTAGCAGAATTGTGGCCCTTGAGATAATGAAACTTTGCTTTAGTTTATTATAACTCAACGAGTATTGATGCTACAGTTTTATAAGAATTTTAGTTAGCGTGTGCATTTGGGCTACAGCCATTAGACTGATCAAAGGGCAAGATGGGGCATCCGTGTCCTATGGACACATTTCTAGTTAATACATATAGTTTAATATTACACGATCATTCTATTCCACGCATTTATCCGTGTCCTCTTGTTTGCCTCTTGTTTTCAAACAAAACATCAAACATATAGAACTGTACACTATAAAAGGGAAATATGTGTTTGTATTTATTGGTTGATATGACAATTATCTGTCAGGATCATGTTTTTTTCTACATTAAATATTCATACATTCTTGAAGTATTCTATTATCGTGGCGATGGCAACCATCAGGAATAAGGTGTGAAGAGAATTTTCAATTACTCCTAAGAACTTGTCTCAAAATCTACCTGTAATAAATATAAGTACAAACTAATTCATAATTTACAAGTTTTTCCCGTCGAGTGTTACAGTGAACGTGTATCAGTGATCTATGTATATACATGTATAAACAGTTTACATGATTTATTTATATAGTCAAGTTTAAAACAATTCAAAAGCTTCAAATAATATATTAGTACGTAGGCTAGTACTGTCAAAAAGGCGGCCATCTTGGACGCCATCTTGGATTTCTCGAAACGCCACCACTTTTGGCAATTTATGCCGGCAGTCTCAGACACTACAGACTTTCCCAAACAGTTTGGTATATGACACGTCTTGTTAACAGAGAGGTCCTATCCCAACTTTTTTTCCTTGAGATTGTCACCCTACCATATCTATCTGTATTGTAAGCTTTAATCGGATAACAATTGTTCAATAAATGAAGGGCAATAACTCAATAACCAATAAACAACGAATCACCTGCCAGGTTTTTTGACGAATCATGAAAAATATGCCAATTTTGTACATGTAAGTGTGTCACCCACCAACTATTTCGGGAAAAATATTTTGAATTCTGACTCAATGGTTGTTGTTTATGTTTTTTTTAAAGTTTTTCCAATCAGTTGCCATATTTATTAATAGATTTCAATTATTTTAGTTATTTTTTTACAAAGGATCACTAAAAGAGCATTGTTACCAATTCATAATGAAATCCAACCAATAATTTCAGAGATGAAGATTTTTAAAGATTTTACTAGAGATAAATGTGGGAAAACGGGCCCACCCACAATCGGCCATGTTTTTTTATGCATCATGACAAAAATGTCAAATTTGTAAGAGGGTCACCCAACAACTAGTTCTGTAATTTATTTTTGAAATTTGAATTGTGGTTGAATTTTTAATGAATTTTTAAAAGCTTTTCAAATCGGTTTCCATGGCAACCATAAAAGATGAAATAAAAACTTGACGGGCATCATCCCAGTATGAATGTTCATATTCATTTTAAGTTTCATGAAATTCAACCGGCTAGTTACAGAGAAATGGCTACAGACGGACGGACGGACGGACAGACAACGCCATTTCAATACCACCTACCGATTTCATCGGCAGGGGATAATTAAATATATCTGACCATGTCACGTAATAATGCAACGTAAAGAGATTTTCAACAGTATTTTCATAATAATGATTGTTCTAGTTACGAATATTTTAGCCATTGTGATAATAAATTTAAAGAGACTGCCTCACGTATTGGTGTATTGCAAAAATAAAATTAAATTGTCAAATATTCATGTAATTTTGGTATAGTTTCCTGTATATGCCATAAACAACAACATTGACATAAAAATAACTTGGGAAACATCTGCATTTTGTATTAATTTAGCATTTTTACACCGTAATTCTATAGGGTATTAATACCCTATATAATTAGCACTACTATCACTTAAATTGTCTGAAATGTGTTTGCATTCGATGAAAACGAATTGCGAAACGAACCGAATTCCTTACAGATGTTTAGGCTTTAGTTTGTTGAGGTTACAATATGATCTTGTCTGAATTAAATAATTCATTATAGAACATTTTGGAAGGAAACTCTGCGATATTTTCAAACAGAAAAATACTGAGTGCCAAATTTCAAGAGTGATTTAAATTGCTTATATGCCATAAATCTTTCATAAAGCAACCACCAGTGACTTTCTATTGTATAAATACTTGGTTATGTAGGAAAATTACGTCATACAAAATTTTAGCCCGATCTGTGAGGCAGCACCTTTAAAGGGACTATAAATATATAATTTTAGAAAATTGTTCAACAGGACATAGTCTTTACACCATTGATTAGCCCTTGCATTTATACTTACAGTTGCGTTGAAGATGTCTAGGTTTATGGAATATTCGCCACTTGTTTTTGAAATTACTTCTGCTAGTGGTGACTCACTTGGTAATAAATCATATACCAGTGGATTCGTGTTACATATTGTGATATGGGGAAAGTGCAGATTTTTTGCCGTAGTCACTTCAATCGACGTACTGATCGGGTAACTGAAAAAAACACATTACAGGTTTAACCCCTTCCCTACGTTTTGCCATGTTATAAATAGATTTCTCTTCAATGTTACATATTTAAATACAGATTACTTCTGAACAAGTTTGTGATACTGTTTATACAGGTAACATGATACTGTGGTCATACTAGTAGACAACGTTTTCACGAAATCCTGAAAGTAAATTTGCCTACAAACTGCAGTCCAATTTTCGAGGGCTGCTTTCAGCAATGCAGCCGTTCAGCAATCCCTGGGAGACTTTTTCTCTCCTTGTTGGTGTGCAGCCAACATCGAGATACGGCGCCCAGGAATATCGAACATGTTCAAACACCGTCCCCATGCACACGTTGGTTGAATGAAGCATTATTGGTTATTCTTGCTCAGAATAATTTAGCAGTGGCACAGTCGGGAATCAAATCCGGGACCTCACGATCCCAAAGCGCGCGCCCTATCTCTATGCCACCGCTTCCCACAATTTAATTAAATATCTATTGCCAAACGAATTGTGGTTTTTACTTGGGGGATTTCCCCCAAGTATTGCTATACATACCATCTCAGAAATCACTACGATTTTAACTATGTAATTTCTCCACGACCAATCCATCCGAGCAAGAAACTAGTTCCAGCGAATCTCAACTGTCGTCATTGTCAACCATTTTAAGGAATATTTGTTTATAACAATTGAATTAATTTTCATTTGTTTGTATTATGTGAAATGTTTGAATGTTTTTGTCGATGAGTTAATGTATTTGTGCGAATGAATTCCTACGCGCTGTAAAATGACTAATGATTTTTGAGGGTCGATAAAAATGTCACTGTTAAAAGTAACCCATTGAGCAGACGAACTTTACGCAATTCACGGTTTAAACAGTCATATTACAGTTTAGCAAGAAACTCCTAATCTAACGTGTGCTTATTTTTCATTATTTACAATATTTTGCATTTGTTGATCGTATTTATCCACATATCTTCCATTAACTTACCAGAGAACTTCAGCTGAATTATTTGGGTCTACCGTTAGAACGACCCTTTTCCCTGCGCTGTTATATAAATTTTTACCGCCGAGAGTCGAGACCATATCAGTTATTTGTGTTTCGTCCCCATCGGCTTCGTTCGCGCTTTTCGTAATCTATCCAGCTAGTATCCAAGTAGAGTTATGGAAAATGACTCTGTGTTGTTTTCAGTTAATACATTTTTTGTATTTTCTTGCGCCCATGTTAATTGTATTGATCCATTTAACTACCACAGATTATCAGCAAAACAGTTTGCGTCCAGAACAACTCTTTTCCGAGCACTGAGATGCGTATACAATTTTCACGTCGAACGTCGAGACCATAATATTATTGTGCCTTTGTGTTCGACCCCTATTTTCTTCGTTCTTGCTAATCGTACCCTATCTGTGTTGTTTATAATTTGTATAAGGAGCTGAAAAATTGTGGAATTTAGACGTTTTGTAGTTTTTGGGAGGCGTTTAAGCCTCTCTATTACTACCATTGCCCATTTCTTAATACAAAATTAACCGCCTTTAGGCTGCTATGTGAATCCGCATTCAAGTAGTTCCAGAAACTGTCAACATTCCCAATACTGCTACATATGTTTCTCCAATTTTTTTAACTGATTTAAGCCAATCAGCAACATTTGTTTATTCTAAGATCAAAAATTATTGTGAAACTGTTCGTTAAATCGATATTTTTGCAAAATAAATCACTACCCCGGCCGATACCGAACTTGTTTCATAATACGAAAATGACGTGTTCATCAAATGTCCCGGCTGTAAAGCTATTTCGTGAAACTTCGTGATGGTTTTATCAATGAATCGTATACGTTCTGCAAAGTACTGTTATGCAATCATATCGTGTCGCTGTACTAGCTAGCCGCTTTCTATAGACTGTCTCACGCTGTGAGGGAAGTGATTACAAGACGGAACTGTAGAATCTGATAAATAGGCGTGTAGTATTATTTTAAAGCCACTTTTGATATACGCATTCAATACACGTATTACATATAAATTAATATGCACCTTTTAACAATTATTTAGATACCCAACATGCCTATATAGTCACATATGCCTATTTTGACATTCAAGACAAGATCGGCAGTAAGAAAACGAACATTAAACGTGTCAAGTCGGTTTAAGCTTTAGTAGCAGCAACCAGATCACCTCCCAACAGTACTCTCAGTGCTTTGATTAGACGTTGGATTTGTTTCATGTTCTTGCGTCCATTCATCCCCTATACAATTCCTTATGTTATTTAGGTTTTAATTACTACTTAATAATTAGCGCGGAAACGTTTTAACAAATGTGTTATTCTTTTTATTACGAGAGTCTGACCTGCAATACTGTATACCAGGACTGGTATGTCATGATGTCCACAGGCACATTTGAAGTTTGATAATTTATTTAAAGAGCATCTTATGAAGTAATGTTAGTGAAAAACAGAAAATGCGGGGAAACGACACACAATCTAGCACATTACTTAGGACTACAGTAGGTGTAGTGCCTTTATGAACTCTGTTATTGTGATGGGTCCGTTGTGGTGTGATTTAAATGAGTCTCTGAGACCGTGTCACAATATTCACATTTTTTTAAAATCCATTACCAATATTACCAAGAAGTGTGATTGTCCCCCAAGTAACGGTACGTCAGTACTTTGATTGATTCTGTTATTAGTATATATCGTCACCTTGGAATGATATGTACATGCGTATCTGTAATTAAAAGAACTGGGGTGTTTGCCTAACAACTCTAATGAGAGGATTTCATTCGTTATATTGAATACATCCAGTAGTATTGGTTCACACTATGAACGTTTGTACCAGCGTTGGTCAGCGTTTCAAAAGTCGAAAAAATGAACTTAAACGTCGGTGACATTACGCTCGCGAGGAGGAAACTTTTGCGATTGTTTCCTTGCGCTTGGCTGTGTTTGGCAGCGGATATTCGCGCTTGACCAGCGTTGTAGTTAATTTCTATTTGCACATGTGAACGTCCGGACTTAGACGATCGAGGTCCCAAACGCCGGGATCCGTTGTACAAAGTTCACCTTAGTTACTGAAACGTTATGGAACGTTCGTCTGCGCAAACAACTTGCGTTGCTATCGCGTTCATTGCGTCTGATACCCGTTGGCCTACGTTGGACAAACGTTCATTTGCGCCAGCCCTTGCGTTACTAACACGTTCATTGCGCCGGATACCCGTTGGCCTCCGCTAGATAAACGTTCGACTATATTCATTATCGCCACCAGCGTTTCAGCAGACGTTTGCCAACTGAGTTTAACTTAAGCAAACTTTGATCAACTTAGTCTAGCGTTCATGAACGTTTACAAACAAAGCACAACTTACATGACCGTCGGCAAAGTTTTTGCATGTTTAAAATTTTCAACGAATACAACGTTCTTCGGCGTTTACCAGCGATCATCCAACTTTTCAAAACGCTTAGTAACTTATACTAGCGGAGCTGAACGTTTGCCCAAACGTCGGTTAGCGTCGGTCTAAACGCCAGAGTGTGAACCCAGCTTAAGCGCAGATGGTAGAGCACTAGGCTTCACATAGAAAATTCGGAGATCAATTTTCGGGTTAGGCAGTTAAAATTATTGCTGTTCTGTGATATTGGCGATGGTTGAAGACAGGCAAAAGGAAAAGTTGCCATTTTCTTATTAAGGAGGTAGTTGACATTTGTCTCCGTTTGCCTTAGGGTCGAAGTATTGGACAGTCAATCTTCTGTGTATAATTGTCAACTTTATAACGAATAAGGATAAAACGTATTTTGTTTTGTCACTGGGCCTTTTTGATAGAATTTATTCATTACAATTGGTGTACGTACTCAACTTTGTAGTAGCACACCCGAAAACTCACCATGGTATAATTAAAACGTAAAATATCTGTAATAAAGCATCCGGTCATATTAAGGGGGTGTTTCTTCTGTATTTGATTCTGAATCATTACAATATATTATATAAATAACACATGGCTGCGAGGGTGATAGTAAATAATACCAACCCGAGAATAGTTATATCACCTGATAGTTGTTATACCGCACAACATTACAAGCATTTTACAAACATAAAAATCTCAACAAATGTAAGCAGCACTTATATTACTGTTATGATAATTTTACACGTACAATTTCAGTCCGTATAAAAAATTATTAAGCTTGTAATGATTAGATGGTTGAATTTGACAAGATTGACTAAAATAACATGTGAAATACACACAATTATATACAAAGCATACGGATACTCTCTTGCAAGGTGCTTTCCGGACTCAAATAGCACAACTTCCTAGATAGTTCAGCCTCGTTTTTGCTATGTTACCCAAAAAATATCACACAGTGGTCGTACATAATATCACCGTCAGGTCTATGGGGAAAATACATTGAGAGGTCACGTGAGGTATAATAAAAGCTAATAATTGATGCAAGATCAAATTGCAATTTTAATATTTGTAAAACTATGGTAACATCGAATTTAAGTCTTTTGTATCATAATACTTAGGGGTGGCATAATGGTTGAGTTGATAACTCTGTTCTGTTAACCTGACACATTTAGGAACCAATTATTTTATTAGGGTATCTCACCAGGAATTCCTTGTTTCACTAAACTGTCTCTATCCCGAAAGTCATGTATCAATATGATTGGAAAATACCTGTTAACCATGTACTAACGACTGTATCAGCCCAACGTAAACAATGCCCACTAAAGTATAACTGAACGAGAAAATAAACTGCCCAGCTATCAAAAGGCTGAAAATAAAAAAAAAACATTTAAGGCATGATGAATATGTTTACCTTTCAAATTTCTTATAAAGCTCACACACTTGCCAAATTATGGTCCCCAAAGACGCACATAACGCTAGTATCCATAACACCCTTAATACCATAAATGGCGAATTTTTTGTTCTTCCAACGCCGTGTATGGTGGCGTAGTCCATGTATTCCGCGAACACTTGCTTTACCATTGTCGTTTAAATATAATGTACCACACATATGACTGAATAATGATACTTGTCTTCCAACTTTACACAAAACGCAGAATAAAAAAACCTGTCGACCGATGTGTCTATTGGATGGAACTTACTGGCACTGTGTATACCGTTAACATACAATGCATGTCTTCTTTAAACGTTTTAACTCGACGATCATGTTGGAATTATCTAGAAATCTTAATACGCGCTATTAGTTTTCAATATAAATATTTGATATATTTTGTGAATGATCAAACTTCATTTTTGAAGATAAATAATTTGTTTATTTACCATTAGGTCTTAGAAATCAAATATTGGTTGTTTTAGCTTCACCAACCAGACCCGAGTAAACGACCGCGATTCGAAATATTTTATTAATGATTTGAAAATATACTTGTGTTAATTGCTCGCGAGCAAATTGCTACTGAAAGGCATTATCTGATTAAATATATTAACTACTTCAATGAACAAATATTACGCTATTTAGAAAATACAATCGGCCGTGCGGATATTCTTTACTTCTTTCATTACGTTCAACATATTATTTAGCGATGCTGTACACTCAGATGGCTATTTAACATGTGTAATGCGGCATTTTCAGGCCACTTTTGTGTGTACGTTTTTGAGGACATTTTGTAAATAGATTTTGTGTTTTGTATTTTTAAATTAATATTTTGTACATATTAGAAAGAGAAGAAAATGAACAGAAATGTATGAAACAAAGAAGTATAGAAACAGATAAGCTATCACGCTGACAACATCTGATAATTCTACTTGAAATATTTTTATCACCTTTTACAGACTTTACAATTATGCAAATTTCACTTCTGCAGGCTTAACGATTAGATTATCAGGGTACTAAGTTGTATCTGGCAATTTAATTAGAGAATTATATGTAATACAGATACGACTGATGACACGTTTATTGTATATTCCGAATTAACAAAACGATTAAGTACAGATCTTACGTCACATAGGAACGCGGTCTGTTTAGGTAAAGCAGAAGTCCGAAAGTTTACGCCCACATTTATGATTGGTTGATGATAACTTGCATAAACTGTATGAAATGATTTGATTGGCTAAAACAGAAGCCACACACACTGTAGTGGACGTTCTGTAGAGATTTTGGAGGGATTCGAACTTGGTTCTCCAAGCTGAACGTATCAATGGTTTTCCATTAGAATTCGATTACGCAGTTACAATTATATTTGTTTGGATTTTACCAACATTGACTATATCTTGTTCTTATATTATTGTTGATTGTGGACTTGTGAGAATTCTCACGCGCAAAATACAAAGTTTAGAAATCCGAACAGTCGTTAGTTTTACTTTATTTCAACAACAGTGAATGCCGGAAATCCGTGCATAACATATGGTGGAGAATCCGGGTAGCGATATAATCAGTCTGGACTTTCACAGCTTAGCGAGTGTTATTCACTTGAGAAATATTTCCCATATAGAAGAAGCGTTTATATTCAACAGAAATATGGTTGGACAAAATTTACAGTGTAAGAGGTGTGGACATAATCATTTTGGACAGTGTCACGCGTGGAATGCAAAATGCAATCGTTGCAACATAATTGGGCATTTTGCTCGTATGTGCACCGTGAGAACAGAAAAATCGTTGAGAACAAAACAACGGGACATAGAGCGCATGACAAATTTCATCAGACGAAAGACCGCAGAGTCGCTTCCATTCCTTAACATCGACAATGATGAACTCCCCACGTGTCTTGACAAACACCAAGCAATGAAAGACAACTACAAAGATCGTTTGCACTATATAGCTAATTTACAATCAAATGCACAAACGCAAAATACCGAACTTGAATTGAAGGTCGGTGAACTAAAACAACAAGTATATAATGAACAACGTCGTCGCCAAGCAATAGAACAAGACAAGAACAGAATTGACTATAATAGTTCAAAACTCAAATCACAGTTAGAATCATACTCAGACCGGATTGGTGATTTGGAATGTACGAATTCACATCTGGTCGAAGGAAACAACGTTTTGGTGTCCAACATGCGACCAAGTAAGATGGAAATTGCTCAATTAAATAAGCAAATAATGGAGATGTCCGCAAAGTCAAAACGTGATGATGAACTCATCGATGAATACAATAAATTTTGTGGAAAACTATCTAATTTTTCACTTCAACTACGAAAGCAATACCAATCCGCAAAAATAGAACTGATTAACACTGTAAGCCAGATGTACAAGGGCAACAATGACAGGCCACCGAGACCATGTCGGGGCTTTAATTGCAGAAAATGCGGCAGTGATGTTTATCACCGTTTCCAAAACTGTTTTGCGAAAAACAACAAATGTGAGATATGTGGAAAAACTAATCATTTTGCAGCCGTCTGTGATGATAATGTGACATCTTTCGAGGCAGGCTCTTTCATTGACTGTGTAAACAGACAATGATTTTATCAGAAACATTTTGGGTCTGTAAATTGTGTGTATTGAATGGTAAATATTAATTTCAATAATTTTAAGCACCAATCAATTACTTTAGTCAATTTTAGAATGTACATGAATTATGAAATGTTACCTACAAATTGATAAATGAACATTTTGTGCAACAGAATACTGAAAGATTGTCATGTGACATTATATTGCGAAGTTATATTTTGATAAAATTATTTATATTAAACAAATTATAGAAAGGAAAGTATAGAGATCTACCATACATTTGACTTATGAACTCATATGTACAATTCTTCATATTTGAAAATATGAATACTGTTTGTTTTACACAAGTGTCCATTGGAGACAAGTAAATAGGATGAATACTGAACTCTTTGTTTGTAAAAAGTTGTATGTTGTATATATGATATTGAAATCTTACTTTTGTATGTATACATTTTGCAGTTGTTGCTTAAAAAGATGATTGTTATACAGAGGTTGCTGTATAAAACATTTAATTTGTTGTTTGCTGCATATATGACAGATTGAAACATAGATTGCAGCTTATTGAGGATATTTTTATTATAGAACTGTAGAATTGACATAAAATGCTTGCAAAAAATAGACATATAAGGTAATAAATTTCATTAGAGAATATTACTTAAGTCTTTAAGCCTATTTATGCAACTTCATAGGAATGAAGTTAATTAGGAGGGGGAGTAAGTGTAATGCGGCATTTTCAGGCCATTTTTGTGTGTAAGTTTTTGGGGACATTTTGTAAATAGATTTTGTGTTTTGTATTTTTAAATTAATATTTTGTACATATTAGAAAGAGAAGAAAATGAACAGAAATGTATGAAACAAAGAAGTATAGAAACAGATAAGCTATCACGCTGACAACATCTGATAATTCTACTTGAGATATTTTTATCACCTTTTACAGACTTTACAATTATGCAAATTTCACTTCTGCAGGCTTAACGATTAGATTATCAGGGTACTAAGTTGTATCTGGCAATTTAATTAGAAAATTATATGTAATACAGATACGACTGATGACACGTTTATTGTATATTCCGAATTAACAAAACGATTAAGTACAGATCTTACGTCACATAGGAACGCGGTCTGTTTAGGTAAAGCAGAAGTCCGAAAGTTTACGCCCACATTTATGATTGGTTGATGATAACTTGCATAAACTGTATGAAATGATTTGATTGGCTAAAACAGGAGCCACACACACTGTAGTGGACGTTCTGTAGAGATTTTGGAGGGATTCGAACTTGGTTCTCCAAGCTGAACGTATCAATGGTTTTCCATTAGAATTCGATTACGCAGTTACAATTATATTTGTTTGGATTTTACCAACATTGACTATATCTTGTTCTTATATTATTGTTGATTGTGGACTTGTGAGAATTCTCACGCGCAAAATACAAAGTTTGGAAATCCGAACAGTCGTTAGTTCTACTTTATTCCAACAACAGTGAATGCCGGAAAACCGTGCATAACACATGCGCCATGGTTTTCCCCGAACATCTCAATGCAGATGCGATTTCGATGGATAAAGGCTATTCAGTATTGCTATAACGATGGCGATTCCTTTTGGAATAATTTTCATTGGAACACTTGTTATTTTGTTAACATTGAAGAAGCGAATACGTTCATCAAGCAAACAGAGTATGTCCACTACATTCATTCTGATTAATACTAACATTGTGTTTTTTGTCACAAAAGTTCCAGCAACAATTTGGTTTAATTTGCACGAACAGATAACAATAGCGTTTCAATTAACTGAAAAGAATATACAGAGCATAAGATTTGTTTTGTCTTACGTTGACAATTCTACCTGTGCATTACATTTTTACGTTGACTTCATAAGTGGACGATATTTCTGTTTATTGACTTTTACAAAAGGTGTAAAAGACGTGGATGAAGTATAATCCATAAAAATGTTTTATAATAATGATGTTCATATATGTTAAATGTATAATTATTTATTAGGTTTATATGCTCTTCAGTAATGGAGGAAATAAAAGTTATATGTTTATAAGTTACCTGGACATTGTTTAATAGTTTCCAAGGACTGTGTAAAACGTGTGGTGAATATAATGCTTCTAAAAAGTTTAAAGCCTTCATAATCTTGACTTTCCTGTTCGGCGGATACACAAGATTTTAAGAACATTCAAAGTTTTCCCTTAAGATGCTTTGTGAATACCACCCTGACTATTATGGTGTTGTGATAAATAAAACGTTTTATTTAATGCTTATGAGTGGTTTACCGCGTAATATCAGTGAATTATAATCCGATAATTTCACTGTTGATAATTTCACTCAAACGGACTACTTTAAAATCCTCGTGGAGCGCCCCGATTTGGTTTATACCTATTGACGTCTAAAATCGAAATGACACTGTCTGCCTTGAACTCTCAGTGGATAGATCACAAAATCCCCAATTTTGAGGCAATGCAGACGAATAATAATGTTGTATGGCATTGATAGTAATTTAAATATGCAGATAATGTTTAAAATAATACTTAATACAGAATCAATTTCAAATAAAAACATAAATTAGTTCATTACTCAAAATGTTGTCGGCTAGCCTCTTTTAGCGGATGCTGTACTAGAAGATCTAGATAGCGTATGTATACAAAAAGAAAAACACGTTTTCTTCCATCAGACATACACTTAATAAAAACATCTATGATTACTTACACTACAGTTAAAGTAACCTAATAAAGTGTACATTAACGTCGGAAATCAACTGCTTATTAAAGACCTACTTAATCGAATGTCAGCGCGCGCTTTAAAATGACATCACGTCATCATGTTGAGGCACCATACGGGTCAATAAAATTCAATTAGTTACCAATTGGTTTAGATTAACAAAATAAAGCATCAAATAAATAGAATATTTGTGTTTTTCGGGCAAATAAATAAGTCTGTACTTATAAGTTTTGCCGAGTGTATTACGTTTCACATACGTTGTAGCACGCACGTAATTATTTAATACACTATTAAAAACTCTCGACAAACAATTAGTTATTTCACCGAGTGAGAAGCTGAAGTAATATTTTCACGAGTGGCGTTACGGTTTCAAACCGGTAGGGGACTTCTGTATTGCTTGCGATTCTTAGTGACTTAATATTTATGATGGGCACCTTTGTTCTTTAAAATTGATGTGTTGATGTTTGTATTTTCTCAAAGTCTTAACACGGGGACATGCGCGGTAGATACATACATAGTATGTCCTGTACTTGTTTCGGTGTGATTCTAAGCATGTTTAAACAAGTTCATGTTTGTTGAAAAGGATAATACAGGTTGTACAAGGGTCGTTCAATAAATTCGTACACTGGGTTAATCATTTTCACATTTTTACTACAGTCTTTCTGACGCAAATGCTGACCATATTGCATTGAACAACGCATTTTTTAAACAAATTAAAACTAAAATGAAATACCACCTTACATCGACCACACAGCATTATTGTTATTTTGACTTCAGTTACTTCTCATTCAACGACACATTCATATACAACTGGTATCAAAATGGAGACTTGGATACAGACTATTGGTTCATTGCAGATCTAGTCATAGTTTTGTTAAGTTTGATTGGTAATATATTAATTATAATAACATTATTGAGTAACAGAATAGCATTCACCTCAACACGTATGTTTTTCTTATCATTAGCAGTATCGGATATGATTGTAGCTGTCAGTGGACCGTGTATAGATATGGTGATATATTTCAGCAACCGAATCGAAGATGAAACATACTGCAAACTTTCTGCTATTTCAGCATATTTCCTCGTTCTGTCAACTCATACGATTGCCCTGATTACGATTGAACGTGTTATATGTGTAACAATGCCGCTCAGAGTAAAGACGATATGCAGCAGAAATGTCACACGTATACAATTACTAGTCCTGTGGCTGTATTTAACTTGTAACATTTCGTTATACTTGTTATATAGCGAGTTTCTATACATTGAAGGTTATTTCACATGTTTCCCTTTTATACCAGATCAATAATACTCTTACGAAATTTTGGAAGGGTATTCAATATTGCTCTGACCATTGTGCTTCCTTTAGGAATAATTTTCATTGGAACAATTGTGATTTTGTCGGCATTGAGAAATCGAATGCATTCATCAAGCAGACAGAGTATGTCCACTACATTTTTTCTGATTAGTACAAACATTGTATTTCTTATCACAAAATTTCCAGCAGCAATTTGGTTGAATTATGATGATGATATAATACTATCGCTTCAATTAACACAGCAGAATATATATTACATTATCTCTATTATGTCATACTTGGATTTACTGTACATTTTTATGTTTACTTCCTTAGTAGACGGTACTTTAGAAAAGCAGTGAAAGGACTTTTTATTGACTGTTTTAAAACTTGTAAAGGTGTAAATAAATGCATATTGCCGAAATTGGCATGCCAATAAACATGCAGCTGTCTTTATATTGTGCAGGTGATATTAAGGACGGAATCCGCTTTGTTTATATTAGAAGTAAATATATTTCGAAGATATATACTTTATGTAGCACAAACAGGTCAAATCTCAGTTTCTATAGATTGCTATCCGCAAATCTGACTTACACAATAAGACAGCTTGCAATGTTCCTCTTTAATGCTTCTCAGAGACAAGAGGTATTTTAGAAATCATTTGCATAGTAAATTGTGTTGTTTATTCATGCCATATACATTTCCGGTCAATGGTTGAAAGCGGATGTTTACTTCATCAATAGTGAAAATTCCTATTTTGCTGTGAAATTAAAAGGATTTTGTGTTATTTGTACAATACGAACATAATATATGTGAGGTACGATAGCGATATATATCTGACTTTACCGAAATTGTGCAATGTATTGATTTTGTCCAAGTTTGATAAAAACATTTAATACCTTCTGTTGACAGCTTTCCAAAATGATACTGAACGCCTTGTTATCAGCGACTTCCAGTTTGGGGGATCAGTGAGTCAACATACTGTGAGGTCAAATTGGGAGATTCACTATACAAACTCTACTGATTAAAGTACATAAACCTAGATATTTTCCTATATAGGTATATACACTCAAGGACTTTAAAAACGCCTCACCTGACTCAAAGCCAAATATCGCTTACATTATTTGTTTAATTAAAAAACCAATTTCACGTGCGTGTTAATTGCTCTTGTCTTCATATAACTCAATATAGTTTGTAACAATATAATATCTCGTTATTAACTGAGGATACTGAAAGCACAATCACTACAGCCAAAAATGTGGGATTTTCAATACCGATATAAATAGGCGCTATTAATCATAATATGCGGGATGACATTCGTCTACGAAGTCCTTTAACAAACCTCTTGTCACTCATAAGATGTTCACAATATTGTCTACGCATGTCCCAATATAACAATCACTTGCCAAATTAAAAAAAAATGCATTAACAAAGTCAATAACAAAAGAAAGTCCGCACAGTTAGACAGCCATTAAAAATCACAAAGTTTTAAGTTTTACAGTAACTACTTAAATTGGAAAATTCAAAATCTAAATTAAATCTAACTTATCGTTTTAGACATGTACACAGTTGAACTGAGGTAGGTTGGTGAGTTCGTTGAAATAAACTATCATTATGGTGCTTTATACAAAGATAGAAAATGATCAATTAATGTATTCGACGAATTTGTGCTCCTACACTGTCTAACAAATAGGAACACGGTAAGACTATTTTGCCATGGGTGAGTTTGCATGCAGTATACTTAGAAAAAAACGAGATAACATTTTTTTTGAAACTCAATTGAATTATACCTAGAAAAGATTAATTAACAAGCACGTGAAATTGGTTTTTAATGAGAAATAATAATTTAAGCGATATTTGACTTTAAGTCACGTGAAGCGTTTTTAAAGTCCTTGAGTGTATTTAACTTGGGTAATCCAATAACGGACACGTTTTCTGAAAGGTGGAGGCATGCTTTTATGTTGGGTATCTATATTTATTTTATTTTTGAATGATATAAGTGAATCCATAGATCTCCATAATCTCACTCCAAACGAGTTTGACGCAATTATGTATGTACATGCTTATTTTTGCAGATGACATTGTATTATTCACGACGGATCCACTTAGTCTGCAAAAACAACTTGACTGTATATCACAATATTCGGGAAGTTGGGGATTAAAAATAAATACTAAAAAGACTAAAATTGGCATTTTTGAAAAGCGAAAGCAAATAAACAATTATGAATGGTACGTGAACAATGAAAAACTTGAGATTGTTGATAATTATTGCTATCTTGGTATAAATTTTAACTACACGGGAAACTTAAGAAATGCGGTGAAAACCCTATGTGACCAAGCTTTAAGGGTATATAATAGCTTGCTTTCAATCTTTAGTAGAATAACTCTAGATACCAAGACTAAATTAGCTCTGTTTGATTCTATGGTTGTTCCCATATTACTATATTCATCTGAAATTTGGGGTATACATGTATATGACTTCAAAGAAATAGACAAAATACAACTTAAATTTTACAAAACTATCTTAGGTGTGCGAAAACAAACTCCATGTAACGCTGTATTTGGCGAGCTGGGTGTTTACCCATTGTCAATAATCATGAAAGAAAGAGCCTTAAAATATTGGGTAAAAATAATGAACAATAATAATGTGCCCTGCATAGAATCTATACCGAACAACTGAACAGGCAGAACAGTTCCTCTTGGACACACCAAATTAAATCACTACTTGATAATCTTGGTTTCAGTAATGTATGCTTACATTTTGATCCCGATTTTAACTATATACAATCCCATGTTCAAGCAACGATTACGAGATCAATACATTCAAAACTGGAATACATCCATTCAAAGTACAAATAAACTTAGGTATTACAGTCTTTTTAAAACTGAATATGGATATGAAAAATACTTAGATGTTGTTAAAAATGACTCTCAGAGGATACAACTAACGCGTTTCAGAACCAGCTCTCATAACGTAGAAATAGAATTTGGTCGCCATAGGGGTATCGATAGACACGATCGATTATGTAAATTTTGCACATGCAATTCTGTAGAATCTGAATATCATGTTTTCATATGTTGTGCCTTGTATAAAAATATTAGACAGAAACATCTCGGTAACACTTCCTGGCCAACTATTTCAAAATTCACTCGCATCATGTCTTCAAAAACAAAATTACGATAACTGCTACCTCCAAATTTATAAATGAAGCGTCGAAAAAAGAAAACAATTCCTTCATGATTTAACTGCTCCATAGTTCCAACAGTAAACATAACTACTCACATGTTTTGTATATATTATGTATTTATAAACTTTTGATTTTGATTGTATTGTATGACGCGTCTTGACCGTCATTTTTTTGTATTGTAAATGGTCAAAGACATTGATTATGTCGATTTACCAAATAAATGTATGTATGTATGTACATTGTATAACCACTGTAGAGACAAATGTGTTTATATTGTAGATCTCAAATCGGATCAGGCCATGGTGTACAGTACAAAAACATGCATTACCTATATTTACTTCAGATCTATAGGTGTATTTCTAGGTTATGCATGTTTATGTACGCGAGATTCCTTCGACACGTCCACGACACGTGTACGAGACGAAAAGTTCGGCAAGAATTGTAAACGAAAAGTTCGGCGCGAATTTTAAACGAGCCTTTGGGGGTTATGGCGACATAAGAAGACATCAGTGCGACATAGAACGACATATGTACAAGATCTACACGACAATAGCCGAGATATGACGAGTTACAACCCGCCACAACTCGTAGCTCCAACTCGCCACTGTGTGACAGGGGCTTTACGTAATGAAGTATATTTTACAAAGTCACAAATGTTTTACCCAAACTGTACATGAACACGTGCATAGTGCAATGCATGGCAAGCGCGTGATCATGAACATTTTGGCAAAATTGTTGACTGCCCTCCTAGAAAAACACGTAACATGCCGCGATTGACACAAGAAGAACTCTGCTGATGTGTAAGATCAGGCTGCTTCATTGAAATGCTTACTTGTAGGTTGATATTCACTAATTGAAGGTTCCTGCCAATGAAAAACTGAGATAACTGCTAAAATAACAGTTGCAAATGAAATGGAACATCATTGTTTTGTTATTTAAAACAAACTAAGGGCCACAACTCTAGCTGAGATCATAATATTCCGACAGGTCAACCGCATTCATTTTGCGCCAGACTCGGTGTTTACGCGTAGGAAAATCATCACTTACACCAAAACCGTACATAAACACGTGTTCTTCGATGCGCATGGCTTACACGTGTAAAGTATGCTAGATTACGTAACATATCACAAACGGTACATTAGTCCGCAAGTAGGCAATACTTAAACAAATGATTATTTTCATTGCATGTTCATAAGCCCGTATGTGAAATTTCATGTTAATAATGCATTATCGAAAATGATATTAATAAAATAAAACATGTCATCTCATGAATGTTCCTCTCGAGTCAATTTCAGCATGTTATGTGTTTTTCATTATGGACAGTCATCGGTAATGCCGAATTCGTTCACTGACACATGAATTATAGTGTACATAATGCACGCGCAAAATGCCTTATTACGCAATACATCGAATGTACGAAAGGGACAAAATAAGTCAATAATCAGCTACATCTTCTTATCAAGTATCGGTATGCGAAATTTCATATGAACACATGTATTTCTGACAAAACAGGAATTAGAAATAAACTGGCGGTTGGGCACTTTTGGGGAGTGTATAACACACACCAAACATATTTTGAAAGAAACATCCTAACCCGTTTTGCAAACGTTTTTCACATACATTTTTACTGGGGGACCCCCCCCCCCCCCGTATGGCTTTTGTACTGAGAGTAAAAAGATCTGCAAAACAACATTGTTTTGTCTTTTGTATTTGAATCGCAAACTTGTTTATGCTGATACAGCTACACATGTGAACATAGATATATAACCGATTATAAAATTTAAGAAATGTTTTTATCCACATAAACACCGTATATGACACAACCCAACATTTCAAAACTACACGTTACACTTAGTATTCTGATACCATATATCCTTTCTATTTATTGATATTTGTGCACGAAATGTTGCGTTATGTTATCGACCAATCTACCCTTAAAAAGTACCTTAAAATTAAAGGCGGCTTTCCACTCAACACCATGTTACCTGTAACGTAACTTGACAGCATTATTTTAGAATATTCTACCATTATTACTACGTTATAGTGCAAGGGAGGTAAGCAGTGTCGTTATATAGCATAATTGACAAGTGCTCGTGGGTTTTCCCTAAATGATGATTTAAAAAAACACAGTCAATGACTGCAAAACACAATTCGAATGCAAGTTTTATATTAATGTAACTGTATGGTTGATTAAGAAATAAAAATATGTTCGCGTATTTTGTCGGTGAATAAAACACGGGCACGAGTAATTTAATTTCCGCATCCGAACGAGTGCCCGTGTTTTATTCACCGACAAAATACAAGAACAGAGTTTTTATTTCGATTCTAAATACGATAATATCCCGTACTATTTAACTGCGCGCATTCCATTTTCACCCATTTGACAATGAACATAAATCTGATTTCTTCGGTAAATAAACTATTGCAATGCGATAAAGACCGATATTATCCGCATGGAATAATGGAATTAGTCTGGTTCACGACATTCTTACAAAATGCATCTTTTTTTGGATTTGTTTTTGAAATCGTAAACCATCGAGAACAGGTCACGTGCTCCTCCATGGCCTTTTTACTTTATGCTATCCAATAAACCTGCTCGCTCAAGGCTCGCAGGTAATAAGTTGACAATTTAAATGTTTTGACGCAAAAGTTGAAAAATTGTGTTGGGTAGTCATGCACGTAAAATTAAAATAAAGAATCTCGTGCGACAGGGTCTTCACAATGATTTTTATTGTGTGTGCTTTACTCATTCCGAAAGATATTGGGTCATGTATGGAGTGAGATTATTGAGATCTATGGATTCACTTATATCATACAAAAATAAAATAAAAATTAAAGGGGAGAGTGGTTCCCCCTGTTTTAATCCAATGGTGACAACAAGTCACATAATAAGCCGCGCCAGAGGCACATACCTAAAATTGCGATCTGTAAAGATAAGCATGTAGTTCGCTGCAAGAGTAAGGGATTATAACCTCATGACTTGATAAAAATATATATATGTAGAATCTGAATACCATTTGTTCATGCTTTGCGCCTTGTATAAACATATTAGACTGAAACATCTTGCAGGTAACACTTCCTGACCAACTATTCAAAAATGTACTCGCATCATCATGTCTTCAAAAAACAAAATTACGATAACTGCTACCTCCTGATTTATAAATGAAGCGTCGAAGAAAAGAAAACAATCCTTCATGATTTAACTGCTCCATAGGTTCAACAGTAAACATAACTACTAACATGTTTGTATATATTATGTATTTATAAACTTTTGATTTTGATTGTTTTGTATGACGCGTCTTGGTCGTCATTTTTTTATATTGTAAATGGTCAAAAACATTGATTATGTCGATTTACCAAATAAATGTATGTATGTTTTGTATGGTCACTAGTATTAATCTAATGCACCCATTCGGTTAGGGAGCTAGAGTGATGAACTTAGCTATTTAAACGTTAATAAAAAAATTTCAGCAATACATTAAGTCATCAATCACATTTGACTTACTGGTAATGTATTCATACGCAATTACGTTATTTGGTACGTGTCCTTTTATTTTCACTAGACCGGATATTAATCCATTTAGAGTCCATGAAATAAATGTGTCCATTTGACTTGGTCTATCATCAATTGCAGTACGGTCATGTGGAGCAATAATGTTAACGCCATGGAGGTTGTGTATAATTTTGACATTCAATGGGGCATAGCTCGAGAGGTGAATGAGCTATTTAAAAGGAATTATTCCGTCAATAAACCCACTTTCACCGACTAAATTTGAGTTCAGGGTTAATTGACTTTTATTGACCTTCAATTGAGGTGGAATGTTGAATATTATTTTAAACAAATCAAATAAATTAATGTTCTTTTCAAATATCATAAGTCACCCACAGGTAACTGTATTTTTGATAAAGAGTAAAAAATGTCTTTAATAAAATTTATGTTATCTTAGATAGTCCATGTCATGTTTATATATGCAAGAAAAAATGCATAATGGCCCCTTGACAGACCTTGAAGTTCAGCCAATTTCGCTATAACGTCTTAAATAGTACAATGAGTACATGTTCGACATATAACATGTATATCACACATTTTGTATTATTCATTACCAAAAAGATTAAACGAATGCAGTATAAATCCAAGTGTATACATATGTATAGATGCATAGACAGTGGTATAATGTGTACCCATACGTTCTGTGTATGAGAATCACGGGAATATAACAATAATATAACAATATCTAACAATGAGCGTGTGCGGATCCAGATGGGGTGGGGTCCGGACCCTGGAATTATGATCATCTTATGCAACTAGATAAGTAAGTCTTGGGTAAGAATCTAGTGGGTACCAACTTGGAAAAAATAAAGCTTGGCGCACCCATCCATAAAAATGCTACATCCACACATTTGATATATATATATACGTAGCACTCCTTTTGAACATCAATGACTAGCCTGACAAGCGGCTGGTAGCACTGTGCCTTTGTCTCTTGAGGACAGCTTGTCAGCCCTACGTCCATGGAAATTAACTTAGTACAAAAATGTTTAACAATCACGAGTTTTTGTCGATATAATCCTTCGTTGTACGCCTTGTTTGCGGCATACAATTTAAAAGCACTAATTTCCGTTTTTTCCGTTCTCAGTTCGAAATATGTACGGATGCACGGATTTTACTATTTACATTATTTTGTTTAATTAAATACACGAACACCAACTCCGGATATGGTTAGCCAAACTTGGCGTACGTGACAAACATGTTTTTTAAACATACCGTTAAACGAATAACAGCCCTGCGTTCAAGGAAAAATAACGTGACGCATGTTTCGTACCTGGTACATCATAGAATGTTTGCTTGAACGCAAGGCAGGTTTCCCCTGAGGAAGGCGAAGCTGTTGTTGCCTTCTTCGCAGTGGTAGTAAGGTGGGTGTTGAAGGAGAGATTCTCGTTTATGTGTACACCCACTTACTTGCCCCCTGTCACAACTTGTAGCTTGCTGCCTTGAATGTAGTATGGCGTCTTTATCGGGGCTATCCTGTGCGGACGACCTCGCGCTTTGATGGATTGAAGTTCATCAACCAGTCAAGCACCCATTGCTGTAATCTGTCCAGGTCATCTTGTAAGACTTTGGTATCTCCTGTAGAGCGAATTGTCCTGTACTCAATTAGACGGGATGTGGATGTTGCAGGATGTTGAGTGGTCCGATGACTGACCATTGGGGTGTTGGTGGGCTGCCCATCGACTAGTACTTGCTGGGTACCATTTGCCAGGAAAAACACCACAGTCTTTGGAGGACGGAACTAATTTGTTCTCCACCATCAAGGCCTTAACCTTGGTCCTGGAGCGCAGTGGCCTTAGTGGTAGGGCGAGCGCTTCGGGATCGAGAGGTATCGGGTTCAATCTACGTCTCGACCACTGCTTAACTTCTCTGAGCAAGAATAACCCACATGCTCCACTCGACCAAGGTGTGAATTGGTACCTGTGAGGGCGGTGTCTGTACATGATCGATAGTCCTTGGCGCCTACGATCGACGTTTGCTGCACACCAACTAGGAGAGAAATTGTTTCCCCAGGGAGACTAGAACGCAGGTTTCCTTAGGTACCTCAACGACCAGTGGAAATTAAAATATTAAAGGCTGGCTGAACGGCTAAACTGCTGAAAGCAGACCTCGAAAACTGGTAACTTAACATTTTTGGCGCTAAATGTAAATGCAATTCCAAAGGAAATCGTACCGCAATGGCGGGTAGGACCAGTAATTTCAGTTTTGGAAAATCTACGTTCAAAGCCCTCTTTAAAGGGGGCCAGCGGACCCAAAAACCTGTGCACGACCCTGGGCCCGTGATATCCTTTAGTCTGGGATGCCTCTGTACCAATGCCAGCAAAATTTCCGAATTTGGGCATTTAGGTCGAAGCCGAAATGGTCATCCCGGCCAGTCTGCATTGTTACGCTATGGTAGCGGAAAGGATATTAGATTACTGCACACAGAGCTGAGCTAGATGGATCCGTAGTTGGCGAGGTCACTGTAGTCTCCCTTTTTGAAGATGGTTGTGACGTTGGCATGCCTCCAGTCTGATGGACCTAACCCCGTGACACTGAAGCGTGGAAGATGAGTGCCAATGACGGAGCCAGGTCTTCAGTGTAGCCTTTAAGAACCTTTATGGGATCGTGCCTGGACCCGTTGCCTTATGTGGAACTTGGTCGGATAGGAGCTTCCTCACACACTCTACACTTACGCTGTGCATGTCTGGGTGTGTCCGAGTGACGGTAAGTCATTGAGGTCCTTCTTAGTAAAGATACTGCTGAATTGTTTGTTGAGAATGGATGCTCTGGGTTGGCCGTGTCAACCATAGTTTAATCCAACATGTTCGACGCCTTCGTCGTCCCTGTCTAGCGTTCAACTGCTCATGTACTACCAGTGCTGCGAGCATATCACGAGCCCGAGCCTGTGCTGTAAATGAATTAGTCTGAGTCGTTCCATTCAACACGACGTGGCGAGAGTTCTGCGAATAATTAGCCATATACTTCTCTTTTTATACCACTTTTCAATCATCCGACATGCCGTACGGAGTAGGTAAGGACACCGTGCGATGTCCGTACCCTTAATACCGTACGGATATCTAACGTTGACCATACGAGTTGAAAGCGAATGACAAACCTTGCGAATTTCCATGTCCGTACAGACATCGTGCGATTATCGCACGATACTCGTACGAGTTCTTCATAGGTCGTGCGGTGTCCGTACGGACCTCGTGCGAGATACTACCGAATTGAATATTTTCTACGAGCTTGTAGATAACTCGGGAGCTCGGTGAAACAGTTTTATCAAGTCGCCGAGTCCCGTACGTGTTAACAAAATCCGTACTATTGGTCGTACAAGTCTTCGGTGTCCGTACGGGCCCCGTGCGAGTTTGCCAAAATATAAAGTACTAAAAAGATGTGTTTTGTCACATGACGTCATGTTGTCATCACATGAAGTTGTATTGTATTATGTTCTAAAATGAGACTTAATTTCTGAAAATAGATCAAATTCTAAAAATAGAATAAATTTCTAAAATTATACACTGTATTGTGCCTATCTCACAGGTTCTTGATGGTTCGACATTTTTTAACAACTTCTACAATTAATTCCCGATGGTATATATCGGCACGACGGTTTTATTGAGAAGCCATTTTTTCGTCGTTTTGTGCTCATCGTATGGCAACGGAAGCCATACTGTTGTTTTTTCTTGTGTTACCGGATATGACTTTGCAACGTTTGTATTACATGACCATTTTGTAGTACAATATAGTTGTTTTATATCGAATATTACATTCATAAAGGTAACCAAAATACGAGTTAAGAAATTTTTTAAAAAATATTTAGCAGGAACATTAACTTTGATTGGTGTCACACTTATGAAGAAGAGAACAGTTGCTTGATTGTTGCTCTAGAGTAGAGCAGACTTTGGTAAGTATTTGCTATAAATAGTAGGATACTTCAGAGGTAGATGCTCTAGAGAGGACCAACCTTGAGGCGATGTTACTGTAGAGAGGAGCAACCTTGAGACGATGTTACTGTAGAGAGTAGCAACCTTGAGACGATGTTACTGTAGAGAGGAGCAACCTTGAGGCGATGTTACTGTAGAGAGGAGCAACCTTGAGACGATGTTACTGTAGAGAGTAGCACACTTTGGTATGTTGTTGCTCTGGAAATAGCACTTTTGAGAGGTTGTGACTCTAGAGAAGAGCACACTTTGATATGTTGTTGCTCTGGAAATAGCACTTTTGAGAGGCAGTGACTCTAGAGAGGAGCACACTTTGATATATTGTTGCTGTAGAGAGGTGCGCACTTCAGAGGTTGTCGTTTCAGAGAGAAGCACACTTGATGGTGTGTTGCTCTAGAAAGGGGAAAACTCGAGGGCTTGTTGCTCTAGAGACGAGCACACTTGATAAGTTGGCCCTCTAGAGTGGACTGCTTTGAATGGGTTCTTGCTCCAGATAGGTTCTTGCTCTCAGTACTTGCAACACCGAACCACATTGTAATTTAAAAAATGCAGCAACTATCGATAACTCTAGACAGGTAAACTGTGTAACACGAACTATTTGCACATCGATATTTGTCACGTGACGCATACATGCTTGACAGATAAATGAAACTATATTACAGCGGATATATAAAAAGGAAATACTAAACATGTTATTGGGATTACTTAATAGAAAAACAGAAAAATATGAGAAAATGATGTGAATACATAATGAGATTCAGGGATGTTATACACTTAATTATTGATTGATGTTAGATTGACCCAAAATGAATGACAGTATTGTAAGATACGCTATTACGATTCGGGTATTAATATATCATAGTTGGGCGAGTCAGTTTCAAATACATTATGAATTCACGTGACGTGGGAAAGTTTTGCTTATTTAAAGCCACGTGTAGGATCAAAATTCTGAGATTTTTGTAAACTGTAACTGACAGACTCAGTGTCAAGATGGATTTTATAAACTATCTATGCAATATTATCTTAATTAACAGTGTTTTATATGGGATTCAGGTATGTGCATGTAAAATAGAAATTTTATCTTTTGGTTTGATTTAATTTCCAAAAGTGAAATACATTGACAATAAAATAATTTTATTTTTTTGTTTTATTTCCAAACATACAATACATTGACAATAAATTTATTATAAATTGTAAAATATGAACGACATATAGTCTAAAATACACTTCATCTCCAGCACAGTGCATGCATATGTTTATAAAATAATGGTAACATACTTGTATGAAATAGTTTAACAATTGTATGTAAAATTATTAAACCTGTTAGTGCACTTAGATATAGTTACTTTTACGAGATATCGAACAAGAAATAAATTATAGAAATTCACATATTAAAGATTATTATGTATAATATTTTTAATATTTTATACCGTCTCCGTTAAATCATATATAGTATATAATTATATTATTTTTAAATATCATATATTTCAATATTTCATACCGTCTCCCTAAAACCATTTATAGTATATATATTTTTTATATATCATAAAAATATATTTAAATATTTTATACTGTCTCCGTTAAATCATTTATAGTACATATTATTTTTAATATTAAACTTGTCATAACATTCATATTATGCGTGTTTTTCATATATTATACTGGTTTTAAAGACATGTATTATTATTTTCACATGTACATGTTAAACTGGTTCATAATACTTTTATATTATAAAATGTATCATTTTCACATATCACCCATGTTTTGCATATTAATACATATTATTTCACATGCTATGTTAATAAATAAATTAAATTCCATATAACATGTATATTACAAATGATTTACTAAAAGTTTTTATTTTTATACATAATTATTTTCAAATGCGTGTATGATGCAGATAACATATTTATATTACACACTTTCCACTTTTTATACTCTGAACTATGATATTATGTGCATTAAAAAGATAATGAAAAATCGGACAAACACCAGCATTCAACTTATAAGCCGTACACAGGAAACAGATATTTCACAATGCCCAATGCCCAACACTCAATTGAACGAGAAAATCTTATATAGTTTTGGAAACATGTTTTTTTATTATTCACGAGATATGCAAATTAATAGTATTCTTCATACACGTGTATTATTACTCGTTTATTTAATGCTAACTGATGATATATGGAGTTCTATCAGTGAAATAAAGCCTATATCATTCACTGGTTATCACCTACAATGTGACTGATATAAGCTCCGCCCCTTACAGGGACTACTTTCATTTTACCCAAAACTCGACACCAAACTGACCGTAACTTTTTTATTACTAAACGGAAACATGTCATGTGGGGGTTCATATTCTTAGTTTTCTACAATTTCCTACAAGTTGGTGTATGATTTGTATATACGTAGTTCGTGTATTAGTATGCGGCTTAATAAATAAGATATTGGCTTTTACTGCCCCTTTCTCAAATTAGAATGTTTTAAACAATAAAAATTCAATGTTTTGATATTGCAATGTTTGCATACAAGTAATATACACGATTAAACGGACTATGTAATTCATTTTTTATATGTCGAACCGAGACTACATTATTGTGTGGCATCATTTAACCATAAGGTTGGGAGCGGTGACCTAGGTGTACGGTGCGCGCTTTGGGGTCGAAAGGTCCTGGCTTCGATTCCCATCTGTACCACAGCTTTAAGCCTAAATTTCTCTGAGCAAGAATAACCCAAAATGATCCACACGACCAAGGTGTGACTTTGTATGTCTGAACATGTTCGATTTGCATATGCGCGTACCTCGATATTGGCTGCACACAATCCAAGAGAGAACTAATTTCGAACGTAGGTTTCCTTAGGTAGCCCAATGATCAGTTGAAGTTAAATGTCAAAGAGTGGCCGAACGACTGAATTGCTGAAAGCGGCCCTCGAAAACTGGTAACGTTTTTGTAACGGGTACTCATAAATAGTTTGTGTTTTTCCGTCATCCTATTTAGGAAGTCATTACATTGTTACGGTACAGCTACGAAAAACGCGGCGGAGAATAATCACCGCGTATAAACCAAATCACTGTACGACTTATTGGGATACTATACATTTTAACTTGTATGACTTATTGTGATTGAAATATTCGGTGATTTCCTTTCACTGTACGACTTTTGGCAAGACTGTATAATTCTTTATTGCGATAACCGGAAATTGACTCGTTTATTCACGTTCATAATGAGTACAAGTTCAATTATGCAACACTATAATTCGTACAAGTAGTATGTAATACATAATTATATATGGATAATAATAAAATATAATAATATATTATATACTACTCTATATATATATTAACTAAAATTCCAGTTCTCATATTATATTAATTTTATCTTACACATGCATATTTCTGTCGTATCCAATTTATTTTAGTTGAGCAGCATTTTAGATACTATCTGACCTAATTATACAGATATGCTTGTTGTATAATAAACGTACATACATACAACTATATAGAATCAATGTATATTACATTTACATAAAATGTAATGTACACCTTATAAAAGTAAGCGATTATATATAATGATATTCACTTTTTAAGGTGGTACGCGCGCCTTTTATCTGACTATCGATTTTTCCCGAAATGTCTTAAAATGACAGAAAAATCATCTAAAACGATATTGTTCTCATAAAAATGATATGTCACCAGGTTCGTTTTCGAGATACATGGCTTTCTAATGACCTACCATTGAATTTTGTTCATTTTATCTATTTCTTGCATATATGACACCATCAAGTTCATTTAATATTTGTATTATATTAAACCATGTTTAAACAATGCATGATTTGTGTGTGTTCATTTGTCATTCATTTTGACATTAGTCACAATTCCGGCTGCCTTGTGAACGAATTCAGTATTTGTACATGATAAATAGCTACCCCACCCACTTTCCAAATAGTGTGATTTTCAAATGATCGTCAAAAAATATCTACCGATCGAATAAAAAAATAATTTAACATTGGATAAAAGTTGAGAATCATATAGAACATAAGTATAGTCAAATAAAAAATAAGGGTCACTAGCCTTTTTAGGGAGCTATTTACCAAAAAGTACTAATTTTGAATAAATGTTCTTAAATTAACCTAATTTGTATATAAGAATGAAATAAAATTTTATGAAAAATATTTTAAAGTTGACCTACTTCATATAACGAAAATATGCATTCCATTTTTTATATCAGCATATGCATTTGAACAATTGATGTGACTTATTGCACACCCATATAAGTTACAATTGTGCTATTCCCCCAGCCACTTTTTATACATGCAAAAAATATATCCATTTTTAACTCATATAATGTTTATTTTCATTAATTAACAATTCTATGCGATAATTGGAAATAAATATCATGTTTGTTCTCACCTAATACAATTTTTAAATTTCGCGCATGCGCACAAGGCAGCGCGGGCCTCCTTAAGGTAATGCTGCACATTTACACGCACCAAGGCTAGTGGACGTGTTTTAAACGTGTTGTATTCGACAAACTTGAAACACATAGTTTAATTTTGAAATTATCCTCTATATGTGTAACGAGTTCCAGTACATGTACCTTGAATATGCGATCATGGACAAATTGCTTGGCGCCATACTTATATCTGAAATATTTTTGAACACAACTGTTTGTCTCTTATTCTTATTTAATTACTTAGTCCTCTGTGTACTCTTCAGTGCATATTAAGGCTTCCACAGCTGCTTTCCACCTACATCTGTTTTGGTCCTCCTCTCTGTTGTGATCCAGATTGTTCCCATTATGTTCATCTCTGACTCTACAGTTTTTCTCATGATCCTTTTGGTCTCCCTCGTTTTGTCTGCCCGTGTGGTGTTCATCTGATAGCTGTTTTTGAATGGCTTGTATTTTCCACTCTCATGACAAGTCCTACCCACCTCCATCTTCTGCGTCTTATCTCTGTGTTGATATCCCCAATTCCAGTTATTCCAGTTGCTTATGCGTTAGATATAACTTGGGGCCAAAGTATTCTCAAAATCTTTCAGAGACATCTTCCTTCTAATAGTTTTTAATGTTTCCTCCAAATTGTGTCCACAATCTCGTGCATCTGTAAATATCATTATTGTTGTTGTTTCCATTTAAAGTAGCATTTTATACTTATGAATACATCTTAACCACAGTCAACATGAACAGCCGGTGAATGACTTGCTTTCTTACTTTGATTGAAACAGTTTGTGGCATGTTTTCTCAGTGTTTTCTACTGTGTCTACCATATGTTACATTAATTGAATATTAATGGAATATGGATATTTTAGAATGCATTCAATCTGGTATATTCATAGTATAATAGTTTATAAAGCCAAATCATGTATGTTATTAGGTACGTTTATATTGGTCCGTCAGATTTACATAATTGTAATGGTGTTTTATACAGTTTATCATTGTCCGTTCCTTTGAATCTTTCATGTACGGTAGTTTACAAACAGATTCATGAACCCAAAGTATGAGCGGTATATCTTTAAATAAAGTGAAACATTTTTATCAAACTATATACGTATATGTGTAGCAATACCCATGTGGCTTTGACAGCACTCACCTCACCTATCCTCTTCACACCCATTGGTGTATAAGGTCTTGATACGCCGTCTCCACTGTGGTCTGTCTTTGGCAACTTTCCTGGCAATAGGTCCTATGATTGCTGCACTCAGTGTTAAATTGACAGTACTTTTTAATTTCTGTGATGCTAAATGCCTGGATTACAATAGTGAAGATGTACAGTACTGTTAATTTAGTCTGCAGACTGCAGTTCATGCATTAGAGTGCTTAGAACAGAATTTGTTATGTCTGCAGCCTATACCAGATCATTTAGTATCAAGTGTGCAGAGCCTCACATACTGTTTTAGAAGTCTAAAAAAGGACTGGGATCAAATAACTCTCCCTCATATGGGTGAGCTGCCATTTTGTTGTTTTCCGTCTCGGCCAATGAAATCCGCGTTTACAAACGAGCTTTGTGTATCCCATGATTCAAATTGTTGAATCATTATTTTTTTGCAGCGTGAAAAATAATTGTTCTTAAAAAATAATTGTTCTTAAAAAAACAATTGTTTTAAAAAAATAATTGTTGTTAAAAGATAATTGTTCTTAAAAAATAATTGTTGTAAAAAATAATTGTTCTTAAAAAATAATAATTTCTTGGTTAAAGTTTTGCATGCAAGTTTCATTCAGGCCATATCTCAGCTACTATCCACTTACAATAACAACACTTCTTTGTCATTATTAGTCAATGGTACCAGTTTTGATTTTAACTGCTGTTATGCCCCTTTTTATTAAATTATAATTATTTTGGTTAAAGTTTTACATGCAGGTTTTATTGAGCTAGTGAACGTCAGCTCCTGAACAATCAGACCTTTTACCTGATAAATAAGTGGGAGAAACACCAACTTATCAGTGTAAACTATTGTCCCTTTTTAAATAAAGAAACTGCATTCAATTTGTGGGATAGGTTTTACTATCCAGCACTGAAAATAGCTGAGCCCGCTGTTTAGACCTTTTGGTTTAAGTTTTTAAAAAAGTTAAATATTTTGTTTACTATCAATGCTTTTGCATTGAAACTTGACACAAATATTTATTGTCATTCGTAAACTCCACTGGACAAGTGATATAACTCTCTATTTTGTAAGGAGTTATGACCAGTTTTAACTTAGATATTTTGTATTTTTAACAAAGTTCCGCCGGATCCCAGGGAAATACTTCGCCTTATTGTTTGTCTCTCTCTGCACACTTGCAGTACAGGCTAAGTAGTCAAATAACTGCAAACGCTACGCTGGCTAACATTTGTTTCAAATTAGCTACTACCTCAATTAACACTTTCCAAATTCAGAAAATGTTTGCCTGCTAACTCTTGCAGAACATGCTAGATGGTAAATATCTGCAAACGCTAAGCTGGCTAACATTTGTTTCAAAATTGGCTAATTACTATAATCACACTTTCCGAATTCCGAAAATGTCAGCCGGCTAACTCTTGCTGTACAGGCTAAATAGTCGAACATCTGCAAATGCTACGCTGGCTCACATTTGTTTCAAATTGGCTATTTACTCAATTAACACTTTCCAAATTCAGAAAATGTTAGCCAGCTAACGCTTTCATTACAGGCTAAATATTAATTATCTACCAACGCTACGCTGGCTAACTTTTGTTTCACATTGTCTAATTACTCAACTAACACATCCAAAATTCAGTAAAAGTTAGCCGGCTAACAAATATCTGCAAACGCTACGCTGGCTAACATTTGTTTCAAATTGGCTCATTACTCAACTAACTTATCCCAAATTGAGAAAATGTTAGCCGGCTAATGCAGTACAGGCTAAATAGTCCAATATCTGCAAACGCTACGCTGGCTAACATTTTTTTCAATTTCGCTAATTATTCAACTAACTTATCCCAAATTTAGAAAAAGTTAGCCGGCTAACAAATATCTTCAAACGCTACGCTGGCAAACATTTTGTTTCAAGTTCGCTAATTATTCAACTAACTTACCCCAAATTTAGAAAAAGTTAGCCGGCTAACAAATATCTTCAAACGCTACGCTGGCTAACATTTTGTTTCAAATTGGCCTATTACTCAACTAACATATTTTAAATTCAGAAAAAGTTAGCCGGCTAACAAATATCTGCAAACGCTACGCTGGCTAACATTTGTTTCAAATTGGCTAATTACTCAACTAACCCATTTTAAATTCAGAAAAAGTTAGCCGGCTAACAAATATTTTCAAACGCTACGCTGGCTAACATTTTGTTTCAAGTTCGCTAATTATTCAACTAACTTATCCCAAATTTAGAAAAAGTTAGCCGGCTAACAAATATCTTCAAACGCTACGCTGGCGAACATTTTGTTTCAAGTTCGCTAATTATTCAACTAACTTATCCCAAATTTAGAAAAAGTTAGCCGGCTAACAAATATCTGAAAACGCTACGCTGGCTAACATTTTGTTTCAAGTTCGCTAATTATTCAACTAAAATAGTTTAAGTCAGAAAAAGTTAGCCGGCTAACAAATATCTTCAAACGCTACGCTGGCTAACATTTGTTTCAAATTCGCTAATTACTAACGCCCATATTCAGAAAAAGTTAGCCAGCTAACAATTGTAGTACACTGTAGCTGTGAATAATGTATAAATTTATCGTTTTTATTGATTATTTTGTTTCACTGTTATCATTTTAATAAAAAAAATGAAAATAAGTATGACTTTGTTACAGATTTCTTACTTACAGTCC
This sequence comes from Spisula solida, assembly GCA_947247005.1. NCBI lineage: Eukaryota > Metazoa > Mollusca > Bivalvia > Venerida > Mactridae > Spisula > Spisula solida. The sequence goes on from OX365956.1 coordinate 41,977,305, forward strand.
CCAGATTATACAAAAAATGGCACTAAAATCACCACCTTATTTTGCCATTTTTGGTCATTCATTTGGGAATGAGTGGACATTCCCTTTTTAAAATGGACTGCCTTATAATTGTTCTTAATAAATAATTGTGGTAAAAAAATAATTGTTGTTGAAAAAAAATGATTCAAGTATTGAATCATTATTTTTTCAACAACAATTATTTTGTGTTTTTTTGAACGAATATTTTTTATACAATATTGCAACGTTTGTCACGCCATAGTTTTTGTTCAAATTCTTTGAGTGCCAGAGGGGTCAATCCACTTGAAAAAATCCATGGTCACTTTCTACATTATATTAAGTATACTTATTTTAATCATCAATTGAACAAGTTTTCACGTTTATTTTGTGACCATAAAATGTATAAGGCCACCGGTCATACATAAATAAAATATTTGTATAGCAGAGATCACCCTATTCATAAGCAAAATGCCCAACGGCAATCTATTTGATGAATGAACAATAAAATGCTAGGCGTTGGACTTATGTAAGGCATTGTTCCCAACAACTTTGTCTAGCTTCATAATCCATGTATGTAATGTAAAGGAAAGTAAGCATTTTGTACAAACCTTATCTATGTCTGTGACAACATGAAGTACGTGCAGATACCGCTATAATCTTAATTAGATGTAACACCGGCTTGAAACATGCCATCACGGACTTATTTAATTCAGGTTGACTTAAGATTGTTATTGAATTTCAAAATCGCTACTTTTTTAGAGCAGACCTTTTGAAATAATATATTTTTAATTAACTTTCAAATAAGAAGTGGAGACCTTAAAAATCGTAAATTTGACTTGCTGTTTAAGGTCAACAGTGTTCATGTGAAAATAATGTTCACACCCGTTTCATGCCGGGTTACATCGCACCATGTTGTTTAGAAATTTCACTTAAAATGGCACGCCACTGAGATATGAATAGTAAACATTTATCAAAAATTATGTAAATATAAATCCGTGAATTGAGAAACATGCAGAAGCGGTGTGAATAAGTTTTATAAAAATAGCGAATACATTTTGTATTTTATAAGGGTAGGATTAAGGTATTATAGGGGTATTAAAGGGCAGCCACTTGTATGATGAGGGAAGCAGAATTTCGTTTACATTGCGAGTTAATTATAGTTAACATTAGAGTTATGACTTCTAAATTGAAACAGGTTTATTAAACTTTTATGTAACAGTTGTGTAAAGCATGATACTCTAATGCTGTGAATAGTAATGAGTAGATAGAAAATCGTTATTTAATACCCGTTGATATAAAGGTCTATTGCGTTATTCGTGAGACATAACTGGATGATTTCAAATAAAATGCAGAACATATTTTTAAAGGAAACTAAGTTCAAGAACCTACGAACTATCTTCTTCATCGAATAAAATGTTATTGCAATGTAAATTAATAATTAATACCGCTGTATTTATTTAATTTGAAAGATCTGAATATGTACACTCCTTGTATTCCGATGGTTGGGTGGTTAGAACGCACACATCGGGAACAGGGGGTTGAGGTTGTGCGTTCGGTCCCAGGTCACAACATACAAAGATCTGTCTGACACATTTGTTCAAAGCTGGGCGTAATAATATAACGAGGGAAGTTGTTCATTTATTAGTGCTATGAGAGAATACAGTCACTGCTTTTCCAATAGATGAGACACATCACAATCCAAAAACAAAGACAATATGATATACTATCTAGTACAGCTCGTTACATTTAACATGGAATCTTTGGATATCTGTGCTTATCCGTTGTCCAATCAGAGTTATTATTTTAACCAATCAAAACATTATTACGATACAGTAACGAAAACAGTATTAATTAGCTCCAAGTAAAATGTTCTGTACTACATAGCTCGCTAGATATAACGTTGCCCTTATCAATAAATAAACATGGAAAAAATAAATAATGTATGGTCGACTGAACGCTTGTTATCAGTGCAGATTGAAAAGAGTATATGCATTTAATGTGAATATGCACAAAATAGAAGAAAATATTAATTTTCATTTTTATTTGTAAACAAAGGCTAGTGTTATCATCGTCGGACTATATCTATAGTCCAGTCAGGGTAAGAATCCAGTGACGTAGCGGTCGAGTCCACTATATAATAACAGTGTAAAACCAATTATAAAGGATTATACTGTACAAACAACTATAATTTCAATGCTAAACTAACATGCTATATCCGCTCTACCTGTTCAGACAATGGTACATGTAGTAATATTTTGCGTACACAAACTGCCACGTCACTGTCACAATGTCCTAGCTGGACTGTATATTATATATAAACTTTAGAATCGATGTTTGTATTTTCCAGGCTGAAAATGCAACCGTTGACTATGTAGAAAATCTCATCAAAACTGCACATCTTCGTGAAGGTGAGTGCAACTATAGATATTACATGGGTTTGGTATTAAGCATATCTTCGTCAACAATCCTAAGCGCGTAGCTCCAAACTGACAACTTTTTAGGATGGGTAACAAACGTCTTTTTTTAGAGACTCTTTTAAATTTAGATTTTTTGTGAAAAATCCAAAATCCAAACTAATGAAATATATAAATGCTGCTTAATCTACGTGTACGTCAGTTTCAAGTTATGAAAGCCACGATATTTTGTCATCAATATTCACCATCAATTCACATGCTATTGGAGCAACGTTATTTATCCATGGACGCAATCTCCTATGCGCAAAAATATAAAAGAATGTATGACCAAAAGTGATAAGACGAAATGTCGAAGCAGTATCCACAATGACGAATCACAAAATGACATGGCGAAAGGACGTACCTTCTGATTGGCGTAGAGCTACGAGGTGTATACCAAATAATTCGCAAAATCGTACAGATTCAGAAGAAAGACGAACACTTATTTCCAAAATTTAGAACTATGATGTTTAGGATTGTTGATGACGATAAAGTCCAAATACCAGATCTTGAAAATAGAAAATATACTCTACGACGAGGGTATGCGATTATATGTCACGTCGCACGACGGACGTACGATGTACGATGGACGTGCACATGATAGATTCCAAGCTCGCATCGTAGACTTGTCGTATATTCATCGTGCAATAATTGTAACCGCGGTTTTATGTGACATTCGGCATGGACTGGTAATCATGAAGGGACTTAGTTCGCAGCTCACAAACGTTGTGTAGCTTAACATGAACTGCATGTACATGTACATACTTAATGTGAAACTGCAATATTTAAACTGTTTATATGTGTTTTTTTTCCTGTCGACTGAGGAAACGCACTCCCGGTATTCTGTAATACTATAGTGCGCACAGTATAATGAGAAAAGCGGCAAAACTTTGGTCTATTCCAAAAGGATGGATTAATCAGAAGTGTGCGATTGATCAGTGATTTTTGAGTACAATACTGACTTTATCTGTTTAGTTTAGTAATTTGTAAAACCGATGTTGCGACAGTTGACTATACCGATTCATGTATGTACATATCACATTATCCTGGGCCACTATGGTATTATTATTTATGCTGGCTGGATTATGTTGCAACCACGCTCTGCGTGCGAAGTCAACAATACGTGTGTGTGTTTTCAAAATAGAAAGTAACCATGTTTAAATATTTATACCAGTATACAGTATGAAAAATAATTTAATATCGCATCTATCTAATGTAAGTAAAGTTTTATTGTATGTCTATTTACAGCGGGTTACACTGATTTTAATGTATGTCTATTTACAGCGGGTTACACTGATTTTAATGTATGTCTATTTACAGCGGGTTACACTGATTTTAATGTATGTCTATTTACAGCGGGTTACAGTGATTTCAATGTATGTCTATTTACAGCGGGTTACACTGATTTTAATGTATGTCTATTTACAGCGGGTTACACTGATTTTAATGTAGCAGTGATACACTTACATCACCGTAATCAAGAAACCAGTGAAAGGTATGTGAAGAAAGTATATCTCTTATTGTCTAGACCATACTGACCGTTGTGGGGAGCATAGGCCTAGTGGTAGGGCGCGCTTCGGGATCGAGATGTCCAGGATTCGACCCCGTCGGTGCCACTGTTTAATTTCTCTGGGACAGAATAACGCTCATGCTCCACTGGACCTAGCTGGGAATTGGTGTCTATAAGGGCAGTGTCTGAACATGTTCGATATTCCTGGGCGCCGCAGATCGATGTTGGATGCACACTCACCAGTACAGGAGAGAAAAACCTCGAGCACAGGTTTCCTTAGGTAGCCAAATGGGCTAGGGGAATTAAATGTCAAAGGCCGGCTGAACGACTCAACTGCCTAAACCAGCTTTCGAAAATTGGTATTTTAAATTGTTTGACCAATTTGAAAGTATCAGTCATATCGTGAATAATAAATGTTTGGTTCCAGCAAGAGGGCTTTGTAATTTGAAACAAAAACTTGTCGATTGAATGATTTCGCTCAAATAGATAATATTAAGTCAGACAGGGGATGTAGCACTCAACTGATAAACTCGAGTGCTGAGAACATAAAAAGCATACACGGCACGATGCCCAAGTGAACCAGCGGAACATAGAAAACATAAAAAACATATAAGGGAAAATGCCAAACTGAACAAGTTATGATCCGCCCAAGTTCAAGCTGTCGAAAAAATGAGTGAACTAGTTTTAACAATCATAAGGCTGAACAAGACCACCTTTGAAAAATGTCAATATACTCCGATGTTATAATTTCAACTGGTAAATTGTTCCACATCCTTTGACCAATGGCTCCAACATTTCGGTCATTGAAAGTAATATAGGTGAACATATATAGCGCTGGCTTAGAATTAGAAGGTCGTTAGAACAAAATCAATATTTTGAGAAAACACTGTCTGAAAAATGCTCTTTACATATGGAAAAACAAGCTTTTTAAACTTCTGTTTGGTCAGCATGACCACGTCCGTTTTCATGACAATAGGCTCTTAATTAAGAAGCGCCCATGAGATGCAGATTTCAAATATGCATGAGTCTCATAATTCTTATTCTACGCCATTGATATTGTTAACTTGGTTGGTAAAATGGTCATTCTAACGAGTATCTATTTCATTCAGCGTTTAACAGCTGAGACTATACGGCGGGTCATTTTCTCTTTCGGCAGTGTGTTGGGCATTGGGCCTTGTGTGTGTGTTTATGTTTTATGTACTCGACTGGTTGAGTACTGCCTTTCCTGTCCGACTAAATATTATCTTTTTTATTGGTTAGACTTGTAAGTAAAACCAATATCATGATCATTTTGGTTCAGCTCATTTCACAAATCAGTGGCTTCACCTTTGGCAAAGTAATACACTATTTATCAAAAGAAGCAATCTAGGTTTTTAGTTAAATATTTTGATAATGAATAAAGTGTTCTTTAATATTATACCGGTCGAATTAGTGCCTTAGACGCCTAGAGAAAAATATTATGTATCAGTTCATTTCTGTGTTTAGGTGTGAAGCTTGCTATTTAGTAACAAAATAATGTACTTTTTAGATTATGTCGTTACCTTCCGATTCTCTCACATAAAAGACACCGACATTGTCGTTTACTTTCTAATTGTATTAATTACCCTAGTCCTTATCTACACTACGCATCTCAGTGTTGCTATGGGTGTTGCTGTGGACCCAGTGCTATTTATGCAATATTGTTAGTTTGCTTTCTAAACTCATGTCCAATCCATGTCATGCATCTTTTCGTGATTTCATTGAGTATTTATTTTGTATACGAAGTTTTTGCTTTGATTAAGAGATGGCAAAAGACATTAGCATTACCAAGTCTCACTACTTTACGTCTGTGCTTGTTATTTTGTCTTTGCTTAAGACTGACCTAAGTTTTATGTAAAGTTTTTAACTTCAAAAACATAATTATGCACGTCACGCGGGAGTGTGGGTCGGCAAAGCAGATATTTTAATTTAAAGATTTATCTGAACGTAAAAACCCGCATCAGTAAAGTGTTGTTAAATTGGTAGCGATAACGTCAATAACTAATATACATTATCAAAGAAAGGCTGCCAGCTTTATTTCTAGAAAATAAGTAAAAAAATGAAATATTGTTCACAAACAGTTTTTTGTTCTTTATTAACTTTGTCCAGGTATTACATGATAAAACATAATATTAACTACATAATTATTTTGCAGTTTTTGTTAATGTCTACACACTTGTCGAAGTGTCAGTGTTGTCCTTTTCATTTTATGTTGTCGGTAATTGTGGTCTGTGATTTTGTCTTTTTGTTTACATGTCTGTGCCTTTCGTGGTCTGCTGTTTAATCTGTCGAGTGTTGCGTTTCACTGTCCGATTAATCTTTTAACAAAAATAAGAAAACACTAGAATGAATGTAGTGGAATTATTTGTTTTTCAATCACATAATTATTTTAACATGACATTGCACGAGATAATTAACAAAATACTTACAACCTTTGGTAACAAGATTTGAAAACGATATTAACGTTGGTTAAAATAAGGCTTTTTAATTTGTATTCTCATTTTGAACAAGAACCAAAACATCTGAATTTCACTGTTAATTTGAATGACATATATCAGCAACAACTTATTTTATTTAGTATTAGTTAATTTAGACTGTTAATTTGACGAAGTTTTATTTTTTTAGTTAGGCGAATATTTGTTAGATCAAAATGGGGTACTTAATTTTGTAATCATCTTGTCAAACTTTTAAAATCCTTCCATAGCGACGGATGGTATGATGATCAAAGAATATGGGTGTATTGAAATATCAATCAAATATAAACGAGTAAGACTCAAATGATTAAATCCAACCAAGGCTTATTTAAAATTGTAGAAGGCCTGATATAAAACCTGTTATGGTACTTTGGGTAATTATGTAATATTATTACAATACATTGAAACCTGTAAAAAGGTAAACGCGATTGCAGTGAGTTTGTTATGTTTTGACCTGCATATCGGATATTTGACCTTCATTAAAGACATCAAACATTTGAGTTTTATTCATTTTTGTTTGAATGACATTTTCCATGTGCGTATTTATTATCAACACATCTCTTTCGCTTAGTAATCATGTGCATGGCAGGTTTGACAAGCTTATTATGATAAGATGTACATATTTTTGTCATCTATTAGGTGTACAACGCATAAAATTAGTATCCAGTTGGTAGGGGTATACAAGTAATTAACCTCCCACAAACAGCTAAAGCCTATAAATTCACTGCAGTGAAATTCAAGTAATTTAGGTCCTCATTATCGTATATATATTATGCAATTTAGTATGTAACATAGTATTTGAGATATTGAGTAACCGTTTTGTTTTATATGAGAAAGAAACACGTGTTTATTTTTCATTATAAAATGCGACGTTATCTGAAGATGTTCTTCAACCATGACAGAAAGGAAAAATTATATATATATATTATATAAAACATGTTATTACCAAAAATCAAGTGTCCTTTTTGACTTGTGTATATAAAAACACATAGCATTCAACCAATCAGTCTCTGTCAAAATGAGTTTAGCAATCAATCCGATTCGGCATTCACTTAAACTTTAACAAAATGTAAATATACATGTGATTGTGTTTCAGACTGTTCTCAAATGACTTGAAGAGAGTGAAACGTTCAGAAGAATTCAGCGAAACTCCTGTACATCTGGACTTCACAGCCTTTAATATATCGTTTGATGTTTCTCTTCGATTTAATCACATGTTGGCAAACCCTGATCTTCCTATTGTTACCAGAACTGCCAACGGAAAGTTTGCTGAGAGAGGACGTATTGAAGATTGTTATATGATGGGGATGACGGAAAGTCGTGGTACTGTTGCCTTGTCGTATTGTAATGGTATTGTAAGTATTTGTCTATCTTGGAATTTAACATTCTGTATAGTCCAGAGAATTTGACACGACTCTCGAACTTCTATTAGCATAATTTAACAGCTGACTTATTGTCTATAATTATAATCCCGGTTGTATGTTTTCATAATCGGAAATTATCACGAAGACGCTCGAGTTGTAATACAAACACCAATCTATTTGACCGATATTGCACGATTTGCTCGCGGAAATTTATATATTCAACGCAAGAACCTTGTAATATATGCATGCATAAAGGTCAGGTTCATGTCAAAATCTCGGAGCTATACACAAATATAATAGAAAGTCGGACAGGGAAGATAACACTCAGCTTAACAAGCCGTGCACAGAAACCACAATTACACGGCACAATTGCCCAACACATAACGAAAAAAAAAACTTACCGAGTCCCAACTGTCAAAGAGCTTAATTACCTATATATACTAGCTGAAAGACATAATTTCCTCAGTTAAAATGCTGAATCTCGTAGTTTTAGCTGTCTGGAGTCCTACAAGTTGAAGAATACCAGTAATGAAAAAGCCGAATGACCTAGTTTCAGCAATAAAACAAAACTGAATGTCTCAGCCGAATCACCTAGTTTCAACAAGCTGAACGCACTAGCGATCGAATAACTGTTAATGGTAACTCCATTCAGTCGCACATATAAATTATTGATGTTATTCAACATATAGTATACAAATATTTGGATGGGAATGATATACAGCTGCATATAAAGTTATAAACGAACGAGATAGGGTTTTAGTAGCACGAACGAATCAAATAGGGGACAAATAGTAAATGCGAAGAAAAAAGAAAACAAAATTGACCCCTATCAAAATAACGATTATTGAGAAATTATAACATTTTGATAAACTCCACTATAAACGGTTTAGAGATAAAAAATTCAATCCGACATGTCAAATAAGAATGCCATCATTATAACCTGGTCTTTCTGAGCGTGTATGTGATGGTATAACAGTGAGCTAAATACAGTACTCTGGCTTAGAATAAGAACGTCGTAAGTAAAAAATCAATATTTTGAGAAAACAAGAACAAGAAAAACTGTCTGAAAACTACTCTTTACTTATGGAAAAACAAGTTTTTTAAACTTCATTTCGGTCAACATTACAACTTCCAATTTTAATGAAAATATGCTCAAATATACATGAGTCTTGTAAGGTCGTAAGCACTTACGATCTTTTGATCTTAGCCAGCGAATAATATTCAAGTCCTTATATTGTAATTTGAAAATAAACAAAACATAAACACAACAATGTGATTACAACCTAACATGGTGTTCCGTGAGATTTCACTGAATGTACATAGTCAATTGTATGTCTTCTAGCATGTCCAATTCATTGTATTGTGTAGAATTAGTTAATAGTTTACCTCGTGTTGCTATGGGAAGATGATATTAAGGATATAAAGGTTGAAACAAGCACACGTAATGTGTAGCAAAATATAATAGAAATAGGCAGACAGTATGCATCCTTGGTCTCCGAATAATGTCTGCCACGGTGAAATCTCCTTGTTTAACATAATAATATTCTACTACTTGCACTGTACTTTGTTATTTGCCTTGTATGTTTTAGACTGGTTCAATCGAAGAAGGGGAGTATTTATACAGAATTGATCCACTGGAGCCTATACAGGACGGTGAAAATGAACACGTTTTGGTATCAAAAACACGGTTGGTACACCAACCCGGAGACATCGATATAATCTCTCAAACACGGACTGATGAAAATCAAGGTACAGATAGAAACAAAGTTAGAAGTCAAAACATATTATTTCGTATAGTAGATGCTCTATATTATCTTTGAGATTTATTCTGATAAGTTCAAGCAAAAAGGCTGGAAGACGTATAAAATAGGTGTATACATGTATATAAGTGCCTTTTTAAATTGCAATACTGTTGTGAATGTTTATAGTCTCTTATAATTCTATATAAGAATGGTCACATAATAATGTTTATGATATTTAATATGATTGTAACTGTATATATGTGAATGAGACTCAAATAAAGAATATATATATAAAAACAGCGAAACATAAACCTAAATCATGTTTAGTTCTTGTAATAAACTGCTATACAGTCTAAACTGTTACAAACAGATAATGAAAATCGGTTTGGAAAGGTAGCATTTAACTAACACAGCCGAGCGCAGACTACCCATGTATATAGGATAAATATAACACAATTAATTGAAGGTACGAAGAGCGTTCTACGGTCGCCACACAGGACATTGGCATGCCATAAATGTCTGTTGAAAGTAGTTGATCTTTTAATACATTTGTATTTTTATGAAAATGTATTTGATTGGAATTGGATCATAACGAATGGCTTATATCATGCTATAGACGGATGACTGTTTGATTTAAGGGGATCACTTAACTAATGGCAATCTACTTCGGGAAAGTAAATAATATTGTATTCAATTTACATGTAGCATTGTTAATATGAAATCCCTATGATTGACTTTCCCAATAGTATTTATAATATTTATATCATCACAACATCTAATCACAAAAACAGATCGGACAAGGAAGACAGCATTCAACTAAACCGCAAAGCACGGAAGGCACAAAAACACACACAAATAAGAAATATCGCAGACCATAAGCACAAGCCATTTTGAACAACGAAAACCTGAGCGATAAAATTAAAAACTATAAAATCCCACAATTAGGTATGAATTTGTGCAAAGATTCAAAAATATGTAAATAATATGCAAGTGTTAGTGAATTGTTTATTGATGATTATTTTATTGTGTATTAGATTCTATATCAATATATATCTAATGAATAATTTGAATATATAATGCAAATTACAAATCAGGCATGCATATTGAATCACATTTTATTAATTCTAAGTAACTGGAATTCAAACATTAATAAACTCCAATTTATTATTAATGCATTTGTACCAAAGCGTCGTCACAACTTGATTGTATAACTTGAATTAACGTCACATGGGAAAGGGCGAGGTTGCAAATGTAATGTAATATTTATAGAAAACAAGTCACCAGATGAGTACTAGACTAAGTGTTTTTATGTTTAAATCAGGATTAAAACATCACCAGTCGCAATATAACGTGAATACTTTAAAGTTGGTACTTTTTCCAAAAGTGTTTTTATCGAGTCATTCACCTGAAACTCATATGAACATATTTATTTGATCACGATTTCACTTTAATATTTTCCCGATTTCAAATCCCGAAGTCATGAATCGTTTATGCTGGTCTTTTGAGCATTACGGACTTGTATAAAACATGTATTCAAGTCAAGATACTGTTATTAAACGTCATCTAATTTGAATAACATCAGGAAAAAGGTGTCGAGAGTGATTAAAATAAGTTGGAAAAACTTGTTTTACAGTCGACCTTAAATCAATTAATATAAACTAATTCCGAACTTCAAACATTAAGGCGTTTGTTTTACATTGTTTGTATCTTCAATGAGCTTGAGTTTATGTACCCCATTATCCATACAAATGTTAATATACCCACCCGCAAATATTACTATCACAACTGTCATCTTCCATCCGAAGATCGTAAGCATTATATACTTACTTCAAAAGGCGGGCGAACAAATCTAATAATAATAACCGATGAATATACATACGCGTACACGTAATTTAGAGTTCAAAGACCCTGTAATTTATTGAAAAACAAGTTATTAGTTTTACTATATAATATGTGAATGTTTAAGTGGTTATTAGACGTGTCAAACTTGTCACTTGTCAAGCACCACCCATTGCGTATTAAGATAACAACAGCATAACAACATATTAAACCCAATGTGTGGAAAATATGAAGAAAACAAATTAGTTAAACCAAGATCGTCAATAAATGATAGCACCGATGTCCTATTTTTCACGTCTATGCATTATTTAAATTCGATTAACTATGTCAGAATGACACAAACGCTATTTTATAACAATATTAAACTTATTTATTTTTATATGATATTATTCATGTATTCATGACGTAGATTCTAATATATTTGCGTTATGATGTTATAAATCATTAAATGCCTAAATCATTAAATGCCTACGCGGACCAAAAATCGGATACATTCAAATAGTCCTTACCAAAACTTATGTTTGACTGGAAATGGTGATATGCCTTGGCAACATGAAACTATTCATCTTATTGAGTTTAAAAGTAGTGCATACCTGTAGGTGAAGTAATGAATATGTTTAATCTTGAATATTTTGAGATTTTGGCATATTTGTCAAAGCGAAAGTAGAAAACACTGAATCAGTCCGTGCGACATACAAAATGTTCACCGGTTATGGTTACTATTTTTTCTTACAGTCTCGGTTTCTGTTAGTTTGCATAGTGACTAAGCTCCAGTGTGGCATTACCATGTGACCTTTGGCTACAGGTTTTATGGAAAGCAAATAATTTTCCCCTTAGCGTGACGTACTAGTATATTTCATACTGAGAAATTTTTGTTTTCGAAGTGAAGCATATTTTGTCTTGGAGCTGTAGCCAAAATGCACGTGGCATTGCTAAACTAAGCTCATTAGAGACAGTAAAATACTTTGAGCTCGGGAACGGGAACCAGTCTGTCATAGATGTTGATGTTGCAAGGGGTTTGTTTAATAAAACCAGCATGCACATAGGCGGGGTGATCAAAAAGAAATGAGATAAATGCTACAATGTTTAAAGTATACATATAATCGCGCTATGTCGTCGCACATCAAAACGTCGCCCATTAGGTCGTATGATATAGAATAGCATGTAGCTAATATTTTATTGAATGCATACAGCTTTTCTAATTAAAATCACTATGTCATTTTACAGCGTTTGTCTTATTTCTTTTTGATCACCCCACGTGTAATAATATCTTTAAAACGATAAGAGCAAAATCATCGCAGTAGTTACCCTTTGCAGTATTCTGATCGGGAATCATGTTGACATACGCTTCAACTCGAATCAGTCATACTTTCATTAAAAAACAACAAATATAATAAATAAACATGACATATGAGTGTTTTTTATAGATGTATAACGACCTTCGAAATATGACCTTCGGACTAGTCCATTTGCTAAGGTTGAAACGATATTTACCATTATATCTCTGATAGATTATGGATATATATTACAAATTCATGTAATGTACATATGCCAGAATCGGGCTGCTCGAATTATTTTAGATAAAGATTTCGATACACCAACCTCTGGGTTATTTTTGCAACTAAATTGGATGAAATTTTCTGATAGAGTTAAATATACAAAAAGCCATACTAGTCTACAAATCTCTAAATAACCTTCTTCCGAATTATTTGGAGCATCTATTTACATATCACGAAAACAGCTCATTGAGATCATTTGATCAGCGTCTCCTTTCAGTCCCAAAACTCCGACTTGAATTCTGTAGAAAATCGTTGACGTACTGCTGGAGCAAAATTATGGAACTCACTTCCTTACGATGTAAGAATATCTGCCAGTGCAAATATATTCAAAACCAACTACTTAAAGTGGTGATTCTCTGGTGGTCAAGAAACTTCTCTCAATGAAGAGATACCTTAGAAACAAGGAATCTTTAATTCATTTTTGCTGTCAACTGTATATTATGTGTGTATAATATAAAGGATCCGTCATGAGTTGTCTTTTGAGATCAACATTTCTTTAACGTGTCTAGACGTGTTTCATGACGAGTTTGGGAAATGTTGATGTCAAAGACAACGAATGACGGATTCTTTTTATCACATTATCATATTTACCGAGTCAATACAACGTCTATAAGAACATTGTTAAGCCGGCGACGTTACGTTTTGGCGCCGAAATTCTGGTGACGTCACGCATTTGTTATCACACGTGTTGGAGAACATTGTTCCGTCATTTGTTCTCACATGGAATATCACGGTATTTATGTGATAAATTTTCTGCTCAATTATATTTACTGTAAAGTCATATTTTTTCGTGATGTCAATATTTCGCGAATTTAATATTGGGAGTTAGTTCGCAGAGTTAAATATTCGCGATTTTAAAACATCAAAGAGAAATATGTTCTGCGTTTTACTGCCTTAATTTATGTTCACGGGCATTAATTTTGTGAAAACAAATTCCTCACAAATATTTCTGACTTTGCGTACTACATGGATGATTATTTTCTTTCAGCTGTGTATATAAACTTATTTTGTTTTTATGTAAACTTTATATCTGTACATATATGTTAATGCAAAATGAGGCTCACAGGGAAGACTAGGCATATACCCAACTGTGTTGCCTCTTTAAATAAAGTCTTTATTATTATTATTATGTTAACACTCATGTTGACAGCGTGGCCTAGTGGTTAGCATTTTGGAACTATACACCGAAAGTGTGCCTACTTTTTATATGTGATGTGGGTTCGAGACCGCTGCTTAAATCCTTTTTCAATAATTGTTATTTCATTGTTAAAAGTACAATTACGCCCGAATGAGTTTGGTGTATCTATATATGTGAGCATGAACCGATACACAAATCAGAATCGTGATTCAATCGGATTATTTTCGACCTGTACTCTTATTCTCCACTCTTTATAGCAAAAATAATGCTTGACCATTTCAGGCTTTTTGGAAAGCTAACTTTGTAAACGAGCTTCTACTAGCCGTATATTGACTGGGATCACAATGTACTAGTTTACATGTACAACTATCAATACGTGTACCTGGCGAACCGTTGATGTCGTATACAGAGTGACAACATATCAATAAAAAGTCACATTGATCATATCATTTAATTTAGGCCAAAAATAAATTATTATTTGTTTCCCCCTCCCTTCCTGTCGGTCGAAAAGTCCCCTACCCAAACTATTTTTTTAACCTTCTGAAAAAATGTTTTTATTTTAAAAAATATTCGGGTACGAGAGTACGAATATAAAAAAAATATATGGACTATAAAAACTAAAAACAACAAATCGGGAAGGGGAAAACATGCTCGTATTGGGCCTTAAAAAGTGATTACATCGACATTGTTTTTTTTCTAATTTTACTACTCTGGCGACGACTGTTCTTGATGACTTGCACCTACCAAGGCTATTTACTACACGATTTAGGTTAGTGAAATCAATGAGTTTTACAAGGGCAAAATATGTTCTTTGAGCTCATTGAATTTGACCACATGATAAGATTTATTTCCACGAAGGTGTATGACTTGTAAATTAGTTTAAATATTCTAAAGGGACGCGGTATAAATGTTGGTATAAGGGGAGAGCCGTAACTAAGTTTTGGAACTTATGGCTCGACCCTTTTACCCATGTATATAAAATGTATTTATAGATGTATTTGTATGTCATATTTTGTATACTTTTGGGTAATAAAATATGTTTAAACTAGTATAAATGTGTCCGTTCTCTCGGACCAGTAGTGTTGCAAGATGTTTACAATATCAGCAATTATAGGTTAATTTTCAATTCGGGTAGCTAAACGGGGGATTAACTTGCAAACTATTGACCGTCAAATATTAAGCAAACTATTATATTCCAAGACAATTTGAAAAACAATTAAAAATAAGTTGTTTTAATGTATTTGTGATTTATGCCGAAATCAGTCAAAAACTAAACAAATGACAGGCCCAGTGCACGAACTTTTTGATACCCCTTGTGTATGATTAAAGTACATAAACATGCACAACCTATAAAAACACATACATGTATACTGGCAGCACTGTTTACTTGTTGTATATATGTATTCGTTAGTTGGGTTGTGTACCGATATAACGCGATACTGACCAATAAAACGCGGTAATGACAGATATCACGCGGTAAAGACAAATATAACGCGGTACTGAACGATGTAACGTGATACTGTCGAAAAAGCGATACTGACCCATATAGCGCGATACTCACCGATATAACGCTGTTACATAGTAACCTATATATAGCCTTAATGACCGATATAGCACGATTATGACAGATATAAAGCTGTATTGACCAATATAATCCTGTACTTATCTAATCAACGAGTGTATTGACCAATATAATCCTGTACTTACCTAATCAACGAGGGTATTGACCAATATAACCCTGTACTTACCTAATCAACGAGTGTATTGACCAATATAATCCTGTACTTACCTAATCAACGAGTGTATTGACCAATATAACCCTGTACTTACCTAATCAACGAGTGTATTGACCAATATAATCCTGTACTTACCTAATCATAGGGTGTATTGACCAATATATTACTTTATCACATAACTTGCGGTCCAGGAGTGCCGTAAAGCCGTTACGTAAGTATCGTTCGGCACTCCCAGACTGTGCAATAAATATTTAAATTAGCTTGACGTTACGTTAGCCAATCCATGCATTGATCCGTCAATGACGTCAGGATAATATCAACGTCGTCATGACGTCGCGCTCCTTGTACCGCTGAATTTTTGCTGAAACATATGCAGCGTACATCATCCTTTTGAACAATAATGAGCGTTTGCTGAGGTTATGTGACAAATAGAATCCTACATTCGTGCTCATTACATACGAGTTTTATTAAACTCGTCGACAAAACAATATGACACTCGGCAAAGCCTCGTGCCATATCATTTTGTCCACTCGTTTAATAAAACTCGTATGTAATGAGCACTCATGCAAGATCCTCTATGTATTTACCTTTATATCGCGATACTGGGCGTTATATAACGCGGTACTTGCTTTTTTTAACGAGCTACAATTCACTATACCACAGTTCTCATATTTAGCTTATACTGAATTACATGTGTCTATATTTTACAGAGGACAAGAATGGACAACGTCGAAAACGTCAGACTTCCACCACGATTATGATTGAAGTTGCCGTGTTTGTTGACGCGAATTTCTTGGTCCTTTGGTACGACTATTACGGAATAGACACGCGAGCAGAGAGGACAAATCTGCTGGCTTTGAAATATAATGCAGTTAGTATGCTCTGATTCGTAAAATGTCGTGCAGGTTCGTTAAATGTCGGATTGGTTCGTTAAATGTCGGGTTGGCTCGTTAAATGTTGGGCAGGTTCGTTAAATGTCGGGTTTGTTCGTTAAATGTCGGGCAGATTCGTTTAATGTCGGGCTGGTTCGTTAAATGTCGGGCAGATGCGTTTAATGTCGGACTGGTTCGTTAAATGTTGGGCAGATTTGTTAAATGTCGGCCAAATTCGTTAAATATTAGCCAGATTCGTTTGATGTCGGGTTGGTTCGTTAAATGTCGGTCTGGTTCTGTAAATGTCGGGCAGATTCGTTTGGTTTCGGGCTGGTTCTTTAATTGTCGGACATATGTGATACAGATCTGTTTACGTTGGGTAGATTCTTTAAATGTCGGGCAGAAGATTTTACCTACATTGTGGACCTTTTTCAACTAAGTCCAAGCTATCGAAAAGTATAAAACATTATTACTAGCTGAATGACCCAGTTTCCACAGCATAACGACTATAATGCCTAGTTTTAGCTGTCAGAAATCCTAAAACGAAGAAGTGCCCAACACACTACAAACCAAGAAAATTATTCAGCCCTTATCCAGACTGTTAAAAAGCTGAATAGAAAAATTTCTACAAATAAAAGGCGGAATACCTACACTGAATGACCTAGTTGCAACAGTAAAACTGCTGAACTACATAGTTTTAGCTGCCTTCAGCCCAAAAGGTTAAGCAACAGTATTAAAACGTTGAAAGGCCCGGTTTCAGCAACTAAAAATCTGAAAGTCATAGCCGGATGACCTAGTTACAAAACGAAAAATGTCTCAGCTGAAAGCCCTAGCCAAACATGTCGAGACAAACCTAATTGAACAACTCGGCTATAAGACCACAGAGGGCACTTCAGCCGGATGACCTAGTTTAATAAATAAGGCTGTTTTGTTTCTTTCAAAAGTACGGTATAAAAAAAATTTATACACTCGATATGTTCAGTGTAAATTGTGTGTTGTCCTTGTGGTATGTCCTTGTGGTATGTTATTGTGGTATGTTATTGTCTCCGGATCTGTTTGAATGTTGAGGCGACAGGCTGTCGAAGTGGGTAGTAGTTTATTAGTAGCTGTTCAGTATTTCGTGTTCTGTTGTTTTTGATGAGTGCTACGTTCCCTGTCCGATTACTATAATATGTTCTAATCGTATTGAAAGTTGTCTTGTAAGACTTTAAGATTAATGATCAAACTAAAATTGCTAATTAAAAAAATCAAGAAATTGCCGTATTACCAAAACAAATAAATAATTACAAGGGGTGATCAACAAATACGCGGAATTAAGTGCTGTAATTTCTTTAATCGACATTGCAAGTCTGTGAAACTTTCTAAATATGTAAATATATGTACATGTATTTCAAATTGATTAAACACTGGTCGTTTAAATATACAAATATTTCATTGGATTTAATGTTTTTATTGTTATGCATTTCTAATACGCCAATCTATATTTTGACCGACTTTCAGCAATTAGTTGTCATGAAACAAAGATTACAGAGCATTTTCCCGCATATTTGTTGATCACCACTCGTATTGAATTTTACCAAACAATAAACGGAATTGAAAACTTAAAACAATTATTGATATTACAGTATCACTTTTCTTAACATGTGGTCGTTTTTTGCAGGCACAAGCAAAGTTGCTACTCATGGAAATTGATCTCGGATACACTGCGACGATAAAAATTCGATCCATTGAGTATTGGGAAGTTAATGTACGAATATATTAGTACCATGTTTTGGTGTTATACAATAAACGTTAATAAATATCATTACCCCTCACTTTTTTCGTAGTGTTTATTTCCCTATAGGCAAATAGGGAACATTTTGACTGTAACGTCTATGGTACCACGTGACTGAACATTTGGTTACTGTCACAGGGTGATAGTGAATTTTTAACAGTACTTTCTTGAAAAAAGATCGGGGTAATACAATAAATGACAAATAGCATTGTAGGTAACAGTAAAAATGTCAGCCCTCGGAAAGTATATATAATTCCTCAGACGGACACTTTTACTAATACCTACAAAGCTATGTGTTATTTATATACTATCCAGTTAGGATAACGAGAGAGTGGCGCAGCGGTTGAGTCCGCCATAAAGGCGTATCCGGACATCTATAACTTCAATGCTTAACTAAAATACTTTACCTGTTAAGACAATGGTTGCCATCTTTTTGGTACACATACAATAAAGCGTACCTTTCATATTACCCTAACTGGACAGTACATGTGTATAGATGATGAACTGTGTATAGTCCGGAGAATTTGACACGACTCTCATCTTTCTGTTAGTATGATTTCACAGCTGATGTTTTATCTATATTTATAACCCCGTTAGTATATTTTCATAAACGGGGAGTATCACGAAGACGCTCGAGGTGTAATACCAACATAAACCTAAAGGGCCGATATTGCACGATTTGCTCGCGGAAATTGATATATTCAATGCTAAAACCTTGTAATATATTCATGCATAAAGGTCAGAATCATGTCTAATTTTTCGTCAAATTTACAAGTCTAACTAAGTATATGTTCTGCTCTGCTTAAACAACTAACACATTGCTATGATAATGTTGCGAGTATTCCTCTTTTTCACAGAATGATCAAAAGTGTGTTTACATTATTTAACTTGATACACATTAGGTTTGGATCTCGTTAAAATATCCGTACTATACATCGTCTTGTTACTCTTGGAAATTTAAGCATCCATGACATAATGTTAGGTTATGCAACAAATCGCTGGCTTAGAATTAGAAGGTCGTAAGTTCTACTTGAACCTATTTTCATGAAAATCGGAAATGGTCATGTTGATCAAACTGAAGTTTAAAAAGCTTGTTTTTCCATACGTAAAGAGTAGTTCTCAGACATATTTTTCTTGTTTTCTCAACATATTGATTTTGTACTTACGATCTTCTAACTCTAAGCCAGCGAAATGATAACTTACACGTGTTAAATATATAAAAAAAAACGCATATATTAAATATTTCTCCACTCTAAGCAGGTATATATCGCTGGCTTAGAATGAGAAGGTGTAATATCTAACAAGACTCATACATATTTTATAGGGGCATGCCCAGAAACGGGAGTGTCTTGGTTTGCATACAACAAAATTGCGTTTATCACTTGTAAAACCAACTATTACCGAAAAGTCAAAGCAGAATTTGACTTAAAAAATTACTCTATAACGCGCGCTGCGATATTTTGTATATCGATTTGAGTAAAAGGATGTCAGTCTTTTATTGACGACAACGATACTTAGTTATTCTTGAAATATATTTTTTAAAAAACCAGCGGTATTTCTTAACCTTTTTACATGGTTTTCATTATTTGACTTAGGTATTAAAATGATACAAATTTGATTGCTATTCGAGACACTTCAGTTCCAGGACAAGCCCCATCAAATATGCATAAAATGCATGCGCTTCTTAAGAGCCTATTGTCATGAATATCGGATCAGGTCATGTTGACTCAACTGAAGTTTAAAAAGCTTGTTTTTCAATAAGTAAAGAGTATACTAAGTAATAGTTTTCAGACAGTTTTTTCTTGTGTTTATTTTCTATTATATTCCTTACTTTGTTGTAGACTTGGTTTGCGTTTGACCCAGATAGTTTGAACGTTAACTACAACAATTTCGCAAATGACTTGCTTCCTGAAAACTACTTACCAGTCGACCATTATACGCTGTTTGTTGGGTAAGTAAATTAAGAAATAATGAACATGTACCTATGTTTTATCGTATAATAAAGTACAGTCACGAGTTCGAACCGTGCGTTATCAAAGATAAAATACAGACACATATTCATTATTTCGATTCTAACATAGCCAATGCTCCGCATTTGATAACATATAAAAACATATAACCGCTGCACTATTTTCTTCTTCGGAACGCTATAAGATATTTGGTGGTAGCTGTGTTTTATCGGCAAATCACGGACATCTCGGTTTCCTCTATGTTTGTATAGGGACACCACTGGTTGTGTTAGAATGACACATAACTTTAATGTCTTACAATCTTGACCAGCTTACGGTCCATTATGCTGTTGTTGCTTGCATTTGGGTTGTGGGTAGCGGTGGCCTAGAGTAGGTAGGGCGCGTACTTCGGGATCGAGAGGTCCGAGGTTTAAATCCCCGTCTGTGCCACTGCTGAATGTATGTGAGAGAGAATAACCCACATGCTCCACTCGATCACAGTGTGAATTGGTACCTGTGTGAGCGATGTATGTACAATGTACATGTTCGATATTCTTGCGCGGATCGATGTTGTCTACACCTCCACCAGGAGAGAAATATTTTCCTTATGTAGTTTCCCTAGATAGCTCAATGACCAGGAAAGTTAAAATGTCAAAGGTTAGCTGAAAGCCGCCATAAAAAAACTTTTGTTTGACTGAAGCAGTCATGTGTGTCTGGTCTTTAGGTTGTTTTCCTGCCACAATACCCCCGACCTCGAAATAAGTCGGTATCTAACTCTATAATCATATTCGCAAATGTCAAGTTTAGTCTTATTCATCAACATACCCCGGGCACAATCAAACCCGTGAGATTGGGATCGGAAGTGACGCTCTATCTAGCACTGAATAGCAAAATTATGCCAGTATGTAGTTTTAAACTGCTATTCTAACACGATCAGCGGATTAATCCATATACGCATAGAGCAAACCAGGGCATGTATTATTACCGCAATAAAACATACCTATCAAATTGGCTGTTACTATTTACGACCAGTGTCATGTTACATATTTATGAATGAATGAACGTAAACTGTATAGAAAAACTTCCACGAGTCGCCAACTAGACAAGTTGCACGAGTTTCCAGTGTTACAGCTATGACGCATCTAATTTTAGAAACTCCAATATACTCTCGAAACTAAGTTTCATAAAAACTTTTGATAATCAATTCATTTATATTTTTCATTTCATGAAATAGATATCCTATACTCATGTTATTAAAATTGTTTCAATGTTTCAAATGTGTTCTTTGCTTCAGAAAATTACGAAGGTCGTTTTTATTAACGAGGGAGGTAATTGTGCCAGCTAATAAGCCATTCAATTTCAGCGTGTAATTATGTTCAATGTCAAATGGGTGAAAATAGAATGCGCACTGTTAAATAGAACGGGATATTATCGTATTTAGAATCGTAATAAAAACTACGCACTCGTGATTTAATTTTTCCGCATCCGAACTCCTGTCCGTGTTATTTTCACCGACAAATTACGCGAACAGATTTTTATTTCTTAATTAAAGAAGTCCTCGCTGGAAAAAATATTCCCAAAATGACAGCCTGCTGAGCTAACGATATTTAATTATGAGTGTATACGTTTGTATATATTTGTCAAATTTAATTGTTTAATTTATTCAGATTGGTACAAATATCTTTTTATGACACCTTTGAAGGTTGAGATAACTATTGTATTGTTTAAAAATGTATATGAAAAATATTAAGATAATAATCGAAAATGAGCATAATGTAAACCAATTTACTTTTGTAAATACTAACTTCCGCGTTTAACTGATCGTCGGCATACATGTATTCGAGACTAATGTACAAATGTTCGCGATTTAAGTTTCCCGCAATGTCCATATTAGTGTTTTTCGCGAAATTCTACCAATCGCGAAATTAGGTCGCGCGAAATATTGTTTTGGTTTACAGTAGTTTATACTTAAGTGACGCTTGTTTTGTTTTTTGTTTTCAGTTTTACAGGAAGTCCTCAAGGACTAGCGGGTACGCCTGGCATGTGTACCGGCAACATGTTCAGCGTTGTTTCCAGTACTGATTTCTTTAGTGGTTATATACTTGCACATGAGTACGGACATGCGTAAGTCATTTCTAGTATTCTCTATCCTGTGGTATTGCCATACTATATTTCATCCCCAACTTTATATATGAACATAAATATCGCTGTCTTAGAATAAGAAGGTCGTAACTACTTACAACCTTACGAGGGCCACTTAAAAAAGTATTAATCAGTAGCCAATAATACGTTTAATATTCGATCAATGAGTATAAACTTGGACATTTTCTGAAAGATACAACCTTTACCTAGCTAACCAATAAAGCAATATTGCAATCGGTAAAATATCCATTCACCCATGTGACATCGAACAAACAGGGGTATGAAACACTGGAATTGCGAGAAAACAAGGTATATTAGTAGAGGTAAAAAGGGTTGATATAAATGGTCATAATTTCTATATGTTTTATCCGATTGATTTGAAATTTGAGATTCCATGCACCGTATAATCGTTTAACTAGTGATGAATCAACACTATTGTTTGGACAGTCTAAATTGATTTAGTTGTACAAGGAATCTGCCATGTTCGAAATACTCCAAAAACTGCATTTTGCTGGGACTATACCCTATACGTTGTTGCTGCATTGTACTACTGTACGTCTTAAGTGGGAAAGTCAAACATGAAGCTTTTTACACATTTATATATGTTACTATCTTGCACATGATAAATATGTCCTGAATTATTCATAATTTGTTCTTTAGTACAGCCCAAAGAACATGACCACGTGACCAAAAAATACGTATTTTAGATTTATGACGTCATATCCCTGTTACAATAATACCGAAAACAAAAATAAAAACACATGATAGTAATTTTATATAAGAAGAATAACATGAAATGGACAACAGGTGTGAATTTTCTTTGTTTTTCATAAATAGGGGGTATAACATTACCCACCCACTTTTTTAAAGTTGGACTCGAACATAAAATTTCGTTGTAAAAATAAAATAGAGGTAAAATTGATTAAAAACGTCCGACGAATGAAACTACATATAGTAAACTAGAAAAACTGAAAAATTAAGAATAAATTCGTGTTTATTTACTTAGTATATATCTAATATTAATTAGGGTGTAAGTGTGGTATTTTGAGTCTCGGATATGACGTGTTTATATTGCTATAGTTTGATAATAATTCACTGTTTTCAAAATTATGGATTGCAATTTAAGAGTACAATGAGACATATTGCAAATAATTTCAATTTAATTTCAGTAAGCCTGAATGACATTTGACAACAACGCTCAGAAATCGTATGAGTCCATATAACACAATTTTCTTGCGTATTTATCAGGTATTCTTTGTCCAGTGCTTTAAACCATGTCCTGTTTGAATATCGATACAATGTAAATGCTTCATATTAAATGATGAATATACCACGAATGTCTAGCTGAGAGATTGTTCTTTAAGAAAATGTACACTTGTTGTATAGTCAGAGGCAATGATGATGATTTATCGCCCACTGATTAATACTTTTTAAGTGGCCCTCGTATAAGACTCATGCACACAGTTGCACACAGAAGAGTTTATATGTAAACAATCAACAAAGGGCCATAACTCTGTCAAAAATGGTCGACTTAAAACAGTCCTGACATTATGCACTGGGGACATCATAGCAATAATTCTGTGAAAGTTTTGACAAAAGAAATGCAGGAGGAGTTGGACGGGCGAACGGAATTACGCCTTCGCCTTCGTTGTCGGATAAAAAAGAGTTATATTCAAATTGCATTTTAACCATAAAAAGAGTTGCTATGCTACTATACGAAGTACGTAATTGATAGTGTATATAGATTATGTTTTTCGTAGAGTAGGGAGAAGAGTGCTAACGTACATAACATTCTGCATCTCTTCGTTTCAGACTTTTGTAAATATATTGAGAGAGGTTAATAATACTTTATCACATAAAATAGGCTCTGGGAGTTTAATAAACCCATTACATAAAAGTCATAATACACACGTGTAATAAACATGCAAATGAAGTATATACAAGGGCGAGTCACTTTATTCATGTATTCATACACGTTGTCAAAAAAGTAAAAGAATACATTTTTAGAATAGAATAAATTTTCTATCCGATTATGAGCACTCTGTGGCATGTTATAATCACACAATAACAGATGTACAAGAACTTAAGAGTTATAACTGTAAGTAAACATGACGGTAGGTCCGTTAAACGTGGGTACGAATAAGATCGGGACGAAATGTACATACCAAATATCTTTCATCTACACAAACACACGGCATCGGATGTTGATTTCATTGTATATATTCCGTTAATTTTGAGTTCTAAAGACGATTTTTCTTGCTTACCAAGTACTTGCATCGTGTACACTCAGTTATTTTCGGCTATTCAGACGAATCGCGAATAAATTCACGCGGAAAACCTAGTTACTTCCCCTGTCCTTGGTTGTTACTAAAACCCGGAACGGAACACGGAACAAAACAGAATACGTTGTGTTGCTGTGGTCCTAGATTTAATTATTTATTTTTTTAAGCGTAGTTTTACATCTGCAGAATTTTAGATACCCTAAAAATATTATTTTCAAAGGCAGAAAAATTAACATATTGGTGTATACATTGTTGCACTATTTTCTTAGCTCTTTCAATGAACCGCTTTACTCCTATGGAGTTTATTTGCTAAAGGGGAAGTGTGTGCATTCTTGAAAAACTTTTACTGTGTATTTAGTTTATGTGATAAAAAGAATCTTACATTCGTGTCATTCCATATTAAATTTATTAAACTCGTTGAATAAAAGTGATAAAATAATCGGCAGAGCCTCGCATTTTATCATTTTATCCAACTCGTTTAATAAATTCAATATAGAGAGACACGAATGTAAGATCCTCTATATTATTTATATGTTACAGGTTGGGCATGGATCATGACGATGATACAGATTGTAGTGGGGACACTGGTATGATGTCAGCAGCTGGTAACGGTGCCAACAAATGGACAACGTGTAGTGGTGCCAGCATAGAAGCATTTCTCGTGTATGTTATGCCAATTCAGTAAACTGCCTCCTTTAATTTACAATACCTATAAAACTCAACGACTATCTTAATAGTGAGACAATCTTAAAATTAATACACGCTTTACTTTTTGTTTACCGTCAATATTAATAGCTCCAGCCAATAAAAATACTATTGAATTGTTTGGATAGTAGAACTTTGAGTCGGTATCGGGCATTATGCTTTGCACAAAAAATATTAATTTGAATGGATAGTATCCATTCTCAACCTAATCGTCGATGATGTGTCCGTCAACGAATATAATACTTATTGGTGCTTTAAATCTTTGCTGATGACATGTCGTTTTTGCATTCTTGGCCAAAAGTATCGCCGGCAAACAAATCGCAGGCTTAGAATTAGAAGGTCGTAAGAACTACTTACAACCTTATAAGACACATGCATATTTGAAATCTGCATCTCAATGCGCTTCTTATGAGCCTGTTTTCATGAAAATCAGAAGTGGTCATGTTGACCAAACTGAAGTGTAAAAAGCTTGTTTTTCCATAAATAAAGAGTATTTTTCAGACAGTGTTCTCTTGTTTTCCCAAAATATTGATTTTGTTCTTACGACCATCTAATTATAAACCAGATAAATGCTGTAATATAGATGTATTCGAAACATTTTATTCAGAATCAACCTTCGTACTCTTTGAATAGCGCTCTTTTTACCCAGACAAACCAACATGATAGGATAACCCAACATGATTTAAATATGGCGGATGTATGTTAAAGTATACATATCATTTTCGACCGATGAGTCTAAATTCTACTGGCTTTATAACCTTCTGATGCTGCATGAACACAGAATGGTAAGTTCCTTTCATAAAACTGAAACTATTATACTGTATACATCCGCCATGACTGTTGCAATCATGTTGTGATTATCAAAATCATTTTGGTTTATATGGGTAACCAGAGTGAATATGTGAATTTTACCATGGTTCTTGTTCTATTTTAAGTACGCCCCGGGCCGAGTGTTTGTATAGAGTGGATGTGGATCCTGCTGATGTTGAAGATTGGGTCAATGCTATCAACATCAACAGTACAACCGCAGGTAAGCTCAGTGTGACTGTTCATCACCTTATTTCCAGAAGCATATATTAACTTCATTTTAATTTTTCAGTTTTGAGAAAAACGCACAATACAGTGTGCTGTCAATAAAACTCAGTGAGTTAAATACTTGTGGTACAGGGCTGTATCCTCTTCACGTTAGAACTACATGCAGAAAAGTCAGTGCATTTTGCAGAGTGATTCAGGACAAATCCAACGATACAAAGAACTCCATTTTTCCAAAAAATGCAGTAACATGTAATGCTTATGGAAATAAGGTGACGGAATGTATTCGTTGTGTGTATAATATCTTTGACGTAGAATTAGAAGGTAGTAAGTACAAAATTATCATTTTGAGAAAACGGGAAAAAACTGTCTGGAAACTACTCTTAACTTGTTTTCGTTGTAGGAGCTATGATGTCAGACTCAGATATGTGTGCGCTAGAAGAAGGAGCTGGCTGGGAATCCCTGTATTGGGATAATTATGAAGTAGGTGATAATTGAGGGAATGCAGGGCAACCTTTATTGGGATTAATATCTGTCCGGTCACCTGGAGTGGTATTCAATATTGATCTTAATTACTTTGCCAATAAGGATAGCCAATCATATCGCCTATTACTGACTTAGAGTTTAATATGGTGTGATCTGATTGGTTCTCCTTATCATTCAGTCAAGTCAGATCAATATTGAATACCACTCTTGGTTTGTCTGGTCAAGAAGGCCATAATGGTAATAGTCATGTCTCCAAATGTACGAATGAGGAGACACTGTTTTTTTATGTGGATGAACACGACGTCATGTGTAATGATAGAACCTATGGGAACCGACATGGTCATCTGGTTACCCTAAAGGATTACATAAATTACAATCGAGGCAACTTTGGACGTAAATTGTATTTTTTCTAATACTATTTAAAATCATTATAATTATTATTGCCATCTACCACACATGTTTAACTTCATTACATTTACAATAGCCATTATCTCTCCAATGATTTTAGTTCGAATACTAGTCAAGTCAAGCCAAGTCAAAATTTATTTACTGTCGGAAATTTGGTACAAACAAAATAACATAAGCTACGTATAGCTTTTGTCCGATAAAATTCGAGGAATAAGGATAGCTATTGCACTCATCCATTCGTCGGCGTTCCACTTCAGTTAAGTTGTTCATCCAACACGTTTCAACATAAATACTCTATTTTAGAACAAGTGTACATGGGTGACATGTGTAAATATGAAACCCGGAGTCAGTTACAGCATCATGACGGAAAAAATGTTTCGTAATAGGGGTGCGTACTGTGGAGATGGAAAAGCATGTTATTGGGACGAATGCCTTCTATGGTCGGATGAGAAGTTCCGGGTATATGACTATAACAACTACGTTGTACAAGGAGGATGGACGGAGTGGGGGCCTGCCTCAGGATGCTCTAAAACCTGTGGAAACGGAATGACCGTCAGGACAAGAACATGTACCAATCCGAAGTATGTAAAGCGTGTATTTAATGTATTTGGTATCCTTTTGAAATTGCCAGTCAAATTTGCTAACGAGATGCCAATATTTTCAAAGCACGTATTTTCTTCCTAACACTCTCATATAAACACTCAATGCGAGTTATCAGACTGGAAGGCACACGATGACTATTTAATTTAGCAAGCTTATGACTCATCAACTTATTTCCGATCAGA
Source organism: Spisula solida (assembly GCA_947247005.1). Classification (NCBI taxonomy): domain Eukaryota; kingdom Metazoa; phylum Mollusca; class Bivalvia; order Venerida; family Mactridae; genus Spisula; species Spisula solida. The sequence continues at coordinate 42,005,570 of OX365956.1, forward strand.
ACGGACCCGTTCCGGGATTCGGCCCTAAGACTTCCCGCTCTCAAAACGGATACCTGCTTACTATGCTAGGGCTATTATTATAGGAAATGTTAAATATGATAGACACCGTCTGTGATTTGGACGCTAATCACATGCATTGTTGTAAATCTATTATTTTGTGATCTACTTTCCGTTCTCATGTTGATTAACCCAATCAGTCAAACATGTACACGCTCTGTTAATCTTTGCTTAGTACATCTAGAAAGGCAACAATTTTATCCTCGATTTACTTTTATTGTAAATGTATATTAATTTTGATTTTGTGCATTAATGTTGTATTATCGTGATGAAACACCAATTCAACTTGCGCCATTCACGCATGATATTTTTTTGAAATTAATTGCTATGAAACATTTGTAAAGTTTGCTAATAGCGAGAAAACCACAAAAGAAGAGTCAAATGTTTCATTTTTATTTTCAGACCCCAGTACGCACCACCGTGTACAGGATCCAAGTATTTAGCAGAGATTTGTGGATCTGACGTAAGCAATTATTTTAATACTGGAGATACATGATCAATATATAATGCCAATGTTTATTAAGTCATCATATCACATGGTTAGTCATTTTGATTGGGGCCACATTTACACATACAGAGCTAACAATTTAGTACGTTGTTCTTTTTGTCCGCTTCATTGTGCTTACAACTATTAAACATAATGTATTTAGATGCAGGATTGTGTAAAAAATCATGTTAATCCTCGTGATAAGTACACGTAATCTATGAGCGAGTTCAGTTGTCGTACTAGAAATAACTAGTGACGTAAGAATCTAAAAATAAAATAACTCTATGAGCTCTTCCGCAAAACGAAAAGATTTAAACTACAGTGTAAACAAACATGGTTGACATGTGGAACTACATCAATCGGAACGATCTGAACGGAATAGTCGATTTGTTATCATCTTGTTATTATGGGATTAATCCCTGACCGCTGCGCGGCCGGTAAAATCCTCATTGACGATTACATGCGAAAAACACGTGATTGTTGTTGTTGCATTGGCTATGGCCTATTTTTTGACAGACCGGATGCAGAATAATGATTCGGTAGACTGAATTTCACGTCCCACTTCCGGTAGAGGCAAGTTGTTGCTCAAAATTTGATAACCAATCTAGTTTACTTTATTAAATCCAATATAAAATATAAATACAGTTCCACTATTTTAATAATGTTTCTGCACGTAAGCCTGATTCAAGCCGGGAAAATTATTGAAAAAAAATACATTATCTTATTTAACCCAACGTAAAAACAATATGATGACGTCGGAAATGACATCACTTAACGCAACGCCATCGTACGTTAACGCGACGTCAGCGCACGGCATAGCGCACCGACTTGTGAATATGTTGAATTGAAATATAAATAGCAAATAAAAGACGAGTGTAAAACTATAATAACTATTTATATGGCATATCTGTGCAACCCGTCTCCTAGCTCGGAAAACACTCTTTTCTAAGTATGTGTTAGCCTGGTCGCCTATATGGTGCTGCCTGGCAACCAGAGGCTAGATCTAAAGTCTCTGTGGAGCAAGCAAATTCCTTAATCATTTTTTTCCTCGATCAGATTATCCAAAAACCTGATGGGAAATCCCCGCTGGATGCAGTACATTTGTTCATATTAGAGCACGTCATAATTACTATTAAACATATACGTTACACAACATTTCAGCCATGTCCTGGGGATAGTACAGATGCTTATGATCTAAGAATAGCACGTGCTACTGAGGTTTGTACGGCGTTCGTCAACAATGGTGTATTAAGTAGTGCTGATCATACCGGTGCCGGGGACAGATATAGGAATAACGGTATAGTGTAATTTGATGGTTTGTTCGTTCCATTTACGATTATAGTTGTACTTTGTTGGAAAACACCCGGCTTAAATTCATGTATGGCTTGTGTAGTATTGACTCCTTCATTTCCCTCCTTCATCAAGAATAATTATTTTTATTACTTTGCATTGTCAATGACCTGTGGTTCTAATACGTCATCAATTACAAAATGTCAGTTGTCAAATTTCGATTTTAAATGGTTATACTGCTCAGAGAAAGCGTCGGGGTAATAGAATATGGAAGATGTAGGGTTATACACTTGACAATGATGCTTACACTGTCATGGGATGATGTGATAATGAATGAGGAATGTGTAGCTGTTAAAAAAATCATGGGTGCTGCTGCATGGTTATACAGTGTTACACGTACTTTTATTGCGCTAGATTGACACAAAGGACTTGAATACTTTAAGTTTTAATACAGACTCTACAATATTGAATTGTGTTTTTTTTTAATTTTTTTAATTTTTTTTTTAAATTACGAGGGCTGTTCAAATTGGAATGCAACTAAGCCCATACATTTTTTTCCTTAATAAATTCTATTGAAACTAGCCTTTGATCCTATTGCAGTATTTATCTCCGGTATATATGCCAAGTTTCATTCAGATATTCCATATTTAAAATGCGATTTTATTATCATTCATAGGGTCACTGTGCATATACTGGACACGTGCCAAACCGAGATCTTAACGTATCTGATATTTCTTCCGACATTGCAATTTAAGAGTCGTTTGAAACAAATAAAGATCACAAGGGACATTGCTTGACAAATCAGGATGGTCGAAAAGCTCAAGAACCTTCACGCTTCTCAGAAAGTCGCGTTAATGGCTGCTGCAGGTGGAGGCCCATTGCTCTGCAATAGCATGTCATACTTCAAACATGTGCTTTGAGAGCGATTGTCGGAGTATTTCTTCAATTTCTGAAGGAATTTTCCTTTTTCAAGCTTGGCATTTACCCATTGTCTATTTTATACATCAAATTTAATGGTAGAAACTTGGTTTATATAGAAAAAGGTGTACATTTCTGCTGACGCCCATGGTGCGTTTTGCAATGCATACTTTTGTTCTGTGTTTGCTGGCCCATATTAGTTTAAGGATCTGTCGCATGAGTGAAAAAATCAACCCGTGTCTCGTTTATGATCATTACATTTGCAAACGGTCGACTTTTTATCTAGAAACTGGTTTCAACTTTTTTTGTGGACAGTTTGCAAGGGCATGTGTGCTGGCGTCTCTAAGCAGATAGGGGTATCCAAAGTGTACTTATCGTCCTAATTGTATTAATATGTTTGATAATTTTATGAATAGCTCCTAATGATGTGCCAACACATTGAGCTACTTGCCTAATTGTAAATATTCCACAAGTTTCCAAAACAAATATGATTTTCGCAACCCTTTTATAGTATATTGCGGTATTTGGATGGCGTTCATGGGGTTCCTTTCCAAATAAAATTACACCACTTTTAAATTGCGTAAACTATCAAGTAGTTGATGAAAAAGACATATCATACCACTATTTAACCAAACATGTTATGTAAAATATTGTATTTGCTCCCGCAGTAAAAAAACAACGATTCTTAAATAGGACCGAATTTGGCCAGAAAAAAGTGACATTTTTCCAATAATTTAAGCATTAGTATACACGAGTAGACAGTGTTAAATGACGTATTGTTACAGCTACACTCAACGGATTTTAAAATGTGAGGTATCAATTTAAAGCTAATTCAATGTTCTTCGATGTACAGCTTACTATTCTTAAAAGATTATTGATACAAGAAAGATATAGCTTCACTTGCATTCCAATTTGAACAACCCTCGTATGCAAGTTCATGTGGTTATATTAAACAACAATAATAATAATGATATGTATTGTTCTATTTAAGGGGATCAGTCGTGCCTTGTGAACTGTTTGCCGGTTGATAAAGGACATGGATTCATGCCCAATGGAGCAGACTGTGTTCCCACTTCTAGCGACTGGTGGCCAGTCATATACGACATGCCACGAAAAGCTCCTGATTTGAAAAGTTTATGTGTCAATGGTAGATGTCAGGTAGTGTATAGAAGCGTGATTTATACGTGTAGTAGTCACTTGTCCTTACCAGTGCGCCTGAGTATCCAATTCACAAATGACTCCAGCTCAACATAAGTAAAGGTTCACCAATGACTTGGTATACATTGTCCAGTCAATTAATCATTATATGAACCCGTTGGCAAGATATCCTGCCATAATAAACTTTACATATACCATGCAGGACACTATAGACAAACACTTATCCAGTTCAAATCGCTTTCAATGTACACACCTTTGGTCAAATCCATTGCAACTGAGGAGAAAATGACCGCAACTGATACCATGGTAGAACCTGACCTGCCCAAACGGGCAATTGGAACATTGTGGTCGATCTGATAAACGTTCTACCAACTAAGCTGGTCGGTCTGGTTGGGCTGATTTAGCTGGTCGGGCTGGTTGGGCCGGTTTAGCTGGTTGGGATTGTTGGTCATGTTTAGCTGGTTGGGTTGGTTTTTGCTGGTTGGGCGGGTTAAGCTGGTTGGGATGGTTGGGCTAGTTGGCAAAGGTTTTTGCTGGTCGGACTTGTTTGGCTGTTTGGGCTTGTTTAACTGGTCGGGCTGGTTGGGATGGTTAAGCTAGTCGGGCCGTTCGGGCTTCTTTGGCTGGTTGGGCAGGTTTAGCTGGTCGGCATTGTTTGGCTGATCGGGCTTGTTGGATTGGTTTACCTGGTTGGGATGGTTGGGTTTGTTTTTGCTGGTTGGGCAGGTTAAGCTGCTGGGCTTCTGTGGCTGGTTGGGCAGGTTTAGCTGGTTTGGATGGTTGGGCTAGTTTTTGCTGGTTTTGCAGGTTTAGCTGGTCGGGCCGGTCGGGCTTGTTTGACATGTCGGGCTGGTCGGGCTTGTTTGGCTGGTCGGGCTGGTTGTGCAGCTTTAGCTGGTCGGGCTGGTCGGGCTGGCTAGACCGAGCTGTGTGCAGATGTCATAATAATTGCATCAAATGTCATATTAAGGGAATTTTACATTTACCATGCACCATGTGCTGTAATGAAAAAAAACTGGACAGGGTTTTCTCTTGTTCATATGAAAATCTTGACAAATAAAGCCTAGGTCCCACTAAGCATTTATTGCTTCGGCGATGTACTCCCGATTGAAATTAATGAGCTATCAGGCCATGGGGAACGGGTTCCTCGTGGTCTAGGGGAAGCTTCTGGGTAGTCATGAGACAGTTTTTAAGGTCGGAAGGAATTGTGATGAATCGGGTGGTATCGGGAGAAATCGGGAGAACGTCGCCTATGTGGAATTTCTCAGTTGGACATAGGCTTAACACATACTAAATGACGGTCTTTGCGTTTCAGGGATTCGGGTGTGATGGTACTAACCTTGGCACAGGGATAGATTATTGTGGTGTATGTGGTGGAAACAACAATACGTGTACAGTAGTAGATGGTGTGTACGACGTGACATTGGCTACAGGTAAGCATTGCGTCTAAAATACAACTCACATATCATATAACATCAGGGTGCACACCTTTCTACACCTATAAAGCATCTGTGTTGATACTTTTAGGACTTTTCACTGTTGGAACTGGGTCATTCAGTTTGGGCATTCAGCTTTTTGATTGCTTAAACTATTTCATTCAGCTTTTCGACAGCTTGGACTTGGGCGCATCAGTTACTTGTTCAGTTGAGCATTGTGTCTTGAATTTTTGTTTATGTTTTCTGTGCTCGGCTGGTTAAGTTGAGAGCTGCCTTCACTGTCTTACTTAATATTACCTTTTGACATTCATGTTAATACTTAAGATTACGAAACATTAAATACGTGTTATTTTCACAGTATGTATTCAGGTTATATATTGTAAAATTTTATATTCTTGGTACTTTGTAAAAAGTCCGTTATAGTACTAGACATGCAAGTAAAATAATAGTAATATTATATTCCAAGCGTCCAATAAAGTATTTTTACACTATCAACTATTGTCGTAATAATAATGTGTGTTAAATCTAGGCAACTGTTCGTATTTATTGTAGGAGCAACGGTCGACTTTGTCACTTTGCTAGCGGGGACGATGAAGATACAGTTCTATTTTGATGTGTCAACAATGAGCGGATGGTTTTTAGGTAGGTTTGTCCCATAATGAGATAATTTTTTCTATGTGCATACATGTAGCTGTAAAAACCATTAATTTGTAGTGATTGTTTAACGTTTTTGATACCTGATATTAGGTCTTTGTAGCTTATTAGTTTCATTTTACTTGTTCAGTTTTGTGTTGGACATTGTGGTGCGTGCTGGTGGTCTGTAATTTCATGTGTCCGTTTTGGTCCGTTCGTGCTCGGCTGTTTCTGTCGACTGCTGTCTTCCTTGACTAAATTGTGTTTGTCTTCTTTTGCATTTGTTCGTTTAAAATCTAAGCCCATGAATTATTATAACGAAACCGAATTGTATCTTGTAAGATGATACGAAATTAGCCAGGTCTGACATGATGTATTTTCTTGCAGGAGTGTACTGGTTATATGAAATTCCATGTAACATGTAATTATACAAAAAACAAAAAAGAAAACATTCACGTATTTATGTACAATTATATTAAATGGTCAACATCCAACAAAACGCATTATGTTCTGCCTTGAATGTAATATGCAGTCATCATAACGTATCATTTCGTCTCGTATTTCCGTGCTTCTCTACAATTTTATAGGTTCATGCGCTGTAATGCATCCAAGGTCAAAAAATGTCTGAACCACTTTCCGAAGAAAAATGGTTAAATTAACAAGTAAAAACATAAAAAATGACGAATGCTCATGAAACAACGTTAAATCAAAGCTTTTTGTGTCTAGGTCAGTGCTCAAAATCATGTTGATCGGAAACCATGAAATTCTTGCCTACGTAAAAACTGACCAGTATCAGGGCTCGATGTGGTCGTGTTAAAGATAAGTAAATGCTGAGTAGTTACTGTGCTCAGACACTTTTGTACGAATTGATTCCCATTTTAACACATTCCCTATGGACTCTCTCAGAAGTAAGAACACACTTTTAAATAATGTATTGAAACACTGTAGCCTACACTATATTTGGAACGAGCTAGACGCCGTTATAATTTTCCATTTAGTCGCAAGGCCAACTATTTCGACATTCTCTACTGTAAGAGTTGGCATGTCACTCACGTGTGGTACATCGCGAATCCGAAATTAACTTCACGGGTAATCAAGTGACACTGGTGTTAGTTCCATACGCATGCAGCAGTAATCCGTTGAAATTTTAAACATATTATAATCTAGGGTTATCCAATAAGTATGCCACTAAGCCAGTGTTTTTGTGTCGTTCATTTCAACTACATGAGATAGAAATACAATATAAACACATATGCGCGATTCGTTTTTAGCTCACCTGTCACAAAGTGACAGAGTGAGCTTTTGTGATCACTCTTCGTCCGTCGTCCGTCGTCCGTCCGTCCGTCCGTCTGTCTGTCCGTCCGTCCGTCCGTCGTCCGTCCGTCCGTCAACAATTTGCTTGTGTAGACACTAGAGGTCACAATTTTGACTTAATCTTTATGAAACTTGGTCACAATGATCATCTCAACAAAATCTAGGTCAAGTTCGATATTGGGTCATCTGGGGTCAAAAACTAGGTCACAAGGTCAAATCATAGAAAAACCTTGTGTAGTCACTAGAGGTCACAATTTTGACCTAATCTTTATGAAACTTGGTCACAATGATTATCACAACAAAATCTAGGTCAAGTTTGATATTGGGTCATCCGGGGTCAAAAACTAGGTCACAAGGTCAAATCATAGAAAAACCTTGTGTAGACACTAGAGGTCACAATTTTGACTTAATCTTTTGGAAACTTGGTCACAATGATCATATCAACAAAATCTAGGTCAAGTTCGATATTGGGTCATCCGGGTTCAAAAACTAGGTCACAAGGTCAAATCATAGAAAAACCTTGTGTAGTCACTAGAGGTCACAATTTTGACCTAATATTTATGAAACTTGGTCACAATGATCATCACAACAAAATCTAGGTCAAGTGCGATATTGGGTCATCCGGGGTCAAAAACTAGGTCACACGGTCAAATCATAGAAAAACCTTGTGTAGTCACTAGAGGTCACAATTTTGACTTAATCTTTATGAAGCTTGGTCACAATGATCATCTCAACAAAATCTAGGTCAAGTTCGATATTGGGTCATCCAGGTTCAAAAACTAGGTCACAAGGTCAAATCATAGTAAAACCTTGTGTAGTCACTAGAGGTCACAATTTTAATTTAATCTGTATGAAACTTGGTCACAATGATCATCTCAACAAAATCTAGGTCCAGTTTGATATAGGGTCATCCGGGTTCAAAAACTAGGTCACAAGGTCAAATCATAGAAAAACTTTGTGTAGTCACTAGAGGTCACAGTTTTAGCCTAATCCTTATGAAACTTGGTCAGAGTGATCCTCTCAACAAAATCTAAGTGCGATATTGCGCTTTGACATGTACTGCTATTTATAACAGGTGACCGACCTAGGGCCCTTTGGGCCCTCTTGTTTATTAAAGTATCATAGTCAACTCAAACATCCATAGTATTTGAACAGTGAAGTGTAAAGCTTATCATTCTGCAAAATGTTAAAGAGATGACAAGAGATAATTGAAACTTGGATTGTAATTTAGAATGAGGTAATCCATGTGGCACAGCAAAATTTATTTCATTGATTGTAAAAGTGCGTATATTGGTGGAACGGTTGCCAAGTGGTAAGCACTTTAGACTACCAATGCAGCGGTTCTTGTTGGGTCACTTGAAATTACAGAAATGCTTTTCGGTGTTACCCACCCAACTAGAGATGAATTGGTAGTCTCGCGTGTGTCGGCGTTATCCACTGGGCACGATAAAGAACCATAGAAGTATATTTAATTTAGAAAAGTGTTAGGACAGCACGCCCATGTATCACACAAACTTTGTGTCTCTTACATGTACCTCGAGACCGGAGGTCTTAGGCTAATTAGGTAGTAAAACCGTATGACCACCCACTGCGATTATCTCAGTCGAATGTAAAACATCGCTTACTTTCAGAGGTCTACGACACGTCAGGAACTGGTCTGGTCAAACAGTCAATCGCGAGTAATACTGTGTACTGGGGAAATCCTGTAACAGCGGCTGGTGTAGATTGGGAATATGTGGGCAACAGGCAGTATTTATTTACATACGGTACCATAACTGAAGATGTAGTCGTAAAGGTAAAACATTTGTGAACAAACCAGGAACATCATATTACGTAGATATGAATTATATACTAAGTATATAATGGGCTAAACTGCTAACCGAACACTTTTTAAACTTGAATATTGTTGTAGCGTGATAACTTATAAACTTCAATACCTTACATATGTATGTATCTGACATATTGTTTATACTTCAGTCCATATTTTAGAATATTCCTATGGATGATACCCAATATACACTCGGCAAAACTTATAAGTACACACGTCGTTTTATCGTTATAACTTTTTTTATTTTTTATTATTATTGCATGAAATTTTGTGTACATGGGATTGACTGTCAAAGGACTGGATATTTTTTTTTTCTACAAAATTAAATACAGCGGTTCATTGAACCATGAAATATCAAAAACCGTTAAATGGCCGTGAAATTGACGAGTATTTGCAAATAATTTTTATGTAAGGTAAATTTGAATTTTAGATTTATTGTCAAATTAAAAAAACACAAAATAATTCGATTTTTCAAACAACAAGTACTGTATCAGCGCAGTGGGGCCATATGTGCATTAGCTACCTGACAATCGCCCGATGAACACACGGCATTATTGTGTTTTTTTAGATTCTGCTGTTGGCATCATTAGTTTATTCTGTTTGTGTCAATTTAAATCAGATGTTAAAAACATTGATTGTATTGTAACTCTACATATCCAATTCACATATGTTGAAATTTTCAGCACGATCATGCACGCATTGACGGAGCTATGGGCAAATAAACAAGTGTGTACTTATAAGTTTTGCCGAGTGTATTAACCAAAAACCCAAGTGTTCGGTTAGCGGTTTTGCTTGATATAGATTAAATGCACGTATGTTTTTATCACATTCAACGGTTGCGTGCTTTCTTGTTATTATTACTATTGCCCTGGTATCAGTTTGATTTATTCTGTTGACTCATCTAAGGGCGTTTAAAGTCACTGCGGTGTTTTTTCTGTTTATATATGAGTCCATAATTCACATTTTGTGTTCCATACTATCACTTTTACGTTTTAGTACGACGATCTGTTTGCGTGCATCTATATGAAACGCAGAGTTATATATATATATATATAGAGAGAGATAGAGAGAAGGAGTCAACTGTTAATTATGCTTAATTAGGTTCAGCTTACCAGGTTAATTTGGCGGAATGATAAATGAGTAATTCCCAGTTCGTTCTTATACATGTTATAGTTAGAACATATTAAGTAAATTTTAATGATTAAAAAGGGCGGAGCGAGCGAAGCGAGGCCATTTTAGTCATTAAAATTTACTTAATATGTTCTAACTAACTTAGAATATAACATTCTGCATTCTGATTGGCCGATAGAAATTAGCGCCAACGCAAGACGTCAAGTATGTTAAGAGAAAAGTTTAATGATTAAATTTTCATTTAACCGCGAAAATGCGGCGTTTTCATTGGCTCATAATGTAGGTTATATTCTAAGCTAGGTTAACTTCTCTGGTTTTCGATGATTGGTGTTGTCCAATTGAAGCGACCATATGCTAGTATTTGCCACTGAACGATGCCATTTTTTGGTTAATCGAGTTATTGATTGGCAACAAGCTACTAAATATTTCGTTAACATTAAACTGTTATGTTTTTAGTTTTATAGTGATAAAGGCACTGCTAATACAGGCATTCATTATGGTTACTCCCTTCCTGGAGGTAAGTTCATATCACTATTTAATCACTGTGTCAATTATTATGTAATTAGATAGTGATTTGATAAGCTTATACATAAAAAATTATTTTGTTCCGGGGCAGTTTTCTTGAGCTATAAATGGTAATACGATTGGCGATATCGGCGATAGGTGGACGGGTAGAGAGTTAGTGAACCGTTATGATAAATTGGTTTGTCAACTATGGTTTCCACTAAAATAAAGACGTTACTATTATTATAAGTAGAAGGCATAGTAGTACGTCAACATTCAGTATTGGTTACAGTATCCAAAACGAATGTAAGAGTCATGAGAATACGCAGGCATGATGCTAATCGACCTGTTTCAAGTTGTCTACCTGTACATTAGCTGTGGGTCTTGTTTGAAAATCTTATTTTGTTAGAAGTTCTGCGTTTTTGTTTTGCTTACTGTTACTTGTTTATTAGTTGACTTCACCTCACGATTTCCCATTTTAGTTTATCACGAACATATATATGTTTCATTCGTCCACTATTCACAATGTAGTTAGTCAATAGTTTATTTCACCAACAAGGAACCTATTCCATTATTGTAGCCAATCTCTACAGCTCTCTCCACTTCTTTCAAACAGTAAGACTTCAATGACAGCCCAAAAATGTTATCAAAGACCAAAGCAAATTTAGGACACAACTAAAGTCGTTTACCTTTGTATGCCCCCGTATCGATAGATCGGGTGGCATATATTGATTGGCCTGTCCGTCCGTTCCTGGTTAACCCAAAATTACAATTTTGTCTTACATCAATATATATTGCTACAAAGCCTTTATACTTGCATGGATGTTGTATTTGAACACTCAGCACACCCTGTATCACCTGACCTTATTTTGACCTACAACTTGACATAATTTTGGAGTTAGACTTATTGAAGGGCCAAATTCTTTGTTAACGAAAATTGACAGTTTCGTCTTAAATCACCTCCGTGAAGACATTGCTTCCAAACTTGGCATATTTGTTTTCAATCATAATGCGCTTTACATTGTGAAAGTCATGTAACACTATCCAGCCTTTTAACAGAACTATGGCCCTTAATTGACATCGCTTCTTTCATAGACAAGGCTTCCATGGGAACATAAGCGTTTATTGAACGCAGTCTTGTTCGGTTTAGCTGACTGTCAGGTCCACTTTGCAAAGGTGACTTTAGTGGTCTTGTATTTGAAGTTCAACTGCAGATCAAGCTAGATTGTATTTGTATTTTAGCATTTCTTATAGTAACGTTATGCTTTTTATGTTTGATCTGAATGTACTAGTAGTTCATAAATAAATTTATAAAAATGTCACATTTTGGGCATTTAGAGAACATTTTTACTTTTACCAAAAGCTGAAAATATTAGTTGTTGATTTCAGTCTTGGTATAAATGCTGATATCGACATGCTGTGTAGGCCTTATGATCAATGAATGATTCTTTTGTTTTTAAAAACTTAAAAGAATCAACTGAAACACGATTTTCGCATTGGAACCCGTTCTACTTTTATGAAACGTAGTAGTACTTCTCATATAATTTTAGATGGGAAAATAGCGTTGTATTGACTTAGACACGTGTTTCCTCTTTTTGTGCCAACGCCATATTTTCATTCGGGGGATTCAACTAACCAGTATATTGGTTACAAAGTTTTATTGTGTTTCTTATACACTGAGACAAACGGACGTTTCTTTGTAACTCTTGAAAAAGTCTACGACAGTTAGTCGAACCAAAGGCATTTTGTTTACAACCGACATAACTTTCAACATATCTTTTACAAACCTTATACAATCAAACGAATATTGTTCATTTTGATAGTCGAAACAACTTCTACAGTGACAACAACGACTTCTACCATTTCTCCGCCGAGTTCCGTCCGTAGTTCAATATGCAAGGCTCGTCGAAGAAGTCATATGACGCCGTAACAAAACCTCGTCGTGTATCAACTATTTCCATATATTGTATAGTGCCGGATCTTATTTATTTGCTCATCTAGACTGTCTAAACACAAAATATATACACATATAGTTATCCTTTCCGAATTTCTGAGATGAATGAAGACTGGAAAACCGACCATAACTGTATTTACTATTAATTATTCACATCCTTATTTTAGGGTAGAGAAACATTATTAATACATGGATATACTAAATAGTGAGAATTCGGCCCTTTCCGTTTTTCTCCGGCAAATAAACCTCGTGTCTAAGTGTAGTTATACACCACTATGATTTGCCTGAGTAACATATCCAGCTACGTTCGCGTGAAAGTAACAAATTATGTATCCGTCAATAAGATGGTTATTGTATCAGTTTTCTTATTTTTACGATCATACGAAGACATATCATAAAAGAAATACCTCATGACCCGTATTTAATTTTCTTGAAAATGGATCTGTTTACAAAATTTATTACTTGACTTTCGGTTCATATTGATCAAGTTAAAATATCGCCTGCACACATGTGATAAATCGTTGATAGAATTTTGTAGTGTGTATTCACTCGTATAATATATCTATATAAACATCTATATATTTGTGTGAACATGTTTTGGCATAATGTGTAATGATGACTGGGGGGCTGCCATTTTCTAATCATGTGACTGAAAATAGTTCAATATGGCGCCTTGTTATGTCAGGGGTCTATTGTAATGCATAAAGGCCGAGGTGATCAGAATGGAATATACTCGCACGTGTAGCATGTTTGACTGAGCGACATACTTTGGTAGACACGCATTGTGCTTCTCACGGGTGTTGTTGTTATACGGATACTAGTATAAAGGCCAAATCTTACCACTGGAAGACAGGATACTTCTGAAAAACTAAAGACGGGTTTCACGGCTCATGTTAGGTGTATTTGATTGTACATATCGCTGGCTTAGAATTATATAAGACTCGTGCACGTTTGAAATCTGCATCTCAATGCGTTTCTTATGAGTCTATTTTCATCAAAATCGGAAGTGTTCATGTTGACCAAACTGAAGTGTAAAACGCATTTTTGTTCCATATTAAGTAAAGACTAGTTTTCAGACAGGTTTTTTCTTGTTTTCTCAAAATATTGATTTTGTATTTAGGACCTTCTAATTCTAGGCCAGCAATATTTACTATTAGAAAGTGTATGTTTGAGTCGTGTGAATGCTGAATAACTGAATATATAACGATACTCACTTAGCGTTCAAAAATAAAAATGCATCAGCGCGATATTCTTATTTTTGAAATTAGTTGAAGGTAATATATCACCCAAGCGCGACATTCAGATGTTTAATGTAGCTGAATGTCTACTCTGTTTCTAGTTTATATAGTGTTTATATATCCATATCTTAATTAACCTTATATTTAACAAGTATGTCTTTTCACATGTACATTTTAAGCGTCTAAATTGTTCTCATAAATATACTACAGCTGAACACCCATGTTCTGTTATTTCAACTGTACTTTGAAACCTTATTGTGGTTGTCTAGTAAGAAAGATGCACTTGAAAGCATTATATAACGATAAATTCTGAATTTCGATTTTTATTAAGACATAAAAAGATCTTATTTGATTTATTTTTCTCATCAGATGTTAACTTTCGATATTTTCCTTATATAGGTCATTTGTTCAGTATAATTGCTATACAGGCTAGCCCGTTACAGCAACGTTCAATATATCAGAATATTCGTTAAATAATTATCCCACTGTTCACATTATTTGAATGCCTATACATCAGGCTCACAGGGAATACTGGGTTTACCCAACTGTGTTGCCTCTTAAAATAAAGTTTTTATTTTCATTATAACGTGCATAATGTTATACATGTATATTTGTGTTTGTTAATAATATACCACAGTTAACATTACTCTGGGTGTTGCAAGTAAATTTGAGTAAGATCATTTGAATGAGGTGTGAGTGTAAGTTCAGCTACGATAGTTTCCAAACGACTAATTCTTTCACATATCTCAAATGATTTTAAGCATATTCGGGCATTTTTGTAGCTCCAGAAGACATCAAAGAATAGCAGGTATTTTTTGTGTTTAAATGTCCTTGGAATAGGCGGATACTCACCGTGATTCTGCCAATATATTTGAAATGATTGTATTACCAAGGTAAACATGTACTTGTTTTTAATTGAGCATTACTTTCTTTCTGTTTAGTCCAAAATTTTGAAAAAATGACAAAAGTACAAAAAAGAAACTTGCTAAAACAAGTAACAGTACAATACAGAATATTAATTTTAGTGTGCCGAGTATTGCTAAGTACCTCGTTTGTGTACGGACTATTGAACAACATTCTGACTTTATTCATCAATTACTCGCAATGCCCAGGTATACAGTATACTACGGTGAATAATTTGTATTTAAATAAAGTTAAAGAAAAATATTGCATTTCATATATTCATTGCGTTATTTCTTGCATTCGTTGTACGTATTATTGTTATTTTCTTCTTTACTAAATCATACAGCTCCATCAACCACAACAACCAGCACATCTACCACGTCGACGACGACTACTACGCCGACGACGACGACTACCACTACGCCGACGACGACGACTACCACTACGCCGACGACGACGACTACCACTACCCCGACGACCACCACCACTACCCCGACGACGACTACCACTACCCCGACAACTACCACTACGCCGACGACCACCACCACTACCCCGACGACGACGACCACAACCACCTCGACGACGACTACCACTACGCCGACGACGACGACTACCACTACCCCGACGACGACGACGACCACTACGCCGACGACGACAACCCCGACGACGACTACAACTATAGGTATGATATGTAATCAAATTATATGTATGCATATATATATATAATAATAATCGCTTTGAGATATGATATATATAATGTATATAATTATTATAATAGTTACAGCGCGATGAGTCGACTATGTGTACTAGATATATATACGGGTAGTTTAATGTATATATATTCGTCCAGTGTGCTCATTTATTAGTTTATATTTGTTCCATTGTATGTAGCTTCGAACTAGTATGACTTGACTACTCCTTGATTTTATATTCAATATTAAGAAGAACGATCCAAAGTGTATTCTCATATCATGCCGTCATCCCAAGTTTGTAAAAAGTCATACCAGATCATCCACAATAAGTAAAATGTTATCACAAATCTGATTAAACAAGGTTTCTAATAGTTGATCTCGACTACCTGACCAAAACGACGGGAATTCCCAAATAAAACACGGGTTTCTAATAATAGCTCTCAACTGCTTGAGGTAAACAATGGGAATCCCTGAATACCAAACGGGTTTCCATTCATTACCTTCGACTATCTGATTATAACAACGAAAATCCTGAATACGGGTTTCTAATCATAACTAACTGACTTAAAGAAAGGAAATCCATGAAAACAAAACGGGTTCTAATCATTGAAAACGACTAAAACAACGGATGTTTTACACGTACTCACTTGATTGTATACAATACGTATTGATGAAACAGCAGCCCTTGTATAAAATACATACTAGTTTGGTATACTAAGCATGCTTAACCTTGCAGTATCAGTATAGTGAGTGCGAGATATTCACTTGTTTGTCGTTAAATTATAGGCATTACATTCAAACTAAGGCTATTAAGCAAACATCTTATCACATCGAAATTAGTTAAATACAACTATCATAGCTTATCTAATACATTTAATTAAATGTAGTCTTATTGTTTGCCTATAACCAATACATACTAATATATAGTCTTAGCATTACACCTTACGACGTTTTGTGCCAAAGTTACAAAGAGGCTGTGTACTATCGCAAATTCTTTATTCTCCCTTCCGTTTTGCTTTGCAATTACTCGGTATAATTATTTATTCTTTGTTCGCGTGCGGTGTAAAAGTAATTTTGCAGTCCGAATTATGATTTGTTTAAAAAGTATTATTTGTAGAAATCAAGGTGTGCTGACATTTATGGTAAGTTTGGTTAATTTCTAAACGTTTTACCTTGTACAATTTGTTTGTATTATATCTAGATTCAATTTTAAGGATAAATTATTTTATGAGAGCTGCTCAGAAAATGTCTATAAATGCTTTTCAAAATAGATGATGTTTTGCAAATATCTTTATCAATTGTATTTTAGAAACGACAAGGATAGTTCATAAAAGGTCTTAAAGAACATTAATTGTAATATTTCAGTTCATATGTATGTACATTACTCTTGTAAATATAAATTGATTTAAATACATGTTAAAATGGAAATGTCTGGAATACCGATACTTTACTATAGTGCGCCAATGATATTTACAGACATGAATCGGTTTGGTAAACTGTCACAAAATTAATTTTACAAATTACTTAAGTAAACATATAAGGTCAGTATTGTACTCAAAACATCACATAAATCGTGCATATCTCGTTAATCCGTCTTTGTTGATATAGTTCAATTTTGAACTCTGAGCCATGACCTCTCCGACTAGTCCATTTTGGCGGTTAGACTATGATTCATTACGCTCGGAGAGCATTTTTAATGATATGATTCTTACAGATATCTCTTTACAATCAGATTACAGTCGGCAACGTTCAGAATTTCTAACCAAAAAGTCGGTGGTTCGATTTATCCATTGAAAGGTCTCGATTCAATATATTTATCATTATCTCTCATTTCGATCGTTGGTGTATTTCGAGCTTACTGACATCCTATATTCGGTTGATAAGCCTTTCTACAATATACATGTGACAAATATGGTTTGTCACATATACTAGTATAACACGGATTTTACAAGTCGGACAAAAGTTATTTACAATGTACCAAGCGCTTTACCGTCTCGACCAACCAGACACATGAACTATTTGGCCATAATTGTATTACTTATCGTACTGGTCAAGCCTATACCAACCTATATCGATTAGTGGTTAAAACCTTAGATGTGCAGTCACGGCTCAATGCTCGAAATCGAACTAAATACTAAATGTTCCCGCCTTTCTCATTATCCTTAACGCACTATAGTGATCTATAACTGTAATAATAACATCAACGTCCACTGTTTTATCAATTTTAGTACCCCCAACGACAACAACGACAACAACGAACGCACCTACCACAACGACGGTAGAGGCACAAACCACAACGACGATAGAGGCACAGACCACAACGACGGCAGTTAGTCTTCTCAGTTTACGATTCTGTGAACTATTTATTATTACAACAGTGTACTGAGTTACTGTTCCACGCGTATAAAATATGTGATGCAAAAAGATAAGTTTAAGTCAGACAGGGAAGGCAGCACTCAACTTAAACAGTCGAGCATAGAAAACATTAAAACGTACTAGGCACAATGCCCAACCAAACCAACCGAACACAGAAAAAGGTGTTGTGTATATCTCGTTGACAATCTGTAGAATTGTCGAATTTATAACATTAAAACCACATCTTACTTAATGCATCTTTTCATGAAATAAGCTGTCCCATATCAATTATGTTCATGTTCTAAAAGTTAAAAATATTCTTATAAAATACCTAAATTTTGAAACATATGCTAGTAACAGCTAATTCAGCCGTCCTGCAAAGTTTCGTAAAAAAATTCAATGATAAAATGTTAGATTGTGAACTTGAACTGTCTGGAATTTAGAGACGAGATAACTCTGTGAATCAATTTATAATAATAAAAGTAATCTAAAAGTAATATGCATGCAATTTTTACACATACATCCTTTGAATTTACACATACTGCCCACAATATATTCCATCATAACGGCATACTTTCAGGAACTTGTTAACGTTCGACAGTATTTAAATTGAGTGTACTAATTACCTATCTATGTCATTATTGTATACAGCTACTGACCGTATGTCATGTTCATGTGATCGACCATCACTATTCAAACAATCCATTTAACCGACACAGAATAAATAAAGAAGGGTTTGGACATTGATGATCTTATCGATCTATGTCGGGTGTTCGAGTCACAACTGTTCAATATATCGAAGACCTGTTTTTTCTCCATGTAACAACACCACTGATTATTTTGCAGGTTACATACCGTTGCACGAATAGTATACGATGTCTAAACAATCACTGTGTAAAGTATACGGATATATGTGATGGCGAGGACGATTGTGGGGACAACAGTGATGAATCATTGGTTTGTGGAGCAGGTGAGATGTCGATAAATATGTTTCCTAATTACTGTTATACATAGCATTTGTTAAGAGGTGATCGTGATTTTTTTGTTTTTAAAAAACCCAATAAATATCAACAATCTAATGGTTTAGTGTACTGCGTTGCCTGTATTAGACTTGCTCAAGTCTTATTAGTCTAACGTTTATATATAAAGTGCTAATCAGGCATTGTTCGATACGTCTGTATTATTCACCAAACACGGTCAACGAAAATGACTAATTGTACAGTAGATATTTATTTAAATATTATCAGCAACCAGTGGAATCATGAAGTTCTATCTTATACATTTACATATTTTTCAGAGTCCATACCACACCCGACTATTCTACTTCTATTGGTACTGGCTGTTCTGGTGAAGAAAATCATGTAGTGGATGCGTTGTCATGAAATGTGCACATTTCTAACATAACGCGACGAATATTTAAATATTAAGGTTTTTGTACAAGGATGTGTGGAGAAAAATGATATTTACACAGAATAAATATAAACGTCTATCCCAAAGACATATAAACTATTTTAAGACCAAGCTCTGCTACACCACTACGCAACGGAATCGTGAGAAACCATGCGTGAAGCATGTTGCAATCTACTGTAGAATACATATAACCAACCGATAGTATCAGTATGTATGGAACGCCATAGCTGTCTTTTGTTGACGCTTGTCATGTTAAATTGTTACAACAACGTCTTAAATTGTCGGTAGGGCATGTAAACTTCTCAGTGCAACATTAGTATATGTCAAATCACTCTGTTAAACTGTCTTGTAAAGTATCTTGTGAACATGTCTATATGCCATGTTAAATTGTTAAAATAGCTTCTTATCTAGTTCATTCGGCATGTGAACTTCTCAACAGAACGTGTTATACTGTTAAACGACGGTGATAAATTGTTAAAAATCATTTGAAGATGTCTATAAGCAATGTTAAATTGTCAAATTAGCTTCTTATCATGTCCAATAACCATGTGAACTTCTCAACAGAACGTGTTATATTGTTAAACAACAGTGGTAAAATGTTAAAATATCATTTGAAGATGTCTATACGACATGTCAAATTTTTAAAATAACTTCTTATCATATCCAATAACCATGTGAACTTCTCAACAGAACGTGTTATATTGTTAAACAACAATGGTAAATTGTTAAAATATCATTTGAATATGTCTATAAGCCATGTTAAATTGTTAAAAAAGCTTCTAGGCGTACTTCTGCAGCGCCGGACATGCCTGTATCTAATGTCTCTCTCTCCCTTCAGGGGCTTTCTCTCAGTATGTCCCTCTGGTCAGATCATGCTGTATCTGCACTGGTAGAGGATGCACCTGCGCCCTTGTGGCTGCAACACAATTATGTAAAGTGCCTTTGAACGCGCGTTAGCATGAAAAGGGCGCTATATAAATCTGGTATATTTATTTGTATTGTTTTAAACATTTTGATTGGATAAAAGGGCAGTGAAAACTAATGCGTTAATATTCATAAAGCCACATACCACATACCCTGACTGGACTATTTACTGATAAAAGGCTACCCAAAAGATTGAAGGAAATGCATGACGCCAAAGTCATGAAGCTGCCGGTATGGTAACCGGTAGAATGTCGTACCATGTAGTTGTTCTCACTAGACAATCATGCGATCAGTCAAGAAACACCATATCACTGGATATGTGGCCGCTCTGCATCGCCCAGGACGACCAAGAGTGACAACACTTCAACAACACCGCCATATTGTCCTTACGTACTTGCTGTATCGTTTTCGCACCGCAACTCAAACTGCCTTAGGAACGCGGATATATACAAGCATCACATCTGTCGATGAAGGTTCAACATTGTGAGTGTGAAATATAATGTACATGTAATTAACATTTAGGGTGACCAATACCTCATGGATATGTGTTCTTTACACAGACAAACCTATGTATTGTTTACATTTAAAGGAAGGTATGACTTGGTAGATGTGAAAAATATGCTGATTGCTTTTTAAGAAGGAGGTAGTGTTGTGATGTGGGGTGGTACATGTATACCATGGCACCACATGCCACCACTAATAGCGCTAATAGCAGCTGCAAGAAGTCTTACAGCTCAGCGCTATATTGATGAGATCTTGGAGCGGTGCGCACTTCCCCTTCTTAGAGTATTACCGCCGCGTCACCTTGTTCCAACGCCATGACGAAATCAACATCTGCGTTTCTGAGACATAAAGGCCTTCGATTATTGTCGTGATAAACGCCCATTCGAGCAGCTACAGTCTAGATTATACGACAGGTATACACCGGGCGTCACGTGATTAACAGCAACACGTGTCACACCTGCTACTGGGTTTTGAAATTCAATTATCGACCTTTATTACTGAAGCAAATGAAATAACAACACAAATCGCATATGTTGTTTCTTGTAATGGTTATCTAAAGTGTACGCTATATAATATGAAATTTATTCATTTTCAAGTTCGACAAACACATGATATAAATTATATTGATAAAACTAAATGGTGCGTGTTCATTGACCGTCAGTCAGTATACTTATAATGTCATGTAGATGTTTCATAACCTTACTGACTGACCTTGTATGCTGGGGCGACACTGTACATATCACGAACACTAATTTTATAATGTGGGTTAATGCATTATGAATGATTTAACACAATGTAATACCTCTCAATTCTCATTTTATTTTTAATCAGTAACACATCAAACAGAATAAAAGTAAAAAAAAACCAAACTATATTTTACAAACGAATGCATAATTAAAACATTAAACAAAGCCACTACGCCGGCGTAGTTTGTCAGATTATCATCATTTCAAATATTGTCGAGCTCAAGTTCAAATGGTGCAAAGGCCTATGAACGAAAAATATAAACATAACAATCTACAACTATGTATTATATAAAATAAGACCATGCAAAGGTCACTAAATGAAAACATATAAACGTAACGGTCTTCAGCAATGTTTTATATAAAATAAGACTAAGGATACAGATTGAATCATAATAGCAACAAATATACAATGTAGTGGTAGAATGTAAAATTATCATGTCATGTTCAAATTCATACTCTTAATATGTACATATTATGTTTTGAATGTCAATAAAGAACATTTGTTTGTAGTACATAAGAACGTCCAACATACGCTAGTAAATTAACTGGGCTGGGTGGTATAGGACCAAATCTTAATAAGGTGCTAAAATTATTTCTAAATATTTAGAAAAAAAAATGTTTTACCTAAGCTTATCACAAGGAATACTTCCCTCAATATTCAAGAGAGCGATGGTCACACCTATCCACAAAAAGTGAAAAGGGCAATTACAGGCCAAATTCAATATAACCTATTCTATCAAAACCACTTGAAAAACATGCCGGTAACAACTTAAATTTTTTTCTTGAAACTAATTCTCTCCTTTACCCGAACCGGTAACTCACGCAAAACTACCGTGACTTCCATTCTTGACAACTGTATAAAACAAATACATGAAGGAAATCATATTGGAACTATTTTCGATGATCTGACTAAAGCATTTGACCTTTTTAAGCACAAATTACTTCTTTGGAAAACTACAGGTATATAACATTAATGAAAATGCTATTAATTGGTTTAAGGCATATCTTTCTGATCACTCGCATCAGTTCAAGTGTGCAAAAGATACCAGCTGGCGTACCTCAACGCTCGGTGTTAGGACCTCTCCTGTTTATTACTTATATTAACGATATGCCCTTACACCTATCAAATTCTGCATCCGATATGTTTGCTTACGATACCACTATTTCATCTTTTGGAAGTTCTGTAGAATCCGTCTGTAGCTGTCTTCAGACATACATTGATTCAATACAGAACTGGTAAGAAAGAAACTCCACGATTGCTAATGCCGAAAAAACAAAAGTGGTCATTTCACAATCAATTCGCATAATTAATACCATCAGGAGCTCAGAAATGCAAGCATCTCATTCAATAGAAAAAACATTCAATTTTCAACCACGGAAAACCTCCTAGGTGTTCATATTAACGATACCATAAATTGGAAAAAGCACGTACGAATTACACTTAAGAAATGCAACTCATTATACCTACTAATGAAAATCAAACATTTTTTAATTATTCGTACAAGGAAAATGTTTTTCAATTCATACATTTTCCCCACTTAGACTAGACTCGGTTGTACTATTTAGGGAAACTGTAATACTGAACTTAATAATGATATGTACAAATTCCAGAAACGGGCAGCTCGAATTATTCTAGATATTGATTTTTGATACACCTACAGCTGAGTTATTTTTGAAACTAAACTGGATGAAATTTTCTGATGGAGTTAAATACAAAAATGCTATACTAGTTTACAAATCTTCTTCCGAATTATATGGAGCATCTAATTACATATCACGAAAACAGCAGATTGAGATCATTTGATCAGCGTCTCTATTCAGTCCCAAAACCTAGACGTAAATTCTGTAAAAAATAGTTGGCGTACTCTGGAGCAAAATTATGGAACTCACTTCCTTACGATGTTAGAACATCTGCAAGTGCAAATATAGTCCAAACCAACTAGTAGTACTTAAAATGGTGGTTCTCTGGTGGTTAAAAAACTTCTCTCAATGAAGAGATATATTAGGAATAAGGAATCTTTAATTAATGTGTGCTATCAACTGTATATAGTATGTGTGTATATATTTTTTGCTCAATTATATTTACTTGAAAGTCATGTGTTTTCGCGATGTCAATATTTCGCGAATTTGATATTAGGAGTTAGTTCGTAGAGTTTCGAATTTAAAACATTAAAGAGAAATATGTTCTGCATTTAACTGCCTTAATTTATGTTCACAAGCATTAGTTTTGTGAAAATAAATTCCTCACAAAAATTTCTGACTTTGCCGTACTACATGTATGCTTATTTTCTGTCAGCTGTGTATATAAACTAATGTTGTTTTAAATGCATAATGAGGCTCATAGAGAAGACTGTGTATATACCCAACTGTTTTGCCTCTTTAAATAAAGTCTATATTATTATCATTATTATCATACGGTAGAAATGGTTAAAACTTGTTTAAATGGATCCGATATTAGTTTGGTAAGCGCAGAGGCATTGGGTAAACTCACAGTTGCTGTAAATTCCATTCGTAGTTGTAGATTAGATCATCAACGTTTCATGTGAGATTTGTTTAGTAATATATTACGGTTTTTAAAACAATGTGATCAACTGACATTGAAATTAATAACCGAAGTTCAATTTAGACAAAAAAACAACCGTTACGCTAATAGAAGATAACAGGACCATCTAATATTTCTACCCAGTGGTGAACATATCATATAATTGAACATATACAGAGTGTCCCAAAAAAACGGGGACCTAGGCTAAATAGTCGTAACTTTTTCTCTTTTATTAATAACACAATGTCAATATGACAAAACATTAAGGGATGAATACCGTTTAAAATAACAACATCATCATTGTGATTATTTAGTCCGAATACCCAGAGTTATCTCCCTTGTTTTCAATCACGTATTTCGGTATATTAGAATACAGTAAACAGGGAATTTCAGCGTGTTCATAAACAAATTTACATGTCGATCCCAAATGATATTTCAGGGGTCCAATAGTCAAGGATAATGAATCTATATACACTTGTTCATCATGTATGGCAAACATATTGACAATTGGGCCCATCTCCGAGCTAAATTTAGGCCAATTGCCCTAAGGTATGAGGTCAAATATCAGTATTTGCGAATAAATCAAGATTTTGCTGTTGATTTGTTGTAATAAGTGGTTTCTGCTTTCTTATAAATGCTGACACACTAAATGACTCTGATATACATCTATAAAGTTTTGATTTGGATATAAGTTCATATTATTACCTTTTGCTTCTTACTAAGCTTACTTGTTGATTGTTCTCAATAATAATAAATGAATCTTTATATTTTGCTTCTTTGGCGATTGTTAATGAATATTTTGAAGGTTGTCTGCTTCCCTTTTATTTACTATACTTGCCACTTTCTCCCCTCTTTCAATATTTCATTGCAAAGTTCTTCGATTTTAACAATATTTTCATCACCTCTGTGGCTTTTAAACTTTGTTTTCTAAATATGAACACTCAAGGCAACAATGTCTTATCTAATGATGAGATTTTCAAGACCAGTCCGCAAAAAAACAAGAAATGACACCGTGTGTGAAATGATGACGTCACTTCCTGTTTATGGCAAAATCTATTAACAAGTACCTATTTAAAAATGAGAAATTACTTTTATACACTCTCACAAAACAACAGTCAAATTCATTAAAAATTAAAAAGTTATAAAGGATTTAGGTAGGTCCCCGTTTTTTTGGGACACCCTGTATATTAACATTGCTTTGAAGATCAAAATGAAAATATAAAAATATATAGAATAAAATACAACATGCATAGAGAATACAAACTAAAAAAATTTAGGGAAAATAAAAAAAACCACAAAAACATAAAAAAATAAACTTTGTCATATGGAATAGATACATTTATGATAAAGTAAAGACATAAAACCAAAAAGCTAAAACTTAAAAAATGTATGTAGCATTAACCAGTCTCGAACTGGTACAATCATGCATCATTGATAAAAGATAAAAAAGTAAAAATCAAACAAACACATTAATGTATTGACACATTAATGTATTAGATAGTGCATTTCACAGTAAATTGCCATATTTTCAAACATAAAAACAAGAACTGCGTGACTTTGAATATCTTCATCAAGTAAAACTATAAATTAATAAAATTATCTAAAGTTTACCATCAAATCGACTTCTTAGCATATAGATCACTTTTTAAGTTGATCGCTTAGGTAATATTTGTACAAACCAAGAAATAAAACAAGGAGTTTATGTGATATACCGGTATTAGCGATTATAACAAACGGGTAACATTGCAGTAAATAACAGCTTAAGGAGGTACGCGCACCTTTGATCTAACGATCGAATTTTCCTTGAAACATCTTTAAATGACAGAACAGTCTTCTAGAACAACATTGAAATCATAAAAATGACATGTCACCAGGCTCGTTTTCGACATACATGGCTTTCTAATGCCCTACTATTATAGTTTGTTCATTTTATCTATTCCTGCATTTATGGTACCATTATGTTCTTTTCCGATTATTACTATATGAAACCACTTTTAAGCAATGCACGGTATTTTGTGTGTTCAATGGTCATTCCTATTGACATTAGTCACAATTCCGGCTGCCTGGTGAACACATTCAGTATTTGAACATGATAAATAGTTACCCCACCCACTTGCAAAAAAGTGTGATTTTCAAACGATTTCAAATGAACGTCAAAAAATACATTACGATCGAAAATGATTTAGAATTGACCCTAAGTTAAGTATCAAATAGAACACCAGTTTAGTCAAATAAAAAATAGGGGTCACCAGCCTTTTTTGGGAGCTGTGCATAAAAAGTACTAATTATGAATAAATTTGCATAAATTTAACCTAATTTGCATATTGTAATGAAATAAATTTTTATTAAAAATATTTCAAAGTGTGGCTACCCCTTATAACTAAACCATGCACTACATTTTATATATAAGCGTATGCATTTGAACAATTGTAGGGACTTATTGTGAACCCATATTATTCACAATTTTGCCGTTCCCCACCCACTTTTCATACAAGTTAAAAATATCTAATTTGTGCAATAATATAACGATTTTGAAATTTTGCGCATGCGCACAAGGCAGCTCGTACCTCCTTAAACAAAGTATATTGGTGCAAAATTCTCATATAAGTCATTAACAAAGTACATTGGTGCAGAATTCTCATATAAGTAATTAACAAAGTATATTGGTGCAGAATTCTCATATAAGTCATTAACAAAGTATATTGGTGCAGAATTCTCACATGAGTCATTAACAAAGTACATTGGTGCAAAATTCTTACATGAGTCCATTGGTATGTTTAAGAAGCTAACACATCGCTTGCTTCATTTTTTATCTAAGGGAAAGTTGTAAATGATGCGCACAAAATGTCAGCATCCCCGAAATTTCTCAACCAACACATCAAATATAATTAATGCATATCATCCATTAATTTCAATAAAATGGCTTAAAATATCAATGGTACACTTCCAAATGGTACAAGTATGATCCGAACGAACGACGATAGTATTCCCCTATTGTGTAGAATGGGATAGTACCATCATTAGCATGATTATACCATTTGTCATACACACTCATGACTCAAGAAAATGCTATACAATTAATACTAGTTTTAAAGGTGCTGCCTCACAGATTGGGCTAAATGTTTTGTATATCGTGATTTTCCAACCTAACCAAGTATTGATGTAATAGAAAGCAAATGCCGGTTGCTTTATGAAATATCTGGTGCAAATAAGCAATTTTAACCACTCTCGATATCGCCCACTGAATATTTTTTTCTTGAAAAAAAACGCTAAGTTTCCTTCCAACATGCTTTGTGAATTATGTAATTCACACGTGATCGAACAGTAACATCCACAAACTACAGCGTAAACATCAGTGGGGTATTTGGGTCGTTTTTCTATTCGCTTTCATCAAATTAGAACAAATGGCAGGCAATTTAAGTAATAGTAGTGTTAATACTATAGGGTATTAATACCCTATAGAATTTTTGATGTAAAAATACTAAAAAACTATAAAATGCTGAAGTTTCTCTAGTTATTTTAAATGTCAGTGTGGTTGTTTATAAGATATACAGGCAACTATACCAAAATTTCGCAAATATTTGACAATTTTATTTTATTTTTGCAATTCACCAATATGTGAGGCAGTCCCTTTAATATGTAAACATCGGTCTTCAATCTTCGTAAAATGGTTAAAAGCATGGTTATAGGGGAACAATCTACCATAACAAGTCTAAACCACACGGATACAACACATGTCGCTGAACTATGGCGTTGCCTCAGAAGGAAGGGTGACAATAGTACTCGAGACTGCTGTTGTTGCACCTTGAAAGCTCCGACCTGGTGTACTGAGACCCGGAGAGGCGTTATTTCCATCCGGAACTGTCCGTACCAGGGCAGAACCTAGTTCACAATCTTGATACAAATTATCCGGGACGTTCCCTGGTTTAGCAATTAGCTCTGGGTGTTCCACGGGTGTTGTCCAGATTGATTTACCAGCGGTGTCCGGTCTAAGATGAAACTTGTTGTTCCTTTGCATATCGTACAAACCGCTGACATTAGCTGTGCCTACAGATCTAGAATAGAGAAACATAAACGCAAAACTATCATTTGGTCGTCATGGTAATGTATTGTAATAATTATTCACACATGTATTGATTTTCATTATAAACACCCATACTTTTCCATCCATATCTTAAAAACACAACATTCTCGGATCTTAAATATGCCCATTACCAAATAAAGAAATTTATTTGACAGAAAAAGACCTGTACAACTTCTCTAACGCGTGTCGTCAGCATTTTCTTCTTACGTGCAAATACAATAAAAATGGCGTTGGTATATCAAATTGAAGACATAGTTAAAATAATTTGACATAAATATATACATGCAAACATAACAACAGATGAATATACATTTTAAAGTTTAAGGATAAAATATGCATTTTTAGCGGACAACATGTAGTTAAAACTAATATAAGCATTGAATGCTTCAAATCCGATTGGCTTCGAAAGCTGTATGGACAATCCAACGTCCGATATTATATGTTATGTATTTCGTTAGACCAAACTATCACTATGGTTGTTCTCACCCTTTCTTCATATCTTTCTTCATGTAGTAAAACACCAATGCAGCAATTCCCCCAACAAAAGCCAGTACACATATTACTATCACAGCTATTTGATATGGAGCTAGGCCGCCTTCGTCCTCTTCATCATCGGATGAGCAGGATGCTAAAACATTTTCATTTACATTGTATAACTTAAACACTATACATGCACAACCAATTCGAATCCATAAAGAAACGATGACAGTGTCAAGCCACCCACACAAGAAACAGACACCGAACGTACCATCCATATCCCCAAAAAGGACATTACAAGTACCCCTGTATAATGAATGATGTCCCTAAACTATCAAGTTTCCATAAATAGTGGTAATTGCAAGTTTTAACTACAAGTGTGATAACTACATTTTTGCTATTATATTGTTTAATCAAAAACAAAGAACGAACGTAATTCTGCCACTATATGTTATCATTATTTCTCAATATGTACGTCAATTGCATAAAACCAATATCGAACATTACTGCCGAAGAATATTTGATGTACACACTAACCTTACATAGATAGACTATGTTCTGCCCTGATTTCGTATGTTAACATTAATAATAAGAAATGGTCCTAGATCTCCAAGCTCCAAACCAAAACCATAACAAGAAGTCAATCAAAATTGAGCATAACTCATTATTGATCATCTTCTAAAGGACACCTTCATGCAGAGCAAGCAATAGTGTTTATATACTGTTCATTTTGTACCTTTTTGTATTTCACCCATTTTACAGGTTGGAACTAGGTCATTCAGCTAGGGAATTCAGCTTTTTGATTGCTGAAACTGGTTCATTTAAGATTTCGACAGCTTGGACATGGGAGGATCATAACTTGTTTAGTTGGGCGATGGGCAAAGTGCCCTAAATGTTATTTTATGTTTTCTGCTCGGCTGGTCGAGTGCTGCCTTCCTGGTCCGATTTATTATCTTTTTTGTAATACGTGTGTTCTATTTTGTGCATTTGTTGATCTGTTTCAGTCAGATTTGTTATTATCTATTATATCATAAGACTCACTTACAACCGTTGATAACCTATTGTAACCTGAGCGACAGAGATTCATATACAGGATCAGGCAAACTCGTTCGGTTATGAATGTTTCTCGTTCGTTTATAATGTGTTGGACATTGTGCCTTGTAATTGTGATATTTCTTTATGTTTTATGTGGTCGGCTGCTTAAGTTGAGTGCCGCCCTGTTCGACTTTATCTTCAATTATCAATATCTTTATATGTTCTCAATTTATGGAGAACTTGTCATGTGCTTGCGAAAGAGCAATCCTGTACTCGTTGATGATGACAAGTATTTAAGATAAAAACAGTAGTTCTGTCTACCGATCGCCACAATGAATTGAAATATTTTTGAAACTGACGTAAGTTCCGATTTGGACTTTGACTCACCGGTTGACTCATCATTGGTCCAAACAGTAGCCCCAGTTGAAGAGTTACAGAAATGGCACACATCCCCTACCATTGTATCACCGTCTGCATAACACACTCCGTCAATCAGACATTGTCCGCTGTACAATGTCCACTCAAACACGTCCGCTGTGACATCACAGTATGTACAGATAGTTCCGGCTTGCATTGTCCCGTCACCATAACACACCCCATCTATTATACAGTACCCTGGCTGCAAACAGGAAGTAATAGCAATAAATTCATTATTTGCCCGTACAATCCGAAGACATTTTTCCCGATTAATACTAGTATGCCAGGTATTGGACTCATCCCACTAGTACTTACATCTACATTGTACTAGTGTACTTCAAATTAGATAATGGAAGGCCGGACAGGGAATGGAGCTTAACGTAAACGTCCAAGCACTAAAAGCATACATCACAATACGAAATAAAATATGTTTCCAACCAAATAATAGCTACATTAATAGCTAACAGTAACATTTAGTCAAACATACGATAAAGTGAAATGTCCAGGGCCAATCACCCAGTTAGCGTAGAAACCTTGACCTTCTTTTAGCCTAAGCCTAGTGGATACTAGTAGCTACATTGCACCAACATATCATAGTTCACCTACCAGCATGGCATTTGAATAAATTGTGTACCAGTGTTACCAAATATTACCAGCCAAAGCACGCCAAAATGGTTTAGCGGTAAGAACACCTGCCTCGGTGACATGCGGTTACCGGTTCGATCACCATGTACCAAAGAAGTTAATATGTCGCTGGTATTAGTCAATTGCCGGATACTACGATTTTACGAGTAGGTCAATAACTAGTCAGATCTAGGAAAATCAAATGGAATGGTCTTTGACAAGATCTAGTGGACTTGTTAAGACAATCATGCAAGGTACAGTGAATTGAAATAGAAGCAGAGGCCGTCAAAAGAAAACATGGGACGACAACATTACTGAATGGACGGGCTTATCTCTCAGCGAGTGTCTAAGGGAAACAGAGAACCGAGAGGAGTAGCGGAAACTGGCATGGAGATCTTCGATAGTGCCCCAACCGTCCCATGACTGTGGGACAGGTAACAGGTAAGTCTAGTTGGCTCAGAGTCAGTAATGTTTGTCTGAACCGTGTAGTCTATGACTGGATAGTCCGTGGCAGTATAAACCATAGTAATCACAGACCTATATTGTAACCTTAACTAGTAACTACATACACTATAACTATAGATACATTGTACTTACTTGTATAATAATAGATGTGTCAGTAGAAATGTACGTGAGACAGGTTGTATCCAAACTGACAACAGAACTTTCGCCACTGTAAACATTTCCACCATTACTGATTGATATGTTGTAGCCATCTGCGACCTCTAACGGTGAACTTGACACAGAACGACGTCGACGTTTCTTGGAGGCAGGTACTTCGCAGTACACCTCATAAATACTGATGAAAACAGCTTGAACTATTTGTATATCTACAGTTCGATGGTTGTTGTATATGTCAATCTATTTATAAAGAAGAGTACCAGCCTTAGTGATGGTGATTGTCATATTTGCCTCATGGGTTTAAATATTCCGTTAAACTAATAAAAAATAGAGTAATTTGTGTCGTGAATTAAATTTTGTAACTAGATTAGCTTGTCAGATGGTGGATAATACGTACCGCAGTATGTACAATTCTACACTGGCAACCATCAACGACGCCATTAGTAACAATCCGAATAAACGAGCATGTTTGCGTTGCTTTGTCACAAATGCCATCTCCTGTGATTCCCAGTATATCGGCAGGAATAGCCAGGTCTGACGTACAATCTATCATACCATAGCCCTCATAACAGATACAAACTCCTGCAAGTATACTTGATATAACAAATGCACTGCTTAATGGGGAATTACCACCTTAAGATTAAAAACACTTTAAAGATGATGATAAATTATCGGACAGGAAGTGCAGTACTCAAATTTACCAACCAAGCACAGAAAACATAAAAAACGTCACATAATACTATTACACGGCACAATATCCAATACATAACCGAACGAGAAAATGAACTTAACCGCTGAGGGCCCAAGTCCTAGCAGTCTTAAGGCTGAAATACCTTGTTTCAGTTACAAGAACAATCAAGTCTACATTGTACAACTTAATATTTAGACCAATCAAAAAAGTTTACAATGACGACATAATAGTTGTATCTGAATAAGCTTGCCGTACCATCATTGCCACATGTCCCATGACCCCCACAATCCCCCGGGCACCCGAAAGATATCGCCGCCACAGTGGCTGTACCCATATGATCCTGCAATACAAATACATGCTTTGAGTGTTGAATAGAAACTATGGTATTGTTTTAAAATATGTAATCTATATACACAACCAGATTTGTAAGAATGCCGAGCGGTGATACCTGTGCCATATTTTATAACCTCTGAGGAAATATGTTTCATGCCCATGAGCTGATGGAACCACCTCAAAAACATGGGCCAAGTTATACGTTTAAAATCAAGTTTTTATGCCAGTGACGAACTCGTACAACAAAGAAACAAAATGAATTTATATCACTCTAAAAGATGTCAATCAAATGATATGTCCTTTACAGCTGGGTAAATTTCGTTCGACAGCTGTTCTAGGAAATGCTGACGCACAACTGTCCATTCTAAGCGGACATCTAACGATCGCGACAGGTAACCATAAACTCTGTTTGGTCTTACCAGTTTGTCCGGAATGATTAAGGAGCACATCATTGTTGCAGTCAATGTCACATGGAATGCGTCAGTGGGGAGGGTATAAATATTTTTATTCAGTATATATTCTATATGCTAAATATGGAGTACATGTATATATAAAAATATAATATAAAAAACGTAGAGTTATTTTCATCTTAATATGGAATATGAAGTTATCTAATAGCGACTATTTGTAACGATGAGAACATTTGGACGAGACTAATACCGCATGGCCATTTCTATCATGAATACACCTGATCGAAACAGCCACTTGCTTCCACAGTAAATTTGTTTGGTCGAATATTCCCTGACTAGGTGACTAGCTGCTTTAAGATAAAGTATCAAACCTCAGCGTTGTCGACAATAGCTTCTGCAGTGGCCATCAAGCCTGCACAAGCCACCATTGCCCAACCATCTATGTATTCTGGACTTCTCTGTAAAATAACAAATACACTGTACTTCAAACGCGAGAAAATACCAATCATTGATTATGATCGTCTTTTTTGTCTGTTTTCTATTTTATTTTTGATTTTGCATTGACCTTATTCTAGCGATGGCAATAATGCAATCGAAAGATCATATTAGGCACAAATATTCACGTTAATTATTACATAACTTTCTAAATACAAATAGAAAATAATGGTACATGTATGTTAAGCGTTACATACAACTTTTATTTCATGATTACATTTTGCATCTAAATGTTACATTACAACTAGATAAGCTTTAAGGTATGAGCAGATACTTTGATTATGTGGTTGGATTGACACTCTGCTCCTGCTATCAAGTTTTTAATCAGTATACATTCTATATGCTAAACATTGAGTACATGTTTATATAAAAAAATAATATAAAAAAACGATAAGGTTTAGGCAGATACATGTACCTTGATTATGTGGTTAGATTGACACTCTGCTTGTGGCATCGGTTGGCGTTCGTGATCGGACTCTAAATACCAAGTGACTGTTTTTTCCGCGTGTGGGTGTGCAGATTATAACAGTAAATGATTTATATTTGATAGTTTTATTTGGAGGGCGTTCGTAGTGGGGCAATGAATACCAAGTGATTAAGAGCAGTTCTCTGAGAGCACCAAATTTTTTTGGCCACGCAATCTCACAGATTTTGATAAAAATGTGTTAGTTGTGTACACCGACCCCATATTTTAATTTCAAATTTTTTCCGTTTCTTGAAATTCCTCTCCGTTTCCATAGCAACCGGTCTTAAAGTTGGGAAAATGTGAAAAAAACGTGAAAAAGAGACCTGTTCTCGAAATATTAATTATTTTTCCAACGATTGCTATGACAACAAATATTTTAAGTTATAATAATAAATTGAAATAAATTACCTAACAACTGATAGCAAAAGAAAACAAATATATACTTTAGTATTTTTTTTAGAGCCTGTTAAACTCGAGGTTTTGAGGCAAAAAACATGATTTTGTGGTCTTTTTTACCTGCATGTATACAATAATCGCAGCATTACTCAATATAGCCATTAATATAGGTGAATGGGCATAGAGTCAGTCTACAAGTATAAAGAAAAACATTTGTGGGCACTCTAAAAACAAATCTACAACTCCAGCCAGAAAATTGACAATTTTGAAAAAAAATGCTGTAATTTGTTGGTCTCTTGCCTAAATTGATGACCCGAGTGCTCTCCCTTGCTAAAACAACTCTTCAATTAAAAATGGCGGACATGTGACTGTTGGTTCATAAAGTCAAACTATTCTTTGGATTTTCAGTATTAATAGGATGGCAGCAATGTGTTTTGATCAAGATTAAGACAGGAACCATCAGAGAATAACTTTTGCAGATGTTATATTGTATACTTCTGTGATTTTCACTGAGAAAGGGCCATTTCTGGGACGGAGTTTTTGACAGACGACTGAAAACAGTGTAGGTGTCAGAGACATAATTGAACGAACTCGTGTTTTATCTAATTGTAACGGTCCAGAGTGTTAATAAATTTTGGTTGACCATCTTAAACTACAAAATGAACATAGAAGAAGAGATACAAGCTGGGCTTTACTTGGTAAAGCTGCACTGAAACTGGCATGATAGTTCAAGACATGCCTCAGTTGGAAGTTGGGATATTGCACTGCCAATGGAAGTTTTCAGGTAGATCTTTCTATTTGTCTAATAGTTTTTGTTATCATTTAAACCCCTTAATCAATAAATATCTTTCATACCATACTTGTAAGGGTTCCTGGCATGAAGTTTTATCCCATCCCCCACCAAATAATGTGGGGTCATGTATGTATTTAATTGTCCTTCCATCACAAAATGTTGTGCTGTCTGTAACTTGAAATGTAATTGCTACAATCATTGAACTTCATAGGAATTGATCAATATTACTTAGGATGTGTTGTTGTGTAGCTATACATTTCATTCGGATTTGACCAATAACATTGGCAGAGTTGTTGCCCTTGAAATTTGAAGAAAATTTTCTTATAAATGCCATCCGCAACTTAAAAAGTAATTGTGCTATTGTCATCAAACTTCATATGAATATTTGTATGTTTGTTTACATGTCATTCCAACATTAATTTCTTCTTATTTTAAAAATTGAACTTGTCAAGTCAGGTTCAGTTTGAGAAAAAGAGCCGGTGGTGAATCTCTGAGGAGTCATTGAAATCGCTGACCGCCGGGGCTTGTGGAAAGCTCTGTTTACACGTACCCGGCTTCACTATTAATAAGCTAGTATGTATAATATTTACTTTAAAAGTATGCTGTGCATTAAGTGTTTGCTTCATTTGTTTGCAACATTGGATCCATGAATATTATCAGGAATACAAGCATGCTTTCACCTGGCAAATACAATGTAGTTTCCTTTCTTTCAGTTTATAGTTCCCAACCTGTGTGCTGAAATATGCTGATGTGAAATACATCAAACAGATCAGTAGTTCAATCTATCTGGTAAGTGCCCTTTGTTTATGACTTTATGTTGTGTTTAAATAATTATGCAAATCATATATGCCATACTATTACTAGATCTGCATTAGTATATGAATATTATTTGAAACAAAACATCCCAGCCATAATTATTTGTTTATGATAAAAACATATTTTCCAATAATGTATGACTGCTCAAAGGGGGTGACTGTTTAATACAAGTGGCTACTGATAGAGGTTCAACTGTATACATACTAGTCTATATATTTACACTCTATCTCAATGAATGGTTTTGTTCTGTTTAAACAACTACAACACAGATAAATATTGGTCAAGTATTATGCTGAAGTTATGAACACATATTGCTAAGGAGCACCAACAACCATTTGTAATGTCAGCTGCAATATTGTAAAATCACTTATGCTATGGTCTGTTTATTACTGTTCTGATGTTCTTTTCATGATTTATTGTTATTCTGTTTATTTCATCTAAACATACACCATTGCAGAGTCTGTTTACTTTCATTTTCAGAAGTTGGAACTACAATGTCAAAGTACATGTATCTGTCCTGATTATGATTGAGGATACTAGACTAGCACTTGAAAATGTTCTGTGACAGAATACAGGTACATTTATATGTATAATATATAATTAATACTAAATTTAGTTTAGAATCCATGTTAGTAGTCTGCATAAAATCTGTTTCTTTCTTCAATTGGGATTTATAAATTGAAATGGACAGCACTTTTGTCAAAAGATCCATGACTAAGATTGTTATCATTCTACTTCAACAAACATTTTGAACCTTTCACTTTACTGTATTATTGTATTATTATGGTTGGTCTTCTTAGTTTTAAATTCACCTCATAAAATTATGATGTCCTATGCTTCTTTGGAACAAACTCATTGACAAACATGGGACTTCTTAATTTTAATGAGATGTATATAAGAAATAATACATGTCTAACTCAGTAACTGTGATGGCTATAATTATGACCTCCCTGAAAAAACAATGACTTTTAATTAATCATTGTTTGGAAAGGTAAGTTTGAATTGTATGTTTCTATTTTATCAAGGTTTTAATTTCATTTTATTTTTGTTTTCCAGATTAAAGGCTTCCAAATCATACACGAAAACGGATTTTCAGTTTGATATATCTTCTTGGCTACGTGGATCATGGACACTTGATCACCATTCTAGTGCATACTACATATCTATTCAAGAACTAGTGACTGAATTTCACCAGAAAAAGTTCATCCGTTATTTTACATAGCGTTTACAATTCATTAATGAAAAGTTTATATCTGAGTGAAACTTTTAATAAGATGATTCAAACTGACTAAATTTTTAAGCACCAGTCTCAGCTGGATTTTGATAATTTGTTTGAGAAACAGAATTGGTTCAAAACTGTCACATAATGACTATTAATAAGTTTGGTTTAAACAAAGGCTTTATTTAGACCATTTTAATGAACTATAGTACAAACAAACTGATTTAGTCCTCAACCCCTCTTTCAGCATGATTTATTAGTTGATTTCTTGTCTACAATTTAATTTTGTCTGTTAATTAATGTGCAGAGAACATTATGAATGCCTACTATAATCACTAATCTAAATCCCTGCAGACATTGATATATATGTATATTCTGTGCAATAAGCTTTTAAATATATTCATGAATTAAGGTTGAGGACCATGTTAATTTGTTCCAGCTATACCCTTATGCTCAGATGCCATATTTTACAGTTCAGTTTATACATTTACATTGTATATCCTATTAAACAACTTCACCATTGAATGACTTCCATTGACAAATAATTATACCCCTACCCAACAAAGTTTGGGAGTACAAGTGTTCAAACTTGTCTGTCTGTCTGCCGGTCGGTCCCTTTTTAGTTTCCAGATGACTGCTTAAGTTAAGAATGAGATATTTTGATGAAACTTGCTGTATTGGTAGTTTACATAAATATGCCGCTCAAGTTGGAAAGTGGGGATGGTGGGGTCAAGGTCACATACTTAAACAGAATCTTTTTCTAGACAATAACTTCAGTTAGGAATGAGATATTGTGATGAAACTTGCCGTATAGGCTACTGTAGCTTATGTGAATATGCTGCTCAAGTTCAAAAGTGGGGACAGTGGTTTATGTGATGATTAAGCTGCATGGTTCCAGTTGTACTTAGTTGTTAAGCCTTCATGAAAATGTGGTTCTGTAACAAGGCGGTGCTGTTGGGGTATAATTTGTCACCGTCTCATGTGTGGCATTGCTAATTTCGCATTTATTATTCCATGTAGGTGTACTGGATGAAATTATTCTAATAAATAAAAATTCTGTTTCTGTTGTATTTTTATATTATGACTATTTTATTTCTTTGATATACCATTTATCAGTAATACATGTAGTAGCATTAGGGTTATATAATGATAATGCATCTCCTTGCATGAGAAGCTGAACGGATAAAGCTAAATGAATATAGCTAATGTGGACCATGGGAAAATTTTTCATCTATGAAAATGGGAATCCACTACATTTAAACCATTTGACTGCATAATTATGATCATGATAGTAATTCTGCAGCTAAAATTGCTTTCAGATAGATACAACTACACATGTTTGGCATTTTTCACAAATGGTTGCCATGGTATCTGCTGTGAATTATGTATTTGGCACTAACAGTAAACATTAGAATGATGCTTAATAAAGGCATTTATATTAGATTGTGATGAATCTCTTGTTTATTCAGTAAATTCTAACCATAAGGACATCCAGTACCTTAAAAGGAGGTAACAAATATTAATTAATATTAATTAATAGGCGCCATCTCAACATTGACCACACATAGTGCACACAGTCACCATAAATTGTCACCCTAGCATTGATAATTTTTGGATTATACAAAGATAGTCCTGTAACTATTTCAGTATCCATAGCAACCACATTTTTAGTCAGAATAAAAAATATTTATGTGTACATGATATTCTTATAGACTCCTTGCCATATACCAAGTTTCATAAACCTAACTTGGAAACTGTTTGCGTTATGGCAGGATCCTATATTTTGAAGTGTTTTCACTGTTTTCGTATCCATAGCAACCAGAATTAGCAGCAAAATAAAAATCAATTAGATGTGCATAATCTCCTTATTGGCCCTCACCTACATACCAAGTTTCATAAACCTAGCTTGGAAACTGTTCGAGTTATGTCAGGATCCAGATTTTTGACAGATTGACTGACAGAAGGTAGGGTCCTAATAAAGCGTATATATATTCTATGAAGAACTTATGAACCTAATAAAGGGTACAAATCAATAAGAATATGTAGTATTTTGCAATAAAGAAGAATAAGTAATGGTACTAGAATGTTTTCCAGCATATTTGACAACTCTGAGCCAATAAACAAACATTTTTTTGATATAACTGTGAATGTCATTTTTTGCAATTAAATTGTAATTAAAATGAAAAGCTACGAACATAGAATGTTTTTATCATGGGAAAATGCATGTAAATATAACATTTAATAAATAATAGCATCCTTGCCTTAGAAAGAGGGATAATCAAGAATTTACACAGTACAGATTTTGGGTCATATTTGGTGTTTTCTTAAAAAAGAGTTTCCGGAGTGCCCAGCGATTTTATTTCTTTATATGATAAACCAAGGTTAGGTCTTTCAGAAAATATGCACCACTGTGTCTAGTTTTGCTGCGTTATAAAATTATATTACTTTAAAAATTGCCGTTTTTAACATTTTTCAAAAAAATGAAATTCTGCGAAAATGCCTACTTTTGTAACAACCATTGAATAGTATTTAGTCAATGTAAAATTTTGACTATAGTTCATTATGTTTACCTGATAATATCTTTATTCAATAATGCAGACTAATTTTTTCTGTATATCTTCAGTTTTCCATCAGGGTTAGTACAAAACTGGTGTTTTATGGAAAATTTTCTACCTCAATTAACCCGATTTTACCAAAAACTTCAACATCTGTTACCATGGTAACCAGAAGTGTTAGAAATAAAATGAGCATCAATACTTTGTACGTGCATGGATACGACTAAGTCCTGAAAGTTTCAGGAAAATCGGTGACTATGCGTGCCGCAGCCCTTCTTTAAAAATTTGGTTTTCTCAGAGAACTGCTCTTAATTGTTTCCGTGTGTTGAGTGTGGTGCCCCTTATAACAAAACGAATCATATTTGACAGGTTTCGTGGTTCAACTAACGTTTAACCATAAGAAGCTGGTAACATCTCCTCAATATGTAGAACTAGTACGTTGCTAATATTATGGAACATCAGAGCTGCCAGATTGGTACTCTATATCTGTAACAATACTCACCTTTACCTATCCTCTTCTCATCCATTGGTGTGTATAAGGCCTTGTAACAAAACTAGTACTAGCAAATATGAAAACATAA
Organism: Spisula solida; assembly: GCA_947247005.1. NCBI lineage: Eukaryota > Metazoa > Mollusca > Bivalvia > Venerida > Mactridae > Spisula > Spisula solida. The sequence goes on from OX365956.1 coordinate 42,045,607, forward strand.
CTTGGTAAATTAAAAACATACCATCGTATCATTTGCGCAGTTTCCTTTTCTTACTGTGATATTGACTATTGCGTCTACGCCCGCAGAGTTCTGTAGAGTACCACAGTATATAGCCATTTGTAATTCGCATTCATTCATCGCCTCTGCATAGCTCAATGCGCTTGTCCCTCGCTGTGAAATAATGGTAATTTGTTAAAGCTTTTCATAATTTCACACAAACTTTAGGAAGTGCGAAATATTATTTTTAAACATTGTCAGGTAGTTTGCATTTTGCACAAAGGTAAATATATAGCAATCGTAATTATCAAGATAAATACGGTATCACCGCTGGTTGTTTCACGATACGTAGACGAACATTCGTCACATCAACCAATAATAACAAATTGTTACCTTAACATGATGTACACATGTATACACGGGTCGATAGTTTTTTGGGCACTTCTTCGTTTTAAGATTCTTACAGCTAAAGCGGGGCATTATAGTCCTTTTGCTGTGGAAACTAGGCCATTCAGCTAGTTACTATTTATTGTACTTTTCGATAGCTTGGACTAAGTAGGTCATCCGACTATACGGGCCTTTCAACGTTTTAATTCTGTTATTTAACTTTTGAGACTAAAGGCTGCTATAGCTATGTAGTTCAGCAGTTTTACTGTTGTAACTAGGTCATTCAGCGTAGGCATTCCGCCTTTTGGTTGCTGTATCTTTTCTACTGGGTCAGTCAGCTAGTTATAATTTATTATACTTTTCGACAGCTTAGACTTGGGCGTATCTGCGCTTGTTTAGTTGGGCATTGTGCTTTGTGTGTTTTTAATGTTTTCTGTGCTCGGTTGGTTAAGTTGAGTACTGCCTTCCCTGTCTGACTTAATATAATCTTTTTGATACAAAAAGTAAACTACATGTAAATAATACTTATACGTTTCCTGTAAAAAGAAGAGCTTTGTCTAAATATAAATAAACAAGACTTAAATAATTGTTTCTATTTCAGTAACAGGTATCCTGACACCTACGGCTACCAATTTCAATATGAACCGAGTTTGTTGCATTTATTATTTCTAGAAAGGTGGTTTTGTACTTGACCGGTCAACCTTCTTCGTAATCATTGTTTATACGCAAGTTACTGGCCATACCATGTGTGTACTGGTCAAACAGCTTACCAATTCAATGGGCTTATATTTGTTTTTAATTACAAGTTGTCTGCTGAAAATTCATATTTTATTCTTTGAATTTAAACATGATAAAAGTGCATTATATTGATATGGTATAATCATAATAATAATAGTAATTCTCAATTTCAGGCTCTTTTATCTTTTCATTCTTAAATGAATTTATTTTGGTATATTACTGCATTAGAACATGAACAATTAAGATCGTGCAAACATACGAGGTGTGTACATTTAATAGTGTTTCGTATTATTGTGCATTAGGCCATGCCAAATCGTTTTCTCGTTTTGCGTTCACCTTAAGTTCAAAAACCTATCTAGCTACATTTTGTATCATGAGAGAAAAAAACGAAACCCTCTAAAAAAAGTCACATATACTTATATACTCATCATTATATGGCTAACAAAAATGGCGTTTAAGCAGTTTCAATCATAATTACGTACTGAAATAACTGAAAACCTGTTTAAATGTGTGAAATAAAAATTAATACTTAACTTAGAATCAATATTTAATACATGTGTACAAATCTTATTGAATTAGAGCGAAGGATATGCTAAAATGATACATACATTTATAACTAACAAATTGTTGTTTTTTGGTCCTCCAAACCTATCAGTCCTATCAATCTAAACCAAGAAACGATTTGTTATGGCCTCAAATATTGTCTCCAAATTGGACATTTATTTTGCGTTACGATGGGTTACATGTTTCAGTATGTTCAAGAACATTTTAGCTTGCTAACTGTTCAAATATTGAATCTAGATCAATGAACTGATCACGTCGTGTATATCTGTCAATTGTATATCGTTTCAACTAATTCATTAGATTGTGACGTATTAAAGTAACAATTGCACTTGAAAGTATCACCCTAATTACAATACTACTTGACAAAAGTTCTTCGTTTACTCTTTGGTGAATGTTAACACTTTGTACTATAAAATCATGATCATTTGAGGTTCTGCTATTGAAGTCATGACATATAAAAACCTCACTTTTCTACTTGATTGTTGTACTTTATATTTACTACACCGTCAGCATTGCTTCAGACACTGTTCTACTTAATTACAAAGTACAAACGTATAAAAATATACCTTTACGCGTTCTTGTTGTGTTGGCGAACGTCTCTCCCTACGTTTTTTTGAACTAAATACAGTGTCTGCTCTCATTGCATCAGCGAGTTCTGCATTCAGTGTGAAGGGTTCCCATCTTTTATTTCGACTGGCTGATCGGCGTTTTCTAGTTGTACCAGTACACGTGTCCGTCGCCTTGACGCTACACGTAGCATCCCCCTGACCATTGTTTCCCATGCAGATACACCGTCTATCGTCATCTGTGTATGGCTGTAAATCACTGAAATCTGACGTATCCAGTCTATACAGACTCTCAGCAGTATCTGTGACGCTACAATCAAAAAAGCAAATATTCGAATTCTACGAAACAATATACGTTTACGAACATAGCTAGCATACTTTGGTGATGAATGCGACAGAAGTATTTAAAACTGGGAGCTTTTTTAGTTTAACACAATAATCAATAATATGTTTGTTGAAACTTGTTGAGATGGTTCAAATGTACAGTATACCTGAAATATTTGCGTAAAAGTTGGAAAACCTTGCTATATCTCAAAGAAATTACCACTTGATTCAATAGTTTCTTGACTCTATGGGTCCTGTCGAAAGGATGCGTTGATGAAATAAGGGCATACAAAACATTTTACACCGCGTTTGAGGCACTATCTCTTAATTTCCGTGAACAAGAGGCACAATTATCAACAATACTTGACTGCACAAAACTACATTTGTCTATTTCCTTTCAAAGAAACAGATAGGGTGTCCGAGTATCGACAAGTTTGACATCCCTAATAATTCACAAGACTAGTTATTGGGCATTTTTATAAATCTTGTATACATTTATTCACGTCGCTGGCTTAGAATTAGAATTTGTAAGACTCATGCATAATTAAAATCTGCATCACGAGGCGCTTCTTATGAGCCTATTTTCATGAAAATCTGGTCAAGTTGACCAAACCGGAGTTTAAAAAGCTTGTTTTCCATAATTAATGCGTAGTTTTCAGACATATTTTTTCTTAAAATACTGCTTTTGTGCCAAGTCTTACGACCTTCTAAGTCAGCGACGTCTTTTCCGTTTTCTGAAGTACAAAACCAATATGTTGTAAAAATAACAGAAAAAAATACTCTTTACTTATGGAAAAGCAAGTTTTTGAAAACATGACCATAAGAAGTGCATTGAGATGCATATTTTAAATATGCATGAATCTTACAAGGTCGTAGGTAGTACTTACGATCTTCTAATTCTAAACCAGCAAAATGTACTTACTCCCACAACGAAGGATTGTACGCATAATGTATGTCATTGTACCAATCACCGTCAAAGTTCCCACAGATTCCATCTAGTTTTCCCATGTCGAATGGTGTAGGATAGATCTGAATGTTAATCATTGTAAAATTTGCCCACCAGAACCAGTTTGGATTTGATATTGTAGCTCGGACAACCATGCCATGTGGAAGATAAATCTAAAATTAAAACAAAAATCATTGAACCTCCACCAAACATATATTTCCGTTGCGCGTAACGTTGCTGAAAATTGGTTCCAAGTACAACAGAAATTGTACAATGTATAATGAGGCCCACATGGAAGATGCATTATCGTAAATATGTTAGCCTCGTAAAATAAAGACCTTCCTTCCTTCCTTCCCTCCCTCCCTCCCTGAATCACTCACTCACTCACACACTCACTCACTAACTTACTTACTTACTTAGTAATGCCGCGCAGTATTGCATCAGCCATTTGTTACAATAACTAAATCAAATTCGAAAACACTAGTACCGGGGTATGGTCTTCGCAAAACTGTTCACGTCAGCCCGCCGCCAAATTTACCTAGATTACTTTCTCAAGCCTTTACACTTCTGATAAAACGGTAGATATATATTGCTACCTGTATATTGTTCATTTGAAGAACATAACACTCTTATTTACCTCATACGAATTGTAGTTTGTATAAACTTCCAGTAAACCGTCTTCATAAAACAGAAATTGTGTGTCATGTGCTCCGCCACAATGATCTGTCATAAACACATCTCGTCCAGCTTGTACTATCAGTCCACAAGAACATGACCCGCCCCAAACACACATCTCTGTCATTACCTGAACCTGTAAGATAACAATTCCGGATATGAATGACTAATAGGGACGGAGAGTTTAATGCCCCGCCACAAACACACATATATGTCAATAGCTGGAATAGTAATTTTATACTTCCATATAGGAGGCATTGAGTTTAATTCCCCGCCACAAACCCATCTCTGCCAATAACTATAAAGTAATATTTTACATTCAGATATGAAGGACAAATATGAGTTGGGAAGTTTAATGCCCCGCCCTGAACACATAGCACTGTCAATAACTGAACTAGTTTAGTCCGTCGATAATAAAATTAGCCTTTGTTTACTAATAAAATTAACTGCACTTTCAGATATGAACGATAAATATGAGGACACGTCTCGTATTGTTTAGAAAATTTACATAATTTTGATTTTAAAATAAGACCCTTAGTTGGAAACTTTCATAAAACATTGAACATTATATCTGGTCGTTTCAAACTTGCTTTATACTTACCCGTACGGGGAGGATTGTGTGTATGACTGCATCGTATATACCGTTTCCAGGCAAGTAGAAATAACTATAATATGTTAATATATATAGATAAGGCATGTTACATTGTGTACACCAAACAAAGTTACAAACGATAATACAATTTTAAAGCAGTGCAATGGCAGTTTTCAAAGACTGTTAACCGCCTCTCAACAACCTTGTAGTTGAGCGTTCGTTTGTAAGAGCACTAATGTACAAATTTGGTACAAATATTCCTTCGACCATTTAAACATATTTTCTCATGAAAATGTTTTCTATGGTTGTCATAGCAAAGGTCTTTAAATGGCCGCCTAATTTGTAAAATGGTAGTTTTCGTTCATCAACTTAAGTTTGAAACAGGCTATTGTGGTGGATCTTTCTGCGTAGTCATTCAGCGTGGGCATTCCGCATTTTTTGTTTGCTGATTTAGGATTTTGGACAGCTAAAACATGGCATTATAGTCGTTATACTGTGGAAACTGTGTCATTCAACTAGTAGTCGTTATACTGTGGAAACTGGGTCATTCAACTAGGGCATTCGGGTTTTTGGTTACTGAAACTAATTCATTATACTTTCCGCCAGCTTGTACTTGAGCGGATCTTTACTTGTTAAGTCTTGTATGTTTTTTATGTGTTCTGTGCTCGATTGGTTCAGTTGGGCATTGTGCCTCGTGTGTTTGTAGTGTTTTTAAGTTGTGTGTTGCCTTTCCTGTCTGGCTTTATACTATCTTATGTGTGTATACACCACTAATAATGAAAAGGTCACTGTTACTAAAATATGAATCTTTGTACGCTCAATAACTTCAGTTAGAAAGGAGATATTATGATGAACATGTTATAAAGTTAGTTTGTCTGATGATGCACCTTTAGATGAAAACATGTGGTCGTTGTTACTAAAAATAAAAATTAAATGAAACTTGGTATTTACTCGGGTAGATCCAAAAATAATGTCACTGTTCCGCTGGTAGGTTTATTTGTTGGCGTACGTCAATAAAATTTACATCAAAATGTAAAGTAATTCAATGCTGATTAATATCATTTGTGTCATATTGTTTGAATATTAAAATAGCATTTTACGTCATGTCGCCGCACACGAAAATGACGTTATTCTTCCAGCGTATAATTACAGTTGATGAGACATTGGTGTATTTCTATGACCCTGAAACAAGACAGGTCCGTAACAATGTGTTTTCCTCACTACATAAAGACTCTAGTATGTAAATGTGTTTGAAAAATGGGTGAACAGACACGATCGCTGTATAGAACATCAATGATGATACATGTACTTTGAAAACGAATGATGTAAGTAACATCAAATTTGTTTACAACGTCGGTTGACGTCATTGGCTTGCGGCGATGTCCGTTAGTAGGCTTCCTATGTACACGTATATCTCAATAACAAATAATTGCATTCTCGTGACATTTTGGTCATTATATTGAAAATAGATTAATGTAGCTACGTGTAAAATTGTTTTGTTTTATTTACAGTATGCACGATTTAACAGCACCAGTGACATTACTTTTGGATGTTCCCACGTATATATAGCATGCAAAAAGTCACTTTCGAATACAAGTGGGGCCGATTTTGTCAAGGTAAATGTTACTTAAAATGAGAAAATCAGTTTCTGTTTAATAACTTATTATACGATTGGGTTTTGTGATGAAATTTTCTATAAAAGTAGCTTGCAAGAAGACGCTTGTGTGTCAAAGTGGGAGCAGTGTTATGTCACTGTTACTAAATATAGAGTACTTGTCATTGTTTCCACCTAATAACTTTAGTTAGAAATGAGATATTTGTAGCATAATTATGTCCGTTTCGCCAGATACAAAAGCATAGATTTCATTTAGTTTCAATGCATTGTGTTTCTTTTTCTCATATTTTAATCAAAGCAACGTAACTAAATATATACGAGTACTGTCCTGAAATCGACAAAATTTGAAACAGTAATTAAGGAAATAAGGCCTCGCTTGTGAGGTAAACCACATGTGACCTGGAGCCCATGCATATTTGGTAAAACTATACAGGAAATGGATCAATACATATAATAACAACATAAATTATTTCAAATAGGTACTATAAACCTGCACAACAATCGGCACTGTCTGATTTGAATATGTCATTACCAAAGGACATGAATTGAATAATAGTCATGTTAAGTTTTTCAGATTTCCCAAAGGAAAAATATTATTAGATTGACGATTTCGGCGGGCGGGCGAGCGTCCACAATTCGTCTTCGTTGGATACCTTTAGTTAGGAATGAGATAGATATCATGATGCAACTTGATGTATATGTATTGAGGTACATGTAGCTTATGTGAAAAGGCCGTTTGGTATCGGAAGCGGGGCAGCTTATCTAACACGATATATCTGGCATAGCTATATAACCCTGGCCCTATTGGGTACCTAACACCGTCGGTCAAAGCGTCATAGTCACTCCTGGCTCAATGGATACACAGCTTGGTCGGGCACAGCGATTCAGGATTAAAGGATTTTTTACACTATGTGTCTTAACAGTAATTTGGTTTTCTAGCAGCTCGTTAAGGTACACATCATTGTCTGACATAATCATTAACTGGGGTATGGGCAACTACATACTGGACACATCCATTACAGACATTGTGATAGTATCTAACCATGAATAACCCATTCATTGCTCCATTGCTGGCTCGAGAGGGAACCTAATACTCCGGGACACAATCCTACCTTGTCCAGTGGTGCATCTGACTCTATTACATCAATGTAGTCTTTAAGGATACCAAACCCTATTGGCAGTTATTCTTGACCTTTTTGTACCTGAAACTACCTGTTTTTTTCAGGCTTCATGTCATGTTCCTCACTATTAGGTGCCTTAAATAGTCACATATAGCTATTCCGGACTATGCTTGTTCGTTTAAGTGTTTCTTTTGATGGTCTGTGTGTTGTCTACCCTGTCCGATTTTCATGATCGTTTTGCATCATGCAGTGGATAATGAAACGCCGAGCCCGTTTTCACAAAGCCATTTAGATATGTTCTAAGGAAATTGTCTGAGGGGAAACAAATCAAATAATTCTAACTGATATCATAGTGCAATACTTAAACAGAAATCCTTCATGGATAAAAACTTAGATATTTTCGTAAAACACTTATACAAAATACAGTACAACCTCTCCAAAGCGACCCTCTGTAGAGCAACAACCTCTGTGTATCATCACTTTCACATTTTCCCTAAATCAATATTTACTATGCAATTTAACCTCTGGAGAGCAACAACCTTTAAACAACGACCAATATTTGCAGCTCCCGAAGGTTGCTGCTCTACAGATGTTGTACTGTATGTCTAATAAAGCGTTTAAATTTGGACCCTTGTGAGCAATTCAAACTTGACATCAGGAATCAAGGGGAGTAATATAAACTTGATAGCAGGAATCAAGGGGAGTAATATAAACTTGATAGCAGGAATCAAGGTGGGTAATATAAACTTGATAGCAGGAATCAAGGGGAGTAATATAAACTTGATAGCAGGAATCAAGGTGAGCAATATAAACTTGATACCAGGAATCAAGGTGAGTAATATAAACTTGATAGCAGGAATCAATGGGAGTCATATAAACTTGATAACAGGAATCAACGTGAGTAATATAAACTTGATAGCAGGAATCAAGATGAGTAATATAAACTTGATAGCAGAAATCAAGGTGAGCAATAGAAACTTGATAGCAGGAATCAAAGGGAGTAATATAAACTTGATAGAAGGAATCAAGGTAAGTAATATAAACCTGATAGCAGGAATCAAGGGGAGTAATATAAACTTGAAAGCAGGGATCAAGGGGAGTAATATAAACTTGATAGCAGGAATCAAGGTGAGCAATAGAAACTTGATAGCAGAAATCAAGATGAGTAATATAAACTTGATAGCAGGGATCAAGGGGAGTAATATAAACTTGATAGCAGGAATCAAGGGGAGTAATATAAACTTGATAGCAGGAATCAAGATGAGTAATATAAACTTGTTAGCAGGGATCAAGATGAGTAATATAAACTTGTTAGCAGGAATCAAGGTGAGTAATATAAACTTGATAGCAGGAATCAAGATGAGTAATATAAACTTGTTAGCAGGAATCAAGGTGAGTAATATAAACTTGATAGCAGGAATCAAGATGAGTAATATAAACTTGATACAAATGTAGCAGGAATCAAGGGGAGTAATATAAACTTGATAGCAGGAATGAAGGGGAGCAATATAAACTTGATAGCAGGAATCAAGGTGAGTAATATAAACTTGATAGCAGGGATCAAGGGGAGTAATATAAACTTGATAGCAGGAATCAAGATGAGTAATATAAACTTGATACAAATGTAGCAGGAATCAAGGGGAGTAATATAAACTTGATAGCAGGAATCAAGGGGAGCAATATAAACTTGATAGCAGGAATCAAGGTGAGTAATATAAACTTGATAGCAGGAATCAAGGTGAGTAATATAAACTTGATAGCAGGAATCAAGGTGAGTAATATAAACTTGTTAGCAGGAATCAAGGTGAGTAATATAAACTTGATAGCAGGAATCAAGGGGAGTAATATAAACTTGATAGCAGGAATCAAGGGGAGTAATATAAACTTGATAGCAGGAATCAAGATGAGTAATATAAACTTGATACAAATGTAGCAGGAATCAAGGGGAGTAATATAAACTTGATACCAGGAATCAAGGTGAGTAATATAAACTTGATAGCAGGAATCAATGGGAGTCATATAAACTTGATAACAGGAATCAACGTGAGTAATATAAACTTGATAGCAGGAATCAAGATGAGTAATATAAACTTGATAGCAGAAATCAAGGTGAGCAATAGAAACTTGATAGCAGGAATCAAAGGGAGTAATATAAACTTGATAGAAGGAATCAAGGTAAGTAATATAAACCTGATAGCAGGAATCAAGGGGAGTAATATAAACTTGAAAGCAGGGATCAAGGGGAGTAATATAAACTTGATAGCAGGAATCAAGGTGAGCAATAGAAACTTGATAGCAGAAATCAAGATGAGTAATATAAACTTGATAGCAGGGATCAAGGGGAGTAATATAAACTTGATAGCAGGAATCAAGGGGAGTAATATAAACTTGATAGCAGGAATCAAGATGAGTAATATAAACTTGTTAGCAGGAATCAAGGTGAGTAATATAAACTTGATAGCAGGAATCAAGATGAGTAATATAAACTTGTTAGCAGGAATCAAGGTGAGTAATATAAACTTGATAGCAGGAATCAAGATGAGTAATATAAACTTGATACAAATGTAGCAGGAATCAAGGGGAGTAATATAAACTTGATAGCAGGAATGAAGGGGAGCAATATAAACTTGATAGCAGGAATCAAGGTGAGTAATATAAACTTGATAGCAGGGATCAAGGGGAGTAATATAAACTTGATAGCAGGAATCAAGATGAGTAATATAAACTTGATACAAATGTAGCAGGAATCAAGGGGAGTAATATAAACTTGATAGCAGGAATCAAGGGGAGCAATATAAACTTGATAGCAGGAATCAAGGTGAGTAATATAAACTTGATAGCAGGAATCAAGGTGAGTAATATAAACTTGATAGCAGGAATCAAGGTGAGTAATATAAACTTGTTAGCAGGAATCAAGGTGAGTAATATAAACTTGATAGCAGGAATCAAGGGGAGTAATATAAACTTGATAGCAGGAATCAAGGGGAGTAATATAAACTTGATAGCAGGAATCAAGATGAGTAATATAAACTTGATACAAATGTAGCAGGAATCAAGGGGAGTAATATAAACTTGATAGCAGGAATCAAGGGGAGCAATATAAACTTGATAGCAGGAATTAAGGGGAGTAATATAAACTTGATAGCAGGAATCAAGATGAGTAATATAAACTTGATAGCAGGAATCAAGGTGAGTAATATAAACTTGATAGCAGGAATCAAGGTGAGTAATATAAACTTGATAGCAGGAATCAATGTGAGTAATATAAACTTGATAGCAGGAATCAAGGGGAGTAATATAAACTTGATACAAATGTAGCAGGAATCAAGGGGAGTAATATAAACTTGATAGCAGGAATCAAGCGGAGTAATATAAACTTGATGGCAGGAATCAAGATGAGTAATATAAACTTGATAGCAGGAATCAAGGGGAGTAATATAAACTTGATACAAATGTAGCAGGAATCAAGGGGAGTAATATAAACTTGATAGCAGGAATCAAGGGGAGTAATATAAACTTGATAGCAGGAATCAAAGGGAGTAATATAAACGTGATAGCAGGAATCAAGGTGAGCAATATAAACTTGATAGCAAGAATCAAGGGGAGTAATATAAATTTGATAGCAGAAATCAAGGGGAGTAATATAAACTTGATAGCAGGAATCAAGGGGAGTAATATAAACTTGATAACAGGAATCATGGTGAGCAATATAAACTTGATTCCCGGAATCAAGGTCAGAAAATTAAACTTGATTGGCAGGAATCAAAGGAGAGGAATAACTTCACTATGTAATACGTGTAACTAAATTTTCTAATGTTTTACTTGTTCTACTTACAAATAGTCCCAAGTTCCAACATACGGGTCGTTTTCAATGGAACATACGGCATAATTCCAGTACGTGTCATCGTCTTTAATTGTACCCTATAAATATGTTTTGGGTATGATTCGAAGTTTACATAAAGGTATAACATGCAGTATAAAAGTAGAGGTTTACAAAATCCTCAAATTAAATTAAATTGGTCCAAAATTATATTTTTTGAAGTTTAAATACACGAACTTACGATACCACGAAAGTGGCATTGTTTATCATATATTTAAGAACGTCATGAACAGATCAATACATTATCAGCTGGACTATTGTCTTCCGCGGAAAGTTTATTTGCAGTCAGTAGTTGTGTTATATATAGGCAGTTTTTGCCCACCGTGATTTCCTCTATGTGTACCAGTTAGTCAGTAAGTAAGTAAGTAACGACTTTATTTATAGTAGATAACATATTTGGTGTTATACGTATATTGCTGAAACCAATGGTAATGATAGAATTGGTTATTGCCAATGTATGCAGAAAGTTGACAGGTAAATAAAGGCTATGTTCGGTGGTAAAGTATGCTTACTTGAATATTTGTAGAGAACTCTCCATTCCACCAGTCCTCTGAAGGTCCCTCGGTTTCAAACACCATCCTTAGGTTAAACCAGTCCCTCGGGTAATACTTGTTGTTGTTAATGGTAGCCAGTGTGATGTTAACTAACCCGACACTTTGATCATTTGGAACATCGGATACGTCGTGTTGCCAGCCACATGTATCTCCAACGAATGTTATTTGTGTGTCGAGGCAGGCATAGTCTTCGTCGATGTCGTAGAATTTGATATTTAACTTACACGAACCATCAGGGCATGTAAATGGTAGGTTTATATAGACACTAAAATATCCGAAACCGCTTCGGTCGACTTCTACAGCGTTTGGAAACTACAATTCAAATACAGTTACATTGTCTTAGGTTTGGCGAAATGTCAAAATATCATATTCACGGTGTATATAGTTTACATATTGAACCACTCTATCTGTAAAAAATAAAATATGGACCACTCTGGTCTTTTTACTAGGTCATTCAGCGTAGGCATTCTGCCTTTTGTTTGCTGAATCTTTTCTATTCAGCTTTTAAACAGTGGGACAAGGGGTGTTTAATTTTCTCGGTCGGTAGTGTGTTGGGCACTTCTTAAGATTTTAAGATTTCTTACAGCTAAAACTAGGCATTGTAGTCCTTTTGCTGTGGAAACTGGGTCAGTCAGCTAGTTATAATTTATTATACTTTTCGATAGCTTGGGCTTGGGCGGTTCGGTGCTTGTTAAGTTGGGCATTGTGTTTTTATGTGTTTTATGTTTCCTGTGCTCGGTTGGTTCCGTTGGGCATTGTGCTTTGTGTGTTTTACTGTTTTCTGTGCTCGGCTGGTTTAGTTGAGTGATGCCTTTCCTGTCTGACTTAATATAATCTTTTTGCACAAAATGTCCTGTGTCAGCACAGAGTGGTCCATTTTTTTGTTGAAGTTTAAATATTGTTAGATTAGGGGAATATGACGCTACAAATCTTGCTTGATTTTCTCAATATTTCCCAAGGTCAGTATAATAAAAACACTTAAATGATTTATGGTTATGGCGACAGTGGATATCGTGAATTTACACTGGAAAATCCCAAAAGTTTTTTAGGGATTAATTAAGTCTTCCATCTAAATTAGTGGCTTTACGTGACTTATTTTGACATATATCTCATATTATACAAGTTTTTGCCAAATATGAGATGATTCTGTAACTGTTATTACAATTTTCATAATATTTAAAAGTGACTTTTAAAATATTTGAATTTAATGTCGCCTTGAGTTAAACGCTTTTGGAGTAAACGGTACGTGATTAGTGATATTGGGTTCGATCAGGGGCTACCGTCTAAATGGTATTGACACATCGTCAATGCTTTCCGGACTGATTGCGAGACTAGTTTGTCTTGATAATCTCTGAGTGTATAAACTTCTACAACTAAGACAAACAATTTACATAAATTTAGTTTGTATGCTAAGTTTTCGAGACAGACTCATAAAACCTTGGTCAACAAGTTACGACAGGGTAATAAATTGTTTATGCTTTAAAAATGCTGTTGTTGAATTGTTTACATAGTGGAACTGTCACGGTGAAGAACGTGATTATAAACATGTACTTACATAGACAGGAGTTTCTCTTGGGCTATACACAGGCCCGTACACTAGTGTGCTTCCATAGGAATCGAATACAGTAACACTGCAATGATACTGAAACAACATGTTCATATAATATTGATGGCATATCTAGTCCATATAGGGGTCATATTGATGGCAGAAGAATCTGTATTGTTTTGACAAATACTAAGATTTACGCAGCTATATAATTCTTGGAACATTCGTATCTATCGATGATATAATGTCTATTTGGAAGACAGTTTTTTGTTCAAGTTATGGAAGGAATCAGCACTGTGATGAGTTCGGCCAAAATTATGACCCATTGTTCTTATATTCACTAACATGAACTCATGTATTACTACATTTTGTACTTTCATTGGGTAATGTACGAGAATGCCGATTGCCACTTACCGGTGTTACGGTAAATAAATACACGTCAGAATAAGAACAGTTGGAAAGTCGGAAAGTTTCGATTAGTTAATCGGGTTAACCGTTGAAAACGGACGGCGGACAACGGTCGACGGACGACGGACATAGGGAGAGGAAATGGGTCAAAGCCGTCGGGCAAGGTACGGATCTTCGACAATAAATGTATTTCAAATGTACATACAAAAGATTTTTTTAAGGGCTAACTCGCAATGAATAAACGCACACATTACAGACTGGCGATATTACTAAGATCAATAGAGTTTTCGTAGGTTTAAGCCATCGAATCACGAAAAAACTAGGGTTACTGGATACACCAGCACCCCACGCGTTAAAAAATATTTCGCTCGAAAAAGTCTGCACATGCGTTCAAAGTTTCAAGATTTGTGCATTTCACCATTTTTTTCTTTCTAGACTTATCAGAAACAGTAAAATGTTATCGGCCATGTGGCGTAATATATTTAAAGCTAATTGCATGACAAAAAATTTGCCTAAAAGTTGTTTTTTAGTGAGATAGAACAGTAAATTGTTGAACGTACGTAAAATTCGCTATTTCCAGCACATTTGACGCGAATGTTTACGAAAACTATAAGAAATACATACAGGCTTAGATAATAATATGAAAACGAAATTAGCAGGGATCATCCTCGGTCACTAACTCAATTTCGTAGAGGTTAAATTGAAAATTTGACAATCGAGTTTCATACCTTGACCAGTGTTTCAACCGGTAAAATAACGTATCATCGAGCGTTATGAGCCGTCTACCCGTAGTGAACGATTGGACTCGGTGTTTATAAATCTGCCGAATTGCATCCGCAAATTTTGTCCAGTTCTGTATGCATTGAAGGATTTTTTGAATAACTTGGTACATTTGTTCGCCCTGATGGGACGGTGTGCCATGCGAAACAATTACGTCAATATCTCAAAGGTCAAGGTCGCACTTGGAGTTGAAAGGTCAAAAATGACAAAAATTGAGCTTGTCCAGAGCATAACTTAGTTATTTATTGTTGGATTTGAAAATAATGTGCCACAAATGTTACCAGACGGTGTGTCATTCGAAATAAATACGTCAACATCTCAAAGGTCAAGGTCACACTTGGGAATTCAAAGGTAAAAAATAATCTTAATTAAGCTTGTCCTGGCCGTAAAATATGTCACTTATTG
This sequence comes from Spisula solida, assembly GCA_947247005.1. Classification (NCBI taxonomy): domain Eukaryota; kingdom Metazoa; phylum Mollusca; class Bivalvia; order Venerida; family Mactridae; genus Spisula; species Spisula solida. Next base: position 42,060,705 of record OX365956.1, read on the forward strand.
GGGGATTTTAAAATAACCTGGCACAATTGTTCACCTCTATCAAACGATGTGTCATACGAAACAATTATAACAATATCACGAAGGTCAAGGTCACACTGAAGAGTTCAAAGGTCAGAAATGGCCATACTTTATGTTGTCTGGACCATAACAGCATCATATATTGCTGAATTTAAAGATAACTGTACAAATGTTGTCGACCATGCTACAGTTTTTATGGCTGTGGCAAAGCGGTTTTGTGAGAGATACTGATGAAAGGTTTCACATTGTATGATAGTTGTACTTGTACGCTTATGTCCATGGCAATAGATTGTACTTGAGTTATATTATATCAACCGCAATCGTTCGAGTATAAAGATGCAAAGTTGTACGAACCCATTGCTCCAATCCAAATCCACTGTTTGAGTTATCAAAATCCTGTATCCACACAGAGTAGCGAGCTACCTCCTCCCAATCCATTTTATCACTCGATACGGCAAGTTCAGTAGTGCTGCCGCTGTTATATAATAAATATTTTCAACCGGAGGGGACTTAAGTTTGCCCTCCGTCCGTCAAACAATCTTGATCCTGATATAACTCAAACAGTTTACCAGCTATATTTATGAAACTTGGTATGTGGACAGGGGACTATTAGGGGATAATGTAAGTCAAAACATGAAAATATGTCCATAATTTGGATAACCCAAACCGTTTACATGTACAAGCTATGTTTATGAAAAAAGATTACATTAAGTCAGACAGGGAAGGCAGCACTCAACTTAACCAGCCGAGCACAGAAAACACTAAAACACACGAAGCACTGAAAACACGGCAACCCGTCCAGATTGTCTGCCGCCTAAGCCAGTCAAACCAAAACGGAACGAGAGCCATGTAACTAAAAAACAACAACCAGGCACCACACCGCACAAGGACAATCTACAACACAAACACGTATATAGTGTACATGCAATTTTGAAAGATGCGAAACAGCCTTGTGCTGGACAACGAAATTACAGAATGGCATATACAAAATGAACAAAGTTCAACAAAAAGGCACAAAGGCGAAATATTTTTGTATTTTTGTATTTTACTATAAAGTGGACAACACATACATAGAGGAAGGTTGACGAAAGGGCTTCCACCTTGGTAAGGACAGCGACAAATGTCACTGGTATGTTGGTAGGTACCAATATGGAGATTATGCCCATCTAAATAATTTTTTGATTCTGACAAAAATTGTGGTTGCTATGACTTTTGCAATATTGCAATTCTTAAAGATCAGCCGTATGTAGTATAAGTATTGTTGCCTTATCTTGTCACTGGACCAGAAAGTATTCGACCTATCATTACATGCTTAGCTCAAAATTAAATAGCATATAACATTGACATTTTACCGACCTTTGTATGCCACGGCCACCAGTGTGGCTCTAATTAAAATCAGCTTCAATACAGTTGATATAACAATGTGAAAGTTGTTACAAATAATTTAAAACACATACAATAACAATGTCGACGTTTTAGAGAGTAGTAAGAGGAGATAATTCACCAAAATTTCTAGCATAAATACGGGGATAAAAACAGAGTAATCCGCATGGTAAGACGAATGTAGTTTAGAGAGTAGTAAGGGGAGATAACTCACTAATGTATCTACCATCGCTACTCGGATAAAGGCGGAGTTGTCCACATGGCAGGGCCAATTTTGTTTTAGAGAGTAGTAAGGGGGGAGATAACTACATCATGTCACTCATTGTAGAGGATACGTACATGTTAATTTGATAACGATATCCTGGTTCTGCATCGAATGTACATTTTGCAGCAGCTCTTGGTATACCAGCGTCTTCTTTCACTAGTGTATCCAGTGAAATCCCCGTATAACATAGCGAAGGAATGGACCCTAAACACAAAATATATAGAGCACCGATCATGATTTGTTTATTCATATTTACTGTTATTTAATGACTTATAGAATATTATTATCAAGCGAGTACATAGAAATGGTGATAAACACTTCCTGAAATTGTCAAACAAAATATAATTTTGGTTACTTGTCTACCTTTTAGAATTTCTCATAGCTGAAACATGGCATTATAGTCGTTTACGGTTGGAACCGGGTCATTCAGCTTTTTGATTGCTGAAACTGGTTTATGCTTGGACTTGGGTGGATATTTACTTGTTTAGTTGGGCATTGTGCCTTGTATGTGTTTCATGTTTTCTGTGCTCGGTTGGTTCAGTTGGGCATTTTGTGTTGTATGTTTTTAAGGTTTTCTGTGCTCGGCTGGTTAACCCGAGTGCTGTCTTCCCTGTCTGACTTAATATGATATTTTTATCTATTTCAGATCGCTTTCATTCTATTGAACGGTACAAACATGAACAGAGCAATATAATTCAAACACAATTCAATGTCTCGAAATGTCTTGGACTTCTGATATAAACTAAGAGATATATATGTAGGATGGAAGACCTTGGACTTCTGTTATACACTAAGAGATATATACGTAGGAGGGAAGAGTTTGGACTTCTGTTATACACTAAGAGATATATACGTAGGAGGAAAGAGTTTGGACTTCTGTTATACACTAAGAGATATATACGTAGGAAAGAAGAGTTTGGACTTCTGTTATAAACTGAGAGATATATACGTAGGATTGAAGACCTTGGACTTCTGTTATACACTAAGAGATATATACGTAGGAGGGAAGAGTTTGGACTTCTGTTATACACTGAGAGATATATACGTAGGAGGAAAGAGTTTGGACTTCTGTTATAAACTAAGAGATATATACATAGGAGCGAAGAGGTTAGTGATGGAGAAGCGACACGATTGCGGGTTCACATAATTTCTTATATATTTATAGTCATCATTTGTAAGCCTGTGTCATGAAACTTATCATTCCTTGTGATAGTAATTGGACAGAGTTCGGCACTAATAAGTTCAAAACCCTCCGTGAGTGTAGTAGCCACTTCATCTACCTAGTTAGTGGAATTAATTGCAATGAAATCTCAATAATAGTACCGTAACCATCATTCGGACCTTTTATACTGGTCTTGATTATGGTGTTGGATTGAGTGCTGCCCTTCCTGCCGATTTAATATGATATTTTTGGTTGTCTACTTTCAATGATTTCTGACAGCTAAAACTAGGCATTATAGCCGTTTAAGTGTTGGAACTGGGTCATTCAGCTAGGGAATTCAGCTTTTTGATAGCTGAAACTTATTCATTCAACTACAGCTTGGACTTGGGCGGATCTGTACTTGTTTAGTTGGGCATTGTGCCTTGTATGTGTGTTAAATAGAGGTTCTTGCATGAGTGCTCATTACATACGAGTTTTATTAAACGAGTGGACACAATGATATGACACGAGTCTTTGCCGAGTGTCATATTGTTTTTGTCGACGAGTTTAATAAAACTCGTATGTAATGAGCACGAATGCAATATTCTTTTTATCACATAACCTTAGAAAACGCTCATTATTGTTCAAAAGGATAATGTACGCTGCATATGTTTCAGCCACAATTCAGCGGTACAATGAGCGTAACGTCATGACGACATTGATATTATCCTGACGTCATTGGCGGATCAATGCATGGATTGGCTAACGTCACGTCAAGCTAATTTAAATATTTATTGCACAGTCTGGGAGTGCCGAACGATATTTACGGCACGGCTTTACGGCACTCCTGGACCGCGTGTTATGAGATAAATGTTTTCTGTGCTCGGCTATTTAAGGTGAGTTGTGCTAAAACGAAACAGTGATACTAGTTAATTGAATGGTGGTCTTAGTTTATAAGTCGTCTAATGATAAACATTATGACTGTGTAGTACATGAATAGTACAAAGATTTGATGGAACAAAGAACACCAGTCCGTGTCGAATGACGTCATAATTTTATTGCAAATGATCGGTAAAATGTATTGAATATTGACAGATCGTGACTCATAAATTGACAAATAGAACGATGTATAATATAACAAAATATAACATTACCAGAAGGAGATGAAGAAATGGAATCACAACCATAGCTGTCTGATGATGACGAACCAGTGGAGGTTTCATAGGGGTACGGTGACGACGTACTACTGCCATAGGGGTAAGGTGATGACATATTACTGCCATAGGGGTAAGGTGATGACATATTACTGCCATAGGGGTAAGGTGATGACATATTACTGCCATAGGGGTACGGTGATGACATATTACTTCCATAGGGGTACGGTGATGACATATTACTGCCATAGGGGTACGGTGACGACGTACTACTGCCATAGGGGTAAGGTGATGACATATTACTGCCATAGGGGTACGGTGATGACATATTACTTCCATAGGGGTACGGTGATGACATATTACTGCCATAGGGGTACGGTGATGACATATTACTGCCATAGGGGTACGGTGACGACGTTCTACTGCCATAGGGGTAAGGTGATGACATATTACTGCCATAGGGGTACGGTGACGACGTACTACTGCCATAGGGGTAAGGTGATGACATATTACTGCCATAGGGGTACGGTGACGACGTTCTACTGCCATAGGGGTAAGGTGATGACATATTACTGCCATAGGGGTACGGTGACGACGTTCTACTGCCATAGGGGTAAGGTGATGACGTACTACTGCCATAGGGGTAAGGTGATGACATATTACTGCCATAAGGGTACGGTGACGACGTACTACTGCCATAGGGGTAAGGTGATGACATATTACTGCCATAGGGGTACGGTGATGACATATTACTGCCATAGGGGTACGGTGATGACGTACTACTGCCATAGGTGTTCGGTGTTAACGTGCTACCGCTATGAGTGTTCGTCGTTGACGTACTACTCTCATGATAGGACGGTGTTGACGTACTACCGCTATGGGTGTTCGGTGTTGACGTACTACCGCTATGGGTGTTCGGTGTTGACGTACTACTGCTATAGCCACCGTATTCTGAAATATACAATTAATAGAGAAACTTTATTTTCCTATAGTCTTATTGCTTGCTTTTTAATAAAAACAATGTTTTACTTCTCGCGACTTAAGGTAACTCGGGACTTTCCGTTGTAGAATCTAAAAAAGTTGACATATTTGCTTAAAAAATTGTTTTTAGTTTAAACATATTTTATTACCCATACAATGTCATACAAATAGATCTATAAATACATTTTATATACATGGGTAAAGGGTCGGGTCACAAGTTCCAAAACTTAGTTACGGCTCTCCCCTTAGTATGGACGTATATCGTACCCATCTGCGTTGCGTAGTAACGTTTTTGTATTGATAAAAGGGGTCACACACCACGGGCGAATTTGTATGGAATAAGAAACAACATAAACAGGTTTTGAATTGATTTATTTCCAAAATGCCACAAAACAAAACTAAATAATGATGTGATAAAGTATTATTGAAACTAAGTTGTTCTGAAATTACATAACTGGGCGGAAACTACCGCCTTAACAACAGAAATTAAAACATACAACTGAAATATAAACACATAAGAATAATAGCAATTGTTAAAACAGTATATACATTGAACTAAGTAAAGACACATGTACCTAATGTAATCTATGAAATGTTCTTCGTTTTTATAACCCATAATAGAGGCGGTGGAGTTGGTGGTGGTGGTTTGATTTAATCTACAAGTTGACAAGGCAGCTTCCTACGTCAATGATAATAAAGTGATGACTGGCAAGCGTTTTGATTGGTCGGATCAGACCATGTTAAGTAGCAATAAAGATCTGTAAGGCCGTACCTATCAGCCTGGAAAGAAAAACTTTCCAATGACATAAATGATTTTATGTGTGCATACAATTTTATTTATGTATTGATAAAAGGGGTCACACACCAAGGGCGAACTTTAATGGAATAAAAAACAACAGAAACAGGTTTTGCATTGATAACGGGCATTTAAATCCAAAATGCCATAAAACAAAACCAAATAATAATGTGAGAAAGTATTATTTAAACTAAGTTGTTCTTAAATTACATAAGTGGGCGGAAAATACCACCACAAGGAGTCTGCGCAAGGAGGCAACACCGCCCAGAGACGCATACGTATCATAAGTACTGTGGCAAATTGACTGCCTCCGGACGGCGACCAATGCAGCACGTATGTTTGGAATCAACCTGAGCTGACCCAGGTGGGATAGGTGGCATCCCTCTCCAACAAAGTTCTTGGCTTTACTTTCTGGTGACCAAAATCCTTTCAAGCGTCAAAGATGAGACCTTCTATGCGTTGTAGTGTTTAACATCTCTGACAACTTGATATTAAGTTCGTCCACCCTGGCGTTTTACCACATTTGGTCAACGGGATGTCTTCAATTCTCATATGAGTGATCAGGGTGTAACAACTGCATGACTATCACTTTGTCGACTCCAACTTCAAACAATAAATAGTTCACAAGTTCCACGATTTGATGAACAACTGTTGATGGAGTAGTTTTAGCGTTATATACGGCATTAGTCCCGACAATAATAATAAGTATGTCTGGAAGAAAATCGGAAACTGCTTCAACATTTCTCTTCAAATCCTGCACTTTAGCTCCCGGAAAACCTGAATACTGTACTTGAGGCTGACCAGGTTAATTGAAATTAAACTCGTCTGAATCTCTAATGAATCTCTAATGAACTCACTCAACCGTTAAACGAATGAATGTCCAAACAACTGAACTTTGTTGCTCATTGGCGCCGCCGTCTTGGTTCACGCCGTGTTCGTGACCTCGTACAACCCGCGTTATTACGCAGTTTTGTAAACACTGTGTTTGCCACCTAAATTGCGCAAAATGAGGTCGCGGCCCCAAAATACCAATACCAAAAAATACTTTAAACAATGCTTTTTCACAAGGAATATAATAATAACATTGAATTCCTTTAAGTACTCCAAAATATTTATTTGATTTAATCCACAAATTGACGAGGCAGCTTCCTACGTCAATGATAATAAAAGTAATGGCTGACAAGCGTTTTGATTTGTCGAATCAGACCATGTTAAGTAGCGCTAAAGATCTGTAAAGCCGTACCTATCGGCCCGGAATGAAAACTTTTCAATGACATAAATGATTTTATGTGTGCATAAAATTTTATTTACTACAATGACATCACGTCGCTATTTCGCGCCGTTCTTCGACCCAGTCCAGAATCAGACCGTATATCGATTATGACTACATAACTTTTTTATTTATTCGCCGATTGTAAATTTTTAAATTGAGTAATAATGCAAGAAGAATTACCTTTTTATTACACAAATAAAATTGTATGCTGAAATCGTGCAAAAGACGTCCGAAATGTATTTTGCACGATTTTCGCATACAAGATTTATTAAGAAGTAGGTCGCTATTTTAACCATAATTATTCCACTCCGAGGAACTACTACCACTAAATCTGCCAAACACTGAAAAGTACCAGTTCAATAGTAGTTCAATTATTTAACATCATATCAAATAATGAGTACTAGTGTTATAAGAAGTTATAAGACCAGAGCTACAGCTAAGCTGCGTATTGTGGTAATTACCAAATTAGTTTTCTTATAAACCCAATAGATTTTGAGAACAGGGAGTAAGAAAAAACAAATACAATCTGGGATACCCAAAAAAAGAAAATGATGTTATCGTGAATAATAGTACATTAAAGATAATTAACCCATTGAGTTGTATTAAATACCCAATTAAAATTTGTCAAAACCCTGACAAATTGAAACTCAGTGGTAAAATACCCAATTAACTAACACGTTATATGTTGTTCTGTATATAAGTATCCCTTATGCATATATGTATTGATAAACATGTGTGATACAGAAGTTAAAACAATAAATGAATAAGGCAAGGAAAGACAAGGAACTACCAAAACAACACCTGGCATCCAAGATGGCTTTTGATTATGCAAATAATTCATCTATTCTTAATAATGTATTTCCCCGTCATCGCTCAATTTGAAAGGATCAATTATTGGCGGACTGTCTGGGACACCACTAAGAACGAAGTTCACTGCGAAACATCTACTCAGAAAACGTTGTATGGGCATCGGCCCAGTATCTTTCGATGGTTGTTAATGTAATCACCATCAGTGTCTTGTTAGTAAAGATCATGTCGCAGAGAAACTAGGCATGGTACTAACACGTGTAGTAGTGTTGCATTGTAATTCAACTATTGATTAGAGAGAGTTAGCGCGGGTAACATTCTAATGAAATAAGAGCCGCCACAGACGGGTGACGTTACTCATGGGATTGTTTGTCACAGAACAATTACTCCGAAAAATGCAAAACTGAGTTATGGGTTATGGCACTGCACTTTAACTTAATAAAATGTATTCATCTATGTGGTTTCAAATTCATATCTCCAATACGGTTATGGCCTGGACAATAATTTAGTCTGAAAAAGTACGAAGGGCCATAACTCCAAATATATGCTAGAAAGAGTTATGGTTCTTGGACACTGCACTTTCCCTGGATGTGATTAATTCACATTTGAAATGACAAATCGATATTTCATATATTGTATGAGTTATGGCCTGGACACGAATTAAGTATGAAAAATAACAAAGGGCTATAACTCCGAAAGTATGCAAGACAAAGTTATGGTTCTTGGACACTGCACTTTTCCTGAATGAGAATAATTCACATATGAAGTGACAAATCGATATCTCCTATACTGTATTAGTTATGGCCTGGACAAGAATTAAGTATGAAAAAGGGCCATAACTTATACAGTTTACAATAAAGAGTTATGGATATTCTGCTCTACACTTCCCCTCGATGAGATGTATGCACGTTATGGCCTGAATAATAATTAACTAATAAGGGTCATAACTCTAAACTTATACAATAAAGAGTTCCTGGGCCCTGCCCATCCTTAAATGAGATATATTCACTATAAGGTTACAAGTTCATATTTCTAATGTGATACTGCATGAGTTATGGCCCGGACAAGAATTAAGTATGAAAAATTACAAATGGAAATAACTCATTATGCGAAAAAGAGTTATGATTCTTGGACACTGCACTTTCCCTGAATGAGATTATAAATTCACATAATTTATGAAGTGACAAATCGATATCTCCTATACTGCATGAGTTTTGGCCTAGACAATAATTAAGTATGAAAAAGAACAAAGGGCCATAACTCCAACAGCATGCAATAAAGAGTTAAGGTTCTTCGGCACAGCACTTCCCCTCGATGAGAATTATCCACATAAATGAAGTTCCAAATTGATATCTGACATACAGTATGAGTTATGGCCGGGACAATAATTAACTATGAAAAAAATTCAAAAAAGCCATAACTCCAAAAATATGTAATGAAATGTTATGGCTCTTTGGGACCGCCTTTTCCCTAAATAGGATATAGAACAGAACAGAACAGAACAGAACAAACAGTTTATTTAGCTTAAGCATATACAGCTCGTCACTATAACAAAATAACATATATACATACATGAAAAGCAAAATATATATTTTTAAATGGAAAGTTAACAATATTAGAAGTGGGAATGTCTAAACCAAATTTTTTAATTTCATGATCGTGACTAATTTTTATCAAAATGTTGACTTTTGCCAGGATTATGGACAGTTGGAAAGCTGATGTTACTACAGTCTATAAATACAGGAATTACTAAATGCCAATGCTAACATGAGGTATTATTTTATCAAAATAAGTTTCAATACACTGCCATAGAAATGTGATTAATTATTAATATCATATACACCTAAAACATCTATACATACACATTCATATACATTCATACACACAGACTATACACACATATACATGTATAAATACATTCATACACAAATACATCTAATATCTATAAACTACCTTCCCTAACCTTAAAAGCTTTTAAACAGAATAAGGCTAACTTTGTAAGAATTGTTATCTTTGACTCGTTAAGTAATTGAATAAATTTGTACATACTGGGACGCATTCTGTAATATTTTGGAATGTATATATTTCTAAGTTGACTATACAATGGACAAATCAAAATGAAGTGGTACTCGTCTTCTATATCATTCTTATTGCATAAAATACATTTGCGGTCCTGTCTCGGTGTCTGTCTATGTCGACCAGTCTCAATACACAATTTATGTGACGATAATCGGATTTTAGCTATGATATTTCGAAATTTACTATTTTCTAATACACTCAAATATTCAGATTTATGAAAGGACGTTTTAATTTCCCTATACAGTACAAGCGAAGTTCGCGTGTCAACTCCCTGTTGCCATTCTGATATATACATGTCGCATAATCTTTGTTTGAACAGTTGAATGAATATGTTTACATTTACGGATTCTGGGAATAACCAAACATCTGCGAATCCTGTCTGTTGTAATAAATTACGCACTTTAAAAAACCACGACGAAGTGTCTGTATTACTATTAACGCGTTGTAGTTCAGCCAGGGTTATGGTTTTTAGTATACAATTGTCAGATTTCTTAGTAAAAATATTAATAAAATATTTAACAATACGCTGATATCGGCAAATATATAATGGGAAGCGACCAACTTCTGAATATAGTGCGAACGAGTTTGTAGAAGGTTTCAAATTTAATAACCATTTATAAATTTACGATGAATCCGTTCAATATTCTCAGATTTCGAAAAAACCCAAATTTCGCATCCGTAATTTAAAATAGATGCAACATAAGAATCAAACAAATCAAACATTACATTGCAAGGAACTTCCATATTTTTCGTAATTCTAAACAAACAACCCATTGCACGTAGGGCTTTACCTACAAGTGTTTTTGTAGCATGCATAAAAGAACCACCACTTGATAATACAACACCCAAATAGTTAAAACTGTTCACAATATCTATGTTATTACCATTAATCACCCATTCGTAATTTCTATTTACCCGGCCCCCTTTTTGAAAAATAAGGATTTTAGTTTTGTTTACATTGACAGTCAGTTTCCATTTAGTACAATAGGTATAAAGTTCGTTAAGTGAATCCTGTAAACCTTCCTCAGTTTCTGATAGTAATACAGCATCATCTGCAAACAGTAATATGTAAATATTTAATTGGTCAATTGTTATACACGACCCTGCATTGTTTTGTAATTGCATTTCGATATCATTTAAAAATAATGAAAACAAGATAGGTGATGTTATCTCCCCTTGAAATAGTCCTAGATTAGATTGAAAAAAAGTCAGACAAAGTATTCATATGTTTCACGCACAACTTCACTTCATCATACATAGACCTTATAACAGCAAATAATTTACCGTCAACTCCTGTTTTTATAAGTTTAAACCATAGACTAAGTCTATCGGTCATGTCATATGCTTTTTGAAAGCCAATAAAACAACAAAATAATTTCTTTTTTTTCTTTGAATTGTTTTTCAATTAATGAGTTTAGGATAAAAATAGCATCAACTGTGCTGCAATCAGACTTAAAACCAAATTGAGCGTCTGTCAAAACACTGTTTTCATGCGCCCATTTTTGAAGCCTTGTGTTCAATATTACAGTGAAAAGCTTGGCAAAACAACTTACAAGCGTAATACCCCGATAATTGTTAGGGTCGGGCGGGTCGCCTTTTTTGTACAATGGTATTATTAAACCTGTCGACCAACAACGTGGAAAACTACGAGAGTTTAATATGTAGTAAAAAAAAAGAAGTTCTAATGCGCGCGCGGTAACGCCGATGCTTTCTTTAAAATATTCGTATATTATATTATCAAGCGAACATGCTTTATTCGTACCCAGCCTTTTCGTAGCCGATATAATTTCCTCTGTCGAAATCGGTTGATCGAGTTCTTCGAACGTGCTATTGTTTATAGTATTATCAAAATTATTTAAAAAGTCGCGTATTTCCTCATCGGTAACATCGTTATTGTTTGAACTTAGGTCCTTAAAATGGTCGTAAAACTCGCGATATATCACCTATGAGGTTTCAAATTGTTATCTTTAATACTGTATGAGTTAAGGCCCGGAGAAGAATTACGTATGAAAAAGTAATGGTTTCCGGACACTGCACATCCACTCAATGAGATCTATTCGCTTTTGAAGTTTCAAATAGATGTCTCAAATACTGTTCAAGGTATGAGCCAAACAAAAATGTAACGGACGGACGGGCGGAAAATATTACTGAATGAAGATTGTATGTGACTTTACGTTTGATGAAAAAGGTCACATAAAAGTAAAACAGTCACATATAAAGACTGGAATCAAAGGATCCTTTGGTGTGTGTATCACATAACCATTCATGTGTGAGTGCGGACACACGGACAAAGAAACAAACTGCCGGAACAAGGATGGACAAAGCAGCGACTATATGCCCACCCTTCGGGAAGCATAAACAATCAGAAGGCAATGCCACATCAGACAGGGAATCAAACCAATCAACCGACCAACCACGTTCATGGATGACTCCAATACTGCCCTCTAATACGAAGTATAACACAACCAGTAGTTTCAGCTATATAAACACAGAGCAAACCATGCTGTGCTAAAACTACCGATTAAACACATGTACATAATCAATATTTTTTAAGTATCAGGGGATTTAAATACGGTAAAGGAGACTCACCTGTTAATATCATGATTGTGATTAATGTTAACACTGACCACATTGATCCGGCCATCATTGTCTGACCACAGGAAATGTTCGATAAACGTCAGCAACTATCTCTGTAAGAAAAAGAATTTATTTGTATGAAAACGTTTGAAGAAACTGAAATTATCAAAACACAAACGTTTACTTGCTATTAAAACTACTTAACTGAACATGTATATACGAGGGATGATCAATATATTCGAAGACTTTGCTTCTAATTTTTTAAATATTGATTCTAGAACCATGAACTTACCAGGCAATATAGATCTATCAATTATCTAGCGTTTTGATTAATTAATTATATTGTGACGTCACAATGTTCTTGATGACGTCACTTAATGTGACCAACGTGCAACACGCGCCGTCGAGCGTGACGGACAATAAATAATCGCAGACCATCGGCATTTCGTTAAGATTAACGCCTAACTTTAAAAATCCTTGCGATAGCTCGAAGATAACTTGACCAACATATATAGGGATTCTTTGCACTCCAAATCAGTGATCTACGCATGTTTCGTTGTTTATGTGATTGTTGGAACTCTGTCAAACTGACGCCATGGTAAAATAAGAATAAACGGAAGAATTCAGACAGAGTTAGGGATACTCCTCCCTTAATTTCGGAGAAATAAGAGGAATATTTCTAACCGATACGTTACTGGCGAACTCTACGATTAGTATAGATTATAAAACAATAAACAGTTCATTCAATTTGAAAGGAGTTCTTTAGAAATTTTGCCCTAAACCTGTTAGGTCGTGATTCCTTCTTCATCAGGATGATGCTACCGTGTAAAGCCAACGCCTTTTTTCAGAGTTTTAAGTCCAGTAACACAAAGAGGCAATTTCTATTCCGCCTTACATTTCAGAGTTGGCTATTTATGACTTATTTCTGTATTAAAAGTAAATACATGTAAATTGTGTACAGTGGGTCTGATATGAGTCCAGGAAGGAGCACGGTGATGCTCAAACGGTGACACTTGGAATGACGTCACGTGACGGCCTGCGTCACGCACCCATTACACGAATAAAACTATGTTATAGGTGCATTCGGTCGGAGATATTATACACTGAATAATGCTAATTTGCTTTTGAGTCTAGCCGACAAAACAAAATTGCACGATGAAGAGTCCACGAATATATTGATCACCCCTCGTACTTGTTATGTATAATCTAATAGTATGTGTTTCATTTATTGGAAAAAAAGCATTTTATAAATAAGGCAATGAGTGTAAATTTATTGTTGAGCACAGATGAGCAGAGCTTGTTTAAAAAACTTTCACCCGAGCAGACATTGTTTGTGCACTAGAAATATATGTTTTTTGAGATATATTGGGATATATGTATTATGTATTGTTCACTTTATAGATTATTATTTATATTTTGAAGAAAACAAAAAAGTACAAAATAGTTTTATCACTGTGTCCTTGTGTATTTTGGTTAAACTATGTTCATTCTGTATGTGCCCTTTTTGTTAAACTATGTTTATTCTGTATGTGCCCTTTTGTTTTACATTGTTTCTTCTGTATGTGCTTTTTGTTATACTGTGTTTATTCTATATGTGCTTTTTGATATACTGTGTTTATTCTGTATGTGCTTTTTGTTTTACATTGTTTCTTCTGTATGTGACTTTTGTTAATCTATGTTCATTCTGTATGTGCCCTTTTGTTATACTGTGTTTATTCTGCATGTGCCCTTTTGTTATACTGTGTTTATTCTGCATGTGCCCTTTTGTTATACTGTGTTTATTCTGCATGTGCCCTTTTGTTATACTGTGTTTATTCTGCATGTGCCCTTTTGTTATACTGTGTTTATTCTGCATGTGCCCTTTTGTTATACTGTGTTTATTCTGTATGTGCCCTTTTGTTATACTGTGTTTATTCTGCATGTGCCCTTTTGTTATACTATGTTCATTCTGTATGTGCCTTTTTGTTATACTGTGATTATTCTGCATGTGCCTTTTTGTTATACTGTGTTTATTCTGCATGTGCCTTTTTGTTATACTGTGTGCTTTTTGTTAAACTGTATTTATTCTGTATGTGCTTTTTGTTATACTGTGATTATTCTGCATGTGCCTTTTGTTATATTATGTTTATTCTGCATGTGCCTTTTCGTTATACTGTGTTTATTCTGTATGTGCTTTTTGTTATACTATGTTTATTCTGCATGTGCCTTTTTGTTATACTGTGTTTATTCTGCATGTGCCTTTTTGTTATACTGTGTTTATTCTGCATGTGCCTTTTTGTTATACTGTGTTTATCCTGCATGTGCCTTTTTGTTATACTGTGTGCTTTTTGTTAAACTGTGTTTATTCTGTATGTGCTTTTTGTTATACTGTGTTTATTCTGCATGTGCCTTTTTGTTATACTGTGTGCTTTTTGTTAAACTGTATTTATTCTGTATGGGCTTTTTGTTATACTATGTTTATTCTGCATGTGCCTTTTTGTTATACTGTGTGCTTTTTGTTAAACTGTGTTTATTCTGTATGTGCTTTTTGTTATACTGTGTTTATTCTGCATGTGCCTTTTTGTTATACTGTGTGCTTTTTGTTAAACTGTGTTTATTCTGTATGTGCTTTTTGTTATACTATGTTTATTCTGCATGTGCCTTTTTGTTATACTGTGTTTATTCTGCATGTGCCCTTTTGTTATACTATATTTATTCTGCATGTGCCCTTTTGTTATACTATATTTATTCTGCATGTGCCCTTTTGTTATACTGTGTTTATTCTGTATGTGACTTTTGTTATACTGTGTTTATTCTGTATGTGCTTTTTGTTATACTGTGTTTATTCTGCATGTGCCCTTTTGTTATACTATATTTATTCTGTATGTGCTTTTTGTTATTCTGTGTTTATTCTGCATGTGCCCTTTTGTTATACTATATTTATTCTGCATGTGCCCTTTTGTTATACTATATTTATTCTGTTGTGCTTTTTGTTAAACTGTGTTTATTCTGCATGTGCCCTTTTGTTATACTATATTTATTCTGCATGTGCCCTTTTGTTATACTATATTTATTCTGCATGTGCCCTTTTGTTATACTATATTTATTCTGTATGTACCCTTTTGTTATACTGTGTTTATTCTGTATGTGCTTTTTGTTATACTATATTTATTCTGCATGTGCCTTTTTGATATACTGTGTTTGTACTGTATGTGCTTTTTGTTAAACTGTGTTTGTACTGCATGTACTTTTTGTTAAACTGTGTTTATACTGCATGTGCTTTTTGTTAAACTGTGTTTATACTGCATGTGCTTTTTGTTAAACTGTGTTTGTTCTGTATGTTCATTTTGTTAAACTGTGTTTATACTGCATGTGCTTTTTGTTAAACTGTGTTTGTACTGCGTGTGCTTTTTGTTAAACTGTGTTTGTACTGCATGTGCTTTTTGTTAAACTGTGTTTGTACTGTATGTGCTTTTTGTTAAACTGTGATTCTACTGCATGTGCTTTTTGTTAAACTGTGTTTGTACTGTATGTGCTTTTTGTTAAACTGTGTTTATACTGCATGTGCATTTTGTTAAACTGTGTTTATACTGCATGTGCTTTTTGTTAAACTGTGTTTGTTCTGTATGTTCATTTTGTTAAACTATGTTAAAAGTAATTATCATTTCGCTCTTATTGTTGAAACCGGTCACTCAGCTAGGGCATTCAGCTTTTTGATTGCTGAAACTTATTTAGTCTACTATTCAACAGCTTGGACTCGGGCTGGACGTTTACTTGTTTCGTTGGGCATGATTCACATATGAACAGATATTATATTCCTTTTTGAACACATGCCATAGTTGATGACAAAGAATGCGTAAAGGCTATGTGAATTAATGTGATATAATTAGAAACATATCTTCACACTTCAAACTCCCGTGAGCCGTCTTATTGTTAAGATATCTTGGACAGATCTTATCAAATTGTAATTAACGCTAGTTTCATGACCTATGATACACCGACATCAAAAACATTAACCCGATACTGGTCTTCTATGTATTGGCACTCAGTCGACAAAGGTTGGCACAGTATTAAAGGATAATGTGACTTGGTAGTCTCAAATTCATTAAAGTAAAGGCGGCGATAATTTTAAACCAAATCAATATTAAGCAGAAAACATTTATAAATATAGTTTTAATACGACTATGTGTTATCCTGAGCGATTCAGCTTTTTATTGTTATTTTTTAAATAAATCATTATACAGTAAAAATGTCAAAACAATTGAACATTGAGTACATGTATAATTATCACAAATATTTAATAAGATTTAATCAATTAAACACTGAGTCGTGCCTCTTGTACATGTATCTGTAGCACAGGGTAGCAATACCACATGACGTTGACAATCACTAAAGGCTACAAATCCAAGACGAAATTTTTCAACATTGGAAAACAAAAATAGCCGTCAGTATTTTAATTTTATACCGATTTTTATGAAGCACCCCAGTATAAGGGGGAAATATAAGCTTTCCACGAAATGAAAGATCTTTATCAGCAACAGTTTGTCCAGCAGGTCTGAAACTGTATTCTGAAGTCATACAATCACTTCGAACTTTTCACAGGGTGCTGCAAAAAACGATCCACATGCTGAAAAAGATCCTCAGTTTTGTAGAAAGCATTATACGTTTGACCTTAGACTGAGGTATGTTTCATTGCAATGTATGAAGAATTAAGATACGACTATTATTGTTTTCGAAGCGAAGCAAATTTCGTGTTTTATATTTTTTGTCACTAAGCCCGGTTTTCCTGGGGACCGGCTCATATCCTTTCCGTTACCGCGATTTTTTGGGGGGCTATGAGAAATTCATATGATCCCTATACCCCGTCCCTGAGACACTATTGACTTGCAGCACTGATAAAAACTCGATTCATCCGGATGCTACACACCTGCCCCAAATTGAAAGTAGGAAAAATTGTAAACATTTCGACTAAAGGTCACCGGAAATGACGATGTTACGGTGACCCTTTGTTAGCTTGGCAGGCCTACTTTTTGGCCCCTTTAAGGCATTAATCCTGTCGTGACCCCTTTGGCTAAAAACGTTTTGGCGCTAATGTTAATGCAATTCCACAGGGAATCGTACAGCAATGGCAGGAAGGACCAGTAATTTCAGTTTTGGAAAATCTAAGTTCAAAGAGATACTATTAAGTCAGACAGGGAAGGCAGCTCTCAGCTTGAACAGCCGAGCAAAGAAAACATTAATAAGAGGGCCCAAAGGGCCCTGGGTCGTTCAGATTTGACCTAGTGACCTTGCACTTGACCTAGATTTTGTTGAGATGATCATTGTAACCAAGTTTCATAAAGATTAGGCTAAAATGGTGACCTCTTGTGACCATACAAAGATTTCCTATGATTTGATCTAGTGACCTAGTTTTTGACCCCAGATGACCCAATATCGAACTTTACCTAGATTGCGCTAAAATAATCATTGTGTCAAAGTTACAAAAAGATTAGGCCAAAATAGTGACCTCTAGTGACTATACAAAATATTTCTATGATTTGACCTTGTGACCTAGTTTTTAACCCCAGACAACCCAATATCGAACTTGACCTAGATTTTGTTGCGATGATCATTATGACCAAGTTTCATAAATATTAGACCAATTAGACATTTGGAGAGGACACAACCCAATTGTAGACGGACGGACGGACGACGGACGAAGAGTGATCACAAAAGCTCACTCTGTCACTTGGGAAAGGTAAGCTAACAAACACAAGGTACATTGCCCACCTGAACCAGTCGAGCACAGAAAACATAAAAACATAAAAGGCACAATGCCCAACTAAACAAATTATAATCCTCCCATGTCCGAGCTGTCGAAATTCTAAATTAACCAGTATCAGCAATCAAATAGCTGAATGCCCAAGCTGAATGACCTAGTTTCAACAGTAAAATGGCTAAAATACCTAGTTTTTAAAAGCTGTCAGAAGTCTTAAAAAGTAGACGAAATAAGAAAAAGCTCAGTGTCAAGGTTACAGCAAAAGTAGTTTCAGCAATACATATGAGCCGAATGCCCCTAGATAAGTGACCTAATTTGAACAAATGGTAATCCCAGCAAAAAAAACACATTACAACAGCAAAAAAGAATTAAGCCCCTAGCCAAGTGACCAACTTAGAACAATTAGTAATCACAGGTAAAAAAACCACGTTACAACAGCAAAAAAGAATTGTCCCCCGCCGAGTGACCTACTTCCACGAACACAGTGGAGACAAGGGGGCACAAGGAAATTAGAAAACTAGCAACCAAAAATAAATAAAATACATCCATAACTCTACAGCTACGTGTGAAGGACCCAGGTAAGTTATGGTACAATCTCATTTGAATCAAACCCTTATTACGCATCACTACTTTACGCTGATATATGATCTGACGGCACTCTGAGTGGGATCATGACGGTGTGAACTTTACGTCATCCAATCAAATCGCTACTTTAACAAATCTGAAAGTGCAGTAAAACACTGCTGAGGCTAGGTGCGCTAGAGAGGTCATTTGAACATGACTTTTTACGGAGTGCAGTCAGATCTCTAACAGCGTAAAAAATGCAGCAAATGTAAGGGTCTGATTTAAATGAGATTGGGTATGGTACAAATAGCGCAAACGAAACAGATAGTGGACGAATAGTGAATGCAAATAAAATAACTCCTAGCTGCATCGAAATGACGAATACTTAGTAATTATGACATATTGTAGATTATTTAAGATAGAAAAGCTCCACTATAAACTGAACTGGAGCTAAACTTTAGATGCAATCCCATATTTAAATAATTAAAACAAATACGAAACTCCGGACAGAAGTAACACCCAACAAACACAGAAGGACACAAAAGGACAAATGAAAAAAGGCACAGACAATGCACAACGTAACTAGAAAATGTGTAGACCATGCCCAACATAAAAAACTAGCACAGGAACACGACTGTATAACAAAACGACACAGACAATGTCCAACGTAAAAATATATAGCAACTATAGAAACACGGCATCCCGTCCCGAAAGTCTGCCGCCTCAGTCAGTCAAACTAAAACGGAACAAGAGCCAGGTGGCCAGAAATTACCAAAAGGACGTTACACACCACAAGGACAACATACAACATCTATATAGTGTACATGCAAATTTGAAAGATACGAAGCAGCCTTGTGCTGGACAACGAAATTGCAGAATTGCACATACAAAATGAACAAAGTTTAACAAAAAGGCACAATGGCGAAATATTTTTGTATTTTTACATGCCATGCCACAACAAAGCGAAAAGTAACAATGAGAATAAGCCGACCTTGTCGTGTTTTCGACAGATGAAAGGCAAAAACATAATTATGGTTTCGTATTTTCGCCCATCATCTGTCCTATTTTCGTATTTTCGCCACAACAATGCAAAAATGCTACAATGTAAAGATACGACAAAGTTTTCCCATTGTTACATTTTCGTTGTGTTGTGGCGAAAAAGCTAAATACGGCATGGCATCAATCAGCCACCATACTGTATATCTATTGTTGGTCAGAATACAAAAAGGTCTCGGAACGAATCTACAAGAAGGTGTAACATTGTTTAATTTACTAAATTTCTGTACAAAAAATGGTACACATTTCATCTTAAAAATGATTATTATTTCCGTGTACATGTGTAAATTGCAAAATGCGCAATTTGTTTCTGCGTTTATTGATATAACTTTCATTTTCTAGGCAGAGTTTGGCGAAATTAATCGTAAAAAATCGATTGCAATTTTTGCTGTTTTCGAGTGTGCCTCATCTTTTGACGTTACGTCTAAATGATTGACTGTTAAGGGCAGCGTTGGTTTCATATGAAATATTTCACACGAAGAACAAATGAACCGAACATGATAATATAATCTAATATAGTTGTACAAAAACGCATTGTAAATAAAACAAATTAAAATATACCAACCCTTTTCACTCAAAATCCGAAATAAAACTAGACCCTTTCAAGAAATACATATACGAACGCTTGTTACGTGTAAATCATTTACCTCGCGTTCCTATTTCATAGATAAGTTAAAATGAATACCAAACAATGTTTAACAGTGATTGCGAAATGTTCTATTTAAAAACATGGATAAGCATTGTTTAAAATTATGTTGAGCGGTGACAGAACGTAATTTAATACATGGAATTTTGATGTAGACAATGTATATGTAAACATATTGTTTAATTTTGGCCCGTTAGCCATGACGTATCCGACGAGTTCATTTATTACGCTATGAAGTTATGATTTGACTCCACTGCACTGCCAACCAGTAGATAATGCACCTGTGCCCTTGTGGCTGCAACACTACATGGAAAGCGCTTTGTTCGTTTTGTGTGTGCGGTTCTGTGGTTTCGTTGTCCGGCGCGGGGCTGCTTCGTGTCTTTCGGGTTTGCATGTGCGCTGTGTGTGTGTTGTTGGGTGTCCTTGTGGTGTATGGTGTCCTTTTGGTAATTTCTCGTCGCCTGGCTCTTGTTCCGTTTTGGTTTGACTGACTGAGGCGGCAAACTTTCAGGACGAGAGGCCGTGTTTTTATAGTTGCTATATATATTTCCGTTGGACATTGTCTTTGCCGTTTTGTTATATAGTCGTGTTCTTGTGCTAGTTTTTTTATGTTGGACATGGTCTGCATATTTTCTAGTTACGTTTTGCATTGTCTGTGCCTTTTTGTTTCCATGTGTCCATTCATGTCCTTCTGTTTTGTTGTTAATTTAGAATTTCGACAGCTTGGACATGGGAGGATTATAATTTGTTTAGTTGGGCATTGTGCCTTTTATGTTTTTATGTTTTTTTGTGCTAGACTTTTTCAGGTGGGCATTTTACCTTGTGTGTTTTTAATGTTTTCTGTACTCGGATGGTCAAGCTGAGTGCTGCATTCCCTGTCTGACTTTTTTTTCTGTCTATATTTTATTCACAACAAGTTACAATATACATAGTGTACATATATACAATAAATGATGTAACACTAATTTCCCTGTCTGACTTAATATTATCTTTTTGAACATGTGTGTTTCGTATGAAAAAGACGCTATATAAATCTGGTATATTATTTACATATTATTTATCTTTATATTATTTATTTTATTTATTATGCATTTTATATTATTAATATTATTAGCTACTGATTGCCGGTTTAGCACGGTTGGTAAAGCGAAGGGAACTCTAACACCAAAGTAAGTAATTCAAATCCGAAAAACGCTATTTTCTAACACACGATTTCAAGTTATTTAAAGGTTCATAAATCTTTGCGACATACAGTCATTAAAGATCTTGTTTTTCTCATGCTTTTTGGTTTTTTTCATGCTTTTGTCCAAACGCGAAACAAATTAATTTTGAAAACGAAGGATATGTAAAGTTCTACGCAACATTCTAGGGTAATTTAATATATAATGCGAACGATCAATTATCTATAAATCCCGTCAAGATAATTAAATGTGATTTCGCATAATAAATATTTAATTCATTTGCGTTTTGTTCAAAAAATTAAAGGACGCGCCTTCCTTTGACGTCATTGAATACAACATGGACGCGATAACGTCACAAGACCAACGTAGATAACATTATTTGAAACAATCGAGCTCCGTCGAAACAAAAGTTTAAAAAAGTCATACAACCGGCCGTTTCACCTATATACACAGACAGGAAACCAAGGTGTACATGAATTACCGTTAAAACAAAGCTACTGCAAATTACTTATAGCATTCCGAAAAAGAAAATAGGACAACGGTTACTAGATGTCTTGATGTGCAGTCAAATGCGGAATATGAGCTATGTTAGAATCAAAATAATGAATATGTAACTGTGTTTTATCGTAGAATAAAACACGTTCACGAGTTCGAACAGGCACATACTTATTCATTATTTTAATGAAACAGTCCAGAAAGCAATCAACCTCACAGCAACGCTGTGATATTTTAAACTACCCCAACCATTACTTCAACTAAATTTGTAAGGCTGCAAGGTCAATTTATTTCTGTTAACATAAACAAGATAATCTAACTGTATATTCCATTTATTATCACATCATAATAGCATATAATCCAGTAAGGGGAGTGAGTTAGTGTTGGGGGCAGACATGCAAGGCATGGAGAGTAATTATTCTTGGGATCGGCTACCAATAATTGCTGCGGGGAGCCATCCCCATAAATGATGCGGGGAACCATCCCCATGAATGCGTAAATGTTGCTGGTAGCCATTAAATCCCTGACAAAATTTAGCTTCACCCCAGGGCCTGCCAAGCAAATGCTTATTCTGGACAAAACCCCGAGGTTCCCTTCAAAAACCCCTGCCTATTGAATATTAAAGTTAGGATCACCGAGCTGAGGTTATGTGCCGTCATTCGCAGGAGACCCCAAATCAGCCTAAATTACCTTCCTTTTGGAAGATTATATAATTACTACATGCATGTCTGTCCCCTGAAAGAATTTTTCCGCCAGTCCTCGACGTTCTGTCTCGACAGTCTTCGGTCATTCAAAGGCTTATATTGAGCGCGAGTTTCTGTTGTTGGTGTAGCTTTGTTCTTCTTTGCATAGTTCCAGCTTTAATGGCACTATTGAACACTATTATATACGCTTCTGAATGTCTCGTGTATTCCACCATATGAATGGACGACTTGTGTGAGATCCGCTCGTAGGATAAGCCCTAAGATGTTTGACCGCAGTATGTTTCAGAATGTCTCGTGATGCACCAGTGTATAGATGGCTTGTGTCAAGTCCACTTGTAGGATAATCTCTATGGGTGTTCGATGCCAAGACTTGTATCACTCCCCTTACTTGCGGATATGTATGATTGATGACAACTTCTCCTGAAACTAGAACAATATTCTGGCAGTATCTTGAAAGTCGAAGAATCGACCTAATGATAGCTTAATATGCATGGGAAAAACTTTTCGAGATGAAATCCGAATACAAGTTTCCTAGTATATAAAATTGACCGTTTTCAAGATTTCAGGATTTTCCAACTTTCCCCTTCGCACATGAGTATGTGAATTCGTAGCTTTAATCTAGCATACTCTAGTTACAATGTTATTACTAATATTTGAAAGCTTTAGCCGAATTGACTTAACGTTCTGGATATCCTAATAGCCATAATGTTGGGTGGGTGGGTTTCCACTACCACATATATTTATGAAAAGGCTTGGTAGCCACGTGCAGAGTCTTTTTTATAGCGGCTCGATGTCTCCGAATGAGCAGCGTTCGTTACGAGTTGTCTAGTTCATGCGGTACATATGTAAACAAATTATATGAAAATGAAAGTTCAGGCGACGTTGTTCATAAAATAACCACAATTATTTTGGAAATAATTGAATTTATTTCTGAAATAAAATACATTCGTTCAGATGAAAACTTTAAATTACTCGTGCTGCGCCTTTTACGCAACCAAAATCGCGCCTGTATTTTATTATATCTACTCAAAATAATGAATACTTAATTTAATAGGAATCTTTGCAACTGTCGTAGCTTGAATAAACATAAGCCGGAAAGTCGACCTAGAAATTACAGGGGTGGAGGTTCTACCTAAAAATAAATCAAAAACAAAAGAGATTTAGCATACGAACATATACATTGTAGCCCAGTTAATTAAATAACAGTGTGTGTTTTAGTTACCAGATTGGTATCGGAATAATGTACTACTATTTACGTATAGATGTATGATTTTTTTGGATACATAACAAACGGTATGACGTACATTTGTATTATCTTAAAGTACATCAGCGACGATATTGTTAGCGGTACAACGCGTAACACGAATACCTTTGTCGTCTCTAGATTCGTCCCGTTTTAAGGATATTCCTCTGTTGGCTATTTAATTGGCACGGTCCATGTTTCCCATGTTGTCCAATTAAATGATATTCAACATGTCTTTACATAAGTAATAATGAGTATGTACCTGCGTTTTATCTACAAAAAGCACAAGCACGAGTTGGACTGCGTAGTAATTAAATCACTATTGCGCAGCACGAGTGATTTAATGTACGCATCCGAACAAGTGACTGTGCACAGGTACATATTCTTTATTTCGATTCTTACATAGCCAATATTCGGCATTCGACAACGCATCAAGACATAGTAACCGCTGCACTAATTTGTTCCTCGGAACACTATAAAGTTATTTGCCGTAGCTGTGTTTTAACAGTTATTAATGCACACCTTGGTTTCCTCTATATGTAAACATATATAATGTAGCTGAAATGGTTGGTTGTGTTAGAATACGTTATATCAATACGTGTATTTAGAACTGAATGGAACGATATAGATCGAAAGCAAGTATTGAGCCGTGACTACATTTTCAGCTATATACTTTATGTAGTGCATACCCAAGGGTTACGGCTCAGAGGTCAGAGGTAAATTTTTGCGTACGATTTATTTCACAGAAATCAATATTTTCACGAGTGGCGTTATCGAGAAATTGATACAGATATATTTTGAACTTTAAACCTGCATCTAAAAACTGCCCTAAGGAACTGATTATTTTGAAATGACTTTTCATAAGCAAAAACTACACAGTGCAACCTCTGTAGATCAACACTCTTTTGCAAGTATTTGCTGTAGTACAAATGTTGCTGTTCTGCAGAGGTTAAATGTTTCGGCCAAAAGCTATGCATAGCTTATGTGTATATTGTTGTACCCACATTCCGACAATGAATACATTTTGACTAATAGTAAATCAGCCTTGGGAAATTTTGAAGGTGATCGAAGAGGTTGTTGCTCTGGAGAGGTTGTACTGTAAATGTTAACGAACACATGCCTTTTAAAAAATGTAACCTATCGATTTTTAACTATTGTAGATTTGATATTGATTATTTAAAAATAGTTGTATTATAGTCATTGTATTATACGCATTAAAACATATTAAGGTCAAGTTTCAAGTTAACGATGTATTTACACGAAACGCTGTGAGGTTACCTGCCAAAATAAACCCAGATAACTTTGATCAATGCTTTATAGCGTCTAATCGACGGTAACGCGTGGACAATTGTTAATTTAGAGGCAACGTGACTTGTAATATTAGTCCGGCAGATAAATGGCAATTTTTAGGATAACCGTGCAATGTCTTCTATACAAAATGTTTTTGCATTTTCTTGTTCTTTGGACAATACTATTACAGAATCCGGATGATGCCACCATGTCATCATTGAGCAATTTTCATAATGAGGCCCCAAAGGGGTATATGTTTTTTCTCGAATTAATCGGTTTATATAAATTACTATTCAAACAAATGTGAATCAAAACACCTTAAATGCGATTGTATTGTGTTAGATAATGCGTTACAACAACATATACAACCTTTGTACTGATAAAATGTGGAAATGGGGCCCCGTTTGTGGTTTAAACCTTACATTAGGCCCGGTATTACACAAAAATATTAATTAATTAAATAAATACATTATAGAAAATATATCTTTATATTGCTCATTAATAATATATGCAATGGCATTGATAAGTATAAGGGCCATGCAATAAATTGCTTAATACTCTGTTAATGAAATCGAGGCCCTGGTAAGCGTTAATGTATGATAAACGATGCAATCTTTCAAATAATTGTCTATTTCTTTTGTATTTCAGAAATGAAACGTTAACCATAACTGGAAGTTATAAAAGTGTATTTAAGTTATGAAAGTACCACGATCTGAATAAGTAAAATATGGAAATGAAGCCCTGCTTGTGTGTTGAACTATTAATTACGCTTTTATCGAAATAAATTGTTATTATTTAACTACACTAGTAATTTGACAATCACATATGAAGTATCCGTGTGTCGTAACAGGCCTATAAGTAAGTGACATAGATAAGTATAAAATACCTGCATTGCATGGCTAAATGGCATGGCTTAATTATTATATTTCATTTCATGAAATTTAAGCCTTGATAAGGGTAAATTCAAATGTCAAATTTTCAAGTAATGAGCGCCGAAGATAGTTCAATATATTTCATAATTGACAGTTTGAGTCGTATATCTTACTTAATATTTGTTTACAAACTGAATAATGTTAATAATCGTTTTGTTGCAACACAATGGTTACTACGTCAATAGTTGTCTGCAAAAATATAGATAGCAATAGAACCGAAAGGATAAAACAAACAAAATTCCTTATTTCAAATGCAACAAAACGGCCCCTTTCCTAACCTCATTTTGTCAATCCATAAACAGATTAAATGGACACCTTAAAATATGATCTCACGAACTAATCCAACATTCTAACACGATCCGCTGATCAATCCATATACACAAATCAGGGCATGTATTATTACCGCAATAGATCATGGTATCAAATTGGCTGTTACTATTTACGCCCCGTATCACGTGACATATTTATGAATGAATGAACGTAAACTTTATAGTAAAAACTTCAACCGGTCGCGAGTTGCACGAGTATCCAGTGTTACAGCTATGACGCATCTATTTCTAGAAACTCCAATATACTCTCGAAATTAAGATTCATAAAAACTTCTGATAATCAATTCATTTATATTGTTCATTTCATGAAATAGATACACTATACTCGTGTTATTAAAATTGGTTCAATGTTTAAAATGTGTTATTTCCTTCAGAAAAATACGAAGGTCGTTTTCATTAACGAGGGAGGTAATAGTACCAGCTAATAAGCCACTCAATTTCAGCGTGGTATTGTGTTCAATGGCAAATGGGTGAAAATGGAATGCGCGCAGTTAAATAGTGTGGGATATCATCGTATTTAGAATCGAAATAAAAACTCTGTTCTTGAGTTTTATCGGTGAATAAAACACGGGCACTCGTTCTGATGTACATCAGAACTCCTGCCCATGTATTTGTTCACCGACAAAATACGCGAACAGATTTTTATTTCTTAAACAAAAGATTTACACACACTGTTGAAATCATGACTAGATTTTACTTGTCGTGTATAGTAGATGTTTAATTTATCCGCCAAACCTGTCTCACAAAAATGGCGTCTTTATGCAATGGAAGTGAAGTTTTTATCATTCAATATAATATGGAATATGTGAAACTTCAATCTTAAATGAGATGATTTAATGTCTGACGTCGTGAATGGTGAACTATAAAAAAACAGGCGTGCAACCGTGATGTTAATGTCACGTAAATACACTCTTTGGATTACTTTGGATCACTTCAACCATCTGAGTAAGTTAAAGGTGGGAGTTGTTTTTATATTCTGCGTATATAATTTATATTTAATCAGTTCTGCTTCTGTTATTTAACTTATTTGACTTCATAAGTACTTACAATCTAGTCAGTTGTTTAACGTTAATATTTCAAATACATATAACCTGTATCTATCCCTGGTAGCATGCAGCCAACCAAAGGTAGCCATGAATCCTCTAGTCGCCCCTGATAGCCATGAACTGATGAATCATCTAGCCGCCCCTGGTAGCCATGAATAATCTAGCCGCCACTGGTAGCCATTGATCCCCTAGTCGACCCTGGTAGCCATAAATCCTCTAGCCGCCCCTGATAGTTATGAGTCCTCTAGTCAACCCTAGTAGCTACGAATCCTCTAGCCGCCCCTGGTAGCCATGAACCCACTAGTCGCCCCGCCCCGTGTGGCCATGAATCCGCTAGCGCCCCCTGGTAGCCATGAATCCTCTAGCTGCCCCTGGTAGCAATGAATTCTCTAGCCGCCCCTGGTAGCCATAAATCCTCTAGTCGCTCCTGGTAGCCAGGAATCCTTTAGTCGACCCTGGTAGCCATGAACCCTCTAGCCGCCCTTGGTAGCCAGAAATCCTCTAGTCTGCCATTGTAGCCATGTATCATGTAGCCACCCCTGGTGTGTTTATATGTATCTATGTGTGTACATTTTTACAAAGAATGTTGTTGTTTTCGTTCCAGATCATCGAACGGAAATACTTGTGTTTGGAGGGTTTCTGTCTTCGATCAAAGACATGACGAAGAAACAGTTACAGTACGCCCATTACAACAAACTCATCAACATATACTAACATGGTTGTATAGATGAACAGAAACTTGAAGTAAAGTGTCAGGGAAATGGTGTCTCGTTGCTCGTGCAATTTTAAACAATGGACTATTATGCGTGCTGATGGACTATCATAATTGAAGTTATTTAGTATGTTTAATATTTATTGTGTATGCATATTTATAAAACAAAAAACTGCAGTCATCAGTATGTCCTTGTTTTCTTTTTGTTAATTTATCAGTTCAATATTTTGGTGTAATAATATTGGACAATTGAGTAAACATATTGGACGGTAAACCATTGATAGCCGTCCACTAATATTAAATATTTTGGACGGCGATAACAATAGCTTGACGTCATAACAAGGGTTTAACTATAAATATAATTATGTACAATTATGCATCTGCTATGTTTTCGCTGGTACGTCTCTTGATAATCTATGTATGTATCTACGAATGTTAAAAACATATGTATTGTAAATATATGTTTTGTTTATGGTATGGGATGGTGGCCTAATAATTAATAAACGTATTGTGTTATTACACAATCCCATACGAGTATTTATCACATGTTTGACGTCGCGGTAGCGTAATAAAGCCATTATTTAATTTTGATAATACACTAGTGTAATAAAGCTATCACGCGACGTCATTCAAAGTATAGGCGACGTCGTCAAAGTTGCGCGTTAATTATAGTGAAAATAAGTAGCTATTTTATGTTTCGGTAGGAAAAGCCTAACATGTGATAAAAAGAACATTACATTTGTGACTTTCCTCATTGAATTTATTACACTCGTTGATTAAAATCGATAAAATGCTCGGCAGAGCCTCGCATTTTATTATTTTATTCAACTCGTTTAATAAATTCAATATGAAAAGACACTCATGTAATATCCTCTATATACATGATCCCATAGCAGAATTATGTAGATGGGTACATTGGTTGGAACTTTTTGTTAGTACTTTGACAATAGTAAGTGTTATTACGTGCCCTCTTGTAAGTTCATTTCGCTAGCTTAGAATGAGAAGGTGGTCGTAAGTACAAAATCAGAAAACAAGAAAAAAACTGTCTGAAAACTACTCTTTAGTTATGGGAAAACAAGCTTTTCCAACTTCAGTTTGGTCGATGTTCATGAAAATAGGCTCATAAGAAGCGCCTTTTGATGCAGATTTAAAATATGTATCAGTCTTAAAGGTCGTAAGTAGCAATTACGACCTACTATTTCTAAGCCAGCGATATATAGATTTAAACATGCTAATATTTTGATAATATAAGTACGGTGTTATGTATTTCCGCCTACATTCAGTGTTACAAGGACTGACAAAAAGAAAATGGAGATCGTCTTCAATATTGTCCAACGGACATTAGTTTATGATTGAACTTTGTCTGTTAGCCGTCGGGTGGACAGAATCCGGTTTGCAGATCTCTTTTTTCTCTACGCCCAGTCTTGGTTTTGTCCAACGATGCTCAGAATAAAGTTGATGTCCACCCGGCCTCCTATCCGATTAGCCATAATATTACACTGGCCAATCACCAGAAGTTCAATGCCTCCTAAATACCAAATTATTAACGCCTTTTACAAATACTAAACATGTCCATAAATAGCCCCTTCACTGCTTGTCTGAAGTATCGCCCACTTAGGAAGTAAACAAAAAAATGTAATGCACAAGTAGAATTGTCAAGATAGGACATGACAAGAAATATTTCAGTCTTCGCCTTATCCGACAACTGAAACTGTTCTTTATTCAATATGTTTCTCCACACTACTGTTGGAAATCGTGTTGCCATGAATAAAAGGTTTGTATTTATCAGAATCCATGTTGTGGACACACTCTGTCTACTTGATGAACGCATTCTTTTCCTTAATGTTGATAAAATTATAATTGTTCCGATGAAAATTATTCCAAAAGGAATCACAGTTGTTAGGGCAATATTGAATGTCCTCACCCCGACAACAGATGCCTCAGAAATGAGTGAATTTGGCAAAACTACTACGCATACTGCTGTACCGTCATAATTTGGTTCAACGCTGGTCCATACTGTGTATATCGAAATGTAACAAATAGAAAATAGCCATACGACCAATAATTGTACAATTGTGACGGTCCTGGTGCAAATTGACTTTATTTTATGTGGTAGGGTTACACATAGAACACGCTCGATGGTGATCAGCATAATCGTGTTCGATGACAATACGAGACTGACAGTTGAAAGACTTTGGATTTTACACATTATGTGTGAATCGACTTCTTTAAAATACACCGCTACATCGAAACATGGACCAGAAGCCACGATAATTAAATCGGATACTGCCAATGATATGAAATACATGTGCGTTGTGGTAAATTTTATTTTCTTACTACTAAGTGTTATAATAATCAATATGTTACCGATCAAACCTAACAAAAGTATCACTAGATTTACTATGAACGAATTTTCAGTTTTTAGCAGATGTACGTTATCCGAAATGCTCCCTCCGTAATAATAGTAATAGTACCAGTAGTAGGTGTCGTTGTCATTGTAGGAATTGTTGTAAATATCGTTATAGGTCGAGTACCTATCCATTTCTTTTGTTGCCCGACTCAATCAGAATAATGGTATTGTCGTCGTTGTTTTAGATCTAGTTGTTGTTGTACGACTCAACCAAAATAATGTTGTTGTTATTCTTGTCATCTTTGTTGTTGCTGTTGTTGTTATTGTTGTTTATGAAATGTTGGTAAAGCTGATCATGACCTGAAAAATGGAAAACTTGATGTTAAGTTCGATTCGAAGAATCCCAACGCAGTTCAACCCTTATAATAGTAATAAGACTTTATTTTGGGAATCAAATTTGTAAATGTAAGCTTGTGAATCTTCTATAAGTTCTTCAAATTTAACAATTTAACAAGAAAATAAACTATGCAAAGCAAGAATGACGCCAAACTCTTCACAAGTTAACCAAACAACTCTTTTCCATCTATATAAAATTATTTCGAAGCATGAACCCCCTTACATGAGTGAGCATTTTACCCGCGTAATCATAGTTGATAATTACCTCACAAGATTCAGGATCTAGGCATGTCAAGCCGTAGATGGTCATGCGTTTTCCCGGTATTGAAGTTCCACAAGTAAAGGGTTTGGGGCTCAAATATTTTGCTTATAATGAGTGTTCCATGTGGAATAGTTTGCCACAATATATCGAAGACTCCGGAACAATTTCAATTTTGTACAAAAAGTAAAACATCACTTTTTAAATACTATTTAATATTTTGGGAGCAAGTTTTCCTTTTTTATATATTTTTATTGATCATTTCAGTATAATTATACGGGGTTATGTTTACGGAAAGTTCTTGTACATAATTTATTAACAGTTGTTGTATTTACATGTCCACATTTTATTTTATTATCTGTCGAAGCACCACAATGGAAATAAGTTTTTTGGTGTCATCCTTTACATGTAATGTTGATTGCCATGACATTAGCATTGCATGCAAGCTTGCTTTGTTTTAATGTATGTTTTGATACATGTTGTCAAGTTAATTGTACATTTTATGTAGAAATAAATATATCTGAGTTTTAATTTCAAATCGAGAAAACATTTATGAATTAAAAAGCGTCAAGTTAAAGGATATATGTATACACAATTTCACACGCTAGTACCTGAACCTGGGTCATAATTCGCCCATTTATACAATTGCAGCCATGGAAAATTGATATATTTTCTCGCACTTAGCTACGGATATGATGGGTAGGATATATGCACTTGAGCCCAGAATGCAAGCATTGCACCACATGACAGCGGTAAGTGTAACAACAGTTTAACGCTTTAGAGCAAAACATCAACAACGGATTAGGCTAAAAATGTTAAATCATTTAATAATCGAATGGTTTTGTTTATGTTTTGTTGAATCAAGGGGTTGGGGATAAAAAACGTTTTCTACATATTAAACAACGACTACACGATAATTACCAAAATTTTGGAATAGTGATATAGAAACTTTATCGAGAGCTGGAAATTATAATTATTTAGTACCCCTAGATCTCCACCGTATGTCGATGTTATAAATATCACAACAATGCGCATTGCATTATGTAAACTAAGAACGTTAGCTTCATACATTAGAAATCGAAGCCTGAAGGATGGCATAAGCATTTACAAACCCCATATACTGAATGACTGTATGTTATGTAAAGGCATTGAAGATAATATTCATTATTTGTTTGAATGTCCATTACATAATGAAATTCGAAATCTGCATATAAAGGACTATTATTGGAACTGTGCAAACTCCATTATTTCTAAAAAAAATACAGCATTATTGCAAGGGTGGTGTTTATTTAACATAGCAACACTTCTCTAATTAATTAATAATGCACTTACCTTCAATGCTTGAACCGTTCCTATGACGATTCGTTCCTCCGTTAATGGTATGTTGGTTAGTTTTCATGCTTTCCAGTTAAATAGATATATACACAGTTGTAAATAGTAACAGAAACAAGAAAGGAGAATTCAAAAATTAATTGGAATAATTAAATGATTACATTTGTATGACACACATGTTGGGTAGGGATCTAATGTAGAGTTCTGATGTAATTCAAGCCATTTTGGCAAATTTCATGCTAGTAAAACAATGATTTATTTTATCGTTTGCAAACAAACATGTACAGTCTGGTTCCCGTGTCCAATCTCATAGTACCAATAATTTATTGTAAATATCGGGAACCAGGCTATGTACATGTTTTGTCAGTCTCAATATTGTGATGACTTGTACTTTTGTAACCACCGGAACATAACATTGGCGATTTACTTGAAACACCTGAAATATATCGTTTTTCTTGTATTATGTTATTATAAAAGGTTATTGTAAATCGTGTGAAGCCTACGGCCATTTTTATATTATTGTTATAGATACTTATTGCGTATTAAATTGTTTAATAACGTGCCCGCCTTGTGTACCATGTTGAATATTGGTCTAGAACCAAATCCATAATAAAAAAAGATAATTGGAAATCGGACATGAAAGGCAGCACTCAACTGAAACAACTTAGCAAATAAAAAAAGAAATAACACTGACAACAAGCACACGGCACAATAAGTCGAAATAATTACATGCCCTGGTTACATATTCTACAATATACTATGTCAATAATTGTCCAATAGTACCGAAGGCTATAAATATAAATGTACGTGGTCTGTGTTATTAATATTAAACTTATTGGACAAATAAACTATGTAGACCTGTAGCAAAGTTTGCGAAGCACTTATATTTCTTCTTGATAATACTTGTATGTTTGCTAGGCTGTGCACTTCCATCGGTATTGTTATGGGCACTTATTGTGCATTGCTTGTCACATATCTGTTTTTATACTATTACGAACGCGATTTCATGTTAAAATTGTCTCCCGAACTCCAATCAGATGAAGTTTAATAATACTTCCCGATATCTTGATATCATTTTGAATATTGATAATCCTTACTTTTCCAATAAGATCAAAGAAATTTACACTGACGAATTAGCACTAAATAAAGCAAATTCATCCGATACCTATAATTGTTAGACATTTTACGACAAAATAGGTGATTTTAACTTCGATACTGTAAATTACCCACACCTAGATGGATATGTTCCTCGGTCGACTTCATTATGGTGTTTACGTTATGATATGCCTAACCTCAAACCTTTTTGGACGGCTAGGACTGATGCCCTTATATGTTTCGCTCTCTCTTTGCTCTGAATTCTGATAGATCATTGAGTTCTTTCTGTGCTACTAGATGGTTGTTGTTTATATAATGTTAATGTTTTACATTATGTTATGGCGGGAAACATTTATTTACACAGTCCTGTTCCATAAGGTTGTCGTTTGTGTAAGTGAGAGGTTTGGTGCACTGTAAAACGTTTAAGGCCCCAGTGGCATTTGTCGCTTTCCGTACCCAGGCGGAAACCCCTTAGCCAGCCTTCCTATATGTATGTACATTTTGTCCACTTTATAGTAAAAATAGAAAATTACAGTTTGACTGAGGCGGCATACTTTCGGGGGTGTCGTTTTTTTGTAGATGAGATAATGAGGTAAATGTTTCGCATGACATTCTGTCTGGAAGTAGTTATCACAATATAAAGTTATGCTCTGGACAAGCTAAATTAACAAGTTTATAGCTTTGAACTCCAAATTTGACCTTGACCTTTGAGATAATGAGGTAATTGTTTCGCATGACACTTTGTTTGGTATCAGTAAATATTTGTGCAACATTATTTTCAAATCACAATATATATGACTTAGTTATGCTATGGCAATTTTTGTCCTTTGAACTCCAAGTTTGACATTGAGCTTTAGGATAATAGCGTAATTGTTTTGCATGGCACACCGCCTGGTATCAGCGAACATTTGTGCCACATTATTTTCAAATCCCACAATAAATCACAAGCTAAATTAGGGCCATTTGTGATCTTTGAACTTCAAGTGTGACCTTGACCTTTGAGATATTGACATAACTGTTTCGAACGTTTGCACTTTAAACATTCATCTAAAAGAACCTTAGACTTCTGAAGTTTGTTTTTGAAGCAAAATCTAAAAAAACATGTTCGAATTTCATTTCTCAACCGGTAACATAGAATTATGATGGAAGGAGTGTAACGGCACACCATTCTTTAAAAAATCCAAACAAACATATTATAAACATCTAAGTTTTACAAATGCAAGTCATCATTTGAATTGAGAAATGTTTATATCTAAGAATACAGGCTTTTCGTGACATTCATAAAGTAGTTTCATATAAATTTTATTTATAATAACTATTTTTGCTTAAAATAAGTATTGTTATGCATTTTTTTGTTAAATGTTGTTTAATAAAACTATTATTTGATGTTTTTATTGTTGATATGACGTATCTTCAGAAAATGTTGGCACTCTATAAAAGTTGTAGTCAATGGTGTTTCTGCAACTGCTCTAAATACTCGAAGCTCAAAACCAAATAATATGCGTTACACTCCTTACATGCATTTGTTGACCGATATCTGACAAAATATTCATTAAGTGAAATCTTGAACGTCACCTATGTATACTTGAGGACTAGTTTTACCAGGAAATAGTCATTGCTGCTCATAAATTCGACTAGTTTAAAAATAATCTTTATATCACAACTATCAAATGTTACACTCCTTACATACTGGGGTAGGTCCTATTATTGTGTTAAATCACTAAAGGAAAACATTTGATGGATATTTTATGCAATTGTCTAACACACAGACATTCTTCTTAATACAATGAGCACATCATATACAAGGTTCCAACAGGTTCCATAAAGATATAGTATATTGAAATTGGCTCGCATGGTATTTATTGAATATAAACATTGAATCAAAGACATTTCAACTGTAGAATTAGCTAATTAATACTTAATTATATTTATAAAGAGAAAGATATTGTTCCTTAGAAGGCTATTATGAATGTGGTAATGCTTATAAAAATCAATGTTGCGCGAAAAATTCCCAATTTTTGTCGAGTCCGCTTGCGGTGAGCGAGACATAGTCGCCACTTTTGGTGTATGTGCGTGCGTCTGTGCGTCTGTGCGTGCGTGCGTCCGATTTTGTCCGGACAATAACTTTGTCATGCTTTGACCAATCTTCCTTATTTTTGGCATGAATGTTCACCTCCATAAGCAGGAGTATCATGCCCCAACCCCAGGTTCCTATCTCAAAGGTCGAGGTCACAGTTGGAGGTCAAATGTCTAAATGTAGCTTGTCCGGACTATAACTTTGTCATGTTTTGACCAATCTTTCTCATATTTGCCCGGACCATAACTTTGTCATACATTAACCAATCTTTCTTATATTTGGTTTGAATGTTAACCTCCATGAGGCGGAGTGTCATGCCCAAACCCCAGGTTCCTATCTCAAAGGTCAATGTCACAGTTTGAGGTCAAATGTCAAATTGAGCTTTTCCGGACCATAACCTTGTCATACATTGACTAATCTTTCTTATATTTGGCATAAATGTTAACCTCCACGAGACAGAGTGTAATGCCCAAACCCCAGGTTCCTACCTCAAAGGTCACAGTTGCAGGTCAAAGGTCATATTGAAGTTTGTACTGATCATTTCTTCTTTATACATGGTGGGATGAGATGTAAGTTGGTACATTTAAGTTGGTGCTTTTTTCAACGTGCGCCGAGGCTCGACATAATTGCCCGAGGGCACGAATTTCTAGTCTGTTACACTCCTTACATTTTTGACATGTTTTTCTCGCATAACTGTTTTGAACAATGACCGATTCACTTGAAATTTGAGACAAAAACTTAAAGCGTAAAATCACAGATCATGAATGTAACATAAATAATGTCACTGTGTATATAAATAAATAAGAACAAAAAGTGTGTAATAGATCAAAATCTATTAATTTATATTTATTGGTCGACAAAAATTTCGTCTACAAGACTTTAGTGCATTTCTATATTGAAGCACAAAACGTTGTAATATACACGTGCTGCACGATGTGAAGTAAAAAACGTAACTACATGTAGCGTGCAGCCCTCGCATATATACAATTACAAGCACATACTATCACAAAAACATTATTATGCGACCATTCTAACGCAGGGGCTAGTAAAAATATAAATCTTAAAGTCATCAGTGAAATAAGACATTTTCTGCACATATCCATTCGCACTATCTATAATTAGTTAACCCCCGCCCCAGGCATGTTTCAATTATTCAACATAATTATAGTGCGCCCAGGATAACGTGATATTTACAAACATGAATCGGTTTTGTCAACTTTTGGAAAGTTGGTTTTCCACATTACTAAAGAAAACAGATAAGGTCAGTTTTGTTCTAAAAACATAACGGATAAATCATTCACACCTGATTAATCCACCTAAATGGATTATACCAAAATTTCCCGCCTTTCATGTTATCCTGGGCGCATTTTAATGTACTGTATACAAGGCAATACACAGTATGATTAACTGTCAATACGGGCTTTGCTAATGATACCGGATAATACCCTAGCATACCGTCGTTTAGTAGTCGCTTCGCTTGGTTCCCGATTCACTCGTTATCAGTAAGAAGTGGACCAGCAACCAGAATAAGTGTCTATTTATAGTAACGAATTTTATAGACTATTCCGGGCGATACGTAACTATTTTAATGTGTGAATTTTAGCAATTTATTTTCATTAACTTTAATTGATAAATAAGAAAATTCATATGAAACTCTGTTTTATTGTTTTCAATCGAAAACATTAACATCATTTGTAAACGAATAAAACTAGCGATCATGTTCAGTAGTTTGAAGAAATAAAAAAATAGACACCTCAGCAGGTCTGCGGTCAAAGGGATAAGCAATTATTATAAAATCAGAAATATTAATTTTTTTTAATTACGAAAATTATCCATAAAAATGTAAATATAGTTGGATCAATAAGCATTGAAATATGTTTATATGGTCATCAATTAATAGCTGCAAAATTCACGCAAACAAATTTATCAATTGAATTAACTAGCAGCAACTTGTCCTTTCACCTCCAGTAGAGAATGTTAGTTCGTATCCCTGTGCGAACTTAAGTGAATTCATTGTCCAAAAGGTTCAAACTTTCAAAAAACGCAAAGGAAAATAAAGATTTTAGTAAAACATATCGTGCACGAATTTGAGCTATGAATTGTGCGTTTTTCAGTGACTCACTACCTTTCTATTCTAAGCCTGCGACATATAGATTTAAACATGCTAAATATTTGATTATAGTACGGTGTTATGTGTGTCCGTCTATATTCAGTGTTACAATGACAGATGACAAACGAAATAGAGCTCGTCTTCAATATTGTCAAACGGACACAATTAGACTATGATAGAACTATGACTGTTAGCCGTTTGCAGATCTCTTTTTTTCTCTAAGCCTTCGTTTTGTCCAACGATGCTCAGAGTGAAATTAATGTCCGCCGGCCTCCTACCCGATTAGCCATAATAATACACTGGTCGATCAGCGGAAGTTTTACGCCTCCAAAATACTAATTAGTATTAGGCATTTATTAACCCCTTTTACAAATACTAAACAAGTCCATAAATAGCCCCTTTACTGCTTATCTGAAGTATCGCCCACTTAGGAAGTAAACAAAAAATGTAATGCACAAGTAGAATTGTCAAGATAGGACATGACAAGAAATATTTCAGTCTGCACCTTGTGCGACGGCTGAAACTGTTCTTTGTTCATTAAGTTTCTCCAAACTACTGTTGGAAATCTTGTTGCCATGAATAAAAGGTTTGTATTTATCAGAATCATGTTGTGGACACACTCTGTCTATTTGATGAACGCATTCTCTCCTCAATGTCGATATAATTATAATTGTTCCGATGAAAATTATTCCAAAAGGGATCACAGTTGTCAGGGCAATATAGAATGTTCTCACCCCGACAACAGATGCATCAGAAATTAGTGCTTTTGGCAAAACTACTACGCATACTGCTGTACCGTCATAATTTGGTTCAAGACTGGTCCGTAACACGTTTATCCAAATGTAACAAATATAAAATAGCCATACGACCAACAATTGTACCATTGTGACGGTCCTGGTGCAAATTGACTGTATTTTATGTGGTAGGGTTACACAAAGAACACGCTCGATGGTGATCAGCATTATCGTGTGCGATGACAATACAAGCATACATTATTGATGAGAAGATTAGTAAGCATAATTACACATACCAGAAGCAATTTATGAGCTCATAGATCATAACTTGCATCCCACAAGATATGGATCATTAAATCCCAAAGCTTTACAATACTAAGTATTATGACCTGACAATATTAAACACAAGAAGACATAGGGTCAATTTGGTAAATACATACATAGTCACAAGGCTTAAA
Source organism: Spisula solida (assembly GCA_947247005.1). NCBI lineage: Eukaryota > Metazoa > Mollusca > Bivalvia > Venerida > Mactridae > Spisula > Spisula solida. The sequence continues at coordinate 42,099,925 of OX365956.1, forward strand.
GAGTATATTAAGTCAGACAGGGAAGGCAGCACTCAACTTAACCAGCCGAGCACAGAAAACATTAAACACACACAAAGCACAATGCCCAACTAAACAAGCGCAGATCCGCCCAAGTCCAAGCTGTCGAAAAGTATAATAAATTATAACTAGCTGAATGACCCAGTAGAAAAGATACAGCAACCAAAAGGCGGAATGCCTACGCTGAATGACCTAGTAACAACAGTAAAACTGCTGAACTACATAGCTTTAGCAGCCTTTAGTCTCAAAAGTTAAATAACAGTATTAAAACGTTGAAAGGCCCGTATAGTCGGATGACCTACTAACTAGCTGAATGACCCAGTTTCCACAGCAAAAGGACTATATTGCCCCGCTTTAGCTGTAAGAAATCTTAAAACGAAGAAGTGCCCAACACACTACCGACCAAGAAAATTAAACGCCCCTAGTCTCATTGTTAAAAACTGAATAGAAAAGATTCAGCAAACAAAAGGCAGATAAAAGCTCCGCGAGTCGCATGTGTCGCCTGACGAAATGCACATTTGTCATGGAAAACTATCCAGTATTGGGCTACATATCAGACTCACAATAGTTATCTAGTCATCTGAACTAAAAACGACAAAGCGATGCTCTGGACAAAAAAATGTCCTGATAAAATCAATCTGAAGGGAATCATTCAAACACTATACAAGCTAGTGTTATGATTCTTGCACACTGCACTTCATGTCACAGCAAAGAAACATGCATTCCTATTTTTGAGTCATTAATAGTTATGGTGACAAAGTTATGCCACGGACAAGAAATGCTTATAAAATCAATCAAAGGGAAAAAATTGAAAAATGGCACAAGGTAGAGTTACGGTTCTTGTGTACTGCACTTGGAATTTTGGTAAGAAACATGCATACCAAGTTTCAAGTCATTGAACCTCATGGTGACAAAGTTAACCTCCGGACAAGAAATGCTCAAATTAAATCAATCTAAGGGAAATAATTAAAAAACGATGTAAGGCAGAGTTATGGTTCTTGCGCACTGCACTCTGGCTTATTGCAAGAAACATACATACAAAATCTTGAGTCATTTGAACTTAAGGTGACAAAGTTATGCTCCGGACAAGAAATGCTCTAATAAAATCAATCAAAGGGAAATAATTCAAAAACTATGACAGGTTGAGTTATGGTTCTTGCGCACTGCACTCTGGCTTATTGCAAGAAACATGCCTACCAAATCTAGAGTCATTTGAACTTAAGGTGACAAAGTTATGCTCCGGACAAGAGTTGCTCTAATAAAATCAATCAAAGGGAAATAATTCAAAAACTATGACAGGTAGAGTTATAGTTCTTGCGCACTGCACTCCGGCTTATTGCAAGAAACATGCATACCAAATCTAGAGTCATTTGAACTTAAGGTGACAAAGTTATGCTCCGGACAAGAAATGCTCTAATAAAATCAATCAAAGGGAAATAATTCAAAAACTATGACAGGTAGAGTTATGGTTCTTGCGCACTGCACTCCGGCTTATTGCAAGAAACATGCATACCAATTCTTGAGTCATTTGAACTTAAGGTGACAAAGTTATGCTCCGGACAAGCAATTTGTGACGCCGCCGGCGGCGCCAAAGTAACACCTATATGTCGCCTTTTCAGGCGACACAAAAACCCACGCTGAATGACCTAGTAACAACAGTAAAACTGCTGAACTACATAGTTTTAGCAGCCTACAGTCTAAAAGTTAAGTAACAGTATTAAAACGTTGAAAGGCCCGATTTCAGCAACAAAAAATCTGAAAACCTTAAAACGAGTGACCCAGTTTCATTAAGTAAAATGACGTAATTGAACAAATCGAGATATGACGTACTGAATTGCAAGCAATACAGAAGTCTGTTGCCATATCAACCACAATTTCCGTCAGAACCAAAACTGAAGGACAGATGGCAAACCAATAGTGCATTCCGGTCAAAACCCGGTAGGGGACTTAAACTACATTAAATGACCTCAGGGGACAGAACACTACATCCATAACTCCACAGCTGTACATAGACTCATGAACGAACCCGGTAGGATGCGAATCGCGGGGACGAAATAGTAAGAGGACAACCGGCAAATACGAATAAATAGTTAACTCCTAGCTCCAATTGGCCCCGGTCAAAAAATTAAATACTGAGAAATTATGGCATATTATCGATTATTTAAAAATGAAAAACTTTATTTCTGTATCTGTGATAAGTAAATAGACTTGAACTCAAACTTGATCAGCAAAGAGGTTCATAGCTCCAATAACAACCTGACAAACACCCGATGAACACACGACAAAAACCTGTGACATTAGCTTTTGATGATGTCATCATTTGTTTATTCTGTTTGTGACAATTGTAATCAGGTGTTAATAAAATCAATGAATTGTATTTCCACATGTCAAAGCTGCATATGTTGAAAAGTTCAACAAGATCAAACACATAATGACCGAGTTATGAGTAAATATATACATGCACACTTATAAGATTTGTTAAATGTAATACATGCATACAACAAATCTACACAAAATATGAAAACAACGAATTGCACGAATACAAGGGAACAACAAGTAGCAAATGGCAAACATAAATACACTCATTAGACAAACATAAATACACCCAAGAGCTCACTATACACGTATAACAGATCTGTTTACTTTATGCTATGCCTAACTTCAATTCTTTTTGGACGGCTAGATTGATGCCCTTAAATGTTTTGCTCTCTTTTTGCTCTGAATTCTAATAGGTCATTGAGTACATTCTGTGCTACTAGATGGGCGTTGTTTATATAATGTTTCATGTTTTACATTTTTTTATTACCTATCACTGTGGCCTCTTTGTTAGAGTGAATTACATGGCGGGAAACATTTATTTACACAGTCCTGTTCTATAAGCTTTTCTTTTCGGTAAGTGTTAGGTTTGGTGCAATGTAAAACATTTATCGCTGTCCGTACCAAGGCGCAAGCCCCTTAGCCAGCCTTCTTATATGTATGTACGTATTGTCCACTTAATAGTAAAAATAGAAAATTACAGGTTGATTGAGGCGGCAGACTTTCGGGTACGTGTTTTTTGCAGTTACAAGTTTTTACGTTATAAAGTCGTGTTCTTTGGTATTTTTTATGTTTGGCGTAGTCTGCACCTTAGTTACGTTGTGTATTGCCTTTGTGTTTTCATGTGTTCTTCTGTGTCCTTCTGCCCGTAGTTTCGAATTTTCGTTTAAATGACTATTTGTTCCTATGAGGTTCGTTCATAAGTCAATATGCGCGGTTTTAGGGATTTGAAATTAAAGGGACTGTCTCACATATTGGTGTATTTCAAAAATTAAATAAAATTTTCAAATATTCGCGTAATTTTTGTATAGTTGCCTGTATATCCCATAAACAACCACACTGACATCTAAAATAACTTGAGAAACTTCGGCATTTTGTAGTTATTGAGTATTTTTACATCAAAAAATCTATAGGGTATAATACGCTATAGAATTAACACTAATATTACTTAAATTGTCTGTAATTTGTTCGCATTTGATGAAAACGCATCGAAAATACGAACCAAATACCTCACTGATGTTTACGCTGTAGTTTGTTGATGTTACCGTTCAGTCATGCTGGAAGGAAACTAAGCGCTTTTTTTCAAGAAAAAAAAATACTCAGCGGGCGATATCGAGAGTGGTTAAAATTGCTGATTTGCACCATTTCGTTCATAAAACAACCGTCAGTGGCTTTCCATTAATCAATACTTGGTTAGGTTTGAAAATCATGATATACAAAAACTTTAGCCCAATCTGTGAGGCAGCACCTTTAACTGTTATTCTTAACTTTTAAGACTAGGTGTTAGGGCCTTTTTTGCTGTTGAAACGTGGTTATTCAACCTGGGAATACTAATTGTTTAAAATATGTCATGAATGGTGGCATTCAGCTCATTGGAGCTTGGTCGTTCTACTGTGGCGCTCGGCTTGTTCATGCGGGCCATCTAGTTAAGGCATTAAACATATTTAAACTGGGTCAATATCAAGAGTCGTTTAAATTGCTTATATGCCATAAATATTTCATAAAGCAACCACCAGTGACTTTCTATTATATAAATACTTGGTTAGGTAGGAAAATTACGTCATACAAACATTTTAGCCCGATCTGTGAGGCAGCACCTTTAAACATAAAAGGCACTACGCCCAACACACAACCGAACGAGTAAATGATCCCCCAAGTCACAGCTGTCAAAAGCTGAATTTAATTAGTTGTAGCAATCAAAAAGCTGAATGCCCAAGCTGAATGACATAATTTCAAGAGGAACACGGCTGAAATACCTAGTTTTACCTGTTTGACGTCCTAAAAGTTAAATAATAACATATTTGTTCAAGATTCAAGATTCAAATATTTATTGTACAAATAGCCTCCGGCCCATATACATATTAAAAAGCTGAATGAATGGTTTCAGCTGAATATCCTAGTTTCAGCAATACAAAATCTGAAAGCCCCAGTCGGATGACCTAGTTTCAACAAGTTCGTTGCGTTAGCTGAATATCCCAGTCTAAACAAGTCGAGCGCAATATCTTAACGACCTAGCTATAATAAGCTGAACGCCCCAAGCCAAACAATTAGTATGCCCAAGTTGAATGAACACGTTTCACTTACATGTAGTTATAGCTTCCTGAAGTGTTAAAGTGTTAAGAATAACAGTAAATGGTAAATCCCTGCAACCGCACAAATAATTCAATTTAATGATGGTATCAAAAACAAAAATAATTTAAAGAACTTAATAGAGGATGAATGGCACGAGAAAATGAAAATAACTTGCAACAAAAAACTCAATACATAACTCCTCAGCTGCATATTAACTTATGAACGAACTTATGGAACTGAATATGGTAAGAATAGCACGAGAGAAACACATAGGGGACAAATAGTGAACGCGAAGAAACTAACAACTAGTTCCATAGGATTGACCCCGGTCAAAATGACGAATACTGACCAATTATGACATACTGTTGATTATTTAAGATTGGAACTACGGACAGAAGCCACACCCAACAGAAGCAGCAGGTCACGCAAGGGCACATGAAAACAAAAAGGCACATAAAATTCACAACGTTACTCAAAAACGTGCAGACCATGCCGTACATACAAAACTAGCACAACAACACGATTTTAATTATAAAAAAAATACACGGACAATGGCCAATGCTAAAAACTAGAAACTACAAAAGCACGACATCCCGTCCTGAAAGTCTGACGCCTCAGTCAGTCAAACTGAACCGGAGCAAGAACCCGGTGACAAAAAAATAACAAACGGACAACACACACCACAAAAACAATTCACAAGAGATACAGTGTACATGCAATTTTGAAAGATACGAAGCAGCCTTGTGCTGGACAACGAAATTTCAGAAGGGCACATAGAAAATGAAAAAAGTTTCACAAAAAGGCACAGTGGCCAAATATTTCAATATGTCAATGTTTTATTGTATAAAATACACACAAATTTAACAGCATCCGGACTTATATTAATATATACAAACAGCAAAAACAATAAGTGAATGTTTAATTTGTACTTTAGTTTGGTATTTGAGCAAGTGTTGTCTGTGAGTAATACCATTAAAGTGATTCAATTTGTTCTTATGGCATTATATTCTGTTTTGTTCCGATTATTGTACCTGTAAGGGGAAGGAGTGAGTGGTTTGCTTCTTGCAACGTTCTTACGTTAAAGATGACTGCTTTTGAAACGCCCTTTCATTGGCTATGTTTTCAATTGTAAATGTAGCAAGTTGCGCTGTCTGAATGTTACCTGAATTTGTTTTGGTAATCGATACAACACACTGAAACCAAGTCATGCCGGCGTTTGGAAGTGTTTTGAGTTGTATGCATTCCCGCAGTAAATTCCTATCACACTACGCTGATAGATATACACCATCATAAGAAAACGGAGATACCTGGTAACATGTTTAGGTTCTCGTCCTTTTTAAAAAAGTTCGAAACGCAGTTATAATTATAACAACTCCTGTTTATGAATCGCAATTTCATGCACATGTATATATTATGATACATCGTTGTTCTACGACGTTGTTTCATCAGGGATGCTTAGCAAAGTGCTAGTAGCTGACGTGCTCGGACCTGGAGTTCTCGGTGTTGGGGTGGTCGGAATTACTGTGATCAGACTTGGGGTTAGAACTGATGTACTCGGCCCACGTCTAATCCGACCTGGTGTACTTGGACCTGATGTACTCGGCCCACGTCTGATCCGACCTGGTGTACCTGGAATGTTCTGTTCTAGTGCAGTTAGACCTGTGGTATTCAGCCCTGGTGTCATCCGGACTTGTTTGTTTGAACGTGGTGTGCTCTGACCTAATTGGGCAGTATATTCATTAATAATTCTTGGTTCGGGGACAGACCCTTGTTCACAATCTGTAAACAGATTATCCGGGGTGTTCTCTGCACCGGCTTTAGACTTCAGATCATTCAGCCTTGGATGCTCCACATGCATTGCCCATTTACCAGCGGTTCTCGGTCTTAGTTTGAACTTCTGGTTCCCTTGAATATCATACAGACCATTTATATGAACTCTGCCAACCAATCTACAACAGAAATACCATAATTATAAACGATAATTACAAATGGGTAGGAAAAGCAGCACATAATATACGTAAAAGCATGACGGTATAACTACATGAGACTGATCAATACGAATACCCAGATGGCAAGGAAGTAACTCCAAGGGGCATAACTCTCCCGATATTTATTTCTCCGTACCAAATTCGAACATGACTAGTGTTTTTTCATCATTGACGTGAACCAATGATCCAAATTTCAAATAAAATATAGCAATGCTAGCCCGAGATAATTATCAAAACCACAAATTGTTCGGCACTTTCAGAATCATAATGTTGCCAAAAATGTACATATATTCCAAATTTCGATTTAAAATTACAATGGAGGACCGAGATAATGAACATTTTCAAATCCAAAGGGGCATTAAGTTTTCGACCAAACTCAAATTCGAACTTGAATTATCATGCTATACCGTTATTCCAATTCAAAATATCAATGCATGACTGAGATATACAACTGTATAATGGCAATTCTTTTACCTCCAAATGTGACCCTCAACTTTGAGCTAGGGACATGTTTTGCATGTTCGCCGCCTCATCAAGTCTTTTTGGTCCCCTCCCCATGAATGGTTAAAAACAACCCGCAGTTCATGACAAGGGCATTAAATAGTAACACGAACTTTTTTAATAAATCATTATGGTATAATCGGACAAAGATAAATTAGCCGGGCTATAAATAGTACCAGAACATAAACATTAATGTTTACCTTTTGCACCTGAAGTAAAGTAATAAGGTGTATTAATTACATTACAAGAAGCAATGAGAAAATAGCTCAGTAGGTAAAGCGCAAGTGCGAATTGCAACAAAGGTATGCTTTTAGTCGGCGTGAGTTCGAATTCAACTGATGACTTTTATAATAAAAATATTTTTTACCCTCCACTATTGGTCAATGGTCTCCAGCTTCGAGGGAAAGCACCCATTACTTGTGATACAAACAATACTGGTGCGCATTTCTGGCCTTTTCCTAATAGACTAATTGGTGTTTTAACGTCCCCGGTGTATAACACCGACACACGTGAGACTGCATCAGACATATCATTGACAACCAGTTCATCCCTAATGCAACTTTGATTGACGTAAAGTTCCCAATATCAAACTATTTTATTTCTTAAACAACCCGCGGTTCATGACAGGGGCATTAAATGGAAACAAGAACTTTTTTCAATAAATCATAATGGTGTCGTTCTATGCGGTAACAAATAAAATTAGGCATTTCAGAACTTTTTTTAAAACAGACTATTAAGTACATGCTCATCCCGTATTTCCCCTCCACAATTGGTCAATGGTCTCCAGCTTCGAGGGAAAGCACCCATTACTTGTGATACAAACAATACTGCGCTTTTCTGGCTCTTTCCTAATAGACTAATTGGTGATTTAACATCCCCGGTGTATAACATCGACACACGTGAGACTGCCTCAGACTTATCATTGACAACCAGTTCATCCCTAATGCAACTTTGATTGACGTAAAGTTCCCAATATCAAACTATTAATTTGGATTGTCTCACCTCTTGTTGATATATTTCTTCGTCAAGAAGAACACCAAGGCAGCAATTCCCACAACAACAATCACTGTACATACTACTATAACAGCGATAAGATACCATGCTAGACCTTCATCGTCGTCATCGTTTGGTAAACATAATGCTGAAAACAGTTTCGTATTTATAATACTTTTCTTAGATCTTTTAGCAACAATTTTGACTATTATACAAAAAGAATAGTAGTGTTGTATATAACGTCTGATATGCAATGAAAGTGACGTCACGTCGTTTTAATAACGTCATGCAGGTAAACAAGTAACGCAAACAACATACTCACAAAACAACACTGACATAATATATAGTTGCGCGCTTAAATCATGTTAGAATCGAAATAGAATATTCCAAAGCTGTAATATACTTCTGTTATACAATGGTTTGCGTTCTGACAACTAAAGGCTCAAAAAGGACACTGAAAAGACCACATGCATACGAATTGCCATTATACTTAAGATACCAAATAAAAACAAGGTTCCGTTGAGTATCGCACGTGTGGAAATAAGTAAGGCCCCACATCACGTCTCCACGTTTGCGTCAATAACAAAGTAATATTTGATATGCGCAACATTTGTAAATTCATTAGACATCTATTCTATAATAAAAATTCGGACAGGGAAGGCAACACTCAACCGAAACAACCGAGCGCGAAAGGCTCAAACGGACAGACACAAAAGATAAACAAACGACCCAAAGTCCAACATAGAACTTATCAAGAAAATGAACCGAGTCCTAATTTCAGTTGCGAAGGTAGTCCTTAAACGATTGAGAAGCACTGGTATTGCCTAAATGGTAGAATTATGCAGCTCCATAAATGATGGTCCTCGACAAAAAGATAATGGGCAAACGAATAGGTGTCAAAAAGTTCTAAAATTAGAAGAATCACTGTAAATTGTATAACTCTACAGCTGCATAAAATAATTTTAATGTTTAGTTCAAGTTTCATTTGTGTGTTCGGCATTGTGTCGTGTAATTGTGGTATGTTATATTGTTTATGCTTTCTGTTTTCTGTGCTCGGCTGTTTAAGTTAAGTGCTAACTTTCCTGTTCGATTTTCTATTACATTTTTCACCTACCGCTATCATCATTGGTCCAAACAGTAGCATCAGTTGAAGAGTTACAGAACTGGCACACATTCCCTACTATAGTATCACCGTCTGTATAACATACTCCGTCAATCAGACATTGTCCGTCGTACAGTGTCCACTCAAACACGTCCGCTGTGACATTACAGTATGTACAGTTAGGTCCAGCTTGTAATGTCCCTTCACCATAACACACCCCGTCTATTATACAGTACCCAGGCTGCAATCAGGAAGTAATATAGAGGATAGTACATGAGTTGAATTAGATACTGAACCATGAGTCTCTGTAGAGCATTATATCCATTGTGAATATTCAGCGAGTTTATTGTAATATTTTGTTTTGACTGAAACATCACAAACCTTCGTTTTCAGCTTTAGGAAACCGCCAATTCGACGAACGTCGTCTATACAACGAGAGGCGTCATTTTAACCGCAACCTTTCGACCAGCAATCTCATACATATTCATACGTGTGTTGTACTTACGTCTAACGTAATAATGTTGTCCGTACTGTTGTATGTGAGACACGTTGTATCCAAACTGACTACAGAACTTTCGTTACTGAAAGTAGTCCCGTCATTGCTGACTGATATGTTGTATCCATCCGCGACCTCTAACGTGGTATTTCCAGAGACGGAGCGTCGACGACGTTTCTTGGAGGCAGGTACTGGACAGTACACTTCATAAATACTGATAAAAACAGCTTGTACTGTTTGTATATCTATCACTCGTATGTTGCTGTATATATCAATCTGTTTATAAAGAAATACGATACGTTAGTCAAGGTAATAACCATGTTTACTCCATGGATATATCGCCGGCTTAGAACGAGAAGGTCTTAAGTACAAAAACGCTCTTTTGAGAAACCAGAAAAAAAACTGTCTGAAAACTTCGCTGTTTTATGGGACAAAATGCTTTTTCAACTTCAGTTTGACCTGTTCCGATTTCATGAAATTAGAAGCGACTTGTGATGCATATTTCAAATATGTATAAGTTCATAACGCCTTGAGAAGCACTAATGGCCTTCTCTTTCTAAGCCAGCGATATGTCGTTTTATGAATGATATGTCATGTCCTTCTGAACAATGGTTTACTAAATTCCTGTTCACAATAGCTATTTAAAGCTTCCGTGATTAGAATCACTGTGTCGAAAATACAGCGGCAAATGTATCAGTTTGTCGGATTGATTAGTTGAAAAACTCGCAAAATAGTGTATTTGTTCAAACACAAAGGTCGTAATTTACTTATGTTGTATCACGTAATCATGCGACACAGAGACATACTATACTTTCAGTTGTATTTTCAATATACGAGGGGTGTTCGATATGTATTGTCACTTGGGTCAGAAATAAGGAAATTCGTTGATATCTTTAAATCTTTTTACATTTCTTGAACCATCAAGATTTCCGCAATATTTCGTGAAAAAAATCAATAAAATTTAATTACCTGACTGTTGTTTCTGTTGTCTTTGCAAATGGCTAGTAATAGACACTGCGACTTTTTGCGAATAACTGTCGATTAAGTCTTCCTTCCGGGAAATAATCTTTCTACAACTATTATACCGTAAATAATGTAAATTCCTTCGATAAAAACATGATTTGCTGTTCTTGATTGCAACTTTAGAACAAAATAAGAGCATTTCAAAGTCGCGAAAATAGGTGTCAAAATTAGTCAAAATAGCATGCTATTTTTCAATGAAAATTGTCGATTAGTTTTATTGATTGGAATTTGACATATCATACATGTATGTAAGCCATAGACCATCAACACTGATGTCTGGGAAGAATTTGCGATCAAATAACAATTGATATGAAGTTATTGGTGCATGAACCAACAAGGATCATTTGGTTTTACTCGTAAACAACTAATAATTTCATTTTGATTTAAAGTTCTAATGGAAATATAAGGATCTAGGTATCGTATCGTATCGCATGTTGCAGTTTAACGAAAACTGACATTTACTTTTCTAAAAATCTACTGCAAAGATGACACAAATTTAGCTTAAAATGAACATAAGGCCAGTGTACCCGAGCATACCCTCTTCTAAGTTCAATAAATTACTTAATTGTTGACGAAAGGCTATGCAATTTTCCAGATATAGAATAGAAACATACACCTTTTAGACAGTAATCGTAGAAGCCTTCTAATATTGGCATAGAAAAATGCAAAGGACAATGACAATACATATCGAACACCCCTCGTACTTATGGTACAAAAATTCATAACATTAACCGAAGGGAATATAACATAGAGTTCATAATGTATGGCATGTATTAACTACATTGTACTTTGTTATATAACTAAGTACATCTATGTTCAGTTATGTTTTCTACGATACCAATACAAAATACCATTAAGCTTTAAATGTACACTCTGATTTTTTAAGTTAAACTTTATAGCTTAAATATGCACACAATTTAATACATGTCTACGATTAGAATTGAATTAGCTATTTATGTCACCACTGGTCATTGTAAAATACTAGTAACTATGTAAAATTGTATACACATGTGAAATGATAGAAATAAAAATTATGCCTTTTTCTTGAATAAACTATACTATGTTACAGTAGTATATGTATATTCATGGTACATTGGTAATGTAGTATACATACGGTCGTGTGTTCAATTCTACACTGGCAATCATCAACAACACCATCGGTAACAATGAGAATATACGAGCATGTTTGAATTGCCGTGTCACAAATACCATCTCCAGTAACCTCCAGTATATTAGCAGCATTCGCAATGCTAAACGTGCAATCGCTCATACCATAGCCTTCATTACACACACAGGCTCCTACAAGTATACATACAATACATTAGTATAAACATTCGCGACGCTAAATGTACAGTCACTCATACAATAGCCTTCATTACACACACAGGCTCCTGCAAGTATACATACAATACATTAGTATAAACACTCGCGATGCTAAACGTACAGTCACTCATACCATAGCCTTCATTACACACACAGGCTCCTACAAGTATACATACAATACATTAGTATAAACATTCGCGACGCTAAATGTACAGTCACTCATACAATAGCCTTCATTACACACACAGGCTCCTGCAAGTATACATACAATACATTAGTATAAACACTCGCGATGCTAAACGTACAGTCACTCATACCATAGCCTTCATAACACACACAGGCTCCTGCAAGTATACATACACTACATTAGTTTAAACACTCGCGATGCTAAACGTACAATCATACCATATCCTCCATTACACACAAAGTCTCCTGCCGCAAAGCAAGTAATAAATCAAAACAGGAAAGGCATATAATACACGATACGGACTAACATCTTTTTACTAATACAGTTAAATACATTGAGTATTGTGTGCTTAGAAACTCATGTTTACCATAGATTCAGCAGGTATTTCCGACTATTGTGGTATGAGACGTTTTACTCAATGTTCAGACCAACTTATTATAGGAAGTGCCACACGGATGAATGAATTTATGATGGTATTTGAAAAAGTTTGACGTACCATTGACACAGGTACCGTGGTCCCCACATTCTCCTGGACACAGTAAAGAGCTTGTTATTTCTTCCACAACAGCTAATTCCATACTTTCCTGAAATATTTTATGATGGCAATTTCATCTTAAAAAGGCTTAAAAATCTTACGAATGCCAAATCGATTCTAGGAAAATGTGAAAAATAGCGAAAGGCTTTTTCCTTGAAATTGAAACAAAGTTTTGTCTCAAGAAATCGTTTCTATAGGTGAATACTAAATAATGGGCATGATATTTATAAAAATCTGAGAATGTGAGTGGACAACCATGTCTGAGCTCGTTACAATATCAGTTTTACATATAAAGTTTACAATAAAACAATGGTTTTGTTCTACAATATCATCTGTTTTGAGCAGTCAATATCATCAAATATTAATGCCCATTTTAAGGAATTACTTAATACGCTTGTGTTACAACACCGCTTGCTTTAAAAGTAAATTAAAAGTGTTTCACAAATTTGCCTTAGCTGCTCGACATAGGCAAGTTAAGTATCAAACCTCAGCTTTAGAGACGACATCTTCTGTTGTACCCCTCATACCTTCACACGCTGTCATTGCCCAGCCTTCTAGAGAATCAGGATTAATCTGGTGAAAGAAAGAAAACAAGAAATGTTCGTAAAAACGAATACCCCAATGGCAGCCCAATAGTCAGAAATGATTAAGGTGAAATTTGACCAACTGATCCCAAACTCATTAGGTGCTATCTACTGTTGACGATCGACCTTCGTGTCAAGTGTTAAGATCCTAGGGCAAAGCGTTCGTGAGTTATTGAACGGAAAGCATTTGTCTACCGGCAGAAAACCGACGTGCGCAAAGCAATATACCCCCTCATCAAAAAGGAGGTGCATAATTATAACAATTTGTCATTTTGTCCGTTTTCCATTTTATTCATGATTTTTTTATAGCAGTTCAATGCAGTCGAAAGTTCATATTCGCTCATATCTGGCAAAATATTAATCTCGACTATTTCAAATGTTTGTAAAAACAAACAGCGAATAGAAACATGTTTATCGTTACGTACAATTTTAGTTTTAATATTGACTTTTGTATCAAATAAGGTAGATGTACTAGTACTTTTTAAATAATAGAAACTATACGAGTATAAGTATTGGATTTAGTATACAGCCGTCACACGGCACAAACAATTGTAGTAATGATACATATAGCTTAGGACATTTGACGTGTCGCTTATTAATCCTCTTTTTTTTCGTTATTGTACCGTTAGAATGTTTTGATTAGTTAAACTAGCAACTATAATTGGCCAACGTGTGGGTACGGATATTTAAGAATCCATGTTAAATGTGCTAAGCTATATCAAATAGCCCGGAAGTATATTTCCATTTACAAGCAGAAAAGATTCCAAATAATTCCGTGGTGTAAACAAACACGTATAATGAACGAGACTTTCTCGCGGAATTTTATCCACATTATAAAATTATACAATCATATTCATGAATAAATGCCGTTTAAAATTTCCCCGCTATACTAAGTACCTCTTATTACAGAGCATATAACAAAACAAAACCTGGCAAAGAGGAACATACCACTGAATCTTGTGCGCAGTTTTCTATTCTTGCAGTGACATTGACTATACCATCTAAGTCAATAGAGTTCATTAGACCACGACAGTACACAGTCATAGAAACATTACATTGTTCCATCGCATCATCAAAGCTCAAGGAAGTTACCCCTCGCTGTGGAATAAAAGTTATGTGTGTTTATTCGTAACCATCGGTTTTCATTAGTTTAAACTAACACATAGAAAAAGATGATATAAAGTCGGACAGGCAAGGCAGCACTCAACTTAACCAGTCGAACACGGAAAACATAAACACATCACATACCACAATTACAAGGCACAATGCCCAACACATAACCGAATGAGTAAATGAACTACCCAAGTCTCAGCTGTCAAAAAGCTCAATGAACTAGTTTCAGCAATGAAAAAGCTGAATTCCCTAACTGAATGACCTAGTTTCAACAGTCAAACGGCTGCAACACCTAGTTTTAGCTGACTGAAGTCAAAACAAGTTAAAGAATAACAGTGCATATTAGGTGGCCTTACCATTTATTCAATTAAAACAAAGGGCAAAGTTAGGTATTTAACTTGTTACATTATCATTATTGACGTGAGTGCATAATTTTGCTTGTGTATTGTTATGATAAAAAACACTAATTTAGATCCTGCAAACTTACTTGAGTCCAGTAATTTCGATTTAACGACAGAGTCAGCCATGTAACAAACATTTCCAATTTAATTACAAACCACATACGCTTAGTTGGAATATAGAAACATTATATATATATACCTTTACGCGAACTGACTGTGTTTCCGAACTTCTCTCTCTATGTTTCTGGAAACTATAAGCCGTGTTAACTCTCATTGACTCCGCGAGCTCAGAACTCATCGTGAATTGTTCCCATCTTTTATTCCTACTGGCTGATCTGCGTTTTCTACTCGTGATGCTATTGAACCTGGTGCCAGACCTTGATGTATCAGTACATGTGTCCGTCTCCTTGACGCTACACGTGGCATCACCCTCACCATTGTTTCCCATACAAACACAACGTTTATCATCATCTGTGTACGGTTGTAAATCACTGAAATCTAGCCTATGTAGACTGTCGCTAGTCCCTGTGACACTACATAATAATAATAATAACTTTATTTAAAGAGGCAACACAGTTGCGTAAGCCCAGTTTTCCATGTGAGCCTAAAATGATTAGTACTATACATGTTTACAAGAGTAATCGAACAAAACATAAATTAATGATAATACTCCTGAAAAAAACATTACATAATACATATGAGCCAGTCTCCAGGAAAACCTGCTATTTTGACAAAAATATTTATTTTGAGATTTTCTATAGCTTGAAAGAATAATCTTTATGCAGCAAAATACAAAAGAAATTTTGTTAATATCTTGTTTTTTAAGGAAGTTACAGCTGTTTTTGTAGTGTCCCCGTTCGGAGCTTTTGTGTGTGACGTCGCAAACGTCATTCAAACGTTAATTGACGTAATTATAACACGTATTTCATAATTACACCATTTGATCAATTATTGACATGAATTGTTCAAAATGGTATCACATTTTAGCAGTATCTTTTAATTTTTTACCAAAATCAAAATTGTTCGCATTCAGAGAAAGGCTACTATTGTTTTAAACAACTAACTTCTCGTTTTTCTCACTATGAGTACTTTTCCGAAATTGGTCACCATAGCAACGAAGTATGTGATTTCGACATAATTCATAGCTAAGGTATAGTACTATATGAGTAAACTTCAAAAATAGAATCATTGGATATATATTTTTTTCTTAAATTAGAGCTTTTACAAACCTTGTTACATAATGGTAATTACATAATGTCATTATAGCAGGTTTTCCTGGAGACTGGTTCATATGTAAATAACAAACATGTAACAATATTCACAAACCTACTTAAAAGATAATATATGTGATAATATATGTGAAAATATTCACAAACCAAATACATGTAATTAATTGTAATAATATACACAACGAAATATCATGTTGTCCACCAGAGTACAACCACCATGTGAGATATGTGTTTTTGAAGATATTTAGTGAACTTGACTGACGCATGTTTATGGGTATTTTGTTCCATATTTTTGGACCACAGAATGCAAGAGATTTTCTGCAGAATTCTAGTCTAGATTTTGGAATGTAGAGAGTATTGTTTGAATGAGATCTTAAGGATGTATTAATAGTTCCAATAATTAGGTTGGACTTGTACTCGGGAAATATTTTTTTAAGAATTTATAGATAAACAAACATATACGTTGTATAAAAATAGTTTACCAAAACTTCAAACAATGCCCATAACTTCTTACAGCAAAATGGTGCGAGACTTGTTTTAAGTTGCAAACCCATCAACAATTTTTCAAACTTATATAATCAAAACTCATTAAACTCATTATTTGTCATTTTAATAGGGCCACGTCCATACAGAGCTAGCAATGTGTAGACTGTCTTTGTTGGTTTCTCTCGTGTTTTGCTGTTCCTGTAGATTGCTACATTATCCTGTCCGATTTGTTATTATCTTTCACATGGTAATTGTCGTGAAGTTATTTTACCATAACCAAAATATTTTGGAGAAGCATGTCGCATCAATTAATCAAACTCGCCACTTTCGGGTACCTATTTCGACACCCCTACTACATCAGAAGACTAGTTGCAGTCCATTTAAGTACGAATCTTGTTTATTCTTGAAGATTAAGATAAGTACATGTCAAGCTACAATTGTACTTACTCCCAAGTAGGTATAAAGCCATCAACGCCATCAAATGCGTGCTGGTAGTCATCGTTCCAATCACCGTCAAAGTTCCCACAAAGTCCATCTAGTTTTCCCATGTCAAATGGCGTTGGATATATCTGAATGTTCATCATTGTAAAATTTGTCCCCGAGAACCAGCTGGGATTGGCTATTGTAGCTCGGACAACCATGCCATGAGGAAGGTAAATCTAAAACATTAACAAGGAACTTGGAATCCAAAAAAATATTTTTTCAAATATTGTCAATAACTTTACCGAAACTGGTTTCCAGTTAAAACAAAACAATTTCTATTGTTGTTTGATACTTAACGTTTGTTAAATCAGAAGATAAGTCCTACAACCGTCCGTACATTTCGTACCATTAGAACAACAAATTTTAATTTTATTTCATAGTTCATCCCTTGTTAAAGTAACATGACGATAGTTTTGTTCACTTCGCTCGGCAAATACTGCGTTAGGCAGGCGAAGCGATGGCTAAATGATTTTTCTTCGGCGACAAATACATGGTCGAGGACACAGATTTATCACGCATTCCATATAAAGTCTGAGACATTGCTGGTGCCGCACGCGAGCATATAATTCCATATAATTTACCATATACACATTGTAGAAGGACCAAACTTCCAGTACGCCGTCTACATTGGACAGATATGTTGTCGTATGTTCGCCGTTACAATGGTCAATCATAAACACGTCTCTACCAGCATGTACTATAAGTCCACATGTACACACCCCGTCCGTAACACATCTCTCTGTTAACACCTGAACCTATAATATCAAACTTCCAGATATGACTGACGAATATGATACCGACAATATAAGCAGACACGCAGAGCTTGTGGAGGGTTTAATTGTCAACTGGTAATTCTGTGATTTTGGAGTGGGGTGCCTTGCCTTAGAACAGAGGACAATATCATCTCCACATACACAGAATTCTCGTATATCACGGAATAGCAAATGAGCAGTGGTCGGTAATAAATACATACCTGTATATAAGCTGCCCATTGGCTGTCATCATGTTACTACAATAGTAGTATGTTAACATGCGTTTAATGTAAAACACTTGGTAGTCTTGTTTATAAAATTGAAATCACATAAATTTAACAGAAAATGCTCATCATTGAGTCGGATGTGACGACTGTCCTAGTGAAAGCCTTTCAACAAACTGTGCAATGTAGAGTAATGGTTCTTGCCAAATGCACTTTGAGTAATTGCAAAACACACATGTCAGGTTCCGGGTCATTTAAACTCGTGGTGCTAAGTTATGCTCCGGACAAGCAAACTGAGACGCCACCGGCGCAATTAACTCTGACTGGACGACAATAAAAATGACTATAAGCAGTTGTAAACCTTCTACTGGTAACACCAGATACCGTTTAGAGACAAGTATGCCTACCCCGATCTTCCGAAGCATCTCAAGTAGAAATCTCAACTCAAATTGAGATTTTGCTAAAGTCAGAGTCGGTTTTAGAGCTAAATCTGAAGTTCCAGCTCTTGAAATTTGACTTAAATAAACTCAGAATAACATTTCTGTGTAGTGATGCTAATTTTGAGTTCAGCCTTGCATCGAAATTAACATAAAGCCACCTGCCAATAATTGAGATGAGATCTTGCTCAGCTTGAGATGTTTCAGGAAATCGGGGCCTGGTCTTTCATATCTATATTTGGCTTACCTGTATAGGTAAGGTTGTATGGTTTATGGCGACATACACATGTGGTGTTACTGAACTGTATTCAAGCAAGTTGTAATATCTGAAATATTAAATATATCATAGCAATGTACTTCTATGCAGAGAATATAGAACATATTTGTGTCGCTGTGCCAGTGTGGGGAATCTCGTGACTAAAATGGAGCTTTACACATGGACATGTACGGCGGAAATGTTTATATGTGGAACGTTTTCGATTCTTGGTAAGTACTCCTTCGTAAAGTACCATTTTAGTCACGTGATTCCTCGTACTGTGTGCCTTTTTGTTAAAATGCTAAATATGCCCTTCAGCAATTTCGATGTCTAGCACAGGGCTGCTTCGTTGTGCGTTCCTCTCAGAAAGGCATGTACATGATTAAATACTGTTTTAATTGAGTGTTGCTTTGGGTGTGTTCCATGTGATGTGTGACCGTCCTTGTACGCTGTTTTGTTTTGTTTCATTCGTGTTCTGTGATTTAGTGCTACCTTCCCTCCCCTTGCTTCGTGGTCGGCATTGTAACTGGGAACCTGGGTCCAGAATTACAACCAATACTTACACTCAGCACTCAGCATTCAAATATTGAAAATGTGATAAAATGAGCTATTATTTATCCTAGATTTCAAATCTGGATGAGGAAAATGTATAAAATTGTTAAATAAGTATTGAAAATAACATTTAATACATATTTTGCTATTATGATGTATTTATGAGGTTAAGAAGTAATTATTGAATCTGAGTTCCACACTCAGCACTCAGACTGATAAATTATTGTTATAGCTTACAAATATACTAAATTACACTAGGAAGTGAGCCAAAAATAATATTTAGTACATTTGTACCAATTTTACATGATCACAACTTTTTTATCTAAAAAAGTGTCCTTATAAACCTCAGAAGAGTGATTTTCAATATTTGAGTGCTGAGTGCAAGTATTAGTTGTAATTCCGGACCCTAATTTTCTCAAACTCTAGTGGCTATGTCGAATACAATCAAGAATGAGATACCGTGATTGTTGAACATAAGTTTCAAGATTTATTTCACAATCGGCCTAAAATAACTTAAAATAAAACTAACCAGCAGTATACATTACATACATATGAACTATATCCATTATACTGACACCTATATACATTGGCAGAGTAAATACGGTACAAATGTGGTTACGACGAGCATCGATATTATCCTGCCTATGTCGAGCAAATTTCGAAGCCTCGGTAAATTCGCGTTTTTCTTACATTCGGTCAAATGTTCTAATTATGGGGTGTTTTACCAACATACGGTCATTGTCTGATTCTGGGACGATCAAATGTTCTAATTATTAGGCGTTTTACTAGCATACGGTCAATTGTTCTAATTCTGGGGCGTTTTACTTACATGCGGTCAAATGTTCTAATTCTGGGGTCGTTTTCAATAAAACACCGAGCATATTTCCAGTGTGTATCATCGTCTGTAACCGTAACCTACAAAAGACGGTTTAGAGAGTACTAATGAAAAGATAAATGAAAAGATTTATATACATTTAATGTGCTGTGTGGAAGCGTTTACATGCAGTATGAAAATAAATGTTTAGACATAGTCAGAGATTGATAAGATGGTTTACACATAGTCAGAATTTAAGGCTTCTATCACATTAATTTACTGTGTAAGTGAATGTTTACATAAAGTCACAAAACAAATTACGTTCTGATAGATATATTGGAATCTACCAATTCACAATTTCAATAAATGGCAATGTGTCAAATACCCAAGAAACGTTAAGCACACAAATCAACGATATCACGATAGTTGAGATGTTTGGTTGTAATATACTCTGAATGTTTATTAAATTCCATTTGAAATAAACAAAATAAATTGGTTGAAAACAAAACAAGAAGACGTTACGTTAACATGAGAAGACATATATGACATAAAGTTTGACAACAAACTGTCCAAATGCAGACTATGCTTACTTGGATATCTGTAGTAGAGAACTCCCTATTCCACCACTGTTCCGAACCCGCTCCCTCAGTTTCAAACACCATCCTTAGAGTAAACGAGCTCCTGGCATCATACATGTCATTGTTCTTCGTAGCAAGTTTGGCGTAAACATAGCCGACATTTTGTTCATTTGGAATATTGGATACGTCAGCAGCGAGCGAGTGTTGCGCGCCACATGTGTCTCCAATGAATGATATTTGCGCGTCAGAGCAGGTATAGTCTTGATCGATGTCATAGAATTTAATACTCAATGTGCAAGATTCGGAATCGGGACACGTGAATGGTAAGTTCAAATAGATCCACAAATGCGCATAGCCGCTTCGGTCAACGTCGACTGTGGTGTTAAACTGCAATTAAAGCAAACTTTAAGTTTAAAAGTTAACATTTAATTTGGTCCGAGTTTAACCTGGGTATACATGCAATGTAGTTTACTCAGACTACACTAACTAACGAACATTGCTGCATTTTTTTAAAAAAACGCCTAAACAAGTATATTTGTGTTTCCGTTAGGCTAAAAGGAACGCAGAAAACCTATAGAAGAAGGAAGTTAGACTGGCCGTTATGGGGACAAGACTTAGTGGTTAAGGTGTCGATCCCAGGACGCGCCGAACAACAATCGTTAAATAATGGCACTTGATAGTCTTCTACTAGTATTTCATTAAAATGATGGCTGACTATAGAACTTTGAATTAAAAGCAAAGTTTAAGGTTATCTTATACCAATCATAATAAATTAGTATTAATAAGTATAAACCGTGGTAAACAAGTAAGTAAGAAAGTACGTAAGTAACGACTTTATTTATAGTGGATAACATACTTGGCAGAGCCAATTTACAATATGGTCCACTTGATCGATATGTACATGTACAATAAACAATAATAAAACAATAATTTACAAAACATATGAAAGTATGCCATCCAAAATGCAAATTCTGTTTAGCGTCCGAGGGCTTGTAGGTTTTGAGCCCATAAAAGAAAAAAATTGTTTTCACTATTTTTTTGCTCGAAAGAAAAAAGGAAATTGCATGCGCAAATCCCGAGTCGATCATCTACATTTCGCCTTTTTTTTTCATGAAAGCCCATTGTTTTAATTGACACTTTATTGTTCAAGTGTTATCATTGTTCTAATGTTCTAAAATTGACAATTCCTAATTAAACTAATAAAAAATGAAAACAGGTCTGACTGGGTCATTCAGTTTTGACATTCAGCTTTTTAATTGCTAAAACTAGTTCATTCGGATTTTCGACAGCTTGGACTTGGGTGGATCATAACCTGTTCAATTGGGCATTGTGTATATGTTGTTTATGTTTTCTGTGCTCATCTGGTTTAGTTCTACATTGTGCCTTGTGTGTGTTTTATGTTTCTGCGTCCGGCTGGTTAAGCTGAGTGCTGCCTTCCCTGTCTAATTTAAAATTATCGTTGTTCTACCTTTCAAACCATATACATTTCCTAAAAAGTCTGTTTTGTCTTCTAGGTTTGTGTGTTTTCTTAAGGGTAAATAGGTTTTGCGAAAAGGAGTTGACGCTAAACAAAAGTAAAATTTGGAATGGCCTTAATACATAAACGTAACGCACGCTACTGAGTACGTTTGTAACTCCTGACACTCTCTGTAGAACAGTAGGTGATAAATGTTTTAATTTCATTCGATATATGAAACATTGTCTGGACAAGCACTTAAAGCATTATATAAACTTCAAAAAGAATTAATAAAATTTCCATGTATTACCATTTGTTTGATAAACTTGTACTACCAATACTCAATTATGGCTCTCAGGTATGGGGTTTAAACGATAGTTCTCAATTGGAAAAAATTCACCTGCAGTTTTGTAAACAGATTTTAGGTGTTAGACAGCATACACAGAATAATTTCGTATATGTCGAACTTGGAAGAACTTCTTTAAAAACATATAGAGCTATGAATGTTATTAAATATTGGTTAAAGATTGTTCAACTTGAGAGCACAAAATATGCTAAAGTTATTTATAATGTAATGTTAAGAGATTTAAAAGAGAAGCCAAACTGTGCGTCATGGGCAAAATCCGTGAGAAATTTGTTACAGTCTTTAGGTTTTAATAATAATGTCTGGATCAATCAAGGTGTAGGAAATGAGAATATATTTATGAACATTTTTAAGCAAAGAAAAAATGATACGTTTATACAAAACTGGTATTCCGAATTAAGAGAATCAACACGTGCTAGAACATATGTATTGTTTTGCAATTTTCAATTACAACCTTATTTAACATGTATGCATATTGAAAAATTTAGATTTTCTCTATCTCGTTTGAGAATGTCCTCACATAGACTTAAATTCGAAACCAGGAGATGGCATAAACCACAGGCAATACCATACAATGAAAGGATTTGTGATATTTGTTCCAAATTAGAAGATGAATTTCATGTTTTATTAGAATGTCCATTATACGATGATTTGAGAAAACAATATTTACATATAAATACTTTTGGAAAAGGCCAAATGTCCCAAAATTTATCGAACTGTTATCGTCCGAAAATGAAAACGTAATTAAAAAATTATCCATGTTTGTTCAAAAATCTTTCAACGTCAGGAATTCTTTGGTGTTTAATTAAGTATCACATTATTATGTGACCACATTAATCTCGTTTTTACCTTTGCTATATACATGCTTCTTCTTGAAGGTTATCAATGTATGTTTTGCACTGTAAACCATTATGTACCTATGCATCAAATTTGTACTGTTATGTAATGTTCATTGGGTGTAATATCTATGTATAAATATTTATAAATGTTAATATTGTGTACTCATGGACACATTGTCCAGTGTATATTTGAAATAAACTGTTAAACTGTTAAACTGTTATATTACATACTATAGACCAAATTATTCGTTATGACATTGTCTACATTGCTGTATCTTTTTGTTTTCTTATAGAATAGTTAAACCTTGTTTTGTTTTAAAGATGCCGTTTCCGTTCACAATGACAATTCACATGTACTAATTTGCTTACGGTGGTCTTATCACAGAGATGAAAGTACTTACGTTGACTGGAACTATTTCTGGACTGTACACAGGTCCAAACTCTAGTATGCTTCCAGTTAAATCATATACAGTAACAGCGCAATGATACTGAAAAAACACGTTTATTTCATAGTGATGAGGGATGACAGTCCCGAACATTAGCTCAAAGTACTTGTATGTTTCAGTGTATAACTCTATGATTCAAAATATGTGATTTCGAATTGAACAATATGGATAAGGTAAAATTAATAACTCCAAATAAAAATCGAAATTGGCATAAGACCTGTTGTTAACGATATGTCATCAAATATGCTCATTTTTATCATTTTGTTCGTTTAAAAAAATAAACTAGCATATAGGTCTAACATTTACAAATATGTTCTTTCAAAGAAGTAAGTAAGTTGTGTTCACATTGTTTCGTATCGAAATAATGATAAAAACAGAAACTGAAAGTACATCATATTCCTGATATTCTATAACATTTATACGTGTA
The DNA here is from genome assembly GCA_947247005.1 of Spisula solida. Classification (NCBI taxonomy): domain Eukaryota; kingdom Metazoa; phylum Mollusca; class Bivalvia; order Venerida; family Mactridae; genus Spisula; species Spisula solida. The sequence continues at coordinate 42,124,140 of OX365956.1, forward strand.
TAAAGCTAGTACGGTCAAAAAGGCGGCCATCTTGGACGCCATATGGATTTCTCGGAACGCCACCACTTTTGACAATTTATGCCGACAGTGTCAGATACTACAAATATTTCCGAAAATTTGGTATATAACAGGTCTTGTTAACAGACGGATCCCACTTATGCCTACTTCTAAAATAGAAGACCTTTTTGGAAATAAGTCACCCTACCAATATTTGCAATAAATATTTCATAAAACAATCTTCAGTGGCTTTCTATTACATAAATATGTTGAGTTGGTAAAAATATACGTCATACAAACATTTAAGCTTGGGTAAAGCTTCAGCATATTTAGGGAGCACCAACCCCCACACTAAAACCTCTAGACAACCTTACAGAACAAGACAGTGTGAATGAATGTTTACGCTATAAGTGTCAAATATACGAACCAATAAATCTAATCCAAATCCAACTATTGAATCAGAGATATCCTTCATCCAGACGAAGTAGTCAGCCAAGTCCTCTATGTACAATATACCACTCGATACTGCTAGTTCAGTAGTACTGCCACTGTTAGAAACACAATGATTCACAACGTATATATAATGAAGAAAAAGTTCACATCACTGAGGGCCCTATGTCATTATATGGATTGGCTAGTCCGCCCAAGTTGTGTATATGAATCACAACGGTTATAATTGTTATTACAGTTAAAAATACCTTGTTGCATTGCCAATACCTTGGATCAGCCAGTGTATCTCAATAAGTTGAGTGTCAATCGAGGGTGATATATCATTGAGGCATTTTGACCCAGTATACCATTGTGGAAACACTTCCACAAACATACCACGAGGAAACGTCAACATACAAAGTATTAGAATATAGGAATACGCGATGGTGGGAAATGTAATTTAATAAACTAGTTAACCATTTCGCTGGCTCAGAATGAGCATATCGTAGGTGCTACAAACATAATATTATTTGAAATCTGATCTCAAGGCGCTTCTTAGGAGCCTGTTTCCATCGGAACAGCTCATGTTGATCAAACTGTAGTTGTAAAAGCTTGTTTTTCCATAAGTAAAGAGTAGTTTTCAGACATTTATTTCTTGCTTTCTCAAAATAGCGTTTTTGTAATTGCGACCTTCTACTTCTAAGCCAGAGATAAATATAACTTATAGAGGATACTTACATATTAATTTGATAACGATGTCCTGTTTCTGTCGGGAAGTTGCATTTTAAAGCTGCTCTTGGAATGTTTTCATCATCTCGACTCACGATTGTATCAAGCGATACACCAGAATGATACAACGATGGCACGAACTCTAAACACAAGACATATAGAGGATATACACTGTACAAGAACAATAACTTAATATTTATGAAAGAAATATCGCTTTCTCAGAATTAGAAGGTTGTAAGTACAAAGTCGACATTTTGAGAAAACAAGAAATAACTGTCTTAAAAACTATTCTTTACTTATGGACAAACAAGCTTTTTCAACTTCAGTTTGGTCAACATGACCACTTCCGACCTTCATGTAAATATGCTCATAAGAAGCGCTTTGAGATGCAGATTTCAAATATGCATGAGTCTTATAAGGTCGTAAGTAGCTTCTAATTTTAAGCCAGCGATATACAGGTTGTTTTAAAATATTAACAACTTTATATTTCATAATAGGTTGTTAGTATTGGAGTATGAAACCTTAAAATAACAACCACAGAACCAAGTTCTACTCGAATACTTGAAACTAACTCAACAAAATTTAAAGTTTATGTAACATTTTAGACAACGGACCTTATAGCATGTTGTTTGTAATCTGAATACAGAAACAAATAAAGTGTTATCGTGGTACACATGTAAACAAACTAAACAAAACATTTAAGCTGAAAAGTTGTTGCAAGCCAAAAAGATACTGTAATGTAGTGATAGGTATAATACATTTAACTTGAGAAGATTCTGTGGCGTCGTTAAGCTATTCCCAATAATTAACGTCGTCTACGGCGTTTACGAGAAGTATATGAACATACTGAGATTACCCACTGGAAACCATTGGAAACAATTTGGCGTGTTGTCCAGCGAATAAAACTTTGAAACTTCGTCGTTCAAATATTTTTTTTACTTTTCAAGGCTGATGAAATTTATTGACTTGACTTACTGTTACGACGTATGCATGACAACGACGACATATTTACGTACCATAGGAACTACTACTGCTGCTGCTGCTGCTGCTGTCAGAAGCCGAAGGTGTAAACCAATCTGTTAGAAGTAAGAAAATAAATATAATTGTATAGTGAATCTAAGTACAGACACAGGCCTCCTTAAGATGTATGATATAAAAATACGGATATACTTGGAGAGATCGAGAAGCTTTCAAGCTTGTATATTGAGTTGGTATAAGTTAAAGCAAGCTTAAGTAATTTGGGAGAGACTCCACGTCCGAAAGACATAATTTATTATGGTGGGTTCGAATCGGCGAATCGTTACAATTTCATGCATTCGAATGACGAACGTTATACACGGGAGCAAACAATAGCAATCCGTGAGACTTTCGTTTCTATACATTAAAACATCATACAATAATACAAAAGTATCTTCAAACTGCAGGATATTTCAAACACCAAACGTCTGAACGGATTTCAAAGGAAGAACATCAGTCCGCGAAGTTGACGTCAGAAAATGACTTCATTTATTGAAATTTCAATGGTCTATATAAAAGAAGTGCTCGTGGCTCGTGATTTAATTGACATTGAAAGTACAATGTATAATACATACTAACAGAGTGATAATATGCATAATAAGTGATATCAGTGTACTCTTGTACTATAAGATCTCGTGTAAAAATGAGATACATAGTTTATACGCTTAATTGTAAGGCTTGTTTTAAGACGCTGAATGCAAAATGAAAGGTCTGCTATGTACTAATATTTAACTAATATTACGCTAGCAATGTGATACTTGATATATGTAAAAAATAAAATGTTTCACGCAATCTTATATTACACTAAAATTCATGATCATGATCCAATAAAATATTTGGTATGATCTAATATGATACTTGTATTACGTTTCTAAATCATGTGTCTGTCAGAACAAAACAAGAAAATGTATTCACACTATTCAAATTCAAATCAAGTTATAAATCGCCTTGTAAATATTATAGATTAAAATATTGATCGCTATAATTATGCAATTGAATCATGTGTTTTGTATTTTGGTCCGTGGCCTTGTACTATTGAAATAAATCTTGTATCTTGTAAGTACCTGATGGAGATGAAGAAATAACATCAGAACTGCTTCCATAACTGCTAAAGGTATCTGACGTTGTTGACGGACTGTAACTGTCTGACGTTGTTGACGGACTGTAACTGTCTGACGTTGTTGACGGAGTGTAACTGTCTGACGTTGATGTTGGAGTGTAACTGTCTGACGTTGATGGCGGAGTGTAGCTCTCTGACGTAGTTGTCGAACTGTAGCTCTCTGACGTAATTGTAGGACTGTAACTGTCTGACGTTGTTGTCGGACTGTAACTCTCTGACGTAGTTGTAGGACTGTAACTGTCTGACGTTGATGTCGGACTGAAGCTCTCTGACGTAGTTGTAGGATTGTAGCTCTCTGACGTAGTTGTAGGACTGTAACTGTCTGACGTTGTTGTCGGACTGTAACTCTCTGACGTAGTTGTAGGACTGTAACTGTCTGACGTAGTTGTAGGACTGTAACTCTCGGACGTTGATGTCGGACTGTAACTGTCTGAGGTTGATGGCGGACTAAAACTGGCTGACGTTGATGTCGGACTGAAGCTCTCTGACGTAGTTGTAGGACTGTAACTGTCTGACGTTGATGGCGGACTGTAACTGTCTGACGTTGATGGCTGGCTGTAACTGTCTGACGTTGTTGTCGGACTGTAGCTCTCTGACGTTGATGTTGGACTGTAACTGTCTGACGTTGTTGTCGGACTGAAGCTCTCTGACGTTGATGGCTGGCTGTAACTGTCTGACGTTGTTGTCGGACTGTAGCTCTCTGATGTTGATGTCGGACTGTAACTGTCTGACGTTGATGTCGGACTAAAACTGGATGACGTTGATGTCGGACTGTAGCTATCTGATGTTGATGGCGGGCTGTAACTGTCTGACGTTGTAGTGGGACTGTAACTGTCTGATGTGGTTGTCGAACTGTAGCTCTCTGACGTAGTTGTAGGACTGTGACTGTCTGACGTTGATGACGAACTGTAACTCTCTGACATTGATGTCGGAATGTAGCTCTCTGATGTTGATGTCGGACTGAAACTGTCTGACGTTGTTGTCGGACTGTAACTATCTGATGCTGTTGTCGGATTGTAGCTCTCTGACGTAGTTGTAGAACTGTAACTGTCTGACGTTGTTGTCGGACTGTAACTGTCTGACGTTGATGTCGGACTAAAACTGGATGACGTTGATGTCGGACTGTAGCTATCTGATGTTGATGGCGGGCTGTAACTGTCTGACGTTGTATTGGGACTGTAACTGTCTGATGTGGTTGTCGAACTGTAGCTCTCTGACGTAGTTGTAGGACTGTAACTGTCTGACGTTGTTGTCGGACTGTAACTGTCTGACGTTGATGTCGGACTAAAACTGGATGACGTTGATGTCGGACTGTAGCTATCTGATGTTGATGGCGGGCTGTAACTGTCTGACGTTGTAGTGGGACTGTAACTGTCTGATGTGGTTGTCGAACTGTAGCTCTCTGACGTAGTTGTAGGACTGTAACTGTCTGATGTTGTTGTCGGACTGTAGCTCTCTGACGTTGATGTCGAACTAAAACTGTCTGACGTTGATGGCGGACTGTAACTGTCTGACGTTGATGTCGGACTGTAGCTCTCTGACATTGATGTCGGACTAAAACTGGCTGACGTTGATGGCGGACTGTAACTGTCTGATGTTGTTGTCGAACTGTAGCTCTCTGACGTTGATGTCGGACTGTAGCTCTCTGACGTAGTTGTAGGACTGTAACTGTCTGAGGTTGATGACGAACTGTAACTCTCTGACATTGATGTCGGAATGTAGCTCTCTGATGTTGATGTCGGACTTAAACTGTCTGACGTTGTTGTCGGACTGTAACTATCTGATGCGGTTGTCGGATTGTAGCTCTCTGACGTAGTTGTAGGACTGTAACTGTCTGACGTTGTTGTCGGACTGTAGCTCTCTGACGTTGATGTCGGACTGTAACTGTCTGACGTTGATGGTGGACTGTAACTGTCTGACGTTGATGGCGGACTGTAGCTCTCAGACGTTGATGCGGGACTGAAACTGTATGATGTTGATGTCGGCCTGTAGCTCTCTGACGTTGATGAAGAACTGTAACTGTCTGACTTTGATGTCGGAAGGAAGCTCTCTGAGGTTGATGTCGGACTGTAGCTCTCTGGCGTTGATGGAGAACTGTAACTGTCTGACGTTGATGACGAACTGTAACTCTCTGACATTGATGTTGCACTGTAGCTCTCTGATGTTGATGTCGGACTGAAACTGTCTGATGCTGTTGTTGGACTGTAGCTCTCTGACGTACTTGTAGGACTGTAACTGTCTGACGTTGTTGTAGGACTGTAGCTCTCTGACGTTGTTGTAGGACTGTAGCTCTCTGACGTTGTTGTCGGACTGTAGCTCTCTGATGTTGATGTCGGACTGTAACTGTCTGATGTTGATGTTAAAATGTTACTCTCGGACGTTGATGTCGGTGTGTAGTTGTCTGACGTTGATGTTTGAGTGTAGTTGTCTGACGTTGATGTCGGAGTGTAGCTGTCTGACGTTGACGACGAACTGTAACTGTCTGATGTTGATGGCGGACTGTAGCTCTCTGACGTATTTGTAGGACTGTAGCTCTCTGACGTTGATGTCGGACTGTAACTCTCTGACGTTGATGTCGGACTGTAGCTCTCTGATGTGGATGTCGGAATGTAACTCTCGGACGTTGCTGTCGGACTGTAACTGTCTGACGTTGATGACGAACTGTAACTCTCTGACATTGATGTTGGACTGTAGCTCTCTGATGTTGATGTCGGACTGAAACTCTCTGACATTGATGTTGGATTGTAGCTCTCTGATGTTGATGTCGGACTGAAACTGTCTGATGTTGATGTCGGACTGAAACTGTCTGACGTTGATGTCGGACTGTAACTGTCTGACGTTGAAGGCGGACTGTAGCTCTCTGACGTTGTTGTCGGACTGTAGCTCTCTGATGTTGATGTCGGACTGTAACTGTCTGATGTTGATGTTAAAATGTTACTCTCGGACGTTGATGTCGGTGTGTAGTTGTCTGACGTTGATGTCTGAGTGTAGTTGTCTGACGTTGATGTCGGAGTGTAGCTGTCTGACGTTGATGTCGGACTGTAGCTCTCTGACGTTGATGGAGAACTGTTACTGTCTGTCGTTGTTGTCGGAGGGTAGCTCTCTGACGTTGATGACGAACTGTTACTGTCCGATGTTGGTGTCGGACTGTCGCTCTCTGACTCTGGTGTCGGACTGTTACTATCTAACGTTGATGAAGAACTGTAACTGCCTGACGTTGATGTCGGAGGGTAGCTCTCTGACGTTGATGACGAACTGTTACTGTCCGATGTTGGTGTCGGACTGTCGCTCTCTGACTCTGGTGTCGGACTGTAACTCTCTGATTCTGGTGTCGGACTGTAACTCTCTGATTCTGGTGTCGGACTGTAGCTCTCTGACTCTTGTGTCGGACTGTAACCGTTTGACGTACTTTGTGCACTGTAACTGTCGGATAAAACTGCTGAAAATAAGATTAAATTTCAGGTGAATTTTGTCAAACTGCATTACGCCGAATTTCTGATTGGCAAGCCTATAACATATTACATTATGTGATATGTCCAGTCATTATGTATAATACGTTTAAAGTTGTTTTATTCTATCATTCCACGCACTAATATATTGTACACAGTGTAGTGTAGTGTAGTGTCGTGTAGTGTAGTGTAGTGTAGTGTAGTGTAGTGTAGTGTAGTGTAGTGTAGTGTAGTGTAGTGGCACAGTTGTTTGGTAGCTAACCCTCTTGACTACTGATCGAGAGGTCCCTGGTTCGAATTCCGACCGGTGCACTTGGTCATTTCTGAAATGCTTTTCAGTTTGTCCCACCCGACTGACCGTGTGTTACTGCAAAGTATGTGGGTAAGGTGCCAGGAAGCTGTGTATCGGTGCTATACATCCAACACGGCGAGAATGAGCTATGCGAAGCGAGCACAAGCCGGCGGGATGAGTCGTGTCGGCAACACAATCTGACAGGTGTGTTGTTAGTCCTTATAAAAATGCTTGTGTATTTAATTACTTGTATTGTATTGTAGGACAACGTATTAAAAGAAACACATTTTCTCTCAATACAAGTGGATTTTATAATCCAGAATCGCCAATCGAATTATCTCGGGATATATTTGAGGTATGCTGTTGGTCCGGCGGTCGGCGCAACCTAATTTGAGAGAGCACATGCGTGTCATCAACAAGACATGGGTTGCCATTCAACAACAGTATCTTCAGAGATACATTGTATCAATGAGGACAAGGTGTCGTGCGGTAATTGCTACAGCAGATGGACATACAAAATATTGAACCGGGATTAGTTTCGACGTGATTTGTTTTACAGTTTTTGTTTTCGGGTGCCCGTGTAAACGATCTGCCGTGATCGAATTTCAGTGATCTTTGTTTCACATATGAAGAATACATTGTATTAAACTAATAGTTGGTTATTTTTATTTTTTTTCGAAATCATTTCCTAAAATAAGATAACATCTCGTAGGCCAATTAGAACTTCGGCGTATTGTATAATTATGGTGATTTATTTGTACATTTGTATTATTATAAATAGTGTTACAATGAATGCATTGCACATACGCGATTTTACAGGTAATTATACAGACTAAGTTCAAACGAAAAACCTACACAATCATAAACTTGAATACCATAGATGACTCGAACACGTAGATGGCTCTGAATACTATCCCGGTCGAAGGTAGTTCGATGTGGCGTAGTTATCCTGTTTCAACCAGAATGACTTACATCTTCGCAGGTAATAACTTATATGTATACATGACATGCCCGTAGTCATGGCAATTTAAGGTGGTAGAGTCTAATCTATAGTGGGATAGTGCAGTTTTCTTTGAAAGGCGTTTATTGTCTTCAAATTAAAGTTGTTGTATTAAAAAATCATTGTTTTGTGTACATGTACTACAATTACTCATAAAGTTAGACAAAACTAAATATAAAAAAGCAAGCTTATCGAAGCATGGCAGCATTTTCATTGCAGATCTTGCTTGTTCACAAACAAAGTCAACATGACATTAAGAATCAAAGTTTTTCGTTGGGAACATAGTCAATAATATTAGGAACAAACTCTTACAAAGAAACAACTATGAAACATAGAACTTGTATCATGTAAAACTTCAATGACCTTGTAAACCGAAAGTAGAAAATTTATTATGTTTTTGAATATCTCTTTAACATTTTTCAGTCTTAAACTAAGTAAGTTTGCTCCGTTAAGTACAATTTGGCAGTTTGTGTGTTTGCGAACGAGTAAGATTTGCAATGAAAGTGCTGTCATGCTTCAATAAATTCACTTTATTCATATTTATTTTTTGTTTAACTCCAAGGGTAAATTTAATACATCATAATACTATACTTATTGTATCCAACAAATTTCAATTTGAAGAATAACATGCTTTTGAAAAATCATGCACAATTCCACCATAGTAATACACTGTGTCCTTAAAAAACTGTGATAAACATATTCAGCAAAATTACATTAAATTACTGTTAAAGGGGTACGTGTACCTGGTATAGTAACGATCGAGACTAACGTCATCACTGGCCAAACTGATATAACTAACATTGTCTGGCCGTATGAAATAATTGGTAAACTTCTAACGCTGTGTTCTGCCTGAAGTAGAAATATAATAATACGCAATGACGACATGAAATATGAAAACTCGTGGTAAACCAGTAATATAACAATTGAACAATGGATTTCATGTTTACGCTGTATTTGAAACTTGTATTTATGACATTATAATTAGCGCAACGATTAGTCCTTGTCATTGTCGAATCAATATAATATAATGTATTATGGGGCAAATGAAGGGAGCCGTAACTAAGTTCTAAAACGGTACTGATGTTTCAACTCATTTATCATTTATTTTTTTATTGACAATAATTGACAATAAAATATATTTATACTAAATCGATTATCCGTTATCGGTTCATTTACAGAGGGGGGGGACCAGCACTTCTGTCCCTACTTGTCATATCTGGTTCTGGACGTCAAACCTCTATCCACTTATTCCACATACAAGAGACCAGCCGTTGCTTCATCCTATATTATCAATGTCTTCATTTTATATTGTAATTATTGTTCCATGCGTTTGTCATTTGTTATGCGTGTCAATGTCCCTAGCTGTCTACCTCAAATCAAATCATAACAATGTCTTGCTCCTGGGCCTTCTTGGTAGTTATATTCTGGTAGGATGGCATTATACAAAACATAACATATATCTTATTGGGCATATCTGTTCAATTCGTCACCTAGATCTAACACTCTTTTCTAAGTATGTGTTCGCCTGGTGTTCTATGTGGTGCTGCCTGGCAGCCAGAGGTCTGTGGAGCCAACAACTTCCTTAGTTAGTTTTTTCCTCTGTCAGATTATCCAAAAACCTGATGGGAAATCCCCGCTGGATGCAGTGCATTTGTTCATATTACACCCGTCGGTTATACAACACTATTTCGATTTATCTCTCTGCTGTCCTACACGGGTAACTAGCACTGTTTCAAGAATAAGTATTTAATTTTGGAGCGAGGCATTTGTCATCGTCGATATATTTGAACGAGTTGTTCGTGAACGTGACAAAAGGCTTATCTTATCGAATGAAATAACATGGACGCGTATCTCGGTCCGGACGCGGATTTGGAATGAACACCACGCGTATCTCGGTCCGGACGCGGATTTGGAATGAACACCACGTGTATTCTTGGTCCGGGCGCGGATTTAGAATGAACGCCACGTGTATTCTCGGTTGAGCGAAGCTTTATGAACGCGGAAACGGACCACGAACCATGAACTGCACCACGGAATGCCGATCTAATACTTTCCACCTAATTGAACGGACATCGCCCAACACGGATTCCATTTGTTGAATAAGAAACGAAACGCGCAGATACTGTTTTCTACGTCCGGTTAGTGTAAACTTTTAACATGCTCAAAACACTCTGCCGGTCTGAAATGGAGCGGAAATGGACAGTACATAGTATTATTTTACACAGTATGTACAATTTAGAAAATCTACATAAAACTAATTTACACTTAAAACTGATTCTCCGCTAAAGGGATCGAGCTACTCTTTTACCAGTATACACGTATCACTATCATAAAATAAATTATAAACTTTGATTGGTTTTGTTTGTTCGTTCCCCGATCGGATGTCGGATTACAAGATCTGTAATGTGAGACTGGAACTTTATTATCTACTATATATTAATGAATAAATAACTCTGACTCTTCTATCAAATATTCGAGCACATGCTCTGAATCAGGAATTTTTAATTACATATACCAAATTAAAAATTCCTGATGAAGAGCATGTGCTCGAAAAATTGATAGAAGAGTCATAGTTATTTATTCATTAATAGTTACTATTCTGTCCTATTGAGAGACAATGCAACATTTATAATCTTTATTAGATTATAAATATGGCAAATGTAAAACACTTTTTAAAGCGGATTTGTTATTGAGCTAATTAAACAACCACTGACTTCATATAAGTTACATCTTTGACGGACCTCTCATTTATTTCTCATGGTAAAGAATCGAACCAAAATAATATAATATTACGTAAATTAAATTCATACTAACCCCAGCCTTTGGACAAAATCACTCAAAATCCGAAAATAAAACTCTTGTAACTAAACCATTAATGAAACAAAAACAATAATCTATTTTTCTTGAAACATTTTTTCTGAGCAGATAGAGCTTACACCGTGTTCCTTTCCTGTGGACGAAATTAAAACGAATTAAAAATCAATTTTACAATAATTGCGCAACGCGGTCATGTCCCTTGTGAACAAATCGATTAGTTGTATTGGGAAATAAGACATGTATTGTCATAGCATGATGCCGTTCACCTCATACTGACCAACAAAAGAAATGTATAATATATTTATATAATAAGCCCTTAGTATTATACTTGACTCGAATAGTTTTACCAAAACTTGATATTTGAAATCGTACTGAAACGAAACCTTAGATTTGAAATTTTAGAAAAAAAGGTCCGCAGTTAATAAGAACCGATTTCACTTAATTTGTCAGGTCTTATTAGAGGAATTTTATTTGTATGGAATTTGAATACACATACATTTGAAACAAAATGAAACAATCGTTCCATTTTTTACTTCTTCTTGTAAAGTTCAATTCATGAAGAAATATTACCCTAAGGTCACGTACAACTTTGTATACGTGTTAGTTTATACTCATTTATTTAAGGTCGATAGTGAAACAAGTTTGTCCAACTTACATGTATATTTATCACTCTCGACACCTCATTCCTGATGTTATCTATCGCGATGGTATGAGATAAGAGAAGCCAGTTTCCCTTACGCTGAGCGTCTAGGAAAGGAATTTCTCGAAACATTTTTATTTCGACTGTTACGCTCTACCACTAAGCTATCGAGGTATGCGTGTTCCTGTACGGGTCTATACATGTTCAGGTTTCGGTACACGTTAGCTGCGTAACATCCCCAAATTTTATAAAGTTTATACATGCGTACTTACCATTCGCCCTCAAGACAGTTGACATTAGTAATATGAGCGGGGACTCGAATTCACGATACCTGGCCCCGATCTCCAAAAGCATCTCATCTCAAGTATAAATCTCAGTTCAAGTTGAGATTTTTGTCAAATCAGAGTCAGACTTTTAGATACATCAGAAGTTTGTGATTTTGACATTTTACTGTAATAAACTCAGAATAATGTGTATATTCAGTGAAGTCAATTTTGAGTTCAGCCTTCCGTGGAAATTACTTCAAAGATAAATGACAATATGTGAGATGAGAATAAGCTCAAATGGAGATCCTACGGGAGATCGGACTTGGAGTACAGATACTGATATCATATGTGTTACCACTTAGGTAGATATTTAAGGTCAGTGTCCGTTTTGTACAATACAGACTGTCGTACGTAATTTGGCGTGATCAATTCGCAATATTAAAAACACGTCAATTTATGAATATGTGTAAAATATGCAAACTTCCCATATTATTCGACAATGGCAAGTACAAGTATACTTATGTTGCAAAATAAAATTCAGGATTTAAACTTTCGAACTCACAACTTACAAAGGACCACATGTGACCAGTAGAACGCTGATCACACATGTCTAATATCTATATTTTGACGTAGGCATAATTATATAACCTTCTGTAAGCATTATTTAACAGTTTATTTCATGTCTATATTTCAATATCGGAAATATCTCAAGAAGCTAGCTATAATTATAAGCATGCATAAAGGTCGAAAACCATGATTATTTATTCGCATTTCGAATATATACCCCTACATGTAAATTACTAATGTACTTTATTTTTCGATCAGCAATTAAGCCTTTTTCAAGAAATCAGTAAACCCAGGGCGGGCGGGCGGGCGATCGGGCGGGCAGGCGGGCAGGCAGGCGGGAAGGCGGGCAGGCGGACAGGCGGACAGGCGGACAGGCGGGCAGACGGACATAAATTATTCACAAGAGATATCGTGAGGTTTTCGTTTGTTCCTTATTTTGTTTGATCGCATCCACAGTCAACGTTTGCACCATACAGGCAACAGAAGGGTTAGCATATTATTCGTCATAAGTCTCGCATAAAAGGAACCTCCACTGGTAGATACCGTACAGTGGAAATAGCCCCCCTACATCGCACGAATGCGAATGTAAAACGGTGGAAACGCCGCACTTTTGGTGCTTGAAATAATTATAAGACTCCTTAAAAGGACTGTCCGTGTTTTTAGTAAACTGCAACGTGTATACTGACGGACGGACAGACGGACGGGCTGCACTCTAACGACGATATGATCACCAAAACGTCGGACCAGGGGAGGTAATCCAGTCTAAGAATGATCCAAACTCATACGCAGTTATCTCTCGTACTACGCAAAATACAGGGTGATTCATTATATTTCACACTTTTCATTAATTACGTACTCGCGTATGCCCGATCGAAGCAATGATTTTGTCATGTTAGCTTCCAAATGATATAAGATACTGTACCTTTATGTATTGTGCAGGAATGAAAAGTTATAATGGTCAGAACCTGGGACATGTATTGTTAATCACCATGTATGTTCTGATATAGTTAACCAATTTGAATATGTTCCTTGATATTCCTCACCACGACAAGTCAAAGAGGTCATGCTTACACAAGTATGACTTTGGGAAGTTAAGAATGAAATAAAGTATTCGCCACGATGTCTCTATCAGGAGTTTTTCTCGTAAAGCCTTGGTGTCACACAGTATCGTATAAATTACGAACGTCCATGAAACTAAAATTTTAACAAATGTGCAAATTTAATAAATTCTCTAAATATGAATGGTGTCATTTAACAGGATAAACCATCTTTGAAGTCGCCATGCATGAATGCATGAGTAACTCGCACATATGACATAGATTGTATGAATACATGGACACATATTTAGGCCAGGTTTCATGAAGATTAGGTAAAATGTGGATGTAAACAAGCTCGTGCTTTGATGTGACCTGGTGACCTAGTTTTTTACCTTAGATGGTCCAGTTGCAAACATGGTCCTTATGTCATAGAGACACACAAGTTTTCAAACGATCAACCGTGACCTCTAGAATGTTAACAGTGTAATTGCTGACGACGCACGTCGGACTACGGATGACACACGCTGGACCCAATAGCTCACAATGAGCACTCAGTGTTCAGATAAGCTAACAAATGGCGGGAAGTCTCTTCAGAAACTCCATAAATATCAAACAGGTAATGTTTATTGATGAGTTTATTGATATGTCTACACATGTAAATATGATTACAATGTATATAAGTATAGGGCGTATATTTGTTTAATATAGCAAAACAAAGCAATGGTTGAAACAACAGAAACAATAAATGCTTATGCCTCGGTGGAAGCCTTGTTAATAATAACTAGCTAAGTTAATCAGGGGCCATAATTATGTTGAAAGGTTGGATGGTGTTACATGGCTTTGACAATGTTAGGTGTTTACGGTGCAAAACAGGGTTGTCAAAATTAAAAGCAATGCCTCGGTGAGCTTTGAAAATACTTGAGTTTCAACATCTTGAAAGTTTTGGTTAACATTGTCAATGCGACGGACGGACCGAACAATCACTACAATCATGCCGCCCGCATCAGTAGAAACCGGGTTCGTTCGCACCAAAACAGTAGTTGAAACAACAGGGAAAAACAAGTTCGTTTATATTATAACAGTTACTGTAGTTGAAACACTAGAAAAGGCATATTCATTTTATTGTACAAGATATATTGTGTGTGATTGGTATATTTTTCTCAAGTTCTAGATATGTTAACCTGGAGACACAACTACGGATATACTCTGAGTAAATATTTGTTCTAACGCAATCTAAATATAATTCTTGTCATACAATACGCTTTCCACTTTCATGTCCTGATATCAATATTGATTTTGTACGCATTTTGGAGTTAAAAATATAAGAATGTAAATTGATATGACACTGTGAAAATCATAAAACGTTAATTATAATTATTGTGGGATTCAAACTCGTACTGTACTATGAATGGCGCCATCGCACAGTACGAGCGCAATTAGACCACTTGCTTATTCCAACAACTCCCAAAACGGTTACATTAATAACCAGTACCAGCGTGTCTACATCACACCACATCCGTGACACCAGACCAGAAATAGGTTAATTACTCGTATATATGAATAGCAACACTGAATACATGTATAGTCCAGTCAGGATAAAAATCCAGTGACGAAGCGTTCGAGTCCACTATAACGGTGTAAAACCAATTATAAAGGCTTATACTGTACCAACAACTATACTTTCAATGATAAACTGACATACCGTGCGTACACATAAACTGCAACGTCACTGTCACAATATCCTAACTGGACTATATGTTCGGGGAGATGTTTCTTGTGTAGAATATATCACCAAGTTTAGCGAGAAAGTCGTACATTGCTCGGAGATTTGAGTTAGTTTGTAGAGTACTATCCGTACCAGCTAGCCGTAATTCTCTCGGTTTACAAAAACCAAACAAAGGCCAATATTAAATCAGTGTTGCAATATCACGTGACTTTTGGCTACATGTTCAAGACGAAATGTGTCAACATTGGAAAACAAAAATGGCCAGAAGTATTTTATTTAATGTTGACAAATGTCGTCTTCGACCCCAGCCAAAAGTCACGTGGTATATTGCTACACTGTAAATAAAAGAAATCAATTGATACGTGGAAATTATGGTAAAAGTAGGTTCGAGGACCAGGTTCATTTGTTCGCACACTCAACACTTTCTTCGTACTCTGATTGAGCTTATCTAAAACTGAAAGGCACCTGCGATGAAAGGAGAAAGCAACACCGCTAACAGAAGAGGCCGCTTCTCCTCCGTCACCATAAATCGCCAGTATTCGGCATGGTCCGCCACTTCCGTTACGCATTTTCATTGGTCCGTAGAAAATCTTCGAATCGTTCGGTGGCATTCTGTCAAGATTGGCGACAAATTCCAACAGTAGCACGCCATTGGACAGAAACTCCTCGTGGCACGGGTTTCGATTATTGTTTTGACCTGGGTCACAGGAGTGCGAGTCGGTACCAAAGGCTGTAAATATCAAAATATCCACATTTTATACGTAGTCCCTACAGTAACATCAAAACACTTCAAGTATTATATATACTCGTATATCAATTCTTAAAAAATATATACCAATCACGCAGACGAATGGAAATGTCCCGAAACATGTACGTAATTTAAACAATCAATTTAGTTAGTTATAGCTGATTTTCTATTAGATTCTTAAAAAAAGAAATACTATTTACTTTAAAGATGACATACATCTGCATTTCATAAAATTGAAATAAATACACGTATAGTATAGTATAGTATATTGGTATAAGAAATGAACAAATTCAAATTTAAATGGTTGTCTTATATAATAAAATAGTTTATACGAGTTGGACATGGCTTAGAGCCTGATCAAAACAACCCCCTGCGAAAAATGCTGGTTGGAACCCCACACCCCTGTGTAAAATACTGAAATCCCACACCCCTGAGGGAAATGCTGGACCTCACACCCTGAGTAAAATGCTCTAACTCCACATCCCTGAGTAAAAATGCTGGTTTTAATCCCACATCTCCGAGATAAATTCTGGTTGGAACCCCACATCCCTGAGTAAAATGCTGGGACCCCACAACCCTGAGTAAAATGCTGAAACCCCACACCCTGAGTAAAATGCTGGGACCCCTCAACCCTGAGTAAAATGCTGGGACCCCTCAACCCTGAGTAAAAATGCTGGTTGGAATCCCACATCTCTGAGATAAATTCTGGTTAGAACCCCACACTCCCGAGAAAAATGCTGGAACCCCACACCCCTGAGTAAAATGCTGGGACCCCACACCACTGAGAAAAAATGCTGGATCGGCACATGTCTACGACATATAAGTTACCCTTAATCTGTCTGTTGTGGTTTAACCACTTGGCAGTGTCAGGATGAACGCCTGGGTTATGGTAAGTTGACATATCATCCGGTGTATCTGTTCCATAAAACTTGTTCCGGTTAGGGTAAAGTTTATGCTTTCCAGCATTCATCATAACAATCGCTCCACGTGGTATCTCGCCATGCTCGGCCTCCCAGTCCTACAACAACAACAAATTATTATACATTGTGGAAATCTCTGCTTTCACAGCAGGATCACAACAACAAGAGGCATTTGTTAGACCTGACTACCCCTACCATCAGTCATTTCCCCTATGTTCAGACGTTTCCCCCTACATCAAGTCATTGCCCCTACATTCAGTCATTCCCCCAGTATTTAGTCGATCATTTCCCAAATATTCAGTCATTTCGCCTTTCATCAGTAATTTCCCCAACATTAATTCATTTCCCCCTTCATTCAGTCATTTCCCCTTTATTCGGTCATTTCCTCTTTATTCAGTCGTTTTCCCCTATATGCTGTCATTCCCCTACCTCCAGTCATACCCCCGTTATTCAGTTATTTCCCCTATCTAAAGTCATTTCCCCCTATATTCAGTCATTTATTAGAATCCTACTGAAGTCAAATTTGAGCATAGCATATGCTAGAAAAGTCTGATTACAATCTGGACTATGTCAGAAAACCATTCATATTTATCAAATATTTGGTTGCTAGGTAATTTTAGAACATCAATGCACATGGTTTCAAATTTTGTTTTGTAGTGTACCCTATATAAAGAAAAGTTGGTGCAGCGTCCATATAACGTTTAGCCGCAACGGATATGACGTCACGGGAACTGGTATCCGTGTTTGCTGTGACAAATTAGGTACCAGCTTTCGTATCGCCATATCCGTTTCGGCTAAGCATGGTCGCTTCACTATCGTCTCTTCGAATTTGGTACTTCAAGGTGTGATAATAAGGACTTGGCAAATACCGAAACCATGTGCCTATGATAAAACTATATCTTTATCTTTTCAAATAGATTTATATAGCTAGGTGAGTAATTGGAACGAATTTTTAAGTTGTATGAGGTTGTTCAAATACGCGTGTATAGAAATATACCACTCTAGGAACAAGCAAAGTATAAAACATAATACCACCAGACACAAGCATGTGATGTTAAAGCAGATACTGTGTAAACAAGAAATGTCTTACTTTGAAAGTTTTGTGCCGCGGATCTTTGCTTGTTTAGTTGGGCATTGTGCCTTGTATGTGTTTTATGTTTCCTGTGCTCGGTTGGTTCAGTTGGGCATGGTGCTTTGTGTGTTTTTAATAATATTATGTTCTGTGCTCGGCTGGTTAAGTTGAGTGCTGCCTTCCCTGTCTGACTTAATATAATCGTTTTGCCATTATAATCAAAGGCATCTGAGCGGTCTATAAATTGTTCAAAAAGTATATCAGGACTTATTTCTTTCTATATGCAATACATTAATACGCTGAGCAGACGGACTATTTGTTCTATTATAGAACTTCTTTCTATATGTTATATATTAATACGTTGCTATGTGTTCTATTCTAGAACTATTTGTTCTATTATAGACAACACTTACCGTGACATCTTTTACTGTAAGAAGATAATCTGGGTTCTGTTGAGCTTTCTTGCTTATATCTATCATCACCCCAGGTCCATACATCTGTTCTACAGGTATCTCGTGTAGATGCGCGCGCCCTTGTATGTAGTGCGCAGGCGCGTCAATATGGGTACTTCCGTGTTCGAATACTCCGTACCAGTTGATTTCCAGCCTAGAATAGTGAGAAATAAGACTGTAATATAAACTCTGGCATTGCAATATAAATGTACGCATATTATGGCCAACTTGATGCAATTTCTAACGCCCTCTTATTTGATGTTTTTGCACTATTATAGTTATTGGATCGAAACACTGGTTCCGTAATACCTGTGCCACAATCTAATTCGATCGCCGTCATATCGTTCTACTTTGGTCTATTTGGGCTTGAGACCGGATAGACATCGGCCGGTGATCGTGCGGTGGTCGGTGTAAGTTTAAGTTTCTTTAAATATATGAAAGTTGCTACGAGAGATGCCCCAATTATATTTGAACACAGTTGAAGATCCGATAATTCCAATCTAACAAGATATTAATAAAATAGCTCTTTTGAACCTTGCATACTATTAAAGATGCGTAAGGTAACATACACTAACTGTTTGTTTGCAATATGAAATAAATTGAACGAAAATTAACAATTGTGTAGAGGGTGTAGCGTTGGACTTTTTGAAGACCAAAAACCCCACAGACGCGCCAAAAAGGTGTGGTATGCATGTAATACATGAATATGCCGTTTCTGTTAAGATGATAAATATTTATTGTTACAAGAAGGAGGTTCTATTGCACATCGCTCTCATAAGTAAAATTTCCGAAAATATTTGTAATCTCTGGAGAGACAATTTAAGAAAGTCATTTAAGCTCAAAAATAGGGTCAACCTCAAACTAATTGCAACACAAAGATTTTTTACAGTTTCATCATCTACAAACTATTATACACTGTTGAAAAAATGTCCTAAGTAAAAATATTGACGGAAAATTTGAAAAAAATCCACATGTTTAAGGCCACTTTTGACAGCAAGTTTAGCATGTTCTTTTTTTTCATAATACGAGGGACATTTTAGTTCTGATAATGCCCCTGTAAGTAGTTGAATATTCACTAGATGTATATAAAAGTGCATATTTTCTGAAAGATACAACCTTCCTTTAGCGAAAACAAAAAATGATATTACCATCGGAGAATTTAATATTCACCTGTATGACATTATACATGTAGAGGTATTACCTATTTAATTTTCGACAAAGTGAGTCGTATTAGCACTTGGAAGGGGTAACATAAAATTAATGTTAATCATTTCTGTAATTTCAACCCGATTTGTTTAGAAATTACACATGTCATGTATTATATACCTTTGTATCTAATGGCAAATGGACATTCCTGATCAGACAGTATAAATGACTGAAGATGTACGTGAATTAGGCCGTGCCCATAATACTCCCGAATATATTTCTGTTAGCAAAACCGTGTCCGTACTGTTACTTTGGCGCTTCTGACTGGATTTTAAAAGTGCTTGGTACACATGTTAACCAAATCAGGATTGTATGTCATATACAAAACCATGTTCCTAGCTTAAAGGCCAAGGTCACACTTAGAGGTCAAAGGTTATATAGTCATGCACGTCGTGTAGCTATGTGACTTGATCGTTTCGTACTGGGTTTTATAAAACCTTGGTACAAATGTTCACCATATCAAGACGGTATATAATGCTCAAGATCCAGATCTCTAGCTCAATGGCCAACGTCAACTTAGAGGTTAAAGGTTATATCACAGTGTGCGGAACAGACGTTCCGAACATACCCAATATATATCAATCTTCGTAAGATCCTCAACAATGAACATGTAAATTGCGGATGTTCAACTCAGTTCAAATATAAATTGGGCCCCTTTGGTTCCTATCGCCCGGGTATACGTACATCGTCCGGCGTACGTGTGATTTGTTACCCAGATATTAGATACCTTTGATCAGTGCTTAGAAAGATAGGTCTTAGATATTAGAATAGCTCCTGGTTTGACCTACGGGTAATGTTGCAGTAACCGTTTACTTTGCCTATTCCATTTATAAGTTTTTACCGTCAAATAGCAGCAGATAATACCACAGCGTATAAACGACTGTATGTAAAGTAGGATGTTGTAATTGGATTTAGATGGTTGGAGTAAAAACACAACAAGATTGGTTGAATAATTTGAAATACTAAGCTTATATACGAAAACATAATGACAAGTTGTACATATTTATTATAACGATTAACTTTCATACCGTTTGCATACACTTCATTCCGAAATGTTTGCTCATGTTACATAAAATCATTGAACATCGTTTGACTTTTTGTCAGAAAAATGTACACTGGCTACTTTTAAACATCATTTATATGGTGATTGGGCACGTTTCGTTTCAATAATTGTACATATTATAACAGATATAACATTAACATATAATTTGCATGTTTTCAAATATTTTCAAACTGTGTTTTTATTGCGATAGAGGTCAAAAACAAACCGGCTATGTTGTGCCGCTACTGTATGTTTACTGCATTGGTTATGTATGTTTATTGCGATTATTAAAATTTAATGTGTACGACTTATTGCTTTTTTATCGCGATTTGAGTCAACTTTCAGGTACAACGCACGAATTCAAGTGCTTATACTACACATTTTCACCAGAAAACTTCGGTACCTGCATTATACATTACACTGAAGTCCATGAAAAGCTCAATTCGAAAATCAAAATTTTGCATTACAATTCTGAAACAAAACGTGTACTATGGTTACCCGTTTCTAGGCAACGACAGAACCTGACATAAACATAACGTTCTCGCTTATATGACTGTTTTTCGACTATCATTCTTTTCAAATGCTCGTTTTAAATTCACCAGTAGAATCCACACTAAACCCCCTTAAGCAATGGATGGATTTAAAAGAGTAATTTAGAAAGAAAACAATTAAAAGCCAGCCGCCTGTTTACTTGGTAAAAAGCCAGAAACTATGGTTTGTGTTAAAGTTTCGTCGCCTAGCAACTGGTAACCAAAGCAACTTTAGCTCTCGTAGGTTTTAGGTTATAACAAATGGATAAAACTTTCCAATCGATATATTTTTTTGGTTCTAAACACTTTAAAACTGCAATACATTACAAGCTATATAATTGAACATGGAAAACAAATTCAATATGGACGTCACTTTGACATTTATCGAGAAAAAATTTATTTTCAGGAATCTTAATTCCTTGGTTGCATTTAAAGTAACATAGTCATGCTATATATTGAATACAACTTTGAAATGTAAGCTTTCCTTTGGTATATGAAATTGCCAGGTGTGATCAAGCATTAAGTCATGACATTCGGTTGTAATGGGGACAGATATTATGGAGGAATACCATATACATTACACACAAAACCGATACGGGTCAATGCCATCAAATGACATTCTCACAGCGTTAACGATTAATTAAATAAATGTTAATAGATAAGTAAATATCGCCGGCTTACAACAATAACAACCTTATAAGACCCTTGCTCATTCGAAATCAGCACCACTTGGCGCATCTTATGAACCTTTTTTTGTGAAACTTGGTACTGGTCATGTTGACCAGACCGAAGTTAAAAATACTTTTTCTCAGAATGGCTTTTTGCAGTTACGACCTCTATAAAATAAAAAGTATTCTAAGCCATAGATATGGATAATTGGCACATCAAGGTTGTTTCATAACACGGCTCAATAAAAAGTAATCTTGGGTGTGTTGTTTACGGTTTCACAATCGATACATAAATATAAATTTCGTTTTGAAAATGATTAGGTACAATATTTAGGAAGCATTTGACCAAATAATTTACTGAAACACACTGAAGAGTCCTAAGAAACAACGCAAATCACTACATTTCAATCACAATAAACATACATCTCTATCACAATAAACATACAAATCAGTTTTTCTAAATTATCAGTAAACATACTGTAAGGAGATTGATTACATAGCTGTATCACTTTTGGCCTCTATCTCAGTAAAAACACAGTTTGAAAATATTTGAAAACACGCAAATTATATGTTAATGTTATATCTGTTATAATGTGTACTATTATTAAACTGAAATGTGCCCGATCATGATATAAGTGATGTGTAAAAGTAGTCGGTGTATGTTTTTCTCCCAAAAATCAAACGATGTTCATTGATTTTAGATAATATGGGCAAACATTTGGCAATAAAGTGTATGCGCACGCTAGGAAAGTTAATCGTAATAATAAATATGTACAACTTGTCATTATGTTTTTGTATATAACCTTAGTATTTTACATTATTCTATTAACTTTGTTGTGTTTTTTACTCCAATCATTTAAATCCAATCACGACATCCTAGTTTGACATACAGTCGTTTATACGCTGTGAATACATTCATGATAAATACATACAAATCGTAAAGATTTTATCATATACGGTAAATACTGTTATGCTGATACTTCCTTTCTTATACTCAGCGAGTTCAGCTGAATTACGAGGGTAAACTCGATTAACTAGAGTAACAGCAAAACGAGTAGAGTGTCAACCCCCGAGTGTACTCGAGTTCAACCCCGCTGCGAGGCTGGGTTGCTGTAGTTCCAATCGGGACACCTCGGACAATTTCTCACGAATCACATATAAATGCCGTACGGACCGTTCCAATTGCTGTAGTTCCACATGTCCGCCATGTTTGTTTACACTGTAGTTTAACTTTTTTCGTTTTCCTGGAGAGCTCCAAGATTTAATATTAGATATTTACGTCACAAGAGTTAACTCTAGTAGGACAGCTAAACTCGCTCTCTATAAGCATTACCTTTCTACCCACATTACTTACTTTAACTAAGTCACTCTCTTTCTAATTCTTTCCTTTCTAATTATCTATAAAACTAAAATCATAATTTATTATTGATATCATAATGATTTAAAATAGTTGTTTAAAAATGTGTTTTAAAAAAAAATTCCCTAATCAGTCAATGTTTGACCATATTTTCGTATACTAAGAATTTCGTAATTGTTTGTACAAATTTATGTCTTAAAACATCGGAAAATTCTTGAAGATGAAGATCTCATTTAGCGCTTGGTGTATTTTATTACCGTATGTGTCAGGTACCTGTGTGTGCTAGTCTCGTAAAATTATATAAGTTGTCTATTTGAACGGAAAAGTTGTCTTTACTCAAACGTGATCACATTTATGGAAATGAATACATTAGAGGGCGCGATATCCTCGAGTGGGTATTGAGCATTATTGTTATGTTAAATTCACATTTTGTATTTTTTTTAGGTCAAACCATCAACCAAGGTTCTTGACACGTATTTCAATGTACAAATATGCACATGACTAGTTTCGACTTTAGGTTGATTAGCCTGGCTGAACACCAACTGAATAGATAGAAAAAGTATGTATATAGCATATGTAAAAAAAGCCATCACTTAACCTGTGACCTTTGTTTTAATAAGACCAAAATGAAATGAGCCAGTCTCCAGGAAAACCTGCTATATTGACAAAAATATTTATTTTGAGATTTTCCATAGCTTGAAAGAATAATCTTTATGAAGCAAAATACAAAAGAAATTTTGTTAATATCTTGCTTTTTAAGGAACTTACAGCTGTTTTCGTCGTTTCCCCTTTCGGAGATTTTTTGTGTGACGTCGCACACGTCATTCAAACGTTAATTGACGTAACTATAACACGTATTTCATAATTACACCATTTGATCAATTATTGACATAAATTGTTCAAAATGGTATCACATTTTATCAATATCTTTTCATTTTTAAAATATTTACCAAAATCAAAAGGGTTCGCATTTAGAGAAAGGCTACTATTGTTTAAAACATCTAACTCCTCGTTGTTCTCACTTGGAGTACTTTTCTGAAATTGGTCACCATAGCAACGAAGTATGTGTTTTCGACACAATTCATGGGAAAATTTAAAGCTAAGGTATAGTACTATATGAGTAAACTACATAAAATAGAATCAATGGATATGTATTTTTTTCTTATATTAGAGCTTTTACAAACCTTGTTACATAATGGTAATTACATAATGTCATTATAGCAGGTTTTCCTGGAGACTGGCTCAAATATAAAATGTTTACCTATACATTATGTATATTTTGTTCTAAACGGAATCATTAAAACTACAAACAAGAAGAAAGCAAAAAATGCACAATATACGTCCCGAATTATGTACAGAGCGGACAAAAACCACATCTGCTGTTTCTGTTAAGCGCTTCGATCCATGTCAAATTTGTTATTATCTCTTTATACTTAGTTTATACTAATTTATTTAAGGTCGATTTTAAAACATGTTTTACCAACTCGTATTTATTACTCGACACCTCATTCCTGATGTTATCCATTGTCACGAGGTTATGAAAGAAGCCAGATTCCCCTTTATGCCAAGTACCTAGCAAGGGAAATCCTGGTATCAGTTTTATGTCGTCTTTGGTATGACGCGGCCTGGGACTAAACCCGGGACCTCCCGCACTAGAAGCGAACACTGAAATTCAGGAAAACATTCATTCTAGCTAAAAAGGTATATAACCTATCTAGAACTAATTGCAACAGACATAGATTAAGCCGTTAGAGGCTGGTTGTTTCAATATTTGGCGTCAGAGACTTGGGCCATTCAGCTTTTTATAGCTAAAAGTACGTAATTAAGCTTTTTATAGCTAAAACTAGGTCATTCAACTTTTTATAGATAAAGCTAGTTTATTCAGATTTCATAGTTGAAACTAGGTCATTTAGCCGTTTATTGTTGAAACTAGGTTATTCAGATTTTTTTTATAGCTGAAACCTTTCCTGTCCGATTTCGATTTGTAACTATATTTTGATACATGACCGAGGGGTATAATGTTGATTTGCTTCTGTGAGATGTCTTACGTTCGCCACGTGACCTCGTAATAAATAATGATACGTTTGTACTAGATCTAGTGTTGTTTTAATTGCTTGACTTATTTAAGGTAAAACGGACTTCTTTTCACTCATACCCTCTTGGCGATGGATACCTACATGCCAGAATGGGGCGACAGGGGTGGTCACCGTGTAGCTTTATGGGGTCACCGTGTAGCTTTATGGGGTCACCGTGTAGCTTTATGGGGTCACCGTGTAGCTTTATGGGGTCACCGTGTAGCTTTATGGGGTCACCGTGTAGCTTTATGGGGTCACCGTGTAGCTTTATGTTGTCGCCGTGTAGCTTTATGGGGTCACCGTGTAGCTTTATGTTGTCGCCGTGTAGCTTTATCTGGTCACCGTGTAGCTTTATGTGGTCACCGTGTAGCTTTATCTGGTCACCGTGTAGCAGTTTATGTGGTCACCGTGTAGTTTTATGGGGTCACCGTGTAGCTTTATCTGGTCGCCGTGTAGCTTTATCTGGTCGCCGTGTAGTTTTATGTGGTCACCGTGTAGCTTTATGTGGTCATCGTGTAGCTTTATGTGGTCATCGTGTAGCTTTATGTAGTTAACGTGTAGTTTTATGTGGTCACCGTGTAGCTTTATGTTGTCGCCGTGTAGCTTTATCTGGTCGCCGTGTAGCTTTTTCTGGTCACCGTGTAGCTTTATGTGGCCACCGTGTAGCTTTATGTGGTCGCCGGTTAGCGTTGCGTAGTCGCCGGGTGGCTTTATGTGGTCGCCGGGTAGCGTTGCGTAGTCACCGGATGGCTTTATGTGGTCGCCGGTTAGCGTTGCGTAGTCGCCGGGTGGCTTAATGTGGTCGCCGGGTAGCGTTGTGTAGTCGCCGGGTAACTTTATGTGGTCGCCGGGTCAGCGTTGCGTAGTCGCCGGGTGGCTTTATGTGGTCGCCGGTTAGCGTTGCGTAGTCGCTGGGTGGCTTTATGGGGTCGCCGGGTATTGTTGCGTAGTCGCCGGGTGGCTTTATGTGGTCGCCGGGTAGCTTTATGTGGTCGATGTGTAGCCTTATGTGGTCGATGTGTTGTTTTCTTTGACAGTCATGAATATAGCTTTATATGGACGCCGGATAGTTTAATGTGATTGCCGTGTAGCAACCGTATAGCGTCAACCCTAAACCCGATGCAGGAAAGATACAAAATAATTATAATTAAATTAATTCAAACTTACCATGCATCCAGATCCGCATTGTAGCCCCTGTGCATTATCGTGAAATTAAACATATCCGCGGTCCCATTAGGGCCCACAGGAGGGTACAAGACATCCGGTCCGTATATATGAGTTAGATCAACAACCGTACCAGAACATGAGTTCATCCAAAACAGAAAAACGCACACACATGATATTTCTGAGGCTCTCATTTTTAACTGTTCTCCTGGGGGCGACGATCGACAGTAAATATACATCAAGTGTTAAACGCGGTTATAGTAATACTTAAGTTGTCTAGCTACATGGATGACTACACACACAAGTTGTGCAAATTTTATTCGGGTCACCAAAACTACTTAAGGTGTTTTTTAAGAAAACTGAGATGTGGAACTTTATTTATGTTCCAGAGTATTTTGACTGTATTAATTCACGTTGGTAATGGTGTACACTACTAGGGTTGTTCAGATATGACTGGTTGTGGGGTTATGTCTTTATTGTACCAATGGTTTGCAAGATTGCGAAATTTATTGCAATTGTGATTGTATTAGCATTTAGTAAGTAAGTAAGTAAGTAAGTAAAGACTTTATTTAACGAGGCTACACATTTGGTTTCCCAATCTTCCATGTGGGCCTCAACAATTTAGTTGATACCTCACATGTCTAGCCGTCCAGCCGGGACTGGTAAACTAGCAGTGTCTACTCTAGGCTCGCTACCCGACTAGATAATGTTTTGTTAATGTTAAGGACATTTACTTTAAAAGTGGTGTAATTGTTTCCCGAAAATGCGTGTGTAAATATTAAATAAATTCAAGGTAATGGCGCAAGATTTACAATCAGGAAAGTGACTCAATTTGTCAGCATATCATTAGGAGCTGTTCATACGATTCTAAAACGAAATGCAAATACATGGAAGATTAGCGCAGTTTGAAAAACCCCCTCTGCTCACAGAAGACAAGACACGTGCCATTGAAAAATGCATAAAAATACATGTAATTGAAACCATTGTCTAAATACAAAAGTCGATCTTTTGTATGCCCTACATGTAGAGATCGTCGGGATTGTTGGGAACGGATAATGCTCGCGTGATATACTAGGTGATCGTTTGATGTGTGCAGTTGTTCTTCTCTGAGAGCAGTCTGGCTACCCGACTAGATTATCAAACCTTTATTTTCAATTTTAGCTAAATTTTAGTTTGGGCTTGGTTACCTATGTTTGAGTGTACCAAGGGAAATAATTTCATAAACAAAGAGTAGACTGATATATATATAGAGAGAGCGGGAGTTGTCTCCTTTAATTAACATAGGGTCTGTGTCAACTCAGCAATATCGACTTCATTATATTAGTTTGACTGTTTAGTGAATGCTATTTCAGTTCGTATATCCTGGAAATTGTCACTGTAGTGTCGGTGTCTCTGGTAATTACTGCATTCATTGCCAGTCACGTGGGTTGCCCCAGTAACTCGCTGTTACATGCCAAAAGCAGATTTACCACACTTGTTCAGTTAACTTAATGGAGTCTGGGTTAAAGAGTGTTTTAAAGAGAACGAGTTTTGCAACAATATTAGTGTTACTTACGGATGTTACAAGTTTGGTAAAACATGACGGTAATTTATTGTTAAGGAAAGCGCTGATCTTTAGATTATGTTTACGACTTTTGGGTTGGCTATTTACCACATGTAGACGCACAAAACAGTTCTTGATTGCTGATTGCAATGCATTGCATATGCTCGAGTGTGGTAAGACTTATCATTAGTGGATGTAATTGAGAAGCTGATGGTCTAGTAAGCACTGGGAACATGCTCGGCATTGCAAGATTTATTTGCGGGGTCATGTTTCGGATACCAGGGCTGGATACAGGATTTGGTGTTAGGGCGTAAATGAGGGGGGAAATGCGAGCGAACCGAGCTAGAAAAGAGTATTGTTGAATTAGAATCATGCCTACAATCTCGTTGTTTGCTTATATTAGTCACTGATAACCGTTTTTGTGCGAGCGAAGCGAACTAGAACAAAACAGTAGAATGCTGTATATAAACCCATTCCTTACTACTTGCCAATATTCACTGTGTTAAGGGATAGATAAATTATTTAAAAATCCAGGTGATAGGTGGTCCGGGGCCATGATCCCCGTAATTGTTTTGAAAAAAATGTAGCTATCTGATGCAAACTGGGCAATCTGGGCAATCTGATGTACCATTTTTGTAATGAATAGCGACACGCTTTATTGTAAAATTAAGCCAATTATAGGCCTTATTTATGAATTAAGGATTTATGAATTAAGGATCTTCTTGTTATATATACTCTTTATTTCCACCGTTAAGTGATTTGCATATAATATATGAACATATATACAGTTACAAGTAATATAAACAATGTCAAACAAGTAATATAAACAATTTTCAAACAAGTAGTATAAGCAATGTCAATTACAATCAATAAGTAGTACAGGAGTTATTAGTTAGACGGTATAAAGTGGGATAGATTTTGCAGTTAACAATGTAAATAATTTCAAGAGTTTATGATCATGTCAGGAGACATTCAATACATGCACAGTAACAGTTCAGTTACACATTATCAATGCAACAACAGTGA
This sequence comes from Spisula solida, assembly GCA_947247005.1. Taxonomy (NCBI): domain Eukaryota; kingdom Metazoa; phylum Mollusca; class Bivalvia; order Venerida; family Mactridae; genus Spisula; species Spisula solida. Next base: position 42,153,029 of record OX365956.1, read on the forward strand.
AATACAATACATTAGGCATTATATGTAAATATACGTGGCAGTGATAAATGTATAAAATTGCACACATCTTGCATGTATTCTTGGCACATTTTCAGATTAAACTGTACTATGGTGTCCATGCTAAATAAGCTCAGGAGAAAGTCCTCTCCGTATCATTGCGATAGGTGGATACTGAATGCACGAGAGTACTTCTGTCCTACATTTTTAATGAAGTTTATACGTGTTTGTTTCGGTACAGGGTGTTGACACTCAGCGATCACATGTCTATATAGATCTAAAGTTTGAGTTGAACATAATTTAAAACATTGGTCAACTGTTCTGTTGTAGGCACATGTTAACACCCTCGCTGTCGTCGTTGCGTGTATAATTTGGTTTCGGTTGGTTGCTGATTTCCAGATCGGAGATGGAGTTATTTCGCTTTGAGAAGCTAGAAGTCTAGTGAAGTCTGGATCGTATAATGTTCTTTCAGTCAAAGCATTATCGTGGTAATTGTTGATTTGTGTATGAATAGTTCGAGCCCACATAGATTTTGCTGGGAATTCACAATTTTCCAGGTATTTATGCAAGTGATGAGTGAGTGAATACTTCTGCAGTATTCTGTAGATATCCGGAATGAATCCAGTTTGGTTTCTGTATCCCCGTATGGCGAATAGTTGTAGGCGATAATCAAATATCTTTCTCGAAAGAAGATGTGTTGGCATTGTGCACAGTTTGTAAAGAAATGTTAATTTCCTTAGGTCAATTTGGGCGATAATGGGTCTCCATCCGAGAATACTTAGTGCATTGTCAGTTCTAGTTCGTGTGGGAAGGTGTTGTATACTTTTTGCACAAAGACGGATAAATCGTTCTGCGTGTTGTATATCTGATATTGTCATGGTGTTCCAGAGTTCAGCACCGTATAGTGCGATTGGCACTGACACCCTTTTGACGATTGTGCCTAAGGTTAGAGGGTGGATATCACCTAGATTGTTTTCGATTGTAAGTAATGAAAATAGAGACGCACTTGCTTTTTTAATTCTTGCAGTGATGGCCTGAGTGCATTTCATTGAGTGGTGAAGTTCGATACCAACATGAGTTGCTGATTCACTACATGTCAGTTGTTTGTCGCCAATACGCACAGATGGTGTATGGGATATGTTTCCACCGAATACAACCAATTTACATTTACTAGCATTTAGTTCATATTCCCATTGGTTAGCATAGTTGGTAACTATATCCATTTGATGTTGTAGCGAGGTCAAATTTGGTGACATCAATGTTAAGTCATCAGCAAGAGTAGGGTTGCCAGAACGTATAGATCCTATATGCGCACCGTGTTGTGACTCTTCCAGATCACATAACAGTTTATCTATGAAGAGAAGATAGAGCCAGGTTGAAAGTACGCCACCTTGACGTACACCTTGAAGAACAGGAAAACTTGTTGACGTCACTCCGTTAACAAGGACAGCACTTTTGATGTCACTGTAGCAATTTATTAAAGTTCTTAGTATTTTGCCTTTTATTCCAAATTTTAACAGTTTATAGAATAATGATGTATGGTTCACATTGTCAAAAGCACCGGTGGTATCTAGGAATGTTGCGTACGTCACAGAGTTAAGTTCTTGATAACTTGCAAGTGTTTCCTGTAAGTTAAACGAGACAGTTATCGACCCAAGGTGTTTTTGGTATGCGTTTTGCTGATCATTAGGAAACATCTTGTTGTGAAGAAAGCACCATTTAGTAAGTCTGTCATGTAGTATTTTTTCAAACATTTTATATACAACCGGAAGCAACGTGATAGGTCGATAACTTTTCGGCGAGTTGCTTGGCTTACCATCTTTGCGTATTGGTATTATAATACCCAATTTACAGTCTTTCGGAATGTATGAAGATTGTATCATCATGTTGAACAATGTTCGAAGGTAATATAACAACGTGTCACACCACCATGAATGATTTGCTCATTCACAATTTGATCGTGTCCTGGGGCTTTGCTCTTTTTCAATTGTTTTATCACATTGTGTATTTCTGTGTAGTCGACTGCATCAGTTAGAATTTTATCTGAGGAGAAGTCATTTGAGTTAATGAAACTGTCTACAGTTTGTATGACTTGTAATTGAAATGGGTTGTATATATGTCCTTTCTGTTTTGGGGTAAATACTTGGCTATAATGTTCTTTGAATACATTGGATATTTTGGTGGGATCACGCACTGTCGTATCATCTCGCGATATTTCATTAATTGTCTCTTTTTCCTTACGTTGTGATTTTCGTACTAATCTCCAGAATAGGCGTATGTCACACGATGCGTTTGTGTTCAGATCTTCGTAGAATCTTTCATTTACTTTCTGTATTGCTTCTTTTAGCGTGTTTATAAATGTTCGTTTTAAACGTTTGTACGATTTATAGTATGGGTTGTTGTTGTCTTGTATACGTCCATGTTGTATCCATGTTACACGCGCCGCGCGTTGCGCATCATGCGCTGATTTCACTTCCTTAGTCCAGTATGGCTTGGAATGTTTGTTAAATTTGCTTACTGGTAATGACTTACTGGCTGATTTAATACACGAGTTTATATGCCTGTGCAATAGCTCAATATCATTTGCATTTGGTTGTAAATGGTCAATGTTCACAAATGATAGATACGCAGTAAGTAGATCTCTGTAGTTGGACAGGTCGCCAGCCGTACATTTCGTCCATGCTATGTACGGGTCTTTCTGTTGTTCATATATTGTGACGTTGGTATTAAGTATCGTGAATAAAGGTAGGTGATCAGATACACTACATAGATCGTCATTTATAACGGTATGATGTTTGATCAGATCAATTTGCCACGCGCCTAGAAGTACATAGTCCAGCACCTTTCTTGTTGGTTTAAAGGTATATGAGTTATTCTCTGGGGGTATTACATTGTAATTATTATGCGTAAGAAAGTTTCGGACAATGGTAGTTCTATACGTATTTAATCCCGCTGTGCTAATGTCAACATTTAAATCGCCACAGAATATAACAGTTCCTTCGGTGATATATCTATCGATCATTCCTTGCATAGAGTCTAACGATGTTGCGTAGTCGTCATTCGTATAGTTTATTGAAGGCATGTACACGGCAAATATGAATATAGGTAGACTTCCGTTACGTACAATTTTAAAATTCGATTGATTGTTTATAAAGTATGCTCACGCCACCTCGACCATATCGCTGGTTCGTCGGGGATGGTTCACTACAAACGGTTACTGCTTTGTACGCACAATGTATTGTCCCAAGAAATTTCTTAGACTTTTCCAAGAGTTTGTGTTCGGAAATAAGAGCGGCCTTCCTTGAACTAACAGTTCAACAAGAATGAAACAAAAGCAAAATACAAACAAATCGTACATGGATACAATTCTAACAAACACTCACAGTAGAATTTAACGAATTCTATCACTGAGAATCACATTTAATAACAGACATTAGAAAGATATGGAAACTCGATAAATATTGCATAAAACAAGTATTTATAAACAATACAATATTTTGTCTTTCTATGAGTAATTTCTTATAATATTATAAAAGTGACCACCCATCTGATCAGATAAAATAGCTCAGTGGTTAAGGGACGGGGAAATATTGTAATTTTAGCCTATAACGCAAACACCAGTTTGAGCCTTACATAATGACGTACGTATATATATTTTTATGTTCAGATCGAAAATTTAATGCGAAGTACAATTCGTTTGTGTAATATTGTAGGGTTAACGCATGCTTTTTTGGGCTATAACATCTGCAGAGTCCCGAGGGACAGTTGGTGCCCAAGCCCGCCAGGGCGAGGGCACCAACGCTCCCGAGGGACTCTGCATATGTTATAAAGCGAAAAAACATGCGTAAACGCTATTATAGCATACAAAATATCAATTAATGCGTTTGTATTTCAAAATAATGATATTTTGGCGGGAGATTTTGTGACGACGTCGCGAAAACAAACGTAACGTCATACCAGTTATTGTTATGCACGTCGACTTCCGGTATCGGCAAATACCAAGAAAACATGGATACTGCGGGTTTGTTTAAATGAATAAGTTAAATATTATAGAAAACTAATTAGTACTTATTAGTACTTAGAAATAAAATGGGAATAACTGGTCATATGAAGCTGTACAACCTTTATAGTCGCCGGTGCGGCCCTGAAATGAGCATACGTAAAACTGGACGTTAACAGCGCGTGAATCTTTATGTTTACGCATGGTTTTCGTCCCGTTAACGTATGGGCAAAATCACCGTTTTTATGCTATAATTAATATTCTAACATAGCACGTGAGATTTGCCTTCTTTGCGTATATTGAGCTTACCATATTTTATTACCGCGATAAAATATAGCTGATTGATGACGTCACGTTTGACGTCATATAGAATGACAAATGACGTAACGGTGACGGTAACGTTCCTAGGAAAGAAAGTAGTTTGACGTCAACCTGTCTTGTTGTGCTATAAATGGTAAAGCATTGGCGATGTTAGAATCGAAATAATAAATAGGAGCTGTGCTTTGTTGTGTTATAAAATATAGGCACTCGTTTGAATGCGTACATTAAATCACTCGTGCTACGCACTCGTGATTTAATTACTACACATCCAAACACGTGCCTATATTTTATTACGCAACAAAACATAGCTACGTATTCAATATTTCTTAAATCATTGAATTTAGTTATTAATTTCGCATCAAATGCAAATGTATTATGTAAGTATGGTTTCATTTCTATATACCAGCATACACCTTTTATAACATGAACAAATCATATAAGACAAATCAATATTTTCGCGGCACACAGCCTAGTCAATCCGTTGCTAGTATATCGGAATTTCTAAGCCCTAGTTCGTTTTTTTGAGCATAGATGTATTTCTACAGCGTATAATGAGTTGTACTTTTAGTTATTAAAATTGTTTGCGAGCTTAGCGATTGCGAAAAACGCATATTTTGTAGTTTTTCACCTAGAACAAAAGACAAAATACAATTTTAGGGGGTGGGGCGTACACCCTCTTCTCTCCCCTCTAAATCCGCCCATCGTTCTTATCGCGGATTTGTTAGACAATGCAATCACGAAAATTATTAAATGTTGTTTTCTTGTTGTAACTTGTTCAGATGGACATATTACTTGTTCAGATGGACATATTACTTGTTCAGATGGACATATTACTTGTTCAGATGGACATATTACTTGTTCAGATGGACATATTACTTGTTCAGATGGACATATTACTTGTTCAGATGGACAAATTGCTTGTTCAGATGGACATATTACTTGTTCAGATGGACATATTACTTGTTCAGATGGACATATTACTTGTTCAGATGGACATATTATCGTTTAAGCTCTAGTAAGCCCTAAACGACTTTTTTAAAAGCAAATTGCAAAATAATGTACTTGGAGCTCTTCGGTTGGGTCCCAAAGCTGGAAAAACGACGTAAGAATGAAGACAACGAAATACAGCCTCCAGTTGATTTGTTGTTTTCGTTTAGATTCTAATGGTTTGAAATTAGCCTTATCCCTGTTGCCATTGATGACGTTTCTCGGGGTCTACAAATTACCCACAATCACCGGCAATATTCAAAATGACCCACAGCCACACGCGACATGACAAATCACCACAAATGAATAGACTATATACAGTAAACTTATATGAAAACAGTAATATGTAAAGATTATTTGCGAAAGGCCTAATGCAAAAATATAAATAAAAGTGTATCATAATTATTTGGCAGTGGCTATTCTTACGGGCCCGTAAGAATAGCCACTCTGGGGTTGTTCCACTATTCTTACGACAGTTTTATACGCAGTTATTTAATAATGAATATATAGGCCCCCCTATATATATATGACACATTTAAAGCGATTACCTTAAGTTTTATATTCTAAATGTATTTTCTCTAATCACGAAATTAAGCAGGACGCCGTAGTGCATGGTTATAATGAAAAAGCGTATATATGGGTGAAAATAAAATTATGAGACTTTTTCTGTCCGTAGCAGTTGATAAGTGAACTAAGTCGGATTTATATTTTTAAAACATGCTTTATAACACACAAACATGTCTTTATAACACTCAAACATGTCTATATAACACTCAAACATGTCTTTATAACACTCAAACATGTCTTTATAACACTCAAACATGTCTTTATAACACTCAAACATGTCTTTATAACACTCAAACATGTCTTTATAACACTCAAACATGTCTTTATAACACTCAAACATGTCTTTATAACACTCAAACATGTCTTTATAACACACAAACATGCTTTATAACACTCAAACATGTCTTTATAACACACAAACGTAAACGTGCTTTATAACACTCAAACATGTCTTTATAACACTCAAACATGTCTTTATAACACTCAAACATGTCTTTATAACACACACACATGTCTTTATAACACTCAAACATGTCTTTATAACACTCAAACATGTCTTTATAACACTCAAACATGTCTTTATAACACACAAACATGCTTTATAACACTCAAACATGTCTTTATAACACTCAAACATGTCTTTATAACACACAAACATGCTTTATAACACTCAAACATGTCTTTATAACACTCAAACATGTCTTTATAACACACAAACATGCTTTATAACACTCAAACATGTCTTTATAACACTCAAACATGTCTTTATAACACTCAAACATGTCTTTATAACACTCAAACATGTCTTTATAACACACAAATATGTCTTTTATTCTAAACAAATCAAACCATTGTCAATATATTATTTTTTTATTAAAAAATAAATTTTTTGAAACATAGTCTAATTAAAAATAGTGAAACGGTAAGATGTCCGTAAACCACAAGCAAATCTTGAACATGCAATTTAATTAACTTCTGTTTTGATCATTATTTCATTTGACGACATCATAGTATAGTATATAAACAATGATTAGAGCGTATCTGGATAGTCATAAATTTTTAATTTAGTATGAAAAAATTAAGAGTTCTCAATGTCCGTAATTTCTTGTCCGCTCCGTTACGACATAGAAAATGCCTAAGTACAAAACGTAAAAGTAGGAATAATTTGAACTTTCGCGCGTTAGGTACTTATGGCGTCATACACTCAAAGTTACAATGATAAAGACTATATTAAGAAGAAGATTAATTATCACATTATATTTCAAAGACATCAGTCATTGCTGTCCTGTTCGCCGGTTGACTTTATATAAGTTATAACTTTGATGATAATTACAAACTTAAGGAATTCCAATTACAAAAAGACTCATCGAACTGTAATTTTTTGATAGTTTATTACGTGGGTTCATTCATTTTCTTTTTTTTTCAATAAATACATTTACGGTTATTGCTTTAAATGTGTCATATACGTACATGTATATATATTCATTAAATAACTGCGTATAAAATTGCCGTAAGAATAGCGACACCGGGGCTGTTTTACTATTCTTACGGAGCCGTAAGAATAGCCCCCGAGGCTTATATTATTATTATTGCTATTTAATGTATAGGCCTATTCTACAGTAGGCCAAAGATATAAACATACTTTTAGACCTTTGGGTAGGCCTCAGTCAAAAGGACAAACTTTCAAGCCAACCGATAATGCTATATAACTCAGAAAACAAGAAATATTTTCTAGTTGTTTTGACGTCTTTTATATACTGGCATCTTTTTGACGTCTTATAATGGTTGTGTAAAAAGTGATAGACGTTTTTTACATCTTTCAGAGCCGTTTTTTTAAAAATGTTCGCTGACGACACTACCATATACCTCACAATAAACTCCATGCCAGACAGCCTATACCTTTAGCAAGACCTTGCCAGCCTTGAAGCTTCTTCTTCTGCTTCTGCTTCTGCTTCTGCTTCTTACGGTGTAGGGCCTGTTACAGCGTTTTAACACCGGGAGGAATGCGCATTTATTGACCTGAGAGGATCGATTTGAATCCTTCACTTGACTTGACATCAACTATAGGATTAGGCAGATGATTCCAGTCCCCCGCCGTTTTTATAAAGAAAGAGTTTTTGTACTGCTCTGTTTGAGTAATAGGTATCGTTAGACCATGATTATTGTTCACTGTATAACGTTCTATAACATTAGTTTATTGAAATTAGGATCACTATTTGATTTGATCTGTCTTTTGCTTCTAGTTGGCTTGACAAATTTGTCAGGCGGTATAGCTGGTACCAACCCCTCGACCACTTTATGTAGGAACACTAGTCTGTTGATTCTACGGCGATCTTGTTAAGACGGCAGGTCGAGATCCTGCAGCATACGAGTCACACAACCTTCATCTCTAGCGCGGTAATCAATTGTGATGAACCTTGCTGCCTGGCGTTGCACACGTTCCAGTTTAGTGATATCATTCTGCAAGAAGGGATCCCAGATGATGGCACCGTAGTCAATTAGCGACCTAACCAGTGTTATATATGCTGTTTTTCTACAGTCTTTGGTAAAATTCCTGAGATTTCTACGTAATACTGCCATGGTGGAGTTGGCCTTCCTAGTGACTTTGTTGATATGCGTAGACCATGTCATGTCTTCACCGAGTGTTAGTTCGTCGGAACTTGTTTCAGTATTTCACCGCACAATGTATAGAAGTGTGAAGATTTGTTGTTTATACTTAGTAGGTAACACGTTTTGGCGTTGAAACGCATGCCCCATGTGTCGGCCCATTTGTCAAGTTCTTTGAGTCATTTTGTAGTATATGGTGGTCTTGTTGTGAACGGATGCTTCTGTAGAGTAAGCAATCGTCCGCGAATAATCTCACTTGTGAGGTGACGGAGTGTGGTAGGTCGTTTATGTGGTATAAGAACAATAAAGTACCCATGATGGTTCCCTGCGGCACGCAATAATCCACTGTCGTTTTCTTCGAGTTCTCGCCATCAATGACTACTTGCATATGTCTGGTTGTTAGAAAGTTCTTAATCCAAGTATGTATGGATCCTTCAACACCGAAACTTTTTAGTTTATGTAATAATTCGTCATGGTGTACAGTATCGAATGCTTTTGAGAAGTCTAATATTATTGCGTCAGTTTGGAGTCCTTTGTCATGGCTACGAAGTAGATCTTCCATGGTTACGAGCAGCTGTGTCTCACATGAGTATCCGGATCTGAATCCATGGTCGAGGTTAATCAATATGTTGTTCTTGTCAAGGTGGTTCAATAGATGTTTGCATATGATGTGTTCTAGTATCTTGCAAGTTACCGAGGTTAACGACACTGACCTATAGTTCTCAACGAGATGGACGTCTCCTTTCTTGTATACAGGTGACATATTTGCGTTTACCCAGTCATCCGGTAAATTTCCGGTAGTAATAGAGTTTTTGAATATAGATGTTATGGCAGGTGCCAATTGTTTAGAACATGTTTTCAATAAGACGCTGGATATATTATCTAGCCCTACCGCCTTAGAAGTCTTAATGTTGTACAATAGCATTTTTCAACTCCAGGAACTGTTATGTTGAGGTTTGGCATAGGATGCTTATAATCCTTTTCTAGATGTGGTAGATGAGTGTTAGTGTGTTTTGTTAACACTGAGCTGAATTGGTCGATGAGAACTCGGCTTTATCTTTGCTGTCACTGAGCAGGTTGCCATTACGTTTAAGTGGAGCTGTTCCAACGAAATCTTTAAGTTTAGATTTGACAAATCGCCAGAATGGTTTACAGTTGTTTTCATCAAATCCCTTTTGAATGGTTTCATTGATATAGTTCACTTCCGCCTTTTTGAATTCACGTTTACATAGTTTCTGGTACTTATCAGTAGATTAATAGCTGTAATGCTTCACTGTTTAAACTCTGACCACCGTTTAGACTTCTCGCATGGGAATATAGTCTAGTTTTCTTTCTTGTCATACGTTTAAGATTCCTGTTAAACCACGGAACTGCGTTTCTCTTTCTGAACACCTTAAATGGTATATGTTTGTCCATTATAGATTGTATATTAGTTATCAGAAGGTCCCATATTTCTTGGATGTGCTGATTTCCCATATTGACAATTTTATCAGAGAGTTCCTCACAAGCTTTGTAGATTTCCGGCCAATTAGCTTTGGAGAATAGGTATACTTTACGTGGTTTCTGCACTCTATAAAAATGTTTCATATCAGAGTATGTCACCACCATCGCATGATCGCATGAAGCCTGGAAAAAACCAAGTCCATGGAGTTTAATCCTGATGAATGTGAGATACTCCGCAACTCCAGAAAGAAACAACCAACGACTTTCCCTTACAAACTCCACAACACAGAACTAAAAACTTGTGATGAAGCAAAATTGCTAGGCGTTATATTTTCAAAAGACTTAAATAGGTCGAAACACACAACTAATATAGGCTAACCTCTAAAGCAACTGCCACTCTCCGCTTCATCCAACGTAACATAAAAACTGCCAATAAAAATGTAAAAATTGCTGCCTACAACACATACGTCCGCCCACAACTTGAGTATTGTTCTAACATCTTGCATCCCTGGCAGAAACACTTTCTTGCACAAAATCGTGTCCAAGGGCTAAATACTCTTGAATGGAACACCCTCCAACATACATGTAGAAGATCAATTAACTCTCTATTAATGTTTTATAAAATATGGAACCAATCAGTTGCAGTCGATTTATCACATCTTACTCCAACCAGAAATCTTAACTATTTAATCCCTTAACCTCACACCCAATACCTTGCTAACTCCTACTTCCCTAGGACCATCCGACTTTGAAACACCCTCCAAACCTTGGTCAAATCCAGCGCCAGCCTTGATGTCTTCAGAGACCGGCTTGCGGCTGTCAAACTATAATGAACTTTCTATTTTAACTGTAACTTACTATATTTTATCTTTTAACAATTGTAACATACATATTTCTTTAATCAATAACTGTTTACTCTGTCGGCGCCTCCCTGTAATAGTCGGCAATCGACGGTTGGGTGTATGATGTAGATGTTTTCCGTCTGCCAGAGACGTCTTTTTGAAGTTGTTGTTTTGTCTTTTTTCCTTTAAGGTAGGGGCCTTTCGCCTCTTTATATAAGGTCCGTGGTTTAGTGTTGTTATGCTAACTTCTGTCAGCACGGTCCTTATAAATACAGACGTGTATAAAGGTACATGCTGTCAGTTAGCATTTAAGTGCAAGAATCGTACTATGGGCGCGGCAAATGGTAAGAGACGGTGTACGGTATTGTTGATTACATATACATGCTTCCATCCTTGATTACCTAGCTACTAGTATTTTGTTTCGTTGTCTAGGTAATCTGCTGATGGTGGAAATTGCATGCAGATATGAGTACGCATGTATTTATGTACGTGTGTGTTTGGTTGTGTGTACGTGTATGGATGTATATGTGTATCGATGTATATAATGCGTGTGCATCAATGTGTGTGTTTAGGTGTGCATGTGTAGGTGTTTGGATGCATAGGCAGCCTGCACGTACCCTACTACTTCACAAGTCATATCAACCTTCTCATTGTTTACCTATATAAGAAAGGTTACTTTCAATATTTCCGATTATAAAAGTGCCTGTCACATTTGTAGCCGTGTAGGTTTATTATTCATTGAAATGGTATATTACGGGTATCAACGTGTAGCTACTATATTTTACTTTCAGGATATATCAACACTTTAGTCCTTAGATACACACCCGTTTACACACCGAACGTCAGAATCAAGAATACAATTCCTTAATTAGGTCGCTAACTAAGACGTTCAGCAAAACCCAGATTTTCACGCTTGTAAACGTGAATTTTGCCTTGAAACAGAATGTATGCTTCACAAACGGGCCTAGCTAGTCATCCTTTCAGTTAGTGTAACTAAATAATTTACCTCACATGCCAATTAAACATCGCAATATTTCACTAGATCGATAATTAAAAAAAAAATGTACGAACTTCGCCACCGTCAATTTCCAATTTTATTTAGTATTCCGATAACCTTTCGACCTCAACAGATTTCGAAGCGATCGTTTAATTGGCTAGAGTGTGTGTCACGTCAGTCATAGTTGTTCAATCGTGTAAGCTCGGTCATTTCCGTTTGTGTCCGGTGTATATACTGAACTTCTTAATTGATGACCAAAAAAAATTCGCGATTTGACTTATATTGTGTTAAGGGTGTGTATTTAAGGACTAAACTGTTTATATATCTGGAAAGTAAAATATCTTGGCTACACGATGATACCTGTAAGATAGCATTTGAGTGAATAAATAAAAGAATACGACAAGTTATGTGACAGGCACTCCATTCTTCGTGATTCACCTTGTCATAGCATAGTAAACAGTGGTAAAATCCGATTTGGCCGGGGTAGTATTTGGGTACGTGCTGACTGCCTATGTTTGGATGTATGCGTGAATGGGTGTGTATATGAATGTGCATGAATGTATTAAGGCGTACGTCTGTATGTGTGTGCGTGTGTGTTTGGTAACGTGTATGGATGTGTATGTTAATGGGTGTGTATATGCTTGTGCATTAATGTGTTTAGATGCGCGTGTATGTGTGCGTGTATGTCTGCGTGTAAGGATGTGTAATCTAATTGAAAGTGAATCCATGTGTTATTGCCTATTATGTCATTCTACATGTATTTGCCATTCGGTTTGATACGTTTTTATTGTTTAATCTTGTATATTGATGTATATCTGAATGCACTGTAACTCTTGAGAAAATGGAGGAATAAAACGGTAAACGACACCTGTAAGAGTTCAAATTGGTATAAGGTTCATATTGCATCGAGGGGTTAAATTATTTACAAATATTCCTGTTAGGTTTGGAATAAATTGTTAACATTTATAACAATATTAATTGGAATTATATAGATCAGGACTGACTATTTATTCTATTGGTCTCGCATCATTAATAATTATACATGTATACCAAGTATCATATAGTGGGAGTAAAATATATGTAACTGGTACAACGTGTCGTTTATCTTATTTAGAAGCGTTCGATTCATCAATTGTGTTATTTGGTATTCAGTATTGCAAACCAGTGCTAATTACGTATATTCGTAACCACCTACAGAGTATCAATGCTGTATTGCACAGATATTCGTGGAATCAGATAATGTTTAGGCCTTTGGTTTTTACCACTATACATACATCCTTAAAAGCTTTTTGTTAGATCAACTTGTTTATGCTGTTGTTATAACCTACTATCAATGTTCTTTTTAGTTGTTATTATGTATAACCCTTCATCTATAGTGCGCCCAGGATAATGTGAAAGGCGGGCAACTTTGGTATATTCCACAAAGGTGGATTACAATTATGTGCACGATTTATCAATGGTGTTTTGAGTATATTACTAACCTTATCTGTTTATTTAAGTGATTTGTAAAGCCAATTTTGCCACAGTTGACCAAACCGTTTGTAAATATCACATTATCCCGGGCGGACTTTAGTCATTATGTTTTATTAACGTTTGTTCTTAGTTAGTATATTGTCCAGTTAGGATATTGTGACAGTGGCGTTGCAGTTTATGTGCACGCAAAAAATCACAATCATTGCCTTAACATGTAGAGCGAGGTTTAGTATGTTAGTTTAGCATTGAAATTATAGTTGTTTATACAGTATAAGCCTTTATAACTGGTTTTACATCGTTATAGTTGACTCGACCGCTGCGTCACTGGAATTTTATACTGACTGGAATATACGTTTAGAAACTTTGTGTACATATCAAAATTTATATACCACAGGGGCCAGAATTTGGAAAATAAACTTATCTTATCTTACACATTTACACCTGTATGATTCGAACACGATCACTGGCAACCGAAGAACTTAAAGTTGCAATAAAAGGAGAATCCACGCAGTAAGTAGGGTCACATGCACTACTGTAGGTCTACCTTTAACAATTCAACATATACCAAAGGGATTCGACGCTGTAAAACAATTCTACATCTATAGTGTACACGTGATGGATGTTTTACCGTGTCGAATCCCTTTGCATATATTTGACTTCGTAATGTACCGTATGGGCTGAGAAATGGACAACAGTATCATGGATATACATGTATTCTTTGACAGTATAGACCAAATAAAATCTATGTCCGGCATTGTAACACATATTTATATCATGGCTACGGCAATTTACATTGATGTTAACAGAGGCCTTGTGGCTAAATCCGATGATAATTGATGGGGTGTGTCTTAATTCTCAAAGGAATTAGTGCAATTACTACTACAGTGCAGGATAATATTATCCAGTACTGTATACACTCATACAACATTATTGTTCTTTACTTCGGTCAACGGGACCTCTATTGATTACCTTGGTCGAGTCATCAACTTTAAAATCACAACACCGTGGTATTGATTTTTATTGGACATGGTAATCGGTCAGCATTGTAATACATTTAGACACGCCTTATGTTTACAAAGTGACAGCCAATCACTGGCCAATGATATAAATTAGAAAGAAAACTTAACGCTCGGTTGATTATTTAAATAAGACAACCTCGCGTTTGCGTTCTCTTTCTATAACATATGTAGGTCCATTTAGTAAAATGGCTATATAACACGAAATTTATGCATTTAAACGAATTTAAAAATACAAGTTTTTATATACATATATAATCAAAATAAAATTATGTACGTAACACGGATGTCTCCAGGTCACATGACTACATAATGTACTCCATCAAATATGTTGTTTACTTCTGAATTAACTGTTCGACAAAAACATAATTAATTATAATTCTTTGTAAACATAATCAAGTCGTAATGAAACATCAATTTTTTCTTTAAGTTTGTTGCCCTAAACATTTTGGCTCTCCTTTGTGTCATTCAAATAAATACTACGCGTACAAGTTTGTTTTATAATTTTATATTTGTTTCAAAATAGCAGGATACAAGCAATTTAATAACACTAATTTATGTGCGTGTTACGGATGTCTCTAAGTCACGTGACTACTGAACACATCCCATCAATCATGCTTTTAAATTAATACTATTATTGCACAGCTTTTTTGATATAGAGAAGACTTGATTCAGTATGTGAAATGAGTAACACGATACAAGTTCTGTGATATTGTAAAAGAAGAAATAAGCTATCACCAGCCTATCAGGTATGGACGTTTACATAATTTATTTTGTAATTATGTACACATTTTCGGAATCATGAATGCCTAGTAACTATGTTAAATGACTAGTTACTATGTACACAGTCATTCCTAGTAATTATGTACAAATGCCAAGTAAGTATGTACAAATGCCTAGTAACTACGTATAAATGCCTAGGAAGTACATGTATGTACAAATGCATAGTAACTATGTAAAAATGCTGCCTAGTAACTATGTACTGTCGAAATGCATAGCAATTATGTACAAATGCCTCGCATATTCACAAAATACTGAAAATAGTAGTGTTCAAAATGATCACGTTTATATACAACTTGATTTGATACTTATTAAATATCACTGAGACTGAAAATTTATAATCATAAACAAAACTCTCGGAACATATGGTCTCGTTATAAAAAGAAGAACATGCATCTTAATATATAATGTTGCGAAACCATGGCTCGTATTAATCTTCTACTATGAGAAGAAATATTCTTGTTTGTTTTGACTGCTTGGACTACGTTTTAATACTGTTACTTAACTTTTAGACTGTAGGCTGCTAAAACTATGTAGTTCAGCAGTTTTACTGTTGTTACTAGGTCATTCAGCGTAGGCATTCCGCCTTTTGGTTGCTGTATCTTTTCTACTGGGTCATTCAGCTAGTTATAATTTATTATACTTTTCGACAGCTTGGACTTGGGCGGATCTGCGCTTGTTTAGTTGGGCATTGTGCTTTGTGTGTTTTTAATGTTTTCTGTGCTCGGCTGGTTAAGTTGAGTGCTGCCTTCCCTGTCTGACCTAATATACTGTTTTTGGACCTTTTGACAGCTGAAACTTGGACTTTCAGCGGTTAAATACCTTTTCTCGTTCAGCTGTGTTGATGATTGTGTCGTGTAGTTGTGGTCTGTGTTGTTTTTATGTTTTCTGTGCTCGACTGTTTAAGTTGAGTGCTGCCTTCCCTGTCCGATTTTTAGTTTGTTTTTGGTCAATAAATGTTTAATGTAAATGCACGAAGGGTGCTCGTACTACGTATTGATGAAATTAAAGATACGATCCTTCGCTCGTTTGAATAAGTTGCAGCAAAGTAGTATAATCCATTTTGTGATCGCATTGGTTAAAACATATACAGTATTTAGCTAGTTTTGCCACATAGAGATATATTTTTAGCTGCAATTTTAATTTATAACATTGGCTTTAATAACGTTTGTTTTAGCCAATGCGACCACAACATGGATTGAATAATTTTGTTGTTGCAACTTGTTCCGATGGACATAGTATACTTTTAATAGACATAATTTATTAAATGTTCACTTTTGTTTCCAGACACTATGTTTGCTGTTATCGTGTTATTGGTACTATTACAAGCTTTTACAGTTTCAGGTATACCGTTGTTTGTTATTCCGTTATTCATATTATTATATTATCCGAATTCATTTCTTAATAAAAAGTTCTTTGTGGAGTTAACATCGTTTTCAACATCATTTCAGCTTGTCATTTAAATGCGACTGGTAATTGATTGACAACCAGTACTAAGGTGCTTACTTGATTTTCTGTAAGCAGTTGACAATGTTCCGCATATGGAAGATCTTACCATATCCAATGTCACAGATAACCTAATATGTCCGTCCTGGTGATTGCGTACAGACCATCCGTGTGAGCATCTATCGCTCTCTACCGATTATGCTACCTGGGCGGGAACCAATAAAATAATATGTCGGGGACATACCCCTAGCAGTTGATGCGACTTAGAGCCCTATAGTATGCTTAATTTTTTTTACAGCTGATACATTACATATTGCGTATATTAATCACACTGAAGAAGAGAATTAGTGTCCCGAAACAAGTATGTGATATTATTAATAAATATCGAAAGTTGTAACTGATTTTTTATGATTTTTTATAGATCGCGACCTTTCCATTGTACAGAGCATTTAGACATAATGTCTTCGGTTGCTTATAAATAGCAATTCAAACAATATATTATATACAAGTGCACTTAATCCACTTATAGAACTGTAAAATATCCAAGATTTAAGAAATAGTGAACATGTACCTTTGTTTTATCATAGAATTAAGCACAATCACGATTTCGTATGCGTCTTTATTTTCTGTGGATAACATAATTGGCAAACCAATTTTCATTATGGTCCACAACAACAATAGAGATATATGTACAAGTTTATGCAATAACAATATTTACAACAATACATAATTTAAATTACACTAGTAAAAGTATGCATATTAACACCTGAAGCAGATATTCGGGTGAAAACAGTCAAAAACAACAATTTTGATATTATAATTTTTAAATGTACTGGCAATAATTATGAAATACCAGTAAATTTCCACTTTAAATATTTGCTTTTAAATGAGGAAAGTGTCCTAGCAGTTTGCACTGATTTGGGTAGATTATTCCACAGTTTTGCACCGGAGTAAGAAAAGGATTTTCTTGAGAATTCAATTCTTGGTTTTGGAACATGAAGTACATGTATATTTTGCACTGATGATCTTAAGTTGACATTATATTTGTCATGAGTGTATTGAAATTTGTTTCCCATGTATTCAGGTGATTGGTTATGTAATGATTTATACACTAATACAATTTGTTTTGTATTCAACTCTATCACTGAATTTTAACCATCCAAGTTCTAGGAAAAGTTCTTGTGATGGTGCTGCATAGTCTTGATTAAGATTACTCTAGCAGCTCTTTTCTGAAACTCATGTAATTTGTCTGCGAGGTCAACACTACAGTTGCCCCATAAAGAGCCACAGTAGTCAAGATGTGGTAGTATGTATGCATGAAGAATAGTTTCCTGGACGGAAGTGATAGAAATTGCTTTATTCTTAATATAAACAACAGGTACATATTCTTTATTTCGAATCTAACATAGCCAATGTTCCGCATTTGATAGCATATAAAAACATTTAACCGCTGTACTATTTTCTACCTCGGAACTCTTTAAGTTATTTGGCCGTAGTTGTGCCTTATCGGCAAATCACGGACATATCGGTTTTCTCTATGTTTATATTGGTTAAACCGCTGGTTTAGTTAGAATAACTCATTTATTTTTATGTATGTTTGTTTGTTTAGTTGATGGGTCCACAGGTTGTGCGTCTGATTGCAAGACATGCTACAGCGGCCGGATGAACTGGGTATGTACGAGTTGCTACGAGGGATCATTCCAAAGACGAGCAGGACAATATTACGAATGTGTTAAATGCGATGAAGGTTGTGTGGCATGTTGGTATGGTAGTCGATGTACTATATGCCATCCTGGAAGATATGGACAAGCCTGTGAGTATAATTGCAGTGAGGGTTGTATGAACAACACGTGCGAGCAACTGTCAGGATTATGTGCATGCAAGGAAGATTTTACTGGAGAAACGTGTGCAGAATGTGAACCAGGTCGTTACGGTCCGAATTGCACACTGCAATGTAACATTGGCTGTTTGAACAATACTTGTGATAAAAGCACTGGCGAATGCTCTTGTAAAGACGGGTTTACTGGTTTGAATTGTAGCCAATGTATATCTGGACGATATGGACCTTCTTGCCAATTCAAATGCAGCAATGGCTGTAGGGAAGACGTTTGCGATCGTAAGAATGGACACTGTAGCTGCAAGACGAACTATAGTGGTGAAAAATGCAACAAGTGTAAAAAGGGACAATACGGAATTAATTCAAATTGTACTCTACAATGCTCGACTAATTGTGTCAGTTGTGAAACCCATCGGAAATGTTCTATATGTAAGCCGGGATATTACGGTTTGGATTGTCAACTGTCATGTCATCCAGGCTGTCTTCTTGGTAACTGTAGCAAAGTGAGTGGACACTGTCAAGACGGTGTTTGTAAACCTGGATATGAAGGTGCTAAATGTGACTACTGTAAAGCTACAGGAATACCAGGTACGGATTGTAGCCTGGTTTGCATTGAGAATTGTATGAGATGTTCAACCAATACGAGTAGGCCGTGTGATGAGTGTATGAAGGGATATTGGGGCTCGAACTGCACACACCTATGTCCTAGAATCTGCAAGGGAATAGCGTGTAACAAATACACCGGGTCTTGCTGGCGATTTGGTCTGTGCACATTACTTAAAAAGTACAAAATTGAATTTTCAAAAATATGTCCGTAGACGTAAGTATTGTTAATTTGGAAGTTGTTCTACAAGTGAAGTGTGCGTTAAAATCGAATACGCATTTAAACTGAATGTACACTCACTCTTTTTCACAACTTCATTTGCATACATGTGTGTAGGACCAATAACTGTTGAAATAAAAATGCATTTGTTTTCATATAGGGAGTGGTTTTCCACCGTTTCTCCCATTGTACGGTTGTTATAATTATGTTTGATATTATACCAGGCAAAAAGAAAATCATTACTAGTACTTTTGCGACTACCACTACCTTTTTCTGTGAATTGAAGCTCACAATTGACATCATTAACACCAAGTATATGCTTGTATTCTCAATCAAACCAAAACTAGAACAAAACACGAGTTACATGTCTACGGTGGGCGGCAATTGCAAGCTTCTATTAGCCATGATATCATTACTTTTAAGTTATATTTGGCAATGAAGGATGTACCTACTTGCCAGCAAAATTTATTTTTGAAAATATGACGTAGTTATTGAGTTCTACAATGTAGCAAGTGTAAAATAAGCACTCGACTATATAGAAGACGTTTCTTTGTTTGCCTGGTATATATTCCAATGGACGTGCTATTGAATATATGATTTGTACATATTTTATTTAGGATGAAGAGGAAAATAGTTTACAGTTTATTCATATATACGAGTGCAAGACATGCTACAGCGGCCGGATGAACTGGGTATGTACGAGTTGCTACGAGGGATCATTCCAAAGACGAGCAGGACAATATTACGAATGTGTTAAATGCGATGAAGGTTGTGTGGCATGTTGGTATGGTAGTCGATGTACTATATGCCATCCTGGAAGATATGGACAAGCCTGTGAGTATAATTGCAGTGAGGGTTGTATGAACAACACGTGCGAGCAACTGTCAGGATTATGTGCATGCAAGGAAGATTTTACTGGAGAAACGTGTGCAGAATGTGAACCAGGTCGTTACGGTCCGAATTGCACACTGCAATGTAACATTGGCTGTTTGAACAATACTTGTGATAAAAGCACTGGCGAATGCTCTTGTAAAGACGGGTTTACTGGTTTGAATTGTAGCCAATGTATATCTGGACGATATGGACCTTCTTGCCAATTCAAATGCAGCAATGGCTGTAGGGAAGACGTTTGCGATCGTAAGAATGGACACTGTAGCTGCAAGACGAACTATAGTGGTGAAAAATGCAACAAGTGTAAAAAGGGACGATACGGAACTAATTCAAATTGTACTCTACAATGCTCGACTAATTGTGTCAGTTGTGAAACCCATCGGAAATGTTCTATATGTAAGCCGGGATATTACGGTTTGGATTGTCAACTGTCATGTCATCCAGGCTGTCTTCTTGGTAACTGTAGCAAAGTGAGTGGACACTGTCAAGACGGTGTTTGTAAACCTGGATATGAAGGTGCTAAATGTGACTACTGTAAAGCTACAGGAATACCAGGTACGGATTGTAGCCTGGTTTGCATTGAGAATTGTATGAGATGTTCAACCAATACGAGTAGGCCGTGTGATGAGTGTATGAAGGGATATTGGGGCTCGAACTGCACACACCTATGTCCTAGAATCTGCAAGGGAATAGCGTGTAACAAATACACCGGGTCTTGCTGGCGATTTGGTCTGTGCACATTACTTAAAAAGTACAAAATTGAATTTTCAAAAATATGTCCGTAGACGTAAGTATTGTTAATTTGGAAGTTGTTCTACAAGTGAAGTGTGCGTTAAAATCGAATACGCATTTAAACTGAATGTACACTCACTCTTTTTCACAACTTCATTTGCATACATGTGTGTAGGACCAATAACTGTTGAAATAAAAATGCATTTGTTTTCATATAGGGAGTGGTTTTCCACCGTTTCTCCCATTGTACGGTTGTTATAATTATGTTTGATATTATACCAGGCAAAAAGAAAATCATTACTAGTACTTTTGCGACTACCACTACCTTTTTCTGTGAATTGAAGCTCACAATTGACATCATTAACACCAAGTACATGCTTGTATTCTCAATCAAACCAAAACTAGAACAAAACACGAGTTACATGTCTACGGTGGGCGGCAATTGCAAGCTTCTATTAGCCATGATATCATTACTTTTAAGTTATATTTGGCAATGAAGGATGTACCTACTTGCCAGCAAAATTTATTTTTGAAAATATGACGTAGTTATTGAGTTCTACAATGTAGCAAGTGTAAAATAAGCACTCGACTATATAGAAGACGTTTCTTTGTTTGCCTGGTATATATTCCAATGGACGTGCTATTGAATATATGATTTGTACATATTTTATTTAGGATGAAGAGGAAAATAGTTTACAGTTTATTCATATATACGAGTGCATTGGATAATGTGTCCAGAAGTTCACAATTTATACATTCATTCATTAGACCTTCTAATTCTAAGCCAGCGAACTAAGCTAAGATATTCACATATTAGTACCTGCGATAGGTTGCAACACAACTAACACCACCAGTATAACCTTAGCCATTTTGTCTAAAACAATAGATTAAGTTTAATTTATACAAGTAATTGTACGAGGGATGTTCGAAAAGAAATGCAATTTCATGCATATCTTTGTATTTCCGGGGACTTCGTACTTCAAACTTGGCATGTGTACCAATTCAACCATTTTCTTTAGTTGGTTAAAATTTGGTTGAATTCCATTTATTATTGTGGTCACAGTGTATGTTTAATAAACACTTACTATTTTGTACTAAGCTAGAAAACGTTCAAAAAACGTATAATCAAACTGACTGCAATTATGCCTTATATCAAAGAAAGGTTTAAACTTAATTTAAGTCATACTTTATACATACTGAATTTTTGGAGATTAAGGGACACCGTAAGGTGCCTTTAAGCGTTGTAACACTTTTATTACACGTTTCAAAGTATGGCTATAGAAAGATAACAAAAACAGTGGTTAACTGAAAACAACAACAACCAAACAAAACATTGATCAAAAGTAGGTTATTCGTCTCAAAGCTGCAATATTGACTGTTGGACTGTTAGCTGCAGGTATATGCTCGAATTTATCCCAAGTTAACCTCATTCGGAAGACAATTCTTGAAGTTAACAAAACTGTACCCACTGGATACAATGCTCATTATGTGGTGACCAAAAAGTCATCTTATTTTAAATGCCAAGAAAATATTGAAGTTATACGTCCAGAACTTTCAGGAGAGGTTTCAATGTGGTATAACAAATCATGAAACACGTGCTTACTATCATTAACCAAGCATGGTGAAGAAATAGCATATATGTGCTCCCAGAAATTCTAAGAAACCCGTAATTATAAAACACACAGTCAGTGATGAAAATGATGCATTTGAATTTCTTCACCCACAAAGGTCCTGTAATTCAAAAACCTGTGCCAATAGGCAAATATGTTACAAGAAGGTTATATAGATATTTTGTGCAGGAAAAACTTCTGACCTATTTCATAAAACGTCGAATTGTTATTGGAATAGACAATAATGTACCTTTCTCATAAAAAAGCCTCTTCGCAGAGTGTTTTTACTGTAAACTAGTTTCTGAACGAAAAGCGCATGGTAAAGCTTTATAACAAAGTCTATTCTGTAGACCTAGTCTTGTGCGACTAATTTTAAGTTTCTATTCTTAAATCTCATTCAGTAGACCATAGGTACGTTTTCAGGAAACCCATGCGGTCAGTCAAATTACAGTTCATGAGTGTTGTACCTTTTGGAGACGTCAAAACATAACTTTAATCTTGAATGTAAAAGTTAAATAAATGTGCAATGTGTGAAGGTTTTCTGTGAGTGTTATTGTAAATGGTTCTGTCAATAAAAAGTTATAGAGTAAATTGCATTTCTTTCCGAACACCCCTCGTAAAACATATCGACACAATGAAATATGCCTGCATCTTATAATATTGTACATCGGGGGCTGTTTTCAATATTGATCTTAATTGACGTAAGGTTAAGGACAGCTAATCAGATCACAACATATTAAACTCTTTGTCAGTAACATGCGATATGATTGGTTATCCTTATTCTCCAATTAAATAAAATCAGTATTTGATACCACCAATTCATTAACCTCTCACTCTTGTAAATTGTTGTCATAAGTGGTACACCTATAAACTGATAAAACCTGATACAAAAGAAAGTCACGAAGCAACCGCAAAAATTAACATCAGCAAAATAAACTGAACCGCTACAAAACACGACAACCTATTCCGACAATCTGCCGCCTCAGTCAGTCAGGCAAACATAACCGGAGTAAGAACCGTCAGACAAGAACGAATCACAAGAACGACCCCATATCACAAAAAGATAAAAGAAAATCGGACAGGGAAGGCAACACTCAACTAAACCAGCCGAGAACAGAAAACATAAAAAATATGACATACCATTACCCGGCACAATGCTCAATACATAACCGAACGAGAAAATGAACTGCCAAGTCTCAGCTGTCAAAAAGCTGAATGACCGACCTAGTTTCAGCAATGAAAAAGATGAATGACCTAGTTTCAACAGTAAACATATAATAATTATTAAGTCAGACAGAGGGAAGCACTCAACTTAATTTTGGCTAAAATACCTAGTCTTAGCTGTCTGAAGTCCTAAAATGTTAAAGAATATAACAGTAATAAAAAGCTGGATGCCATATTTTCAGCTGAATGACCTAGTGACAAGCCCAACCCACAAAACAACATTCAGCAGAAACAACATGCATTATCACTGCAATTATGTACGATCATTACTACAAAACAAGCATGCTTCCAATCCTTATAACTTTAATTGTTATAAACTTAAATTTGACTTATTTCACAACCACACAAGTATATCGTGTAACTCCTTCTCAAATGTATACCGAATATGAAGTCAACATTCTGTTCATTCGTCGGTGTTTCAAGCATAAATTTACTGACATAATAGTAAACTTACGTACTGCAGAAAATTAAATCCTTGAACAACATGATGATCGATGGAATAAACTCTGTAGTCACGAGCCAATCATTTCGCTCACGTTAATTTATCAAGTAAGCGTCTTAATATAGACTATAAATTATCACATATGTATTACACATACATGTAATTACATACTTTGGAACTTTATACAACGTAGGAAATAAAATGATTTTGAATAACAATGCCAAAAGTAAAAAAGTCAAACAGGATAATACCGTATACATGTATCGGGTTATTTCTATGGTTAACACGTCCAATCCCTTAGAATACGTGAGTATCTACATGGTTTATATACGTCCAATCCCTTAGAATACGCGAGTATCTACATGGTTTATACGTCCAATCCCTTAGAATACGTGATTATCTACATGGTTTATACGTCCAATCCCTTAGAATACGTGAGTATCTACATGGTTTATACGTCCAATCCCTTAGAATACGTGGGTGCCTAGTAGGTTTATGAGTCAATTTCCTTAGGATGCATTGGCTCCTACATAGTTTATACGTCCAATCCCTTAGAATACGTTGGTACCTATATGGTTTATACGTCCAATCCCTTAGAATACATGGTTCCTACATGGATTATACTTCCAATTCATTAGAATACATGGTTTCTACATCTAGGTGTTTACCTCAGATCAATTAGAATATGTGAGTTCCTACATGGATTATACCTCAAATCCCTTAGAATACACGAGTTCCTACACGGGTTTATACTTCCAATCCATTAAAATACATGGTTCCTACATGGATGTATACCTCCAATCCATTAGAAAACATTGGCTCCTACATGGTGTATACGTCCAAACCATTAGAATACGTGGGTTCTTACATGGTGTATACGTCCTAACCATTAGAATACATAAATCCCTTAGAATACGTGAATATCTACATGGTTTAAACGTCCAATCCCTTAGAATACTTGGGTTCCTACATGGTTTATATGTCCAATCCCTTTGAATACGTAGGTTCCTACATGGTGTTTACGTCCAATCCATTAGAATACGTGGGTTCCTACATGGTGTTTACGTCCAATCCATTAGAATACATGGGTTCCTTAATGGGTCTATACCTCTAATCCATTAGAATACGTGGGTATCTAGTAGGCTGGTGCCTACATGGTTTATACGTCCAATTCCTTAGAAAACATGAATTGTATGTATGAGTTCTTACATGGTTATACGTCCAATCTCTTAGAATACATGAGTTACTACATGGGTTATACGTCCAATCCATTAGAATACATTAGTTCCTACCTGGGCTATACGTCCAATCCCTTAGAATACATGAGTTCCTACATGGGTTATACGTCCAATCCATTAGAATACATGAGTTCCTACACTGGTTATACGTCCAATTCCTTAGAATACATGGGTTTCTACATGGGATAAATACGTCCAATACAGTAAAATACATGAGTTCCTACACTGGTTATACGTCCAAATCCAATAGAATCATCGGTTTATAAAGTGTTTATACATCCAATCCAGTAGAAAAGATTTATATTGAAAAGAAAGAAACAATACTTTTTGGCGATTTTAATTTTAACTACATTGACAACTCTTCAACAAATGCTAAATGGAACAAACTGACACACTCACTTAACTTATCATAGATTATAACAAAACCCACAAGAGTTACACCATCAACACCAACTATCATTGACCATGCATACATAATCCATCCTCACAATATAACATGCACTGAAGTCCCGGTGCTATCCTTCAGTGAGCACTACCCTATATGTTTCACCACGAAAACGACTATGAAGTTTAAGAAAGGTCCAATGCATTTAACTATAAAATACATACAGATATTATAATCATTTGATGCTGACAAATTCCTAACTGACTTATCAAACCAACCATGGTCACTGATGGACATCTGTAAGGACACAGATGATGCCCTTGACACATTTTATAAATTGTTCTTACAAGTTCTGGATGCGCATGCACCTTACAAACAAAAGCGTATGTTCAAAATGATTGGTTCAATGATGAAATAGCGAATGCAATCCGAAATAGAGACCATGCTAAAAAACACAACAACGAAGAAACTTTACACCAATTGGAAGAATCTTAATAATCAAAACTTTAGTACTCTCTCGTTTCAATCACCTGTTTACACCCATTCCTAATCCTCCGTGTGAAACTATAAAAAAGTTAAATGATACCTTCTCTAACTTCATTTGGCAGGGTAATGCTAGAATAAAGAAAGAAGTTTTGAAACAACATTATTCTCGCGGTGTGCTGGGAATGGTGGATATAAATGCATTTATATGTTCCTTGAAAATAGCTTGGATAAGGAAAATCTTACAAACAAATAGTAAATGGATAAACATTGCAAGTACACTATTTAACATTGATAAACTAATAAAATGAGCACTCAGTACCCAATACTTATAGGAAATAAAATAATAAACTCATTTTGGAAATATGTTTTTAAAGCATTAGTCGCGTATAATGAACATCAGACATTTAAGGAAAGAGATTTATTAGCTTATCCATTATTTTTAACCCTAACATATTGGTAGGAAAAAATAGTATATTTCATAAAACCTGATTTGACGCTGGAGTACAAACAATAGGAGATCTTGCGAATGAGGAGGGAAACTTACTTAGTTTTGAGGAATTCAACCAAAAATTTAAACTTCAAACTAACTTCATTCAATTTTATGGCGTAAAAAATTCGGTCACTAAATATTTGCTAGAACACAAAAATAAATATAATACCGTGCTACATGTAAATAAACCATTCCTTTCACCGTGCTACAAATACATTCTAAAATTTAAAAAAGGTACGCAACCTATGTACGACGCAATGACACAATCTCAATTGGCGCCTACGTACAAATCAAAATGGAAAGAAAAGATAAATATTAGCTTTAATGATAAAGACTGGCTCGCGATCATTGCTATACCCTTTGAAATTACAAGGAATTCCAATATCCAGTGGTTCCAATACAGAATAATACATAGAATACTCGGAACTAATTCATTTTTATTTAAAATAAACATTAAGCAAAGTGAAAACTGCTCTTTTTGTAAAATAGCATCAGAAACAATTGAACATTTATTTTGGCAATGCCCGATAACAACAAGTTTTTTCAAACATATGTTTTTGCATAATGCCGTTGTAACCAACCATCGCAATAGAGACCTTTTTATTTTAGGAATACGAGACAAAAATGTATAGCATTAAATCTCTTATTCTACTACACCAAAAGATATATATATAACTGCAGACTAAAAGAGACAGTTCCAACCATTCAGTACGCTAAACACTATATTAGGTATCATTACAATATATTAAAAGAAATAGCTATTAAAAATCACACCGTCAGCCATTTCAATGACACTTGGAATGAAATAACCGACCTTTTTTCCGGAGATTGTAAATATTATAACTACGTGATTATCATTGCAAACTGTGCTATATATTATATCTTACCTTTTTTACTAAAACACATTTATATATATATACTAATTCAGAATTTGTAAGGTATGTACTGGGATGCCCTCGACCCAGGCACACCTATTGACGAGGATAATAAACAATCACTCCACCTAAAAAAAACTCACAAAAAAGACACTTCTTTAATCAAGAAAGCAACTCAAACAGTAAAAATCCTAAAAAATGTGGAAAAATCTGAAAGAATTGTCCGGAAAATCTGGAAAGCACCAAACAAACTATATAAATGATGAAATGGAACTCCCATATCAGACCCAGAATCAACAGCGGAAACATTGAATACTTTCTTCTCAAACATTTTCAAAAATACAGATATGGTGTCCATACTGAGTATTGAATCTTAACTTTCTCTACAAGAAAACCATGCATCGAAAATTGCACCCGACAAAGCTAAATTTGAAATCCCTTTAATAGATGAAAACACAGTTAAAAAGAAATTAGACTCTCTAGATGTAACAAAGTCCACAGGCCTTGATGACGTAAGCGCAAAATTTCTAAAAACGGCATGACCTGTTATATACAAACCACTGTGCAAAATAATTAACTTAAGTATAAAGACAAGTAAGTTTCCATCAGCTCTCAAACAGTCCAAAGTCACACCAATTTACAAAAAAAGGCAAAAATCAGACAAGAACAACTACAGACCAATATCAATACTACCAATTTTAGCAAAAATATTTGAAAAACATGTGACTGATCACCTAAAGAAATTTTTGAAATTAACAATCTAATATTTCACACACAATCAGGATTCCGAACTAAGCATTCATGTGATACAGCTCTTTCAAACATAATTGATCATTGGATTGATGCAATAAATGAAGAGAAACTTGTTGGAACAATATTTTTTGATTTGTCAAAGACGTTTGACCTAGTAAATCATAATTTACTGATTGAAAACCTGTCATTCTACCATGTCTCATTACAAACTATCAACTGGATTACCTCATATCTTTCACACAGGTCACAGAAAGTATGTGTCTCTGGACATCTGTCAAATGCAGCTGATATTCTATCTGGGGTACCCCAATGCTCGGTCCTCGGACCTCTCCTCTTTCTCATTTACATAAATGATCTCCCAATGAAAGTACTATAATAATTCTCATCAACAGACATGTTTGCTGATGACACAACACTCACTGCATCAGGCAATACAGTAGAAGAAGTATTCACTAATCTACAAACAGACCTTAACAATGTAAACACATGGTGCTCCAAAATTCAATGATGCTCAATGCACAGAAAACAAAAGCCATGTATATATATACAAACAACATAAACCCAATTACAACTACAAAATCAAGAAATTTCATATTCTGAAAATGAATAATTATTAGGCGTCACTGTTGACTTAAATGAAAAACACAAGTTGAACAAACTATCAAAAAATGTAATTCACAACTAAATATTCTTCTCAGAATAAAAAATACCTAAACTTACATACACGAAAACTATTTTTCAACGCATATGTATTACCACACATTGATTATTGTAGTACAAGCTGGGGAAACTGTGACGCTGGCCTTACAAATGATGTAATTAAAGCTCAAAAACGGTCAGCAAGGTTAATCCTTGATAAAGACTATGACACACCTTCATGTACACTCTTTCAGGAGCTAAACTGGATAAAATTTGATGAAAGAGTCAATTATAAAAAATCACTAATGGAATACAAAAGTGTAAATGATAAATCATTTCCAAAATTTATGACCGAAAGATTTCAATTTAAATCACAAAGACATTCACTCAACCTCAGATCTGTTAAAAAAACTTAGAGCTGTATGTTCCAAAGCCAAGTTTTGAATCCTACAGGAAATCACTAACATACTCTAGAACAAAATCCCTTTAAACATAAGAAAATCTGAAACACTTTCAAAATTCCAAATGTCCTATATAAAATGGACCAAGCATTAAGTTCTAGAATATCTTAAATCTCTGACTGAAAAGCACTGTTACTTCTTTTACCTATTTTATTGTTGTATTCATACTTGTCTTAAGAAATTCTTAACTAAATAGTACAGTATAATGCTGTTTAGATTCTATGTCATATTGACTCATTTAAATATTAATTTCAATATTGCTTGTTTGCAAACTTTTTCTTATGATAAATTGCTTGAAATGTTTATTTCCATGCATTCTATGTAGATTATCACAAATTTTGATATGTTATGACCTTGTAATCATAATATGTGTATATTATGTTGTTATCAGATGTTTATTAATATTATTTATTTATGTATGTAAATGTACATATGTTGAGGCCCACATGGAAGATTAGGAAACCAAATGTGTAGCCTCGTTTAAATAAAGTCTTTACTTACTTACTAGTAGAAAACAAGGATTCCTAAAGGTTTCACACGCCCAATCCCTTAGAATACATTGGTTACTACAAGGTTTCATACATCCAATCCCTTAAAATACATTGGTTCCTACAAGGTTTCATACGTCCAATCCCTTAGAATATATTGGTTACTACAAGGTTTCATACATCCAATCCCTTAGAATACATTGGTTCCTACAAGGTTTCATACGTCCAATCCCTTAGAATACATTGGTAACTACAAGGTTTCATACGTCTCAACTCTTTGAGTACACGAGTTCCTACATTGGTTATACTTCCAAGTCGGGAAATGGAAATCGTTTATTGCAATTATTTCTAAGATCAGTGATGTTTTGAGAATAGTATGAAGCTTTTGTCTATTGAACCAGTAATAGAAAAGAAACAATATTTTAAAATATATTTCTTCTGTATTTATGAAAATATATAGCACTTATCTAGGGCACCTCCGTTGTTTTCGGAAATACTTATAAAGTATTCCGCAACTACTCGTACATGCCTTTGCTAAGTAATCACCAATCTTTTCAATATAGAATTGTTAGTTATGTAGTAATTAAAGACTGTTTGTCTACAATCTGATGGTTATCATAAATTACCTTTCAAAGCGACATTAAAACCAATAATGCACTGAGCAGTTATCGGGAGCTGTGGTGAACGTGCAATTCGTGCTTATGACCATTTGGGGATCCATCTTGTACTTGTGCAAATTGAATACTTTTTCGTTAGATTGAGAAAGTCGTACTTGCGTTGAAATCCAGTTGTTGCCCTGCCTAATTGACCAATGGCCTCCGGTTTCGAGGGAACAGACACAAATATTGTGTGATTCAAGGAATCCGGGTGCGCTGCCCTAGCTCATTCCGAAAAGATTCATTGGTTCTTTAACGTACCCGATGTATAGCACTGACAAATATGAGACTACCCCTGTGTTATCGACCAGTTCATTTCCAGTTGCGTAGGAAACACTGGAATTCATCGAGTGTCCCGGCCGAGATTCGAACAAGAGACCTCTCGATCAGTACCCAAGAGCGTTATCTACACTAGCACCGTGCCACCCAACACGTTGATTATAAAAAGATACTCATAACAAAAACACACAACATCT
Source organism: Spisula solida (assembly GCA_947247005.1). NCBI lineage: Eukaryota > Metazoa > Mollusca > Bivalvia > Venerida > Mactridae > Spisula > Spisula solida. The sequence goes on from OX365956.1 coordinate 42,184,011, forward strand.
AAAACATTTGTACACTATGCAACTTTTTTAAGACACCCACACGGTATTTAAGGCGCGGTTGGGAAAGAAACACATTAATTTGAACGTAAAGTGCAATTCGAACCTATATACTGTACCGTGTCATCGTTTGGTAAAAGATGAAGAGACGAATGTAACCATTGCTTCCACCAGATGATAAAAAGCCTTCGAAATAACTACCTAAAATAATGGTAATCTATTCAATAAAATGTATGATCACAGTAACAATTTATGTGAAACTTTGTGTATACAATATTCTAAAAGTTTGTCTTTTAGTATACATGTAGTCTTTTAACATATTTGATAAGGGAGCTGTATTTAAATTTTGAATGGACAATTGTTTGTGTTCGTATGCATCTCGCTGTACATCGAACGAGGAGCGGTATTCGAAGGGAGCTGTAGGCTACATATATAACGGTGATAGCTTAGTGATAACGCACTGCATTAGCTGTCAATCCAGAGGTCACTGGTGCAATCCCTGAATGGGAACTGGATATTTCTGAAAATCCATTCGTATTTCCTACTATATCTAACGGTATGGGCTTTATCGATGCTATACTCCAGGTATGTTCAAGAGAACCAGGTTGATTATTTGAAATAAGGGCTAGACGCATTTCTTCAGTGCCGAACCTGCCTGTATCTAATGTCTCTCTCTCCATTCGGGGGCTTTCTCTCAATCAGTCCCTCTCGTCAGATCAAGCTATCGTCAGTATCTGCACGGGTATAGGATGCACCTACGATATTTTGCTGCAACACTATGTACAGCGCCCGAGTGTGATCGTGCGTCGCAAAGAAAATGCGCTATAAAAATATGGTATTCGTATCATATATTATGTCAACAGACATTGTAGATGCAGAAACTGTGAAGCGTGAAAATGTAACCGTACTAAGTTGTACTAAAATTTTCAGCACGTCACGATGAAATCATGATGTGACCAAGTTACTGCCTAAATTATATAAGATGCTGACAAGTAAAATATCTGGACCATTTTGACGAATTTTATTCAGTCAGAGACAGCCAGAAATACCAATGTTGATACAATGTAGATGCCATTATATACAAACAATACAGGTGACTTTCCTTAAGTTATTATTGCAGGAAGATAATAGATAATCGGACAGGTTAGGCAGCACTCAACTTAAACAGTCGGACTGATATCAAGCTAATCGAAAATCATTGTTAGATCTGTCTACAAATTTGGTATAGTCCGTTTGCGGCGAAAAAAATCGTCCAAAATGAAGATTTATCAGTATTTACTGCACCTACAAGTATGAGATTTTGAACGAGTAAATGAAATGTATCTACCTAATATACAATTAAATCTAAGCAACATCGGACATGTGTTAAAAAAGTTTTGTTCATAAGTTCTATGTAAAATATTTGTAGTTTACATTGAAACTTCATGTTAAAAGACCCGATACACACAACAGCCAATTTTATGGTCACGTGACACGTCTAACGGTAGATTTACGTATTTGTAACCTATTTAATATAGCATATAAGAGGCCCGTCTGTACATCTGTACTGTGTTAATAAAAAGACAGTTAAACATCAATGGAATACCAGATTTCCTCCCTGTGTTAAAGTGTTCAAATGCAAGTAATATCAATATACAACAAAGAATAAACTTGTTTAAATAAGTAATTAAAAATTATGAAATTTAAAATGGGAGTAGGTAGAACGTAATTAAGGCTCTACGTTAATTTTTATCAACATCTAATGAATAGATTTTTAACCATTCAACATTTAGACGATTTTTTTTCCCTGCAAACGGGCTATTATGAAGTTCGGTCTGTGACATGATTTATTATGAACTAAAGCCAAATTTAAGAGAACATGAATGTCAAATAAGTCCACTACACCGTCAAGTTATGTTGTTTATCCAAGATTAACAGAAGAAGTTAGGTGCCTACACGCACAAGTGAGTGAGCTGAGGACCCGACTTATGTACCAACAAATTAGGATTAAGCATACCTTAGAATGTATATTTATTTTTAAGAATGAATTGTTTCTATGTTGTTTCAACCATATGGGTCTATCGATTCCCTGGTCTCTCATCAATTAATATAAATTGCCAAAACCATGTATTACTTATAGAATAATACGTGGCTGAACAGTGCCATTGAGTGGTAATCACCCCGGTAGGTTGATAATTGCCAGAGGGCGCTAGCCCGAGTGCAATTATAATCTACCGGGGCGATTATCACTCAATGGCACTGCTCAGCCATTCATTGTTCTGTATAATACTTATGTTGTTGTGTTTTCATTAAAACTACTCATTTAAGAAAACACTTACAAGACCTGACGTGTTCCGTAATTAGGCTAGTGGCCAAGTGGTGCTTTTTGATCGGATACCCCACCCCACGGTAGAACATTTCACAACAAATTTTTTATTGAAGAGGAAGGTCTCGGGGGTTGAAACCGATGGTTGTGAATCTGAGATCAATGTAGGTCTTTAAGAAAATCGGCTTTTTATGTGTGTTTTTTAGTGTTTTGAGAGGCAATTTTACGACTTATTTTTTCCATGTATAGAACAGGACAGCTACCTTTTTATTCAGGAAAAACGATACACAGACATAATATTTGTTGAATAATATCACATTATGGGTGTCTTATAACGTACTAAAAATCTAGTTCCATACTAGTTTGTGAAATCCTATTTTTTGGGTTAAAACATTAAAAAATATAAACGAAAAGTGCGAATTTTAGGAATCGGTAAACCACAATAGCATTTATTCATTTGAAATAAAATCACTTTAGTGGGTTAGTAGTAACCTGAAGTTTAATATATCAAAAATCTAGCGACAGGCTATTGTCCAAAATGGGAAATTTGGGGGGTAAAAATGTTAAAAAACACAAACGAAAAGTGCGAATTTTTGGAATCGGTCAACTACAATGCCATCTTTCATTTTATTTCATAATAAATCACTCTGATAGGTAGGTGGGAAGATCCGGTTTAAGACAACAAAATCCTCGTTCCATGCTGTTGTGCACAATTCGCTAAATTTGGGGTAAAACCTCACAAAAATAAGAGAAAAGTGAGGATTTTTGGAATCGGTGGACTATAGTGTCATTAGTGATTTTATTTGATTACAAACCACCACAATGCGTGCATATTAATATGCCGTTTAAGATATCAAAATATCTAAAGCCAAACTATCGGGCAAATTGAGATATTTTCGGGTTAGACATTGCGAAATATAAACAAAAACTGCGAATTTTTGGAATCAGTCGACTACATCGCCATATTTCATTTTATTTCATAATAAATTACTGTGATATGTAGGTAGAAAGATCCGGTTTAAGATATCAAGATCCTCGTTCCAGGCTTTTGTGCAAAATTCGCTAAATTTGGGTTTAACTTCACAAAATAAGCGAAAAGTGCGATTTTTTGGAATCGGTGGACTACAGTGTCAATAGTGATTTTATTTGATAATAAGTCATTAGAATATGTGCATATTAATATGCACTGTAAGATATCAAAACTGTTGTACCAGGCTATCGTGGGGTAAAAATGCAAAATATAAACTACAAGTGTAGATTTTTGAAAGCGGCTTTAACTACAACATTATTCATCATTTAATATGATAATAAATCAATATGATGACCAGTACAGAGCAATTTGACTATTTATATACTACTCAGTGTTTGCTTAGCACCAAACTGAGTTTTATTTTGTCATATTCTTTAGCAACAAATGGTAAATCGTCATTTGCTTGTCATTTTGCTGTACCTAATATAGAGTATCCAAGGTTCGTCTGATTAAGACTAATGTTATTGTAAGACAAAGTTGTGTTAAGTAGAAATGTGACGAGATGGGAGAATGTTAGGGCAAAGGGCTACCCACTGCCAGTAGGGGTCGTATGTGGTGTTCACCACACGGTACTACATAATGGTGACAAAAAGGACAACCTCTGCAGCTGAAGACAGGTTTATAGTGATTCAAGCAAGTTTACACTCAATTCCTACTTCGAATGATATGAGTTTCGTATTAAGATTCAAACATCACTTGGTCAATGTTACATGAAGGAGTTCTGCGTTAAAGAAGACCATTATACGCTCCTTTGACTCGGAATCATGGACCATGTTTGCTGGACACGACCTTGGTGGCTTGCGGAATGTTCTCCTACAGACAAGTATACGGTAATGCCTTGACTACACAAATAGTCATGATTTGGTATGGTGAAAACCAGTAGAGTTGTTCTATGCTCTCCAGACTATAGTAGTAAGCATAATGAACACCTCTGGAATGAGTTCAGCTTGCAATATTAGCCCGACAAGTCCAATCACGAAGTGTTTAGCGAACTTGTTCATTAGAAACACGATATGAAATGTTGACAAGAAACATGTCACATACTCGATATTAATATTGAATAATGTCTCCACAACACATTTGAACCAATTTCGATTGTTCCAGATCTACTATAGCACCCATGTTCCATCGGTGTCATATTCAAGGGTAATAAATAACAACACCAAAACAATTCAACATTCTAACTTCAAGCAAGACTCAAATAATAAATTGAGTAGTACATGTATATATATATGTACAAGCAAAAGTCATGCGTATGACTGGATTCGGAACTGAACAAGCGCGGGTTAAGACCAATAACCCAATTAATAGTTACCTACCTGTCTTATAAATCTGTTAATGTCTCTTATGAGTAATGTTAAAATCCACAGTGGTAAAGATTGTGAGTTGTGATGTTAATGCATCTTTAATCATTCAGTCAAATCCGTTTATTAATATTTTACTAAAACGTGAATAATTATGTTCGGTTAAATTGATATAGGCTATATGGGGCTATGATGAGTACTTGTGCTGACTTTACAAGTACGTTTTTGGTGGTAAGCCTCCTTCGATGGCTGTTCCAATATAATGTTATGATAGTATCCTTTCTCGCTAGGTTGAGTTTAATCTGCTAGGGTTCTGGGAGTCACAATGCGCATGTATACATACATGTATGTACAGGGTGTCCCAAAAAAACGGGGACCTGTTAAACATTCGTAATTTTTTCTATTTTATGAATAACACATGGCCAATAGGACAAAACATTAAGGGATGAATACAGTTTAAAATACCAACATCATAATTCAAATTGTGATTATTTAGTCCAAATATCCAGGGTTATCTCCCTTGTTTTCAATCACATGTTTCAGTATATTAGCCTACCGTGAATAGGTAATTTCAGCGTGTTCATCATTAGATTTGCATGCTGACCCTAAATGTCATCTCAGGTGTCCCATGGTCAAGGATAATGGATATGTATACACTTGTACATCATGTATGGCAAACAGATCCACCATAGGGCTCATCTCCGAGCAATATCATGGTAACTTGCCCTCAGGTATGAGGTCAAATGTCAGTACTTTCTTGAGAATATATCATGATTTTGCTGTTGATTGGTTGTAATAAGTGGTTTCTGCTTTCTTATAAATGCTGACATACTAAATGGTTCTGATATAGATCTATAAACTGTTGTTTTGGATATAAGTACACATAATTACATTTTGCTTATTACTAAGCTTTCTTGTTGATTGTTCTCAATAATAAAAACTATATAATTATTTACATTTTGCTTCTTTGGTGATTGTTAATGCATACTTTCAAGGTTGTCTGCTCCCCTTTTATTTAGTGAACTTGCCACTAAGTCTTTCTCCCCCTCTTCCATTATTTCATTGCAAAGTTCTTCGATTTTCACAACATTATCATCACCTCTTTGACTTTAAAACCTTGTTTTCTCAAATTGAACACTCCGACAACAATGTATTATCTAATGGTGACATTTTCAAGATAATACAGCGAACAAAAACAGGAAATGACGCCATATGTAAAATGATGATGTCACTTCCTGTTTTAAAGCAAAACCTATTAACAAGTACCTATTTGAGAAGTAGAAATTACTTTTAAACACTCTCACAAAACAACAGTCAAATTCATTAAATATTAAAAAAGTTATAAAGGATTTAGGTAGGTCCCCGTTTTTTGGGACACCCTATATATAATAATTATTACATATTAACAGAACAAGTAGGGGGAATAGTGGGAGGAAGTCATGTTCTCATAGAACCATTCATAAACAACGAAGTAAAGGAGAGCACAGTCAAGGGGGAAAAATTGAAAGTAAGAGATTCGGTGATGATGTAGTTACAAATAAATCTTCAACAGAGTTGACAGAAGGTGAGATCAGTCTTTTATCGCGTGGACTTATATTCATCCCTGATAATAAACAAGTTGATAAAATAAAGCTGTTATCTGATTTAGCAGATTGGGAGAGGCGCATGAGATTACGTGAGTATTTCTATGATAAAGAGAATGATTGCGACACGTCTGAAAATCGGAGTAATTTTTGTATTCCAAAGAAAAGCTACTTCACGCCGAATAAAGGCCGGGATGCATGGTTAGATTTATATGTCGAGCTGGTGAAGAATGTTATTGTAGGAAATCTGAGGAAGATAGGAAAATTAAACCTGACAAAGGAGGAACAGGTGGCGTTTCATTCATTGCTGCATAATCAAAACATTGCCATAAGGCCAGCAGATAAGGGCTCAGGGATAGTTGTGCTAGACAAAGTCGAATACATCCGTGGGCTTGAAACAGAAATGGATGAAAGTAACTCATATACAGAGACTGACAAAGACATAACATTGAATTCCACAAAAATAGTAAAAAAGTTGGTGGACAGGATGTATAAGGATGGTGTCATTGAGAAAGATCTAAGGACGTATCTAATGCCCAGGTACCCAACAGGAGGTAATTTGAAAGGAAACCCTAAACTACATAAGGCAGGCAATCCAATGAGAACTATAGTGAACGGTATAAGTAGCCCTACTGAGAAATTGGCAGAGTTGGCGGAACATGAACTAAATGAATATGTGATTACTTCGCCAAGCTATATCAGAGACACAACAGATTTCTTAAACAAAATCCAATATATAAAAGGGAACGTGCCAGAAAATGCAATACTGTTCTGTTTTGATGTAACCAAATTATATCCCTCGGTTCCAAAGGAAGAAGGTCTTTTAGCATGTAAAGAGGCTTTGTCTATGCGTAGTAACCCTATAGTACCTACGGAATATGTGATGGAAATGGTGGAAGTGGTCTTAGAGAATAATAACTTCAATCTGGGTAAAAAACACTATTTGCAAACAGAAGGGGTGGCCATTGGGTCAAAGTTGGGAAGAAATTACGCGTGCTGCTACATGCGAAAGTGGGACGAACAACTTATGTCATATTCAGATAAACCGTATTTCTACAAAAGATATATAGATGACGGTTTCGGACTTTGGACCGGTTCAGTACAATCATTAGAAAAGTTTGCCGAGTATGCCAATAATATACACAAGAATATTAAAATAGAGCTTAGATATAGTAAAACCAATATTGAATTTTTAGACACAATGGTCACTATAGAGAACGGGAGTATATTTACAAGTTTATACAAGAAACCATCAGACAAACAAATATACTTACACAGTAGTTCATGCCATCCACCAAGTACAAAAAATGGGCTTGCATATGGACTAGGTTTGAGACTAAAACGGATTTGTGAAAAGAACGAGGACTATGATAAACACAGGCAAGAACTTAAGACACAGCTGAGAAGAAGGGGATATAGTGGTAGAAAGATAGAACAACAGCTAGGGAAAGTAGATAAGTTAGACCGAAGTACGTTACTACAGAAGACAACAAAGAAGGAAACAGAGAGAGTTCCGATAGTATTTACATTCTCGAAACAATTACCAGATATACATAAAATACTCCACAAACATCTACCAGTGTTGCATAAATCAGATAGGATGACCAGAATTTTCAATGAACCACCAATGCTTGCATATAGAAGGGATAAAAATTTGGCTGATACGCTTGTGCACAGAAAAACCAACAAAATAGTAAACAGTATGGAAGAGAAAAGTAAATGTGAATGCAGAATATGTAGAATTATTACAGAGGAAGAAATACCCGACGTATACCAAGGTATGAGTTACAAAACTGCAAATTTCCAGAAGTGCTCGGACCGAAATTTAGTATATGCATTGATATGTAACCGATGTTCCCAAACAGTATATGTGGGTGAAACAGAAAGGACGCTCAGAGAGAGGATTGGTGAACATCGGAGGGATATTCGGTACCAGCATGAGAAACCGATTATGAGACATTTCAGTAATCACAAGGAAGACGATTTGGCGGTAACAATTCTGCAGAGAATACACACTGAAGGTAGGACATATAGACAGTTGGTAGAAGATCAATGGATAAAAAGGTTAGGTACAATGACTCCAGATGGGTGTAACGTGCGTGGTTACAATTTATAAAATCAGCACTTCAATGTGCGCAATATTAACAGTTGATGAATTCAATGATACGTTTTGGTGCTACTACTTCAATAATGGAGATACATAATTATATGACAGAACTTTTTGTATAATAAGACTCATTCAGTACTCCATATTGATTGGTTGTGATAAAAAATCAAGCAGAATTTTTGATGGACAATAAGACATTGTAAATTGAAATGAAATACATTTGCTAGGGATTATTATGTGAAATGTAAGTATATGGAAAATAATGTTTCCAGTATATGTACATATGTGAGAAAGTTGACTGGGGTATATGTATGTATATGTGTGGGTGAAAAGTTGAATATCTTGTAAAAGATGTGAGAGTATGGACCGGAAGCTGTAAGTGTATGCTTGTGCAGTAGTATGAGACTTAAGGTGCGTAAGTAAATGTGAGTCTGTATATGCTATTAAAGTGAGTTTGTCTTGAAAAAAATAAAAGTACAAAAGGGTGTTAATGTATATATGTAGGATATTTTAATTAGTACTATATGCTAAGTATATATGTATAGGTATAATTTGTATGTTGTTGTATGTATGCTAGATATAAATTGTATGTAAAAAATACGGGAAATGACGTGACGTCATTTGGAACGTCATGATACAGGAAATGACGTCACGTCATAACAACATTATAATATAAACAAGATGGATGTGACTTAAAAATAAGAAGAAGTAATTAAAAATTCCTGATGAAGAGCATGTGCTCGAAAAGTTGATATAAGAGTCAGAGTTATTTATTTATTAACAGAACGTTCACTGTTATGATCAAACATTTTTGGGGAAATCAAATGTTGCGGTAATATTTGAGCTCATCTGGACACAAAATGCTCATGGTGGGCTAATTTGATTGCCTTCCGTCTGTCGTACATCGTATATTTTGTGAGTTTTACCGCTCAACATTTCATTTTTACAAAAGCATGAAACTTGGTTCAAGATATCTTAAGCTGAAAGTTACTATGTCCAAATCAGAATGATTTACTATCAACAAAATGATTTAATTCTTTGTATTCTGCTGGTCCCAAATATTACACGTTTTGTTATATTTTGGGAGGTTTCACCCGAAAATATCTAATTGTAAACAATAGCCAGATACTACATTTTTGTAGTTTTAAACTAGACCTTACTACAAACATGTCACAATTGTTTAATATCAAATAAAATGATTAATGACATTGAAGTCGACCGATTCCCAAAATTCACAATTTCGCAATGTTTTACCTCAAAATATCGCATTTTGCCCAATAGTTTGCCTTGTGATATTTTGATATCTTAAACGGCATATTAATATGCACGCATTGTGGTGGTTTGTTATCAAATAAAATCACTAATTACACAATAGTCCACCGATTCCAAAAATCCACACTTTTCTCTTATTTTTTGTGAGGTTTTACCCCAAATTTAGCGAATTGTGCACAACAGCCTGGAACGAGGATTTTGTTGTCTTAAACCGGATCTTCCCACCTACATATCACAGTGATTTATTATGAAATAAAATGAAAGATGGCATTGTAGTTGACCGATTCCAAAAATCCACACTTTTCGTTTATGTTTTTCAACATTTTTACCCCCAAAATATCCCATTTTGGACAATAGTCTGTCGCTAGATTTTTGATATATAAACTTCAGGTTACTACTAACCCACTAAAGTGATTTTATTCCAAATAAATTGATAAATGATAGTGTGGTGCACCGATTCCTAAAATTCGCACTTTTCGTTTATATTTTTTAATGTTTTAACTCAAAAAATAGGATTTCACAAACTAGTATGGAACTAGATTTTTAGTATGTTATAAGACACCCATAATGTGATATAATTCAACAATAATAATGTCTGTGTATCGATTTACCTTAATAAAAAGGTAGCTGTCCTGTTCTATACATGGAAATAATAAGTCGTAAAATTGCCTCCCAAACACTAAAAAAACACACATAAAAAGCCGATTTTCATAATGACCTACATTGATCTCAGATTCACAACCATCGTCTTCCAACTCCCAAGACCTTCCTCTTCAATAAAAAATAGGTTGTGAAATGTTCTACCATTGGGAGGGTTGCACCCATTTTTAAGCCCCTTTTTGAGGTTTGGCCACTAGTCTAAATTGATAGAGAAAACCATCGTCGTTTTAGAAATATTGTAAAACTTTGATCTATTCGCGTAGATCTATCACTTAAATTCTTTGTTATTATAAAATGGAAACATGTCATATGGGTAGTCATTTTTTTAGTTAGAACGTTTGCTACATTCTGGTGTATGTTTTGATGCAAAATTCTTAAAAAAAGTTGTTTTTCACATTTTGGGAAGAACATAAAATCTCGGTGTAGATCTATCTCGTTTAGATCTAGTAAACACGGATTTAATGTCTAGATTTTAGAAAATATGTGTAGATTTAGACCCATCTGATCAAGGATTGATACAATTTTGAAATGTGCTATCCTGCATGTCCAAATCTATTAATCTGGTATGCAAGTGATTCAAGAAGGCCTACCTTACGCTTGGCGCAGGCCACTTTTGAGATTCAAATGACGTAACGTTGCGCGTGCACGTCTTCCAAGGGCTATTTTCAGTGATAATAGCCCTGCGCTAGGCGGGCCAAAAGCTGATAATACTTTGAAAGGGCGCATAATACTTTTTTTTCAATGCAAACTTGTTACTATTTATAGTAACATAAGTATTATTTATAGAATAATACATGGCTGAGCAGTGCCGTTGGCTGATAATCGCCCCGGTAGGTTGATAATTGCCAGAGGGCGCTAGCCCGAGGACAATTATAACCTACCAGGGCGATTATCACCATATGGCACTGCTCAGCCATTCATTGTTCTGTATAATATTTATGTTGTATTTTTTCATTAAAACTACCAATTTAAGAAAACACTTACTAGTGATAACTTGTTCAGAAATTGGTAGAAATAGTTTTCGAAAAGGTCGTCGATAAATTAACAAACTTTGATCTTTGCGCGTAGGGGTCTATCACTAAATTCTCCGTAACTTTTCTTTTTATAAACGGAAACATATGATATGGGTATTCATTTTTTCAGTTAGACAATTAGCAACATCCTGGTGTATGTTTTGACGCAAAATTCTGAAAAAAGTTTTTTTTTACATTTTTGGAATAACAGAAAAATCTGGATCTCGTCTAGTAAACACGTATTCAATGTCTAGCTTCTAGAAGAATCTCATCGAGTATTGATGCAACTTTGAAATGTGCTATCCTGCTTGTCCTAACCCATCAATCTGGTTTGCAAGTGATTCGAGAAGGCCTACGCTCGGCGGCGACCACTTTAAGATGCAAATGACGTAACGTTGCGCGTGTACGTCTTCCAAGGGCTATTATCATGATAATAGCCCTGCACGGGGCGGGCCAAAAGCTGATAATACTTTAAAAGGGCGCATAATACTTTTTTTCAATGCAAATTTGTTACTATATATAGTAACATAAGTATCATATGTATATTAAATTATTAATGAATGGTGACCGGGGAGTCGATACAACGACCAATCCCTTACAATGTGTAGTGCCTACCTTGTTAATTGCAGAACGTGTATCCTGATGGATTAGTAATATAACGCATGTTGTAGAACGTGTATCCTGATGGATTGGTAATGTAACACATGATGTAGAACGTGTATCCTGATGGATTGGTAATATAACACATGATGTAGAACGCGTATCCTGATGGATTGGTAATATAACACATGTTGTAGAACGTGTATCCTTGTGGATTGGTCATGTACCACATGTTGTAGAACGCGTATCCTGGTGGATTAGCTGTACATGATTCTATAACCCATGTATGAGCCCATAAATTATAATAAATTGGACGTATAAACCATGTCGGAACCTACGTATTCTAAGGGATTGGACGTATAACCCATGTAGAAACCTACGTATCCTAAGGGATTGGACGTATAACCCATGTAGAAACCTACGTGTTCTAAGGGATTGGACGTATAAACCATGTCGGAACCTACGTATTCTAAGGGATTGGACGTATAACCCATGTAGAAACCCACGTATCCTAAGGGATTGGACGTATAAACCACGTCGGAACCTACGTATTTTAAGGGATTGGACATCTTAACCATGTAGGAACCCACGTATTCTAAGGAATTGGACATATAAACCATGTAGGAACCTACGTATTATAACGGATTGGACATATAAACCATGTATGAACCTACGTATTCTAATGGATTGGACGTATAAACCATGTATAAGGAACCCATGTATTCTAAAGTATTGGACATATACACCACGTAGGAACCTACGTATTCTGAGGGATTGGACGTATAAACCATGTAGGAACCTACGTATTCTTGGGGATTGGACGTATAAACCATGTAGGAACCTACGTATTCTGAGGGATTGCACGTATAAACCATGTAGGAACCCACGTGTTCTGCGGGATTGGACGTATAAACCATGTAGGAACCCACGTATTCTGCGGGATTGGACATATAAACCATGTAGGAACCTACGTATTCAAATGGATTGGACGAATAAACCATGTAGGTACCTACGTATTCCAATGAATTGGACGAATAAACCATGTAGGAACCTACGTGTTCTAATGAATTGGACATATAAACCATGTAGGAACCTACGTATTCTAAGGGATTGGACGTATAAACCATGTAGGTACCTACGTATTCAAAGGGATTGGACATATAAACCATGTAGGAACCCAAGTATTCTAAGGTATTGGACGTTTAAACCATGTAGGAACCTACGTATTCTAAGGGATTTGACGTATAACCAATGTAGAAACCCACGTATTCTAGGGGATTGGGCGTATAAACAACGTCGGAACCTACGTATTCTAATGGATTGGACATATAAACCATGTAGGAACCCACGTATTCTAATGGATTGGACATATAAACCATGTATGAACCTACGTATTACAATAGATTGGTAATATAAATCATGTAGGAACCCACGTATTCTAAGGGATTGGACATATAAACCATGTAGAAACCCACGTATTCTAATGGATTGGACATATAAACCATGTAGGAACCCACGTATTCTAATGGATTGGACATATAAACCATGTAGAAACCCGCGTATTCTAATGGATTGGACATATAAACCATGTAGAAACCCGCGTATTCTAAGTAATTGGACGTATAACCCATGTAGGAACTCAAGTATTCTAATGGATGGGACCTATTAACCATGTAGAAACCCACGTATTCTAATTAATTGGACGTATAAACCATGTAGGAACCCACGTATTCTAATGGATTGGACATATTAACCATGTAGAAACCCGCGTATTCTAATGGATTGGACGTATAAACTCATTAGGAACCCATGTATTCTAAGGGATTGTTCGTATTAGAGCCCATGTAGGAACTCATTTATTCTCATTGATTTGTGAATGTATCAACCCTGCTATATGCCATTCATTACAGAAAGTACGCCGCAGATTAGTTTATTCTCCGTGTTATATGCACTGATTGTAATGGTTTGGTGTATTCGTTTAGATTCTAATGGTTTGAAATTAGCCTAACTATAAGAATCAGTTTGTACAACCGTGTACAACACGGATATAAAAATTATTTCTGCGGGCCGAAACTCTGTAGGAACCTATGTATTCTAATGGAATGGACGTATAAACCGTGTAGTAACCCAAGTACTTTAATGGATTGGACGTATAAACCATGTAGGAATTCATGTATTCTAATGGTTTGGACGTATAATATATGTAGGAATTCATGTATTCTAATTGATTGGACGTATAAACTATGTAGGAACCCATGTATTAAATTTGCTTTAGACGTATACACCATGTAGGAACCCATGTATTCTGACGGATTGGACGCATACACCATGTAGAAAATCATGTATTCTAATGGTTTGGACGTATAAACCATGCAGGAATTCCTGTATTCTAATGGATTGGACGTATAAACCATGTAGGGACCTATGTATTCTAATGGTTTGTACGTATACACCATGTAGGATTTATGTATTCTAATGGTTAGGACGTATACACCATGTAAGAACCCACGTATTCTAATGGATTGGACGTATACACCATGAAGGAACAAATGTTTTCTAATGGATAGGAGGTATACATCAATGTAGGAACCATGTATTCTAATGGATTGGAAGTAAAAACCCGTGTAGGAACTCGTGTATTCTAATGATTTTGAGGTATAATCCATGTAGGAACCCATGTATTCTAAGGGATTGGAGGTATAATCCATGTAGGAACCGCATCTTCTAATGGATTGGAAGTATAAACCCATGTAGGAACTCATGTTTTCTAAAGGATTGGACGTATAAACCATGTAGGTACCCACGTATTCTAAGGGATTGGACGTATTAACCATGTAGGAACTCATGCATTCTAAGGGATTTGACGTATTAACCACGAAGGAACTCATGTATTCTAAGGGATTGGACGTATTAACCATGTAGGAACTCATGTATTCTAAGGGATTGGACGTATAAACCATGTAGGTATCTACGTATTCTAAGGGATTAGACGAATTAACCATGTAGGAACTCATGTATTCTAGGGGATTGGACGTATAAACCTTGTAGAAACGCATCCTTTATGAACCCATGTTGTTGTTGTTGTTGACGGTTATAGAGCCCGAATATCCGTCGCTAGTACGGTCTACGCAGGTAAACGGTTTGTCATAATGGCACACAGGTAGTGTTTCAATACATTTTAAAGTGAAGTTCGGTATTTACTTACTTACTTACTGGCGTTCGCTCTACACGACCACGCCAGTATCTGCGATGAAGGATGTGATTCTTCTCAGGTCATCAACGTCTCCATAGAGTTTCTGGTGGAGGGTTGTGTGTTGAGGCCACTTCGCTGCTCGCTCTTGGTCGTGACGATTACATCTTTGGAGGATGTGTTCAGCTGTCTGTGCATTGTGTCTTTATGTGTTTTATGTTTTCCTGTGCTCGGTTTGTTCAGTTGGGCATTGTGCTTTGTGTGTTTTTAATGTTTTCTGTGCTCGGCTTGTTAACTTGAGTGCTGCCTTCCCTGTCTGACTTTATTTAATCTTTTTACTACGGTACATTGTTATACAGCGCATTTATATAAAGCAGCGAGTCACGAATTATTATCATGTTCAATGTCAAGTTTGACTTCCAATACATAAATGATACTGAAACAAACACTTTTGACGTATGAGAACTTTAAAAAATGATTATTTTATTCTGATATGTTGCTTCTGAATTTTATTAACAAAAAATAATTGAATTATAATTTCATGGTTGGCCTTCGTTAGCTATTAAATGGATCTATAAGTGTTTAAGTTTCTCAAAAACTCGTTATACAATGCAAACAATTAGGTATACATCTATACAGTAATTATCACAACTTGTTAATACACCTATCGCCAACTACCCGCGGTCGAACAATGGAGCTCAACACTTAATGAAAGGTGCGAAAACTTGCATTGTTCGACCCATCTACAGGTAAATGAAAGCGAGGGACCGCCCAATCAGTTCGAGTATTTGACCTAGATATTGTTCGAGTGATCTATTGTTTCACTATATGAATAAAAAAGAGATTTGCCGGGACCGAAGAACCAATTCGAGACATCTAGGGTGTTCGAGGCAAGTACTGTTCGAGGCATCGAAGTTCTACTGTAATAGTAAACTTTGTTTCTAGAATCTTTCAGTTTTAACAATAAAAGCACCCAAATGATTATTTATGGTTGACTTGAATTCAATCCATGGTGCTTTCTTATCACAGGAGACGAAGAAGGCTGGGAGATATCTGTGTGTCTCACTCCTATTTCATTGAACAGCTGTAGGTTCATCTCTTCTCTATGAGTGTTATAGCGAGGACAACTCATCATATACTGTTCTACTGTTTCGGGTTCACTGCAATCGCACGCTGGACTGTCTTCTGTCCCAACGCTGTATAGGTGTTCTTTCAGCTTGCAGTGTCCAGGTTGCAGTTGCAGCAATATCCTTTGGACAGTAGAACCATCGAAGTCCACTTCTTTGACGCCAATCTTCTTCTTGTATTTGTACAGTGCTCTACCCTTTTCTGAAATGTCCCACTTTCTTTGCCATTTCACCTTCATAGCGTTTAATGCTGCTGTCTTGACGTCTGTCTGGGAAATTGGGAGTGTTGACTCTGTGCCATCCATTTCATATGACATTTGGGCCGCTTCTTTTGCCAGCTTTTCCGCTATTTCATTACCTAGTATATTGGCATGACCTGGTGTCCATTCTGTAGTCAAATTAACTCATTTTGCTTCTGCTGTATGCCAAAGTTGTTTGATGTCTGAAACGAGTTGGGTATGTAATGTGCAGTTCAATCCAAGTGTAAGTACTCCTATGGCTGATTGGCTGTCAGAAAGAATTTTCAATTTAAGTATTGGTCTCTTTTGCATTTCTTGGATGAAGAATTCTATTGTGATTTTTATAGCTACCAACTCACCAACCAGGATTGACGCCAGTTTTGAGACAGGTTGTTTAAGGTCCACTCTTTCCTGGTTAGGAAGAAATACACATTCAAGCTCCAGCTCCACAATCACCAGGGTTGCCTTTGCACGATCCATCGGTAAAAGCTATGATGGTGTTTGGATCTTCACTTTGCAGTATTTCCTCGATATGTGTAACTGCAGCTTGTGCTTGTTCTTTGGTTCTAGATTTAGAAGATCCGAGGTTGTTCCAGTATGTTAGCTTCCTTCTGCATGGCTGCAAGCATTCAACATATGACTCTTCTGGCTCAATACATTTTGTGTCCATTTCTGTGATTGCTTCCATGTCAGCCATCTGTTGTATCATTCTATGGAATGGCGTGTCTGAATGTTGGGAGAACTCTGGGTCATTTATGCAATTGTTTAAGCTCGCTTTGATCAAACATTGATAATCTTTTGCCATAATTTTGGTGCACTCCCTTAATTTTGCTTATTTCCTCCCTTCTCAATTCCAATGGTAGAACATTCGCTTGAACTTCAAGGGCATCGCAACTATTTGTGTGCAGTCCGCCAAGACAGAGTCCCAGTCCTCTTCTTTGTACAGAGTCTAACATAGGTACGTTTCTACTATGTTGCCAAACAGGTGCTGCGTATTCGAGGTGAGGTAAAACTATGTTTTTGACAATGTATGACTTGACCATATTGGAAGGAAGAATTTTTTCAGACTTTGCCAAGGTGACTAAAGATCCCAATGCTCTAAATGCTATTGATTCAACATACATGTATTTCATATGCTCCTTGAATGTCAGTTTCTCATCTAGTATGACGCCCAAAACTTTGGCTTGTTTCGCTCTCTGTAATGAATTTCCTTTAATGTTCAGTGAAATGTTTGGGACATTATCCTTTTTTCTGTTAAATATGCAGTATTCTGTCTTGGCTGCATTAAGCTTCATTCTCCACTTATAAGTCCAACTGTTAACAGAATCTAGATCTTTTTGCAATGACCTTTCTATGGCATGAAGAGTATATCCTGTCTTCCAAATTGTGCCATCATCTGCAAATTTAACTTTCTCATTCTGTACATTGCTGAAATTGTCGTGCAATGTATATGGACTAGAGCACGACGTTGTGAAATAGTGCTATAATATTCGTGGAGTTGGGTTTATTAAACGATGATTGAGAGAATTAAATGATATCGTAAGGATATATTCATAAGGAGAAGAAGATATTCGTTGAAGACGAAGTGCCCCTGAGATTAAAGGAGATACAGATACAGATACATGGTGAAAGCCTGTTGTTATGTCTTGGACCAGTCTAAGTAAGTTACTGTATTCTAATGGATTGGTGGTTGGTAAATGCTAAGTGCCATCCAGTTAACAGCGTAAATGCCCCGCAGAAATGTTTGTTCTTTCTTTGTATATGAGCTAATATCAAATTTGGGCAGTTTTTAATGGGTCAATTTGTAAAAAATACAATGTCATAATTTTTATCACAAACACCAATAATATTATTTGCTGATATATCTGAATGAGCATAAGATCGTTTCTAACCCTTAAAAGGTGTTTGCTTGTATATAAATTGCTTACAGAAGACATGGTGGTGTCCTTGCTGTAACGAAAATAAAACTGTGTAAAATTAGAACTATCTTTTAAAAAATATTATGCAAAACTTCATACTGTATCTTAGTAGTTCTTAACTTCCAATATAGGTTTTTAATTGTTTGTGATTTTAAAATATGTGTTATATCACTTTAAGATATATGGTCAGTCATTTATGTACATGTAACAAGTTATGTCCTTGCAATAACAAAAATGAACAAACACTGTTAAACATGTCGTCAGATTTGCACATAAAATCTACAATTTAATATTGAAGTATATGCAAAGGTTTTATGACGGGATAATCAAACGAGTAATATTTAACAGGTAATCGTTTAGAAAACTCATACAGAACCAATATGCTTTTGCAGAAACACTTTTACTTCATGCTGATTACATTATTGAGCGTTATTTTAAGGACTGTTACTGCAAGGACGTATTTGGTTTCTCTTCTATAAATATCATAAAATCCTACAACCATTCATCTGTTTTCAATCAAAATTATAAATATACCAATATTTGACATCGTTAGGTAATATCTATTTAATAATAACGGTATTGGGTAATTGCGTAATGTGTGTAACATTAAGGACACAAATTGAAAATACTATTTTACTTGCATTGATGAAACTTCACATTTTGTTCATAAAAATTACAACTGCTCTTTAACGATTTTATCCTTCATTTAAATGTAAATACTTAATCATTGTCGAATATTTTCCCGCATTTTATCATAAGTGTTTAAGGTTGTACATGTTGAATTATTACACTGTAACAGCAAGGACATCTATGTGAGAGACAAAGTTCAAAGCCTCAGCAAACACATGTTAATGTTGTAAACAGACTATTGTATTCAAATTTGGAAACATTGGATGCTGATATTAAGCTTACATGCTTAAAAAGAATAATACTTATGTTGTAAAGTATTCAAAAAGGGCTTTTCATGATGTTTTAGGGACAAAAGACACGTAACAGCAAGGACAAATTGGGTACATCAGATGCTGTAAAGAGCTAAATATGCAATATATGTCTGGTTTTTTGCATCGAATTACTAGATTTTAATGTCATTATCAATTATTAGTGCTAAATTTCTGTATTAAAGAGCTGAAAACAAATCAAAATTTAAAAAGACAGAAAATCTGCTCAAATTTTATATTGGCTCATATCCGTGTTGTACAAACCATTCTATTCAGTAAACAGACTGATCCCCGGAAGTAAACAGAAAGCGAAAATCATCTTCAGTGGTTCACTGATAAACTTGTCTGTGTAGAAGATAATTGGAGTGATCATGTGTTGGACTGACTTGCCAAACAATTTAGACGTTTTATTTCTGATACAAGTGTAATGAGAAGCGGATATGTCAGGATTTTGGGAAAGATGCAACGTAAGTTATGTTGGGGTGGGTGTGGCGGTCTGCATGTGTTGCTCGGGGTTATTTTATTTATTTATGATGATGATACTCTAACGGCATGGAATATTGAATTTAGGTCAATTTTTATTTTGATTGTATTATTAATGCGCAATGCACTAGTCATTTAAAACCACGCTCCCCCCAACCCCGGGGAATCTTTCAGGAATTTTTACTTTATTTTTCAACCCCCCCCCCTCCCAAGTGCCATACTAATACATAAGTGGCAATAATCCCGCAAATTTCCCCGCCTTTACCTACAGGTGTAGTCACGGCTATATTTCCCCACTATTTAGGCAATGCGGAGACATCAGAAGAGTTAAAACACAGGACTGTCCCCCACTACCCCCCGTGGGGCTTCCCTAGTGAAGGTGGGGGGGGGGCTTGATTTCAATTGAATGGTGCATTATTGTCTTTAAAATGTTCACATTAGAGATCTCTTGAAATCAGGTTAAAAACTATGCTTTACAACTGTTCCACTTATTCTTTCAATGAGTCGAATGACCAGTCCTATGTCATGAATTAGGACCCTATAGCTACCGTCGAGTCACCGGTTTTCGTTAGGGTAAGGGTATAACGGGCGATAAATGATCAATTGCACATCATCTTGATATTATAAAGTTATCAAAATGAAGAAATATTATTAAGAAAACAGATACAAGCAGTGTCATTACTCAACAATAATTCTTCAACAGTTACCGCGAATGCCGACCATTTAATGATGTCACTGGAGTGTGCATTAAAAAACACTCATATACCTGAAATCGTGACCTTTGAACTTATTGTCGTAAAATCACGTATGATCGAGTTTTCACCTTGAACATAGCATAATTCTAAACTTAAAAGATTCAGTATGCCATTATAAGTGCATTCTGTTAAAAATTTGCAATTTAAACGAATAATTAAGAAACTAAATAAGATTGCACTAGAAATGTGTATCACTACACGCTTTCACAACATAGATCCGTAGTAGGCTACGTAAATCAGGAATCTACAAACAATTTAGCAAAATAATATTAATTTTGAGTGCCGAATGACGTTCGACAATATCTGATCTACAACTAAAATCAGCAACAACATTCTGAATTACCAAATATTTCTATGATACAAAGATTTTTCAAGGAAAATTAATCGTGAAAATGAACTGTTCTTGGTCCGCATGGCATAAGATTACGTCATCATTTGTCTCCTTTGATTTAATTTACATATTGAGGAACCAGTCCATTTCGACCATGACCTTTAGTGGAAAAGCGTAAACAAACAGACGATGGCTAAAACATTGATGTAAAATCGATCATTCGGCATGATTTGAATGTAAATCGATTGGAACTATTTGGCATTACAAAATTTGACACATTTTTCGATGGATCGGTAATTATCTTATTTCTTACAATAATGAAATGCTATTTGTTTCATTTATGGATTAGAAGGTCAACTTTAACATTCCTTTTTTTGGTTTTCCCGCTAATGACATCATAACTAAACTATCAATAAAGATATTGAAAGTAGTTCCACTATAACAATTACTAGGGTATCAGGATTTCGGGTTACATGAAGGTACATGTACATTGGGTGTCCTTATAATTGTGAAAATTAGGGACTTTAATGCCATTTTGGCCGTATTCTTTATTTTTACTTTTCAAATTAAAGTTATGGACGTACGCCCCTGCCTTCACAGGAGAAGAAACTCTATCTAGCATTTTGTTGAAGTTATATTCCTTTTTACTTAGAAATCCATGTTAAAGTTAACTTAAGATATATATACGTGGGGTGTCCCAGAATAGCATATAATTCTTGCTTTATTTAGTCCAGCATGATGGTACAGCTTTGAAATTTTGCATGTGCATTTATTTAACTATTCCACATATATTTGAGGTATTTAGTTTATATCTGCATAAGTTGCATTTGATGAATAGAAGAATTTGTAACCCATGGTAATGGTATGTGCGTCAGCAGAAAAAAGTATATAATTTAGAAATGAATTCAAATATTGAAGGGTAATAATACTTAAGTACTATTTGCCACATCCAGACAAAAACTATATAAGCGTAATCGTTATGTTTTGGCTAGCTTATGTGTGTCGTTTCGTGGTAATGACGTCGTGTCCAGGGGGTTTATGACGTAATATAACAACGTTGTTATGATCTGAGGATAAAAAATTACGACGTCAGACGACGTTGTCGGGCAATCGGCGATTTCTACGCATTGCGCTATACCATGAGTAATGTAGTATAACACCAGGACACCAGATTAATGAGGTGGAAACAACTGCTCAATACAGCAGCGTAATTAGGCAGCTGTTTTCAATTGACACACTGACGTTTTGTCTGACACAGGGGGACGGGGAAACGAAGTAGAACAGAGCGACCAAGCTGAGCAAACACTTACGTCAGATTGTTTCCAGCACTATCCGTACAAGTCGTCAACTCATGTTGTCAATTTTGAAAAGCGATTAATGAAATTTTGATAGTATGTAAAGAAATAAATTCTCAAATGGTTTATTACAACATCGGCACATAATATTAAAAGTGTGTTGCCCACGAAGGGAAGTACTTTGGAGAACTGTGATAGCATGACGTCGTAGGTGAGTGCTGTCATTGACGTTCTGTGAAGCGACCGACTTCACCTGATGTTCGTAAAATGTAAATAATTTGTAGGTTTTTTAATAATATGTTATTGAATTTTGCTAGTTTGTCAAGAAATAAATTCTCTAAAGGTTTATTATAATTTCGACATACAATACTTAATAGTTCTCATGCTATAACGTGATTATACGCTATTCTGGGACACCCCACGTATATATATATATATATATATATGTATATATATATAAAAGGCGCTATATAAATCTGGTATATATATATATATACCAGATTTATATAGCGCCTTTTTCATGCAAAAGCATGTTCAAAGGCACTTTACATTATTGTGTTGCTTTGATACCTTGCATACTTGTTCACCATCATGACCCCAACCTCTACACAGGAAAAGGTTACTCTGTCAAGCATTTTTTAAATTATGTCCCCTTTTCAACTAAATTTAAGAACCACCTCAAATATTGTCTATTAAAGTCCATTGCCTTATTGCTTTGATACTACACACATACGTCAATAATTACTAATACTATTCTAAAGTACAATTTAGGTATAGTAATTTCATCAGCAATATAAAAAAGATCTTTTTTTAATTTTTATTTCACTTAGTGATCTAAGAAAATCAATGTTTTAGTTTTGTTTAATTGAATTTAATTTTCTGTGATCACAATCTTTCACCAAAATCAACAAATATCCTCAGTCTTTATATTGCTGATGAAGTTACTACCTATATTATATAATAGTACTATAGAACAAATTGACAAACTTGAAACCTCTCACACTCATATATATGGCATTGAACTGTCTGATTCAAGGCATTCAACTACCCAAAATAGTTTCTGATTATTTTTTATTCTCTTAAAATGGTACATTAATTGGTTTAATTGAAAAATAGGGTTGGAATTGGAACGTCTCAACGTGACAATTATTACATCGTGTTGGTGTAACACATATTTTTGGGAGGCGATTAAGCCTCTATTTACTACCATTGCCCATTTCTTAATACAAAATTAACCGCCTTTAGGCTGCTATGTGAATCCGCATTCAAGTAGTTCCAGAAACTGTCAACATTCCCAATACTGCTACATATGTTTCTCCAAATTTTTTAACTGATTTAAGCCAATCAGCAACATTTGTTTATTCTAAGATCAAAACGTATTGTGAAACTGTTCGTTAAATCGATATTTTGGCCAACAAAATCACTACACCGGCTGGTACCGAACTTGTTCCATAGTACGAAAATGACGTGTTCATCAAATGTCCCGACTGTAAAGCTATTTTTAGAAACTTCAGACTACTGTCAAGTGATGGTTTTATCAATGAATCGTATACGGTCTGCAAAGTACTGTTATGCAATCATATGGTGTCGCTGTACTAGCTAGCCGCTTTCTATAGACTGTCTCCCGCTGCGAGGGAAGTGATTACAAGACGGTACTGTAGAATCTGATAAATAGGCGCGTAGTATTATTTTAAAGCCACTTTTGATATACGCATTCAATACACGTATTACATATAAATTAATATGCACCTTTTAACAATTATTTAGATACCCAACATGCCTATATAGTCACATATGCCTATTTTGACATTCAAGACAAGATCGGCAGTAAGAAAACGAACATTAAACGTGTAAAGTAGGTTTAAGCTTTAGTAGCAGCAACCAGATCGCCTCCAAACTGTACTCCCAGTGCTTTGATTTAGCCCTTGTCATTGATGTTGCATTTCTTTTTCTGCCCAGTACTGGAACGTGAGCTTCTAAAACCGTGAAAATAACAATATTATTTTCATTTTCACTAATAAATCTCTGTGATCCATTGATAGCATTTAATAGTGACCCAGTAATTGTAACAGGATGCCTGTAAATAGGGGTCAGTATGCCACTGTATGATAGGTTTAATCTAACGTAGGGGTCATACAACTGGTCAGTTTGCCAATGAATGATAAGATATCTGTATTCTCCTTTAAAGTTATAATCTTAAACATTTTGACCATACACCTAAATTAATTACTCACTGTAGTTTGTTTTGAAATCTAGGTTAAATGTGCTAACGTCAAAATTAAATATTTTAAAAACAATTGCAAATGGCTTGTACAGGGTGATTCATAATACATGTCACAATTTCAAACTATTACAACTTTTCGTTTCTGTGCAAGATATGTATGTATCATATATCATTTGAAAGCTGATATGATAAAGTTTTATCTGATTTAAACGACAGCAATATGTTGACATCATGGCGTCATATACGATGTCATAAACAGATGTGCAATTTCCAAGACGTCATTTTCAAAGCATAATTAAATGCAGCATAATTTGATCGGCTCTATTTGTAAGCCATTCTCCTATGATATAACCATCATAGTAAGGCAAAAATAGTATCCTGATTATGATAAACTATCTAGTTCAACGGCACACTGGCTTATTGAATGGTTTTAGTAAATTGTATGTATAGACAATGGCAATATTTAAGTCACATTAAAATAAGCATTGACGTCATCATTGGTCAAATAGACGTCACATTGAATATATGGCATAATTTTCAATTCCATTTGTATACTAAAACATGCATGAAAGTATGTAATATTGTACATCAAATAAAACTTTAAAGCATATTTGTTTCGGATGTGCAAACTACTTGTGGTGATATTCAAACATATCAAACTGTTTCATTTGAAAAGTGTAACAGATATTATGAATCACCCTGTATAATGTTTATATAATAAATTTTGATTGAAACACACTTGAAATCTTACCAGGGGTTACACTAAATTAACTTCTAAATCTAAAGGGTCATTTTGATACTTTTGACTAAATTTGACTATTTTTAGATAATAGGCAAAATACCCATGATTTTAAGAAAAAATGACCATTCAAACCGAAATCTTAACGGTCGAAATGTAGCTTTTTGGAAAGTTCCAGTGTCAAAAGCCCTACTCCTGAGTCAAATGGAACCCTTGCCTACCCTTCAGACTGTCCTTAAAATTTTATTTGTTTGCGGAAACGCAACCCAAGAGTCAAATATTTTCTTTTTTGTATAGAAACACTTTTTTGGGGAATAAAAATAGAGGGTTCAAGAGTATACGAATCCAAAAATATTGATAATAAAAAAATATATTTTACCTACCGTACCCTAATTGGCCAGGGTCGGGAAGGGGAAACAAACAATTTTTTTTTTGGCCTTATACTATCTCTGAATCATTTTACTGACTCTTAGAAACATAAATTGCCAAGTTTACAAAATAATGATATTTTTATGATCATATAGAGTTCCACACCTTTGGACAACTCACAATCCTTATAGATTGTTGTTGTATTATCTTGTTTTCTCTGTTAAATAATCTAATATACTAAACCATGATTGTGTTCTGCAGCTTATCAATAATTAATGCTTTGTTTTATGTAAGTTGCTGGGAATCCATTATTTAATCAGGAACTAGTTCATGTATTGTTAGTAAGTGTGGAAAGTTTCATTGCAACATTAACGGTGATAGTAAAACAAATATTGGACAACATATAAAACATTAACCTAACTTTCTAAGTTGAAAAGAGTATTTATGCCTTACAAAAATCATTCTTGAATTATGCCACTTGTTGAGTAATATTGACTAACGATTGTAAGTTTGTGTTTATTTCTACCGGGTATACCATTCATTGTAAAAGAATATAGAGACCTTATAAAAAAAAAATTCTATATTAAGATGAATATCAACTCCTTATCAATTTAATCACCTAAGACTCTTCAAACTGTGTAGGAATATTTGTCAGCATAAGTTAATTGTTGGGCACCTTGATAGTTTTATCCAATTAGTATAAGCAGAGTTATTGTCCTTGGAATGATAAAATTGGATGAAATTGTCCAAAACTTGAAATGTAATGGTGCTGCTAAGTCCTTAAACTTCATAGGAATATATGTTCCAGTTCACTAAGTCCCGGTTGCTCTCCGGTGATCAGTTAGGGAGATACCCTATACCAAGTTGACTTTATTTTGTCTTGATATTAGAGAGTGCCATATCCTTGAACTAAAAAGTAATATTTTTTAACATTGTACATGTACATGTATATCCTAATGTGCACAATGAACAATGTATGTCTGACCACTTACATGTATATCAGGAAGCAGGATACACTCACATGTGTTCTTGTCACTTACATTCAGTTAGTTTCACGTCAGAGTTTTATGTCCTGTTTTGTTGAATGACGTTCGTCAAATTGTTTGTGGTAGTAGAATGACACATTCAGGATAAAGCTCGCCAAATTGTGTTTGTATTAGTCTGTATGACCGACATGTCGGGTATGCTTTATACTGTCTGACATGTCGGGTGTGTTATTTTATTACTGTCCGACATGTCAGGAATGTTACATATAGCTTATATAATAAACATTTGAACCAGCCGGAAGTAGTAAATATAATTACTAGATGACACCTTCTCTGTACATCTGTAATCTTGAAGCACTAGAGGCCCTTGAGTTACTGTTTTTGGGACAGAAATGTGGACCTATTCCCTTATCCAAAAGTATGGTTTTGATTTGTCTTAACTTTATAAAATAGAAATGGATTAACTAAAATTCTTGTATTTTTCAGATATTCAAGAAGCCAGTGAGATCAGCTAACAGAACTGTTTATATAGGTAACAAACACCCCGAGGATGTCACTGTCAGCATTCCAGAAGTCTATCCAAAGAATCGCATCATATCATCCAGAGTAAGTTTGACCCACATAGTGACTGCTGATGATTATATAGTGTGCCCAGGATAATGATGAGTTTTATAAACATGAATCAGTTTGGTCAACTGTTGCAAAATTGGTTTTACAAATCACTGAAGTAAACAGTTAAGGTCAGTATTGTACTCAAAACCTCATGGATAAATCGTGCACATCTGATTAATCCACCTTTGTGGAATATATATACCAAAATTTCCCGCCTTTCTCATTATCATAAGTTTTTATGAATCTTTGTTTCGAGAGTTTATTGGAGTTTCTAAAAATAGATGCGTCATAGCTGTATCATTGGATTCTCGTGGAACTCGCGGTCCGTAAAAGTTTTTACTATAAAATTTACGTTAATAGGTCACGTGATAAGGGGCGTAAATTGTAACAGCCAATTTCCTACCATGTTTTATCGCGGCAATAATACATGGCTTTGTCTGCTCTATGTTTAATGGATTAATCCGCAGATCGTGTTAGAATTACAAATAGAAATAATGTTAAATACATTTTCACTGTCCATTTTTCTTCAATTATGTGCTTAATCACCTTAAATGCATATTTTCTTTCTATCTATGCTGATTACAAGCGGCCAGTCGACCATGCATTGTTTATGTTATCCATGTTTATTTATTGATAAGACTAGAGTTTTCTCTGGAGAACTATAACTGAGGGGCTTCAAATGTAGAAATTCTGTATCAACATTTAAATGAGATCGTGGAAATTGTCCTAGATATTAACTTAATTAGTCTAATTCTAAATAAATTGATCTATAAGGACAAAAGTATTATTTACTATTTAATCATTTACAGTGTTAAGCAGTATTTCAGTAGGTCATACAGTTATTGCTCATGCCAATTTACGATTTACTGTAATTGACATTATGTGACCTTAATTGTATTAACTCTATCTATAATGTTATTGTATGTAGTTAATTGACTGTAAATGAATAACTTAAACTAAAAAAAACGTAACAGTTAACTATATATAAATTAAGCCGCATACTACTAAAGTATGTTTTAAAAGTGACTTTTAACTCCTTCAACAATTTGTCAGTTCAATTTACATCAAATTTATATTGATGGTGAGCAGGTAAGAGGGGTATGAATGGGGATTGACATTACCAAGGCCCCAATTCCACGAAAAAACTTAAGTTATTGCTCAGCTGAGACTGTTATTTTGAATTGTTTACATGACTACAATTATAGACTTGTGATGTAGATTTTACCAGAAACGGTGTATTTATTGCTAAATAATGATTAGTAGGTGATTTTGGTATGAAATGCTCCTGGAAATCCAACAGTTATAAACAATAAAAAACTTCATACTTGAGCTTGTTATAACAGACTTAAGTTTTTCCTTTATTTGTTTATAACTTTATAGCACTAATTTCTGTAAAAATCAGACTTAATTATTATGTATTGTTTTTTTAAATTGGCATCTAATTGTGATGAAACAATTATGCATGTATACATGAAAGTCATTTCCCCAACAAAATATGTTTTTAAAATAGCAGTCTCAGCTGAGCAATAACCTAAGTTTTTTCGTGGAATTTGGGCCAGGGGTGTAGAAATGAGCTGGAAGACGAATAAAATTTCTAGCTATTTGAACATGCTTGCTGGCTACTTTTTGTCATTTTCTTCTTTGCTACTTTAAGTGAGATTTCAAACCATTTCCAAACCACCCACTTTTGAAGATTAACTGGCTACATAAAAACATTTCTGCACCTCTGATTACCTGTTATAATTTCTTGTCTTTTTGTAATTCATGCTCACCTGAGAAAGTGCTCTTATCTCAAACACTGATCCTGTCAGGTATTATAAAAGACCTCCACAGTACAATCAGTTGTTACAGTAGAACTTGTTATATAATTTAGTATACACCTGTCTAGTCTTAGAGAAACACCCATTGGGGAAACACACATTTTGGTTGTTGTACAGAGGTTGTTTTACAGAGGTTGTTGTACAGAGGTTGTTGTACAGAGGTTGTTGTACAGAGGTTGTTGTACAGAGGTTGTTATACAGAGGTTGTTGTACAGAGGTTGTTGTACAGAGGTTGTTGTACAGAGGTTGTTGTACAGAGGTTGTTGTACAGAGGTTGTTATAAAGAGGTTGTTGTACAGAGGCTGTTGTACAGAGGCTGTTGTACAGAGGTTGTTGTACAGAGGTTGTTTGCTGTACAGAGGTTGCTGTACAGAGGTTGTTATACAGAGGTTGTTGTAACGAGGTTGTTGTACAGAGGTTTCTGTACTGAGGTTGATATACAGAGGTTGTTGTACAGAGGTTGTTTTACAGAGGTTGTTATAAAGATGTTGTTGTACTGATGTTGTTGTACTGAGGTTGTTCTACAGAGGTTGCTGCTCAGGAGAGGTAAAATGTTGTGAATTTAGTGAAAGAATAAATGGTTACTTCTGGAGCAAAATCATTATATTACTTAAGAGAGCGTGTTGTTCTACAATGATGGAAGGCTGTTCTGGCTAGGTTACACTGTAGTACAAACCTACACATATTCTAACATTTTAGACCCTGGCAGCTACTAATGCAGGAGGCATATATATAGTGATTTGTTGTACTGTTGGTTTGTTCATTCATTTGTTTTGCCCTCTCATTGAAATTGTTTACCAAAACTTTCAAGTTTTTGAAACTCAAATATTGTATATAAAGTCCATCAAGGCTTGCTTTCAAACTTGGCATACATGGTTCACCACCATGAACACATTACATTGTCGACACCATGTAACACTATCCAAAATTTGACAGGATTGTTGCCCCTGATTGACTTGGCTATTTATTATGGTCAAGGCTTCCACTGGGGCAATTAATTAAGTGTTTATTGTAGGCAGTCTTGTTCTTGGCTTTATAATCTGGATTGGTTTGTCTTGTTTATCAATGTTCAAAGTGTGCAAGGTGTTAGTATTCCTTCAGGCCACTTGTTGACTGTGTCCTGCTTGGCAACTGTATGCAATTTCAAAATGTTCTCTATCACCCCAAGGAAACTGTTACTACAAAAGATTTTACGATTTAAATTACTTGAAAATTTGCCAAAAGATTAGATCTTGTTGCATGGAAGTGGACACTCTCATCTCCATAAAACTGGTACTTCTATTAGATTCACAAAATTACTTTAAAAATTGCCTAACATCCTACTCTTGTTACCTTTATAATTGATGTATGAGTAGGTTGAGATATATGTTATAGGGGGGAGGGAAATTGTTTTTCTAATTAGCCATTGGTTTCGGTTGAATAATAATCATTTTAGTACCGGTGTATATAATGCTTCATATTAAAGTTTAAGTATGTAATACACTTTGTACATCATTTTTTTTAATTTACTATGACATCCTGATCAATCATTTATACAGTCAACTCTCGTTATCTTGAATTTCTTGGGACTATAATATACACTTCCACATATTATAAAAATTCTATGTAAGTTCCAGAGCCATTTTTAGCTCACCTGACACAAAGTGACAGGGTGAGCTTTTGTGATCGTTCGCCATCTGTTCATAATTATTAGTAAACACACTAGAGGCTACCCTTATGGCCCAATCTTTATGGCATGTGGTCCGAATGTTTCTCTCTTTTAAATATAGGTCAAGTTCAAAACTGGGTCATGTGGGGTTAAAAACTAGGTCACTAAGTCAAATCTTAGAAAAGTTTGTGAACACATAAGAGGACACAATTATGGCCCAATGTTCATGAAACATGGTCAGAATGTTTGTCTCTACATCAAACAATAGACTTCATATAGTAGGTGCAAATAAGTTAATCAGTGGTGGTATTCACTAAGCAACTTAAGAGGAAACTTAAATATTTTGACTTAAGTTAAAAATTGAGCTTCATATTTGCTTCTAAACAATTTAAAAAAGGAAATTTTAAGATTTTAAGAAAATTCCAAGTTTTCCGTTTAGATGCTTTGTGAATACCAGCCCTTGACCTTAAAAAAATCAAGATAACAAAACATTTTGGGACTTATAACACTAGACCTATCAATAAACAAACATACAAAATAAAAACACTGCACCGTCAGCTGACCGCTTGTAATCAGTGTAGATTTAAAGAGTATATCATTAAAAGTATGTGTTCACAAGATTGAACAAATATAAACATTGAAAATGCATTAAATTTTAATTTTCATTTGTAAACAAAGGATAGTGTCATCATCGATGGACTATACATGCACTATAGCCTTGTATACAAACAAAGAAAGATAAACTTTACATTGTAGGAGGGTGAGATAACATATTTCAAGTACAGTACAACCTCTGTAGAACAACACTCTTTGGCACCTGAAAATATTGGCTCTTGTTTAGAGGTTGTTGCTCTACAGAGGTTAAATATACAGTAAATATGGGCTTAAAGAAATTTGGACGGTGTTGTTATAGAGAGGTTGTAATGCTCTATGTAGTGGAGAGCTTGTACTGTATTATATTTGTGAACTGTGTTATTCTGGTATGTGATGTATTTATGTTTTCTGTGCTCGACTGGTTAAGTTTAGTGCCGCCTTCCCTGTCCGATCTTCTATTATCTTTTTGTCACCAAATAAAATGAAAACTGTTGTAAAATTGAGTAAACAAGATAAAACGACACAACACAGCTCAAGGCTTGCTGTGTTGCAAATTGATGACTATATGTCATGTATAAGGTGATTATCTAGCAGTTCATACTGTGACAAGATTATAATCACTGCCTTTCATTTGATATCATCACCCCCTCCCAGTAAAATACATAAATTATTTCTTCTAGCGTAGCTCACTGACAGTAATATACTCAGCCTTGTATGTGAACAAAATTGGACTGAAAATGTAGCGCCTTTCTGATGTTGCCGTCCTTTCTGATGTTGCCTTCCTTTCTGATGTTGCCTTCCTTTCTGCCGTCCATTCTGATGTTGCTGTCCTTTCTGATGTTGCCGTCCTTTCTGATGTTGCCATCCTTTCTGCCGTCCTGTCTGATGTTGACGTCCTTTCTGCCATCATGTTGCCTTCCTTTCTGATGTTGCCGTTCTTTCTGATGTTGCCATCCTTTCTGATGTTGCCGTCCTTTCTGATGTTGCCTTCCTTTCTGATGTTGCCGTCCTTTCTAATGTTGCCATCCTTTCTGATGTTGCCGTCCTTTCTGATGTTGCCATCCTTTCTGCTGTTCTTTCTGTTGTTGCCGTCCTTTCTGATGTTGCCATCCTTTCTGCTGTTCTTTCTGTTGTTGCCGTCCTTTCTGATGTTGCCGTCCTTTCTGATGTTGCCTTCTTTTCTGATGTTGCCGTCCTTTCTGAAGTTGCCGTCCTTTCTGCCGTCCTTTCTGATGTTGCTGTCCTTTCTGATGTTGCCGTCCTTTCTGATGTTGCCAACCTTTCTGATATTGCCGTCCTTCTGATGTTGCCATCCTTTCTGGTGTTGCCTTGTCGTCCTTTCTTCCGTCCTTTCTGATGTTGCCGTCCTTTCTGCTGTCTGTTCTGACGTTGCCATCCTTTCTGATGTTGCCTTCCTTTCTGAGGTTGCGTCCTTTCTGATGTTGCCGTCCTTTCTGATGTTGCCATCCTTTCTGATGTTGCCTTCCTTTCTGCCGTCCATTCTGATGTTGCGCCATCCTTTCTGATGTTGCCGTCCTTTCTGATGTTGCCATCCTTTCTGCCGTCCTGTCTGATGTTGACGTCCTTTCTGCCATCATGTTGCCTTCCTTTCTGATGTTGCCGTTCTTTCTGATGTTGCCATCCTTTCTGATGTTGCCGTCCTTTCTGATGTTGCTGTCCTTTCTGATGTTTCCTTCCTTTCTGATGTTGCCGTCCTTTCTGATGTTGCTGTCCTTTCTGATGTTGCCGTCCTTTCTGATGTTGCCGTCCTTTCTGATGTTGCCATCCTTTCTGCTGTTCTTTCTGTTGTTGCCGTCCTTTCTGATGTTGCCTTCTTTTCTGATGTTGCCGTCCTTTCTGATGTTGCTGTCCTTTCTGATGTTGCCTTCCTTTCTGCTGTTCTTTCTGTTGTTGCCGTCCTTTCTGATGTTGCCTTCTTTTCTGATGTTGCCGTCCTTTCTGATGTTGCTGTCCTTTCTGACGTTGCCATCCTTTCTGATGTTGCCTTCTTTTCTGATGTTGCCGTCCTTTCTGATGTGCTGTCCTTTCTGATGTTGCCATCCTTTCTGATGTTGCCTTCCTTTCTGATGTTGCCTTCCTTTCTGATGTTGCCTTCCTTTCTGAAGTTGCCGTCCTTTCTGTCGTCCTTTCTGATGTTGCTGTCCTTTCTGATGTTGCCGTCCTTTCTGATGTTGCCAACCTTTCTGATGTTGCGCCATCCTTTCTGATGTTGCCGTCCTTCTGATGTTGCCGTCCTTTCTGGTGTTGCCTTGTCGTCCTTTCTTCCATCCTTTCTGATGTTGCCGTCCTTTCTGCTGTCTGTTCTGACGTTGCCATCCTTTCTGATGTTGCCTTCCTTTCTGATGTTGCGTCCTGTCTGATGTTGCCATCCTTTCTGATGTTGCCATCCTTTCTGATGTTGCCATCCTTTCTGATGTTGCCGTCCTTTCTGATGTTGCTGTTCTTTCTGATGTTGCCTTTTTTTCTGATCACAAACATATTTTTATATACACAAAACTAAAATGAATTACTAATTTTACCATGATTGTTTGTTCTACTTTCAGTATACAGTATGGAACTTTTTCCCCAAGAACATGTTCGAGCAGTTCCGTCGTGTTGCTAATTTCTACTTCCTGTGTGTCGGCATCGTTCAGGTATTATATATAATTGGTTATTACATAATTTGGATGACTTGTATTATGCCACCCTCAAAGAATTGCTTTTATATGTACATTGCAATCTCTAGATCTGTACAGCAACACCCTTTCGGAGCTGCTAATATTGACTGTTGTTTAGAGGTTGTTGCTCTAATATTTGTTAAGGGTAATTTTGAAGATATTGTTATAGAGCTGTTGATGCTATACAGTGGATCCCCTGGAGAGGTTGTACTGTATAAAGTTTCGATGATGTTTTTCTAAATGTCTGTCAGGCAGTCTGTAGACCTGTAGACTGTTATTTAGTTATCCACTCAAAACCAAGCCTCCTTTCGAAACGAAGTTTTGACATTCACTTGTGGCACAACTCTGTACCTGAACATAAAGACCTTACTGATTATTTTTATATAGTTGTTTGATGTGTTGTTCTCCTAATGCCCTGATTGTGTTTTGTATAACTTAAAATTCAGTATGACTTATAGACTTACACTATATATTATGCTTTTGTTCAATGACATGCTCATTCATGATGGTAGGCTCGTCATCTGTGCATATCAATATTAATGAATTTAAAAATGTATAAATTTAAATGTTCAATTGTATGGTTGTGGAATTACTTATTTTGTGGGCATTAAATTTCGTTAACTTTGGTAAAAACATAGTTTCTTGAGATTGCACATTACAAATCATGGAAAATATTTTTGTAATTTGAAGCACAGATACCTGGGGTCTAGACGTAACCCCCCCCCCCCCACCCCAGCGACACACCTGGATAAATTTTTGTCATCAACATCATATACACAGACCCTACTAATCACCTAAACATTATTTATTAAACATATCCGGGACAAGTAAAAAATAGCTTAAATAATCATAGAGGATCATAGGCGATCAATCATAGGGGCTAGGTTTTGTGGTAGAGCTTGACAAACTTAGCAGTTAAGTTCATTTTCTCGTTCAGTAATGTGTACGGCATTAATTGTGCCGTGTGATTGTGGTATAAGATGTTTTTATGCTTTCTGTGCTCGTCTGGTTAGGTTGAGGACTGCCTTCCCTGACCGATTTTCTATTATATTTTTTTGAACCCCTACAAACATTAAAACTTGACAGTTAACAGTGGTTATAAACTATGACATACATGTATACATGTATAAGTGACTATAGTTTATTCATTGACAAGCTTTATATGATCATGAATAATTATACTGGTAATTTAAATCTATAGATCTTCATATTAATTGTGTTTTATATCTTGGCAGTATGTAATTAAGGGACGGGAGATACAAATTCAAGTAACTTTAAATCATTATTTTTCGAGGGAGTTAAATATTTATTTGTTGTTTAACTTGGCCACAAAGTAAAATCCCCACGATAAATCATCCATCCAAATTAGGAACATAGGATTACCCTTCCATATTTTGTAATCCACAAATTTACAATCCCATGACACAGTCATAAATGACAACGTCACTCTCACAATATCTTAACTGGACTGTATATATATATATTGTATGATTTCAGTTGGTGATTGACACACCAGTTAGTCCAGTGACCAGTATAGCACCTCTAGTCTTTGTCATCTCATGTACAGCTATCAAACAGGTAATATTATACTCCAGGCTACTCATTTATCAAAGCACTTACAAAAATCTAAAACTTGTGTTCAAATTCTTATTAGCTCTTTAACTTCTATAAGTTGTGGTAAAGCGTTGTTCAATATTAAATATTATTCAGTCAAACGATACCTGTGCCTAAAATGAAGGTTTAAAGGAATAATTCAGAATTTAAATTTGAAAGTAAATTTATGATTTCTGTAAGTGCTTTGATAAAATAGCTGAAAGAATATAAATATATAAGTTGGACTATTCTGACCTGTCTCAGGTCACCTGCTTGATCATTAATAATGAGACCTGCCTATTTCACATACGGGTAATTATAATGTACATGAACTGTTTAATTGTAATACATGACTGTAAAAAACATGATTTGTACATAATTTACTATTATATGCTAACAACTACTATACCTGTATTATTAGCTCACCTGTAACAAATTTTGTTAAATATATTATATATCTGTGGTATAATAAATGTTTCATGATTTTATGGAAGGACTGACGTGAATGTATATATTAGTTCTACTGATAGTTCCTGGAAGTTTCTTGTGTAATGTATAATTATGTGCCAATGAGTTATGTTCCCATTATGATTATAGAGTAACCGTTATGTAACTGTTATTGTAGGGTTATGAAGATTGGTTGCGACACAAATCTGATAATGAAGTCAATCACAGAGAGGTTGAAGTGATACGTAATGGAGTACTATCTACAATCAAATCAATGCATATCAAGGTGAGTTATAGGGGAGATAATCCTACATGATGTCACTTGTCAATCGTAACTACTCAAGTCTTTCCATCATGAATCCGGAAGCTCCCTCAGTTGAGCGAGAAGCATATTTTCCATGATTTGCATTTGGCAAGTTACCACTAGAGCCTAAAAAATTAGACCCTAACGTCCCAAGCAGATATTATACAGTGCCCACCAAAATTAAATTTGGTTAAATTATTCAATATCTGTTTATCAGACGGTCACAGTTATACTAGTTTCTGAAACTATAGTTACTAAATGAGTCAAAATAAAGATAGAAATAAAGATGAAGATGTTCGAAACTAAAATAATCATGTGATCAAAAAGGCTATATTTTCCATTTTTTTGTGACAAAGTTACCATTCACGCGGGACAAAGAAACTTTAGATTTTGCACCTAGGGTACCAATTAATGTATGGCCTTTTCTTTTAATAAACAAAAATATTCCTTTTCTTCAAATATATTGTTGCTTCACTGCGCTGCAAATAGTATTATTACAGGCAAGTAAGTGGGCAAATAACATCTGTATACTTATTTTTGTGGGCAGTGTATATGACATTTAACAGAACATAAATAAAGTGCATGCTAAGTTTAGTATATATTTATGTCCAAGATGTTTACTCAGTGTAGTAAATTGCATTACTTATCCTGCTTACAAAACGGTTAAAATAGGTCAAATTACACTAATAACTGTTAAGTACTGTTCAAATAATGGCAACGTTCTATTTACACAATGAGCGATGTTACATCAGTAATGTCCGAGGGGTCCTGATTGGTCTCTTGTAGATAATACAACCCTCATCTGCATCTTCATGCAGGAATAATATATTTTATACATAGAGAATATGTCAATCAATACAGTTGTTGTTTTTTTTGGCCTATTTCATAACCATTAATATATTTTTCCCAATATCAAGCAAAAAATTCCTAATTCAAAGTGAAAACATCTGAGAAAAATAGGCCCATTTTACTGTAAAAAAACACTAAATTACGGTTAATTTTACTTAGTTATTATATACATATTGGCTTTAACAAATATGAATATTAAATTTTAACTTTTCCAAATTTTGACCAAAACAACGCTAAAATTCCCAATCTCACAGCCATGGGCTATGACACCAAAATAGAGGAAAACACTGTAGTTTGATTGAACTATTCAGTAACAATAAGAATAGAGAAGGATTTTAAATTAGACAAGGTTTTTATTTTGGTGATTATCTATTTAGAGGATTTTGCGTTGTACTCATAGACTGTACTTACAGGTTGGTGATATTATCAAAGTTGTCACAAACAAAGGATTCCCGTGTGATATGGTGATGTTGTCTTCATCTGATCCCGAGGGGAAGTCTCATATAACTACAGCAAACCTTGATGGTGAGACAAACCTTAAGGTAAGAAATAGAACAACCTGCATTACAGATCTCAAAGAAAGATAATATTAAGTCAGACAGAGAAGGCAGCACTCAACTTAATCAGCCAAGCGCAGAAAACATAAAAACACATACAAGGCACTATGCCCAACTGAACAAATAAATGATCCGCCCAAGTCCAAGCTGTCGAAAAGCTGAATACACTAGTTTCAGCAATCAAAAAGCTGAATGCTAAATCTGAATGACCCAGTTCCAACAGCAAAACTGCTGAAATACCTAGTTTTAGCTGGCAGAAGTCCTAACAAGTATAAAAGATAGTATCAAAAAGCTGAATGTCCTAGTTTTAGCAATCAAAAAGCTGAATGTCCTAGTTTTAGCAATCAAAAAGCTGAATGTCCTAGTTTCAGCAATCAAAAAGCTGAATTTCCTAGTTTCAGCAATCAAAAAGCTGAATGTCCTAGTTTCAGCAATCAAAAAGCTGAATGTCCTAGTTTTAGCAATCAAAAAGCTGAATGTCCTAGTTTTAGCAATCAAAAAGCTGAATGTCCTAGTTTTAGCAATCAAAAAGCTGAATGTCCTAGTTTTAGCAATCAAAAAGCTGAATGTCCTAGTTTTAGCAATCAAAAAGCTGAATGTCCTAGTTTCAGCAATCAAAAAGCTGAATGTCCTAGTTTTAGCAATCAAAAAGCTGAACGCCCCAGATGAACTCTCTAAACCTTAAATACTCCAATCAGAGCCTGGATTGGAAGTGGTTATTTGAAGCTTCTGGAATTTTACTGTGTTA
Organism: Spisula solida; assembly: GCA_947247005.1. Classification (NCBI taxonomy): domain Eukaryota; kingdom Metazoa; phylum Mollusca; class Bivalvia; order Venerida; family Mactridae; genus Spisula; species Spisula solida. The sequence goes on from OX365956.1 coordinate 42,222,327, forward strand.
TACTGTGGACATTGTTTCTGCTTGATGATAAAATATCTGTATATGTACAAGGGTTAATCCAAAAGTAATTTAAGAATTCTGTATAATATTATGTACAAGGGTCATTCCAAAAGTAATGACACTGGTGCTCTATCAAATTGTGCACAATTTAAAATAAAATAAAAAAAGCAATTTTACAAAAATGACATATTTCTATTTCCCCAATATTATAGCCAAATTATATAACAAACAATGCACTGACAAGTTTTAGAGATGAGTTCATGCAATTGAGGCATACTTACAGCCATCACTATAAGTAATAAGATAAGATCTGAGATTAAGGGCATTTGCTGCAGTCTGGGGCGTTGCAAGACTTGAATTGATGTTACACACACAAGCCTTGAAGTTGGTGGTCATGGTTGGGGGTCCTTATGATTTTTAAAGTTAAGGATTTTAATGCCATTTTTTTTTAAATTAATAATACACATGTGCATACGTCCGAATAGCTGACCAAGCCCCTTGCAGTTCCTTGTATGGGAGATTGGGCACACATTTCACAATTACTGTAGAATTTGTTCAAACTTTTGTATATGAATGCAGTATCATTCTTCCCCATAATGTCAAGAAACTGGCCTGAAAGCCCTCAAACTCAGATTGAGTTGGTTTGGTTGATAGGGACGAGGGGTGGTATTCATTATTGATCTTTCTTGACTTAAGGTTAAGCACAACCAATCAGATCACACCTTATTAAAATCTTAGTGAGTGACAGGCGATATGATTGGCTATCCTTATTCTCTAATTAAATTAGATCAATATTGAATACCACCCCAGGTTGTCATGGAATCTTCATGTTTCTATCGTTTGCTTTATTTTCAGACACATTATTGCATACCAGAGACCCGACATTGTGTACATGAGGACAACTTTCAGAAACTGACAGCGTTCATAGAATGTCAGCAGCCTATACCTGATCTGTATACGTTTGTAGGCAATCTTACTGTAGTCAAAGACTCCGGGGAACCTATTGTCAAACCCCTCGGTCCGGAACATGTTTTATTACGGGGCGCTAGATTGAAAAACACACCTTTTATTTATGGTAAGATGTTTGTCTGTGTTATAAGGAGGGATTGTTATTAGAATGTTAACAGGGCTGAAAATGAAATGACGTTACTTTTGTCATAGTTTATAAAGCGGAGTCTGTTTTTCAACAGAAAGATGTGAATGTTTATGTTATTGGTGTCTAATGATAAAAAGAATCTAACACTTGTTGTCAATTGATACAAAGTACTGTTGTCAATTGATACAAATTTATATTAAACTTGTTCAGGAAATATTATTTAGCTCGCCACAGGGTCCCTTTTCAATTGACAACTTGTGATAGGTAAAGTTACTCTATATACGGTACATCTTATACTGTGTGTATATTGCAGGTTGTGCCATATATACAGGGCAGGAGACCAAGATGGCCCTCAATTCAAAAGCCAAAAATACCAAGTTTTCTCGGGTAGAGAGGTATGTATTAGAAATGGTATTGTGTGTTTAGAGTCTTAGTAGCTGTGATCAGTACGTTTACGTAATGTTTACTATGGTATTGGCTCTTCTATTGGGAATCTATTTATCTATTTATAGTAGTGGGATATCTGGTTTATACCGTTTGTGGTTTACCCCACCCCACCCCAAGGAATATCAAATCTATGCTTATAATGCTTTACTTTAAAAATTTAAGTAAGAATAGTTTAGCTCATCTCTTATCAGAGTAAGATAGTATTGGTTTAATTAGTCCCAAACAAATTAATACAATTATGGTTTTAATTCAGTAGGAAAAACATTATTTATTTATTTCATTTATAATATCTCAGTCTGAGACATAAAATCTATTATCTCAGATAATATGAACTGGAAAACTGGCGATTGGCAGTGACTTCCAGCGAAATACCATAAAATATTTAGGATAGGGGCAACAAATATGGTAGGAAGGGCTACAAGAACCTGTATATTTTTAAGGCCTTACTTTCAAAATGGTTACATTTGATCTCAGACTTTTAAATCGCTGGCTTAGATGAGAAGGTCGTAAGTACAAAACGCTATTTTGAGAAGACTAGAAAAAACTGTCTGAAAACTACTCATTTTACGTATTGAAAAACAAGCTCTTTCAACTTCAGTTTGGTCAATGACCTGTTCAAATTTTAATGAAAATAGGCTTAAAAGAAGCACCTTGTGATACAGATTTCAAACATGCACTTACGACCTTCTTGTTTTAAGCCAGCCAAATGTTGTGTTACCTTAGATATAGAACACTCATTGTTTGATTCTAGCTAGAATTGAAGGTATGCTTTAGTTCAGAAGGAATGTTTTATTTTTTTGCAAAGATTTATTAGTTCAGAGATATTAACATGATTCTTGACCTTTATGTGTAAATACATATCACAAGGTTCTTAAGCACAACCACCGGCTTTAACGCTGCTTTAATCAAGTTTTAACGCAGCATTAAGCATAGCTTTAACGTCGCTTTATTAGCGAAGCTTTTTTGGCACGGGAATATCAATTTCTGCTAGACACTTGTGCCTTATGTATGGTCAAAGGGTCAGGTTCATTGTCTCTAGACAATAGCTTAGCTTGTTCAGTTGTATGATCTACTTGAGACTTTTCCAACACAAACTGACATACAAACATTGAGAGAAATCTAATGTTTCATCATTTTTTATGTCCAAATAATCAGGACTAAAGCTGTGTTAAAGCTGTCATAAAAGCCACCCACATTAAAACCAGTGACCACCCTAAAATGCAGCTTCAGCATTAGAGAGGTATAAAAAAGCTCAGAGGCTTTGAAACAGCTTTTACACTGCTTTAGTGCAGATTTTATTTTAGCTTTAGCACAAGTTTTATTTAGCTTTAGTGCAGCTTTTATCACAACTTTTTCAGGAGCTTTTTTGCTAAAATGTACTGCTTAAGTAAGCTTAAGCCCTGCTGAGTTTTACCTTTTTGTTTTATTGCTTGTTTTATTTTTTCATTTTTATAGACGCATGAATACATTCCTGTTGATATTTCTTGTGATATTACTGGTAGAGGCCATATTTTCTACCTGCATGAAGTACTGGTATGTGTTCCGACCAAGAGTAGGACAGCCGTGGTATGTCCCGCAAATTGAAATAGATGCTCAAGTTACGGTAAGAATGCAGTATGATTTTGAATTGTTGATTTGAATAGTTTTGGACAATTTATAATTAAAATTGAGCTTTCTGTCAGTCCATTTGTCCAGGCATTTAGTTGAAAGTTTTTAATGAAGTTCAATAGTTTGTTTACTATCAATACAATTGCATTGAAACTCTGTAAAATTTAAAAAAGAAAAATCATATGCCCATTTCAAAATATGTCCTCACTTGGCTTGCAGAGTTTCATAAATATTAATAAATTATTTGTAAAGATAACAGCAGTTTCGCAACCTTGATCGACTTGTCCCATACAAACGACGTCAATGACGTCAAAGGTCAAATTGAAACTTGTCCAGACTATAACTTTGTCATGCATTGACCAATCTTTCTCATATTTGGTATGAATTTTAAGCTCTATGAGGCAGAGTGTTATGTCAACCCCCAGTTTCCTATAGCAAAGGTCAAGGTCACAGTTGGAGGTCACAGGTCAAATTGAGCTTGTCCAAACCATAACTTTGTCATACATTGACTAATCTTTCTTATATTTGGCATGAATGTTAACCTTTATGAGTCAGAGTGTCCTGCTCAACCCCCAGATTCTTATCTCAATGGTCAAGGTCACAGTTAAAGGTCAAATTGAAGGTTGTCTGGACCCTAACTTTGTCATACATCGATTGACCAATCTTTCTTATATTTGTTATGAATGTTAACCTCCATGAAGCAGAGTGTCTTGCCCGAGGTCAAAGGTCAAATAGAAGTTTGTACAGATCATTTCTTCTATATGCATGGTGGAATTAGATGTAACTTGGCACATTTAAGTTGGTGCTTTTTTCAATGTGCGCCGAGGCTCGACATAATTCGCCCGAAGGCATGAATTTCTAGTATTGTTAGTTTAGACATTTCTCCTTGTTTGTGATAGAACCGTATATTTTTAAGCTGTGAATTTTTGCCTAAATTTGATGTGCTTTCCAGGTTGGTACTGTTAGTTTTCATGTCATATATTTCAAACAGACATACTTCATTCACAAAATCATTATAATCTATGGCTATTCGATGTTTGGATGTCAAATCCACCTAATTCGATAAATGTGGATGGATTATTTAACAAAATATTAGTCATATACTTTTCCACATCATACGATAAAGTTTTGATGTGCTGTGACATAGCGCGACACCTTATATTTAGCTTTGTATTAATTATTTACAAACTATAGTTGAAAGTTATAACTTAAGCGTATAAATCAGCATTAGATACACCCAGACGAATATTATATTTTTATAGTTAATATGTAAACTTTAAAACTTACAGCATTTGTCTCATTTCTGTTTGATCACCCCACATACAATTAGCATGATAGGATTTCAATAAAACTAGAAAACAATACATGTACTAATTTAGTTACCTATTTTTGCATATCAGTTGCATGTTATTCAATGATAAATTGTTGTTTGATTTTTATTCATATTTTTTGTCGACTCTATTTCTCTGTTATCAATTGTTGGTCTTCAACAAAACTTTACACAAAGTTTACAAAGACAAGAATTCAACATTGCTTCCCTGGTTTTTTTTAAAAAAGGTACTGTCTAAAAGAATCAAATTTTACATGCATAAGGCCAACATAAATATTATATTTTAAGGTCATGCCCACCAAGGGTCTATTTTATTATGTTACTTTTCCATTGATATGGCTTTAACACAATTAATTAAGTCCATTATAGCCCATTCAATACTATGTTTCAACATACCGGTATGTCTGTACATAATTTCTTCAAATGGAAACTGTTCATTTTAACTCACTAGTGCCAGTTTTGGCAGAATAGAAATTTTGACTGGTTTATAAATCCACACGCTGTAAGATTTGTTTAACGAGCATGTTTCTATTTCAGGTAAAACGGGTACTAGAAGATTTTCTAGCTTATATTGTGTTGTATAATTATGTCATTCCAATATCGTTATATGTTACAGTTGGTAAGTGCTTCTACACATATCTTCAATGTTAACATTTTACATCATTCAGGCCCAATCTCCCAAAGCATCTCAATCACAAATCTCAGCTTAAATTGAGATTGTACTCTAATCAAAATCTGAATTTGAGACAAATCTGAAGTTAAAGATCTAATAATTGTAATAAACTCAGAACAAATTTTTCTGTTTTGTAATACATATTTCTGATTACGCTAATGCATTTTATAACCAGTCGCATTGAAGCCCCATACTTTAAAATTATATATTTTCTTGGGTATTAAGTTTTGTGAAATTTTGTAAAATTGTGATTTTGTGGGGTTGTAAATTTGTGGATTGCACAACATAGAGAGATTAAACCTTGTTCTGTAATTGGGATGTTGATCGATAAAGTTGATTAAATTTCGTGGTAGAATTTAACCACAAAATCAATGAAAATTTAACCACCACGAAAAATATTGACTTTACAGTATTTATTGATATTGATAGTGTGTCTTTAATGTTTCAGAATTACAAAAGTTTGTTGGTTCCATATTTTTTGGTATGGATTTAGAAATGTATGATCCGGGTACCAACGAGAGAGCCAAGGCTAATACCTCCGATTTGAATGAAGAACTTGGCCAGGTTTGTGTAGTTAATTCTCACATTGATAAAATTTTAATTTCACTGCTTTTATTACCTCTCCTTGATTGTTTGTCATTTTGTGCAAAATTATGCATGGACATGATACATTGCACCAAATACAGAATTTGTTCAAATTATATACCATTGATAAGAAGACCTTGTATTGGCTACTTTAATGTCAGTGGAGCGCCTATTCTTGAGTACTGAGTCTTTTTAACATTATTTGTGAATTTTCTTTTTTACCAAACCATGTCATGCTTAGACCTTTAATTTAATTGATATTTCCCCACACAACTATTTACTTCTTTAAGAGCTATTTAAAAAAAACTTTTTCAAAAAAGTGGCATGATATGGTCAAGTGGATAATAGACTTTAGATTGAGAGGTCCCTAGTTCAATTCTTGCCCTTGACACTTGGTCATTACTGATTTCCAATCGAAAAAGAGATGAACTGGTTCATAACCAGAGATAGTTTCACATGTATCGGTGCTATACACTGATGCACTGGGTATATTAAAAACCAAAGAGTGTAAGGTAGCGTACACAGATTCCTTGTATCCAACAACTGTCAATCTCTCAAAGTTCGGCTTATTCATTATATCGATTCTAACATCTAACAATATTCTGCATTTGAAACTGCCGGTTGTGTTAGAATTTTAATTTAATTTCATGCATTTGTTTTTCTAGGTTGAATACTTGTTCACAGACAAAACTGGGACATTAACAGAGAACGACATGCAGTTTCGAATGTGTTCAATTAATGGTAAAAAGTATGAGGAGTTTGGTGGAATGTTGTGTGAAACCAATCCAGGGAATGCTCCAAATCCTGTACCCTTCCTTAGTGTAAGATCCCGTTTGTTTGTTTGTTACATGTGTCAAAGGGTCTGAACTTGAGATGATAAAAACAATCTCAAATTTGGTTAACTTTTGTACTTGTTTCCAATTACCTAATAGGATTCTGAGTTGTATCGTCAGTAAGTATTGTACTAGTTGTCCATGAATTTTATACGCCCGTAGAAAACTGGATGTATAAATATGTGAACACCCTTGCGAGTGTCCAGTAATTTATCTGTACTCTAATCCAAACAGTTTTGATGTGACTATTTTCAAACTTGGTAACAATGTTTATGGGCTTAATATCTAGGCCAAGTTCGATTATGAACCCAATTTCCTTAAGAGCTCTTGGATTATGGCCCTTGATTTACCAAAAAAAGGCAAATTAGCATAAAAATGTCTGTCCTAATTCAAACAAATTATCTGTACTACTATAATTAAACTGTTATCATCTGGTCGTCTCCAGACTTAGTGACAATGTTCATCAGCATAATATCTAGGCCATTAGTTCCATTACAGGCTGAACCAGCCCAAGCCTTCTTGGGTTATAGTCTTTGAATTACCAATTGCCTTATATTTTGATGGTCATCTAAAGTTTAGCGCCTTTAAACACTACAGCGCTTTTTTTTCATCTCAGATGTTCACCTCGATCTTCCCGTCTTCCCTAAAATTCTTAATTAAATTCAAATTAACTTGACATAATTTCATGAAATTTAATTGTTCATCTATTTTTATGTAGTCCCCATGTCACATGATTATGATCATGCTCAAAGTTAAGTGAGTGTTATGTAAAATCCATTTGTTGTAGCTCTTAGCTTGTATATAAATAAAAAATGGATAATATACTGTAGACAGGACATATTCAAGTGGCCACTTGTTTCAAGCGTATATATATAGTGTGCATTTAATCGTCACTTCTTATTTGTAAACAAGGCTATTGTTATTGTCTGCAAACTATAACATATTTCACATGATACATACATGCTGCTTTGTGTGGTAGACAGTTAGAATGTTAAGGAGTTAATGTGACTGTCTAACTTAAGATGTTGCATATAATAATATGTTGCACAGAAACAAACATATACATTTAAGTACCATTTTATCAAAGCACTTACCGAAATCACTACTTACGTTCAAATATAAAGTCTTTTTCATTCTTTTACAACTACAGCGTTTGGTAAATGGATCTTCACTATTACTAAATGTTTTAGTCAATGTACTAGTACAAACCGTATCTATTTCAAATTTGTATTTGTTAAAGAATTATAAAGAAATTGAATTTGAGCATACATTTGAGATTGGTGTAAGTGCTTTGATAAAACAGGACCAAGAAGTAGATTATTGAACTAGATAATACATTGCCTTGTTGCCTTTATCCACTGGATGGCTGTTCTGTTTGATTTGTTGGTTTTATCCCCCTGAGTTTGTTATTCAAAACCTGTTGCATGAAAATTGTTTTTCTTTGTTTTGTTTTGCATGAAATAATTCTTGATTTTAGAAAATTATAGTCCAAAATGTTTTATTACAATCAAAATCATAGAGGTCTGTTCTTTGCTGCCCTATCATTATGTGTCCCACATACACAGCAAAAATTTCAGCGTACGTTTTTCACTCGAAAAGCGTACGCCTGTCGTACGCCATTTGGCGTACGAACGGCGTAAATTAAGGTCCACGTACGCCTGGCGTACGCCATTTGGCGTACGAAAAGCGTGCGAACGGCGTACGCTTTCCATACGCACTGATTTTTTGGCGTACGCCGTTCGTACGCATTGCGTACGAAAAGCATACGCTGTCCAAAGTATACGCTTTTCGTACGCCAAATGTAAAATAATTATATAGGTGAAAATTTACTTTGGCGTACGCTGTTCGTACGCAATGCGTACGAAAAGCATACGCCGTCCAAGGTATACGCTTTTCGTACGCCAAATGTACAATAATGATGATAGGTAAAAATTTATTTTTTTTGTCCAAAATTCTTGGCAACATCACGGTGATCACTGTGTGTTTGAAGCCAATACTATGAGCCACTTCTCACTAGGTTCTCACTAGGTCTACAAACTAAGAAAATACGGAAAAACAACTTTTGTAACCTGAATATGTATTTAATGGACAGGATTGTTATTTGCCTGTATCTAAGGTTTCACATACATGTAACAGAATAGATTATTAACAAATACCAAAGATAGATCTATGCAATAAATCCAGTAAATACAATGACGGAAATAGTCTTAAGCAAATAGTCTTAAGCGACAACAATAATAAACAAAGAAAGGATGGGGGAAGTTGAGCCGCAGCAAGCACTGTTTAGTAGAATAAAATAAAGAATTAAAATATCTTAAAGGATCTAAAATGGTTCTATTATACCCAAGTTATATACCTGAAGAAGGCTTGTATTGGTTAGCCTTTGTAAAATGTATGTAATAACTTGGATTAGTAAACAAAGTTTCTAGTGCTAGATGCAAAGATCTAAGCTGGGCTGACAATGCTTGCGACAGTGCGCCTTAGTCTGCGAGATGCTGGTGCTTATGCTGGCAGCCAATATGATTGCAGGAAGTAAAGTGCCAGCTAATGATGGTAATAGGGCTAAGCATAGCATTTGATATAATAGCGCTAAACGACAGTACAGTTAAACAATACAAGTAGCTTAACACAAAGTTACTATAAAATATGCTTTATAGATCAAACAACTAATAGTTAGGTAGACTACATGCAATAGAATACATTTGAGCCGTTCTCCAGGAAAACCGAACTTAGTGACAAAAATGTGAAAATCATGATAATATAGCATTAGAAAGGCAAGACTCTTAAACAGTTTCTGAAAATTTGAGCAAATGATAACATCAAATTACAAAGTTACAGACTTAAAACTAACCCCCCCCCCTCTTTGTTAGTGACGTCGGAAACGTCGTTCAAACTTTATTTCACATTACTTTAACAAGAAGTTCATAAATCCAGTATTTGATGAGTTCTATACGTAAACTTACAATCAAAATTGTATCACATTTTAGAATTATAATCCTTTTCTAATAAAAATATCTAAATCGCGATTTTTACCTTTTAGAGAAATGTAGCTACTGTTTTCAACCACTAACCCCTTGTTTTCTCAATATGGATACTCTTCAGAAATTGGTCACCATAGCAACGACAGACGATATTTTAACATGATTCATGAGAAAACATAAATTTAAGACATGGTTGTATATTATCAGAGAACTTAAATCAAAGAGCATGACTTTTTTTGTCATTTAAGAGGGTTTTCTTAACCTTATTACACAATTACTAATACAGTGTCACTAAGCCCGGTTTTCCTGGAGAACGGCTCATTTAAATGTTGCGTCAGGAATGCCCCAGCCTTTTGCAAACCGTGCTGCCTCAACACACAGAATAAACTCTATGTAAGATTCAGAAGTAGCAACTTATTTATCATCAACAACAAATATCACTGAAGGTGATGAATACCCCCAGAAACTGCTTGACACAGTCAGATATGCACAACTAGACTTTGTACTGATCATTCATGCAAAATTTCTTTGAAAACTGACCATTGACTACAGAGAACTAGCGTGGACAAAATTTATAAGTGTAAAAAAACAAAGGGCCATAACTACCTTAAAATTGATATGACCAACATGTACTGACGATGTGCATAACTAGACTTGGTACTGATCATTCATGCATAGTTTCGTTGAAATCCGACCATTGGTTACAGAGAAATAGCGCAGACAAAATTAATAAGTGTAAAAACAAGACTGCATTCAATAAACGCTTATGCCCCCGTAGAAGCCTAGTCCATAAAAAAGTCAATCAGGGGCCATAATTCTGTTAAAATGTTAAATAGGGTTACATGGCTTAGTCAGTGTAAGGGGCATTATGATGGTAAACAAGTAAGTTTGAAGACAATGCCTTGATGTAAGACGAAATTAGGGTTAACAAGAATTGGGCACTTAATAAGTCTAAGTCCAAAATTAGGTCAATGTGAAGGTCAAAATGAGGTTAGATGATACAGGCGTGTGGAGAGTGTTCATATACAACATCCATGCAAATATTAAAGCTTTGTAGCAAGCTATAATGATGCTAGAAGAAACGGTCAATTTGGGTTAACCAAGAATTTGGCCCTTCAATAAGTCTTAAGTCCAAAATAAGGTCAAGGTCAAAATGGGGTCAGGTGATACAGGTGTGTGGGGCGTTCATATACAACATCTATGCAAGTACGGAAGGTTTGTAGCAAGCCATTATGATGCTAGAAGAAACGGTCAATTAGGGTTAACCGGACGGACGAAGGGATGGACAGGTGAATCATTATATGCCTCCCGATCTATCGATACGGGGGCATAAAAAGCCGAAAAATATTGCGAACAAGAATAAAGTATATAGTTATATTGGAAATCTTCCAAGGGGCATAACTGTGTGAATTATCAGCGAACCGGAACGTGCCGACGATATGCGCATTGGTATACTTGGTATACATGGTAGTGAAGCTATCAATGAAGTTTTGTTAAAATCTGAGCAGTGGTTCTTGATAAATATTGTGGACAAGAATTTAGTATATAGTTATAGTGCGATCTTCCAAGGGGCATAACTGTGTGAATAATCAGCGAACCCGAACGTGCCGACGATATGCGCATCTCCACTTGGTAGTGAAGCTATCCATGAAGTTTTGTTCAAATCTGAGCAGTGGTTCTTGAGAAATAGCCCGGACAAGAATTTAGTATATAGTTATAGTGCGATCTTCCAAGGAGCATTACTGTGTGAATAATCAGCGAACCGGAACGTGCCGACGATATGGCATCTGCACTTGGTAGTGAAGCTATCAGGGCTCATCACTAACACTGGTCTGAGACCAGTGGAAATCCAGAAGGACCAGTGAAAGTTCTGGAGGACCAGTAACTGTCCTATTTACAAATTAAGAGCTTTTGCCCTGTCGGACCAGTGGCTAAAATACTGAGTGTCTAGGCCTGGCTATCCATGAAGTTTTGTTAAAATCTGAGCAGTGGTTCTTGAGAAATAGCCCGGACAAGAATTGGACAGACGAACGAACGACAGACTGACAGGTGAATCACTATATGCCTCCCGATCTATCGATACGGGGGCATAAAAAAGGGCCATAACTATCTTAAAATTTATCCAACCAACGTGTGCCAACGATCTGCATAACTCGACTGGGTACTGATCATTCATGCAAAGTTTCGTTGAAATCCGACAATTGGTAACAGAGAAATAGCGCTGACAAAATTTATAAGTGTAAACAAGAGCTGTCAGTGACGGGTGATGCTCCCCGTGGGATGTTTGTCACAGAAAAAATACTCCAGAAATATGCAAAAGAGAGTTATGGTTCTTTGGCACAGCACTATAACTTAATGAGATTTATTCAACTATGAAGTTTCAAATTGATATCTCTAATACTGGATGAGTTATGGCCTGGACAAGCATAAAGTATTTAAAATTACGAAGGGGAATAACTAAAAACATATGCAATGAAGAGTTATGGTTCTTGTGCACTGTACTTCCCCTTACTGAGATCTATTCACCTATGAAGTTTCAAATTGTTATCTCTTATACTATATGAGTTACAGCCAGGACAAGAATTGAGTATGCAAAATTACAAAGGGTATAACTAAAAAAATATGCAATAATGAGTTATGGTTCTTGTGCACTGCACTTCCCCTAACTAAGATCTATTCACCTACGAAGTTTCAAATTGACATCTCTCATACTTTTCAAGTTATGGCCCGGACAAAAATATCAGACGGATGGACCGACGGACGGACAAAGCGGCAACTATATGCTGCCCCGAATTTTCGGGGAGCATAAAAACAAAGGGCCATAACTACCTTAAAATTGATTCCACCAACTTGTGCCGACGATATGCACAACTAGACATGGTACTGATCATTCATACCAAGGTTCGTTAAAATCCGACCAATGGTGACAGAGAAATAGCGCAGACAAAATTATACGGACCATCCAACCATCCTCAAGCATTACTCTAGTCCAATATAGCCCCCATAATTATACTATGTATGATGATGATATTCACTGAAATTCAATGACCTTGTGACCTAGTTTTTGACCCCACATGACCAAGTTTCGATCTTGACCTAGATATCATAGAGACAAACATTCTGACCAAGTTTCATGAAGATTGGTTCATACTTGTGTCCTGATACGTGTTCGCGAGCTTTTTCTCAAATTTAACTTTGTGACCTAGATTTCGACCCCAAATGATCCAGTTTCAAACTTGACCTATATTTCATAGAGACAAACATGCTGACGAAGTTTCATGAAGATTAGTTTGTAATATGTCCACAAGCTTTTTCTAAGATTTGCCTTAGTGACTAGTTTTTGGCCCCACATGATCCAGTTTCGAACTTGACCTAGATTTCATAGAGACAAACATTCTGACCAAGGTTCATAAAGACTTGGCAATAACTGTTGCCTCTAGTGTGTTCACAAGCAATTGTGGATGGACGACAGACAAAGAGTGATCACAAAAGCTCACCATGTCACTATGTGACAGGTGAGCTAATAAAGCATGTATGTATTAAATATTCATACAAAAGCCTCAATATCCAGAACAAAACAGTCATTGTTAGACACTGCCTAAACTTCCATTCTGCAGAAAAGTTCATTTTTTTCTATAGCAGCAAATCCGGATTTCTGGATTATTCCGGAACTGTAGGATCCCTGTTATTATTTTGACGTCACATCGTACAATATGTAGCTCTGTATATAAGCAAAGTCCGGTTGATTAACTGGATGAAGTTTCATGGATACAGAAGAAGTAGTTCTCTCCAAGGCATCTGTCAATATTCAGTGAACTGTTCCTTTCACTGCACCATTTATGTATCTGAAATACCAAGAAAAACATTATATCAGGGCTGCCACCTCCACTAACTGAAATTTGTGGTTTGTATATAAATGCACATGTATCTCAGTACATGCATTGGCAAACTGTTACACTTGGTTTTAATTACTTTTGAAGGTTGCATTCACACAAACATACTCATGATTATTTATTTAATTTTATGTTTTCAAATTGACCTGTTTAAGATTTCTTTAACTATGTCTAAACTATGACAAAGGAGATCGGAGAAGTGTTCAGTGTTTGTAGCGAACTATCCTTTATAGCTCTTAGAAGACCAAAGCCGACTGGAGCCAAGATTGGCCCAAGAAAAAAGTAGGCATGAGCTAGCCCTGCAATGCTTAGTGAAAAATAGCCCAGACAAGAAAACTGAAACTAAATATAATATAGCATCGGATTCATCATGAGTAGTCTTTGGAGATCAACATTTCTTAAATGAATCTCGATAACAGACGTCAGGTTATTAAGAGAGCCTTTGGCATATTTAAGCTGATTACTTTACATTTCACGCCAAAAAAGCTTGTGACGTCACACATTTGTAATCACACACGTTGTAGAACATTGACTTTGTTCTGTGATTTGTTCCCATGTGGAAGATCACATTAAGAGCTGAAAAAGGGAGGTTTGTTTCCGGTTACCCGAAAGACTGTTTATTTTTACTGCCAACTCAAGTTGTCATGGACGAAAATCGGCATTTGAATTTTTTTGTCCGAATTAAGTGTGCGCACCAGACGGAAATCAACAAAACAAAAACCTACCAACCCATGTTTTTTTGGGCATGTAACCAGAAACAAACCACTTTTTTCAGGCCTAATTATTTTTGTGATAAAATTTTTTTTAAAAAAGCAAGCAATAAATAATTTACCTGCATTGGAACCGTCCATTGCCATTCACAATACTCTGCCATTAGACAAACATTTTGATGAATAAGTTCTATGACTATGGCTTCTGTAGGTTCACAGGCTGTATCAACAAACATTAATAGCTGTAATGACAACAAATTGTCTAAATTAATACAAGTATAGTCCAGTCAGGATAAAAATCCAGTGACGCAGCGGTCGAGTCCACTATACTGTAACGGTGTAAAACCAATTATAAAGGCTTATACTGTACAAACAGCTATGGTTTCAATGCTATAAACAAACTATATTTCTCTACCTGTTTAGACAATGGTTGTTATATTTTGTGTACACATAAACTGCAACGTCACTGTCACAATATCCTAACTGGACTGTACTAGCCCTGATTCTAGATAAACAGGTAGTGGCCTACCAGCTATTTGGACAAAGACAAAATTCCCCCTTTTTTCAAAACGATGCTACCTGCAAAATTCCCCTACCTGAGGGTCCTGGCCCCAGACCCCTAAAGTGTAGTTAGGGACACCCAGTCTCACAAGGGCAGTATTAAAATCAATGCAATTACGGTACTCTATTCGGGTGGGATAATGTAAGTGAAAAGCATATCAGAATTCAGATGCGACCATTGACCCAGTTCTAGCCGAGGATCGAACCAGTTAGCGACCTATTGATGAGTAGTCAAAGACCGCTATCCGCTTGACCAATTACCACCAGTTGAATAGCCTAAATAAGTTTACTGCAACAGTATCGGCAGCATTTCACGGCCAGTCAAATGTCTAGAGTGCGGCATAGGCCCATACTAATGTAACTGGTGCCAGATTAGGGGTCAAGGGTTTGAGACATCTGGCTCACAACTGTGGTTGTAATGTTTAACAATGCTGGACCCACAGCATGTGCTTGATCCTCAAAGGTCAGGAAAAATAATGACAAGATCATACACCAAACATCCATGATAATGATGGGTGGTTAGAAACCTGCCAGTAATTATTAGCAATTGATTGCAGGCAGTGACATGGGCAGTTCAAACTCAAAGACTGTCACTTGTGTTTAGCAGGGTGATGGAATTCAATGCAAACTCCTTACGTTTACTGTATAGATGTGAAAAGTCTAAATTACAAAACCAACGTATTCAACATGTTCATGTTTTTGACTTGTAGGCTGTAGCCACGCAGTTTCGACAAAAATGACGACTTTCGACTCGTACCGCCTTCAGTAAAGTTTAAATCAACACGTATATCTCCATAGGAGGTTATAACTTATAGAAATACGGCACCTTTCAATAATTTAATGCAAAACATAAGCTAAGTAGATCTAGCCTAGACTTTGTTACGAAACTGCTTGGTTACGAATACGAAACCGAAAGTGCAACTTTTTGAGATGCTATTTCGTATATACCTTCGGAAATAGTTACCAGCCACGGAAACAGATTCTTTACAAGCATTCTTCAATATTTGCGATCGACAAGTAGATCTACGTTCATTTCATCGGTTTTATCCCGAAGCAGACGATGACACAACGAACGCTCACGCGCAAGTGACGGTGTCAACGTTCCATTCTCCCATGCAAAAAGATCCGGTAATTACTAAACGCCGGTATCTACCGTACCTGTTCCGGATATTTCCAAAAGTCCAGCCTGTCGTAAAATATTTATGTAGAATATAACTCTGCACAGATATTTTAAAACAATTTGTGTTCTCAAGATGGAGTAGAAATAAATTTCTAAAATTAGAAAAAAAATCAAGATCTAGTAGCCCTAATGTTCTAGATCTAGATTACAATTTAGGCCTACAGTATTTAGAACTATAATGTAGATCTGTACATAAATATCTTAGCACTTATAATCTGAGATTGAATATACACTGATATTCAGTCCCAAGTATAATGGATCTGAATCAAATTTCCAAGTGAAAACAAAATTTAATTTTCTTGACATTAACTTTTCTTAAGCTTATAGATTTAAATAGAATTAATCTATTTATTTTTTATAGAATCTAAAAGATGTTTGGATGATTGCAAATGAAGTTTATGTAAATTAAACTCTAAACACCTCATTTCTGATGGTATCCATTGACACAAGGGTATGAGAGGTTGAAGCCCTCCAGCTTTTCTTTTTATGCCAGGTGTTGTAATTACTAATTATTAGCAAGGGAAAATGTACAGTTTGACCAAGTCTCAAACCTCAAGACTTATCTATAGGCTGAATTCTCAACCGACTGAGCTATCGGAACGCCTACACAAACTTCGCCGCCACTTGTTATCAAATACCATTCATGCTTTTGTTTATTTATTCATGTTTTTCAATAATATAAGACAGCTTATTCACCTAACCAGTTTTTTTGGACTGTTTCCTACCAAGTTATTATGTGTATGATTTTCATGCATAATGAAAAACGCATGAAAATATGTTTTTCATATAAAAAGCATACCCCCAATGAGATTTTAAGACTCTGTTCGAAAAGTGGCATGAAAAGCGGCGTATGAAAAGCGTACGCCATTTTGACATTTAAGTGCGTACGCCAGGCGTACGCATTATTATGGCGTACGAAAAGCGTACGCCATTTCGATATTTTAAGTTCGTACGACAGGCGTACGCATTTTTATGGCGTATGAAATGCGTACGCCAGGCGTACGCTTTTCGTACGAACAAATTTGGCGTACGAAATGCGTACGCCAAAATTAGGCGTACGCCTAAAATCGTACGCAAATCGTACGCTTTTTTGGCGTACGCGCTTCATACGCCAAAAAAATCGTACGAAAAGCGTACGAACAGCGTACGCATATCGTACGCCAGACCTAAGCGTACGCCAGGCGTACGCCATAATTTTTGCTGTGTACAGTATGGGAGACATATTGATTTGGTACTTAATGTCAGGACAGTCTTGATGGATGGTTCACATAAATTTTGTCTGCAGGAACTGCAGATCATGATAGCAACAAAAACGAGACTTAGTGACATTGATGAATTATTTGAAGTTTGAAATTTAAGTTTGATTATTTCAGAGTTTGAGATTAATATTGCATCTTAAATAGGTTTCTTGATCGTTGGACAATGTAGTGATGAGATATTTATACTCTGACACGCCCATTGATTCCATTAAAAAAGTGTATATAATTTTCGTAAGCGGAGACTTTTGTGAGCTATGAGAAAACTGTACAAAACATTTACTCAGAAAATAATTGCCATAAATGGTTCTCCTCAGACGATAATGTTGTTCGTCCTCACCAAACTGTACAATATCCCTTGTAAGAAGACACTTTTGATGAAAAACTAGTATGTAATCTATTACGTATTATTTGTAGGAAGAGATTGAGGGGTTTCTGACAGTGTTAGCTTTATGTCACAATGTACGGGTGGATCATCCACAAGCGGAAGATCTCGGGGCTTCCACAATGAACAGTGATAACGGGTATGAATATGATTACCAAGCTTCATCACCAGATGAGAAAGCTTTTGTTGAAGCCTGTAGAAGGTAAGTTAACAATTATACACTACTGTAAAGTCAGTAATATTTGTGGGGGATTTCGTGGATTTCTTGGATGACCTCAACCACAAAATTTAATCCACAATGAATAATTATACCAATCAATATGTTAAGTTTACAGTGCTGCAATACTTGCTTTCAAATTCAGTTAGGTCTAAGACTGGGTTATTGGAAAGTTTACTTTTGAATGATTGCGGATAATTTGTATGAATTATGACCTTGCCATTTTTCATGCAAACCGAAATTGTTGAAATTATGTCCCCACAAATTTTTTTTTTCACCAAAACCACAATATTCTGTCCCATCTTAAAGTATATAACCTGTGTCTGGGATTAGTAAATTTATTCTCAGAACTCAAATACACAAAATGTGATACCGTCTAAACTCATTATATTTTTTACGCTTTATACTTACAAACTGAAAGTAGTTTTCTGGCGCATAAATAGGCAAGTGATAAGTTTGTCCGGAATGGGTCAGTGCCAGATATTGAATTTCGTTTTCAAATTGAGAACAGCAGACGATCGCCATAAAGATGCTCCTCACGTGTCCTAAGGGCCTTAACAAATTGCAAAATACACTTAGTAATAATTGGTTCCACAAGGCTAGACATATCTCGATGTGGACACCACAGGATCGAACAATACTTGCAAATTTCCCTACCCGTCAAAATCCATGATAACAAAGTGCTTGAGCCTTTCTGTTGGTGCCATTGTAACATCAGTTTGTACCTGAACTAATACCTGTATGCGATTGAATGGTGAAAGATTAAATGTTTAATATCACTCTTACCATTTATTGAATACCGGTAATCACTACAACATTTGATCAATATGCCAGACATTTGAAAAGCAACGATGGCAATATAAGTCCTGGGTTACAATGTAAATTATATTCATTGAACTATCGGAACTATTGGAGATCACCAACCACTGAACCACAGCTCTATGTATTTGTGCCCCTACACTTATTTATAAGTTAGGGGCATATAGCATTGGTGCTGTCCGTCCGTCTGTCTGTCAGCACACACTTAGAAACTCGGAGGTACTGGTGGCCTAACACAATAGAAATATTTTCAATTCGTTTCATGACCACTTAATTCTTTTGTTCTTTAAGTGGTCATTCCTTTGTTCTTAGACAATTGAAAGACCACCTAAGGTGGTCTAAGGCATCCGTACGTACGTAATGCAAATCTTGTTATAATCTACATTGTTGTTATATGTTCTGCAGGTTTGGTGTTGTTTATATAATCCAGGATTGGTGTTGTTTATATGATCCCGGTTTGGTGTTGTTTATATAATCCAGGTTTGGTGTTGTTTATGTTCTGCAGGTTTGGTGTTGTTTATCACGGTAACCACGACAATGAACTACAGGTGACCTTTAAAGGTAGAGAAACGAGACGTTACACCTTGTTACATTCCTTAGAGTTTGATCCTGTTCGGAAACGTATGAGTGTTATAGTAAAAAATGAAAAAAGTAAGTTTATCAATATTTGATTATTTGGCGCCTTAGTATTATCTTGCACTATCTACACAATTTCACTTGTCGAGGAAATGCGCTTCAAAGATTCAGATATGATATTCTCACTCAACATTGGTCGATTTGGCAAGAAATAAAAAATATTTTTGTTTGTACTAGAATAAGCTACCTTCACCATGAATTTTTATACACCATGTGCAACAGTTCATTCTAAAATTGAAAAAGTATTTTAGAGATAGCTCATAAAGTGTAACAATATTTTGAATGTCTTATGTATTATACTGAGCTACATGTATCAGGAGATATCACTTGAAATAAGAATATTTTAAGCGAGGCTGTTCCATTTATTGTTGATCATTTTCTTGTCTATTTTGAGCTATCTACAAGGAATGACGTCATTTTAAGACTTTTTTTGTCAAATCACGTGAAGAAATGCTTCTTTTTAATTGGTTGTTCAACATTTGTTAGGATTATAGTGCGCTATCTCATGTACATAGCTCAAAATAACCTTTACTTTTGAGTGTGAAAAAGCGAAAACTCGGTAACAGATGCTTTTATGTTGAAAACAATACGAACATCAGATAGCTCAACATATTAGGAATCTAGGGCTGTAATTATCTCAAAACATTTTTTTGCAGGTAGCTCAAAATAATTCTTAGCTGACGCATTAATGCATGTGTCAACATCTTTCCTGTCTGCTCAATAGCCAGTCATTCATTACTTGATTTTAACCCAACTTGTACGCAGGACAATGAAAATTATGCTTGGGATTGAAAAAGAGGACGAAGGGGTCATGCTCACGGTTACTAAAAATAAGATAATGTTTCTGCTCTATAAATGGAATTAGAAATGAGATATCATGATGAAATATGCCATGTAGGTAGCTTATATGAAATTTCATCTTGAGATTGAAGTTGGACCAGTGGTCTTAAAGCCACAGTTACAAAACTGGATATATCCATTTGTGCTAAATTATGCTTGGCTGGTTTTCATTGAACTTTCATTTCTTATTATTATGTATATTGCAGATGATATTTACCTAATGGTCAAAGGCGCCGAATCAGCAATGTTAGATCGTGTGATAGAAGGTGATAAATCATCAACATTATTACATGTTAATGAATTTGCTGTGGTAAGTACCTTGACTTGAACGGGGGAAATTGTATAGGGTCTTTGGCTTTCATCAGTTATCTCAGAAGAGCCACTGGGTGCATCCAGGTGCCAGAAATAAGCCTAATGGTCCCTGGGCCAGGGAGCACTCTATGATTCCAGGGCCAGGAACATGAGTCCATGGTCCCGAGGCTAGGGAGCACTCTATGATTCCAGGGCCAGGAACATGAGTCCATGGTCCCGAGGCCAGAGAGCACTCTATGATTCCAGGGCCAGGAACATGAGTACATGGTCCCGAGGCCAGGGAGCACTCTATGATTCCAGGGCCAGAAACATGAGTCCATGGTCCCCAGGCTAGGAAGCACTGTCTCAATGATTCCAGGGCCAGGCACCTGAGACCTGAGCCCGGTCCCGAAGCCAGGTAATTCTTCTACCACATTATTATGTTCCCCATCTTTGATGAGGGGCATATTGTTTTGCACATGTTGGTCGGTCTGTCTGTTGGTCAGTAGACCAAATGATTTCCATACAATAACTCAAGAACGTTTTGCCCTAGGATCTTCAAGCTTTACATGGAGGTTGGCCAGCAACAGTAGATGGCCCCTATTATTTTTAGGTCAGTAGGTCAAAGGTCACTGTGATCTTTACCATTTCCGACTATTAGGTTGCCATGGGTGCATATGTGTTTTATATACTGTAAAATCATTAATATTCGTGGGGGATTAAATTTCATGGATTTCGTGGATGACCTGAACCACGAAATCAAATCCCAACGAAAAAAATTTCCAACTAATATGTTAATTGATAATTTGCAAATTTACCGCGGCCGCCATTTTTTACAGAGTTCGTTTTTCCCGTACATATGAGTCTAGGATTTTTTAAGTTTACTTACAGCATAAACCATAATTATTTTTTATCAGACTGTCCATTCATTACCTGATCAAAGTATAGTATGTTTCCAATAAGGGATACTATTTTTTCTGAATTGTGACTTCATAAACACAACTAACATTATTTGTGGTTTAAACTGCGTATGTCCTAATATCTGGGTTTAACCAGCTTCCACTAGTTGTACATACAGGTAAACTTACACAGTACCACTATGTCTATTTTTAGACGTGTCAAGTACGGTAGTCAATTTCAGCTGGACCAAAAGAGTTTAACACAAATTATAAATTACATGCGCAAACATGTAAACAATAGAGTAGAAAAGATAACACTTGTGGATTATAAAATGGATTGTTAGGTAATCGTTATAAACAGTTTGACATACAGTATTAGTATAACTATCACTACTGTATAAATGGAGGGTTTATGCATTAATCCATGTTTGCTTGTCAGTTCATAAAGAGACTTATATTAACAATATTACTTATTAGCATTGATTGGTGTTTCAAATTAATGGAATTCTGATAATTAGTGCAAATTTTCACCCGATTATTTTTTTTTAATGAAATACGAAATCCACGAATTTACGTCCACACGAAATGGTCTTTTTCACCAAAACCACGAAATTTCATCCCATCGAAATTAAATGATTTTACAGTAATTGATGTCTAAAAAATATATATATTTTTTTTTTTTTCTTTAAACATAGTAGGGGGTGTTTATTGCGGGGGGGGGGGTATTCAAGGGAGTACGGTACTTGGATTTTCTTGATGTTGTTTTTCAGCTGGGTTTACGTACCCTTGTTATAGCCATCAGAAGATTGGAAACAGAAGAGTACAACAAATTTGATCAATCATTATCAGATGCAAGAAAATCCTTAAAAGACAGGGAACTTGAGGTTAATTGATTTTACTTTATACTAATTTATATTGGTTGGTTTTAAAACTACAAAGTTCTGAAGTTCAGCATCTCTGATGCTGCGGCCATGGTCCAGTGGTTGCAGTGTGCTAGATTTGTAACCCGGTCATCCAGGTTTTATTCCCAGTTGTGGGAACATACTCTTCCAGGGGTTCCACTAGCTTCTGAACCAGAAGGGTCATTTCGATACAATTTATAAAAAAAATCCATTTTAAAGGCAAAATACCCATAATTTTAAGAGAACATAACCCTTCAAACTAAAATCTTGAGGGTCAAAATGTGGCTTTTGGGAAATTTGAAGGGTCAAAACCCCTACTCAAATGGAACCCATGCCTTCCATTAAAAGTGACAACAAGGTTGATTTTCTTCGCATGTGGAGAAGTTGTTGAGTCCTTGTGGAAGGGTATTAAAGTTAGTACTGGTCTGGAAACAGTCCACAAAAAACTGGTTTGGTGAACCAGTTGTCATACATAACTCAAAAATTGTTAAGAAGTGGCGTGAAACACAAATAAACAATCCGCATCTACTACCATTCTGTTTCTGAAAATCTAATATTTAAAATTTAATTTATTAAGATAATTTAAAGATAATTGATAATGTATTGTGTCAACAAATTAACCCAGTCCTCCAACATTCTATTAGCATAATTTAATGTTTTGATTTCTTGTCTATATTTGTCTTCTAATTTGTCTTCCTGACTTTGTTTTCATTACTGGAAAGAATTTTGAGTATGTACAAGGTGTTCTCTAAAGTGAACACTAATTGAAATAATGGCAAGGCACGATCCCCTTGAGAAAATTGATATATTCTGCAAGAAGCTTGTAATATATTCATGCATAAAGGTTGAGGACTATGTGAATTTGTTTGCATTATGCTGTAAACTTAGAAATTATTTCGCGCGATTTAGTTTTGCAGAGTTTCGCGAGTGGTAGAATTTTGCGGAAGTAAGTTTCCGCAAAAGTGCTAAAATCATTAATATGGACATCGCAGGACACTTAAAAATGCCAAAGTTTGTAGTCGCCAATATGCCGATGGTCAGCACAATGCTAAAGTTTGTATTTGCGAAAGTAAATTGGTTTACAGTATATTGTTTTGTGCTATTTTACAGCTTGTTAAAGCATTTGACTTTGTTGAGAGAGATTTCACATTGCTGGGTGCTACAGCTGTAGAGGACAAACTTCAAGATTACGTACCAGAGACAATACAGGCATTATTGGTAGCTGGTATTAAGGTATGTTAGAAGCTGGTAATTTTATGTCCCCATCAAATATTTGGGGACTACTTGAATATATATCATGTTAGTATCAATGTTTGCATTGCTGGCTTAGAATGAGAAGGTCATATAAGACTCATGCGTATTTGAAATCCGCATCTCAAGGAGCTTCGTATGAGCCTATTTTCATATTGACCAAACTGAAGATTAAAAAGCTTGTTTTTCCGTACATAATGAGTAGTTTTCAGACAGTTTTTTCTTGTTTTCTCAAAATGTTGATTTTGTACTTACGACCTTCTAATTCTAAGCCAGCGATTTGTCTACAAACAATGATTAGTATGCTTTTAGTATATGAGTGCTATATCGGAGTCATACTTTCTGGTTGTTTGTTCAGCAAAATATTTTCTGCTCTATTTCTCCATGACCAGTGGTCGTTATTTAACAATATTTAAATTTGCTAAACTAAGCAATACCAGGCCTCATTGTGCAATGTTTATATCGTCACTGCACAATTTTCAGGGAGTTAATGCCCTTGGATTTTAAGTAACATAATGAATTGAACTTCGTTTTCATAAAAATTGCCTGTTATTCACTGGTAATTATTCCCTGTCTTTGATGAGGGGGTAAATTGCTTTGCACATGTCTGCTGGTAGGTTGGTCTGCCGGTAGACCAAATGGTTTCGGTTCAATAACTCAAGACCGCTTTGCCCTAGGATCGAACCTTTTATCCTTACTTTTCTTTCTTTTATACCTTTACTCTGCTTCTTATTAATTTTCTTGTTGATGACGCGCCTCAGGAGTATGTCCCCTTGCTGGGTTTGATCGTAGGGCAGATAGATAGATCTTTAGTAGATGACCCCTATTGATTTTGAGGTCAAAGGTCAAGGTCACTGTGACCTTTACCATTTCTGACTATTCAAATGGTTTCCGTACAATAACTCAAAAACACTTTGCCCTAGAATCTTCAAACTTTACATGGCTGTTGGCCAGCAACAGCAGATGACCCCTAATGATTTTGAGTTCAGGAGGTCAAAGATCAAGGTCACTGTGACCTATACCATTTCTGACTATTGGGCTGCCATGGGGGCATACATGTTTTACAAACATCTCTTGTTAATGCATGTATGATGTTTACAGATATGGATACTAACCGGTGATAAACAAGAGACTGCGGAGAATATCAGTCATTCTGCAGGACATTTCTCACGTGAGATGCATACATTGAAGATTACACAACAAACATCTAGTCTCGATTGTGCCGAATTAATCAGAAAACACACACTTGCGTGAGTTAAGGGAACAATACATTCCTATCTTTAATATAGAGAGTCTCAAACAATTTAAAGGAATAGTCTCAGATTTGAACTTTGGACTACATACATTTCAATGTATCACTGATTTTCATTATCAGAATGGTATTTATTAAACAAATCTCATACCAAACTGTACCAAAATTAAGTAGAGTTGCACGGTAAACTCTGTGCAGCAAAATTTGGCTGTTCATTGCATACCGTAGTATATGGTTAAACCACTGGAATTTGAAATTCTATCCAGAAAATATCATAGCAGTCGATCAAATCAAATTCGTTCTATAAATACATATATTATACTTAAGGATAGCAACACATTTCCCTACGTTATCATTTGTTCTTTGTGTATACAAATGTATAGGCAAAATCGCCGGTCATGTTAGAATATAAGTTATACATTCGTAAATAAAAGATCTATCACGATTTGTCAATTGATATAAACTTATATTAAACGAGTTTTTGAAATTTTATTAAGCCAGTTTAATATAAGTTTATGTCAATTGACAACAAGTATTAGATTCTTTATACCATATGACTCTAATACAAATGTAAAATGAAAAGAAAAGAAAATAACGTCATTTAAGACTACCCACATGAAATAAAATATACACAAAGCTAAAAAAAACATGTGTAGTATAAGAATATACAAACTCCTTATACTTACCAAGATACAACCAGTCACATGTGATATATCTATTTATTACAGGTTAGAGTCCAATGGAGGAGAGAAGTTTTCGTTAGTGATAGATGGTTCTAGTCTGGCCTATTGTCTGCAGGAACATTCCCTAATACTCTGTGATCTATGCCTACAGTGTTCAGCTGTCCTATGTTGTCGTATGTCGCCTCTACAGAAAGCTGAGGTATACTGAAACATCTCTAATTTATCCCGAATTTGTCATAAAAAAACTCATGGAATTTTAAATAAATGTCTAGAATTACACTTAGTTATTACCTTGATAACATCTTTTCATGCAACGCATTCAAAAGCGCTTCAAGTGGTGTTGCAGCCACAAGGACATAGGTTAATCCTCTACCAGTGCAGATACAGCATGATCTGACCTGAGGGGCAGACAGAGAGAAATCCCCTGAAGGGAAAATAAGACATTAGATACATGCATGTCTGGTGCTGCAGGAGTGCGCCTAGCTCTTACTTTGATTATATACTCTGGTTTTTTAATGTGACCAGTGTATAGCACCGATACACAGCTTCCTGGCACCTTTTTACCATATACTTTACAGTCCACAATGTCAGATGAATAGAATTTCAGAAATTTCCAGTTCTCTTGCAGGGGATTGAGTCCATGGCCATTGCCAGTCCAGTGTGTTACCACTGAGCTATTGCCGCTATATGAAATGATGTCATGTGAAACTGAAAGTTGTCATGTCTTCATTGATCTTATTCTGTAAATCACTTTGTTTTGCAAGAAGTTTTTATTTCACTAATATTAGCTCGGAAGTTGACATGCGAATTCAACATTCTTGCGAACAAAAAATCCTGAAATTTTCGGAAAAAATCTCTAAATAAAAGCTATGCGAAAATCAAGTGATTTACAGTAACATGTTTTCTCTTTAATATTGTAGATTGTGAAACTGATAAAGAATTCCAAATGTAAACCAGTCACAGCTGCTATAGGGGACGGTGCTAATGATGTTAGTATGATAGAAGAGGCTGATGTTGGCCTAGGTAAGTCTGGCTTCTATATCTCTTCTCTTTGTGGCGATGGCTAGCATCAGGAGTGAGGGGTCGAGATGGATAAATATAAGTTGGAATAACTTGTTTCATTTGACAAACAACCTAAAATAAATGAGGGACTGTTAAATCACATGTTTTTGTTGGTATCAAATTTTGTGAATTTTGATTAAATCCATTTCTGTGGGGTTGTAAATTTGTGTTATGTATTTTGGAGTTCGATAAATCGTGGGATTTAGATTATGTGGTCGAGATTAACAACGAAATCAACGAAAATTCCCATGAAAAATAATGATTTTACTGTCGACAAGAAAAGAATGGAGTTAAGTGTTTGTGTGATATTTCAGGTTTGATGGGTAAGGAGGGACGTCAAGCTGTCAGGAACAGTGACTATGCTTTCGCTCGATTCAGATTCCTAATGCAGGCGTTACTTGTTCATGGACATTTATACTACGTTAGAATTGCTAACTTAGTGCAATACTTCTTTTATAAGGTAAGTGACTAAAGATTGTATTTATACCTTTGTTGTTTTACCTTATAGCTCCCTCACTTGTTTTACTAAATATTTATGAAGCCTGGGGTGGTATTCACAAAGTATCTTAAGCAGGGGTGTCAACTCTCCTGTTTTATCCGGAATTCCGGATTAATCATTCATGATAGAGCAATGGCTTCTGACCAAGATAGATAGATAGATACTTTATTTACCTCCACTTGGAAGAGCTATCATCATTTTCATGCAAACAAACATAAATATATATTTAAGCATATTCATACAATTACAAACAAATATGATCATAGATAGGTTTCAACAAAACATAATTATATACATAGCGCAGTACAATGTGTCATTTAGTGTATATTAATATGGTGATATTTACACTGGGTATGTTCATTAAACACAGTAATGCATAGCAGTAGATACATGAACGAATCAAGCAGCACAGAAAAATTTAGCAACAGTACATACATTTACTTATAAGCATACCCCATATATTTGAATCTGTACTTTTCAGACATACATGTGCACACCAAAACAACGAGCGCATACATGCATATGACATATATATCATACTCGAACAAACTTCGTAACCATTTGTATTCAAAAATACCAAGCATGCACACAACCATTCACAATACATAACGAAAGTTATGGTAAATTTAATCTGATCTGAAGGATTTTCTTTAATTCTAACTGAGTTAATTATGAAAACACAGTTATTTGAGGCCTCTTGTTTTTCAAAAATGGTTGGCCGCATACGGTTTTCCTGATTTTTAATTTGCCCCTTTTGACACCTCTATGAATTTGAAAACTGTAGCTGTTTAGGTTTGTGTATTGTTTTTCAGAATGTTGCATTTATTACTGCACAGTTGTTCTATACATTCTACTCAGCATTTTCAGAACAGGTATGTTATATATAGTAAATAATAGCTTCAGGTGACATGAATGTTAAAGTTCTCTGGCAAGGTAGAGGAAGTTATCAGATTAGTTGATTCCACAGCGGAGCCAGATAAACTTTTACTCCATCCACATCAATAACCTATTAGATAATTTACTCAGTGACGTCAAAGAACATCAAACATCTTCATAATGGCATGACTCATGTAGCATAGGCGTGTCCTTCTGCCTTGGGCTGTACACTAGTGATTCAGTTAGCCCAAAAGAAAGAAGTAAACTCAACCCGTTATTTGGCTTTGTTCAACAAGTTCATTCCTGAATTCTGCAAGCAATTTACTGTTTTGAATAATGCATAGCTCATGCATAATGTGCCAGGGCCACACAATGCAAACAAGGTGTAGGCGAATCAAATGAAACAGATGGTGTAATGTAATTTCCAGACAATACCACTGTGGTTTGACATGGCCTGTCCACTGTCGGGATCTAAATCCTTATGACTTCTTTCAGTGGGGCTCGATGAAATTACTACAATCCAAGACCAAGGATGTAAACATTATCCTGTTTATAATCTTAAAACTGGTACCACAAAAATCTTACATCTATTGTCAAAACATGTGCAAGTTTTCTTTGTGATAGCAAAACGTAGAGTTTTGATAAATAGGCACTGAAATTGTTAACTTTCTTTTTGTACACCCTGTATTCAGTTAGAGCTGGGTAAACACACCCTGTATCACACAACCTTCTCTTCCTACGAAGTCACGGTTGAATGCAAATAAACAAACCAAAGTGCATTGCAGTACATAAATCCTGTTTTTTTAAAAAAAAAAATCTGAACTACATTGTATATATATCCATTTATTTTGTGCAAGGTACTTTGCAGATGACCATGAAACTTTTCAGAAATATTTAACTGCAAATAGAAATTTGTTTTGCTGGTACCTAGTTTCACCATCTTTTAAAAAATTTACAGTGACGCAAAATATTTCTGATAACTCTGATGTTATTTTAATTTTTATGTCTCTTTTTATAACGGCATAATTTTTGTGTTTTATTTTTCAGACTATATATGAAAGTTGGTATTTGATGAACTTTAACATGGTTTTCACAGCTATGCCTATACTTTTATATGGTATATTTGAACAACATTTACCACCCAAAATGCTGATAGAAAATCCGAGATTGTACAGGTAACCATAGTTATGTAACTATGATGTTTTGTTATTCTTGAACTTGGAGCTTCTATTATGATTAAAAACACATTCTAACACGAGCAGCAGTTTCAGCAATATACATATAGAGGAAATCACAGTGTGCACGAACTACTGATAAAACACAGCTACGGCTGAGTAACTGCAAATAAACCTTCCGAGGAAGGAAATAGTGCAGCGGATAATGTCTTGATGTGATGTCAAATGCGGAATATTGGCTATGTTAGAATCGAAATAATGAATATGTACCTGTATTTTATCGATAATACTGTAAAGTTTTTAATCATAAATTTCACTTATGGATCTATATCTGTGCTTCTATTATGTTCAATGATTTTGGCCAAAAATATGGTTCTTTTATTTACTATATAACATATAGTGAAAAATATTTGTGGACCAACTTGTACAGTTTTAGTTGGATTTAATCAAAACTTAATGTTTGAAGGAAAGAATGACCTGCAATGACTTTTGCCGGGGGGGGGGGGGGGAGGGGGCGTTATTATCTAACCACATGAGAGAAGAGTTTCAATGAAAACAATGTTAAAAAACATTGGAAATTATAATTCTGCATCAAAATGTAAACTTTTTTTATTACACGGGTAACAAGGTTTTGAATTTGCAATTTTGTAATTGCTCAGTATGTATATTGTGTGTCAGCCATAGGGAGGGCATGTGGAATGGAGTATATATAAAAGTTTTCAGTGTATATATACAAGTTTACTCTTATTGTGTAGTTGTTTTTAAGTTTTCAACCCAAAATGATTTTCAACCCAAAATGATATTTATAATTTATAATGTGCATGTAATATTCGTACTATGCATGCATTGTATTTCTATTTATTCATTGTTTGTCTGCTTTGTAACTATACCAGTAATATTTTAATTTCAGAAAAATATCGAAAAACAGTTACTTGTCATTAGCTAAATTTATATTGTGGAATAGTTTTGGTGAGTTTATTTTTTATGATTATAATTTTTAGGGCCCTACCAGTTTTCAGCTCTTTTCTGTCTGTCTGTCTATCAAAAAATCTCGATCCTGACATAACTCAAACAGTTTCCAAGTTAGGTTTATGAAACTTGGTATGTTGATATGGGGAAATAAGGGGATAATACACTTAAAAAATATTTGTGGTTGCTATGGAAACAGAATGAGTGAAAATATGTCCAAAATCTGAAATCGGCCGTAACTCAAACAGTTTCGAAGCTATGTTTATGAAACTTGGTATGTATGTTGGTGTCAATAGGAATTTTTTTTTATACCCCGCAAACAAAGTTTAAAGGGGGTATACTGGAGTCACCGTGTCTGTCGGTCGGTCAGACGGGCGGTCGGTCTGTCTGTTAGCAAAATCGTGTCCGCTCTGTAACTTTGTCATTTCTTACTGGAATTTAAAATTGCTTGGTACAAATGTTCACCACATCAAGACGGTGTGTCATGCGCAAGACCCAGGTCGCTTGTTCAAAGGTCAAGGTCACACTTAGAGGTCAAAGGTTATATAGGCATCCAAGTCGTGTCCGCTCTGTAACTTTGTTGTTTTTTACTGGATTTTAAAATTGTTTTGTAAAAATGTTCACCACATAAAGACGGTGTGTCATGCGCAAGACCCAGGTCCCTACCTCAAAGGTCAAGGTCATACTTAGAGGTCAAATATTAAAAAGCTCAAATAGGCATGTGAATCGTGTCCGCTCTGTAACTATGTCATTTTATATTGGATATTTATATTACTTGGTACAAATGTTAACTACATCAAGATGGTGTGTCATGCGCAAGACCCAGGTCCCTAGCTCAAAGGTCAATGTCACACTTGGAGGTCAAAGGTCAAAAGGCACAAAATCGTGTCCGCTCTGTAACTTTGTCATTTTTTATTGGATATTTATAATACTTGGTACAAATGTTCACCACATCAAGAAGGTGTGTCATGCCCAAGACCCAGGTCCCTAGCTCAAAGGTCAAGGTCACACTTGGAGGTCAAAGGTTAAAGGGCACAAACAGGCATGTGATTCGTGTCCGCTCTGTAACTGCCATTTCTTATTGGACATTTATGATACTTAGTACAAATGTTTACCACATCAAGACGATGTGTCATGTGCAAGACCAAGGTCAAGGTCACACTTAGAGATCAAAGGTTATATAGTCATGCAAGTTGTGTCCGCTCTGTAACTTTGTCGTTTCTTACTTGATTTTAGAAGTGCTTGGTACAAATGTTTACCATATCAATCAAGTTTTTGTATATTTTTTTGTCCTATTTTTTTCGACATGTTATCCAAATTTTTTTGGAATTTTTTTTTTTCAAATTATTTTTCGATTATTTTTGGAATTTTTTTTGTTTATTTTCGAAAAAATGGCGGAAGACCTAGGTCCCTAGCTCAAAGGTCAAGGTCATTTAGAGGTCAAAGGTTATATAGTAATGCTTGTTGTGATTCTTACTGGATTTTAAAAGATAAAAGTAACCATAAATTTAAATAATATTCCTGTGTCAAGCAGTGCTGCGGGGGTATGATTCATCACTCCAGTGAAAGTTCTAGTTTATTCTGACAAAAATTGTGGTTTTTAAAGGTCATGGCTTCAAACTGGTAGGGGACTTCTGTATTGCTTGCAATTCTTAGTGACTTGTTTGTGCATGCTTTGTTTGTCTGTGACAATGTTTTCTTGCTCCTACCAGTGTTATTTCAGTATTGTCTGTCTGTGACCTTGCAACTATGTATGGTGACTGATTCACCTATTCAGGTACAAGTACTGAAAAATATAACATTAAGTCGGACAGGGAAGGCAGCTCTCAACTTAACCAGCCGAGCACATACAAGGCACAATGCCCAACACACAACCAAACGAGAAAATGATCCGCCCAAGACGCAGTTTTTAAAAAGCAGAATGACCTAGTTTCAACAGTAAAACGGCTGAAATACCTAGTTTTAGCTGTCTGAAGTCCTAAAACGTTAAAGAATAACAGTATTAAAAAGCTGAATGCCATGGTTGTAGATGAATGACCTAGTTACAGCTCTTAAAAAGCTGAAATCTGAAAGTTGAACTTACCCTTCCACTTTGAACCAGCAAATTCTCCAAAATGTCATGTGGAGGAAAATCAATGCTGTTGTCAAATTTTCATGGAAGGGTATAACCTTGTGAGCGGGATTCAAACTTGGATCACCACATACATTATAAATCCAGCGCACTAACAACCACTGGGCCACAGCCATGACTGGTTGACAGGACCAGGTGTAATACATGTACAAGCCTAGAATATAAATTTAGAATCTGTGAAAGTTTAGAAACTTGCCAACCTGTTAAAGATTTAGATATTGATTTTTATAACTCGATTATTCAGGTCAGTCACTTAATTACATTGTGTACATAAACATTGTAATTTCTCTTATTAATGTCTTATATAGTATGTGTATTAGTATGTAGCTTAGTGAATAAGGTATTGGTTTTGACTGCCCTTTTCTCCAATTAAAATGTTAAAACAATAAAATACAATTTATGATATTGTAATTTTTGTATAAAAGTGACAGACCTGATTAAACGGACTGTACTTAACGTTTTCTTCTTACTGTGGATTTAATATTACAGGTTTATGGCACTGTGTTGTTACCTTCTTTGGAGTGTTATTATTGCTCGGCAAGGAGGTATCGTTGTTTCCTGATGGCAAGGTAATCTTTACTATATATTACTTGTACTGTAGAAACCTGTTACGGGTATGTCAACTTCGTCAGAACCAAATAAAATATACTGACCTATCTGAATATGGACATTATTATGCACGTTTGAAAGTTCGATTTGGCCGTTGTGTAGAGGTTTAAACATCTCATCTCAGTAACCAGGTACCTAGAGGTAGAGCATCTACTTCAAGTACTAGACTGACTTAGTTATGGTAACTGCTGGTTCCCCGGTAACTGTTTGTTTCCTGGTTTCAGGCATATAATGAAAAAGTACCAAGTAACAGTCTCCTTGCAGACGTGTCTGCTCAGCTGATCGGACATTTACCCCGAATCATGGAGCAGAAAGTTAGCTGTAACATAAAGGAATAACAATGACATTTTAACCATAAACCATACTGTTATCTACTATTTTGTGGATTTTGTTAAAAATGCATTTTCATGGGGTCGTTACTTAAAATTCATGGATTACAGAACATAAAAGGGTAAAGCGGTATGTTTGAGAGGTCGATTAATCGTGGGGATCATATTTTGTGTTCGCTCAACAAGGAAATTAATAAAAATTCAACTCCCTCGCAAAATAATGATTTTACAGTATATGTTTCCTTGTTTACAGATGATAGGGAACTGGACGATGGGCTCTATAATGTATCTGTGTTGTTTATTTATTGTCAGTTTAAAGGTAAGTATCACTTTACATCCCGATTGTTTAATGACAATTAAATTAACTAAGGAGTTTACATAACATATTTCTTGTGACATTATAATTCCATCTGTTCTGTTTTAAAAAAAGATGAAGTTAAGTACACTGAGTACATAAGTAGCCTTTGTACTTAAGAAAAATTAAAAATGCCTGCATTGATGATTTTTGTTGGAATATTCCATGGAAAAGACTTTGATTCTCTGAGAAAATGCTCAGATCAGAGTTACATATGAATACAGTTGCAGAACTAATGCTAAGATAACAAGTAGACAAGTAGAAACCAAAATGCAGAAAATAAATGTTATTTGATGAAAATATACCAAGTATGGACTGAGTTATGGTCATTTAAAATGTCATATGCTGATTTTTAACAATTGAACAATGTTTGAAACCGAGGTTTTGGGAAGGGATGTTTTCAGGATTAAAGCATCCTGACTCGGTAGAACCCTTGTATTATATAATTTACTTATTCTCTTTCTATTTATATATTTTCTCTGTATATTTCAGTTGGCTCTGTCTATATATTACTGGTCCGCTCCTATGTTCTTTGCCTTTGCTTTCTCAGCATTTACATACATAGCAGGAACAGCTGTTTACAACTCCATCCTCTGGCCGTGAGTAGTTTGTTTAGTTTAATTTTATTTCACATAAGTCTATAATACATTAAATACAAACATTATACTACAGAAAAGAGATCTGATCAGAAACTTTGAGAAGCTTATTGAGATTATTTCTCGTCAGGTATTAGTTTACACATTTTGACACAAGGTACTTGGTTGTGGAGGTTATAGTTTGTTTGTTTGTTAATTTGTATCTACTCTACTATCAATTTAGTGTTGCTTGTTTTATAAAAAAAATATAATATAAAGTCGGACAGGGAAGGCAACACTCAATTTAACCAGCCGAGCACAGAAAAATATAAAAACATCATTAATAATTTTCATTATATGGTCCACAATAACAATGTCTTCCTCAAGGAATGAGTTTATAAATAAGCTTAGCTTTCTACTCAATCCTTGATTGGTGTAAATGAATATTTATTATATGTTTATAAAAATAAATACTGTTTAAACCGACAATATTATAAATATATTGCAGTGAAATATTCAGTGATCATAACTACTTGTATTATGATTGGAACACGATGGTACAGTGTGGTAGTGCCTGGTTGGCTGCTGTGTTGTTGATAACATTAGCATTGTTACCTGATATCGTATACCGTGTATATCATGATAGTCGTATGAACTCGGAATTAGGACGTCAACGACAGGTGTGTATATAAGCCTTAAACCAACACAAACATGCTGGTATGTTCTTCACAAACATTCTAAGACTGAAACTGATTAACTCAGATTAAGACTTCAAAAAGTTCAATGTACGTATTGCTCCCATGTTTTAAATGTAGTTGTAATTTACATCAATGCTATTGACCAAACGTTTTTTGTTTATGATTCAATCGAAAAGAAATGGAAATGAATTTAATTTTTGCAAAAGTTTTAAGTCAGATTTTCAGTGTTAGTATTCTTGTGAATAAGGGACCAGACTATGTTTGCATTGTAAGAATAGAATACAGTAAATGAAGGTATAAATGATTACTGAGTAACTTCTCCCTAAAAACATCATTTGTTGTTAATACGAATTTAACTCTATGATGGTGACAAGTAATCATTGTTTAACTATTGACTGTGTCTGATTGGTGTTGCTATGGAGAAGTTACCCTGTATAAACATTGTTGCCCAACTATGTTTTCTTATGTTGTTCGAATAAGAAATGTATCAGTTCAAATATTAGATGGAAAACAATGCAATGCTGCCTAAAACTTCCTCCCTTTAAACACATTTAGTCTCATAAGTATGATTACCATGGAATGATGCATTATATGTTTATTCAGAGCATGCTGTCCCCCATCCTCATACATCAGGGGTAAGTCTAGTTCCCAGACTATATCCTCATACATGACCGGATCAGTGGTTAGTCAAGTTCCCAGACTATATCCTTATACATCAGTGGTTAGTCAAGTTCCCAGACTATATCCTCATACATCAGTGGTTAGTCAAGTTCCCACACTAGCTATGTTTCGGATGAAATGATACGCTGTTTGAACTAGAATGGCTTTCCCCATGCTGGACAGTATCTTATATGTTTGACTGACCAGATTTTACTTTAGATGTTCATTTACACAAAATTAAAGTGTACATGATGGTTGATAAGAAATACATTCATACTGTTAAAGAAACCCTGCATATTTATTTCTTTTATAATAGTACTAGATCTAGTCTTGGTGTATTAAATGTACATGCATTTTATTTTACACAATTTTAGACTATTCCCACATCCGATACTGATGTACGACTCACAAGGTTTTAATGCTTGTACAATTCTTTCCCATTTTTATAAGCAATTCTTTGGATTGGAAGCTTTTCTACTTTGTATGTTGCAATTCCTGACCTGACTGAACTTTGCTTTGCTGATACTTGTGTCACTCCACTTGTGTATTGTTAGGCCAGTTCTTTGATTTTACATTACCCAGATCTTCCTGCCCATTTTATATGTCATTTTCAAAAAAAATGAATTTGAAAAAAAAATGAAAAACCAAAATTGCCTATAATATTTTGATGGTTATATTTCCCTCTTGTTGTATTATTTTATTACTTTGTTAATGATAAACTGTTATTAAAAACTTACAATTCTTCTATCAAGCTACCATTCATATGTTTTCCCCAATTTGTATTTAAAATTCCAAGAAAAAAAGGAAAGTTGATTGTTTTAAGTTATATTATGTTTTATGGTAGCCAAGGGCCATTTTATGTAACTATGTAATTAATTGTCTTGTTTGAATTCAAGTACAATAAATCAATGAAGTATTTGATCATACAAGTTTGATTCCCTTACCCCCTCTGTTTATTTAAAAACGCAAAATTGCTTGTTGTGCTTTTGTAGCCATCTTCATGAGTATACTACATTAGGCCCGAGATTCACTCCACTGTATGGTTATCCAAGTCTGTTTCTAAGAAGGCAGTCTTATAATGATTTGCCTGCTGCTTGCCTATCCATTTGTCGGCTAAGACTTTCCTTGGTGTGTGTTACTTATGTCTTTTGCTCTTGATTGTTTACACTACAACCTGAAAGATAAACTGAATTTTCTCAAAAGTTTTCAACACTTTAAACTTGAAAGTCAACACACTGGTGATAAGAGAAGTCAAATCTATCCAGCAATTATATCAGAATTATTCCCCTTTCTGACTTAGAATTTTTACACAAAAATTTCAAGTTATCAAAGCTTTCCACTTGAAACTCAACAATCATAGTTTAATTCAACATCACGAGAGGAGTCCGTACTGACAACACTGGTAACCCTGTGACCTATATGTATGAGTTATCTGCCCTTCTTATTCTTGGATTTTTACTCGCCGATGAGCAAGGATACTACCACGTGCAAGAACGTCCAGCGTCCAAAACTTTTAGGAGGTACTCCTGTTATACTAATATTGGTGCATTTCGTTTACAGATACATCCCAGTGTCTTTGATTACTCAATGTGATGTAAATGTTTATATGTTACTATGTTGATTTGATTGAAAGTTGTTAATAGTTCATGGACGATAAAATGGCTTTCAAAAAAAATATTTTTAACCATTCAAATAGCTATATTTTTGCTCCTTTCAATTTTATTTCTGTGTATGTGGCATTAAGTATAAAGTCTTTCTAAAATTCTTTTCTCTGTATAGTGGTTAGGGAGCATCAAATTTAACATTTATTTTGTGTGCAAATGATAAATCACATTCTTTAAAATAGAATTCATTATTCAATGAAAAGAAGCATTTACTAAAACAATGTCACCATATCATCCATGAACTATACATGAGTTTGTATTACAGTTACCATATTTCTTTAAATGTATGCTCCCGACTTCAAATGGGATTATTTTCTATAACTGACCTGGGCCAATATTCACCAAACCTCTAAGGAAATTTTTCATCTAAGAAAAAAAAATTTTCTAAGTATGTTTAATAATTTTCTAAGATATTTACAAAACAGTTATAGTTTTTGTCAACGATAGATTTTTGTATAAGTATTGCACTATGAAATCAGTTATAATTGTCTAAGAGATAAATGTTTATTTTTAAGATAAATATTTTTAAAATTTAAAATTTCATTAAAAAATATCTAGGAAGCTTTGTGAATATGAGCAATGGTCCATCCTTTATACTTTTCCTTGAAATGGGACCGTCTTATTTGTCTACCGTTATTGTAACTCTAGAAATTCAAATTGAAATTTCTCAAGGATAAGGGGTTGTAAATTAGCATGACATACAAGTCACACATTTGTCAATATTGGTATTTTGTTACCATGCGAGTTGAAACATTTTGTAAGTGATAAATGTGCAAGTGTTTTATTGCAAATGACTTTTATCATTAGTATACCTAATATAGTTTGTAATTTTTTTCAATATTAATATTTTATTTTTCACCGTTTGTTTTATATTTAGCTATACAGAGGATTATATTAATTGCTTGTAAGGTAACATTACGGGGTTCTTGTTTTTTTGTCAGACTAATATCTTCTCTCCTTGTGTCGTGTGTTTTGTGCATAGTTCAACTGTATCTGGGTCCGAACGGCCCACTTCCCAGAACGGCCCAGTGACCAGAACAGCCCACTAACCAAGATGGCCTGGTTAATAAATAAAGTCTAATCGTGATTTGATGATGCATTCTTACAGAATAAACTGAAAAATACTGTTGTATAGTTTGTAGACTGCACTTAAAAACTCAAATATTTATATTATTTGAGCGTAATTGTTTTCTGTTAATTCCCGATTTTTTAAAGTGGGCCGTTTTGGTACACCTCAAGTGTAGGCCGGTCTGGTACATTTATACCGTTCTTGTTAGTGGGCCGTTCTGACCCGATTCCGTTCAACCAAGTGCTTCTGTATTAGGAGTTTTTATGCGTTCTATCTACAATGTTTGCTATATACCAGTTAACAACAAATTCTGCGATCAACTTTAACTTCAGGCAAACCATCTTTTATTAGATGGTTCATTTTGTTAGCTCACCTGAGCACTTGTAGCATTATTATGTGCTTATACATTTTCCCATGTCTGGTTTTGTTAGCTCACGTTTCACGAAGGGATATGTTGAGCTTTTGTGATCACTCTTCATTCATTGTTTGTCCACAAATTGCTTGTGTAGACACTAGAGGACACAATTTTGGCCAAATATTTATGAAATTGGTCACAATGATCATCTCAATTTTATTATGGGTCATCTGGGTAAAAAACAGGTCACTAGGTCAAATCATGGAAAAGCCTCATGTATGCTATTGAAGCTGTATTTTTTACTTGATATTCATGAAAGTTAATCAGAATGTTTATCTAGATAGAATCTATGTCAAGTTCCAATATGGGTCATCTGGTGTTCTAATAACAAGTTCACTGGTTAAGACATTATGAAAAACTTATACAGGCAATAGAGCCTTAATGTTCTTGGATGTTATTCAGAAATTTGTTAATGATTACTTTGATCCCCATAGGGGACTGCGTGCACCACTACACTAGGTGAGCGACCTAGGGTCCTTTGTGCCCTCTTGTATTGTAAGGATTGTAAATTGATTAGTTTTTGTTCAATGGTGTTTTTTTGTTAAAAGTGCTTTTTGATATGCATGAAATGAATGGGGTAGCTTAGTATACTATTATTTTAAATTGAACAGTTATACCAATCTGGAGAATTGAATTATTTCAAATTCATCAGCATGTTAAAACTTAGTGTTTTAATGGAAATGTGTATTGAAAGCCGGATGTATAGACGACAATGTACTGTGTATGTTTTTTTCTGGAATAACTTGTAATTGTTGATACAATACCACAGGAATTTGAAAGTCTATCCATAAAATACTGTAGCAGTTCATCCATTTAAATGATATTTTATATATAGAATTTCATATCCCTCTGGCAATATGCAGATAGTCAAGATACAGGGATTGTATGATATTGCATGTGTGGAGTATTATGTTTTATATATGCCAAGGGTCAATCATATTCACAAATAGTTTCAGGCAGAATCTTCGAATGAGACTTGAAATTTGCAATAGTTTAATCAGTGTCACTGATATATAGTCATTTAAAATTCAAAATTAATGACAAAAGCACTTCTCTGCAGGTCGAGGTAACTGATAATACTGATTCTTAATCTTAATACTGAAGGTCACTGATAATAACACTCTTCTCCGG
The DNA here is from genome assembly GCA_947247005.1 of Spisula solida. NCBI lineage: Eukaryota > Metazoa > Mollusca > Bivalvia > Venerida > Mactridae > Spisula > Spisula solida. The sequence continues at coordinate 42,261,872 of OX365956.1, forward strand.
GTCAAAGTCCCTGATAGTAGAATTCCTCTCCAGGTCAAGGTCACTGATAATAACACTCCTCTCCAGGTCAAGGTCACTGATAAGAACACTCCTCTCCAGGTCAAGGTCACTGGTAAGAACACTCCTCAACCAGGTCAAAGTCACTGATAATAACACTCCTCTTCAGGTCAAGGTCACTGGTAATAACACTCCTCTCCATGTCAAGGTATCTGATAAAAGTGCTTCTTACCAGGTCAAGGTCAACACTCCTGCACAGTCCAATGTCACTGATAAGACCATTCCTTTTCAGGTCAAGGTTATCAATAAAGCCTCCTTTCCAGGTCACTGATAATAAAACTTCTGTTCAGGTCAAGGTCACTGATGAAAGCACTGTTCTTCTAGGTCAAGGTCATGGATAATAGTGCTTTTTTCCAGGTCAAGGATAAAAATGTTACTTTCCAGCACATGATCACTACCGTTAATAATAACACTTCTCTCCAAATCACTGGCAATGTTCATAGGCATGTGCAGCGGCCATGTTTAGCCCTAACGGAACACTGATACCCAGTTTTTGTATACAGTTGTCACAGCAAACATGGACATCAGTTCCTGTAACGTCACATCCATTGCGGCCTAACATGGCCGCTACACAACCATCTCTATATATAGGGTACACTCAGATAGTACATTCAGATAATTTGAAACCATGTGCCTATGGCAAATCGGGTGTCATTTCTTGGTTATAATCCACATTTCAGTAATGTTTGCTAATTATTGTGGGTAATGTGCATGTTTATTATTGGTAATACTTACTGGTGCGAAGATGTGGAAGTGCTTGACTGTAATATTTCGACTATTGTTTTGTGTCTTGTTCTATATATGTTACCCTGTTAAAGAAGTAATATATGTTACCCTGTTAAAGAAGTAATGCTCTTGATTACACTCTGTGATCTCTTCTCGTTCAAACACGTGATTCTAGATCATGCTCTGCTCACACGGTTCTACTTCTCTGATCACACCCAGCTGTATACATACCTGCCAAGAACTCCTATTTAGGAGTTCCTCCGATTTGTTCTGAAAAATGATAAAATATCTGATTTTCAGATTTATCCGACTTCTACTCTGCTTATCTGAAAATACACTTCACTCGTAAATTTTCAGTGATGAACTTACAATTAAGGAGCATGCAATTGCATGACAAACGTTTATGACTACAGAACTCCTAACAGCTGTTACTTCCCTTTGCAGTCACTGATGACATCAGACATCTGATGACCACATTATTTGCTATTTCAATAAATTTATAACATTGTTCTTTTTCCATTTTAAAGGTAACTCATTGTAAGCGTTTTATATTATGTTATCCCGACGTTTAGTGGCTTACATATAGTGCATTATTGCAGCATCCCTGTTTACGCACAGCATATATTACAATGTATAGCTCAGAGAATTTGACATGATCCTGACCTTTATGCACGAATATTCTACAAGGATCTTGCGTTGAATATATAAATTTCTGCGAGGAAATCGTGCAATGTAGGTCTTTTTGATTTGTGTTGATATTAAACCTTGAATGTCTTCGTGATACTTTCTGCTTATGAAAACATACAACCGGTGTTATAAATATAGACAATAAATCAGCTGTAAATTATGCTTATAGAACGTCGAAAATCGTGTCAAATTATCGGGACTATATTACAATGTATGACATATGCCTGTAGAATGGACATACCACATACAATATGGTTCTTGTAGAGGAAATAACTAACATTCTGGGCTTAGATATTTGAGCTGTTCAAAATTAACAGCCAGACTATTGAAAATTAAGTGGGAGCGGTTGCATTAAATAGGGAAGAATTCTGTTAACTGTAAACACTAAAACTTGAAGCTTGGGAATGGAATAAACTAAATGAAAATAAGAGGTTCCATACATTGCGTGTTTAAGTAGGTGCCCCCTCAAAGCTTGCATACTCATGCTTTAGAATAGAGTAGAATTGAACTTTATGCTTTGGATTCTCTTTCAGTTCCTATTTACTGCTGTAGGTCGATGAAAAGCGATGTTTTCTCCAGCAAAGCATTTGTGACTCAAAAGGCTTTGGTTACATGTAATGGCCTGTAACTATAGTAACCATTACAATTGTAATTATCTGTGTCAGTGTGTGTTTCGTATTTGTTGTCTGTAGGAAGCCAATTGTATGATATATCATAACCTTTCTCTTTTCCCCTTTGATTTAGCACAGCAAACCCTGGAAAGACAAGCTTACAATCAATTTCACTAAATCCTCGGGCAAGTTGACGATCTCGCAGATTAATATAATAGAGGACCGTGAAGGTTCTGTTATAGGTAAAATTCAGTAAACAAGTCCACGTGTACTAACTGTTTGTTTTTAATACATTAAACTCACTTTTGCTTCTTGATTTTTGTAACACATGTTGAGTTTCAGGCAGTATATTATACTTACAGTGTACATCTATATTTATTTATTGCACCAGTGATTGAATGTCAAATGATGAATTTATTATGATGACTTAAGGTCAGTAGGTCAAAGGTCACTGTGACCTTTACCACTTCTGACTATATGGCTGCCATGGGGCCATATGAGTTTTACAAACATTAGCTTACAATCTTAGATGTTGAGAGAGGGATAAAAAATAACTTTCTCTCTATCGAACCCCTTTTATGTATAAATTAACAACTATAAATACAATTAAACCTTCAGTCAGAGATAATTATGTCTTGAATTTGACATTCATTTGTTTAAAAGCACTTGTAATGGGAATGTGTTCTTATCGTGGCTTTAGCACAAATGTTTGGGTGTATATAATGCAATCTGCTTCTGATATATTGAATCAGCAAGCTTGGTTTATGTCACTCTCAGCAAGTTGGTGGGGTACTGGACTATTGCACGGTATGAATCCCGATAAAACCGCTTCACAGTTTCGTCAGAGACTTGTTCTGCTTTCATATGGCTCTGATGGAACTGGAAATCGCTGTAACCCTCTGAGTTCCGTCATAGCGTTACGTCGATTTTTAATTCCGTCAAACCCATATGATAACAATCCTCTGACAGAACTGAGAAGTGGTGTATCGGGATTCATACCGGTATCGGGATTCATACCGTGTATTGTGTTGCATAGATTATACTTGATTATGACAATTTGGCTACACTGCATCATGTCCTTCACATGTGGACATAAGATGACAGGTGCACATGGAAGAAAAGCTAATTGATTCTAGAAAAAATGGTAGGAGCAACTAATTAGTTATGTCTCGAACAAAATTTGATAGTAAGGGAGATATGATTAAGTGCTCTATGTCTGTTTCAGACTGTATGACCTTCCAGATGGATGTCACAATGTTTGTCTGCACTTGTTCTCCTTAATCACTGGTCTAATTTAGATGAAACTTCACATGAATACTTGGTACTATGCCTAGTTTTGCACCCTTTTAGGAACTTTAGGACCGATAGAGTTAGGGCCCTTTGTTGGAGATATACATTTTTGTGTCAAGAAGCTTTTTGGTTATACTATATTTCCTGGAATGAAACATGTGTTCCGTTTGTGTGATAATTTTCTGTATGTAATTTGAATTCTTTAACCATCTACTGCTTGATGTATTAGCTCTCACTGTACTATCATTTCACTGTACTATTATTAATATGTTTTATCTATGCAAACTTAGTTTCCCTCTATGCACATAGTGTATCACATAGTGTATCACATAGTGTATCACATAGTGTATCACATAGTGTATAACTTGAGTTTCTCTTTCACTATTTCTCTAATGATTTAGGACAAGACGTACTATATCAGCTGTTTACTACAGTATGAGAATAGATAATACATTCTTGTTCTGATCCACAGTTTGTATTCTGTATGCTTGCATGCTGTGTAATTGACTATCTGTAGCACTTGGGGCGTTTTACTAAACTTCATTAAATGTTTAACACATGTGTTTCACTATCATCATCTTAGTAAGGTATTAGGCTTGTTATGTATTTTATAGATGTCCTTAAATCTTTATGACCTGCACGTATATTAAGTGCGAACATCGTAGGACAATTTGATCAATCACTTATAATATATTCATATGAAAATGTTGTCAGAACTTTGAAGTACAACTTGAATGAAGTTTAGTGAACTGACCCCTGCTTTTACTGAACCAAATAGCAGTCAATATAATGTTACTACAACTATTTTTGTTCCAAAGACTTTTGTCCTAATTACATTAAATTGATCATTATGTCTCTGACATATATCGCTGGCTTAGAATTAGAAGGTCGTAAGTACAAAATCAATATTTTGATAAAACAAGAAAAAAATGTCTGAAAACTAACTCATACTTATGGAAAAACAAGAGTTTTATTCTTCAGAATGGTCAACATGACAATTTCCGAAAATTTGTATGAAAATAGGCTCATAAGAAGCGCCTTGAGATGCAGATTTCAAATATGTATGCGTCTTATAAGGTCGTACCTTCTAATTCTAAGCCAGCATTATAATACTCCTCTGATATTACTCTGTTTGAATGAATGTCTTTGTTGCTGATTAGTTGACTATACTAACATTGTAACAATTTGTTCCGTAGACAAAGTTAGAGTGTGCTAACAAATTAATGATTTGGTACATGTACCTATAGTAGGCAATAATTATTTGTAGGCTCATTTTCTTAGTCTACCTTGCTTACCTGTCTGGTAGCTATTATTTAACCAGGGGTGGTATTCAAACTTGATCTTATTTAATAGGAGAATACGGATATCCAATCATATCGCCTGTAACAGACCAAAAGATTGATATGGTGCGATCTGATTGGTTGTGCTTATCCTCAAGTCATGTTACATCAATAGTACCGGACTGACTTTTTGTCCATTGTTACCAATCAAACTGATTCAATATGGTTATACATAGAGATGTGAGTTCAATGCTGGTATACCATATATGGTATATAGTACTTAAATACGCCTTTTGTTTAAAGTTTTTCTTCTTGTTTCACAATTTACATAAACTAGTTACCTATATACATATAAATTACCTATCACAATATTTCAGTTAATATGTTACTTGTCTGTTGTGACTTTAGTATTGCATTCTTATAATTATTTCAAATTGATAAATTTGTGTTTTACAATCAATCACTCTAAAACAGTTTGGTCTAAGATCTTTATACTTTATAAGCAGGTGATTTTGAAGTCAGTAGGCCAAAGGTCAAGGTCGCCATGACCTTTAGCATTACTGACTATTGGGCTGCCATGGGGACATAGGTGTTTTATGAGCATCTCTTATTTCTTATATACTAGTCTTTTGGTTTTGTTATAGTTATATAGAAGTGTGTGCTGTGTGGTTTTGCATTGCAGCTATTGGCTGCTGTTATTAATAATACTTAATATAATAAATCAATGATTTTATTTGAACATATCTATAGTGCAATTTTATAGATTTGACAGTTAATAAAATGAAATAATTAATCCCTAACTTAGCAGGATTTTTATACAAATTTGGGTTACAAACATTAAATAAAAACTTCGAAAATATCAAAATGTCTGAAAAGCTTAGAACAGAATACATCTAGCAATTTCAAAACAGAACTCAAGTTTGGTGTGTAGTTTTTATACATGCATATAAGCAGAAAATAGAAAATCTCTGTCAGTGATGGGTGATTACTAAATTTTCTAGGCGGAGTTTTCATACGGAAGTTTGGATAATCATATAAATCAGCCGCAGTAAGTATGGAGAACTTACAACCAAACTAATACATGTATTAAATACTGCTACATGTACTAATCAGGGAAACAGAAACTGCATTTTTTGTCGATTATACCATATTAATACAAGTACTAAATAGGAAAAATTACCCGACTCTGAGTGCCGGGCCTGTATTGTGTTAGGGTTGGTTATGTAATAATGGCATGCTATATGAAAAAATCAAAGTTATTGTATAACTTGCCACATGTTTAGGCCAAATAATAAAGTCATGAGATAAATTGTTAGTAATGAATTATTAGGTATATGTTTCTTTCCTAAAAGCTACACTCGTATTTTTATCATCCTCATACATCAGTGGTTAGTCAAGTTCCCTGATATCACAGGTGATGAATACTCTGGTGAACGAGAATGATTTTTATATATCAAGCAGTTTTATGATTTAATTAGGATCATTTAAAATAACGGCATTTTATATTAAGGAAAATGTAATCTAAGTTTTGAATTGTACAGATATTAATAAACATTTTCTATGCATGTTTGTGTACAATGCTGACCGACTCCCTTTCATGGCTATACTGGTTTTACTGTTAAGATTTACTTACTGTAATTTATATAAATATATATAAATTTTATTTTTTCCCCAGATTCCACACGACTCTAGTCTAATACCATTACGACATCTAGCGCAGGACGAGGCTTCCAAGTTTGCATTTCCAGTTTTTCCATTCAAGTACGACAAATCAGACAAATCAACACATAGCTGACGACACGTTTCCATGGTAACCATCAACAAAATCTTGTCAAACTAAAATCCAAGTCTTGCCCTGGAAATCCTTTTTTTCCAAAATCGTGTTGATATTTTTTGTGATATTTTCATTGTACATTTATTGTTTATGTCACACAATCATTGAGTCATTTATTTCTTCCAACCAAAGCGATATCACTTCGGTACCATATTATACATGTTTGTTAATAAAACTGCTTGTTTTGACATTGAGGAATTATTTACCTCTTTTAGTGGTTTTGCAGAAATCCCATATAATTTGTCTCAATATATGCACTTGGAACATGGAAATGGATTGTGTGATGATCTATAAATATTACGCTAGATGCTTGAACACAGAGTTATCATACAATATGGAAGAAACACTGCTCCGATATTACATATTGTTTGATCGGGTGGGATGCACAGGCGGCCACATGGTGGTGAGAACCTGGATATCAGGATCTGTGTCTTTCAACACTGCTGCTAAGTGTATTATGTAATAATCATAATTATGACTCTACTGCTAAAAATTGTCAAAAGAAAGTTACCATTATTTTAAAATATGTGTTTTTGTTAGAGCTGTCTTTCAACTTCACAGATTCGACAGCAATATGAATTGAAGACAAAATACTAATTTTGCAAGAGGTTGCTTCCCTTAGACTGTGACTTATGCATTTATTGTTAACATTTTGCTTACAAACTAACTGGATTCTGTATTTCGTTTTCTTCCATCTTTTGGTGTTTTCCACCTTTTGAACTCAACTAAAGTGCTCAAAATGCATCATTCATGCAGACTGGTTACCAAGTTATTGCTTTTATGGCTTAATGTGGCTTTAAACTAGGGATGCCAAAGGATAGTCACATATTTAAATATCTGTTTGTTTAAGTGCTAGCGCTAATCAGAATTTTATGTTGTTAACATGTTTATTTTTGTTCACAAATGAACACAGCTTTTTTTCATTTAATTATTGCTTTGGGTGTTAAGGTTATGTTCTAAACAGCAATTATGTTATGTGTCAAGGTAGATTATGTGATTGCCATATTGTGTTAAAGATACAGGGATATATATGTAATATTGTAATGTAATTATGTATGTTATATAATCATTGATCATTTATAAGCTTTGCATTTGGTTTGGTAACTTCATTTTTGTACACTTTTACAAGTTTGGCCAAATATACAGCAGCGAAATATTTATTATATGCTTACAAATTGTTGAAATCCATATCATTACAACCCTTTACTCCATACAGTCCAGTCACATCTAATCTTCAGCATCAATCTGTCATCCCGAAAGTATCTTAAGTCCTGAAGATTGTGTTACAGTCCACAGTTTTTCAATCCGTAACCGGTTGTACTGACTGGCCTTGATCCACAACTGTCAAAATTAAAAATGGCGTTGTTGAGGTCCACATGGAAGATTGGGAAACCATATGTGTAGCCTCGTTAAATAAAGTCATTATTTACTAAACAACTTCAAACGATGCAGGAAACAGAAAACACATACTTTCCATGAAAATGGATGAAATATCATAGCTGATTAGTTCAATTGGACAAAAATTGCATGTTAAAACACACATATTCAGAGTTCTAAAAAAAAACATTTTTATTGTTTTTTGGTCCGATAGTTTTCTTTTGGCCCAGCAGTTTGTAAGACCTTATCGGACTGAATTTCCGTTCATTTTTGCCAATTTTCGGGATGTCTGATAAATTATTTTCCAATAATGGGTATGTAGGGGAGGCAACCTAAATACTGAAATGGACTTAACAAGTCATTTTAACAAGGGAGATCACTCTTGATATTTGTAAAAAAAAATTAAAAACACATTCCGGTTCATTTACAGGGTATTATCAGAATTGCAGTGTATAAACCAGTCAACTTCCAGTTATCGCAAGTAGTCATACACGTTGATTTGTATAGTCTCCTAATAAGTCATATAGTGACAGGAAATAACAAATGTTTTTTGCTCACAATAAGTCATACAAGTTGAATTTTATAGTCTCCTAATAAGTCTTACAGTGACCGTAAATCACAGATGCTTTTGCTCGCATTAAGCCATTTAAGTAAAATTGTATAGTATCCCAATAAGTCATACAGTGATTACGTTTATATGCTGTGAGGATAGTGTAGGGACATATATGGAGGACAGGGTTGATTAAACTATGCATAATGACACAGTGCTTTATTATTTACAGATTATACAACATGTACTAGAAGTGTGATACATTGTATTGATTGTTCATTTCTCTGGGTACTGTTTTATCAAAGCACTTAAAGAGATCATAAACTTACGTTCCAATTTAAATTCTTTATTCTTCTTTAAAAAAACCTACACACTTAGAGACAGATATTGTTTGTAGGACTTAATGCTTTACCACAAAGTTTAACTGTTGAAGAGCTATAAAGAATTTAAATTTGAACCTAAGTTTACGATTTCCATGAGTGCTTTGCTAAAACAGTACCCAGATGTATAAACTACACTCGGCAAAACTTATAAGTACACACGTCGTTTTATCGTTATAACTTTTTTATTTTTTATTATTTTTGCAAGAAATTTTGTGTACATGGTATTGACTATCCAAGGACTGTATTAAAAATGTTTTTTCTTCAAAATTAAATACAGCGATTCATTGGACCATGAAAGGTCAAAAACCGTGAAATGGCCGTGAAATTGACACGTATAGGCAAAATATTTTGATGTAAGGTAAATTTGAATTTTAGATTTATTGTCAAATTAAAAAACACAAAATAATTCGATTTTTCAAACAACAACATGGTGTTTTTTTACTTTTAAATATATTTTTTATTGTTATGGTCAAGGGGAGTTAACCATGTTCCAAATTGCATTTTTTATCAGAAGTTGATATTTTTAAACCTGAATTGTGCTTGTTCCTATCATTGTTTCTTTATTACTGTGTCTGTGATAGAAACATAGACTTAAAACTGTACTGTATCAGCGCAGCGGGGCCATATGTGCATTAGCAACCTGACAATCGCCTGATGAACACACGGCATTATTGTGTTTTTTTAGATTCTGCTGTTGTCATCATTAGTTTATTTTGTTTGTGACAATTTAAATCAGATGTTAAAAACATCGATTGTATTGTAACTCTACATATCCAATCTACATATGTTGAAATTTTCAGCACGATCATGCACGTATTGACCGAGCTATGGGCAAATAAACAAGTGTGTACTTATAAGTTTTGCCGAGTGTATATGTATTTTTATAAGTTATATAATATGTAAAGACTTTAATGTATATTTTGCTGTCATAGAATAGTGATGGGATGGGTAGTGTTTTAAAGTTATATTATGCTCATTTTTACTGTTATGCATGTATAATGAATCATGTAAAATATGAAATAGTTTGAACTTTCAAGAGCGGTGTTAGTGAAGTGAGTCCTTTTTAGTCATTAAAAATTTACTTGATATGTTCTAACTGGCTTATATTAGAATATAGATTCCTGCATTTTTATTGGCCAATAGAAATTTGGTTCCATGCAGTTATAGTTTTGTTGTGTTTATATCGCCAACCTTCAAAACAGGGTCTGATACTATCAAGAACTACTGCTGTGGTGACTTCTGTAGAGAGCTACAGATTGTCCCTTGTCACGCATATCTTATATAATTATGTTGAACGGCAATTTTATGGTACCATGGAGGGGACACTGGAAATATTTTATTTATCATAGACGCACCTGTTACTACAACATGCGCATGTGTTGCTATTATGTTCGCACATGGAAGTAACCAGGTGCATGTGATTAATAAAATATTTTCTCCCTGTGTTGTCCCCTGTTTGCCTCCGTACAATTTATATGTACTTTGCTATGTATAATAAATGTATATTGCTAGTATCAAATCTGTTAACATATGTAACTTTTATTATTGAAATGGCTTTATATGGTTTGTTTCTTACTACAAACATTAATGATTCTTATATTATATATATAGCTGGCTTAGTATTAGAAGGTCATCAGTACTAATTACGACCTTATAAGACTCATGCTTAGGCCAGTTTTTTTAATTTTCATTACTCGGACCCTCCTGCCTAATTTTTTGGCATTTTCAAAAAAAAAATATTTGAAAAACTGGGAAAAAAACAAAATTGCATATATTGTTTTGATGATCAATGGACCAGCCTTGTATTATTATTTCATTATTTTGTTAATAATAAGTTTTATTATATCAGTGTTTCACTGCAGTGTACTAGTCTTAAGATAAATTGGCTGTTTTCTTGAAAACTAACACTGTTGAGTGTTGATTGCTTTAAATCCGACCGTCATTGACTATTATACCACCAAGAGCTTGTGGAAGCTATATTTTTGGACTTTTTATTTTTATTTTTTTCCCTCCTCCTGTGGACTTTTTTCTGAAAAATGTCCGAGTAACAAAAAATTTAAAAACTCTGGCCTTATTTGAAATCTGCGTCACAAGGCTCTTGTTTATAATGAACCTATATCTTGAAAATCAGAACAGTTCATGTTGACCAAACTGAAGTTAAACAAGCTTGTTTTTCCATAAATCAAGAGTAGTTTTCAGACAGTTTTCTCAAAATAGCATTTTTGTACTTACGACCTTCTTCTAAGCCAGCGATATGTAACTTTTATTATTGAAATGGCTTTATATTGTTTGCTTCTTACTACAAACATTGATGATTCCAATATATATATGACTGACTGTTACACAATAAAAGGGTCCTTTATTAAGGGCATGTTTACTTAATATGGGAACTAAGGAACTAATTGATTTATAAAAATAAGTGTTTAATAAGTTATCGTTCAAGTTTATGACATTGAGACTAATAACCATGAAAACATATAATTGAGATCTTAATGGTCATTATAATAAACGCATTGCTTAATTGGTTGTATACATTGTTAGGACAGGACAATGTGTAATGCGAGGACCCTACTATGTTGTTTAATGTGGCTCTCTGATACAAACCTCAGCGGAATGATACACATAATTTGTAATTTTCTACTTAATCTGTTCAGTAAATCATTTCATCACAATATTTCGTCAGGAGCGATTTTATCAGGTAAAAAATGTTTTTATAATTTGTATAATATGTCATTTTATTCAAGTCACAAATCATGTTGTTATTATAAATATAGTCAAAATATATGCAGGGAGATTTTGTAAATTGTATGATGGTTTTATGTATATTACGAGTACAAATCTATGAAGTGTTCAGTTAGGTGTTATGTGCATTTTGTATCATGTAAGACCAACCTTAAGAAAGTGTTTGTTTACTGTAACCTGCCTGAAGAAATTGCTCCAACTCAAAAATTTTTTTACAAAATATTATTACTTTTAAACACATAAATGGGTGGAATGATGGGCGAGTGGTTAGCGCTCTTCACTGCAAATCAAGAGGTCCCTGGTTTGAATCTCAGCGGGGACACTGGAAATTTCAGAAACACTTTCAGTGTTTCCAAACCTACTAGAGATTAACTGGTTGAAAAACCAGAGGTAGTCTTGCATGTAACAGTGCTATTCACCTGATATGTTAAAGAACCAAGGAGTCTACTTGGAAAGAGCTGATAAAACCGAATTTACAATAATCACTCACTAGAACTGTCTCAGTCGAACACAAACATCACATTAATAAGACAGTAGAACTGATTATTAACTAACTTTCAAGTTTTCCAATAAAATCCTACTTACTGACCCCATATCTGCAAACCTGGGTAGGCAACTGCAAACAACACTTTCTTAAAGTTGGCCTTAGTTGTTAATTGATATGTATGTTTATTGATAATTATGTTCATGATTATGTTTCTTCTGTGAATTGTTCTTAGTATATTGTTGTTTATTGTTACTGGTTTATCATGTTACGTTAATTGTTTATTGAGTTATGTTAATTGTTTATTGAGTTATGTTAATTGTTTCAATTTATATCATACACATTTCCAAAAATTCAGGTTATTTGTGAATTTTTTACTATAAATGGTCATATCTGCAAAATATGCTGACATTGCAATTTTTAGATTATTTTAACAGAAATGTAAATTTGAATGGAAGTTACATTTAGTTTAATTATTTAGGTACATGTATCAACATCCCTTGATACACATTGTGTCTATTAATGATTTCTGCAAAATGTATTTTAAATGGCATGAAACTGTATGTTTTTACATCAATATGTGATATTAAAATTTACTTACCGGCCTAAATGTCATAAAATTATTAACCACCTACACATATATTGTCATTTACTGCATTTAACCTAGCATGGTATACATGCAGAAATATCATTCCATACAATCATAGTCAAGTGCTAATTTTATATAACTAATGTATGGGTAATAAAAACTTATTGCTATAGGCACTTCATTTGTTAGCAATGTATTTGAAACAGATGATAATTATGTGCCTGAGCTATGACCCTTTGGTGTATGTCGCAAACCCTTCAAGAGCCATCATTGTAATCATGATTCTTATACTTGGTGATAACATTTTGCAATACCATAGAAAAGATCAATATAAATACTCATCCCAACTACCCTTCAAACTTAAATTGTGCCAGATAAACATTTAGTGATAGCCTGATGGCCAGTTGTCTTCAATTTTGTTTCGCACGAATTATACATTAATTGCAGCACATCAATGCATTGCAACTGTATATTCAAGTCTAGGTCCCACTGAGTAATTTCCTCATCAGCAATGTTCTCCTGTTATCTTCAGATTCCACCTGATTCCTTCCTATATCACAATTGTCACACGACTTCCCTGAAGCTTCCCCTAGAACATGATGTACCTGTTCCCGATAGCTCATAGTATGTACATCAGGAGTACATCGCCGAGGCAAAAAATGCTCAGTGGGACCTAGGTTTAGCATTGTGTTTTGATTGATATGTATTTCATGTTATCATACAATATTCTGCAATTGTAAGTAACCAGTGATCTTTGCATTCCAGAAATTAAATGTTAAATTTGTATTCTTAAGTTATTATTTATATAAAGATCAAAGAAATATATATAAATCTTTAGAACATCGCCATTTGGGAGAAGTCTATACAGACTGATATTGATATATCAGGGTAGTAGCCAGGTTTGTATTGATGCTATGCACCCCCACGCCTTGAAGTGGATGATGGATGCCCCATGTTGGTTGATACATAGGGTTACATGGAAATAGAACTTAAATTGTAGCCTCCGTACCCCATGTATTGAAGGGTATAACAGGGTAGCTATCTATATGGTATAGTGGGATGAGTTGAGAAGGGGTGTCCCCTTCTTAAAAAATTTATTCAAGATTTGAATAAAAATGAAGTTTTGTGGTAAGCAAACCGAACCTTTGGGTATAAAGTCCAACACCTCAGATTTTGACATTAATGTCATTTTAGGCTGTATTTATGTTTTAACTTTTCAAATTGATGTTACCCATGTGCGTATGCATGGCTACGCCCCTGTATGTTGTAACTTCATTTACTAAATTAATGTTTGTGATCAAGAAGTACTCATGAAGCAATCTATGACATGGGTAGCTCTATGATCCCCGGACCTAGAAGCACTATATGGTTGTCGGTTGTGATGCACTACATCTTTGCAGCTATAGATAGAAAGTTCAAATTACGAAAGGGGTCTGTTTAGATACCAGTGTGACCTGCTGATGAAACGCCCTGTATCATAAGAGTTGGATCTAGCTTCTGGTTCTAGGTAATAACGTGTTTCTGGTAAATAATGGTAATTATCTGTACACTTATCTGCCAGGAAGTGAATAATCTGAGACGTATAATTACCATATAGGGGCGACATGTACATACAGGGTGTCCAAAAGGAAAGAACTGTTGCAGTGTGTTTATTACGTTTCTACATTGCTTTTGCAATACAAAGAACTTGTACATGTATAGACTAGGGCCAGTTTAAAGATTATAGCAACATTTTTCTGAATAAATGTATTATTCAAGCTTACATGTGCAAGTTTTCTTTGTGATAGCAGAATATAGAGGGCTTATAGACACTGAAACTGTAAACTTTCTTTTTGAACACCCTGGACATACAGTTTAGCCTCTGGAGCAACACCTTTAAAGAGAGTCATAGCTCAACACCTTTAAAGTGACGTACAGTGCAACATCTCTAGAGCAACACCTTTAAAATGGCACACAGTGCAACATCTCTAGAGCAACACCTTTAAAGTGATGTACAGTGCAACATCTCTAGAGCAACACCTTTAAAGTGATGTACAGTGCAACATCTCTAGAGCAACACCTTTAAAGTGATGTACAGTGCAACATCTCTAGAGCAACACCTTCACAGAAATGCCCGATTTGGATGGTCTTTGTTCATTAGATGTAAACATTAATCAATATTTGATACTTTTCATGTCAAAAAGCTGCTTTGTATAGAGGTTGGTGGTATTCGATATTGATCTTACTTGACTTAAGGATATGGACAACCAATCAGATCATACCATATTAAATTCTTGGTCTGTAAAGGGAGATATGTTTAACTATCTTTATTCTCCAATGACATAAGATCAATGTTGAATACTACCCAGGCTGGACCCTGTTTCTGTAATCAACAACGAAATGTTAACAAATTAGAGATCTTTGTACATTTAATTCATCACAGTATTGCATATGTAACAAACATGAGTCAAAAGACAAACATTTTGTTCATAATTTGTTGGAAAAAACAAAGTGACATATCAAAAAGCAATATATCACTCAGTGGTGAAAACAATTACACATTATTTTACGTGTAAGTGTACTCAAACAGGTGGTCTTGTAGCTGAACAGTGTCAAATGTTTTGAAATGTTTTAAAGTCAAATAAAGTGTTTGTTTGAGTCATTGTTTCCGGGTGTGTGTTGTGTTAGTTGGTTCATGATTTAAGCTTCCTCTCCTTCTTCCTCATCGAATTCACCCTCCTCTTCGGCTGTAGCATCCTGGTACTGTTGGTATTCAGAGACCAAGTCGTTCATGTTGGATTCAGCTTCAGTGAATTCCATCTCGTCCATACCCTCACCAGTGTACCAATGCAAGAAAGCCTTTCGTCTGAACATAGCAGTGAACTGTTCGGAGACACGCTTGAAGAGTTCCTGGATGGCGGTGCTGTTGCCAATGAAGGTTCCTGACATCTTAAGGCCACGTGGTGGGATGTCACAGACAGCGGTCTTGACGTTGTTGGGGATCCATTCAACGAAGTAGCTGCTGTTCTTGTTCTGAACATTCAACATCTGTTCGTCGACTTCCTTCATGGACATACGTCCACGGAAGATGGCAGCAACGGTGAGGTAACGTCCGTGACGTGGGTCACATGCAGCCATCATGTTCTTGGCATCGAACATCTGCTGGGTGAGCTCAGGGACGGTGAGAGCTCTGTATTGCTGGCTACCACGTGAGGTAAGGGGAGCGAAACCTGGCATGAAGAAATGGAGACGTGGGAATGGTACCATGTTGACAGCCAATTTACGGAGATCGGCGTTCAACTGACCGGGGAATCGGAGACAAGTGGTGACACCGGACATGGTGGCTGAGACGAGATGGTTCAAATCACCGTAGGTTGGGGTGGTCAGTTTCAATGTCCTGAAGCAAATATCGTAGAGAGCCTCGTTGTCGATACAGTAGGTCTCGTCAGTGTTCTCAACAAGTTGATGGACGGAGAGGGTAGCATTGTATGGTTCAACTACGGTGTCTGATACCTGAAATAAATTAAAATGTGGTTGTGAGAAAATTGACCCAAATAGTAATTGTTTTAAAATACCAAGGGGAGTAACTCAACCAACCTTACTGAATTTACCAATCTGGATATTTCCCCTTGGAATGCAGACCGTATTCAAAATATATAGATGTACACTTATTAATTCATAAGTATACGTGTATAATTATTAAAAATTTATCTAGTTTTGTAGGTTGTTTTAACCCAATACTGAACATTTTGTAAATAACAAGAATGCATGGCATATATTGGAGAATGTAAGATTATAAAATAAAATCAATGCGCGCATTATACATGTAAGTATATTAGACATCTACGCTGTACTTTTAAGCTCAAACATTCAATAAATAATCTCAATGTTTATAAAACACCATTCGGAAAGTGTAATCTTCAGAGGGACTTAAAGTTCAACATGTTTTCTTTACAGTTGTCAGACAGGGATTCGGACGCTATATGTGAAGACGAAGTTATATTCAGTAAAACTCGGCTATAGCGATATACAGGGGACCTGGCTTTTAAGTTTTTGAGTTGTTCGTAATAAACGTTATTCGCTATAATAGTATATTGATGCTTCGAAGTGACCGAATTCATTATAAAGCATAGCCTCAACAAACGGACATCTGGTTCGCTTTATGCACAATATCGCTATATATATTCGAGTTGAAGGTCAATTCGTTATAAATGTGTTTACTGCACTTACTTTTGGTGAGGGTACAACTGAGAATGTGTTCATGATTCTATCTGGGTATTCTTCACGGATCTTGCTGATGAGGAGTGTTCCCATACCAGATCCAGTACCACCGCCAAGGGAGTGTGTAAGTTGGAATCCCTGAAGACAATCGCAGCTCTCAGCTTCTTTCCTGACAACGTCAAGGACGGAGTCGACTAGTTCGGCGCCCTCTGTGTAGTGACCCTTAGCCCAGTTGTTGCCAGCACCGCTCTGTCCGAAGACAAAGTTGTCTGGACGGAAGATCTGTCCGAATGGTCCAGATCTGACGGAGTCCATGGTTCCGGGCTCGAGATCCACGAGGACGGCACGTGGTACATATTTGCCACCAGTTGCTTCATTGTAGTAAACGTTGATTCTCTCGAGTTGGAGATCTGAGTCAC
This sequence comes from Spisula solida, assembly GCA_947247005.1. Classification (NCBI taxonomy): domain Eukaryota; kingdom Metazoa; phylum Mollusca; class Bivalvia; order Venerida; family Mactridae; genus Spisula; species Spisula solida. The sequence continues at coordinate 42,279,101 of OX365956.1, forward strand.
CGTGGTAGGTACCAGTGGGGTCAATACCGTGTTCGTCGGAGATCACTTCCCAGAACTGAAAATACAATGAAATAATCATTAATTATCTCAGATTAAATTGTAATTTCCCCCTCAGAAAGCTGGCTAAAACATGCAGTATACGGCTATCATTAGTAGACTAGGTAATTATAGTGGATGGTATGTGTATATTTGGAGAATATTGAATGTGTACTGGTTTTTATTATTAAACTTATGGGAGTGAAGCAAGCATCGACGAGCTTCATATTCGTTTAAATCAACCATGTTCGATCAATCTGTCTACCCTTGAATTTCGTTCCGATTTTATTTGACAAAATCATAAGTAGGGCCATTCGTGGCGTCTCGTGTTTGAGAATAAGTAATAACTAGGTACTATTGTATTATCGCCGTCAGATGTTTAATAAATTCACGCTCACAGCAAATAAACGGATTTTCCTCAAGTTACAGATAAGATAGTGCATACTTAAGTAGGCTACCTTATAAAAATCGGATTTAGGGATCGATTGGTTTTGAGTCAAGTATTATTGTTGATCGATAGCCTTAATATCTATATGATAACCCACCCTAACAACGACTTGTATGTTTACAAACAACACTGTGTTGTCAAGTGACCAATGAATGTTAAATATCGGGAATCTAAACAATTTCAACGCCCTAAGACATGTTTATTTACGTGCATGGACATGTAACATACACAGAAATCGATAGACTTAACTTTCTACCATTTCCAGTTCTCTCCTTCATTTGCTATTTCTTTTACTTAGAGAGTCGGTAGACTTACACATTCTCCTATTTTTGCTATTTCTTAATATTTAGGGAATCAACATACTTAACTTTATTTCTCCTATTTTGTTAAAATGTCTTTATATTAAGGGTTAAGCAGTATAAACACTTTTTTTCAATGTTTTTGAGGTGGTTTTCTAAAAACGTAGATCGATATACTATTCAGCTGAGACACTTTATTGGGTAGTTCGAAGTTTATTTCGAGTAAAATTAATGATCAAAGATCAAAATCAAGGAATATACATTGCATTTTAACGGAAAACAGATCCCGTTATAACTTGAGGGAAATTATCCAGGTAGTCATTACCACGCACGTTAATTAAATTTGATTTTACTATAGAAGTACAATTGTATCACGTTCAATTATGAACATTGACGCGAAAATGTCGGTTTCTAAAAAATTCTTCGTCGATTTTTTTATTACTAGTAGTATATTTTATTATGCCGTGCGAGTTCTTAATTAGCGTATACAGTAACGACACCCGCTATACTGACGCACTCATATACTGACATCATTTTATGGGGACAAATAATTTAGAAATTTAGTACTCCAAAATTCTCTTTGTATCAATCCAGTATACTGACATATTCATTACAACGACATTTCACTTGGGAACAAACACCGTCGATGTAAAGAGATCTAACTGTATCAATAATAGGAAAACCTACAAAGATATTTGAACTTTATAGTTTGGTGGATACACGCCTAAACATGATTTGAAGATAAACATGACTTTTCGCGCTTCCTTAATGTACGGCACTTGACTTTATACCAGGTTACCCGGGGGTATCATAAATTCTAGACTTATGTTAGTTAAGTACGAGATAAAAGTAGGATTCCAATGCAAATAACGTGAACTTGTTTATCTTTGTAACATTAGTAGACCTATGTAGATTTATGAGATGGTAATATTTTGAGATAAAAGATGTAAGCCATATGTAATTAAGTCACACGGGGTGGCTGGAATGCGAGACCTGGTTTAGTTTGATTGAAAATGATTTCTCAAATACTCGGTCAGATTTTATAAGAACTTCATTCACGAAACACGTCGAGTAATCAGTCAGAAACACGTCGAGTAATCCAAGGATCTAAACTCAGGATTTTTTTCCATAGGGGTCCGACTTTTTTCTCAAGGGGTCCAAACAGCTATTTTTCTTAGACGGGTTCTCCTAATCAGACTAAGTCCTCAAATGCGTGTTAATGTATACATGTAAGATAACCGCTTGTTTTCCTAATTTCCCAGTGGTCCGGATCCCTCTGTACCCGCGCCCTGCGTCGAGTACTTGATGAAATCAACCCTGCGTCACGTGATGTTTCCTTGAACGCAGGGCAGGAAACACGCACACGCACACACCTAGCACCTAATCACTAAACATATCGATCGTTCAATTAAACGTGTTGAACATTCGTTTATTTGAAATCAATTATTGTTCTGAAAGCATTTGTAGAATCGCTAAACTCTTAACATATCTCAAATGACTTCCGTCCCCATGGTGACGTAGTGTATATTGAGAAACATTTGACTACATGTATATTACATGCCAACCATAGTCGTGATAGAAATAAATCTTAGAGCCTGATATACGTTAGTTACGCTAGAAATAGGACGGATATAATCGATTGTGTAGATACAATCTCTGTTATAGAAATAGATCAAACAGAAAACAGCACACACACATCAAACGGACAGAGATTATGGCCTTCTAGGGTAATAGGCGACTTGTGGATATTGGCTGAATCGTTCTGCTTTGCTTCGGAAAAAGCTATTGAATTACACCGCTTGCTTAGAATTAGAAGGTCGTAAGTATAAAATCAACATTGAGAAAACAAGAAAAACCGTCTGAAAACTACTCTTTACTTATTGAAAACAAAGCTTTTTCAACTTCAGTTTAGTCAACATGACCACTTCCGATTTTCATGAAAATAGGCTCATATGAAGCGCCTTGATATGCAGATTCCAAATATGCATGAGTCTTATATGGTCATACGCTGTACTTACGACCTTTTTAATTCTAAGCCAGCGACATGTACTAAAAGTGACACACGGATATGGCCGAGATTTCACGATTGATTGGCTGAATCGTTCTGCTTTGCTTTGGTAAAAGGTATTGAATTATTTGTACTAGACGTGACACAGTAGTTCGAGGTGTGGGTACAATCAATACCAGAACAATCTGATCAAGATATATCATAAACTCAGTGACCTTAAATACACACTTCTCAGAAAAGTGTAACGTTAAATTTCTGCTCGAAACTGGAAGTTTTACATTCAAACAAAAACAAAAATAAGGTGATATTTCCGCGGCGTTTATTCCCCGCAATTCTTAATGATTACAGTAGCTCTGTAATTATTGCTTGAAAACTAAGAAATAAATTAGTAATCTTTATTTTGGTACCACCCTAGATGACCCTGACTGTTCTCTGTATAGTGTACATTTGTATCTGGTTTTCAAAAAAGATCAAAATTCACTTCGAGTGTGTGTTGCTTACTGACGTATTATTGTTCATTGTTTCATAGTTACGGCGGAAACGAGTGCAATAACTTCAAGGCAAAAAGAGTGCGATAACTGTAATACTGCCATGGGTGTGGCTAAATGTTTATCACGCTCTTAGTTAAACTAAGATACAAATTACATACATAACTCACACTCGGATATCGATTTAATCTCTTGGCTACGTCCTCGACTAAATACGGTAATCTCATGTTTCAGTTTCGATATACATGTATAACTTATTATCATGCTTTTGTTTTCCTGTACATTTATTGCAGAAAATTCTTAGAGGATAATGCATTGAATATCTATATGTCTATCTGTACAGTAATTACACTCTTATTTCGCTGGCTTAGAATGAGAAGGTCGTACGTGCTACCTACGACCTTATTAGGCCCATACATATTTGAAATCTGCATCACAAGGCACTTCTTATGGGTATATTTTCATGAAAATCAGAATATGTCATGTTGACCAAACTGGAGTTGAAAAAGCTTGTTTTTTTCCATAAGTAAAGAGTAGTTTTCATACAGTTTATTCTTGTTTTCTCAAAATAGCGTTTTTGTACGTTCGACCTTCTCATACTAAGCCAGCGATTTATATTTGATCAGAACATGTGTATTATTGAATCCATGACACATAAAACGAAGATTTACAGCAATAGTTTACCATCTTATTCATAGGAAAAAACGGGGCCGAAACATTCATTAATTAACGACATTTCTTGTTCTCGTTTTTTGTCAAGTCACATCCAAATAATATTCCCATTCACTGGTGAATGTCTTCAGTGGGTTATAGGATCGCTTTCATTCGACGAACAATAAAATGAAAAGATAACGCAAAAACCGAGTACATTTGTACAACTCGTCGACTATAAACCCCACACTTAGTGCTAAAGACGCGTATCGCTACTGTTACTTCGGGCCCGATAAATCAGTATTTATACTATTTAACATTCACCTCGCTCAACCTTGGCAGGTAATTAGATAGGGGCTGCTACACTTAAATGGGGTCATGAGTAATAGTCGAATGAATAAACAAGGCTAAAAGCGGCGCGAAGTTTAAGTTTTGAATAAATGTCTTTTGTTAAAAATTCGAACACGTTTTGAAAATGATGTATTCGGATAAAGTGCATGTACATCAAAAGTCTAATGTCGAAAACAGCCTTCGTACAACATGCGTGTGTATAACTTTGTTCAACCTGGGATCTATTAAAGGGTCCCTTGTTAAATTAAACTACATGTACTTATTTGTCTCAAAAATTGAGATACACTGTACATATCAGATTGCTAATTATACACGATATTTATCGGATATGTCATATAATGACTGATTAAAACAATAATCAATGTATATAATTTAAATTTTAAAAGAAACCAATCGATTGTATATAAATAGAGTCGATTGTTTGGGATAAGTTATGATTGAAACGACTTATCAATGTCGGACGATTTATCGCTCAAGCGATTTTGATCACGATTATTTCTGACATATATTCAATAGACACAAGAATATCATATACTGTAATCAAAACAAAAATACACAAATACATTTTTATAGCAATTGCTTGTACCAAAATGGACGAGGAAGAAAATTGTGTTATAATGCACGTGTTAAATATAATCAATTTATTTTAAACTGACCAAATTTCTAAATACAATTATTATATAATATTGCCTTTATTGGTCGAAACATATTTGAAATTCTAACACATCCAGCGGTTTCAGCTATTCAGAGGAAACCACGGTATGAACGAATTACCGATAAAACACAGGTACATATTCATTATTTCTTAAGTATAAACAGATAAATATAAAAGTGAAACGGACATTTAACTAAAAATAAATGTGCTTAAAATATTGATGACCGAAAATTGTTATAAATGAAAAATGTTGTAAAAAAACATTAAAAATCATTTAAGAATTGTACTTTTCCTAAAACAATTTTAGTATTTGAGTATCTTTATTTTCCATTCAAAGATAAGCGTGCTATCAAAGAACGCTTTAAAGAAATAAAGAAACAACATGTTTACCTTGGCACCGATTTGGTTTCCGCACTGGCCGGCTTGAAGATGTACAATTTCACGCATGTTGAAAAATTAATGTATGAATTCTAAATAACGTTCGTCGTGTCCGTAATTTCCTTGTCGAAGTGATGCGCCAACCGTTAACACGAGCTTTTATACTGCTCATACGATAGTGTACATTTGGTGTCCGGCTAAAGTCTCGTTTATTGAAGCGATACACTATAGTATCGGAAAAATACTGAAACCAGCGGATCAGAGATTTCAAATTTTGAAGCGTTTGTATTGGTCGGTCAGTTATACTTGATTTTAAACTTGGTTACTGATCAAATATTTTGTTGTCGTTCAATAATTCGCAATTTTATGAATTGCAATTGTTGGTTCGTAACGTAATACGATAAAAGAGAACAAACAGAGTAAATTAATAACGACCAGCTTAAACCCAACATGTTTCAACATATCTACTGGGCAATTATGTATGACCTACGTTGTATTAGTGAGAGAATTAAGTCAGGTATTTATATAGCATCGGAATATCGGAAATTCTTTGATGAGATAATTTTGATATACAGGTGTAGAGAAAAAAGTGGTCATTAGCATAGGCATTTGGTTTCAACTAGCCGTAAATTAATGATTTACCCTAGTCGCTGATCGACCCGATTACTGAAGAGACAGTAACCGGGTCGATCAGTGACTAGCGCAAATCATTAATTTACGGCAAGTTTAAACAAAATTCCTATGGCCATTAGTCATTAATATACAGTGCAACCTCTCCAGAGCAGTCCGGGCCTACACCGAAGCAAAAACCTCTCTAAAGTAACATAATCATTTTTTTTCTATATAACTACTTCAAGCATAGGTAACTGCATTATTGATGAAGAGGAAAAAGAAAAAGAAATACTCATAACCAATGATATACATGTAGTTACCTGTGATTTCAAATACTATACATTTTACATCGCCAGAGCCATTAACAACCTCTGAACAATAACCAGTCCTCTAGAGAGGTTATACTGTAATTTATCTAAATTATACACGTTTTCAGGAGTTGTCACGGTATAAAGATACATGTATAATATTTAGATATCGTCATCTGTATTTTTGTAATAAATATTTGAATTGTCAGCTTTAAATATACAAAATGTGTACATGTATAATATTTAGATATCGTCATCTGTATTTTTGTAATAAATATTTGAATTGTCAGCTTTAAATATACAAAATGTGTACATGTATAATATTTAGATATCGTCATCTGTATTTTTGTAATAAATATTTGAATTGTCAGCTTTAAATATACAAAATGTGTACATGTATAATATTTAGATATCGTCATCTGTATTTTTGTAATAAATATTTGAATTGTCAGCTTTAAATATACAAAATGTGTACATGTATAATATTTATATATCGTCATCTGTATTTTTGTAATAAATATTTGAATTGTCAGCTTTAAATATACATGTATAATATTTATATATCGTCATCGGTATCGGTAATCGATATTTGATGATGGTATTAAAGTCTAATATTCTGTATATACCAACATGAACTGGGGCATATATAATGAATACTTTAGATGCAATCATCCACAGATAACGCTTCGAGGTTTTATTAAACTGTTTCTCAACACTGCTTCCAGCAGATTTAACAGAAAGATAGATGGTTTATTTCAAATTTCAGTAAGCCATAGGCCCATGTGAACATACCAATAACACAATACAATTGTTACATAACAGCAACAATGGGTAAAAAAAAATAGTTATTACATTGTACATAAAGGTAGATAGGCGGTTGGTTTAAATATTGATGTGTGTTTATGCATTTGAGATGAAAACAAGAAAACAAGTGAGTCAATATAGGACTTTAGAACAGGACAGTTTCTGGCAGAGAATGTGTCTATAGTTTGAAATATAATTTGTTGGTAATTCAACATTCATCATGAAAGCAACACTAATCATTTTATCTATTATTTCTAAGCTTAATATAGTGTGTGTAGCTGATGCGGACGAGGTGGGATATTTAGTCAGAGCATCGGGAACCCTCGGACATTAATGATCAGGAACGAAGTTTGGTTAACTGGCATCAATGTGTAGTGAGTGATCCTTATTGTCTTTCGAAGGTGGTCAGGGACATATACTCCACCTTTTTTATTTTAATTTTACACCCGCTCTCGTGACCGGTTTTATTTTGACAATTTGTCTCAAAATTGATCGTCTTCAAATGAAGCCAGTAGACAAAAACAATAGGCACTGCTATGGTAAGGAATTCGAGGGAAAGGTTCCCCGATAAAAGGTTGTTATTCTACAGTGTCGCAGGTGAGTTTTGGAACATCGTTCAGATATTAAAATCAAGACCTTCCAGTGGAGTTCGACACACCATTACCCCCAACTTCATCGATTTTATGGCATTTTTTGGAATTTATAGTTTTTTTCATACCTGGGGAAAATGTGTTATACCGGCATTAATGAGTTAATCCGAATCCGATGTTGAATTCCGAATCCAACAAATAGACGATGAAGCGTGGGATTTTATCAAAACAAATTTTGTTTAGGACATGCTTATTCAATAACGGGTTTTTGGGACACATACACATGAATACTAACCGTGTTTTACTTTCAATATACAATTTACTTTTTTGGTCACTGGTTCTATAACTCCGAATTCCTTGCAGGCCTGGAAAACATCACGATTTGTTTTCAAAAGAAGGCAAATATTATTTCCAAGACACGTAAACTAGGTAGTACTAATAGTATTTTAACTTCGCGAAGTAACTACACTTGACGAATGTTCTAAGTACACACTTTTAGAACTAGAATAAATCAGGAACATAATCATCTAAACTCAATAAAACTGTTAAGATATCATATGTTGGTAATTGTCTATAATACAGAAGAAGAAAAACCAAGATCTACGTGAAAATCATTGACGCGAGACGAAAATGACAAAATCACATTTTTCTAGTGCACATATATCAAATATGTAAAAATGTGTTTAAATAATTCCATACACATTTAACAATCGACCACAAACATAAAGCCATAACAATATTTTGTATTATATCATATGACGCAAATGACGCTTGAGGACTGCGCAAGTGCGATAGGAATGCTTGAAACTGGCATGCCAATAATACGGGTAGGAATTAATTCATTAATTGGCTGTTTTCGGGTTCTTAACACATGCACACACTAAAAAGCCTTATTATTATGGTAGTTGCATTGAATTCACGACAAAACTGCATGTTTCTGTTGACTCGATTTAAAATTGAGACGTCACATGGCGTCATTTACATTTAGTCCTTAAATGCGTCACAACACGTTTATGACAACATCTGACTGATGGTTGTATCACTAAAAGATTGTTAAATAATGTGGAATCGTTGAATTGAACAGAATATGTCCATTAATTTGTATGGAGCAATTTGAGGTTGAGCATGAAAGTAACTTTCGATAGGCATTTATCATCCGAATTACTACTACAATTTAACAATACTCACTATTTTCTATCAATCATGTCTTTTGTAAGATACGAGCACATTCTCATCACATGGACTTTGATTTTGATGCAATTTCCTATTTAGGTTACACGAATGAATGGCCGCCTTGTAACCCCGACTTAAATTCGATATAATACGTCTGGGATGAGTTGGGGCGTCGCATCCGAGCACGACGGCAACACCAGAACGTACAGAAACTTTCAACAAATCCTTTACTAGAATTGAATGCACTCCCGCAGCAATTGGTACACATCAATGCCTCAGAGGATGTCAGGCTATCATCAGGACAGACGGTGGTCATACATGCTATTGATGTGCGATTTTGTTGTTTTAAGCAGTGAAATAAATGGTCGTTTTCTAGTATGTTGTTATTATATTTCATAATGGTGATTAACTCAACTTGATAGACAATAGTTTCCTGATTCAAATGGTATATTCGATTCACTGATAGGTCTAATACTTTTTCAGTTAAATGAAAATTACAAAGTGTGTACTTAGAACATTCGATTAGTGTGACAATGCAGTGAACAATGTCACACCAGTGTGATTGTTTGTTTGTTCGGGTTTAAACTCATTATCAATCAACTATTAATTTTGGCAGTTACGTACGACGGTAGGTTGATCTGACCAGTTTTACTGAACCAGGAGTTACATACTAACATACCCTTCCACAAGGTGGACAAGTGGTCCAGTGGTAAGGGCTACTGATTGCTGATCTGAAGGTTGTGGGTTCGATCCCTATTCCAGACGGTCAAACACAGAAATGCTTTTCAGTGTTTCCCACCTAACATAACTAGAATTACTAACATTCTTTGGACGAGACGTTAAGCTTTACATCGGCACGTAAAAGAACCAGGGATGCTTCTGGAACTGGGGCATCTTCTGTATCATGCACTATCCCCCCAAAACTAAAGTGCCTAGCCTCTTCTGGGGGCCTCGCCCATATGGATTTCCGGTGGCGAGGATAATTAAAAGCTAATAAACAATCAAGGAAGCAGATTCTCCACATGAGGAGGAATATGGACATTGTTACAGTTGTCAAAATGTTCATGGCATGGTATGACTTGCCGCAACCAGGAATCGAACCTGTCAACGTTTCATAGCGTATCAATTGTGCAATGGGTATATTTGACTAGGTTTCAAAGTGATCATCGTTAGGAACGCCGTCTGGCAATGTTTCTATATCTTTGCCACGATGGTAGTGACATCGTTACCGTCATAATGTGTCCCAAATGTTACAATATTACAGGTCTCCGTGCTATATGATATTCACACAATATTCAACGTGTTTTTACAGCTTGGTCGTCGAAGAAATGTGTCGTAAATTCCTGGCGTTTCAGATATAAACACGCGAACTATTGTGTTGGGTCTATATACAGTGTACGGCCTAAGATCACAAATACGAATCTCGTGTCTGCATTACACCAACGATTATACGATATTAAAGTAGATATAACGAAATATTTTCAAACCTGCTAAAATTGCGAGATTGATTGGTCAAAGAACATAGAGCTAATATGTACGGATCTTTAACTACGAAAATGTATATAGTCGTGAATATAACGTATGTAAAGCCTATGTCCCACTGAGGAATTCCACATCGGCGATGTTCTCCGGCCGATTCCTTATGATACCTCCCGATTGGTCACAATTCCTTCCGATTTCACAAACTGTCTCATGACCTCCCCGATACTTCACCACCTAGACCACGAGAAACCTGTTCCCGATGTCCTGATAGCTCATTAATTTCACTCTGGCGTACATCACCGAGGCGAAAAATGCTCAGTGGGACCTATGCTTAAAACGTACCATACTTTTACTGAACTGTAAGCATCAATAAACAACCCGCACAATTTCAGTGCGTGTTTACCTGTCAAAATGAACATAATTACACGATAGGTGGCATGATGATGGCCTTTCAATCTAGAAGTTCCCGATTCGAATCTCAGTCGGGGCAATGGAACTTTCAGACCCGCTTTTTCATCGCTTCCCACACAACTAGAGATTAACTGGTTGGTAATCCAGATGTTGTCTCGCGTGTAACGGTGCTGTACATCGGGCACGTTAAAGAACCACATAATCTATTCGAAAGGAGCTAGGGTAACGCAACCGGATTCCTTGTATCACACAAATGTCTGCAACTGACTGAAACGTTTCCAGACTGGCGAGGATAACGAATCTATAGTTTGCAGCTACCATGTAATTTTATTTATTTTCACAAATAAAAGAAACTGCACTATAGCAATAACCTACTGGATTTCGTTCAGAAGAGTTTATACAATTACATCACAAGTGAAAAAATAAAGAAAGTTTGTAAGCAAAAAACGTTGCTACCTCCTCCTTAATCATACGAGAAAATTATCCTTGACAACTGATGTATGTTATTTTATTCATATAAAATATTTTGAAATCGTCCCTTAATTTGGAAAGCAAGCATTGTGTAGTTTGCTGTTACGGTAGACAACGTCGATATAAAGTGTCGAATACTATCGATGATTCTAATTATGATAAAGTAGCGGTATTTCCCGATAGTACCGCGGTATCGTACCATGGGCAATTGGGAAAATGATTTACCACAGCTACCACGGTATATCGCGAACTACAGCTATGTACAATGTAAAGTTGGACACTGCAAAGTGGTGATGTTCACTATACTGTGCTTGACAGCGTGGATTCCTACTCCCCCGCAGCCCCCAAACTGGTTTGGGTTTAGAAAAGATAATATTTTGGGTTTTGGTTCTAGCACCCGACTGGCAGTGTCCGGACTTACACTATGAGAAGTGAACAGGACTTTATAACATGTTTCCAAGTTAAGTGGACATTGATGTTACCAACATTTTGTTCTTTTTGAAATATAGCACGTGACTTCTTACGCGCTTTTTATTGTACAACATGGTAACATTAATGTACAGTCGAAAAGAGCATACACTTTATAATTATGAATAATTTGAATTAAGCTTTTCACGCATACAAAAAGAGTTGTACACGAACAGCTCTCGCCCATATGAATTTCCGGTGGCGAGGACAAGTAAAAGCGTATAAATCGAAAAACCATGGTTGACATTGACTTTCTTAATAGGAAACTACTTCACTTATAGCTCGTTGTTCACTTCTTGCAATGTAAATCAATTTCCTATACCATTATACTTAAAGTAAACATTGGAGTCAAAGATCAAATTCCTGTCTAACAGTTTAAGTACCCACGATCAAATAAAACATTATCTATATTTCAATAAAACATCGGAACAAATACACGAACAGTCAGACACTTGTATATCTACTAAATCATTAACTTATTGTTATATAGACATGTGTCGCTACACAATCTGTGAGGAGGTAAAATGAAGTATATTTTCATTGCATGATAACGAAGGTATTTTCAAGTGCGAATCAATAGAAAACCCTGTATAGCATCAATTAATGACACGTACAGTCATATGGTACGACATTGTTGCGGCAATCGATGGGGTCGAATATTCTGTTTTTTAAAAAGAAATTTATAATGATAAAGACTTTAATTTACGACGAATATTTCACAATATAAAACTTTGACTATCAGACTTTCATAAGCCTTCCTCAACAATGAACAGTTGAACAAGAGCATTAATTATGCAAATATAATCATGGTATTTTGGTCCATATGACGTCATACAACCTCATAAAAGAGTTTTAATGAAAGGTATTGCGAAAGATGAGGTATCCCTGATACTGATTTATCTGTTTATCATTGAATAAATGCGTTGAAGTCAATTCATTGAATTATGCACAAGAATGCAAAAATATGTAAAACACTATTCTAGTATGGATTGATAGAGGTTTTAGTTTATTTTCTAATACAATGGACATATATAATCCATGAGTACACAATTATTCAATATCATATATATGTGAGTGGTCAAATATATTATCTATATATACATATTATCATCATAAGTATTCTAACTAATACAGTGTAACATATGCAAAAAAATACAAAAAAGAAAAACAAAATAAAAATACAAAATAAGAAGACGAAAGTGCGACTGACAGCGCGAGATCTATAGAAGTTCGTTTATTTTCTTTTTCTTTTTTTCATTCAAAATAATCGTAATATATTATATATAGCACAGTTCCTTGATTGACACAAGCATGACAAGACTTAATGCTATCAATGATAACATTCAAGCTTCATCGTGTCCACCTGACATAATTCTTTTTTCTAAAGTAGAGAAAGGGCCTATTTCCTTGAATTTTGGAGAAAATAACTAATAATGTTTGCAAAAGGGGGAAATAAAACTTGATGTAAGTTGGATTTTAGGGAAAACTGCATGGTTTTAAAGAATTTTAAACGGCCCCTGTGGCCTTTCCCGAAACTAGCTAACCTCCCTTTGAAATTGTCTTCCCTTGACGCCAATGCGCATGCGCCAGATTAATATCTCAACTTCCGGGGTGTCCATATATCGATTCAATCGTTATTCAGCCATTACTCCTAGCATTAGCGATCCGTTATACTTGAGATAAAAGTACTTTGTTGACGATGGTTTTGCTTTTCTTTTGTCTTCAGTTGAACGAACATATAGGAAAGTGATTACATGGCCTAAAATTAATTAACATGCGTGGCCTAATTCATGTATATTGAGAAAATTAAATGACAGTCCGGTATTCGTTTAAAGTGTCCCTATAAATACCCGTATTAAAACATATTTTCAAAACCAATTAAGTGTCATAAAACCCATAATCTGAATTAGTAATCAGTGGAAAAGACCCCTGCTATGTAATTGGTCAACTACGTGTCTGACACATTGTAAAATGCAACATATGTCACCGCGGTGGCTATTTAATTGGACATATAGTTGCATCCTTCTGATGTAAGATCTGTATAATATCAGCGGGAGATTAATATTAGGGTAATAAAACAGCTCTTATCCCGATGACTGTAATTTAAAATGAAGTATTCTGTGGATGAATGTATACGTCCGTGCCACTTGTATACATGTATAGTTTCTGGTAGTTGCGTTCGTTTAAATTTATGTTTTGTACTTCCCGTTTGTTTTGAAGTATTGACAGTTGAATTTTTCGTTCAGTAAAATAAAATTAACTTTTAACATGCGCAGTCGCAGCACATTTTCTCAGGGGAAGGGAGGGGGGGGCATCCTAATAATGTATTCTCAAGAAAGATCGAGTCGGGCCACCATTTGCTCAGACGGATCAAACCAGTTTTGTGATCTAAGTGGAATATCCTGATCAAATTCCAAGCCCTGCACAACTCATGTATTTATATTTACAGGACAACCAAATTCAAGTGGGTCTGAACAACCCTCTTGAACCGCGCATAAATTAATACATGCATTGTGTGACTCATTCGCGGGATCGGGGGTACTATGCCAACACCCTATCATACTATTGTTTTTACAAATTCGCGGGTATCTTATACGAATATGCCAACATCTTACAACCACATTGACAATGTATATTGTACAATTTCACAAATACAATAATATTAAACTTAACATATATCAAAGTAGAAGTACGCTGTAGAGATTGACGTTGAATAATTTAATTACTTCACTTTTAATAATTAAAAAAAACTATGGAGCACACGAAACATAAAACATTTTCCTTAATTTTACCAGATTCTTTCAAAGATTATTATCTTGATTAGCGAACAAACAATATCCTTCGTATGTTTTCTTTAATTTCAAATATGTTTTTGTTTACCGCCGTAGATTCTATACTTTGTTTCGTATAGATATAATTAATTTCGCAGTATTCTAATGTAATATAGCAGTATGGGATACAAAATTAATTTTTCTAACAGATAATACCAAAAACATATAAAAAAGAACACTTTTGTAAGCTAAATGTTTAAAATAACTGCAATTTGTTCTATGTTACTATATAGTACTGATCTTATCAGGACACTCCGGAAGTGGAATTATTGAAAACAGGGGACGTTATCGAGGATTTACCAAGGGAGGTAACCTAGTTTAGGGAAAGGGCTATAGAAGGGAAAACAGTCCTAATATATCGTATATGTACTCGGTGTGCGATTTCCCTCCACTACACCACAGGCCTAAGAAACTATATCACAAAATACAGAGTTTTGAAATTCCCCATCATCCCGTCATTTCTATATATAATCTATTATACTTATATGGTAATGACGGGATGATGGGGAATTTCAAAACTCTGCAGCCTATTTTGTGATATAATTTCTTAGGCCTGTGACTAGACATTTTGTACAATCGATATGTTATAGTATAAGTATAGTTTTGGCAGATTCTCTCCCGGTGCATCTTTTGTCAGTTAAAATGTTGGTCAATAAAAATACAAAAGTAACACCTGTTGTTATTGAATTATTTTCATCTATGAAACTTATAGCAAATGTCTAGCTGATGAAGGTGATGTGCATAACCCATGTTTCTACCTGGTGGTATCAACCAAGCTGGCTCAAGGTCACAGTTCACTATCCGTTAATACGGCGGGGGATTATAGCGGTCTTTTGGACTGCCCTGTTTGCCTTGAAATGACATGCTTTTATATCGGTACTGTCAGTTTTCATGTCATATATTAAAGAACAACCAAACTCACATAAAATCGTTTCAATCCATACATTTTGGAGGATATACAGGTACATGTAAATAGAGGATACATTGTATTTGTTGATTTTGGTGTGAGATCAAATATTCTTTCACCGAGTTATCACTGAACTCAATATTTTTATGAGTGACATAGCAACGAGTAAAAATTTATTTTTCTATGATCACGAGTGAAATAAAATTCGATCTTTTACTGAAAATCAACAAATGTTCAGTTTACTGTATGCCTCAATTTCTCGTATAATGGTACAGTAATTGATGTTATTGGAAACAATTACGTTGAAATAAGAATGTCACGACGTGACAATTATAAATGACATAATTGACGTTACGTATATGTTGAATACCTATGCCGTTGACGTTACGTTGCTTTTTCTGTAAGACAATAAAACCAGCTTCTAAAATGTTATTTGCATTTTTATATTCACTGACAAATCTCCATAATTCATTGATAGTAAATAATTACATGTAGTATCAAATAACAGACGACGTTTTGATGTTCGGTGCCAAACAGAGCGCGACATATCTTACATATAATCCAAACAGAGCGCGACATATCTTACATATAATCCAAACAGAGCGCGACATATCTTACATATAATCCAAACAGAGCGCGACATATCTTACATATAATTCAAACAGAGCGCCACATATCTTACATATAATCCAAACAGAGCGCGACATATCTTACATATAATCCAAACAGAGCGCGACATATCTTACATATAATCCAAACAGAGCGCGACATATCTTACATATAATCCAAACAGAGCGCGACATATCTTACATATAATCCAAACAGAGCGCGACATATCTTATATATAATCCAAACAGAGCGCGACATATCGTATAATATTACATATAATCAGGGACCATAACTTTGTTCTCAGCACATCCAACGTAGTGCCGAATGTGCACATTATGTTGAATTTGGAGTTGAGACAGCGAACCATTAAAATTAAGTTTGACTAAAATGATGAAGTAAATATCGACCTTTTGCATCTAGAGGATCCTAATGTAACTCTTTATTGAAGCCGATCGATTGATATAAAGTACCGTTATGTGTATAACTTGACTGTGCACATGTACTAATTAGTACTTCAGTAGTTAAAACTACTTAAATGAGATTGAATTATTGTTGACAATATATATTAAACTTAATTTTAAATGAATAAAGATACTTATATACATACATATTCGTGCACATTGTGTCTCAAGTTAGTACAGAATGGCTATGTTGCAAATAATGTACAAGCCAATGCAGGGAATAGTTGACGCCTTTTCCGTGTACGATCGTTCAATATCCTATTTACTTTTGAGGTGAATATTCATACTTTCATTTAGTTTACCATCTCTAAAACCGTGTGGTATCTAGTGTCCCGTGTGGGTTTAGGGTTCACTTCAAGCTTGGCGCGTCATATGCCTACTAAACATCGTAAAAATAAAAATAGTAACCAGGTTTCCCATGCTTGACGCTTAATCCTTCTTATCCCGTGTTTGATTAGTAACGGGATCCATGGGATCGATCGGCAATGATAAATATTTAAGTATAACAGAACGTGTTTCACAATCGACATAAAAAGATATAGATTTTATATGTAACATAATATGTTCAGCTGTTCAACTGGATATAAAAATAAATAATCAATTTATTGGTCTTTTATGGAATTGATTCATCATTTCAAGCGCAACGAGGAGTGAAATATGATACATTAATAGATATGTCAAGGTGGTCTAGTTTTGAGGTGGTTTTATTCACAGACACTTGGTGTCTGGACCACGCCCCCCTCCCGCTACGCGCCTGAAAATAGTTTTAATATTTATTATAGAAGAAGTTTATCTCAAATTCAATATTTATTATATATCCAGACCCATTTAGTAATCACACAAACATTTGTTGGATGTATTTGATATTAATACAAAAAGCTACGTAATTCCTCTACTGCTTA
Organism: Spisula solida; assembly: GCA_947247005.1. Taxonomy (NCBI): domain Eukaryota; kingdom Metazoa; phylum Mollusca; class Bivalvia; order Venerida; family Mactridae; genus Spisula; species Spisula solida. Next base: position 42,296,444 of record OX365956.1, read on the forward strand.
AATAACACATACATGTGTTATTTAGCTAGAGTGGCATCACGCATGTTAATTAACATGCGTGGTGGCATTTACGAATATTTTTTATTTGTCCCGGATAGGTATAATAATGTTTGTGTGATTATTGTATGGGTCTGGGTATACAATGTTGATGATAAAAATATATCCAGGTGCTGGGGGGCGGGTCCAGATCCCAAGTGTCTGTGGTTTTATTATTGAGATTGTCTCCAGGCTTTGAATGAGGTATATTGCATTATGGGGTTCAAAGGCGCATGCGCACTATTGCAGCCTCAGTCAAAAATCGTCTGCACAATGTTCTGAAAAAAAAACCTAATGCTTTTAAAACCAAATATCATACACGCGAGTAACGTTATTCTTTGTTAAAAATAATAAAAACAAGAAAGTTCTATGATATGATCGATATTTTAGATTTTTTTAAATCGCAGCTTTTTATGTCAAGGTCGGTGCTCCGATCGAATTCTGTATACTCCTCTGTGTAAGCATGAAATCCGTGCCTCCGAAGAAATTTGTCTGCTTTGGGGTCCAATGTGTGCAAATTTGAGAGTCGGTGTGATGATAAACAAAATCAACGGGTACAAAATTACAGCATTTTTAGATCTTTGCTCTTGATAAAATGAGCCTAATGAAAATGGTATTGAACAATTAACGCTAAAATAGTAATTGGAATAATTGTACACAAAAACAAGACACAAAATCATTTTTTCGTGTACATAGGTCTATTCAATATGTTAAAATAAGACACCTGGTCCGGATTACGTACGTATAAAGCTGGGTTTTATCATTTTTATACTCAAAAGGGAAGTAACTCTAACCACCTGACATTTCCGTGTACACGTCAATTTTTAATGTAAATAAACAACGTAGATCTATGTGTATTCACGAATCCACAGGTATGTATTGTGTCAGTGTTTATTTCTTCAATAAATGGAGGAGAGTTTGTCCTAAGTACTGCTTTTATACAGTTGTCAGACATCACAAAACTGCACGTCGATGATTTCTCTGTCACGTCTGTGTGTGTGAGGGGGGGGGGGGGGGGGGGGGTGTACACAGTGACAGACGGTGATGGAGATAACTAGTAGACAATATGAACACCTTTTTTCAATAATTTATTAAGTATTCGAACATTTGCATTATGACGTGAATGAGGCTTTATTATGCTAAGTTAAAATAAGAAGAGAAAGTAGTGCATCAAAGTTTCAAACATTCACCATATCGACATAATTTACAGGGTAATACCCGTTTTCGGGGATTACGGAATTAATTGAGCGACAATATGCGGATATTCCGAATATACGTCAGGGGGCCATTGGCATATAGCGTATAGAGCAACCATGTACAAAAATCGCGATTATTTTAGCCAAATGATAAGAATTTGTAAAAAGTCTTACTTGAACACAATTACAATATTTTCGCCTAAACAATATGTTTAACTTGAAAAATGCGTATATTTTCTCGCCATCGGTATCGAGCTACCGAAGCGGCAGTGAAGAATAAAATGCAATATTTCAAATATAAAGCATTTTTAGGATAATTCTTGCTAAAGTTTAAAAACAAAGATGTTAAATGATAAAGTGCAATAATTGTTTATAATGTTTTTAATGTTTAAAAGTTGAAAAAATAATAATTTTATACACTACCACTACCATTCTACCACTTATTGCTCGCTAACCCCCTGACCGTGAAATTCCGGTTCCGGAAAAACGGGTTTTAATGAGTAATGTCGATATCGAGAATGATACTCGAACCCACGACCCCCCCCACGCCCCCAGGAATGCTAGTTCATAGCTGCACTCCTGGTGTTCTATTTCTTAGAGCTCTCCATCGGGCTCCGGCATGCTTCTGTGTGAGTTCGTCAAACACTACTCACACAATTAATGTCAATAGAACAGCCACTTCAAGTTCAACAGCAAAAGTGCATCCGACATATGGAAAACGAACCCATGATCCCTGTTAAACTACTCCACAGCTCTGCCATCTGAGCTAGCTGGAGCGAGTCAAGTCTACACCATCCACATCGGTATTATTCTCATTAGGTTAAAAAAAGTATATGTGGTTCAGGTAACCCTATACCTACCCTGTTTTTTAGCTCCGACCCTAGCATTTTTAGCTCACCTGTCACAAAGTGACAGAGTGAGCTTTTGTGATCACACTTCGTCCGTCGTCCGTCCGTCAACAATTGGGTTGTGTCCTCTCTAGAGGTCACAATTTTGGCCTAATCTTTATGAAACTTGGTCACAATGATCATCTCAACAAAATCTAGGTCATCTGAGGTCAAAAACTAGCTCACTAGGTCAAATATAGAAAAACCTTGTTTTAAACCTTTCAACATGTAGTCTTCATGGTCACTAAACTGTCTGCTGTAACTCTCTACTGTCTATACATACAAGTAAACTTTCATCAACCAATGAAAATGTGTATCAGGGTTCACAGCAGTTTTGTAAAGGTAAAATATCAAAATATTCTAGTATATTAAGCAGGGTGTGAATTGTAACGGTTAAGTGGAAATCAAAGCGCTGTAGGGACCGTAGACATTTTCCTGAGGGTCGTGGGTTCAAACCCCACTGGAACCATAATTTTTATTTTTTTAAGTGTTTAGGTATTGTTTTGTCTTTATAGCATGTATTTGTACATTTTCCTGATGGTCGTGGGTTCAACCCCCACTGGGACCATAATTTTTATTTTTTTATTTTTATTTTTTTTGAGTGTTTAGGTATTGTTTTGTCTTTATAGCATGTATATTCCTGATGGTCATGGGTTCAACCCCCACTGGAACCATAATTTTTATTTTTTTATTTTTATTTTTTTTGAGTGTTTAGGTATTGTTTTGTCTGTAAAGCATTTATTTGTACATTTTCCTGATGGTCGTGGGTTCAACACCAACTGGAACCATAATTTTTTTTTTTTTTTTTTTGAGTGTTTAGGTATTGTTTTGTCTTTACAGCATGTACAGTATAACCTCCATAGAGCGACATCCGGCGGAGGCAGAAAAAACTGTCGCTCTGCGGAGGTGTCGCTCTGTAGAGGTCGACTTTTTCAGAATGTCGTTCATAGACTATCGAGTGTACATAATCCCGGTAATCTTAATTGATGTCGTTTGTTTGTGATTAAATGCGTAAAATTAAATCTACTCGTAGCCGCGCGTTTTGCGACATAATTCTGACGATTATTTAATTAATAAGATCGATGATTAGATACAAAAATGCGTACATTTTACGGGTCTAGCAACTCTCAACATTATAAACCGAATCCATATTATTTTACGCACATGCCGTATTCAATTGAATTGTTTACCTTCAAAGTGTTAAAATCTCTATTACATCATATCGCTCACTACACAACTTGCACACGTGATCGGTAATTTGTTTACCTCGACTCGCGTGTAACTTGGTCAGTGCATATGCTGAAATTGACAGTTTTAGACGACGTGAATAACCATTAACACGACGTGTACGTGAATTTCCTTTCTTATACTGATTTATAAGCGCGTATTGATATTTCATTTACAATTATTAATTACGACTTTGATTAAATAAATCGAGTTTTATGCATATCATCATGTACGGTGTTACTGTGTCATATTGTCTAACTGATCACAAAGACAGTCGCTAATTTACTTGCGCCCGTGGCTACCTGATGAGCGATAATTATTATAATCCACGAAGGTGCGAACAATAGAAAACAACATCGTATGGAGTAATGTAAACACGTGTGAATATGCCGTTGTACAAACACACCTGTCGCTTCTCAGAGGTAAACCATTCAAAAGGTATACAATTTTAACGGCCGTTTGCCGCTCTACGGAGGTGTTGTTCTACGGAGGTTAAAATAAGAGTGAAAACGAACGGGGGGGAATAAAAGTGCCGCTCCTCGGAGGTTGTCGCTTCTCAGAGGTGCCGTTTCGGGAGGTTATACTGTATTTGTACATTTTCCTGATGGTCGTGGGTTCAACCCCCACTGGAACCATAATTTTGATTTTTATTTTTTTTTGAGTGTTTAGGTATTGTTTTGTCTGTAAAGCATTTATTTGTACATTTTCCTGATGGTCGTGGGTTCAACACCCACTGGAACCATAATTTTTTTTTTTTTTTTTTTTTTTAAATGTTTAGGTATTGTTTTGTCTTTATAACATGTATTTTGACATTTTCCTGATGGTCGTGGGTTCAACCCCCACTGGAACCATAATTTTTTATTTTCATTTTTTTTTTAGTGTTTAGGTATTGTTTTGTCTTTATAGCAGGTATTTGTACATTTTCCTGATGCTCGTGGGTTCAACCCCCACTGGAACCATAATTTTTATTTTTTGATTTTTATTTTTTTAAGTGTTTAGGTATTGTTTTGTCTTTATAGCATGTATTTGTACAGTTATATGGAGGAAAAATATTCCAAAATATTTTGTTTAAAATATAGGTCCAATCATAGAAAAACCCTGTGTAGTCAGTCACCAGAGGTTACAATTTCAACTTAATCTTTATGAAACTTTGTCACAATGATCCTGTCAACAAAATCTAGGCCAAGTTTTATTTTGGGTCATCTGGCGTCAAAAACAAGGTCACAATGTCAATTGACATTTTCCTGAGGGTCGTGGGTTCAAACCCCACTGGAACCATAATTATTTTTTTAAGTGTTTAGGTATTGTTCTGTCTTTATAGCATGTATTTGTACAGTTATATGGAGGAAATATTTTGTTTAAATTATAGGTCAGATCATAGAAAAACCCTGTGTAGCCACCAGAGGTTACCATTTCGACTTAATCTTTATGAAATTTGGTCCTAATAATCATCTCAACATAATCTAGGTTAAGTAACAAGTTTGATATTAATTAAGTCATCTGGGGTCAAACGCTAGGTCACATGGTCAAATCATACAAAAGCTTGCATGAGGCTGAATTTCCTTAAATTTTATTCAGAAAATGTGTAGGATCACCATAGGGGTGTGCATGCACTAGTACCACAGGTGAGCGACCTAGGGCCATTTGGGCCCTCTAGTTTATTGGTTTTGATCAGGTACGAAAAAGTGCGGAACCAAAAACACACTACTTCCTAAGCAATAATGTATGGCTAGTGGCAGAGATGCTTATAGTTACATAAATTTAGTCAATTGTGATCATTGACGTATGTCATATACACTTGCATCTAATAAAAAATGCCTACCAACCTACCCTATTTTTTCACCAATGTTACCTAAACCACATATATTTTTATTTAGCCTTAATGTATACTTTCTGTGATGATTACTTTTATTCTAGAGAAAAGAGGTTGACATTTTAATAATCTCTTTCATATTTAGTGGACATCATATTTTGCATTGATTGTGCATTTTACATGATATATTTTAGACTATGATAAGTTGGTAACACTGGTATAATGTTGTTAATGTAAAAGATCGACTAGAACAGTATGCAGACACTTTCAAATATTGTGAAACCATTTATTTCGTTGTAGTTTAGCATATATTGGTCCTTTGCCTAATTAAGTCCATGAATTTAGGAATTGGAACTACTAACTTGTCTGAATCACCAAAATTGAGTTGTTTTCCTTTATACTCAATTTATTTTTATAATTTTCAGAATATTGCAATGTTAGGATAGGACATTCTACATAGAATATTGACAAATTAAGCCAGTTGACAGAAAATGGCAGTAAGTATCTTTCGTACTCCGAGCTACAAATGTTACGTAGGTCTTCAAGGTTTTCATTATTAACTGCAAAAATCTAAAAACATAGGTTGGACATGCAATTAAAAACTGAGAGAAAATGCAAAAATAGCACGTAGCTGATTCTGTTATTTTGCATAATTTTTTTTGTTTGATTCCATAAAAAAAGAGTAGCCTGGCTCCTTGCAAACTCCTGTTTTATTCCTTGACGGATTTTAATAAATGAGGTGATTAAAGCTGAATAATAAATATGTTGCATTAACTTATTAGGTTTTGCCTATGTACATTAAAACAGGATTTATAAGGTATTATCGCGATATTTCAGAAGACTGCCACAAGATATTGTGAGATTTGGTACTACAGCTTTCCAATTTTTGAATTTTTAGATCTTCGTTAACAGATTGCAGATTGGAAACATTATTTAATTACAAGATGCATATTGGTTTTGAATTTGATTCTTTTGATCCTAAGCTCTATGTAATTATTCAGTTTGATTGCAGTCATTACAGTAATTTCATTGTGTATTTACTGTAAATCAAATTAACATATATGAATTTATTGTAGCAATAGTCTTTAGACTTTTTATGAATCCTACCCAGTTAAAACTTAAATTGAGATTTAAAAAATGTTTTTACTTTAAGTTTCTAAGCTGAAGTGATGTTAAGGTTGATAAAACCTGTCCCTAAATGTCCCTTTACCATCTTTATTGCAGGACTCTCCGGGAGACAGCCCAGCATCCAGGGTTAGCAGCCCAGTATCTAAGGTAAGTTTTAAATGTAGAAATATATTTAGTACTGTAATATCTACCTTGCAAAGTTTCAGTCCAAAATTATGAACATGGGACCATTATTATAAAAGTGAAGCACCCAGTTAAAGTCTACTTCAAAACATAAGTCTGTTCAATACACTGTACATGTAGCACCCCCCCCTCCAAATCATAGAGTCACAGGTCAATAGGTTACACGGCGCTGCTGGCAGCCACAGCACATTGTCTATTGACTCTCTCAGGTACCTATTGTTTCGCCCGGTGAAGTGGAGCAATGTAGGTTATTCTTGCTCAGAGAAATTGACTAATGGCGAAGACCAGAATCAGCCCTGGACATCTCGATCACCGAGCACACACCCTACCTCTAGGCCTCTACTATCCCCCTAAATTACAGCATCAGTCTGGTTAATTTTTGATCATCCCTCGTATTAGTGCTACTTTTCTTTGCTAAATATGCATATAATTTTATAATCTTTTATATATTGTAGCTGGACAGTCTCTCTAAGGAAGATTTGTTGAAGTTTGTGAAACGACAGATGGTTAACCTACAGAAAATGAAACAAAAGAATGATGGTAAGACTTATAGAGTGTTTTACGCTACATGTATACAGAAGTGGAACAACTTGCCTTATTTACCTGCCTGATCGGACAATTTTGTTGCAAAACTTGCTCGATCGGGCAATAGAAACGCCAACTTTTGAAAAAGTAATCTGTGCATACGGATATTTAACGAAGCAATGATCAAAACACATGTTTCATATCACAAAGGGTATATCTAAAATCCTACCATTCAAATTTCCTTTGAATTGTCTAGATTGTTTTTACCATTCTAAATTCACTGTGTTCACTTGCCTGTTCGGGAATCATAACTTGTCCCGAAGGGGAAAGTCAATATAAAAAACTAAATATCTCAGAATCTAGACTATTCAAAAGATATTTGAACGGTAGGATTTTAAACAAGTTAAATTAAACTCAGCGACAAAAACAATATGAATGATACCCAACAAATCCTCCTATTTTACTACTTTGTCCACTTGTTTAATAAAATTGGTATAGTACGGAGAATTTGACTTGATCCTGACCTTTATGCATGAATATATTACAAAGTTCTTGCGTTGAATATATAAATTTCCGCAGGTAAATCATGCAATATCGGTCCTTCATATTTGAGTTTGTATTACGCCTCGAGTCTCTTTGTGATACTACCCGATTATGAAAATATACAACTGGGGTTATAAATATTGACAATATAATTATCAGTTGTTGAATTATGCTAATAGAAGGTCAAGAATCATGTCAAATTCTCTGTACTAAATGTCATGACGCTCATTCAAGGTCCTCTATATATGAAACTATTTGTAGAGTTAACGAAGAAGATGACTCAGCTAGAAAGTGGAGGAAGTGAAAGTGGCGACTCTTCAGACTTGAAGGAGAAAATGTCACAGATTACTGCAGAGAAAGAAGAAATTCTACAAAACTATGCAGCTGTACAGAAAGAATTGGATGAGGTTAAACAAACTGCAAAGGTAACACATACTGTAATAATATTTCAGACATTATTTATGGAGGTAACTCAGTTTGGTGTGCCTAGTCTTCTCTGTGATTCTCTATATTCATATACTCCTCTATAAGGCAGTTGCGGTGGTCTAGTGGTTGAGATGTCTATGTATCTGACAGGGGGGTACAAATTCAATCCAAGTCTTAGATACTAATATACCACAAATTTCTGACAGGAGTTGCGAGTTCAATTCCAGACTGAGATTTTCCACCATTAGAGCGCCCGCTTCGAGTGCTGTAGTTACCCTGGTTTGATCCCAGGCCGTGTCATACAAAGATGAAATAAAAATGGTACCAGTAATTCCCTTGCTCAGCATGAAAGGGAACTGGTTGTTCTTCTCTCATACCCTGATATCCAACTTGTGATAAAATTGTATAATACATTTCAGGATCTAGAGGTGGATAAGGCAACATTGAAAGAAGAGAAAGACAACGGTGAAAGTCAACTTGCTGTATTAAACAAAACTAATAAGGTAAACACACTGATATTTCATTATTTGAACAACAACCAGTGGTTTGAACCTTGGTGTAAGTGTGCTTTTGTGTAACCCAGCAACTCAGGTTCCATTCCTGGTCACTAAATTACTATCTTACACAATATGTTATGGTGGCATCGTGTTTAAGTGGGTAACGCTCTTGACTACAGATCTAGAGGTTCCTGGCTCGAATGTTGACTGGGACACTTAGTCATTTCTGTAACATTTTCAGTGTTAGCCACCCAACTAGAGATAAACTGGTTGGTAACGTCAAGTCAAGTCAAATACCTTATGTTCTCTCATTTCATGTTTACATGAAAAAATGAGGTTTACAAAATGTAACGACAGTATCAAGGCTCATAAATATGGTTTTACAAACATGAAAATACAAATACACAAAAACAACATTGAGTTAGTTACCAATAAATATAAATATGTTATTAATATCATAATAAAGTTTAGTTATTTGTGGAGAGTCACATATATAATATGATGTTACATAATTTATTGACGATCCTGTTAATAGAGAAACATTTAAGAAGCTAATAAAACCCGGAGATAGTCTCGTGTGTATCAGTGCTATAAACCAGGAACAAGGTAACATTGAAGAACTAACAAGCCTATTGGTAAAGAGCTAGGCTGTCAAACGCAGATTCCTAGTATCACACTAAAGTTTCTGTCTCTCCCCTTGAAGTCGGATGGTCATCGGCCAATAAGACAGGGGGAAAAAACTGATGGCCAAGCACATACCACTGTCGGAATCAAATGGAAACAAATAACCAACCAACAAACACAACAATTGCTCTCAACACCTCATTCCTGATGTTAGAGAAGAGGAGCCAGTTTCCCTTTGTGTTGAGCGTTTAGCAAGGAAAACACTGGTACCATTTTTATTTTGTCTTTGGTATGATGAGGCCTGTGATCGAACCCGGGACTTCCCGCACTTGAAGCTGACACTCTACCTCTAGGCTATCAAGGAGACAGTTACATAGTACAGTATGTTATATTGTAGGAGTTGGTGGAACAGTTAGATTGTATGAAGATGAAGGATGAAACAATGACAAATACTCTACAAGTATTCCAGGCTGAGGTAGAACAACATAGTCTACAAAACAAGGTAATACGCATAGTATGAATATTCTCACATGCTTCTATGATTTTGACATTATCCCAGAGCGAAGATCACTTATTTTTGTCGAATGTATTTGGCGAAGGTATTTGTCGAAGGCTTTCGTGATAAATCTATTAAACCTTGTGATTATACTGCAAAATTATTTAATTTCAATGGGACAAACAAAATTTTGTGGTTTGGGTGAGAAAAAAAACCCCATTAAGTGGGAACATAATTTCAAGGATTTCGGAGTTTCGATGTCAAAATTCACACAAATTATCAGAAATCATTCAAACATAAAACAGATATAGTCATTGTTATATTACATGTTGATGATGTATAGAAAGTAATATGTAAGTGCCGTAGACGAAAAAGTTTATCATGCAAGCAGATAATTTCCGCAGCTGAGCCGGATAAACTTTTACCCCATCCCGTCACTTACCTATTGTCCCCATTTCTCATATTATGACAGGAGCTGAAGGACCAGGTGCAGTTATTGACGGATGCCAGAGATCAGTTAATGGATAAGATGCAGACTCTGAAGGAGACTCAGATGGAATCATCCAGTAACAATGAGGAAACCATGCTTCTGTTGAATGAGAAAAATCAGAGTCTTCAGGAAATGGTCAACTCTTTACAGAAGGAGACACAAAAGATGATGAATGATCGTTCTGAATTTGAAACTACAGCTGAGGTTTGTTACTTTCTGTGTTCAAATATAAATCACAGTCAAACCTGTGCTAAAAAACTCCTGCATACAAGTACAGGTAACTGTATCATTGAAAAGGAATTTTAAAAAATGAAAACAACTTTTTTTTGTAAAATTTATACATTTTGTATATATCTAATAGACTATTATAAACTATACATAAATTTCTGTAAATAAAATTTCTTTATCAATGATACATTTACCAGTACATACAAGCACCACTATTCCAAAACTTGTCGGCATATACTGTATGTTTTAATTTTCACAGATATTGTTAAAATTATAATTTGGTGGTTTCTTAAATTTGAGGATTTAAACTATTGAGAGAAAAACTCCTTGTTACGTATTTTTGAAATCAATTATTTGATGGGATTTAATTTAGCAGTCTTGTTCATCCGTGAATTCAACGAAAATTAATCCACTGCGAATATCAATGATTTTACAGTACCTCTTAATTTATCTCCTATCTATAACTTGTCTATGGTTAGAGAGACCACGTGTTAGCAAAGATAACTTTACTGTTTGAATTGGTGATCTCTATTTTCATGTTTGATTGTATCAAGTACATGTGAATACACCACTTGGGATTGAAAGTGGGGCTGGTGGGTTCAAATTCAAGGTCATTGTGACTAAAAAATAAAAAAATCAGTTTCAAGACAAAAATCAATTTAGACATAAACTTACCATGAACATGTGATGGAGAAATTGATCTATTTCAAGAAAACCTGACTTTTGTATTCCTCATGACATGTTTCAGGCACAGGTATCAAAGATTGCTAATTTACAACAGGAACTCGAGAACATTAAGCTGGAATATGATACAAGCAAATTGAAACTACAAGAACAGACTGAAATGATATCACTACTAGAAAAAGAAAAAAGTCAAATGGAAGTTTCTTTAGGAGAATTAGAAGGAGCCAAGAAAGAAAATGAAGATGTTTCTGAGAAAGTTGATGTGATGACAAGACAATTAGAAGCATTGAATGCTGAAAAGGAACAACTAATAGATGAACTTAAGACTTTTAAAGATTCGAAATCTGAAAATGATAGTAAGCAAGGCATGGTTGAGAATGAACTTGGAGAGAAAGATGAGGAACTTAAAGTACTGAAAGAACAGCTTAAATCTGGTAAAGATAGCTTGCAAACTGAGTTAAATAAGAATTCCGTGTTGCAGTCAGTATTACAAGAAACACAAAATCAAGTGAAAGAGCTAACAATGAAAGAGAAGTGTATACAAAATGAATTGGATGTAGTGGAAGAGAAATGCAAGAAGTTGGAATCTTCCGATGCTGCTAAAAACTTTGAAGCTAAAGAAAGGAAACTTCAAAGTATGATTGAAAAACTTGAAAATGAAATAGAAAGAAAAGATGATGAAATACTACATTCTGAAGAAACTCGTGAAAATCTGGTGTATGAAATAAATGAATTAAAAGAAGAGAAGGAAATGTCACGGAGTGAGCTGCAGAGTTTGCAAGAAAAGATGAACGAATGGGATAATTTAATGGCTATTCTTAAAGCAGAGAAAGACCATGTTATACATGAGCTGGACGATTCAGAGCAGAGAGAACTAAACTTTAGAAAAGAAATTGATTTTCTGATGACTTCTTTAAATGATGCATTAAAAGAAAGAGACACTTTGCAAGATGAAGTGTTCAAAATGAATGAAAACCATGGCTCAATTGGAGATGAAATGGGTAACATGAAATGTAAAGTACAAGAATTGATCAATGAGAAATGTAGACTTGAAAAGGAGTTGAATGAAGTGTATACTTCTAAAGGTGAGAGCTCTGTTGAAATACAATCTCTCAAGACTAGGTTAAGTAATTTATATGAGGAAAAAGACTCAGTTGAAAGAGAGAAGGAGTCAATGTCAGTGATGCTTCACCTTGCTCAAGATAAAGCTGAAAATCTGACTCAAGAAAATGGGTCACTGAGAGACGAACTCTCGGAAGTTGATGAATTAAAGGTTAGGGTAGATAGTCTTGAAAATGAAAAGCAGGGATTGTACGGTGATATTAAAAAATCAGAGGGGGTAAGGAGTGAGTTACAAGGAGTTGTGAAGGAGAAAGACACTTATATTCAAGAACTTGAAGTGAAAATCTTAGATATGTCAGAGTCCTTATCAAAGTCAAAAATGATATATGAAACATTGAAAGGGCAAATAGAAAATGATGAAGCTTCCATATCACAAGTACATGAGAATGAAATAAGTGAATTAAAAGCAACAATTGATTCATTGAACAGTGAAAAGGGTGAAATGAAAAAAGAAATTTCTGAGCAAGCAAGTGAAATTGATGCGAAGGTAAAATGTGTCAGTGACAATGTTTCAAGAATATCTGAATTTCAAAAAGAAATTGATAGCATGAAAGCTGGAACTGTGCAATTACAGGAACAGTGTTCAAGTCTGCAAGGAGAACTTGATAAGTTACAGCATGATCATGCTTCTGTGAGTGATTTATTGAAGACAACAAAAGCTGAACTTGAGAAAACTAAATGTGAGTTGGAACATGCTAACCAAAATCTTGAAAATGGAAACAAAATTCATGAAGAAAAAATGATGCTTCAAACAGAAAAGCAGGAAATAGAAACGAAACTTGCAGATAAAGAAAATGTGTTAGATACTCTTAACAATGAATATGAAATACTAAGAAATGACTTGCAGAAACTTGTGAGTTCAGAAAAACATTTAATTCAAAAGGAGGAGGAGTCTAATGAGACTGTAAAATTGTTGAAAGAAGAGATTGAAAATCTTCGGCTTGAAAAGGAATCTGGTCAAACTGAGATAGAAACTATCAAAGCTGAAACAACTCAAATGTTACAATCTTCAGCCAATCAAGCAACAGATGTAGAAGGTGCCCTCAACTCTATAACAGCTGAAAAAACAACATTGGAATCAAAGTTAACTGAAATGTCTGAAATTAAAAATGACCTTGAGTCAAAGATAAGTGGTTTGGAGGAAGAAATTGAAAACGTTGTGAAAGAAAGGGATTCTGCTAAAAATACTCTAGAAGAAGTGGATGCTGAATTTACGAAACTTAAAGATTCAATTGCAGAAAGAGAAGAACATTCTAAAACTGAAATTTCGGCTTTAGAAGAAAAACTTCAGAATTTACAAAGTGACTCTGGTGATACAAGTAAAGAACTTGTTGATTCTCAGCAGAGAGTTAATGCTTTAGAAGGAGAGTTAGAGGAATTTAAGACCAATATAAAAAGTTTAACATCTGAAAAAGAGTTGCTTTCTAGCCAAAATAAGGACTTGTCTGAAAAAATGGAGTTACTTTCTAGTGAGATAAAGGACTTGACGCAAAAGCTTGATGAATTTAATAGTGAAAAGTTGTCACTTACTGAAGAAAAAGCTGCACTTATGAATGATATTGAGAAACTTAAAAATGAACAAAATTCAATGTCTAAAGAAAATACTGAACTTGAGAATACCCTGAAAGAAGCTTATGCTAAAATAGAAACTGCAGATAAGAATGTGGAAGAGATGAAAAGTTTTGCCAAACAAGCACAGGATGAACAAGTTATTAATTTGCAGAATGACTTAGAAAATCTCAAGCAAGAACGGGAAAAGTTACTTGAGAGAAACAATTTGTTTGAAAAGCAAGTTGAAAGTTTGCAGAATGAGCTGGAAAGCTTAAAGCAGGAACAAGACGATATGCAAGCAAACAATGAATCAGCTATGCGGCAAGTTGAAGAAAAGTATAAAGAAGAGTTGGAAAAATTGAAACAAGAACAGAAAACTTTACTAGAGACGCAGTGTACTTATGAAGAACAGGTTAAGGATTTGCTAGAACAATTAAATAAGAAAACTGAAGAATTGGGTGAATCAAATGCTCATTATAAAGAAATTGAAACTGCTCTAGAAACCATGAAAATGGGACAAGAAGAGTTGAAAAACAAGCTGATTGAAAAGGAACGTGAATTGGAAGAAGCTTGCGTACAAAATTCCAAAGTAAAAGATGAAATGGTTCAGATGGAGGAAGAGGCAAAGAAAAAGGTTGAACTGGCTGAGAAGACAAACAAGGACCTTAAAAATGAATCTACAAGAGCAGAAGATGAGTTAAAACAAGAATGTTTGAGATTGCAAGAGAAGATTAAAGACATGGAAGAAGAAAGTAATAAACAAGTGGAGAAGACTCAGAAATCAGAGGTAGGTGCTTGTTGGTGTATGTAAAGTATAACTTTATTTTATTTTACTTGAAACACTTTCTGTTTATTGTATTCTTCAAATGTTTTTATAAAACTTGTATTGGTTGTTATTAGAAAGTCAAATTTACATGTGTTTCGGAATGTCATGATGTAAAAAAGTGACATTATCTCACACTATTTTGATATTGCTTATGGCACGAAAAAGACTTGCATCCTATTTTCAGGATCATGCATTGTGCGCCAGTAAAACCCCTGTAGTTTGCTGAAGAGCCAGTTAGTACTGGTTGTATTATCCTGGTAAACTGGTTAGAACACAATGTCATGCTAGACAAAAAAACAGAGAAATAGATCAAATGCAAAATGGTACGATACATTGGGATCAACTATTATAGTGAGTGATTACTGTTGAAAATGTATTATTCCGACTCGATTTTGTTTATAAACAATTTCAACCCTTATTAAAAAATATTTATGACCAAAATTAATCCTAGTTAAACATGTCAATAAGGGTGTAAAACTTAACTTAATTCAAATACAACATTGATGTGTATATTAACATTAACGTAGGATGTAAAGCCAGAAGTAGAAAAGTTGAAGTCAGCATTGAAATCCAAGGAAGATATGTGTAACAAGCTGAAAACTGTCGCTGTGAAGACAAAAAAGGATCTTGCTGACTTAAAAAACAAGGTATGGTGCATAACTTTCTATATTAAACTGGTGGGTTAAAGATACAGTGCACAACTTTTTACATTAAACTGGTGGGTTAAAGGTACGGTGCATAACTTTCTACATTAAACTGGTGGGTTAAAGGTACGGTGCATAACTTTCTACATTAAACTGGTGGGTTAAAGATACAGTGCACAACTTTCTACATTAAACTGGTGGGTTAAAGGTATGATGCATAACATTCTAATTAAACAGGTGGGTTAAGGGCTTAAGTTTGCAACTTTTGTTATTCTGATTATAATTTTGATGTGGTAAGTGATGACTTGGCATAGTGCTAGTGCTAGACTAGTTGTGCTTATATTTAGGTTATGTACACATGCTTTTTAAAAGTAAAACAATAAATGATCATGGAAAAATATGTAGCAGTACGTAGTAAAACAATGGTGCTTTCAGGGGTTAACTTTGTGGTATATTCTACATCTCTTAGAAATATTAATTTCCTGACAACATTTCCTGTCTTTTTATCTGAGTTACAGAATGTCAAAACTGAACAAAATACCCCTTAGAATGCGTGCGTTTCTTTGAACTGTTGCATGCAAGCATCAATAACATCACTGAATAAATGTGCCAATTTGCGCCAAAATTGAAAGTCTTATAGGTCTGAAAATTAGTTGTCTTTTTACATGATATGAAAAGAAATACGGCTACCATAATAATGCGTTAGTGGTTTGTTATAGTAAAAAACTACAAAGCTTTCACAGGTCTAAAAATTTAAAGCATATTTTACATGAAAATTAGTTACATTGTATCCTTGCTAAGTTTCAGCCCAAATTGATGAACTTAGCAAAAAATATAGCATCTGTTTGGTTAAATCAGTATCACCCTTTGTATAAATTATTATTACAGTTTGCTAGTCAAGGTGAAGAGTTACGGCAAGCTAAAGCCAGTAGTGTAAGTTTACAACAACATTTAGACTCGCAGGTTAATGAGAAGGAAACTGAAAATGAGAATATTGTCAAGGTACCATTTTTGAGAAGTTTATTATAATTGTTAACTTTCTTATCTTTACTTTTCTCATGTTAACCTTTTTCATAGTTAACTTTCTTATGGTTATTTTTTTCGCTTTTAATCAACTTGAACTGTCTAGTAGATAACTAACTAACTCATTGTAAACTTTCTCATTGTTAACTTCTGATTGTTAACCTTCTTATTGTTAACTTCTTCATTGTTAACTTTCACATGGTTAACTTTCACATTGTTAACTTTCTCATTGTTAACTTCTGATTGTAAACTTCCTCATTGTTAACTTCCGCATTGTTAACTTCCTCATTGTTAACTTTCACATTGTTAACTTTCTTTCACATTGTGTTAACTTTCACATTGTTCACTTTCACATTGTTAACTTTCACATTGTTAACTTTCATATGTTAACTTTCACATTGTCAACTTTCACATTATCAACTTTCTTTATGTTAACATTCTGATTGTTTACTTTCTCATTGTTAACTTTCTTTTTGTTTACTTTCTCTAAGTTAAAATTCACATTGTAAACCTTCTCTGTGTTAACTTTCTAGTAGTTAAATTCCTATGTGTTAACTTTCTACTATAAAATACTCACAGAGTCTGAATGAAAAGCTGGACAATGTAACCAAGCAACTAGAGGAAGCTTCTAGTGAGAAGGAAAGTTTTAAAGCAGATTTTGAGAAAGTTTTGCAACAACTGACTGACTCTAAGACAAGTTTAGCTGAGTTAATGTCACAAAAAGACGAGCTCTCTTCTACAAAAGATGGTTTATCAGCTCAAATTAAGGTTTGTATCTTTTAGAGAAACTGATTCCTTATGAGTAAGTTCCACTGTACTTGTAGAGTTTTCTTTGGTTTAATCTAAGACATATTGACTATTCCAATATATCAGAAGACAAGTTTAAACAGTACATTGATAAATTTATTTGCACATTATAGATAAACCAGTAATGTCCATCAAACATGATTCACTTGTTTAGCCATTCTACACAGAAAATATTGGGTATAGATTGAGCTTTTGAAACTTGTGGCTTCGGTTTGAGTTTGGACTAGACTTTATCCCTTTTGACCATTAGTCAACTTCTGTTTAACTACAAAAAGTATTTTGGCAGGAAAAATTCGGACTGTGGGTGATTTCAGTCATTTGCCCATATATCGATAAACCTTTCAAACTGTGAATCGATAATCTATTGGCTTAAAGATATCAGTGATACACCGATATCACTTCTATAAATGACAGCTCTGTATACATGTTTATATAATTTCTTTAACTTTGTATTAACTGCATACGTTTCAAGTGTATTTGTTTTAACTTTTGCCATAGGCATCAAAATTGTAGAATGTATCTCATGTATAAAACGCTTACAATAGTTCAATATATATGTCAGGCACTAACATGGTACGGAATGTTATAGTGGGGGAGACAAATTGACTTCATACTGGAGGGATGTCACAAAGTTTATTTGCACTTGACCTCCTTAACCACTTCACATGATTAGTTAGTTATGGCCCTTTGTGGGACATACATTTTTGTGTAAAAAATCCTTATAGTTACACAATGTTCTTACCAACAGGTACAGGAAGGCAAATTGAAAGATCTAAAGCGATTAGAACAGGAATGTGAAGCCAACAGAATCCAGAAAGATGAATTCAATAAGGTAGGTTCTTTAAATAGTACTCTATGGTTTGTTAATCAGGTTCTGAAATGGTAACAAATTGTTACTTAAGTAATAACATATTTTATTGAATAGAAAAGAATTTTTAACTGTATCAGATTATTAAAATTATCTGTTTGGTTGTGGGGGGAACAGAGCACTCCGTACATTAAAGAAAACTTGCAAAACGTCCCGAACAGTTCTTACTGAACGCGAAAGCACGGTGTGTGGTTGGTCACATCAGTTTGTGTTAAATCAATTTTCTTCTTAAAAGATAACTTGGTTATGGTGATGAACCTTTTAGTAATATCAGTATGCGACATTGTGCACCCTGAGGTCCATCGTCCAACTTCCCACAAATGTTTATCAAGATGTGAAGCTGTGAGGGATTGAGCCATGAAAAAAATGATATTACTTTTTTATGTTTTTACAGTTGTATGGAATCATCAGTTAAGAGGCTTACATTATGTTTTTGTGGATAATTTCATCCTGTCTGACTTGCATTTGTTATTCTCTTGTAGGAGAAACAACAGTTGCTAGGCAACATTAAGACTTTAGAAGATAAACAGAAGTCAGTAGATGATAAACATAAGGAGATTACTGAAGGTCTACAACAACAGATACAGCTTATGCAGAAAAAACTGGAAAATGCTAAACAGGTAAACTTAGGAAACTACTGCACAACTTCTCTAGAACAACATCCTTTGGGAAACACAGAGGTTTAGTTTATTTAGTTTATACTTATTTATTTAAGGTCAATCATGAAACAAGTTTTTCCAACTTATATCAATCACTCTCGACACCTCATTCCTGATGTCATCCATCGCCACGAGGGTATGAGAGAAGAGAAGCCAGTTTCCCTTTTGATGCTGAGCGTCTAGCAAGGGAATTTCTGGTACCATTTTTATTTTGTCTTTGGTATGACGCGGCCAGGGATCGAACCCGAGACCTCCCGCACTCGAAGCAAACGCTCAACCACTAGGCTATCGAGGAGGCGGTAAACACAGAGGTACTGAGGTTGTTGCTCTTGAGAGGTTAATATGTATAGTTACTAGTTATTTCTGGTACAAAAGATTTGTGTTGATGAAGACAGGTTATTGCTCTATGGAAGGCCGATTAAGATAGGTTGAATTGTACAGTGTATGAACCAGGAATTGAGGTTACCCGAAATATGTAACCACCACCAGAATGCTCTTGATCTATTTTCCAACTGCACATTGAGAACATATGAGTTATTGTTTAAATCAGTTCCACTCTGATTGTTGAAAACAATTTAATTTTAAAATTGATGGTTTACACATATTAAGTAAGGAATATCTACATGGAATAGAGGATTGGTCAGTCATTCCTATCCCCAAGAAGATGTGATTGGTATGATTAAAATAAGGCTTAAATTAGTGAATTGCTCTCATTACATATTGAACAAAACGCATCTGTATGGAGATAGGGTTGATAAGTCAGGCAGTACCTGTACTGTGGAGAGGGTTAGGTGTATTGTTTCACACTTTCAAACCTAATCCTCCTTCCGCCTTAGGAGATGTCATGGTATACCCTGTTCTAAGGTAAACTACCATACATGGGTGACAGTTTTCAGGCACATGCCTGAACTTCAGGTTTTTGATAGTACCAAAAAGGCTATTTTTCTTTATTTTCCCTGTATAAATTGTTTATTTTTGAGGATTTCAGTTTTTTTCAGAATTTCAAATTTTCACCCATGTATATATTACAGGAGGCAAGTCAGAGTAACATGATGGACCTTGAAATAGCTGACTATGAGAGGACGGTTCAAGCTCTCAACACACAGATAGCTGATAAGGATAAAGATTTATCTGAACAGAAAGTAGAAATTGAACGTCTAGAGGAGAGGACTAAAACTCTACAGGAGGAAATAGGTATGTACATTTATTGTAGCTAAGCTACCACCCTATCAAGCATGGATGTGTAGACGATCACTTCATATAGGAAAGGTCTTACATTTTAAATTTCTAAAGGCTGGGACCACATTTCTTACGTTTTACCTGCCTAAAGTCGGGAACTGATTTTCTTTCTTTAGCTTCCTAAACACAGGAACTATTTCTCTTACATTACACATTTCGGAATTGAGGGACAATTTTTCTTACATTTAAGAAATGGCTACTTTACCTACACAAGAGTTTGTAGAATTCTATTTTTCACATCTCAATGAATGTACCTCTGGGCTCAAATTCACAATGCATGGTTCCTTGAAATTTTCTAAAGAAATTTTCTTAGATAAGAAACATTTCACATAGAAATAAATAAATATCATTTTTATCTTAGTCTGTTCTATCTGATTTCATAGTGCAAAGATTTAGATAAAAATCAATCTTAGACAAAAAGTAAGAACTTTTACATATAAATCAACAAATAAAGAAAATTATTTTTTCAACAATACATCTTAAAGTTTGTACAGGCTCTGCATGATGTTTGTATAACGATGGTTTTATTTATATTAACAGCGGCGGTTGAGGAGCAGAGAGTACAAGCTGACGAACGTGGAAACAAATTGAAACAACTTCTAGTGAAAGCAAAGAAAGATATATCAGATGGTAAGAAACTAGAGAGTGAGCAGAGATCATCGGAAGCTCAACTTAGAGGACAACTAGAAAGTCTACAACAACAGTCTGAGGAATTAAAGGTAATAATAACCCAACCACCTTGATAGAATCATAGCCTAGTGGTAGAACTTCCGCTTTGAGTTAGGGAGGTCCTGTGTTCGATTCCAGGCCATACAACATCATACTGGCCATACAGCTTACAAAGCCAATCGGATTTGAAGCATTCAATGCTTATAATTATTTGTTTTAATTACAAATTCATATTTTATCCTAAAAATTTAAACTGTATAATTATATATATATTATATATCTATGTCAAATTGTTTTAACCATGTCTTAAAGGTGATTGTACAGCACTTTTGTAATTACATGAAAAAAGTGCTATATAAATATGGTATAATGATATAATGATAATAATAAATAATTCTTTCGGTTTGTTGACTCGCATAAAAATACATCTCTGCAGTAGGTATTCTTTACAAATTTGAATTTACATGTAATTTCATAAACTTTTGTCAGATAACATTGAAGTAATACTTTACAAACATTGAGAATGCCACAGAGTGTGCGTTTTTAAATGTACTGAGTTTAATACTGTTTATAATATCAGGTACATATTGCCAGTATATCGTCTGAGAAACAAAGAATGGAGGACAGATTACGAAGTAGCAGTGACAACCAACAAAAGGTGTCCAAATCTTTAGAGAACCGATTAACCTCAACCTTAGCAGATCTAGAACTGGCTAGAAGTGAATTGGCAACATGCCAGGCCGAATATGAAGGTTACAAGGTATGTGTGTTATATAATAATAGTAATATCAAATCCAAAGGTTGTGGGTATGATTACTCCTCCAGCCAGGTCAAAACAGAAATGTTTTGCAGTATTACCAACCTTACATAACTAATGCCTTTTGGACGAGACGTTAGCGAGGTCCTGTGTATGATGCTTTACATCAGGCATGTAAAAGAACCAGGGATGCTTCTGGAACTTGGGCATCTTCTGTAGCATGCACTATCCCCCAAATACCAAATGACTGACCTCTTCTGGGCGCCTTGCCCATATTGATTTCCAATGGCGAGGATAAATAAAAGCATATAAGTCATAGCAAAGTCTTCCATTATCCTGACTGTTACACATACATGCCATGTTTTGCTGACCCCTTTGCATGAGATTTCCTTAAAATGAGGGGGATTCTACTTGCTCAACTTTGAGTCTTAAATTAATGAAGTTTGTATGCAGTCTTCACTTACTTTCATGACAATACCATGCATGCTTAATGAAGCAATTTAAACTAATGTTCATGATCCCTAAATGCTGCACATGGGAAGTGCACGGATGATGTATACAACATTGTATGTAGATATGTAAACACAGCTTGATCCGTTTATCTTAATGGGAACATAACATTAGTTCTGTGAAGGTATAGTAAAATCGTGAACATGCTTTTCGTTATAAGCCTATCATACTTTTACGAGAGTATTCAGTAAATGTGTAAACATAATATTTTAAATTATTATGATTTTCTAGTATTTTACTGAGTATTTGATTAACAGCACCTTTTATTGCAGGTGCGAGTGCATAGTGTTCTCAAACAACAGAAAACAAAAAGTCCCACTGACCCTCAGAATGAAAGTGATAAGTTAGAAAGGTAAATTTAAATGTTTCAGTTATTTATAAGTAGTTTGCATTTATACTGGGATTCGAACCCATACTGAAGGGCGTCATGACCCAGCAATGCGAAGTATGAACTCATTAGACCACTCAGCCTTCGTAAACACAATTGTACAGATAACCAGTATCAATGTGACTACATGACATCACACCAGTAGAAATCTGTTTTCATAGGAAATTTAAAGAGAAAACTAGCAGGGGTGTCAATTTTCTTGATTTATCAGGAATTTATCATTCCTGATAGAGCAATGGTTTCTGACCAAAATAAAAGTTATTTGATGAAAATATCTCAAGAAATGGCAACGTTATGGGAAATTTAGTCTGTTCTGAAGGATTTTGTTTAATATAAACTGAGTAAATTATGGAAACAATGTCATTGAAGGCCTCTTGTTAGGCAAAAATGGTTGGCCACATGCGATTTTCCTGATTTTCAATTTGACCCTGTTGACACTCTTGAAACAAGAAACAAAGCGAAAATTTTTGGAATCAATAGTTAAGGAATGATACACTATACAATCAAGGAATGATACACCATACAATCAAGGAATGATACACAATACAATCAAGGAATGATACACAATACAATCAAGGAATGATACACCATACAATCAAGGAATGATACACAATACAATCAAGGAATGATACACAATACAATCAAGGAATGATACACAATACAATCAAGGAATGATACACAATACAATCAAGGAATGATACACATTACAATCAAGGAATGATACACAATACAATCAAGGAATGATACACAATACAATCAAGGAATGATACACAATACAATCAAGGAATGATACACAATACAATCAAGGAATGATACACATTACAATCAAGGAATGATACACAATACAATCAAGGAATGATACACAATACAATCAA
Source organism: Spisula solida (assembly GCA_947247005.1). NCBI lineage: Eukaryota > Metazoa > Mollusca > Bivalvia > Venerida > Mactridae > Spisula > Spisula solida. The sequence goes on from OX365956.1 coordinate 42,319,365, forward strand.
GGAATGATACACAATACAATCAAGGAATGATACACATTACAATCAAGGAATGATACACAATACAATCAAGGAATGATACACAATACAATCAAGGAATGATACACAATACAATCAAGGAATGATACACAATACAATCAAGGAATGATACACAATACAATCAAGGAATGATACACAATACAATCAAGGAATGATACACAATACAATCAAGGAATGATACACAATACAATCAAGGAATGATACACAATACAATCAAGGAATGATACACAATACAATCAAGGAATGATACACATTACAATCAAGGAATGATACACAATACAATCAAGGAATGATACACAATACAATCAAGGAATGATACACAATACAATCAAGGAATGATACACAATACAATCAAGGAATGATACACATTACAATCAAGGAATGATACACAATACAATCAAGGAATGATACACATTACAATCAAGGAATGATACACAATACAATCAAGGAATGATACACAATACAATCAAGGAATGATACACATTACAATCAAGGAATGATACACAATACAATCAAGGAATGATACACAATACAATCAAGGAATGATACACATTACAATCAAGGAATGATACACAATACAATCAAGGAATGATACACAATACAATCAAGGAATGATACACAATACAATCAAGGAATGATACACAATACAATCAAGGAATGATACACAATACAATCAAGGAATGATACACAATACAATCAAGGAATGATACACAATACAATCAAGGAATGATACACAATACAATCAAGGAATGATACACAATACAATCAAGGAATGATACACATTACAATCTTTATTTTGAGTTGGATACATGTACAAACAAACAAACATTAGCTATTGTATAGCTTTTATCTGACATTTATGTTGATGATTTAATTTAGAAGATGAATAGACAAAACTAGAACATTTGGTAACAGTTTTATTATTCTGGTTAACCAACCATCTTGTTTACCTGCCACAACCACAAAATAAACATAGATCACCAGGTTACCAATCCAGTGCATTTACTATAGTGGCTTATCTGTCTTCTAAGGGCTGTTTAAGGATCAGCCTGGGGTGGTATTCAATATTGATTTTACTTGACTTAAGGATAAGGACAACCAATCAGATCACACCATGTTAAACTCTTGGTCAATACCAGGTGTTATGATTGGCTATCCTTATCCTCCAATTGAATAAGATCAATATTGAATACCACCCCTGGCTGGAGAACAGTCAGGGAAAGTCAAAGACTTAATAATAATATGCCTCTCAATTGTATGGGGGGGGGGGGGAAACATAATATTTTATTTGTGTGTAAGAACCTGTTCTAGTTTGAATGTAAAATTCTACTTTGTTTTAGTTGCCTAGTATTAAGATGATGAGGTTGGTCTTGTTATTTCAGAGAAAGACTGGAGAGAGTGATAGAACAACTGAAATCAAAACTGGAGGAAATGAAGTAAGTATTGTTTAAGTTATAAAAGATACAGAAGTGGGTACATGTTTTCAGGTATATACCTGACTTCAGGTTTGTGAGTGTACCAAAATGTCAGTTTTTCTCTATTTTTGTCGAGCCCGCTTGCGGTGAGGGAGACTTAGTCGCCACTTTTGGTGTATGTGCGTGCGTGCGTCCGTCCGTGCGTCCGTCTGTCCGATTTTGTCCGGACCAATGTTGCTTATATTTGGCATGAATGTTCACCTCCATGAGGAGGAGTGTCATGCCCAAGCCCCAGGTTCCTATCTCAAAGGTCAAGGTCACAGTTGGAGGTCAAAGGTCAAATTGAAGCTTGTCCGGACCATAACTTTGTCATGCTTTGACCAATGTTGCTTATATTTGGCATGAATGTTCAACTCCATGAGGAGGAGTGTCATGCCCAACCCCCAGGTTCCTATCTCAAAGGTCAAGGTCACAGTTGGAGGTCAAATGTCAAATTGAAGTTTGTCCGGACCATAACTTTGTCATGGTTTGACCAATGTTGCCTATATTTGGCATGAATGTTCACCTCCATGAGGAGGAGTGTCATGCCCAACCCCCAGGTTCCTATCTCAAAGTTCAAGGTCACAGTTGGAGGTCAAAGGTCAAATTGAAGATTGTCTGGACCATAACTTTGTCATGCTTTGACCAATGTTGCTTATATTTGGCATGAATGTTCACCTCCATGAGGAGGAGTGTCATGCCCAACCCCAAGGTTCCTATCTCAAAGGTCAAGGTCACAGTTGGAGGTCAAAGGTCAAATTGAAGCTTGTCCAGACCATAACTTTGTCATACACTGACCAATCTTTCTTATATTTGGCATAAATGTTAACCCCCATGAGGCAGAGTGTCTTGTCAGAGCTCCAGGTTCCTATCTCAAAGTTCAAGGTCACCGTTGGAGATCAATGGTCAAATTGAAAGCTGATTTAAGTTGTAACCATTTTCAACGTGGACCGAGGCTCGACATAGTTTGCCCGAGGGCACGAATTTCTAGTCTATAATAATAGTATATAAATTGACAATTTTTCCAGATTTCAGGTTTTTCAGAATTTTTTACTTTTACCCAAGGAAGTGTCTAGTACATTGTGTCAGTATATCATTGAATGTTTTGCTTTGAAGCAAACATACTCAGATATTTATTGTTAATGTTGTTGTTGTTTGTGTTTCAGTGAGAAGTTAGAGAACAGTAAACATGAGTTAGATATGTTACAAGATGACCATGATAGATTATTGGTCCGACATAACAAGACATTACAAGATTTACACGATAAAGACGAGAGTTACAAGAAAAGGTATTTATACATCAGAGTTCCCACAGTCAGGCAATTTTAGCTGTCAATAAGTGCCAATTCCTATGAAAAAAACCCTGAAAACATCCTTGCTCGCTAATCATCAGCCCTAGAACTGTTTACTTCAACTTGTTTGTTTGTTCCATATAAAGCTAATATAAGCCTTTTCTCGTATTTTTAAATTTATACTTTACCCTAACAAAAAGAAACTTTGGTTCCCGATCACTCTAAAAGGTAAGGGAATTTTGTGTCAGAATATTTGTGGGAACCATGAATTTTGCTCTTGCGCGTCAGCACCTCTCCATTGATTGTATCCCCACCCTTTACTTCAAATTCTGTGTAATGCCTAAGATCAGCACAGTGGCATGATAGGCCAGTCAACCATGCAACGTTTATTTTGTCATTTTCATTTGTAAATATAGGCTATTGTTATCATTGGCCTACTATACATGTGTAAGCATTCAGCCATGCTATTTCTTCTGAATTAAATATGTGTTCATATAATCACTGACTTATAATTAGAATGTTGCCTTATAATATATTTAAAATCTGCATGAGCCTATTTTCATGAAAATCAGAACTGGTCATGTTGACTAAACATAAGAAAAGCCATTTAGAGTGGTTTTCAGACAATTTTTTCTTGTTTACTCAAAATATCAATTTTGTACTTACAACCATCTAATTCTAAGCCAGTAATGTAAATTATCTAAAAGATTATTCCACAATTCAGGATTGAAGATATGTCAAGGGAGAAAACTCTGGCTGTCACGGAACAAATACAGACAATAAAACAGTTATCTGCCCAGAATGATACTATCTCACTGTCTTACAAGGTAAAATATATGTATAAAATTTACTTAATAGGTACTGAGTTTACTTGGTCTGTCTCTGCCGCAACATTCAACTGATCCTAATGGCTAGACTAGACCATCTGGGGTCTGTTTACCAAACTTACGATCACTTTTGAATTCTTTATAATTTTGTTTTCTATTAAAAAGTGTGGTTAATGCAGCTGCAATACTTATAATGACTCCGTTAATGAACTCATACAAACCATATCCTTTAACAATTTGCAGTTGTTAAGAATTACAAAGAATTTAAATTTGAGCTTAACTTTAAGATTTTTTGTAAGTGCTTTGATAAAACAGTAACCCTGGGGTCTGTTGCCTAAGCAAAGTGCTACCAAGTGCCTTATTCAGTTACTTCCTGTTAAATTAAATAAGGCATGGATTATCTTCCATGGAAATGCTATGTACTATGTAGCGCCATCTTATGTTAAAGGTTGTCACAAGTTGGAGGTTAAAGGTTCAATCCCAGATGTGGCATTAGTTATGCCTCCCATCTGTGATGAGGGGGTATATTGCTTTGCACATGACGATATGTCTGTCAGTTGGTAGACCAAATGGTTTCTGTTCAATAACTCAAGAACACTTTGCACTAGAATCTTCAAACTTTACATGGAGGTTGGTCATCAACAGTAGATGTCCCCTATTGATTTATAGGTGATTTAACAGTATCCAATTTGTGTTTATATATTGTTAGGATCAACTACGTTCAGTACATGAAGACCATCAGAAGGCGGTGGAATTACTTCATTCACAAATTGATTCCCTAGATCGTGAAAATCTCCGTCTTCAACGTGATCTCCAACAGTATCAGACGAAGGGTGCTACGTCTCCGAGACAAATGGAGAAGGAAAAGTCATCCACTCCAACACCTGTGGAATTTGTGCAAGATTTCCGACATATAGAACGTCAAGAGGGAGAAGGGTCGGAGATTGTGGACCCAGAACCATGCCACAGGGTAATTAATTGATATACAGTTAACATGTATTACTCTCCTAAAATAGAGAAGGGTCCGAGATTGTGGACCCGGAACACATGCCACAGGGTTACTATACAGTTAATATGTATTACTCTCCTTAAATATTGGCTGGTGATATGTTTCCTTTAATATACAGTTATACAGCCTATGCTTTAGTGATTGGACAATAGCTATAAATAGCTAATGTTTCTACATATTTAAATAATTATATCCAAGTCAAAATAAAGATTGTGTTGGTATTGGTACATATACAGATTGCTATAATTTCAATGCTAAACTAAATACTTGTACTATATAGGCTTTACCTGTTCAGAAAATGGTTGTAATCTTTTGTGTACACATAAACAACAATGTCACTCTCACAAAATCCTATCTGGACTGTACACATATAATTTAGAGATTGGTTGTGATATGACTTTGTTTTGTGTACTTTATTATATTTTATTATACAGACTATGATATATATACATGTATATTTCAGGGTAAATTAGCCAAACCTAGCCCTGGTATTATGCCACTGGACCTGTTACTGACCACTGATATAGACGACACTGCTAGTAAGTGCATCAAACACAATCATTGTACACACCTCGTCAGTATAGAATAATAAATATACAGGTCATGTTCAGTTATGCTGACAGCCCATTAATACAGAGTATTGTGGAGAAATGCTCTTTTAAGCATTTGTCTTATATTATTGCTTTTTCTTCTCATAATCAGAGGTCAATAGTGTATGGCGTAACGGTGGCCCAGTGATTAGTGTTTTCAAATACCAATCCGGAGGTCACGGGTTTGAATCTCAGCTTGGGCACTGGAAATTCCAATAACTAATAAATAACTAATGTGTTTCCCACCCTACTAGAGGTGAACTGGTTGGAAGCTATGAAACCCAGAGACTGAGTATTGTTGCACAACTGGCACAATAAAGAACTAAGGAGTCTTTTCGAAAGAGCTAGGGCAACGCGCCGGGATTCCTTGTATCTTACAAACTTTCTGTCTCTTCCCTCAAAGGTGGAGGGCATTGACTATTACGCAGGGATTTAACCGAATGGCAATGCACTTTGATTGTCTCAGTCAAACGCAAATGTTTTTTAAAAAGAATTTGGCCTATCTGGAAGGGAAAAAACTGGATGACAATGCAATTACGACTGTCTCAGTTGATCACAAACAAATAAGTAAACCTTGCTTATTTAATTCATATGTTATTGCATAGAGTTTGATTATTGTCTGAAATATTTCTGACAGGTTAAAATAAAAAATCTGATAGGACGACGGATAAGCATGAATAGTCATAGGTTTGAGGCTGATTGTTTTAAACAATACTGTATAATGCATTTGCCATTTTCTATTGTTATTGTATTGCAGGTATTACAAGTTCACATGTAGATGTTGATGCTCTACAAGACAGGTTAACCAAGGAAAGTAAACAAAATGAACATCTTACTGAGGTACGTTGGAAATACTATATCAAATACCATATCGCATACTATACCAAATACTATATCAAATACTATACCGCATACTATAAAAAAATGAAGTTAGCAGTTTTCGAGGGCCGCTTTCAGCAATTCAGCCGTTCAGCCATCCTTTGACATTTAACTTCCCCTGGTCATTGCGCTACCTAAGGAAACCTGCGTTCGAGTCTCCCTGGGGAGACTTATTTGGAAATTAGAATTTGTTGCTCAATGGAGGTTCGTTATGGAGAGCTTGTACTGTATGTAACTGTTCTATCCAGGAGAATATAGAATGACAATCAATGTATTCTAACTATTTATTGTAAATCACTGAGAAAGAGCTAGCAAAAAAAGTGACAGCATAGGGTATTTATACATGATAAGGGAAGCAACTCTTACAAGCTTGGAGGCTAGAGTATCATATTACAGTGTATTCATATGTTTGCAGTTAATGAATGAAAGTGAAGCGGATGTGATGAGATTATCAGAACAAGTGAAGATACTGAAGGAAGAAATACGAAGATTAGAGAGAAATATGCAGAGACAGAAAGAGACGCAGAATTTAGAATATCTCAAAAATATTCTGTTGAAGGTAAATTGTTTATGTTTTCAGGGGTCCTGCAATTCTGGAATAATCCGGAAATCCGGATTAGCTGCATTAGGAAGAATGATCTTTTCAGCACCAAATAAAAGAATGGACAAAGTTACCGGTGTATGGTTATTTGAAGTTCCAAAATCTGGAACAATGTTTGAAATCTAGTTACAGTGTATAGTAGGGATGTGTGCTAATGGCACCCGAAACAGATTTGCGACTCATTTCCAGGATTGGGCATTATGCCTCAGTAGATCCCCTATGTTTAATACAAAGACACCGAAATGTAAGGTAACAACGTTATCAAAGCAGGTTAATTTGATCATAATTAAAATTTAAAGACTAACGTTTCCACTTTCATAAAACCTTTATAATCAAGTTAATGTTTTAGTTTAGCTGTCAGATATTTAGTCCAATCCAATTAATGTAAGCAATGAGTTTCTACTATATGTTCAAAACTATGTACTTGACCTGCTAGTTTGAACAAAGATATATTTATTGCACTGATTGATAGTGTAGTTGTTAGAACGTCCTCATGGAATACTGTGAAATCACTTATTTTGGTGGGTATTAAACTTTGTTGATCCTGGTAAAATGCGATTTCGATGGATTTAAATTTGTGTAAACTACAAAACATGGATTGGGAAAGCCCCTGTTCCATATTCGATGATTTGAATCTTTGTGATGATGAGATTACTGGTCAAAATTACCACAAAATAAAGGAAAATTTAACCCTCACAAAAAGGGGAGCCAGGTTTTTTTCTCTCATATACTTCCAGGCCCAAATCTCCTGAATCATCTTAAACTGAGCTAAATCTCATCTCAAATATTGCCATGCTAGACTAGACTCAAAATTTGCACCACAAAACAGAAACCACTATTCTTGGTTTATTACTGTAACAGTAAAATTTAAAGAGCTCACACTTCCAATTTATCTCAAATTCAGGCTCTTAATTGGAGCAAAATCTCAATTTGAGATGAGATTTCTACTATAGAAGCTTCGGGAGATTTGGGCCAGGTGACTGTCAACTCATGGTCTGGTTCCTATACTCACATTTGTTTCTTTATTTCAGTTTTTAAGTCTAAAAGTTGGAGATGAAAGGAACCAGCTGATTCCAGTATTAGATACAATGTTGAAATTAAGTCCGGAGGAGAAAGCCAAATTGCAGCAAGTTGCTCAAGGTATTATGTTGGGGAACACAAATTTCCGATATTCAATAATTATAATACAGTGCAACGTCTCATGGAAGGCAGCACTCAACTTAAGCAGCCGATCACAGAAAACATAAAAACAACACAGACTACAATTACATGGTACAACAAAAGCCTTAACTTAACCGCTGAAAATCCAAATTTCAGCTGTCATAAAGTCAAAAGTCCAAGCTGTCAAAAAGCTGAAAGACCTAGTTTCTGCTATAAAAAAGCTGAAAGACCTAGTTTCTGCTATAAAAAAGCTGAATGACCTAGATTCAGTTATAAAAAGCTGAATTACATAGTTTCAGCTACTTGTTTACACCCATTGGGAAACACAAATCTTGGTTGTTGTAAAGAGGTTGTTGCTATAGAGAGGTAAAATGGATGTTTAATGGTTACTTCTGTAACAAAATGATTATGTTGCCTGACAGGGTTTGTTTTGCTGTATGATGAATCACTCTGGAGAGGTAGTTATATAGTTACAAAGTTAATATAAGTGCAGTAGCCAAGAAATATAGATAATGTTAATACTTAAGTATACCATATGCATAGTTTCCAATACTAACCAGATTTGCCTTCGATAATGGACGACAATTTAAAATAAAGGAGGTAAATATTGTATTGTTTAATAAATATATGTACAGTACAACCTTTTGGGAGCTACAAATAATGGCCATCATTTATAGTTTGATGCTCTACCGAGGTTGTACAATACATGTATTTATTTAACAGTACTATATATGAAGGTGTTGTTATGGAGAGGTTGTTGCTTTACAGAGACTATTCTATATGACCTTCTCATATGTCCTGCTTTACTGTCAACCTATACAGTAATGAAATGTACAGTATCCTTTCTATTCTATCAGCATAATATCTTGGCATGCTATGTGTGTATGAATAAATCATTCAGTTGATAGTAACTGACACAATGTTTGTATTTTCTCACAGGGGACGAAGCTACAGAAACACCACAGAATGCTGGCTGGGGATCCTACCTTCATAGATGGTCAGGTCTAACTTGATCCTACCTACATAGTCATCATCGTTGTCATCATTGATGTGATGTTCTTGTCGTCATGGTGAACATTATCATCACTTATATTGTTGTGATGTCATCATTGTTCTTGGCATTATCATCCTTGATTCTGTGATGTTATGGACCATCTTTTGATAGTGTTTGTGACAGTTTCTTCATATCAACGCATCTATGAGATATATGTTGTCTGTACTGGCCTTTCACTGTACTGTACTGGCCTTTCACTGTACTGTTCTGGCCTTTCACTGTACTGTACTGGCCTTTCACTGTACTGTACTGGCCTTTCATTGTACTGGCCTTTCACTATACTGTACTGGCCTTTCACTATACTGTACTGGCCTTTCACTGTACTGTACTGGCCTTTCATTGTACTGGCCTTTCACTATACTGTACTGGCCTTTCACTATACTGTACTGGCCTTCACTGTACTGTTCTGGCCTTTCACTGTACTGTACTGGCCTTTCATTGTACTGGCCTTTCACTGTACTGTACTGGACTTTCATTGTACTGGCCTTTCACTGTACTGTACTGGCCTTTCACTGTACTGTACTGGCCTTTCACTATACTGTACTGGCCTTTCATTGTTCTGGCCTTTCACTGTACTGTACTGGCCTTTCATTGTTCTGGCCTTTCACTGTACTGTACTGGCCTTTCATTGTACTGGCCTTTCACTGTACTGTACTGGCCTTTCATTGTTCTGGCCTTTCACTGTACTGTACTGGCCTTTCACTATACTGTACTGGCCTTTCATTGTACTGGCCTTTCACTATACTGGACTGGCCTTTCACTGTACTGTACTGGCCTTTCATTGTACTGGCCTTTCACTGTACTGTACTGGCCTTTCACTATACTGTACTGGCCTTTCATTGTTCTGGCCTTTCACTGTACTGTACTGGCCTTTCACTATACTGTACTGGCCTTTCATTGTTCTGGCCTTTCACTGTACTGTACTGGCCTTTCATTGTTCTGGCCTTTCACTGTACTGTACTGGCCTTTCACTATACTGTACTGGCCTTTCACTATACTGTACTGGCCTTTCACTGTACTGTACTGGCCTTTCATTGTACTGGCCTTTCACTATACTGTACTGGCCTTTCACTGTACTGTACTGGCCTTCACTGTACTGTACTGGCCTTTCACTGTACTGTACTGGCCTTTCACTGTAGTTGTACTGTACTATATTTGCCTTTACTGTACTATATAACATCATCCTGGTTATGAGATACATATGCCTTTACTGAAGTTGTGTACTGTACTGTATTAGCCTTGACTGAAGTTGTGTACTGTACTGTATTAGCCTTTACTGAAGTTGTGTATTGTACTGTATTAGCCTTTACTGAAGTTGTGTATTGTACTGTATTAGCCTTTACTGAAGTTGTGTACTGTACTGTATTAGCCTTTACTGAAGTTGTGTACTGTACTGCATTTGCTTAAGTTTGTAGATATTGGACGTTATCAAAATGAATGTTAAAATTGTTGGAGATACATTGACGGTATACATGTGGGATTAGTTGATTACTGTTTAGCTAAAGTTGGGAAATATCTAGGAGTTAGTTTTTGAAGGGTGTCTCTGTGTATATGAAAAGTTTGCAGATGTTATGTTTATATTGTTGGTTTGTTGTTGTGTATATAAATGGTTGTATATATAACTGTTATACTGCGCCACCTTGTGATATTCCTTTGCTGCATTTGGTATCTTGTAAAAACATGTGTTTATTTATAACTTCTACTATTCACTATTGTAGTGATTATGCCCACCATCTTTGATAAGGGGTATCGTATTGCTTTGCAAATGTCAATTGGTCTTTCTGTCGGTCGATAGACCCAATGGTTTCCGTTCAATTACTCAAGAACGCTTTGCCCTAGGATCTTCAAACTTTACATGGAGGTTGGTCATCAATGGTAGATGACCCTTGTTTGTACCATTCTGACTTTTGGGCTGCCATGGGGGCATACATGTTTTACAAACATCTCTTGTTTCCGTGAAAAACCTGGTAATTGTATGGCATACATATCAGCTGGTCATGGTCACAGCAATCTAGTGATGACTGTTTGACTTCTGGTCCAAATTAAATGTTATAGATTCCATGATAGATTTTCATGTTATGGAAGTATATTGATGTTGATTTGTGAATTCCGAAGGTGCACAATTTGTGAATATTAGAAAATATGAAGTAGTGTGTATAGGATTTGATAACTAATATGGAAGAAACTTGTGTAAGCAGCCAGCAAGTTCAGTCGGTAGAGCCAAGGGTCCCAGGTCCGGTTGCACAAGTTCCTCCCTTGTAAGTTATTATACAGTCACTGTATTACTTCTCACCCTGTTACAAATATATAAAAAAATGTTGTGAATGATACCTAATGTAGAGTACCAAAACTTGTTTATGTTAGCAATCAGAAACTATGAGAGTGTTAGTGTACTAGTAAATTATTGTACTGAAGTTAATGTTTGTTATGTTCATAACTGTTTATAACTTCATATACACGTTCGTATTTATATATCATATTTAATGATACAACATTCCATGTTAATAGTGCTAAATACAATATACATGTATAAACATGAGGGCTTTCAAGTTTGGTTTGTATTTTGGAATCAGTTTTTAAAATAGTTAATTTTATCTGAATCTGTACAGTATAACTGGATAATAAGATTTTAGGTACATTTGGATCTTAATTAATATTATTTAATTTGGAGAATAAGGATAGCCAATCATATCGCCTGTTATTGACCAAGAGTTTAATGTGGTGTGATCTGATTGGTTGTCTTTATCCTCAAGTCAAGTAAAATCAATATTGAATGCCACCCCTGGTGTAATGTCCCCTGTGGGCATGGCTTAGGAGTTATACAGTATAGATTCACATTACATTGTTGGATTTATGTGTTGTTCTCGAGTTAAAATCCAAATCAAATTGTTGTGATTATGTTGATTGTATGTTATTTTACACTGTATAAGTGTAGGGGGGGGGGGGGGGGGGGGACATGTATGTTTTACAAATGGTAATACTAATATTCAACTGATAAAAATGTTTTCAATACATTGGGGACAGACTATAGAAAACTTGAGATGTTTTTTTTCTGACTTTATTCTAACATTCTTGTGATTTCTTATCGACTATTTCTCTATTTTTATGAAATTTGTTTTTCAAATTTGACTGGCCATAGCCTCATTCTGATAATTCATACATCAGTGTTTAAGTTCCAATGTGAAAAATAAGTGCTCATGTGACCGAGAATGCCCATTCTAATATTTAATTTGGTGAAAAATAACTGCCTAGCTTTTACATAAACGCATATACATGTAGTCAAGTAGTGTATATTTATTGCATATGTGATATATATAAATTATATGTACAATTATGTACAATCATGTTCATCCTTGCCTGTTTTATCTGTCATATTGCTCTGTATTACTAATATGGGAATCGAAATAAAATGCTAAACTATCTGTCAGTGACAAGTTGTGTTTTGTAAAATCCAAAAGCATTTTAGAGCTTTTCGAGGAAAAATTGAGTGGAGACCCACTTTTATTATAGTTAAGTGGGTAGGCAAAACAAAACCAAATGAACATCCTTAAGGTAGGTGTCCCACAACCGAATGGACATCCTTAAGGTAGGTGTCCCACAACCAAATGGAGGTTCTTAAGGTAGGCAAAACAAAATCAAATGGACGTTCTTAAGGTAGGCATCACAAAACCAAGGTTTGTGTCCCACAACAAAATGGACGTCCTTAAGGTAGGCTAATCAAAACCAAATGGACTTCCTTAAAGTAGGCGTCCCACAACCAAATGGATGTTCTTAAGGTTGGCATCCCACAACCAAATGGATGTTCTTAAGGTAGGCGAAACCAAACCAAATAGACGTCCTTAAGGAAGGCGTCCCACAACCAAATGGAGGTCCTTAAGGTTGGCATCCCACAACCAAATGGACGACTAAAGGTAGGCATTTTACAACCAAATGGACAACTTAAAGTAGGCATTTAACAACCAAATGGACGTCCTTAAGGTAGACAAAACAAAACCAAATGGACAATTGAATATATTTATTACATGTACACATACATACTGAGAATAACTTGTGTCAAAAATATCCTATACTAGTATCTTATAATCTACACTATGTGAACAAGGTTTTATAGAAATGTAGATAGTTTCATGAGGTCACAATGTTACAATGAAAATATAAGTAAAATACAGGTCTTGCCTGTTTCTGAACATAAAAGTGCATCAAAATAGTTCAAAGTTGGTGAAAATACATTTTGTACATTGTGGGTAGGAGTTTAGAAAGATATATACACCAATTTAGTATTATTTTGTATAAATAAATATTGGTTTACAAAAATAGTATATATAATAACATGTATGTACATTATAAGCACAGAAATTATAGGCACACGGTCAAACCTGTCTTTAAAGACCAACCATGGAAATAGATTAAACATTGTTTTTTGTTGACAGATAGTCACTCTGAACAGGTTAAATATTATTTAAAGGAAAGTACAACCTATGCGAAGTTCGTTTTTTTGTAGAAAACTATAGGTTAATGACTTACTTTTTTGTTATATCCAATCAAAATAAAACACCTCAAAACGGCCTTTTAGCACCAGAAGCTATTGAAAAGGGGGTAGTGTTTAATAAATGATAATAGATCCAATGTGTTGCCTTAGCAAACATGTTCTATTTTAGCGGTCATTATTTTCAGGTTGACTTTAACACACAGGTTTGACTGTGTTCATGTACTGTAACACATTTGTAACAAAAAATCTAACAGAATAACAATTTGTCATATTGCACAAAAACTGATCGTAACAATATGGCAGCCAGTAAACAATATCACGATACATATAACAACAGATAGTAACAGGATTAAAACATATTGTTCTATCAGTGGATTATAGAGATTTATCAGTGAAAATAACAGTGAAATTATCATTTTGCTATTTTCATTGTTTTAGAAGCTGGTTCCAGTATCATGCAGAAAAATATGCGTTACGTCATCACGATGTCATAATTCTCATGTTGTGACGTTCCAATTTCAAAGTGCCTTTTCCAATGAAGTCAAATACCGCACCTTTTTGAGAGAAATTGAAGTGTATAATAAACAGAAAATTTGTTGATTTTTTGTGTAAGATCAATTTTATTTCACCTAGTGATCACAGAAAATCAATTTAATTTTCTGTGATCATTGGTGAAATAAAATTCAATCTTACACCAAAATCAACAAAAATCCTCTATTACTTGTAGTTGTATATGTGTATAGAAATATCTGCTTTAAAATTCTACGCATTAGACAGTTGAATTAATCAAGAATTTCTCATGTTGAACTATCACACACAAAACAGACCCATATATACGGTACTCATATCCAAGATGTATCAGACATAATGCTGCCATTGTGTTTAGTTTTGATAGAGATTCAAAAATACATTGAGGTATTGAAATGAAGTTATAAAGAGAATGAAGTGTTTGATTAGGTTTTAAAAAATTATTAAACAAAAAACAATGGATAAGATAGTGTTCGTCTTCAATCTATATGAAGAGCACATTTTCTGTGTAACTATATGAATGAATCTATACAACAAATGTTGTTAAAGTTAAACGTGATTTAAACCAACATGTATAGAAATAATTGATAAATCATTTGTGACAGGTTTTTAGGAAAGTCATGCACAGTGTTGAAATATAAGAGACAACAATTGCAACTTTTGTGAACAAACCTTGTATTGCATAAAACATTGCCAAAATACAACACTAAAAATGTGTGTAAAACTTAATTGCAATTCGCTGTTCATACTTTATTTAAGAGAATAAAAAGAGAACTCGATCCGATATCTTTGCACATGAAACAGTACGGGGTATGTCCATATAACATTTTTGCAGCACATTTAATATCTATCACACAAAATTCATACAAAATACGAAAACAAAGTTTGACAAAATGCTTCTAATTAGTAACAGCTATACATTTGTATCATCTCCACAACCAATTATATTGTATATCAAAATGGTCAGCCTTAAAGCTATGTTATATGTGTTACTACCGGTACATTAGCTGGATAGTGGCAGTGAACATAACATGGTATCACTTGGCCAATGGTTAATGTAATCTCTTTCATTTGAATGAATCCATGTTTGGTTGTTTTAGACGGGAGTTTTACAGTCCTATTGAGAGTATATTTATCAGTAATACAGAAACTACCATGTCACCTTATCCAGGCACCGGGCCAGCCACATGTCAACTATCCTTACATACTCAACAACAACTAAGGTAGCAATAATTGTAGTATCAAGTTAAATGACTTCTGCAACCTGTGATTGAACCTGCAACCTCCTGTTTTTCAACATTTGATAATTAACCAACATAAACACTAATAATTTACGTAAAATTATTATGATATGACACTCACAAACTCAAGACATTTAGTAACATATTGATACAAGGTGACAACCCTACCCAGAGTGGTACAGTGTAATGTGAGAAAACCGACATGTGAGAAAACCGGAATGTTGTCCAAACCGACCAAATACTTTGGTCCCAAAATTTCTCTTCTTAAAGTCAATGTAAAAGCTGTTGAAAAAAACGGAAACTTGTGAAATCTGACTTCGTCCCCAAAATGCACACTAATCATGACTGAAATACCGAACAAACAAATTATCAAACAATCAATTTGTTAAATGACCCCAGGGAATGTGTGAAAAACTGTTTATTAACACAAACTTGTATAGAATTAACTGGATTTCGTCAAATCAATTTTCTCAGATGTCACTGTATAAATTTGTAGGTGGTTAAACTGACTGTTTCATACCCTCAAGTTACAAAGATAAAATGATTCTAATGCAGCAGAATGTAAACAAAGTAATATACATATTCCTACATCTACAATATGTACCTCCCATATTCAGAAAAGTCTGCCATTTTAGAAGCCAAAGGCGTTACTTTTTTATTCCTTATACATGTAATGTTTAGTAGAATTTCTCCGCAAATATAGTTGTCACATTTGAATCCCCATGTTTAATATACAGAATATATACAGAATTATCAAAATAATATAATATTTTATTAATGTTTATCAGTTGTGCCTTCTAAAATGGCCGACTTCAAAAACAAGGGAGACAAATATTGTAATTACAGGAACTATATATTGAAGAAAATAGCAAATATATTGCAGAGATCATAGTAGGGAGTATTATAATCAGAGTCTGAATAAATAAACATTGTACAAACAAGAAATATGAAGTTTCCAAAGGAACAAGGTTTTCAGACAAGGGACGTAACTCTGCTAATACTTGGTTTCAGCAGACCAAATCCCTGTGTGCTTTGATTCGATATTGTAAGGTCTTCGTATTGTCCCATACTTTTCGGAATTTTGTTTTTTATGAGACCTGACATGTACAGTTTATTTCCAAAACATGTGGTATTATGCCCATGAGTTTACATATCAACACTACATAGACAGTGTAATAATTTACTCTCATACTACTCATGCCAATAAAATAAATATGGTCTAAATGGGGTGCAATTGTCTTGTCATTATACATCTACAAGCATTATCCAAATAATTCTATTTTTATATAATTTTGATATGTGTCACAGGTACAAGGCTATTGTTTTATCAAAGTACTTACATTCAACATTTTACGTAAATTGTGATAAAAGGTTGATAGAATATTAAGTATGTTTCAGTTAACAAACTCCTACAAACCAAATCTGTCACCAATATGTAGGTTAGAATAATTAAGTATTTAAATCTATTTTAAGAATTTCATAAAAGCTTAGATAAAACAGTATCCTGGACCTGTTCTATATAAAATCCCTGCATATACCCATATTGATCAATGAGATCTGGAGTATTCATATCTCCTCTAGGAATGACAAATGGGAATCCCTTGATAGTCAAGAAGTTGCTCTTTTGAAGAGCAATTTGTGACATACATGACTGTCAGGAGAGACAGAATTTTGTGACACGTTTTGTGACACTTTTGTTCTAACGTGTTTGCACTTCTACAAGCTTATAAAGGCTCATTTGAACTTTCGTGTCCATAACTGATATACTTCAGAGGACAGGCATATATGACACAACAAATGACAAAACCTAATCCCATTCCGATTTCATCACTCTAATTGCAGGGTGTTAAAAAGGTTTGTTCTCAAAATTTAAATTCATTCTTAATTGTTCTGAGCTATGTACGCAGTGTATAATGTAAATTTCTTACACTTATAGCTCGAAAGATTAGAATAATGGTAGAACCAGAAACTTTTACATTCTTCTGACGTGAGAAGAATAAACTATTGAAACTTAAAAATTGAGAAAAAAACACAACTTTTTTTAACACCCTGTACATTGTATCATGCTATTTCCATTGAAAAACATGAATATTGATATGTTTAACTACTCAAATAAGAATATTTTTATATTAAAAATTACAGCACATCTTGTAAGCATCACATTATTACAAACTACATGTATATACAAATGCCATTAGATAATTCTGTCAAAAAAGTGACAAACAAATAAATATAAATTCAACAAGAAACACAGATACTCAACGAGAACACCGGCATGCTACATAACTCCGCTGAAACTTGGTTCCAGGGAGCAACCAACCAAGCATGCAGATTATCATGTGCTGATAAAAGTTCTTGTAATGTTTCAATACCAAAGCTCAAATAACCTGGTAACTTCAATGGCCAAACAGAAAACAATGATCTCAAAAAACCTGGCAATTTCAATGGCCAAAAGAAAATAATGATCTAAAAAAACCTGGCAATTTCAACGGCCAAAAGAAAACAATAAACTCAAATAACCTGGCAACTTCAATGGCCAAAAGAAAACAATGATCTCAAATAACCTGGCAACTTCAATGGCCAAAAGAAAACAATTATCTCATTTGTCAAACCGAATATTAATTTCTCATAGTTAACTTTACATAGGAGAAATAGTGGAATTTGATTGGCCAATATCATCATAATTATATTTATGAGTAAATAACAAAGTTTTTGATTGGTCTAATTGTACATTGGTCCACAACATAATTTCTCATAAATATTCATGAGATTTATTATTGGTCAAGCACTAGCATATCTCATCAATATTCATCAGCAATGGTTTTGATTGGTCAACATTCACTGTACACATGAAATTTAATATTGGTCCACAAAAATGTATCGAATATGTTTTCATAACAAGAGGTTTTTAAGTTCTGCAGCAGCATATCTCAAAAATATTCATTACAAATAATAAATTGTAGCTCATGATAGGTTTGTCAATATTCATTTTAGAGTTTTTATTGGTCTAGAGCTTTTTACTACTATGCAGCAGTATATTCCATAAATATGCATTAGAGATACAAATATTTTAATTGTAGCTATGATAAGTTCATTGATACTCAAAAGAAGTCAGGGAGGTTTTGATTGGTCAAGAGCATATAATCAATATTCATCAGAAGTCTAGGAGGATTTTGATTGGTCCATGGCCTACTGGTTTGTGATTGGTCTAGAGCACATCATTAATATTTATCAGAAGTCCAGGAGAATTTGATTGGTCTAGAGCATATCATCATCACTATCTGCATCCCGGCTGTTCCCTAATAGTCAATATTCTGTAGGATCAAGGGAATCATCTCTCTGTTCCGGGAACTCGTGAATCACAGCTTTACGGCTTAACTTGTTCTGGAATGCCATCTGAAAATATCATATACTAGAATGTGAAGATTTTGAACACATTCTGTCTACGAGGTTGACATCGATATACGTAAACATATCAAATTATTATCACTATGCCAATTGACATCTGTTGATGGTGACCATTCCCTAACAACTGTTCAACAACTTAGATATAACTGAACACTCAAATGTAACAAATTCTTTCGACCATCAAATTGCGAACAATCAAAAATACAACAACTACTCATACATTTTAACATGTTTTCTTCATATTGGCATCAATCAAGCAGTGTAGAATGTTATTGGGTTATAAGTGCATGTGCAATGCATATAAGAAGAGTAGAAGTCAGATAAATCGGAAAATCAGATATTTTATTATATTTCAAATAAAAGCGGAGAACTCGGATTAAAATGGAGTATTTGGCAGGTATGCCATATGCATCAATTCAATATCTACAATGAGGGATTAAAAAAGGTAATGTGAACTTGTTTACACGAGTCAAAGCAACTAACTGAAGACATGAAAATAAGACAGCAATATATATAGATGTGCATCACACATGACTAAGTGTTAATGGTGTGTTAGTATTGCAGCAGTGCAAGCAATAACTATTCTATGCTTAAATAAAACAGAAATACACACTAGGAGTTTTTTATACAAAAGCATAAGTCTTCCACAGAGGTACTCTGACAATATTCATTCAACCTATACTTCCTGACAATATGCACAGGCTTGGTACCAAGTATTTAAGTGAAGTTTCATTTAAATCTGACCTGTGGTTTAAAGGAGGACAAACTTTGTGAATACAGGTACAGACAGACACAAAATCAGTATGTTTCCACCAATACATGTGGGGGTCATAATTCTAATTTCAATTAACATATTTGATAGCGGATAAGTGTATGTAGCAATGATGCAAGCTGTTAAACTGACCAATTGCAACAGATTTTATATCTATATCATGCAAACATTGTAACATACACAATCATAAAAAGATCATACACAATGTAAGAGCATGTTGTATGAACTTGTATCACACTATT
The DNA here is from genome assembly GCA_947247005.1 of Spisula solida. NCBI lineage: Eukaryota > Metazoa > Mollusca > Bivalvia > Venerida > Mactridae > Spisula > Spisula solida. The sequence continues at coordinate 42,338,948 of OX365956.1, forward strand.
AGCAAACACAGACTCATTGGAATCAGTCAGCTGCCAACAAGCAATCAATATTTGAAGTAGGGACTAGACTTTGTAAGTAAATATAGTAAATCATGCTGCCCATATAAATATTGAACACATTTAAGAAAATCAACAATATATAGGTAACAAACATGCATCGGAAATAAGTTTGAAATTGCAGCAAACGTTTAAAACCACAGCAATATTTAAACATTTGAAATTACAGTAAAAGTGCATTGAAACGTAAGTTCAAATTGTAGCTAAAGTACATTGAAACTTCAATTAAGTTTGAAATGGCAGGAAATATAAAATCAAAGCAAACAAACTCTATAGAAATGCTGATTAAACTCCACCTTATAGGCACAGTGATTAAGTCACACCCAAAGTTGCTAGTAGTCCTTTGTTATCATCTCAACAGCGGCTCCTGTTGATCTGAGTCATGTAGGTGCATGGAATGATCTGGGTCACGGAGATGCATGGAACTAGATTCGAGGGGGAGTGGGTACTCGTATATAACCTTACTGTTGGTGAGTCGTGACCAAGCCATCTACAATGTGTGTGTGTGCATGGTTAGTTAGAGAGAAGATGTGAAGCACATGTACCTGGGATTACAACCGCCATACAACACTCAATACTTTACACAACACTCAATGTCTACACTCAAATTTAAGACACAGCAATCAAATATTAACAAGTCAAATAGTATAAGGTATAAAGCCGTATTCGCTCAAATAATGAAGCTATATAGCAATTTTGGCTTAAATTTTGATGGTATGCAGCATGTTTTGTTGAAAACTTACAAAGTGCATAGTATTTTTGTTCAAATCTTAAAAGTATATAATTTATTCGCTCAAGTCTTTTAAATATTAGTTTCATAGCATTCTTTGACAAAATATGCTCAGGTTTGGTCTCTTTTATGGTAGAAAGTAACCCTAGCAAGTCATCCTTGAAATAATTATCAACCAATACTTATTCTTAATGCTTTATCACAAGCAATGAACAACTTCTCATGTGAAGGATGTGAAGGTTAGGGTTTTTGCGTTCAACTGAGGCAGTAGTAGTGAGTGGCCATACGGTTTTATCCCTGCCTAATTAGCCAAAAACTTCGGGCTTTGAGGAAAGAGACAGAAAGTTTGCGTGATACATGGAATCCGGGTGCGCTGCCCTAGCTGTTTCTGAATAAATTCCTTAGTTCTTTAACATACCTGGTGTATATCACTGATACACACGAGACTACCTCTGGGTTTCCAACCAGTTCATCTCTAGTTGGGTGGGAAACACTTAAAAGCCTTTCTGTAATTTCAAATTACCGACTTCTTGATTGGTGGTGGAGAGCACTAACCACTCAGCCAACATTCCGCCCATATGAACATGAAGTCAAAGAAAAAACATAACATACTACTCTACAAATGGTGTTTGTTCAGCATATATTAGGTGGTACACCTTTAAACAGATCAGTAAACAAGATGAAACAAAACTGAAACCTCCACCTTTAAATGCAGAAATGTTTGAGTGCAGAGTGTTTTAATGAAAGTGTTGTAATCCCAGATACACAAGATTAGGTTATATTGCATAGAAATACTGGTTAAAACTTCAATAACCAAAACATAAAGCAACAAGATTCTGATTAAACAAGTCAGAGATGATTGTAGAACATGTATGCCCCATGGCAGCCATAATGTCAGAAATGGTAAAGGTCACAGTGACCTTGGACGTCAACATGAATAGATGACCACCCTGCATGTTAATTATGAAGATCCTAGGGCAAAGCGTTCCTTGAGTTATTGAACGGAAACCATTTGATCTACCGACAGACCGACCAACATGTGCAAAGCAATATAACCCCTTATCAAATATGGGGGGCATAACAACTGCAAATTTTCTAAATGTATCAATATTTGATAATACCTGGTACATATAACATCACTCATACATAACTTGCTATGGACTTCTTCAGTATAGTAAATTAATTAAGCACCCAGGGGGTAGCAGCGTTAAAAAAAATAGTCTAAATATTTCAGTAAAAGACTGAATTAATTTATTTTTTAAATGTGATAAAAAGACGAAGACCCCAAAATTTAAACGTTTTTTTTTGCATGTTTCAAAAATTACCTTGGTTGTCTATTGACATATTTTAGAAAAGTTTTGATTAAGCGCTTGTTAAGATACAAGCAAAGAGAAATACACAATGTCTATAGAATAAAATAGAAATAACATGTTTTATTATATATCAAACACTGTATTGTCACGAATACATGCCAAATCGCTCAGTGAAATACAACGCGACAGATTGCATTTTCCGTATCATACATGTCTGGTTTTCGGAATCCGTATCATGCATGTCTGACGTGTTATATGCCGAACATATGCCAACTTGAATGACGTCACGACGTAAACAATTGCCTTTTTATGAATGGGCGTCGCGTTATATACCGAAAATATGCTGACGTTCATGACGTCAATGTATACACACCAAATGCATTTTCGCGTGTAAAAGCACTTTTTTCACTTTTGAAGGTATATAATAAAAGGAATATTACTGCAGTGGTGTTGATCCGTTAAGCTGTATTACCTCTCGTTGCTTGCGCCATAGCGCATCTCACTCGACCTAGCGGTCTCGTGAGTTACGGCATTACACAAGCAACTCGAGGTAATACGGCCCAACGGATCAACACACTGCAGTGATATTCCGTATTTATACAGTACTAGTACCACTACCATTTATAACGTGCCTACATTACCAGAGTTACTCACTGATTATATAACAACTGTTTATATATTGTATTCCTTGAATAAACGCCCATGGAGAGGGTGCAAATTGCAAAAGGGAGGTGTTTATTTGAGGGCCTTTTTCAATAGTGAGAAAAAGTCATACTATGTACAATAATTTTTGAGAAAAGGTCATATTAATATGTACTATAATTTTAAGTGAATTATGTTTATATATGCTTATCAATAGAATAAACTGAAGTCTTTAAAAAAAAATTTTTTTTAATTTTTTTATTAAAATAGTAGGGGGGGGGTTATTAGGGGGGGGGGGCATTTATTCGAGGGAAAATGGTATGTAAGGTAGAGAAGACTTTAATTATGAAGCATGATGTATTAACTGTTTGCTGCTTTGCAGTGTTTACATAAAATTCAAATACCAACTAATATTACTCATTTGGTGATTTCCATCTGTTTTTGACCTTGACAACAAAAGGATTATGTAGAAAGATTTCATATGTCACAATTTTAGGTATTGCCATATGATAAATCCAAATAAATCTTGAAATCTTGAAATATCTTAGTTAAAGGGAGCTAACTCACTACTGTACCCTACTGTCTCAAACATATCTTACAGACCACAACATAATATTATCATGCAAAGAAGATTTTGGACAGAATTTATTACAAAAATATAATAAAAAATCTGACAGGGAAGGCAGCACTCGATAGAAAACACAAGACAAAAACTTCAATTCAGTTAAAACCTGTATGTAAAGAGTCTATACAAGAGTTCCCACAAATACTCTAAGACAAATTCCCTGACCTATATCCTGATATTTCCCTGACCACAGAGCAGTTTCCCCTTACTTAATAAATCGATCAAGCATGGCAGAATCTAAGAGTAAAACAGTGGTTTTTGTTGATAGGTTGTCTCTAGATCTCTCAACAGGTTTGGTGTAATTATTAATGATGAAAGAAATAAAAATTGATGGTCTTTGCAGACAGGTTTGGTAGTAGTGGTCTTAGCTTGCAGGTGGACTATAAAACAGGTTTTATAATACATGACTTTGTATACGTAATCACCAAAATACAAAACTACAGCATACAACATCTACAGTATACGACATCATGGTTCTATAAACAGGATATCATGGTAACATACTGTACCTTGATATGTGAAGGTGTGAGTCTTCGGAATGTTTCTCTGTCCATACCAAAAACAATGGCATTGATGGCACCTATTGGAAATTGAAATACTAGGTTTATAAATTACAGTAGAAAAATTATAATTCTGAGCTCATGTTTGTAATGTATTGCATCAATTTTATTTAGAAATATTTGGTTTTCTGGCCTAGATATGAAAGTGTAAGTAGGGTAGAGGTTAACCAACTTGGAATCATTCCACGCATGTGAGAAAATACGTTTGACACATTTGACGAACCAAATTTATCTTTTATGAAACGCAATCCCCCAGTTTTTTCCTTGCAGCTTGATTCTATTTCTACTGATTGGTGGATTTAGAGAGGTTCACATGGACAAAAAGTTGGTATTTTTTGGGTCAGCAATTTGTCACTTTACAATATGTTAAAGAACAAATGTGGTGGTTTTGAACCTATAAGCCATCAATGACAATCAAATGCCGGATCTCCAAACTAATTCTGAAAATGAGCAGACCTGAAATAAAGATACGTCCAGTTTAAGTTAAAGATGAGTGCTTACAACAGTCCTGTGTTTAGTAAGAAAGTGCATTTGGCAAACAAACTTTTCACACCAAGCAGACTTACTGACTCATAATGAGATATCTATGAAGTATCTGGTAGCTGGTTACCACAGGTAAGTTTTTATTCACACAGAGTTACTAGTACAGAATACATACCTTGAGATGGTGAAGATATTGAAGCCAACAGAACGAGAGCAAACACAGGATTTGAAACATCGACGGCATTCTGTATCCTGTAATATAACATGTACTAATATCAGTACTGACACACAAAGTATCAGAAATATTGGTACTTTTCATTTCTGATATAATAACTCGCATTTCCTACTTATATAATAGACAGGGTCCTACTGAGGCATAATGCCCAATCCTGAAAACGAGTCGCAAGTCTGTTTCGGGTACCATTATCACACTTCACCACACCTTAACCAGGTTTCAACATTGTTCAGATTATGGAGCTTCAAATGACCATTACATTGTCAATTCTTTGAATAAGTTTTATTTTGTGCAGAAAAGATAATTCTTTCTAGTGCAGCAAATCTGGATTATTCTGTAATTGTAGGATCCCTGATTAGAATTAAATCTTTTAAATAAAATTGAAAGAATTGTTCTAGAGAAGTTTGGTCAGTCTGGACACATGCTTAACATCCAACAATTGCAGGTGAGATAAAAACCCTATTGCTAATTATGTACTCACAAAGGACCTGTACACACAAAGGACCATGACTCTGGCAAAAATCATCTGATCTCAAATACCCTCCAATACACACAATTAGGCTTTGTACCAAGTATTCTTGTTAAGTTGTTAGGCTTGGTACCAAGTACTCTTGTTAAATTTCATTGAACGGACCAGTAGTTAAGAACAAGCGCAGACAAACTTTGTGATATCCATCCAGACAGACATCCTGCACTATATCAATGTGTATCCCACTATAAGGGGTGTCAATAGGGCCAAATCAAAAATCCTGAAAATCATATGCGGCCAAACTTTTTTGCCAAACAAGAGGCCTTCAATGAAGTTGTTCCCATATTTAAGTGAATTTGTATTAAAGAAAATATTTCAGAGTAGATTTAATTTACCAAACTTTGCTGCCATTTCTTGAGATAGTTTCATCCAATTACTTTCATTTTAGTCAGAAGCCATTGTTCTTTCAGGAATGATAAATTCGAAATTCCGGATAAATCTGGAAAATTGACACCCCTATACTATGTAGGAGATATAACACTGTAGATTATCATAGTTACCTGTTGATCAATGGAAACAATGATGTTGCTAGGTACACGAAGGGATAGGCTCTCAATGGTTTGATGTCTTCTTTCAACATTTGCTGAAAGTATACCACAATGTGACAAAGTGTACAAATATACACAATGTATTCAAGTTCCATGAGAGAAAAAACCCTTAGACTAGAATGGTACGATACTTGAATCAAAATCTGACTATTATATATTAATGGATTAGGAATTCGAAAAGTTAAAACACACTTGAACTACAGATAAAAGTACTCATTTAAAGTAAACTTTCAGACATGCGTCCGTTCAGCTAACTGTATGTTTACCCCTGAGCATTGAGTGGCAAGCCCGCTGTTACACTTTGTGCAGATGGTAGCTACAGCTATTTGGCTATTTAGTGACCTGTATGAAGTGTAGCATTGTATTAAGCAGTGGTGCAGATGGGGATCAAACCTGTGATCTCTCAATCCCAAAGTACATGCCAAACCTCTAGGCTACCACTCTCCATATCATGATTCAAGTTGACTTTAATACTCAAGACAATAATTAATCACCTGTTTTACAGACAGTGTATATAAAATGTTCCTACCTTGCTTCTCTCTGTATCTGGGTCATATGTACCTTCCCATGTTGATACCTACGCATACACAAAATACATGTTTATAAATAGATACTGTAAATCACTTTATATTCAACTCATCTTTACTTTGCAAATTTTGGAACGGTAATTGACTTATATTGCAGATTCATGAATTTGTGGTGATTCCAATTAATAAACATTTCATGGTTACTTTCATGTTTAACTTAAGAAAGTATATTTATGCAAACCTTTGAATTTGTAAGGAACTCAATTTGTGAATAATAAAGAGAACAGAAATAATGACCTGATCCTAACCTTTATGCATGAATAAATAACAAGATTCTTGCATTGAATATATCAATTTCAATAAGCAAGCCGCGCAATATTGGTCTTTAAGATTTGTGTTTGTATTACACCTCGAGTGTCTTTGTGATACTCTCCGCTTATGAAAAAATACAACTGGGGTTATAAATATAGAGATGATATCAGCTGTTAAGCTGTTATGCTACTAGAAGGTTGAGCATCAAGTTAAAATCTTCATACTATAGTAAAAAGAAACACATCACAAATAATACAGTCAAGGGTCTTACTGAGGCATAATGCCCAATCCTGAAAACGAGTTGCAAGTCTGTTACGAGTGCAATTAGCACACACCACTACTACATACACCTTAAGTTTCAAACATTGTTTAATTGTTAAAATTTAGATTATAGAACTTCAAATGACCATAACTTTGTCAATTCTTTGAAATTTTTCATCAAATAACTTTCATTTTGTGTAGAAAAGATATTCTTTATACTGAAGCAAATCCGGATTTCCGGATTATTCTGGAATAGTAGGACCCCCGTAAAGTAGTAAATCATACCTTTCTGCTGAGTACACAGGATATGTAGATATACACAACCACCATGATCAACAACATACCAAATAATGGTCCATACCACCTGTGTGAGCAAATAATATACATAACAAGAGATGTTTGTAAAACACATACGCCCCCGTGGCATCCAAATAGTCACCAAATAGGTCACTAAGGTGACCTCACCTTTGACTCAAAATAATAAGGGTCATCTACTGTTGATGACCAACCTCCATGTAAAGTTTGAAGATCCTAGGGCAAAGCGTTCTTGAATTATTAAACGGAAACCATTTGGTCTACACACCGACATATGCTAAGCAATATACCCCATCATCAAAGATGGGGGCATAGTTATAGGGGCTTACACATTGTACAGCAGGAAAACATTATGTGTCAAAAATTACAAAAACATCAAATGTAGTTATTAATTCACAGTTGCGTTTCAATAAAAACAATTCTACACATGACATACTGTCAAAGACTCAAATGGATTTTGTAGAGGTAAATTTCATTTTTGGGGAAAACTGTGTGACTTTAAAGAATTATTCCTTGGGAAAGCCCCTTACAAAAGCCCCTATAAAATAATGGAAAAGCCCTGCACACTATTGGTCTAGACATGGAGACATAAAAATATTAAAAAACTATTGTACAGCATAAAAGTGTTCTACAGATAAATTCAGTAACAGGTTCAAAATAGTCAAACACTCATAATTCAATTGTACTTGTCACGCAGACATCCCAAGTCATTCTAACCATTATTACTATACAATAACTAAGTATGTATTCACAGGGTAGAAGTGATCCAGATCTCCAGAAAGATCTCAATTTGAACTAAATCTCATCTCAAATATTATCACAGAAAACTTTTAGAGCTCAAACTTCAGATTTATCTCAAATTCAGACTCTTGATTTGAGCAAAATCTCAATTTGAGTCAATATTTCTACTTGAGATGCTTCGGGAGATTGGGGCCAGGTCACATTGTGTGCACAATGTTTTCTAAAAGTAGTCAAACTTACACTCCGACTCTCCATCTCCAATCGTCCTTCACCCAGCTGAAAATAAAAGAATATTAAAATTATTATAAGTAAGATTGCTTTCTGATGACTAATATTCCTTCTCATGTATCTCTTAATTGTCATAGTACCATGCTTGATACAACTATAATAGTTCAATCTGACCGGCATATTGAACCTTTGACTCCTGTAGTAACCAAAAACTAACAGTGCCATGGGTGAAAGTTTGAAATTCTAAAAAACCTGAAACCATCAAAAATCAACAGTTTATACTAGTATAAGGAAATTAAAGAAATAGCTTTTTGGTACTCTCAAAAACCTGAAGTTCAGGCATATGCCTGAAAACTTTCACCTATGCAGTGCAACTGTCTTTACATTGAAGAAATTGAGTAAAATTATCACAATGGCCCCAGTTATTTAATCCCTAGTAAAACCCCTTATATTTAACTCTATTCTGCTACAGTGGAAACTTATCTTAGAAGTTTAAAATGTGTATATGAATCATTTATTGTTTCCTTTAAAAATCTTATATAGTTCTACGTCACTGAACAAGAGACTGGTGACAAGCTTTCATTCTCAACTGATTTAAGTCCTGAAAGTTTCCAGGAGTTCTACTGAGCCATAATTATGCCCAATCCTGAAAAACATGTCTCAAATCTGTTTTGGGTGCCATCAGTACACATCCCTAGAATAAAACTCTGTTTCAAACATGTTAAAATTCAGCTTATGAAACTTCAAATGATCGTAACTGACAATTCTTTGAATTTTTTTCACCAAAACTTTTATTGTTAGCACAAAAGTTCATTCTTAGAAGTGCAGCATATCCAGATTTCCAGATTATTCCAGAATTGTAGGACCGCTGAAAGTTTCTCCGCATTGATATAGGAAGTTCTAACTTACCACCATGCACCAGCTGGGCCGTAATGATCTCCAATAAATGGTAGTAGAGACATCAGTAAAGATATTCCCCAACTCACAATATGGTAAACCCTGCAATATAACAAATTCCAGATTATGTAGTATCATTTTCTTTATTACATAAATACCTTGATCTTCCAGGTGAGAACTAATGATGGAACAATGTTCTCCAACACGTGTGATAACAAATACGTGAGGTCGCTAGCTTTTGGGCGTAAAAATGTAACACTGTCTGCTTAAATTTGTTATTTATAAATATGCGTTGACTCAGTAACTATGTTAATGTGATAAAAAGAATCCACCACTCGTAATAATATCATGATGGCTTAAGTAATACAGAATATAATGGAGTCAGTAAGGTATATTCACCATTCATATTTTTCGGTAGTTTTACTCCATAGAACATTGATAGTCAGGTTCAACGTGATACAGCTCACCCACAACAACACCGCCCAATCTGAAAATATGTGCATACATAAATTTTAGAGTAGACCTATTTTCAATAACAAATAAAATACCGAAATTTCCATAGTTTCAGTTTCCATGACATATTTTTCATTTGATTTCTTTTTATTCTTACTAACTTGGTTCTTATGACTATATTTTACCATTTTTAAGCAAAGTACCCATGATTTTATGAGAAAATGAACCTTTAAACCAATATCTTGAGGGTCAAATTGTCGTTTTTGGAAATTTCAAGGGCTGAGTCAAATGGAACCCCTGATTCAGAGTCTTCAAAGTAATTCCCATCCAGCTATACTAGGAAGAAGATTGTGGAACTGTCAACATAATCATGACACTACACAGTACACTTACCAAAATATGACATCCAGAACGCCTGGAAACTACACAATGGACCGGCGGGATGTAGTTCACCCTGAAATATAATAACAGAAGTTCTTGTCAATGATAAACATCTTATAGTGCGCCTACGATAATGAGAATTGCACGATTTATCAGTGGTGTTTTTAGTACAAAACGGCCCATATCTGTTTAAGTTAGTAATTTGTAAAACCAATTTTGCAACAGTTGACCAACCAACTGATTCATGCTTGTAAACATCACGCGAGTAGAAGTTCCAGTTTGATAGGCTGGAATGGTGAAGATAACAAAACAGAGTTTTCAATCTCTTATATTGCTGGCTTAGAATGAGAAGGTTGTTACGACCTTATAACACTCATGAATATTTGAAATCTGCATCTCAAAGGGGCTTCTTATGAGCCTATTTTTATCTTATAAGACTCATGCATATTTGAAACCTGAATCACAAGGAGCTCATATGAGCCTATTTTCATGAAAATGTTGACAAAACTGAAGTTGAAAAAGCTTGTTTTTCCATGAGTAAAGAAGTAGTTTTACGTTTTTTCTTGTTTTCTCAAAATATCAATTTTGTACTTACGACCTTTCCATTCTAAGCTAGCGATATGTGCATGCGTAAGTAAATGTAATAAAGTATCCCTGATTATATGTTTTTTAACGATAGAGCAAGAAATATTCACAGATGTTAGATGTGAGTTTTTTGCTATAATAAAGTTCACTGAAGTATACCTACCGGGAAACCACAATCTCGTTAAATTTACAACCTTATTACGCTTCACTACTTTACGCTGATATATGATCTGACAACACTCCTGATGGGGTCATGTCGATGTGAACTTTACGTCATAAAATCAAATAGCTTCTTTCACAAATCTGAAAGTGCAGTGAAAGTCTGCTGAGGCTATGTGACGTCTCATCATTGTGCGCCAGAGAGGTCATTTGACCATGACCTTTTACAGAGTGTAGTCAGATTTCTAACAGCCTAATTAAAAGGAATGGAGCAAATGTTAGGATCGGATTTTAATGAGATTGGGGAAACCGCTAATTTAAAAAGCAGCAAATGTGATCACTTACCATTAAGTAGGATATACTGTTCATGAACGCTGCCACACTGAGATATAAAATCATTCTCTGAAAATATGAAATAATTGCTTCATGTACATGCATTGTTTATAAAGTAACTTAACTTTAAAGTAAAACATCTAGGGAAACTGAAGGTATCATAGCGCTCTCTATACATCAGGGTCATAGATCACAGGATTTCACCCTTGATTTTCTAACTAGGTTGTCCAAACAATGCATGCATTTTTTACATTTTCTGAATAAGTTTCAAGAAAATTCTGCCTCTATTTCAAGGTTAATACTATGATTTGACGTAGTGATCTAGTTCTTGGCCCAAAAAGACCCAACATCGAACCTGACCTAGATTTTGTTGTGATGATCATTGTGACTAAGTTTCATAAAGATTAGGCTAAACTTGTGACCTCTAGTGAATACACAACGTTTTTCTTTCATTTGACCTTGTTTTTGACACCAGATGACCCAATATTGAATTTGAACTAAATTTTGTTGAAATGATCATTGTTATTGTTTGAATTTCATAAAGATTATGTCAAAATTGTGACCTCTAGTGACAACACAAGGTTGTTCCATGATTTGCCCTTGTGACCAAGTTTTTGACCCCGGATGACTCAATATTGAACTTGACCTACATTTTATTGAAATGATCATTGTGACCAAGTTTCATAAAGATAAGGTCAAAATTGTGACCTCTTTGTCTACACAAGCAAATTGTTGACAAAGGATGACAGGTGGTCAAAGAGTGATCACAAAGGCTCACTCCGTCACTTTGTGACAGGGGAGCTAAAATGCCGTTCAAACTCAGATAGTCACCCTGTAAGCAAAGTGCTACTGATAAGGCACAGATAAACGTAATCATTAAGAACCATGGAATAATACAAACAATATTGAAAACTCTTGATATTTTTTCGAAAATATTCTTTCTTTTCATAGATCTATAATTTCAAGTTAAGACTTATAAATATGCCTAAAAATCCCATAACTTCCTGCCATGGGGAAGAAAGCACTGACTAGTGTTTGTTTTGAACCCTGAATTGGAAGCCATTATCCAAGTACCTGTTATAACCAATAACTGTTTATGTTAGTAATTACTGGATGTTCAAACTTAAAAATAACTGACTTCAGCATTTTAAGAATTTGTTGAACAGTCACCATACCTGAGAGAATGCAATGTACTTTCTGAACAACCATATCACCAGAATAATAAACAAACTGAAAATAAGAATAAATGATATATATAAACAGTCATGGAATTGTAATGTATGAAATACAACAATATTGTACATTCCACAAAATAAACGCAACTCCATAAACAAAATACAATGTACCTAAGTGATCTCCTTACTGTCCTATCTAAGTAACCAGCCACAGCTGTAGTACAGGGGTTTAAGTGCCCTGACTTAGCAGGTCCTACCTTCCATGAAATTTGACAACAATGTTTTATGGTGTTTGGAAAAATCTCTATTAGGGATATATATTTATTTTTTAAGGGTGCATTATATATAGTTGCTCTTTCACCTACAATTTTTATCTGAAGCACAATTTCATAGTGAAATTTATAAAAATTTGCCGGAACCCCCATTAACAGGAGGGGGAACCCCTTCCACAACTCTTTGCCACCTAAAAGTCAAATTGATTCCAAAAGCCCTGGGTAAGTATCATCAAGCAGCTGTTCAAGCAGTTAAAACAGTATAGAATTACAAATAGTAGGGGAATTGTAACACTCCCCATTTTGTGTATTTTTCGTTATAGTTAGAACATATTAAGTAAATTTTAATGATTAAAAAGGGCGGAGCGAGCGAAGCGAAGCGAGTCCTTTTTAGTCATTAAAATTTACTTAATATGTTCTAACTAACTTAGAATATAACATTCGGCATTCTGATTGGCCGATAGAAAGTAGCGCCAACGCATGACGTCAAGTCTGTTAAGAGAAAATTTTAATGATTAAATTTTCATTTAACCGCGAAAATGCGGCGTTTTCATTGGCTCACAATGTAGGTTATATTCTAAATGATATTACATTATGCTACATTTTGTTTTATTTTTCATATTGGTATTTTAAATTGGCATTTTACAATTTAATTATTAAAATTGTATAATATAATTTAAATGTACAGATTATTCACATGATGTTATTTTCTCAAACTTGAGTTTTATGGCTATAACTACAATACATTTCTCAGTGTTAAGTATTAAGTATGTTTGGCATATTTTTGATAATTTTAGATAAACATCCCATCTGGATAACACTTATACTTAATACATAGGCTTCCCTGTGCTAATGGTGTTTTAACACTCCTTTTGTTAAAAACATATGTCTAGCCATATTGGACAAACATAAGCCTGCTACAACAATGGTTATAGTAAAACATGCCATCACATCTACTTCCCTTTTAAGTGTTTCTTAAATTGAACATCAAAGTAAAAACTGATTAATTAGCTTCTCTGTTTGTCTGAAAGTTTTTACTTAGATTAACACCTGAGATCATCCACTGCTAATAAAACCCCAAGACAGATGCTGCAATGTCACATTATATTTCACATTCATGACTTGCAATAAAGGTTATTTCGAACCATACATCTGTGGAACTTATCATTTGCAGGTATGTGTATTTCATTTTCAATTGTATGTAATATTCTTTGTTTTAACATTTAAATGTTTTTTTTTTATTCATATGTATTTTGTTGTGAGTTTTTAAGAAAACTTAAATATTAGGTTTTAATGGTATGCTCTTTCATTACGGTTGTAATTATTTATGACATGTAAAGGTCATTGTTAATTTCTAAATTATTTCCAAGTAGTTTGAATGTTTCAATTGAATATCTTTATTATTATTACATTTTTACGCAGTTGTGGTTAAAAGAATAAGATATAAATTAAGTAAAGTTGACTTCCCCGGTCACTCTTACATTTGCTAAGCGAGTAATTATTGAATTTCCCCAATTATTTTTATAAGTATGCAATATTGTTGCAATTTAATATATTTTAAGTACAGAGTATTTGTTCATTGAATTTCTTATATTCAATGATATCTCAATGATATCTCAACACATAGAAAAACCACACACATTCCCCCTGCGTAAAAAATAGTTAATAGATTACCAGCCAATGAGTGATATGGAGGCAAATACTCTTCTTACGTTGATGATCACAGTCTGAAAATAAGAAATATTTCATTAGATTATCCTTACCAGTACAAGGCTTGAGAATTCAGCTTTTTTTAAAGCTGAAACTAGGTCATTTAGCTGAAACTAGGGCATTCAGCTTTTTATAGCTGAAACTAGATCATTCAGCTAGAACTATGGCATCCAGCTGAAACTACTTACTAGGGCATTCAACTTTTTTATAGCTCAAACTAGGTCATTCTGCTGAAACTAGGACATTCAGCTTTTTTATAGCTCAAACTACGGTAGGTCATTCAGCTTTTTATGGCTAGAACTAGGGCATTGGTCAGCTTCATAAAAATGCTTAAACTAAGTCATTCAGCTTTTTAACAGCTAGGACTTGGGCTAAGCGATTCAGTTCATTTTTTCGTTCAGTTGGGGATTGTGCCGTGTAATTGTGGTATGTGATGTTTTTTATGTTTTCTGTGCACGGCTGGCTTAGTTGAGTGCTGCCATCCATGTCTGATTTTCTATCATCTTTTTTCACTGGTAGACTAAAAATATATACTTTTTTGGGTATATATAATTTTTGGATAAATTTGTGTTTCTTTTACTAGTTATATTAGATATGATCTTCAGTAATGTGATTACAGCTGGGTTTGTTTGTATAGTTCAAGGTACAATAAGTCAGTTCACTCAACTTTAATTTCAAACAACATTTCACTGTTTTAGCATGAACAAACAATTTGTGTTTTCTAAGATTTTGATGGTTTGTTAAATACACATTTTATATATCAGTATTTTAAGAAGGCACACTCATGGAGGCAGTATTTCATGGAGACAGTACTTCAGTTGACCTTGGTACTGTACCTGGCTTATTAGCCAGAAACTTAACAGCAAGAAACTGACACTTCTCCAAAAAATTAGTCTTAGAACTAATAAGATATTGGGTGAGGATAGTGAAAATCAATCAACTGTCACTTTGGAGTGGAGCTCAGTTCCCTATTACTTATTAGCGCAAGATATTTTATATATTACAAATGTGTATTAGTGAATTATCTTGTTTACTTATAGCTGTTTCAAAATTAAAACTACTTGAAAATTTACATCAAATACATTTCAAAATGTGTAAAACAAGAGATCAGCCTAGTTGTACGTATTTCGAAATTTATATATGGATCTAGAAAAAATTAACTTTAAAGCAAAATTCATAACGGTAAAACAAATGTTAATGCTTAATTTGACAGCAGACGATACATAATGTTTATACTAACAGAATGTCACATGATATAATTAGTCATAGCTATTTATAAATAAGGAGGAAGTGGTTAAAATTACACCTGGGGACTCCCCTTGTTACACTGTGAATAACAGTACAGATTAGATAAACAGAGAACATGATAAACACGAAAATAATCAACTTCTATAAACAATGTTATATCAGAGCAATTTATAACTTCTTTCATTACACGAACTGAATAATAGAGCAAAATAATTTTATAAACAACAAAAGTGATGAGAGTACGATAATTCCCGGGGACGAAAACAACAATCGCGACAGTTCACCAGTGTTTACGTTGACATAAAATGAAGACAGACAGATTACATATATGTACTCACACAGTGGTCTGGGTTATCAGGAAATATCGGACAAGTTGACATGGCCGCAGAATTGTTGCTCTCGGAGGACGTTCCTTCAACCATCTTTGTTTACGTGAATGTCGATTTCGCAACTCTTCTATTAAAGAGTTTCAAAACAAAATTTTCGTACTTGAATTAATTCGTACTTAGATAAGTTCGTACTATATATGAAAACGAAAAAGATACATACTGTCGACGTTGTACCATAAACTATTACATCTTCTGCTTTGTCATAAATATGGTCCTTGCATAGATATGTTTTATCCATAATGATCACATAAACCCGGGAAAGTAAAAGTAAATTCCCCTATGTGTTTGTCCATAAGGCTGTTGGAGTATTGAGACCATGGATTATTGAGACCAGAAAATTTCTGGAGTATTGAGACCAGACTTCTGGAGTATTGAGACCCGATTTCTGGAGTATTGAGACCAGACTATGGAGTATTGAGACCACACAATTAATATAGTTATTTGACTGTTGACAGTGATTGAGGCCAATATACTGATATATTTATGATGATTTTAGTCATTTTAATGATTAAAAATATCGATTGTTAATAAAATATTACAACAAACTGTTTTAGCTCTGTTGTTTTTTACATTAACAATTATTGAACGTAAACAGTATAAATTTTAATCAAAATGCACTTGATGGAATTAATTTTTTTAATTTTGTCATTCAACCACCCATGCAATTAACAGTTTTAAGTTACATGTATATGTAATAATTTTTTGTTACTAAATTAAAAATTAATTCTTAATAGCTATATACATACATTTACATTTGTATATGGTAAAATAAATCAACATAATCAATGTTTTTGACATTTTATAACATATCTCGCAAAGGTACTTGAATAAGCAACATAATCATGTCATCTTCAAGTACATTTGTTGCTAAAATTGACTATATATCGGCAGTTTAAAGACAATATTGTTTGTGTAAGTCAATCTGATTTGTGAGTTGTAATAATATTTCAACCAAATTAATCAAATTTATGAAGTGTAAAACTATCGCAGGACATTTCAAGCAAGTTAGTTTATATGCTGAAGTTTGATTATTTTCAGACTGATATAATTATAAGATGTATTTGAAGACGAAAATTTGATTTAGATTAATTATTGATAAAGGCTAATTATGACTATAGAAAGAATTTTGTTAATATGTGGTACGTTTTCAAAATTCTCAATTGGAATTGTTAGTCAATATAATGTCAATTCTTTCATGACCTGCTATGTCAAGTCTATTAATCTATTCATCACCTCTCTATAGCAGCAGCTTGTATTACAATACTTTCTGGATAGTACAGTACACCATATTGAGACATTTACTATAATTTAATCTCTGTTGAACACATCCTCTAAATAACGACCAATATTTGCAGCTCCCAAAGGGTGTTGCTCTAGAAAGGTTATATTGTGTAATCAATATAACTATTGAACAAACGTATAAGTTTAAGCAGACAGTTAATTAACAAATCAAAATTGTTGTATAAGGTACATGTATGTATATCAGATAATCCAATCAATTTGTATAATGGGTTGTTAAAGGGTTATCAATAATCCCATTAAGTTGTATAATTGGTAGTTAAATGCCAGTCACTGGTATTAGGTGTTAATAGGAATGTGTTAATTAAAATAATCTAATAGGACTGTGAAATATCAGGAAGGATTATTATTTGGCCAAGAAACATTTAATTATTCCCGAGTTCATATGCAGAAATTGTTCATTCAATCAGTGTATTATCTAACAATTCTTATAATATAAGGTATCAATAATAAATCACTCTTAAATAGTTTAAAATCATTAAATTGAAAATATGTTTGTCTCGTCTCAATAGTCCAGCAATCACATGACTATATGATAGTCACACACCAATTAACAACAAGTACATATATGGTGGTTTTTTATTCAATCAAATATCTTAAAACAATTCTCATATCATAAAAAATTTACTATAGATAAGTCATAACGATAAATCACTTTAAATAATTTAATATCAAGCATTGCTCTTTATAGCAACTTTACATATAGATATCGCAATTGATAAGTTATTCTGAGCTCATATACACTGATTGAATGAACAAAAACCAATAATATGAACTTTAAACTATAGAATATCACAAATTTAATACCACTTAAAGTTGTATTTAAATAATTTAATATCAAGCATTGCTCTTTATAGCAACTTTACATATAGATATCGCAATTGATAAGTTATTCTGAGCTCATATACACTGATTGAATGAACAAAAACCAATAATATGAACTTTAAACTATAGAATATCACAAATTTAATACCACTTAAAGTTGTATTTATGACAAATACAACAAATTAGAAAAATATATGTCTGGTCTCAATACTCCAGAAATCTGGTCTCAATACTCCAGGTATCTGGTCTCAATACTCCAGAAATCTGGTCTCAATGATCTTGTCTCAATAATCCATGGTCTCAATCATCCGGTATTCGTCCATAAGGGTCCCCTATGTGTTAGTTCCTAATGGTACCCTATATGTTTGTCCATAATGGTCCCATTGGTGTCTGATCACAATGGTCCCCTATGTGTTTGTCCATAATGGTCCCATATGTGTTTGTCCATAATGGTCCCCTATGTGAGTGGCTAGTCGTCCGGCACCGGACGACTAGACAGCGAAATTAGTCGTCCGGCGCCGGACGACTAGACAGCGAAATTAGTCGTCCGTCAGTGGACTACTAGCAAACGCTATGTGCATTGGCTAGAGAACCGTCATTCTATTTCTACGCATTATGCATCTACCTTATAATAAAGGTTATAATAAACTACGAATATAGGCAAGACATGTCAATGCCTTATCTGCAACCATTTTGTGACCTCCCGTGTATCTCCGTATATTGTCCGCCATAGTATAAACTGGCACGAATGAATGCGGAAATCGCTGTCGGCATGAGCTCTATATATAGAGCAAAAAACATCCAAGTTGATTGAAATGGTAATGCTGTGTTAAAGTGACATACAGTAGCATTATGCTATGCTCATTATGATAAGTAGTAGGTAATGGAGATGTAGAAGAAATGGTACATGTGTCACAAACAAAGCTAATGTGGCAATTCATTTTTTTATTCGCAGTTTTAATGACACATATATACAAAACAATACAATTTACAATTGTACTTTTTATTTGTTTTCATTTTAAATAGAACAACAATATACAATAGGACCTACCATGATAACATTTATAAACGGCAACATTGTTTTCACACTATTATATAACCAGTGACATTCCAAACTGCAACTACCTTACACAGCAATTAAATTTTTTCAACATGAAGTAAAATACTTTCATAATCCTCATAATACTGTAATTGAAACATTCTTTGTTCCCTTACTACTTCTAGCTCTATTTCTAATGCCATTTCTAAAACACAGCTGCACCATTGCTATTTGTCGCGCTTTATAAAACCCGACAGCGATTTCCGCATTCATTCGTGCCAGTTTATACCATTCCAATACGGCGGACAATATACGGAGGTACACGGGAGGTCACAAAATGGTTGCAGATAAGGCATTGACATGTCTTGCCTATATTCGTAGTTTATTATAAGGTAGATGCATAATGCGTAGAAATAGAATGACGGTTCTCTAGCCAATGCACGTAGCGTTTACGAGTAGTCCACTGACGGACGACTAATTTCGCTGTCTAGTCGTCCGGCGCCGGACGACTAGCCACTGCCTAGTTCATAATGGTACCCTATATGTTCGTCCATAATTGTCCCATTGGTGTTTGTCCATGATGGTTCCATATGTGTTTGTCTGTAACGGTCTCATATGTGTTTGTCCATAATGGTCCCCTATATGTTTGTCTATAATTGTCCCCTATGTGTTTGTCTATAATTGTGCCCTATGTGTATGTTCATAATCATCATCATCATCTTCATTAATCGCATCCCTCAATTTGAGTATTTTCGCGATGTGTATAAAAACTGTTCACACACAGCAGTCAGGCACTTCTATATACAGTGTTTTTGTTTTTAAAAGAAAGTTTTATGTTTTTGTACAGTTTAAAATCACGTTAAAAACGAAGCAGTTGTCTAATTCTGGAATCCTGCCAAAGCTGTCTGAAAACCTGCCAAGGTGACTTGGCTGACAGCGACCTGGGGGAGTCTGTTCCAGAGGACGATACTTGCTGGAAAGAAGCTTTGTTGGTAGGTAGATTTGGCAGTTGAGAGCTGTGTCAGCTGTTGCTGGTTATGCCTGGCAGATCTAGATTGTCGTAGAGGCGGGTCTGGTGTGACCTCGACCAGTCCATGTTGAATCTTGTAGAGCATGGACAGCCTTGCATGATCTCTGCGTCTTTGTAGGTGTCCCACTTCAAGTCTGTGATCATGTCAGAAACACTGCTGGTTCTTCTGAAGTCTCGCTTGACAAATCTGGCAGCTCTTCTCTGAACAATCTGTAGTTGGTTGTTGAGGCTCTCAGTATGGGGAGACCAGATCGTGGAAGCATATTCGACAGTCGGTCGAACGTATGTCTTGTAGGCAGATGCTTTTGCTGACTGCGGGCATGATCCTATGTTGCGGCGTAGAAATGATAGAGTTAAATTTGCTTTACGAGTTATGTTGTTGATGTGCTGGTTCCAGGAAAGATCAGGTGTGATTGTGATGCCAAGGTATTTTGCAGAGGTAGTGGTTGATAGTTGAACACCATGGATGGAGTAGTTGGTTTGTAGTGGTTTTCTTTTTGTTGTTATGTGGATAACTTCGCACTTGTCCGGGTTGAATGCCATTTGCCAATCATTCTCCCATTCCTGGAGGCGGTCGATGTCTTTCTGGAGTTCATCAGAGTCTGCTTGGGTTTTCACAGTCCGGTATAGGAGGATGTCGTCAGCGAATAGTCTTGCCTTGGGGGTGACCTTACCTGGTAGGTCGTTAATGTATGCAAGGAAGAGTAATGGGCCCAAGACGCTACCCTGGGGTACTCCAGAGGTAACGGGCGCAGTTGATGATCTCGAACCATCTAGGACAACCTGCTGGGTACGGGAGGATAGGAAATCCCTAACCCAAGAAAGAGTAGTGCCTCGGACTCCGTAGTGTTCAAGCTTTTGTAGAAGACGGTTGTGTGGTACCTTGTCAAATGCTTTAGAGAAGTCGAGGGTAACTGCATCAACTTGTTCGTTCTGGTTAATTCCTTTGGCTAGATCGTCTACTGTCTGTATAAGCTGTGTATCACAGGATCTTTTCTTTCTAAAACCGTGTTGACTGTCTGTTAGGATGTTGAAGGAGTCAAAATGTGAAGCAATGTTACTTGAGATGATGTGTTCTAGGAGCTTGCAAGATATTGATGTCAGGGAGATTGGACGGTAGTTTGAAGCAGATGATCTGTTGCCCTTCTTGAATACTGGTGAGACGTGCGCTGATTTCCAGTCGTCTGGAATCTGGCCTGTGTTGATTGATCTCTGGAAGAGGGTTGTGAGTCCTGGCGCAAGTTCACTAGCGGCAAGTTTCAAAAGGCGAGCAGGGATTTGGTCTGGACATGTGGCTTTGTGCGGCTTCAGTTTCTGTAATAGTTTGTAGACACCATTGACTGTGACCGATATAGGGTTCATGGAAGGTGTGCTGCTTGGAGGAAGTGAGGGGCGTCGAGTCATGTCTTCATCTGTGAACACTGAAGAGAATTGGTCGTTCAAGATCTCTGCTTTCTTCTGTGCTTCGCAGTAGGTTATACCGTCCTTCTTCAGTTGAGGGACCCCAACGCTATCTTTCCTCCTTGACTTGATGTACGACCAGAAGACCTTTGGATTTGTGTTGTCCTCTCTCAACATGTTGTTGAGATGGTCGTTGTGGGTAGATCTACAAGCTCGCTGCGTGCTTCTCTTGATGTCTTGGTACTTGGCCCAGTCAGTTGGATTTCCAGTTCTCTTGGCTCGTCTGAACCTTCTCTTCTTCAGTCTTGACATCCTCCTGATATCCCTGGAGATCCATGGCTGTTCGAATCTCTGCGAGCTTTGTCGTGATGGGACTTCGTCCTTGATAATGTGTTGGCAGCCCTCTTTAAACATTTGCCAAAGTTGGTTGATACCAAGATGTTTTTGAGCAGACTCGATGATGGTGTCCGAGAGTGACTTGCATTTCAGTTTGATGTTGTCTGTGTTTGCTTTATTCCACATATGTAAGGTTCGTTTCGGTTGTTTTCGCCGTGTTGCACAGGAGTTAGTGTCGATGAAGAGAGCATGGTGATCACTTATTCCTGGGATGGCTGTGCATCTGTTGACAAGTTGTGGTCTGTTAGTCAGGAATAGATCTAGCGTGTTACTACCACGGGTTGGAAAGTCAACGATTTGTGAGAGGCCGAGGTCTGGTTCAAGCTGAAGGAAGGTTTCGTAAAAAGTTTTCCTGTAGTTGTGACCAATAATAGAACTATTTGTCCATTGGATATCTGGAAGGTTGAAGTCCCCTGTGATCCAGATGGTTGATTTCTTAAATTTGGTTGTAACTTTGTAGATGGCATCCAGAAGGCTAGTAGCATAGCCAATGTCGTTGTGAGTTGGCCTGTATATGGATCCAACAATCACAGACTCTTTGTTGATACAGTCCACCTTCAGGAAGACTGCGTCACACGGCGTGTCGATTTCCACCGGTTCACAAACTATGTTGTCTTTGATGAGTATCATGCTTCCACCATACCCGTCTGCTCTATCTTTCCGGAAGATGTTGTAGTTGCTGTTTGGGGGCAAGATCTCAGCATCATGAATGGATGGTTTTAGCCAGGTTTCACAGCCACATATAATGTCACATTTGACCGTATCCAGGAAGTTCCAGAAGCTGGCTTTCTTGGAGGAGCTTGCAACACTCTGGATGTTGAGACTAGCAATCCTGATGTTACTGGTACGTATCTTATGTTTAGACTTCGGTGTAGGGCTGGAGCAAGATGGTCTACCATAGTCGAAAGACGAAGATCTTGATGACCTGGTCTGATGAGAGATGCCTGAGAGATCAGAGATGTTACATGAGCTGGAGGTGCTCTCAGTGGATGAGATATCACTACTGTGAACTGGGTTTAGTTGGCTATCTCTGGTCTGCTGCTGGTTGCCGTCATAAACTGACTCGAATAGGCTAGTGGAAAATGGTCGCCTATGTGTTTGTCCATAATGATCCCCTATCAGTATTTGTCTATAATGGTCCCCTATCAGTATTTGTCTATAATGGTCCCCTATCAGTATTTGTCCATATGTCCCCTATCAGTATTTGTCTATAGTGGTCCCCTATCAGTATTTGTCCATAGGTCCCCTGTCAGTTTGTCCATTATGGTTCCTTGTCTGTTTGTCCATAATGGTCCCCTATGTGTTAGTTCATAATGGTACCCTATATGTTTGTCCATAATGGTCCCATTGGTGTTTGATCACAATGGTCCCCTATGTGTTTGTCCATAATTGTCCCATTGGTGTTTGTCCATGATGGTTCCCTAAGTGTTTGTCCGTAACGGTCCCCTATGTGTTTGTCCATAATTGTCCCATTGGTGTTTGTCCATGATGGTTCCCTAAGTCCGTAACGGTCTCCTATGTGTTTGTCCATAATGGCCAAACGAAAGTTTGTCCATAATGGTCCCATATAACGCTGCCTTGGAAGAATAAGATCGTAAGAGCTACTTACGACCTTATACGACTCATATACATATTCGAGATCTAACGAACCTATTTCTATGAACATCGGACGTGGTTATGTTGACTATACTGAAGCTGCAAAGCTTGTTTTACAATAAGTAAAGAGCAGTTTTAGACAGTTATTTTCTCAGAATGGCATTTTGTATATACACAAATGTACGGTCTAATTCCTTAAGTCCATAAGTGTCCACTATATGTTTGTCCATACTGATCATGTATGTGTTTGTCAATAAATGTCATAATGGTCCCATATCTCTTTGCCCATAAAGGCACCATATTTGTTTGCTCATCAAGATCCCATATCTGTTTTCCTATAAAGGTACCATATTTGTTTTACTCATAATGGCCACATGATTACGAGGGATGATCCATATATAACGAGAAAATGCTTATAATTTTGTTATGGTCCGTTAGATTTTACTCAAACTTCAGCTGGTAGTAATAACATACATTAGCAATGTTTCCCTGAATATTCATGATTACAGCGACATCTTGCTAAAATCTATGGTTGCTAAGGTAACCCTCAATACGCCGAGGCGGTGCATTTTTCGGATTGTTCGGATTTTTCACCATTATTTCGCGAATTCAAACCCTCACATTTTTCATGTAAGCAATAGCAATGTGATGAAAATTGGTACTTGGGGTTACCTAAGATTCGCCAGACTGATGATGACGTCATACACGGGTCGTTTTGTCATTCGTTACGTCACGCACGTGGTATCGTTCCTTGATAGCCAAAATTGCGGACGACAAAAGGTTTTCAATTAACTATTTAGTTTTGAATAAAACAATTTATAAAAAAGTGTGCACGATATTCAGTAATCATTTCGTGATCATGTCATGTAAAAATCTTCGATTTGGGATCAAAATTACATATTAAAAAGAGTTGGAAAAAGGCTAGTGATCTAACGCAAAGTTGGCGTAACGTCACGTCGTCGTCAATTTACGCACGAAAATGTTTGATGGTTTGAATGAAATTCCTTAGAATAACTATCTATATTTTTTCAACCTGGTATGGCATTGGCGAAGACGTATACATATTGAAGGATGATAATCAGAAAAGTTTTTTAAAAAATAATCCAGTAGGGCCTTAGGAATGTGATCGTCAAATTGATCATAGTAAATTCTGAATAACGTTAAAAGGTGCAAAAATGACGTAGCCCCGCCTACAGGTATCATAGGTCGGCAGTAATGTTCCAAACAATTTATTTTTCTATATATCTAAAACTATTTCGTACGTTTTCTCCTAATATTTGTATTGACCACCACATAAAATATTTTTAGAAAATAAAATGTAATAGCAAAGTTATAAGCATTTTCTCGTTATATATGGATCATCCCTCGTATATATGTTTGTATATAAAGGTCAAAAATCTTTTTGTCCATAATGGTCCCATATCTAGTCTCAAGTATGTTTGTCCATAATACGCTCGTAGTGTCATATATATGTTCTAGTGGACACTGTATATGTTTATTCATAAGGGCCAAAATGTGTTTTATCCACATATCTCGGATATATTATGCTCATGAGGATCTAATAACATTTGTCCATATATTTGGTACCTTGTGAGTTCTTCCATAACCACAACAATGTATTCAGTCTTTGTCCGCAATGGTGCAATATTCGTGCACATGTTTACCCCTTAAGGCCATATGTGTTTGACCATAGTGAGTCTTATAGTGTGTGTTTGTCAAGACATTTCTTAGCGAGACGTGTTGAATCATGAAGCATAGTATTAATTAACTTTACCCTCAATTTCCTTCAGCGACGCTACCATGTCGCCATGATTATATCTAATCAAACTGTAAATGGTTTATGCGTCTACAATATGCACCTTCGTGTAGTAGAAAGATTGATAGTTACATGAAAACTTGTACATAATACATGAAGCAATTATTGTAACGTTCGTAAATATGAAAGTCAAAGATATAAAAAGATGTCTTTCCTTTGAGAACAACAATGCTAGTACGAGAGGTGTTCAACTTATATTTGAACAAAACTATACATCGGATTTTGCCATTCTATCACAATAAAATCGATTTATTTCTATTGAGTCATGTAAGCAAATGTGTTAAGTAGTAAATGCACTCATTTTGTTTCATATTTGCGTTAGTTTTCTAACCAAAATCAACCATCTTGTAGAGGGCATTGTGTTTTGGGTTTTTTAAGACAAAATGCCCCTAAAGAAGCATCAAAAAAGTGTTGGTATATTATGAATTACCCATGTCAGTGAAGAAAATCAGTAATATTTGTCATATGAAGGGTGATATACGTCCAACTGCTTGTTTTGACGAAATGGCACCAAATATTAAAAATCACCAAAAATGTCCGAAACTTGCAATTGCCATGTCCATTGGTTCTGTGATATCTAGGACAAATCCAGTAACCCAAAATCGGATGGCAGCGAAGTTGTACGTATAAGTAGCAACTTTCAATTTAATTATTTCGAAAATGTAAGATGCGGAATTTAAAAAAAATTGCGGTGTTCATTAACTCAATGCCAAGCAAATTAAAGAGCGCAGACGAAGGTCTTGGAGGCTGTATATGCGACTACGGAACAGTGATTAGAAGAAAATGTGTCGTTCCTGGGGAGTTAATGTTTTATCTCAGAGGAAATTATTACATAGACAGAGTCTGCTATTTTAGAAAGGGTCATGATGATAGACATAAGTTGGAGTTAGTTAAGCTTGGTGAATTCGCGGCCGCTTTCATGACATGGTCTTGTCTTTGATATTTTGGAAAAGCGGAACTCAAAATGATTGCAAAAGAGACAAAATTGAACGCATATCTTATTAAGGCAAAATGTTTAAAACTTTTTTTTCGGCAAAAATGTGACAAGTCCTTTTCCTGCTAACATGCCAATACTGAAATTCCTGTCACCCTACAAAATATGCCATTAAGTACCTTATGAATTGGACTGGGAAGTATATTATATCCAAACAGTGGATACCGAAGTCTCCTGATGAAGTATCCATAGAATATTTAACCATCGATTAGAAAAGGGAATTGTATGCATCAGCACTTGTAGGTTTTTGGCCTTAAAAAACGCAAAATCAACACCCTCGACACAATGGTTGGTTCTGTTCTAAGGATATTACATATACATTCTACAATGGTTGTGTATATCACTTGATATATTACTACAGTCAGATCTCGATACAACGACGCTGTTTGTTTCCAAGAAAGATGTCGTTGTAACGAATATATGTCAGTATACTGAATTGATATTAAGAGCATTTTAATACTTTTGTCCCCAAATTTGATGTCAGTATAATGAATTTGTCAGTGTATCGGGTGTCGTTATATCGAGATCTGACTGTATACACTATTGAACAGACAAAATTCGATTTCGATGCGAAATTTATGAAAATACTTGATGTTCAATTTTGTTCAAATATAAGTTGAACACCTCTCGTATATAAAAACGTACATCTATTGATTTCCCGTCGTTCAAAGCCTGACAGTTCTTGTTAAAATGCCTGATGTTTTAAAAGCACGTATTAGTATTAAGATAACGCAACTGATTTATTGTCTGACATGCATGCTGCAGGCTATATTTTATTCGTAATTCACTTTCGCCTCACTGCTCATGTTTCGGTGCATCGTGTAATACCTTGTG
This sequence comes from Spisula solida, assembly GCA_947247005.1. NCBI lineage: Eukaryota > Metazoa > Mollusca > Bivalvia > Venerida > Mactridae > Spisula > Spisula solida. Next base: position 42,365,886 of record OX365956.1, read on the forward strand.
TCGTATGTCAACATTAATAACAACAAACATACCCGTGTTTTGTTAGCTGCATCACCTTTTATTTATAGCTGTGGGCGTCTGGTAATGGCAGAGACAAGAGACATACTACCGTACACATGCATCACATTGTGACGTGCACACGACGCAGGTTTTTATGTAGTGCTAAGACAGGATGGTGGTGGTTGTGCGTATATCGCTGACAACTTGTCTTCCAGATGATGTTCGTGTGAACCCTTTGTGTTACAATTCAACGATATATTTACATTGTATTTATCTGCTGACCTTGTTACATAAGACTTGGGTTCATTTACAAAGCGGACAAATGTTGACATTACACTCAACGGTTTGCGCTGTTTATTCCGTTTTATCAATTAATTTAGAAGAACAACAACAAATGTCACTCGTTTTTGAAGTTATTTTATAAGTCTTATCTTGGGGATTAGTTAACATTACACCTATTTTATTTTAGATCGATAGAAAAACTATTTTACAACTTACATTATTCACTCTCAAACTCTCAATCCAGATGATATCCGTCGCCTCGAGGATACGAGAGAGAGATGCCAGGTTTCATTCGTAGCGTCAAGCAATGGAATTACTGGTACCATAATTATATCTTCTTTGGTAATACGTGGCCTAGGATAGAGCCCAGGACGTCCCGTTCACGTCGAGGTGGACGCTCTACCACTAGGCTAAAGAGGCGATGAATTCTTTTGGATTAGATCATGTCCGTCGACGAAATTAATTTTTCCACAACTATGATTGATTCTAAAGAATATCTTCCATTGTATTGTCTGACCAGATTAAACTGAGTCTCTGATCAAAGTCGGTATATACCCGACTGTACTCGGCTGTGTTCGATCCTTATGTTTATTTTTTATATCGTATGTGCAGTAAGTTCTGCATTTATAACAAAATTCAAAAGAAAAATCAAGCATGAATAGTAGCGCAGTGGAAACGTTTTCAAGTGGTCGAAGGTTTCAAACTTACTGTAAACTTTTGACATTAATATTTTTACTTCAACATTCTATCCTTTAATCAAGGGGTTTATGTTTAATTTTTTCCCGTACGGTCTTATATTATTTGAATTTCGGTTTTTGTAATTTTCCAATTATTTCTTTATTTCAAATACATGAACACTGTTTCAACGACTGGGCCATTATAGATTTAATGTATGCCTGAATTGTGTAATGGATATGCAATCATAGGGATGATTTTAATTCACGAATAGCTTACTTGAAATTATAAAGAAAAAAAGTTAAATAGAAATATTGAGTTTGCCTCGAACACGATACCTTGTGGTCTACAAACCGCACACTTACCGACTGAGCCATCAGATATTGTTATCTAGTAGCAACCCACTAAGCCACATATAGCTATAAATGTAATTATATGTTTTATAACTTCGGAAATTAGTAGTCTCAGTTTAATCTGGTCAGACAATATACATCGACAGGATCATGTCAATATTACCCGAAACATGCAGACTAAATCTTCCACCAATATGTTTGATTTTACAGAAGTTCTGCCATTGTATACATCGACAGGACCATGTCAATATTACCCGAAACATACAGATTAAATCTCTCACCAATATGATTGATTTTACAGAATTTCATCCATTGTATACACCGAAATCGACATGATCATATCAAAATAACTCAAACATACAGACAATATTACGGACGCCATAAAATGTTCACATTTATGTTTCTAAATCTCCCCAGAGAGGACAACAACACGCTAACAAACTACTCATTGTTCCCTTAATGAGATATTTGATGTTGGTTTATTGTTGTTTTAGGCAATCCCATTCTGTGTGGATAAAATCGGCTTTACTTTACCATATTGTTTAAATCTTGCTATCTATATCTCGACATGTCCATTAACCCGAACAGATTGTCCCATTGGACATTGTAGCAAATTAACATTTATTCCAGCTGACAAATGGAAATATATACAGCGTGTACATAATACTGTCAATTCAGCATCAGATTTAATATCCATGGCTGTGCAATATTCAATTGTTTGATATCTAAAATGTTATTTGTAAGCCTATATAAGACTTAACACATCTACTGCCTTAAAGTAAGACTTTAGAAATAAATTAAATCAGGCAGTGTTCTGGGCTGGTATTCACAAAGCATCTTAGTGGAAAACTTAAATATTTTGACTTAAACTTGGGTTGCGCTTATTTCCCACACATTGAAGAAATAACCAATGTTTTCTTAGTGATTATTGCAGCTCTTACTACAATGCTTTAAACCTATGTAAAAATTCAAGAATTTTGAGTATCTTGTTAGGCTGACTTACTTAAGGAAATTTGATGTTTTTAAGAAAATTCCAAGATTTCTACTAAGATGCTTTATGAATACCAGCCCTGGTATCCACGATTCTGAATATACGTCCACGATTACATTACATGAAAACAGCATGTTCCCTTGTGCGACGGTCAACTTAAAAGGGAAGTATACCACTTTTGAATGTATACTATGCCCATCTGAACAGTTACAACAAAGAAACTAAATACTTTCTGTGATTACATTGGCTAAATCATCCGTAGTTACAAACATTGTGATACAACTGCAGCTGCAAATTTCTCTCTATGGTGCATTATTACGTGACACGACTTCAATAAATAACAAAATACTTCCGGGTTTTTTAAATAAATTATTTGCCAGTTTTGTCATACAGAGATAATAACATAGAGAGATAATTCCAGGTACAATTCTATCACAATAGTCCTAATAAAGGATGTTTAGCCAATGTGATCATATAAAGGATTAAATTATTTTATGAACAAAATACTCACATGCGCCTAGTATATCTTTAAATCTAAGTCTTGGTTTTTAGTCTTATATAGACCTACAAAAAATGTAGGTCTACATGCAATGGTATGCAACGAGCATTTAAAAGGAGAGTTTTTTTAAATACATGTTTTGCTAGATTGTCATGTACCCATACAACATATATATGAGCCAGTCTCCAGGAAAACCTGCTATAATGACATTATGTAATTACTATATGTAACAAGATTTTGATAAAGCTCTAAAATAAGGAAAAATACATATCTATTGATTTTATTTTAAGTTATTGACCCATATAGTACTATACCTTAGCTTTAAATTTTGCTATGAATTATGTTAAAAACACATACTTCGTTGCTATGGTGATCAATTTCAGAAAAGTACTCCGATTGAGAAAAACGAGGATTTAGTTGTTTAAAACAGAAGTGGCCTTTCTCTGAAAGCAAACAATATCGATTTTGATATATATTTTGAAAAGTGAAACATAATTATCGAATTTGGTAATAATTTGAACAGTTTATGTCAAGAATTGATCAAATGGTGTAATAATGTAATACGTATTTCAGTTACGTCGAATAACGTTTGAATGGCGTTTGCGACGTCACACAAAAAGCCCCGAATAGGGACTCTACAAAAACAGCTGTAACTTCCTTAAAACTCAAGATATTAACACAATTTCTTTTGCAATTTGCTTATTTAACATTATCCTGTAATACTGTGAAAAATCTTAAAGTCAATATTTTTGTCAATATAGCAGATTTTCCTGGAGACTGGCTCATATACATGTATAGAGATAACCCCAGGTACAATTCTATCATAATGGTTCTAATTAAGGATGTTAAGCCAATGTGATCACAAAAAGGGTGTGCTTTACAAATTGTGAAGAAAGATTTTGGGCCACAGCAACATTAAGATTGTTAAACGGTTTCTGAGAAGAGGATATGATCCTTTAATTTTGTATGCTTAGTAGTGGGTCCATTTACAGCTCATCGGTATGCTTCCTATTTCATTGTGCGATGACCGGACCATATGTAGATTTTATGATGGTATTGATGTTTGTCTGTTACATTGTCTTGTCGTGTCCTTAAATGTTTTGCTCTCTTGTTGCTCTGACTTCTACTCGATTCATCCCACCAAGAAGATGGTCTTTAACTTTTGTCTTAAAAGTAGAGATATTGGTACTGTCTCTGATACTAGAAGGAAGACTGTTCCAAAGGCTGCATCCCACGTAAGAAAAAGTCTTCTTACCAAAGGATCCAACCTTTGGCACAGCAAAACATCCATCCGTACTAAATCTTGTTTTATAAGAATGAACAGAATTTGACATAATAAAGTGATTTTTCATATATTCAGGGATAAACCATTTTTAATTTTATAAACTTGGGAAGGGATATAATTTGTTCAACTCTCTTGTCAACTGGTAGCCATTTTAGCGTTTGGAATGATTTTTATCAATGTGGGTTTTACAGTCAAGATTAAGAACGAATCTAATTAATTTATTCTGGGTGACCTGCAGTTTAAACTTAATTATAAGTTGTTTGGTTAAAGCATGATACCAGAATGAACAGGCATAGTTAAAGTGACATTGAATTAATGAAAATGCTAGAAGTTTATTAGTATGTTCTGTGAGAAATTCACGTTTCTTGTAGAGAATTTTTAATCTTGCATTGGCCTTTTTGATGACATTCATATCCATAGAGTCACAGGAAAGCGTTTGATATAGAGTAGCACCAAGGTATTTGACAGATGAAGTTGACTGAATAGAAATATTATTACATGATATATTTAAGGAAGGATTTGATTTCAACTTAGGTTTTGAACAGAAAACAGAAAAAGATAGATTCAGTCTTACCAAGATGAAGTAAAAGTTTATTGTCAACTAACCATGAACTGACTGATTGTAAGTCTTCACATAAAAGCTTCTCAACTACTGAACGATCTTTGTGTGATACTAATATTGTGGAATCATCAGCATATAAAGGTATTTTGTTTTTAACAACTGCTGACATATCATTGACATAAATGAGAAATAAAAGTGGACCAAGTATGGATCCTTGTGGAACGCCGCATGTGACATTCGCTGATAATGACCTGGTCCCTGATATTTCAACAAGTTGTTGTCTACTCGACACGTAAGAATAAAACCAGCGTATAGTATCTTCATCAAGACCAATGCGTTGAAGTTTACACCTGAGAATGGAATGATCAACAGTATCAAAGGCTTTCTGTAGATCTAATAATATCATTCCGACAACATGTCCTTTGTCCATTTCAAATCTTATATAATCAGCAGGTGTACAAGACAGGTATGATTCTATTTGGTCATAGACGACCCTTTCAAATATTTTTGGTATGACACTAAGTATAGACACCGGACGGTAGTTTCCGACTTCAGTTTTATCACTTTTCTTATATTAAGGGACAACACGTGCAGACTTAAGATCATCAGGGACAGTACCTTGGATAAGAGGCAGATTAATAATGTGAGCTAATGGGTTAGCAATCAATGGAGCAATATCCACTACAAAACGAACAGGAATGCCATCTAATTCTGTTGCTTTGTTCTTGCTTAAGTTCTGCAAGTACTTGAGAACTTTAACTTCTGATAAAAGTGAAAATGAATAATTATTGTGTAAAACACCTTTAGAAGAATAAAAATGTGATATAAAATCCCGTCCAAATTTGAAAGAAGTCCACTGCGGTCATGTAGCGTGGTTGTTTACTTGGGTATACTTATTGTTTAAATTGGGTTATTTGGCTGCGGACGTTCAGCCTTGTGGAGATAGGTCGTTCTTGGTTATGCTTGGCTTGTTGAGACTGGGTCTTTAACTAAGACTTATTGGGACTAGGTATTTCGGCTTGGGCTATCAGCTTTTTTATTGCTGAAACTATGGCATTCAGTGTTGTAAATTGTTATTTAACTTTCTAGGACTTAAGCCTGTTAAAACTATGTATCTCAACAGTTTTATTGTTGTAACTAGGTCATTCAGCATGGGCATTTTGAGCCTTTTGATTGCTGAAATTATCTTATTCAGCTTTTTGACAGCTGGGACTACGGCGGATCATTTTCTCGTTCGGCAATGTGTTGGGCATTATGCCATGTATGTGTTTATGTTTTCTATGCTAGACTGGTTAAGTGCTGCCTTCCCTGATCGACTTAATATTATCCTTTTGGTAAATTGTCTACTTTTTATGTGTTTTGACAGCTAAAACTAGGCATTACAACCGTTTTACTGTTGGAACTGGGTCATGCAGCTAGGGCATTCAGCTTTTTGATTGCTGAAACTAATTTATTATGATTTTTGACAGCTTGGATTTGGGCGATTCTTTACTTGTTTATTTGGGCATTGTGCCTTGTGTGTGTGTTATGTCTTCTGTGCTCGGTTGGTTACGTTGAGCGCTGCATTCCCTGTCCGACTTAATATTATCTTTATATTAGTTTTTGATAAAAAAATACTTATATGCGTATTAAACATCTTCAAGACTAAGTCTTGGATTTTAGTCTTAGTAAGACCTACAAATACGTTCATTATTATCAAAGAATGTGATATTGCACAGCCTTGGATGTTAAATCTGATGCTGAATTGACAATATTATGTACACATTGTTTATATTTCCATTTGTCAGCTGGAATAAATGTTAATTTGCTACAATGCCCAAAGGGACAATCTGTTCGGGTTTATGGACATGCCGGGATATAGATCGCAAGATTTAAACAATATAGTAAAATAAAGCCGATTTTATCCACACAGAATGGGATTGCCTAAAACAACAATAAACCAACATCAAATATCTCATTAAGGGAACAATGAGTTGTTTGTTAGCGTGTTGTTGTCCTCTCTGGGGAGATTTAGAACATAAATGTGAGCATTTTATGGCGTCCGTAATATTGTCTGTATGTTTGAGTAATATTGACATGATCCTGTCGATTTCGGTGTATACAATGGATGAAATTCTCCAAAATCAATCATATTGGTGGAAGATTTATTCTGTATGTTTCCAGTAATATTGACATGGTTCTGTCGATGTATACAATGGAAGAAATTCTGTAAAATCAATCACATTTGTGGGAAATTTAATTTCGACGATGGACATGATCTAATCCCAAAGAATTCACCGCCTCGATAGCCTAGTGGTTGAGCGTCCACTTCGTGTACGGGAGGTTCTGTGTTCTATCCTAGGCCACGTTATACTAAAAAGTAAATAAAAAGGTACCAGTATTTGCCTTGCTTGACGCTCTACATGAAACCTGGCTTCTCTCTCTCTTGTACCCTCGTGGTGATAGATCGGGATTGAGATGTTGAGAGCGAATAATAAAAGTTGTAAGATTTTGTCTCTCTCGTACCCACATGGCGATAGATATTATGGGGATTGAGATGTTGAGAGCGAAAACAAGTGGTAAGATTTTGTAATATCAAAAGCAGGCCCCTTTTGAAGTGAATCCAAGTCTTAGTTTATTCAACGGTAAAAAGTACCCCAACGAAATGTGCAGATTGTTTAATGATATTGATCCCACTAATTAAGATACAGTTTGTTTCAGGTTCATTCGTCACAATGACTTCCTCTGTCGCAGGCAATGATAGTTTATGCAGTTTGGACAACATTAACGCAACCAATCACATGCGACAAGCACTTAAAAGGAGCACAGGAACGCAACGGTAACTAGGTAAGCAGCTACATACATGTGAATATATCTTTGAAATATTACATTATAAGACAAGTTGTCGACAATATACGCGCAACCACCACCATCCTGTCTTAAATTGGCACTACAGTACATAAAAATCTGCGTCATGTGCACGACAGATTTTGATGCATGTGTATGGCAGTATGCCTTGTCTCTGCCAGTACCAGACGCCCACAGCTATAACTAATAGGTGATGCAGCTAACAGAACACGGGTATGTTTGTTGTTATTAATGTTGACGTACGACACAATGTATTACACGAAGCACCGAAACATGAGCAGTGAAGCGAAAGTGAAATTACGAATAAAATATAGCCTGCAGTCCGCATGTAAGACAATAAATCAGTTGCGTTATCGTAATACTAATACGTGCTTTTAAAACATCAGGCATTTTAACAAGAACTGTCAGGCTTTGAACGACGGGAAATCAATAGACGTACGTATTTATATACTAGTATTCTTGTTCTCAAAGGAAAGACATCTTTCTTTTATATCTTTGGTTTTCATATTTACGAACGTTACAAGAATTGCTTCATGTATTATGTACAAGTTTTCATGTAACTATCAATCTTTTTACCACACCAAGGTGCATATTGTAGACGCATAAACCATTTACAATTTGATTAGATATAATCATGGCGACATGGTAGCGACGCTGAAGGAAATTGAGGATAAAGTTAATTAATACTATGCTCCAGGATTCATTCAACACGTCTCGCCAACAAAATGTGATGTCTTGACAAACACATGCTATGAGACTCACTATGGTCAAACATATATGGCCTTAAGGAGTACACATGTACACGGCTATGACAGCATTACCGACAAACACAGTTCTAGTAATCGTAGTGATTATGACGGAACCCACAAGGTACCAATTCTATTGACAAGTATTATCATCTGATTCATAAAAATGAAAATGTAAGCTACTCAACCATTTTGCAAATAAGGATTGCTACAAATGTATGTATATATCTCGTATATGCATACTTCAATATGCGGATCTGGAGTTATAGAGGCACCATGCAAGACCATGAGTCCCTGTGACATATTTGTTTTGCCACTACTAAGATACGCATACTGGACCAGTCTTACTTTAAAACGATAATAGAAAGTCGGACAGGAAATGCGACTGGCTGCACTCAACATTACCAGCCGAGCACAGTTAATATCAACCTTTCGCATACTACAATTACACGACACAATGCCCGACATATAACTGAACGGGATAAATGAACTGCCCCAGTCCCAACTGTCAAAAAGCTTTGTGACATAGGTTCTGCAATCAGAAAGCTGAATGCCCTAACTGAATGACCTAGATTCAAAAGGGAAAGGCTGAAATGCCTAGTTTATCCGACTGAAGTCCTCAAAGTTATCAGTGATTAAAGCTGAATATCCTAGTTTCAGCTGAATTACCTAGTTTCAGCAATATTTCTTGTGCATTATTTATTTCATATCAATGTTGTATCATTTAATTCCAGACGTCACAGAAGTCTTTGTTGGCTGGGTGTCGATGTGTTTTGTGCTGGTAGTCGAAGATTTGACAAATCACACAGGATACGATATGTTATCCAATTTTAATTCTTAACATGAAAACACATTCTATTTTATTTTATAGCGAACATTTTGTTTTGTTGAAAAGTGCATGCCTTCATTCATTTCTTTCATGCTGTGACGATGTAAAATATTGAAAGTCGGAAGTCATTTTAGAAACAAACCATTTTGTTTACAAGAATACCACTCCTTACCCAATGTATAACACACAACACACATGTCCCAATCGTAATTGTACGTCAATTGTCGAAACAATACCTACTGTATTTATTTAATTGTATGTATCTGCCTCCCTTGCTACCTTGGCGTTCCTGTGCTCTTTTTAAATGCTCGTTACATGCCATTGGTTATAGACCTACATTATTTGTAAGTTTATATAAGACTAAAACCCAAGACTTAGATTTAAAGATATACTAGGCGCATGTGAGTATTTTGTTCATAAAATAATTTAATCCTATTTGTGATCACATTGGCTAAGCATCCTTTTTTAGGACTATTGTGATAAAATTGGAATTATCTCTCTTTGTTGCATTATTACATGTATGACCAAACTGTCAAATAATGTATTTAAAAAACCCGAAAGTATTTATTAATTGATTGAAGTTGTGTCACGTTATAATGCGGCATAGAGAGATATTTTCAGCTACAGTTGCCTCACAACGTTTCTGTAGTACGGATGATTTAACCAATGTAATCACGAAAAGGATTAAATATTGTTGTTATAAGTTTTCACATGGGCATACATGTAGTTTACATAAAAAAGTGGTATATTTCCCTTTTAAGTTGACTGTCCATCAAAGGAACATGCTATTTTCATGTAATGTAACCATGGACATATCGCTGGATTAGAATTAGAAGGTCGTAAGTTCTAGTTGCGAACTTATAAGACTCATGAATATTTGAAATCTGCATCTCAAGGCGCTTTTTATGAGCATATTTTCATGAAAATCGGAAGTGGTCATGTTGACCAAACTGAAGTGTAAATAGTAGTTTTCTTTCGGTGTTCCCAAAATATTGATTTTGTACTTCTAAGCCAGCGATACTTCTGACTTTCAATATTTTTCATTGTCACAGTATAAATGAAGTAAATTAAGGCATACACCTTTTAAACGAACCATCGATTGAATTTCCTTTAAAATGAAATAGAATGTGTTTTCATGTTTATATATAATTAAAAATTGATAAAATATTGTATCCTGTGTGACTTATCAAATCTTCGACTACCATCATAGTAAGCACACGTACACCCAACTAATAAAGATTTTGTGTGACGTCTGGAATTAAATAATACAACATTTATGGCATAAATAATGCACACGGCATAATGCTGAAACTATGTTATTCAGCTGAAACTAGGTCATTCAGCTGAACCTAGGGCATTCAGCTGAGACTAGGACATTCAGCTTTCCTATTACTGCTATTTTTTGACTTTTTAGGACTCCAGACAGCTATAACTGGGTATTTTTGCCGTTTTACTGTTGAAACTATGTCACCCAGCTAGGGCATTTAGTTTTTTAATTTCTGAAACTAGGTAATTCAGCTTTTTGACAGCTGGTAGTTGGGCAGTTCAAATTCTCCTTCAGTAATGTGTAACTGTGGTATGTGATGTGTCAATGTTTTCTGTGTGTAATTGTGGTGTGTGATGTGTCAATGTTTTCTGTGCTCTGTTGGTTAGGTTGAGTGTTGCCTTTCCTGTCTGACTGTCAATTATCCTTTTAATGAAGACTGATCGAGCATACGTGTTTTAGTAGTGTTAAAAGAAAGACATCACATAGACTCATAATTATCTTGCTGGGTGTCTCTATACGATCAAACTTAAATTCTAAATAATTCATTAACACCAGCTAATTGTTGACATACATCGTTTGTAGAAGTTCATTAACTTAATCATTATTAGTAATGCAGCTCCATATACCACACTTTATAATTTGAGAAAGATTATAAAGAATTTAAATTTGGTCGTAAGTTTACTTCTTCTGTAAGTGCTTTGATAAAACAGTACCCACTGATGCGCTATTGGCTGTCTTGAGTATGCATAATTATAATTAGTAATCCCTTTTTGCCAAATAGTAAAATACCTTACTTTCATTTTCAGAATCAGGTGATCGCAAAAAGCAGAATTCGCACCATGTGACTGACAATTAAACAAAATATCAGCAGATAGCACGTAATGACGTGAAGGAACTGATAATATAATCACGACTAATAACCTAAAACAGAATTAGAACCGCGAATCGCTGGAAGAGTTGACGACTTTTCATGAAACTTTACAAGAACAAGATTAAAACTCTATACGATTACAAAATCGAACAAACTGAAACCCGAACAGGGTATGCAAATGTAATAAAATTACTGTTAATTATACGTTATTGCATTCTTACTTTTGAGGCAATATGAGACGATACTTCTACTTTATATGAGGCTTACACCCACCCTGCACTATCTGGAACCGTATAGATCATGGGATTAATGTTAAACGAATCTAACGGTTTTCCGTCATAAATGAATTACACGAATATTACACTATCTTGAACTGTAAATCACGAGGGTTGTTGGTAAACGAATCTCTTTAGTAACTGCTTCTTTCACATAAACGACTTACAACAAGAACTGTAAATCACGAGGGTTGTAGGTAAACGAATCTACTTAGTAACTACATGTACTTGTATCACATAAACGACTTACATCAATAACTGTAAATCACGAGGGTTGTTGATAAACGAATCTACTTAGTAACTACTTGTATCACATAAACGACTTACACCAATAACTGTAAATCACGAGGGTTGTTGGTAAACGAATCTACTTCGTAACTGCTTATATAACATAAACGACTAACACCAAGAATTGTAAATCACGAAGGCTGTTGGTAAACGAATCTGCTTAGTAACTTCTTCTCTAACATAAACGGCTTACACCAAGAACTGAAACTCACGAGGGTTGTTGATAAACGAATCTAACTGCTTCTATAACATAAACGTCTTCCATCAGTACTAGTATTACACTTGAACTGTAGATCGTTGGAGGTTGTTGGTAAACCAATCGGCTGCTCATAGAACTTTAAAAAACGACTTACTCAAATATTTCACGCTTGGAAGTGTAGATCATTTGGTTGCATTGAAAGTAATTGCATCTGAATTTCGATCCATTAAATATCACAGCAGTCGATCCACTACAAATCGCTCTGTGCATGTCTAGTATAATTACATGTATACGAATGACTCTGATGTCACAAAAGGCATCAATTCCACGCGAATTCGTCAACATTGTAAAACGAAAATATAAGCTTTTATTTCTATGAAATATAGAATTCCTTCATCACCATGTGAACCCTGGGAAACATACGGCTTCAAACTGTGGTCCGTATGCGTACAAACCACTCCGAATGTTTCACAGTGTGCTGGAAAAAGGCACCACCTGCTGAAAGACATCCTCTGTTAAATCGAAAACGTATGTTTTCCCTTAAGACTATCGTATGTTTCATAGAAATCGATGAAGAAATAAATAAAATAAGGTTTTCAAAGCGGAATAAATATTGACAAATTACGTCTTGGATTTGATGCCTTTAACGAAGCCTGGGTCACAATGTCATGGTATTGCTACCCTGCTATACATAATTATTATAGACAAAAATATTGCAAAATGCGATAGATCGACAGCTATGCTATTTTATGGATATCATTTCAAATTCCTGTCGCTATATCCAAGTTTATGTAAAGGCAGTTTGACTAGGTTTCGCTCATGAGGTGTATGTTTTGTATAATGTGTAACATACGCACATGGTTTAAATCATCTGAGTGGACCCTATATAGAAAGAAGTTTGTGCAGCGGTCATGTTTGCCGCTACGGATGTGACGTAGGAACTGGTATCCCTGTTTGCTGTGACAACTGTAGAAAAACTGGGTACCAGCTTTCGTAACGACATAACCGTTACGGGTAAACATGGCCGCTGCACTACCTTCTCTATACATAGGGTACACTTAAACCATGTGCCTACGATCTATAATACAATAAAGGTGAACCACAACATCATATACAAATCCTTCACCGATGATTTATTCAAACAATATATTCAATGTAATAATTGTATCTAATAATAAGTCTTTATACATCATAACAAGTCAATAATAATAAAGTATACAAGTGACAATTCATTATAATTATGATACTACATATAGTATATAAAACAATTAATCCAGATTGAAATACATTTTTGACACAACTTCTCAACAAGCTACGACATGATTGGTTGGTTGGTTCTCGGCCTTATGTAGCCGCAATATCTTCACAGATACTTGTCATTTTCACAGGTAGTCGTCATATAATGTGTCGAAGGTACTTGGCAATACGTCCATATTTTAAACATATTTCCTCTGGGCATCCTAGCACTTTTTTTTTAAACAGAAAATGATAATCCTTTTTGAGATCATGTTGTTTATAACGTTCGGAATTAAAACCATTGTTATAAAATTGTACATGCAAATATTTCTCTGGTCCATTATTACGTGGCAAAACTAACACAAAAAAACAGCATTTGTTAGAAAAAACATGAAGTTTTCTTTTAAATGAATTGATGTTTTTGTTAGACGTTACATCAAAAGATGAGGAGCACTCGAAAAACATCCTCATACATCAGTGGTTAGTCTTGTTCCCAGACTTACAGGTGAAGAATACTCTTGTGAACGAGAATATTGAAAATCGTCACAACTCGCACATTCTGAACATAGTAATGCTATATTCAGTTGACTTCAATACAAGTATTCTAATTATGTAAGTTTATGCCCATGTGATAATAATAGAGGATCTAAATAAAATGCTAATTGGAAATATTACACATTTTCATAAAACCAGTTTGCTAATTGTTTTAACAACTTCATGATTGGGTTATATTTGAATGACTTCAGTTGTGTAACAACCGGTCATAAATGACTTTTCCAATTACAGCAACCCTAAAATCTGGCGGCCAATAAAAACAAGGTAGATAACTATTGTCGAATGGGAAACTTTGTATTTTAGCAATGTCTGCCTGATGGCGGCTGTAGTCTAGAGGTGGGTTTTGTTGAGAAGTGGTTGATGTTTTGGGGTGAGTATGCTCCATAGAAGAGCCAACAATGTATACATGTAACATGGATATGTATACGAATTCATCTATTTCGAGTGCGGGAGGTCCCGAGTTCGATCCCAGGCCGCGACATACCAAAGACGAAATAAAAACGGTACCAGTAATTTCCTAGCTGGATGCTCAGCATAAACTTGAAACTGACTTCTCTCCTCTCATACCCTCGTGGCGATGGTTAAAATCAGGAATGAGTTGTCGAGAGTGATCAATATAAGTTGAAAAAAACTTGTTTCACTATCGACCTAAAAGAATTAATATTAACTAATTCATAATTTATTATGGACATTGAAATATTAACGACACGCTACCCATACTTATACAATATGGTATTAGTAGTAAACATAATTACATATTTTTCTGATTAAAATATCTTAAAATGTGTGAGAACCGTAAACATGTATAAATAGGGGCAAATTTGGTCTAGTTGTTTTCGAGAAAAAGTCGTTTGAATGATTGCTGACGGATGCACGTATGTACGGATGGACGACGAACGAAGACAATCACAAACGCTCACCTTGTTCACTACGTGACAGAAGAGCTGAAAACACAGAATTCGCAAAATTAAACATTCACGAAAGCAATGACGTTAACAATAATATAAAACAATCAAGTGAAATATAACTAGATGAAATGGAACGTAGTATAATCATAAAACATCCAAAGTATACGCTGTGTACACGTGTATTGCATTTAGGCCAATATAACATTATAGGAATTAACAGACGGATTTTTGATCAAGTGGGATGTGTAGTTAGTAAGAAGACGCAATGAATCGATCATCCATGAGGTCTAACTTACGTTCACATTATGATAATTGGGTGAACCAAGTTGGTATTGTGAATGTACGAGGGGCGACATGGAAGTAACCGAACTGATGTTACAGTTTTGCCATATTCATAATTTTGGACTGGAACTTTACTGTGCTAAAAAATGAAATGTAACTGACTTTAATGACCATGTATGCCTTTTTCAGACGTTACTGTATAGCAACACATAAACATATGACCAGTGTCAGTCTTATTTCATTTTATAACAAGTAAAATACCATTGAATGTTCTTTGTTATCTTTTGTAACAATTATAATTTATTGTGGTATTCGAAATAGTCCGGTTTATTTTGAATCATCCTCGCATATTTATAGTTCGTGCCAAAGTTTGAATGACCGACTGTTCAGACGACGGGGTACTTTTAGACACGGTTTCCGGTAGTGGGGGTTAGGGTACATAAAACGTTACTGATGATTATTTGGAATGTGTCAGGTAAATAAGAGTATACATGCATACTTATCTATGATCATATAATAAATGTGTGTCACCATAACACTACACTTGTAACACATAATGAACATGTATAACATTTATATAATCATTCTAGTTAAACTAGTTAATATAAGTATAACCTAAGCACAGTGGCCCTATAGTTTAGCAGAGAGCACTAAATGTAATTATTACACCCTATCGTTTAGCAGAGAAAGTAATACCGTATGTGTACTAAGCACAATGCATTGTATAGAAAATGAAATGCGTTAACGCATTTTTATACTCATGCGTTTTAATATTCTGGAACAATGTGTTAATATTCTGGTAAAATGTGTTAATATTCTGGTTAAATGTGTTTATATTCCGGTAAAAATATGAAAATATTCTAGTAAAATGTGTTAATATTCTTGTAAATGTGTTAATATTCTGGTTATAATGTGGAAATATTCCTGTACAAATGTGGAAAGATTCCGATAAACATGAGGAAATATTCGGGTAGACATTTTGAAATATGCATTCACTGACTTCACCATTCTATGTTTAATTATTTTAAAGTTAAACAATCCGCATTTCACTGAGTTTGTAATTTCAAAATATATAGTTCCGTTTACTATTTTGCATGAAACGCCCAAACGAGCAGTATGTTGGGAACGTTTGCAGCAGAATATGAATATTTCTTAGTCATTGCAGTATTTTAAGAACATTACATACAGTCATGTAGTTTTTATGGTTTCATTAAGAATACACAATCTTACAGATTTACAAATATGCATTTATAATTAAAACGACACACCGATCAATAACATAAAATAACTATAACATTATGATGCACAAATATCCTTATGCAACTACTTGTATGTATATGACATTTTGTATGATAAAACAATAAGAAAACGGCAACGTTATATGGCATATAACTGTAACACATTATATACAATAATAATTCAAATATCACAGATAATAATAAATCTCAATGAACTATCTAGAATTATAACAAACTGATTGACCACATAGTGGACATCCCAACTACAGCAAACCTGTGTACACGACCATTCAATATTTGGAATGCAACCCATAAACATTTTAAGCATGTAACTTTTACTTTTAAAACATCTATAAACGTTGTTATTAAAGAACCAAAGATTCTATTCCGAAGGAACTAGGGTAGCGCATCCGGATTTCTGGTATCACACAAATTGACTTTTCCCTCGAAGCCGGAGATCATTGGCCAATTAAGCAGAGAAAAAGCCGAATGGCCACACACTACGACTGTCTCAACCGAAAGCAAAGAATACAATTTTGTCTGAACAACAGTTACTACAACTTTAGCGTTTCTTTTTTATTATAATGACACTTTTTTGTCAATAAGGAGACAACATTTTAAATATTCGTCAATTTTAGAATGTTTGTGAATATACTTAGTTGGAGAGAACGACCAGGCACACATAGAGTGTCTACATTGTAAGTGGGAAGATCAATAGAAGTTGCCAGTATTTTGTATGAGGTGATTGGTACAACTCAAATCACTCAACTTAACCAGCCGCGTACAGAAAACAAAAAAAAACATACAAGGAACAGTGCCCAACCAAACCAGCCGAGCGCAGAAAACATAAAAAATATACAAGGAACAATGCCCAACTGAACTAGTAAATAATCCGCACAAGCCCATGCTGAATGAACTAGTTTCAGCAATCAAAAGGCTGAATGTCCAAGCTGAATGACCCAGTCCCAATAGTTAAACGGCTGATATATCTAGTTTTAGCTGTCAGAAGTCCTAAGGAGTAGAAACAAAAACAGTATTAAGAGCTGAATGCCCCGTATACTAGTAAATGTGAGCTTTTATTAGAGATGGAGTTGTCCACAGGTTTGCCGGCGTCTCTGAGAATGTATTCTGACACTATGTGCCAGTGTTTTACAGTTAACACCCGTTTAATCATACAATTAAGGTGTGGTGATAACAAAAAGTGATATAACTCAATAAACGTCCATGAACTTTTGGCTTTTTATACAGTTTGTTAACATATCAAATATTTCTGTTTTACGAGCAACCATGTCCTACTTTACTGGTCCTTTACACTTGCTTTGTAATGATCCTTCACCATTTCATTGATGGACGTAACATTATCCACAGCACAATTTTGAAATATGCTAGGACCAATCACCATTTCAATGACTCTTAAATCCGACAATGCAAAAGTTTTGAGTGAGGTTCGCAGCCAGTTGCCAATTCAATGAACATATTGTATTTAAAATAGTCAACAGGTGACGGTCAGCCCACTTCAACCACAGCATCACTACTGAATCACGAACATCCAAAACTATGATGCCTTCAATAGAAAATAAGACTAATTGACACATTATGTAATGGTTTGTGCTTGACAACACAAATCCACAAATCCTTTTGATTTGTTTTTTTCCACGTGTCTCACTATCGTAGAAGTAATGTCCGTCGTGCGTTTAGGATTTGTAGGATGAATTTAAAAACCTCGTCCTTGTGGACGTGTACATTAACCCAAATCATAAAAAACCACTGTATCATCCACTATCTCTACGAACAGTTACATAGACTTGTCATACCACACTTATCCTACATTCGAGTTTTCCACATGTACAATTATAAACTTATAACTTCCATGTGGGCACCACAAAGCGAGTACATTTCCCGGGCGTAACCATTATGCAGCCTTATGTTCAATCTAGTAATCTTAGTAAGTAACCGTTCTGTTTCCATGAGGGGCGTTTCCAGTGCCAATCACATTTACAAGTGTCCTGTTCGTTGGCTTTATACACAATATGCAGATTAAAGTACTCATATTTCACACTTATATATCCATACTCCTGAATCCTATAAACAAATATCAATAATTCCATAATCTAACCAATTTCACGTACTGTCACTGGTAAGATGACATTGAGTATGTCATACCACTTTCTTCTTGTCAAATATAATTTAGAACTATGACGTTTTCAGAACTTCCAATTATACGTAGGTGGTTGCATTTGACACATTTTCATAATGCACATTTTCAAAGATTGGCAGTTGAATTGAAACAGAATTTTACTGCCCGGTGCATTTTATACACTATCGACATACCATACGCATACTTTCCTTCCATGTTTATACATACACAATGGCTTGAGAATACTCTAATTTGGGATGTTTCTGAAATTATCTTTTTCTAAATTCAAACTAATTCTCATGACAAACATCAAGATCGGTACACTAACAGAATAACAGTTAGAATTGTGGTCCATAGCATCATCAATGTGGAATGTTTGTCCTTGGTCCCTGCAGCTGTAATTAAAGATAAAGCATGTAAATACAATTTTAATTACATTGTATATAACAATTTTATCAAATACCATAACTTGATACTGCTGATTTTGCTTACGAAACAATCTCCCAATCAAACATTTTAGTCACTACTGAAATTTAGTATACTGACAAATTCGTTATAACGACAATTTGCTCCGGAACAAACAGCGTCGTTACCGAGATCTGAATGTACTGTAATGCAAATGCAATTTAAAGCCATACAGAAGTGGCAGCAGCACACAGGCACTCGCACAAGAGACATACACAGAACGCACCATCCGTATCCCCAAAAACAGGATACATCAAGCAAGCGTAACCAGCCTGCACACTGACTCATACACATCGGTACAATGAATGACATAACGGATTGTTTTTTTAAATTAGCATATAAGACTCATAAAAGGAAGTACATGTAGTTACAAATGATAACTAGTCGACACTGAAGTGAATAACAGAGTTACATCGAACAATCAAAGCCACGCCATTTGTCTAGTGGCAAATACTGTAAGGAGAGTAATAACATTTTGTATTGTTAATACGACTATATCTAATGTTTAAAGGAATGTAAGTCTTGGGTTAAACATTTGGGAGCTGATATGTGAAAAAGAGGAGCACAAAAAATATATCGCTAAGAACATCTAAATAGCAATACCTCATTACACAAATAAAGACTTAACTTACTTACTCAACATAATCAGAAAGAACGACAGGGAACAATAACACATATAATGGCAAAGATACTGGATAAAAAGAAATATTTAATCAAGCAACGCGAAATAATTAGAGGATATCTATCAGTTACCATATTTTAAGACCAATTCAAAAGCACAGAAACACTGATGGAGAAACCTGCTTCTAACAAGACCTAGAATGTTTGACAACAATGAAAAATATAATAATAAGTCAGACAGGGAAGACAGCACTCAACTTAACCAGCCGAGCACAGAAAACATACAAGGCACGATGCCCAACTCATAACCGAACAAGAAAATGAACTGCTCTGGTCACAGCTGTCAAAAAAGCTGAATGAACTAGTTTCATTAATCAAAAAGCTGAACTTAAACATGGACATCTTATATATTAGTACTGTAGCAATTATATTAAGGCGTCCTTAAACATACCAGTGCAATTAGATTAAGTAAACGTTGGTAGAAAGTGCGACCAATACTATTTTAGACGATATGACTACTTAAGACTGTAGACGCCACAGAACAGAGTCACACAAATGCTGTGTCTGTTTAATATATTTGTATAGAAAGTTGTAACAATGATTAAGAAGCATGTGTACGACGATATGTAATAATTCATTTTCTACCATTTGAAGCCTTCACAAAGGATCTTTTCTGAGTCAAACAAGTCAATGAAAGGCAACCACTTAACTAAAGAACAGCTTAATGAGTTCCATACTGTAATTGATAAGGACACCATCTTGATGATAAACGCAGTTGTCTAATCAGTTTAATGTTTTGTAGATGTAGTGGTTCTCGTTCGGTTGTGTGTTGGGCATTGTGCCTTGTATGTTTTTATGTGTTCTGTGCTCTGCTGGTCAAGTTGAGTGCCGCCCTCCCTGCCCGATTGAATATTATCTTTTTGGTTTCATTTTCCATTGACTTGTGTGTTGGTAATTGCACCATATGATTATGGTCTGTGTAATGAATGTTTTCTGTCCTTGGCTGTTTCAGTTGAGTGCTGCTGTCTTTGTCTGAGTTTCAATTATCTTTTTGAAAGAATATCAATTCTGCAGTTAATATCACTGACTATCGGTTATAGGTACATGTAATGGAGACTTGGTATGGATTCGGTCTCCATGATAAACTAGTAAACTATTTCATAAAAATTAACAGTTTATTATCATATTGTCATATCTGATAACAAAATGCTCGATAATTTTATGAATTTGTCAGAAGAAAAACTGTGAAACTTAAGTAACATTTACTTGTGAACCAGGTAACAGCCGATGTCACAATTGTATTGCCATTTATCGTTCAAATATCTTAGTCAAGCAAAAGTCTAAAAGATCATTAATGTGTGTACTGATGTTTCATAACAGTTCTTCTCAAAGGGATGATGGCGGAGGAAGTATGACCAGAAGCCTATTAAATAGTTACTAAGTACTCGGAACTATGAACTAATCAATACAAACAAACTTCAACCAAATGTTAGATATAATCTCGAAGGATAACTTAAATATTGCCATCTCCATAGATTTGATTGGTTTATCTTGACTGTTTGCATCACTGGAAAGGACGAGGTAAAGTCATAATCTAATATATAATTTGGCGATAAATACTAGTAGTATATGACCTAGGAAGGATAATGGCACTGTTAGGGTTTATTTTTCTTGGAGTGTTTTGTCTGGTTCGTTAGCGAAAGACGATGACTTTGAGCGCGAAACCTAAGAGGATAGAAATGTTAGAAAACAATGTTTCAAACTTGTCACTAGGTTGTCACAGAACAAGATTCAAAGTTTTGATTAAGTTATCAATATGCCCACAGTATTTGTTTGGTAGCCAGTAATTCGAAGACTGGCGAGTTGTACGTATTGCATCAAGTTTTGTACTAGATAAGATAAAGTTAACTTCCAATCATGGGCCTCATTGTATGATATGGTAATTACAGATAAAACATAAAAATAATAATTATTATAATAACCTAGATTTTCTAAGATAAACAAGGCTTGATTCTGAGTTTTAAAACAAATCTAATTAAAGCGTTATGTCTTACACATATCTCCGAGCATGTACTTGAAAAGTAGCAAAAAGTAATAGAAACATACATATGATACACCCCCCCCCCCAAAAAATCATTTTGCTCATTTAATATGGTGGGAAATATGATTGATTTAAGATTAACATTGTAGACAAAATTATCATTACGAACAATTAAGTTACTGGAATGGAGAAACGGACAAGCAATTACTGGACTAGTGACACGGACATACAATTACTGGACTAGTGACACGGACACACAGTAACTGGACTAGTTACACGTACACACAGTTACTGGACTAGTGATACTGAAAAAGAGTTACTAGACTTGTGACACGGATAAACAGTTATTGGACTAGTGATACTGAAAAAGAGTTACTAGACTTGTGACACGGATAAACAGTTATTGGACTAGTGACACGGACAAACAGTTATTGGACTAGTGACACGAACAAACAGTTATTGAACAAGTGACACGGACTAACAGTTTTTGAACTGGTGACACGAGTAAGAAGTAACTGGACTAGTGACAGGGACAAACAGTTACTGGACTAGTGACACGGATAAACAGTTATTGGACTAGTGACATGAACTAACAGTTATTGAACTAGTGACACGGATAAACAATTTCTGGACTAGTGTCACGGACACATGGTAAAATCATGCTTACCGTTCCCGTTGTGCCAGTTATAGAAGAAACAATCATGTTCATCACTGCCATCGTGGCACTGTAGAGAATTATCACATCTGTTCGACACTGGTATGCATTGTTCTCGGCTCAGGCACATATATGTCGTCTCGTTGCAATGAGTAATGTCAAAGTCCGGAGGCAAATCTATAGAAATATCAAAATACGGAATACAGTACAACTGTTCAAAATATGAGTTTTCAAGAACCACACATTGCCAAAATTTATATACGTTGTACCTACAAGGAAACGCACAACCGTTACAAAGCATTGACACTGTGTTTTCCTAGACACGCCCAATCGTCACAAGACATATCTGGATACATGCAAATTGTTACAAAGGCGTTGATGCTGTATACGTACCCATTCAGAACAAGGCGTTAATGACGATGTTACTACCTAAATACGCCCAATCCATGGTTATAAGATCAACCTGGACACGCACAATCATCACATTGCCTACATGGACGCACTCAATCTTTATAAAGGTGTGCACACTGTATATATATCTGGATACATCAATCTATCGTTATAATTTCTACCCTTACCTGTTCCAATATCTACGCCTACTCGTTCCAAGACCTACAACGACCCGCCCAAATTGTCACAATACCTTGAAATTATATATACATAGACACGCCTAATCTTCGCAATAAGTTAATGGCGGTGTACATACCTGGACACGCCCAATCGTTACAGGACGTTGATGCCGAGTCTTTCCCCTCACATTCTAACCCTCCATATTTTGGTTTTGGTGCTGCACATTCACGTTTTCGTGTTGTAGTACCACCATCACACATTGATGTACACTCACTCCAGGGACCCCAAAATCCCCAGTTTCCATCAACTGTAAAACAGAATTTACTCAATGTATGCATGTCAGATATCACTTATTATACTTGGAAAGTCTAAGGGACTTGTCAAAATTTGCACATTTTCTCTTAGAACGATATAAGAGCATTTATAGTTGCCCCTTGTTAACGTTCTACGGTTTTTGAAGATGCATACAATTTAGTTTTATACATTTGTAACGTTTTTACATGCGTATGTTGATTGATTGAAAACATACATGTATCCAAAATACGGATAATACAAACAACTTTTCTAATTACATGTACTATATCAATCACTTTCAACATCTCATTTCTGATGTTGTCTATCTCAAGATGGATATGATAAAAGAGGCACGAGACGCTATGCTCATTGATATTGAAAGCTTCAGGCAAGGGGCTACCATTGTCATTTTGTAACCATGTCATGTTTCACATGTTTGTTCGTTTTGAGCTTTAAGTTCCATTTCGGTAAATTCACCGAAGAAAATGATGATGATATGCGTACAGAAGATGGCGTAGATGCAGTGGGCCCAGTGGATCCAGTGGTTGATGATGATCCAGAAGTGCAGAGTGTAGATGAACCAGATGCAGAGAGTATAGATGAACCAGAAGCGCAGAGTGAATATGAACAAGAAGTACCGAGTGAACCGGCTACGCCAGAACAAGATATTGGTAACGAACGAACAGATGAAGACGATAGACCGCGTCTAGTACCAATACGTTCTTCAAGAGAAAGAAGACCTCTAGACAGATATGGTGTTGCTGTTTCACACCAGATGGTGTCCAGACAAGTTGACAGTAAGATTGTTGCAGCAACTACAATTATGCAGTCCGGCGTGTTAGACTCTATTGACTCTAAACTTGGTCATAAGATTTTAGCTGCCATTTTTAGCATGTAGACATGTACTGTAATTGAATTCCTGTGAATTGCAATTTTGATATAGCATTTTCTTAAGTGGGAGAGGATTATAGAGTTTTGTGAGTTATGTATAATGTATTTATTCTGTAGACAGTAGTTTAGTTGTGTACTACTGTGTATTAGTAGTTATTTAGTGTATTCATATATGCACAATACATAGTTTATATGTACCGTTAGGTATTTTTTGAACGTTTATGACAAATGACGGGACGTCATTTCAGAAGGAGGGGGAGTGTGTAACCATGTGATGTTTCACATGTTTGTTCGTTTTGAGCTTTAAGTTCCATTTCGGTTTATTCCATTTCGTTTTCTGTCATTTTATTTCGGTTATTTAGTTTTGGCGGGTATCCAGTCTGTATTCCCGCGACATAGTCTAATATTTTCCTTTCTGAGAGAGCGATTTTTTGTCACGAAGTTTTAATATTGAGAATTGCTGATTGGAAAACCAGCTTTAATATTTTTATTTGGTTTGTTTCATTCCTTTATATGATTTTATGTATGTCTCTATTGTATTGAGTCGCGTCGTGAATGTTTGATATTTTAATTAGCAGTTGTAATGTGTTTTCGCGACTCGGGAGTTTCGCGTCAAAGTTTTGCAAACTTTCGTAAATGGTAGCTCCGTTGGTGATTTGGTCAATATTAATCTAATTAATTTAATAATCATAATATAATATGCACTATAACTTTGAATGTTCACTCTAATTTTGCAGAACACTGGAGAGCTTGATGTTGTCAGAGTAATTGCGGTTGAACCTCGTTCAAGTCCATAAATTGGTAAGTTTTGTACATGTATGTAATGTGATGTATTATGTGATTTAATGTGTATTATGTATGCATTCATTCAATTATTGTTGTCTTGTATATCATATATGTAAGGTCACTATCACTTCTGTTAATTAGGACTCTGTGTACATCATATTAATGTGTTGCAGGTATTAGAAGTCATGTTTTCATTGTTAGTAAATATGTTTTTATTTTTCCTATATTTCAGATTGTAAATCTTCCATACATACTCATCCATGATTTTTTCATCCATCATCATCCTTATCAGTATCATCATTTATGTTGTATATACAGACAGTTGAATTAGATGTTTGAACCTGAGCAATGTTGTTTACCCACACCTGAGCTAGAAAGGTTACAATTTCACTAGCGGCTGTGGATCGAACCCAGACAAGTATAAGCTAGATACCAAAGTCACTATGCAATATAGAGATGGCGAAAAAATATTACGACCACAGAAAAGGTTCAACTACTACAAACTGACACATGCCAAATATAGTTTAATACGAGAAAATCGAAGATTCTCCGGTTGTAGTTATGGCGAGTGTCTGTGCATTGTCAAGCATAGAAAAAAAGATTTATAGGGTATTTGAACATTATCTAAATAATACCATACAGCGGAACCGACTTATTATGTCTCTTTATATAAAATACAGCGTATATTGTAGAAACATTGAACAAATTTTAAGTGGACGTAATGATTATAATTTGAAGTCTGAAAGTGTTTATGTCAGAGCAATCGTACATATCTTGGGAGTTATGTGGACGTGAAACTGTTATATACGAGCCTGTTGTCAAACTATCACACCAATCGGATATTAGTCTATGTAGCCTTCCAAACTTATATCATATAATGAAATTATTTAACGACTGTTTGCAATATGTATTGCTTTTCAATCTTTAGTGTATTCATTTTAGGTCGATTGTGAAACAAGTTCTTACAACTTTATGTATTAATCACGCTCGAAACCTCATTCCTGATGGAAAACTTCGAAATGAGGGTACGAGAGAGAGAGAAGCCTGCTTTCCTTTTTGTGTCGAGCGTCTAGCAAGGGAATTAGTTTTTATATTCATGAGCCATACGTTTTCCGTTCATAAAGAATGCTATAAGCTGATAAATGAGGCTAAAACATCGACGTCACAAGGTCTACTTGTACGGTAGAATGAAGTAGCAACAAATAAACAAAACATTAAAATAGTAGTAAAAACTGTTGCATTATTTCATTAAATAAGCAAGTCTCCAGGAAACATTCTGCTTTGACATTATCTAAGCAATAAGAATTTAAAAATCTCTTAAACAGAGAAAATCAGATAATTATTGATTCCATTGAAAGTAATTTACCAAATCGGATATACATGTAGTACAACACCCGTATCTTAGATTAAAAATTCTTGTGGAATAACATACATCGTAACTATGGTGACCATTTTCTGAAAAAGTACTCTGATTAAGAATTTCAAGAAATAAGTTGTTTAAAACAACGTTTCACGAAATGTGAACATTTACACATTTGATATATATTTTAACAAGAGGGCCCACATGGCCCTAGGTCGCTCACCTGTGCACATTGATCAAGTAGAACCATGTTTTTTTTAAAAGTAGTTTGCAATCAGTTGTCATGGCAACCAGAGTTCTGCATGGGTTATTATCTTTTAACTATTTTTAGAAAGGATAACCCAAGGAATATTGTTACCCATTTAATATGAAATTCAACCAGTACTTTTAGAGGAGAAGATTTTACTATGGATATATAGGGAAAAACAGCACCACACCCTCTGGCGGCCATGTTTTTTGACGAATCAAGAAACATATGTCAATTTTGTAAGAGGGTCACCCAACAACTATTTCTGTAAAATTATTTTGAAATCAGGCAAGCGGTTGATTTTTTATGATTTTTTAAAAGATTTTCCTATCGGTTGCCATGGCAACTAGAGTTCTGCATGGAATACAATTGTTTAGCTATTTTAAGAAAGGACCACCCAAGGAACAATTTAACCAATTGATAATGAAATCCAACCAGTACTTTTAGAGGAGAAGATTTTAAAGGTTTTACTATAGATATATAGGGAAAAACAGCACCACACCCACTGGCGGCCATGTTTTTTGACGAATCAAGACAAATATGTCAATTTTGTAAGAGGGTCACCCAACAACTATTTCTGTAAAATTATTTTGAAATCTAGCAAGCGGTTGATTTTTTATGATTTTTTTAAAGATTTTCCTATCGGTTGCCATGGCAACCAGACTTATTTATAGATTACAATTCTTTTAGCTTGTTTTAGAAAGGACCACCTAAGGAACATTCCTGTGAAGTTTGGTTGAAATTGGTCAAGTGGTTTAGGAGGAGAAGTCGTTTGAATGAAATGTTGACGCACGCACAGACGGACGCACGCACGCACGGACAACGGACGACGGACGAAGAGTGATCACAATAGCTCACCTTGTCACTTTGTGACAGGTGAGCTAAAAATAAACTATAATAGAATCTAGTTCTTAAATACGATACTATTCTGAAAGGTAAAAAAATATTAGATAGAAATCTTCTAGATTTTTTATGATGACGTCACACATGAGAATTCTCGATTTGTACTTACTTGGACAGGCTCTGTTAGTTGTGCATTCTATGATATCCTCGTAAACAAACGCCTCGTCGTTGCTGCCGATGTTGTCACGTGACCTCCACGTTTTCTGACGTTTCTGTATACCATAGCCGCATGTAACACTGCACGAGGACCATTGACCCCATTGTGTCCATTCACCTGACTGACATAGCACCTCGAACACTGAAATATATTGTTTGTTTGTTTGTTTGTTTTTTGAGTGGTATACCGTTTTCTATGCCCCCACTATAATGTGGGCATATAGATTAGTTACATTTGAAACTAGGTCATTCCGCCATTTTGCCTCAACCATAAGGGTGATATTTAGATTTATTTGGGGCAATTACCTTTTTTGTAACTGAAACTAGGGTTTTCAGCCTTTAGACAGCGGGAACTTTGGAGTTCGGTGGTGAAGTCCATTTTCTCTTCCAGTTGTAGGTTGGGAATTGTGTCGTGTAGTTGTAGTATGTGATGTTTTTTATGTTTTCTGTGCTCGACTGCTCGTAGAAGTAATTTTCTGTTATTTACGGCGGCCAATTGACATAAACTCTAACCATCAGTAATCAGCAACAATAAATACCATATTGCTCTTTTCAGCGAGCAACTGACAACTTCTTAACTTCTCCACACATTGTAACATGAACGTAGCCGATGTCATGACCGAACGTATTTGTTTTGAAATAATGTTTAAGTCCCACTGGTCAACACGTTAGGTCATATGGAGATTATTTAGTGATATTTGAATAGCACAGGGCAAACCAGCAGTCACGCGGAACTAAGCAAACCAGCAGGTACATGGAACTAACTTTTCTGAGCGTCACGCAGTACCATTTTAAATTATTTGGTATTGATTCAGTTGCTTTTATATTGACACAGCGATACTAAACAGTGAAAATGAACTTAAAATTATGACCGTAGGACGACTATAATGGGGGTTTCAGTGATGAACAAGATAATAACCAACACAAAAGTGAACAAGAAACATTTTGAACGGAAACCTAACAGCCAAGTCCTACTTCTGTGTATCAAGTTGGTCCAATCGAGTGCTATACAACAATGCAAATGGTATAACACTGCAACTTTATACATGATTTTAATGATTATCTACAAACAAATCATAACAAATCAAGCAGGGAAGTAATGAGCACTAAAGGCACAAAAAGGAACGAAACTTATATGAGCAAATTGCAAGCTCTGCATGAAAGTTGTCCCTTTCAAAATGACGAATATTGAGATTTATTGACCTTCGATAGACTAGTTAAGCTTGATACGCGTTATTGTTGATGGTTTTGTAGCTTAGGGTACATACCTACGTTCCAGGAAAAAATGAAAGTGGACCGATTTTATTATTACGTTATTTCGTACGCCATAGCGCCACCTAACGAACACGACATAACATATTTATGATCAAGTTAAATACATCAACAAGAGGATAAGGTGTTGATCGTTTGTTCGCACCAAGTTTTCAGTAAATCGACCGACATTCAGTTTTTCGAGAGGAACGTGGGTTTGGTATACCTGACAGTATTGTTTTACGAGTTATCTTACCTTGTTGTATAACTATAGCTATCTGTAGGACATTGTACGGTAACTTCATACTTCACCCACAACACTGCAAGTAGAAAGAAGATGTCTCTTTAAACAAGATATACGGAATTAAGTTAAACCCTGATAGTTACCAATCAGAAGCAGCATAATTATGTTCTTCCTTCGTGAACAACCAGAACCAGTACGTTTGCCATATTCTTAAATGAGATTCAGGTATTTATTAAGTGCGGATATATTTACAGACATTTCATTTTCCAATGAAGTATGTCCAAGCCAATCTTTAACAACGATGATATAATCTAGCTTGATGGGTATACATTACTAGATCGAGTATAATATTGTTGCTGATAATTCATCCCAGATCAAGAGGTGTTTCACGAGTTACAAAGTCCGACAGTAGTGTAACTAAACCATACTGTAAGTCCAATGTTCCCTCTTAACGCTTTAGGTAGTTTGAAATGAAAGTTGAACGTCTTCCTATGAGCAATCATACTTGCACAGGCTGGTTACTAAAAAAGAAATTGCCGATTGGCCACTATTGTATATGTACCACACTGTATGGCTTTCCGTCAATTACATGTCGTAATTTATATAATTTTACTTTTCGAAAACGACCAACAACCCCGAGTACAATAGTCAGACAAAACATAGAGCGTTACCCCGTACTAATTCATTGAATAATAGCGACCTGACATCAACACGCTAAAAGAATGTATATTATGTGTAACATGAACTAATAATGTTGATCGTGTATTGGAGAAACGTTCAGTCAGTACAGATCGACACTCCTCACGATATTTTACCATAAAAGCCGAAAAAATATCATAAAACAATGTAGAAGTTGATAGTTATAATAGGTAACAATGGATACGCGTGTCTCATAACTTCTAATGAAAGATCTACTTTACGCGTCCAAGTAATTTATTTACTACTCATGGAACTATCATATATTCATGAAACTACGATCTAGGGAACGGCAAGACTTATTTTACAATATGGGTTCATCATAGTACTGTTTTCATATATTATAATGATAGTAGAAGAAGTATTGTATTACATAATATCCGGCACCTTCAACTTAACCAGCCGAGCACAGAAAACATAAAATAACATACAAGGTACAACACACAACCGAACTAGAAAGTGATCCGCCCAAGTCCCAGCTGTCGAAAGGCTAAATGAAAACTAGTTACAGCAATTAACAAGTGTATTATCGCTTGTTCTTTATTTAAATTGGTAATATTTGGCAATTCTTGAATACAGTTTTTAACACTAAAGTCTGAGATTTGCCTACTAATACAGACGTAGTGTCAAACGAAACCCATCTATTATACTTTATGGTAAACAACCTTTATTTGTTGCGTCCATTTGTCAATGTACAAATGAGATTGATAAGTATTATACGGAGGTACGGACGTTTTCACTGAGCTGTTGTTGTCGAATTTGTGTTTGTTACTTCCTTTTGATACCGGTTAGCAGCGTAATGAATGGACTCTAAAATAGCCTATAGTTCCACACCGCACACCTATATGTATTTGTGTACGGACGTACAAAGCTGTGTACATCGTCCTCGGAACATATTAATGATAAAACAAACACATAAAATACATTGAACAATGACGAATAGAGACATGACATTGGATAAGACTAGAAAATAAAAATCGATAAAAAATATTATCACGTTACCTGCGGTCCAGGGTACTGTTTTATCAAAGCCTTACGAAAATCTTAAACTTACGCTCGGATTTAAATTCTTTATAACTTCTTGATACCTACAAATTGTGACAAAGAGTCGTTCGGTATTAATAACTATTAAGTCAATGAGCCTCTACAAACAATATTTGTCCCCAATGTGTAGGTTTTTAAAGAATAATTAAGAATTTAAATTTGAACGTAAATTTACGATTTCCGTAAGTGCTTTGATAAAACAGTACCCAGGAGTGCCGTAAAGCCGTGCCGTAAATATCGTTCGGCACTCCCAGACTGTGCAATAAATATTTAAATTAGCTTGACGTGACGTTAGACAATCCATGCATTGATCTGTCAATGACGTCATGATAATATCAACGTCGCCATGACGTCGCGCTCATTGTACCGCTGAATTTTGGCTGAATCATATGCAGCGTACATAATCCTTTTGAACAATAATGAGCTTTTTCTGAGGTTATGTGATAAATAGAATCTTACATTCGTGCTCATTACATACGAGTAAAGCCTCATTTTGTCCACTCGTTTAATAAAACTCGTATGTAATGAGCACTCATGCAAGATCCTCTATTTAAAACATTGCGATGCGACCGCAGCAAAGAACTCATCAACAAGTATAGCTAGCACATGTTATTGTCGTGGTATAATGTTCATAACCATCTGTTTACATTATACCGAAGACTGAACAGAACATTGTGTTTCCAATACTCGATGTTTTCATAACTACAACATATTCTTGTTATGGATCAAACTACATTTCTCTGTGGTGAGGAGATATTGAGACTGTAATTGGTTTTTGCGTACTCATATAAATCACGCTCTTTGATATTTTTATTGAAATAAATCTGAGGGTTGATAAATGAGTGTGTGCCATTAATGTTTTTTCCATTGACTAGCCTATGTAACCATTTGTGTATGGTGTTAATCTATTACTGTATGAAAATATTGACGTCGTGTTCTCTTGTACTGTCCAGTTAGGATAATGTGCGAGCACGTTTCATTTTATGTGTAAACAAAGTATTACAACAATTGTCTGAACAGATAAAGTATCTTAGTTTAGTATTGAAATTATACGAATATGTCTGGGTAAGCCTTTTATAATTGGGTGTATACCATAACAAAGGACTCGACCAATGTGCCACTATATTAGTTTCCTAACTGGACAGTTCGCTGAGCGTCATGCATTGGAGCTATATTTGGTACCGTTTTAGCAACTTTGGTATTACTCGATCCGGGATCGAACAGAGATACATCCAAGCTTTGTGATCACTTTTACAGTAAAGTCAATCAGAAGTCATTGTGATCAACAACTCAAAAACATAATCATAAACTCACATTTTCAGTTTTAATTAGCAATTCAGTCGTTCGACAATACTACTATTTTCATCAACATATTGTAATTTCTAAAGTTGTTTTTTCCAGAAGAATTTCTCCGTAATTGATCTAGACCTGCTTCCATTTCATAATAGGGATTGTCTTGTATATCCATAAGGGCTGTTATTGTTCTTGTTGAATGATGATACATTCATGAGTTATGTGTGGGAATTTACGGATATGGTGAGTGAGCGCTTCCCTGTTATTGAAAATGTTCGATTTATTTCAATTAGAAAATAATCTGATTTTTCTACGCCTATCACAGTACCCATGTGTATCGTTAAATGTAAGAAGTGGAAGTCTAATTTCAAATTCACCATCTTCCTCAATATAAAAATATCAACCCGCGAGAAAAAACTCAAACCACAAAACAATTATGAGTAATCCAAACATATAACTGCAACACAAACAGCATTTCAATATAAATGACTCAGTTTCCGTAAACCGTTACAGTCATTTTCTTAAAAATCCAATTTCGACTTGTACAAACACCGATTTTAATTTTGTATCAACTCTTTCTATACAGTATGATGTTTAGCGAACAATGGAAGCAATATCAGTTTCATGTACACAAATTACAACATTAACGTGAACACGTTCTGACAGATATCAGAAATGTCTAGACAACCTCACAATATAGATACAAACATTTACCAACAATTGTATACATTTGTACCACCAATTGAATTAAATCTTGAGTTTCTACAGCAATCGAAACCATTAGAATATAAATTACATAAAGGTACAAAGCATCAAGTGATATCGGACAATATAACAGACAACGAGCTTGCCTTTGTCACTGAAACACCATTGGAAATGGAATTGTTTAATCAATGGATTCACCACAACGACTATCAGTTGCCAAATCAAATTGCGGTACATAAACAGAATTACTTAGCCTGAACAGTTTCCATTCTAATCCCGTGAAGATATATTAGAGAATAATTTCACACTCTAGATTATTAAAAAACAGACCACGACAATGTATTAAAATTAATGGTAACTGGATCAGTATTGATTTCATACAACGCAAATTGTACTAAGGCTAAATAAAAAATATGTGTGGTTCAGGTAACACTGGTGAATACAATAGAGTAGGTAGGTACATGTATGCAAGTTTATCATTGAACATACACCAGGATCAAAATTTAGTAAATTTATGCAACTATAAGCATCTTTGCCATTTGTGAATGCAAAGGAAATACAGTGTGTCAAAATGGAAACTTAACTTTTTTCGTTCCTCGTTTTTTACCTGCTTAAATTCAATAAAACAATGCTAGGATATTAGCTAAAGTAGGGTAGGTGGGGTTACCCGAACCACATATATATTTTAGCCTAAACATCTGCTGATAATAAAATGACCATGTCAAGCCAAATACCAAACTAACTCTTTATTTGGACGTTCAAACCCAATGCTAAAAGATAATACATTGTTTTTGATATTCTTAGTGCCAGTTAACACGGAATATATTGCCAAACTATTTTAAAGGCATTTCCGTTTACTCTTCATTGATAGTCACGATAAAATTCGAATCCCACACATAAATGAATACGTATGTAACCAGTGTCACACTTAATACGTTAATACTTCTTTGGTAATGATGCACATTAATATAGTACGGATAATTTGACACGACTCTCGACCTTCTATTAGCATAATTTAACAACCAATATATTGTCTATATTCATAACCCCGATTGTATGTTTTCATTAGAGAGAAGTATCACAAAGATGCTCGCAGAAATTAATATATTCAACATTTTCCTAATGTTTCTAATATGTCAGATACACTAATAGTATTTGAATGCCATTGCTAAAAATCAACAAACAGCATCAGTTGTGGAGAGTCAGCTATGGTATACTTTTGATATTGCACATGTGGGTGTAATACCATATTATCGTATTCCATTTATACTACGTGGGGTCCGACGATTTTCTATCCCTAGATCAAAAAGTATATTACGACAATCCTAAAGACAAACCGGAGGACAATGTTTCATTTCCTAGGTTCAGCGGATTTTCGAAAACAACCAAATAAACTTAGAACATATTAAAGAAATGAACTTGAAATTCCCTTTAAAGTTAATTTAATTGATCATATAGACAAATAGAACACATCAAGTCCCAATAAAACTCCAAAGAATTTGGAAGTAAAACCTTATCTCAGGACAGAAATGCATGCATTCTGATCTCAGCCAATATGCAGTTGTAATCATCAAAACCGTCGCAAAGTTGTATGCACAGCTGATGTGGGTCGTCAAACTATCTCATAAATTGTTGATTATTGGTGTAACATGTGAGATTGTAGTGGATTATTGGTGTAACATGTGAGATTACAATGAGAAATAATAATCTGTCAGATGTGAACTATTGACAGATCAGTGCACATTATGAATGACATGCTGAAGTGTGTGCCAAGAAGAACAATTCCCGTGTTATTGTCGATAATCATAGTACAAATACTTATAGAGGTAGCTCGCCTTCTTTTCGACGAAAGAGAAACGTACATCAGATTGTAACGAAATTTGGTATGATGGAAGTATGGGATGTAAACTTTACAATTTTATCGCTGCTAAACTTACTTTTTTCGGATTAAAACATTGTTCACTTCACATCTCATACTTCAACCATACAAAATATCATTACAATCTGACGTACATTTCTATTTCATCGAATAGGAAGGAGCCACCTAAGGAGCCACCTTAAACATTATCATCTGATCAAGCCATCACTAGCATTGTTCATGAGAAACATTGTATGCTAATGTAACAGTTTGTATATTCCCTAGCTGAAGGGCAGACACATTTGCAGAATCTGAAATTTAGGCATGTGCCTGAAAACTTTAACCCACGTAGGCTGTCATGATTTGTACTTAACGACGTTTTGGTCAGTTTGTGTAACTATGTGCAATTATTTAGACCTTTCGTAGTTTACAAAGTTTAACACTTTCCTCTTTGTCTAAAAAATAAGTTTGTTTAATAAGTTTCTTAGTGTTTTATCTGAGCTTTTTGCACAATGAAAACAGTAAAGACGTTAGTGTGAGATGAAAAGTGGAGATGTTGATTATACATGATATATTCAGATATTATAATTGGCATTATAACGATTGGTGTAATTAAAAGGTATCACATGTTTGTATATACATTTGTTTTTCAAAGCCTCTAATCAAACATCCGACGCATATTATACACAGACTACAGCCTACAGACTACAGCCTACTACATGTATCAAACAACACAAATCAAATATAATAACTACGACACATTTAAGACAAATAGTAATTGAGAGTAGTTAGACAATACCAAACATGTGTGAAGTCCGAACAAATAAGGCGGTCCAAAAGGTATTTGGTTTTCTCAGATGACACTGTACTCGTATATAAATGAAAACAAGTCTAAAAGATTATTTTAAGAAAAATCTAAGACGTTTGGTGAACATACGTTAAGTCTTCATTGTATCTTATTTCTCACTCCTATGGAATCGTCTAAATGGCAAAAGATTCATGAGTTCAGATGATAAACCCTATTAGTTCAATCAATACATTTATTTAATCAACTAGTTCCTAAAGTAGTACTACAGTATTAACCCACTCAAAGTATAAAGTATAAATCTGGTTGTATAAATCAATAACACATCATACTTAACTGGCTTCAAACAACAAAAGAGACGGTTAAACTAAATTATATCAACAAAACAACATTAGATAAAACAATATCCGTACGTTTAATCATATCATAAAAATATCAAAGACCATTTGATAACTTGTAACTAAGGAGAATAAAAAGTCTTGAACAGGTCACTGATAGGTTACATAAAGTCTCCGAGTTTATTGTACAAATAAAACGGTGTTTAGGACAAATAACAATTTGAAAGCCGTAACGTTAGTCAAACATTCTTGATTATGTTAAACCATTCTGAAGTAATAGAATCCACATCGACTGAAACGGAAGATGTTGACATTGTCGACGAAACCGGAATTGGATGTTTACACAAGGACCAGTTAGTATCGATCATAGAAATCATTGAAACTGATCAAAGAAAACAATTAGATGGAGTGAGACAATCGATAATTGGTTACAGTAGTGTTGAGAGTTTGTAATCTTAGAAATAGAGTGTAGCAATACCACGTGATTTTTGGCTACAGACTCAAGACGAAATTTGCTTCGCTTCAAACATGAACGACAATGGATGCTTAAAAAACGGCCCAGCTGCGGAAAAAGATCTTACATTTCGTGGAAAGGAAACAATTTTCCCATAAGCGTTGCGAATATTAAATTGAAATTAGAATATGGCTATTTTTGTTTAATAAACAAAATATATGAATATACGGATATACATTACGAGATCAAACATAATATTGTGGCTGCTAATTCATCCAATATCAAGACGTGTTTCACAAAATACAAGGTCCGACAATAGTGTAACTAAACCTTAATGTAAGTCTGATGTTCCCGTTGAGCACTTTAAGTATACCGGTAACCGAATTTAAAATGGTTTTTATCTGCATTCATTGAAAGTTGGACTTTATCATTCCTACGACAAATCGTATACTTACTCTGGTTGGTTAGTAAAGAAGAAATTGCTAATTGGCAACTACTGTATAAAACTACCACACTGTATGCCATACCGTCAATTAAATGTCGTAATTTATAGAATTTTACTTTTCATAAACCACCAACATCCGAGTGCAATTATAACAAGATAGAGCGTACTTATTCATTAAATAATAGAGACACGACCTCAACACGCTAAAAGAATGTATATTATGTGTAACATGAACTAATAATGTTGATGGTGAATTGGAGTAACGTTCATTCAGTACAGATCGAAACGCCTCACGATATTTCACCATAAAAGCCGAACACATATCATAAACAATATGGAAGTTGATAGCTATAATAGGTAACTATGTGTACGCGTGTCTCATAGCTTCTAATGGTTTAATATAATCACTTCTAATAGTAGATCTACTTTACGCGTCCAAGTAATTTATTTACTACGCATGACACTGTCGTATATTCATGAAACTGCGATCTAGGGAACGGAAAGACATATTTACAATATGGGTTCATCGTAGTGCTGTTTTCATATATTATAATTTATAATGCTAGGAGGAGAATTATT
This sequence comes from Spisula solida, assembly GCA_947247005.1. Taxonomy (NCBI): domain Eukaryota; kingdom Metazoa; phylum Mollusca; class Bivalvia; order Venerida; family Mactridae; genus Spisula; species Spisula solida. The sequence goes on from OX365956.1 coordinate 42,402,912, forward strand.
GTATTGCATAATATCCGAATGTATCATAGTGTTTAGGTGTTTTGGAAATATATTTCAAATCCCGATTGTCCGGTTGAGGTCGGAACCGATGTGTGATGTATGTTGGAGCTATGTTAACTTTGGGTATGGAATCATTGTAAAAAGATAATATTAAGTCAGACAGGGAAGACACATTCAACTTAACCAGCCGAGCACAGAAAACATAAAATAACATACAAGGCACAACAATCAACCGCACGAGAAAAGCTGTCGAAAGGCTAAATGAAAACTAGGTACAGCAATTAACAAGTGTATTATCGCTTGTTCTTTATCTAAATGTGTAATATTTGGAAATTCTTGAATACAGTATTTAAGGTCACAAACCACTAAATAAAATTGTTCTTTAGCTCAAGTAAAGTGACAATTGTCAGCCCCAGAATATATCATGTTAAAGTCTATGGCCAGTTCACAGACCTACATCATTGCAAAGCAGTATGATTCAGCTACAAAATAAGACCAAAAAAAACAGGGGGTCATGTTTAATATAAGAAAGATTTTGTTCGTCAAAGGCGGTAGAGAAATGTTTACAGACGCGCGGACTGATCCAATGCGGGTTTTATCCTACTCTACTTTCGCTTTGTCAAATATGCCAAAATCTCAAAATGTTCAAGATGAAGCACATTCACTCATTCAACTACATGTATACAATACCTTTAAACTCAATAAGATGAATCTACTTCCATTTTTTCAAGGCATATCACCATTCAAGACAACCAGAAGTTTCTGTAAGGACTATTTGAGTGTATCCGATTTTGGTCCGCGTATGCATTTAGTGGTTTATGACCTTTAATATTAAAGTCTGAGATTTGCCTACTAATACAGACGTAGTGTCAAACGAAAGCCAATCTATTATATTTGTGGTAAACAACCTTTATTTGTTGCGTCCTTTTGTCAAGTATTATACGGAGGTACGGACGTCTTCACTAAACTGACGTTGACGAGTTTTTGTTTGTTATTTCCTTTTGATACCGGTAAGCAACGTAATGAATGGAATCTAAAATAGCCTATAGTTCCACACCACACAACTATATGTATTCGCGTACTGACGTACAAAGCGGCGTACATTACTCTCGGAACATATTGATGAATAAACACATACATAAAAAAATTTGAACAATTGACATTGGATAAGACTAGAAAATAAAACTCGATAAAAAATATTAATACATTGCGATGCGACAGCCGCAAAGAACTCATCAACAAGTATACCTAGCTGGTTAGCACATATTATTGTCGTGGTATAATATTTATAACCATCTGTTTAAATTATACCGATGACAGTAGCTGCTAACTCTGAACGGATAATTGTATTTCCAATACTCGGGTTTCATAACTACAAGATATTCTTGTTATGGATCAAACTACATTTGTCTGTGGTGAGGAGATATGGAGACTGTAATTGGTTTTTGCGTACTCATATAAATCACGCTCTTTGATATTTTTATTGAAATAAATCTGAGGGTTGATAAATGAGTGTGTGCCATTAATGTATTTTCCATTGACTAGTCTATGTAACCATTTGTGTATGGTGTTAATCTATTACTGTATGAAAATATTGACGTCGTGTTCTCTTGTACTGTCCAGTTAGGATAATGTGCGAGTCACGTTTCATTTTATGTATACTGAGCGTCAAAAGTTCCGCAAATCTACATTGTTTTGTATTTTTTATAGGAACCGCACACTAGTTGATGCTGATACAACTACACATGTGTGCATTGATATGTCACCGATATAAATTCATTACAATAATCGAATTTAAGAAATGTATTTATCCATATGAACACCGAATATGACATAACCCAACATTTCAAAAATACACATTACACTTAGCAAATATGTGTGCCCGTTTTGGTACCATATACCCTTTCTTTTATTGATATTTTTGCACGAAATGTTGCTAATGCTGTCGACCAATCGACCATTTAAAAGCACCCTACAAAACAAGGCGGTTTTTCCACTCAGCAACATGCCGTTACCTTAGCTTGACAGCGTTTTTTAGAATATTCAATCATTATTAATATCCTTTAGTGCAAGGGAGGTAAGCATGGTAAAAATTGTCGTTCTTTGACCATTATTATTGAGTGATCGTAACAGCATTTCATCCAAATGAAGTTTGTTTTAAAAACGGTGTCGTTTTCACAAAAACACAATTGAAATGCAAGTTTTATGTTGATTTAAAAGTATGGTTGGCTACGGTTAAGCCACAGCAATGGTGTTGAATACAGTGCTACCGTTTTAGCAGAATGCCTGCCTATATCAGCTGTATTGACCCTTGACCTGTCATCACGTGGTATGTCATATACACGATCTGACTGTTTGATATGATACCATAGTCTATTAATGATAAATATATGACAGTTTAATGCGATAGAAAGCAGCCTTAGTGAAATACCAACATAGCATCCTATATACACGAATATGTTCACAATTACCCATTTTGGTAATATCTTTAGGCGAACAAGTCTTGCTTAATTTAAAAACTTTTTGTGGACTTTTTATAACAGATATGTTTGAAGCACGTGTAAAGTGAAAATTAAGTGAAACATGAAAAACCGATACTCGCATGTATACGTGGGAGAGAAAAGTTCTTTCAACCAAGCAATTAAAAAAATTAGGATTTTCAATCTTGTTGCAAAACTTTTGACGCTAAGTATATAAACAAAATATTACAACAATTGTCTGAACAGGTAAAGTATTTTAGCTTAGTATTGAAATTATAGATGTCTGGGTAAGCCTTTATAATTAAGTGTACACCGTCATAAAGGACTCGACCACTGCGTCACTATATTAGTATCCTAAGTGGAGAGTACGCTGAGCGTCATGCATTGGAGCTATATTTGGTACCGTTTTAGCATCTTTGGTATCACTCCATCCGGGATCGAACAGTGATACATTCCATTCTCGAGGATAATGGCTAATTGTTTTTTAACTGGTTGACCCTTACTTTACTATTATCATTCTACAAACTAAAATATTACTAGGTTCGTGAAGCTTTGTGATCACTTTTACAGTAAAGTCAATCAGAAGTATTTGTGATCAATCGAGGACCATAACCTAATGAGCAACAACAACTTAAAAACATAATCATAAACGCACATTTTCAGTTTTAATTAGCATTTCAGTCGTTCGACAATACTATTTTTTTCTAAGGTTGTTTGTCCTGAAGAATTTCTCCGTAATTGATCTAGACCTGCTTCCATCACACAATAGGGATTGTCTTGTATATCCATAAGGGCTGTTATTGTTCTTGTTATATGATGATACATTCATGAGTTCTGTGTGGGAATTTACGGATATGGTAAGAGAGCGCTTCCCTGTTATTGAAAATGTTCGATATAGTTCAAATAGAAACTAATCTGTTTTTCTACGCCCATCGCAGTACCCATGTGTATCATTAACTGTAAGAAGTGGAAGTTTTATTTCAAATTCATCATCTTAAACATAAAAATATTAACCCGCGAGGAAAAAACTCACACCACAAAATAATTATGAGTAATCCATACATTTTACTGCAACACAAACAGCATTTCTATATAAATGACTCAGTTTCCGTAAACCGTTACAGTCATTTTCTTAAAAATCCAATTTCGACTTGTACAAACACCGATTTTAATTTTGTATCAACTCTTTCTATACATTATGATGTTGAGCGAACAATGGAAGCAATATCAGTTTCATGTACACAAATTACAACATTAACGTGAACACGTTCTGACAGATATCAGAAATGTCTAGACAACCTCACAATATAGATACAAACATTTACTAACAATTGTATACATTTGTACCACCAATTGAATTAAATCTTGAAGTTTCTACAGCAATCGAAACCATTAGAATATAAATTGCATAAAGGTACAAAGCACCAAGTGAATTTGGACAATATAACAGACAACGAGCTTGTATAACTATGTAGTTCAGCAGTTTTACTGTTGTTACTAGGTCATTCAGCGTAGGCATTCCGCCTTTTGGTTGCTGTATCTTTTCTACTGGGTCATTCAGCTAGTTATAATTTATTATCAGGATTAATTTCAATCAAAATTCAATCCATTTTATTTCGGCTCGATCATGCACGGGTTTTATTGTATTTCTTTATTATTATTACTCATGAGTGTAGTTTTTATCGTCACTACACACCAGGCCAATCGACCGTTACAATTTATACTGCTCATCCAATGTAGACTATTGTGACGTATACAGGCACCCTTTATAAGCGCTTGTAACCGGGTTTTCGGCCTCATTCTGCTAACAAACGCTTCAGCTAAACCTAGAGTTAGATGTTTTACAACTGTACACACCTTGGACGGCGAGATTTCGAGGTCAAATGAATGTGGAACGGCGAATTTGAACACAAATATTGCTGTGAGACATTGAAGATGGTAGAAAAGATAAGTAATGTGTTTATTGTTTTTGTAGTCATTGCATGACACGTGGAACAGGTCATATATTCAAAGGTATCAAAGAATCGAAGAAATGTGACAAGTAATTAATTTGAATTCATGCAGCACGCTTTTTTACCCGACGCACAGTTTTGTGCCTTACGTAATGAGTTCAATTTATATTGCTTTGGTAAATATCGAACATTCATGATAGTTTTGTCATGAGTCTGTAATGAATATGTTCATGTAATGATAGCTGTGGCACGAGCCTGTTCATAGCACAAGTTTTGGCATATCTATATAAACACATGAGTTGGGTTTTAGTCTGAACCTGTCGTGTCGCACGATGGTTGTGTATGTTCTGTTTGTTATTTCAACACTTCTGCATGGACAAGTGATGTATATTGATTTTAATAAATTATTGGAGTTAATCGTGAAGCGGACCATGCACTTACATTAGTACTCTTGGTTGTCGCCTAAACGCCACGTGGTAAAAAGTTACTGGTACCATTTTTATTTTGTCTTCAGTACAACAGTACAGCTTAGTGCGTTTGTCTCGGAAAGGAAATGTTTTATTGTTTTGGGCAATATGGCTGATTTATAGCTAAGAACGTTTAACTTTGAACATCCGTACATTGTCTTCATTTTAACTTATCGAAACCTGCTTATGCTAGGGTAGCGAAAACACACGACGATTAATTAGCGACAGGTCAAATGCTGTCGGCTATACTTCTTATAGCACAGGGTAAAGCCACGTGGTGAAATTTTATTTTGTTTTACTACTTGGTGGCTTATAGTTAGCGACCCGGGCGAATATCTGGTGTACTGGTATGATTTTGTATTACCCGGCAGGTGAATTAATTAGCAGACTTGATTAACAATTGTAAACTTTGACTGATCATTTACTTTTGTAGTTTGCCACTGTGACGTTTGACTGATTCGACACTTGGTTTGTAAAGATAAAAATTGTTTTGGTTACATTGTATTATGTTTATACTGATACGCTCTAGGGTATAGACCGATTTCGATAATCTGACCGTTTGTTTATATACGGAGGCTATAACATAAACATAATACAGGTGATCCAGCTTTGATAACATGCATACCAACTCTTTATAAAGCACAGAATTTTCAATTGCCAGCATAGCGCAGTTGGCAGAGCAGACAGTTACAAACACCAAAGGAATATTTTTTTAGGTTCGATCCCCACTCATTTTTAAAAAGAAACGCATATGAATAAACCGTTGCTAATTTCTTTTTGTTTAATGCTCTCAGACTGACAAAAGGGTATAAACATTAAATTAATGAATGACAATCGAAATCGAAAATTGCTCAAAAAGTGTAAATTACATGTACATATGCATAAAAGACCCACAAATAAGACAAAATGTTTAAGCATCGTACAAGACGAACCAGTTTATGCACGTAAATATGTATCCATACATACATGGAATAAAAAAACTCTATTTTATATATAAGCAAAGTAAAAATATGACGACTTCTGTAGGGCTTGAACTCAAAATTAAATATTTCAAAAACGAATATGTCCACGCACATATCCACTCAGCCACAGAGGCTACTGAATATGACACGTTGCAATATATAGACCGATTTCGATAATCTGACCGTTTGTTTATATACGGAGGCTATAACATAAACATAATACAGGTGATCCAGCTTTGATAACATGCATACCAACTCTTTATAAAGCACAGAATTTTCAATTGCCAGCATAGCGCAGTTGGCAGAGCAGACAGTTACAAACACCAAAGGAATATTTTTTTAGGTTCGATCCCCACTCATTTTTAAAAAGAAACGCATATGAATAAACCGTTGCTAATTTCTTTTTGTTTAATGCTCTCAGACTGACAAAAGGGTATAAACATTAAATTAATGAATGACAATCGAAATCGAAAATTGCTCAAAAAGTGTAAATTACATGTACATATGCATAAAAGACCCACAAATAAGACAAAATGTTTAAGCATCGTACAAGACGAACCAGTTTATGCACGTAAATATGTATCCATACATACATGGAATAAAAAAACTCTATTTTATATATAAGCAAAGTAAAAATATGACGACTTCTGTAGGGCTTGAACTCAAAATTAAATATTTCAAAAACGAATATGTCCACGCACATATCCACTCAGCCACAGAGGCTACTGAATATGACACGTTGCAATATACATATCAAATCCAGTGAATGGATGAAATTTGCTCTAATCCGATTAAATTGATAACAAAACATGTTCCTACATGCTTTGAATGCGATGAACCACGGAATCCATGTTATCGAAATCCGTTTATACATATCAAATCCAGTGAATGGATGAAATTTGCTCTAATCCGATTAAATTGATAACAAAACATGTTCCTACATGCTTTGAATGCGATGAACCACGGAATCCATGTTATCGAAATCCGTTTATAGTAGAGTACGCTTGTTGTACCACGGAATTCACGTGCATTTCTGGCGTACTTTAGAATGGATTTAAGATCGGCGAATGTGTCATTATGTTTAGTGTTTAACAGCGGCCGGTGTTTTTATAAATCACCTACAGTTGAGCACGAGATTGTAACTAGTACTTTGTTATGCCAATCAACGGCACGACTTTCTTCTAACTTTTTAGTAGTGGATGACTGACCACTGTTTTTTCAAATCTAGGCTATAAGGTTAACAATTAGGATAGTCCGGCGAGTTTGATATGCCCCTCGAACTTTCATTAGCATAATTTAACAGTTGATTATGCTGTTTATATCTATAGTGTCGTTGGTATGTTTTCATGGGCTGGAAGTGTCAGAGAACGCTTAGGTGCGATGCAAACACAAATCTAGGTGACCGATACTGCTAGTTTGCTGGCGGAAATTTATATATTCAACGCAATAACCTTACGGTTTGTGTGTGCATAGGGGCCGGGATCATGTCAATTTATCCCAGCTGTAGCAAGATTCAAAACTTACTCGTGGTACAGTAAGCATTTTAAGTAGGTTTATCCACGGTGTTCAATTAACACATACTTGCATTATACTACCAGTGGTCTATATTGAAATAGAATCTAGGATCATGTGGTCCTGGGCAGACTACACTATTAGGGTCTTTTAGAGAAGGAATTATGTATATTTTGTATAATTATCACGATTAGTTAAAATTATCAAGTGAAGACACTGGTTATTACACTTCTATATGTTTTATTGTAGTTGTAATATGATTAAAGAGAAACTGGAATGTTGCAGGAGCTAGCAAAAGGATTGACGTCAACGGAAGGCATTGGTTCTGATTCCACTTCTTTAAAAGGGCATCCGATCAAAACTGCAGTTTAGGTTAAGTATAATTAATACATACATAGTTTAATTTGTGTTTGTCATATTTGTTTAGCATCAGTCTGTTACTGCGAAGATGTCAAAGTTACGAGTGCACATGTGACGTTTAGTAATTTTACGGTAATGCTGTTGGTTCGGTATGCAATTTTACATCAGAAGAACGTATGGTGCGGGGAGTTCGGCGAGATCCTCGCCCTCTATGAACATAATTAAACAACGGTTATCTGGCTACAGTGTATATCTATGACCCGATTGTATGCTTTCATAGGAGAATATCACATTGGCGCTCGATGTGTGGTACAAAAACAGAGCGCAAGGGCCGATTTTGCGCGATTTGCTTGAAAAATTGATATAGTCGGCACAGGGCCTTGTATCGGATTCTTGCTGGGGTTTGGGTCGGGTCATTATCTCCGCACTATATGTGATATGATAGATTCATTGTGTTTTGAGGTCATTAAGTGCACTAATTTTTTTTTTTTATGTGGACTAACGTATCCTGTCGGCGGTCACATTAGTTTACTATACATTCAAGTTTATGTTTTAATGGCAACTGCATATATGCATATGGCGACATAAAGTAATTCCAACCAGACGCTGTTGATATGAAAACAAACGCCATATCCCGAGTAAGATAATCACAAGACCATGGTAATGGTTCATTGGACGTATTTCGAAATGGCATCATTCTTTTGGACGCTAGCAAATTCCGGATTGTACATTCAGGGTATAAAATGTAATTACAGGTATTGGCAGTTCCAAAAATGAAATACGACAGTATTTATATCGCTAGGCATTATTATAACTAATGTATACAATTTAGTTTCAGGTACTTTGGTTGTGGTTATTTATACATGCGATATGTATATTAGTTTATTGTTAACATCTGAGACGATTGAAACAGGAAACTAAATACTACGTGTTAGGGAAAAAGAAAACGATCTTTTAAAATACAATGATGAGTTAATTCAGAGCATAAATATTCCCCTGTTAGGTAATTGACCGGTAATGATACATTATATATTTTCGGTATTGCTTTGTTGACGTACAATCGAGAGGGAAAGGCTTAGTATGAATAAAATTGTAATTTCGGAATTTTTGACAGCTGGAATTTAGTCTTTCAATTTTTTACTTGGATTCAATCCCTTACTTGGTTGGACAGAGGGTAATATTCAGAAACATACGAGATTTAAAGCGGTGCCCAACTTCCGGTCTTATTAAGGGTCCCACATACTACACTCAGGGAAAACGAGGTGATCTTTATCGAATATTTCTTAAACCATGTTTGAAATGATGTGAATGTTTTATCAAACGTATACATTTTAAAAATGATGCATGAAGCATCGAATATTTGTCTGGGGCCTTTTCCGGAATCATGTTTCATTTGAATTGAGATACTTGAGATAATTTCATGGTGGTAGAGGAATGTTATAACAAAGCTATTGAAAAGAAGATAATTAATCAATTTGGGCCTAAACATATTCAAAATTAAAACATTTCAAGACCGACTTAGATAGCTCTAGAGAATTATTGTCGAAAATAGTATAGGAATTTTGGGGAAATAAAATCATTATTTTATTTTGTGGCGGAAAATTCTTCGATTTAGGAGCGATCGGGGGTGTACATGGGTCTAATCAATGTGGATAGAATAACTTTTATACATGACTACATTGCATGCTTATAATCGCTTTATTCCACAGTGAAAAATGTGGGGTGAACAGCGAGTAATAAGCTTCTAAAACTAATCTACGGGCTTGGGTTAAATAAGCATTAAAGAACTGGCCAGATAGCTTTGACTAGGCGCTCTTTAATAGCTTTCTTTTGAGTAGGATCTTTGCTCGCCAAGCGGCGATGGTTTATTTGTTGCACTGGTTTATTTATGTACAAGCGTACTTATTGCTCGGCATGCGCCGATTATTGCTCGCCATGCGGCGAATACTAGTATTGGAATATTGCTCGGCATGCGCCGATTCTTGCTCGCCATGCGGCGAATACTAGTATTGGAATATTGCTCGGCATGCGCCGATTATTGCTCGCCCTGCGGCGAATATTGCTCGGCATGCGCCGATTATTGCTCGCCATGCGGCGATTATTCACTTGGGTACAGGCGGGTACCTTGCGGACTGACTGGTTTTATTGCACGCCAGGCGGCGTTTATAATAGTTAAAATGGTAGGCCATGCGGCCATGGTTCGTTTGAATGCCATGCGGCATTCATGTATATTCTTCATACGCCAGGCGGCGTCAACATAATGAGAGTTACCGTGCAACATGGGAAGGGTTTTCGGATTTCAAAAATGTCGCCCCTGATCGCTCCAAGTAATTTCATTAATAGCATATCTTTCTCCGCAGTGTATAAATGCGGAGGAATTCGTCATATGTGTAACTCCGTAGTGTTTAAATACGGAGTGATTACTTGTTTTAATTCTACGCTGCCATGACCATATCTGCCAAAATACACATTAATCCGTCTGTTATACGTATATATTTGAAATATATTATCATAACAATTGGTTATATAGAAGTACCAAATGCTAGAATTATACAGTATGAATCATACAAAGTGGTTGTCGTTATTGATCATAATAGTTTGGCAACACCGAACGGGCACTCATTGGTCCTCTCGTATTTATAATTGTGTAATAACAACTACACACCGTAAGCGCGTATTGAATGGTGACAATACCAAACCCAATGGGATAATGGAGGGACGCGGAAGAATGAGTGCCGGTTGGGGTTTTTGTCGGGCTAAGAGTCCTGAAATAATCAGGATTAATTTCAATCAAAATTCAATCCATTTTATTTCGGCTCGATCATGCACGGGTTTTATTGTATTTCTTTATTATTATTACTCATGAGTGTAGTTTTTATCGTCACTACACACCAGGCCAATCGACCGTTACAATTTATACTGCTCATCCAATGTAGACTATTGTGACGTATACAGGCACCCTTTATAAGCGCTTGTAACCGGGTTTTCGGCCTCATTCTGCTAACAAACGCTTCAGCTAAACGCCCGCCCACCACACCCTTATCACGTCATTTTAATGGAAATAAGGATAGAATGTTGGTATGAATGATATTGCCTCTAATGTTTATATGTTACAGTATTGTGGACTGGTTTATAGTGTGGACTTGGTATAGCGGCATCTCCGAGTAGAATATAATCTAAGACAGCACTGTGTCATCCAGGTAGAAGTCCTGGCGTAGTTCCGACATATAGTAATGGTAAGCGAGGACACATACCATTCACGACGTCTGACGTTCATCAGAACAAAGTCATCATAGTTCAGCAAGAATCTGTGCGGAAGGACATGGAACAATATCAAGTATCCGAGGATTATTCCGTGACCATCTACTACAGTGTTTAAATCTAGTGTTAGTTCTTCATTAATTAAATTATAATTTTTTACGTGTGCAAGTGCTGGCGCTGAAATTCAGAGATGCGGGAAGACATTATGTGTAATATATACCAAGTACGTTATACGTTGTCGGGGTTAATATATTTGTATTATGCAATTGAAGTTTCTCTTATGTAAGATGTCGCATACAGTAAGGTTTCACAAACGAACCTAATCAAATATATTAATATCTGGGTCAATAAAAGCAAAAATTTAACAAGTAAAGTTCAATATTGGAAAGTCTGTTTAAGAAAGTGAAACCTTGCTGTACGCAAGTTTTTAGTATTTTTAAATCAAACCGTCTGGCAGCGGAAAATTCTTCGATTTAGGAGCGATCGGGGGTGTACATGGGTCTAATCAATGTGGATAGAATAACTTTTATACATGACTACATTGCATGCTTATAATCGCTTTATTCCACAGTGAAAAATGTGGGGTGAACAGCGAGTAATAAGCTTCTAAAACTAATCTACGGGCTTGGGTTAAATAAGCATTAAAGAACTGGCCAGATAGCTTTGACTAGGCGCTCTTTAATAGCTTTCTTTTGAGTAGGATCTTTGCTCGCCAAGCGGCGATGGTTTATTTGTTGCACTGGTTTATTTATGTACAAGCGTACTTATTGCTCGGCATGCGCCGATTATTGCTCGCCATGCGGCGAATACTAGTATTGGAATATTGCTCGGCATGCGCCGATTCTTGCTCGCCATGCGGCGAATACTAGTATTGGAATATTGCTCGGCATGCGCCGATTATTGCTCGCCCTGCGGCGAATATTGCTCGGCATGCGCCGATTATTGCTCGCCATGCGGCGATTATTCACTTGGGTACAGGCGGGTACCTTGCGGACTGACTGGTTTTATTGCACGCCAGGCGGCGTTTATAATAGTTAAAATGGTAGGCCATGCGGCCATGGTTCGTTTGAATGCCATGCGGCATTCATGTATATTCTTCATACGCCAGGCGGCGTCAACATAATGAGAGTTACCGTGCAACATGGGAAGGGTTTTCGGATTTCAAAAATGTCGCCCCTGATCGCTCCAAGTAAATTCATTAATAGCATATCTTTCTCCGCAGTGTATAAATGCGGAGGAATTCGTCATATGTGTAACTCCGTAGTGTTTAAATACGGAGTGATTACTTGTTTTAATTCTACGCTGCCATGACCATATCTGCCAAAATACACATTAATCCGTCTGTTATACGTATATATTTGAAATATATTATCATAACAATTGGTTATATAGAAGTACCAAATGCTAGAATTATACAGTATGAATCATACAAAGTGGTTGTCGTTATTGATCATAATAGTTTGGCAACACCGAACGGGCACTCATTGGTCCTCTCGTATTTATAATTGTGTAATAACAACTACACACCGTAAGCGCGTATTGAATGGTGACAATACCAAACCCAATGGGATAATGGAGGGACGCGGAAGAATGAGTGCCGGTTGGGGTTTTTGTCGGGCTAAGAGTCCTGAAATAATCAGGATTAATTTCAATCAAAATTCAATCCATTTTATTTCGGCTCGATCATGCACGGGTTTTATTGTATTTCTTTATTATTATTACTCATGAGTGTAGTTTTTATCGTCACTACACACCAGGCCAATCGACCGTTACAATTTATACTGCTCATCCAATGTAGACTATTGTGACGTATACAGGCACCCTTTATAAGCGCTTGTAACCGGGTTTTCGGCCTCATTCTGCTAACAAACGCTTCAGCTAAACGCCCGCCCACCACACCCTTATCACGTCATTTTAATGGAAATAAGGATAGAATGTTGGTATGAATGATATTGCCTCTAATGTTTATATGTTACAGTATTGTGGACTGGTTTATAGTGTGGACTTGGTATAGCGGCATCTCCGAGTAGAATATAATCTAAGACAGCACTGTGTCATCCAGGTAGAAGTCCTGGCGTAGTTCCGACATATAGTAATGGTAAGCGAGGACACATACCATTCACGACGTCTGACGTTCATCAGAACAAAGTCATCATAGTTCAGCAAGAATCTGTGCGGAAGGACATGGAACAATATCAAGTATCCGAGGATTATTCCGTGACCATCTACTACAGTGTTTAAATCTAGTGTTAGTTCTTCATTAATTAAATTATAATTTTTTACGTGTGCAAGTGCTGGCGCTGAAATTCAGAGATGCGGGAAGACATTATGTGTAATATATACCAAGTACGTTATACGTTGTCGGGGTTAATATATTTGTATTATGCAATTGAAGTTTCTCTTATGTAAGATGTCGCATACAGTAAGGTTTCACAAACGAACCTAATCAAATATATTAATATCTGGGTCAATAAAAGCAAAAATTTAACAAGTAAAGTTCAATATTGGAAAGTCTGTTTAAGAAAGTGAAACCTTGCTGTACGCAAGTTTTTAGTATTTTTAAATCAAACCGTCTGGCAGCGGAAAATTCTTCGATTTAGGAGCGATCGGGGGTGTACATGGGTCTAATCAATGTGGATAGAATAACTTTTATACATGACTACATTGCATGCTTATAATCGCTTTATTCCACAGTGAAAAATGTGGGGTGAACAGCGAGTAATAAGCTTCTAAAACTAATCTACGGGCTTGGGTTAAATAAGCATTAAAGAACTGGCCAGAAAGCTTTGACTAGGCGCTCTTTAATAGCTTTCTTTTGAGTAGGATCTTTGCTCGCCAAGCGGCGATGGTTTATTTGTTGCACTGGTTTATTTATGTACAAGCGTACTTATTGCTCGGCATGCGCCGATTATTGCTCGCCATGCGGCGAATACTAGTATTGGAATATTGCTCGGCATGCGCCGATTCTTGCTCGCCATGCGGCGAATACTAGTATTGGAATATTGCTCGGCATGCGCCGATTATTGCTCGCCCTGCGGCGAATATTGCTCGGCATGCGCCGATTATTGCTCGCCATGCGGCGATTATTCACTTGGGTACAGGCGGGTACCTTGCGGACTGACTGGTTTTATTGCACGCCAGGCGGCGTTTATAATAGTTAAAATGGTAGGCCATGCGGCCATGGTTCGTTTGAATGCCATGCGGCATTCATGTATATTCTTCATACGCCAGGCGGCGTCAACATAATGAGAGTTACCGTGCAACATGGGAAGGGTTTTCGGATTTCAAAAATGTCGCCCCTGATCGCTCCAAGTAAATTCATTAATAGCATATCTTTCTCCGCAGTGTATAAATGCGGAGGAATTCGTCATATGTGTAACTCCGTAGTGTTTAAATACGGAGTGATTACTTGTTTTAATTCTACGCTGCCATGACCATATCTGCCAAAATACACATTAATCCGTCTGTTATACGTATATATTTGAAATATATTATCATAACAATTGGTTATATAGAAGTACCAAATGCTAGAATTATACAGTATGAATCATACAAAGTGGTTGTCGTTATTGATCATAATAGTTTGGCAACACCGAACGGGCACTCATTGGTCCTCTCGTATTTATAATTGTGTAATAACAACTACACACCGTAAGCGCGTATTGAATGGTGACAATACCAAACCCAATGGGATAATGGAGGGACGCGGAAGAATGAGTGCCGGTTGGGGTTTTTGTCGGGCTAAGAGTCCTGAAATAATACTTTTCGACAGCTTGGACTTGGGCGGATCTGCGCTTGTTTAGTTGGGCATTGTGCTTTGTGTGTTTTTAATGTTTTCTGTGCTCGGCTGGTTAAGTTGAGTGCTGCCTTCCCTGTCTGACTTAATATACTCTTTTTGCCTTTGTCACTGAAACACCAGTGGAAATGGAATTGTTTAATCAATGGATTCACCTCGACTATCAATTTCCAAATCAAATTGTGGTACCTAAACAGAATTACTGAGCCTGAACAGTTTCCATTCTAATTCCTTGAAGATATATTAGAGAACAATTTTATACTCTAGATTATTAAAAAACAGACCATGACAATGTATTAAAATTAATGGTAACTGAATCAGTATTGATTTCATACATAGCACATTGTACGAAACATCAGCTGATTATAGACATGGAAATTTCAAACCAAATACCAAACTAACTCTATTTTTGGATCTTCAAATCAAATGCTAAAATACTAACAATTCGCTTTTAATACTCTTACCCTGTAACATGGAGAATTATGCTAAAATATGTTAAAGGTATGTTCCGTTCACTCGTCATTGATATATTGGTTTTCATGACGATAATGTTCAAATCCCGCACATAAATGAATACGTATGTTATCATCGTCACAAATACGTATATAATTCTTTGGTAATGATTCACAATATACTTTGGGTTTTTTCTTATGTTTCTAATAATGTTATTAACTTTGTTAAGACAAGATAGAAATCTACCCTAATATTTAAATGCCGTTGCTTAAAATCAACAAACAGCATTAGTTGTTGCGAATCAGCTATGGTATATACTTATGACATTGAACACAAACATGTAGGTGTAACAACATGGTACTATGTTCAATCCCTAGATCAAACAGTATATTACGACACTTATAAAGACAAACCGGAGGACAATGTTTCGTTTCCTAGGTTCAGCGAATTTACGAAAACAACCAATAAAACTCAGACATTATTCAAAGAAATGAACTTGAAATGCCCTTTAAAGTTAACTTAATTAATCATATAGACAAATTGAATACAGCAGGTCACCACAAAACCTCAAACAATTTGTAAGTAAAATGTTCTGCGTTGGATAATCTCAGGACAGAAATGCATTCAGCTCTAAGCCAATATGCCGTTGAAATAATCAAAAACGTCGCAAAATTATCTGCACAGCTGATGTGGGTCGTCAAACTATCTCATAAATTGTTGATTATTGGTGTAACATGTGAGATTATAGTGGATTATTGGAGTAACATGTCAGATTACAATGACAAATAATAATCTGTTTGATGAGAGCTATTGACAGATCAGTGCACAATATCAATACTGAGGTTTGTGCCAAGCAGTACAATCCCCGTGTTATTATCGATAATGATAGTACATATTATACTTAAGGTGGCTCACACCCATTTCGATGAAACAGAAATGTACATCAGATTGTAATGAAATTTGGTTAGATTGAATTACAGGGTGTAAACTATACTAAAATTTGCCAAATCGTTCAGTTCACATTTCCTACTTCAATCATACCTAATTTCATTACAATCTGAATTACATTTTTCTTTCACCGAAAAGGGTGGAGCCACCTTAAACATTGTCATCTGGACAAGCCATCTATAAGAAGTGAAAGGTCAGAATTGTTGATGTGAATATAACTAAACACACTGTGAATAGGACTGACATATGGGTACTTCGTGTGAACAGGTCTGACATACGGGTAATTCCTGGAATAGGCCCCGTGTTTACAAAGAATAATATTTGGCTCAAGCTTGGTTTCAGATAAAACCAATTTTGGAGCTTGCTTGAGACCATGCTTGGATTTTGAGTTCACAAAATTATTTTAAGACGATCACAAGCGAGCCCAATTTCCAGCTTCGTTAAAACTCATTGTTCAAGATATAAGCGGCCCAGATACACTAAATCGCCTGTAACTGTTTTTATTACTGAATGTAAACATGTCATGTGGGGGTTCATATTCTTAGTTGGACCATTTCCTACAAGATTTAATGCAAAATTCTCAAAAAAGTTGTTTTTCACATATTCACCATAATCCAAGATGGCGGATTTTGAATGAAATATATAAATGGAATAACATATTCATACACCGTTTAACCACATTGGTAATTTAGCATATAAAATAGTACCATTTTTTACACCAGATAGGCATACAATAAATTGAATATTTGTTTGTTTTGATCTAATATGGTAATATATTGATTTCTGTAATCACTCGGTGAATAAAATGCGATCTTACAACACCAAAATCAACAAATATCCTCTATGTATTATCTGGCTTCATCAGCTCAAGCCTACTCATTACTAGGCTTCAGTTTGAGACTTGAGCTCAAGCCCGATTTTGAGACAGTTTTATTATTTTTTGTGAACACGGGGCCTGGTCTTACATACGGGTACTTCTTGTGAATATGTCTGACATACGAGTACTTCGTGATAATATGTATGGCATACGGGTACTTCGTGTGAATATGTCTGACATACGGGTACTTCGTGTGAATATGTCTGACATACGGGTACTTCGTGTGAATATGTCTGACATACGGGTACTTCGTGTGAATGTGTCTGACATACGGGTACTTCGTGTGAATATGTCTGACATACGGGTACTTCGTGTGAATATGTCTGACATACGGGTACTTCGTGATAATATGTCTGACATATGGGTACTTCGTGTGAATATGTCTGACATACGGGTACTTCTTGTCTGTTACCGAACTGATAGTGTATTAGTTTTAAGATCATAATATTTTAGACAAAGAAATAAGCACATTAGATTGTGTAACCTATTCTGTAATGGTTGCCATTTTTCTGCAAAATCATATCCTTTAGAACTTTGTTCACATTTAGCATGTTAGTGAACATATTATGTGAGCAATACTCTCGTGTTAGACTAATACATAGATATGACAGAAGTTTGACAGAAGTGTATCGATTGTCAAACACTAGCATTGTTCATGAGAAACATTGTATGTTCATATAACAGTTTGTAAATTTCCCATCTGCAGCGCAGACAAATTTGCAGAATCTGAAATTTAAATACATCAATTTTGTACATCACAGACAGCGAGACTTGGACTGAGACATCTAGTGTAACCTCTAGGATCTCAACAATTTATTTACCAAAACATTGCAAACCAAATTTAACCAGAAATCTTTTTTCTTTATTCAATGTGAGAATCACTCAAGACGAAAACAACATTAGATTTCGGATACTGTCTATATTTAAACCCACAAACTGACAAAACCCACGTTGACATTCCAGACGTATTAGATTTCTCAAATAAAGTGGATTTAAAGTTGAACGAAGACTTAGCATTCAACAAATGGACAAATATTTCTTTAACACCTATCTTATATCTTGAGAACATCAGATCGATATGAGATGTGGATGTTTTGTAAGACGTCAACTTAATACTTCAGTAAGATATATTTGTTTTGTTTATATATTCTGAGGCTCGATTTATGTAGTTGCATTTTATTGTATAACGCTGGCCTAGAATTAGAAGGTCGTAAGTACAAAATCAATATTTTGAGAAAACAAGAAAAACACTGTCTGAAAACTGACGATCTTGTAATTCTAAGCCAGCAGTTCGACCTTACATATGACCTGTTCCCGATTAACCGATCGGTATGCACTTGTTATCTGAGACTATAAACCATTACTGACAAAGATAATAACACATCGGGAAGGGAAGGCAGCACTCAACAGAAACCGACAGCAGCTCGCGAAAGGAACAAATAGGAACACACATAAAAGTCACTGACCACAAGCACACACCAGAATGAAACACAAAAAGGAACAAGAAAATTAAAACTTAGCTCGCGAAAGGAACAAAAAGGAACACTCACAAAAGAGATATCACAGTCCACAAGCACAAGAAAATTGAAACTTTGCTGCTATAAATTCGTATTTTCAAGTGTCAAATCGTCAGTCAAAATATCACTCATCACACTTAGCCAGTTAAACCAGACATTACTCAACTAGTTACTAAAGTAGTACAACAGTATTACCCACTCAAAGCGATTAAAAATCTGGTCGTATAAGCCAATAACACATCATGCTTAAATGGCACTAAACAACAGAATATGCAGTTCAGATGATATAAATACAGGTAGTTCAAACAAGACATTTATTTAATCAAATATTTACTAAAGTAGTAATACAGTATTAACCCACTCAAAGCGAGTATAAATCTGGTTGTATCAACCAATCAAACATCATACTTAACTCGCAGCAAACAACATAAGAGACAGTTAAACTAAATTATATCACAAAAATATCAAAGACCATTTGAT
Organism: Spisula solida; assembly: GCA_947247005.1. NCBI lineage: Eukaryota > Metazoa > Mollusca > Bivalvia > Venerida > Mactridae > Spisula > Spisula solida. The sequence goes on from OX365956.1 coordinate 42,421,977, forward strand.
AACTTGTAACTAAGAAGAATAAAAAGTCTTGAACAAGTCACTGAAAGGTTACATAAAGTCTTCGAGTTTATTATGCAAATAAAACAGTGTTGTATTCCTATTGAGGACAAATAACAATTTGAAAGCCGTAACGTTAGTCAAACATTCTCAATTATGTTAAACGATTCTGAAGAAATAGAATCCACATCGACTGAAACGGAAGATGTTGACATTGTCGACGAAACCGGAATTGGATGTTTACACAAGGACCAGTTAGTATCGATCATAGAAATCATTGAAACTGATCAAACAAAACAATTAGATGGAGTGAGACGACAATCGATAATTGGTTCCTGTATTGTTGAGAGTTTGCAATATTAGAAACAGGGGCGGAATAGACTGCGGAGATGACGGGAGATAGAACAACCAAGAACATGAAATATGTTACGACGAGCTTTTTTGTACAAACTCTCCACCAATTGTCTTTCCTTTTCTTATGTCTTCTTTCAATTACGATTACAAATGTCTAACCATTGTATACGTATTCTATTTCTCTTTGATGTCTTCTTTCATGTTTTTTACTTACTAAGTACTGTAACTTTATCTTTTTTCGTCAGCAAATTATTCCTATTTTCTGACTTAAATTCCTCTTATTTTCATTCATAGTATATTGTAATTCCAGGGACAACATACATTTGAATACTGTAGTCCATGTAGGTGAATGACTATATAAGACTTAGTCTTTCGTTTAATCCTATCCTGTATTATAATAGTACAAAACGTATATCTTATTATTTATAATATGTAACAGTTGTAAATAATGGGAATTAATATGTTTAAACTAATGAGTGTGATACTGCTGGTACCCGTGATCTTAGTCGAGGGTAATGTCTTGTGAGTGCAGTGGATTTGTTCTTCTTGACAACGCCTTTAGACAAGTTCGCCCTAATTTGAGAGGATTTCTGGAGTCTTGCTAACGTAATACAAACGCTTCAGTCTTGTCTTAGTGATTACCCGTACACATTCGGAATAAATGTTAAATTACGCTATAAACTACAGAACGTTAATGAAATTAGTGTCAGTATTCATGAATTTCAACATTCAGTGATCTTAGACACAACAGTTACTTGCAAAATAAAAACATGAATGTGTGAGGGTAAATGCCCTCTTGGTCATTTAAAGGTAGTTATGGTCATATATTGCATAACTGTTAGTTTACAATACAACATAGAACTAGAACGTCCGAGTTCGATCCCAGGCAGCGGCATACCAATGTAAATAAAAACAGTACCGGTACATATGCCTTGCTTGACACTGAGCGTTGTTCAAGGTGACAGCTAGTGACCGGGTAGCCTACATACGACTACAATACTGTTGACCAGTGGGACCTATTTAAACACTTTTTAAATAGAGTGGTTGAGCGTCCTCCTCAAAGTACATGCTGTCTTCGTTTCGTTCCTACACAAAAGCTTTAAGTCTCTTCAGGCTTGAATCTTCTTTTATATCCTCGTGGCGATGTATACCATTGTGAATGTTAGAACTTGTTTGTCAAATAACATAAAGTAAATCAGTATAAAATGATGGTATTTGCTTTCATCCCTCGATACAGTAAACGTTCGTGTCATTTCAGATATGTACGGTATTATTAATCACAATATACAACAGCTGGTTCGCCTGATTAACTCATTGAATGACAAAATAACAACAAAACAGCTTTAAACAAACATAGAAGCTGTAATATAAACAACCCTTATAGTAGATTTATATGAACAACAAAGCAAGGTTCATTGTCACACGTCCATGTAGTTGAGGGGGTAAATGGTTTACCAGATGTGTTTGGATCCGCCCGATAAATTTAGGGCTTAACGATATTTTCAAATGTAATCAAAAGCTCGGAGGGCATTTTGTCAAATGACAATATGGGTTAAACAGATTTTGAATGGCCGGCGTATGATGTATTATACATGATACTGAATTAAGGGCAGCGAGTGGTTTTCCAGGATTCTATTTATGCCCGACATAACACTAGAAAGGGTCACATGGAGTCTTCCCTACGTATAATAGCTGGAAGTATCATTCACTACATGGTCCTTTAAAAAAGATAATATTAAGTCGGACAGGGAAGGCAACACTCAACTTAACCAGTCGAGCACCAAAAACATAAAACATACAAGGCACAATGACCAACACACAACCGAACGAGAAAATGAACCATCAAGTCCCAGATGTCAAATAACTAAATTGAACTAGATTCAGAAATCAACAAGCTAAATGCCGAAGCTGAATGACCTAGTTTCAGCAGTTAAACGGCTGAAATAATAGTTATAGCTGACTGAAGTCCTAAAAAGTGAACGCTATTTATGCCCGACATTATGCTAGAAAGGCGTACTAGGGGTCTTTCCTACATATAATAGCTGGAAGTATCATGCGTTACATGATCCTTTAAAACACCATAAAACTGATCGCTTAATGGAACAGTAGACATAAATAATGTTAAAGGTGTCGTCATATGTCGACCTAACGAAACAAATACCCACTGATAGGTATACGTTCCATTAAAACACACCTGAACATTAGAACAAATACAACACGTACATGATACTATTACAACAGCGGAAACTAACATAGTTTAGTCAACAAACCTGTAATATAGACAATAAATCCACATACATCCCGTATTTACCAGAAACCAACACCGGTTGCATCTAATACATTAAATATCCAATCATAACAAATGTTTAGGTTTTGTTTGATGAACGGAAACCTACCCGAACAACAAATGACAAATTAATGTTATACACCGACGTGTTTGATTCTGTTACAATATTGATTATAGGAGGTTTAAATTGCTAGCGACCTAGTAAAATGGAGCACATAGGGATAGGCGACAATTCTACGCAATGTGATACATTCTATATATCGGCTTCCTCTCCACATACATTCATATTATGAGCGGCTCCACGCATAGATTGCTGAGTTAATCAAACAGGGATATATATGATACTTCATTATACAGTGAGTAATACAAATACAGTGTAACGTACGGAAAATAGGCCGCATATACCAATACCAAATAAACATCACAAATCGAACCGGGAAGACAACACTAAACAAAAACGGCGAATGGACACACACAAAATCACAGACCACAAATACAAGACAAAATGACAAACACAAAAAGGAAAAAGAAAAAAGGAAACTGAACAGCAACAAAGTCCGACCTTCATATGTCCATTGTAATCAATATTTAATTAAAGTGTAATGGAGTGTTGTAAAGTGTTCACTGAGGCAAGTAGACAACATGTAACATAATTTATATGACTTCACGTAATTCAAAGAGTAAGGTACACATGGTTGCTTAAAATATTCATTTTTGGGGATATGGATAGTTTGTTCTATGTTTTACGCTCGCGTGGGTGACTAGGCACTGTGGCCGTTTCTGTGTGGCTTGGATTGACTGTGTGCTATCATTATTATATTATTATTATTATACCAAATCTACATAGCCCTTATTCATGTAAACACACGTTCAAAAGAGCTGTTCAATCGAGATAAAGACATGGTTAAAACAATATACATAAATCATACAACTATGGAAAATTAATAAATCAACACATTTATGCAAACAGATAATACACAATATAGAATGATAATCAATCTAAGAAAACGCTACAATATTTGTTAAGATTCATATACGATGTAGCAATACGGCATCGTCAATCGTCTCTCATCCCATTCGGAGGGCGATTGACCTGACACGTTTTTACTTGGAATTTAGTATCTAAAACAACGTTGCTGTTAGGAGCAAAATTTAGGACAAGTAGTTCATTATCCCGAGTCTTTAACAAATTAATCACTACTCTTCAACGAAACCTGGCACTCTTAATACTGTAGTATACGTTAAAGTGATATCTCGGAGTGGCCCAGGGGATCTCGCGAGAAACCAAAACGGAAGATTTGTTGACATACTCACATCCATTATTGACGAGTTTTTCAATTTCTATCTCATGTCGGCGCGGGAGCTACATGTCTGTACATAGCAATTAAATACAGAACATTGGAGCGAACATAGTCATCTAAAAACAGTTAATTTGATACAATCGTGACGATGTATTCCTATAATTGTCTACTCGTGCCCTTGTTAGTCCGCTTTGTACATTCCATAGTGGTATTCATTCATTCAGCTGGGTAACTTTACTTCCTGATTAAAGTTGTACGAGTGTATTTATTGAGTTATTCCGGAGAACAATTCACAGTATATGCAACACATAAGGTGCGGGTGTCAACCTAGTTTGGAAAGTCAATCGAAGATAAGCATTCATTTTGTACAAGTTTAAAGATTGTAAAGTTAATGTAAGATCTAATGAATATGCTTTCCAAACGACCCCTGTACAGTACAGTTTGACAAATATGACCAGCCAAACAGGTGGTCATTTAGTCTATCAGTCTTAATGACGGAAAATTGAGAAAGCAAAGAGCACAATCACAAGCTACAATGACAGCTACACATGAACAAAGGAAACTGAAAGTGAACAGATACAAGACAACGGCATCTTCCTTCGACAGAGTGTCGCCGCAGTCAGTCAGTCATATTCTGAGCAAGAACGAATCACCCGGATAACCACATATGACAAGAACAACAGAAACAGTATACATCGCTGGCTTAGAATGAGGAGGTCGTAAGTACAACGACGCTATTTTGAGAAAACAAGAACAAAACTGTCAGAAAACTATTCTTGACAATGGAAAAAGAGGAAAAACAAGCTTTTACAACTTCAATTTGGTCAGCATGACCTGTTTCGATATTTATGCAAATAGGCTCATAAGAAGCGCATTGAGAAGCAGATTCTAAATATATGGTTCTTATAAGATCGTCGTTAGTAGCACTTTCACTTACGACCTTCTCGTCCTAAGGCAACGACATGCCCTTGTGACAGAAACGAACCAAATTCAAAATGAATGTTTTAGATTGCTATACGAAGATAAATGAAGACATATACACACTCAATGAAGACAACCAACATCTACAGCACTACTTGTAAAACTCAACGAAAGCTTCTACAATACCTCGTGGAGCCAGCTTTGTTGATTTGCTACAAATTATAATTTCAGACAGAAACTTCTGAGTATGTGAAGCTTTGAAGAATAGACGACAGCAAACATAACTCACTCAAATTTCTTAACTATGCTTCTATACAACCTTGGCTGTCGGAATATGTAGACTTGTAGACATTGTATATTCACGACAAATTATGATTGAAGATTCCTTTTTCTGTTGCTATGGAATAACTAGTACTGTTATCACGCAAGGGAGATGACGGGCATCAGCTCGGTGACTAATAAACATTGATAAGCACACAGTTCATAAACTCGCCAAAAGCTAACATAGTTCAATTTGTGGATACGGATGTTACTTTAAGTGTACGTCTCTTGCAAGGTCGGCTAGGCACTGTTTACGTTTATGTATGGCTTCAAAATGCCTGTACATGTACTGTTGTTCATTTATGACATATCACTAGGTTATAGCGAAAACTATGCACATACAGTCATCACCATTTGGACGTACTCATTATATACCGTATTGTGTATTTTTATTAACTTATAAAACTTTCAAATGTTAAATCTGATCCTTCATCGTGACATTCAATATTGATAATACCCCAATCACACGAGAGTCGGAATGAGTCGGAATGCCGTAGGAATAGCAATTCGTGGTACATTCTTGTATGTTCGAAATGTATTTCGACTGCATTCCGAGTACATTCCGTATGTTCGGACCAGTTTGAATGTTTTAACATGCTCTAAACCTATTTCGTTTGAAATAAAATACATATTAAAATAAAAATGAATAAACTGTTATTCAAAACTCTCTGTATTTATTGATACTGTCCAGATCACACGGCGTTGGAATGAGCCGGAATGCCGTAGGAAAAGCAATTCGAGGTGTATTCCGTCATGATCGAAATGCATTCGAAACATTCTGTCTGCATGCTGAGTCAATTCGTAGTGCATTCGATATATTCCGGCCCATTCCTGTGTCCATTTCGAATGTTTTGCGCATGTTCAAAACTTTCGAGATACATTCGAAGTCGGGTGGACTATCGAACGGCTACCGAAGTGTATTCTTCCGACATTCTGATTACATTTTGAATATTCATACGGCATTCTGACTATATTCGAAACATTACTCAAAGCCATTATAGGTACTGATATTAAACACGCTACCCGTGCACAACCCGTGCATAATCCCGTGCAAAACGGTCCGATGCTTGTGTTTACCGTATTTTGAAAACATATGCGTGCACGATCTCCGCTATCATTCCAGGCGGACTCGAAGTGTATTAAAGTTATACTCGAAGTATATAAGAATTGTATTTGAATGGTATTTGAAGTATTCCAACGGCATTTTAACAAAGCTGTAATAATTTTGGTCAATTCGAGTTATCATTCGGAATGTGTTTCGAATGTTTATTCTTTCTTCATTCCGACTCATTCGGGCCCATTCCGGCTGATTCGAGAGTCGTTTGATTGGGGTATAACCGTGTTACACCAATGTAGGCAATACTTGTGTATATTGACAGGTCGCCATTTCACAGCAAAAAATCTAAATTATCATGCATGTCATCTTATTGGTCTGGTTGTATCTCATAAAACAACAAACTTAATCACCGAGACACTATAAAGTTTTATATTACGAAGAATGTTGCCGTCGCTATAAAATATATGCATGTGATTCTTCGCACGGTCGTAACGATTAACCAACCGTATTGACACATTCAGAGATCCTTATTGTTACAAACCATTGTTTCAAATTCGGATATTATTATTAGTAATGCATATCATTAGACCACTAGCCCGACAAACAATTTAATTTATTGTTGACCAAAGACGAAATATTAAAAAATAGCCCGGAATTTTATAAGAATAAAAAATACACAGTTTCTTCAATTCATTAGTTTAATTTATAAGACAAACAATTTAATGCATTGTTGACCAAAGATGAAACATGTAAAATGACCCAGATTTTTATTAGTCTCCAATTCATTGGTTATATTTATAAGAAAAAGCTCGCATTTTTTACGTCTGATGGATGGACGTTAGGGAAATGTTTAAACCATCCTAAGATGAAATTGTCTTGAACATTTTATTATCCCCATACGACCAATAGCTATAAGATAAGCAAGAAGATGTAGGGTACCTTTGAGGATATGATTCATTGTGATATCAATATAACAGACTTATAGTTTACCCTTACGTAATATTGATGCTTATTAAACAGTCAAATATAAGATACATAATCCGATTTACTCAAACAATCTTCATTTATTTGCTTATAAATGCGTATTTGCTGTAAATTGAAATGTCAGGTCTGTCATATAAAAATCCCCTTGTAAAACACGAGGAGTATTGTAACCAACGTCGAATGTCTGGCCGGTTAAATAGTCCATATGTTCATAGTTAGACTAAAGAGTAGTACACAGACATCAAATAAACCGATCTGAACACATGTGAGCACTACAGTGTAATCTGAGAAAACCAAACAGCGTTCATATCACGTGATAAGTCCGGTTTTAAAACTTGTTCGGTAGTGTCAATTTGCAATGTTTTATATAAGGATGTCGCAGCTATATTTGATTGGCGATTTTCATAGCAGGCACAACACACAGTACATATTAATACATTTTCAATAACAATTAAACATTGAGTAATGATTTTTTGTATACCAGCGCAAACAATAGATGTTGTTTAAAGGGTTGCTGGTGAATGCAGATAGAGACGTTATAAATTATATCGTGTTACATCACAGATTCCTCATAGCCATAGAAGTATTGTCATTGTAGTTATATAATAATAACCTAACTACAAGGGGAGGTACATGTAACTGCGGTTAGAAGTTTGTTTATATCTACGTCAGCCCTAGAATGCCGAGCGTAGCCTTTATTTGTTAGACAGCTTTCTGTTAAAATATGTCAGGCATATGCGTGGCTTTACCAGTATTTGAACCCAGGTCGCAAAATTAGACGACAAGCGCGCTTAACCATTGAGCTACGAAAGCACATATTAGAATTATGTCTTCGAATCGGCATTAATAACCTGGAATTTGTGATACTACTAACAGAAACAACCAACACTTTGCTACTCGTATATGATATAGATAAACAACAAAGGGAACGATTCATCTATAGATATAACACGACAGCAGATTACCATCCACTTATAGGTCTCCTACGCCGACAACTTCTTGAATACCAACTTAATTATCCTCAACGCAATGACAGATCAACCAGCGAAGTAGCGTTGACGAATGACAAGGGTAGTCAACTAGAGTTACAAATTGAGTTTGATTGATTTGGACTAGCCATCGACGATAGGACAAATTGTCTGTGTAATATACGCAGTTATATATCTCAGTAGCGGTAAATATATTATTGATGCTATGGTAAATAAACACAATGCTTGCCATAGTAAATATCGATGCTCTACACCGGGCACGTTCAAGGACCAAAGAATCAAATTCGGCAAGAGCTAGGGCAGTCCCCCAGATAATTTTTACCACACAATCTTTTTGTCTCTTCCCGTAAAACCGGAGGTCATTGGCCAATCAAGCAGGCATAACACCGAATTGCCTACAACTTCAACTACAACTTTCTCAGTCGAACGGAAAAAATATTGACATAGTCTCAATAGTGTGGGTTAGTAAAGACCACAACATAGAAAATAGACTCTTCAAACATTGTATGGTCTTACTGTATAAGGCAACAATTGAAGCAACATCTTTTCAACAATGTCCCATTTTGTATTCCATGCTCAATATCTCATTAACTCGCGGTTGTCGAGTAAAATTTTACAAATGACATGTTTGATCAGACTTTTCTCCTGATGTTAGAACGTTATTCATACAAAGCCAAGAACTGAAAGTCCGAAATTAAAACTATTTGACGTGCAATTGTGGCTGACAAACCAATATTTTAAAGTTGTAGAGAATTAAAACCAATCTGTCATGACCAAGAGAGGGAAGGAAATTGATGATAACACGAAACAAGCAGTGAATATTCGAATGGTAAAATATAAAAAGATGTGGAAATGGACAGGAATAAGAATTTCCATTCACGTCACCCACGTCAACAAAATTTAATGTACAACCGTTTCTCGTGCATAATTTTACATTCTCATTTCCGAATTTGTCAGAAATGTTTCAAATTGAGGATGAATGGATCGGAAACCGAATTTATTTGAAACGTTAAGGTATGTGGTGTTTGAAGACAATAAGGCATAGCACAGTAGAGAAATAGTGCAATAGACAAACTACGCTCCCTACAGCACTTTGATTTCCACTTAACCGTTACAGTTCACACGCTGCTTAAAATACTAGAATATTTTGATATTTGACCTTTACAAAACTGCTGTGAACCCTGATACACATTTTCATTGGCTGATGAAAGTTTACTTGTTTGTATAGACAGTAGGGAGTTATAGCAGAGAGGTTAATGATCATGAAGACTACGTGTTGCAATGTTGAAAGGTTTAAACGAGTACACACTGTATGAGGTTTAAATATTTCATGGTTCTGTTGACTGGACATTATTTGTTTGTTTCAATCAATATGATAAATTGATAGTGCGAGAGTTTTAATTTATAATACAAGTCATTCTTTTAACACACGAGCGTTTTATATACAATGCATTTAAAAACCCGTTTACATTATCACATTTGCCTCGCTGTACGCTGGTTTTGGATTCTCCTGTCTAAAAATAGCAATAGCGCTAATACACTAGCAATAATGCAGAGCCTAGAAACGATGTAGTTTCGGGCGAGGCAATTGGAGAGTAGTGTTGTACATGTATAAGCATGTTTGTCTATACTCTCCAATTGCCTCGCCCGAAACTACATCGTTATTGCTAGTGTATTAGCGCTATTGCTATTTTTAGACAGGAGAATCCAAAACCAGCGTACAGCGAGGCAAATGTGATCATGTAAACGGGTTTTTAAATGCATTGTATATAAAACGCTTGTGTGTTAAAAGAATGACTTGTATTATAAATTAAAACTCTCGCACTATCAATTTATCATATTGAAACAAACAAATAATGACCAGTCAACAGAACCATGAAATATTTAAACCTCATACAGTGTGTACTCGTTTAAACCTTTCAACATTGCAACACGTAGTCTTCATGATCATTAACCTGTCTGCTATAACTCTCTACTGTCTATACAAACAAGTGAACTTTCATCAGCCAATGAAAATGTGTATCAGGGTTCACAGCAGTTTTGTAAAGGTCAAATATCAAAATATTCTAGTATTTTAAGCAGCGTGTGAATTGTGACGGTTAAGTGGAAATCAAAGCGCTGTAGGGAGCGTAGTACAACACCATCAGTGTTACATATGTCCATCAGCATATTTGTATGGTTCAATGATACCGATCACAATGTCGATTGATTTGTATAGAATTTTTAGTGCTTTTAGTTCATATAAGGGATACCATTATATTATAGAGCGTCACATCAATAAGACATTGTCTACCAACTCAGACCAACCAAGAAAACAACAGTGTATGCAGTTACTTAGCCAACGTCAACATCAGTGTATGTCCGAGCGTGTGTATGTCGGTACTTGCGTCTGTCTGTCAGTGTATGACTTTGTCTGTTTGTCTGGATTTGTGATCGTACGTGCTTGTACTTGCCTTTCTGTCGTCTGTCTGTCGTCTGCCTGTCGTTACTCTTAGAATTTCACTAACTGATGAGCACGGGTACTATCACAAACGAGAAAGTCGAGCGTCCGTCACTCGTAGGCGGTGCTCTTATTTGTCAATTTGTCACAATGAATGTGTGTACTCTTTTTCATATAAACTCATTCCCCGATATTTCACAGCGTTTAGGTTTATAACCTTCTAGAGCACTTAATGTCGAGGCATGTGCATCTAAATGATACTCGAATGTCTCTAACATCGAATAATCTCCTACAGTTTGATTGATATGATGTATGAGACAGTTGGGTGATTTAGGACCGGATTCTTGTCCATACAAGCAAGAGACAATGGAATCCACAAGTGGAATCCACTCGACTCCCATAAAAGTATATACATTCAGCAAATTGTTACAATCAATAGGAACAGGGAATAAATATTAATTGAACGATAGTATTGTCGCAAACAATCTCGATTTCCGTCACAATAAAGTATGTTTTATGATGATTGGCCAGGAAGGATGAAGAATACAAGTAATGTTAGAAACTCTTATTGTGCTAGTAGAATAACTCTGTGCATGAGATTGGAATCATAACTAGAGTTTATTGCGGAGTCATTGATCAGGCGCCATCTTCCTATGCATCAACCAAATGTATTATCTGACATGCAGCTGCACATGACACGGCTTGAATAAACTATTGGTAGACTACGATATTGACAACACTAACCACTAATTCATCATTTTTACCACAGCAAATGATATCATCCATGTTCTAGGAATGAGACAGTATTCAAGAACAATAGGGCCTTGATGGCCCAATATCGCTCACCTGATTATACAAGAAACCCTGCACAATTTTCACCCAAGGGAATAATTTGAACATCTCGGTAGAAAACCACAAGATGATGCTACATACCAATTATCAAAGCTCTATGCAGTGTAGTTTTAGACAAGAAGATTTTTATATGTTTTCCCTATATAGGTCTATGTAAAACGGTGACCCCCGGGCGGGGCCAATTTTGACCCTAGGGGAATTATTTGAGCAATTTTGGAAGGGATCACTAGATGATGATTCATACCAAATATCAAAGCTCTAGGCATTGTAGTTTTTGACAAGAAGATTTTTTATATGTTTTCTCCATATAAGTCTATGTAAAACTGGTGACCCCCGGGGCGGGGCCAAGTTTGACCCCAGGGGCATAATTTGAACAATCTTGGTAGGGGACTACTAGATTATGCTTCATACCAAATATCAAAGCTCTAGGCATTGTAGTTTTAGACAAGAAGATTTTTGTATGTTTTCCCTATATAAGTCTATGTCCTTTTCCAAAATATCTGGGCACATAATTCGTCCCGTGGAATGCATTTATGAATGGTAAATATAGTGTTTAAAAAATAAGTTTCATGTAAAAACATGGAACGTTGTGGTGTAATGTTGTAAATTTTAACGAAAAGTTTCTTTTGACAGACAAGTCTTCGGTCGTTTCAAAGATCAATGTGACGTCAATGAGACTCCAAACTTTCAGTTCGCATCCTAACATAGATCGGTCTATCATCATAAAATAAATTAAAATATTTAGAATTGTTATATAAACAACATTATTAATGTGATTTGAATTAATGTTAACTATCAGAAAATAGCAGAACTAAGGGCATGTCACTTTAAAATGTTAAATTGAAAATATATTAAATTCATTGTTCACGTTTGTAAAGGTAAAATGACACCAAAGATGAGCATGGTATTACTTTAAAGACCGTGTTTATGAAACAAGCCCGTTCCTATATGACAATTCGATGTATCACACTTTCGAATGCAGTACAAACTAACGTGTTATACGGCGAAATATCAAATGTCTCATAAAATTGTCTTGTATTCTGAACCAATCCTCCGGTGTGCGTAAATTTAACTATAGCGTGAAGTTTAGTAAAGATGGCATCTCGTGCTTGATTGACAGAAAAAAATGAGAGAACAGTTTATGATGATTATGTTCAGACAAACTTAAGTTGACGTCATTTTGACGATCTATTGATCTTGAAAGATCGACCTAATAAGATTAGTTGATGTAATATATCGTCTAGGAAATAAAAAGTTTTTTTACACACCATGAACTGTACTGTGTCAACTTTCGATTTATCGCTCGATCTATACCGGTATATTAGGATATAAATTTTACTATTCTGCTCCACATCACCTAACCTTCAGATAAGGACGTACAAAGGTTTTGCACCTTGCTTGAAAATGAGAAAGTTTCATAAATGGTTAAAATGTGTGAAGTATACAAGTACATACAAAAATGCAGTTAGAATAGCGATGGTTTCGAGACAAATATGTTGCTATAAGTATTCGAACTTTTATATCAACCAACATTTATATATTTCATTTAAGCATTTCTGAAGGTTTCTCCATTTAGGCATTTCTGAAGTTTATTTTACATTGAAGCAATTCTGAAGGTTGTTTTCAATTTGACGATTTCTAAAAGTTTCCACATCATTTTACATAAAGCAGTCGATTGTATAGAATTAGCATTACAAAGCTTGGACATGTACTATATCTTCTATGACTAGATATATTTTATCAAGTTCAACAGCTTTATCGAGAATTGACCGAATTAACAGTTTGTCTGAAAAGGCACTTACTTTCTAATACTTATGATTTTGATAGCAACGAAGCAGTGGTTCTAGACACTGTAATTACTATAATATGAAAATGAAAAATTGTGGAGTGCGAAAGACTAGGAGCATAAATCCATGGTTTGCTCTAATGTATCACCAACGCTAATTATTACATAGGGGCATAAATCTAGAAACATTTCGCAGTTTGATAACACCGCCAGTTTGCGCGCCGGGGAGTAAAAGTACTAATCTAGTAATTTCACACGAGAATAGACGCTGAATGAAAGAATTACATTGCTTTATTTATGATAGTGAAACTGATTTTGATTTTTAGATAGGTATGGAAGATTATCAACGAACGAAGCCTGACAGTAACATACTCTATAATGCAAGGAAATCAGTCAGTGCGCTATTATTTGTCCTATTAGCAATTTCATTCTTCTTAATTGTGCACTCTCGCTAGTATCAAGATCTGACTTTATTATTTGCATTGCTATCATAAAGGTGCCTTTACTCACACGAGCATTTATGAAAAGGAAACTTTTATTTGAGCTAGTTTTAGTTGCTACTTTTATATTTAGACTAAGATTTCTAACGTTTGGCCTATAATGTGTGCGGCTATGCGCTGTGGTAGTTTCTGGCTTGATTATGCGCTTCAATACTTGTTTACAGTCCTATGCGGTGTGGCATTACGGCATCCTCAGCCGTCTCTCATCCCATACGGAGGGCTATTGTCCTAACACGGTTTTTACTGGAATTAAGTACGGAGAAGACGTTGCTGTTTGGAGCACACTTGAGGACAAGTAGTTCAGTATCCCGAGTCTTAAACAAATTAATCGCTACTCTTCAACCAAACCTGACACCCGTAATACTGTAGTATACGTTAAGGTGATATCTCGGAGTGGCACAAAGCATCTCGCAAGAAACCACAAAAGTATATTTGTTGACTTACTCACATCAATTATTGACGAGTTTTTCAATTTCTATCTCATGTCAGCGCGGCAGCTACATTTCTGTACATAACAATTAAACACTCAACATTGAAGCGAACATAGTCATCTAAAAACATTTAGTTTGATACAATCGTGACGATGTATCCGTATAATTGTCTACTCGTGCCCTTGTTAGTCCGCTTTTAACATTCCATAGTGGTATTCATTCATTCAACTGTGTGTTTGTCCTGCCTGATTACAGTGTTACGAGTGTCTTTATTGAGTTATTTCGGAGAACAATTCACAGTGTATGCAGCACAAAAGGTACGGGCGTCAACCTAGTTTGTAAAGGCAATCGTAGAGTATCATTGTACAAGTTTCAGGATAGTTAGCTTAATACAAGTACTAAATATGTTGACCAAACGACCGATGTTTCCATGGGTATGTACAAATAACACCAGCCGAACAGGTGGCCAAAATAGCTAATCAGTCATAATGGTGGATAAGTATTTTCTAAAATTAAAAATAGACGATCAAATTCGGACAGGGAAGGAAGCACTCAACTTAAAGATAGACCACAATTACCCGGCACAATGCTGAACACACAACTGAACGAAAAATGTTTCAGCTGTCAAAATGTGAAAAGTCCAAGTCCAAGTTGGGACGTTAATTCTCTAAAATTACAAAAATCAACATAAATATAAAATAATGAAAGACGTGTTATCATCTGAGCTGTATAACAACAGGACGTTTATTTGAAGTCGATAAAAACCAATGCTTTAAAAGTTTCGCTATATGTTCATATCTACGTAAAGCTGAGAACAATCAAAGCTAAGTGAATTATCCCTCAGAGAATCGTATTTCCACGTTCTTTTTTGCAATCACAAAAAAAAAACAAGCAAGTGTTCTCAGTATCTAGAAATAATATGTTATTAAATTAAGTTAAGCTAGATTTGCACGACAGGCATGCACTGTTCGAATGCTTTCCTCTTCATATGAAGACTAAATGCCTACATGATGTGCAGCCTTATTCACGATGAATGCCGCTGAAATAAAACGGATTTTGTGAAATATTTCACAGACCTACCATAGTCATGTACATAATAATATTTACTGTGCAAGGATCTGTCGTACAAAATAATTGTATCATGGGCTCTAAAAGAGACAAGACCTGAGAGGAGCAATTTGACATAAAATGTCATGTCTGTACTGAAGAAATCTTTGTTCAGACTTGCGAATAAAATACTCAAATATGTTGTACAAACACTCAGTCTCCGACAAATGTCGCTCAAAAGAGGGACCGATGTATCCATTCAATTTTTGGCATATAAATGGACGCCTGCATTGATATATCAGTTACGAACACTATACGAGTATATAATGCTCAGTGGTTGTATCAGCAATGTAACCATACTGCAAAATCATCATTTTTCGAGGTAATTGAATTTTCGTTTTGTTCGTTGTTACACTCGACCACGAAATCTAACGCCTACGATTTATAGAACTCCCAAACACATAACACCCTAGGAAATGTGTGATTTTAGAAAAGTTTAGGTTGTCAGGGACGACTTTAAAGCCATGTTATTGTGGTGCGACTCTACTGAAAGTTTTCGCTGGTTTCACAAATCAGTTCTAATTGTACTATGGTTTATTGATACTTATGCGACTTGACATACGTTTCCCTGCTTACTGAATTACTTTGCTCTTAATTGACTGTAGGTAATTAGACAAGTATCCAATGCACTCTATATCAGCCCGAAAACGAGGTTATTTACATATGGTGTCCTAAGATGTCTCGAGAAATACTACAGTTTAAACCAAATCGTAGTCAAAAAGAAAATAACAAATTGGAGTGGGAAGGCTGTTCTCAGCAGAAATAGCAGGACACGGAAATCAAAAAAGGGCAGATGGAAAAGAGAAAACAAAGAGAGCAAGCACAATCACGAGCTACAATGACAAAAAAATACAAAAAAATGAAAGTGAACAGATACAAGACAACGACATCTTACTCCGACAGCGTGTCGCCGCAGTCACACATATTCTGAACAAGAACGAACCACAAGGATAACATTAGATGACAAGAACAAGGCGACACTAAACAGAACAGTATACATGCCTTTTTGAAAGAAATAAACGACATTCTTCATGAATGTTAGCCATAATACTAGTTTAAGAATAAAATATCGTAAGTACAAAATCAATATTTTGAGAAAACAAGAAAAGCGTTTCCGAAAACTAAGTTTTACTTTTGAAAAAACAAATTTTAAAACAATTTGGTCAACATGATTTTCATGAAAAAAGGCTCATACAAAGCACCATGCGATGCAGATTGCAAATATGCATGAGTCTGATGCATGAGTTGAACTTACGACCTTCTAATTCCTACCCAGCAATATGTTGATATATTCGAAGACAGATGAAGACAGATACACAATCAATGGCCATAACATCTACAGCACGACTTATAAAAGTCAACGTAAATAGCTACAATACCCCGGGGAAAAAGTTTTGTTGATTGTTTACAAATTATAATTTCTGACAGAGACTTCTCAGTATGTGAAGCTTCGAAGAACGACGACAGCAAACACAACTCACTCAAATTTCTTGAGCATTCGATGATGTGAAATTATGCTCCTATTTAACCTTGGCTGTCGGAATATGTAGACTTGTAGACATTGTATATTCACGACAGAATATGTTGGAAGATTGCTTTTTCTATTGCTACGGAATTACTAGTACAGTTATCACGCAAGGGAGATGACGGGCATCAACTCGAAATAAGTGACTTATGGATGGGAATTCCGAATGTTCATTATATTCATTGATAGACATACAGTTATATAGACATCACCATGTAGCTTACGGATGGTACGTTCGGTGTTTGTGTCTTGCTTGGTGGGCTAGGCATTGTTGCTGTTGATGTGTGGCTTCAAAAAGATAATATTAAGTCAGACACGGAAGGCAGCACTCAACTTAACCAGCCGAGCACAGAAAACATTAAAAACACACAAAGCACAATGCCCAACTGAACCAACCGAGCACAGAAAACATAAAACACATAAAGACACAATGCCCAATTAAACAAGCGCAGATCCGCCCAAATCCAAGCTGTCGAAAAGTATAATAAATTATTCAAATCGTCTGTACATGAACATTATTGTATTAAAATAGCAGACTAAGTTATAGCGAAATGAATGCTCATTCAGTCATCTCATTATTGACGTACTCATTATGATAGTATACCGTATTGCATGTTTTATTAATCTTTAAAATTTTAAAATAAGTCTTTTATTTTTACAAACTCCAATCCTCCATCGTGACATACATTACGGATGACCGTGTTACAACTGGTTACTTGGCGTTATTGGCTAAGCTTGAATGTTAAGGAGTTGGTTTGTATCAAATCCCTATGCATGTTTGTGTTGATTCTACGTCTTATCCATACATATCAGCATGTCACTATTTCACAGCAAAACAATGCAAATGATCATATTAGCCATCTTATTAGTCTGGTCGTATGTCGTAAAACAACAACCTTTATCACCAAGATACTATATGAAAATATTTTAAAAAGAATTGTGCCTTCGCTATAACAAGAGGGCCCAAAGGGCCCTAGGTCGCTCACCTGTTATAGCAGTACATGCAAGACCTTTGATTTGACCTAGTGACCTAGTTCTTGGCCCCATATGACGCAATATCTCACTTGACCTAGATTTTGTTGTGATGATCATTGTGACCAAGTTTCATAAAGATTAGGTCAAAATTGTGACCTCTAGTGACTACACAAGGTTTTTTCTATGATTTGACCTTGTGACCTAGTTTTTGACCCCGGATGACCCAATATCGAACGTGACCTAGATTTTGTTGAGATGATCATTGTGACCTCTAGTGTCTACACAAGGTTTTTTATGATTTAACCTTGTGACCTAGTTTTTGACCCCGGATGACCAAATATCGGACTTGACCTAGATTTTGTTGTGATGATCTTTGTGACCAAGTTTCATAAAGATTAATTTACAATTGTGACCTCTAGTGTCTACACAAGGTTTTTTTATGATTTGACCTTGTGACCTAGTTTTTGACCTCGGATAAGCCAATATCAAACTTGACCTAGATTTTGTTGTGATAATCATTGTGACTAAGTTTCATAAAGATTAAGTCAAAATTGTGACCTCTAGTGTCTACACAAGCAAATTGTTGACGGACGGACGGACGGACTGACGACGGACGACGGACGACGGACGACGGACGAAGAGTGATCACAAAAGCTCACTCTGTCACTTTGTGACAGGTGAGCTAAAAACAGATGCCTGTGATTCTTTGCACAGCCATAAACCGTAATGGCACCTTCAGAGTTTATTATTGTTACAACCAATTGTACCAAAATCGGATATAACAATATTATTAATGCATATCATTAGACAACTAGCTCGACAAACAATTTAATTTATTGTTCACCGAAGACAAAATATTAAAAACTGTCCTGAATTTTTAGAATAAAATACACAGTTTCTCCACTTCATTTAATTTATAAGAAAAATATACTCGAGATGTTTACGTCAGTCTGATGGATGGAAGCTAGGGAAATTTTTAAACCATCCTAAGATGAAATTGTCTTCAACATTTTATTATTCCCATACGACCAATAGCTATAAGATACGTAAGAAGATGTAGTGTACCTTGGAGGATATGATTCATTGTGATATCAATATAACAGACTTATAGTTTACCCTTACGTAATATTGATGCTTATAAAACAGTCAAATGTAAGATTCATAATCCGATTTACTCAAACAATCTTCATTTATTTGCTTATAAATACGTATTTGCTGTAAATTGGAATGTCAGGTCTGTCATAAAAAAGTCCCCTTGTAAAACACGAGGAGTATTGGAACCAACGTCGAATGTCTGGCCGGTAAAATAGTAATACTACAGAGTAGTACACAGACATCAAATAAACCAATCTGAACACATGTGAAAACTACAGTGTACTCTGAAACAAGAGGGCCTAAAGGGCCCTAGGTCGCTCACCTGTCGAACTTGACCAAGATTTTGTTCAGATGATCATTGTGACCAAGTTTAATACAAATTAGGCCAATATTGTGACCTCTAGTGACTACAAAGGTTTTTATAAGATTTGACCATGTAACCTAGTTCTTGACCCCGGATGACTCAATATCGAACTTGACCTAGATTTTGTTGAGATGATCATTGTGACCAAGTTTCATACAGATTAGGCCAATATTGTGACCTCTAGTGACTACACAAATTTTTCTATTATTTGACCTTGTGACCTTGTTTTTGACCCGGATGACCAAATATCGAACTTGACCTAGATTTTGTTGAGATGATCATTGTGACCAAGTGTCATAAAGTTTAAGTCAAAATTGTGACCTATAGTGACTACACAAGGCTTTTCTATGATTTGACCTAGTGACCTGGTTTTTGACCCCAAATGACCCAATATCAAACTTGACCTTGATTTTGTTGAGATGATCATTGTGACCAAGTTTCATAAAGATTAGGCTAAAATTGTGACCTCTATGTCTACACAAGCCAATTGTTGACAGACGACGGACGACGGACGAAGAGTGATTACAAAAGCTCACTCTGTCACTTTGTGACAGTTGAGCTAAAAATCGAACACCGTTAATATAGCGTGATAAGTCCGGTTTTAAAAATTGTTCGGTAGTGTCAATTTGCAATGTTTTATATAAGGATGATGCAGCTGTATTTGATTGGCGATTTTCATAGCAGGCACAACACGCAGTATATGTAAATACATTTCCCATAACAATTGAACATTGAGTAATGATTTTTGTATACAAGCGCAAATATTACAAGTTATTTAAAGGGTTGCCGGAGAACGCAGGCAGAGACATTATAAATTATATCATGTTCGACGGCGGGTGTCATTATGACAACGATATTATGTATAAATGACGATCAATTGGCTTGTTTGTTCCTGGGTTGTCAGCAATTGCTTATTTTAATTTAATTTTGAAACGTTTTAGTACGAGGGGTGATCAATATATTCGAAGACTTTCCTTCTAACTTTTTAAATATTGATTCTAGAACAATGAAATTACCAGGCGATATAGATCTATCAATCGATCTAGCGTTTTAACTAATTAATTATTTTGTGACGTCACAATGTTCTTGATGACGCCACTTATTGTGACCAAGGTGCAGCGCATGCCGTCGAGCTTGACGGACAATAAATAATCTCAGAGCAATGGCATTTCATTAAGATTAACGCCTAATTTGGAAAATCCTTGCGATAGCTCGAAGATGACTTGACCAACATGTATGGGGATCTACACATGATTTCGTTGTTTATAGGGACTCAAACTCATTGTCATACTGATTCCATGGTAAAATAAGAATAAACGGAAGAATTAAGGCAGAGTTAGGGATACTCCTCCTTAATTTCTGAGAAATAAGAGGAATATTTCCGAACGGTATGTTCCTGGCGAACTCTACGATCAGTATAGATTTCAAAGCAATAAATCTTTCATTCCATTTAAAAGAAGTTCTTAAGAAATTGCGCCCTAAACTTGTTGGTCGTGATTCCTTCTTCATCGGGATGATGCTACCGTGAAAAGCTAACCGCTTTTTTCTGTGTTTTAAGTCCAGTTACGCAACGAGCCAATTTCTATTCCGCCTTATATTCCAGCGTTGGCTATTTATGACTCATTTTTGTATTAAAAGTAAATAAATCGTATACAGTGGGTCGGATATGAATCCAGAAAGGAGCTCGGTGCTGCTCAAACGGTGACGCTTGAAATGACGTCACGTGACGGTCTGCGTCACGCATCCAATACATGAATAAAACTATGTTGTAGGTGCATTCGGTCGGAGATATCCTACACTGAATAATGCTAATTTAGTTTTGAGCCTTGCGGACAGAACAAAATTGCTAGATGAAAAGTCCACGAATATATTGATCACCCCTCGTACATGTACGTATACATTTATATCACAGATTCCTCACAGCCATTGTGTTATTGCCCTTGTAGTTATATAATAATAACCTAACTACAAGGGGAGGTACATGTAACTGCCGTTAGAAGTTTGTTTATATCAACGTCAGCCCTAGAATGCCGAGCGTAGCCTTTATTTGTTAGACAGCTTTCTGTTGAAATATAACAGACATATGAGTGGCTCTACCAGTATATGAACCCGGGTCGCAAACTTAGACAAGCGCGCTTAACCATTGAGCTACGAAATCACACATTAGAATGATCTCTTCGAACCGGCATTAATAACCTGGAATTTGTGATACTACCAACATAAAGAGGACTGGAAAAAAGACCTAGATGCAAACAAATATGTAGCAGCAGTCTTGATGGATCTTTCTAAAGCATTTGATTGTTTGCCTCATGACCTGCTGCTGTTGAAACTTGAAGCCTATGGAGTCACCGGTAAGGCCCTCGAACTCATTGACAGCTATCTCTCAAACAGAAAACAATGTGTACAATTAGACTCTTTACAAAGCTCTTTTCAAACTTTATATATATAAAGGAGTACCACAGGGATCTATTCTTGGGCCTGTGCTGTTCAACATATTTATAAATGATATTTTTCACTTTGTTCAGGAAAGTAGCCTTTATAACTATGCAGATGATAACACTCTATCTTTCTCTCATACACGTTTAGACAAAGTAAAATCGACCCTAGAAAATGATAGCATGTCACTGATTCAATGGTTCTCAGATAACAAAATGAAAGCAAATCCTGACAAATTTCAAGCCCTATTAATTGGCAAAAAAACTCACAAGTCTAATATTTCGTTTACTTTGGGTGATTTTGATATTCAATGTGACGATGAAGTAAAACTACTTGGTGTTACCATAGACTTCAAGTTGAATTTTAATACTCATGTTTCAAATATTTGCAAGAAAGCATCAAGACAATTAAATGTTTTAAAACGTCTTGGAAATAAACTATTCAAGTTAGGAAAACTTAATATTTATTATTCATTTATTATGTCAAATTTCAATTATTGCCCTTTGACATGGCACTTCTGTGGCGAAGTAAACACCAAAAAGATGGAAAAAATACAAGAACGTGCACTTCGTTTTATTTATAATGATCACATTTCCTCTTACTGTGAACTACTACACAAATCAGAATTACCTTCATTAAAAGTAAGACGGCTGAGATCTATTGCTCTGGAAGTATTCAAAATATTAAATAAAGAAACACCTGCCTATTTACATGATTTAATAAAAATTAAGGAATTTTCCTATTCCTTAAGGTATACAAACACTGCTATTATACCAAAGGTAAAAACCTCAAGTTATGGTCTCAGCTCTTTTCGATACAGTGCAGCCAGGCTTTGGAATGATCTCCCACAACAGTTTAGGGACCAATCTGACTATAACAAATTCCGAAGCCTGGTAAGTACATGGAGCGGAGAGAGCTGTAGTTGTTCATACTGTTATATGAGCAAATAATGTACTTTTAAAACATTTCTGTTGTGTTATAATTGTATGATGTGACGTGGCTTTGTCATTTTGCTTTTACGCTGCTATGCTATGTTTATATATATATTTTAATTTATGATAGTACATGCAATATAACTTCACATGTGTGTAAATCAAGCATGTTATTTAGTGTCTTTCCCAGTCCTCTATATATGTTCTGATGTTTATTAATATGTTCACTATATGTAGCTTTACGATTATTTATTTATTTATTAGTAACATGTTGATCTGCTCACGTCTATATTGCATAGTCATAGATGTATGCCTGTTTTACATGCTTATTTTACTGACTTGTACATGCATTATGTAACATTACAATTTCGTTCGACCCTACATTGTGCTGCTGTAATCATGTGCTAAAACACTGCTTAATTTCTAGCCATTTATGTCTTCATTTGACGCTTAAAATACCCGTATACAAGCAGTGTCAATCTGTTCATTTCATATCTGATATGAGGTGATACGCTTTCTTAGCACACTTTTAATCGTCGGCTTTTGCTACCCGTTTTCTCTCAGTTTTTTAATTTATTTCGCTTTAATAACTTTTTAGGATAATTGCCATCCATCCGATTGCAACTGGTTGTATGCGTTTTATGTTTGATTGTTTGTTTTTGCTTGCATGTATGCTTTAATTCTTAAATGTATGCTTATTACTTGAGTGCTTGATGCTTGCTTTCTCTGAATTTAAATTGATATGTTTATTTAAAAAGTAAATTGTTGTTTTAATTTAAATGCATGGTTCCTTCTTATTCTCTACTCAATGTGTATCTATCTTAAAATATTTTTTAATGTATAAACAGTTACAAAAATGTATTTATATTTTGCTACTTAAATGTTTTAACTTCTGCTTATATGTATTTATAATTATGTTTGTTAATCTTATACTTTGTTAAAAATGTCGGACAATAGCTATTCATAGCTAATGTTTCCTGTTATACATGTATCCGACTTAAAATAAATATTGTATTGTATTGTATAAACAAACACTTTGCTACTCGTATATGATATAGATAAACAACAAAGGGAACGTATCATCTATAGATATAAAACGACATTATCTCTCACTTATAGGTCTCCTACGCCGACAACTTCTTGACTATCAACTCAATTATCCTCAACGTAGTGACATATCAACCAGCGAAGTACGTTGACGAAAGACAAGGGTGGTCAACTAAAGTTATAAATTGAGTTTGATTGACTTTGACTAGCCATAGAAGATAGGACAAATTGTCCGTCTAATATACGCAGTTATATATCGCTGTAGCGCTAAAAATGCTTTTGATGTTATGGTAATTAAACACAATGCTTGCCCTAGTAAAAATCGATGCTCTACACGGGTCAGGTTGAAGAACCAAAGAATCAAATTTGGAAAGAGCTAGGGCAGCCCACCTAGATTATTTGTACCACATACTTTTTCTGGCTCTTCCCTTGAAGCCGGAGGTCATTGACCAATTAGGCAGATATAACACCGCACTAAAACGTTCTTAGTCTAACGCAAAAAATATTGACAGGGACTTAATAGTGTGGGTTAGAAAAGACCACAACCGTGAAAATAGACTCTTCAAATATTGTATGGTTTTACTGTAAAAGGCAACAATTAAAGCAATATCTTTTCAACAAAACATCTCATTTTGTATTCCACGCTCAATATCGCATTAACTCGCGGTTGTCGAGTAAAATTTATTTTATAAATGACATGTTCGATCAGACTTTTCTCCTGATGTTAAAACATTATTCATGCAAAGCCAAGAAGCTGAAAGTCCGAAATTAAAACTATTTGACGTGCAAATGAGACAGGCTGAGGCTTACAAACCAATATTTTAAAGTTGTAGAGAATCTAAAACAATCTGTCATGACCAAGAGAGGGGAGTAAATGGATGATAACACGAAACAAGCAGTGAATATCCGAATGGTAAAAATAAAAATAACGTGGAAATGGACAGGAATAAGAATTTCCATTCACGTCATCCACGTCAACAATTGTAATATACAACCGTCTATCGTGCATAATTTAACATTTTTATTTCCGAATTTGTCAGAAATGTTTCAAATTGGGAATGTCTGGATCGGAAGCCGAATATATTTGAAACTTAAAGGTGTATGGTGTTTGGAGAAAGAATACACAATAGAGAAATTGTGCAATAGACAAACATCCTTATACATGTACAACACCGTCAGTGTTACATATCTCCATCAGCATATTGGTATGGTTCAATGATACCGATCACAATATCTATTGGTTTGTATAGATTTTTTAGTGTTTTTAGTTCATTCAAGGGATAACATTATTTCATAGAGCGTCCCATCAACAAGACATTGCCTACCAACTCAGACCAACCAGGAAAACAACAGTGTACGAGGGTTGTCCAAGTAAATCGTGTACTTTGCTTATTACACAAAATGTATTCAAATGTTTAGTTTTCACAAATGGTTAATAAATATGTTTTTAGCAGGTATCCGGAATTTCATGAAAATGTGTCATGAAATTAATTTTCTGTTTCCATTATTAATACACAAGATATGCAAGTGCGGCGCACAGTGATGTCAAGGTAAGAACGTCATTCCGCAGAACATTTTTTCTCTATCTTAAAGTATGTCCATTGTAGTCAATATGTTTACGACTGCATTGACTCTTTTCTGAAACATATTCGCGAACCAATCACAGTCTAATGTACAATAAAAATGCTGTATTACCGACACAACCAACCCTCGTCGCGGGAAATAACTGACCCTTTACGTATGCCTTAAACTGCGGGAAGAATGAAAACATGTGTTGCATTGGCGCAGTAAATAGGGTGGATGTACAACCTGCTGATGACCCGAACATCATTAAATAGTCATCGTCACTTATCTACATGTGTCCTAGACATATTGATTTATAACTGTCAGTGCAGTTTAGGGTATTAAACTGTATTTCGACGTCACGTCTGACAAAAGTATGAATTGTACTGTTGTTCTACGGGTGTTTCTCTCTACTGACGTCGCAATGCTCGCACGTTGCCACATTTAGAGCCGCTAATCAAGCATGTGTATTTCTCGAACAAATAATGATTTTCATTTGAAATTTATCGTTATGACACTAAAAAGACTTTCGTAAATGCTGACGTAAAAATTATGCGCAATGATTAATTAAAAGTTTAAGAATGACAAGTATATTGAAAATACATTAAACGAAACACGTCGTGTTTTACGGGTTTCGCCGCGTTTGCATACATGGGGTTGGTCAATCACAGATAGAACGCATTATATACATATCTGTATATTTTTCACACATAATTTATGTAAAGATTGAATATATAAATATATATAAAGGTATCTACAAATAATTATGATCATGTGACGGCACGTAAGAAAATTATAAGTACACGATTTACTGGGACAACCCTCGTATACAATTACTTAGCCAACGTACATATCAGTGCATGTCTGTCAGTACGTGCGACTGTCTGTCAGTGTATGACTTTGTCCGTTTGGCTGTTTTTGTGATCGTGCGTGCGTGTGCTTGCCTTTCTGTCGTCTGCCTGTCGTTACTCTTCTCTTAGAATTTCTCTTACAGATGAGCACGGGTACTATAACAAACGAGAAAGTTGAGCGTCTAGCACTCGTAGGCAGTGCTCTTGTTTGTAAATTTGTCACAATGAATGAACGTAATTTACATATAAAATCATTTCCCGATATTCCATAGCGTTTAAGTTTATAACCTTCTAGAGCACTTAATGTCGAGGCATGTGCATCTGAATGATACTCGAATGTCTCTAACATCGAATAATCTCCTACAATTTGATTGATATGATGTATGAGACAGTTGGGTGATTTTGGACCGGACTCTTGTCCATACAATCAAGAGAAAATGGAATCCACAAGTGGAATCCCCTCGACTCCCATAAAAGTATATACATTCAGCAAATTGTTATAATCAATAGGAGCAGGGAATAAATATTAATTGAACGATAGTATTGTCGCAAACAATCTCGATTTCCGTCACAATAAAGCATGTTTTATGATGATTGGCCAGGAAGGATGAAGAATACAAGTAATGTTAGAAACTTTTTATTGTGCAAGTAGAATAAGGCCAAAAATAAAATATTATTTGTTTCCCCTTCCTGACAGGCTGACAATGGAAAATAAGGTTCGGTAGGTACACTGTAGGTAGGTAATATATTTGTTATGGATTATTTTATCGTCCATAATTTTTGTTTTCGTACTTTTATACCAGACTTTTTTTATAAAATGGAATTATTTTTTCTTGAGGGTCAAACAATATTTTGAGTAGGGGTCTATTTGCCTGGGTGGGTAGGGAAAGGGGAAACAAGCACACTTTCATATTTAGCCTTACTCTGTTCATGAGATCGGAATCATAACTTAGAATTTATAGCGGAATCTTCAATCAGTCGCCAACTTTCCATGCAGCAATCCCAAACATTATCTGACATGCAGCTGCACATGACACGGCTTGAATATAATATTGGTAGACTACGATGTTGACAACACTTGTCACAATTTAACATAGATACCACAACAAATGATATCATCCATGTTCTAGGAATGAGACATTATTCAGGAAATATTTTTGAATAGGTCAGTGTCCTTTTCAAAAATATCGGGTCGCATAATTTTTCCCGTGGAATGCATTTATGTATGGTAAATAAAAGTGCCCAATGGAAGACTGTATAATTGCTTATAAACGATATTGCTGTACATTGTTTTAAAGATAATAAGTTTCATGTAAAACATGTAACGTTGTGGTGTAATGTGGTAAATTGGAAAGAAGCGTTACGTTCTTTAGGCAGACAAGTCCTATAGCGTCACTTATAAGTCAATGAGACGTCACTGAGATTCCAAACTTTCAGTTCATAACCTAACATAGATCGGTGGTTTTCATTTTAAAAGGCCAACAACATAAAATAAATGAAAATATTAAGATTATTTTTAAAAACAACATAAATTATGTGATAAGGATCAATGTTAAAAATCAGAAAATAGCAGAACCTAGGGCAGGTCACTTTAGAATGTAAAATTGAAAATAAGTGAAATTCATTTTTCACGTTTGTCAAGGTAAAATGACACCAAAGATGAGCCTGGTATTACTTAAAAGACCGTGTTTATGATACAAGCAAGTTTCTATATAACATCTTAATGTATCAAACTTTCGAAGTCAATACAAACTAGCGTGTTATACGGCGTAATATCAAACGTCTTATCAAACGAACCAATCCTCCGGTGTGCGTAAATTTAACTATACCGTAAAGTCTAGTAAAGATGGCATCTCGTGCTTGATTGACAGAAAAATTGAGAGAACAGTTTATGATGGTTTTGTTCCGAAAAACTCAAGTTGACGTCATTTTGACGATCTATTGATCTTGAAAGATCGACCTAATATGATTAGTTTATGTAATGTACAATGTATCTTCTAGGAAATAAAAAAGTTTTTCTACACACCAAGAACTGTACTGTGTTAAATGTCGATTTATCGCTTGATCTATATCGGTATATTAGGATATAAACTTTACTATTCTGCTCCACATCACCTAACCTTCAGATAAGGACTTACAAAGGTTTTGCACCTTACATAAATGGTTAAAATGTGTGAATGAAAGCATACAAGTACATACAAAAAATGCAGTTAGAATAGCGATGGTTTCCAGAATAATGTGTCGCTATAAGTATTCGAACTTTTATATCGACCAACATTTATATATTTCAGAAACTTTTTAGTTTCTTTTTCATTTAAGCATTTCTGAAGGTTTCTCCATTTCGGCATTTCTGAAGTTTATTTTACATTTAGGCATTTCTGAAGTTTATTTTACATTTAGGCAATTCTGAAGGTTTTCTCCATTTAAGCATTTCTGAAAGATTCCTCGAATTAAGCATGTCTGAAAGTGTTTCTTCATTTAAGCATTTCTGAAAGTTTTTTTCAATTTGACAATTTCTAAAAGTTTCTTTCCGGAATTTCACATAAAGCAGTATATTGTATAGAATAAGCATTACAAAGCTTGGACATGCACTATATCTTCTATGACTAGATATATGTGATCAAGTTCAACAGCCTCATCGAGAATTGACCGAATTAACAGTTTGTCTGAAAAGGCGCTTACTTTCTAATACTAATGATATTGATATCAACGAAACATTGGTTCTAGACACGGTAATAACTATAATGTGAAAATAAAAATTTGCGAAGTGCGAAAGACTAGGAGCATAAATCCATGGTTTGCTCTAATGTATCATCAACGCTAATTATTACATAGGGGCATACATCCTGAAACATTTTTCAGTTTGATAACACCGCCAGTTTGCGCACCGGGGAGTAAAAGTCTTAATCTAGTAATTTCAGCCGTGAATAGAAGCTGAATGAAAGAATTACATTGCTTGATAGTGATAATGATTTTTTGTTACATGTATTAGATGAGAGTGGAAGATTATCAATGAACGAAGATCTGATTTTATTATTTCATTGCTGTAATAAAAGTGGCTTTCTTACCCGAGCGTTGATGAACACGAAACTTTTATTTGCTTAAGTTTTCGTTGCTACTTTTTTTGGCTAGGATTTTTAGCGTTAAGCCTATAAAGTGGATGACTATGTGCTGTGGTCGTTTTTGGCTTTGGATTGGCTTTGGGCTACAATACTTGTTTACAGTCCTATGCGGTGTGGCATTACGCCATCCTCAGCCGTCTCTCATTCCATACGGAGGTCTATTGTCCTAACACGTTTTTTTACTGAAATTAAGTACCGAGAAGACGTTGCTGTTAGGAGCAAACTTGTGGACAAGTAGTTCAGTATCCCGAGTCTTAAACAAATTAATCACTGCTCTTCAACGAAACCTGACACCCTTAATACTGTAGTATACGTTAAAGTGATATCTCGGAGTGGCCCAGGGGATCTCGCGAGAAACCAAAACGGTAGATTTGTTGACTAACTCACATCCATTATTGACGAGTGTTTCAATTTCTATCTAAAGTCAGCGCGGGAGCTACATGTCTGTACGTAGCAATTAAACATTGAAGCGAACATAGTCATCCAAAAACATTTAATTTGATACAATCGTGACGATGTGTCCGTATCATTGTCTACTCGTTCCCTTGTTAGTCCGCTTTGTACATTCCATAGAGGTATTCATTCATTCAACTGTGCGATTTTCCTTCCTGATTACAGTGTAACGAGTGTCTGTGGTGAGTTATTTCGGAGAACAATTCACAGTATATGCAGCACAAAAGGTACGGATATCAACCGATTTGTACAGTCAATTGTAGATAATCATTGTACAAGTTTCAAGATTGTAAGGTTCATGCAATGGAGGTTTATAAATATGTTCCCAAAACGACCACTGTTTCCATGTGAAATTACAGTAAGGTATCCACAAATAAGATCAGCCAAACAGATCGTCATGATATATAGCTAATTAGTCATAATGGCGGATAATCTTGTTCTAAATTTAAAGAAATGATCATAAGAAATCGGACAGGGAAGGCAGCACTAAACTTAAACAGCCGAGCACAGAATGATGAAACAAACCCAGACCGCAAGAACATGGCACAATGCTTAACACAAAACTGAACGAGAAAATGAACGTGACCGCTGAAAGTCCAAGTTTCAGCTGTCAAAATGTAGAACGTCCAAGTCCCAGCTGGGACGTTGGTTCTGTAAAATTGTAAAAATCAACATAAATTAAAAATAATGGTAGAGGTGTTCTCATCTGAGCTGTATTACGACAGGAAGTTTATTTGAAGTCGATAAAAATCAATGCTTTAAAAGTTTCGCTGTATGTTCAACATCTACGTAAATATTTCACAGACCTACCATGGTAATTTACATAATAATATTTACTGTGCAATAATCTGTCTTACAAAATGGTTGTACCATGGGCTTTAAAAGAGACATGACCTTAGAGGAGCAATTTGACATAGAATTTCATGACTGTACAGAAGAAAACTTTGTTCAGACATGCGCATAAAATACCCAAATACACGTATGTTGTACAAACACTCTGTCTCCGACAAATGTTTGCTGGTTTCACAAATCAGTTCTAATGGTACTATGGTTTATTGATAATTAGGGAGACATGACATACGTTTCCCTGCTTATTGAATTACTTTGCTCTTAATTGACTGCAGTTAATTAGACAAGTATCCAATGCACTCTGTATAAGCCTGAAAACGAGGTTATTTACATATGGTGTCCTAAGATGTCTCGAGAAATACTACTTAAACCAAATCGTAGTCAAAAAGAAAAATAACAAATCGGACCGAGAAGGCTCTTCTCAGCAGAAATAGCAGGCCACGGAAAGCAAAAAGGGCAGATGGAAAAGAGAAAACACTGTGAGCAAGCACAAGCACAGACGACAAGCACAAGCTTCACAAATAAACAAAGACATATACATATACAAGATAACGACAACTAAAGTCTTACTTCGACAGCGTGTCGCCTCAGTCAGTGACATATTCTGAGCAAGAATGAACCACACGTAGAAACACAAATGATAAGAACAAAGCAATACTTATCAGAAACACTTAACGTTCCCTTTTGATAAAAACGAAAAGAAGTTCTACATGAATGTTAGCCATATATTGCTGTATCAGTATTGCAATACCACATGCCTTTGGGCCACAGGTTCAAGACGATATTAGACTACAGATTCAAGCTTTTTCTTTTCCATGGTTTCAAGGAAAGCACATATATTTCCCCTATGCGTGGAGCTTATTCATAGAAATCGGCATAGAAATAGAATACTTATGGCTATTTTTTCAAAATAAAGCAAATTTCGTCTTGGACATGTACGTCAAGAGGTATTGCTACACTGTATATGAAGACAGATGAAGACGGATGAAGACAGATACACAATCAATAAGGAATATCAACATCTACCGTATCACTTGTAAAACTCAAAGAAGCTACTACAATACCCCGGGGAGCAAGTTTTGTTGATCGTCTACAATTTATAATTTCTGACTTTCCAAAAGAGACTTCTAAATATGTGAAGCTTTGAAGAACGACGACAGCAAACATAACTCACTCAAATGTCTTGAACATTTTGATGAAGTGTGAGTATGCCTTTATATAACATTGGCTGTCGGAATAGGTAGACTGGTAGACATTGTATATTCACGACAGATTATGTTGGGATATGTAGATTTGTAGACATTGTATATTCACGACAGATTATGTTGGGATATGTAGACTTGTAGACATTGTATATTCACGACAGATTATGTTGGAAGATTGCTTTGTCTGTTGCTATAGAATTACTAGTACCGTTATCACGCAAGGGAGATGACGGGCATCAACTTGAAATAAATGACTTATGGATGAGGAATGTTAACAATATTCATTGATAGACATACAGTTATATAGACCTCACCATGTAGCTTACGGATGGTACGTTCGGTGTTTGTGTATTGCGTGGACGGCTAGGCATTGTTGCCGTTTATGTATGGCATCAAATCGTCTGTACATTAACAGTATTTTATTTATCATAGCAGACTAAGTTATAGCGAAATGAATGCTCATTATGATAGTATACCGTATTGCATGTTTTATTAATCTATAAAATCTTCAAATACATATACACAAGTACACACGTCGTTTTGTCGTTATAACTTTTTTATTTTTTATCATTTTTGCATGAAATTTTGTGTACATGGGATTGACTGTCAAAGGACTGGATAAATAATTTTTTTTCTACAAAATTAAATACAGCGGTTCATTGAACCATGAAACGTCAAAAACTGTTTAATGGCCGTGAAAATGACGCGTATTTGCAAATTATTTTTATGTAAGGTAAATTTGAATTTTAGATTTATTGTCAAATTAAAAAAACACAAAATAATTCGATTTTTCAAACAACAACATGGTGTTTTTTTACTTTTAAAATTATGTTTTATTGTTATGGTCAAGGGGAGTTAACCATGTTCCAAATTTCATTTTTTATCAGAAGTTGATATTTTTAAACCTAAAGTGTGCTTGTTCCTATCATTGTTTTCTTTATTACTGTGTCCGTGATAGAAACATAGACTTGAAACCGTACTGTATCAGCGCAGTGGGGCAATATGTGCATTAGCTACCTGACAATCGCCCGATGAACACACGGCATTATTGTGTTTTTTTTATTCTGCTGTTGGCATCATTAGTTTATTCTGTTTGTGTCAATTTAAATCAGATGTTGAAACATTGATTGTATTGTAACTCTACATATCCAATTCACATATGTTGAAATTTTCAGCACGATCATGCACGCATTGACGGAGCTATGGGCAAATAAACAAGTGTGTACTTATAAGTTTTGCCGAGTGTATTATTTTTATAAACTCCAGTCCTCCATCGTGACATACATTACGGATGACCGTGTTACAACTGGTTACTTGGCGTTATTGGCTAAGCTTGAATGTTAAGGAGTTGGTTTATATCATATCCCTATGCATGTTTGTGTTGATTCTACGTCTTACACTACTACAATGTTATATCCAAACATATCAGCATGTCGCCATTTCACAGCAAAACAATGAAATATCATATTTGCCATCTTATTAGTCTGGTCGTATCTTATAAAACAGTAAAATTTATCACCGAGATACTATATAATTTTATATCAAAAAGAATTTTGTCTTCGCTATAAAAATAGATGCCGCCTGTGGTTCTTCGCACGGTCGTAACGTTTAACCAACCGTATTGACACTTTCAGAGATCCTTATTGTTGCAACCCATTGTTTCAAATTCGGATATGGCAATATTATTAATGCATATCATTAGACCACCAGCTCGACAAACAATTTAATTTATTGTTGACCAAAGACGAAATATTAAAAACAGCCTGGAATTTTAATAGAATAAATTAAAAATACACATTTTCTTCAGTTTATTTGTCTAATTTATAAGACAAAAAATTTAATTTATTGTTGAACGAAACTGTAGACGAAATGTTACAAAATAGCTCGGTTTTTATTAGAATAAAAATACACAGTTTCTCCAATTCATATAGTTTATAAGAAAAAGATACTCGAGTTGTTTACGTCAGTCTGATGGATGGAAGCTACGGAAATATTTAAACCATCCTCAAATGAAATTGTCTTCAACATTTTATTATCCCCATACGACCAATAGCTATCAGATACGCAAGAAAATGTACGGTACCTTGGAGGATATAGTTCATTGTGATATCTATATAACAGACTTCAAGATTACCCTTACGTCATCTTGATGCTTATAAAACAGTCAAATAGAAGATACATAATCCGATTTACTCAAACAATCTTCATTTATTTGCTTATAAATGAGTATTTGCTGTAAATTGGAATGTCAAGTCTGCCATATAAAGATCCCCTTGTAAAACACGAGGAGTATTTGAAGCAACGTCGAATGTCTGGCCGGTAAAATAGTCCATATGTTCATAGTAAGACTAAAGAATAGTAGACAGACAGCGCAAGTTGAATTTAAATAATCCGATCTGAACACATAAGAAAACAAAAGTGTTATATATTATTTGTCTTAGTGTTTAGCCTAGTGAATAAGATATTAGTTTTCATTTTTTTTCTCGAATTACAATGTTTTAAACAATACAAATATGATGTTATGCTATTGCAATGTTTGTTTACAAGTGACATACCTGAATAAACGGACTATACTACCAACAGACACAATCAACCCTTTGCTATATAATATCGATAAATAACAAAAGGAACGAATCATATATAGATATAAGACAACAGCAGATTACCATCCACTTATAGGTCTCCTACGCCGACAACTTCTTGAATATCAACTTAATTATCCTCAACGCAATGACAGATCAACCAGCGAAGTAACGTTGACGAATGACAAGGGTAGTCAACTAGAGTTATAAATTGAGTTTGATTGATTTGGAGTAGCCATCGACGACAGGACAAATTGTCTGTGTAATATACGCAGTTATATATCTCAGTAGCGGTAAATAGGTTATTGATGCTATGGTACATGAACACAATACTTGCCCTAATAAATATCGGTGCTATACACCGGTCAGGTTGAACAACGAAAAAGTCTATTCGGAAAGAATTAGGGCAGCCCTCGGATTTTTTGTACCACACAATTGTTCTCTCTCATCCCATGAAGCCGGAGGTCATTGGCCAATTAGGCAGAGATAAAACCAAATGGCATAGCATTTCGACTTTCTCAGTCGAACGCTAAATATATTGACAGGATCTCAATAGTGTAGGTTAGTAAAGAGCACTTTAGTGAAAATAGACACTTCAATTATTGTATGGTCTTACTGTAAAAGACAACAATTAAAGCAACATCTTTTCAACAACATCTCGTTTTGTATTCCATGCTCTGTACCTCATTAACTCGCGGTTGTCGAGTGAAATTTATTTTACAAATGACGTCTTTTCTCCTGATGTTAGAACATTATTCATGCAAAGCCAAGAAGCTGAAAGTCCGAAATTAAAACTATTTGACGTGCAAATGAGACAGACTGTAGCTGACAAACCAATATTTTAAAGTTGTAGAGAATTTAAAACAATCTGTCATGACCAAGAGAGAGAAGTAAATGGATGATAACACGAAACAAGCAGTAAATATCCGAATGGTGAAATAAGAATAATGTGGAAATGGACAGGAATAAGAATTTCCATTCACGTCACCCACGTCAACAAAATTTAATGTACAACCGTTTGTCGTGCATAATTTTACATTCTCATTTCCGAATTTGTCAGAAATGTTTCAAATTGAGGATGAAAGGATCGGAAGCCGAATATATTTAAAACTTTAAGGTGTTTGGTGTTTGGAGATAAGAAGGCACAATATACATGTAGTAAAAAGATTGTATAACCGACAAACATCATTATATATGATGATATTATGAGATGGTTTAAATCTTATCTAACTGATAGACAACAATTAGTAGATGTCTCTGTTACCCACTCTGCTACTTCCCCGATACCATGTGGAGTTCCACGGGAGTCAATACTTGGTCCACTTTTATTTCTAATTTATGTTATTGTTAATGTCAGCTGTGGTAGTAACAAGCTTTTGTTATATGCAGATGAGTTTGGCATTCTAGTATCAGGTGAATGCAAGTCTTCTGTAGAAACGTCATTGAATGACGACCTGCATCTTGTTAGCCAATGGTTGGTTGATAACAAGTTATCACTTCACTTGCGTAAAACTTAGTCCGAATCATTTGGGTCGAAACATAGACAAAGATCAAACTCGACTCTACACATTACATGTAATGGTACAAATATTGAACCAACTTCTGCTGTTAAATATCTTGGGGCAACTATTGACCAGACCCTATCCTTTCATACTATGGCCCGATCAATACTTAAAAAAGCTAATGCTAGGTTAGAATATGTTTACCGTAAAACGGATAAGCTTACTCAACATACCAAGAAGCTCCTTGTCATGGCACGTATTCAATGTCATCTTGATTATGCCTGCTCTATGTGGTATCATGGTCTCACTCAGTCACTTAAATCCAAATTTCAAATCACGAAAAATAAGTAAATAAGGTTTGTGGTTGATCTAGATGCAAGGTCACACATAGAAAGTGAACATTTTAAATTCCTTAACTGGGTACCTGTCAATAAACGTGTAGACCAGATTATTCTGTGACATGTCTTTAAAATAAAATAGAACATAGCCCCAGACTACATGGGTGACAATGTCACTCCACAGGATTCTGTGAATTCTTACACTACAGGGTTACGTGATCAGGGGGGTTTTGCTGTTCCAAAGGTTAAATGGTTTGGCACAAAATCCTTTTTCTATCAGGTATTTGCCAATGGAATAAATTGCCAGCTAGTATATAGCACATACTGAGAAATTGCCTGTTTTTAAAGATAAAGGGAAAAACATTTTTTAGACAATTCGGTATAAATTTTTAATGTGTAAAGATAATCATTTATCTATTTTTAAGATCTAAGAGATTCAATATTTACATCTATTTAATCATTTAATTAATTTATTATTTTTGTTTAATATTTGTTATCAGAATAATCTGTTATTTTAATTTATTCATTTAGTTATTAATTTATGCTTGATAGTGACTTTCAGTATTGGTACTACTTTAACTTTAACTTGCCTTTTAACATAACTTGACTGTTGATTCCGATTATCTGTGATACAATATTGTATCAAGGGAATCTCGATGGGAGATTTAGGACCCGATTTTTGTCCATACAATCAAGGGAAAATGGAATCCACAAGTGGAACCCACTCGATTCCCATTAAAGTAGATACTTTCAGCAAATTGTCATAATCAATAGGAGCACGGAATAAATATAAATTAAACGATAGTATTGTCGCAAACAATATCGATTTCCGTCACAATAAAGTATGTTTTATGATGATTAGCCAGGAAGGATAGAAGTAATGTTAGAAAATTGTTATTGTGCTAGTAGAATAAAGCCAAAAATAAAATCTTGCCGACCCTGGCAAATTAGGGTAGGTAGGTAAAATATATTTTTTATTGGTTTTTTATTGTCAATGATTTTTGTTATCGTACTCTTGGACCAGACTTTTTTCATAAAATGAAATTATTCTTTCCCGAGGGTCAAAATATATTTTTGGTAAGTGTATTTTTGCTTGGGTAAGTAGGAAAGGGGAAACACACACTATTTCATATCTGGCCGAACTATGTTGATTCATGAGATCGGAATCATAACTAGAATTTATAGCGGAATCTTAAACCATCGCCATCTTTCCATGCAGCAACCCCAAACATTATCTGACATGCAGCTGCAGATGACACGGCTTGACTATGATATTTGTAGACTACGATACTCAAGCTGACGTCATGTTTGGCGATATATTGATCCTCAAAAATCGACTTCATATGATTATTTGATGTAATATATCGTCTAGAAAATAATAAATATTCCTACACACCACAAACTGTACTGTGTCAACTTTCCATTTATCGCTCGATGTATACTGGTATATTACAATGTAAATGTTACTATTCTGCTCCTCATCACATAACCATCAGACACGGAGTTTTGTACCTTGTTTGAAAATGAGAATGTTACATAAATGGTTGAACTTTGTGCAAAAGAGCATACAAGTACATGTTTGAACATACACAAAATGCAATTAGAACAGCGACGGTTTTGGGGAATAATGTGTTGCTACAAGTATTCGAACGTTAATACTAGTATTAACCAACATTTTTTTCAGAAAGTTGTTTTTCCATTTCAGCATTTCTGAATTAAGAAAATTTGGTAATGTCTAATGCTTTTTCCCAGAATTTCACATAAAGCAGTCGATTTTATGGCATTAGCATTACAAAGCTGTGACATGCGATATATCTTCTATGACTAGATATATTTTATAAAGTTCACCAGCCTCATAGAGAATTGACCGAATTAACAGTTTGTCTGAAAAGGGGCTTATTTTCTAATACTAATGCTACTGGTAGTTACGAAGCAGTGGTTCTAGACACGGTAATTACTATACTGTGAAAATGTTAAATTGCGGAGTGCGTAAGACTAGGAGCATCAATTCATGGTTTGCTCTAATTTATCATCAACACTAATTATTACATAAGGGCATAAATCTTGAAACATTTTGCAGTTTGATAACACCGCCAGTTTGCGCACCGGGGAGTAAAAGTCTTAATCTAGTAATTTCAACCGAGAATAGAAGCTGAATGAAAGAATTACATTGCTTGATTTATGATAGTGATAATGATTTTCGTTATTAGATGAGTGTGGAAGATTATCAATGAACGATGCTTGAGAGTAGCATACTCTATAATGCAAGGCAATCAGTCAGTGCACTATTATTTGTCCTATTAGCAATTCGTTCTTCTTATAATTGTGCACTCTCGCTTGTATCAAGATCTGACTTTATTATTTTCATTGCTGACATAAAAGTGTCGTTTCTCACGCAAGCGTTAATGAATAGGAAACTTTTATTTGAGCTAGTTTTAGTTGCTACTTTTTTATATTAGGAAGTGTTTTTAACGTTTGGCCTATGAAGGACATTGACCTAACAATTGCGCATTATTTATTGTGCCATATACAGAGTTCACGCCAGCTTGCATAACAAATAATGAACTTATGGGTAAAAATATTGCTCCGAATATGGAGAGCATATAGTACTTCCACTTATGCATTACGGAAATCATCGAGCGGGGCCTTTTTTCACCCTACGAATATTCCTCATCCCCGGTTATGCGAGCCATATTCGGCGCCAGCCATATTCGGTTCAACACGGCACAATTTCAGTTCATTGATTGATTTCCTTAGGTGTCGTTCAATAGTGATCTTACTTGACTTGAGGATAAGGACAACCAATCAGATTACATCACATTAAACTCTTGGTCAGTAACAGGCGATATGATTGGTTATCCTTATTATCAAATTGAATAAGATCAATATTGAATACCAAGTCTGGTCTTCATTTTGTTATGTGTCTGACTTTAGAATTGTCCCAATGCATGAACGATGTATAATTCCCCTCCCTGAATACACACAGCATTTTAATCTTGTATCGAATCAATAGGATGTACGTTATGAGAGACTTTATCCGACATTTTATGACAAAACAATTATTTTTTCTTTCCTTAGACCGGAATATCATAGTAAGTCGTCAGTGATAGATTGTTTGATTCGGGCGTCTGTCATTTCGGATATCCTCGGACAATTTGTTTATCATTATTCGATATTGGCTAAAGTATTCCGAACGAACGAACGTTGGTCGTAAATAATTACGTAAAATAAATCATTTGTCAGAACCCCCAAAGTCGATCAAAATCTCCTAAATAAAGAAACTATGTCAAATATCAGTTTCAACTTCAGACATCTACAACACACATGTTAATCTTCACCATTGAATTTATATATTTTCATACATGTATACTTGACAAGGGAGACAATGCCAACATCCGCTATAGTCCACCTTATTAATACATGAGGCCCCGAGGGTTTATTGGAATGCATGAAACGATTTGTCTATGGAGGAGCACGTAACCAAGTATCAACCGATTGGCTAATGGCTCAGTCTTGTTGTCGACTG
This sequence comes from Spisula solida, assembly GCA_947247005.1. NCBI lineage: Eukaryota > Metazoa > Mollusca > Bivalvia > Venerida > Mactridae > Spisula > Spisula solida. The sequence continues at coordinate 42,461,669 of OX365956.1, forward strand.
GAAGATTAAACCAGCATTGTTTAAACAATACCAGTCATAATACTGATAATAATAATAACAATATAATCATACTCTCGTGGCGATGGATAACATCAGGAATGAGGTGTCGAGAGTGATTAATATAAGTTTGAAAAACTTGTTTCACAATCGACCTTAAATAAACAAGAAATGTTTGTAAAACACGTATGCCCCCATGGCAGCCCAATAGTCAGAAATAGTCAAATGTCACAGTGACCTTGACCTGTGACCTACTGACCTCAAATAGAGATCATCTACTGTTGCTGACCAACCTCCATGTATAGTTTGAAGATCCTAGGTCAAAGCGTTCTTGTGTTATTGAACGGAAACCGTTTAAATAGACAGAAATAGTAAAGGTCACAGTGACCTTGACCTTTGACCTACTGACCTCAAAATCAATAGGGTCATCTACTGTTGCTGACCAACCTCCATGTAAAGTTTGAATATCCTAGGTCAAAGCATTCTTGAGTTTTTGAACGGAAACCATTTTATACGACCAACCGACAGACAGACCGACCGACCGACAACAGACATGTGCAAAGCAATATACCCCCTCATCAAAGATGGGGGGCATAATTAGTATAAACTAATGATATTTTTATTATTAATAATAATAAAGAACTTTATTTATGAAGGGAGCTTAATTGACATAATTGTCAGCAAGTCTACCTCTCATCTCATCTTTTTTAAACGCAGTTAACGCCATGTACGACTGTACATAAACTCTTACATACATGTTTCAAGGTAATAGAGTCGGTAATACTGGTCAGTAATAATCGAGACAACACTTACGTTAGTACCAGTTATTTCTATTGTGATATCACATTGAACTCACCAAATAGCAAAATTGAATAGGAAATGACTATTTCTTAAAGAATATCAAGTTACGAAAATACATGCAGTCAGTATTGGGTAATTTCCGTGACAGATCGCTTGATGCAGTCAGTATTCGGTAATTTCCGTGACAGGCAGATATTCGGTAATTTCCGTAACTGATCGAAAGTTTACGTGACTTTGATAGACCTGACATTGTTTATCTCCGAAACTACAGTCTTATTTCCTCTGCCTCTCTACAGATCTACAAGGAAACTTCTTTATATAGATAGATAATTGGCAAGTAAGTGAAGCAATGATGTATTACCGATTGTCTTATTACCCCCATTCTACCCACTATGATTAAAATTATCGAGATTTCTCCATACATTCACCTAAGTTATAGCACAGCGCCGCAAACAGGGCAAACGTACACATTCATTTTATTGTTGATACACAGTTTAGTTGGTAAGACAAATTTTTATGTCGATATTAATGTATACTGTAATCCAATTGTTTAGAACGTAAACAGAGTTTAAGATGGTCGGGGTGAGTCTATGTACTCCCAAAAGATAATATTATGTCAGACAGGAAAGACAAAACTCAACTTAATGTCCAGCTGAACCAACCGAGCACAGAAAACATAAAACACATACAAGGCACAATGCCCAACTAAACAAGTAAAATATCCGCCCAAGTCCAAGCTCTCTAAAAATAGAATGAATTAGTTTTAGCAATCAAAAAGCCGAATGCCCAAGCTGAATGCCCCAGTTCCACCAGTAAATACCTAGTTTCAGCTGTCAGAAATCCTAAAAACTATAATAAAAAAACAACAGTTAGTAAAACAGTACACTGGTGTTTGTGATCACCTGAACTAAGCAAACACCTGTCTTAAACAGTAAAGGTGATTAAAATCTGATCAGTAAATATAATGAAACAATAGACCTGTATCAAACAAGTATCTGTTGCAACCTTGAGTGACTGCTTAAGGCAGGTTGGTCTGTACTATATATACACTCGGTTGTTCATTCATCACAGAATGACAGAATGATTTCTTGTTCAATTTTATTTTTAACCTTGAGGGGAGATGAATGTTTCGTTCTGTGTATGACTCTTGCCATGGTGACTAGGCGCTGCCGCTAGTTCTGTGGGCTTTGGATTGTCTATGTACTACATTGTTTTGTTATCCGTGTGTTCGTTTTTATGACTTTCGTGTACTGCTGTTTCTGTTAAATGCTGCCTCCCTGGTCCGATGTGTATTTATCATTTAGATAATCCATTCTGTGTTCGAAAGTTTATTATGTAGTACTAATAATTATGCTAGAATTATTAAGTTCAAAGTTTATTGACATACTCAGCAAAGAACATTACGCTTAACAATAATGATAAGTGTCACAAAGAGAATGCTCTGTTATATGTACATATTGTAACTATATGACAAAAAGTTCAGGGGTGGTATTCAATATTGATCTTACTTGACTTAAGAATAAGGACAACCATTCAGATCACACCATATTAAACGTTTGGTCAGTAACAGGCGATATGATTGGCTATCATTATTCTCCAATTAAATAAGATCGATATTGAATACCACTTCTGTTTACATTTACATCTAAACATTGTCTCATGTTTTTCTCGTTGATTTTATAAAATAGGAATTAATTTCGCTATTTAGACAAAGAAACCTAATAAACTTGCACTTATTTCGAGACAAACAAAGTAATAACATTATATACATAAAACCTTAAATATGCTCCAACAACTTAAAAGTTTCTCAATTCAATATTGACGAACGTTTTAACATAATTGACATTTTCTAGAATTTACGAGCAGGGAAAGTAAGTTGGCATGATGAGACGCTGGTGTATTTACATGATATATCGGCGGTAATGTAGTGTGGTGTCTCACATCAGGACATGTTTGGTATATACTCATTGATCGTCTGCGTACACTGTTTGAGGTTGAAGAATATAGTAAAAACCCAACTGAAGTTACCAATTATGGAGGGCCAGCCGTTCAGACACCCTTTGATGTAATAACTTCCCCTGATCATTGGGCCTATGGAAACATTGCATTCGAGTCTCCCTGTGGAGACTATTTATCTCCTGTGAGGTGTGCAGCCAACATAGATCTGCGGCGCCCAGGACTATAGAACATGACATAGCCTTCACAGGCACCAATTAACACCTTGGTCGAGTGGAGCATGTGGGTTTTTCTTGCGCAGAGAAATTAAGCAGTGGTCATGTTTATCAAATGTTTGATTTACCAGACCCAGTGATTATAAAGCATTTTTAATTAACTTAATTTGCACTCATACGGTGCAACAATTAAATGATCTTTACTTTAACAGGAAATATAACTGCGCTTTATTTTAGGTTATCCATCTAAAATAACAGTTTCTCAAAAAAACCATCGGACATTGTATTGCTTGAAGCACCCTTAATTGATAAGTCAAAAGCATGCGAGTTTAACAAGGCACAATATAGCACTTGCACTTGCTTAACCCTATGTACAACGTATTGGATCTATGTCAGTACCATTTTCACGACATTGGAACATAGCGATTTTGAATCTCTTTAACCACAAGGCAACTATGCTAAATTATCAATACTAAAAGTTGTTTATAGCAGATCGTACAAGACATGGACGTGATCAACATTTATGATTTGTAACCCCACCACACCTACGTCTTCGTATACACCTACCACGATACAATGAGACATCTACACACATACGTCTTCGTATACACCTACCACGATACAATGAGACACCAACATACATACGTCTTCGTATACACCTACCACGATACAATGAGACACCTACACACATACGTCTTCGTATACACCTACCACGATACAATGAGACACCTACACACATACGTCTTCGTATACACCTACCACGATACAATGAGACACCTACACACATACGTCTTCGTATACACCTAGCACGATACAATGAGACACCTACACACATACGTCTTCGTATACACCTACCACGATACAATGAGACACCTTCACACATACGTCTTCGTATACACCTACCACGATACAATGAGACACCTACACACATACGTCCTTGTATACACCTACCACGATACAATGAGACACCTACACACGTACGTCTTTGTATACACCTACCACTCTACAATGGGACATCTACACACATACGTCCTTGTATACACCTACCACGATACAATAAACACCTTCACACATACGCCTTTGTATACACCTACCACGATACAATGAGACACCTTCACACATACGTCTTCGTATACACCTACCACAATACAATGAGACATCTACACACATACGTCCTTGTATACACATACCACGATACAATGAGACACCCACATATACGTCTTTGTATACACCTACCACGATACAATGAGACATCTACACACATACGTCTTTGTATATACCTACCACGATACAATGAGACATCTTCACACATACGTCCTTGTATACACATACCACGATACAATGAGACACCTACCACGAGCAGACAGACATTGCACTCACATTAACATTTTAGTCCAAACGTACGTCATGGACACTTGGACACCCAAAATAAGTTTGGAAATGATCTATGTCCGCATACATCTAGTTGTACCTCAAGAACTTATGTAACATCTATGCACTAGACACAACAAAACCTTACATCTAGTACAAGCATGATACAAGTACACTTTAATCTATATCAAATACATGCATATACAAGTTCACTTAGATTCATTAAAGACAGAAAAATACAAGTCTTTGTAGATGCATGTAGTGCAAACATTGCAATTGTTAGCAATGATTCATCTTGGGCAGTCATTGTGCAGACAGTACTTCTTGGAATTAACTATTCTTTGAACACCCCTTCATGGTGCACCCAATAAGAGTATTGTAAAAGATGCAAGTATTATTCACCATTTCAATATTTCATATTTTGGCAGTTCGCGTACAGACACCAAACTTTATAAAGAAGCTGTATATTTTATTCAATGTAGACGTTATTTTGTCATTATTTATATCGAAGCTTGGTCATCAAAATAGACGTTAACTAATGAGCGAGTTGACAGAAGTGCCCGGATGGCCTTTGAGTCACGTCATGGCTGTCATACGGACACGGTACTAATTGAATGGTCCGTATCGATCTACATAAGAAACGTTTGAATATCTTTGGAAAAGATAAATGAAGTTTCGATATGAATAAAGACAGTCTGGCACCTAAACTAGAAGGACATATAAAACTCGGAGGATCTTGTGGAAGACTGATCTATATTGTCAAATGAGTTTTCTCGTAAAATAAAGTATTTATTATTATTATTTTATAAACATTTTCAAATTGTTTTGTGACTCATCACAGGGGCCAAAATATCAGATATTATAATATTCTTTATGCATAGTTATTTTCCTAGTTCATTGTTCATTGTTGAGGATATCATTGTTGAGGATATAATTGATTTTTATTGTCAAATGAATTTCCTCGTAAATCAAAATCTTTATTTTTTTATTATTATACAAAACTCTGAAATACTGTACAGTGTGTATAAACGATTATTTCGGAGGGTCAAAATATTAGAGAATTTTGTAACAGACGATTGGCAGATGGGAATATTAGCGATTTTTCTTTTAAAGTTCTTAGTAGAAGACATGTTAGTGGATTTTGTAAATTCGCGAAAACGTCAATATTTTCCCGTCGCTAATTTGACCATTCATACAGTAGCATTGTATTATAACTTATGGTGGCTGATTTATGCTATGCTATATATTTACTTTTTCGCCTCAACAAAGCGAAAATGCAAAAATGTAACAATGCGAAAACGTCGACTTTGTCGTATCTTTACATTGTTGCATTTTCGACACGAAAAAGCACAGATACGACTGATGAAGGGCGACAATACGACACCAAAACTGAGTCATGTTTTCGACAGCTGTCGTATATGTGCCTTTTCGTGGCGAAAATGTAACGATGCGAAAACACGACAAAGTCGATTTTTTCGCATTGTTACATTTCCGCATTGTTACATTGTCGCATTTTCGCTTTGTTACGGCGAAAAAGCGAAAATACGACATAGCATAAATCAGCCACCATATAATTCCGCAATGGAGATAGGAAATTTTGCCCTCTGGTATAAACGTCTCTGTAAGTCTCTAAATAAGGAAATGTACTGCATTATAATAATTATAGCACATAAGTTACATTTTAAGAATTATTTCTAACTTGTGCTCTACAGCGAAAATTTAAAATTATGGTTATTAATATACATGCTGTAAGTTTCCCGAGGGTGTGCTAACAAATGAAACGTACAAAAAATGCCACAGGAATAGAACGTGTGTCATTAAAGCGAATAAGTGTGTACATATTTTGTATATAAAGTCTACACTATTTGCAAAGTTATACTTAGCTTAAAATAGTAGATCATTATTGTTTGTTAAACAAAGACACATTCTAAGAAGATACGTTAATACACGAACCAGACGAAATACCTGCTGGTAATAAATTGTTTGAAAACTAAATTTTATATTCAAATTTTACAAAATCAATTGTTGCGACTTCATAAGATAGCATCGTGACGTCACTAATATTTGCATTTATATGAATTTATATCGTGGACCGGTGACAAACACGCATATATATGTAATAGATATACGACGAAAACTGTCCATTATGAAAAATATTGGACTATCTGAGGCGCGCCAGCGCCGAAGATGGTTCAATATATTTCATAATTGACAGTTTGAGTCGTATATCTTACTTAAACCATTGTTTACAAACTGAATATGTTAATAATCGTTTTGTTGCAACAAAATGGTTACTACTATAATAGTTGTCTGCAAAAAAATATTGATCACGATGGAACTGATAGGACAAAACAAACATAATTCCTACTTTCAAATGCGACAAAAATTACCCCTTCCCTAACCTCATGTTTGTCAACCCATTAACAGATTAAATGGACACGTGAAAATATGATCTCACGAACTAATCCAACAACAATGAATTTACACACACTGTGTTGAAATCATGACTAGATTTTACTAGCCGTGTAGATGTTCAATTTACCCGCCTAAACTGTCTCACAAAAATTGCGTCTATATACATCGGAAGTGAAGTTTTTGTCATTTAAAACATATGGAATATGTGAAACTTCAAATTTAAATGGGATTTAATTTTTGAGATTGTAAATGGTGAAATATTAATGAGAACAATTATCGTCCAACCGTGATATTAATGTCACGCAAAAACAATATTTGGATGACTTTGGATTACTTCAACCATCTGAGCAAGTTAAAGGTGTGTGTTATTTTTCATTCGGCGTAAATAATTGATATTAAATCAGTTCTTCAACTGTTATTTTACTTCATAAATAATTGCCATCAAGACAGTTGTTTAACTTTTAAATTTTCAAATAACGTATCTATCCCTATGTATGTATCATGTAGCCGCCCAAAGGTAGCCATGAATCCTCTAGTCGACTCTGGTAGCCATTATTCCTCTAGTCGACCCTAGTAGCCATAAATCCTCCATCCGCCTCTGGTAGCCATTAATCCTCTAGCCGCCCTGACAGCCATGAATCCTCTATCCGTCCGTGGTAGCCATGAATCCTCTACCCGCCCATGGTATCCATGAATCATCTAACTGCCCCTGGAAGCCATGAATCCTCTATCCATCCCTGGTAGCCATGAATCCTCTACCGTCCATGATAGTCATGAATCCTCTGTCCACCCCTGGTAGCCATGAATCCTCTACCGCCCATGGAAGCCATGAATCCTCTATCCATCCCTGGTAGCCATGAATCCTCTACCGCCCATGGTAGCCATGGATCCTCTGTCCACCCCTGGTAGCCATGGATCCTAAACCGTCCCGGTTGCCTTGAATCCCCCATCCGCCGCTGGTAGCTACGAATCTTCTACCCGCCCCTGATAGCCATGAATCCTCTATCCACCCATTGTAGCCATGAATCCTCTATTTGCCTCTGGTAGCCATGAATGCACTATCAGCCTCTGGTAGCCATGAATCATCCTCTAACCGGCCCTAGTAGCCATGATTGTATCCACTAGTCGCCCCTGGTACCCATGAATTATTTAGCTGCCACTGTTATTCATATGTCCTGCCACCCCGTCATATATATAAATGTCTCTATGCGTGTACATGTTTACAAAGAATGTTGTTGTTTTCATTCCAGATCAACAAACGGAGATTGTTTGCAGGGTTTCTATCCTCGACCAAAGACTCATTACATGACGAAGAACCACCAGTTACAACACGTCCGGTACAACAAACTCTCCGATGTACAGGATTATATACCAACATTGTGCTATTACAATGGGGATAACGTATAGAACGGAAGTGATACCCCTGACGGTTTTTCGAGTGTAAATTTCGTCGCTTCAGTATGTAAATCTTGATTTTTCTTTGTTTTGTAAGACGCTTTCAATGAAATCCCCTAGCCCACCGTACCCGGCCCTATGGATTCTTGCAGACCCAAGCCCATTTTCCATTCAAATACCTGTAATTAAGGAGAACATTCGATTCTAGTGCGGTTTTGGTTACTGCACCCCTGACGACCCGTCTACATTTTTTCCAATTTCTGCCGATTTGCATGGTGTGTTGCTGTTTTATGGGACCAACTTCATTGTTTATCTTATTCTATGTATGCATTTTGCAAAATTAGTTCGATGCAGTCAGGTTATGAGGCAGAATAGACGAAAGAACCACTATGATACCCCTGACGGTTGCTGTCCCTCACTGATACCCCTGACGCCTCAAAATACTATTATGTTGTTATACGATGTCGGTCGGCTCTGTACACGTTCAACCAATTAAAAAATCAAGATTCTAATCAATACAGTTATTGCGTAAATACATGAAGAACTTGATAAACAATTCCAATAGACAAAAACAGTTGCATACATAGATTTGGAATCGTACAGCAAGACAAGTTGTTTGAGCTATAACAATTCATATCACAAATTATTATAAAGGAGTCCGTATTAATTTATTTATTAATCTTACATTTCGACGGCTCATTGTTGAATATTGGAACCACCGTAAATGGGTTGTTATTAAGCTGCTGTTTGTTGTGCGGGTGCCTTGATACTTCAGTAAGTACTACTTAGGAAGCTCCACCAATCTAAACGAAATGCTTGTTCATAATAGGCAATATTTGACAAGCATTTTTATAAATTAATTGTGATATATCGTTGTTTCGTATCGAATTGTGTTTAGGAAATATAACTTATGTGAATATTCAGACTTAATAATTCAGATCACCTCACGATGTGACGCGGACATTATTTTATACACGCGTTCGTTTCAATTCAAATATGACATTGTATTACTTCATGACATGTACTTGTATTACATTTCTTATTCTTCTTTCTTTGAACGCTTTACTTATTACTTACATTTCTATTTATTTACATCCAGTTCTTGTTTACTTTGACCAGTAACCACCCATCAAATTAAAGTCAAGTGTGACTGACATGATGTAAATTATAGAATGATGTAGTTTAACTTATACAGCAGATTAATATATTGTGATCTGAGGTACCTTGTACTGCCCTGCATTCAACGAAGCATTATGTGAGGTGTGTTACGTACCTATGTCGTACCTGCCCTGCGTTCAAGGAAAGTTACCTGTAAACATGTTAAAAATCAGGGTTTTTTGTCGCTTAGTCCTTCGCTGTACGCTTCGTTTGCGGCAAACAGTTTGAAAGTATAAGTCCCCGTTTTTTTCGTTCTCAGTTTTGAAATATGTACGCATGCACGGGTTTTGCTATTCATATTCTTTTGTTTGCCTCTGTCCGCCATTTTGTTTAATTACACCAATACACGCACACCACCTCAGGATATAGTTATTGTTCAACGAATAACAGGTACGTACCAGGTAAAAACGTGCGTCACTTTATATTTTCTTTGAACATAGGGCTGTTATTCATTGAACGTTATGTTAAAAAAACCTGTTCGTCACGTGAGCGAAGTTTGGCTAACCATATCCGGCGGTTAGAGGAAAAATGGCGGACAGAGGCAAACAAAACAATAGCAATAATGCAACCCATGCATCCGTACATATATCGAAATGCCCTGCGTTCAACGAAGAATTACGTGACGCACGTTTCGACACGTTATTCTTCGTTGAACGCAGGGTGGTCGAGAAGGGAAAAAACGGGGATTGATACTTTCAATGTGTTTGTCGCAAACGAATCGTACAACCAAGGATTGTAACGACAAAACCCTCTTTTTTAACATGTTTGCAGGTAACATTCCTTGAACGCAGGGATGTTTTGTTATGCTTGTTCAAGTGAATTACACAAGTTAATAACATTATTTAATGTTTGCTTATCGTTCGTGTAATTATATAAGCGGAAACTCGCAGGCACTGTAACTCGGTATCATTTCCGGGTCGCGGAAACTTGTGACAGTTCACTCAATAGCCATCGACCCAGAAACAAGCAATTCAGACGTTGCAGGTATCGATGCATGTCAACAAACTCTTTAAATTGACAGACCTTTCTATGTCTGAAGTATGCTTATTTACATGTGCGTTTGATTTGAACGATCAACGCTGTGTTTGCTATAAACCGGTGTAGTTGTGAACGTAATGTACATGTGTAGAATACCACCAAACTCCTGGCAGTAGCTCACTACCTTAGTCCTTACTTAAGTATAGAAGAAAATATAAATAAATCCGTAAACTAGTTCCTTGCGTACTTATAGTTCTAAATAGTAAATCGGCTTTTAAAAATAATGTTAACATTAAAAAATAAATTCAGTTTATACTTCTTCACACCACAAAGCCAATCAAAAGGGGTCGCTTAAGATTTCTGTTGATATTTTATATTGCCAGTCTTTGTTTTGCCTGTGTCTGATTATATTATAACGTCTATTTTATCAATAAAACAATGCGTAGGAACTTCTTTTAACGGTTTGTTCTACATTGGTAGAGAAGTGCCAGAACTATGAGTTCTTCATGTATCTACGCAATTGATTAGAATCTTGATTTTTTAGTGGTTGAACATGTACAGAGCCGACCGTCTCGTATTACAACATTATAGTATTTTGAGGCGTCAGGGGTATCAGTGAGGGACAGCAACCGTCAGGGGTATCATAGTGGTTCTTTCGTCTATTCTGCCTCATAACCTGACTGCATCGAACTAATTTTGCAAAATACATACATAGAATAAGGTAAACAATGAAGTTGGCCCTATAAAACAGCAACACACCATGCAAATCGGCAGAAATTGGAAAAAATGTAGACGGGTCGTCAGGGGTGCAGTAACCAAAACCGCACTAGAATCGAATGTTCTCCTTAATCACAGGTATTTGAAGGGAAAATGGGCTTGGGTCTGCAAGTATCCATAGGGCCGGGTACGGTGGGCTAGGTGATTTCATTGAAAGCGTCTTACAAAACAAAGAAAAATCAAGATTTACATACCGAAGCGACGAAATTTACACTCGAAAAACCGTCAGGGGTATCACTTCCGTTCTATACGTTATCCCCATTGTATTATATAGATGAAAAGAAAATTGAAGTAAAATGTCAGGGAAATGGTGTCTCGTTTGTCGTGCAATTCTAAACAATGGACTATTATGGGTGCTGATGGACTACAAAGATGATGTAACATGTAGTTATTTGATATATTTGATATAATTATTTATTTTGCATGCATCTTTATTAAACTGTAAAAAACAGTAGTCATTGGTATTTCCGTGTTTTCTTTTAGTTTATTGTACATGTAGCAGTCCAATATTTTTGTGTAGTAATATTGGACAGTTGAGTAAACATATTGGACAGTAAGCCATTGATAGCCGTCCAATATTAAATATATTGGACGATGAGAACAATAGCGTGACGTCATAACAATGGTTTAAATATATATATCATCTTACTGTAAAATCACATATTTTCGTGGGTATCAAGCTTCGTCGATTTTGATAAAAAACGCATTTTCATGGGGTTGTAAACTCGTGGATTACGAAACATGAAATAGTAAACCCATTTTCGATATTTGAGATATCGATTAATCGTAGGGATTATATTTCGTGGTCAAGTGCAATAACGAAATCAACGGAAATTCAACTCCTTCGAAAAAATTTGATATTACAGTTTCTTATAAAACATCAGACACAACAAACTATAACATCACTTTCTCTAATATTGAATCATAATACAACTTTACATGTATAAAACTAGTTTGGTTATGCATACACGTTGGGTGATCACAAAGTAATGAAACAAGACAAATCAGTGTAAAATACTGATTACTGACGTCATTGTCGTTGTGTATGTAAGGAAGGTCGCTATACCAAAGATCAATGAAATGCTGATAGCATTAGTAAAAGATAATGTATATTTATCAAATTGTGCAAACTGAGAGAATACACATAAGTATGGCAATGAGCTTACAAGTTTACCAATTTATTTCCATATTATGAAAAATATATTGGCAGTTTCATACACGTGGGGTGACCCAAAAAGTTTTGAGAACATTTTTGGGTAACCCCACGTGTATGAAACCGCCTACATTTGACAATGAGCTTACAAGTTTTCCCCTTTTTGCCGTATTTTTTCATGTTATAGCATTTTCTCAAAACTGTTTTGGTCACCCCACGTAAATGAAACCGCCTACATGATTGTAACTTGGACGACTAGATTACTATTTTTAACACCACCTACATGTTTCTTGGTCGACTAGATTTATGTACACGTACATTACAAATACTTGACAATGTACTCTAACATTGTATAATTCACTTTCCCTTCTACGAATAATGAGAGAAAAGTCATTATTCTTCAGTTTTTAAGACAAAAACTGCACTATGTGATTATATCCTGTAGAAAAATTGGGAGTTCTTTTAATAACAAGGTTGTATGGCATATCCCATTATGTTAGTTCTAGAATTAACGTCTTAAAATGTACACAATAACAAATGGCTTTGGTTTAAGAAATCAGTTTTTATCATTCAACACAATCTGTAAATAATTATCTAACAAAATGAGCGTCATTAAACATTTATCTTTTAATTAAGTGTTAATCACCTATCGGCATTTTCCAAGTGTTCTGTAATTGACTCCATTTATATTTGAGATAGTAGGGAAGTTATACCGCAGGAACAAAAAAACTGAATCGGTTAACTAAGTCACAATGTGACATGAATGAATGTGTGAACGAGAAAATGGAGGATGGAAGGATGGAAGGAAGGAAGGAAGGAAGGAAGGAAGGAAGGAAGGAAGGAAGGAAAAAGGAAAGAAGGAAGAAAAGGAAGGAAGGTAGGAAGGAATAGAGGAAGGAAGGAAGGAAGGAAGGAAGGAAGGAAGGAAGGAAGGAAGGAAGGAAGGAAGGAAAGAAGGGAGGGAGGAAGGAAGGAACAAATGAATGAATGAATGAACGTACGAATATACGAACGAACGAAAAAAACGATTTTTTGGTATTCAATCACTTGTAACACCATATTACGAACTCCACATCACAACTAGGAAAAACAACACTATTGCAACATATCCGTGTATTTAAAACAATATTAGAACATTGATATTTTCTCTGATTATATCTGACTGAAATACAAAATCTTGATATTAAAATCCTTTTTCACTTAAAGGCCAATCGCCTTCCAAACTGCATCTAGGCTTTTCACTCATTTTTTAAAACTGCATGTAATGTAATCACTGTTCTTAGTAAAACAAGATCTGGTCTATGTTTTTGTTTAAAGAAACAAAAGAGACATTGCGTGATTTAATGTGCGCTTTGTCCTGAATTATTAATTTCTGTTCATGCAGAGGTCGATACGATTTACCCTCCCTTGTGTACAACTTTCTACACATGAGTTTAAATCAGGCGTAAGAAATCTGAGAAGATGACAAACCATTGCTAATTGAATATAAATGATTGAAATCAATCAATGAGTCACTGAGTGGTGGATGTTTGGTTATTTTCCGGCATGAACGGTGTATGTCCACGCTTGTACCTGTATTTTTCCACAGGGAACTATTTTGACATGTCGCGATTGTTTCCCTTTACTTTAATATTTAGCATACAAGTCGTACACTTGTTATAATATTAGTTCTAACTAAGAATTACGTCTGTTTGCTGCGAGGTTTGAGAATAAAAGTGATAACACACTATTTAATCACATTATTCATCCAGTAATAGCCGTTATCTAGTCAATCAACATGCAGTTAATAAGGAAGACAACTCCATCGATTAGTCAGTCACGTGTTCTAGGTGCAATTTCGCTATGCCAACGCGGTGGGATTTAAACCTTAGCGACAAGAGAGGCAAATGATGGGCTACATAACAACTAACCACTTTAGGTATAATTTCATTATGTAAATGACAGGGTCTGAACACTATAATAGTTAGATCATGGATGCGTGTAACGGTATAAAGGACGACTCGTTGATCGGTTCGCTGATAGTGATAACCGTTTATGAGTAAAAAGAGATGTATATCTAAACATTTAACATCCTATCTGTACCATGACTACTTGTGTAAACCTATCCTTGTATTGTATTTTATTCAGTTTCATATCTGTTTATCAGACGAGACAATCACGCTTGTTTACTTTTCATCCGGCACAAAACACAAGTTAAAAGTTTCGTACTTCCATCCAGTGTGTACACACGTTTTCTATGTCTTCAAGTTATACTATAGATATCAAATAAAAAATTTGACTTACACTTTATGGTAATTTATATTGAGTCGATTGTGAAACAAGTTCTTACAACGTAGATTATTGGTCACTCTCAACACCTCACTAAAGGTGATAGCCATCGCAACAAGGGTGCTGGAGAGAAATCAGTTTCTACTCTTAAGCTGAGCGTTTAGCAGGGCTATAACTGGTACGGTGGTACCAGTTTTAATTTCGTATTGGGTATGACGCGGCCCAAGTTGGATCGAACACTAGACCTTAAGCACTCGAAACGGACGCTCTACCACTAGGCTATCTACATCAAGGCAACTACTTCTAATACAACAATGCCTGTAGAATAATACATGTACACATCCATAGTTGTGACAAGTATTCTAACCTTGAATACTATGTGTCCCCTCAACTCACAAGATATAACTACGTTCTTTTATCGATCAACTATCGACATCTGTTACAAGTGTTTGTCATATATAACCATTTAAAACATATAAATATAACAAGTCAATGTGTACACTCGATATAAGGCAGAGCAGAGCAGAGCAGAGCAGAGCAGAGCAGAGCAGAGCAGAGCAGAGCAGAGCAGAGCAGAGCAGAGCAGAGCAGAGCAGAGCAGAGCACAGCAGAGCAGAGCACAGCAGAGCAGAGCAGAGCAGAGCAGAGCAGAGCAGAGCAGAGCAGAGCAGAGCAGAGCAGAGCAGAGCAGAGCAGAGCAGAGCAGAGCAGAGCACAGCAGAGCAGAGCAGAGCAGAGCAGAGCAGAGCAGAGCAGAGCAGAGCAGAGCAGAGCAGACATTATGTATTTAGACAATACAGGATATCGTCGATTAACAAATAAATACAGAATATAACTTAACATTCTTAATTTTCAAATTTCGTTTCAGGCAACTTAGTATGAAGTTTTTTTAAGTATGACGCCAAGAAATATGCACAATTCATCACATAGTGGATAAATATTGGTACTATTCAGGACAATGCATGTGGATGAAACAAACTCCTTGATGTGAAAGTTATGGATTGAAGAGGGTCAAAATGGATAGTGTTGGGTACTGATCTAAACGGTGGCACACGAGCATGAAATAAAAAGTACCAGAAATACTATGTCGAAAAATGAAAATTAACTATACCTGACAGCTGTAATAAATCCTTATCCTTTAATTCTAACACTTGTAACAACGGTTTCACAGCTAATGACGTGATATGACTTAATTTGTACTAATTTATACTAATCCAAATTCATGAAACGTTTAGCCTCTTGAAAGTACGAACACAATCCACTTAACTTTCACTAAAGAGTGTTAGGGTTTACAGGCTGTCTGCAATATACACCACTGTGACAATCACGTGACACAAAATGCATGAATAACCCAACACCCTGTATATTAAACTACAGGTATAAATGCATGGATGAGGTGTACCTAATGTACCTGCCAACAAAATGATACAACTATTCGTCTTTCAAGTTATTCAACTCATTCACTGTATACAATATTACAACATACAGACCAACCACTTATCGTGTCCATCAAAGTAACCACGAATATATCTCGTATGCTGATGGAATGATATAGACTCCCGTGTAATATTATGAACAGTACAACCTCTGTAGAGAAAACCCCTTTGGGAGCTCCAAATATTGGTTGTTGTACAGAGGTTAAATGTATTGCAAATAAATGTATCATTTCCATCATTACAAAAAGTTGGTAGATTATTATCCAGTAAGAAAAGTAGCACCATAAGAAATATTGCAAGATTTGTACATGTACATGATTCTATACTTTTAAGACTAGAAAAGCTTATGATTTTACCTGCTTCTTGAATATTGCATAGTGTATGTTTGATTTCACTGTATATGTTTTGTATTTATGCATGTATTGTGTTTAGTTTATGTATATATGTGGCCACCTGTACTGTATGTATGTTTAGTTAATGACCAAAGATGTTGTGTAAATGCAGATTTGCCAATAAATTTGAACTTGAACTTCTTATTTATTAATATGAAAATATCAATTATGTGTTGTATATATATAATAATAATAATTATTATTATCATTGTAACTTTCTTATAAAACATATCTATTTGAACTGATACGGAATGATAACTGAATCATAAATGAACACAATAAGGGATTCAGCCCCTATCAGTGGTGAAAGGTCCGGCCACGTTTCACTGTACGTCCATTTCAAACGGCTGTAGAACACGCACCAGAGTATGCTATCGAAATACGAGTCACGTAGATCTAGTCAATTATAACAAGTAACGTAGACAAATTATAACAAGTAACGTAGACAAATTATAACAAGTAACGCAGACAAATTATAACAAGTAACGTAGAAAAATTATAACAAGTAACGTAGACAAATTAGTACAGGGTAGTTTATTTCCTCTTCTTCAAAGTACATTGTAAACACCACTTTTGTATTGTTACATAATGAGTCTCATGGTGCATGTAATTAATTAAGAATTGATTTTTTTATTTGGTTGATACGAATACGTTAGTATATGTTTCTAAAGTTTACATACGTGCATGTTTGATTATTGTTAAGGTTGAAATGTGATACGCATTTAAAGTTACATCACCATACATGTATAATTGGAGTACATTGAAGTATACGTAAATATACCATCAGGTCTCAGCTGACGTACTTATTGATATTTTATTTTGTTGTAAGTTTCAACACAAAAGTCTAATTTTGATGTAAATTTTGGCACAATCGAATACCATGACATTTTAGACGAAGCTTGCATCGAGTGATGTGATCACAAGCAAGTTTAGTCATTGCTTGATATATCTGACGCCAGTTTATAGAACAATGAATTAACACATTAATATTAAAAAAGTACATCTCTAATATATTATATTTGTGGTTATAACATTACTATGCTTACTTTATCCAAGTCTGTATATACAGACCCTATGTTGAATAAAAGGAGACAACCCATCAGACTATTCTTTCATGAAATTATTTCCCTTTGCACCCTCAAACATAGATAATCAAGCCCAAAACAAAATCTAACATTAATTGAAATAAAGTTATAATAATTGATTGACAAAATATCATCTAGTCGGTTAGCCAGACTATCTGTATCCAACAACTTTCAATTTGATGAGAATAACGCTTTTAAAGAGAACATTCACTATTCCACCATTGATTTTATCCTAGCTCCTTAACTTGCCTTCAAAATTATTCATTGGCGAAGGGGCTTGGACCCGGCAACGGATAGATTCCGATGAGTAGGTATTCAACAGAGTTCAACTACGCACTGGTAATGGATGGGAAAGCAATCGCCATTATATTGTAAACTCATTATTTTGGAGGGAGTTTTATTTTCATGGATTTATGTTGTTGAACTCGACCACGAAGTCTAATCCACACGAATCAACGACCTGCCGAATTCAGACGGGTTTACCCTTTCATGTTCTGTAATCCATGAATTTACGACCGGACGAAAATGCATTTCTATTAAAATACACGAAATTTAATACCCATCAATAAATGTGATTTTACCGTAATCGGGACACATGATCGGGGCAGCACTTGATAATAGAAACAACAACAACACACACATAAAATGATTTGATACAATGACCAAAGATATTTTTGTGATGCAATGACAGTAAAGAAGAATGTAAAGGATTTCTTAGTCTGGTTCCCGTTCCCCAATATTACATTACATTTACTGCGAAGATTGTAAAGATTGGGAACCAGACTAAGGATTACTATGATTTAATTTGTAAGTTATATTAACCCGAGGGCTGTTCAAACAATCTTTACTGTTTAATCAGTCAACATTACATGCACTAGCACCTACGGTCAAATATCTTAAATTCGAAGACCAGTCTCTAAAGCAAGCGCCTGGTTGGCTGTTATAATTCTCAGTTTAAAAATTGACCAATGGCTATGTAGGATCGCTAGACTGGTCTCTCTGTATGATGAAATTTTCACGAACGCCTGGTTAATTTCAGACCAATGTTAGATAATGTAAACGTCTTTTGTAATTAATCTATTCAATTGATATTCGATTGCAAATTTATCTACGTGGAACGATCCACGCATACTGATGGTTAAATAAGATAAAATGTCGTCTGGGCGATTGATTAGCGAACATTATACAATTATGCTTTCTCGTGTCCGCACTATCAAGAAGAAAAATGGGTCTGGATACTGTCCGGAGTGTTTAGTGGTCAAGAAGAAATTGTAAGTGACCGGAAGGAAGGGATAATACAATAATACACTTATTATTATACAATGTATATACAAACAGGATAAATATAAGTTGGTATAGGCAGTTACTGTAGATCTAGCAAGCAATTATTTCCACATGATTTTCTAAAATAGTCGTTGTTATAAATGTGATACGTAAATCAAAGTCATCCCATTTATGTCTCGTACATGTTCAGATTTTTGTCGTTTATTTTGACCGTATCTGCACATAGAAACGACACTAATCCATGGAGGAAATACATATTCACATCGCCCGCTTCGAGTGTGATAGTTCTCGGGTTGAATCCCGGGCCGCGAGTCTTATACCAAAATCGTTAAAAATGCTACTCAGCCACGTAGTCCGGCAGAACTTGCAATGGACCGTGCAATGTCTTCTATACAAAATGTTTTTGCATTTTCATATTCTCCTGACAATACCATAAAATAATCTGGATGATGCCACCTTGTCATCATTGAGCAATTCTCACAATGAGGCCCCGAAGGGGTACATGAACTTTCATGAATTAAGCTGTATTTGTACTTTATCGTTTAGACGAGGGTAAAGCAAGACACATTAAATGTTGTTTATATAGTGTTAAATAATAAGTTGCATCAAATTATACATCATTTATAATATTAACATGTGGAAATGAGGCCCTGCTGACGTTTTACGTCTTGTATGAGGCCCCTTTTTAGACAAACATATGAATAAAATCCGTTCATGATACATGGTACCATGTTTTTCATTATATTGATACTTAACATTGAATTCAGTATCACTGGCAATCATAAACAGTCTACATTGCATTGCTAAATATTTTATTTTCTTAAATTGAGGCCCTATAAATGGTAAATCCAAATATAGAAAAAATAGTGAAATTCTCCAAAATCGATGTCAAGAAATGTTTTATTATCTTATACTTTAAGGAATGCAATTTTGACTGTACTTTTATTGCTATTACCATGTGATCGAACTATTCGTGTGGTACATTTGGAAAAAGTAAAATATGGCAATGAGGCCCTGTATGCGTGTTAAACTAGAAATAAGACAAGAATGGTGAATAGTCCCTGTTTAATTAACCATTTCAACATATCAGACATTAGATTTTACTGATTAATTAAATTATAGTATTGTTAAGTATACATAACTAAATAATACATAGAAATGAAATAATCAACTGAGGCCCGGAATGAGTTGATAGACTCTGGTATTCTGTTTAATCATTGTACTTACGGATAGCTTAAACTTACGCTCAAATTTAAATATCTTATAATGATTTTACTACTACAAATAGCGGACAGATTTGGTCTGTAGGAGCTCATTAACGAAAAAATTTACAGATAGTCATTTTACCAAACTGTGTCAGAGATGATATGCCCTACCCGGTATGTAATCCTTACCACAGCAGAGTACAACCATTTTATGCATAATGTTCATCACTGCTATTCACTGCAGACATCGCAAGCTATATCGGATTACACACGGCCACGACGTACAGCCACTGCAAGCCCTATGAGGAACTCATTATATGAGAGCGCAACCGTACAATGCCCCATTGTGTACACTATAGTCACTACCGTCGTTTACTGTAAGTGAATATTGATACCAGATTATATACTGTGGTTTTCATGCGAAACACGATCCAATGCGCTTTACATAGTATTGCAGCCACAAGGGCGCATGTGCATCCTCTACCAGTGCAGATACAGCAGACCGAGAGAAAGCCCAACGGAAGGGAAATTGAGACGTTAGATACAGGCAGGCCCAGCGCTGCATAAGTGTGTCTAGCTCTTTTTTCGAATGCACAGCCCGGTTCTTTAATTTGTCCGATGTATAGCATCGATACACAGCTTTTTGACACCCTTAACCAGATACTTTGCAGTCCATTCGGCCATATATAGCGGGAAATATTACAAATAGAATTTCAGGAATGTCCAGTTCCCATGTCGAGAATTGAACCAACGACCTCTGTATCGCCAGCCCAGTACATTAGCAGTGAGCTATCGCCGCTATATACTCGAGGCTTCACATAATCCCCTAAGGTCCACCATCAGCGAAATATGCCATGTCACCCATATTTATGGCGAACTCACTAACTTACCAAGTAAATCTATTCCAATCCCAGACGATACATCACATAAATATTCCATCCCCGATTGAATCCAGGCACTACTGAGTGCAATATTTGTAAACTGCCACACAATTATCATTAGTTAATAGGTGATGTTTATGTTGAGCCTATAGTAACCTTCCCTGTCAGATTTGTTATTGCCTTTTGGGGTCCCAACATAACCATGAATGGTTTCTGTTGGTCAGTGTTTAGTACTTAAACGTCCCATGCATATGTAGCTTGCAGTGATATGTAGAGCCAGGACTGTATACAGTCGGCAGTGGCAATTCCCTATAAATACTAGTATAAGGCTTGACTGAACTAATGGTAGATGCTTTATTCAAGACTGAATATATTGTATAGCTTGACACTGTGTTGCGTACCTTATCTATGTATGAATGGTTGCACTTGGCGGTGGTGAATTATCCATTGACATGGAATTGCAGTACATACGAAAAGTCATATTTGGTGGTGGCGTAGAGAAATAGCGGTACTGTACATGGCGATCGGAATGGGTTGTCATGGGATCTTGATATAGATTGGAATTACTTAAATACAGGGGTATTTTGTAGCTTAAAAGTGTTTCATGCTTTTTGTTTCTGGCGAGTGCTGTCTTCCCTGTCCGACTAGTATTGTCCTTTTTAAATACTATAAAGGTACTCGCATAACAGTAGTCGGTGATGGTGAGGACCATGTTCAGTATTATTTATAGAGACTATACTGGTAGGAAGATACCAGTCTCAGGCTTGATATCTCAAATTACCTTTATTCATCAAGCCGTATTTGAATTATTAGTAGATTTTTTAATTGCTTGATAACAAGGAAATGTTTGTTGAACTTTGTCTAAGGCGTCTTTTGTAGTTTAAAATCATTAGTAGAGACCCATGTCCTCGTTGTACTATTTCGTAAATAATAACAGTTTCATTACTTGAAAGTTTTGATACATTGTAACATTTAAATTTACCCTGATTATGGCTGCAATTTCATGAAATAAAATATTAAGCCATGCAATTTAGCCATGCTATTCAGGTTGTTTATACTTATATATGTCATTTACTTATAGGCATGCTACAACACATAGACACTTCATATATGATTTCAAATTACAAGTACAATGTATTATGAAATAGTAACATTTGTTTCGGGATAAAAGCGTAATTTATAGTTCAACACCCAAGCAGGGCCTCATTTCCCTAGTTTACCAATTCAAAACATGTTACTTCTATAACTTAATTAACTTATATAACTTCAAGTTATGGTTAACGTTCCTTTTCTAAAATACAGAAGAAATAGAACATTATTTGAAAGATTGTCTCATACATTAACCCTTACCAGGGCCTCGATTGTCATTAACAAAATATTAAGCAATGTATTGCATGTTCCTTATACTTATCAAAGGCATTAAATATATTATTAATTAGCAATATAAAGAGATATTTACTCTACATGTATTCATTTATTTATTTAACTAATACGTGTGTGTAATACCGGGCCTCAGGTTATGTTTAAGCCACAAATGGGGCCTCATTTCCACATTTTATTAGTATAAAAGTTGTATATATTGATGTAACGCATTATCTAACACAATACAATCGCACTTAAGGTGTTTTGATTCACATTTGATTGAATAGTAATGTATATATACCGATTAATTCGAGAAAAAAACATATACCCCTTTGGGGCCTCATTGTGAGAATTGCTCAATGATGACAAGGTGGCATCATTCGGATTCTGTTATAGTATTGTCCAAAGAACATGAAAATGCAAAAACATTTTGTATAGAAGACATTGCACGGTTACCCTAAAAATTGCCGTTTATCTGCCGGACTAACGGTATACTTGCTTGACATTCAGCATAGTTAGTGCCTGGTAAATTACCGTTGAAAGACAAACATGTGTTTTGCTTAAATTTATCATTAACAAACCACAGTTTTCTGCAATATCGTTAATACAAAACGCCAACTTGAATGTATGTATTTACAAAAACTCTTGATACAATATATAATAATAATAATAAAGACTTTATAATGAACTTGAGAACATTGTTAATGGCATCCGAGGTAGGAAATGCATCTTAAATTTCATAATAGTGGAGGCGGTTTATAGCAGGGACGCTGTCTGTGTGGTATTGTATTGATTTGATGGCAGAACTAGGAACCTTCATAGACAATTAGTGTCAAGACATGAGGGTTAAACTGTCGTGTATCAGACTATAATTGGGAGTAATTGTGTACGACATTTGTACCCAAACCGTGTCGTAATTGAAAGCAACACATACATACGAAAATCCATTCTATATGAAATATTCAGTCTGTTCAAGTTAAATGTATACCTGTACATATCTCTGGCTTAAAATGTGACGACCTTATAAGACTCATACATATTTGCATCTGCATCACAAGGCGCTTCTTATGAGCCTATTGTCATGAAAATCGTGACAGGTCTTGTTGACCAAACTGAAGTTTTTTTAAACTTGTTTTTCCATACCAAAGAGTAGTTTATTTTTTCTTGTTTTCTCAAAATATTGATTTTGTACTTACGACCTACTCATTCTAAACCTGCGATATATAGGCCTACAACATGTTGGCATTCTTATGAATAAATATGGTAGCACTGTACAAATTACTAAATATGCATAGAAATGACTCATGTAAATGACTAATACAGGGTGTTTCATAATATACCAAAGCTACCATTTCAAATATACATAAATATACAAGAATCTTACTTCCTAGGTTGCATTGATAGTAACATAGTCATTGAATATACTGAACACACTTTTGAAATGTTAGCTTTTCATTGGTACATGTATATGAACATGTACGAGGAGATCAAGCATTTTCTCATGGTACTCAGTTGTAATGGGGACAGATATTATGAAACACCCTCTACTGATGTTTGATAGCTCTTGATTAACTATTTGAGTCTGGTCATTTTTAAAGTCGATGGTTTCGGATCTTAAAATCAGACCGTGTACCAATTTCTAATAAGCAGATACAACACACACCTTTAGTTGCGATTAACCTTTGACCTGTACAATGTTTATGTTGTAATGAACGGAACCGGAGCGGTCAAATCAAGATGCTGTTTTCAAGAGGGTTTAGGTTTTATAAATTTGTGAATATTTGGGGTGGGTGACCTAGTCCCATTGACATGACACTGGTAGATTGCTAGAATTGTGCAGGTTTTAAGGGTTCAGTTACTGCAGGAACATTGACGGAAGCATTCAACATAAACAGCAGAACACAAAGGCCCACACAAGTCCAATGTACAAATTGCATGCTAGCTTTGCATGAAAGTGCAAAATATAACGTAAATTAGATAAAAAATAAAAGTACGTAATATCATAATTATCGTGTTTTCTTCTTGTGGCTAAAGTATGATATATTACACGACGAAAGCAAATGGTTAGCTAAGCAAGTTTTATAGCAAAAACTAAAATTTACTACCGAAGGATTAATTTCCGTTATTTTAGAATAAAACGCAAAATAAAAACGATAATTATACTGAACACGAACTAATCTGATTTGTATTAGGTGATAACAACTTGCATCAAGTTTCTTTTCTTCAAATTAAACAACATCATCAATTACACGTTTTATTAATGCTGAGTCGACACTTCTGGTAAAATAACAGGACGAGATGTAATGTAATATGGTTCCAAAGCTACTTGTGTTAATTATTGTACTGTAAGTATAGCTTACATCTCGTATTTGCGTGCAAATCGTATTATTTCAGGCTTATAATGACATTTATCGCGCAGTAACGGCGCTATACCACCGCTATGGATATCAAAAACTCAATTATTGCTGTAAATGAAGTAAGCCCGCGAGGCGAACCCGCATCCCCCGTGACTGTCAGGTAATACATCATCGAGTGTAAAATTCGAACTTGTATGGCACATTGGTGCGCCAGTGAGTGGTACAGGGGTCAGATTATTATCTCTAACTCTATAATCTAGACTGATTTAGTATGATTGCTATATGTAGTTGAAGCAAGAACCGTCAAGACGATGGCTGTTTATGGAGAAAAAGTCTATTACGTGAACTGGAAGAATAGAGTATTCAACCATGAGGTTTTTTTGTAATAGGTACATGTACTGCAAAATCATTATTTATTGAGGGAGTTGAATTTTCGTTGATTTCCGATTGTTAAACTCGACCACGAAATCTAACGCCCACGATTTATCGAACCCCAAATACATAACACGGTTTTACCCTTCGATATTTTGTAATCCATGTATTTACGACCCAGCGAAAATGGATTTTATCAAAATCCATGAAATTTAAAATATAAATTATAATATCATCAGACTGGGCATTGTAACAATACACTAGCAGTATTAGGAAAAGAGAATGACACTATTTAAAATGTCTGCGAAGAAACATGTTGGAGAACGTCCTCATAAAAGAAAACATAAAAACTTACAAGGTGCAGGACTAAGTCTCATCAACACCATGACGATGTTTAATATCATATCAGTATGACACTCCAACCATCTCTTACATTTTGACGAATCTCAACTGAACTCAACACCTTATCTTTAATTCTCCCAGGTATTGTACTTATACAGTATGGTGAAATGGCTAAACTTTAGCCTAGTTACAAAGCGTTTGGTCAGATGTGCAAAGCGATATTTATGAACATATTGTTAGAATCGTATCTTTGATGCAACGTCATCGACGGAAATACCCGAGCAGTTACGGTTGTTATGGATGTATTTCGTCGGACTGCTTTCAGGGCAAACAAACAACACTACTTCTGATGGAGACAACGTCTTGGACACCAATTAGAACAAGAACAGAACGTTTCGTCGTTACCACAAATGACCAATCTAACCGAGCTACCAGTCTGATTTAACTCCCCGCAGCGGTTACCTCCCCTGTAGGAACATTCACTACTGATATCACGACTTTCTAAAACCAAATTTGGTGATTTTTACATCGGGCATGAAACGTCTTCGTCTTCGATGTTAAAGTTTAACATAAACTACTCGATTTGATCATTTTTTAAAGAGACGAGTTATCAACGAATGAGATAAAGTAAACGATATATTACAAAACTTCCATTCAGTTCTCGGCAACAGAGAAATAATAAATGGACGAGCTTCTAATGTTAACAACCTGTTATTGCTATCACGTGCTGGTAAATTCGCCACACATTATCACATAAGACCAGTGTAAGACATGGAAATTTAATTAAACTACGCTAGATACAGCTTACACTTTTATAGATTCACGCGATTTTGTCACGAACACTACATCCATCTAACTGAGAGTTTTTCCTGAATTTTCAAGAACATTTCAGTAGCTGCATATTCTTTTTATCCGCAGTCAATGTAACGCTAACGTAAATTAATGCTTTTGAACAAATTGCTAAAAAACTGTTCAACGCCTGCTTACGGCTAAGTTATATCTATTTAAATACTTAAATATGTTACACGAAAGATATCTTGAATAGATGACAAAGGTGAGATGTGTTAAAAAATGTTCTGAAATATTCGGCTATTTGCCGTTAAAAGAGACTTTCCATTATTTCGACGTTTAGGATATTGCCGTTTTTTTCAACTTATATCAACCACTCTTGACGTTACCCATCGCCATGAGGGTATGAGAGAAGAAAAGCCAGTTTCCTTTTTTGCTGAGCGTTTAGCAAGGGAATTTCTGGTACCATTTTTATTTCGTCTTTGGTTTGACGCGGCCTGTGATCGAACTCGAGACCTCCCACACTCGAAGCAGACGCCCAACCACTATCGAGGAGGCGTACTACAGTATTGAGGCATCGCAAAATAATTGCGTACCATTTCTAGACAAAACGTGTACGGCAAAACATTTAACAAGTGTATCAGCCAGTAGATTCTTACATGTTATTAATATAATTATTCCTGTGATGTTATTATCACATTACTAATAGACCCAAACTATCCCTGGCACTTTTGATAATTATTACCGTAATGTAGGTTGCCATTTTTGGAGTAGATAATTATCGTATCTTTGTGAAAATTTACCGCTCACAGCATTCACAGTGTATGAGAGAGACTAAGTCTGAGCGATATTAATGACCAGTAACGGTGGTTTGTGAGTGACCCTAACAATAACCATGAATATTTCATTAAAACGATGATTAATCCATAACTTTTATCATTGGTCTGTCAGCGAGATAATAATATATCTTATACTAATCACAGAATCACACCGTCTTATCAGAGCATCTTTAAGCATTTTTATGTTTTCGATTTTCTTGGCGATAGTGAACAATGTAGGCCGCGGTCTACACGGCCTATAGTAAGCTACGCCACTGAAATTGTTAGTAGTTTGTGAAATAAAAAACAAACACCACACATTAATTTTGACTGACAAATTGTAACATTCAGCGACCTGAACCAAATCAAACATGGCATTAATTAACGGCGTCTTCAGTAACACGCCAAATTCAAACATCTTCAGTAACACGCCAAAATTAAGCGTATTCGGTTACATGTCTAAAACGTACAGTCCAGTTAAGATATTGTGACAGTGACGTTGCCGTTTATGTGTACACAAAGTATTACAACCATTGTCTGAACAGGTTGAGCGAATATACGTATAGTATGTTAGTTTAGCTTGTGAATTCTAGCTGTCTGTACGAGCCTTTTTATTTGGTTTTACACCGTTATAGGGGACTCGGCCGCTGCGTCACCCTTCTGTGGGTAAAGGTAAATGCAAGTGATGTGGTAGCGCTTTCTATCCGGCTTTAATATAACTGTGGCCTCCTTTACATAACATGCCAATGTGTGCCTCCGTAGCTCAATGCTTGGCGCGCTTGTCGTCTAATCTGGCGGCCTGGTTTCAGAGTGAGGGCACTAAT
Organism: Spisula solida; assembly: GCA_947247005.1. Lineage (NCBI taxonomy): Eukaryota > Metazoa > Mollusca > Bivalvia > Venerida > Mactridae > Spisula > Spisula solida. The sequence continues at coordinate 42,489,300 of OX365956.1, forward strand.
ATACATGTATGCCTGCCATATTTCAGCAGAAAGCTGAATTACTAATAAAGTCTATGCTCGGCACCGCACATGTCACTAAAACATTGGCAACACCAGAAACCAAATATAAATATCATCTGATACTACTAAATGACGCAATAGCATACTTTAATGTTTTAAGGGAATCTTCGCTTTTAAATATTTGATGAATTATCAAATTTCTCTTATAAAAGTAATGTTAGTTTTATGCTTTAATCTAAATTTGATACATAATATGCATGACGTTATGTAGTTTCTACAGGAAATGAAGATTTATCGCATATGAACGATAGCTAACATAAACTCTGTAATTTGTTCAGGCACGCGATATACTTGTACATTGTACCCGTACATATAATTAAAGCAGTTTCATGTACCAACATTACTTTAAATACACTGAGTACATAAAGAAACGCATATCTTATATTTTGTCCATTGAGTTATATGTCATACAGAACAACGAGTTTGGTGTTTTTGATTGTTGACACATTTAGGTTGTTTCGATAGTCTATTTAATTTACATCATCAGCCAAGAATTCTAGGAAAAATTTGCTGAATGCGTCATTTCCCGGAAAATGTTCCTTTAACAACTTGCAGTTAATAACCTCCAAAGCAGTGTCACATGTCAGTTCGTTTTAAGAACTAAAAATGAGAGACCTGGGAACAAGTTTACACAAAATGACTGATATACGTAGTACAGGAAGAATACGGCAGACTGACCAAAACAACCGGTTAAACATATTACCCTATGGAGAAAATGTAACATGTACGTTTATTTATGTATCCAGTGTATTAAAGAAAACTTTTAAAGGTATACACATGAGCTTCGTACATGAACAAATTACCAGAGGTAATTATTTCACAATTTCATTTTAAAAATATGATTAATGTATATATGACAAATATATATGAAGAAGTTTATTTCATATTCAAATTAAATTTGAATTTGAAATGAACTTCTTCATATATATTAGTATTCCCTGATGAAGGCATAGTATAATGCCGAAAAATTGAACATATCAAAATAATTAGTTTCAACGCGTGTTGTTGTTGATATTTATCTTTATCCACAATTCAATATTAAAATATATTTCGCACAAGAATCAGAAATATATTCATTCATGAAGGATAGGGTCAGATTGATATTCTCGGACAATATGTACAAGTTATTGCTTAATGGACTTGGCAAGGAATACGTATTATCATGTTCCAGTTTGTTTGATCAATCTGTGAGGAGTGTCGCTTTTGTCGCCAGTCTATATTGATTTTAGTTTCTATGAAATACCAGGAATTATCACACATCTTACTGCTAAAGACGATAAGATACATCCAGCATATAACTTATCCCATACAAACTAATTACAACGACTAGCCACTAGCTGGACACTTCAAGCCAGTATGTAAACACTTATATCTCCAATTTGATACCTCGTTAACCCACAAAGCAATGCATATTTGCCACATACGATAACTTCTAGTATAATTAACCGCCTCCGTTATACACACTTTTATATCGCTGGTATATTTGATAGCTGGTCATGATTATGCAAAATTGTACAAATGTATAATTGTTAAGATGTACGTTCTTTTGAGAATTATTGTCGTGTTTGGCACCGTTCCTTTGCATCTAACTGTTAATGTTGTTGTTTCATCGTGCCTTGCTGTGTCTAATTATTCATGCTGTTGTTTCATTGTGCCTTGCTGTGTCTAACTGTTCATGTTGTTGTTTCATTGTGCCTTGCTACATCTAACTGTTCATGTTGTTGTTTCATTGTGCCTTGCTACATCTAACTGTTCATGCTGTTGTTTCATCGTGCCTTGCTGTGTCTAACTGTTCATGTTGTTGTTTCATCGTGCCTTGCTGTGTCTAACTGTTCATGTTGTTGTTTCATTGTGCCTTGCTGTGTGCAACTGTTTATGTTGTTGTTTCATTGTGCCTTGCTACATCTAACTGTTCATGTTGTTGTTTCATCGAGCCTTGCTGTGTCTAACTGTTCATGTTGTTGTTTCATTGTGCCTTGCTACATCTAACTGTTCATGTTGTTGTTTCATCGTACCTTGTTGTGTCTAACTGTTCATGTTGTTGTTTCATTGTGCCTTGCTACATCTAACTGTTCATGTTGTTGTTTCATTGTGCCTTGCTATGTCTTACTGTTAAGGTTGTTGTTTCATCGTGCCTTGCTGTGTCTAACTGTTCATGTTGTTGTTTCATTGTGCCTTGCTGTGTGCAACTGTTTATGTTGTTGTTTCATTGTGCCTTGCTACATCTAACTGTTCATGTTGTTGTTTCATTGTGCCTTGCTACATCTAACTATTCATGTTGTTGTTTCATCGTACCTTGTTGTGTCTAACTGTTCATGTTGTTGTTTCATTGTGCCTTGCTGCGTCCAACTGTTTATGCTGTTGTTTTACTGTGCTTTGCTGCATCCAACTGTTTATGTTGTTGTTTCATTGTGCCTTGCTGCATCCAACTGTTTATGCTGTTGATTCATTGTGCCTTGCTGCATCCAACTGTTTATGTTGTTGATTCATTGTGTCTTGCTGCATCCAACTGTTTATGCTGTTGATTCATTGTGCCTTGCTGTGTCTAACTGTTTATGTTGTTGTTTCATTGTGTCTTGCTGTGTCTAACTGTTTATGTTGTTGTTTCATTGTGTCTTGCTGTGTCTAACTGTTTATGTTGTTGTTGTTTCATTGTGCTATGCTGTGTCCAACTGTTTATGCTGTTGTTTCATTGTGCCTTGCTGTGTCTAACAGTTTATGTTGTTGTTTCATTGTGTCTTGCTGTGTCTAACTGTTTATGTTGTTGTTGTTTCATTGTGCCTTGCTGTGTCTAACTGTTTATGTTGTTGTTTCATTGTGTCTTGCTGTGTCTAACTGTTTATGTTGTTGTTGTTTCATTGTGCTATGCTGTGTCCAACTGTTTATGCTGTTGTTTCATTGTGCCTTGCTGTGTCTAACAGTTTATGTTGTTGTTTCATTGTGCCTTGCTGTGTCTAACTGTTTATGTTGTTGCTGTTTCATTGTGACTGGCTGTGTCTAACTATTTATGTTGTTGTTGTTTCATTGTGCCTTGCTGTGTCTAACTGTTTATGTTGTTGTTGTTTCATTGTGCCTTGCTGTGTCTAACTGTTTATGTTGTTGTTGTTTCATTGTGCCTTGCTGTGTCCAACTTTTTATGTTGTTGTTTCATTGTGCCTTGCTGTGTCTAACTGTTTATGTTGTTGTTTCATTGTTCCTCGCTGTGTATAACTGTTTATGTTGTTGTTTCATTGTGTCTTGTTGTGTCTAATGATTGCTGCCTTCCCTGTGCGATTCATTATAAATTTTATTTAGATGTTTTCTTTGTTCATTTAATAACATTGTATTTGATAAACCCATTGGGATCGGACACAATTTATCACAACAAAAGTGAAGCCCTCTCCCAGGATAATTACAAATATTTTTCGTAATTGTTAATCTTTGTTTTAAAGTAACAATGAAAGTAAAAAAATATATTGATTACTGAAAACTGAAGGGTTTGGCGAATGAGGAACACGTAATAATCCTCAAGATTACTCGGAAGCTAGCAAACTAAAAGTTCCTGTTGCCATAGGTGATAATGTACAACTAACAAATCAAATAAAAAACCCGCATTAATTCATTAAAATAACTACAAAATTAAAGCCCTCAAGTTAATTGCCACTTGGCCTAAATAAGTGCTCATAATTTGTGTTGTATTAGACTAAGTTCGCCAAGCTGACGTATAGTGATATTTCACGCAGTGGATAAGTAGGGAAGAATAAATCTCGCTGTCTGTATACGGTAACAATTTGGATCTCATGCCTGTCTGTGATAATGATGATACACACTTAGATCATTTATCAGAGTCCAGAGATTTTATATCACCATTTACATCCAGTTCTTTAGTTCTGTTCAACTGAAAAAAACACAGCAATTTATAGCAGTTCGGTTTGGCCATTCATTCTAAAAGACACAGCAATTTCTAGCAGTTCGGTTTGGACTTTCATTCTAAAAGACAAACACAATTTCTAGCAGTTCGGTTTGGACTTTCATTCTAAAAGACAAACACAATTTCTAGCAGTTCGGTTTGGTCTTTCATTCTAAAAGACACAGCAATTTCTAGCAGTTCGGTTTGGCCATTCATTCTAAAAGACACAGCAATTTCTAGCAGTTCGGTTTGGCCTTTCATTCTTAAAGACACAGCAATTTCTAGCAGTTCGGTTTGGTCTTTCATTCTAAAAGACACAGCAATTTCTAGCAGTTCGGTTTGGCCATTCATTCTAAAAGACACAGCAATTTCTAGCAGTTCGGTTTGGCCTTTCATTCTTAAAGACACAGCAATTTCTAGCAGTTCGGTTTGGTCTTTCATTCTAAAAGACACAGCAATTTCTAGCAGTTCGGTTTGGACTTTCATTCTAATAGTGCAATTTCTAGCAGTTCGGCTTTGGCCTTTCATTCTAAAAGACTCAACAATTACTAGCAGTTCGGTTTGGCCTTTCAATCTAAAAGACACAGCAATTTCTAGCAGTTCGGTTTGAACTTGCGTGCTCACTACGCAGCGAGTTGTTATTAACAGTATCTTTGTGTTGACAACCATTCAACCACAAGTATGATGATATACGTCTTAAACATCTAGTCGATTTATAACGTAAGGAGATAAAGTAAAACGTTGATGTCTCTAACAATGTTGTCGAGAAACGTGGTCTATGTGAAGCTTCGGGGAAGTCATGAGACAGTTTGTGATACCGGAAGGAATTGTGATGAATCGGGTGGTATCGGACGAAATCGGGAGAACATTGCCGATGTGGAATTCATCAGTGGGACCTAGGCTTTAATTGTAAGCGTAGCTTAAATGTTTATTACACGCTCATCCATAATTATACATACATGGACATACATATATAATAATACATCAGATATACAACATGCACATGGCCATTCTTTATGTGATAGTAGATAGAACATTATCATTAAGTAAAATGACTCGCTTCGCCCGCTCCGCCTTTTTAACCCGTCCGTGTCGGAAAATGAAACAAGCGGTACCAAGCTAACTGCGTCATGCCAGAATAATGAGCGCGGTGTTCCGAGGGATATTGGTACTATATTTTTGTCATGTGAGTGCCAATTGTCGGGCCAGTTATTTATAGAGAGACGAATACTTTTGTAAGGAGAGTATATTGTTGGAGCGGCGTTGTTGTTACTAATGAACAGACTGTTAAGAGAACAAAATAGTTTAACTAAACAGTTAGTAACTTACAGACTATAGTCTGGAGAAGTTGAAACGACTCTCGAACCTGTTGTCTATATTTATTTGTCTATTTGTATTACCATGGTTGTATGTTTTCCTAAGCGGTGAGTATCATGAAGACGCTCGAGGTGTAATACCAACACAAATCTAAAGGACCGATATTGTACGAGTTGCTATTTTAAACAGTAGGCCTAGTACGTCTTACAATTTGCTGAAACTAGTTTTGTAATCAAATTGGCGCTTACAACACATCAAATGTAGGTGTCGCAGTTCTGAAATAAGGAGCATTAAATATCGTCATTTTTTAATTTTTCACTAACGACATATTTGCTATAACACAAGTGTACTTATAACGATAAACGACATCGTACAACATCTCCAAAAACACATTAGCATGGGCGATATTGAGGAAAAATATACCAAATTGAATTGTCACGTTGGGTTTGCAACACATTGCGAACAGTCGCTATAATAGTTGTGGTGTATTCATCGGTGACATTATACCATTCTTTAATACCAACTTACAATGCATTAGATGATACGTACTTTTTCTAAAGAGAATGTCCCGGAAGGACACGCTATCAGACGTTCCAATGGTACCTTATAATTGCTAACGTCGATTGCATTGTCTGCATGACTCGTTAACGAATTCTCTGGTAATTGCACAAACACATCTAGACAGCTGAACCGTTTTCCCAAAGATGCAAAAAAACTGTCCATCTATAATATACTTAGACGTAAGGTAAGATACTTTACAAGTTATCCATCTATAATACACTTAGACGTTAGGTAAGATACTTTAAAAGCTGTCCATCTATAATACACTTAGACGTTAGGTAAGATACTTTAAAAGCTGTCCATCTATAATACACTTAGACGTTAGGTAAGATACTTTAAAAGCTGTCCATCTATAATACACTTAGACGTTAGGTAAGATACTTTAAAAGCTGTCCATCTATAATACACTTAGACGTTAGGTAAGATACTTTAAAAACTGTCCATCTATAAAACACTTAGACGTTAGGTAAGATACTTTAAAAGCTGTCTATCTATAATACACTTAGACGTTAGGTAAGATACTTTACAAGCTGTCCATCTATAATACACTTAGACGTTAGGTAAGATACTTTAAAAGCTGTCTATCTATAATATATTTAGACGTTAGGTAAGATACTTTAAAAGCTGTCCATCTATAATACACTTAGACGTTATGTTAGATACTTTAAAAGCTGTCCATCTATGATACACATAGACGTTATGTTAGATACTTTAACTCTTTATTATCCTCCACGGTCGGAGAGCACAAACATAATAGACAAATAACAATACATACGTGGATTGAATTAACTCTTCTTATTAAACTATATTATTTCGGGGTGGGCGTAAAATATCTTCGATGGTTAAACTTTACCACAATACCTAGTCCCCACGATCAATCGACATTCAACATATGGCACAAAGGGACTTGCCATAGTTTGTATTCCACGCATTAACAATCCCATAAAATTGCATTTTCAAAGACATTATTCAATAAGTGAAATGCCCAAGAAAATAAGTTGATTTACTGTAAATGAAAAATGTCCACGGTTGATATTAATTTTGGATACTAGCAGGTATTTTGATGTGAAGATGTCAATTAACGACCGTAGACAAGACTGCAGCTTATACACACTGTACATGTAAATACAATTATAAAATTTAGGATTTATTAAAATAAAATGTACAATGTATGCAAAAACAGTAAAAAATCATCAAGATCAATGGTTATCTCGATATGATTGTATAATAAGTAACATAATTATAGTTCTATCCATAGCCTAGTGGTTGAGCGTCCGCTTAGGGTATGGGAGGTCCCGGGTTTGAACACAGGCCGCATCATACCAAAAACGAAATAAAAATGGTACCAGAAATTCCCTTGCTAGAAGCTCAGCATAAAAGAGAATCTGGTTTCTCTTCTCTTGTAACTTAATGGCGACGGATAACATCAGGAATGAGGTGTCGAGAGTGATTGATTTAAGTTGGTAAAACTTGTTTTACAATCGACCTTAAATTAAATTAGTATACATTAATTATTTTCAATTAATATTCCGCGCGCTTTGACAATTAGTATGAACAGATCGCCAGACAGTCACACGAATAACTAAGGACACAATTGTCACAATAAAACAAAGAATCGCCCTCTTGTAATGTATCTCAATTTCGTTCAATTATTCCCTGTTTTCAAATATTTCTCACAAACGTGTTTCCGCATTTGTCACTGTTAGTAATTTAAACAAATACAAGAGAAAAAGGAGGAAGCAAAAACGCGCTCTGTTTGACTTGATTCATTGTGTTGATTGGATTCGATTTTAATAATACAATCACACATGACACATGTTCTGTATTGTATTATAGCACGGAGAATTTGACATGATCCTGACTTTTATGCATGCATATATTACAAGGTTCCTGTGTTGAATATGATTATGCATTTCCGCGCGCAAATCGTGCAATATCCTTTTGAGTTGTGTTGATATTACTTCGTGATACTACCCGCTTATGAAAACATACAACCGGGGTTTTCAATATAGACAATAAATCAGCTGTGAAATTATGTTAATAGAAGGTCGAACGTCGTGTCAAATTCTCCGGACCATATATTACGAGAACGATTTCGTGTAACGTCACTTTCTGGTTACCAGTGTTTTGTCAGGGGTTTTATTTGACTTGGGGTAGGGGTTTTGACCCTTGAATTTTCCAAAAAGCCACATTTTGACCATCAAGATTTTGGTTTGAAGGGTCATTTTCTCTACAAATTCATGGATACCTTGCCTATAAAATGGTAACATTTAGTCAATAATATCAATCTTCAGATTCAGAAGCTAGTGGAACCCCAGCTACGTTTTATCGAATTCTCAGGTTTCCGTTTTTGAATAACACTGTTTTGTTGTCCGGTCAAACATCGGCCGATCGATAATCGGACAGCGATCAGATTGCAATTGTGACCCATGTCTTAGTTGAGCAATCGTCGTACTAATATCCTGAGATCGTGTGTAAATAATGATTTCTCTTCTTTATCAAAGGCCGTTTTCTAGTTTCTCTCTGTGCAGGGTTATGTCGTCAAACCGGGTTTTACGCATTTTGTGAACATTCTATGCTCGACACAGGCGACATTGTGTACGTGTATTGATAAAAGTTGTATTTTTATGTATAATATTATATTGTCTTGAAGTGTGCAGTACAAATTAAATGATTGTATTCGGCTTGTTTAAAATATTGGACATAATGTTGAGTTGGGTATATGAGGGCCAGTCATAAAGAAAGACCCCTGTCTTATGTATTCATAGTATAGATGTGAAAGATATTTTATCGGGTTGAATCCCTTTGCATATACCCACATACGTAACACTCAAATTCATTTTAATGGTTCTGAAAAAACTCTGAATCTAATTTGAATCACATATAATTAGGTTACCTCTATCTTGTTTTCGAACATTTAAAGAAGGGTAGTTATTATTTACATTATAAAATGAGTTATATTGCCAGGGATTTCAAGTATTTTTCAATCAGTATTAATAACCTATTTTGAAAATATTCTTGACACTTTTACAGTGGTTTTTAAAAGAGTTTATATTTTGATGGTCATTTGGAGTTCACCACCACCTTAACATTCATTGCCATATGTATAACTGTACAAAGGAAATCTCCAAGTACCACTTAAAGGACACATAACATATTATACATCAGCGACATTAAGCAGAAACAAAACGAATAACATAAAATATCCCAATACGCCGTAAACAAAGAACTTTGAGCTGTGCTGCTGAGTTTCGTATCTCGATAGCTACACTTGAAATAAAAACAAATGGACAAACGCCTTGCCACACTGGCTTACAATCAATATTAATTCAATTATCATGACTTGTTATAAACGAGAAATATAGTCTCGAATCTTCACACGTGATTTTATATCATTTCCATTTTCTTCGCTTCAATTGTACAGATGTTTTTATTTTAGTCGTAGAAAAGACACGTGAATAGATTTAGAATGGTAGATACCCCTCTGGCTATGGTAGATTGTAAAGTAAATGTAACGAAATGTAGTAACAATACCTCCTAGTTTAGCATGGTACTAAATTATTTATGGCTGTCTATAAAGGGAAACCTTAAAACTGGGAAAAGTAAACGATTTGTGTGAGCAAAATAATCTGTTCAATTCTGTATTTGACTTCAATGGTGCAGACACTAGGATTTCATGGGAAGTCTTCGTGTGTTATTAGATTCTGTAATTCGTATTTTATGTCAAGTTTCATGTCAAGTTACACAGGGCTTTAGAGTTTTAAGCACAGCGCATGTTGTGATTCGGGAATCGGTACGTCTCCTTCCGCAAGAGGTATTGTATAGCGTGTATAACAATACATACAATACTAGGCGACCATCATACTGTCGTCCCGTCCCGTGAGAGGTATTGTACAACGTGTATAACTATACATACAATACTAGGCGACCATCATACTGTCGTCCCGTCCCGTGAGAGGTATTGTACAACGTGTATAACTATACACACAATACTCGGCGACCATCATACTGTCGTCCCGTCCCGTGAGAGGTATTGTACAACGTGTATAACTATACATACAATACTCGGCGACCATCATACTGTCGTCCCGTCCCGTGAGAGGTATTGTACAACGTGTATAACTATACATACAATACTCGGCGACCATCATACTGTCGTCCCGTCCCGTGAGAGGTAAGGTATTGTACAACGTGTATAACTATACATACAATACTCGGCGACCATCATACTGTCGTCCCGTCCCGTGAGAGGTATTGTACAACGTGTATAACTATACACACAATACTCGGCGACCATCATACTGTCGTCACGTCCCGTGTGAGGTATTGTACATCGTGTATAACTATACATACAATACTCGGCGACCATCGTACTGTCGTCCTGTCCCGTGAGAGGTATTGTACAACGTGTATAACTATACACACAATACTCGGCGACCATCGTACTGTCGTCCCGTCCCGTGAGAAGTATTGTACAACGTGTATAACTATACATACAATACTCGGCGACCATCGTACTGTCGTCCCGTCCCGTGAGAGGTATTGTACAACGTGTATAACTATACATACAATACTCGGCGACCATCATACTGTCGTCCTGTACCGTGAGAGGTATTGTACAACGTGTATAACTATACACACAATACTCGGCGACCATCATACTGTCGTCACGTCCCGTGTGAGGTATTGTACAACGTGTATAACTATACATACAATACTCGGCGACCATCGTACTGTCGTCCTGTCCCGTGAGAGGTATTGTACAACGTGTATAACTATACACACAATACTCGGCGACCATCGTACTGTCGTCCCGTCCCGTGAGAAGTATTGTACAACGTGTATAACTATACATACAATACTCGGCGACCATCGTACTGTCGTCCCGTCCCGTGAGAGGTATTGTACAACGTGTATAACTATACATACAATACTCGGCGACCATCGTACTGTCGTCCCGTCCCGTGAGAAGTATTGTACAACGTGTATAACTATACATACAATACTCGGCGACCATCGTACTGTCATCCCGTCCCGTGAGAAGTATTGTACAACGTGTATAACTATACATACAATACTCGGCGACCATCGTACTGTCGTCCTGTACCGTGAGAGGTATTGTACAACGTGTATAACTATACACACAACACTCGGCGACCATCGTACTGTCGTCCTGTACCGTGAGAGGTATTGTACAACGTGTATAACTATACACACAATACTGGGCAACCATCGTACTGTCGTCCCGTCCCGTGAGAGGTATTGTACAACGTGTATAACTATACATACAATACTCGGCGACCATCGTACTGTCGTCCCGTCCCATGAGAGGTATTGTACAACGTGTATAACTATACATACAATACTCGGCGACCATCATACTGTCGTCTCGTCCCGTGAGAGGTATTGTACAACGTGTATAACTATACATACAATACTCGGCGACCATCATACTGTCGTCCCGTCCCGTGAGAGGTATTGTACAACGTGTATAACTATACACACAATACTCGGCGACCATCGTACTGTCGTCCCGTCCCGTGAGAGGTATTGTACAACGTGTATAACTATATATACAACACTCGGCGACCATCGTACTGTCGTCCCGTCCCGTGAGAGGTATTGTACAACGTGTATAACTATATACACAACATTCGGCAACCATCGTACTGTCGTCCCGTCCCATGAGAGGTATTGTACAACGTGTATAACTATACACACAACACTCGGCGACCATCGTACTGTCGTCCCGTCCCGTGAGAGGTATTGTACAACGTGTATAACTATACATACAATACTCGGCGATCATCGTACTGTCGTCCCGTCCCGTGAGAGGTATTGTTCAACGTGTATAACTATACATACAATACTCGGCGACCATCATACTGTCGTCCCGTCCCGTGAGAGGTATTGTACAACGTGTATAACTATACATACAATACTCGGCGATCATCGTACTGTCGTCCCGTCCCGTGAGAGGTATTGTACAACGTGTATAACTATACATACAATACTCGGCGACCATCATACTGTCGCCCCGTCCCGTGAGAGGTATTGTACAACGTGTATAACTATACACACAATACTCGGCGACCACCATACTGTCGTCCCGTCCCGTGAGAGGTATTGTACAGCGTGTATAACTATACACACAATACTCGGCGACCATCATACTGTCGTCCCGTCCCGTGAGAGGTATTGTACAGCGTGTATAACTATACACACAATACCCGGCGACCATCATACTGTCGTCCCGTCCCGTGAGAGGTATTGTACAGCGTGTATAACTATACACACAATACTCGGCGACCATCATACTGTCGTCCCGTCCCGTGAGAGGTATTGTACAGCGTGTATAACTATACACACAATACTCGGCGACCATCATACGGTCGTCCTGTACCGTGAGAGGTATTGTACAACGTGTATAACTATACACACAATACTCGGCGACCATCATACTGTCGTCCCGTCCCGTGAGAGGTATTGTACAGCGTGTATAACTATACATACAATACTCGGCGACCACCATACTGTCGTCCTGTACCGTGAGAGGTATTGTACAACGTGTGTAACTATACACACAATACTCGGCGACCATCGTACTGTCGTCCTGTCCCGTGAGAGGTATTGTACAACGTGTATAACTATACATACAATACTCGGCGACCATCATACTGTCGTCCCGTCCCGTGAGAGGTATTGTACAACGTGTATAACTATACACACAACACTCGGCGACCATCATACTGTCGTCCCGTCCCGTGAGAGGTATTGTACAACGTGTATAACTATACATACAATACTCGGCGACCATCATACTGTCGTCCTGTACCGTGAGAGGTATTGTACAACGTGTATAACTATACATACAATACTCGGCGACCATCATACTGTCGTCCTGTACCGTGAGAGGTATTGTACAACGTGTATAACTACACATACAATACTCGGCGACCATCATACTGTCGTCCTGTACCGTGAGAGGTATTGTACAACGTGTATAACTATACACACAACACTCGGCGACCATCGTACTGTCGTCCCGTCCCGTGAGAGGTATTGTACAACGTGTATAACTATACATACAATACTCGGCGACCATCATACTGTCGGCCCGTCCCGTGAGAGGTATTGTACAACGTGTATAACTATATACACAACACTCGGCGACCATCGTACTGTCGTCCCGTCCCGTGAGAGGTATTGTACAACGTGTATAACTATATACACAACACTCGGCGACCATCGTACTGTCGTCCCGTCCCGTGAGAGGTATTGTACAACGTGTATAACTATACATACAATACTCGGCGACCATCATACTGTCGGCCCGTCCCGTGAGAGGTATTGTACAACGTGTATAACTATACACACAATACTCGGCGACCATCGTACTGTCGTCCTGTCCCGTGAGAGGTATTGTACAACGTGTATAACTATACACACAATACTCGGCGATCATCGTACTGTCGTCCTGTCCCGTGGGAGGTATTGTACAACGTGTATAACTATACATACAATACTCGGCGACCATCGTACTGTCGTCCCGTCCCGTGAGAGGTATTGTACAACGTGTATAACTAAACACACAATACTCGGCGACCATCATACTGTCGTCCCGTCCCGTGAGAGATATTGTACAACGTGTATAACTATACATACAACACTCGGCGACCATCGTACTGTCGGCCCGTCCCGTGAGAGGTTTTGTACAACGTGTATAACTAAACACACAATACTCGGCGACCATCATACTGTCGTCCCGTCCCGTGAGGGATATTGTACAACGTGTATAACTATACATACAATACTCGGCGATCATCGTACTGTCGTCCCGTCCCGTGAGAGGTATTGTACAACGTGTATAACTATACATACAATACTCGGCGACCATCGTACTGTCGTCCCGTCCCGTGAGAGGTATTGTACAACGTGTATAACTATACATACAACACTCGGCGACCATCGTACTGTCGGCCCGTCCCGTGAGAGGTATTGTACAACGTGTATAACTATATACACAACACTCAGCGACAATCGTACTGTCGTCCTGTCCCGTGGAAGGTATTGTACAACGTGTATAACTAAACACACCCTACTAGGCGACCATCGTACTGCAATCATATGCCACAAAGATACATTTGTTCTTCAGTTTCGTCTACTAAATTATCATGAATTGTGTATAATACATTCATTATGTTTATAATTTGTTAATGTTTTAACAATACCTGTTCACATTTTACACTGTTTACATGTTGTTTTTTGTTCATCAGCGCCTATTGCCTCATCAAAAATAATAATAAAAATAATAAATAATATACCAGATTTATATAGCGCCCTTTTCATGCGAACGCACGTTCAAAGGCACTTTACCCATGTTGCAGCCACAAGGGCGCAGGTGCATCCTCTACCAGTGCAGATACAGTATGATCTGACCAGAGGGACAGACTGAGAGAAAGTCCCTGAAGGGAGAGAGACATTAGATACAGGCATGTCCGGCGCTGCAGAGGTGCGCCTAGCTCTTATTACGAATAGACAGTCTGGTTCTTTAATGTGCCCGGTGTATAGCACCGATACACAGCTTCCTGGCACTTCCAGATACTTTGCAGACCACACGGCCAGATATAGCGGGAAATGTTATAAATATTTCAGAAATGTCAAGTTCCAATGCAAGGGATTGAACCCACGACCTCTGGATTGACGGCCCAGTGCGTTACCACTGAGCTAAATCCGCTTACACTGCATGTTAACCTTTATTAGAAATGTTTCATTAACTTTCCCCTGTTTGGGTTTTATAAAATATATCACAAACATACACTCGGCAAAACTTATAAGTACACACGTCGTTTTATCGTTATAACTTTTTTTATTTTTTACTATTTTTGCATGAAATTTTGTGTACATGGTATTGACTGTCAAAGGACTGGATAAATAAAGTTTTTTCTACAAAATTAACTACAGCGCTTCATTGAACCATTAAACGTCAAAAACCGTAAAATGGTCGTGAAATTGACGCGTATTTGCAAATTATTTTTATGTAAGGTAAATTTGAATTTTAGATTTATTGTCAAATTAAAAAAACACAAAATAATTCGATTTTTCAAACAACAACATGGTGTTTTTTTACTTTTAAAACTATTTTTTATTGTTATGGTCAAGGGGAGTTAACCATGTTCCAATTTTCATTTTTTATCAGAAGTTGATATTTTTAAACCTTAAGTGTGCTTGTTTCTATCATTGTTTTCTTTATTACTGTGTCCGTGATAGAAACATAGACTTGAAACCGTACTGTATCAGATCAGCGGGGCCATATGTGCATTAGCTACCTGGCAATCGCCCGGTGAACACACGGCACTATTGTGTTTTTTTAGATTCTGCTGTTGGCATCATTAGTTTATTCTGTTTGTGACAATTTAAATCAGATGTTAAAAACATCGATTGTATTGTAACTCTACATATCCAATTTACATATGTTGAAATTTTCAGCACGATCATGCACCCATTGACGGAGCTATGGGCAAATAAACAAGTGTGTACTTATAAGTTTTGCCGAGTGTATTACTGATGTTCATTAATACCTGTTAAAACCATGCTGTTGTTCATCAACGCAAGTTAACATTTTTAGTAACGTTTCAATGTCCCCTGAACGACCTAACTGTCTATTACTATGGTCGGGTAATGTTACTACAAACGTTTTTCAGGATGCGCTAACATTCTAATCATAGAAAATTAACCACGCAATAGTAATATTCTCCCACATGGAAACTCCGCATTGCTTCAGTATCAACAGTCCCTATTGTAATTAGGCGTCATATCTTGTGATGGCGCGTACATTACCGAAGCGACAACTTGTTATTAGCATTTCTTGTCATAAAGCTTCATTAAAGACGACACGAAATCAATAACAGCATAACAACATTACAGTAGCATGACGATGCAGTTTGCATGACTGCCACAATTCTAGAAATAATATTTCATAACGTAGCAGGTTAGAAATCTTCTAACGGCCATATTATAAATAATTCACTAGAATGGTCGTAACCAATTAGAAGCTGTATGGTATAAATGATCAATGTTCCAGTCACCGTGATTCTATTAGTGTTAACGTCTCCTGGCACAAATCAGACAAATCTGTATTGTCCATCCATGTACACTACTATGTTCAAACACAGATTCCTTCAGGTATATCATTTGTTTGGGCGTGCGTCAAGCAAGAATTTAACTATGGTGCTTTGTTCTGCCTATATATCGCTGGTTTATATTAAGAAGGTCCTACGTGCTACCTACGGCCTTACAATACTCATTCATATTTGAAATCTGCATCACAAGGCACTTCAAATGAGCCTATTTTGATGAAAATCGGAACTGGTTATGTTGACCAAACCGAAGTTTAAAAAGCTTGTATTTCCATAACTAAACAGTGGTTTTCAGGCAGCTTTTTCTTGTTTTCTCAAAATTGATTTTGTTCTTACGACCTTCTCATTCTAAGCCAGCAATATGTTGACATTTTAACGTTTATGTCACATATTGTATTTAGACTTTATTTGGTATAGCTTCTTTGTGATAAGTACAGATGTATATGAATTTAAAGAAATTATGTACAAATGTACTGGATATAAGGTTCATGACATTAATAAATAAATGAAGAAAATAAATAACTCCATCTTGATTGTATATATTGGCATAAGAGTATCGAGAAAACGTGAAGGCAGGTTACACTTTTTATTACTTAGCACCAAATAGACTGGTACCTCCTAATTTGACCTTCGAAAAATATGCAATAATTTATGTACCAGTCTTGGCATCAAGAAAAGATCGTATATGCATGTTGTTTCCAATGCTGGAATAATATTGGCAGTTCCTATACACACATCATTAATTCAATGAATCAACATATACATATTCCAAAATGTGTAACGCTATTTGAATTGAGTTCGAATCGTTTCTAAAATGTCATAAGTACATACATGCCCTTGTCCACTACCACTTTAATTTCAATACCAATATCGATTGTAATTTTATACATGCATTTGTTTGATTTATGATATTGTCTTGACATTTATTTTCTTGCAGTTGCCATGACTTTGTAAATATTCTGGGAGAGTGCTTCAATAATGTTGAAATAACTTGCGCCCAATCCCTTTGTGTATAATAAATGTAATAAAATATTATTAAACTATAAACAACAATGTATCATATACTACTCAAACTTTGCTAAGGGTCAATAAATCAATGTTGATGTATGTCTTATGTAAACTGAACACACCCGATTCAGAAAAGGTTGTGCAATTAGGAAAATATCATCTTATATGCTGCTAAATTTCGATTAATCCATGTCTTGCATTTGACAAGCATTGTCAAAATGACGTCGTTTTCGAGGTAACTGATAAGCCCTATTTGCAGGGCCCAAAGTGGCAAGCATAACATGGATTTTTTTGTGCCATTTTTATTTGCACATCTAGTAATACCCAAAATGCCAAGAAATGGCTACAATATGTAATTACAGAAGTTTGAATTCAACTCGAATATTTTAATGGGGTTGGGCTTATCAGCACTTAGACATAAAATGTTGAAGTAATCTTTATTTGTTTGCAATATTGCAGATGTGTCATTATGTTTCTGAAAATTCTATCAGTCAATCTTATTCAATTTGCAAAATATTCAAATGGAAAATTTCTTGACCCTTATCAAATTGTGAGTAGTATATTTATCTGTATTAACGACAAAGCGGCTTTACACAGCTTGACACAATATTTAAATAATGTATGTCGTGTGAATTACCGTACTCGCACAATTTTATAAGTACGAATATAAATAGTTATAACACAATGGTATAACAAATTATGCCACATACACTGTATGGTTTGTAACAATATGTCACATCTAACCTCATAACATGGTCATCAAAAACAACACAATGTCCAGACCTTACAGAAACCAGAGTTACTTATATAACCCCGACAGATGAATAACTCCGCTACAGTTTAAAATTCGTCTATGTCTCGTCCGAATGACGGGATACTTTGTCAATTTACAGATCCGTCAAAGTGCCAAGTCGAAAACCTAATGAGAATGATCAGTCCTTGATAGGTAGAAGAAACAGCATAGGATAGAAATTATCTGTCACGATATGGATAGAGGGAAGGCGACATAAATCTTAGAGGAAGAAGAGGATTTTCCATTATACACATGCGAAACACTTCTTGTTTTGTTTAGCATGATGGGGCTTCTCAATATACGATGGACTCTGTATTTTACTTCATGGATATGCATTTTATGTGCCTACTACTTTTTATCCAAACACATGCGTGTTAATTGATGCACGTGGTTTGTTAATGTTCAAAAATCAAAGTTCGGTGTTTTCTTAAATTCTGTCTTGGGGTTTTGACAGTTTGACCTTTATAAGAAACTATTGGGAATATTGGTAGTTATACTTTGGCGGATACCAACGTTGAAATCATTACGTTATACTCTTCATTTCTATTGAGAGAGGAGAGAAGCGACATTAGCAACCGTGAATATATGATGCATACACATTATATTCGATAGGGAATGCATATTTGTTGATAGATATTTGTACAGTACTTGCTGTTGAAATATTTTGTAAGGAAGTTTATGCGTTATGATGCGACAGTTAGCTTATACAAGTATTGTCACTTTAAAAGCTGCAAGACTGACCAAGTCTTGCTTTTACTGACGGTAGTATTTAAATGCGAAACATATCAAAATGTCCAGATATATAAAATAATTATATTCGTATTTTGCTGGAAGTGAACGAATGTCCTTCAAATATCTTCAACTACAGTAGCCATCTATACGTACCGAATCAGTCATTATAACAACGTAGACATGTCCCCTTGGTCCTTATTCGATGACAACATAGGCATCATTAAAACAATTCATCTTCTTTTCCGGCGCTTCAATATTCTTACAAATGTATTGATTTTAATATAGATATAATTTGTTGTGTATATGATACGAGTAGTAGGTAACAACAACGTCTGGAAGATTTGAATGTTACATAGGCATGAAGTACAAGACAATAGCATTAACTAGCATTAAGTTTGTAGTTGGGTTTTTAGTCATTACAAACTTACTTAATATGTTCTAACTTACTTAGAATGGAATATCCAGCATTTTGCAGCCTGAATTCGGCGTTTTCGATGGCTCAAAATGTAGGTTATATCCTAAATTCTAAAAATACATTGGTGTCGATTTAATGGAAAATTGCCTTAAAATACTTGGACGTAACGTCGAAAGGTGAGGCACACAAGTGTAACGCTTTTGACGTCAAACAGCGTTTTGTTAACAAACGTCAACGCCAGTACGAATAAATGCCATCGATAAGGGTCCACATGAAAGTAAAATATTAAGTGCTGATTTGCCATAGGACATGAAATAAAGACGTTCTTGAATAATTATTTATTCACATTCATAGTTGCTGGCCTCCTGGTTTTATGTACATATACGAGTATATTAACACACTAGAGAATATATTGAAGATATTACGATACAGTAGCAGTGCAGTATGTACGACACTCGCAACAAGCAGTATTGTATTCGTATCATCGCTAAAACTTCTGTTATAATTATATCTCTGTAAAATACTTTGTCATGTAATACTATGTCATGTATATTGTTTATAATATTATGTATTATACTCATGTATTTGCTGTCAAGTGACCAAGGCCATTTAATTTGCCGATTTTGCTAATAAAATTTGAAACTTGAATCTTTAAACTTGGTAAAACTTCATCTATAACTGAACGCAGCGTACATGTACCACAGACGAAACAAGAAAAGCAGAGATTTAAATATAAAATGGCGAGTTTTAAAAATGACAAACATATCTTAATTTTATATACATGACTGTATAGAAATCGAAAAAAAACAATGACAATATCTTAACCTAAACTGAATAAAAATGGTACATGTATTTCCATTGATTTAAGCAAAAATAAAAAAGTGTTTATTTCCCTTACCGAGTCGAGTTGGATAGGTAGGTGGGTAGAAAACATTTTTTTGGAAAACATTTATTGTCAATAATTCTTGTACACGACTTCTTTTAAAACATATTTTTTCAGAGGGTTAAACAGATATTTTGATAAGGGTACGTTTTGGTCGAGTATGTAGGGAAGGGAAAACAAACAATATTTCATGTTTGGCCTTATATATATAGTGCTAATTAAGCATAGACAGAGTGAAAACACTGTCTCTTCTCTCATATACTCTCGTGACTATGCATACTATCAGGAATAATGTGCTGAGCGTGATTAACATAACTTGTAGAACTTCTGTCACATTCGACATAAAGCACAATTTAGTATAAACTAATGAATAAATGGTCATTCATTAGAACCGGACATTCTTAAATGATGTCTCTTAATGGTCGATTTGAGCATTTATCATATTTTCTATCGCCGTGATTTTAGCTGTGTTATACCAAGAAATGAATAGCATAATAATAACAATAATAATAATAATAAAGACTTTATTTATGGAGGGACCTTACTTGACATAATTGTCAATCTGCCGTTAGGCCCTCAACATTAAAACATTAAAACTAGGACCGGGACGATTTCAATATTTTTAAACCGGTTAATCGTTGATGCGAAATCGAATCGAACCGGTTAATCGGCGGCCATATTGAAAATGGGGTTTTCTTTCATGGTGACCATATCAAGGTACTTTCTACAGCACAATTCATGTGTTTTTATTTTATCCTTCGAGGTTCAAAATAAGATTTGTTTGTTAAATATGATAAGAGTGAGTATATGGATTAATGTATCACATGTTACCTAAAGACACCCAGCTAGTTTGCTTGTTTATGTGTCGATCAACACATTTAGGCATATTCTGATCAAAGATAATTATATTGTATGCATACAGTAGCATACAATTTATTGGCATTGTAGAACAATTTAAAACAACAGAAACATGGCATCAATAAATCTACTGAATATGTACAAAATATCAAGCGTATGGATATACAGTGAAATTATAAATGTGTCGTATAATTTGTTTAAGTTAGTAGACCTGACAGTAGTCTGGTTCCCGTTCCCCAATCTTACATTCCATTAGATTAGGTCCTTTACTGCGTAGATTGTAAAGATCGGGAACCAGACTAACCTGACAGTTGTTTTAGTGAAATAATATACATAACAACTACAATTTATGGCCACAAATCGTCGTCAGTGCAAAACTGTTGTTTAGTTTATTGATAGAAAATACCAACTTGTATCAGTTTTAATAAGAGCCTATAAGCCGTGGAGACAATGTTTGCAAATTACTATCTTACAGGCTACACTATTGATTATCTTAGCAGACTTATTTCCAAGTATACAGAATCAAATGTGGTCATATAGTTTATGTTCATAAACCACTAAATCTGTGTTCAACTACATATTGTCTTTACGTCCGTAGGGTATTGTGTATATTGAATATTAACTAACTATGTGAGTATGTCTAATGCACGCCTTCCAGACTCCAACGCCACCTCTAAAATGTGATGTTAAGAAAATTCGCACAGGAGAAATTTCCAAGAAGACGCTGGAGCATAGATATTTTTTCACAAACGTGAGTAGGAAATTTGAAATGACATCGAGAATCCTTTACCCTTTTTAAAATCAAAATTTCTCGTCATCGCCGAGACATGATTATCGCGTGATTTGCGATCAATGTATAGATCATTTGCATCAATTCGTCTTATACTGCTACTAGCTGGTACATGTTTCACGATGAGTCTTAGATTAAATTGTGATGATATGACATTCTCGCAGAACAAAAACCATGGCATTCGGCCTCTCAATACTGCTATTTCTTTAACTTTTATACTTCAGGCAGCTAAAACTATATATTTCGGCCGATTTGCTGATGAAAACTGGGCATTCAGCTTTTGAATTCCTGAAACTAATTCATTTAGCTTTTTGGCAGCTTGGACTTGGGCGGATCATGTTCTCGTTCTGTTTTGTGTGTGACAACTGGTCCACATGTGGACTGACAACTGTTCCACATGTGGACTGACAAGTGTTCCACATGTGGACTGACAACTGTTCCACATGTGGGCTGACAACTGTTCCACATGTGGACTGACAACTGTTCCACATATGGACTGACAACTGTTCCACATGTGGACTGACAACTGTTGGAGGTCGCAGGATTGTAGACAATATCATGTATAAAATCACCAGTTTTATCCAGTGATCGATCAGAAATCATCCAGGGACAGCCTAGTGATCATTCGGAGGAATCAAGACAAAAATATGATTATGTTTAGGACATCCCCCTTATCTTACAAATATAATACAATTCAATGAGATCAACAGACAGAAACGATCGCAATTTTGATACATATACATATCTCATATAAAACAAATACAGGCAATCTAGAACAACAATTACTGGCACAAACGATCGCAATTTTGGAAGACCCCTCGTAACATACGGATAGGGTACAGTAGTTCAACTAGAATATATGGCAGAAACGATCACAATATTTGGAACATCCCTCAGTACAATGCAGTTAATCTAGAAGCTTTTATGCAACCGATCAGAGTTTTGGGACACACATCGTATCAGACAAACTCATGATAATAAACTAGTCGGGAGAATAAATGAATGACACACTCGTCTAAACATACAGTCAAGTCATCGAATTCTCATGTATAGTGAAGATCATGTGACCTGGAGCTAACTAACCCTCGTGTGTTTCGTTATTGTACGGTAAGAATGTTTTGATCAGTTAAAATATTAAGGTGGCAGGGGATATACTATTGGCTGATTTTCAGGTTCCGACAGGCCGCGAACAGTCAAGCCTATTTCTTGAAAACAGCCAATAAGACAATAAAGTATTTCTGTGTCAGTCTCAGAGCCTAGACAACATGCCTTGAAAACAGCATCCAAATATAAGGCTGAAACCTTGGGCTGTGGTGTTATGGCCCTTTGTTTTTCCCCCTACACCTCCAATTTTTAGTAAAAAAAATACAAAAGTAACCAATTTCACAACATACACAGTATTTTTAAAACTAATGCAATCCTATATTTAGCTCCATTTTACATAAATAGAATACCTGAGCAAGGTTATTTCAGCAAGAAAAGTGTCTCTCATACCAGTGGATTTTTTGCTATTTGCTGTCAAACGTTTTCGCGGTTTCTAACGACGCTAAATTTGCACTTCCACCAGTGGTGGTAACCTCCATTTTGAAGAGTAGCAAATCCTTCAGAGCCAGCTGATATTTAGTTTCTATGATTTTTCAAAATCATAAACACCTTCTTTTTACAAAATTGAGTCTTTAAAATACCAATTTAATATTTGGTGCCAATAAATAAGCTCTACACTAAATATTTGTTATTTTCAGGGACCCCCTCACCCCAGTATATCCCCTGCCACCTAACAACTCTAATTGACCGACGATCGGATAAGCAGGGATATTCAAGGATGGCATGTAAATTTTGCAAAATAATACCTGATAAATCGTGCACATCCGATTAGTCCACCTTTGTGGAATGTACCAAATTGTCCCGCCTTTCTCATAATCGTGGGCGCAGTATAATCGAATTCTCACGATACTGTGCTGTACAATCATGCAATTAAAAACAACACTAAATTATTCCTACTGACCTTAAAGGGAGTAATTGATTTACTGTCGAAATGTAAATTTATTGGGACAATTTTACGACATGTTGTCTCCAGTGAGTTGGAAGATGGCCAGTTTGTATATAGCAAAGCTGTACTGTATATGTTCCATGCCTGCTTTCATGTGATCACAGACCTAAGAAATGATGTCACAAATTACAGTTTTGACCTTCCCCATCATATGGTTATTACTCTTTGTATAGTAATGACCGAATGATGGGGAGTGTAAAAACTTGTGATATAATTTCTTAGGCCTGTGGTGTGATACATCTACTCCACTACTCGGCTGAGTAAACATGTACATTGAACAAATATAACATAATATACTGCCGTTATTACATTAATAATAATATTTATAAAGACTTTATTTATGATGGGAGCTTACTTGACATCATTGTCAATCTGCCGTAAGGCCCTAAACAGTCAAACATTGAAACAACAGAAACATGAAATCATTAAATACTATAATGACTATGTACAAAATACCAGCCAAATGGACATATAATGAAATTATAAATATGTCATATAATTTGTTTAAGGTGGTAGACATGACAGTTGTTTTAGTGAAATAATATACATGACAACTACAATGTCAATATGTAGCAACACAATTGTTCATGTGAATTAATTTATAGGTATAAAAAACCGTTAGTTCCGAAACATTCATTACCATTGACTAACGGACATGCGATTATTACCCAAATGTTTACCTAATTGACATGAACAATACATCTCATAAAGTGACCGTAACATATACAGGACTTTCATTTTGGTTTTAAATCAATCCTTTAACGCTTGGACTTTCTGACACGATCGTCTAAGTCCGCCGAGGATCGAGTTCATAAAATGTGATCAACTACACATACCAGACTTTAATTTGGGTTTTAAATTCATCCTTTAACGCTTGGACTTTCTGACACAATCGTCTAAGTCCGCCAGGGATCGACATCGTCTCACAAACCGATAAAAGGTTCGAAACTTGTACAATACACACATTTTAAGACACATTCTCAACTCACATTCATCGATCATGTACACCCATAGTACTTAACTCATTTATAACCATACTTAAATTTCTGAGAAGTCTTCTTTCATAACAAAGATAAGAACACCGGCGCTCTTCCTTGATATATTACGCCAAGTATTAGGGTGCGATTCTATCACAGAGAGACAATTTTGCAAAGTGTGTTAGGAAATGCATTTGGCGATGTGAAATACATTAGAAGAGACGTTAACGTGTTATCAATATTGCAAATCATTGTTAACGTAGTTCAGCACTAACCCGAGTATCGAAATTACATAAATTGGTTTAGACAAATTTAATATGTTAGGATGACTGTGAAACAAGGTTAATATCTCGTTCCTGATTGTATATCTTGCCACGAGGATATGAGAGAAGTGACCCAATACAGTACACTTTTTATTCAAAAAAGGCTCTGAACAAGTTCCACCAAGTATACCCTTCAAATCTTTAGCTTGAGATGGGTACCATTTTAATTTCGACTTATTTAAGATGCTGTCACGGGCAAGCCCATGGCCCCACGAATGCTTTTAGAACTTTTTTCTAGAGCGTATAATAGTATGTGGATGTTGAAAGTGCAAACAATCTTTGTGTTGCATTAGTTTGAGGTTGGCCCTTTTTTCAGATAAAATGACTGGACAAAACGTTAACCATCTTTTTTCAAAGACAAACACAATTTCAAATTCTCTCACAATGATTGTCTGTTTTTATAAGAATGTTATCAGAGTGCTGGAAGGCACACGTACGATGGGTGTTGTTATTTACAAAGCAATGTTAGCAATCTATTCACATCATTGATAAAAAAACATTACAACTGTCAGAATCAGAGTCACCGTATCCACCACTCAATACTTAGACAACGATTGTTCTCTTAATTTAATTAAATAAAAACTTTAAGCTTGAAACAATTTCCTTAAAAGTGACAGTAAACAAACAAACCCTTCCTGGCGAACAAGACTTATAACTTTGTATGATTAAAACAATAGAAAGATATTGTTTCGGTTTCAATGGATGGTGTAAGAATAGAGAACGTTAATACTACTTTGAATTTATCGACGAAATCTGCTGAGATATCATCTCTGTGAGATTCACAAACCATCTTGTTCAGCCACCCTTTGACATTTTTAACCTTTTAACTATTTCTC
This sequence comes from Spisula solida, assembly GCA_947247005.1. Taxonomy (NCBI): domain Eukaryota; kingdom Metazoa; phylum Mollusca; class Bivalvia; order Venerida; family Mactridae; genus Spisula; species Spisula solida. The sequence continues at coordinate 42,514,931 of OX365956.1, forward strand.
TCCTGGTTTGTGTGCAGCCAACAGACACAGCCCTCACAGGTACCAATTCACACCTGACGAGTGGAGAAATTAAGCAGTGGCGCAGACGGGGATCGAACCCGGGACCTCTCGATCCTAAAGCACACGCCCGACATCTAGGTCACATATCCCAATTTCGTGTCTGTGTGCTCCCAAAACGTAAGGAGGCGGTACTCACCACGTGCGTATTCCCAAATTGTACCTGATAATATTTTTGTGTAAAAATGCGTTTGCTGCATGTGTACATTTTCACGTAAAACACGTAACTCCCAGCGCCCGTGTTCTGTTCTGTTCTATAAAACGTCACCATCGTGTATTAGCACGTTTTGCACGTGAACGACGAGTTCCATTAAAAACGTGACAAAGTGCCTCGAGTGAAGAATGAATTCATAACAATAATTGTTATGAATCCAGAATAGGTAACTTGAAGTGTTTTTCAGTGACTGACACGTAAGACTGTGTATGATGCATGGCCATGAAATATTTGTTGAACAATCTGGTAAGCTCAGCGATGCAATCAATTTCGTACCAACACAATGGGAATTGCTTGGACACAAGTTTGACAAATGACAAAAATCTGCCAACACCCCGACTGTGTAGTTGTCACATGGGATTCAGCTTAGTCTCATATTGTTTCAGTTCAGCTGCAAGTTCCGCAAACACATGTGTGATCGCATAAAACAATGCGGTCATAAAAAAGCGCGAACGATTTGAAAATTCATGCCGAAAACGTCGAGCATAGCCTTTTCTGCTGAAATATGGCAGGCATATGAGTGCCTCCACCTGAATTTGAACCCGTGTCGCCAGGTTAGACGTAAAACGCCAAAACCATTGAGCTAGAGGTACATCAACAGCAATAACAGAGCACAAAAGGTACAAGAAGGAACAGTGTACACACGACTACCACATCATCAAAGTTGCCTCGCCAAACCGATGAATAATGATATACAATAGTCATGTAAAATGTATTCTGATTGAATATTTAAGTTGAAACAATATTATTGTTGACGAACACCAGCTTATCTTTAAACACAAAAAGATAATATAAAGTCGGAGAGGGAAGGCAGCACTCAACTTAACGAGCTGAGCACAGAAAACATAAAAACATCACATACCACAATTACAAGGCACAATCTAAACACATAACCGAACGAGAAAAGTGAACTGCCCAATTCCCAGCTATCAAAACAAATCTGAATGAACTAGTTTCATCCCAAAACAAAGCTAAATGTCCTAGTTGAATGACCAACGGCTGAAATACCCAGTTGTAGCCGTCTGAACAAGCATGTCCTCACATACCAACGGGATCATAAACAATAAAGAATGCTCATAAACACAAGCGTGTTCATAAACATGTACAACTCCAATAACCCATTCTTTCTCGTTATGATTGTGGCAAGAACAGTTTTTTGATCAATAAATTATAAAAACTAAGGCTGAAAACATATAAAATCTGCATTCCACAACTCACACTTTAAGCCTAGGTCCCACTGAGCATTTTTTTGCCTCGGCGATGTTCTCCCGACTGAAATTAATGAGTTGTGGGAACATCGGGAACAGGTCCATCGTGGTTTACATGAAACTTTGGGGAAGTCATGAGAAAATTTGTGATATAGGAAGGAATCGTGATGAATCGGGTGGTATCGAAAGATATCGGGAGAACATCGACGATGAGGAATTCTTCAGTGGAACATAGGCTTTAGGAAAATACCAATCGTTCATGTTATCCTATATTTTTCTTTCTGCAGTAAATGTAACAATTTAGAATAATTTATCATTCTTAGAGAATAAGCTTACTGCGACATCTCATTTATTTTAACTGTACACCGGGGAATAGCACGAGAGAAAATTGAGCGACTAAGCAGTTTCCGTAACTAGAAATATTGTCATTCGTTTCGTTTTTTTCCCGATCTGGTTATATGTTGTTTCAACAAGTTACGCTATTTAGACGCATCAATATAAAAATTGTTGTGTTTTGCGAATGCATGCAAAAAACTTGTTTACATTCTTCCCACGTAGTCCGTTTGAGAGTTGATACAGATATGTTGAACTCTATTTGTCACCAAAAAGTCCTCACACACGTGAGACGAATACATGCGAATTCTTCAAAATGTGTGAGGAATACGCGCGAATTGAATTGGAAAGTAAAATGAATGTACATGTGTAATGGAATATTGTCTAGACGACTCGTTAAATACACGAACATATGAGGCGGCGACAACAAACAGACGAACGGGTATATTATTATGCGCATGTGGAAGCTCATGTTAATGTCGTCGCCATTCGAAACTAGTTGAACAAGCATATTGTTTATACGAGTATTATCTCAGTATTAATGTACTTGCCGCTGTCAGATGTCGGTGCGGGATTTCGTGCGTACACACCGTTCATTCCAGAAAGACTTTATATATTGTATTCATATTGATGGCCTGCAACGATTTTCATTCAGCAAATAGTATTTTTATTTGTATTATTTTCGACGTTTTGCGTACTCGAATAGGACGCTCTATCACTGCGCTCATATAATCTATACTATTACATACATTATCGTACCGATATATGTTACCAAACATTCTGTAATAATATGATAGATATTACAGCTAGGTCGATAACTCAATATTTGTAGAGTTGCTTCAAAGACCTCCAGGTTTGTGAGACACATATCTATCTCTTCAATGGTTGCAAATGCAGGCAGTGTTAGTCATATCGCTGGCTAAGAATTAGAAGGTCGTAAGTACACAAAATATTTTGAGAACACAGGAAAATAAAGCAATGAGAGTGGAGGCGACCTGGTTGCTGCAACTAAAGCTTAATCCAACTTTACACGTTTAATGTTCGTTTTCTTACTGCCGATCTTGTATTGAATGTCAAAATAGGCATATGAGACTGTATAGGCATGTTCGGTATCTAAAAAAATGTAAAAAGGGGCATATTAATTTATATGGAATATATTTTTAAAATGCGTATATCAAAAATGGCTTTTAAATAATACTACGCGCCTATTTATCAGATTCTACAGTACCTACTTGTAATCATTTCCCTCACAGCGTGAGCTAACGCCTCACAAAAAATGTCTGAAAAATACTATTTACTTATGGAAAACAAGCTTTTTAAACTTTAGTTTGGTCAACATGACCACTTCCAATTTTCACGAAAGTAGGCTCATAAGAAGCGCCATGTGGTGAAGATTTCAAATATGCATGATTCTCATAAGATAGTACTTACGACCTTATAATTCTAAGCCAGCGATATATATGTATGTTTATTGAGTGCATAGTTTATAGGTGCCTCGGAAGCAGCTGGAGCGCCTAATGGGTCAGTATTCTTACAGTGTCATACAATGTATGTAAATATATCATGCATTTATATAAGTATATTTGTATAAGGTAAAGTTTTTGTTTATTATAGTGTCACCCCTATTGAAAGGGCCAGCCAATTTGACTTATGAGACACCTATATTTCGTGCGCACAGTACCTCCCGATTCCCTTCTCGTATTGCCGGGCGCCTGGCAAGGATAGGCCTATGGTAACAATTCTTTAACAAGCTGGCGGCTCACCAACCGACCGTATCAGTTCTAACCCAGCTTCCGCCGGGATTCGAACCTTCGATCTCCCGCTTCCAAGGCGGACGCCCTAACCACTCAGCCATGGTCGCGGTATATATGTTTATGAATTATACAGTATGTGTATATTAATGTTTTGTTTTGTATACTATTATCTATTGTGCTCTCCATAATGGAGAAATTAAAAGTTTAGTGGTTCAAATTTTACAAATATTCCAAATTTGAGATATTATTAAACGAACCGAGGTACCAGTATACACAGACCAAAGCCAGTCTATCTATCTTCCTTCCATTCATTCATATATTACAGCATTCCATTACCTGTCTAATATATCTGTTATCTTACCAATATCTAGCAGGTTGTTGTAACACTGATTACCCTAAATCTTTATCTGTGTCTTCATATAACTGTTCACTGTACTAGTCAATTATAGCACAAATGATTCATGATGCAATTGGTGCGTTATTTTGTAAGTGCCAAAATGTTTTGTAGCATTCAATTATGAATGGTTATAATGTTTTTTTTACATTTTTAATTATTTTGTTATTTGGAGAATGTCTAGCTTTATGTACTCGTATGTGCAAAAATAGGACAAAAATAAAGAGTATACATGTACAGATGTATGTGTATTGTACTCTTGTTAGAGTCTTTATACTATCTTATCATAGTTCGATTGTGAAACAAGTTTTTCCAACATTTGTCAATCACTCTCGACATCACATTCTTGGTCGTATCCATCGCCATGAGTTTATTTGCGAGCCAGATTCCTTTTTACGCTCTTTTTAAAAATTAAAACGCTTGAACAATTATCGAAATTGTTGAACATGCCAATGATGATACAGTCATGTACAAAATGGACTACTGGGCCAAATGACGTAGAAGTATATATATAATAAAAGAAATCAACGCATCGATCAATATTGTCTCTTTTCTCATCCTATACGAGCAATGTATGTGGAAATGATAAACTATCCCGTCATTGGTCTGTTATGTCATTAGCGTTGATGGGTCATTCTGCTTTATATGACCCAACTATTACGATGGGCATATAGATTTGTTATAGCTGAAACTTGGCAATTAGCTTTTTTGTAGCTTAAAATAGGTTCATTCAGATATTTTGTAACTGAAACTAGGTCACGTGTCTTTCAGCCTAAAACAGATGTGACTTGTGCTTTCGGCAGTGCAGTTCATTTTCTCGTTTAGTTATGCATTCGGTATTGTGTAGTAATTGTGGTTTGTGATGTTTTTTTATGTTTATGTGCTCGGCTGTTTAGTGAGTGCTGCCTTCCCTGTCCGATTATCTATTGTCTACTTGTGTTATTGTGTGGAACTGTCTAATGCTGAAACATGAAAGATATATATATATATAGTAAAGATGCTAAATATGCTTCGTCTAATAGGAGAGATCACCATATTCAAATGCAAAATTCCCACCAGCAATCTATTGGATGAATGAACAATAAAAACTTGCTATTCACCAATAGCTAACTGGTAGTACTAATCCCTTTGTATACAAACATTATCTCTCCTATATATTCCGTTCAGGATAATGTGATATTTACAAACATGAATCGGGTTGGTCAACTTTGGCAAAATTGGTTTTACAAATCTCTTAAATAAACAGATAAGGTCAGTATTGTACCTAAAACATCACTGATAATTGGTGCACATAACTGTTATCCACCTTTGTAGACTATACCAAATTATCCCGCCTATCACATTATCCTGGGCGCACTATACATACTTTGTATAAATCGATTATTCCGGTCAGTCACTTGATAACATCACATTGTGTGTATAAATATTGCAATGTCTCTTATTAATGTCTTATTTTAATAGGTGTTATGTGTATAAGTATGTACTCTAGTGAATAAGCTATTGGTTTTCACTGCCCTTATCTTCAATTGAAATGTTTAAAACAATAAAAATACAATGCTATGATATTGCAATGTATGTATACAAGTGACAGACCTGAGTAAACGTACTATACATAAGGTAGTTAGGTAACAAAACATTAATTTAAAAACAACATTTTATTGAAATGATGCACAGACTTCCCACCAAAATACCATAACATGTTTAGGATAGGTGTAAACAGATAATGTATGTAGGGTCACCAGAACCACATCATACTTTTACTTTGGTATTATGGGAAGTTTGTATTTTTTATAGTTATACCTTTGTTTGAATTTTAATTGTTTTGATATTTATTTTCTTGCAGTTGCCATGGCTTTGTAAATATTCTGGGAGAGGTCTTCAAGATTGTTGAAATAACTTGTGCCCAATCCCGTTATCGTATATTAAAAGAAACAGTAGTAATTAAACAACGGGAAGTTCGGAAAGGCAACGACACATATTGTACGGTAGTTCTTGCTTCTTAATTATTGAAAGCTGCCTCCTAGCTTGATCATAAATGTATGAACAGTACGTGTACAAATTCATAATCGTGTTATTCAATACATTTAATATGTTTTATATTGTGTATCAATGTAGCTAGAAGCTATCGGCGATATCTGGAATACAATAATATTCGTGCACGTGCTGATTAATGGCGCACACAAATGGTCACTGTCTAATTGTCATTGTTTAATGTTTACTGTTCACTGTATAATGGTCACGGTCTAATACTAACTGTCTAATACTAACTGTCTTATACTAACTGTCTAATACTAACTGTCTAATACTAACTGTTTTATACTAACTGTCTAATATTAACTGTCTAATACTAACTGTTTTATAATAACGGTCTTATACTAACTGTCTAATACTAATTGTCTACACTAACTGTCTAATACTAACCGTCTAATACTTACTGTCGTATACTAACTATAACTGCCTAATACTAACTGTCTAATACTAACTGTTTTATACTAACTGTCTAATACTGACTGTCTAAAACTAACAGTAAATGCGATTTACATTAACTAGATTAGACACTAAGACGTCCGCTTCCATGCTGCAGATGCTAAACACAAACACACAAACACTCGATTCTCATATCTCTATACAATACTCAATGTTTGTATCTGTAAAATCAATGGACAAGCTCAGCTCTGGGAATTCCTGGGAAATCCCAAGATGTATGGTGAGTAATTGATACATGTAACAAATCTGAATATTTATGAATCTAGATTAGCGTTTTCTCTTCGCGTCGCTAATTCCGTCCAGACATACAAATGTATTTATGGGTCATGTGGTCAACGCAGTTCCAAATCAACTAGAGAAAATTATGTACCGTATAACATGTACAAACTGGTATGGTGTGGCACAGTTGAACTTGTGCTCATTGTTCTCATTATTTATATATGATCCTTAGAATTATTTGACTTCCTAAAACCAGAGACTATACACAACATAGTCTCTGCTGAAACCAAACCTTTAGGGACGACGGAAAAGCACGGCCAGTTAATGTTGTCACACTAAAACATTATGATGGCATTTGTTAAAGCTAAGAACATTTGGCCTGGTGCTAATTAATCCTTACTGCTTTCGTAATTGAACCGTAAGAATGGTTTGATTAGTTAAAAAACTCACAGTGTATAAACGAGTCAGCTTCCGGTTATTACAATAAGGAGTAAATTGTATATTCTTGCAATAAGCTGTACTGTAATAGGAAATCACCGGATGTTTCAATCACAATAAGTCGTACAGTGATTTGGTTTATACGCGGTGTGATTTGACAACGGATAAGCGCGAATATTCAAGGAGTTCATTTTTAATGTTCTAAGCTATACCGTGTTGACAAAACAAAACATGTTTACTTATTGTCGTGTGTAAGCATCGTTACAATACACTTAATGGATTAATTATTCCAGTGAGTGTGCATATAGCAGTTTTATGTTAGTAACATGGTATGTATTAGTCTGGCTGTACGTCAACATATTTATCAACAACATGTTTATTTGTACATAATGTTGTTTGTGGTAGTTCAATTCTTGTCAAGGACATATTTTTCTCTTTCGGCTTTTTAACTTTGAATATCAGTTACTATGCAAGAGGTCTCTAAAGGGAGATAATTATAAAAATGTGAGGTGCAACATGAGTTGTCTACCGTGAAATAAATATATTTTACAATACACATCGCTGACTTAGAATTAGAAGGTCGTAAGTACAAAAAAAACTATTTTGAGAAAACAAGTAAAAACTGTCTAAAAACTACTCTTTACTTATAGGAAAAAAAGCTTTTTCAACTTCAGTTTGGTCAACGTTAAGAAAATAGGCTCATAAGAAGCGCCTTGTGACGCAGATTTCAAGTATGTATGAGTCTTATAAGGTCGTCCACTTACGACCTTCTCATTCTAAGCCAGAGATGTAAGTGTTTTCCGTAAATGCGAACGTCGGTTGGATCGTTAAAATAAAGCAGAGCAAAGTACTACAGGGTACAGTCCAGTTAGGATATGGTGAGAGTGACGTTGTCGTTTATGTGTACACAAAATATCACAACCCCTGTCTGAACAGGTAGAGCGAATATAGTATTTTTTTAATTTGCAGTTGTGGTTATCATTATTAGTAAGTTATAAACTCCAACGCGATAAATTGCAGTACAAAAACAAACACAATATTGCCTATATTTTTGTTATGGATTAAAATCAAGGACCGTAACACTTACCAATGAAAGCATTCACTCATTTAGCACAACATGTAAAGTTTTCCTGCTCCTAAATATTCAGAAACGATAAATATAGCGGATTTTTTGTTTGTTTTTGTATTGCAATTTATCGCGTTGGAGTTATAGTTTAGCATTGAAATTATAGCTGTTTATATAAGCCTTCATTATTGGTTTCACACCATAATATTGGACTCGACCGCTGCGTCATTGTATTCATACCCTGCATGACTGGACTATACATTATACCATACAGGTATCGGTATTTAAACAGATACTAATAATTATCATCAATTCAATTAGTATAATATTTAATAAAAATGTGTCATAGCATATTATAGTGAACAATATCAATTACACAATCTCACTACATTGTACATGAATTTAAATAAGAAAATGAATTAAAAATATTTAGACCCAAGTTAAATTATACAATTGATAACAGACTCTTAGTCCTTGACGGAACTTCATGATAGTATTTGGAGAAGAATAATCGATTGCACGCATGCTAATTTAACATACCATAATCAATCAAAACGTCCGGTAAATAAACATGAATGACCATCTTGTTTTATGGTTAAATGGTCATAGGCATTACAAATGCCGATTATACCAATAAAACTGTAACCCGTTATAATAAATAATATATAACAAAACAGTAAAGGTCGGTAGCGGGTACTTTGAACTTTGAACGGGCGACCAATTGATAAAACTATAATATATTCAGTATGCTTCAGTAATTTTATACTGCTACCGGCTTTTAAAACATGACGAGGGTGCATAAAGAGTCAATATTGAATCACCGTTATAATGTATACGTACATAATTTTAACGTAATAAAGCCATTATTTATTTTTGATAATACACTAGCGTAATAAAGCTTTGACGCGACGTCATTCAAAGTATAGGCGACGTTTATTATAGCGAAAATAAGTAGTTATTTTATGTTTCAGCCGGAAAAAGGCTAACATGTGATAAAAAGAACATTACATTTGTGACTTTCCACATCAAATTTATTAAACTTGCTGAATAAAATCGATAAAATGCTCGGCAGAGCCTCGCATTTTATTATTTTATTCAAATCGTTTAATAAATTCAATATGAAAAGAAACTCATGTAATATCCTCTATATCTTTCACTGGGATGATGAAAAGTACAATGTTGTTCTATTTAATTTTGTGAAACTGCATAATAATAAAGTACATTGTATATGCAAATCAGTTTGCTTTATAATAAATTAAATTTGACGGCAGCTCAGCAACATCAAGTTAGGAGATAGGCACCAGCTACCTGTTAGATGGAGCCTGTGTCAATATACTAGTAATCCAAACAAACCATTTTCATATCAAATGCTACCTGTATTAATCAACTATGTATGTATTACATAAAGATTAGCTGTATAATGAAGTATTTAATACATTCTTTTATTATTTGCCATCAATGGATTATATATATTACATTTTATCAGTAAAAGTAATAGTTAAAATAACAGTGAACTTATAATTTTGTTATTTCCACTATTTTAGAAGCCTGTTCCATAAATATGCAGAAAAAGAAACGTAACGGCAACGGAGCCGGGCTTCAAATTATGCACGTACTGTCATCATGGCGCCATAATTGTCACGTCGTGGCGTTCTGATTTCAACGTATTTCTTCCAATTAAGTCAATTACTGTACCCTTATACGAGACATTTAAGCATATGATAAACAGAAAATTCGTTGATTAATGAAGTATTTAATCATTTTTTATATTGGAATTGTCGGCTAATTTTCAGTCACCCAAACTTTTAACGTTACGACACCAAAATACCCGAACATCGTAAACGTTATACATTGTATAAAATCATTAGCAAATAGTTACCAACCACATCACCGCAATCAATATAACTACCTGAAGCTATTTTATCACCACAAAGCATCTAAGTCTTAATGAACTAACGTGCGTTGATGGTGTGTATACGTAAAGAAATAAAACGATAGTAGAGCTATATTCTATACGTTAGATTGGTTGGTAGCATGATATGATTACACTATGATGTTTGTACTTACCTATATATCTGCCGAATGTTGAGGCATAGGTGTCCAGGTTCGTGTACTACTCAACGTAATCACTCTTTTTTTAAAGAATAAAAACACCAGTATACTATCATATATATAGTATATACAGCTACTACACAATTCAACGTAAAACATACACTCCTGCATTCATTGTAAATCTGACAGAATGTTATTCCACCGACACACCGATCAGTATTTCCAGTAAATCCGTGATTTTTGTCGAGATTTTTGTCGTGGAAATACAAGCTTGTCGCTTAGCTTGACGTAGAAATGAAACGAATGCTAGGATCAACACTACGTAGTTCTAACAACGACGCCATTAAATACTCTGAGGTGAATTCAAGCCTTTCAGACATAGAAATCATATTTTTATCTGACTCTGACCTTATATTATTTAGCTACACGACTGCTCCATACCCTCATGTCGAGAGTTAGGGAAATTATATGGACAGTTCCTGTTTAAAATAGCAATAAAAATCCAAGCTGCAGAAATGTAGCCACACTATTCTTTAATCTAGTTGATTTATTGCATTTATACACAAAAAACTAGCATTCTCACATGTAAATTTTCAAGCACTATTGGCAAAACATTTATTGTTATATGCTGCGACTTCAATGCGGTGTTAGCGTTCTATCTACACGCCGTGTTTTCCGATATCGCTCGTGATGTTGTATGTCGGCAATAGTTTGGCAGTTCGACAATACTAGATCAGAGGCAGAAATCATTTGGCTATGAAATTCAGGACTATAGATTTCAAGAACACTGAAGCTTATTTGACATAGGAACGGTCAAACACTGGTCAATTCATGGATACATTGTTTTCATTAATGAAACATGGTAGCTATTCATTATTGCTTTTGTGACAATATTACCCACAGCAGGATAGGAAACTTAATTTATACCAGTGTTAAGCTTAGGTCCCACTGAACATTTTTGCCTCGGCGATGTACTCCCGATTTAAATTAATGAGCTATCAGGACATCGGGAACAGGTTCCTCGTGGTCTAGCGTAAGCTTCTGGAAAGCCATGAGATAGTTCGTGATATCGAAGGAATCGTGATGAATCGGGTGGTATCGGAAGAAATCGGGAAAACATCGCCGATTGGGAGCACTTGTTACTAGTGTCAGTCATACATATCATGTGCTTTGAAATGGTGCATGTCATTTTACGATTTCTTTTTGTTTACTGACGGTCGTCCATTTGTGTATGGGCCGGTGGCCTAAATCATTTTTCTGAATAAACTGAAACATTTGGTTGATATGCCCGAATTTGACGACCAAACCAAAAGAGTTTCAATATGGACACAACTTATTTTTATAGTAAGTTATACTCTCGACACCTCATTGCTGATGGTATCTGTCACCACGAATGTATGAGGGAGATAATTCAGATATTAAACAAATGTCTAACAGATTGGTAAGCAGGCATATATACGTTGAATAATATTTGAATTTCTTTGGTTCTTCAATTACTTTGCAGTACCCACTCTCGGGCAATTATTACAAATGTGTCTGCCACAGGTACAGAAAAGGCGGAGAGACAGTATGTGTGATACAAGAAATCCGGCTGGGATACTTATTTCCCGAATAAAATCATGGGTTCCTTCACGTGCCAGGTGTATACAATCGATACACGCGAGAATACTCATGTATTACCAACCAGTTAAACTCTAGTTGGTCGGAAATACTGACAAGCGTAACTGAAATTCCATTGCCCCGGCCTAGAAGTAAGTAACCATTAAATACATAAGCGGTCCAAATGGTGATATACTCAAAAAGTCATGAAAGAAACATTTGGTTGACTGGAAATGGTGGTATGCATTGACAATTCTGCTTTGAAAAAATGAAATTAAGTTTAAAAACATTGTGACCATGTTTGGATGTAGTGAAACTGGTTTATCTTGAACTTTGTGACATTTAGACCTAAATATGAAACTGAAAGTAGAGTAGGGGTTAACAGGTCTGGTATCAATCCGCGCGAGAGCGAAAATATGTTCTCTATCTTTGATGAGCAAATTTTCCTTAGAAGATACATGACCCCCTTTTTATTGTATTATTTTGAAGCCTAAATTTACTTCTTAAAGTTGGTATATGTTTCCCAGGTGACCATAGACTAAAACTTGTTGAAATTTGAGGCCGGACATTGTCACTTTACATTGAACTAAAGAACACATATATTTGGTGGTTCCTAACATATATTCAAACCGGTAGCCTCTGGATTGGTAGTTTAGATTGTTAACGCCTCGACCACAAGGCAACTTTCTGTAAAGGGGCCTACTTCTCCCTTATACTCATGCAAGGCATTGAGCACGTGCTATCATTGAGTGTGTCACGTGACGTTTGTTTATACAGGATTCTGTTAGTACATTCCGTCCAACCGTCTAATACACACCAGTACGCTAGGACTCGCACAAAAATACATATGATTTCATGATATGAAGTAAATGTATTAACCATCAAACATAGAATATCAATGAAGAAGTTTCCATTGGTTCGCTTTTAAACTTATTGTTATTTGGTGCCGCCGTATTATGCTCCACATTCTCAAAATTATGAATTTGTGTTTTGCCCGTTTTGAATATTTAAGGGAAGTAACTTAAAATTATGCATGGCATGAGTCTCACTCAGTTGTCTGCCTTCTGTACATTTCAAACAATACAAAATAATAACATGCATTGAATCATATAGTGTTGATTGTCTTCAGTGTTGGTCAGGGTACTACTGTTTAACCAAAGCATCTAAAGTAGTGTGTAACTACTCACAGCTGCATATCTTGTGATGAATGATGTCGTTGACCAACAAATAGTTGCTCTCTTTCTAGGATAGGGGGGATGGGGGCAGCCACAGCCACAAGATATGCAGCTGTGTGTAGTTATACACTACTATCTAAGTTCTCTAGAAAACTATTGAGTACGTGGATTATATTAGGCCAAATGCGTTTTACTAAGATAATAGTATTGTGGCCCGGCCTACGTTCAATATTCAATATTTTTACGTAAATATGTGCAACAACTTGCGATCGATTAGTAAAACGCACTTAGGAATTTTCGTAAGTGAAATTTGTATACGTAGATTTTACCCGACGTTTACGCAATGTTAGTAAAACAGTACCCAGGATGCTAGGGGTACTATTCTAGAATATATGTTCTATTGGCAAGGCTTATTCACTTTTAATATCTTGAGATACTGCCTTGTGAATGCAGTCTTCCTTCGTTGCTCGTATACATTCTGTCGAGAACATACTTATATAGACTGACACATCGACATCTATTTTGTTAAAATAATCTAGTAACACAAGTATAGGAACTATTTTCATTTCCACATCTATAAAATAATCACAGTAAACATGGATGAAAAACACACAGAAAACATTGATTAAATAAACACAGAAATAATTTACACAATACACATAATAATATTAAAAATAATAATCATAGTATATAAACCAATTATTATAGGGTAAAAATAGTATATTGGTGTTATCGTAGAATTATATCTCACATGTTTAAGTCTGTGGTGTTATATATACATGTATTTATTATTAGTCAAAATGTAGATAGGCAACTGTTACATATAACAATTCTGCTAGGGTTTTAGATTATGCCGCTTTAAACGGTCCGCATGCTTCATAGAATGCATGTACATTCAAAATATGTTACACATAGATATATGATGACATTGATAGTTTAAATTTTTTTTCTTGGCTGACATTTTCTTGCCCAATATAAATGCCTTAAGTGGAAGATAGTTTTATGATCGTGAAACCCTTTCTATGCCGGAATTACTTATCTGCCACTAAGCGGGATCTTGCATGTCCATTTTGTGCTTGTATTACAACGAGAAATTTGACATTTTTTGTGTTTTATAATTCTGTCTCTGGTCTAGCGTTTTTGGTCATTTTGTTTGACACCTAAGGTAATAAATGTTATTCTAATATGATTTCATTGCTGCAGGGCCAACATTAAAGCCAGGCCGTAAGACAATCGAATGTGTTATGTAATATGCAAAGCTTCCATAAATTTGATAAAAATCTGAATGACCCGCTGATATATGAAACCCCGCCTACCTAGCTTTTATCGTTAAATATTCTATTACATTGGTTAATTAAAATCACGTGATTACTCAGAAGTATTCACTGAAAGTAAATTGTGAATTTGGTCAAGGCAGTCTTTGTGACATACGCTTAGTGAAAAGTTCTTGTTGATATAAGTCTTAGTGACCAAGTTACATTACTATTACTTAACTTTGTGAAACTTAAACTTGTGACTTATTATAACTTAACTTTGTGATATTGAACTTTGTGACTTTATCTACTTCATGATACTCTGTGGACATTTTATTATTTACTGAACATTAAAAATCGTCATCGTTAAACGAAACTGTGTGATTGTCGTATATTACTCCTACGTCACTTCCGCCCGATCATGAATCAGTGCTGTGTGCAGTACATTATGCCAAGCGAGTATAACAACCAGATTCCCCATAATGGACAACATTCGTTCAACAATCGACGTAGACAACGTCGAGGTCAATATTGTGATTCGGACCGGAAGTGTATGAGGTGTGGTACGTGTCATGCGTGGAGCCAAATTTGTCCTGCTTATTACCGGAAGTGCTACGTGTGTTTCAATTACGGACACTACGCTGAATTTTGCAAATTAAACATTACCCCCAATAAGCCTATAGACCGCGCTTCAACAACGGCTACAGTCAACTCTATTTCTACGTACTCATTGCGTGAAATGCCGTTCTATTTCGAAGAAACAACAGATTTAATTAGGGAAACATATTTCAATTCAAGCGAGCGAATCTACATTATGTACCTTGAAGAAGCAAATGAATGTTTAGAAGAAGATATAAATGAACTCCAATGACAGGTTAGGGAATTAAAGAACAAGGTACTCAACGAACAACGACGTAGTCTGGCAGCGGAAGAAGCTAAAAAGATGGTGGACTACGACATCGAAAAAGTCCAATCTAAGTTAGACGCGTGTTCAGTTAGAATTGCAGACGTCAAACATGAAAAATATATGTTGGTCGAAGAAAATAGTGCCGTACATTTAAAAGTTCAACAATGCGAAATCGAAATTCAGTTGTTAAATCAAGAAAACGATGTGTTGTGTGACGATTTCAAGCGAGACCATGCAGTCCTTGACGAATATAATAGTCTGTTAAAACAGTTGGTAGAATATTCAAGCATAATAAGAAATCAATATGAATCTGTAAAATCGGAACTCATAAATAACCTCAATAGGATATACTCAACAAATAATGACAGGCCACCGAGAAAATGTAAGGATTATAGTTGCCGAAAATGCGGAAGTGATGTTTATCATCATTTCCAGTCTTGCTGGGCGAGAAATACGAAATGTGCCTCATGCGGGAAAATGAACCATCTTACAGCAATGTGCGAGGATGGACTAAAACCAATCAACTGTGACAAATTTCTCGCTCGTTTACAACACTTCAACACTTAGAATGTCCTAATTACTTGTGCTGGTGCAAATGACCTTGTGCTCAGAAAAATACAAAACAAATTAATATGCAAGAAAAATGATATTTAATTATATTACCTCAACGGACACAACTGAACAATAAACTGCAAACAAAAACAAAAGTTATATCAATATGTTGATTGAAACATATTTCATTCTATGTCGTCTCAATTGATACTGTATGATCTCAAAATTTTGACAAAATAATTTACTTGTGAAAGTTGACTAGTAGTTGATTTTGTGGAATGTGTTTTGATTATTGATATATGCTAGTAATCCAATTAACGTTTTATGAAATATCCATTTGAATTTATTAATTGTAGGTATGAATGTGTTTTTGGATGACCCTTTATGGAAAGAATGATTGAATACTGTAAAATAGCGTGTGTATGTAAAGGAACGTGTGTGCGTACTAAGTTGCTGTAAGCTAGTGTATGTTAGTCGTTTAATGTTTATTTTGTATGTGATTCATTTGATTACGTTTGTACATAATATGTTACATAACTTTAGAGACTAAAGTTTTCCTAGCAGGAGGAAGTTATTACAACGAGAAATTTGACATTTTTTGTGTTTTATAATTCTGTCTCTGGTCTAGCGTTTTTGGTCATTTTGTTTGACACCTAAGGTAATAAATGTTATTCTAATATGATTTCATTGCTGCAGGGCCAACATTAAAGCCAGGCCGTAAGACAATCGAATGTGTTATGTAATATGCAAAGCTTCCATAAATTTGATAAAAATCTGAATGACCCGCTGATATATGAAACCCCGCCTACCTAGCTTTTATCGTTAAATATTCTATTACATTGGTTAATTAAAATCACGTGATTACTCAGAAGTATTCACTGAAAGTAAATTGTGAATTTGGTCAAGGCAGTCTTTGTGACATACGCTTAGTGAAAAGTTCTTGTTGATATAAGTCTTAGTGACCAAGTTACATTACTATTACTTAACTTTGTGAAACTTAAACTTGTGACTTATTATAACTTAACTTTGTGATATTGAACTTTGTGACTTTATCTACTTCATGATACTCTGTGGACATTTTATTATTTACTGAACATTAAAAATCGTCATCGTTAAACGAAACTGTGTGATTGTCGTATATTACTCCTACGTCACTTCCGCCCGATCATGAATCAGTGCTGTGTACATTACGTTACTTGCGGAGCCCGGATGGGCCCCAGTAACACTTGTTAATGACGAGTAAATGGCTGTTTTTGGGGTATGTATTAAGCACTTCAAGCATTGTCTTGACGTTTAGAAACGAATAGTTTTCGTAGTATTCTATAGAAAATGTAAGTACGAAATATAGCAAACAGACGTATAGGCTAATGGCCAAACCTCAAAAAGGGGCTTAAAATGGGTGCAACCCCCCCCCCATGGTAAAATATTTCACAACCTATCTTTTATTGAAGAGGAAGGTTTGAAGTTGGAAAACGGTGGTTAGGAATCTGAGATCAATGTAGGTCATTATGAAAATCGACTTTTGTGTGTGTGTTTTGGTGTTTATAGAGGTAATTTTACGACATATTTACAATGGAAGGGACAAATACGGTTTGTTAACATATTACTTAACATATTTAAAAGTATTGCCCCTATGAAAGATGAGATGTGCCATGCTAACTAGAGGAACATGTTCGTAAAGTGGAGGGGGGGGGAGAATTATATTAATGTTGACGCCGATATTGTATCTTGTTTGTCCACTACATTCGTATGTCGAAGCTACACAAGTCATGTCTTACCTACAGAACGTTTGGAAAATTGTCCAAGTTGTAACAATTTAACTTCTCATGGTTATTGCTAAAAAAATAACCACATTTATTTTAGCGAGATCTGTGCAATAGTAATAGGTCCCTTCTTAACTCATTTCTAACCGAACGTTTTGAGTCCGGCTGATCCGGTCAATACAGAACTTTATTGCATTCGATGACGTCACTTCGTCTTTCCTGTATGTATCTCCAAGGACAAAGTTTACAAAAATGAAAGGCCAAGTGTATCTGATTAAATCGTGGAAATCCTGCTTCCGAAGTTTATATGATTGGTATAAAACGCTACACGAAGGGTTGATGATCATACTGGCGAGATGTAGAGAGCTATTTCGAGGCGATTACGATGATGTTGACAAAAGTTGAGAGGCGCTAGAGATTTGTTTTTAAGCAGACTACAAAATCGGGTACTCATGTTTTATTTCAAGCTCTATCGATTGATTTAAATATTTATAGTATATAAACGTTGTGTGTGTATGGCAGTAGGTAATCGCCTACGTGTGGTATAAATACGTAGCATGCAGATGTCGACTCGGTTGGTTGTGCAGACCGTTTCCGGCACCGGCATACATGCTATTTTGGTTGCATATCGTCCAAACTCAATACAGGCTATAGAGGAACTAGACCCTTGTTATTCTGAATCAAAGCACTGAAAGGAGTGGCTGTTTACTCGACATTCAGAATCAAAGCACTGTATGCATTGAATATTTGCTCGACATGCTGAATCAAAGCACTGTTAGCAGTGTATGTTTGCTCGATATCCTGAATCAAAACACGGTAAGCAATGGCTGTTTGCTCGATATTCTGAATCAAAGCACTGTAAGCAGTGGCTTTTTGCTTGACATTCTGATTTAAATCAATGTAACTTGTAATCAATGTCTGCTTGCTCGACATTCTAAATCCAATCACTGTAAGCAATGATTGTTTTGGTCGACATTCTGTATCACAGCACTGTAAGCAATATTGTTTCTCGACATCTTGAATCAAAGCGCTGTATGCTATGGCTGTTTGCTCGACATTCTGAATCAAAGCACTGTAAGTAGTGGGTGTGTACATATCGGCCATAGACCCACTAATAAATTCTGAATCAAGGCACTGTAAGCATTATATTATCGATGTACACACAGCAAGTTAATAGAGCCTTTTTCATCTCTACTGTAAATCTTGTTTTGTTATCGTCTTGTGTGCAGTGTATACTTGTAATGCTTTGTACGACCCTTATTAATATATACATTAAACTAGAAAAAGGCCCTGGCCTTATTTATATTGTGCTATAGTTGGTATGTAGGGTCATTATAATACACACACTTTTAAAATATGAAAGTACAGTCAGGCTGTTATAAATATTAAAATTGCCCAGCTTTAGTTGGTATATTTGTGTTTATTGCATGGTTAATTTGTTATTGGTTCGGCTAAATTGTAGACTCTATCCTTTAGCATTATGGAACCCGCAATGCCCCCGAGCTACTGTATTTCAATTTGGTACAAGTACGTTGGTGGTGTTCAGTGTTCTCACTTTGGTTTTGAATGAGATAAATAGAGTTAGCTATATTTTCTTTAGTGTTGTTATGTGGCACTTGGTGGGTATTACCAAAATGTCATTAGGTATTCAGTATATGCCCATCTAGTATATTTTAGTTCTAGATGACATAGTGTCTAATTGTAGTCAAATCATATAAGTATTGTAGATCTACACGGGTATTGA
The DNA here is from genome assembly GCA_947247005.1 of Spisula solida. Classification (NCBI taxonomy): domain Eukaryota; kingdom Metazoa; phylum Mollusca; class Bivalvia; order Venerida; family Mactridae; genus Spisula; species Spisula solida. The sequence goes on from OX365956.1 coordinate 42,534,146, forward strand.
CTCATACACTTTTGCCTACATGCCCAGGTCATGCGGCTAAATTGGAGGTATTGGCCTAGGGTAACAGTTGAGCTTGGTCGACTTGTAAGTCTAATATGTATTGCTCGAATTTGGGGGAAATTTTTTCAGGTAAAAATTTTGTGGCGGAAATTCTAGCTTCAGAGCTTTAAAACTAGAACACAGTAGTATCATATAGTTCAAGTATTACTCGTAATATCGACTGTTGATTAAATCAGTACTATATAGGTCTATTTTGTCGTACGTGTAAGTTAAGGCATCCCCTGTATTTATCGCACGTCAAAAAACTAAAGGGTCTTGAATCGCTCGTATAACATTATGTTAGGCGTTCTTGAGCTTCCCTTGTTCTTTGGCTAATACATCCTTGTTTTAGCACGGCAGTGATGCACGGTGATGCGGGTCATAGCTGCTAACATGGCGGCGCTGCAAGGTAGTGCTGGTAATAAGTTGCACGGTAGTGCGGGTAATAACATGCCAGCACTACACATTATTGCCTGGTCTGTACAATTCAAGCAGTAAAGCGGGGGAATGCTTTAACTTACTTAATGAATTGAACATTTACATTTTGATAGCTCTGAGGCTGGGGTTTCTGTCAGAGCCACGAGTCATGCCAAGACGCATGCATGGCGGTTAGTCTTACGTAGCGGCCAAATACTTCCAAAAACTTAATTGACTCCTCAGTGCTTTCTTAGATGAACGCGAAAGTGATTGTGATATGATCATACATATGGTATATTATTACTAGAAAAATCATGACTATAATAGCTTAAAGATCTAACTGTAGCCATTTAGGGTATCTCGGTAGATCTTAATTTTATTGTTCTTTGTGCGATCTGACTGCAGCCGCATGGTACCTCAGCAGATCTTACTTATTGAAATTTATTAATAGATTATCGAAACATGAAGTCGGTTTGTTTTCCTTTTGTATAGTTTTCCATGAGCGAGTCTTAAAATAAATACTATTGGTCTACAGATATGACATCGTTATAAAGGTAAAAATGTAAATTCTCTTAAAATAAAATAAATTAAAACAAATTAATGAAGTGGTTAGTTTCTGTTACTTATTCCAATGTATCTTAATTTTTCAAGTAAGTATCATGAGAAGAATGTTAAGTATAGAAATATATAATATTGAAAACGGTAAATCCAAGACATACGCTGTATTTTCTTTCTAAGTCTAGGTCCCACAAAGCATTTTGGCCTCGGCGATGTACTCCCGATTTAAAATTAATGAGCTATCAGGACATCGGGGGAACATATTCCTCGTGATCTAGGGAAAGCTTCGAGGAAGTCGTGCGACAGTTTGTGATATCAGAAGGAATTGTGATGAATCGGGTGGTATCGAAAACAATCAGAAGAACATCGCCGATGTGGAATTCTTCAGTGCGACCTAGGTTTTAAACAACTTTCCATTTAAAATCAGTTTGAGGTGCACTAGACTGGCGTATGTGTGCAAAATGACGGGCAGGTATAAAGCCTTGCTTTTAAAATGGTTTGCGTATCTTAAACATATAGCTGACAAGATTCAGCATCACTTAGTACATAGTATGGAACATATAATTGTAGACACTAGCAACAGAAGCGACACGGTGGCGGTAGTGGGGCTGTGTGAGCAGCTCGCGAACTGGCCGGATGTGACGTATCCAACAATGACCTCGTAAAGCCATTGTGAACCATCGCCGCATTCTGATAGTATGTAGTCCTCTACACAGTCCGCTCGTCTGAAATATATAATACTTATCTCGTAAACTTTATAATATTATACTATAACAAGTTTGGTGATGTTTGGGTTACTTTTGTGACTTCCTGTAACTTTTTGGGGGATTGGTGTACATTTGTGACTGGGAAAATTTGGATTAATCATATCAATTTTAGCCTCCATTTTGTCAGCAACCAATATGTTGTTGTGCTTTTGTGGCTTCCGCAGCTCAGTGGTTAGCGCGCTGGTCGTCTATTCTGGTGACCCGGGTTCAAATCCGGATGGAGGCACACATAGGCCTGCCATATTTCAGCAGAAAGCTGCCTGGCAAATAAAGGCTATGCTCGGTATTTAGATTAAGAATATTTTGTAACCTCCACCAAACCTTCGGTCATACAATACTTTTATTCTTGTTGTTTTTATGTAGATCTTGTGCTTGACAGTTTATTATCCAACTTCATGTCATATATGAGTTCAGCCAATTTTATTTGTATATTTCAAATGTTTTTTTAATAAACCTCCAGCATCCATTTGGTGCTGGACACTTAATTTCATCCGATTTGGTGTTCGTTCCATTCTGACAGAAATGACCCTCAGTCGAGGCCAGGTTATGCAAACATTAATAGCATTTATTCCATGTATATACGTAATGGTACTGTTTTATCAAAGCGCTTGCGGAACACCTGTACCTACGCTCAAATCTGAATGCTTTGTAATGCTTTAAGATTTCTACTACTACAAATAGAGAACAAACATGACTTGTAGAAGTTGGATTACTGCAACTGGAAAACAAACCCCTTTATCACAATTAGTAGCAGTAAAAGAATTATACAGAATTGACATTAGGGCGTAAGTTTAAGATTTTCGTACGCGCTTCGATAAAATAGTACCATTTTGTATAGTCCTCCTATAGTGCAAACTCGGGCTTATTTGAATATTCTTTTTTCTCTCATACGCATATTGCAACACTGCCTGGCCTAGAAGCATTCAAGCAGGCAGTGACCCAACTTCATCATTAGTTTCGATTAAGAATATAACCTACACTATGAGCCAATGAAAACGCCGAATTTTGGCGGTTACATGAAAATTTAATCATTAAAATTTTCTCTTCACAGACTTGACGTCATGCGTTGGCGCTACTTTCTATCGGCCATCAGAATGTAGAATGCTTTCTTCTAAGTTAGTTAGAACATACTCCGCCCTTTTTAATCATTAAAATTTACTTAATATGTTCTAACTATAACATGTACAGCAGTTGTTATTTTGTTTGTTCTTGTTCTTTGTACTTTTCTACTTTTAAAAATAGTTTACCTATTTCGTTTCTTTAATCACCTAGCGTACGCCAAATCATTATCTCGAAAGAGGCGTTTACCACTTTGTTTTAGGTCGATTGTGAAATAGGTTTTTTTTAACCTATAACAATCAATCTCGACGACTCGTTCTTGATGTTATCCATCGCCACGAGGGTCTGAGAGAAACCTGAGAAGCGAGTTTCCTTTTTATCCTGAGTGTCTAGCAAGGAAGTTCTGGTACCATTTTGAGTTCGTCTTTGGTATAGCATAGGATCGAACCCGGGATCCCCAAAACTCGAAGCGGAAGCTGTACCACTAGGCTATCGAGGATGTATTTACGGGCTATGCATGTACGAGGGTTGATCTAGAAGTTCGTATAAATATGTTGTGTACAACCTGCGTCTGGGTGCAAGTCTGTAATTATTTATTTCGAATAAAAAATAACTATTACCGGTATATAGTTTCTTTTCTTTTTAGTCCAGCCCAGTATAAGGAATTGTCACAAGGGGTGGTATTTAATATTGATCTTACTTAACTTAAGGATAAGGACAACCAATCAGATCACACCATATTAAACTCTTGGTCAGAAACAGGCGATATGATTTACTATCCTTATTCTTCGATCAATATTGAATACCACCCCAGAAAAGTAATGTATTTTACTTCCTAGTACGTAATGTACTTACTTGCATTTTTGTTGAGAACTAGACAGCGAATTATCGTTATTAACATCGTCAACACAAGTCTTGAAATTTGCGTCTGTGGAAAACGTTGTAGCACATGTCCATAAATCTGAAAACATCATTTGAACGGCCTGTATTACCAGCGTAGCAATACCACGTGACGTTTGGCTACATTTGCAAGAAGAAATGTGTACACATTGGAAAAAAGAATAGCCATATTAAGTATTTAATTTTTTCATCGATTTCTATGAAACATACGAAATATAAAAATCTTTTTCAGCAACAGTACCGTTTTGTCCAATACCGTATGGAACAAAGGAACGAGTAGGTAAGCAAATAATTTCCCCCTTAGCGTGGCGTATATTTTATAGAAATTGATGAAGAAATAAAATACTTATGGCTATTTTATTTTCAAATGTTACAAATGGGGTATAATTGAGGGTTCGTTTTGCAATTTGTTGTCATCGAATGCGAACAAATTTCAAACAATTTAAGTGATAAAATGCCGAGCATAGCCTTTATTTGCCAGTCAGCTTTCAGCTGAAATATGGCAGGCATATATGTGTGCCTCTACCCGGATTTGAACCCGGGTCGCCAGATTAGACGACAAGCGCTTTAACCATTGAGCTACGGAGGCCACTTGTTTATTCTATAGAGTTTTAATACCACATAGAACTATGTATGTAAAAATTCTAAATAGCTACAAAATGTCGATGTTTTTCGCTAGTTATTTTTGATGACAGTGTGGTTATATATGGGATATACCGACAACTATACCACAATTACGCGAATATTTGACAATTTTATTTTGTTTTTGCAATATACCAATATTCGAGGCGGCACCTTTAATAAAGAATAAATATATAATTTTTATACCGTAACCAGCCTGATCACAAAAATTGGCCAACATCGTTTGCAAGTCTTCGAGGTTTGTTGGTGTTATACCCGAGCTAAAGTCTATCGCCCCCGAACATGTAGCGTGGTCGTTGATACCTTCCATGGTTGTCAGGGCGGTACCACTAAAAGATACAACATAGAACATAATGGGTTTGTTTACCCTCGCCACCGGGAGAACACATATTGGCGAGGTTTTACTAGATTTAGTTACCGCAGTAACTTTACATTTTTTTAACTTTTATATAGTGAAAGTGTAGCCGGAATCTGTCTTGGTATAACTTTATTGTAATCCATGAATTATGTTATAATATCTATACAACATTTATTTTCGCGGGTATTAATACAGCTTTCACAGATTTTGGTAAAATGGCAATTCACACAGCAGTCAGACACTTCTATATACAATGTTTTTAAGATAAAGTCTCATATTTTTGTACACTTTAATAAGGTTAAAAACGAAGCAGCAGACTGGTTTTGAAGACCTGCCTGAAAATCTGCCATGGTGCCTTGGTTGACAGCGACCCAGGGGGGCCTGTTCCAGAGGACGATACTTGCTGGCTTATACCTGGTAGGCCTAGATGGTCGTAGCGGTGGGTCTGGTATGACGTAGACCAGTCCATGTTGTATATAGAAGAGCATGGACAGCTTTGCGTGATATCTGCGTCTTTGTAGGGTGTCCCACTTCAGATCTGTGATCATGTCAGATACACTGCTGGTTCTTCTGAAGTATCGCTTGACAAATCTTCGCTGAACCATCTCTAGTTCGTTGTTGAGACTTTCAGTATGAGGAGACTAGACTGTAGAAGCATACAGTGTATTCGACGGACGGTCGAAAGTATGTTCTGTAGGCATATACTTTTGCTGACTGCGGGCATGACCCTTTGTTGCGGCGTAGAAATGATATAATTGAATTTGCCTTACGAGTTATGTTGTTGATGTGCTGGTTCCAGGAAAAATCAGATGTGATTTTGATGTCAAGGTATTTTGCTGAGGTAGTGGTTGATAGTTGAACACCATGGATGGAGTAGTTGGTTTGTAGTGGTTTCCTTTTAGTTGTTATGTGGATGGCTTCGCACATGTCCCGGAGGCGGTCTAGATATTTCTGTAGTTCTTCAGAGTCTGCTTTAGTTTTTTACAGTCCGGTACAGGAGGATGTCATCGGCGAATAGTCTTGCTTTGGAGGTGACCTTGCCTTGTAGGTCGTTAATGTACGCAAGGAAGAGCAATGTGCCCAAGACGATACCCTGGGGTACCCCAGATGTAACCGGCGCAGTTGGTGATCTCGAACCATCTAGGACAACCTGCTGGGTGCGGGTGGATAGGAAATCTCTAACCAAAGAGAGAATAGTGCCTAGAACTCCGTAGTATTCAAGCTTTTGTAGCAGACGGCTGTGTAGTACCTTGTCGAATGCTTTGGAAAAGTCTAGGGTTACTGCATGAATTTATTCATTTTGGTTAATTCCTTTGGTTATATCGTCGACTGTCTGTTTAAGCTGAGTGTCACAGGATCTTTTCTTTCTAAAGCCGTGAAAGAATGATGAAGGAGTCGAAATGTGAAAAATTTGGAATACCACAGGTGCAGCATGTGAAGGAAATGTCGCTTTCTGGCTTAGTGTATGGTAGGAATACATCGTCATTCATGTCGATACACTTCGGGTGATACCATACTTCGCACTCATCATATCAGATGATTCCAGGAACAACCCTTGTTACAAACACCACATGGAAACTTGATGGTTCTCTGTGTAGGTCCTGGGTTAAGCTGTGTGTCTGAGGAGCGTAGAATCAGGAGAAGACTGAGGTAGCGCAGGTGACTCTTGCTACTAACAAATGTCTGAAAGCAAGTACGAGCTGAAGCGTAGGCTATATGAATACCAGGGTATGATACTGGGATGTTTGAATATGAATATGGTCCAACGCAAAGTGCAAGTGAAGATTTGTCAGCACCTCTGATGATATGTTCTGTGCTGGATGGCCCACATAGGTACATACATAAATCAGCATAACAAGCACAAATAGGTCGGTAGAATGGTATTTCATGGTGGATGTCTAATTCCTGTCTTAGAAGTACTCAACTCTATCTGCTGGGCTGGTATCTCGTAGAGAATACAGGAGATATTCATATAATAAAATCTGGCTGGGTGATAACGGAATATGTAGGTTTCTTATTAATAATAATAAATCTCTTGTTACCTATTTTGTGGTCAGTTATTCGAGGGGATTTAATTTCGTGATCTAGGTATTCGCGAAATCGACGAAAATAAATCCACCGCGAATATTTATAATGGTAACTTACAGTATACCAGAATACTTATAAATTGAATAATATTATGACCAAACATCTGAAGTATACGTATAAGGAAATGAATGATCATGTTAAAATGTTCAACCCTCAAGCAGGAAATCCTACCAAACTACTGTAAAATCATCATTTTTCGAAGGAGTTGAATTTTCGTTGATTTCGTTGTTGAACTCGACCTTAAAAAATCAATGTAATCCCCACTATTTATCGACCTCTCCAAGTCAGACATTGGTTACCCGTATCATTTTCTGTAATTCACTAATTTACGACCCCACGAAAATGCAAATTTATCAAAATCTACGAAATTTAATACCCACGAAAATATGCAATGTTACAGTATTTACATGTATTTATGTCGAGGAAGATCAATTTCGATGCAATATAGCTTATTGTAGTTTAAACAGATTTTATTCATTATATTCATAGTTCGCATGACACTAGTTTTAACAATGTATTTCATGATTACAGTTACGTAAGCAGGGAAACCTTAAACCAATTCTTGTTTAAAATGCTTTGAAAATCTGTTCACTTTCGATAAAATGCAGTGTCCGATATGTACTAAAAAAATGTTGTTCGTTTTCGAATTTTTAAAATATTTTTTTATTAATGACACATTTAGCTGTTAAAATACTTACAAGGCCACATTAGCTGCACAAATAGCACTTAAATCGGCTACCGGTGTATATTGACCGGACGAAACAGCTACTTCATAGGTTGTTGGATCAAAGCTTATAGCTGCTACAAGTTCTGTGAGACAACCTGCAAAAATATGTTGAACAAACACTCATGTTAGCAATATAGCAATTGACACCGTCGATCGCAAGCCTACAACGTATACATCTGAATTGTCTGAAGTATAGTCCAGTTAGGATATTGTGACAGTGACGTTGCAGTTTATGTGTACGCAAAAAATCACAACGTTTGTCTAAACAGGTAGAGCAAAGTTCAGCTTGCTAGAATTAGCATTGACATTATAGTTGTTTGTACAGTGTCTTTATAATAGGTTTTACACCGTTATAGTGGACTCGAACGCTTCGTCACTGGATTTTTATCTGCAATTTATCGCTTTTTATGCATTGTTATATCGTTTTTGATGTGGGTTTTACCTCTATACAACAAAATAATTCATCTATGATTTCATGTGTATGTTTGTTTTGCAAGATTGACGACTGAATTCAGCGGGTTCATATTTTATCATTCTTTTTATGCTGCGTGATACACGACTCTTTGCATATATGTCTCACATACCTTTATAACAGTTACTTCTCAAATTGAAAAGAAAAACGATATAATTATACAGCCGGCTGTGGCTTATATCAATACAGTATGCGTGTATACCAGTTCATTGAAAACCGACCACCAAACATTGTGTTCAATAAACTACTTTGGAACCAGGGTCGTTTATTGAAAAAATGTTTGGATTGGTTTATTGTATACTCAATACATTTAAAAAAATATAACACATTTTATCTAGGTTTGTTAAAGTCGAGGTTTTGCCTATTTCGCCGATTTCTTCCGATATCACCCGATTCATCACCGTGACAATTCCTTCTGTAATCACAAACAGTCTCATGACTTCCCCGAAGCTTCCCCTAGACCACGAGGAACCTGTTCCCGATGTCCTGATAGCTCATTAATTTAAATCGGGAGTACATCGCCTAGGCAAAAATGCTCATTGGGACCTAGGATTTACATACACACATATATATTATGTAAAACACCACCACTAAAGAGATAATAGAAAGTCGGACAGTGAAGACAGCACGTACTCAACCTCATCAGCCGAGCACAGAAAATAGAAACACATCACATAGCAAAGTAGCACGACACAATGCTCAACACATTACTGAGCTGTCAGAAAAGCTGAATGCTCTAGTTGATCAGTAATCAAAAATCTAAATCAAATAGGTAAGCTTACCGCAGAATGAATCTATATCACCAAATGCAGCTATTAAATCGCCCAATGATATAGTCGCTATCGTCACAGCGTCGACAGAAGCTAGATAAGCTTCACAACTGAGTACGACGTCTTCTATCGCATAACCGTAATTTATCCTGTAAAAATATAATTATAATTATATACATGTATGAGCAAGTTACCAGGAAAATCCGCTGTTTTGCTTAGAGTGTACTAAGGGTTTCTAAAATATATCTAAAATAAGTAAAACAATGCTTAAAGGGACTGCCTCGCGTATTGGTGTATTGCAAAAATTAAATTGTCAAATATTCATGTAATTTTGTTATAGTTTCCTGTATATGCCATAAACAACGACATTGACATAAAAAGTAACTTGGGGAATATCGGCATTTTGTAATAATTTAGCATTTTTAAACCCAAAATTCTATAGGGTATTAATACCCTATAGAATTAGCGTTACTATCACTTAAATCGCCTGCAATTTGTTTCCATTCGATGAAAACGAATTGCGAAACAAACCGAATACCTCACAAATGTTTCGGCTTTAGTTTGTTGAAGTTACAGTTTGATCATGTGTGAATTACATAATTCACAGAACATTTTGGAAGGAAACTCTGTGATAAACAGAAAAATACTGAGTGCCAAATATCAAGAGTGATTAAAATTGCTTTTATCACATAACATGCGGTCCAGTAGTTCCGTAAAGACGTGACGTAAATATCGTTCGGCACTCCCAGACCGTGCAATAAATATTTAAATAAGCTTGACGTGACGTTAGCCAATCCATGCATTGATCCGTCACTGGCGTCAGGATAATATCAACGTCACCATGACGTCGCGCTCATTGTACCGCTAAATTTTGGCTATAACATATGCAGTGCACATCATCCTTCTGAACAATATTGAGCGTTTTCTAAGGTTATGTGATAAATAGAATCTTACATTCGTGCTCATTGCATACGAGTTTTATTATAAAACTCGTCGACAAAAACAATATGACACTCGACAAAGCCTCGTGTCATATCATTTTGTCCACTCGTTTAATAAAACTCGTATGTAATGAGCACTCATGCAAGATCCTCTATATATGCCATACATCTTTCATAAAGCAACCACCAGTGACTTTCTATAATATAAATAATTAGTTAGGAAGGAAAAGTGATTAATCGTAAGCAAGCAATTGTGGACTTTGTTTATACGGATTGAAAATATGCGCGCCTACTGTTTCTGATGATATTGTTCTTGTTTCATTGTCAAAGTCAGGAATGGATGACATGGTCTCTATATGTCATAGGTATGCATGTAAATGGAGATATTTTTACAATGTTCAAAAATGTGCAATTATCAAGTGTAAGGCCCCATGTCAAACAAACTTTAATCCTACTTTCATACTCGGCAACGAACAAGTCAATGAATCAACACAGTACATGCATCTCGGTGTGAATTTGGACAAGAACCTATTTACAATGCAAACCAAGAAACAAGCATGCATTAAACTTAGAGGAACGTACTAGAACATTATAAATAGTGGTATTCATCCGTCTTCAAGCCCCATAGCACTTAAAGCTATAATTATATTAGGCTGTTGTAATACCAAAAGCTTTATATGGCTGCGAACTGTGGAATTTCTATTCTAAAACTGATATACGTGTATCTAAACTGGAAATAGCCCACAGATTTTGTGTGAAACACATACAGTCACTATTCATTTTCCTAGTATGAATATTTAGAAATAGTTTAATTCTCATCATCAAGTATAAGAGGAAGTTCCATTTGTTCAATGTAATTTGTACCTGTGTTTTCCTATTTAGCGTATGATCAATATGAACACCCAGGATATTTTCTGAGGCTAAAAATTTGATAGTTTTTCCATTGAATGAAATATTCGAGTTTTCTGAACTTCTTACAGTATAAATAATTGGGTTTGAGGGCGAGATGATCATCGGCAAACATATCTAATTGGGAATATTTGCTGCTTCAGGTGGGCATTGTGCCTTGTATGTGTTTTATGTTTCTTGTGCTAAATTGGTTCCGGTGGGTATTGTGCCTTGTATGTGTTTTATGTTTCTTGTGCTAAGTTGGTTCAGGTGGGTATTGTGCCTTGTATGTGTTTTATGTTTCTTGTGCTCAGTTGGTTCCGGTGGGTATTGTGCCTTGTATGTGTTTTATGTTTCTTGTGCTCAGTTGGTTCCGGTGGGCATTGTGCCTTGTATGCGTTTTATGTTTCTTGTGCTAAGTTGGTTCAGGTGGGTATTGTGCCTTGTATGTGTTTTATGTTTCTTGTGCTCAGTTGGTTCCGGTGGGCATTGTGCCTTGTATGTGTTTTATGTTTCTTGTGCTAAGTTGGTTCAGGTGGGTATTGTGCCTTGTATGTGTTTAATGTTTCTTGTGCTAAATTGGTTCCGGTGGGTATTGTGCCTTGTATGTGTTTTATGTTTCTTGTGCTAAGTTGGTTCCGGTGGGTATTGTGCCTTGTATGTGTTTTATGTTTCTTGTGCTAAGTTGGTTCAGGTGGGTATTGTGCCTTGTATGTGTTTTATGTTATCAATATAGAATACCACCCTTGGTTTAATTTAAAATAAGTTCATTCCTTCTTTGTTCATTGCAAATGATAGTCTTGTGAAAACCCTTTAAGGGGGGAGGTGATCTGATGAGGGTAAAACTATGAAATTTAGTCCACTATTTTGTAGATATGTTAAACTACATATTGATAGGTTTGCAACTAACAGATTTCTCAAGAAGTTTTCATTATATGGGCAATTTTACGTTGTGTCCCGATGCCCTTTAATAGTATAAAATGTGACATTTGCGGTTACCTATGGGACGGACAGTTGGGTATGATGATTCAATAACCACCCAGCAATAAATGAAAATAGTTTGATTCCATTAAAGAATAATCATACTTTAAAATATTTATTATTCATTAAATAAACATATATATATATATTTATGTGCGAAGACTGGACTTCAGAACCAGACTCGTTTTGACACTCAATAGTGAGATGCCAGCTGTTTTCTATAACCGTTTTAAACAGGTTCAAGGCCCTTTGGGAGACGCATGACTCATATGTTAAGGAAAAATAGGAAATATTTAAGGAAACGCTGAAAGGTACATGCCAAAAGAACTTAGGATTTAAGAAAAGAATACATAAAAACTGTCTGACAGAAATAACCATCAATGAAATAGAACAGAAAAGAGCAATCAGTCAACTTCTCGAAGCGAATACCAAAATACAGAAGCGTAACATCCAGACAGCATGCAAAAGAAAGTTAAGAGAAGCACAAGACAGGACAAGAGAGAACATGTGGAGAGGTTATTGACAAGAGCACAAGAGACAGCTGAAACAACATACACGAAGAAACTATATGATATCAGTCAGGTAAAACTGCAAATAAGACAGATTAGTAAAAACTAGAGATGGGAACATTCTGACAAAACCATCTGATTAACTGGAAAAATGGTAAAGACAATCCTTTTGACATACCTCAGGGTGAAGAGCTTGACATTAACACGTGTCCAATTAGCAGAGATGAAACCATCAGATTCATTAACAAACATCGAAACACAACAAAGCTTCAAGACCAGAGTTCCACCAGAAGCCATCAAAGCTGATGCTGAAGGAACACCCGACATCATGTTAGGGCTGTAAATATGTGGGAGAAGGAAGTGGAAGACAGGACTGATCGTCAAGCTGCCAAAGAAAGATTTAGGTGACTGCAATAATTGCAGAGGCATCCAGCTCCTGTCCATTCCAAGTAAAGTTCTAACCAGAATTATTTTAGAACGCTTAAAGAAGACAGTGGGTAAATAGTTGCTAAGTGAACAAGCAGCGTATCGAACAGGAAGGTCATATGCTTTTCAAATTTCGGCGCTTAAGATTATCATTGAGCAATCTTTGGAATGGCAATCTCCTCTAAACCTAAATTTCATCGACTTCCGCGAGGCCTTTGACATTATCGATATTGAAAATAATGAGGAACTACGGCATCGCAGTCAAGAAAATCAATGTCATCCAAAACTATTACGAAAACACCATCTGTCAAGTAATCCATAACACAGTACTCACCCACGCCTTCGCTATCACTACAGGAGTGAGACAATGATGCCTGCTGTCACATCTAATGTTCAAAATAGTCATAGATTGGGTTCTGAAAAGAGTGGCGAGCCAGTATTGTCTGCCTTCTCTTGATGTCATGACTCCACCCAGAAATGTAAATCTTTCTATATCTATGTTTGCTTCGTCTATTTTGATTGGTGTTTCATTTCTAGTGGCCAGTCTCCTCACTTTTGTTTTTATGTCTATTACTTTCAGTTCAATACTGTTTGCATTTTCTTTCAGTATCTTCGTTTGTTGTTGCATGTGTTGGAATGTCAATGAAAGAGCTAGGTCAAGGTCTTCTTATTGTATTGCCAAACTTCATCGTATACCTGTTGAATTGCTGTAGGTGGTTCTTTTCATGATAAAGTATATTGCCAGTAAGCAGAGAAAGCCTGACATTATACATCCTTGTTTGACTCCAGATGTAACTCTAAACTATTCTGATTCGGTTCCCTCACCAAGTATTGCACATTCGAAGGAGTCACAACAGAAGCTTTAAAATTAGTCTAATCATCTTGCCAGGTATGTCATATACTCGCATGATTGACCATAGACTTTCTCTGTGAATGTACGGGGGTTGTTCATTTAATACCCAGACGATCGATATTGCTGGAAAACAAATGGAATAATATTGATGAAAACTTACCGGAGTACATTTACATCCCTTAATATACATACCAAGTTACAACTTGTTGCGACGAAGTGTTCAGAAATAACGTAGACTTTTGCTTTAAAATGACCAATGTTGTAGACACATTTATATGAACATGTTTTTTGAAATCGGAATTATCTGGCCACCTGATTGCATATTTTTCAAAACATGTTTATGGATATTATAGATATGCCCGCCAGTTACATAACCATGGTAACGTGTACCTGGGGCAACCCATTTTTTCCACTTTGTGTCATTACTTTCACTGCTTATAGTATCATTTCAGGTTAAACTTTCTGTTTAAAACTCCGCCAATATATCATGCTATGTCGAAAGACTGTACACAGACGTTTTGGTATAATTTAAACGTTATGGAAAGAAATACGAAACATATGAATAGCACATGTTCTACATCCCACAACGTACGTCATGACGTTGTTTATTAACACAACAATTCGCGCAGTGATAACTAATAAAGGAATTAGGGGAAACACTCACTGAAACCTCCAATATGATCGATAATATGCAAAGGACGAGTGCTGGCAGTCATAATTTGGTCTTAACATGATATTAAAATGGTATGAAAGAGATGAAGGTGGCATTAGAACACATATAGTCGCAGCGTTGACGTTAACGTTGCGTGTTTAAGACTCCAAAACGTAATGCACAGACTAGAAAGAAATAGAAGAAATCTACACAATATTCAGCACGCTACCATGAACATTATAGTATAAAGGCATTTATGAGAAGTGCATTGGGTGTCAATTTTTATATTCGCGACTTAGTGAAGTGATCGTTGAGGTTATTTCATCGACACCAACATTGTAACGTCACCGACGTCATTTGTGTTGCCCCGGGTGCGTGGTACTGACTGGTTTTGAGAAGCCATAATTTTTGACAGACTTGTTACAGATATACCTAATTTGGTGTACTGATCGCAGACAGATTCCGAATTGTGATGGGGTAGTTATAATTTTCGTACTACAACAAATGCGAACTCCACAGTAAAAGTCTACGTTTTTGAACATCCCTCGTAATAGTGTTTCAATACGTACATGTAACGCGATTCGGTCCAATTCGATGTCAAAATATTGTAACGTTACGCCATTTTCGCTCATAAAACGTGACACTTTTCTCTATTTGGTCATCGTTTTTAAGCCATAAAGTCCGCGAACACTAGGATTTACCATTTTAAGATGTTAAGTATTGATGTATCAACATTACTGTCGCCGATTCTGTAATTACAGTTTTTCTTATAGTATTGTATTGTGTCTAACATGTGTGTTACCGACAACACTCCTGTTTCTGGCGTTAGATTGGCCCGACCTAGGCTCATCACGTGGTGATTCTTGTCATCATATAACCGTTAAGAAACAGAAATCTTTCAATACGAATATTCCCAAAAGGTTTCTCTAAAATTATATTCTTTAGTTTTACTGATGTATGGCTGATTGTTTTACGAAATTGTATCATAATCCGTTTTTCCTAACAAATTTCATTTAATTGCGATATTAACGAAAACACACCGCTGTCACTAAACAAAGCTTCATGCGAAGTTACAGTACAGAAATGACATTAAACGTTATATAACATATCGTAGATGTAGAAATAACGTTATCTGATATTTTTCGTTGAAAAAATAAATATACCACGAACCCTGCCACATCAACACTCTACAGGTTACAAATGACCTGGTCATGGCCAGGTAGTCCTTTGTTGGGTTACTATAGTAACCACAGTTTTTGTTCGGTTGGATAAAATTACACAAAATTTTGTCAAATATGGTGGATAAGTCTTTTTAAACGAAAATTTATTACAATTGCACGTTTCAATCAAGCGCTATGACGATCGTCCGGTATTAAATGAACGGCCCTCGTAATCAAATGTTTTTCAAAGTCTACAAAGTGATGTACACTGGCGCATTGCATTCATTACATTGTTCAATAATGTTTCATAGTGTGAATTCGTAGTTGTTCAGTTGTGATCCGACCACGTTTAAATCTTATTTGTTCTTCTCGTAGTTTGTTCGCTTTGGATCCTTACTATTAAGATTCTTGAGAATACTTGAACTGATAGTAATATAATACACTATGTTTTACTGTTATTTATTATGTACATTCTGTCGTCTCATTCAATGTATGTATGTTTATCGATGCAATTAATTACAGTGTACAGTAGTACTGTACCAATGTCTTAAGAACTATTATTAAAAATGTTTGTAGTACGTGTATCTCTGCAATACGAAAAATCACTTGCGATAACTGCAATATAATACCGCCAATTATCTATATAAATTACTTAGGTCATTCAATCCGTGTGTTTATGTTATAAGTATATTATAACGTTACTTGCTCATGTATATACACATCAAATCTGTAATTTGTTAACATAGAATTTATAGATATATTTATGTTGCATACAATACCATACCATGCCATTATATGTATCAATGTGTAAATATCATGTTTAATTGTCAGTGCCTTGTAGGCCCATTGGGCCGGTTGCTGTAATCTTGTATATAATATCATGAATGTATATTTTGTAATATTGCACATGTCACTTAAATAAATACTTTACTTACTTACTCACTCACTCACTCACTCACTCACTCACTCACTCACTCACTCACTCACTCACTCACTCACTCACTCACTCACTCACTCACTCACTCACTCACTCACTCACTCACTCACTCACTCACTCACTCACTCACTCACTCACTCACTCACTCACTCACTCACTCACTCACTTACTTACTTATAATACCTCTATAGTTGTCACATATGGAATTGCCTCCTGTCTTATCTGTTGGTCCCACATAGCTTCAAATAATTTCTCTATTTAGACTGTTGTTGTTTCGAGGTCTGCTTTAAGAATTTCCGCCGTTATGTCATCTATTCCTCCAGATTGCTATGCGATATTTTATCAGCATTGTACAACTAGTTTACGAATTTTGCTTTTAATAAATGTAATCTCCATTTTGAGTCAACCACTGAGACACATTCAATACAGACCAAAAATTTGAAATGGATTAAATGTTGCATTCATCGTTGTATAGGAATATAATCGATGTACAACTGTTTGAATAAGATTACGTTGATAGCAACGATGGCAAGTGTTAAATTTGGAGCGGGTACAAAACTTACCTAAATCCATTTGACGAAATCTAACGTCCGGAAGACATATTGACCACACTTTGGCGCTTATGCCAAACGGGAATAAAAGTGGATCTAATTGGGACCCCTCGGACATGACTGATTTAACATGTATCGGGTGTAAAACATAAGTTTAGCTTATCATACACTTCATTTATGTACTGTTAAACGTAATATATTGCTTGAGTCGTTATGATCGTTTTTCTTAGGCGTGGTGGTTGTCTTGTTACCCACCGGAATGGTGTCAATCCCGGAAGAAATGCTTAGAACTTGACCATTCCATTTAATACCTCCGAGGGAGCTTCCGCAGTTATGACGGAACGACCCCCAGTAGTTATGATTGAAGTGGATCATGTAATTGTTTGTCTTCTGATCGACCCTGGTCTGAATAATTGATCGGGCAGATAATGTTCGTCTGTGATATTGGCCACAGTCACAACATTCACAAATTGTAACGGTGTGAGTTGTTTGTTGAAGTGCGAGTTTAGCACTTGGGTGGTACCCACAAAGCATCTTTAGGGAAAACATAGACTTTTCTTAAACTCTTGAAATTGGAAGTGTATCAGCTAACAGGAAACTTATATTAAGATTATCATTTGTTTTACCTTTATTCTAGAAGCATTATGTAAAGAGCAACAATTCTCACAAAGAAAACATAGGCGAGTCTTCGTTTCTTGGGAAATATATGCAGCTCGACTGTTTAACTTATTATATGATTAGTCAAAATATTTAAGTTTTTCCTCAAAATGCTTTGTGAATAACAACCCTTGGAAAGTAATCTTGCTTGGTAAACTGACATTTAACTATGACTGACTAATTGTTGAAGAATGGTCACCTGACAAATTGTTGAAAAACGGTCACCTGACAAATTGTTGAAAAACGGTCACCTGACAAATTGTTGAAAAACGGTCACCTGACAAATTGTATTGTTGAAACACGGTCATGCCATTTGTCCTAATGTTGCAACTTGCATTGTTGTTCACTTGTTTGTTCTAGTGGAATAGTAATGCCAGGAAACCACACGAAACCCATGAACACAGAAAGGCGCTTCATAACGCTTTCCAAGGGAGGTAATTCATGCCCACTTTATGTAACTGAACGGGACGAAACTGAATGAAGGCGCTTGATAAAGCTTGATAAAGCTTACATTTAGGCAACGGACCTCTGGTATGGTGATTTCCAATTGCTTGTTTATACTAATTGTTATGTCAGGAAGCCTGGTATAAATATACCAGATTTATATAGCGCCTTTTTCATGCGAACGTACGCACGTTCAAAGGCACTTTACATTATTGTGTTGCAGCCACAAAGGCACAGGTGCATCCTCTACCAGTGCAGATACAACATAATCTGACCAGAGGGACATACTGAGAGAATGCCCCTGAAAGGAGAGAGACAGTAGATACAGGCATGTCCGGCGCTGCAGAAGTGCGCCTAGCTCTTATGTCGAATAGACAGTCTGGTTCTGTAATGTACCCGGTGTATAGCACCGATACACAGCTTCCTTGCACTTCCGGATACTTTGCAGACCACACGGCCAGATATAGCGGGAAATATTATAAATATTTCAGAAATGTCAAGTTCCGATGCCAGGGATTGAACCCACGACCTCTGGATTGACAGCCCAGTGCGTGACCACTGATCTAGATCCGCTTATATGGTATGATCATATAAACGAAATAATCAAGATAACCACGCCTTATAGTTTGTCGGAGGTATTTGTCGGACATTTGCAAGAGTGCAACCATGTGTACTATTACAATGTCAAAAACATTCCAAGAATGATCGCTTTCATTAAGCGTTTGAAATATTCGCACCATCTCGCGACGAAAAATTCAGTAAACGATTCTAACAAACATCGTGGCGCTGGAAGCGGATCGTGTTTCATAGCTCTAATCATTGTTACAATCGAGTTACCTTTGGTGGAGCTTGGTATGTTCATAGTTTTGTGTATTTACAATTTATCTTGTGACGAATGTTTACTCATGTGATTCCAGAATACAGTTGACAAATTAGAGGGTCTCATTTTTTGGTTGCAGTAAGAACAGGCAAATAATGCTCATGATTCAATCATTCTGTGAACCATTCACTTATAAACGTCTGTCAAATAACGTCCGACAAACTACAAGACGTGGTTATCTCTACTCTGTCGGAAGAGTTATTAGGAAAAAACATTTTAAACGAAAACGAAATATAAGAAACTATATTTATTGCAACAGTAAACATAGATGTATACAAAATATATCAAGAAGTTGAATAACTAGTGTGAGGATATTATTAAAGCATTAACGTTGCTGAATATAAACACTATTTTGAAAAACTGCTGACCTGATCTAACGTCACTATATCATAGTACACATATTTAGTGCAAACAGCACACGTAATAATGACGTCAGAAGTTCATAAGCTTTTGGAGCGATACTTGTGTAGATTTTTGTCTCTCGGCTAGCTGTGACAGATATTTGTTTGGCTATGAGACTATATGGGTGAGTAGGGCTACTAGTTGGATTTGTTATAGTATGTGTGGGTTTTTTTTTCAATCTGAAGCGAAATCTGGAGATTTAAACTTTACCGATAGTGTAAATTTGCCATGGCCTTGTTATAAGGAATTCACTCGGTGACGTGTACATATTAACATACGCCTTGATTTCCTGCACAGCCCAATATCAACTCATCTAGCTACTAAGATGATGACAATTTTGAAAATGGCATTCCCAGGGCAGTATACTTATATTCATAGGCCTGATCACAATGGCCTCAAATCGTGAAAATAAACTGTAAAACTGTATATTTCACTTGCCAGAATGTATTGACGTACTATAAAGATGTATAGATCTAGGCCATGATGTAGGAACATCTCTTAAAGAAAACCCTTCCATCGGTTGTATTCAATTAACTATAAAGTTCTCAATAAGTAAAGAAGACGGAGAAGATGGCTGCGGATATCATAAAGATGATAGAGACGGTCACAGAAGCGGCGGCACTGCAATCATCTGTAAGACGGAACGTGTCTTTGTTCTTAATCTCAACACTCCACAGGTAAATATCTCTGGCCTCCTTTGAACATGACATCATATTCTTGTTCACACAGTCTGTGTGGCTGAAAGAAGTTTTAATAAAATCATGATTTATTTATGTGTTGTATTAATTGACTATATTGTATTTTTATAGTTTTTAAACATTTCAATAGGAGAAAAAGGGGCAGTGAAGGCCAATACCTTATTTACTAAGCTAGATACAAGTACACATAATGTCTATTAAAACAATAAACTAAGAAGACAACAATTGTGGTGTTTATATACGCAATGTTTTGTTATGTAAACAAGTGATTTATAGAATACTTCGTATGTATTCTTATGAAAACAAATGCCGACACTAAATGATAGGCACAACACAAATTGTTAAATTATGCCTATTTAAGGTTCGAGGAACCCGGTAATTTGTTGGCACTATAACGACGTGGCTTTTTTGTCACAGTAGCTGTAGCAAGAAGTGGGTGACATGAAAGCATCCTTTGTTTAACCGCACGTACCGCAAACAACTTTAAGGTCATAACTGTAGTTGATTTTACGGACGAGAAAAATCTGCCCAACACGGACTTTTCAAACATTCAGGACATTCTAATGCTGTATAGTATAATCAGTAACTTTCGCAAAGTTCGAATTTAGCGAATTCGTTATACTGAAGTAGTTTGCGAGGATAAATGTGAGCAATTTTCAAACTTAATATATATATATAGACGTATTGGCTTTTTGCTATCATCGTATCAGTTTGCGAGTAATTTCGCGACAAACCGAATTCGCTAATATAGTGAATCCCTAACGGATATTTCTGATTATTCAGTACATTTACCACACCAAGAGCTATAAACAGGAACGGTAGCAGTTATATGATGTTTCACTTTTACTTACCCGCATTGCTTGGACTTATCGTCGTCAGATGCTGTTCCGTCTACACTGGCAATGCAGGCCTTGTAGTTGTCCGTCTTGGATAGGTTCATACCACAGTTGAAGTTGTCTTCAAAGCAAACATGGGGGATTTTATTAGTTCGAGAAAATGTATACAGTATATTACTTAGAGCCCTATATGGATCTTCTATGTACATCGACAGTTTAGATATGTTTTGTGCTACGGTAAAACAGTACTTATGCCTAGGTGCCCCAGTGACCATATGCGACCCGTCTATCTAATGATGCTATTACGGTATAATTGCTCTGAGGTGACCTTTGTGAAATATAACACATTGGACAGGCAAGGCAGAACTCAACAGAATCGACAGAGCACGACCACAGGTAACTGTATCATTAATAAAGAGAATACAAAAAATGCTTTTATAAAATTTGTGATATCTTAAATCACTTAAAATTTATAAGATTTGTTTACTCTTTATCAATGATACAGTTACCTGTGGCCGTGCTCTGTCGATTCTGTTGAGTTCTGCCTTGCCTGTCCAATGTGTTATATTTCACAAAGGTCACCTCAGAGCATTTACTTAAATGAACACATAAAACGAAAAATCGCAGACCACAAGCATACGAAACATAACAGACCGGTGAGTTCCTTAATAGAACCACTGATTACATGTATATGCAAGTTTGATATATAGCATAACGCCTAGGTCCCACTTGTAACGTGGTAAGGTGATGGCTGTGATCGTATAGTAAAACTCTTGATTCCCAAAATGAGATAACAACTTTTAGCTTTTTTTAACTTTAATGTTTATGATATATGTTGATTAATAAGCTTTTCAATTTCGATCTTACATTTCTCTTACATTTTCCCTCCATCTAGTACTTGCATGACATTTTATAAGCTTGGACCTGTGCACGTGCACGTGCCTGGATACACCTAACTTTTAGATATAACCAATGGGATGACTACTATAATTTGATGGACTTTTCCAAGGTCTCCGATAACCAATCAATATAAATGTTAAAATGTATTATGTAAATTTAAATTTAGCATATGTTGTTGTGCGACATTTTTCCTTATTAACTTCGCACGATGGAAACAAAAGATGCTTAGAATTTTGGCATGTTCTTTCATAATAACCCATGCATGAATGCTGAGTTTGCATTCTATGCATTGATGTGCATATTTCCATTCCCATAATGTCAGCAAGTACACTCTCACTCAATATGTATAATTAATATGAACTGAAATAAAATAATAATCATTTTAATTAACAGTGTGTAGCCTGCTACGTTATACCCTGAGCATGTTTTTGCCTCGGCGATGTACTCCCGATTGAAATGAGCTATCAGGACATCGAGACAGTTTGTGATATCGGAAGGAATGGTGATGAATCGTGTGATATCAGAAGAACTCGGGAGAACATCACCGAAGTGGAATTCCCCGGGACCTAGGCTTAACATTACTTGAAGTGGTGGTTCTCTGGTGGTCAAACAAACTTCTCTCACACTGCATGATGACATACATTAATTATTACCTATTAAAATGTTCAATGCAATTTATGCAACCATTAAATGTGTTATATATCAGGTTATATAGCCTGCTTAATAACATTTCATAACATTTCATTTTTTACTTTCTTTCAGCTGTGTAAATATGTATATATTAATATTACTTTGCCTTTGTACACATACTATGTCAATGTTATATGTATGAGGCTCACAGGGAAGACTGGGTTTACCCAACTGTGTTGCCTCTTTAAATAAAGTCTTTATTATTATTATTATTAACATACACGCTATAAACATCATAGGCCAGGTTCAAATCAATCGCTTGCAGGTTATGTGAAGTAGGCGACCATTACGGCCAAGAAACAAAACTGTAATTGAAATAGTTTAGGGTACCTACTACGTCACGTGGTTTTGTGAGTATGTGGTGTATAAAGTATCATATTAATGTTCTAGGTCCAGATTAACAACCAATACTCATGCAGCACTCAAATATTGAAAATGTGATATAATTAGTTCTCATTTTTCCTAGATTGCAAAATGTATAAAATTGGTATATGAGTTTTGAAAATAACATTAATTTTAATGCCATACTCAGCAGTCTGACTGATTATTTACAATTATATCATACAAATATACTAAACTACAATAGGAAGTGAGCCGAATATAATATTTAGTACCAACTTCTTGCTCTCGAACATGTCGCTATGAACCTCAAAATAGTGAATTTCAGTATTTGAGTGCTAAGTGCTGAGTGTAAGTATTGGTTGTAATCGCGACCCCTGCATAGCCAATCATATCGCCTCTAAATGACCAAGGGTTTAATATGGTGTGATCTGATTGGTTGTCCTTATCCTTAAGTCAAGTAAGACCAATATTGAATAGCACACGTGGTGGTTTTATTTAGGAGTGGTATACTTACCCTGTGCCATGTTACTACATTTGGTATGCAAATAAGCAGCTTGAATAATGTTGGTTTTTGTGAACACAGTGTTATAGTCGAACACGTTTGGACACGTGGTAACATGTGCCTTCAGTGTCATCAAAACATCCGTCCTGAAAACATCATGATGTGTATAAAAGGTAAAGGTTTATTATAGTGTCACCCCTATTGAAAGGGCCAGCCAATTTAACATATGAGACACTTATATTTGTGAGGGCATGTTGGTCTAATCATAAAAATATGGCAATAACACTGTATAAGTTGTCAAGTTTCAGCTTGTGACGCGAAAATATTTGCTAACATTAAATCTTCATCTAGCGTAAGTTTTGATCTACACACCCCTCTACCGAGAAAGTAAATATTTCTAGCGCTAATATTTCTTGCGCTAATATTTCTAGCGCTCTAATATTTCTAGGCTCTAATATTTCTAGCGCTAATATTTGTCGCTAATATTTCTAGCGCTAATATTTCCGCAAGCAAATTCAAAGTTTGTCAACATTTTGACCCGCAGAATTATGCACTTATACATTATGGTAGGGTGACAATCTCAGGTAAAAGGTTTGGGTAGTACCTCTGTGTTAACAACACATGTCATATACCAACATGTTCGGGAAAGTCTGCAGTATCTTAGACTGCCAGCATAAATTCCCAAGAGTGGTGTCGTTCTGAGAAATGTAAGATGGCGTCAAAGATGGTCGCCTGTTTGACAGTATTAACTTAATATTAGTGTTATGAAAATGAAATAAATTAAGATACTTACATATTAATATTAAGCTGCGCGGGAGGCGAGCACATGAATGGAAAATTGAGAACATGGTGGTATTTAGCGTTCATATCATGATATTCAATTTGTTCTTTCACAGCCTCTATCGTCATTACTCCAAGAAGGGATGGAACGCAATCTACAAAAAATACATTGTTAGTTGTTAAAAATATTTCCCATTTTTCTATAAATATACTTTTCGTCTGTAACAGTAATGTCTTGTATGCATGTAATAACTGTAGTTATGGTAACGGTACTAATAGTATTTCGTGGATTATACATAATTCACATATCAATAACAATATTTAACTGACATTTTTTAAATGGACGATCAATTTGAATGGCAAATATGATTAGAATTGATAGAAGACTACAAACTAGAATTGATAGAAGACTACAAACTATGTGGTTTGGAGATTGTGACACGATTTCTATGAAATATACGCCACGCTAGTGGAAACATTATTTACTTTCCACGTAAGATAAGCTATTTGCAGCTTTGCCCTTTTTTCAAACACCATGAGAAACATTTGAAGAGATGAAGCTTGCGACTGCAGTGTGATCGCATTTGGCTTTCTCAGGGTTCTGATAAAACGGAAGATCTTATATTTCATCGAAAACAACTAATTTACCCCTCAGCGTAGTGTATGCTTCATAGAAATCGATGAAGAAACAAAATGCTTTTGTTTTCGAAGTGAAGCAAACTTCATCTTGGTCTTGTAGCCAAAAGTCACGAGGTATTGCTGCACTGGCTTTGATATAATTATACTTAACGGATTTAAAAACGCGACACTGTGGTTTGTTGTTTTATAGCAGACAATTCAAATTTATGCCGGTATTGGAATAGTGCAGATTAAAGGTAAATGTCTTCGCGTCATTTTGGTACTAAGAGGATAAACATAAGATAAGTATTAAGAAATATATGGTACAATCGATACGTCGATCGAGAAAACAAAAGTCGCATTCTGACCACAATGTCGTACAGGGTTACCTCCCCTTGACCATAAAAACATTATTTAGGTCTATTAAACAACGGTGTATGTTTCATGCAACAATGTTTCCGTGTCAAATAGACACATTTTAAATAAAAGTGTGTCATTTATTATGTTCAATTTAATTAAGAATTTGTATAACATAGAAGTCAGACTTGCCTTACGTAAACATTCGATCAGTTATACAGGTTGGCCATCTTCAACGATAAAACCAATGCGTCGATAAACATGTTACTTTTGTTTTCTGGACCAATGTCTTATTCGTGCGATAATTTAGTTAATACTCGTTGGACTTTATAAAGTTTGGTATCAAAATGACGGCATTGAATTAGCCTTTACGAATATATAAATATACTTAGCGTCAAAAGTTTTGCAACAAAATTGAAAATCCTAATTTTTTTAATTGATGGGTTGAAAGAACTTTTCTCTCCCACGTATACATGAGATTATCGTTAGTGATTATTTTAAAACTATTGTCGACCTTTTTCGTCACGCTTGAAAGATCACACGGTCGAAAAGGGGTTAATCGTCTATACACGCACGTGCAAATTGGATATTTCATTTTTCACTTAATTTTCACTTTACACGTGCTTCAAATATGTCTTTTATAATAAGTCCACAATAAGTTTTTTAAATTAAGCAAGGCATGTACGCCTAAAGAGATTACCAAAATGGGTAATGGTGAACATATTAGTGTATATGGAATGCTAAAGATTGGTATTTCACTAAGGCTACTTTCTATCGCATTAAACTGTCATATCTTTATCATTAATAGACTATGGTATCATATCAAACAGTCAGATCGTGTATATGACATACCACGTGATGACAGGTCAAGGGTCAATACAGCTGATATAGGCAGGCATTCTGCTAAAACGGTAGCACTGTATTCAACAACATTGCTGTTGCTTAACCGTAGCCAATCATACTTTTAAATCAACATAAAACTTGCATTTCAATTGTGTTTTTGTGAAAACGACACCGTTTTAAAAAAAATCTTCATTTGGGTGAAATGCTGTTACGATCACTTAATAATAATGGTCAAAGAACGACAATTTTTACCATGGTTACCTCCCTTGCACTATAAGATATTAATAATGATTGAATATTTAAAAAAAACGCTGTCAAGCTAAGGTAACGGCAAACATGTTGCTGAGTGGAAAAACCGTCTTTATTTGTAGGGTGCTTTTTAATGGTCGATTGGTCGATAGCATTAGCAACATTTCGTGCAAAAATATCAATAAATAGATAGATAGGGTACCAAAACGGGCACAAACATTTGCTAAGGGTAATGTGTATTTTTGAAATGTTGGGTTATTTCATATTCGGTGTTCAAATGGATAAATACATTTCTTAAATTCGCTTATTGTTATGAATTTATATCGGTGACATATCAATGCACACATGTGTTGTTGTATCAGCATCAACTAGTGTGCGGTTCCTATAAAAAATACAAAACAATGTAGATTTGCGGAACATTTGACGCTCAGTAAACATCTAATATGGGAATGTTTTCCTAAAATATACAAACATACCCGAGTGTCGCGTTTTTAAATCTGTAAACCACATATAACATACAATACAACCTCTCAAGAGCAACATCCCTTGGAATTTGGTTGTTGTACAGAGGTTGTTTAAAATGGACTGATCTGAGCTGGAAGTGAACCAATAACGGGAAATATGGACAAATACTACGGCTCATCCACTCCGACCTTGTTCTTGGTCTAAAGAATCAAAACAAGCCACGACAATTATACCCAGCCGATGACGTCAATGGGCTGCAAAAGTCTGTATATTTGATCATTGCTTTGGAGATGTTAAATTGATAATGAATGGCAACCTTTGGTAAAAAATGATGTTGCTGCAAAAACGAGGTTCTTGTTAAAATGAAATTGTTGCTAAAATGAGATGGTTGCTAAAATGACGGCTGACCCTAAAATGAGATTGTTGCTAAAGGAGGTTGTTGCTAAAAAGAGGATGTTGCTAAAAAGAGGGTGTTCCAAAAACGAGGTTGTTGCTAAAAAAGGTTGTTGCTACAATAGTGTTGTTGCTATAAATAGGGGGTTTCCTAATATGAGATTGTTGCTAAAATGAAATGGTTGCTTAATGGTTGTGTCTAAAATGAGGTTTTGCTAAAAAAAGGCTGTTGGTAAAATAAGGTTGTGGCTAAAATGTTGTTGCTGCTAAAAAGAGGGTGTGGCTAAAATGAGGTAATTGCTAAAAGGAGACAGTTGCTAAAATGAGGTTGTTGCTAAAATGAGGTAGTTGCTAAAATGGGGTTGTTGCTAAAAAGAGGGTGTTGTAAAAGAAGAATCGATTTGCAGTGGGTCCATGGTAAGCCCGTATTAGAGATACCACAATATTCCGTACGCATAAGAGACATAAGTCAAAATGCCTTACCACAAAAATTTTGTACTGAAAGGAATTTCACAAACAAGTCGGTAAATTGCAGGCTCCCTAACTTCAAATCTTTAAGTTTTGTTGCAGCTATCAGAGCCGGACATAATCCAACCGTCGTCTGCATCCCTTCCATGAGAGTTAAAATACTGTAAAAAATAATTATTTAAAACTTTTATGTAAGTATACAGTTACCTATAACATACAAATGGCATTAAGAGGAAACTAAACAGTACACTCATCTGTAATACCGCGGGTTGATACTGGGCACCCTGTTGGCAATGGTAAACTAAGAATGGCAAGGTGTCATGGTGGTCGAGTGGGTAACGCTCTAGACTACTGATCGAGAGGTCCCTGGTTGAAATCTCGGCCGGGTAACTTGGTAATTTCTGAAACGCTTTTCAGTGTTTCCCGCCCAACTAGAGACGAAACTGGTTGGAAACCCAGAGATACTCTCGTGTGTTTCGGCGCTATACACTGAGTACGTTAAGAACCAATGAGTCTATTCGAAACGCGCTACAGTAACGCACCCAGATTTCTTGTATCACAACCCTTTCTCTTCATTGATTTAATGTCTGCCCTTGACACGTAAGGGGTTCGACATAAATGGAAGATAGATAGAAAACCATACGACAATGACTCATAAGCATAAATTATGTTGTTTCTGTAAATCTAGTCCATCAATCAACACAATGTTTCTCAAGTCTATAAAATGGAGAATTCCAGTAATGAAAATACGGATCCATGGAAGAGCCGCCGTACATACGGGCGCTTATGTATGTGTAAGAGCATAAAAAGTACACCTCGTATACGGTATGGGCTTGTTCCGTTATTTGTATTGATATAGATACA
Source organism: Spisula solida (assembly GCA_947247005.1). NCBI lineage: Eukaryota > Metazoa > Mollusca > Bivalvia > Venerida > Mactridae > Spisula > Spisula solida. Next base: position 42,562,229 of record OX365956.1, read on the forward strand.
ACTTCAATACAAAAATAAGCAAACTACTGTTTTTGTATAAACACCTGGAATTAAAAAAATAATAGTGATGTTTAGTTACGTAATGCGCGCGAAAGCGAAAATATGCTTAGCATCTTTGATGATCACAATCTTCCATTGTCCCTTTTTAATGAATTATTTTGAAGTTCAACGAAAATGGGAGTGACTTATGCTGGATAATTCAGGTTAGATGTACGTCTTCACATTCCACAAGTGTATTGACTTTCAAGTTGAAAGCTTGGATAGTATTTGAGAAAATTCAGTTTATTAGTAAAATATGCCACTATTTTAATGTACTAAGTCAAAACAAGGACGGCTAATTCAATAAATATAGGTCACATGGTTTTCAGCATTGTCAGTATGGACTGCCCTTGTGATAGTGAATGACTATATGTTGAGTTTCAAGTTGATACCTTTGATAGCCTATGATAAAATGACTCTGACAATAAACTTAACCAACACACACGCAGTAATCACGTCACAACAATAACTTGACTTTATTTCTTTGAAAAGTCGAGCTAAAGATCAAGAGCCATAACTCCCCTCAAATTGATCCGACAAATGTGCGCGACGATATATACAACTAGACTTGGTACTGGTCAGTCTTGCAAAGTTTTGTTGGAATCTGGAAAATAGTTACAGAGAAATATCCCGGACAATATTTGCACGGACCAACCAACCTACCGACCTCAAGCATGACTCCAATATAGCCCCCAGACACGAAGCCTTAGATACTACGTATTTTAGTTGTTAGTAATGAAAATTGATACATTGAGACAGCCCATGTTTTATGAGGCGTAATAAGCTATAACTACCAACTGACTCCATCGTCCCATTTTGTACTGATCGCAAATATGAGAACTTAGTCATTCAGCTGTAATCTTGACTTTCATCTTTGCACAACTAAATTACGTGCCGCAGAAAACTATTTGAATTATATTGTTAATTATCTACCTTTTAGGATTTCTGACAACTAAAACTTTGTATTGAAGCCGTAGGGTCATTCAGCATTTTGATTGCTGAAACTAAGTCATTCTACTTGTGTGCTGCCTTCCCTGTCTGACTTAATATTATCTTTTTGATGAGATATACACATGTATTGCAATTCAGACTTTTCCACATTGCATACATAATATTATTATACCTGCTTAGTATATATAATTGCATTCTTTTTAATTCATGTAAACATATAATACAGAAATGATGACTTTTGGATTGATACACAGGTCCATGAAAAGTGACCTAGCCCACCTATATATACATATTTATATATTTATGTATGTATACATAGACGGTATTGGACACTTTTCATGGACCTGTGCATTGATATACTAGTATACGCCAAGAAAAAACTACATGCATAATTATAGTAGAGTGTTTATCATTTAACTGCTAGAACTTCTAAACGACACCACTTATTCAAATCTTTTTTTATGGCAAATAGAAACAGCCTTTATTTCAGAGAGCATAATTTAATAATTATACAATGCCATGAATTAATAAAGTTAGTAATTGTTGTCAACCTAGGATATGTAACCCATGTTTTATTCTGGAGTTGGGATGATTGAAATTAAAACGTGAGTCGTGCGCATGCGCCTAATGGCGATTGTAGATTTTAATCGTTTTTCTTTTTCCAATTAATTTGCAGTGCCCAGTCAGTTCGGTTCGTCAGCCCGACATTTTTGAAAAAGTAGTCCCTGGGTTTTAGTAGGTTCAAAATTAATACGCTAATAATTCTAGTACATGTATATTACATTACAAATATATGTTGTTTTTTGCGACGTTTTTGTCAGTAAAGCAAATGATTTTATGTTTTTGTGTGAGTAGACACATGTTTCTAATTATAGACTATCTCATACCCATCAAAGTTAAGTTTAAAACCGGTATTGCGACATATTTCACGTCTAGCTGGTTATGCCTCAGTGGACCGTACAGAGATACGACATTACAGGATTTCACAACCATGATTAAATAAATGTTATGTTGAACTTTAAAATGTCTACATCGTTATGATAATGTATTTTGGTTGTACCTTTCAGGCTGAATACGCATTTGAATATAATTTTCTTTTAGTCGCATAACTATTCAACAGACAGGTGAACTACATACATGCATACCTGGTCCCGTCTCTCGAAGCATCTCAGGTAGAAATCCCATCTCAAACTGAGATTTTGCTCAAATTAGATTATGTGTTTGAGACAAATCTATAGTTGAAGATCTTGAAATTTGACTGTATGTATGTAATTATTTAGGCATTTCGGTCAAGGATAACCCATGGAAGTACAAGCACTTATTTCCAATGGGGTCCTGTTTTTTGCTGAAGGGACAGCGAGAAGAAGAAAGAGTTGTGATACAAGGAATCCGGGTGCGTTACCCTAGCTCGTTCCGAATAGACTCATTGGTTCTTTAACGTGCCCGGTGTAGAGCACCGATACACGCGAGACTACCTCTAGGTTTCCAACCAGTTCATCTCTAGTTGGATGGGAAACACTGAAAAGCGTTTCAGGAATGACCAAGTGTCCCGGCCGAGATTCGAACCCTTTTCATAGCTTTACGTATTTTCCCTCAGAGTGGCGTAAAGAAATAAAATACCAACGGCTATTGCTGTTTTCAAATGTTGACAAACTTCGTCTTGGATGTGTAGCCTTTAGTGATGTAAAAGTCACGTGGTATTGCTACACTGAAGCTCAATATTGTATTAGGAAGACTTTACCGATCAACAAACATGGGGATGGACCCAACCTCGTTCGAATACTAGTAGTTGCCCGTTAGCTTATGATCGATTTGTAAGAAATATTATACTCACGTGTTATCGCTACATACTAGGTCTAATATAGCATGAATCTCTTCTGGTTTTGGTGGGTCACTCATCATAGAAGATAGTTGGGAATCCAAATCATCTACCGTATTATTCATCCCAGCAATGGCCTCCTGCGTGACACACGCATTAGTGGTAGCGACGCCCGCTAGCGCACCACCTGGAAGCAGAAGACGTTACACAAAGATAATAATAATGGGACAGGGAAGGAAGCATTCACCAGACATAACAGAGAACGACATACTGATAATCTATAGTAACACAACATCCCTACGACATACTGATAATCTATAGTAACACAACATCCCTATCCGACATACTGATAATCTATAGTAACACAACACCCCTATCCGACATACTGATAATCTATAGTAACACAACACCCCTATCCGACATACTGATAATCTATAGTAACACAACATCCCTATCCGACATACTGATAATCTATAGTAACACAACACCCCTATCCGACATACTGATAATCTATAGTAACACAACATCCCTATCCGACATACTGATAATCTACAGTAACACAACATCCCTACGACATACTGATAATCTATAGTAACACAACATCCCTATCCGACATACTGATAATCTATAGTAACACAACATACCTATCCGACATACTGATAATCTATAGTAACACAACATCCCTATCCGACATACTGATAATCTATAGTAAAACAACATCCCTATCCGACATACTGATAATCTATAGTAACACAACACCCCTATCCGACATACTGATAATCTATAGTAACACAACATCCCTACGACATACTGATAATCTATAGTAACACAACATCCCTATCCGACAGCCTGCATTTACAGTCAGTCAAACAATTTCACAACTCACACAAACTACTTTCATAGTGTAAACATGATAATCTATTTTCAAAATCATGAAGGTCGTAATAATAACAGGCATATAGAGGTCCAGTTCAACTGGGTCTCATAATAACAGGCATATAGAGGTCCAGTTCAAATGGGTCTCATAATAACAGGCATATAGAGGTCCAGTTCAACTGGGTCTCATAATAACAGGCATATAGAGGTCCAGTTCAACTGGGTCTCATAATAACAGGCATATAGAGGTCCAGTTCAACTGGGTCTCATAATAACAGGCATATAGAGGTCCAGTTCAACTGGGTCTCATAACAACAGGCATATAGAGGTCCAGTTCAACTGGGTCTCATAACAACAGGCATATAGAGGTCCAGTTCAAATGGGTCTCATAATAACAGGCATATAGAGGTCCAGTTCAACTGGGTCTCATAATAACAGGCATATAGAGGTCCAGTTCAACTGGGTCTCATAATAACAGGCATATAGAGGTCCAGTTCAACTGGGTCTCATAATAACAGGCATATAGAGGTCCAGTTCAACTGGGTCTCATAATAACAGGCATATAGAGGTCCAGTTCAACTGGGTCTCTTAATAACAGGCATATAGAGGTCCAGTTCAATTGGGTCTTATAATACAGACATATAGAAGTCCAGTTCAACTGAGTCTCATAACAACAGGCATATAGGGGTCCAGTTCAACTGGGTCTCATAACAACAGGCATATAGAGGTCCAGTTCAACAGGGTCTCATAATAACAGGCATATATAAAACATTATATAGTACCAGTTCAACTGGGCATATAGAGGTCCAGTTCAACTGGGTCTCTTAATAACAGGCATATAGAGGTCCAGTTCAATTGGGTCTCTTAATAACAGGCATATAGAGGTCCAGTTCAATTGGGTCTTATAATACAGACATATAGAAGTCCAGTTCAACTGGGTCTCATAACAACAGGCATATAGAGGTCCAGTTCAACTGGGTCTCATAATAACAGGCATATAGAGGTCCAGTTCAACTGGGTCTCATAATAACAGGCATATATACTGTGACAATATTAAAGAACTTTACTATTTCATATCACTGTATATGAAAATGACATTGTACTGAGGACATAATAAACTAGAATCTAGCTTGTTCATCTGAACCAAGAAATGTTGAATTTAGGTCTGTCCATATTTTATCACCATTGTACATCAGTGGTTAGTCAAGTTCCTATAGGTGAAAATGGGTGAAGAAGACACTGGTTGACAAGAATGTACTACATTGGCAAGAAAGTTTCTGTAAAACAGAGTACAAAGTTTGAGTCAATTAGCAGAAATACAAACAAAGATATCCCTCAACAGAAATAACCTAACCTATTCAAAAGAGCAAAGGTTACACCTATCCACAAAAAGGGGCCTTAAACAGAAAAAAGTAATTACAGACCAATTTCAATATTACCTGTTCTATCTAAAGTTCTTGAAAAACATGTAAGTAACACCTTAAAAATATTTTTAGAAAGCATTTCATTCCTTCACCCGACTCAGTCTGGGTTTCGAACTCATTTCTCATGTGAGGCTGCGCTGACTTCTATTATTGACAACTTATTAAATGACGAAAATATTGTTGGAACTGTTTTTCTTGATCTGACTAAGGCTTTCGACCTTATCAACCACAAGTTACTAGTTGAAAAAACTACAGTTATATAACATTGATGCTAATGCAATTACTTGGTTTAGGTCATATCTAACTGATCGATCACAACAGGTTTGTGTGTCGGGAAAATACTCTAGTGTTCAAAACATTCCAGCTGGTGTGCCTCAATGCTCAGTATTAGGTACACTACTATTCATCATTTATATCAATGATATGCCGTTACATCTGTCAAATTCCAAATCAGATATCTTTACTGATGATACAACTATTTCATCTTTTGGGAATACTTTAGATTCAGTTTGCACTAATCTTCATTTAGACCTTGTCTCCTTACAAAACTGGTTAGAGAGAACTCTATGCTTGCAAATGCTGACAAGACAAAAGCAATGCTCATCTCGCACTCAAATCGAATCATTAATACTGGAAAACACAGGTACAAATTACATGTACATTGAATAAATGCAAGTCCTTGTTATACTTGCTGATGAGAATTAAACAATTTCTAAATATTCATACTCGAAAAATGTTCTTCAATGAATGCATTCTTCCACACTTAGACTACTGTTGCTCTATTTGGGGAAATTGCACTATTGACCTTTCAAATCACAGTTACCTGTGTTTCAAATGATATGTATAAATTTCAAAACGTGCTGCTCGTATTACTTTTTGATAAATATTTTGATACACCAACAGAAGAGTTATTTTTGCAACTAAACTGGATGAAATTTTCAGATGGAGTTAGCTACAAAAAAGCCATTCTTGTTTACAAGTCACTCAATAACCTTTTCCCAAATTACATGGAGCAACTTTTTACATATAGAGACAACATGTCATTGAGGTCATTTGAACAAAGACTTCTTTCTGTACCAAAACCGAGACTTGAATTTTTCAGAAAATCATTGGCATACTCGGGTGCTAAATTATGGAACTCGCTTCCCTATGATATAAGAGTATCTGAAAGTGTTAACACATTCAAAGGCAAATATCTGAAGTGGAGGTTCTCTGGTGGTCAACAAAACTTTTTTACAGACCATTTATGTTAATAACTTGCTACTATTCATTATTTATGTATGATAGTAAATTTTAAACTTAATTCTCTTTCAGCCATGTCATTATTTGTTTGCTATTGCTGTTATTGTTAATTGTTACTATTATCTTCTGTTATTACTGTACATAATTTGTAAATGTGTTAATGAGGCCCACATGGAAGACTGGGTATACCCAACTGTGTTGCCTCTTTAAATAAAGTCTTTATTATTATTATATCTATTTTCATCATTATATGGCTAGCAAATATATATAGCTTTCATGCATTGTCAATCATAATAATATACTGAAATAACTGAAATTGTGTTTCTGTGCAATAAAAACTATTACTAAGCTTAAAATTAGAGTCAATATGTTATATTACACACAATCTTTACAAATCTCACTGAACAAGAGCGAAGGATATGCTAAAATAGTACAAGACGCCCAAACCTTTCAGTCCGCGGACGCTAAACTAAGGAACGATTTTGAATGGCCTAACTCAAGTTAGAAATTAACTAGGCTATATCCTAACAAGGACGTGTGGTTTTCATAGTGATGACGATGTAAAACACATTTCATGTTCTTTAATGGTATGCTGTGTTGAAAGGCCTTTCGTATTTCGTGTAATTATAAAATACCGAAGGATTGAATTTCAACCTGGTCTAGACAGACGTAACTTAAAAAAGCAAAGTGTATGATATATAGCCGAGAGATCTATTGTATGCTTATTCACTTTGAAAAGACGTTTTTTATAAAAGATAAAATAGAAGCTGTTGATCTTTATCGCAATACTGTGAAGGACATTTAAGTTCGAATATTATGTATTTTCGACATTTAAGTTTTGTTTCGCGTAGTTTGGTTCCATATAATTTGCACAGTACATGTTATATCATTAAAATAATAACAAGGCAGGAACCACTGCAGAGTTCTTGGCCAAAGGAAAATGCACCATCGAGTCGAATACGCCAATGTTGTATCAGGGACGTATATATGGTCCCTGGTTGTATGGGATATCAGACAATTCTCACGAGAGGCAGAAGAAGATGATGAAACATTGCACTGTCCCATGTACGCATTGTTCGACGACAATAGAACTAAGCGCTGTATACAAACAAATAAATGTCATATTGTCTGACCAGATTAAACTGAGACTCTGACCAAAGTCCGTAAACCCCCGGCTGTACTCGGTTGTTTTCGATTCGTATGTTTATTTACTACATGTGCAGTAATCTCTGTATTTGTAACAAATTCTAAAGAAAAATCAAGCATGAATTGTAGCGCAGTGGAAACGTTTGAGCCTTTAACGCAAGAGGTTGCAGGTTCGAAACTTACTGCAAAACGTTTGCCATTAATATTTTTATTTAAACTATCTATCTTTGAATCAAGGGGTTTATGTTTAAAACTATTCCCCGTACGTTCTTATATTATTTCGACTTTGTTTTCGGTTTTTGTAATATTTTCAATTGCATATTGTTTTATTCCAAGTACCGTGATGAAAAAGGCTTCAACAACTTGGCCATTATCAATTTAATGTATGACTGAATTGTGTAATGGATATGTGAACATAGGGAGGATTATAATTCACAACTAGCATACTTGCATAAAAAGATAAAAATGTTAAATAAAAAATTTATTTAGTTAATCTCGAACCCGATACCTTGTAGTCTTCACAGCACACACTTAACCACTGAGCCATCACAGTTTGTTATCTAGTAGCAACTCAATAAAGCCACACATAGCGATAAATGTAATTATATGTTTTTATAACTTCGAAATTTTCCGGACTTGACCGAATTATGCAAGGAGTCTCAGTTTAATCTGGTCAGACAATATTAACAAGATATAACTCCAACGCGATAATCTGCAATGTCAATATCAACAGAAACCACTGACCATTACATGGATTTAGGTAGAGCAGAGGTTTGTATTTTCTATTCAAACAATTTTACCAAGTTGATTGGTATCAAACGTCATAGTGTAAAGGAAAAGGTGAACGCCTACCAATCTTGTGATCCGCGTTCGATTCTTCATGACCTTCGTTTTTTTCCTTTTATGTAATTAGTTATAAATGTGCACATGCATTATTTTTATTGTCGTATTCACACTTTTCTCGTGATCTTCTACATTACTGAAGTTTCAGGAGATTAAACATTATTGCCTATGCTGTGTGTCACAGTAACAACTATCTTACAGTTTGATTTGTTTATGTAATAAAATGTGTAGGCAGATTTATAAGAAATAAAACAATACTCGCATAATACGTACATTTGATTAATGTGAAAGTGATAGTTAAATACAATGATAAATAAATATTACACAAACGTATTTTTGCTTCCCCTTTTTTGGGGTCTGAAAAAAAATATCTACGTAAGTAAGACTCGAACTTGTGTCTGTATAGGCTCAAATATTACTATTGCATAGCTAAACCACTGAGCTATCATATCAGATGAAATGGATGGTCACTTTTATTCACCAAGTCAATTTAGGTGCTCATTGTAAAGATAATCCTTTTTCCAATATCACCATACATTTATACCTGGTCTCCCTGTTTACATTCAGTGGCTCAGGTCCCAATACCGTGTTGGAGTTATACAGGGGGAACGACGGTTTTCAATCGTGAAAGCTTGGCCATTTCCGTTTGTTTTCGTCTATTGCAATGCATAAAGGCCGAGGAGATCAGAATGGCGTACACAAAAAAATACGAGCGATTGAAAAAACAGCAAATAAAACACCAATAACATATCAATATAATTACATTAGTAGATCTATTATCATGGGCACTTTGCATGACAGTAAATATCCCATATTTACATTGTTTATATATTGCATATATTCCGAGTAATAATGTCGTGGTGTTATCGTAATGTATGGTCCAAACACGAGTGACAATTGCACTGAAAAAAATGCGTTATGTTAACATAACTTGTCATAAAATATTTGTGTTTTAACCCATCATTGCCTATGACACTATGATCAGTGATAATCATGTACATATAGGTTTATATTTATGTATTTCAGTTTTATGGGGAATGGTATATATATACGAGATATTAAAGGGATTGGTGGGGTAGTGGTATAACTCATTTACATAGTCCGGAGGATTTGAATCGATTCTCGATCTTCTATAAGCGTAATTTAACAGTTGATATATTGTCTATATGTATATTCCCGGTAGTATGTTTTCATATGCGGGAAGTATCACGAAGACGCTCGATGTGTAATATAACTAGTTTAATCAGACCAGTCACTTGCTTACATTATACTGTGTAAATAAAAATTGCCAATCATTTTATTAATGCTCTACTTTAAAGGACATTATATGCATAATTATGCAGCTTAGTGAATACGGTTTTGGTTTTCACTGGCTTTTCTTCTAAATACAATGTTAAATCAGTACAAATACAATGTTATGGTATTGCAATATTTGTATACAAGTGACAGACCTGAATAATTGGACTATACCAACACAAATCTAAAGGACCGATATTGCACGATTGGGTCGTGGAAATTTATATATTCAACGCAAGAATATATATTCATGCGTACAGGTCAGGACCAAGTCAAATTCTCCATGCTATATATGTTTGTCATCTGCTTACAAATACAGGTTGAACACCAACATTGTCATGTCTCCATAATTGTCTTAATTTGACAGATATTGTATTTGATCATGTGACCTTTTGTACTGATGCATTGATGCATTCAGCCATTTTATTGGATTGATATCAGTAAATCACATTATTCCGCATGAGACTCGTCACACATGAATGAGCATAGGCTCGGGGTTTCATTTTAATGTTGTCATACCATGTGATCAAACTTTTATTTTATTTTGGTTTAACACCGTTTCCCAACAGTTTTTCAGTTATATACGAATACTGATTCACCTAACAAGTTTTCCTGGACTGTGTCCTAACCAGTTGTCCTGGACTGTATCCTAAGAAATGTTCCTATATTGTATCTAAACCAGTACTTAACACGTCTATATAACCACAAATGAACCAAAATAAGAAAAAACCAACCTTGAAATTAATAATGCTTCGTTATCCATGTATTGATTTATACTTTCATTACTTTGTAAATGGATCGGTTGAAATTGGTCATATTGTATCCACACATTGTACGTTCAAGTACAATACATATGTTAAGGCATACGATACACGCACAACACATGTTTTTATTTGGTAAATGAATCACACCGAGTAGCAGTCATTAATAGAAAACGAATGAATGACAAAATATCGAGTTGCTCTAAGTAATGCCTCGGTCTCAAATTCAGTCCGATCGCCGTCCGGCGTACTTTTGTCTGATCGGACCGCGGAGGCCGTATGAACATTGGCTGGTATTTGGGCGGCGGCTGGTGAAATGCAAGTCTCCTTTGAACTCGTCGGTAAACTGCACGGTGCCTATACACAGTGTAGCAATGCCACGTGACTTTTGACTACAGTTACAAGAAGAAATGTGTAAAATTTGGAAAATAAAATAGCCATAAGTATTTTATTTCTTTATCGATTTCTATTAAATATATACGCCACGCTAAGGGGTGAATTACTTGCTTTCCATGAAATATAAGATCTTTTTCAGCAGTTTTACCGATTTTTCCTTTACCCTGTAAAACCTACACGTTCCCCGGTTTCTCATGGTAACGGACAAAACGGCACATCCGCTGAAAAGGATTTTATATTTCAGGGAAAGCAAATAATGTTCCCCTTAGCATGGCGTAGGTTTCACAAAAATCGATGAAGAAATAAAATACTTATGGCTACATTTGTGTTCCAATGTTTACAATTTCTTCTTGTAACTGTAGTAAAAAACCACGTGGTATTGCTACACTGTATACATTGGGTACATATTTGATAGACAGGCCGGGCGATTTGTAACTAAAGGCATTACATGTTATTACAAATGCTAATCAAATCTAAACCGGTAGCAAACTTAATGCGGCAAATCAAATCTTACTGTATGTTGGCTGACAACGAACGTGATTAGTCACATAGGAAATGACAGCACACTTAATTTAACATATAGGAAATGCAATTATATGTTTCACATCTATTGTTCAACAAATTACTAAAACATTTAACTTCACGCGTTGATGATCTTGTATACAATACCACAATAAATCATGCAGATTTCACGCTTTCAAATGTATCGCTCATACACTAATCGTTTACAACTTGTAGTTGAATAACATTTAGGCCTAGCTGTTGAATAATGCATCTTCGCAAGTCGCATAACATCACCTTATATATATATACAATGTGTAGTCTAACAAAATTAATTAGTATACAATAAAATCAAAGTACATGTACATACCGACGAAAGCTAAAACTGCAATTATTCGAAAAATCATTTTCTTCTTTTATAGCTTGGTATTGAAACAATCCGACGGCTTCTGATGACTGGGTAACTTCCTATAACAGTGAAAGTAGTATGAGTGAACGAACACACCTTGCTAACTGTAACACGGTCAGTACAATAAGTATACTGCACAACAAAACGTGTGTACCAAATACGTACATACATAACCTGTTTGTCGACAGCTAGGACTTGGGCGGTTTATTTACTTGTTCAGTTGGGCATTGTGCCTTGTATGTTTTGTTATGTTTTCTGTGCACGGCTGGTTCAGTTAGGAATTGTGCCTTGTATGTTTTTTTTTATGTTTTCTGTGCACGGCTGGTTCAGTTAGGATTTGTGCCTAAATGTCAACCCAGACATGGTATGAATATTAGAAATGCATGCCATCGGTCAACTTATGTCGAGTCTCGGCGCACGTAGAAAAACAGCACCAACTTAAATATGCCAAGTAACATCGAATCCCACCACACATAAGTTAAAATTATCCGTACAACCTTCAATTTGACCTTCAACAGTAAACTTGATCTTTGGGAGAGTACTCTGGAATTGCTAATGATACTCCGATATATTGAGGTTTAAAACATTCATGCAAATTATAAGCAAATTGGTCAATGCATGACAAAGTTATGGTTCGAACAAGCTTCAATTGACCTTTGACCTCCAACTATGACCTTGACCTTTGAGATAGGAACTTGATGATTGAGCATGACACTCCGCCTTATAAAGGGTAACTTTCATGCCAAATATAAGCAAGATTGAACAAAGCATGACACATTTTTGGTCCAGACGAAATCGGACGCACGCACGCACGCACACACGCACGCACGCACGCACGCACGCACCCTCGCACGCACGCACGCCAAAAGTGGCGAATAAGCCTCGCTCACCGCAAGCAGGCTCGACAAATACGAATGACTAGTACACGTCGAATTCCGAACCAGACTTGACATATGTTTTGTGTTGAGTATAATTATTCATTGTATAATAATCGAGTTGTATTCCGCTTCGTCAATTAAGCGTGACAGTCTATAAATAAACGACTCGTTCGGCAACTTGTTTTTTTATCAAAATATGAACTTATAAAAATAAGTGGGGTGTTATTTATTTCACGGCCGATTGCTTTTCCCAAAACACATTTATTATGGCTGCGGTGATCCAAAAACACTGGTTTTATTACCGTATTACAGTGAACATGCCTTCTTTAATGATATACATGTACAATACGGAAAATTTGAAACCGTCCTCAACCTTCTATTAACATAATTTAACAGCTGATATATTTGTATGTTTTCATAAGCGGGAAGTATCACGAAGGCGCTTGAGGTATAATACAAACACTAATCTAAAGGACCGATATGTATATAATTACATAAAGGTCAGTATCATGTCAAATTCTCCGTGATATACAATATTTGTGCGTTGAATAATTATATCAATTTTCCGCAAAAAAATCGTGTTTTATCAGTACTTCAGATTTATGTTTGCAATAAACACCGAACGTGTTCCTAATGTAAGGGTATATAACTCCATTAATTCCTCACGCCTAATGGTTTTATGGGTGTCGGAGAATCGTCCGCGACAAACCTAACAATACTGCATATCGACAAGTACATGCAAAAAAAAAGATGTTAAATTATGCTAATGTTAGGTAAGTTAATATCACCAAATGAGTATATTATTATAATTTGTACAATATGATACGGGTATGCTACACTACCCAAAAGTTCTAACCCGCCACCATAATTATGTGTTATAATGTTGTTATAGCACAGAGAATTTGACATGATCCTGACCTTTATGCATGAATATATTACAAGGTTCTTGCTTTGAATATATAAATGACCGCAAGCAAATCGTGCAATATCGGTCCTTTGAGTTTGTGGAGCATTTTCGTGATACTTTCCGCTTATGAAAACATACAGTCGGGATTATAAATATAGACAATATATCAGCTGTTAAATTATGCTAATTGAAGGTCGAGAGTCTTGTCAAATTCGCTGGACTATAATTATACTGCAAGTAGTCTTGTGAAATTTTGCATACCAATACTTGAATAATACTTGCATTTAATTACTCTTTCATTTTGGCAGGTACACGGCCATGTTACTCGTTACAGGTGCGTTACGTAATCAAGTCGATTTTACAAAGTCACAACATATTCCACCCCAATTGTTCGTGAGCACGTGCATATTGCAACGCAAAAAACACGTATTCATTAACATTTAGCACAACCGATGTCTGCCCTCCCAGACAAACACGTAACATGCCGAGATTGACGCAAAAGGAACTTGGATGAAGTGTTAGAATCTTACAACAAAATTTCACAAAGGCAATTTCAATGAAATGTCAATTTTGCAAATTTTTCTTGAGTGTTGAGGCTCCTGTGAATGAAAAACGGAAATAATAATTAAAATAACAATTACAAACGAATCAGAAAAACTTTTTTGTGATAAAAAGCAAAACTATGGGCCGCAACTTTATCCAAGCTGATAACATCCAGACAGGTCAGCCGTGTTCTGTTTGTGTGCCAAATTCAACATGTTATTAGTTTTTCGCGTAGGAAAATCTACACTAACATCAAAACCGTACATGAACACGTGCTTTTTGAAGTGCATGCATTACACGTGTAAATTATGCTAGATTACGTACCAAGTCTAAAACAGTGCATTAGACGTATGTAGGCCAAAATAAAAAAATATTTGGCTTCATTGGATATTCATATGTCATTATGTGAAAGTTCGTGTTAATAAATGCATTATTAAAAAAATATTAATAAAATAAAAAAATGTCAACTAGGAATTGTGTTAACGGTGGTTTTTCGTAATTTCATGAGTGTTCCTCTCGAGTCAATTTCAGTATTCTATGTGTTTTTCAAGATGAACAGTCATCATAATGCCGATTTTGTTCATTGGCGTGTGAATTCTGATCCACATGCGTTGCAGGTGCAAAAATGCATTATTACGCAATTCACCAAATGCACTGAAATTAACTGCAAAGCGGTCAAAATAAACTAATGCATCTCTTAATCATGTATCGGTATGCGAAATTTTAGGTGAATACATGCATTTTTCACAAAACGGGAATGAAATATAAACCGGCGGTTTAGCACTTTTGGGTATGTATATATAGCAGTCAATAAAACTAGCCTTCTTTACAAAATACAACATTTAATGATAACCAAGTATTTTAATGTCGCTACTCTCACCGAGTATAAACCAAATCGCTGTATGACTTATTGTGATTGAAACATCCGGTGATTTCCTATCACTGTATTACTTATTGCAAGTATATACAATTCAACGTGTACTCCTTATTGCGATAACCGGAAGTTGACTCGTTTATACACTGTGCACTCTAGAACTTTAAACCTCCCCAATCACCTCTTGGCTTCCTATGGGGCATTTTTCACTAAAGAATACAAAAGAACAAGAAGTTTTTCATATCCGTTCACTGAAACTTGTTTACAAATATTTTCATAATTTATTGTGAGACATCATAGGGGCAAAATATCAAATATCATAATAAATTATAATCTTTATGAATAGTTATTTTTCTAGTTCATTATTAAGGATTTTATCGAAGAATCGTGTAAGCATATATATCGTAAAATAAGTGTCCTCGTAAAATGAAGTCTTTATTATATCATTATTATATCATTATTATATCAATATTATAATCATTATTAGTAGTATAAAGAACAAAAAAGAAACGTACTAAAACAGATTCGTGTACGTGTATCAGAGTATCAGTGAATTTTAGTGTACGGAGTATTGCCAAGCGTCTAATTAGTGTACGGAGGATTGTACAACATTGTGACTACGTTACTCAATTACACAAAGTGTATGGTAAATCGCAGTGGTTTTACGTATACATGTAAATACGTTGAAGGTGGCGTATAACAAAACGTTTGTGTGATGGTATGATAAAATGTAAACGACTGCGAGACGATTTCCGTAATACCAAATTTCAAAGTAAAAGACCATGATTTGTATAATACGCGACGGGGTTATTAAAAGAGTATACTCATTTTACACAAAGAAACCGACTAGTACTATACAAAACATAATGTCAAATCATAATATACTCAGGGTTGTAAGAACCAAAAAATGGTCATTTTGTTCACAAGGTGGTAAAAGCACCAAACTTTCACAAAATGACATTTAGTACATTGGCTTTCAGAAAAGTGAAAGAGACAACCTGTTAGGCCCTTGATATTTTATATCTGAGGCCCCAATCAGGGTCCATTAATTAAAATTTAATTGCACTGGACAAATACATATAAACTCAAAATTAAATAAATATCATATCAATTGGCCATTTTTGTACTAGAATGTATTAACAATTTATATGTCTGATAAATTATATAATAAATTTCACTATTATAGTTGTATTGTTACCAATACAATACAACATTTACAATAGGAGGTCCGAAAGGGGTATCTTCAAGAAAAATACTCATAAAATAAAAACAGGTTTGTATTCTTATTCCAGTATTCTATATAGCTGAACAAGACAACTATAAAATGCTTTCAGATGATCTACCAGTGTTTATAATATAATTGAAGCCTTTTAAAAGACACCTTATCAGTCATTTGAGGCCCTAATTGGGATATACTCAATCATGAAAAAGTAAATAAATTTAGCATTTTCACGGTTCTATCAGTGAAACACATAATAGTATATGTATCTCAAATGTATAACAAAAGATCTGTAGTTCTGATTTATATTTTGTTTTATGTACGAATTAAACAAATTGATACTTAAGTAATAGTTCAGGGTGAAAATGAGGCCCAATTAGGGGTACAAACGAAAGCTTATTTCCGTAAAAAGGCACAATAAAAAATATGTCAGATCATTAATTTAATACACAATTACAAGAAATAACTTTATAACTATAATAAATATTGAACTGAGTGGCATGAATATACATCAAATAACCTAATGCATGGTCGAATTTGATAAAATTGTGGCCGAAATAGGGGTAATTAAAAAAAGGGGAAAATGAATGAAATCCATTAGTAGAGAAGCATTATTAAAATGTATTTTCTTAAAGTTTTTATCAAAGGAACTCGGTAACCCAAGTTCATACTGTGTTTAATGTTAGTAAATATGTACACGAGGCCCCGCTTGTGGTACTCATAAACTACACATGAAGTCCATTGTTAGGCAAATATAGTAAAGAAATCAATTAAAGTAAAACTTTCTTGCATTATAATTGCTAAGAATATTGCATGTGTATTTGTTTCATTATTTACCACGACTAAAGTACGTAGTACATGTGGTGATACTTAGAATACAACACAATGATTAGCTTTAGTTTACATTGTATTAATTAATTAAAACATGTTAAAGAGAAATGAATTACATCGAGACCGCATGCCCCTCTTCTATTCTGGAAGGGGCTCCAGCTAATTTTGTATTACTGTATGCTCTTCAAGGCCCTGATGAAAGTTGTTGTGTGCTGGAGGTCGATACGGCGCATTGGATGGTTGTGTTCTGTATCATAAGAGCGCAGAACGGCTCTTCTTGGCAATAATTGAAAGTGCCTATAATACAGAGCAAAGAATGGAAGTACCCAACCTTGATAGGTACTTAATGGAGCCAGGAATACATGGTAAGGTAACACTCACGCAGTCAGAAATGGCATTTTAAGTAGGTAGTGTTAGGTACCCCAATGAGTGTACCTGACTGTGTTAGGTACCACAACGACACATGAATGTCTATGTTGAAGATATCCCCATATAGCCAGGAATATCTGTATTCGACAGTGTTAACTATAACACGGCCCAATACTAGGTACCCATAGATCTAGAACACTCGCTGAATTATGCAGTTATATTGACCAAATATAGCCCGACCGCTGTACCCAGGGAGTGACAGATACCACATGAAACAATGAATGGTTGTTCTAATGAATATAAGCCTAGGTACCTACATAGACAGTAATGTGTGTGGCAATAAGTGTTACGTGTGGTACTCTTTGAGCCAGGTATGACGAATGTGTCCGTCATTTAAGGTACCACATAAACTCATGAAAACTTGCTGTATTCCCTAATAGGGATAGTAATGGCTGAACTAGGTAGTGGGAAGTACCTCACAGGATAAGGTATAACTTCTACTATAGGTTTGTTACCTCATAGGGTCTGGAATACTGGTCAGTGTAATCGGTGAGGATGAGTATCGCATTTTACTAGGAATAGAGGTAGTTAGTGGTGGTAAGTTCCACGTAGGGCTGAAGTGGCTTTATTCAGAGATGGTTAGTTCGCCATAGGGTCTGGAATGGCTGGCACCGGTTAGGGTGAGCACCGCATAGGGCCAGAAATGCCTATACTTAGAAGTAATGAGTTTCCAAAAGGGCCTGGAAAGGATATCGTGGGTACGTCGTATTTATTGGAATGGTTGTACTCGTAGATGTAGGATATCTTATATGGCCTGTGGTTGCTTTACTTGATGGTACTATCCATGTACTAGATGTAGGATATCTTATATGGTATGTGGTTGCTTTACTTGATGGTACTATCCATATACTAGATGTAGGATATCTTATATGGCCTGTGGTTGCTTTACTTGATGGTACTATCCATGTACTAGATGTAGGATATCTTATATGGCCTGTGGTTGCTTTACTTGATGGTACTATCCATGTACTAGATGTAGGATATCTTATATGGCCTGTGGTTGCTTTACTTGATGGTACTATCCATGTACTAGATGTAGGATATCTTATATGGTATGTGGTTGCTTTACTTGATGGTACTATCCATATACTAGATGTAGGATATCTTATATGGCCTGTGGTTGCTTTACTTGATGGTACTATCAATGTACTAGATGTAGGATATCTTATATGGCCTGTGGTTGCTTTACTTGATGGTACTATCCATGTACTAGATGTAGGATATCTTATATGGCCTGTGGTTGCTTTACTTGATGGTACTATCCATGTACTAGATGTAGGATATCTTATATGGTATGTGGTTGCTTTACTTGATGGTACTATCCATATACTAGATGTAGGATATCTTATATGGCCTGTGGTTGCTTTACTTGATGGTACTATCCATATACTAGATGTAGGATATCTTATATGGTATGTGGTTGCTTTACTTGATGGTACTATCAATGTACTAGATGTAGGATATCTTATATGGCCTGTGGTTGCTTTACTTGATGGTACTATCCATATACTAGATGTAGGATATCTTATATGGCCTGTGGTTGCTTTACTTGATGGTACTATCCATGTACTAGATGTAGGATATCTTATATGGCCTGTGGTTGCTTTACTTGATGGTACTATCCATATACTAGATGTAGGATATCTTATATGGCCTGTGGTTGCCACTTGATGGTACTATCCATATACTAGATGTAGGATATCTTATATGGTATGTGGTTGCTTTACTTGATGGTACTATCAATGTACTAGATGTAGGATATCTTATATGGCCTGTGGTTGCTTTACTTGATGGTACTATCAATGTACTAGATGTAGGATATCTTACATGGCCTGTGGTTGCTTTACTTGATGGTACTATCCATGTACTAGATGTAGGATATCTTACATGGCCTGTGGTTGCTTTACTTGATGGTACTATCAATGTACTAGATGTAGGATATCTTACATGGCCTGTGGTTGCTTTACTTGATGGTACTATCAATGTACTAGATGTAGGATATCTTACATGGCCTGTGGTTGCTTTACTTGATGGTACTATCAATGTACTAGATGTAGGATATCTTACATGGCCTGTGGTTGCTTTACTTGATGGTACTATCCATGTACTAGATGTAGGATATCTTACATGGCCTGTGGTTGCTTTACTTGATGGTACTATCAATGTACTAGATGTAGGATATCTTACATGGCCTGTGGTTGCTTTACTTGATGGTACTATCAATGTACTAGATGTAGGATATCTTACATGGCCTGTGGTTGCTTTACTTGATGGTACTATCAATGTACTAGATGTAGGATATCTTACATGGCCTGTGGTTGCTTTACTTGATGGTACTATCAATGTACTAGATGTAGGATATCTTACATGGCCTGTGGTTGCTTTACTTGATGGTACTATCAATGTACTAGATGTAGGATATCTTATATGGCCTGTGGTTGCTTTACTTGATGGTACTATCAATGTACTAGATGTAGGATATCTTATATGGTATGTGGTTGCTTTACTTGATGGTACTATCCATATACTAGATGTAGGATATCTTATATGGCCTGTGGTTGCTTTACTTGATGGTACTATCAATGTACTAGATGTAGGATATCTTATATGGCCTGTGGTTGCTTTACTTGATGGTACTATCAATGTACTAGATGTAGGATATCTTATATGGTATGTGGTTGCTTTACTTGATGGTACTATCCATATACTAGATGTAGGATATCTTATATGGCCTGTGGTTGCTTTACTTGATGGTACTATCAATGTACTAGATGTAGGATATCTTATATGGTATGTGGTTGCTTTACTTGATGGTACTATCCATATACTAGATGTAGGATATCTTATATGGCCTGTGGTTGCTTTACTTGATGGTACTATCAATGTACTAGATGGAGGATATCTTATATGGTATGTGGTTGCTTTACTTGATGGTACTATCCATGTACTAGATGGAGTGAAAGGTGCCATGAAGTTGTTAGTTTTCATTAACTGATGTGAAAAAAACTTAGAACAGTAAAATATATATTAATTACTGATTTCAAATAATGTAGCAAATCGATTTTGTACATCCATTTATGATATTATAGGATGTGTATTTAAGAAGAAAATAATTGTGCAATCTGAACATGAATAGGTTATAACCCATTACGGACCTCAATAAAGTCTCAAATCCACATGTCATGCACAATTGTGTTATCCAGATGCACAGTATCTAAAATTCATTTTCTGGATGTATTAAACTTCCATTATAAATTATGCCATACATTAATAGAATAACGCTGTAATTAAACGTATTTTACCTGTTTACTAATTTATTTTACATGTATACTAATTTATATTATTGGTCTCAAGTTCTGTTTATTGATTCAAATACACATAGCTCGCATTACAAGCATAGGCACATTGCCTAATTTTACAATTATGAAACTTAGTGCAATTCAAATGCTTACATTCAACATGGTATATACCATATCAATGTACATTGTGATTAAAGTTGATTTGCTTAAAATGAGAGAGATTGATATGTTCAGTTGCTATTATATTTTTGGTGATGTTCTTGATTTTCTTATTTAAATTTATCTTAGCATGGTCTTATTTTCATCAAATTAAATTTTCATTCAGGTAATGTACATTGTTTAGACTTTCCAATGCAACTTGATTGATAATTTATTATCAACATTTGTCGTAAGGCCATGGGATTTTTTTGTTTAGTATTGGGTATAACATTTGGTTTAAAACATAAGTGGTGCCTCATTTTCATAAGTTATTATTACAAAAGGTTGTGAATGTGGAAATTTTTGTTCAAACCACCAATGGGGCCTCTTTTCCATGTTTTTATTATCACAAAAAAAACATATTTCATAAACTCACATTTATCTTAATATACAATAAGGTCACATATGATTTGCCTCATAAACGGGTAAATAACAATTGTATTTTATATACTGCCATATTTGTTAAAATGCATGTACCTCTTTGAGGCCTCATTTTTGTAGGAGACAGGCCCTCTCATGAGTGTCTCTTTGGATTTTTTTAAATCAGAATGACTTGAAGTACATTTATGCCAAGTTTGGTGCTTTATACACCTTGTGAACATTCATGGCTCTTACAACACCGAGTATATTATTTAGGTATTATTTTCCCGAATTAGGGCCTCATTTGTTTCTTTAAATCACTAGCGGTGCCTCTTTTCGGTGTTTAATTATTCCAAACAGCAATATTATTCAAATAGAAACATTAATCATGATATATACTAAGTTTGCATACGTTTTGCTTCACAATTAGGTGAAAAAAACAGGTATTTATACCAGGGAAGAAATTAAAAATAATGTACCCCTATGGGGCCTCATTTCTAGAGTAAAAAAGCTTCGATCGAGTGTCTCTTTTGGATGTTTTTCATCAGACTGACTTATAGTTCAACTGTGCCAAATTTGGTGCTTTTACCACCTTGTGAACATTTATGGCGTTTACAACCCTGAGTAATAGTTTTAAATAGTCTACACAATTTTGGACGGACATCGGGGCATTTCAGGACAAAACCAAGTCGTGTTTAGTGATAGAAAGATTTGTCGGTGACCATCCGGTGTCCAGACGATGATCGCCAGTCGGCTGACGGATATCGCACGATCACGCGGTGCCTGTACGGCACATTTTGTCGAGGATTCTATGACACTCGATATCTGGATGAAGTGCAAGTTTTGGAAGACGGTTTATTCGTGTGGAATTCGTGGTCAAGTTCAACCACGTGATCAATGAATGGTTAAACGTTCACATGGGTCCCCTTGATACGAATAACTTCACTATAATTGTGTCAGATGGTATGCTTCAATAATTGCATAAATAGCCAATAAAAATAATGTTAAACTGGAATTTATATTAAATGACTGTTTAATCGGACTTCAATATCGCATTGGCTAGACAGCATAAGTATGCATGATAATATTGTTTTTATATAATAGTAGTTATTTCCCTTTTAAGTTGAAAATTTGCAAACAAATCCTGTATGCATAATTATAAGTTTATTTCGTACATATCAGATATATTGCAGTTGACTGTTGAGTCACCTCAAATTAATAGCACAACTTAAATTGATTCACCCATTGTGGTCATTATGTTCCTGTGATGTGGCCATATTTTTCTGTAACCATTTCTTTGGAAAGTCGAATCACTCGACATTCAAGATACAAATCAAATAGTTTTCTGCGGCCAAATAATTTACTTGTATTGTTTAGGATGTGTTTTTGCAGTTTGGATGCCGATTGAATTTATTCAGGTGTATGTTTAAATGTATTTATCCAAATAATTCAAATACAGTCATGTTAAATCAGATACATGTACTAGCTAATTATAACCAACTATATGTAACAGTAAGTTTGAGCTTTACCATAACAAATGTCATGATGAGATATAAATAGTATTCAGTTTAAACAAACACATAAATATCCTCTATTTATTTGGTTGTGTTATGTGCAGAACGAATGAACAAATTCCAAATAATTTGAAATGCGACAAAGACCGATGTTATCCGCATGGAATAATGCAAATTAGTCTGGTTCACGAAATTCTTAAAAAATGCTGCTTTTTTATTTATTTTTGAAATCGTAAACCATCAAGAACAGGTCACGTGCCCCTCCATAGACTATTTACTGTGAGCGTTCAAAGACCTGCGGGCTTAGGCCCGCATGGACACATTCTATTGATAGACAAAAAGGCGTACACTCAGAGTAGTTTTTTTTATTTCAGTCTCGTTAGTGTAAAATTAACTTTAAAACACTAACAATTTACATATAAACGTAACAATCAAAACTGTTCATAAATATATTGAGATACATGCATAATCACATTGTGTAGGCCTACATATATAAACATAATTGTGTATACTTATATAAGAAACGTGGCACTTATGAAATACGCATGAAACATGAGTGATGTGCATTTATCATTGAGTCCGCATTCTGATTTCCTTGTGTGCTCTGTCACAAGACTTGTGTCACAATACCAGGCTACTATGATGAAATAAGCTGACTAAAATAGACCAAAACTTGGAATCTATAGATAGCATTTACCTTGCTAAAAATAGAACGCTACTTAAATAAGGAAGTAAAGAACAATGACTAGTTCACCAATGACTCACTTAGCGATATCATGTTTCTAAAACGTTCAAGTAAATGTTCGAGTCTGATGTCATAGTTATATCTGACAGCTTTGTTGGCTTTGTTGCATTCATACGCATATTGTATTCAATAAAAGAATAAAACTTTGTACATTTACACAGTTAGTCTCCTCACTCTAAAAGTTTCCTATCTCCATTTTTGACGTTGGTCATTACCAACACTCATTGTTCTGCTATGGGCTGTATACATAAATATTCACATCTTAAGGGAAAACTTAAATTTTTATGTGCACATAATAATGGTATCACAATAGCAGAAACAATACCGGTAGACAAAGTCATGTTACTAAATCATACGGTTCACGAAAACAAATCCCCATACTGACTTCTAAATTCCATTTCACTGCTCATTTAATTCACGGGATGTCAGATATTAATGATGTGACGTCAGATATCTATGCTATGAAGCCATAGATCTAGGATATGACGTCATACTCATGATATGATGTCAAATATCTAGGATGTGATGTCAGATATCTGGGATTTGACGTCATGAATCTAGGATAATATTATGAAGCCACACACCTAGTACAGTTATGACGTCATATTTAGTATACTGGTCTAGAAGTGACGTCAGACGTCTGCAATATGATATCAGATATCTAGGATGTGACGTCTATAATATAGATAATCAACATCCAAATAATTTAAACATCTAAGACGATGCCTGATTTACACCAGATTCTTGTCGATTGATTCATCGAGACAGGAAATTGGTGATATCACACGATGAATTCGTCTGTATCTTTCCGTATTCTTTTTGTTGATATTAAATTTAATTCTGACGGTTTTCCCGCTTGTTTCCTCCTTTTCATGGATACACGTTTGTAAAAGATTACTGATAAAACAACTACAGACGTAATCATCAATGCTGAAGCTACCGTAACAACAATAACGAATGACATAGGTGATAGTGTTGCAGTATCTAAAGAGACGCCGTCACCTGAAATTAAATGAATTTCAAAATAAACTGTCAAAATATAGAAAGGTAGATCTTCAGCGTAGGTCCCACTGAGCATTTTTTGCATCGGCGATACACTCCCGATTGAAACTATTGAGCTATCAGGACATCGGGACAAGGCTCCTCGTGGTCTAGGGAAAGCTTCGGGGAAGCCATGAGACTGTTTGTCTGGGGTCGGAAGAAATCAGGAGAACATCGCCGATGTGGAATTCCTGGTCGTCTTCTGTTTACTCTTACTAAAATGGGACATAGGCTTTACGTATCTCATAGTTGCGTACAATCATGGCACGATGGATATTCTACAGACGCAGTTTCAAAACCAATATTAATTTTATGTCACGTTGAACCATAGACTCATGGTCAACTTTCATGTCACAACAGTCAATACAAACTCGGCCATTCGTGGCATGATGGTTTAGTAAGAGTAAGAAATTCGTAGAAAGTAACAGTTTGTCAGACAAATGTATGCTCATATGGCATGTTCATATAGATAAGGTTTTACCCATACAAAGCAACCGTTCGTCAGACAAATGTATGCTCATATGGATAATGTTTTTAGTGTATGTTACTTATAATATCAACGTGTTATAGACGGATGTAGCGACATGTACAGTGTACCCTCTCCAGAGCGGCCCTCCATAGAGCAACAACCTCTCGTATGCAACATATCAAGCATTTTGTTTCAGAAGTAACTATTTACAATGTGTACTTGTTCAGGCTCATCCTTATGTTAGTCATTTTTGGTTTCTGGGTACTGTTTTATCAAAGCACTTACTGAAAACGTAAACTTACATTCAAATCTAAATTATTTGTAATTTTTTAACAACTGCAAATTGGGGATGGATATTGTTCGCAGGAGTTCATTAACTGAATCTTTGTTAGTATTGCAGCTATATTTATTACACTTATTAGATGTAAAAATATTTTAAAGAATTTAAATTTGATCGTTATTATGAGAGTCGCGATAAAACAGCTCCCTGGTGTACAAAGCATACACTTGTCGACCAGAATGGTTCCCTGGTGTACAAAGCATACACTTGTCGACCAGAATGGTTCCCTGGTGTACAAAGCATACACTTGTCGACCAGAATGGTTCCCTGGTGTACAAAGCATACACTTGTCTACCAGAATGGTTCCCTGGTGTACAAAGCATACACTTGTCTACCAGAATGGTTCCCTGGTGTACAAAGCATACACTTGTCGACCAGAATGGTTCCCTGGTGTACAAAGCATACACTTGTCTACCAGAATGTTTCCCTGGTGTACAAAGCATACACTTGTCGACCAGAATGGTTCCCTGGTGTACACAGCATACACTTGTCTACCAGAATGGTTCCCTGGTGTACACAGCATACACTTGTCGACCAGAATGGTTCCCTGGTGTACACAGCATACACTTGTAGACCAGAATGGTTCCCTGGTGTACAAAGCATACACTTGTCGACCAGAATGGTTCCCTGATGTACAAAGCATACACTTGTCGACCAGAATGGTTCCCTGATGTACAAAGCATACACTTGTCGACCAGAATGGTTCCCTGATGTACAAAGCATACACCTGTCTACCAGAATGGTTCCTATCGCGAACTAGGTTGATCACAATAACAACATTTCTTATAAATGTACTTTTCACTGATAGTATCACTGCTTGTACTTTGACTGTATCGACATCGGGTTACATGCAGACTCGTCAACAACACTTTAAAGGTGCTGCCTCACAGATTTGGCTAAAATTTTGTAAATCGTGATTTTCTAACCTAACCAAGTATTGATGCAATAGAAAGCCACTGACGGTTGCTTTATGAAAGATGTGGTGCAAATAATCAATTTTAACCACTCTCGATATCGCCCACTGAGTATGTTTTTCTTGAAAAAAAAGTGCTAAGTTTCCTTCCAACATGCTTTGTGAATTATGTAATTCACACGTGATTGAACTGTAACATCAGCAAACTACAGCATAAACATCAGTGATGTATTTGGTTCATTTTTCCATTCGTTTTCATCAAATGCGAACACATTTCAGGCAATTTAAGTAATAGTAGTGTTAATTCTATTGGGTATTGATACCCTATAGAATTTTTGATGTAAAAATACTGAATAACTACAAAATGCCAATGTTTCGCAAGTTATTTTAGATGTCAGTGTGGTTGTTTATGGCATATACAGGCAACTATACCAAAATAACGCGAATATTTGACAATTTTATTTTATTTTTACAAAACACAAAAACGTGAGGCAGTCCCTTTAATAGTCACAAACACCGGAAGTCGAAAACCGGAAGTTCGAAGAATAAGCTACTTATCATGTTACGCAGTAAGAGTATGTTATATTGAAACAGTACATATATCTTTAATATAACTATGATATTATTATGCAGGATAACGAAATGTAGAAGATCAGGTTTTAGATGTTATGACTAAAATAAAAAGTGTTTAGTTACATGCTTAAACCATTGGTAAGTACTATAATTTGATACTTTTTATATCACTGAGTAACCATATCTCTAACAAATGACACCAAGAGTATTCAGATCGGTCAAAGAATGATGAATTTATGGATATTATTGTATTCTTACCGAAGCAACTTCTATTTAGAGTAAAATACCTTGCATCATTTAGAGTATACTTTTGCCGGACTCTAAATTCGCATCGAGAGCCTGTGCTCTAGACGGCACATGGTCGGCAGTTTTAGTTCCCGTGCAGTTTAAGCCCTCGTGCCAATCACTTAACAGTTTGACAAGATGGACTTAATAAACAACGGTCCGGAATAATTGTAAAGACAAAATAAGCAACGTCTCGTTCTGACGAAGGTGGGTTTAAAAACTTTTGAACTTACCATGGATAAGTTTCACAACTATTCTCGATTCTCCGGTCACGAGTTGAGGAGTGGCTAAAACACACATGAATTTTCTTTGGAAATCAGCAGACGATACACGGTGTATGGTTAAATTTGATCCTTTGATAGAATATCCCTCTCTGAAATTAAGATGGAACAAAAACATAAATTGGCAATCGTGAAAACTCGGTCATTTCCGTTTGTCTCCGGTCTTATTGCAATGCATAACGGCCGAGATAATCATAATGATAAAATTGGATGAAAACTCTGGAATACTGTGTACATATACAGTACGGATATACATATACAGGTTGATTAATAATTTCTGTCACACTTTTGAGTGAAACTGTTTTGAAATGTTTGAGAATAACAAAAATAGTTTACACATCCAAAACTCGTGTTTAAAGTTTTATATAATATACATGTATAATATTATATATTTTCATGCATATTGTATTCTACAAACGGAATTATATTTTATATCATACATCAAATGTGACGTCATTTTGTCCAATGATGACGTCAATGCTTTTAATGTGACATAAAAGTTTGTCTTCTGTCGTTATAATTTGCTAAACATTTTCACAAACAAGTTTGCCTTTCATCAAACCAAGAGAATATGATCACAATTATGCTGCCATAAATTCTGCTTTGAAAGCAACGTCGTGGAAATCATACATTTGTTAATTAACATGCGTGGTTTATGACATTGTTTTTGACGCAATGACGTCAACATAATTCATATACGAAATATCGTAGTTTGTATTAAATGAAACTGTATCATAATTATAAGCTTTCAAAATGATATAAAACGTATATATATCTCGAACAGGAACGAACAGTTATACTAGCTTGCAATAGTGCTAAATATCATAAATCACCCTGTAAAGAGGTCACAACGATCAAGAATGATAATGTGTAAAACATTCACATCTACCTACATTTGCTTGTTTTCGAAATTTCGGCCATTTTCGAGAGCAAAATCACGGTTGATCAGTACGGTTTTGTTCATTAATAGGCGTATTCGCATGGGAAAGGTTGGCAATTCTTTCATTTACTCAATCCCATACCAATTAAAATTCAACCAGTCAAATTTACGTTCAGGGATTGTGTGTCTTCATTTGCTTCATAAACTTAACGAATCGCATATTACGTTTATCGCTTCAAGATGTTAAATGGACTCTTTTCGAATGGAAAATCATTAAGCATGATGCTAATTGTAGAATATCACAACGTTTTCTCGCTAGGTTTGCGATTTATATAACCTAAGACTATAACATTGGCTCTTCGCTATATCATCGAACGTACGATGTACATTTGGTCCTCTGGTACTCTAATATTTGACTCATAATTATTCCATAAAGGATAAGTTTTAAATTTTAAGCCAGTTTTTTTAAACTCCAATTGCCTCGCCCGAAAATTTCGTTTCTCTACAAGTTTCTATAACGATATAGTGAAATCAAGGCGATGTGTGGAGCACAGCTTTTTGTTATTACAATAGATAGTTTTGAAAACAATAAATACCTGTGGAAGTCCTCGGTGGTGTATCTTTTATCATCAACTGTTGCTACGGGTTCCCATGCGTTGTCCGTATCCAATGGTGACACGAGCCACGTGACTACCCTCATGTCATCCTTACTTCCACAACCGAAGTATCCCGAACACGGTAATGTTAGAATGGAGCCAGGTTTCGTGTTCGTTTCCGAACAAGGCAACGGAGCGATCGGAAATGGGCCCCGTGCCAGACCGTCACACGGAATTACATCGATTTGAAACTTCCTGTCAACCAAATATAAATTGTCACTTGAATGTTGACCTAGGCTACATTTATATAATCCAGTATCGTCGAAATCCACGCTGGTTATTGTTATTATTTGTCTGTGATGGTGAAATATGACGTCGCCAACATCCGGGTCCAACGTCATCCACGTGTCTGTGCTATTGTTCCATGTAGACCACGTGACTTCTGTGACGTCATGAGTACAACATTTCAACTCTACGTAGTGTCCATATCGCACCATTTCTCGAATTGTATCGCCATCATAATCAGCTATAAAATAATAATATCAATATTACTTTAAAATAAACAGAAGTGACGAAAATCTTCGTGGAATTGGCCAAGGGTCCCGAACGGTGAACATTTGTTCTGCATTTGTTTAGACTAATATATGCATAATAAGGTGGTCCAGTTTCATTATGTTAACATTAGATCAACCAGACCTTGAAATTGTCTAAACTAAGAGTCAAGCAATCGAACTCTACCAACGCCAGTACTAACAAATTGTGACGGCATACCTAAATGTGACTGACGTCTAATAAACGGTGCCAGATCGAGATAGATCAAACAGCTGACCAGTCTAAAAGATAAATGTACTGAGACCAATCGAACAAAATGTTACACTACAAATGGATGAAAATGTTACAATATACAGCATACGACAGCCCGTTGTCTAGTGGTATGGTTAATTCGAATAATTTGTAACCGGCGATTTCTGGCCACAACAGGTCCTACCCTTCCGGCCATGACAGTTTGACGACAATGCCGAGTTTCCTCAACCTGCAAAGGTACTGGTTCCTTGTTAAAGGGTAAGTTAGTACTGATTCGGATATAGTCCAGAAAAGTTAGGAAGGCCTAAATCGTCCACCGTATATTACTGAAGCAGTTTGAGAAGCGGACATTACATTATATAAATACATAGATGTAAAACTCTATACCTTGGAAATCATCGTTAGTACACATATTTGCCTTTGTAAGAGCCCCAAAGAAAACACTGGTCACAATAATCATCATAACCGCTTTCATGTTTGCGTTTTCTGAAATCATAAATTTATAAGAATATTGTACGTTATTTTCCGATCCGAACTTTAAAGAGTTCTGAATGTGTCAAGCCAAGCACACGTGGGTGTGAAACCAGAGTGTCCACTTCCAAAATATGAGTAAACCGCCAATCACATAAATATGACTGTGTCTTCGGAAATGCAGCCACTTACCAACATAATATAATGACTATAAATATCTAAATTCAAACAATTATAGTTTTGACTTCAAGCTATGTTTCATCATAATTTATCATAATCATACAGTAAAGTTCCGCTAATAAGACCACTTAGATTATTTTGAAATAATGCAGATTTTTGCCAGTTTAAGGTCCCAAAGTATTAAATTGAGAACAAAAAAGGTCCGCTAATGAGACCGATTCGCTATTAAGACCACCTTTTTGACTGGTCTTATTAGCGGAACTTCCCTGTAATTTATAATAATCATCGTCCAACAGTCCAACGTAGTTCTATGAATTGTCCCACGGAGATATTGTCCAATTGAATGTAATTAAGAAAAATCGGCACTTAACTCATTACATTTAAACAATGTTAATATAATAATAATTTAAAATTATAATTTTGATAATTAACCAAAACTGTGATCCAAAGACTTCTTCGAAAACACCTGAATCTAGCTTAAAATGGATATTCAACGAAGACAATGAATGGTTATAGTTCACTATGTAGAATGTTGTTATTATCATGCGTATATTTATACAATTGCTGTAACTTATACGCATTTGCTGACATAATGACCAATATTACAAAAATAAACCTAACACTTAGCACTATCACTGTAGAAATTAGGCTAACATATTGCGTATATTACTAAAATAGAACTTTCAAAACGAAACTGGAAGTAATAGATCTTTGATAATAGCCTTGTTAACTAACAAGTATTGATAGCGATGTCTCTTTATACAGCCCCGAGTTCGTACACAACCTTTTTAAAAAGCATATTAAAATGCAAAAAAATACGATCAAATTGACAATGTTCCACCATACCGTCTTTACATAATCAGTCTAAGTTTTGTATTAGCGACAACAAGCAATATGCCATAAACGACTAATGACTATTATATGCGCACTATACTGCATTTCATAATTTCAACGATTTGAATATCATTTCCTTAAACGTATTGTTTGTAAGAAGACTTTCATTCTGTTTCATAATTTCTTTAAAAAATTGCATTTGTCCTTGTAAGGAGAGGTGTACTTTTTATTCACTTTGCACTTAAGATTAATTTTGAATACTCTCTCTTCCGGTCTGTTTTAAATGAAAAAATCATTAAGGAGATTTACAAGAAGTGATAATTGTTACTGGCGAAGACAGTTCACATTCTCACTGACCTTGGCTTTTTGAGTAATACAGTTCAACCTCTACAGTACAGATCAGCCGACCCTTGTGCAACATTATCATATACATCTAGATGCAACTATTGCTAATAATCCAACCTCTCCGTGTCAACAACCTCTGTACACTTGTAACGTTGAAACATACTTTGTGTTTTCCTACGGATGTTGTCTTAGAGAGGTTGTATAATTATGTATGATATATTAAATCCTTAACTGTTTCGTACTTACATTGACTAATCGTTCGATATGATGCTAGCAAGAATCGTAAACGCTTACAAACAATGATTTACTATATTTAAGATACAGATGCAGCAGAATTTAACATCAGGGTTGCACGGAATATAAGAACACATTAATTTATATATAAAATTACTGTTTGTATTCAACCTATTATAAACAATATGTTAAAATTCCTACTGTCTATAATACATAGCTACTTTCAGTTTTGATATAGATAAGCAAAATCGTACTTTCTACATGAACTTGAAATATGAAATAAGTTACTTTCATTTTCGATTTTGGTCCGAAATTTCTGAAAATTCGTTTTTTTATTTGATATTTGAATTATTTTGATAATTTTTGTATTTTTAAATCAGATCGATTATAAAACCGATTCTGTAACTTTTTATTATTCTCAACACCTCATCATTGATGTGATCCATCACCACTAGTGGGTAGAAGTAGCTTAATTAGTTTTCCTGCAGTTTGTTAAAGTAGAACAGCACACACACTGTTTTCAAAATAAAAGCAAGGGAATATTGCTCCTGTCTTTTGTTCGTCATATACGACCACAGCGTAACACCCTAGCGGAATCTTTAGTTTTAAACATTGACCTGGTTTATAGAAGCAATTAGATAAGGCCTACAGCTCAAACCCGCAGTTGTGTTATTTGGAACTGTCATAACTATCGGTTTCTTGGGAGACAGTAATGTATTCTGTAGAGTAAAAAAGTACATGCATCTAAAGTATAATTAACATGATATTTGGATATTTTACATAATACTTATTTAACAATACACTTGGCTAGAAATTTTCACTTTAGTATATTGAAAGATAAAACCTTAGTCCAGCCGGGAAAATAAAAATTCTTTATCTATGTTACTAAGTACAAACTATAAGAAGCTTAATTAAAAAGTCCCTCCTCGATATCATAGTGGTAAAGCCGGGTAGGATCCCGGGCTGCGTCATACCAAAACCTAACAAAAAATGGTACATGCTAGTATTTCCCTTGCTAGACGCTCAGCGTAAAGCTCATACCCCAGGGCGTTGTTTAACATCAGAAATAAGGTGTCAAGGGTGATTATACAAGTTGGAAATACTTTATTCTTAATCGATCTGAAATAAATAAATATAAATTAAAAAGCTGCTGAAAACGGTGAAAGCAATTTTAACTAAGACATGGATAATTATTATAGTTCAATCTTATATGCTCGAGTATAAACTTATTTATAAACATTTCGTTAAATACGAAAATCAATAAATCGTTCTGTACAGTACACAATCATAACATAATGCTAGAACAATATTAAATTTTGTTAAAATTATTATTTAGATCAACTAACCAATTATGAAGAAATTTAACATTCAGTTGAGATTGTTCGCTAAATTGTTCGATTTACAGTAACTGTTGGTTTAATCATAGTTTACATCGTGTTTATATACGTTTACCTGTAGTTCTATAAATAGAACGTGATGACCGGGTTTTACGAACTTGGGAAATCATAATTTGAAAAACCATGACAGGTGATATATTTTCTTGGATTAAATGTCGTAATCGTCACGTGCATGGGCCTTCTGATGTACCTTCGATTTAACCGGAACCCCTAAGAACCCGGGAAGAAGTCTCGGGAAAATCTCGGCGCATATGATTTATTCACATACGCTTACATACTAGTATACATATATAAGTTTATTTTATATATACCGTGAAAGATACTAATTTTGCATTAGCCCACAAAGGTAGGCTGTGTTTTCCAAATTTGAAACTCACATATATATAAAAACAACGTTTTTTAGCAAAACCCTTCCGCATTCTGTTTAGAGTTAGGGCCTCACTTCTGTTCCGTTCGTAATTAATTATTGATACCTACAAGTACAAGTAGCATATACTTACTTATTCCTCTTCACTCCGGTCGGAGCATAGGGCCTTCACCACAGTTCTCCATCTTGTACGGTCAGTAGCCCGGGCTTTGGCATCTCCCCACGACATCCTCGTCTTTCTCAGCTCGATATCAAGGGTTCTTCGCCAAGAATTGGTGGGCCTCCCTCTTCTTCTTGTGCCTTGAGGATTCCAGTCCAGGGCTTGTCTTGCAATGTTTGGCTGGGCTCTGCGCAGTGTATGTCCAATCCATCCCCATTTCTTTTGTAGAATTGAGTCTGTGATTGGTTGCTGTTTTGTTCTTGCCCAAAGTTCCTGGTTGGAAATCTTCTCTGGCCAGCGTATACGTAAGATTTGTCTTAGACAGTTGTTAATGAAGACTTGGAGACTCTTGTCAAGGCGTTTGGTTCTTCTCCAGGTCTCAGCTCCATAAAGGAGGATTGTCTTCACGTTGGTATTGAAGAGTCTAATTTTGGTTTTCAGGTTGATGTTGTTGTTGTTCCACACTGGTCTAAGTGTTGCAAAGGCATAGCGCGCTTTTCCTATTCTGGCCTTGATATCTTCCTCAGTACCTCCCGTCTTACTAATTATGCTGCCCAAATATGTGAAAGCTTCAACATCATCAATGGCTTGTCCTTCTAAGTGGATGCCCTGTCTGCTGCCTGAGTTGATCCTTAGGCATTTCGT
Organism: Spisula solida; assembly: GCA_947247005.1. Lineage (NCBI taxonomy): Eukaryota > Metazoa > Mollusca > Bivalvia > Venerida > Mactridae > Spisula > Spisula solida. The sequence continues at coordinate 42,596,544 of OX365956.1, forward strand.
TTTGTTGATGTTCACTTCCAGCCCTGTTGATCTGGCTACTTCTTGCAGTTGTTCTGTTTTCTGCTGTATATGGGCGCAAGTGTGGGACAGGAGACCAATGGCGTCGGCATAGTCAAGGTCTTCCAGCTGTCTTGTTAGGGTCCACTGTATCCCTCTTGGTCTATCCAATGTCTTCTTCATCACCCAGTCAATGACTATCGAGAAAATCATTGAAGAGAGAAGGCAGCCTTGCCGGACGCCGGTGCGCACTTGGAAAGGTTCAGAGAGGTCCATGTCATGGATGACCTTGCAGAGGTTGTTGCTGTACAAACTTCGAATTATGTTTACCATCTTGCTGGGGATACCATAGTGTCTGAGTATCTTCCATAGTGTGTCCCTGTCCACTGTGTCGAACGCTTTCTTGAAGTCTATGAAGTTGACATACAGTGGACAGTTCCATTCGATGGATTGCTCAATGATAATTCTAAGAGCTGTGATCTGGTCTGCGCATGATCTTCCTGCTCCGAATCCTGCTTGCTCATCTCTGAGGAGTCTGTTCACTTCAGTTTTAATCCGCTCCAGTATGATTCTTGTGAGCACCTTGCTGGGCATTGATAAGAGCTGTATTCCTCGCCAGTTGTTGCAGTCACCGAGATTGCCTTTCTTCGGTAGTTTCACAAGAAACCCTGTCTGCCACTCTACAGGAACCTCTTCAGTGTCCCAGATGTGTTGAATAAGGTCCAGCATGATGTCTGCAGTGACGTCTGCTGTTGCCTTCATGGCTTCTGGTGGGATCTTGTCAGGTCCTGGAGCTTTCCCGTTCTTGATCTTGTTGATGGCCTGCTTTACTTCCTGTTTGGTAATTGGTCCTGTGTTTATCGCCAGGTCTGGTCCATCTTCTATGGTTGGTGGTTCGATGACTGGGGTACCATTCAGGAGTTCATCAAAGTGCTCTTTCCACCTGTTCAGCTGTTCTTCTGGCTTGGACAGGATAGTGCCATTTCGGTATTGCACTGGCTTGTTGGAATTGTTGTCCCGCCTGCAGCTCTTCTTAACCTCCTTCTGTAGGGTACTGTACTCCCTCTGGCTTCTCTGTGTCTGTTCCCTGGTCTTTGCTTGGAGGAGCTTCTGTCTAGCTGTTCTTTTGGTTTCTATCTTCTGAATGGTGCTGTCTGAGATCCAGGTCTTGTATGTTCGAGATCGGAAGCCAAGCCTTTCCTCGCAGACTGATGTAAAGGTATTCTTCACATGGTCCCATTTCTTCTCTAAGGAGTTGTTATCAGTGTCTGTCAGAGCTTCAAACCTGTTTCTCAAACTGATGGAGAACTCTATTTTGTCTAGAGGAGTAGTCTTCAATTTGGTGGTGTCGAAACAAGGACTCTTGGTGTTCCCTTGCTTTCTGACTCTTGCTATTCGGACCTGAAGCTTTGCTATGAGAAGCTCATGGTCTGATCCTATCTCCGCACCACGGTGGGCTCTGACGTCATTGAGTGTTCTTCTCCAGCGGCGGGAGATCGCAATGTGGTCTATCTGATTTTTCACTGACTTGTCTGGTGACGTCCATGTAATTTTATGTATGTCTTTGTGGGCAAATATGGTGCCGCCTATGACAAGGTCATTCAACCCACAAAAGTCAGTGAATAACTCCCCATTCTCATTGATATCTCCCAATCCTTCCTTCCCCATGGTAAGCTCCTTTCCTGTATTACTGTGTCCTACCTTGGCGTTCATGTCTCCCATCACCAAAGTGATGTCGCGCTTTGGTACCGTGTCTAGGACACTCTGGAGTTGGGCATAGAATTCTTTCTTAATGACATCTTCTGCTTGGTTGGTGGGGGCATAGCATTGGATGATGGTGACTTCCTGGAACTTTGAGTGGAATCTTGCCCTCATGATCCGATCGTTGATTGGCTCCCATTCGAGAAGACTTTTCTGTGCTTCCTTGGTCAGAAGCAGTCCGACTCCGTTATGATGGTGGTCTTCCTCATTTGGTGGTCCAGAGAATAGTAGAGTGTGGCCAGAGGCTAGCGTGACTCTTCCTGATGTTGTCCATCTGACTTCACTCAGGCCCATGATGTCTAGACTGAATTTTTCCATTTCCCTGGCCAGTTGAGCTGCTCGTCCAGCTTCATATAATGTTCGGACGTTCCCAAATCCTATCCGTGAGATGTTCTTGGAGGAGAGTAGGTTTGTCCGCAGATTTCTCCGCTTCATACGCTCTCCCCCGGGTCGATACCGTAAAACTCCTGATGTATTGTTGCTGTGGTTCTAGTTTCTGTAGCGGGTTATGTTTTTACGTGGTCGGGGTGCTGGCCCTACGCACAACACTCCTCCTTTCACATCCGGGCTTGGGACCGGCATCGGCGGAGTTACTCAGCATTTACCTGTTACAAATATTTTAAAACTACTCACCATACCAGCGACATTAGTATGTACAAATCTTTGGCATGCACCCGTGCATATATTAATAATTATAGAAAAACATGTGATAATTGAATGGCGGTTTATAATTATATATTATCAAATCATACAGACACGTGATCTCTATGACTACTATCTATGATGTATGACGATGCATTTTACGTGGGTTTTAATTAACACTTAATTAGGATGCTTAATATGATTGCAGATGTGTACCGATATATATACGGGCATGAAGGACGTTTTATAGTCTTTCATTATTCACTTCCGATATAAATTATGTAATAGTTAGAACATATTAAATAAATTTTAAGTAGGTTTAAACAAAGAATAATTGTTACTTTGTTAATTGTCTTTGGTTTAAAGTAGCTGTATAAGAGGTCAAAGTCTCCACCCATTGTTATAAAGGTACCTAATAATGCACGAGGTACTGTGTCACAAATATATTTTTAGATCTTTGTGTGTCATAAGTAAAACTTAATTTACTTCTGGTATTACAAAAATGTAAGTAAAATGCTTTACAGAATAGTATAGAATATAATAGCAGTTTAGTTATCCTCCAATCATGGGCCCTTTCAGGCATGTTAATTTAATTTAGTAATTATTATTCATTTTATGTCTATTATGAAACAAGTTTATCCAACTTATATTAATCACGCTCGACACCTCATTCCTGATGTTATCAATCGCCACGAAGGTATGATAGGCATATAATCACAATAATAACATTGTACAATGAATAAGAACGTTACTTGTGAGTATTACAAAATAATGCTTTTTAAAAAATATAGCGTTGACGAAAAGTTGAGAATGTCAAAATAAGTATTATTGTGGTATAATTTCTTAACTCTAACCAGTCATCTACTTAAGTCTTATCAGTTTATCGGGGTATATTGATGATCGATACAATGTTTAATTGTAAAAAATCAGAGCTTTTAGAGAGGTTTTCCAAATTAGCTAGATTTATTACGATCTGACAAGTTTATGTTTGTTTGAATGCTGATTATGCTTTTAGTGGATAAAAAATTCCCCCCTCTTATACACTTCCTCGGTCAAAAACATGGCCATAAAGTACACATATTCAGCATTAAACACCTGTTCAAGTAGGCCACGCGGTACGGTACTTGCATATAACTGTAAAACTTGTCCCGGGATTCCGGAATAGTCAACTTTATCGTAGTCTCACCCGGAAGTGCGAAGCGTGGTTTCTACTTTCGGTTTCGATTAAAACATTTTGTTTAATTTCTTTGCTGTTACTTTGTGTCTTTTATGGCATTGTTTTGTTTATACGGTAGGTAAAAGTGTATTACATTAGACTTATTATTATGTTTCCTAGAATTGTGTGGCTTTATTTTTGGCTGACTACGGTGATGTGTAAATTTGGAATATTGGGGTAATTTTAATTTAAACTTTTTAAGTTTTTTTGTTGCACGTGATGCGTGAGTCATGGAATTGATTACGTGTTTTTACCTGATATTTGAGATATTTCTCGGTTTGGTATTAAAGGTAACGTTATTACTAGCGTTGTTGATTGAATTAAGTTAATTTTCGTGGTTAATTTAATCATAGGCACATGCATGCATGGTTTCAAATATGGTTTCAAATTGACTGAGTTTACTCTTTAATGCATTATATATAACAGGGTACACTCAGAAAATTTGAAACATGGATAATTTAAAACCATGTGCCTATGAATTTTATCTAAATCTTGTTTCGTTTTTTAAACTTGTAACTACATGTATTTTAAAATTTATTACATTGTTTATGCGAATTTAAGATATACAATAATAATATAGTAATTAACATGTAGGCAATGCTGTTTATGGGAATTTAAGATACAGGCAATGCCCTTCTGTCCCATAGTCATATTGGTAAGTGACTTGAGTGTAAATCGAGTCTTAATTTAAACCTGTCCATAGTTATGGAATCAATGATTCACTAAGGTAAGATTTTCCACACGAACCTGATATTTTGATATATTTATTTGGCCATTTGGCCCTAAACACTATCCAAGACCCCGTTACTGACAAGCACCCCTAGATTTAAACCAAAGACCCCCTGTAATTCTAGCCCGTAGCTCTGCAAACTGAGCTATCCAGGCCGGCCTGTCGTTAGTCAGTCTCCACAGTCACTATGTACAGTGCTGTCCCCAATGTCAGGACAGAGGGCAATAGATCTATAATTCTAGTTGCTCACCCAAATATTTCAGATTACATACAATATGTTATTTAGTAATTCTTTGGTTCTAGGTGAAAAATTATACATTAGGCACTTTTTGAGCTAGCTAGAAACTAACCTTGTGTTAAAGTGTATGCTCATTTGTTTAACAACCTTGGTATATATTACCAAAGAATGTCAAAATGTGAAAACGTTTATGTATACATATTAGTCCCACTTGTTTGTGTTTGTATAAAGTCTTGTATTCATCATCTAAACATCATTATGATGTTCAATGATTGCCTCATTCTTATTAGACTATCCTCAAAATTGTGGATAAAAAAATATATATACCAGATTTATATAGCGCCCTTTTCATGCGGACACACATTCAAAGGCGCTTTACATATAGTGTTGCAGCCACAAGAAGCAGGTGCATCCTCTACTTTTTCAAAAACAGCATGATCTGACCAGACAGACAGACTGAGAGAAAGCCCCTAAGGGGAGAGAGAAACATCTGATACAGGCATGTCCGGCGCTGCAGAAGTGCGCCTAGCTCTTATTTCCAATAGACAGCCTGGTTCTCTAATGTGCCTGGTGTGTAGCACCGATACACAGCTTCCTGGCACCTTTAAACAGATACTTTGCAGTTCACACGGTCATACACAGCGGGAAATACTGTGTACTAGAATGTCCGAAAAGTCAAGTTACCATTCAGGGGATTGAACCCACAACTTCTGGATTGTCAGCCCCAGTGTGTTACCACTGAGCTATCACAGCTGCCCTTGAAAAATACTTAGCATGTACAGTTTGTCTGTAATCATCTCCACCTCTTATCCCCACAGCTGTATGAGCATGAACAGTTTGTCTGTAATCATCTTCACCTCTTATCCCCACAGCTGTATGAGCATGTACAGTTTGTCTGTAATCATCTTCACCTCTTATCCCCACAGCTGTATGAGGGTTTGAAATTATTATTTAATGTTAGAAGTTCTGTCAATTAGAATAATTAAAACCAATCAAATTTATGATACTTTCGAATTATTTTATGAAGGTAACATTTGATATTTTTAGAATGTTACAGCAATGCTAGTGTTGTTGTTTAGACTGCTGATGGCATGTCATGGGCTCATTGGAATCTATGGCAGTCGTGATGCTTTCTGTCCAGTGCAAAACAAAACTGGTAAGTAAATGTTTTTCAGTGATTTTTGCTTGAACATGACTTCTTTGTCTTTTGAGAGCTTAACTGATAAAAATAGATTAGGCGAGGGTAGCCAAAAAGAATTTTGGAACTCATTCAGCTAATCATTTTAGGGCAATGGCTGCAGTCTTGCAGGTAACACTTGTGCTTCCCATGGTCGAAAAAGTATCACATTAATTTTTCTTTACTGAATCTGAATCCAAGTGATGTTTGTTTTGTTTATACGCCACTTCTGAACAATTTTCAGTTATATACAGCAGCCCATTCACCATAACAGTTTTCCATGACTGTAACTATACACGAACAAGTTCTAACTAGCCCTTTCACAAGGCACCAGCAACTTCTCCACATGAGGAGGACAGTCAACATTGTCATAGTAATTGCTTAGTGTTTGATATTAAACATTATAAAATGTCATTGTAGAAGTCAAATTTATATGGACAGGTATGACCTGCTTCAGTTGACGATCAAACACAGGCCGCCACTGTGGCCGAGTGGTTAAGGCATCCACCTTTGAAGTGGGAGATTGAAGGTTGGAATCCTGGTGGAAGCTGGGTTAGAACTGATTCGGTCGGTTGGTGAGCTGCCAGCTAATTAAAGAAAGGTTACAGTAGGCCAATCTCTGCCAGGTGCTTGGAGGTACTGTGTGCACGAAATACAGGTGTCTAATTGGCTGGCTCTTTCAATAGGGGTGACACTATAATAACACCTTTACCTTTTACCACAGATTGTTACTGTTATAGTCCAGTTAGGATATTGTGACAGTGACGTTGCAATTTATGTGTACACAAAAAATCTCAACCATTGTCTTAACAGGTAGTGCGAAGTAAAATTAGTACTAGAATGTTAGTTTAGCATTGAAATTATAGTTGTTTGTACATGATAGGCCTAAATTATAATTGGTTTTACAACGTTACAGTGGACTCGACCGCTGCGTCACTGGATTTTTATCCTAACTGGACTGTACATATCTAGCACACTAATCACTGGACCACAGTCGCTGCTTTTTCCCAATTCTTCTGTAAAATCACACATTTTTGTGGGTATTAAATTTCGTGGATTCTGATAAAAATGCATTTTCATGGGGTTATTAATTCCTGAATTACACAACATGAAAGGGTTAACAAATGTCTGAATTTGAGAGGTCGATTAATGGTAGGGATTAGATTTCTTGGTCCAGTTCAACAATGAAATAAATGAAAATTCAACTCCCTTGAAATATAATGATTTTACAGTAATCCGCCATTATTGTTCTGGGCCCACCTTGAGGTATTGTCAAACAAAAATGCGTAATGTCAAAATTGCGCCCACACAATTACTTAATTAGTGAATATTACCAATACTCTCAATATTGACATTACATGATAAAACCCGTTGTCTAGAATCGGCCATTAGACCATATTGGGGGGGGGGGGGGGGGTGTATACAATTAATTTTAACGTATAAAACAATTATTGCACATTATTATTATGTGTCTTAGATTTTAAGCTTTAGCAAAAATTATCCTAAAAAATGCTTTATATTTGAAATATTATTATCTTCAGAATATCTTGCATATTGTTGCTAAATTAATTTGGTTATCCCAGAAAACAGGTTTTATCCTGTAATGTTGGTATGGTGAATTGTTTTGTATACATGTACCTGTATATTGTTTTCAGCAACTCCACATTTTACAACAGAACTTGGTGCAGCAGACTGGGTAAGGTATGGTCACTTCATCCCATTGTTATGCTGTGCGGCGGGATATGACAGTATAAAATGGTATAGGATCATGAACAACAATGTGCAGACACCATTTCCACCTCCGAATGATTCCAGTCCGATGGGACCAGATCTACATGAACATGGACAGGTGTTAGAGTTTAAGGCAGCTGAGCTATCTGATGAAGGCTTGTATTTGTGTAATGTCATCAAAGATGGTAGCATTGTATTAAACCACACTGTCCAGCTTTATGTGCTTAGTAAGTCACTTGTTTTATTAGTACCATCAGTTTGTCCGTCCACTTTAACTATTGTCCGGATCGTGCCATTTAAATCGAGTAAAGGACTTTTTTAAATCCCTGTATGATAGCAAAGGGCCATCGCGTCTATTTTATTGCTGAAATAGTATCTGAGGGCCCCGGGTGGTAATTATGTAGTTTTAAATTATAGAATATGGCCCTTAAAGCACACTTGTCCATAGCATGGGGTATGGACCCTCAAGGGGCCAACCTAGTTGCTGAGATGGGAGTACGGGGCCTTCGATGGCCCCCTAACTTGTACAAAAAGGCCCCCACAGTTGGACAATAGGGGCCTTATGGCTCTTTGCCCTTTACTGGATTTAAGTCGTCTGTCCGTAACTTTGTATGGTGGACATTTCAAGTTACTGGGTACAACTGTTGACCACTATCACACATACCAAACATTTGGTCAATATCTTAAAGGATAAGGCCACACTGCAGATAAACTTGTTGCCACTTTCTGATATATGACTATGTCTGTCCGAAGGCTAGCACCTTGTTCATAGTTTTCGTGCTATTTGAAGATAACCAATAGATCCATAACTTGGTTAATGAATGAATACCTCGATGGCACTTTCTGTATAGGTAGCTTGGGTAGATGAATGGTGGCAGATCTAGGATATATTTAACCTAGGTTTATGAAACTTGATACTGCATGATATTGTGTAACAATGTCAACAACATATAACAGTATTATTGAAATGGTATTTTTTTATGCCCCCGTATCGATAGATCGGGAGGCATATAGTGATTCACCTGTCCGTTCGTCCGTCCGTCCATCCATCCGTCCGTCCGTTCGTCTGTCCTGGTTAACCCAAATTGACCGTTTCTTCTAGCATTAATATGGCTTGCTACAAAGGTTTCATACTTGCATGGATGTTGTATATGAACACTCTCCACACGCCTGTATCACCTGACCTCATTTTGACCTTCACCTTGACCTAATTTTGGACTTAGACTTATTGAAGGGCATAATTCTTGGTTTACCCAAATTGACCGTTTCTTCTAGCATTAATATGGCTTGCTACAAAGCTTTCATACTTGCATGGATGTTGTATATGAACACTCTCCACACGCCTGTATCTACTAATCTCATTCTGACCTTCACCTTGACCCAATTTTGGACTTATTTATGGACAAGGCTTCCACAGGGGGCATAAGCGTTTATTGAACGCAGTCTTTTTTTTTTTTATACTAATTTATTTAAGGTCGATTGTGAAACAAGTTTTTTCCAACTAATATTAATCACTCTCGACACCTCATTCCTGATGTAATCCATCGCCACGAGGGTATGAGATTGAAATGTTGATTTAAATAACGTAAAAATATTCACTTTGAATCTTTCAAAAAATACAATTTCTTGGACATATGGCTATAACCATACGAAACACCATAAAATTAAGACTTACACACCCGGATCATTAAATAGCTATATCTTTACAAAAATACTTAACAAACAAAACATTTTGGTCAAATTGTGTAGCTTATAAATAGATCAACTATAGCGTTCTAATCATTTTTCAAGCTGGTAACAATATTTTTTGGCAACCATAGAATGTTGTTTCTTAAGTGGCTGAAACCATAGGAAAAGAGATTTAACAAATGGTGTTTGCAACATTTATAAAGTGTAACATGGTGTGAAAGTGTTTACAACACTAATAAAAAGCCCTTACATTATACATGTATATATTTCAGACTGTGATATTCCATCAGAGGGTCCAAGAGTTACGGAACCAGTTCCCTTAAATCAGACCATTGATAAATACGGTGGGACAGTAACTCTATACTGTACTGGTTACTTTGGTTGCCAAGACTCTATATCTTCTCTAGGTGGCCTCGCTCTGTGGAGCATTCTAGGGTCTACACGTAACGTATCAAGCACCAGTTCACGTTACCATGTAGCATTTTCAGACAGGTTTGTTACATTTTTCACAAGGTTTTTCTATGATTTGACCTATAATTTATTTTCCTCCATATAACTGTACAAATACATGCTTTAAATACAAAACATTACCTAAACACTTAAAAAAAGGATTATGCTTCCAGTGGGATTTGAACCCATGACCCTCAAGAATATGTCAATTGACAATGTGACCACTACTGTCTAATCTGAAAAAACAGAACTCCTTTCGGACGGCCTGATTTGTTTGGATTTCACAAATGTTCGGTATTATCAAATTACTCTTATTTCATCGTAGTTGGGCTTGGTCGGTGTTCTATAATTTACTACCTGTATCTAATTATGTCTGTTACACAAAGTGTCGACAGCATGTTGTTATTTTGCTGGATCGATATCACAAAATTTTCCGTACATTTGTTCGCCACTATCAAATGGTGTGTCATACACAAAACATATGCATCAATATCTCAAAGATGATAAATGGAGTTCAATCCCTACCACAAATTCCACAATTTATTTTGTCATATCTTTTGTTAAAAAATGTGGCACATTTGTTCACCACCATTGGACAATGTGTAATGACATCATCTTTGGGACCGCACTGATAACTAACATAACATTACTGTAATGGTGTTTGAGCAGTGCCTGGTGAGTGTAATCTCCTTCAGTGATACCTTACATTACTATGTCAAGGAGGTGTCAGCTGACATTACTATGTGAGGGAGGTGTCAGCTAACATTACTATGCGAGGGAGGTGTCAGCTAACATTACTATGTCAGGGAGGTGTCAGCTAACATTTCTGTGTCACAGAGGTGTCAGCTAACATTACTATGTCAGGGAGGTGTCAGCTAACATTACAATGTCAGGAAGGTGTCAGCTAACATTACTATGTCAGGAAGGTGTCAGCTAATATTACTGTGTCAAGAAGGTATCAGCTGCTAACACTACTGTGTTAGAGAGGTGTAAGCTAACATTATTGTGTCAGGGAGGTGTCAGCTAACATTACTATGTCAGTGAGGTGTCAGCTTGCATTACTGTGTCAGGGAAGTGTCAGCTAACATTACTATGTCATGGAGGTGTCAGCTAACATTACTATGTCAGGAAGGTGTCAGCTAATATTACTGTGTCAAGAAGGTATCAGCTGCTAACACTACTGTGTCAGGGAGGTGTCAGCTAACATTACTGTGTCAGGGAGGTGTCAGCTAACATTACTATGTCAGTGAGGTGTCAGCTAGCATTACTGTGTCAGGGAAGTGTCAGCTAACATTACTATGTCATGGAGGTGTCAGCTAACATTACTATGTCAGGAAGGTGTCAGCTAATATTACTGTGTCAAGAAGGTATCAGCTGCTAACACTACTGTGTCAGGGAGGTGTCAGCTAACATTACTGTGTCAGGGAGGTGTCAGCTAACATTACTATGTCAGTGAGGTGTCAGCTAGCATTACTGTGTCAGGGAAGTGTCAGCTAACATTACTATATCATGGAGGTGTCAGCTAACATTACTGTGTCAAAAAGGCGTCGGCTTACATTGCTGTGTCACGGAGGTGTCAGCATACATTACTGTGTCATGGAGGTGTCAGCTAACATTACTGTGTCACGAAGGTGTCAGCATACATTACTGTGTCATGGAGGTGTCAGCTAACATAACTATGTCAGGGAGGTGTCAGCTATTATTGCTATGTCAGTGAGGTGTCAGTTAACATTACTGTGTCACAGAGGTGTCAGCTAACATTACTATGTCAGGAGGGGCCTGTCTTAGAGTTTTAACATCTTTCTTTACCTTCAGGTGTATAGCTTTTGTTTTATTTGTTGTTAGTAATGTTTGATTTTTACTGTTATTACAGTGAACATGCTGCGGTTAAACAGGCGACTCTGACTATATCACCTGTAATAGAAGAAGATACTGAGAGAACATTTATGTGTACCGTAGCATCACCACAATTAGTACAGGGTCAAACACATATCCCCGTCAGAATTACAAAACGTGCTGGTAAATAAATATTCTATTCATGAATTTAGTTCTTATAGCCTGCTGAAAATATGTCTAGCCTTTTCATGTAAACTAATATGGTTAATTAAGTACAATATTTAAGGGAGAAAGCAGAACCACATGGAATGAAATGGTTAACACAACACTGTTCAGTCGACTAGCGACTAGTTTCAAGTGTACATTGAAAGAAGTATGCATTAGAACTGACTGTTTGAAGCATGTACATACTTAAGTACATCATCATTTTGTTGGGATCAAAGAACCTGTTCAAGTGTTTAGGATGTTGAGTGCAAAACTGTTTGAGGCATGTAAGTTCTCCTGTAGACTGAAACCTGTAATGTTGTAGAATGTCCCCTATTATTGCTGTGCTTAAACCAACATGTTTCCTAGTATATACTTCATTCTAACATAACCAGCGATTTTGCCTATATAGACAAAGAACAAATCATAGCGTTGTATATCTGCCGATATACAATGGAAATTTGAACTACTTTCGACTCAGCTGTTCTTTTTTACACGTCGGGAAATTTATGAATGAAATCACGTGATATTGTATTATTATCGTTGTAATTGTTTTTGCGTATTTTAGACTATTTGTTAGTAAGGAATACTTAAATGATATTTAATTCAATAAGTATCCATTGATGTTGAACAGATTTTCTTCTTATTTCATATTTTGATTATTGTTTGAAGTATAGTTATACTGGGGGTGATAAAGATAATCGTAACAGCCGTCAACAAGTGACCTAAGCAACATAGATCTCGCAAAATAACACTGGCTTTTTATATAATTCCGGGTTTAAATCATGTTAGAATCGAAATAAACTATGAAAACCGTTGTATTCCGGCTGTTATACAATGGTTTGTCGTTCTGACGCTTGTTATTACGTTATTCCTACGTGTCAGAACTCCAAACCATTGTATAACAGCCGGTATACCACTGTTTTTCATAGTTTATTTCTTAAATCATCATATTAATTTTGTTGTCTAATGAATTAAATGAGGCTTCACTATATATATTGTTATGTTTAGAAACACCATCATGGCTAGAGATTGGACTTATCATTGGAGGCTGTGTCGTGTTTATGTTGATCATTATAATGATAGTACTGTGTACACGTTGTTTATGTGGACCTCAAGTTCGACTTTTCTTCAATCGTATTGTGCCGAAATTTGGTCCAAAATATATTGACGGTGAGTATCCCATTGTTTTACCTCACATTATTTCTATAGTCACCTCACAGTATTAACCTAATGTTAAATCATTATTTTTCGAGGAAGTTAAAATTTTGTTTATTTCGTTGTGCACTCGACCATGAAATTTAATCCCCACAATTAATCACCCTCTAAAATATCGACTATGGGATTATCCTTTCATATTTTGTGATCCACAAATTTACAATCCCACCAAAATCAACAAAATTTAATACCCACGTAATTATGTTATTTTACAGTCTATTAATCCAATTAATTCACCTTATTGACCTCATTAAATGCTTTAGCAGTAATCATAAATGATGCTTGTGAAGTTGTACACCTGGGGGCTATTTCACTTAATTTCGTTCCAGCCTTCTTATTTTATTTTACTTTCATCATGCATGGATGTAAAGTTCATACAATTTTTTTCATACATATTGCATAAGATATTTTCTCCATATCATCAATGTTAATTACAGTTATGGACAAAAGTCCTGAACTGTTTTCTCGTGGATTGTTCATGTTTCTTTTTCTTTATTACATCCACTGTGACAGTACAACCTCTCCAAAGCAATACACCCTGTATTTGCTCTATAGTAGTACATGTACAATGCATAGTAAAAAGTTACTTCAGAAACAAAGTGATAAATGTGGCTTTTAATAGAGGTTGTTGCTATATGGAGGGCCACTCTGGGGAGGTTGCAATGTGTTTAATTTAGGAAATAGATTCTAGTTTTGCATAATTACGCAAAACGTCCTGTTCTACCATAATGTCACAATTCATGACATCATGAAATAAACAAGACGTAAATTTCACTGATAAAAATCGCAAAATATAATTATTATGCAGGAGATAAATTTAACAGTAAAAATTTGTCTGTGATATACCGTTTATTTAATCACGCTACATTTACATGGAGAAACTACAGACAATGTAAGAATGTTTATTTTTCACCATATACATTTTGTATTTGTAGATGTTAATATTGTATGGAACCTGTATATTTACCATGCCGACGAAGATGAGAATATTGCCACACAATGGAAGAGTGTTTTAGAAAATTTTGGATATAAAGTCAGAATCCATGCGGACATGACATCTGGACAAAGTATGTTGTTTCATGTTAACTAAAATCTAGACCAAGTTAGGTATTATGCCTAATGGGTCAAACACAAGGTTAAAACCCTAATTAACTAGTGATAGAGAAGTGTTGATCTTTATCAAACCTGGTGTTAGAATGTTTGTGCTATATTAAAATATTGCTATGACACTTGCCTTGTAGTTATAGAGCATTGATGTTTGTCAAACCTGGTTATAATTAATATTTGTGCCAGTTTTTGTTGAATAACTTAAGTTAGGAATAAAATATTTTGATGACACTTGCTTTGTTGGTAGCATTTTATAATTAGCTTTAGTTGTAGTTTGTGTTTTCAGGTCGAATGAATGATTTCAAAGAAGCTACTACAAAGAGTGCCTTAGTTGTTTTTCTCTACTCAGAGAACTTGTTGGCTGATGAACTGGCTAACTTGTTGCTAACTACGGTTGTCATGGACAGGAACGGAAAGGACATAATGTTTCTTGAGAAGACGGATTTCAAACCGAAGGAGATTCGAGATTGGGCGAAAAAAGCAAGAGAGCTTAATAGAGAAGAACTAGAAACAAGTGGTGTTACTATCAGTATTGAAGAAGATGTGGATGATGTTAGCAATGATGATAATGAAGGAGGCACTCAGAAAATTGATGACTTGAAATTTTGGAAAATTATTCCACGATTTAAAGTTCCCAAGGATGGAGCTAGTAAACGAGTAACAACAAACTTTGTCTGTTCATTGAGAAATAATATTCCACGATTTAAAGACCCGGATCATAAAGAACGTGCAGGTAGAAAAGCTGTCAAGGACCGCTGTGGCAGTGGAAGACCTCTGTTAGAAGACGAGCCACCTGATTCACCTCTGTCCCCAGCTGGATTTGATAACCAGACAATAGAATTGAGTCCTAATATGAGTCCAGATCAAACAAATAGATTTGACTATGATCAAACAAGTGTAATGAAAATTGTTAATGAAAAAGATATAAGTAAAAACAATGGAACTAATACTATGGGTGAATTTGAGAATGTGAATGACAATCCACATGGTGAATTATACTTAGCGAGAAAACCACAACTAAACCAGGACATTCTGATTGATGCTCTAGTTCATGAGGCGGAAATAAATAATATAGCAAACTATAATAACAATCCTGTAGATGAACTGGAAGCATGTGTTAAAGAGCATGGTGTGGGAGGTCTTGGTATCGGAGAGCATAATGTAGGAGAGCATGGGGCCAGAGAGCATGGTGAATCAGAGGCTTTATCAACGGAAATTGCAAAAGAAGCTATATTTGCTATGTCAGGAGATGAGGAACCAAGGGCTGGTTCCCTCAATACTGAGTCAGCCTTTACAAGTAGTGGTGAAGAGTCTTCAAGGGGAGATAACTTAGCATCTGAAAATGATGATGAGTCCTCCCAGAATGCATCGTCCATACAGTCGTCATCGGGCTTTGGAAGTCAAAGCTCTGAAGCGTCATCTCCGCCAATCAGGGCCGACCAGAGTTTGTTACCTAGAAGTGATAGTCATCAACATACCAATGGTACTCCTGGACATACATTCACTAATACAGCACAACCTGTGAAAACAACAAATAATCACTGTGATGTTAAAGACAATCCAGCAGGTAGAGATCCACCAGGAAAGGATGGGAAAACTCTGAAAGTGACAATAAATGAGACAAGTAGAACAGGAAGTGGGAGTTCCCCAGAGAGCGGCTACATGACAATCAGTCCACCAGAGGGATATACAAGTGCTGGGGCTTTCTTACCTCAGATTAAGGAAGCTCTGAGCTAAACATTGAACATTTTAAAACTGTTCACCAAAATAGCAAATGATCACAAATGTTATATTTATCCGTCTGTAGTCAACTATGATCTCATACTGAAGAAAGACTATAAAAATGGCTGTGTGTAACTCTTGGCAACTTGAACAAATTATGATCATGATTTTAAATGAGAGCTGAATGAAGGAAATGTATCTGTTCTAATGTGATAATGAACATAACATGTGCATTTATTCATAATTACACATTAGTGAACATAATACTACCACCAATGCACATAAACTGATATATATCAACTATAATAATTCTTGATAAAATGATGATGAAAGAGCCAAATGAAGGATGTGACTTTTAACAAAACATACACAAGGCATTTATGTATTACTACACTAAGTATAAATGACAGTACCATCAATACTCAGTCCAATCCCAGCAGGGACATACAAAAGTCATTAAAATGGTAGTCATGGTAGTTATGGTATGCAGTATTTATGCACGGCTTGACTCTGAGCTTTTGTGATTGTTTTTTGTCTGTCGTCCGTCTGTCTGTTAGCTTTTTTACCGTTAACACCCTAGCACTCTCAATTTTGCTTTGATCTTTATCAAACTTTGTCAGTAGCTGTATCTCAATGAAATATAGGTCAAGTTCGAAGTTGGGTCATGTGAGGTCAAAAACTAGGTCAAAAGGTCAAATAATAGCAAAACCTTGTTAACACTCTGGTGGCCACATTTTTTCTTTGATCTTCACCAAACTTAGTCAGTAGTTGTATATCTATGAAATCTAGGTCAAGATCGAAGATGGGTCAATAGGTCATATAGTAGGAAAACCTTGTTAACACTCTGGAGGCCACATTGTTGCTTTAATCTTCATGATGTTTGGTCAAATGTGTATCTTGATGACCTTAAGGTCAAGTTTGAAGTTGGGTTAAGTGGGGTCAAAAACTAGGTCGATAGGTCAAATAGTAGAAAAACCTTATTAACACTCTTGAGGCCACTTTTTTGTTTTTATCATCATCAACTTTGGTCAAAATTTTTATCATGATGACCTTAAGGCCACTTTCAAAGTTGGGTCATGTGGGGTCAATATGTCAAATAGTAGCGAAACCTTGTGTACTCTCTGGATGCCACATTTTTGCTTTAACCTTCATTAAGTTTAGTCAAAATGTTAATCTTGATGACCTTAAGGTTTGACCATGTTTAGCAGGTGAGCGCCACAGGATCTATGATCCTCTTGTTATTCTTTTTCAATGATATAGTTACCTGTGGGTATACATATTGTGTTGGTGATGTCCCATAGATAAGCGTTTGTGTTGCTCAGTCAGTCCTTGTTTTAATTTCAATCAGTATTAGTATTTAATATGAAGGGTAAAAGTTTAATTAATTCTCTTAGGGTTATGAGTATCATGGTTAAGTGTAATAGTTTGTAATAAAATTATGAGGCATGCTGTCGGATATAATGAAATGATATCTAGATTGACAAATGAACTAACAAAATGTTGGATATTCAGTTGTTGGCTGGTTAAGAGTATTTGATGGGAGCTGACTTGTTCAATCCCCAGATTGCATCACAAGCATTCACAATCTAATTGAAAATCAGACCCTTATTATGCTTTACTACTTTACGCTGATATAGTAGTACCATAGTATTTTGGTTTTGATAAATGAAAGTATTTTCAGGTAGATCTATCTGTGCTATTGTTGGAACCTGTTTGAATATAGTTATGGTCATTATGTGTGCTCAAGGGGTACAATCAGAATACTAGGTTCACAGTGTACAAACGAGTCAATTTCCAGTTATCGCTAAAAGGCATACACCTTGAATTGTATCCCAATAAGTCGTACAGTGATTTGGTTTACATGTTGTGAGGTTGTCATGGTTTCTCCATTTATCTTATATTGTTTGTGTGCATTGTATAATACTGCCAACTGTCTTAATGTTGTATTAATGTTTGTTTTAACTCATCAGTTACACTTTGTATTAACAAATTGTTTCTAGCATATTGTAGCTCACCTTAGCTATTGTCGTAACTCAAAGCTCATCTGAGCTTTTGTGAGGGCTCACTACCTGTCAGAATTGACTAGAAGCCAGTGTACTCGAGAACATTTGTCCATTTGTTTGCCAAAGGTTTTATTTGAAGGTTTTCAAGCACATCCATTGGATTATACAAATATCTGCAAAATTTCTAATGTTTCTTCAATCACAAATTGACTCACTTCATTACTCAACTCAATTCTCGATTTACCTTTGTAAACATTTGGCATTTGGTCAATAAACTATTTGACCTTCTATATATCAAATCTAGTAAACTGATTAATGCTCAGACTTGACACTGAAGACCTTGTGCTTTGATCTCGTTCCACACTGTTCATATTGCATTAATTCTGTATCATGGTAGTTTATAGGAAATTCAATGTGAAAAAATTCAACTACAAAATTCATTATGTCTGAAACCATTAAAAATTGTTTCACCACAGGGAAAAACAGATCATGTTAGATGATTAAACATGTTTAAACATATTTAAACATGTTTTTAGTAACAATGACCATGTTGGCTAATCATGTTCAAGAAACATTTATAATTACGATGTTTTGTATGGAGCACATTATTTTAAATCATGACCCAATAGTCAAAATTTTCTTCACTCTTTGGTTATTATTTATAATTGCTTGTTTTATTGTGGGCTCCATGTTATTGTGGTGAGCATCATTAAGCCAGAATGTGGTGCTCCTTTGTTATTGTCTATCACAAGTCATGTGCAGATAAGAGTTAAGGGAACTGTGGAATCATGTGATGATTATGAACAAATCTTTCAAGAAACGTCCTCTGTATATTATGAATATAATTATATATATATTTCTATATACATATACTATTATATTGTAAAGTATTACAGTCAGGACTCGTTACAACGACACCCGATATACCGACAATTTCGTTATATCGACACCAATTGGTTTGGGACGAATTCTATATAACGTTAATAGTATCCGTTATAACGACATATTCACTTACCGACACCGACAGCAAAAAGATGGGAACGAATCGATTGTTTACACAGTAATTAATACTCGATATACTGACACTATCAAGGGACTATTTTTCACACCTGAACTATTTATCAGCTTCACAAAGTCACCGTCTGAGCAAGGAGCCTAATTATGTAATTACACTTGTGAAAATCATCTTAATTGCTCTCTTTATATAAGTGGAACCTTTCACAGTCGAATCTTGTTTGTATGCTACGGCTCGCGCATTCGTAATCAAGGGAGATAAGCGAAGTCATCGCATATATTCATATTTTAGAAATCGTACGGTTCACGAAATAAACGATGTTAATTGAGATTTCTCGACTTGATTTATTAATTCATCAATTATTAAAGACGATAGGGTAAAATTTAAAATTTGTAACAAAATGAATTACCAAATTATTCTCTAGGGCGTTAGATTTTATAGTTTACTGTAGTAGTATCCGGACATCTTTAAATTTGGACGCCCTTTATTTTGGAGCTCTCTCAAAACATTGTATTTTATTTTAAATATTTTTTATGTAATTATGATAATTTTATACTGCTGATTTTGCTGATTATGTAAATTTTATGACATAATAAATTATATGTTAATTGTTAATTGATTTCTATGAAACAATCTCCAAATCAAATTTATCGTCACTAGTGAAATTCAGTATAATGACAAATTCGTTATAACGACATTTTTATCGGGAACAAACAGTGTCGTTGTATCGAGATCTGACTGTATTAACATTCAAATAATTATTATGAACAAATGAAGATAATTTTTTATATGCTGCTGAATTTATACATTGCATATTTTGCTTGAATATTTGTTGTTACTTAGCTTTAATTAAACCAAGTATGTATATATCTGAATTCTGTTATATTTTGACAGTTGCCTTTATTATTATTTAGGCTAAAGTTCAAAATACATGAAAATGTGTCCTAACCTGCACTAGAATCAATAACCCAGCCTGTCCTAGATTTCAGGTAATCAAGGCTGTCCTAGATTTTGAGTAACCCAACCTGTCTTAGATTTTGAGTAACCCAATCTGTCCTAGATTTCAAGTAACACAAGCTGTTCTTGATTTAAGGTAACCCACCATGTCCTAGATTTCAGGTAACCAAATCTGTCCTAGATTTTATCTAACACGACATGTCCTAGATTTAAGGTTACATAGCCTGTCCTAGATTTCAGGCAATTAACCACACCTGTCCTAGATTTCAGATTACCCCAGTCTGTCCTAGATTTTAGATTACCCCAGTCTGTCCTAGATCTCAGGTAACATAGATGGTCCTAGATTTCAGGTAACAAGTATGTCCTAGATTTCAGGTAACAAAGCTTGTCCTAGATTTCAGGTAACATCCTGTCCTAGATTTCAAGTAACAATCTGTCCTAGATTTCAGGTAACACAGTCTGTCCTAGATTTCAGGTAATAACCTGTCCTAGATTTCTGGTAACCACACCAGTCCTGTCCTAGATTTCAGATTACCACTGCCTGTCCTAGATCTCAGGTAACATAGATGGTCCTAGATTTCAGGTAACAAGTATGTCCTAGATTTCAGGTAACAAAGCTTGTCCTAGATTTCAGGTAATATCCTGTCCTAGATTTCAGGTAACAATCTGTCATAGATTTCAGGTAACACAGTCTGTCCTAGATTTCAGGTAATAACCTGTTCTAGATTTCTGGTAACCACACCTGTCCTAGATTTCAGATTACCACAGCCTGTTTTAGCTTTCAAATAACCCAATCTGCTCTAGATTTCTGGTAACCCACCAGTCCTAGATTTGTACAGGTAACCTAACCTGCCCTAGTATTATGGTTTTTAAACGAATGTTAGATTTCAGTTACCCAAGCTGTCCTTGATTTCCGGTAACACAGCCAGTCCTAGATTTCAGGTAATTCAGCCAGTCCTAGATTTCAGGTAATCCAGCCAGTCCTAGATTTCAGATAACAGCATGTCCTAAATTTCAGGTAACAAGTATGTCCTAGATTTCAGATAACAGCCTGTCCTAGATTTCAGGTAACAACCTGTCCTAGATTTCAGGTAACTCGGCCTGTCCTAGATTTCTGGTAACATCCTGTCCTAGATTTCAGGTAACACAGCCTGTCCTAGATTTCTGGTAACCCAAACAGTCCTAGATTTCACGTAACAGCCTGTCCTAGATTTAAGTTAACTCTGCCTGTCCTAGATTTCAGGTAACCAAGCCTGTCCTAGTTTTCAGAACGAACCAACATGTCCTTGATTTCAGGTAACATAGCCTATCCTAGATTTCAGGTAACACATTAAATCCTAGATTTCAGGTAACACATTAAATCCTAGATTTCAGGTAACACATTAAATCCTAGATTTTAGGTAACCCAGCCTGTCCTAGGTTTAATGTAACCCAATTTGTCATAGATATAAGGTAACCCAACCTGTCCTACATTTCAGGTAACACAATATGCCCTAGTTTTCAGATAATCCAGCCTGTCCTTGATTTCAGATAACCCTATCGGTCCTAGAGTCCACCAAACACAACTAGTTCTTGATTCCAGATCACCCAATCTGTCCTAGATGTGCACAGGTTATCAAACCTATCCTATAATTATGGTACATGTAATCAAACCAATGCTAGTTTTCAGGTTCTGTCCTAGATTGTAGCTAAGACAATATGTCCTAGATTCCTGGTATCACATTCAGTCCTAGATTTCTGGTTACTCAATTACTAGTACTATGAAATGGAGATTGACACGTTATATGCATTTTCGGGCCGGACGTACATGTATTTGTAACTTTGGTTATTTCTACAACCTACTATGTAAAGGTGCATCTAGACAGTACATTTTGGTGTATAGGTCGAAAATGTACATTTCACAAAATGTTCGTCAAGCCTTACATGACTTACGATGCACACGATATTACCCTCTAAACACTTGTAAGCAATGGACTTGTACATCTCCAGAAAATGTGTGGTAGAAGTGTCCTACACGTAACTGCATAGTACATTTTGACTTATAGGTCAAAATGTATACACCAAACTGTACTATCTAGACGCACCTTAAGATCTATAAAGCTTGTCCTCGTTAGGTTTGCAACTCATGAGAAACTTAGTTTCACCAAGAAGTAGACGCTTTCGTAACACAAGTGACGAGCATGTAATTAAGGCCAAACGAAATAATTAATAGTGTGGTTCTGGTACCCCTGCCTTTTGTTGCCCAAACTCGTTGGACGCCCTGTCTTTTGACGTCAGAACAGAAAAAACGTCTCTACAAACCCGATACCGGCTTACTTTAGCCCTTCATTTTGGAAGGACAAAACGTTCTATCAATAATTTTAATTTAAAATGTTTATTTTCAGTCAGAAACGAGACGACCGTGGCTAAGCGGTTTAGAGTGTGTGCGCAGTTGCCTAGCAGCAGGAATAGAAGGCCTGTCGAAATGACGAAAGTCGGTCGTTGATCACACGGAAGGTTACTTTGGATGATATTGTCCATGTTTGAATTAATATTAATATTGTATGTAAAAAATAAGTGTTAGTTCGCATTATATATTGTTGAATGACCCTCGTACATCACATGAACAACTCACAAATCAACACCTCAGCAAAAACAGAGTTCATGTTGCTTGGAAAGAACCGCAGTTGCATAATAACCCATGTAGTAGTACAATGACCTATCAGTAGTCAGAGCATGAAGAGAGCAATACATTTAAGCCTTTTTTAAGGGAACGACAAGGCGATGAAAAGGCCAGCATTTATACCCGCCACCATCCGGAAAGGCTATGAGTTAGGTATACTCATAGAGATTAAATATTGTCCGGCAATCGCGTAATAAAACAGGAATTTACTACTAAGCAAGCATTACGCTGCAAATCAAAGGACGTAACATATACTCAGAAAACGTTTTATCATCTTGATAAACATATAAAGGTGCATTAGGGTTTTAAAAGACTATCTATTGCCGTTAAACTTGTATATCATAGTGTTGGCATTGTTGCCGGACATGCCTGTATCTAATGTATCTCTCTCCCTTCAGGGGCTTTCTCGCAGTCTGTCCCTCTGGTCAGATCATGCTGTATCTGCACTGGTAGAGGATGCACCTGCGCCCTTGTGGCTGTGTCACTGTATGTAAAGCGCCTCTGAACGTGTGTTCGCATGAAAAGGGCGCAATAGACATCTGGTATAAACGAAGTTATTCTTCATTGATTTTATACTATTATATGGTTAGCTCAGATTATCTATTTTGACGTAAGTATCTTTTTTTTTAAAGTCCACCTAAACCGATGGAAGGTGTCGTAACTTGATATCGAGAGTTTGTGTTGTCACCCTTCCACGTACAGATACAAGGGGAGTAAGTACCTTCCAACCGTTTGATTGATTGTTAGTTAAAATTCTATAATTACCTCCCCTGTATTTACATTGTGACAATACCTTATCGGTAAACAAATTTATTATCAACATTCATTCACGTTAACTTCTACATACGTGTGTAAAACCTTCCAATCGAGAACAAATACCATAGTGAGATAAATTTCTCCCTTTATCAGGCGGATTAATATGTTTTATAGTCGGTAGTTATACATACATGTACCGGGTGGATGTTTGCACTGCCTTAAGTGTTTTACTCCTTAAGGCTATATGTACTGTTACGTCGCGTTCAAGTGAAGAAATTCCTGATGAATGTGGGAGTGATAGAACGTATAATTTGGATATAGTACTAATTCGGTGTGAAATTAACTGAGAAAAAAAAATACGAAACCTTGAGTTAACTGGGACATACTCTTATAAATCTTACTAGTGCTAGTGTTACTTCAATGGTGATTCTAAATATATACAAGTGATCGGCATACTCTATTGATCTACACTTACAGGTATTATGTTTAATTTATCACGGATAACATTTGATTCACTTTTACTTTATACAGTCTACATATGTGTGATTGTGGTAAACCTTCTACCTGATTTACATATAACAGTCGGCCAGTATAGTATTTATTGTAACGTTATTTGATATTTATAAACTCCATTTAAGGGGTTGGTCACATTGTCTATCTTATCTCTCAATACGTATATGTGATGTTTTAAATGACTTTCATACAGAGTTAGCAATTTGTACAATGTCGATACTTTGTTCGTGCTCTGCTATTTCTGTTGAACGTCCCCGTCCGATTTGTTATTCTTTTTTTATTCTTTATAAAGTGATACCTTCGCTATAAATATAGGCAATATTGTGTTTAGTTGTGTATTAATACTGCAGTTTATATCGCGTTGGAGTTATATAAATATATGTACCATAGTATACTTTACTTGTGATATGGGTATTAATTTCAAAACAGTTCGGGACGATATATTGTGATACATGTATGTGTTTAGGTACAAATGTAATGTTCATATTTGGGGATATGTATTAAAATTATATAACGACCCGACATCGTCAAAGTTACAGTCTTGAAACCATAATACAGAACCTATAAAATTTGATACCTCAGATTCACCAAAAATATTGAAATATATATTTTTTAAAGTTTTACATAAATTTGATTAATCACCTGTGGAACAAATGTTTTTTAGCAGGTACTTAAACTAGAATACAGTCATGTACATTGTATATATATTGGTCTTTTTTTTTCAACCACACTATCCGAGATCGATCATAATTGATGATTTAAGTTTTGTTGGTTATAACGTTACCAATTCTCCTGGCGTTTATAAAAGACGTCATGCATGCATAACATAAACTAGGATTTAACAAAACTATTAGATCGTGTCGACATATTGTACAGTCTTTATTCAAACTATATTTTGACTGGGTAGACACATTGCCCCTGGTCAATCCGCGAACGGTCAATATTGGTAGAACTATTTTATCAGATACTACATCAATTGTTTAACTAAAATGACGGTGGTGTTTCCAATGTCCAGTATTCGCCAAACCTTCATTTGGTTACTAACTACCACATGTTTAGTTATATTTAATGTCATGTATCAATTCTACATGCCGCTGTTTTAACACGTCAAATTTTACTTATACGGAGGTACTACACTAACAAACAAACATTAAAGGGGTCCCATGTTATCTCGCGCATATGTTAAATTGATTTTGCACGTGGGCAGCCATACTTTCACTTGAGTACTGTTTTATCAAAACATTTACGAACATCTTAAAGTTACACTCAGATTTAGATTCTGTACAACTATTTTATGACTGCAAATTCATTAACTGTATCATTATTAATATTGCAGCTCCATTTACCACACTTTGCAATTGTCAACAAATTATAAAGAATTTAAATTTGATCGTAATTGTTTCCATTGCGTTCGCCATACTTCATTATAATGAAGAATTTGTAGCTGTGCTTTGTAATACTGGATAACAAGATTACCTAACACATCAATACACATTAATACGATGTCTACCATCTTAAACAAACTATATGACAAAATTATAATTTTAGTATGATAATCCGTACGCTTGATATTTTGTGCATGTTCATTAGATGTATTGATGCCATGTTTCTGTTGTTTTAATGTTTTACTGTTGAGGGCCTTACGACAGATTGACAATAATGTCCAGTATGTTCTCTCTATAAATAAAGTCTTTATTAGTCCCCTACCGGTTTTTGACCGGAGGGGCTATAGGTTTGCCCTCCGTCCGTCCGTCAGTCCGATTCTGATAAAAATTGTGGTTGCTATGGTGACAGAAAGAGTGAAAATATGCCCAAATCTGGATCCTGCCATAACTCAAACAGTTATCAAGCTAGGTTTATGAAACTTGATATGTGGATAGGGAGCAATGAGGGGATTATGCACGTCTATAAATATTTTTGATTCTGACAAAATTGTGGTTGCTATGGCAACAGAAACGTTGAAAATGGCGTAAAACCGGTAGGGGACTTCTGTATTGCTTGCAATTCTTAATTACATTGTACTTGGTATTATTATAATACGATCAGTTTTAGGGGTCCCTAATCGTGGTTGTATTATTGACGTTCTACTGTAAATTGATATTGTTTATTCTTTTTAGAAACATGTAAAGGACATTATGTTGTGAAGACTTGATATACTTGAACTAGCGTTGGCAAGATGGCGGACCGTGACCAAGACTGGATCCGTATACAGGAGACGACGTTCAGAAATTGGTGTAATGAACAGTTGAAAGTGAGTGGACGAGCTGTGGACAATCTGGTGACTGATCTATGTGATGGTGTATGTCTGGCCGCTCTAGTAGAAGCATTACAGGTAAGCTGGTGTCTGATCTATGTGATGGTGTATGTCTGGCCGCTCTAGTAGAAGCATTACAGGTAAGCTGGTGTCTGATCTATGTGATGGTGTATGTCTGGCCGCTCTAGTAGAAGCATTACAGGTAAGCTGGTGTCTGATCTATGTGATGGTGTATGTCTGGCCGCTCTAGAAGAAGCATTACAGGTAAGCTGGTATTGTACCAAAGTATATGTATCAATATAACACAAAATCATACCAGATCCAACTAGGAACGAATGAATAAAGTCGAGACACCAGCTGAATATGGATTGGTATTGTATTATTCTTCACTGTGCCACTGAGTTCATAAATCGCACACAAATTCACGGAGGAGACTTGCCTTGTGATAGATGTCGGTTTATTGCATAAAATATGTTATGATTATCGAGCGCCTCCACACATGTAAAGTAAATCACCTGATTCCAAAAGAATAATATGAAGTGTGTAGTATTTAATAACAAAACTCGCCCTGACATTACATTGTATTTAGTACCTGGTCCTTTGTATACTGTGAAAACTCTTCAACACCCTGATATAAACATCCGGATGCTTCATTTGCGATGATGTAGCTGAACACTTAATACATTGTATTATATCTCTGTCTCCTTAACTTTTCACTTGTTGGAAGACATTCTCACTTATCTAATCCAATACGGTTAACCAGGTGATCCGTGGTGGGAGTCTATTGTGAGGGTTGTGTATTAATGCGATAAGGGGTATAGCTATTTAACACATACGTTGCAAAAAGCGATTAAACTTCAACTTCAACATTTTACTGCCGACAATCGCTTTTCCGATTAAATTGGCAGGTGTCTGACAAGGGCAGACATACATAAAATCAATGGAGAGACAGAGGTGTGATATAAGGAATACGGATGCGTTACTCTAGCTCTTTTCGAATAGATTCATTGGTTCTTAAACGTATCCGGTGTACAGCACCGATACACGCGAGACTATCTCTGGGTTTCCAAACAGTTCATCGCTAGTTAGGTAGGGAACACTGAAAAGCGTTTCAGAAATTACCAAGAGCCCCGGCCGAGGATCAAACTATGGATCTTTCGATCAATAGTCAAGAGCGTTATCAGCTCGACCACCGTGCAACAAGCTTTTATGTACCGAAATGTACTTTTCCTCGCCTACAGCCACTAGACACGTCCAGGGTAAATACACCAGTATAAATTTATGTATGTGGAATTAATAAACGCGTACATCTTTATATTTACCCATACAATGTAAGGATGTGGGAATGTTGCACACCCCAGTACCCCCTTTCATTGAATATTATAGTATACAATAATTGAGCGGTCGTCTAGGTAACCTTATTAAATAATGGTTTAAATGTAAGACGAATTCGGTAAATTGGTTCAAGCGATCAGATTTTATGATACGCTGATTGTGTGTTTACCTTTGATTTGTGAAAACTTTACGTTATTGTAAAATACATGTATTTATATTATAAGTTAACTGTTTATATTAAAACCCCAATAATAGTCGGTTTTTCCTTGCCACGTTGGTCAATGACATCCGGCTTCGAAGTTAAAAGGAGTGTTGGTGTACTAGACTGGATCTTTTCAAATGGACTCTTTGGTTTTTTCAACATGCCCGATGTACAGCACCAATACAAGTGAGACTGCCTCTGTGTAACCATCCAATTGATCCCTAATTGAATTGGAAACACTGACAAGCGTTTCAGAACTGACCAAGCGCCCCGGCCGAGAATCGAACCAGGGACACAAGAGCGTTATTCACTCGACCATGTGACATCCTAAAACAATGTTACATCACTTAAAGAACACACATATTTTAACACTAGTCCCTCCTTAAAATACAAAAATGATCCATGTGCAAGGTGTGTTTGTATTCTATCTGAGTGTATCTATACATTGAAACACTCGACCAGTTGTTCAAATACCCTTTCCCACTTTGTAAGAGTTGTCTTTTTAACAGTGTATGTGTCAGCCTGATCTAAAGAGCCAGTCAACTGCGCTTACGTAGGCATTACTTTGTGACTACATTTGATACCTGGCTAGCTCAGTTGGTAGACTGTCGATCTGTGTTCCAGTTCCCTCCTAACCTACGTCAGCGTGTAGTAAATATTCTTTTTTCTAGTCCATTTTTGCCATAGTATACATATACTCAGATAATTTGATACACATAGGGTACACTCCGATAATCTGAAATCATGTGCCTATGATTT
Source organism: Spisula solida (assembly GCA_947247005.1). Classification (NCBI taxonomy): domain Eukaryota; kingdom Metazoa; phylum Mollusca; class Bivalvia; order Venerida; family Mactridae; genus Spisula; species Spisula solida. The sequence continues at coordinate 42,624,718 of OX365956.1, forward strand.
TTGCGACCCAAGTTTGATTTTTATGGTCCCACCTATTCCCGATGATGATAATTATGTCTTGACATTAATTTCATTTATTTCTTAGTTTCGGAAGATTGGGCGGATTTACACCAAACCTTCTTCTAAGATTCAGATGTTACAGAATGTTTCACTGGCTCTAAAAGCGATCACAGATGATAATGTTAAACTAGTCAACGTTGGTAAGTTCATACATGCCATTCATGGGTGATTGCTGTTTACTAGTTACATCACGCGAATTTCATTCTATTTACACTATTTCAAATGTTTTATTATCCGCCTTTTTACTGATGCTTCTGTATGTTTTTATGTATTGATGCTTGTAAATGTGTTTTGTACGTACAGTGCGAATTCTCTCCCGACGGAGCTTATACGCTGTATCAACGATATTGCAAACATGTTCAGACCATGAAATACATTGTCCGTTTTCTTGGGTATGTTCGTGCATCCATATACTTAGTGGGGTTGCTGAATAATGTGTTGTTCATATTGAATACCCCGGTCTAATCATTGCTGTTGACCGCTATTGACCGCTGACATAACAAGGCAGCATAATTAACTATTTAAAGTCCCATAATTTAATAATGATAGCCTCTTGTCAACTTAATACAACACGAAATTCAATTTGTCAACACTAGGAGAAAGGTGACTACATAACACAGTGGGTTTTAAACACAAGTCATAAGTCGAAAGTAGTCATCACCGTATCATGATCACCTAGTCCAAATCTGGAACATAGACGAATACATGTATATCTAATTTCATGGCTGGACAAATGTTTTATATTTAAGTTGTTAATTATGTACATTAAGTTAGGTTTCGTACATGTATCAGAGGTTTCACTATCTTCTGAATCTGAAGGGTCATTTTGATACTTGTGACCAAATGTTATCAATTTATAGGCGAAATACCCATGCTATTAAGAGAAAATGACCCTTTAAACAAATATTCTGAGAGTCAAAATGTGGCTTTTTGGATATTTTAAGGGCCAAAACCCCTAATTACGAGTCCAATGGAACCACTGATGTATGTTATCCATCAACTCCCTATATACCTCAGGTGGAGATGACATCGTTAATGGTAACACAAAGATTATATTCGGTCTGATATGGACTCTAGTACAGCGGTATCAGATATCCGGGAAGAAATCTAGAGCGCCACCAAAGAAACTGATGACCATGTGGTTCCGATCAGTTATGCCAGAACTGGACATTACAAACTTTACGACGGACTGGAATGATGGGGTGGCTTTACAGTAAGTGAATGCTTAGTATGAATGTCCTTGTTTGTTATGTGCTTACAATGTTTACTCGTGCTTTTCGGATGTTTTGTGGCGGTTCACCGCTGTTCAGTGGTGTTTTGCTGATGCCATTTGTCGTTGTTTCAAGAGAGTTTTGCTGTTGCGGAAGGTTTAGTTGTGCTATACCGACGTTTTCCTGATGTTTATTGACAGTTTACTGAAGTTTAAACTGATGTTTACTGATATTTTACTTGTCGCTAGCTGTTGTTTTACAGTCTACTGAAGTTAAACTAATGTTTTCTGACATTATATTGGTCGTTTGCTGTTTTACAGTCTACTGAAGTTAAATTAATGTTTTCTGATATGTTACCCCTCTTTTTATTGATATTCTACTGACGTGTTTTGTATTTTTTCCGAATGTTTGTAGATGTTTAACTAAATTTTGTATTTGACAATTTTAGTGCTCTCATAGATAACATGAAGCCAGGAACATCACCACACTGGAGACAGTTAAATAGAAATGATCGGTAAGTGAATTTAGAACACACGTATTGTCTTCATTGTTAGAGATGGGATTGGGAATACACTCCTCAATATTTATAAATAAGCAGTTGTAAATGTATTGCATCTTCTTCTTCTTCTTCCAAGTAAACTTCATCCCTCATATTGAGTACTATCGAAGTTGAATATGTACAGTCATGTGCAGCCTAGAAAAAAGCTAAATCGATCTCAGTAAAATCCAAAATATAAAGTTAAAACGATAAAAACAACCGAGATGTTTAGACGACCACTGTGTGCAGCCTAGCTCGGTAGCTGTCTTGTGTGCCATCGTAGTTTAATGGTTAGCGCACCTGCCGTCTAATCTGGCGACCCGGGTTTAAATACAGTGAAGGCACTCATATGCCTGCTATATTCAGCGGAACGCTGACTGGCAAATAAAGGCTATTCTCGGCATTCCGATTTATTTATTTGTTAATTTAATGCATGGATCCACTCGAAACTTTTAATAAATGTTGAGTGTCTTTATTTTAAGTGTTTAACAGCTTACGCATACGTGTACTTACATGGCATAACATGAATATGTTTGCTACACGCGCTTCCAAATATTTGGTATGAACGTATGTTAGTAACCCTCTTTGAAACAATTGAGCAGACTTGTATATTAAATTGCACTCGTGTTTTTCAATTTGAAAGACCACGACGTTGAGTCATTTGAGTGTATTTGACAATTGAAGAGTAATCGATTTATTGATTGATTGGGTGGTTGCAGGAATATATTTACTGCTCTTGATGTCAAAAACCAAAGTCACAGTGACCTTGAACCTACATAACTACATGACTACTTGTTGATGGTATTTGGATGATATTCCTTAATGATTTTGTGGATGTCCTTAAAATTGAATGTGGGAATTTGAACTGATATTAAAAGTAACTATGCGTTTTATGTCATTGTAATTACTAAAACACGTCTACAATCCTCATTTATTTGACATTGTCATCAAATGTGTATGATTATACGGTATATATGTTTACTCCAGAGTTGAAAACTGTCGCCAAGCAATGTTATTGGCAAAGGAACAATTAAACGTACCGCGGGTAATAAGTCCTGAAGATTTTGCCAGTCCTGCCCTAGACGAACTTTCAAGTATGACGTATCTATCATATTTTGTACGGCACGAATCACCGGGTTACTATCACACATTGAACTGGGCATGTAAACAGCTGCGGACAACAAACATAACAAATTTAACGGTAATGAAGTCTTAATTCAGAGGCCCAAGAAATTATATCACAAAATACAGGTTTGACATCCCCAAGTTTATTCGCTTTTTTAATATAATTTCTTAGGCATGTGTTTTAGGCCTATTCATACTGAGCCACATAAGAGCATACATGTTTGTTTCTGATTGCATGTCATTCCAATATAAAATATATAAAATATGTAATGCCGTTTGTACGAATTTCAAGTCATGTAAACTTTATCTAAAGCAGTATATAATTGTGGTTGTTTATTGCCTCAACACTATTACCGAATAGATACATAAATAATTCAAATGTGCCGGTTTTTAGTGTTTCTACCTGTTTATTGTTTGGTATGAGTTTGTTAAATTAAACTTTAATTAAATGTGAATATTTTACAGACTGATTGGAATGACGGCTACTATCTGTGTGCAATAGTGAATTCACTGGGTGGACATATTCCTGGGTTCCCAAATATCGATAGAAGTAAAACAGAGGAAAATTGTCAGAAAGGTAAAATGCAAATAGCTTGATACCTTAGTCGGAGTTACGGCCCTTCGATCTCAAAGTCTTAATTTGCAATTGTATTCTTTAGCAGTTTCAAGCAAATGGCAGAAAAAGTTACAAAGCATAGTAGCACATTCATGACATCTTGCACAACTATACACACACCGACATGACGTTATGGTACATGTGTCACATTGACACTGGCTACTTACACAACTTGTTTGTTTTAGAAGATGATATTAAGTCAGACGGTGAAGGCAGCACTCAACTTAACAAGCCGAGCACAGAAAGTATAAAAACACACGAGGCACAATGCCCAGCACAAACCAACATACAATTTAACTACCCAAGTCTCAGCTATCAAAAAGCTGAATGAACTAGTTTCAGCAATCAAAAAGCTGAATACCCAAGCTGAACTATTAACTTTTTCTTTTAAGTTGCCTCTTAACATCTTATTCATGTATTGTATAATATTTGTTTTGTACGGTTTATACTTTTAACTTTCTTTTATTTAAATGACCATGAAGTGTCGATATGACGTAAAGTTTGCCACGAAATAACATGGAATCTGGAACATGTTGATTACCTGGTGATATATCTTATATTATTTACAGGTATCGATGGTGGTAAGGAATTAGGGATTGATCCCTTGTTGTCAGCAAAAGAAATGGTGGACCCGAATGTTGACCATCTTACAATGATGAGTTACCTAGCCAAGTTTCAGTCAGTTCAACCAAGGAAGAGTAAAGCAGAAAAACTCCAGATACGATTTAACTTTGACAACATAAAGTCTGGGTCTACGGTAAGAGAATATGTAGTACATATTATGTACTGAGTAAATGTTCTAACTGTGTTGTCAAGTTCATTACATTATGGAGTCAGACACATATTGATTTTGTCCAAACTTTTAAACTATTTTCGACCGTTTATCAGTAACGAAATATCAGAAGCAATTAAGGTGTCTAGTTGGAACAATTGCAATTGCACAGTGTATTATACAGCAGTGTACCTGCGCAGCTGTAAAACATTCATTGTTGACAATCTTCGAAACCGTGGCGGTCTTTTTAGCCATTTCCTGTTTCGCTGTATTTTTCGTTACATTCCAATATTATGTATACTGTTAAGTATACAATGATGATTTTATTTTTTGTGTAAGGATGTTTTAAAATGACTTTTAATGTAAAAAGATGGACAGACACTGATGGAACTTTGTTTTAACGTAATATTTTGTGTACGTTTAATTTGTCGCATTAATTCAATATGGCGCTTGCCCACCGCGGAAATGTCACAATGTCAGTATTTAGCATACTATCAATTGGAAACAATATACATGTACACGTCAAATTAGTGTACAAATCTCCCGACACGCTCTAAACGATGGCTAATATAGTTGTTTCGCAGAATCGGGAACGGTGTTACAAAATACATGTATTGCCTAATTACACACGCCATGTTTTTTAAACTGAACTTTTGTTTGAAAGTTTTTTGATAACGAGTATTAATTAGAAAGTATAAAACGCACCAAGAAAGTATAAAACACACCGCACCATATGTATGTAAATGTTTTGAACAAAGTCTGATAAAACTTGATCTAAAGCGGTGAACAAATTTATCATGGTTATTTGTAACCATGTAATTTACATATTGACATCTTGTAGTTTGGACTGGAGGACTTTATTTACAATAAAATGATTGTATTGTGTATCTACAAATACATACACACGACGTGATTATATTTCCAGGCGGAATTTCAACTAATGAAAGTAGAATCGGATGTTAATGAGAGCAAAGTGAAGGTTCAGCTAACTTGTGAAACAGGAGAAGTTGACTGTAAATGTATATGGTCCACTAAGATTGCCACATGTACATTTACACCAAACAGTACTGGCGAACATAAGGTAAATGCGAACATGAGGTAAATGCGAATATAATGTAATTTAAACTGTGCTTATGCAAAACAGATAATACATGTAATAACAAGTAGGACAGGGAAGGCATCACTCAACAGAACCAGCAGAGTAATAAGTCAGAAAAGAGGAGTCATTGTGTACAAAAGATTAGCCTTGGTTGTGGTACGTTTGGATAAACCTGTTGGTGAGATGCTATACACGATCACCAGTGCCACCACCTAGCACGTATCATATCACTGTACGTCTGTTTGTTTGGCATTTAAAATGTTCTGTGAAATGTTTTGCTAGCCAGTTACTTGGAAGAATATTGAACTAATAATCAAGACAAATATGATGAAAATGAACATAAACGCATAGAAGATCTATCTCTTTAAAATATCATCGGTTCAGTGCTATAGTGTTTTATGGCATTATGTTTCAATTATGAGAAATCGAGTTTGAAAGTTTGATGTAATGTTTCAAATTTCGTTTTATACCAATCGACTTAATATTTCGTTTGCTTTGATGATATATTCAAATCTCAATTTGAGTAAAATTTCATTGAATACAGATCCTAATTTTTGTAAAATTTAAACACCACTTTTAAGAAGGAACATTTTACTAAATGAAACACAAGCTGAATACTAGTGCAATACTACTGACTGTCAGACACTCTTACTGCCTACCTAAACCAGTAACTGGCTGACTGAAACACTTATTGACTGTCAGAAACACTTATTGACTGTCAGAAACACTTATTGACTGTCAGAAACACTTATTGACTGTCAGAAACACTTATTGACTGGCAGAAACACATATTGACTGTCAGAAACACTTATTGACTGTCACAAACACTTATTGACTGTCACAAACACTTATTGACTGTCACAAACACTTAACTGTCTAACTGAAACACCCACAGCCTGACCGAAATTCTTACTGACTGACAGAAATACTTAATTATTGCCCTACTGATACACTTACTTGATAACTGAAGCATTTGCTGCCATACTCAAAAACTTACTGCCTGTCTCAAACACTTGCAGCCTGACTCATACACTTACTAAAAGTCAGAAACACTAACCGCCTAACTGAAACATTTACTGACTGCCAGAAAAACTGACTGCCTTACTGAAACACCTACTGCCTAACTGAAACACTTACTATTTGGGTTTAATACCTTCTGCCTGTCTGACGTACATGTTTACAGTTAATTTATTGACTTTAACACTTACTTCCTGTTTCACTTTGATTAAAAAACTTTAACATTTACTGCCTGACTGAAGAAACAAGGTTTTCTTGTTGTGACCTATTGAATTACATTGTAGTTGTTTGTCATTTGCTTATAGTTAGTGGTGACATATGATGGGACAGTGATTAAAGGATGTCCTATCGACTTTATTACAAAGGGAGATCATACAAAGGTCAGGTTACTGACACCGTCTTGTACGCTGAAGATGGGAGACATATATGACGTCAAGGTAAAAATTATATTCTTGCTTTTGTTAGTTAGATATTGTTACTTTAAATTTCGATAAATTAATTAAAAAATTAATTATTTCTGCATTCTGCCACATCTTTCATGTCCTCAGATACGGAATATATATCAAGGCAACTTTTGTTCGTCATTTCAGACGTCCATTTTCGAACTACATGTAACTATATTGGTTTTTAATTCATAAGACTGAACAATATTCGTCGCTTTTAGTGATAACTCTTATGATTTTAAGGTCATGACCAACTCGACATTTTTAAACGTCTCATGCCTTTTTCTACGAGTTTGGTTGTATTGTACCTACATGTTTAATATTTAACTACTAATATAGTGTGGGAAATCACGTGACTAAAATGGTACTAAACACGGACATGTATATGGCGCAATTCTTGATATTTTTCTGAGCTATGTATGCAGTGTATAATGTTAATTTATTACACTAATAGATTCATTTAATGCTCGAAAGATTAGAACAATGGTATAGCCTTTTGGAATTTAACCTGCACATATTACATTCTTCGGACGTCAGAAAAATAAATTATTGAAACTTAAACATTGAGAGCGAGCTTTTTTAACACCCTGTATAAGTACAGTAGGTACAAACAAAACAATGTATGAACTGTCTATATAGCCATTGCTGACGCCTCAATATGGTTTCATTGTTACACAATCATTGAACAAGTCAAAATTACGCGAATATTTGATAATATTCTTTTATTTTTGCAATACATCAACGTCGTTAAGTTAGTCACGTAGCAATCACGGGTAACTGTATCATTAATAAACAGTACCTAAAAAAAAAAAGATTTTTTTGTTGAATTTAGAATTCTTATACAAGGTGTATTTCCATGAATTGACCAGGTATCAAAAACAGGAATTGGCTTTCGATATCTTCATAAAGTAATTATATTCGTAAACAACATGACTATAACTACTTTCATGCGAAATCCCATCGAAATTGGTCAAGTAGTTATTATGCCATAAATACGTATCACGGTGTCCACCCGGTCACTAGGGTGGACTCAATAAAAAAAAACAAAAAACGGAAATATTGAGGAAATCACCAACATATGTCAAATTTACCGTTGTGTAGAAACATAAAAATGCGGTAAAATTAAAGAACGAAAAAGTTGGAACAGATTTACCTGGCTGACACATGTTCACTTCAGTGAATGTATACGTGTAAGCCGAAAAACGAATCGTTGGCATATTTAAATGTCAAAATGACTCCATGCTTGTCCGAACGTTCCGAATGATGCGCGTGATTTCCTTTTTTTTAACAACGATTTTCATTGGTTGATTTCATTGGGGTTTCCCAGGACTTGGTTACCAGCGTACAAACGATTTATACTACGCCAATGAAAACGACCGTTATAAAAAACGTCCGAAGTACCCGTCAGACACACTAAAAACCACTACAGCCGTTCCTAGCGTTTTACGCCCTCGAAAAATAAAATCAAAGTTTAAACAATGAATTGTATCGTACGAAGGTAAATTTAAGCATGTTTTCGAATGCTTTCGATTCACAAAGATGTTTTTGATCACCCACAGCTTTAAATAGATTATTAATGCCGTAAATGCTTTAAATTATGAAAAAACAAAATACACCCAGTGACTGTACGATCACTTCTCCGGGAAATATACCTTGTATAAGAATTCTAAATTTAACAAAAAATTTTTGGGTACTGTTTATTAATGATACAGTTACCTGTGGTAGCAATGTATTAACATTTAAATCAATATATTTTGTTGTATTTGTTTGTAGACGGATATTTCTGGTAGTGGCCGTGGAGAAGTGATAATGGAATCCACGTCACCTACTGGAGATCTGAGATACTTAACAAGCGTCCGAGATGGCAATATTGTGTCCGCTTCTATACAGCCAAAGGAAGTCGGTAAGCTTTTGTACAATTTGTATTGCTGAAGGCTTAAATGATAAACATACTATTACTGATAGTGTTGGTTGAAATGCATCACTTTAAATGGAGTGTTTGGCGTACTTCCTTCTGTCCCGATGCAGAACAGGGCTACTTGTAAACAAATTATCTCAGTTTTGTGTAGCTAGTGCTTCCCTGGTTACTATGCCCAACAGTTAAAACTTTTGTGTTTGACATTTCTTTTGGTCTTCTTTCGATTACCTACTAGTATATGTTACATATTTGAAGGCATTTGGGTGGTCCGTGTATATTTTGGTGAGGACGAAGTGGAAGGCAGCCCAATCAATATATGCGTCAACGATCCACAGAAGGCATGGATATCAGGACCGGACAGTGGATTTGTTGGTGAAATGGTAGCATACAAAGGTATAGTATACAATGATCTGACCAAGTGTCAGAACAACTAACTTGTACCTATTCTAACACTGTCATGAATGAAAGAAAATATGTTCCACTATAGTCTTCTTTTCATATGTTTACGGTACCTTACGAAAACAGCGTGTTTTTTAAGAATTGCCATACATGAATCATTAGGATGGTAATACCTGAATCAAACCAATTTTTGTATTTCTGACTACGTTATTATGTCAATATGATTGCTAAGTTGTCTCGGGTTTCGTGGTATTCACTTTGTCATTTTTTAAAATTGCATTAAGGTATTTTAAAACAATATTATGTAAATTTTGTTAAAGGGAGGTAATTCTGTTGGAAAGAACTCGCCACCCTGCAAAACTTTCAGCAACCCTGCATACATTTCATACATGAAATAATTTCTATTTCACCCCTAATGTGTTGTGTTGTTTGTGTTTTATTAACAACAGTCTAATAATATATACCATATGTTTTACTTTATTTTCACCTATTTATCATTCCAATTACTAACTGGTTATGTTGTAGTTTAGATGTCTTGGTCATATATGTTGCTGTGCGCAAAGCTAATCAGTCAGAATAGAAGGCATTTTTATGCCTAGAATAATGTTCGTGATCAATTCTGGCACACTTTCTGTATTGTAAATCGTTGTAAACCATTGCTAAGCAGTACGTTGCAACCATCGAATAGTAACATAGTAATAGTCTACTGATAAAGTTAACCAGATGCCATTAATAGGTTTGCCTCGAATTTTGTTTTGGTCCAAGAAGACTATTAAGCATGTATTTATTTCTTCAACGTACTGCACACCATGTCAAAACACATGTTTGGTGGATAGCTAGATAACAAAACCATAAAACTAGGAAAGTGGTCATGTCCTGCAATATTATTTTTTGTGTCAAAGGTCAAAGTCACAGCGACATTAAACGTGACCTGACTAGTTGGCTGTACACGGCGACATATAGACTTAATTATATTTTACTAAAACAGCATTGATTTCTTAACTAGTTTGAATATTAACAGTGTTATACTATAGGATATATAATTATTCTCTTTACTAACTTCTTACTAACATTTTATCATGTTTCTGACTAATCTAGCTAACTGTAAAAGTGCAGGACAGGGAAACATCACTGCTTCTATTACATGTAACCATAGTGATGTAGCTTATGACGTCATACCTGATCCTGATGATGAAGGAGTGTTCCTTGTGGTTTTTACTGCCGATAATTCCGGAGACTACGAAGTACGAGTATTTTTCAATGACGTTGAAATTCGTGGTATGTTTGATTTTCGATTAGCTAACAAAAGTAATTATAATGTAATCCTATATGTTGTGTACATTATTAATGCATTAACCGTCAAGTTCATTAAGATATTCAATTATTGTTCATTAATCAATATGTCATTGAAACGGATAGTAGTTCTAGTTTGGGCATTGTCTGTGTCTTTAAGTTATAAAGTCGTGTCCTTGTGCTTGTTTTGTGTTTAGCGTGGTTTGCACCTTTTTAGCTCCACTATTCGTAGAATAAGGGGAGCTATTGCTGTCACCCGAGCGTCGGCGTCGGCGTAACACTTTTGTTAAAGTTTAGGTACAGGTTTTTTAACCTCTTATATTCTCTAAGTCCTTTGATATAATGATTTCATACTTTGCATACTTGTTTGCCACCATGACCCCAACCCATATGCAGGAGGTAACTCTATCAGGCATTTTGTTGAAATTATGCCCCCTTTTCTACTTAGTGCAAATAGTGCAAATGTTAAAGTTTATGTACAGGTTTTTAACCTCTAATATCTTCATAGTGCATTGACATATTGCTTTGATACTTTGCATACTTGTTCACCATCATGACCCCAACTCATACACAGGGGTAGGTAACTGTATTACGCATTTTGGTGAAATTATGCCCCCTTTTTTCAACTTAGTGCAAATGTTAAAGTTTAGGTACAGGTTTTTTCGCCTCTAATATTTTCAATGTGCATTCACATATTGCTTTACATACTTGTTCACTATCATGACTCCAACCCATACACAGGGGTAGGTAACTCTATAAAGCATTTTGTTGAAATTATGCCCCCTGATGGACTTGGAAATGCAAATATTAAAGTTTAGGTACAGGGTTTTTGACCTCCAACAATCTTCAAAGTGCATTGACATATTGCTTTGATACTTTGCATACTTGTTCACCATCATGACCCCAACCCATACACAGGGGTAGGTAACTGTATTAAGCATTTTGGTGAAATTATGCCCCCTTTTTCAACTTAGTGCAAATGTTAAAGTTTAGGTACAGGTTTTTTCACCTCTAATATTTTCAAAGTGTATTCACATATTGCTATGGATACTGGTTCTCCATCGTGACCCCAACCCCTACACAGGGGTGGGTAACTCTATCAAGCATTTTGTTGAAATTATGTCCCCTTTTGGACTAAGAAATGCTTATTTGTTTACCTTTATGACCTAGAGGACCTACACATGAGTAGGTAATGGTCCTGCATAATTTTTCCAAATTATCCCCCTTTTTCGACTTAGAAGCTCCAACCTCTACACAGCAGAGGGTAATGCTGCTGTTATGAAGCATTTTGTTTTAATTATATAATGATTGTACTATCCCAGCATGGCGCTGCGAATAGTGGAGCGCGCTGTTCGTGGACAGCTCTTGTTAACCTGTAATATGTTCAAAGTGCATTGATATGTTGTTTTGATACTTTGCATACTTGTTCACCATCATGACCCCAACCCGTACACAGCAGGAGAAGATAACTATTTAGCATTTTGTTGAAATTATGCCCCCTTTTGGACTAAGAAATGCTTATTTGTTTACCTTCATGGTCAAAAGGACCTACACATGAGTAGGTAATGGTCCTGCATAATTTGTCCAAATTATCCCCCTTTTCGAGTTAGAAGCTCCACCTCTACACAGCAGAGGTAAATAATGCTGTTATGAAGCATTTCGTTTTGAATATATAATGATTGTACTATCCCAGCATGGTGCTGCGAATAGCGGAGCGCGCTGTTCGTGGACAGCTCTTGTTGAGTTACGTTGTGAACTGTTTGTGCCTTTTTGTTTCATTTTTCCTTTCGTGTCCTTCAGCCCGTAGTTTTCGTTTAAAGTATTCTTATATGGGGTTTGATTTGGTTTTTAGCTCCCAATTCCGTTTAATGTTTATGAGTTAATGAGTTTTTCCATCTATAAAAATCAACAATATGTAATAATTTCTCAGTATTCTTCGCATTCACTATTGGTCTCCTATCTATTTCGTTTGTGCTACATTTCGTACCCTATGCGGTTCGTTCAAAGGTCAATATGCGCTGTTGCAGGGATTTACAATGAACTACTATTCTTAATGTTTAAAACTTCAGACGGCTTTTTTTGTGTGTTCACTTAGGTCTATCTCGACTTGTTGAGTCTGGGAATTCAGCTGGGACATTTGACGTATTGAAGAAGGTCATCCGGTATGGGCTTTCAGCTTTTTTATTGCTGAAACTAGGTCACTCAGCTGAAACCATGCTTTCAGCGTTTAAATACTGCCATTTAACTTTTAGGGTTTAAGGCAGCTAAAACTATGTATTTCAGCCGTTTTGCTGATGGAACTAGGTCATTCAGATTGGGCATTCAGTTGTTTAGCAGGAACCCTGGACTTTCAGCTCTTTATACTGGTTTCTACTATTTAGGACTTCTGACAGCTAAAACTAGGTATTTCAGCTGTTTTACTGTTGAAACTTGGTCATTCAGCTTCGGCATTCCGCTTTTTGTTTTTGATTGCTGAAACTAGTTCATTCAGCTTTTCGACAGATTGGACTTAGGCGGATCACTTACTTGTTCAGTTGGGCATTGTTTGTTTTTATGTTTTATGTGCTGGACTGGTAAAGTTGAGTGCTGTTTTTCATGTCTGACATAATATTATCTTTTTGACAATGTAATTCTCAATACTTGTTCCTGTTAATAATACTGTTCAATTCACAAATACACAGAATTTGGATGGGTGGCAGATCGCGATGAACGAGGTATTGTTACATAAGTAATCCATAAATAACCTTGTCTGTTATCTGATATACGCACCCTTTGCATGATTTTGTTTCAGTAGTATTTCCTATGTAATTAAACTACAAAAAAGTGTATATACGCATGTATTTGTACATAAAGAAACGCACATGTTACATTTTCTCCATATGGTAACATGTTAAACGGTCATAGTTGTCAGTCTACCATTTTCTTCCTGTACTGCATATATCAGTCAGTTTTGCGCCTACTTGTTCTCATGTATCTTTGCTTTCATTCTTAAACTGTATTCACATGTGCCCTGATTTGGAGGTTTTTAAATGCAAGTTGTTAAAGGAACATTTTCCGGGAAGTAACACATACAGCAATTTCTTCCTAGAATCCTTGGCTGATAAGGTAATGTATTGAAACTTTAATGTGTTTACAATTAACACACACATCCAACTTATTGTTCTGTGTGACTTTCGAAAAAAGGTATAGACAGTAAGGTAACCCTAAGGAGAAAATGTAGCATGACAGTTATTGTGCGTTTCTTTAGTAGTTAGTGTAGTAGAGCACAATGGTATTCAATATCATTTTCTATCGTCACATTATTCTCCCTATCACTGCTCATTGTATTAACCTTTCTTTTAAATTCTTTGACCAATCTTTGTATTATACATTACGACCATAATGTCTAAACACGCATTTATATATACATACATGTACTAGTAAACATAGTTCATACAGTAGTATGTGATGATATTGATATTAGAACACAGCTAGGTTTCCCTATGTGTTTTGTTTTGTTATTTGCGTTACTGTACTATGTCATGTAATTACTTACCAGTAAGGATGTATTCATTATCAACCGAATTTATAAACCAGTTTGCAGGTTGATATAATACTGGAAAATATATATTATTTTTAAACCTTGTAATCAAAATGAGACTATGGTGTATTATTCCTGAGAATTGTTTGATATGTGGTTAAAAATATGCTGATTTATTACCTGCGAGCCTTGAGCGAGCAGGTATATTGGATAGCATAAAGTAAAAAGTCCATGGAGGGGCACGTGACTTGTTCTCGATGGTTTACGATTTCAAAAATAAAATCCAAAAAAAGATGCATTTTGTAAGAATGTCGTGAACGAGACTAATTCCATTATTCCATGCGGATAACATCGGTCTTTGTCGAATTACAATAGTTTATTTACCGAAGAAATCAGAACTGTCCGAAATTTCAGTGAGCGCTAGGCAATATTGAGACCATGGATCTAAACAGCAGGTGACTGCAGCTGCATAAGCACAGCGCTTCCCAGTCAATTGTCATGGAATTATCGGAATTGGTTTATGATCTTTGATAATGTTGAACACTGAAAACATGTCTTATGATAATACCTTTATAAACATATAAATATTATATGGAACAAGGGAGTCATAATATGCAATTAATTGTCTTGAATATTGGTTTGTTATACATGAAATTATTTAACAATTTGTTGATGAATTTCGTATGTCAAATTATCGTGCATATAGTTTTCCCAATTTGAAAGCTACCGGCCTATCGCGCTTATTTTTTTCTCAAAATTTTGAGATTTTCATGCTTAGTTTTATACACACCCGCTGTTGAATTATGCAGATAGAAGGTCGAGGATCCTGTCAATTCTCTGTCAAATGAAGTCGGTACATCATTTGCTCGCAGGAACTATTTGACTTGTATATTAATGAAAGCAATCCGGATTTTGAAACGTCCAGATGGTATTTATCTATGTCTTGATAATCTTTACCTTACTAGTTCGTGCGTCAATGAATCAGGTTTTCCTACCTCAATTAGGTAGATGATATGGTTGCTTTTTACAGAGTTTGTCACTTTGTGGCAAATTCATTATCAATATATAATTATTAATCTACTATTATCCGGTGGTTTTGGTATTTCTCTAAAACAGCATTGGCAGAGTTAAGAAGTATGTGTTTTAAAAATAAACTGGTTTTGAAATGCACGTATAGGTACCCATGTTTCACATTCTACTAAAACTGGCCTTACTTCAGTTAGCTTCCTCTCTAGTGTCCAAAACTTCCCAACACTCAAAATATGTATTTCGTTCAAAGCAAGCCCTGAATGTGTGTGTTAATTGAAACTAATTTATTCTACTTTTCGACAGCTTGGTTAATTGTCTTCTTTTTTGGATTTCTGAAAGCTAAAACTAGGCATTGAAGCCGTTTTACTGTTGGAAATAATAGGACTAGGTCATTCATCTAGGACATTCAGCTTTTTTGATTGCTGAAACTAATTCATTCTAATTCCTTTAGGCTTGACTTGGTCAGATCTTTTGCTGGTTTACTTGGGCATTGTGCCTGGTATGTGTTGTATGTTTTTGTGTTCGGTTGGTTCAGGCGGGCATTGCATGTGCCTTGTGTGTTTTTAATGTTATCTGTGTTCGGCTGGTTAAGTTGAGTGCTGCACTCTCTGTCTGACTAAATATTATCATTTTTCCTCTTCTTCGTTCCAAAATAGAGCAAAAGTCCTATCCGACTGTATGAAGCTCGGCAATTTGTTTTATCTTGATAAATAATATTTTAGGATCACCGGCACGTGTTACGATCCAGGATCCTAGCCATATAACCGTCTCAGGTGAAGGTATTACAAGAGGTACAAAAGGTGAAGATGCAACATTTACAGTGAATGCAAGTGGTGTTGGTGGGAACATTAAGGTAGATATAGCAAGTAAGTAGATCAAACGTTTATAACTTATGACAAATCATTCATTTTGTATCCGCATTATTGTGGGGTTTGTTATCATTTTGGTACTGTATAAAGACATGTTTTGTGCGAACTTTAATAACACTTGTGTGTGGATTTGGTAAGAAGTCATTGTTTTTGGTCTTTTTAAGGACATCAATAAAATTCAGCAAAACCCTTTGTACTTCAGTGGTTAAAACATATTTTATTCAATATTATTATGAAATTATATACACAGGAAGACATATTATATTTAACTGGATATAAAGTATAAACACTTACAGAAAAAAATTCACTTCAGTGGTTGAGTAATCATGTAATAAACGGATTTAGCTCAGTGGTAACGCACTGGGCTGTCAATCCAGAAGTCGTGGGTTCAATCCCTGACATCGGAACTGAACATTATGAAATATTTATAATATTTCCCGGTATATCTGGCCGTGTGGTCTGCAAAGTATCTTGATGTGCCAGGAAGCTGTGTATCGGTGCTATACACCGGGCACATTTAAGAACCAGGCTGTCTATTCGAAATAAAAGCTAGGCGCACTTCTGCAGCGCCGGACATCTAATGACTCTCTCTCTCTCTCTCCTTCCCTCTGGTCAGATCATGCTGTATCTGCACTGGTAGGGGATGCACCTGCGCCCTTGTGGCTGCAACAAAATAATGTAATCTGGTGTATATTTTTATATATTTTTAATGCTCTCAAAAAACCCTAAAAAGTGTAAGAATCTCTGTAGATTGCTAGCCGTATTTCTGTTATCTGGTTGGAATATTTACAGTAGTTTGCTATTTGTTCTGTTTATAGTTAAAGGATCGCGTGTGGAGAGCAGTTGGAATCAAGTTAACCCAGATGTATACGAGTTCCGTTATCGACCTACAGCAGCCGGTATTTACGATATCGATGTTCAGTGGAATGGTCGTCCAGTACCGGGTATGTGTGCAATATAGTCTCCGTCACTAAGAAATAGTCTGTTTTAAATGTCCCAATGACCAATGTAAAGCTTCTTTTGTAAATACAATTTGCCGGGGATAAACATTTTATATCCGAGTACAAGTTACAATAAACAAGCATAGTGGATCGTTTATTGTGTTTGAATAAGTCCTTTTTTTGTATATGACTATTTGTTAATACCGCAATTAATAATCTTAAACAAAGAAAGGAATAGCCTAAGTGCTCAATTGTCCAATATATGCAAACATGGACATTTATAATATTTTGAACGGCCATGTTTTCACTAACAACATTATTCGTGTGAGATATTTGTTCAGAAAACGTGCCATAGGTAGTGACGAATTATAAACTGGTATAGGGATTTAATTGAGACTGACGGACATATAATTATATCATAAAGATGTAAATATTCAATTAAGATTAATGGACATATAATTTAAGTAACAATGAATGAACCAAACTTAGATGAATTGACAATACATGCAAGTCTTGTTAACATATTACCGAGTAGCTTTGACTTGTACTTTAAAGAGCTGCAACAGATCATAAATAATTCAGTGAGAACTCCTAAATGTAGTTATTTTCTTTTGCAACTTTTGCATAATATTACACCAAAGTATCTAGCCGTTTTCCTGAAATGTCGAAGCAGGTAATATTGGTATAGATGAACAATTTCTTACATTATGTCACTCATATGGAGACTGTACCAAGTTAGAAGATCAATTTCAGCAACGCTATAGCTATCTCAATGGTTTTCATGTTTGCCATTTCTTGTGTGTCTATTTTTTGTTCATCAGGAAACCATTGTATAAAATGTGAACATAAGGCAAAGCTTCAGAAATGCATATAAATAGACCCTCATGATAAAAGGGCTTCTCTTTTCTCGTACACTTGTAGCGATGGATAAAAAGTGTCAAAAAGTGATAATAAATACATTATTACAACTTTGGTAACCAATACATTATTACAACTTTGGTAACCAATCGACTTAAACTAAATTAGAAAATTATCATGTTTCTAACACAACCAGGGATTCCAGCTATACACACATCGAGGAAATCAAGATGTGCATGAATTCACGATAACACACCGCTGTGGCACGCACATTACTTAATAGCCTGCCGAGGAAGAAAATAGTGCTGCGGTAACTATGTCGTGATGTGTTGTGAAATAGGCATATTACTTATGTTAGAATCGAAATAATGAATATGCATCTGCGTCTTATCTATAATAAAGCACAGTCTTTTGTTGGGATGCGTACTATACATTCCAGCTCATGATTGTGCTTTATTCTACGATACAACACGGGTACATATTCATTATTTCTTAAATAAACATATATTTTACGTGATGTATTGTTATATTTGTGCCTTTACATACTACAATTATATTTTCAGGAAGTCCGTTCCATCCAAGTATCACTGATAAGTCGAAAGTTTATCTGATGGATGATCTAACAGATCTCAAAGATGAGAACGATCATTTAGCTCTTCAATGTGATGCTGAGACTGTCCTTAACTTCAATACTGGAGAGGCTGGACCAGGTATTACATCACCTAATTCAATATTGACTCATTGAATGCAATTTATATATTAATTTCTTCTGACGGCAAAACAATTAACTATTTAAACTTAAACTTTGAGAACGAACTTTTTCACACCCTGTATATACTTCAAAATAACGTCATTTGGCTGTAACACGACACGATACATATTTTAGGTACGTTCACTGCGGAAGTGTTGTCTCCCGATGGTCGTTTACCTGTCAACATCAGAAAACAAGACACGTCTACCGTACAAGTTGGATTCACTGCTAAAGTGGAAGGTAAGTAATTTGTAAACAATTGAAAACTATTAGATAATTGTAAAGACACACCTTGTATAAATATTTTACATAGTGTTAACATAATTGCATTGTGTATGCAAGTCACAATTGTGTTGTAATTAAGTGTTAGGGGGGTATTTGTCACCCACACGTTCCAGTATGACAATGACAAAATGTCTTGTCCCAATACGGAAAGCAAAACTAAGTTCCGGAATGAATATTACTTAAAGTGTAATTAACTAATACGTAAAATACCAAATTGTCATTTCGCATTGTTCTCTAATTTTGCAGGAGATCATTATATACATCTATACTGGTCGTCTGTTCCACTGGATAAATCTCCTATACTCGCTTACTGTCCTGGACCCATGCTACCCGTAAACCACGCCCACGTGCATGTAACAGGTGAAGGTCACCAAACGGCTCGTGCCACAGTACATGCTGAATTTATGATTGACGGCAAAAAGGCTGGACCAGGTAGGTGTAAACACAGAACCATGTCATGTTGCACATTATTGTTAGTGTCAAGTTCATTCCTATATATTATTCTACATGTCGTTGCCTTAATTTCAGAATGTTCTAACTTTTCAAATAGATTCTGTTACCATTGCACTGCTACATATTGAAACTGAGCAATTTTGATGTATCGATTGCGAGAACTAGCTGAAGAAGTCCTCAACGTTGCAGATATTTGCGTGGCATCCACCACTGGAGCGTTTATATTTGCCTTCATCTGTTTTCCATCCACAGCTAAATTACAGACTCACTGAATCTTGGACTTCCACCTTCACTTAGACTAGATTATGAACAACACAGTTACTATCATTTAAGTATGAAAAGGTGTCAAGCAAAAATCGCCAATGTAAATCTACGGTGAGAGAAGTGGCTTAATGCCAAATATACTGTGTATGAGATCTGGTTAAAACGATTTAGAAAACAAAAACCTCGCAATATATTTAAAACTTGTTCGTCGTTGTTTAAATTGTTAGGTGGTATTTGGTATTGATTATATTGTCTAGGTGTTCCACGAGTAATAATGCATGGTGTGCGTACAGATGTGGATGTAGAGATGCGTGCTATGAAATATGACAGATATAAATGTAGATATGCTGCCCCTTACCCAGGTATGTGTTTTGTAATATGTACGGGTGTCCCAAAAAAACGGGGACCTAGGTTAAACATTCGTAACATTGTCTCTTTTATCAGTAACACATTGCCAATATGACAAAACATTAAGGGATAAACACAGTTTAAAATACCAGCATCATAAGTGTGATTATTTATTTTAATACCGAGTTACCTCCCTTGTTTTCAATCACGTGTTTCGGTATATTAGCATACAGTGAATAAGTATTTCAATGTGTTCATAGAGATAGATTTACATGCTGACCCTGAATGACAACTCAGGTGTCCAATAGTCAAGGATAATGGATCTGCATACATTAATGTTCATCATGTACTGCAAACGAATTCACTTTAGGGCTCATGTCCGAGCTATATCTAGGCCACTTGCCCTTAAGTATGAGGTCAATTGTCAGTACTTTCGTGCGAATTTATCCTCTTTTTGCTGCTGATTTGTTAAAATAGGTGGTTTCTGCTTTCTTATAATTGCTGACACACTAAATCATTCTGATATATATCTATGAACTTTTAATTTGGATAAAAGTTCACCTGATTACTCTTTCTTCTTACTAAGCTTTCTTGTTGATTGTTCTCAATAATGATAAATTAATATTTATATTTTGCTTCTTTGGTGATTGTTAATGAATATTTTGAAGGTTGCCTGCTTCCCTTGTATTTAGTAAATTAACCACCTTTTCCCTACTTTCATTATTTCATTACAATGTTCTTCGCTTTTCACAAGATTTTCTTCAATTCTGTGACATTAAAACCTTGTTTTCTCAAAATGACCGCTCAGACAACAATGTCTTATCAAATGATGACATTTTCACGTCCATTTCAGCAAAAAACTAGGAATTCACGCCATAGCTAAAATGATGACGTCACTTCCTGTTTTAAAGCAAAACATATTAATTAATACCTATTTTAGAATAAAAGATCACTTTTACACACTCTCACAAAAGAACAGTCAAATTCATTAAAAATTAAATAAGTTATAAGGGTTTTAGGTAGGTCCCCGTTTTTTTGGGACACCCTGTACACTATATCTAGGTATATAATGTTAGTGAGAGAGTCTCAGTCAGGTCATATTCGAACAGATCGGGCAATATTATAAAAAATGGGAAAGAACATGGTGATCTAATTGTATTTAAAGCTTCCGTCTCGGGAAAAGTCGGCGTTGATGGCTTAAACTTAGTTTTTGTTATTAAGTGTGACAAAGAGGCATTATCCTGAGTCTGGGTACGGTAGCCTTCCTGTTCGTCTGATGTTGTCAGCGGAACTCTGCAATGTGCTATTTATATATGTCCTTTCAAAGGTTTATCATTTATAAAACAATCATGTCTTAGATTATCATCAATTGAGCATGTAAAAATATACAATATAGTTGTGTCTTCTACAGCACCAGCGGTTTGTTCAGATAACGCTTCTACCTACGGAGGACATTTCTATAGCCAATGTATTGGATGAACATAACTTGACCTATTATGCAATACATGTATAACATAGTTTCTTGTTCTAACAACAAACTATAGTTATCAGCCCGGTAGGTAATCACACATTCGTGGTAAATTGGGAAGACCTTCTTTGGTATCCACTGCCAATATAAGTTTGGCGTATGTCAGTCTGTCTATATGTCCCATGTTTCTCCTTCTGTCAGCAGCAATGTCTATAAGAGCTATATATATATTACCCTTATACAGGTAATATGATGGGGATAGATCAATTCACTGATTTAGGTTGTTTTGTTTTCAGGAGGATATCTATTAAATGTGGAATGGTCAGGTTTCAATGTACCCGGATCTCCGTTCAAGGTCAATGTCACAAATAAAGGTCATAGTGACAAGGTTACTGTTGAAGGTCGAGGGTTGAGAGGAGGGTATGTTGGACAAGAATTGCGGGCAGTTGTGGATACGACTGAAGCTGGAAACGGTATAATTGTTAAACGTATTATTGCAGATACGTGTAGATAATAAAAGTTATCTTTATTAATGGAGAATAGCTGACATAGTGTGACTTTATAGTATGACACCGATCTTGAAAAAAGTTATAGATCTATATTTTTGAAGTAAGGAATAACTACATGTGATACTCAAACACAAGTAAGAAATAAATGGTGAAAAGTCTGGCAATTATTTGTATTAAATATCATCAATTGAGACTGTATTAGAACAATAGTGTTGTACATATATTCGGGCATGTTCCTATATTTGTTACAGGGGAGGTAACTGCAAATTGTCATGGATTGAGACATAATGCTAGATGTGATTTAATAGATCATCGGAATGGGAAGTACACATTGCGGATATTTCCTACTGAAGCTTGTAGACATAAACTGGAAATCCTGTATGACAGTGAACATGTACCAGGTATGTTCAATATTAGATATAGAGAATAGGAGGTTAGTATCGTGGATGAACATGTTTATCTGACAAGAAGGGGGAATTTATCGGGTGAGCCTTGTGCCTTTTTGTTAAACTTTGTTAATTTTGTATGTGCCATTCTGCAATGTCGTTGTCCAGCACAAGGCTTCTTCGTATCTTTCACAATTGCATGTGTACTATATATGTGTTGTAGATTGTTGCTGTGGTGTGTAATGTCCAGTTGTTATTTTCTCGTCACTTGGCTCTCGTTCCGTTTTAGTTTGACTGACTGAGACGGCAGACTTTCGGGAAGAGATGTCGTGTTTTCAGTTGGGCATTGTGCTTTGTGTGTTTTTAATGTTTTCTGTGCTCGGCTGGTTAAGTTGAGTGCTGCCGTCCCTGTATGACTTAATATAATCCTTTAGACGAATTTCTGCAGCCGATCCGAATAAACTTTTACTGAATCCACGTCACTTACCAATTATTCTATTTATCCAGTTACTTAATCTGCTCAGATCAAGTTGACTGCATAAAGTGTGATAATATCGCAATGTTTGTTGACTACCATAATTACAAGTTTACAGTACCATTGTATACGTTATTCTTGTTAAAGAGGGTTTACATCTTATATATCCATCAGTTTCGACACCTGATTGCTGATGGTATCTTATTCATCAATATAGAAAAATGTCACCTGACTGTCAATAATTAGCGTCTTGCATGCTTACTGGATGTTTATGTAAAGTGCTGCCTATCCTGTCCGTTTTTCGTTAATATAGTTTTTATATGTTACATATATATCGGGCATCTACTTTATATGTTATTTTTACAGCTTGATAAAAAGGAGACAATATATTTCAATATATTGTTTTTCAAATTCTGTAAACTATAAGATAGTTCCTTATTGCTAAACAAATTAAAATATTGTTTCTTATCAAATACATTGTACGATGTACAAAAATGTATATATCTTCAATATTCAGGAAGCCCATTTATGATACCTATTGGTGAACCTCCGGACCCTAGGAAGGTGCGTGTGTATGGACCCGGCATTGAACCTGGTGTAATTCAGAAGTTTGAGAGCAAATTTATTGTTGAAACATATGGTGCTGGAGCTGGACAGTTAGCTGTTAGAATCAGGGGACCTAGAGGTAGGGACTCATATAGTCAGTTTTAGGGTTATTGACCAATATCTGGAATTATTCCAAATAATTACAGTCAACACTCAAAAATAGAAATCTTTTGAGGTTCATTGTTACAATGTTTTGAAAGTAAAAATGTGCGATATTACTATACATTTACATGTACTATACTTATGAGGTGGGCAAATTAGGCAATAAATGGGGTGCAAACATGTCAGACCGGGTGGAACTCGGATAACATTAGTACACCGCTCTGTGATAGCACGAAAAACACGTTTTCGCCTCCCTGATATGAACGAATATAAAACTCAATGCATTGCCATTTAATTACATGGGATACATTCATGGCTGACTTAGTCGTCATAGAGTATTCGATACTTTGTCCCTTCCCAGTCTTGAAATCGCACTGGTACTGGGTCGATACCAACTTTTACAATACTTACTGCTATACTTATACTTTACAGTCAATTACAATGAATTTGAATCTTTTATGTATTAATGTCGTTTTTACAGGGGCGTTCCATGTTGAAATGACTCGTGATAGAGACGAAGAGCGTACTATACTTTGTCGGTATGACCCTGAAGAACCCGGGGAATATATAGTAATGGTGAAATGGTCAGGAGAACATGTTCCAGGGAGTCCATTCACTGTCCCGGTGTTCGATTCTTTGGAAAATTTATATAGACATGTTAAACAGACCAAACAAATTGAGTTGATAGCTGATTATCAGTGGAAAGAAGAAATTTGAAAAACCAACCATGTTCAGTGTTTAGGCTTTCTTATTTAAAACAAACATACATTTGCAACTTAAATCATGGTCAGATTGTTCAAAATAAGTTGCATCTCTGCTTATTTCTGTGATATTTAACATTCCTTCTTTACCACATGTGACTGTTCAGCCTTTAGAGCATGCATATATGGTCAAATTAATGTTGGTATAATAGAAACTAGTACCTAATACCCTTATATCATTTCAGCATTCAGAATGTTTAAGTGTGAAATGGCATTCAGATCTAGACCTCCCTCACGATTCACTATTTTCTTCCGCTACCTTTATGCAGTTTATTGTTGGTCACTATTTTTTGCCATTTGGGCCAGACAGAATGTGGTTCAGGGCCATTGAGTTGCATTTCAAACCATTGAAAATATGTTTGATAAGAATATAAATGAGCTTTTAATAGACCAAAGTAGTATCCTTTGAACGTTTTGTTAGAAACGAATGCTCCGATTCAAGTCGCCTGTTTACTTGGGTTTAACGCAGTTTCTCAATTAAAAGCTGATTAAGATAAAGGAAGTTATGAAACTAGTCAAGTAGACACTGACGCTTAATATAACCAAGAACATTTATGGAAAATTTGTTTATTTAAGATTACTTTATCTTATTAAATCAGCATGGTTACTGTGATGGAAATATATACACATTGTATATTTGACACATATTGTGTTCAAGCAGGGGTGTTAGAAAATGTATTCACAGTGTTGGAGTTTCATTATTTTATGATTTTTTCGCAAGAAGAAGTCGAAAGGTTCTCCATTGTCATCATTGTTACATTATCTAACGCAACCATTATGTGACATAAAACAGTATACTGTGTGCCTAGCACATACAACATTATATACACCTTGATCATGTTGTATAGCACTGATAATTTGACATGAACCTGACCTTTATGCATGAATATATTACAAGTTTCTTGTGGTGAATATATAAATTTCCACAAACAAATCGTGCAATACCGGTCCTTTAGATTTGTGTTTGTATTACACATCGAGCGTCTTCGTGATACTTTCCACTTATGAAAACATACAACCGGTATCATAAATATAGACTATATATATCAGCAGTACAATTATGCTAATAGAAGGTCGAGCGTAGTGTCAAATTATCCGGGCTATAATTTGTGAACAACTACTATAGCAGCGTGAATATGATTTTATGAATGCATTGTTTGTTGTAAAATTGTACATTGTAGAGAGGGGAAATAAAGTTATTATACAGTTTAATGTTTTCTTTACGTTATTGACCTGAGTGATGTACACAACGGTCATATATAAAACTAATTTCGGTATTTGTCAAATGGTTGGCTTTAGTTTCCCCAGTTAGTCGCTTGATACAGTGCTATAAAGGCCCTTATACGAGAATCTTTGTTTGTTTCTCGTACCCTGTAGGTGGGGGTAGCCACCCAACGAGCTATTTGGAACATTCTGCATCATAAACGATGATTGGCATCCATCTATTATATATTATGTTGTTATATCGTTTCATTGAAACCCACTTTAATGTTCTTACGGGTCTATCTTCGAATTACCACTCATACAAATAATATACTAGGTAGATCGTATAACCTTAAAATCGTAGCATGCACTATCCCCAAATGACTTTTCACAAAGAAAGGAGTATGTTCGTATGCATACATCGAAGTGTCCCTTAAGGGTTTTAATCTGTGTTTTCGGTACTCTATCTTAGAGTTGCCTCTTTTTACACTGAGAAGAATACAATATTACTGATAGCTGGACAATTATCATCAATACTCTAGTGTGTGCTTTAATTACTATGGACAGATGTTCTTGAATAAGAAATGATGTAATTAGATACTGTCAAATATGTCTGTAAATCCACCCATGGATCGGACCAGTAAAACATGGTCTTCGTTGACAGATGGTCACTCTTACGTTAAATATCTTTGAACATATTTAATCCTAGCTGACAGGTGAACTTCATATAGTCTGATAATAGATAGAAATGGCGGTCCTTCCAGACAGGTGTTTTAATCGAACTAGGGGTCTTTCTTCGCACTTGGGATTTAAATAATCTGGCATCACCAAGTGTTATACAAAAACAACGTGTCATGAAAATGTTGGTGTTTCCATAATAATAAGACGTAAGGGAGACATAAACCATCTAATTGACCATAATACTTTCAACCTAGGATGGAATTCATAAAGCATATATTAAGTAGATTTTTTTCTAAAAATCTTAAATTTTACGTATTATATATAACTGTTTCAGCTAAACAAAAACATGTTTTTCTTAGTTTTGAAGCATGCTGTACTAAGACAACATGGGTTTCTCTTTCATCTGCTGGAAATATGAGCGACACAATGTCTAAACTTACTTTTAGTCAAAATAGTTTTTTTTCTACTAAGATACTTTGTGAATACCAGCCCAGTTGAATGCGTGAATGTTATTTCCCAACAGAATATAGACTTACATGACTTGCAGCTCATCTCGAGTCACCACGGGTAAGTAATCACTTAAACCGAGGGTATCAATGGAGTGTGATCCTTTCCTGCGTCTTCAAACGATGCTTGTACGTCAGTATCCACCCTACTCGGACAAGACGGGCTAAAGTTCGTCTTTCCAGACCGGACCGTTCGTACAACACACGCACTCTTGTTATACCTATAATTTTATTAATCATTGAATTGTTGATAATCCACGTACGTGTTAGTAAAGCTGTAATTCTACAGGGTGTCCCAAAAAAACGGGGACCTACGTTAAACATGCGTTACTTTGTCTCTTTTATCAATAACACATTGTCAAAATGACAAAACATTAAGGTATAAACATAGTTCAAAATACCAGCATCATTATTGTGATTATTTGAATTACCTCCCTTATTTTCAACCACTTGTTTCAGCATATTAGCATACAGTGAACAGGGGATTTCAGCGTGTTCATAGAGATAGATTGACAGGCTGACCCAATATGATATCTCAGGTGTCCCATAGTCAAGGATAATGGATCTACATACACAAATGTTCATCATCTATGGAAAACAGATTCAATATAGGGCTCATGTCCGAGTTATATCTAGGGGCCTTGTCCTTAGGTATAACGTCAAATGCCAGTTCTTACTCGCGAACTTATTTTTTTCTGCTGATTTGTTGTAATAGGGTTTCTGCTTTCTTATATATGTCACTAAATGACTCTGATATATACCTATGAACAGTTGATTTGGATAACAGTTCACCTTATTACCTTTACTTCTTACTAAGCTTTCTGATTGATTGATCTCAATAATAATTCATCAATATTTATATTTTGCTTCTTAGGTGATTGTTAATTAATATTTTGTTGGTTGCCTGCTCCCCTTTTGTTTAGTAAACTCACCACAGTGGGACTTTCCGTTTTTTATTATTTCATTGCAAAGTTCTACAATTTTCACAAGGATTTTATCACCTCTGTGACATAAAAACCTTTCCGTCTTAAAAATGAACGCCCAGACAATGTATTATCAAATGATCACTGTGGGGAACCCACGTGACCAGATGCTAATGTTCGGAGCCAATTTTGTCAACAAACCGCCTCGATTCAGGTAACATTTGTGCTTGTAACTTTCTTAATAATTGATCGATCTGGATGAAATATAGACGAGCGCCGTCTCATTTCAAAAGCAAATCATCGACACTTTTACCTAAGTGACAATATTGTGTAGTTTTTGTTATTTGGGCAACGGCGCATTTCGTAAACCGCAAAATGCTATGCTACGGTTCGGAGCAATTCACTAAAACATGTCCTTAATCAATTACAGCTTCATTAAAAGTTACAATTTAATAGCGATAATATGGGTCTCAAAATTTAAGACTGACAAGCAAAATATTTTTGATAAATATGAGCAACAGGCAAAATAAGACGACATAAACAAAAATGCTACAGTTCGGAGCTGAAATGAAAATGCTACAGTCCGGAGCTATTTTGAGAAAATGCTACGGTTCGGAGCTAAGTTGCAAAGTATACCATATGTAGGAAAAGAAGCAGGGATCTATGCAGTCTGACAAGTGTCACATGCTTTATAGCATATAATATGCTGTTATATCAAGGTATGGGAATGAATGAGATGGAATATAACATGACAGCCGAACACATTTTAACAGAACCATGTATACACAACGACCCATCTCTAAGCTTCGTAAACACGCCCCGATGTTCGTCCGAGCAAGAAGCACGGCCTACAACGTGTGTCAGCCAATGAAACAAAATTAACAGAAAAACCAAAACCCTGCATCAACTCGTGATCAATACAGCTATGTTAAACTATCGTTTTGCACAAAAGTGCCCGGTGCCAGCACAGAGGGATCCGATATGCATATACACCATGATGTACATGTTAAAGGTTATAAATATTTTCAGAAACATTGAATTGATTATAATTTTATATTTGAAATACTAAAAGAAATGTTTTACCAAGACAACTAGCACTGTTCGTTTTAAACAGGCTGTGTGTGGCCAATAGTCTCACACGTTAAAGTTTGTGAATCGTGTGACGTGAAACATGTACATACGTGTATGCTCCACCAAAACATATACTGAGTGCATCTAGAAACGCAACACTGAGTCTACTAACAACTTTTATAACTTCAAGCAAAAATCTTAGTGAATATGCAAAGTATCGATTAATGATGGAATGATTACTTTCCCATGACGACCAACATGTTGTTTCGCAATGTCTTAAGCAGTTGTGAACCTGTTCCGGAGGATGTTCATGCGGGGTTACTGTCGGGCAGTTTTTAAACGTGGATGACCTGAACAGGGACGTTCGCGAAAGGCCCTGTCAGTGTGCTAGTAAAGCGTGACTCAAGACGCAACGTTGCCAAACCATGACAATTAAGGACATTTTCTATAGTTTTTTTTCTTCCAAGATTTTTTTTAACTCACTTTATTTTATGGGAAATTTTATTCTGAAAACAATAAGCTAAAGATTAACAGGGGTCATCGCACTCGTTTTCTCAGAAAATGAGATTTTGCAACATCACATTTCTATAAAATGACAAAAATCAGGAATTTTCAAATATTTAAGTTTTTTAATAAAAATCACTATTTTTCATCAATGAGATTTTGCAACATCACATTTCTAGAAAATGACAAAAATCATGAATTTTCAAATATTTAAGTTTTTTAATAAAAATTACTAGTTTTTCATCAGAATTTTCTTTTTAGTTCAGATGTACAAAACATACTTTTCAAACGAACCTATGCACGTTTTGAATCTTTAATAACATTCACACATTTTTGACAACAAATGAATTTTCAAAATTTGTACAAAATTAAGGCTCGAACATTGAAAAAAAGATACATTATTGACCAATAAAAACAATCTGGTCCGATAATTTTTTTTATTTTTGCAAATGATGTTGATGAAAGTGTGCTCCGTCAGGATATTAAGAAAAAAACATAGGTCACTGCGTTTCTTTTTGTGCTATTTAACACAAGATTTTTTTTATTTTCGCAAATGATGTTGATGAAAGTGTGCTCCATCATAATATTAAGAAAAAAACATAGGTCACCGCGTTTCTTTTTGTGCTATTAAATCAGAATTGTATCCGTTTTAGAGAAAATGGCATGAAAATGACCCAGAATAGTACTCTAAAGGCCAATAAAAAAATCTGGTCCAAGAATTTGTTTTGTTTTTGCGAATGATGTCGATGAAAGTGTGCTCCATCAGAATATTAAGAAAAAAACATAAGTCACCGTGCTGCTTTTTTGCGCTATTTAGCCATAATTGTCCCCCTTTTCAAAGGAAGTGGCATGAAAATGACCCAAAATAGTACTCTAGAGGCCAATAAAAAAATCTGGTCCAAAATTTACCTCCCTTTAATGATAATAAAATAGCATTAATATAATATCTCAGATATATATAATCCATCAAAATTTGCTTTATTAAGTTTGGCTGAGAATATGTTAACAGACTGCATGTATGTAGTCACTACGGACAAGCAGTGATCATGGTCTATACTCCTCAAACTGGGTGTGGAGGTTGGTGGTGACCAGTATATGACCCTATTGATTTGGACCATGGTCTACCATGGTGGACTGAATTGAAGTGCTGTGTTTATCATTGTTGACCATGGTCAACAAAATTCTTTACAACTGTCAACCATGCAAGTTATATTGCAAGTGTCGTCTGTTCACGTTAAAGTTTATGACGAGTTTGTATTTCAGAGTATACATGTATCTTAACAAACTGTTCAAAGTACACCAATAAAAATAAAGTAAATTGGTATACACACGGCTTGTGTAAAGATGCTGTACGTCTGCGATTGAAAGTGGCGGTGATGTAGTCAATTAAGGTTGCTATTACTAAAATGGAAAATCATTTTCCGCTCAACATTTAAATTTTAGTTAGGGGTCTGAGATATTGTGATAAAATTGCCCTAACTTATTTTACTGGGCTGTATACTCTGATTGCAAATTCTATACTGTACAACATTATTGTTCATACAAATTTTAAGTAATATAAATACTTAAATGTAGAAGTTCCCCTCAGATTAAATTACTTAAAGAAGCATAATTACTTCAAGTAGTATTATATTACTATAGCTTAAAAAGTAAGTAATACTTAGTAATTAATTACTGTAAGTATTACTGAACATTACTTGAAATAAGTAATAACATTTTACTAAGTAATTTTTTTTTGAGGGTATCTGTTTAAACAACCTTTGTGGAATGAACTAAATTTTCCCGCCTTTCATTATCCTAGGCGCATTATTACAACTTTACAAATGATTAGACGCCTCTGGAACACGGACTTTGCAATATAAGAAAAAAATCGAGAGTAAAAACGTTGTGTTTCTGGATGTACTGATCATAGTTCAAACTCCAAGAAACGGCATCGACATGTGTGTGTTATTATTGTTGTGTTCCGCGAAACTGTTAAAAATTTGAATGTTCATACTTGGTCTATTATCTTGATAGTATTGATATTCAAAAACGCATATATAACACCTAGTCTTAGGTCCTAGACGTAGCATTTTCTGAAAATAGCTCCGAACCGTAGCATTTTCTCAAAATAGCTCCGGACTGTAGCATTTTCATTTCAGCTCCGAACTGTAGCATTTTTGTTTATGTCGTCTCATTTTGCCTGTTGCTCATATTTATCAGAAATGTTTTGCTTGTCGGTCTTAAATTTTGCGACCCTAATTATCGCTATTAAACTGTAACTTTTAATGAAGCTGTAATTGATTAAGGACATGTTTTAGTGAATTGCTCCGAACCGTAGCATAGCATTTTGCGGTTTACGAAATGCGCCGTTGCCCAAATAACAAAAAGTACACAATATTGTCACTAAAGTAAGAGTGTCGATGAATTGCTTTTGAAATGAGACGGCGCTCGTCTATATTTCATCCAGATCGATCAATTATTAAGAAAGTTACAAGCACAAATGTTACCTGAATCGAGGCGGTTTGTTGACAAAATTGGCTCCGAACATTAGCATCTGGTCACGTGGGTTCCCCACAGTGTGATGGCATTTTCCACGTAAGTCAGCAAACAAAACAAGAAATGGCACCATATGCAAAATGATGACGTCACTTCCTGTTTTAAAGCAAAACATATTAATAAGTACATATTTTAGATAGGGATCACTTCTACACTCTCTCACAAAAGAACAGTCAAATTCATTGCAAATAAAAAACACTCCCCAAAAGTGCTAAATCGCCAGTTTATATTTCATTCCCGTTTTGTAAAAAAATGCATGTATTCACCTGAAATTTTGCATGCCGTTACATGATTAAGAGATGCAGCTAAGAATTGGTTTATTTTTACCGTTTTGCAGTTAATTTCAGGGCTTTTAGTGTATTGCTTAATAATGCATTTTTGCACGTGCAATGCATGTGGACCAGAACTCACGCGCCCAAGAATAAAATCGGCATTACTGATGACTGTTCATCTTGAACAACACATAAAATGCGTCAATCTCGGCATGTTACGTGTTTTTCTGAGAGGGCAGACATCGGTTGTGCTAAATCTTAATGACCACGTGCTTGTTGTGTTGCAATATGCAAGTGTTCATGAACAATTTAGGTGAAATATGTTGTGACTTTGTAAAAAAGACTTCATTTCGTAACGCGCCTGTAACAAGTAACATGGCCGTGTATCTGCCAAAATGAATCAATAATTAAATGCAAGTATTACTCAAGAATTGGTATGCAGAATGTCATGAGAGTACGTACAGTATTAACAAAATTATAACACATAATTATGGTGGCGGGTTAGAACTTTTGGGTAGTGTAAGTTATAAAGGTTTTCGGTAGGTTCCCGGTGTTTTTTGGGACAACCTGTACAGTTAAGCCAGAATCGTACTGATCATTGCGTCTAAGGTGGGACACGAAAGTTTTAGACATTTTAAAATGAAAAGAAAGTCCTGGGGAAGGGGGAATCGCGAGTCTTCGTAACGTTATAGGGTTTACCGTTAATGGTAATGGATTAAAAAATGTGAAATTTGAAACTTTTCAGAAATCGTCACATCAGTTCCAGAATGTTCTAACTCATTTTTTGAATGAATTGAGTTTTTGGTATCGTTGGGAAGCGCTTTTCAAGATTTATATAATACAAAAATGTATATAAAAAAACTTAGAACATTATGACATTGTGACATTTCATTTATACTGGTGTTATTTTAAATATGTTTACTTACTTAGAAACTTGAGAATGTTTTATCTTTATAATGATGTAAAAAAATAGGGAATTGAATGGAAAATAAAAAAAATAAACAAATAGGGCCGTGGAATTCGAATACATTGAACATATAATGTCACGTCGAGAACATTGTGCACTATTCAATTCGAATTATAATTCATGGACGGATTTTCAATATGTTTAAGTATTTAGCAACAAGAGAGCTTCGTCTTTATTTTGAGACCAACTATATCAAAACATGTTAATAAAAAAATAATAAACCCCTACGGTCGTGTTTTTTTCACCATAAAATATGCATATTTTCCCCCGAAAAATAGTCTATGTTTGAACCGATATAATTCATATTTCCGTTACACAATTTTTATTGTTATCTATATAGTTAGAAACTATAGAGCTGTATCTTCAATTTGATACCAAGATTATAAAAATCCTTCCATAAATAAAATAATACACCCCTACAACCGTGAAATCTCTAGCATTCACATAGGGCCGGGAATACATGTAAATAGGATTTGTAAAATGCTCTCCGATTGGTCCATTGAAAACCTATCAAAATTAATCTATGGGCGAAATATGTCTCAAACAATTTAAAAATGGGACTTTAATGCGCACGAAAGGTTCATAACTATGAAAACTGTCTGAGACAGTTTCTAAAGTGTCTGATAGACTTAGACAGTTTACAGAGTGTCTCAGACATGAAGTGTGGCAGATAGTTTCAAAGTTTAGATACACAGGCTGAGGGGTATGACACCCTCTCAAATAACTGCTGGTAACGGTTCAATATTCGTTATTACATTCAGTCAACCAACCCTTTTGTTACTATAGTGTATAGTTTAAAGAATAATTAAGAATTTAAATTTGATCGTAAGCTTAAGATTTGTGCTTTGAGTTATATTTAGAACATAATTACATCTAGGCTGGTAAATACAAAATATCTTAAGGGAATACTTCAATAGTTTGACTCAAGCTAAAAAATTGAGCCGCACATAATTCCCAAGAAACAAAGAATAACACTTGTTTTCTTTGTGAATATTGTAGCTCTTTACAAAATGCTCCTAAACTATGTAAAACACTGATAATCTTTATGTTCCTGTTAAACTGATACACTTAAGAACATTTTAAGATTTTAAGAAAATTGTAAGTTTTCCCCTAAATATATTTGTGAATACCACCCCTAAATAGCGCTCATTAATCAAAGGGAAGTAACAACGCCGTGGGCTGCAGTTTCTCAATTGATATTGTAGAGAGTTATTCGTGCACGATCAATATTGTATCGACGAACGAACGACCTTCAGTTGACTTAGAGAAGGAAATAGGAGGCGGGATATTTGTGTAGTAGATATTAAATACGAGCGCAGTATCCACAATTCCGGACAACCACAAAGCGTTTCCACTTTTACTGTTCGTATTGAGCACTATTTTCTGGACAGCAGAAATGGATAAATTCGTTCGGATTTATGGAGCAATTGGTGAGTACTTTAAGTAAAATTGATACAGCATCCTTTGTGTTTCATGTCGGAGTAGTCTAGACGTAAACGCTGCATCTGGAGATGACCCGATCATCAACAAATAACGCATAGTTTGTGTAATATATGTATAAAACAAATGCTGTGCAATCAACCGCTGTATTTATTTCCATGGTAGAGTAATGCATTATGTGTCTTGATTCTAGTATAGCTGATATCTCGTCTGAATGAATGGACCAGTATTGATCTATTTCTCCAGTGAATATTGTTTCTAGGTTTTCCCTATGTGTATTTATTATCGATTATACAACCGGCTCTTAATATTTCGTATAAATAATTGGATGCTATTTTTGTTACGTGTTCGCCAAATTCTACTTACTAGATATCTCATAAACTCCGCTATTTTATTACAGTACCGTAATAGATTGTTATAACGAAGCTGAAAACATTACATTGGAATTGGGATAGTGTTATTAATTCCTACATTAACCAAACTAAGGTATACTTCTAGGTACACATGTACCAACCCTCAAATGTGATCACACTTAGGAACGCTTCAAGTATACGTGCACGAAATCTCGCTGTATTCATACTCAGGTACCCTTCCGGTTCTTGTGCAGTAGAAGCTTTCCAGATCCCTATCTTATAGACATATAATTATAGTGATATACTATACTCAGCACATTTAAGAACGCACACTACTGATTTTTGTTCAGTTAGTTGACTCGCCTATAATACTTCCAATACTGTTTTACATTTGTACAACAGGTACCCTGTATTTCATTGGAATGTACTTTCATTAATGTGTGCCACAATACAATGAAATAATACTTTACACAAATTGGGAACGATACAGAGTGTGCGTTTTTAAATGTACTGAGTATATAATATTTGTTAATATAAAGCTATGCGACAATTCAGACATAGTTATGTCATGTCGATCAGATTCCGAACATCAAAACTCATGCATATCGCCACATAAAACTCAGCTGAATACATTACTACACGTAACACAAATTAGAATGCGTGCATCAGACGGAAATCTGTAATGAACATGTGTGTATCAAACAGTGTACAATACAAAAACTGTATCAGATAGGTTATAACACATAATACAAAGCTACTATTATAAAGCATTCTTGCTTGAGCAAAACGATATTTATCAATACAGGCAATTCTACCAAACATTGTTAAGTAAGTGGCATCGTGTGAAAAGTCTCAATTATTATAACGTAACATACTAGTAGGCAATTATAGATCAGAGAAAACACGTTACTTTGAAGCCAACAGTACTTGTAGGTATCATGATGAATATAAAACCTTGAAGCTCAAACTTGGTGTCGGAATTAACACAACACCTTGAAGCTCGAACCTGTTGCATTAAGAGCGCAGAGTATAAAGCGTGTGTATGAAACTATTGACATGTTTATGAGCGGATGTATTCACCTGATTGGATCTCCCTATTGTCATTAGGATGCGAGAATTCGTTGCACGTATAGCAAACTTTGGCAGTGAGATCTCATTCTCGGTAACATGAGAACAGTTTGTTTAACAACATAATGTTGTATTTCGATTACATGACTAAGATTGTTGATGTTCACCACGTAGTCCACCCTGACAAAAACTCCATTAATTAAGTAAATGGTTAACAATCCACCACATTATGCGCCAGTCAATGGAAACCACGCTCTTGAGAATAGCGGGGATTTTACTAAAGTATTTTACTTTTTCAAACACCGGGTAAAATCCCTGCCTACCAGGGCCATGCAGTTGTAAAAATCCCCGCAAATTGCCCCGCCTTATAATATCGGAACGGTAAAAGTGCCAGACTGTCGCCCGCTACCCCGCCCCTGCCCGGGGCCGAGGAGGCATGGTTTCAATTGACTGGTGCATTATTGTTTTTGATTATGTTCGCCTTTCGGAAATAATATAAAAACAAAGTAGACAAACACTAACAGATAATTAATAATAAAAACATTCAACACTATGCAGGGTCATATAATGTCGAGTATCATTTAAAAAAACTCATTGTACTGACTAGTGTCATTTATATTTTCCTGATTTTATGACAAATTACTGGAACATTATATACGAGCTTCAAAATCTAGCTAGAATGAAAAACGGATACGAAGCTGCTTAATCACTTAACTGCACAACTAACAGTTTCTAAACAGGAAAATACATCTTGACGTTATACATGCGTATTGTCTCGTAAACTTGAGTAGTATTTGTAAGTACATGCATCCATGTCAAAATTAATGTCGATTGCACTAACATGGCGAAATCCTTATGTCAGATGTGTGTAACTTAATTAAAGTGTGGAGAAAAATGCTTGTTTTGAACCTTTTTTTCATAAGACATATACGTACATATATACATACAATCTTACTTTCATAAATACAACAGTTACTACAGAACTGTGGAGAACAATATTTTCAACACGCTTGAAACGTGTGTTCGCATGAGAAAGTCGCTATTTAAATCTGGTATATTTGTTTGCAGATGCATTTTAGAAACAGCACATTGTAAATTTTATATGAATAAGAGTTTTACAAATTGTACCTGTTTTACAAGCATATCTCTACAACTTCAACTAGAAATTTCAACCAGTTTGTAAAACAGTGCTAGCAGGTGAGTCTAGCAGGTAAACTATATTTTGACATGCCTGCGGGATACAAGAGATATATCAAACGTGCATGTTTTAATCAGAATGTATTCCCGGAATTCAAACATATAATTCAAACCTTTGCCATGCAGTGGTTTTAAACACTATGTAGTTCGTATTGTGACTGTCATTTGGACTTTAGTACGGTAGCTTTCATATCGGATTTTTTTATATAAAAAATATGGTGGTGGCAGTGATTGTGGTTGTGGTCGGGGCCCGGATACAGTAGCTGATTAGCTATATTCACAGACAGAATAGAATCAATACTATACAGTGAATAATTAATTTTAATTTCACGCGCCTAGGTCTGATATGATGTTATATTTAAATAATCAATTAACTGGCTTTTACTCATTCATTGTTAATTAAGCAGTTATATTGCACACCAAACCATTACAGTGTTACATCCACTGTGATACACATTCACCTGACCTCTCAGACTGGTGTATGTTTTTGTTTTTTTAATGACATAGGACCTTCACACAATGTATGTGCAGGCCGTTTAATTCAAATGTCGTCGGCAAATACGGTAACTGGAACACTTATATAAAGACAATCTAAATAATAAGACCAACTCAAAAAACAATTGAGATCACATTTTTCTGGTAAATTTTTCACTGTTTTATTACGTCAATATTAATACAAATTTAATAATGAGACCAGTTTTCAAGGTCTCAACGGGTGATCTTATAATTGAGGTTATACTGTATTTGCTTAAGTTATTGGATTAATACTTTACTTAGTTTGGTCGATGTGAAACAATTTCTGTTGCTCCGTTATATCGATCGTAATTTTGATTCGTTGGACACGCATTCTCCATAAAATGTTAATTATTTAGTATAATTAATGATCTCAGTCTTTGTGTCTGGTATTGTCAACGAACGCTTAACGCGATGATAACAAGAATTATTAATGCGTACCAACGACATTGGCCTTCCTGAGACAATGTAGCAATGACTGGCTTTCCTTTGTTTATGGGATAGGAGTACATATATTTAAATGAATGCTATAACTAGGAACATACATGTATCTCCAAATATACGTTTACTATTTGAAGAAACGCGACATATCTTAAGAAACCCAGGCATTTGAAATACACTTTATACTGGTCATGTTACAGAGTTTAAAGTGATGTTCACACTGGATGGAGAAGCGATATTATTGATTAATTCTTATCTGATAAGAAATGTCTAATCCACCGGCACAGAATTGGTGAATGTTAATTTGTTTAATGTTCTTAGTCTATTTTTAACCATCATTCTAGTTTTATAACACGATATCAGAGGATTTCGTTGCCTGGTTTAGCATACAGTTCCATGCAGACATGCAAACACCACATTCGTCTAGTAAAGTTATCTATAGATCATGGAATACACGAATGTGTATTACATGGCTAGGAATATGGCAAGTAGTTCTACCAACCAGTGATCGTATAATTATGTCTATCGTGTTAAATATGCAGCCCAATTGAGCTCATTTTTAACAAGTAATATTTGCAGCGTATTTCATGTCATTTACAAAACAATCAATAATTGTGCATTTCTTTAACTGTTGTGCTTATAATGCCATCTACTTGTATACAGGATAGAAGTTTCATTCTATCATTTTTGAAATCTTTTTTGTTGTATTTTTAAGTCCAGCATGTCAACAGTATTGACGCTCAGCAAAAAAGGGATAACACCAGGAATGTGTCGAGAGTGATTAATTTAAGTTCACAATCGACCTAAAATAAATTAGTATAAACTAAACAGTATTTCAGCCACTTTTCGATAGCTTGGACTTGGGCGGATCTGCGCTTGTTTAGTTGGGCATTGTGTCTTCATATTTTTTATGTTTCCTGAGCTCGGTTGGTTCAGTTGGGCATTGTGCTTTGTGTGTTTTAATGTTTTCTGTGCTCGGCTGGTTAAGTTGAGTGTTGTCTTCCCTGTCTGACTTAATATAATCTTTTTCAGCCACATGATGACTACACAGTCACTTTATCCTGACATCAGGCGTACCAACAACTGCCTAGAACTATCTATACTGGTCATCAAACAATGGAAATATACCCTAAAATCATTGTAACAGTTTACAGTTTATCATTTTAACTACTGCATGATATGCCGCGGACTCGAAGCAAATCAGAGAAATTTCGATCTCTATACAGACGCTATACCCCTAAGGGCTATCGAGGTGGAAAGAACTCGCAATAAATTTTCGTTCACAAATCAAACTAGTTAACTTCACTGCTATATTCTCGTCGAGTGTCTTATTTAATTTTTTAGTCATACATTGTTATATATCATGAACGACAGCTAACCCCTCTGTCAGTGACACTGCGCCTGTGGTTACAGCATACACGTCACATCCAGAAAACTGCTGACTACACGAAAATCGACATATACGTCAAATGAAGAAACAAACAAGCTAAGTGACAAAGATTTCCTTTACATGTAGTGAATAATAGAAACTTCACACATTAGAAAAATCAATTAATTATGTTTAGGAGTAACACGATAATCGATAGATCTAGTCAATTCTAAGCACACACTGCTAGTACTGAAGTACTGATAATGAGATTTTCTAATTAAGCGTTAAAATAACACTTTCATCAGTACAAAAGTCAAGCAACAAGAATACAAATCAATAATTGGATCACGAATGACTTGATACTATGGAAAGCCGTAATCCTTTTAGCCAAAGTTAGCTACACACTGCAAAGTTGAATAATAAGTTCGGACCTAGCCCCCGTGCACCATAACCGGTCCAATTAAAGCTTTAGAGACAACGGTTCGAAGTTATCAACTGATTAACTCCGGTATACATTATATAGGAGATATCATGTTTGTATACAAAGGAATTAGTACCACCAGCTAGCTATTGATGAATGACAGGTTTCTATTCATGTATTGTTCATTCATGCAAAAGATTGCCGGTTGGCATTTTGCATATGAATACAGTGATATCTCCTATTATATATTTTACAGTCGAAAAGATGGACTGTGACTTCCCATATATATACAATATGTAATATGCCAAACCAAATTAGGCATGTTCAATATGTGACTTGATCAATATCATACAAACTTGTTACATGTATATTCCGTAATACACTGTGCGGATCATCAAGATCATAAAACTAGGATTGCATGATATAGTCACTGTATGTATTGATTTAGATTCCCAAGGGGCAGCAGGACAATTAATTCAGGCTGACACAAGCGAGTTGTCAAAATGTTAGAACAGGGGAGGCAATCAAAACTAACGTTTGCATTAACTATCAAAAGTTCTTATTACCATGCTACAATGTCATGTATACTGTTTATTTCTACAGATAACTGTACGAAAGTTCCTGAAACTCGGTTGTTCATCAGCAGAACATCAAACAAAATAGCCTTGATTCCGATGTCTTGTATACAACATGTACACATCTTCTAAGCATTTATCTAGTAGGTATTATCTGACAGTTGTTTAATGAATGATGTAACGTAATCTAAATGTACAGGTAGACATGTATTTATATACAGTGTTTTCACAACTCCTTAAGCTCTATTTAGACTACACCAATTGTTGCCCAACGATTGCCTGTAAGTGTTTTCGTTCTGTATACACTCAGTTTAAAGACTAGCTCAATTGTTGCCCAAGTGTTGCCCAAGTGTTGCCCAAGTGTTGCCCAAGTGTTGCCCAATTGTTGCCCAACAATTGCATGTAGGTCTGTATACACACAGCAAATTGGTATACATGTTAACTATAGCCTCTTGAAGTATTAAATCATTTTTGTTATACATAATTGTATTATGTAAACCCAATATACAGTGCCCCACCTCTCGAGAGCAACCCTTCTATGACCAACCCTTCTTTGAGTTACAACCTCTATTTAGAAACATGATCATTTTATTTTATTCCTGAGGTTTAAAAAATAGTTCACCTCTCCAAAACAACACTCTCGGCACATAAACCAATGGGTGTTTAGAATAAGGTTTCCCCAAGCCTGATTTATAAATTAAAGTGTGCTACATTTTTTACAAAATTTAATATCCTTTTAAAATAACCTGAGATAGCTTAATTTTGATAATTGTTCATCTTTTTTATATTGAAAGCAGTGTTGTGTGATGAAACAAATCCTTTGTTTACATCTATGATCGAAATCACACCCGTGCGCCGAACAGCACGATCTGAGTCCAAGTCTAGACGATCACAATCAGCAAAACCGTATAAACGTAACATTAGCACGAGTAAATCGCGATCAAGAGTGCGTGAAACTATAAATAACTCTACAGCTACAGGTCAACCTCCAACGACACAGTCAGAAACGAACCACGTGGTTGAAATGTAGGACAGGACTAAGAAGGTCGAGTTAAGATGTGCTTTATTAAATACACAAGGACTGGTAACCAGGCGTGTTAATAAACTGAACACTCCGGAAATGGATGTAATTTTTCAGAATAATGATGTTGTTTTGTGTACCGAAACTTGGGCTAATGATCTCATTACTTTGCAAGTTGAAAATTTTGAATGTTTTTATTTAAATCGTACTGAAATTAAGGCAAACACCAAACGTGCTTCTGGTGGAATTGCAGTCTTTTTGAGAAACACATTTGTATCGGATGATACATTAGTTTTTAAAAGCGTAGATGATATTATTTGCGTCAAAATTAAAGGTTCATATTTTTCGTTGAAATATGATATATATATATATGTTTATCCTATGTTGTTCCAGAGCAAAGCAGTAGACAAACTATGATTGAGACACACACACTTGATCGAGTTATTGATTTTATCACTGAATTAGAATCTAAATGTGGTCATGATTGTTTTCATTTCATACTTTGTGGGGATTTAAATTCTCATACTTCCGATTATCCGGACTATGTGCAACTTGATGATGTAACTCATGTTGATATTTTACCTGATTGTTATATTTCTGATGTGTGTATCGATCGTAATTCTCAAGATAAGGGCAGAGTCAATACTAACGGACGCATGTTATTAGATTTATGTAAGCAGACTGGTCTGCGCATTATGAATGGTCGGTGTTGTGATGACAAGGCGGGCAAATATACATACGTGGGTAGTAGAGGGTCAAGCGTGGTTGATTATGTTATCGCCTCGCAAAATTTATTTCCATTTGTTGATTGTTTTAAGGTACATGACCCGAATATTTTATCTGATCATTGTATGATAAATTTTGCTTTCACTTTTACTTCTAATGTTTCTAGTTGCGCTCAACAAAATGATTGCGATACAAATGTACTTTCTTCTAAATATATATGGAGAAATGAAGATAAACATTTATTTTTAGATAATTTATCAAGCGATGATGTATTGGGTAAACTCAATGTGTTCAATACACATGTCTGTGATGCGGAGACATCTCATGATATCGATGCATGCCTTTCAGAATTTGCTGACATAATAGACGTTACTGTCCCTGAATCTTTTATATATGATTTTGAATCTAGAGATAATTGTAATACCGAAAACAAAACCGACAATAAGTGGTTTAATTCTGAATGTGAAGATAAACGTAGGTGTTTTACAGACTGTTGAATATGTATAGGCGTGATAAGTCAGATGTAAACCGTATTTCTATGGTGAATGCTAGATCCGCTTATAGACAATGTGTACGTAAATGTAAAACGGAGTTTGATGTTTCTCAGACTAATAAATTAGTTAATGCTAGATACAAAAATGCCAAATTGTATTGGAATATGTTCAAAACATGTGCTGGTATTATACAAAATAATATTTCAACTGATACCTTTAAACAATATTTCAACAGTGTAAACAACCCAGGTGATCCATTTTTTGCTCCTGACAATGACGTGTTACATTTCATTGAAAGATATGAAAATTCGGAGTTTAATATAATGTTTGAGGAATTTAATGTACTCATGTCTCAAAATGAAATTTTAAAAGCTATTAAACAGCTGAAGTCAAATAAAAGCGGTGGGCCGGATAAGTACCTTAATGAGTTTTTTATACACGGAAATGGTGTTTTGGCGCCTTTTATACTTAGTCTTTTTAATAAAGTATTTGAAAGTGGTTACTTTCCTGAGATGTGGTCAACTGGTTTTGTTATACCGTTGCATAAGAAGGGTAGCACAAATGACGTCAACAATTATAGGGGCATAACTCTACTAAGGACACTTGGTAAACTATTCTCTCGCGTTTTAAACAATAGACTGTCTGACTGGGCAGAAAATTATCAAGTTTACATAAAAGCACAAGCAGGTTTCAGGGCTAAAATGGGTACTACTGACAATATTTTTGTACTACACAGTGTTATTTCTCACATCCTTAACTCTGGTAAAATGTTGTTCTGTGCTTTTGTTGATTTTACGAAGGCTTTTGATTATGTTGTCAGGGAAAACTTATGGTCTAAACTAATAAGGCTGGGATTGCGGGGTAAAATATTAAATATTATTCGTTCCATGTACACTACGGTTAAAACTAGGGTCAAACATCTTGGAAATCAACTGAGTGACGAATATTTCTGCTCGCTAGGTGTCCGACAAGGCGAGTGCTTATCTCCGTTTTTATTTTCAATGTTTATAAATGATATTGAGGACGTTTTTCTTTCTTCTGGATTAGAAGGTATTGATATTCACATGTTTAAAGTATTTATCTTATTATACGCAGACGACATCGTCATATTTGCGAATACTGCCGTAGAATTACAATCCGGTTTAGATAAATTATTTAATTATTGCGAAACATGGAAACTTGTAGTAAACATAAATAAAACCAAAATTCTTATATTTAAGAAAGGTGGTAGGATTGCAGATAATTTAAAATTTTATTATAACAACCATGAAGTTGAAATAGTGAATAAATTTAATTACCTAGGTATAGTTTTTACGACTGGTGGGTCTTTTGAAGAAGCACAAAATACACTTAGTGGTCAAGCTATGAAAGCTATTTTTGTAATGAACAAACATCTGTATAAATTTTCAAACATATCTGTAAAACATAATCTTGAACCTTTTTGACAAGCTCATCTCTCCAATTTTTAAGTATGGTAGTGAGGTCTGGGGATTCAACGCAGGCAAAAATATCGAGATAGTACATATGCAATTTTGTAAGAGATTATTGGGTGTTAAAAAATGTACACAGAACGATTTTATTTATGGAGAATTAGGTCGAATATCTTATCAAATCATGAGGTATTTTGATATAATAAAATTCTGGATTAAAATATTATACACATCCGAAGAAAAGTTAATAAAGAAAGCATATTTAATGTTGAAATCTGACATGGAACGTAATCGTGTAAATTGGTGCTCTAGGTTAAGAGATTTGTTATGTACATTAGGTTTTCATGATGTATGGCTATTTGAAAATGTGGGTAATGATAAATTATTTCTCTCATTAATCAAACAAAGGCTAAAAGATCAGTTTATTCAAAAATGGAATGGTAGGCTACAAGAGTCAAGTAGAGCTAGTTTATATAAATACTTAAACGTTTCTTTCTCTTTTCAAAAATATCTTGATATCCTTGATTTGTCTAAATATCGCATTGTCCTGTCAAAACTTAGAGTAGCTTCCCATAGACTGTATGTTGAAACTGGTAGATGGGCTAACCCAAATATCGTTCCATTTGATGAGAGAAAATGTATCAGATGTAATTCTTTAGAAGATGAAATGCATTTTGTTTTACAGTGTCCGCTATATAACGAATTTCGTAATAGATATATACCTACTTATTATAGAGTACGACCAAACATGTTTAAATTTATTGAATTGTTAAACACAAACAATAAAACATTGTTAAAGAATTTAGGTTTGTTTGTATATAAAGCATTCAATAAACGCAACACTGTATACTATAATGATTAACTAGGCTATTATTTATCTATACAAAACATTTGCATTGTTTTTGTTGTCTTGTATTATGTT
Source organism: Spisula solida (assembly GCA_947247005.1). Lineage (NCBI taxonomy): Eukaryota > Metazoa > Mollusca > Bivalvia > Venerida > Mactridae > Spisula > Spisula solida. The sequence goes on from OX365956.1 coordinate 42,669,469, forward strand.
CCATATTTATAATTCAGTAGTCATATATCATCATTTTCATTAGCAGTGTAAAAATGGTGTGTTAGAAGTATTTATGCGTGTGGGCATTCGTGTGAGTGTGTGTGCGTGAGTGTGTGCGTGTAAGGGTACATTTATGCATGTATATATGTTTTGTATTGATAACTGTACATTTGCCACTATGATCGTAGTATGTAAATATGTTGTCCTCATGGGTCTACGACCTTCTGGATTTGGAAATAAACTATACATATATTGATCAATTACAGTTTCAATAAAGTCATCTGTCCAGATACCTTTTTACCTCTCATTCGTATAAAATACTTGATAATTACCCAGAGTTGGGCTTACCAGGATGAAAATGGATACCTGACCCCCTTATCAGTAAATTTATGGGAAAATTGTTGCCGGAAAATAGAACAAGTTCTATTTGGTCAAATTGTTGTGTAACGCTTGTGCAGCTGTTGCTGGAGTAAATACATTAGGCAAATTGTTGACGACAACAATTACAAGCAACAATTGAGCGTAATGTAAACACACTTTTACCAATCGCTTACCTTGGACTACATTTTGTACAATAAAGCACGTGCACACGTTCATACATGTTCTATGTTACTTTGATGTTTTTGGTATGCGCGGACGGATTAGTTTGATTCTTGTCTTTAATTAACAGTGTTTGTATTTCCAGTAATCCCCAACAACAACACGTTATTGAAACACGACAACAGCTGCATCACCTGTATGCATGAAAGATGTGCTTGATTAAAACGTTAAAACTCAACGGAGTCAATCATCATTAACGTAACGACATTTACGTTCCGAGGAAAGCAAGTATCGTGTCTTGCTGTGCTGTCAAATGCAAAATATTGGCTATTTAAGAATATAAATAATACATAATTATTTGTCTGTGTTTATGTTTCCATGTATAAACAATATGGTTACTTGTTCGGATACGTATTTACTGTAATACTGATATTCTGATATTAACGTGACCTTGGCAAGCTTCGCAACAGTCTTGTTTATATACACAAAATGTTGGAAACTGTGCCAAGCACTTAAGTATATACTCTTCAGTTCATCAAAACAGAAGAAAGTGACACACCCATTACACGAGCTTTGATAGCTGGCTATGATTCTGTTAAACATGTATACACAGTGTATAAACGAGTCAACTTCCAATTATCGCAATAAGGCATACATGTTGGAATGTATATACTTCCAAAAAGTCATACAGTGATCGAAAATCACATATGCTTTTACTCACTATATGTCATTCAAGTTAAATTGTATCGTATCACAATAAACCATACAGTGATTCGGTGTATACGCTGTGGTATATCATACTTTCTTGCCTCCAATATCGGAGAGCTACACAATGGTGCATAATTTTTTTTCAAATTATATTGTGACACATTATAGGGTGCAAAATATCAAATATTATACATGTAATATTCTATCATATATTACAAGTTATTTTTCTAATTCATTGTTCATTTTTTAGGATCTTATGATGTTGAATTGACGTTCAATGTCAAATGGGTTTCCTCGTAATATGAAGTCTTTATTATTATCATTATCTTTATTATATAACGAGCATAAATCAAACACATATACTACATAACTATACACACAGAAAACTTACATCATGATTATACATACACATTCACCGTGAACTCTCCGTCATATAGTTATACAGTCACCTAATCAAACATACAGTATGATTCTGATAGGATAAATGTTTAACCGTTGTAACATACGTAATACTCTTATTATATAACATCATACTTATCATAAGGGTTTAGTATGTTATTTCTCGACATTCAACATATAAATCAAAGTGCTGCAAGCGCTGCAGGCCTAGGGCTAAACTTAATTCGTTTGGGAAGCAGTTTACGGACTAAACTGAAGTAGATGTTAACGGATCAAAAATGTTTTGTAGAAAATACACGTCCTCTTTTACTGCCAGTTATGTTGACGTTAGAAAGTTGTAGGGTTAATATATTGGTCATGCTTAACATACCTCTGTATCTTGTTTATATACTACTAGTAATAAGAAGAGATCTCAGAATCCCATTACGGCCCCTACTTCCCACATACATGCACAGTCACATATTGAACGCACGACTGAAGACTAATGATCATCTGTACCGTAGCAACTAGCAACATTACTCATACAGAACATTACAGCTTCTGGTTTTTAGGCTCCGATCAAGTAGGTGTTAAATGCATAACTTAGATGCCATGGAATTATGAATCTAAGTGACCGGTAGTTTGATATCAAACTGTAAATAGAGTCAAACTGTGATAGATGATAGCAACCCACAGCAGATGCTGCGGCTCATCACTACCTCCAAACTGGTGATATAAACGAGGGCATGCAGAATATGTTGAATTGATTCTTTAAAAAAACACTATTACTTCTATTTCAGCTGTGCTGTTTGCCTTTATGGCGTGTTCAATCAGCGCCTCATGTGTAGATGACTTTAAAGCTGAACTGAAACCATGTTTTGATCAACTCAAAAACAATATGCAAACAGAAGCTCCTTCAGATGTCAATAATTTCTTCTGTGGGTAAGAAGTTGCTTAATATCTTCTCTGAATACTACAAATACTCATTTGACCCTGAATTTTGTATAATGGAATAGGTTGCAAGCTTGAGTTGCGCTCCTGTCCGATTTGAACTGTTTTGAACTTGCAGTCAGTTCCCTGTCCCATAAAATGTCGTAAATGTTTTCGACGACGTCTTGTTTTTATCCTTTCGCTAAATCGTTGACATTTTTAACATAATACTTTTTCCTCTTTTATCAACTCACACTGTACTGACGCGCACCTGCACCTGCAGCTATAGCTAGTATATACATATATCTACGGGTGTTTATTTTATTTATAACTTTGATATTTGGAATGGAGAGCATTCTATGATAACATTTTTATACAAAGACATATCAGCCTGGTACCATACTGTTAAGTTAACTTTGTATTTATATGTTCTTATACATACAGTGATTCTTATTGTAAGCAACCATTTCTCAGGCAATATTTGTCGTTGGACTCAAGTTAGATAATTATTTCTTTTTTTTAATGAGAGAGTTGTCCCTTTGCATAGTGTGGTCTGAGCAAAATTCACCACTAGGACTGATTCATTGCAATAAAAATATATGTACAATGAGGGTGAATAACTGTCAGAGTTAATGATTTGTGTAGTTCCTTTCCCAACATGTCGCTAACTTAGGATGAGACGGTTTAAGTACAAAATCGATATTTTGGAAAACAAGAATTAACTGTCTGGAAACTACTCTTTACTTTACTTATGGGAAAGCAAGCTTTTTTAACTTCAGTTTGGTCAACATGACTTGTTCCGATTTTCATAAAAATAGGCCTATAAGAATCACCTTGTAATGCAGATTCCAAGTATGTATGCATCGTATAAGGTGGTAAATACTGTAGCGCACAAACAATCAAAAGTCACACATACACGACGGCAGCGCCTAGCCATCCACGCAAGAGTCAAACATAGAACGAACCATCCACATGGTTATAATTTCAAGCAAGCCTATATACTCACTCCGCAATGAATGACACACTGTGTGCACAATTAGCCATAAAGGGAGGTAATTATAAATGATAACTACACTGACGTGAAGTACGGGGGGATACCTTTTAAAGCCGCTACACGGCACTTAACACCTGCTGTAGTGATAAGTAAGCCGCACTTACGACCTTCTCATTCTATGCCAGCGATGTCAGACTACGACTATGTATTGTTTACTTAGGATAACATAGAATAGTGTTTATTTTCCAAATCCTGGACCCTCTCGGGTATACACTTTTGATATTTACATAAAAGGCATTCGAAAGTTTAAGAACTATTCAAAGTAAATAAAACTTATGTACCATGTACCAATGTCACAAGCAATCCTGTATGTTGTAGAGTATCACAGAAGGATCGTCTAGATTGCGTTATCATGAACTTCAACAAATGTCCCGAATTTGCTGGGGAGTCTTTCATTGATGACCTAAAACATTCTTCCTCCGACTTCAAGGCACAGGATCTATTCCATGTGAAATCTGCTGACGAATTTTGTAGTAAGTATCTAAACACATTGTACAGGGACAGGGAAAGCAGCGTTCAACAGAAATAGTAGAGCACGTAAACTACACAAATGAACGTACACATTACAAGGTCAATGTACAATGTGCAAGTTACAAGGAGAAACAATAAAAGTGACTCAGGTGTGAAGCGGTGGCCTAGAGTTAGGTTGTGCGCTTTGGAATCGAGAGGTCCTAGGTTCGGCCCATGTCGTCTACGTCAATGTTAATTTCTCTAAGCAAAATACCCACGCTGCTCGATTCGACCAATGTGTGAATTGGTACCTGTAAGGGCGGTGTATGTACATGTTCGACGTTACTGGGCGCCGTATCTCGATGGGGGAACTAGGGGGAATCGAACACCGATTTCCTTAGGTAGCCCAATCATAAGGGAAAGTTAAATGTCAATGGGTGGCTATACGGCCGAATTGCTGAAAAAACTTGCATTGTTTTGTTATTGTGACTTGTACATTGTATTGCAATGTATACTATGACAAGAACGAATAACTGAATATCTACAAAGACTAGCTGCATATACATGGTGATGCTTGTATGATTTGAATGGTTGTCAGCAAAATGATAATATAACGGACAGGGATAGAATGGGCACGACATGCACAAACATGAACAGTATAGAAACAAAATTGCGAGCTCTCCATGAAAGCTGCCCGGACAAAATAACGAATAATGAGGTTGGAAGACTTGGGCTGGATTATTTAAGTTTGAAAATTATTATTATTGGCATTGTTGGAGTTACATTAGATCTAGTACCATTGTCCAGACTAAGGTTACATCCATGTACCCTTCCAATAAGAAACTGATTTCTTATTTTCAAGGCATAAATTATAAAGAGCATACATGCACTATAACCTTAAGTGCATATGAGTTAGTTCCTTTAGTGAAGGTACAGTCATCGAGTAGAGTCGTTTAAAGCAAATAGTTAAAGGTGCTGCCTCGCGTATTGGTGTATTGCAAAAATAAAATAAAAACGTGATGTTGGTATAATTGAATGTATATATCTGAAACTAGCATTTAAAATAACTTGCGAAACATCGGTATTTTGTAGATATTTAGTTTTTTACATTCAAAAATCTATACGGTATTGATACTCAATAGAATTAACACTGCAATCACTTATATGTGCTGTGTTATTTAACAGAATGTGCTCCAACCTTCCCGTGCCTGGAGAAAGTCGATATAAACAGATTGTCTGTACCAATGAAGGATGGACCGTGGACGAAGATGGCTAATCAGGAATATATATGTGGGTGAGTAACATTCAACACAATTATATATACATTAGATCTACAATACATGTAGACAGACTGTCTGTATCAATGAAGGACATACCGTGGACAAAGAATGCCAATCAGTAATATAGATTTTGGTAAGTACCAAATTGAATGAAGAATATACCATTGACAAAGAATGCCAATCAGGTAAAGAATCTGTGGGAGAGTAACATTCAACACCATTAGAGTTACAATACCTCTACAATAAATGTGACAATATATATATACGTATTACGTAGTTCTGGACACCCTACCCCTCCCATAACTTTCATACCGTTAATTGATCTTTAAATAACTGTACTGTCTGTACAGTCGAACATCACTACCGGTGTTACGAAATTGTATGTTTTTGGCCTGTTAAGAGATACCAGTTGTAAGCATGGATGGTCTTCGCAAAAGTGTTTGTTCATAGTTGCATGAGCGAATACTTGTAGCCAGCAAGAGATGTTTGTAGAATACGCACGCCCTCATGGCATCCCAGTAGTCAGACATGGTAAAGGCACAATGACCTACTGCCAATACAGTCATTAGGGGTTATCCACTGTTATTAACCAACTTCTATGATAAGATTGAAGATCTTAGGACAAATCGTTCTTGTGTTAGTGAACTTAAACCATGTGTCTACCGACAGACCGAGCGACAAGTGCAAAGTAATATACTCCCTCTTCAAAGACGGGTGGCATAAAATCCCATGAGCTTTGTTTTGCAGTATTTAAGAAACTGATTTAATAAAAACATATGAATTGCATATCTCCATATGTCGGTATTACTAATGTTTGATATAAATTAGGGGAGGTTAATGTGTGAGATCTAAGTGTGGAAATGAATATTAGTACCGGGTAGTTTCCCTTTGATAAACGTGTCCCATAAATGATGTTGTTTTTCAGTATCGGGCAACAGCATGTTGACTGTGTAGCGAAGTCACTCCCTAGCTGTGAAGATTTCCTACAATATAAGCACAACGAATCATTGAAAGCGAACAATAATCCACCCGAGACTCATATGATTGATATAGGAAACTTTGTATATGCTTCTACATTTGCTGAAAATCATTGCAAAGGATGGCCAGATCGTAAGTGTGTTAAACTATATTATATACATGTATGAGGGGATATAAAGAACTACATTGAATTTAAATTTCTCTAAACATAAAATGACAACATTAAACGTACTAATCTTTGGGGCGTTGTTAAATTGTACTTATAAATTATAAAAGTGCACCAATATCATTCGGATACGATTATAAAAACGTAAATGCAGTGTCCGTAAGAAGATTATGTCCTATAATAAACATTTAAGAGCAAAAATCCACACATTTCTAGATAACCTATCGTACAACATACATGTTTAATCTGTTTTAATAAAATTGAGCCATTTACTCAGTATATGTTATGCACTATGAATAGATAGCTAGATAGAGATACTCGTCTATACGATGAAAATACTAAATACCTCCACACATTTTCACACGTTACCTCCTGTTGCCATTCCATTCTTGTTCATACGCAAAATTAGTTGTTGAAATGTCAAGTGTAGAGAAAAGGCTCGTTACTTGAAGGAGATCGTTTTATTATTGGTTGATATTGCAATTCTAGAAAAAATCATAAGATAAATTGCAGCCGTATACGACTAAAACTTTTTAAAAACAATTACGTACTTTTTAACAAAACAAATAAAAGTTATATCAAATGTTAGTGTTGTTTATTTGATGTTTCAGAGGAGGTTAACCATGAATGTACCACCAAGAGAGCCAAGTGGACGTCTGTTAGCAGCTGTTATGATATGGCAGACAATCTCGTGTCAGACCAGGAAAGAATGTGCGGGTAAGTTGGCCAACATCAAGTTGTTCATGTGTATCATGATGCTCCAACCACCACCTTCAGTAGCACCACTTCAAAATCAGAAGGAACACTTTAAAAGTCCGTATTTATTTATTCCTTTTTATGATAGTTTTTATTTCTTCTTGCATTCTTTCTTTCTTGTGTGCTTAAATTACTTTCAAGTGAGTCCATTCTCTTTCAACTCTCGACCCAACCTCCAGGTGTCTTTGGTCTACCTATCTTAATTTTGTCATCTGGACTAGATATGTATCAACAATAAAATTGAGAATTCAGCAAACTATCTAGAATCGTAGACGTTTTTTCTAAGATTTCATATATGTTTTGTTTACAATAAATAGAATAAATCTAGTACATTATCTTATGCTTTCAGCACACCAAATGTACCGGACCAACCTTTAAAAGTGACACTCCCTTGCGCATTAACCTCTTCTTTGCACTAGTATTGTAATAGAAGCAATACCTTACTAGTTTACATTTAACTTTGGATTTCAATCAGTTATTCTGAAATTTGTTATTACGAATTTTAATATGTGTACACTTTGTGTATGGGCTGGAAGCCTTGAGTACATTAAATATTTGAATTTTGAACAATTCTGACAATATGTGCGTATAATATTCTATGGATACTATGGGTAATTGTGGAATATATGTTTCATTTGTTTTGTCTTGCAGAATGCGAGTTTGTGTTGAACGAGCTATGGTTACATGCCCCAAGAACGACATGGCCTACTTCATCGATGCAGTCAACGTCTTCAATGATATGAAAATTAGCACCGAGACTTGTTCGTCCGCAGTTAATGTAGCTGCAACCATTTATAAAACTCTTCTAATGTTGTCATTGCTATGTTTTATTCTGTAGATTTGTGATCAGGTCTAGTAGGTTTATAATTATCATTAACTACTTAATCAGGTGTAACAGCTCTTACAGTTCTTTCCCGATGAGATCTGAAATCCAACTGTTTAACATGATATTCATTGCGCAGCTTATATTTTTGTTGAAATCGTCGACTTTTCTTGTTAGCCTTACTGATATTCTTTGAGCGTCCGCATTTCCATTCATTAGTGAAAAAACATCCAATTATGTAGGATAATACTTTTATACTAGTTTCTTTTAGGTCGATTATGAAGTTCTTACAACTTATATTAAATAACTCTCGAAAACCTGTTGTATCCAGTACCACAATATACGAGAGGAAAACCAGTTTCCAATTTTATACTGAGCGTCGATCAAGAGAAAGGTGTCAGATTTCAGACCACCCGCTAGTTGGGGAACTTTATAGGTGAAATTTAGAATTTTCTAAACCATCTCAGGAAAGAATAGTTGTTAAATACAATATAAATCGTACATTTCATTCCCGAACTCTATAGTTATTTCAATCCGACAACCCCGTTGCTTTTAGGTACTTTTTATTTCATTGAATACACTTTTTATCCATGTTGCTTCATCATCGACTACATCATTTACTTCTCCTATGATTTCTTTTCTTTACTAAGGTTGTGCTTAACTAGCCTTTTCGACATCGCACTTTGAGGATAGGTCAGAGTGTAGGAATTCAGAACTTAGCCTTATTGTTGGTTTCACTTCAGATGGCTAGTAACATACATTTATGAAGTATTTTAAAATCGCTGCAAATAATAATAATATCGTGTAAATAGATATACGTATCATCACCATTTGAACAACCTTTGGAAGATCATTTGTCATTGCAAATACTTTCCAAAATGGGTTGTATTAGATGTATCATCCACCCCGACAAGTGATTGTTCAAAGATTTGGTGGAGATTTGAGTTTTACTTGATCTATTGGCAATATAATACTACTCTGAATTGTAACTAAATTAGTGCTTCTTAAGAATCTTCGCAAACATACGTTACAAGTATCATAAGCTCACTGCCTTTAGATGGAAATGGTAGAAAAATTGATACTCTGAGACGGCATGTTGCATTACCGTTAGCTGCGTAATGACGTGTTTTGAATAATTTAGCACTAAACCAGTTTTGCAGTTTTGTTCATAGGACTGGTGGTCATGTCGTTTTGTACAATTTGAATAAGTGTTATACTAAACGATACTGCCACATGTAATTGTATTCTCGTTATTTGATAATCCAGTTATATTTTACATGTATGTTACATTTGCATTTTTGTATGTTTTTATACGGGCAGTGCGGACTATTATCAACTGACACATGCTTAAGTGTGTTTTTTACATTGTATTTTATTCCATCACGTAGCAGTACGACCATGCAATGAACTGTCCATTTGTATGCCTAACTTTCGTATAAGATATCTGAGAGATTGAATATTATTTCGCCTTCAAACGCAATTTGATGTTAAGATTTCTGTCTAAAAAATATATAATAACTAGTATACCATACTATAAATAAACATCTTTACATACACGTCAAAGCCAGGTGCAAAAATGAATTGTTTTATATAGCAAATACATGTAGGTACTCTGTACATATTGTGTGTATTTTTTCAAACTTGAAACCATTCATTTTTGTATGTGAATAATACACAATATGCATACTGCACGTTTGTTGTTTTAGTGTGTGCCTGCCATTTTGTTTGTAAATATTTGATATGTTTCTGGTGGTCATTTGAATATATTTCTAATCTATTTGCTCATATAGTGCAATTTTCGAGTTTCCTCTTATGTGTCGATTTCCGGGAATAACATGCAATATTTCCTGTGTGTTAGCAGGGCCATATTTTGAGAAGCGGTCATTTATATCGGAAAGGGCCAGTTTTTACTGGCTGATAGTGATCACGGGAAATATAAAAATAACTGATTTTTTTTTAAATTTATATATTTTGTCCATTTATTGCCTAATAATTTTAATATTAAGGTACCTAATTTCGTCGCATTAATTCCAGAATGTTCTAACTCATTTTTCAATATCTATATATTGAAACGACTTAGAACATTGTGAAACTGTGATAAACAATACATTTCCTGTGTAATTCTGTTCTAGGAGGGCAAAATATTTAAAGTCGATTTTCTCAAAAAGAACTTGACGTGTAGTCTTACATTCTGTAATTGAGGTTACGCAATATCAAAGAAGTAAATTCCTAAAATATATTGTTCTCAACCGATGCATATATGTATATAGATATATGTACAGTAGTTAGATTGTTAAAATAAGTGTTGTTATGGTGTGTGTCAGTCGCAATGAATTGTCCTGTTTTCATTGTTTTATATATTTTTTTATATATTTTCAATTCTGTTCGCAAGCATCATTGTACAATAAGTAAATGATTTTGTACAATGAGCTGTTTGTAATACTTTCATTTCAGTGCAGTTATCATTTACAATTACCTCCCTATATGGTAATATGCTAAGTTAAGAAATAATGCAGTGGCAGTGTGTCATTTATTGTGTGAGAGAGTATATACGATCTGTGTGTGTCTCTTGCATGAAGGGTTAAGCGATGCCGCCGCTGCTGTATGTATGTATATAATCATTTACTGTGCAAGATACATGACATTATATACATACCATGTTATATGTATGTAAAAAAGCAATAATACAAATCCATTCATATGGGCATTTTAGTCAAGTATCGTGTTCATATAAGCAAGTCCTATGTTGCCACTTATATATAGTCCCAGGTATGTCACACCAGTGTAAGACACATTTTATTTAACTGTTATACTCATGCAAGACATACGCATTTTAAAGTAATACTCGTTTTTTCATACGACAATTCATTGCAGTTTCTTTATAAAGTTTTTCCCCTTTTTTGAAGTTTTTACATGCATATTATTGATATTGCATAATAGTCATTCCTAAACTGATGTATAACTTTTTTGTGACGCCATAGAGTCTTAATAATTCATAGGAACATCCTTTTCAGTAATGTGATAGGCTTAATTATTTATGACTTAGAATGGCCTAACAAACAACAAGTGCTTCTTTAAAGATATCAAGGGTAATGGTTCAATATACATAAAACCTAAATCATATCATGTTTCAGGATTAACATGGCGTTAATTTCATGGTATGCAGTCATAATCGTTTAGTTTTAAATACATGTATACTCGGATCATTTAAAATCTGCACTTTTGTGTCGTGTGACTGTTAAATTTGTATATCTTTTTATTGCAATAGTAATACAAGCCTCCTTATTTCCATGTTTACCATAAATACATACTGTCCATAAGGTTATATTTAAAACAAGCAAGTTTTTATGGGAAGTAATGCTACAACATATAAACATATTGGTGACATTAAGCATGGCATGTATGTTCATAGTATGATTTAATGCTGTAAAGCTTTATTGACCTGGGATTGTCCTAAGGGAAATCTCGAACTCAAGGTAAAAAAACTCTACAATATCATAACATTTGTTGTAGAGTTCGACCATGTTTTACTACCATAATGAGTCATACTTAATTTGAGAGTTCTTCATACTGGAATCTCCTCGACTTTCACATTCTACTACATGTATACGGCCTATACAATGTTATATATTCCTACTTTAGCCAGTGAGACATATTAACAATCTAAACGTCCTCGGTCTCCTAGCTTATTCCTATTAATAATAAATGTGTTTGTATATTAGACGATATTGGCACAACCTTTTACAGCCATTTATTTAACAATATATTGAATTATTTATATTTTGCTTTGTGAGTGTGTTTTTATTCTGATTCAAGTCAATAAATGTGGAAAGCTTTCATATTTTATTGTTTGTCTGAATCCTGTATATATAACTTAACACGAAACCTGAAACGAAAATGAAACGGACATAAATTATTTTATCAATAGCTTAAAGTCTGGGTGGGTAAAAAGACTTATTGATGATCAAAATAAAGGAAATTGGAAACATATTTATACAAAAGAATTGAACAAATTTGGAGGCGAATTATTGTTCGAAAGTAACATGTCGGAAAAAGAAATTAAACGCAGTTTTAGAAATACTTTTCTCAAAGATGTGATCTTATGCTGGACTAAAGTAAAACAAAACACTGACCAAACCAATAAGCTAAATGAAATCCTCTGGAATAACCAACTGATTACAACAAACAACAACACACTATTTTACAAACATTGGTACAGAAATGAAATTAAATATTTAAAACATGTGTACAAAACAGAGGAAAATAGATTTTATACTTTTGAAGAAATACAAGATAAATATGATATACCGAATTATGATCTTCTTAAATATGTAACACTGGTAAGGAGTATACCAACACACTGGACAGAAAATTTCAACATAAATAGTTCCGAAAACGAAGAAAACGAGCCAGAAGCACTAGTAAACAGACTTAAATTTTGCAAAAAGCCCACTCGATTAAAATATAACACCTGTCTGAAGTACGCTTAACAAAATAAGATAGACAAAGCTGAACTTAAATGGAACAATAACTTTGAACATATTGACTGGAAATACACATATTTACTACCAATTAGATCAACAATCGAATCAAAACTACGAGTATTTCAGTATAAATATCTAAAAAACATTGTACCAACAAATCAATTCCTTCTTAAATGTGGTTATGTGGAATCAAGTACATGTTCATTTGGTAACACGTTTGTTGAAACAGTTAAACATTTGTTTTGGGAGTGCCAAGAAGTCAAAGTATTTTGGAATAGATGCTCTTTATTTCTACAGCAAAATAATATAAATGTACGTCTAAATTACCAAATAGTATCATTAGGATATAATGAACCATCAAATATTAATAGTATTCTTAACTATCTAATTATTCTTGGAAAATACTTTTTATTCAAATGCAAACTGGAAAATTCACTACCATTGTTTCCTAAATTTATTCAGTTTCTATAAGGTCGGAAAAATACTGAAAAACATATAGCTTTCATGAAAGGAAAACTACCATCACACTATAAGAAATGGAATTTGATAAGCATATACAACAACGTAACATGATCAGGAAATGTTTTCTCTGTCTCTCTCTCTCTCTCACTCTCTCTTTCTCTTGTCCCACCTACTTGTTTCTCATTCTTGCTCTACTAAAATACGCTTTTTCACCTACACACACATACACACACGTGTAGACAGAACATAATAAAAGAAACTTTTTAAATAACAATTTGGTTATCTCAGTTTAATATACTTTTACTTTTACATCTAATTTAAAAAGTTTCAACCAAAGAGTGTCACATTTTGGGCAACCCTATGCATAATACATATAATAAAACTACTAGAAAACAACACCTAACGATATTTTAGTACAACTTATATTTTGTCACATTATGATTGTATGTATAACATTTGTACAATGTCATTTACGTATACAAATATAGAAATAAACGGGGTTACCCGAATGGGTCCTCAAACAAGAAACCTGAAACGAAACAGAAAAACAGGGTAGAGTTATACAGTTGATCCGAGATCAGATGGTAACAATAAAATGATAGACACCTGTCCATAGCATTCATAGGTACATGCATGTATGTTATCAAGAGAAATAACATGTTAACAACAACAACATACATGTAGCACTCGCATAAATAACAAAGCAGTCGCATTATCATACACATGTTTATACATCTGCTACGTTTTTGTTGTTACCATGTTACTTCCGTTCGTAACACTTTTATCATTTATCTTCAATATCCTTTTGTAAGAATGAAGATTGATCCGTTGAGAACAAACTGTGATCATGTACACTAATGTTTGAATGGATACTCACTTCAGAGTAAAGACAAAGTGTAAAAAGGTCTGCTGTAGTACGAAATTGAAATGAGCGGATTGTTGTACGTTGTTCGTCAATAAAGAATAGCCCCATGGCGCAACACTGATCTGCCTGGGCTCCGAGCTGATAAGGGAAGTTTATCGTCCGTTTTTGGAGACTGGTCCTTTCTACTTAGAGGGTAAGTCAGTTGAGCAGAATAGCAGCACCTGCCTGGGATAATGGAATCCGTATTAAAATGATCCTATAAATGCTACAAATGAGATGAACTGGTGTGTATGGTGGTATATCATATTGTTTGATGTTGTTATCAGCGAACATATCCCAACCAAGCCAAACCGCGCTGACGATCGAGGGCAACGATAAAGCACACACAATTCAACACTATCAGGTATATAAAGCGTATAATTAACTTGAATCTTGTATTCGTTTATAAAACAAGTCTTTGCAAAATAAGTATAAATGAATATCAAGTTCAGCCAAGTTAAGTATTTGTAAAAATATGTTCCTGTGTGAATTGTATTTTTGCGCCAGCACTTCTTTACCTTGAATGTCGCAAGAAATGCTTCAATGAGAGACTGTATGTTCGGTAGAAGAGAGTGTCTGAGGCCACTTAAGTCAATATAGTCCGTTGTTTGTAAATTATTCTTGACCGACTCTAACCACCTGAAGCTCTCCGTCTTTCACATGTTTCGTCGGTATCCAGCTATCGTCAAGACAGACAGCATTCGATTCATTTTATGTGTGCGAAGTTGTTGCACGTCATGAACTTTTCCAGACGAACGCCTCTCCAGTTTGAACCATCAAAGCAAGACTGGACATCATGTTAGGCGGCATTGGTAGTATCACCACATCCTAGTATTGCATCTGTTCAATGAGTTAAAGTTGTTTGATGTCTATACTCACTCAGGTTAGGTCGACTGCATCCCGTATTTGTGTACAATAGAATACAATAGGCTTACTCTCCATTTCTTATTTTATATCTGTTTGCGATGTAACCTTCACTTCAGAAATATGGTTAAAACGAACTTTCGATAAACAGGTTTATTTATCCCCACGAATGTTATTAAGAACAGGTGAACGCTCTCCCATTCTGTGCAGAACGACAACACCGTTGTATGTTATCTTTGATATGACACGACAACGGACCCCCATTGGGCTACCAATGCTGTAGCATCTTCAGCAAGTATACTGTAGTAAAATATAGATTAATTAAGTAGGACTGCCCTACCGTACTAATTATGTTTTGGCACCCAAACCTGTTGTCATTTCTTTTATTCCAGTATAATGTGATTAAAACTTCAAATTGGATAACGAATGCTTACCTGCGTTTTCCATTTTTCTGTTCAATTTTTTCAACCAATCCTGATATATGCGAGGGGTGATATAGAATTAAGTGTACCTTTGCTCTAATTCAAAAACCGTTATATGTACAGTTACAAATCTGTGAACCATGTAACGTTGATACTCATTTCAGAAGTATACCAGATATAATCATAAACAAGAGCCATGATCACATGGCCATCCACCGCCGTATATGTTTGCCACTAATGGGTGTTAAATAGAGAAGGACTAGATAGAACAAACAAATCAATAACAAGTAGAATACGCGATTTAAGATAGTTATGTTCATACATATTTTCAACATAGTTTCGTGAGTTTTTTTCATTCTACAAAATAAATAATGTCTAAATTCCTAAATAAAATTCCAATCAATGGGCATATACGTGGGGTCATCCAAACGAAATGAGACAAATGCTGCAAAATGACAATGAAAAGTGATGTAAATAATAAAAAGTTGTTTGCCTATTACAAAATATATCCTCTCTCCGTCTGCTGAGTTTCATGAATATTCATTTATTACTTGTAAAGATATCAACGGTTGCGTAACCTATGGTACAATACAGAGACTCGCCGCACACAATTGACCTCAATGAAGTTATGTACGTAAACGGTTAACTATTCGAACGTCAAATTGCTCTAATAAATCGCTCATTTTTCTATATGTATGGAATAAAGTTACGATTTATTCGGTATTTAGCAAGAAAGAGAGTTCATTTGTATAAAAAGATTTCAATTGTAATAAAATATCAAGCATTTGTTAAATAATTATTCGATCATTCTCATTATAAAGACGGCTTCCGTGTATGACGTCCGAATTGGCAAATGACGTTCATAATTGATCGCTCATCTGATGTATTTGGGGCCTCTGCTTGACCTACTCAAGTTTATTTTCCACCACAAAACATTTTGTACTAACGATATATAAGTGTACTTCTGGCAGACTTCTGTCCCGATGTCCGTTTCATCATTTTAAATGTTTGTTTAGAATTTATTCCTAGTTTGTGAAAACATTGTATATTTACAAGCTGTGATGTTTTACCGAAATAAGACGTGGTTTTCGTGTCGGTACTGTTACTTTTCACGTAATATATTTAAAACAGATACACTTACACCAAAACCGTTTTAATCCACGGTAATTCAATGTTTTGACGTCATGTACAATTCATTTGACAAATGTTGGAGGAATATTTAATAAATATTACTCATATGCTTTTTCATATCATACGGCGAAAACTGACGACGTTTTGGTGTGCAGCGACATAGCGCTACGCCTTATATTTGTCGTTTTGTTAGTTAATCACTACTTATAGAAGAACACTTATATTAAACACGTACAAATCGGCATTAAATGCACCTGAACGAATATGATATTTAACGATTAAAACACGTAAACTTTACCAATTATAGCATTTGTCTCATTTCTTTTTGATCACTATCAATTATCAAAACATTTTCTTTGTACTGCTATGCACATATGTAGACCAAATAAAGTGCAGGTTCACTTTGAAAGTATTTGCATGACCCAACCCACCATAATTATATCATGCTTTAACTATGTATAAATTCCTATAATCTAAATAAAATTTTATGAATATTTTTCTACCACATAATAGTATAAATGCATGGTATAAATACAAAACATTACATAATTTCTAAAAAAAAGTTATGCTCCCAGTGGGGTTTGAACTAACGCCCCTTAGGAATATGTCAAAATTATTTCTTAATTAAACAAAGGGAGATAATTTCAAAACTGGGCCATATAGAGTTATGGTTCTTGGTCACTGCACTTCTCCTAGTTGCTGTCTAATCACATACCAAGTCAATACTTCAAATAGTTTTAGAGTTATGCTCTGGACAAAACATTATTTTAAAATTAAACAAAGTGTGATAATTTCAAAACTGAGCCATATACAGTTATGGTTCTTGGTCACTGCACTTCTCCTAGTTGCCATATATTAACATATTTCAAGTCAATACCTCGAATAGTTTAAGAGTTAGGCTCCGGACAAAATATGGGACGGACGGACGCATACTATTACTATATCCTTCGCCTTCGGCGGGGGATAATAAGGTAAATTCAGAGTCTGTAAGAGGGTATGGTTATGAATAGCGGGGCAGCTTAGAAATTATGTACGAGATCACTTCACGCCTGTATGATTTCATGAATCTTTTAAACACTATCGATAAACTGTCCTTTATTTTCTCTAAAAAAGAGTATATTAAGTCAGACAGGGAAGGCAGCACTCAACTTAACCAGCCGAGCACAGAAAACATTAAAAAAACACAAAGCACAATGCCCAACTAAACAAGCGCAGATCCGCCCAAGTCCAAGATGTCGAAAAGTATAATAAATTATAACTAGCTGAATGACCCAGTAGAAAAGATACAGCAACCAAAAGGCGGAATGCCTACGCTGAATGACCTAGTAACAACAGTAAAACTGCTGAACTACATAGTTATAGCAGCCTTTAGTCTCAAAAGTTAAATAACAGTATTAAAACGTTAAAAGGCCCGTATAGTCGGATGACCTACTAACTAGCTGAATGACCCAGTTTCCACAGCAAAAGGACCCATTATACGTTTTGCATATTTAATCGTCCTGTCGATATTAACTGAGCTGTATAGTTACCAGTTCTGCAAGATCATATATTTTCTCCAATGTCACGTTTAGTTGATTCTGACCAGCGTAAGCACCGATTCAGTCAGCGTCCAGATTTTACCCTTCACTCATTGTCTGTCACATCATCCAGTCCTTCTTTAAAACGTGTATGTCATTTAAAAAGGTGTGTCCGTGATACAACGGGTCTAATACTTGATTTCTGCAACATTACTTTCGTCTTCGTTGAGTTTTTCCTAGCTGTACAAAGAATTTCATAGTTATGTGACTGTAAATGAAATATTAGTTCGTCATTTTACGTTAATTATGATATGACAAGGGTAACACATATATTCATAACATGACGAACCTACCAAAATTAACTTTGAAATTTCACCCAGTTGTCGATAAGATGTTAGACAACATGATACAATAACTCACTGGTAACTCACTGGTCCTCGTCTCGTCTTGGTAGACTCATCTTCTACATCAATTTTGTAGTCATCACAAGTTGCATAAAATTTCTAATTATTTGAATGAAAGAAAACACATTAACAATCAGCAACAATGTAACACGTTTAGCTGAAACAGTATGTGTTGATCCGTGAAAACATCTATGTGTTCTACTGTCGCGCCCGGCATATTCAGACGTGCCATCTGGCTGGTACGTTGGACTTGTTGTAACTGGGTTATCCGACTTGGCGTTGAACTTTTTTCATGCTGAAACTATGTCATTTAGCTGAAACCTTGACATTGAGCCTTTTTTATTCTGTTTTCTACTTTTTAGGACTTCTGACAGCTAAAACTAGGTATTTCAATCATTTTATTGTTGGAACTAGGTCATTCAGCTTGGGCATTCAGCTTTTTGATTGCTGAAACTTGTTCATTTAGTATTTCGACAGCTTGGACATGGTAGGATCATAACTTGTTTAGTCGGGCATTGTGCGTTGTATGTTTTTGTGTGCTCGGCTGGTTCAGATGGGCATTTTGCCTTGTGTGGTTTTTAAGTTTTCTGTGCTCGGCTGGTTAAGCTGAGTGCTGCCTTCCCTGTTTGACTTAATATTATCCTTTTGTATAATTGCTGGCGCAAATAAAAAATGTTTTGAGTTTTATGTCAATGATCGATTAAAGCCGCTTTTGTGTATGTACTTCTGGATCACCCCTCGTATTTATGCAGTTGAGTCCGATCCGCGTGAAGTTCACATTGCCACCCTGTATATACAGTATTATACAACCACATGCTATTGTTTAGAATTTAAACAATTGCATATAATTTAAGTTAAATTATGCGTTTACACAATACATTTAAAACATGTCTGTATTTTTCACAATTCTATCATGGAAATGCATCCCCACTTTGCTGGCTTAGAATTAGAAGGGCATAACTTATACGACTCATGCCTATTTAAAATTTGCATTATCAAGACCTTCTTCGAGCCTTTTTTATGAAAATTGGAACCAAACCGAAGTTTAATAAGCTTGTTTTTCCATATAGAGTAAGCGGTAGTTTTCAGACATTTTTTCTCATGTTTTCTCAAAATTTCGATTTCGTACTTACGACCTTCTAATTCTAAGCTAGCGACTTGTCTTTTGAATGTGGAGAAAGACAATGACATTGATTCTCGTCTACACTAAAGTTTCATCTCAGTTGTGTGGTCTATGTAGAATTGTATTCAAATTATACATTTTATTTAGTAAATATTCTTCTAGGACAAACTTACAAAACAAACCTGTATAATGACCAAAGACGACTTAAAGCGAGTACGTGTTGTCCATAATTATAGGTATTTAGGGGATCACTGACTTGGGTCTATAGCTAACGAAAGGGCCGAGTACATTGTACGAGGGTCAACATGATGACACAAGAAAGAAATCACGAGTTACTTACCGCATCGACAAAAATGACAATAAAAAGTTGTCAGTGCTATCAGTTCCGGTCCAGGCGTTATGCCCATTATTTATCGACTCTTGGCTGGAGCATAAAATCACGCAAGCGTAGTAAGATGGAGTTTACTTATAAGTTGACTTGTAAATTATCGATATCATATTAATATCACCCGGCAGGTATATGGGGAAAATACATTGAGAGGTCATGCGAGGTATAATAAAAGTTGCTTCCGAGTTTGGTTTACAGTGACTTTCTAAAACTTAACAAGGATGAAAAAGTGTTTACGGACTGCTTTGAGAATGAGTTTTGTACTTGGATGTTTATGTATATGTATTTATGAAATCCATTCCAAATTCTCGGTAGAGGAAATATTTGAAAAAGTTGTTAACACGCACATGCGTGTATCAACTCGAAAGAGGACATTTACTCTTAAAGAAATGAAACATCACATTAAGGCGGATAGAGAGTTTTTGGCTAAAGTAATGACACAAGATTATTTACTTCCTGACACAAAGTTTGTGCTAGAAAGATATTTACTGAATAAAAAATATAATTTTGAATACAACTCTACAATAATCGCACAGCTGAAACAAAACTTTGAAATGGAGGAGGATGTAATAGTGTTTCTTCACATTCAAAAGACGGGCGGAATGCATTTTAATACTAGAATTCAAAAATAATTACAATTACCTTTTAAATGCAACTGTAATCCCAATCGTCAATTATCTAAACACCCATGCAATTGTTTAAATTCTAACGATAATATGTGGTTTTATAACACAGCATATACTGGGTGGAAATGTGGACTTCACGCGGATTGGACTAAACTGCATAAATGTATACCAGGATTGGTTGACAGAATAGAGAAGAAACATAGAAAACGCAGGTAAATATATCGCTGGCTTTAAATTAGAAGGTCGTACATGTACGTACAAAATAGGTATTTCGAGAAACAAGATAACAATGTCTGAAGACTACTCTTGGAAAAAACAAGCTTTTAAACTTCTGTTTGGTCAACATGTGTAAACGCATAAATCACTGAAATATACACGCAATTGTTTAAATTCAGTTTGGTCAACATTACCTGTTCGATTTTCATGAAAATAGGCTCATAAATTTGCATCAGTCTTATAAGTCGTAAGTAGCACTTACGACCTTCTAATTCTAAGTCAGTGATATAGCATTCTTAAATATAACCAGTAAAGGGTACTACATGTAAGCTGTTATGTACCTATGCATCAAATTGGTACTGTTATGTAATGTTTTCGGGTGTAATATCTATGTATAAATATTTATACATGTAAATGTAAAATTGTGTACTCATGGACACATTGTCCAACGTATATATTTCTGGGAAAGACCAAATATACCAAAATTCATTGAACATTTAACATCAGAAAATCATCATACCATCAAGCAGTTGTCAGTTTATGTATTCAAAAGTTTTAAATTACGCGACTGTACCATATTTGTGTAACCATGTGGACACTTTTCTCTGTTATATTGTTTTGTTCTTATAGTCACTGATTTTGTTGAAATATAAAATACTGCCATTACCATCCAAATAATTCTGAGCATGCTTTAAACCACATTTTCTATATATACTGTATCATGTCATTTGTGTTTATGTACATATATGTAAACTGTTGGGCTTCAAGCCTTATGTTTGAAATAAATATCTATCTTTCTATCTATGAAAAAATAAAATAAAACTGTAATGTAGAAAACCTTTGAATTGCCCGTAATTAATCCTCGTGTGCGTTTTTATTCACGGTTTCGTATAAGAATAGTTTGACTGGTTAAAATCACAAATCGGATTGGACGTCGGATACGTACGAATATTCCGCATGGACATCTGTATCATGTGTAAACAAAGTACAGTTTCATTATAGCCTTTAATGTATAAATAAGTGTTGCAGATAAATAGTATTGTGATAAACGCGTTTGAGTGTGAGTCAATAAAACGTACGCCGACACCCACAGTATGAAATGCTGAACCTACACTTTTTCAATATTCACTCTTCGCTGATTATGCTGAACCTACATATATTCCCACGAAAAAGACGAACTTGTACTGAAACAAATTATGAGCCATTATAATATTACAGCACACTGCGATTTAGATCTAAGTATGGATCGAGAGTACATGGAATATAAATCATTTCATGCACCAACAAAGTATTTGTTGTCCTTCAAAGCGCAACGGCAGTGCAGCGTTCATGTGTACTATTTTCATTAAAGTTTAATATGATAAATGTACAGCGTTCATGTGTACTATTTTGATTAAAGTTTAACATGATAAAGGTACAGCGATCATCCACAGATAACCTTATCATTGATATTTTTATAAAATTTATATTATCGTAGAAAGGTGAATTTGTACTAAAGGGGTCAGATTTTCAGGGTATCGAAAACAAGAATTGGCTTTATATAGTTATTACATTCATAGACAACAACGTCAGAACTGCCTCCATGCAATATCCTATCGAAATTGATCTGCTAGTTAACAAGTTATACCACGGTGACCTGTCAATTACTGAGGTGCATCCAATAACAACGACAATGCTATTCTAAACAATAAAAAAGAAAGTGATTCACGCCCTATGAGTTTATTTTCTTATGTATGGACGGATATTTAAAATATTGATATCAAATTGAAAACGAAACTCTCTTGTTTCTGATTATGTAATAATTTTAAGAATAACACTAGTATCATTGAAATGTTTATTAAAAACAAACTGCACCTCAGTGACTGTGTGGTCAATTTCCCGTGTTATAAACCTTTATTATAAATTAAAAAAAAAAATATTTCGTTTGTTTACTCTTTATTAATGATACAGTTACCTGTGCGTTCATCGAGCTTATACTCAAAGGTAGTGAAGTGTTGCTTTTTTCAAATGTAGAAATACAAGTCCTGTCTCGAAAAACATGGTTTATGATTATGTAAGATAATTCAACAAAATGTATGGAGCATGTTTTCGCATAAAATGGCTTGAGATCAATATAGTACTTGCCACAGTACGAGGCTTACAATAGAAGGTCGTAAGTAAAAAATCGATATTTTGAGAAAACCAAAAAACCGTCTGAAAACTTATCTTTACTTATGGAAAAACAAGCTTTCTCAACTTCAATTTGGTCAACATGATCAGTTTTGATTTCAGATATGCATGCGTCTTATAAGGTCGTATGTTGAATATTTGTGTTTTGGAGCTATGACTAGTTGTGTCTCTGTTTTCTATACACATTTATTTCTGTATAAAGCGAAGAAAAGCTAACTTTAGACAAGACACACACTTAAACATATCTGGGAATTAACTATAACCATATCATCTCAATTTTGTGTCTTTCATTCTCGCCTGTTTCTGCTGAGAAGTGCCTTCCATGTCTGACTTGTTATGATTTTTATGCATTTTAAGTGTATTTGTTTTCTTTTATTACAGATATTTCTATCTTACCCAAATACGGGATGCAGTCGAGAGATACTTGAGTGAGTATAGACATCAAACAAATGTAGCCCATTGGAAAGATGCAATATTAGGATATGGTGATACTACAAATGCCGCCGAACACGATGTTCAGCCTTGCTTTAATGGTTCAAACTGGAGAGGCGTCAGTCTGGAACAGTTCATGGCGTGCAAGGATAACTTAGCAACACATAGAATGACTCGAATGCTGTCTGACTTGACGATAGCTGGATGCTACAAGAACATTACCGACGAACCAACCATGAGACGGAGAGCTTCAATATGGTTAGAGTCGGCGAAGAATAATATACAAACCATGGAATATATTGGACAAATGGAAGATGAAGTGGCCTCATATAAACAATTCTACAAAACATACAATCTCTCATTTAAGCATGTATCGCGATATTCACGGCCGAGAAGACCTGGTGGCGCAAACGTACAATTCGCACTGGAACAATTTTTACAAATTCTTAAATTGGCTGAACTTGATATTCATCTATACATATTTGGCAAGGATTTGTTTTATCAACGACTACATGACATGCGTTAATAATAGCCTCAAAATAACATTATATCACTAATATAGAATGAGTACATGTACCCACCTTTGAATGTTAATGTAAATACGGATACACCTTTGGAAATTATCAGGCTAACTTCTTATCTTTCAAAAAAGCCCATTCCTGAAAATACTCCACCATCTTAGCTTTAGTACAGGAAGAAGGTCATTTTTGGAATAAAGCCGAAGACTGAGCATGTAAAACTAGCATTTCAGTCTGGTTACTGGAATGAGCGCGCTGTTTTCGTTAATATCGTGAAAAAAGCTATGCGCCTTATAATAAACCACGCGCGCGCCTATTACTCTATCATAATTCAAAGCCAAAAGCGTCTAATGAGCTAACTTGGTCGCTTGTATCTTTTATTTTGTTAGCACTGGCTACTGGATTCCATTTTGGAGGGGAAAAGGCGTTCCGTTCCTTTCATTATACATGTAGAGTGATGTGTGATGGACCGACTTGTGTAATATTTTATTGGTATAACTTCAAATTCCTGTGGTTGGTTCGCCCACCGTACAGTGTACAAAGGGAGGTAAATGAAATCATACTGCAGAGTTTTATCTTAATTGTCTCCGTTATATCATATAATAAGAATGACAACACATTAAACTCGCGCATATTTACAAAAATATACAGAAACGCTGAGGCCACCAGCCAAAGAATAATATAACTAGTGTACACAAGTAATTTTCAAAATCATATATAAATATTTAATAATACCGGTATATGAATTATTTTAAATATTTAAAAGGACAGCTACTGTCCCATCCACTTATAAAAGCCAAGTTACGTATCTGCGAGGCAAATAAGTAGTTAAAATTATCACAAATATTTTTGTTCACACAATTTGAACTGGAAGTGCATTTGTCTCTATTAAACATGTATGTACCAAATATTACTTTCAGAGAAATAATAATTTTTATACTTATTGAATTTTAAAAAAAATACCTCATTCACAAATGAATAGGAAATTTAAAGAAATCTCGCTGTGTTTGAGCTGCGTTCGGGCTACAAATTCACCCAAGTACGTGTAACGCGCGTGTTTGCTACTGCCAAGTTACAGCGTCACGTCAGGACGTCAGGATAATGCACGTGAGCAGCACGTGAAAGTAAGGTGTCCGTACGATAAGGTATCAATCGCACGATGTAAGTACGTACATAATACATCAACTTATTTAACATAGGAGTAAGTACAACGTACGATCCACACAGCTACTCACCGTCAGACACAACTATGTATGTGGCGTGCGTTACCATCATCATCCATGATCATTTTCAGTGATCGCCTCACTCTAACCAGAGTATACTCGCGATTTGACATGTAACCACACATACGCAGTTGATGGGCTGGACTATGATATTATATAAATAACACATGGCTGCGAGGGTGATAGTAAATAATACCAACCCGAGAATAATTATATCAAATGATATGACTATTCAAGGGTTGGTATTATTTACTATCATCCGAGCAGACATGTGTCATTTATTTTAATATACAGAACAAAATTACAACCATTTTGCAAAATAAAATATCAACAAATGTAAGCAGAACATAGATTCCCGTTATGGTGATTTTACATGTACAATCTCAGTCCGTATAAGTTTCTTATGATTTTGTGCTGTTTTTAGTAAATCTTGTCAGTTTCAATGGTTGAAATCGACACGATGTACTAAAAATAGCATGTTAAATATACCCAAACATTAAAATAGCATACGGATACTCTATAGCAGGGTGTTTTCCGTACTTAAATAGTACACATTTCTATAAATAGCCCAGCCTCGTTTTTACTAGTAGTGATCGAACAAAATATCACATAGCGATCGAACAAAATATCACACGGAAGGTCTATGGGGAAAATACATTGAGAGGTCACGTGAGGTATAATAAAACATATGTATACAATCATTCTTTGTACAATTATTTTTATAAAAGCTGGATAAAAACAAGAGATGCAGTTTAGTATATGTAATAAGTTGCCAGAGTGACCTTCAAACCCTCAAGGGTAGGCTTAGCTACGGCGTGTTGTAGTAAGTGGTTCCGGAGAACTATGGAGGAGGGGAAGAAACTGTGCTGATAGGTAGTGTTACTGCATGATATCTAATTTAACTGTTCGCTATGAAAACGGGAAGATCTAGATGGGCGAATGGGAGGATCTGGTTGAATGCCAACAAGGCCATGTCTGATCTTATACATCATAGTAATTCTGGCAATGCCTCGTCTTTGCTGTCGTCAAATTGGCCAGTGTATTGTAAAATACTTGAGACGGATCTTGTGCGGCAATAATCATTCTTCACAAACCTGGCAGCTCTAGGTTGGGTCATGCCCAGTTGGTTAATGCTGGTGTCAAGGTGCGGGGACCATACAGTGGAGTCGTACTCTATGATAGGGCGGACATAGATCTTTTATGTAGTAGCTTTGGACTTTGGTAGACTCTGTCGCACGTTTCTGCGAATAAAAAAGATGGTTGAATTGGGTGTTTTGTTGATGTTGTTGATATTTGCATTCCAGGAGAGATCAGGTGTTATGGTTAAACCCAAATATTTTGCTGCAGAGGATATTGTTAGTAGACGTATTCATTCCGTACTCCTCGTGTTTTCGGGACAAAAACGTACGTAGGGTTGTGACCGAGCCTTCATATGGAGTAAAAATGTTAATAAACTATTTCATAGTGTACATTATATATATAACTCATGGCTTCGAGGGTGATGGTTACTAATACCAACCCGAGAATAGTTATATCACCCGAGGCGAATCTTAACTCAGATGTTAACTCAGAAGTTGACTCAAGATTTTCTTCATTTTATGCATTGGCTTCTATCGATATATTTTAATACATCAAGACAAACCACGCCAGTAGTATACTCGCACCGTGTATATCAACCTAAACCTACCAGACACATACAACCAACAATCAACACTATTCGGTGTTGTTTTATCACAATGAAATGTCTCGCAGTCGTTTGTAAAATAGATCTCTTCCAAATAAATATATATGTATATCCAGTTCAGTTAATGTAAGAGCTTTTAAAAACTGTTCCTCTGTCAGAAGTATTGAAGCGCTCGCACGTCTGGGCTTTGCTGGGCTCAATATCCTCCTGAATGAGAGATTGTATGTTTGATAGAATAGTTTATCTGAGGCCGCTTCTTCTTCCATTAACCCAATATATTCCATGGTTTGTAAATTATTCTTCGCGGACTCTAACCAGATTGAAGCTCTCTGTTTCATGGTTGTTTCGTCGGTAAAGTTCTTGTAGCATCCAGCTATCGTCAAGTCTGACAACATTCGAGTCATTCTATGTGTTGCTAAGTTATCCTTGCACGTCATGAACTGTTCAATACTGACGCCTCTCCAGCCGCTTGGTCCATGAAAACAAGGCTTGACATCGCGTTGATTTGCTTGTAGCACATGCGCACATCCTAGTATGGCATCTTGCCAATGTCCCCGGGATGTCTGATGATGATATTCGCTCAGGTATCTATCCACAGCATCACGTAATTGGGTAAAGTAGAAATATCTGAAAATTGTAAATACATGGCTATAATAAAAAGGTCGTGTATCCCGAGTTATGTCCGAAAGTAACATCAGCTTTCACTTCCGTCAAAACCATATATAAACAGTACACTTCCCTGACTGAACAGAGGAGCGGTGTATAAGGATTACTACTGTGACACAGTACTGTCAAACTAGAATATAGACTATGTTATAATCGAAATGATAAAACATTCCCTGTGTTTTGTTTATAATGAAGTAAGGTTACTCGTTGGTATGCATACATTAACTCATCCCACCTTGTACCGATACTTTATTGTACGATAAAACACACATTTATCATTTCTTGAATATAATTATACGTGTACTTGCCTGCGTTGACGTTTCTTTTGTTCAACAGTATCTACTAATCCAGGAATACATTTATGCATCTGTGTCCAGTCTGCGTGTAATCCACAATTCTTTGTCGCAAATGCATTGGTATAGAACCACATATTGTTTCTAGAATTCAGACAATCGCATGGGCCACGTGGTCCACAAGGGTGCTTGCACTGGAATGGTACTTGTAGCTCTCTTAGGAATCTATTATTTAAATGCGTCCCTCCTGTTTTCTGAATGTGTAGAAACACGATTATATCTGAATATATGCTGAAGTCGCGCTTTAATTGACCTTTCAGAGTAGCGTTGTATGAGAAAGAATATGGTTTGTCAAGTAAATACCTTTCCAACACTTCCTTGGTGTCAGCTAGCAAATAATCCTGATTCAGGATTGTGTCGAGAAATATTTGGTTCGTCCTGGCTCTTTGTTTGTATTCATTGTAAGTATAACGTTCGATCACTTTTGATAACTGCACTTGATCATGTCGGTCTCCTATAGTCCGCATTGTAGATTTTTGTCGACTGGTTTGTCCGGGATCGTGTTCTACAGTTGTGTCAAAATCTAGGCTAGAATTGATGTCATCTGTAACAGTCCTCGAGTGGAGCTTGTTCTTCAAACTGATGACTTGCTTCACATCTGAGTGCACACCAAGCAAGGACCCTGTTCTGAAGTTGATGAAAATTAGTCCGTATATAAACATGCATCCCATTATAAAACTTAGTATACATGTAGTAAGTTTTGTGTGCACATATTCCATGCACCTTTGATGCACTAACTTACGAGCCATCAGAGAAACGTGCACTGACTGTAAATCTTAATAGTAAATACATGTTTATGCATAACTGATCTATGAGATCGATTGCTACTTTGATTAGATATTGTCTTGTATATTATTCATAAGACGTTGTTTCAAGTTGTACACATTTATTGAATTACCGTAATGACCCGATCAAAGATGGTGCGTGCTTGTTTCTGCATACTACTATATACCGATAAAATAGCTTATGGCAGCGTGTGTGGTATAGTACGGAGAATTTGACCTGATCCTGACCTTTATGCATGAATATAATACAAGGTTCTTGGGTTGAATATATAAGTTTCCACAGGCAAATTGTACAATATCGGTCCTTTAGATGTGTCTTTGTATTACACCTCGAGTGTGTTCGTGATAAGTCCCGCATATGAACACATACAATCGGGATTATAGTCATAGACAATAAATCAACTTTAAATTATGCTTTTTGAAGGTCGAGAGTCGTGTCACATTCAAATCATCAGTACTGTAAATAACATTACTACACGAGTGTCCTCGTATGTGTGCACGTGAGCGCAAATACGTACCGAATAAGGATGTTGTAATCATATATGGAAGCAATGTGGAAATCGGGATGTAGTGATGAAATTATTGAAACGTAACAACACTCAGGATATAGCTCAGAGATTATCACAGATACGTTGTAAAATAATATTATATTCAATATATGTATATTTAAGTAAGAATGGAGATTATTCCATGCATAGGCACATGGTTTCAAACTATTTTAGTGTACCCTGTGTATAGGGCCGGTTGTTCAGTGGCCATGTTTAGCCGCAGCGGATATGACGTCATGAACTGGTATCCGTTTTTGCTTTGATAACTAGTTACCAGCTTTCGTAACGTGAAATCCGTTGCGGCTAAATATGGCCGCTGCACAACACTCTATTTACATAGGGTTCACTCAGATAATTGAAACAATCTGACTATGATTTCATTGACAACAAACTGCAATAAAATGATTTTGTGTCTAGCTAGTGATTTAAGAGTTGCTAAAGTCAACATCGAGACATGGCGCCCAGGAATATCGAACATGTCCAGAGACCCAGTTTATACATGGTGTTTTCTGTGTGTTGTGTGTTTTTAATGCTTTCTGTGCTCGGCTGGTAAAGTGCTGCTTTCCCTGTCTGACTTATTATGATATTTTTGGTAGTACGACACTTGTTGTCGATTGAAGTCCTGATAAACCACAAGCAAGTCAGAGTGCAATACCGTCAGGTGGGTTATATAATGCTGACATATTACAGCTAGCGAATGAACAGCATTGTGATTGCTGCATGATTAATTCTGGGGAACAGGGGTCATGTTTTATCAAAGCACTGACGTAAACTTATGATCAAATTTAAATTCTTGATAATTTGTTTACAATTATAAAGTGTAGTAAATGAAGCTGCAATTCTATTGCTGATTTAGTTTCTGAACTCCTACAAACCATATCCGTCACCAGTTTGCAGTTTTTAAATACCTATAAAGAATTTAAATTTGAGCGGAACTTAAAGGTTTTCGTAAGAGCTTTTCTAAAACAGTACCCAGGTATTCCATTTAGACCTCCGTACATTCCTGAACAAATATTGAGGAAGAACGCAACAAAGCACATGACAAAAAGTTTGACAATCATGCTTAAGTATAATATATATTCAAATTGTATGTACAACCCAGCCTTTAATTGAGCAGCGGGTAAAGCCTAGGTCCCACTGAGAAATTCCACAGTGCCGATGTTCTCCCGATTTCTTCTGATACGACCCGATTCATCAAAATTCCTTCCGATATCATACACTGTCTCATGTCTTCCTTGAAGCCTACCCTAGACCACGAGAAACATGTTCCCGGTGTTCTGATAGCTCATTAATTTAAATCGGGAGTACGTCGCCGAGGCAAGAAATGCTCAATGGGACCTAGGCTTAAAATAACATTATCCAGTCACGGAAGTGACAAACACACACATCTTGAGTCATAATCAATTAGGCTAACCTATCATTCTTACTTTGAAGTCTGACGAATGTTAAAACATTGTGGTTAAATACTTTTAAAATTTAAATTTGTGCAATAATTAGATGAATACACTTCTTGTCAGATCGTTTATAAACTGACCCATCCTATGACGTCAGTAAATGTTTATATTACCGATTTCGGTGCCGTTTGTACATTTGACTCAACGAAATTCTGCGGCTATGAATATTTACTGACACAAATTGTCATAAAAGTTAATATGTATAATAATGGTTCTTTCTCCTACTTATTTATCGCCCGGTAGCATTTATAGACACACACAATGCGCCGTATATTTATACAAAAGGACAAAATAAATAGACATACGATTTAACGCGATTAAATATCGGATAGTTCAAAAATATTTGCCACTTTATTCCGCAATAAAGAAACTTTTTTCGATAATATTTGAATTCCTATACGCGTTTAAAGACCAACCCATGCCCGTACTTAGTGACGCATATAATATCAGCGGTAACTAGACCTTGTTTTTATTTAATGATCCCCGTATATATATCTTGAATCATCAGATATTAAAAACCAGTGGCTTGTTATAAATATAAGAGGTGGTCTGCGGAGACTTCATGTTAAGATTAGGATATTGATCTATTCATTGGAGTTCAATCAGGTTGATATTAGTTTTAAGGAAGAAATACAATATTGGCTCGTTTTATTAGATGAATTAAACTCATAAAAAAGTTTTAATAAAGTATTGTGAGGGTGACTGGTAACATTGGTAGGCCTACATACGACACACGAGCGGATTTATCTAATATTAAAAAAGTAAGGTATGTATATATAGCTAAGCTAGGAATTATGTACAATTTTTATCACGGTATGGTAGTCAAATCTCTGACATATCTTATGGTGTAGTCACATACACAGGTAACTGTATCATTAATAAAGAGTAAACAAAACAATATTTTTTTATAAAATTTATACAGTAATATTTAAGATAACATAAATTTTATACAGTTACCTGTGGTCACATACTACCGGAAATATAATGGACAGAAAAACTATCATCCGATGGTTAACGGTGGTAACTATCGCTAACAATATTGCTGCTTGAGGCTGACGATCGCTGTATGTATCAAACGCTAAAACAGACAATGGCAATACTTCGACTAGTTTCAACGGACATGGCCTGACCCCTGCGACAGGAAACGCATCGCCTGACCCCTGTGACAAGTAACGCATCGCCTGACCCCTGTGACAAGTAACGCATCGCCTGATCCTTGTGACAAACTAGTAACGCATTGCCTGACCCCTTTGACAATAACGCATTTTATATAAGGTGGTATGCGCGATTTTCTTCTGAAGATATATTTTTTCCGAAACATCTTAAAATTTACAACCAGTTTGGTAAAATAAAAAATAGAGACATCAGCTTTTTTGGAGCTATTCACCAAAAAAGTACTAATTTTGCATACATTTGCATATATTAACCTAATTTGCATATTGGATTGAATTGTTTAAAAACATATTTCTAAGTGTGGCTACTTCATACAACTAAATAATCAATTCAAATTTTCTAAAATCAGATGCATTTAAACAATCTTAGTGACTTATTGTACGCCTTTATACTTTCAAATTGTACTGTTCCCCACCCACTTTTTTATAAATGCAAAACAGAAATATGACCATTGTGTACCAGCAGTATGTTTATTATCATTTATTTATGTTTATATGTCATTGTTCGAATTAAATTGTATGTGTATTTTCGTTTTTCACTGGCATATCAAATCGTCAATTCAGCGCATGCCTTTGCACTTGGTAACGCGATCCTCCTTAAGAAACGGACATGCAGCGGTCACGAACGGATTCGAACGGATTTTGGTTGTTTTGCGAATCGTTGACTGACCGTTTATGCAATCCGCTGCAACTAAATATCTTTCATACTAATACGGTTATGAAAATATTACACTCAAGTACCTAACCAAGAGTAATCTATTGCTTGTTGCGATATATTGTACATATTTACGTAACCATATTCCATTTTGGTAGACCTAACCACAGGTAACTGTATAATCATTAATATAGAGTAAACAAACAACATGTTTTTATAAAATTTATCATTCTAATATCTTTAGTATTGTACGCTTTTCTCTTGGAAATTTATATATTCATCACAAGAACCTTGTAATGTATTTATGCATAAATGTCAGGATCATGTCAAATTTACTATAAACAATTTCTTGATTTACTGTTAGATCAGGTATTTGACTTCGTATATGAGTTTGTGGATGTGGATGTGGATGGCGATACAGTCATCAACACTGGCAGCAGTACTGCATCATAATTATATCTTTGAAAACAAGTGAAATTTCGTTGTTTATTACCGCCGACAAACTAACATGTGCACTACACCTCACGGTGTGATCGCCCCGCGTCGCTCCTAATTACAAACATGAAGATCTAGACTGGTTTATGAAATTATACATCGTACTAATACAAAACACTGTGTGCATTTTTATTTAGTTTATTTTTATTTTTACCTGTGCTACGCCAATGATGATTTGAAAGACGAAAACAAATTAGTATACCACATGTCAGAGTGACAAAGCACGTACAAGGTCCATACGATTTTAACTACTGGTACAAGCCCACGTATTTTAGTATCCTCATGTTTGTTGTGCAGCTGAAGCGCCTGGTCACAGATATTACGGACCCCATGCAATCTAGAGCGGATGAAATCGTACGATATCCCGGCGGTATTCACTTTACCCCCTGCCGTTTATCATTTTTTTTTTAAATTGCAAGTCAAATGGTTCAATTTTAGGCAACCTAACCTAAGACTAAGATAATATTAGAAAACTATATGAAGGTCATTTCGTAATATTAATATTACTCATACATTATTGGGGTCAAAATGGGAAGATAGCCCATTCTGGAGTATTTCAAAGGTGCATAAATCGTGGGGGCTCATTTCGTGCTCACTTCCATCTAAGAAATCCATTAATAATTTGAACAGTCATAGGATTTCAATTCTATTTAAATCATGCAAGTCTTTACAACTACACGCTCGTGTTTTCTTCTGTTTAAACCAGTAAGGTCAACGATTGAGACAGACGTAAGGTTCATGTATCAACATTGCCCTGTGTTACGGCACTGTTTATTTTCAAGAAAAATGTCGTTGTAACGAATAATTTATGTCAGTATACTGAATTGATACAATGAGTGTTTTAATAGTTTTGTCCCAAAACAAGATATCAGTATAATGAATGTGTCAGTATACAGGAAGGTCTCAATATAACGACACCGATACTGATATATTCGTATACAGAGACCTCTTTATTGAGACAAAAGTTTCAAAACGCTTTTTGTATCAATTCCATATACCGACATATTCGTAACAACGTCATTTTAATAGAAACAAACAGCGTCGTTGTATCCAGACATGACTGTATTGGGTGCCGTTATATCGAGACATGTCTGGATATCCTGGAAGAGGAAGAACCTAATTTTACATAGCATTAAGCTATAATCTATAATATAGCTATACATTAGACAATGTTATATCAATACTTAAAACAATATGAATTTTGCAAACATCAGTTTCTGTTCAATACGACGATTATCGTATATCAAGAACCAGAGACATATTTCACGTCTCAGTTGCACGAATTGATCGTATTTTTGCAATAAACCATTTAACATTTTAAGCCTAAATTCCTAATAATTACTTAATAGCTAGGGTCTAAATGTTCATTGCAATTATAGTGTCTAGTTTCATTAATAAGACAATCTAACAATGACTACATTCTTCAATACGATCATGCTTGGATGATATTTGCAATAGCTAATTGATTTTGCGTAATATTAATCGCTATAGTTTGGTTAGTTGCTGAATATTCACTGTAGATTAAAGAGTAAAATAAATAATAAAATCTACCCGTGATTTATATTGTAACTACTTTCAAACTGTGCTGACCTCGTGAATTGAAATCCGATATATATATATCATAAATGTATAAATATAATTAAACTTTACCGACCGCTGTCAGTACTCGAGCGGGAGTACAAGTTAAACATTATTCGACTGCGCGGACTTTCGGATAACGGTAGCAGAATAGGTAACATTGATTGAGTGGGAATTCATAATGGAGAGGACTTGAGTGGTTGAGCTGTTGTGTGATATTGTTCGATATGATGGATATTGTCTGAAGTAGCTAGATCTATCACAGGTATATGATAACGTCTTTTGTCATCATGTAGATAAGGGTACTTCAAGCATACATTATTGAAACAAATAATTTATAAGACTGTCTATCGCTTTTAAGTAAAAATCAAAGATTTTCTATACCACACTAGTTTATGATAACAATGTTTGTATTCTTTATTCTGCGACCTCCAGTGACAATGAATAATTTCAAAGTATCCAAATTTGTAAAAGAAATAAGTGCTAATGTAAAAGTACATGTATCTTTTTACAGTGCACCGCTGATGTTCCATGTACATTTCGCCTTCTATTTCTTTATTTTATAATTATTATTAAATATCATTTCATTTGAAATATTTTAAAAGAAAATATTGACTCAGTTGTGTAATGCTAGTCTTTGATACCATGAAAATATGACCACTCAAGTACAAATTTACCTTTCTAAGATAACATGAATTTTATAAAAAAAGTACTCTTTATCAATGAAACAGTCACATGTGGACACCGTCTGTCGTATTTTCAAAATTATATTTCTAATATGAAAAATGATAAAATAACAAGGATTGGCTGTTTCAGAGAATCAGTTATGCAGTTCACTTCCGATGATAGTCTAATCAACGTGGACTTGTACAGCATAAACTGTCAATTTATTTTAAGGAATGTTCGTGTCATTATCGTGAAATCTGATCGTGCATTTGATTCAATATTTAAGCATTAAGATCTACTTAACATTTTAACGTATTTAATATAATGTTATAGTGTTCTCCGTACGGATATAAAGACAAGTAATACCATGTTCTTAGACTATGCAGACACAGTTTAATCAGTTAGCTATAATTCGTGTGTGGAATAAATAATTGAAATGAATAGAAAGCGTGTTCACTGAATGTAGTAATAAAGGCTATTATTGGCGTTTCCAACTAGGACGCGATATACATACATTTTTGTATATATAATTATAGTCAAGCCAAAATATCATAATTGTAAAATAATACTCGTGCTTGCACAGTTATGTAAGTTATACTATATGTACACGCAATGTCAAATTCAAAATGCATGTTTATTTGATTGTCAGATCAGATCGAAGGTTCAAACAAATATATTAAAATCGTAATTGGTTAAACTTAAAGTTCAATTTGAAGCTACACATTTAGAACGCTGTTACACGCCGTAAAATACCTTTAGTCTATGTTTCATTTATTAAACTTATTAAGCTGTTCATTGCAAGCATGTGGGATTCATCTGTCCTCATGCAATGGACATAAGTCATAATATATAACATCGTCATTACATAACAATACATACAATATTGTTGCATTCGCCTAACTGATGTTGTCTAACCTTAGAAGATTTGTTTTCATGAAGTCAATTATGTTTAGGTTTTAACATCTACCAAACTGAACGATCACATGCGTTCAAAATATAAACGAATCGAACAACCAAACTACTACATCTCTGGCATAATAACTACAACTGTTTAAAGCAATTATCAGGCTCTTCACCAGCCTGCTCCAGCACAGTCAACTTGTACAAATATGAACCGATTCTTCCTCCAGAAAACACTATTTACACAACATGTGTCGTGTATAAAAGTGCTCTAGATAGCATTTTGAATCTTTTTATTTCAAAACTACATCAAACATATACTTAAAATCTTTCTAAATGGACCACGTTCGATGACTTTCAAATTAGACACTTTAAAGCCCTAAGATACAATTATTTTAAAATTCATTCTCAGGTTTGCCAAATTTCTACCCACCAGAGCCACTTTGAAATGTTTCCAGTGCTCTTTCTTAAGCAGAACATTTAGGAGGTTAAGCTTAAGTCTAATTTGTGTGCTTTACAACGCGTGTTTTATTTGCAGGTTGTAACATCCGAGAGAAAGTATGAATAATAAACAGAAAGAGATATTACATATACACCGGACATTTCTGGCCAAGAACATATCCTGGACAGATGACCTGGTCAACAAGCTGCTAACATATTCTGTTATAACCGACACAATACTCAAAGATATACAAGTAAGTAACAAGTACATGTGTGTATGTGTTTGTGTTGTGTGTAGTTATTAAGGCCTTTCGGTCAAGGATAGCCCATAAAATTTAGGCACTTATTTCCAATGGGATCCTATGTTTTGTTGAAGGGACAACCAGTAGAAGAGGCAGTGGAGTGATACAAGGAATCCCGAGGGTATATTTCAGCTCTTTCCGAACTCCGACTCCTTGGTTATTTAAGTGCCCGGTGTATTGCACAAATACACGAGAGACTACCTCTGGGTTACCAACCAGCTCATTTCTAGTTGGTTGGGAAACACTGAAAAGCGTTTTTTTTTCTGAAATGCCCTGTGTCTCGGCCAAGATTTGAAACAGGGACAGGATCGGTAGTCGAGAGCGGTAACCATCGACCAACATGCATGCCACAATTAATAACCATTAGCAATATCATGTGTTCTTTCAAGTTATGTACAATTTTATCCACCAATGTTCGTAACCAAATACCCAAGACTCTGATAGGCAGATCTGGAACTGTCATATTCTTTCGTCGTATTTTACGATTTGATGCATCTGACTTTTTCTTGTAATCCTCTTCCGTATTGTACCTGCGTCTTATACATAGCTGCGTTTTATACTTGATCAAATGCATTAGTTTGTAGTGGACACGTATGTTTTAACGGTGTATGTAGGTTAATATGTAATACAACACATGTATATTGGTACGACCGATTGGGATGTTATAAAAGTAACTAACAACGGTTGATTAGTTCAGATGATCACGCACTCACATTTAAATGTATTTAATTTTGTTTAATAATTACGTTTATGCAATTCGTGTTTGGTCGATTGTGAATCATGTTTTCCAATTTATATCTATCACACTCGACCTCATTTTTGATGGTATCCATCCCCACGAAAGTATCAGCGAAGAAAGAAAATTATGGTACCATTTTAATTTCTTCTTTGGCATTATATTTTGGTAATTACTAAATGCATTGCATTGTCACTACATACACCACTATGCTTCAAAGTAAACGTTACTTGATCTTACTTAACTCGCTTCAAAACATAATTATAAGTAAGTTACACTTAATGTATATATACACTACTGCTTTGTTAATTTCATCAAGTACTTTGTCAAGAGTTAAATATTTGTTTAATTATTCTTTAAAAATGCCAACGTCTTTGTGAGGCAGTATATGTATGTTTATATTATGTTTGTATTTCACACTAAGACAGAAATTAAGACGTTTCAACAGTCAACGAAGTATATGTGGAGATTAATCATATTTGCTTTGCACCTAATCATTATTAAGTAAACCAAATTTCTTCAACACGACAAATGAATAAACGTTACCAGTTTTCCCGTTGACCATTTATCTAGCACGTACGTATATATTCATGACGTTGCAATTATTACCACAATACGGCTAATACCATTAACCATAAGTGTTACCTTCTTCATTGCCTCATTGCAAACCGTTCGCTTTTAGTGCCAGTCTGGATTTCTCATCGTGGTCTCATACGATACTCAAAACAAAGCTGGTACCATTATTGTGGCATACGTCATTGAAAAGAGGGGACTGACCTCTCTTCGCGCATTCCATATTTACAGTGGATACCATCACAAATGACGTGTTGCGAGTGATTGATATAAGGTTTAGAATTGGTTATACAATATAAACCAATATTTCCTTATATGCTAAGTATAAACAGGTCACCGCCCTCACTTGATACGTTCAAATTGCTATATTGTTGAGTATATCACTTAAAACATTCATCACAATGTGTCAAAGAAAATATGTAAAATAGTAAAATACGTCAGCCATTGAACTGAGACAGTATTAACTTAAGGTCAAATACGTCAAAGGAGAGAATAGTTAGGTGTGCATATCATCTTAAAGACTCAGGTTACCTATTATAATCGTTTAACTGACTATTTTATCATATCTTATCTTTCAAACGGTTATAATGATTTACAGAATTCATGTTTCTAGCGCAGTGCTAAGTCTTCGTGTGACTGTTAAATACGAATATATTCACACATTGACAACATGATGAAAGATAGGTTGACCTGAAATCTGGCCATAATTCATACTAGATATGTTATTAGATTATCACGTTCCTGACCAAGGACAGTTAATGATCAACGACATACTACACGTGGTCATTAATTATGTGACACCTCTGCTCAGCTACTGCTATCAAGAATACGAGAGGTATTCATTATTAAAAAATAATAATTGAGAATTGTCCTGTTACACAAGACAGGGGCTGATTAATAGAAATGTGCCTATGTGATGATTAGATAGACAAACAAACACGTTTATATTTTCAATCCAGTTATTGAGTACCCGAAAGATGAAAGACCTAATGTCAGCGATAAAAGCTGAATGATTACTATAAGCCACGCTCGACAATTGGTAAATTTTCATGCAGCATTTAAATGGAATTTATCTAAACATTTAAGAGTGGGCTGTCATTGTCATGTTATATACAGACTCTGCAAACATAGTTCCTGGTGAAGGCACGTATATGCTACTCAACAACTGCACCAATATGTACATAGTGATATTTGATATTATTGGACCGGAGTGCATTAATTCCATTACAAATATTGTCCCTTTGCATTTAACTTACTAATCAATATATTCATAACAACGGACAAACACATAAACGCACCGTGTAATATAGTTGTTTGTCAAATATTATTTTATGACGATGAGAATTCATATAACTACTTGACAAATTTAATGCACATTCCAAATTGAAAGTTTGACATTGCCGATTTACAGGCAATAAACAGGGTGTTAAAAAAGTTTGTTCCCAAAATTTAAATTGATACTAAATTTTATCTGAGCTATATACACAGAGTACAATTTTGACAGAAAGATTAGTACAATGGTAGAAACATTTTGTTTTTTTTACCCTGAACATTTCACATTCTTCTGACTTCAAAAAAATAAACCTTTTTAACACCCTGTACACCGATCTGCAAAACATGGTTTATCTTAAATGCGCCCACCTTGTAACAATAACTAATCTTACACACATAAACTCACGCATCAAGTACACTCAAGACTGACACATGAGGAAGTGGCTGTCAATCGTTTCCAGACCCCTCGCAATCATTTCTGACGAAGTTTTAATGTTAAGAAATGTTTTAGATAAAATATTATTTAACTGTGATGACATGTCTAATTTGTAAAATTGAAAATATAATGTGTTTGAATTTCCAAAACAAATCCTACATCTTCTAATTAGTTTATTATGCGTGCAGTATGAAAATTTTAACCAATGGCAGTTTTCAACGTCCACCAAAGATATCATTGGCAATTGACTGATGGCAATATTGTATTCAGGAATCGATCGATGGTCATGCTATATTCATACAAATGACGATGCTGTATTAACAACAAAAGCTTACCAATCGTCGAATGCCTCTAATAGGGAGCAGTCAGCTTTTTTATTGCTTGCTTTTTATAGCTTGCTTTTTTATAGCTGAAACTATGTATTTCATCTTCTTGACAGCTGAACCTAGGATATTCAGCGGAATAAGTATGTTTTTCTCGTTCAGTCGTGTGTTGTACTTGGTTGGTTCAGTTGAATGCTGCCTTCCCTGTCCGATTTTTACTATCTTCTCATAGTGATTTAAGTGTCAAAATCGTATTACGAAGAAAATGAGAGTTAACCATTTGAGTTTTGTGTTAACAAAATTGTTTTTAGAAAATGGCTTAGGTGTAGTATCTTCCCATTGAATTCCTTACACTGGCGTTTGTCGTGGTATTATGAAGAGCTGACTATCTCAAATTTGGACATTAAACAATGCCTGCCACATTCCATTACACAATTGGAGTTTGGACAAATACCACAATACTGCGGTTGCATTTGCAAACAGGGCATTGACTTCACTATGAAATTTCAGTCTAGTGGCACGATAAAGAACGGTACTATTTAATTAACTTGAAGTTGCTCTTAGAATGGCCAATCATGCACCGGCATAGTCGGCAACATAATGTCATGAATGGGTGTAACTACTGGTCCACTGTGGGCAAGGCTTTAATGGTAAAATGCAATTGATGTTCGTTATTATGACCTAATAATTTTACAGAACATTAGAAAATAATCCCAGTTTTGCAAAAAAATGGTTTAGGAACTTTTAGAGCCCGTCAACACAATGTCAATGCCATATTCAGATAATTAACCACTACCAAAGCTATATCAATACAATTACCAATGACAATACTGCATTCATAAAACTGACCAATGACAATGTTGTATTTATGATACGGAGGAAGTTAGAAAATTTCGATCTCGAATAAGGTGAAAATACGCTCCAACATTAACAACTTATGATGAACAGCGCTTAACGAATAATTATTTGTGGACAGTGATGACTATTGAACTGCATTTTAAACAAATGAAGTGTTCACACAGCATGGTGTTAATACATTTAGTTATAGAAACAGAGCACAGCACCAGACGCTCCTATAAAATATGTATTTATGAACTCGCTATTTGTCAGACAAGTCTGTAAGTATTGATGGAATCCTCTACAATCCTCTTGTATTAGCAGTTACCATTTTATATGTTTTAGTCAAATAAAATATTGAAGTTGAAGTCTACACTGCATGTATTTGTATTATGTATCACCTGTTTGGTTCCCAAAACAAATACCCCCTACTTACGTGTTTGTTTAAATGTAATATTTCAAATAAACACCTAATGGGGCGTGGAATCGTTCCATTGAAAATTTTAGAGAATAAATGCAAGACAATGTGTGAATTACGATGCAATTTAAAACGTCACCTTCCAATCAATGTACTAAATCATTCAATTAAATTTACAATACCTAAAACAATTGATAATCG
Organism: Spisula solida; assembly: GCA_947247005.1. Classification (NCBI taxonomy): domain Eukaryota; kingdom Metazoa; phylum Mollusca; class Bivalvia; order Venerida; family Mactridae; genus Spisula; species Spisula solida. The sequence goes on from OX365956.1 coordinate 42,710,910, forward strand.
CGTGAGTTCAATAAAATGCATGAATAATTGATTAACGAATATTCTTAATAACTTGCTTTGAACTTCTACATAATTCCTTAGAATTAAAACCGTTCATGATAAGGTAATTTATAATACTGCGGTATCCAGTCCTACAAAGTATTTACTGTCGACTACTTAGAGTTGAAAACCAGTCTGATCTTAGTATATTGTATATACAAGTTACTTTCCTCTAGTTAAATAACTCATAATTGAAATGTAAATATTGACCTGTGTATTTTACGTGCAGTATATTTAGAACGATTAGGTCATTGTTGCGTGTTAAGTTGTTATAATCTTAGGTCAGTCCAGGTTTGAAGATTTAACTGACAGACAATCCGACTGCGGTGAAGACCGATTAAGCTCATTAGTATATTGAACCGTTTTAAACCTTTAAGTCATACTGTGACCAGTCCGTCACTCATTCTTGACGTTTCACCAAAATTTAAACTTCTTACTTAATATTATTTGTCTTATTTTATAACATAATATTGTTATTTAATATTTTGTCATTTCGGAATAACTTGGAAGTTCGTTAAAGTGTTTACATTTAATAATATAGCAATATCATAGTACGGTTAATGTGCTAATACTCGTATTATATCAGAACTGTTTTTCAAATTTGTTAACTACCTAATTTTACAAACGTACGAGACGTCGTGGAGATACATGTACCATATAAATGCATGAAGAAAAATAAATCATATTGAGAATGAAATAAGTTAAAAAGTTTTATATGCCATCGATCTATCCAATAAATGAATAAATAAATGAATTATACGATACGCCACATGAACAATTGGTTTAGCTTTCCGTATGCTCGGGTGTGTTTCTTGTGTGACTACGCTTTCTGCAAGACGTTTTTCCTGTCAGGCTATTCAAATCATGACATTCACACGTATACTTAACACTTGCAAATGTTACATTTACTAGCGTTTATTTTATCTTTAACAATGACAATGAAAATGCGTCCATATCATTGTAGCCACCCAACGTTTATGTTTGATGTCTGACTCTTCCGTTGGTGGCTATACGCTGCCCCCTGTCCTTTATGGCTTGAATTGTCTTTGTGCTACAGTATTTAACCCTACACCAAATAATGTAATAATTGATACAGATTTAATGAAATGAGAGTGATCAGAGCATTAAATATCTCATTGAAGTTGTTATATTCTAACATAATACATGCATAAACGATCCTGCTTAATTCTATAAACGTTTCAAAAATGTCATACCACATAATAAGTTACTCGTACGTCTCGTCGAAATCTTAAAATAGTATTGTACATAGTTATGTAAGTCAGGATTAACTTTACCTGATAATAACTACTTTTATGAAACATAATTCAACCATTAAATTGGCCGACAATAAAAATTGTTTATTCCGATATTAATAGCCTATCGCTGAAAACATTGGATAATACAGATTATAAGACCAAACAATAAACTATTAGAGGACGTAATTGTATCGTATAATCTATAGGGTACATTCAGCTAACATGCACTCGAGACCTACTTGAATAGTTGTTCAGTTTGTGTGTATGTTATTATGACGAGTGCGATTTGTATTTGTGTGTATGTTCCTTCTGGCTGCTTTCTCTTCTATTTATGTAGAGTGCTTTCTTCCCTGTCCGATTCGATATGCGGTTAGTGCAAGCCAATTTTGAAATAAAAAATAGCCAGTTGGGGATTTCATATTTCTTAGGACTGACTGATGTTTAGGCCTATTCGTTTCTTTATTCATGTGTTCACTAATACAATATATATATTTGGTTGTACTTGTATGATATTCAAACAGAAAAACCACCGCCTCCTCGATTGCCAAGTGGTAGAGGATTCACTATGCCGACTTCGAGTGCGTAAGGTCCCGGGTTCGATCGCAGGTCGCGTCATACCAATGATGATATAAAAATGGTGCCAGTAATGTCCTTGCTAAACGCTCAGCATTAAATGGTGATATTTTTGCTTCTGTACGTCCATATTCTGTTGGCGGTGGATAACATCAGTTAGGATGTGTCGAGAGTGATTATACATGTATAAGTTGGAAGAAACTTGTTTCAATAGACCTAAACTAAATTGGTTTAAACTACCAATTGCAACCAACAGTATTGATTAAGCTTTAATTACATCATTTGAATATGAACAGGGTGTTAAAAAAGTTCGTTCTCATTGTTCAAGTTTCAATAGTCTATCCTTCTGACTTCAGAAGAATGTAAAATTTACAGGTTAAATCCCAGCGAGTAATACTACTGTTTTAATCGCTTTGGCATTGAATGAAGTGATTAGAATAAGAAATTGTCCATAGCTACCGTTATAATGATCAAATAAAACTTTATATGAATTTACATTTTGAGAACGAACTTTTTTAACACACTGTATATACTATATGCAAAAGGATATTTCGCGATCGATTCCGGTTTTTTTTGTAATTATCTTAAAGGCAGCAATTCAACCGCTTACTAGAGTTTGTATATTAACGTTTAATTTGTAGATTAATTACTTAGACGGCTGATCAAGCGATTGAAAAAAAGATTGACATATCGGTCACAGAACTTCCAGTTGCAAACGTCAGTTGATATTAAATGTTTAGAAACTGCCTCTGCATCAAAAAAGGAAAGAAAATTAATGAACACTTTATTGATTTGCATTACAGACCTTATGACGTTTTTCTCCGACTATTTAATGTCAATCATCAAGAGTGGACTGCGATCGTCTTTTGAAGATATCTTATTTTATCATACTGGGTACACCTGGTTATTAAGCCGTAAAGTCAAATATTTCCCAAACGGGATATGAATGCACTTAAACAACGACCTATAATCTTGGTTGGTTGAGATAGACTATAGAGCTTATTAATGTATTACAATTTCATTTATACAGGAACAATGTATCACATGTATTGATATTTATGATATTTCCTCAATAGCCTAATGGTAGAGGATTTACTTCGAGTGCCGGAGGTCCCGGGTTTGATCCCATACCAAAGACGAATTAAAAATCGTACCCGAGTATTTCCCTTGAGTATACCGGAATTATATAGCGCCCTTTTCACGCGAAACACACGTTCAATGGCGCTTTACTTCGAGCGGAGTCGCTCAGCATAAAATTGAACCCGGTTTCTATTCTCCCATTTCTTCGCGGCGACTGATAACATCACAAATGAGGTGTCGGGAGTGATTAATATAAGTTGAACATACTTGTTTCACAATCGACCTAAAAATACTATATTCGTTATATTAATGCATTATTTTAAATCGATTTCACCGTTCCTCTTGATTCTCTGATATTTCAATGAGGGTATCAGGTATCAAACAATGCTCATTCTTCACAGTGATTAAATACAAATACAAGTACATGCGTTTAGTTCAAGCTTTAATTTAGTTTAGGTCTGTTGTGAAGCATGCTATTCAACATAAATTAAGTACTCGCGACACACATTCTAGGTGATGTCCATCACCACATCGCTGGCTTAGAATTAAGTGCTACTTACGACCTTACACTACTCATGCATATTTGAAATCTGAAATCATTGTCGATGATACAGTCTTGTCGTTTTTTAACAAAATAACAACCATACATGACGACAGTTTGGTGAATCAGTTTTCGTGGAATTAAATTTCAACTGGTACTTTTTGCTCTTTTTAAAATAACTTTAAACTTTGAAAGTAACATAAAAGTAGACAATATAAACTTCTCAACAAGAGTATATTAAGTAAGACAGGGAAGGCAGCACTCAACTTAACCAGCCGAGCACAGAAAACATTAAAAACACACAAAGCACAGTGGCCAACTAAACAAGCACAGATCCGCCCAAGTCCAAGCTGTCGAAAAGAATAATAAATTATAACTAGCTGAATGACCCAGTAGAAAAGATACAGCAACCAATAGCGGAATGTATACGCTGAATGACCAAGTAACAACAGTAAAACTGCTGAACTACATAGTTATAGCAGCCTTTAGTCTCAAAAGTTAAATAACAGTATTAAAACGTTGAAAGGCCCGTATAGTCGGATGACCTACTAACCAGTTTCCACAGCAAAAGGACTATATTGCCCCGCTTTAGCTGTAAGAAATCTTAAAACGAAGAAGTGCCCAACACACTACCGACCAACAAAATTAAACGCCCCTAGTCTCAATGTTTAAAAACTGAATAGAAAAGATTCAGCAAACAAAAGGCAGAAAGCCCACGCTGAATGACCTAGTAACAACAGTAAAACTGCCGAACTACATAGTTTTAGCAGCCTACAGTCTAAAAGTTAAGTAACAGTATTAAAACGTCGAAAGGCCCGATTTCAGCAACAAAAAATCTGAAAACCTTAAAACGAGTGACCCAGTTTCATTAAGTAAAATGACGTAATTGAACAAATCGAGATATGACGTACTGAATTGCAAGCAATACAGAAGTCCCCTACCGGTTTAAAGCTATTGTCAATATGTCTGTTGCCATATCAAACACGCCACCCCAACAAAGACATGATCGTCTGGCGGATGTCATTCTATCAATCTACAGACTGTGACCTACCCAAGGATTTTGTGCGTTGACTTGAGACAGTCGTGTGTGGGTAGTCGGTTTTCCTTACCCAATTGGTAAATTACCTCCGCCTTCGATGGCAGCAACTGAACGATACAAGGGACGCGGTTGCGCTAAACTAGCTCTTTCTGAATAGACGCCTCTGTTTTTAATGTGCTCGGTGTATAACATAGATACACGCGATACTATATATCTCTTGGTTATCAAACAGTATATCTTTAGTTGGCGGGACACACTGAAAAGCATTTAAGAAGTGACAAAGTGCTCCGGCCGATATTCGAACCAGGGATCTCTCGATCCGTACAGCGTTATAGTCCGTTAGCGACTAGGCTGGACCCCCATAAACATTAAATATCTTTTAAAGAAATTATGCAATTTGATTGAAATTTGGTATGGTACACTGAATTACCTTTACCAACTCTGTGTTTAAATTTCAGACTTTTACGAACTCATTAATTTTTCCCCATTGGGTCTAATGTACCAAATTTCGTATTTTAATCAATAAATGGACAGGGAGTAAAATAAGCCGTTAGACTAATACTATTGTATTTGCAGTAACTGTAACGGGACATATTTTGATCACTTTGACCTACATTTGACTGGTCATCAATGTGTATATAGTTGAGGCCACCTTCTGATGTATAAACAAATGTTGAGTCTTGAGGTGAGCTTAAATATAAAACACATACACGTTGATGTATGGGCCTCATTATATATTTGCAATCGCCACTGGTGTGTTACTCGATGTACAGTTATATTGGACTAATTTGCTTACCTTTGCTGTTCCAGTCACTTCAATCACTCATACGTATTTACCCTGTTTTAGACTTAAAATTTTACATTGGAAGTAAATGCAAAGTACACTTTTCTGTAGACCAAAAATTTTGTTTTAATTTATGAGAGTTGGTAAGGTTGATTTATGAAGATATACCAATTTTTATTCTAATTGACATTGTACTTTTTAAGATATTTAAGGTTTATGGGGGTCCTGCCTAGTCGCTAACGGACTATACCCACTCGTCAATAAATACTTGCGCTTATGCCGCAATAATACGTTTCGATTCGTCACGGTGATTGAAGTTGAGCCAATGATTTATAAGAGTAGAACGAGGCAATGTCTAGAGATATTAAGATCATTTACTGAATACTTGTTAACCAAAATAACCCATATCGTACGTTTTGAAATTTCAAATTCACGCAACTAATATAACAGTGATATGTTATCAGTTGATATGGGAACATTTAAACAGTTGTCCCCTGTGAACACAGTATATGAAGATTAAAGCTTATCGACCAAATAAATTATTTAAGTCTACAATGTATGTAATGTGTCGCAAATTGAAGACAAATAAATTAACTTATACGTAGCTGGCTCGAGTATTGTCAGCAAATAAATCATTATTTGTTAACCTGTTTAATCCATAAAAATGTCGGTAAATATTCAATGGAAGCAAGAATGCCAATTATAGTTTGGACAAACTCTGTATGTACGAGTCAAACTCGTCGGAAGTGACAATTATCAGTGCTACTTGTAAAGGTAAATAAATGGGTGGGCGAAAGATAAGCTAAATATTTGCGCAATTTAGAACAAAGGTAAAACTCGTACAAAAGATGAATTGGACTGGCGAACAATTGTGTTCAATTTAGTTAGTAGTTATAAAACACGACCGGCCTTGTCCGTTTATAAGTATACTCTTACTTAATTACTTTAAGAGCGTTAACACCAGTATTGTGGAATGAAAATGAAATTTGACGCCTGAACTCAAAGTGAAAAGTTTTAACCTCGACATTAATGGCCATGAACTGATTCAATGTAAAAATATTTCAAACAAATCATTAATAACCATCGAATATTTCACCTATGAATGTGTTATTTACTACGGTAATACAATTATAATACATTATACTAAGGTCGATATATAATACCCAATTATTAACCAAATACGGTGAGACACATTTATAAATTACATCGAATGGTCATAAAATATTTAATGGACTGAATTGTTTTCGAACATGACAATTTTATGTGGGCGAGTGGAAAAGGCATACTGTACCACGGTATATAGTAATCAAGAATCTCTGCTTCCCAGTTGCCTTGAAGGCATAGGGGTCTGTATTGACTCACTGGTGTCTCATACGAACATGAACATTTTTAGATTCCAAAATGATAGAATGACCGCACAAGCGCTTGTGTTACTTTTCTGAGGTGATATTTTGGTTATAGTTTTAGTTGTTATACGCTCATTCAACCATGTCGTTGTTTTTGTCGCCACTCCTGTGTACAAAGCCCTTTAGTATGGTAAGGGCCTGTCCATGTTCTTGTCCTGGTTTTATTTTTCAGTATATTTTCAACATGTATGCATTTGTAACGGCTCGAATGCGATCTATTTTGACATAAGATGGGTTGTATCTCGAAGATAAATATATAAGCTTGCTACTGAAGAAAACAGTATGTGATTAATTGCAAGACTGTTTGTAAAGTTGGTGGTGTCACAATTTCGATACTAGTCATTTCCCTGTTATCTATATCTAGTGAATGAGACACCAGTGAGTCGATACAGACCCCTATTCTTGAAGGTGTGTATTAATCTGATGTTTTTTTGCGGAACTGAATACCAGTACAACTATCTCAATATAATTCAGGCAACGCGACATTTCCGTTCAGAGGTGACAATGACTTTCAGTTCCGTAGTGGGACTTCATGTTGCTATGGCGGAAATGAAAAAAACGCTTGGTCGGAACTGAGAAGTTGAATTTCCGGAGATGTGGGGTTAACGGAATTACTACCACGAATTGTGGTTCGGTCTGTCAAAGCCGTTGTGTGAACCGACAACAATTTGAATAAATGTTAGCATGAGTGCGTACCTGTCTGACATTAACTGGCAAGTATACGTATTTAAATTATGTATTATACTATAATTATATACACTAAAATTCCTTACTGTGAATTATTGATTTCTTCATTGAAACATTATAACACTTTTCATCATCGTAGGCGGGTGACACCGTAGTCAAGTGGTTAACGTCCTACGGATCGGGAGTTCCCCGGATCGGGAGTTCCCGGATTCGCTTTTCGGCCGGGATACCTGGTCATATCCGAAGCGTTTTTCATTGTTCCACATCCAACTATAATTGATCTGGTTGGTATCCCTATAGTAGGCTGGGGTTATACTTCCGGCACGTTTAAACAACCCAAGATTCTATTAGGAAAGGGCTATGATAGCGCGACCGCATTCATTGTATCACACATCTGTCTGTTTGTGAGTCATTGGTCAAGCCGACACTAACAACAAGAATGGCAACGCACAAGTTACGACTATCTTTAAGTCGAACAAAAACTACAACACAAAAAGCATACGATGAGACTTGATGTTCTATCTCTGTACATTACTGTGTATAGATGATTTTATCGTTGATGATTTACGGTCCATAATAATTGCCATATTATGTTAGGTAATGATAAACTATCCAATATTGAACGACATCCGTCTGTAGCACGGATCCATAACTGCATGCTGATGTGTATTAACATAACAACTTTATTTCTAGGATGTGTCTTATTGTCCGATCCATGTTTAGAACATCAATTAATGTATTGACTTTCAGCACAAACATTTTGTGTATAATTTCATTATTTTCAAAGTGATGTTAAGGTTAGGGTACAACAATATTAGAATTGTTAATTGCTATGATGGAAGTTTGTCAAAATGATGGTATTGATAATTGACACAGTGAACGTTCATTGTAATGTCTTTGAATAAACAATGTCTGTCAACAACGTTCTGTTACAGGAGTGCCTAATAGAAACATTACAGTGAAACTCTAGGGAATCGGGTCGTTTCCAACTTTGGCTATAGTAATAACACAAAACAGAGAACATGAATATTAAACTATTGTCTTACTGTCGGAGTAGTCTTACTGTCGGAGTGGTCATCGTTTTTGAGATGGTCTTAATGTCGGGGTAGTCTTAATGTCGGAGTAGCCTGAATGTCGGAGAAGTCTTAGTTTTGAGATGGTCTTAATATCGGGGTAGTCTTAATGTCGGGGTAGTCTTAATGTCGGAGTAGCCTTAATGCCGGAGTAGTCTTAGTTTTGAGATGGTCTTAATGTCGGGGTAGTCTTAATGTCTTACGTCTACTGTTCAACTGTTTTGACCAGGATGATATCCTTGTATTAACAGCGCCTTGTCACCATACAACTCGACAGCGTATCGTAATTCATGCCCTCCTTGTGGATATACAATCACTCCGGATATGTCTTACAGGATATGACACAGCCTAGTACAACATCTATCAACTGGGTGCCATATAGACCTATATAACACAATTACCATTGCGAACTACGTTATGGTGCCGTGCCATTATCTGACCCTGGTGTCATAGTCCGTCAATCCAATTTGAGTACCAATATTTTCAATCTGACTAAAGAACACGATCGTCCAAACTCTGAAGTAAAATCCTAACTGGCAGCGTAGCATCGGGAGGGGAGGATTTTATAGAGAATTTCACAAAATATAATATTATGGCGGACAAGGACGACAGCACTAAGCTTAACCAGCCGAGCACAGAAGAAATACAAAAATACACGGCATAATGCCAAATACACAACTTCTCGAGAAAATGACCCGCCAAAGTCCCAGCTGTCAAACAGCTGAACAATTCGACACTGGTGGGACAACATTTATATTAAAAACAACATAATTATCAATGTTAAATGCCTTAATAATTGATTGTATGTTTCAGAATGATGCAATTGGGAAACATAAGACAAAACCAATACTCAAACTATTGGAAGTTTTACCACTACGAGGATCTGGGGCGTACAAAAAGTTCTGTGAAATACTACTACTGAATGGTCACCCCTTTATAGCAGATTTTCTATTAGAAGAAGGTAAATGCACAATTTTAGTCATCTTCCTTATTGATAAATGATATATCGCTGGCTTAAAATTAGAAGGTCGTAAGTACTTTATCAGTCTCTTGCGTATTTGAAATCTGCATCTAAACGCGCTTCTTATGAGCCTTTATTCATGAATATCGGAAATGGCCATGTTGACCAAAACGACGTTTAAAAAGCTTGTTTTTCCATAAGTAAACAGTTGTTTTCAGATATGTTTTTCATGTTTTCTCAGAAACTTGATTTTGTACTTACAAGCTTCTATTTCTAAGCCAGCGAAATGACCCATTTACAACAATATGTTTTTGGTACATTTCCATTGTCAGCTTGAGGACTCTGTTCATCCCGCTTGCTATTTTCTGACCCTTTCAGTCATGTACTGATCGTTTGTCCTACGATGGAGTTCCGAGCTCTAATCGGTAATCTCTCTAGACCAGCTCAGGTTCCTAAGCCGACCTTTTAATCGAACTATACCCGTGGTTTCCCCAACCTTTCAGATTAATATCAGATCCCTTTTTATAGACCGCTCGATCTTTTAGACTAACACATAGTCACTAGATATATATACATACTCTATTTGGTCTGTTCTCGACCCGCCCTTGATCATGACTCGATTTTATCAATAAAAAACGAAAAAGTAGTACGAAACAAGTTAATCATGTTTAGTTATATCATCAAAATATATCAAGATAAAGACTCACTGTCAAGCGATGGACATTCGGTAAGTTAAACTATTGAATACACTATGCTTCTATAATTGCAGAAAATGCTGAGAAAGATACTGCCGACCACAGAGAACTATACAAGAGACTTCCGATCTTAGAGAAACATTTGAAGGAAAATGACAAACGAAAACTGGAAGAATATTTACTAGAAAAAGTAAACACCTTAACTATACTATGTAAAGTAGCTGTATAAAGAATTCCTAGGAATATGCATAATGTATTTTAGTTCATTTTAGGCAATTCTTAGTATATTGCCATAAGTTCGTTAACAAAGTTCAAAGTTTAAAGTTTATTGGCATAATCATCAAGGATTATTGCTTTTGGCCATTTACAAATAACAAATAAATATGGCAAAAACATATTCAAAAAGAAAGATATGACATGATAACAAATAACATAAAATATTTAAGAGACAGTAATGACGTTAAGGGTGTCAGTACGCATATACATAGCATGTTTGATGAATTTAGAAATGTTTAAGGTAAATAAATGTATTAGTAGTGGGCCATGATATATTACCTACATATTTTTTTCTAATGTTTGAATTTCTACTACAACATCAAAGAAAGTGGTATTCTTTTTTAACAACATATTGGGAGCATAATTTACATAATGCTATTGTTTCTGTCAGTTCCATTATATCTTCCAGTTTCAATTTCCAAAGTATGCGATCCTAATCTTAAACGAGTAAACCATTTTCTTAAGTCATCATTTAATTTAGCAATTTCAGTTAAATACTTTTCTAATATATAATTAGTTTTGTATTTACAATAAGTATCTAATTTTGACATTGAGTTAATTGTACCTTCCAAGTTTTGAACATATTGGTCTTGAAGTCTAGTTTTAATGATAGGAAAATGGTTTATGCGATCAGCATAATGGAGCCTCAAGTTTCCGAACCGAAGATGATCTATAATAGAGTTAAATCGACTTGCCCATGACGTATTTCTAACGCTTATAGTGAGATCGATATACATATCATTTATAGGAGAATGTACATTTTTCATACTTTTTAGCCAAAATTTGATAGCTCTTTCCCTACATTTGATCGATAATGGTATTCTTCCTAGTTCACAAAAAACAACTGCATTAGGGTTTTATTTGTTTACACCAAGTATATATTTACAAAACCTTATATGCAATTTATCTATATCTTTAAAATTATAAACCCCCCATCAAGGTAACAAGCATTATTGATAAAACAATAAACCTGTGGACAACCTTATTGAAATGTTATAAAATATACTTCCACTGCTATATTTACTCGATTTGATTTTCGTTATCATTATATTATTGTTTTGATACTTGGTACTACATGTCGCTGGCTTAGAATTAGATGGTCGTAAGTATAAAATCAAAATTTTGGAAAAAAAGAAAACTGTCTGAAAACTACTCTTTACTTATCGAACAACAAGCTTTTTCATCTTCCATTTGGTCAACAAGACTACTTAGGATTTGCATAAAAATAGGCTCAAAAGAATCGCATTGAGATGCAGATTACAAATACGTATGAGTCTTATCAGATCGTATGTAGTACTTACGACCTTCTAGTACTAAGCCAGCGATGTATATATACTTATATTGTCCATGTAAGATATTTACTAGATATGTATGATATCAATGTATTACATATGAGAAAACTTGATATTCTATCAACTTTCACGTACTAAACATGATACTTCATGATACAGTGAATATAAGTAGAGCGCTAAGGTTTCGTGTTATAGCAGTATAGTTTCTTACCTTAAACAATTGCAAGAAAGGCATGGATACGCGTTTTATAAATTGCCACTACCTATGTTTATATGCCCTTAAAACAACACAGATACTTCCCAAACTGGCCAAACGAGTTATCCTCTTCATAAAAACTAGTTTTAAACAAAATTTTCAACAAGAAGGAAATTCGATGATTTAGTGTTTTTAATCGAACACATAGACTTAGCGTGTCATTAGACATAATGCACAAACGAATATGTCTACAGCGTAGTATACATCGTGCACGCACTCTTAGTGATAGTTTGATTTGTATTTTATATGAGTGCTAACGCAAAACCTTATCACATGGTCTGATGAAATAAGACTATATTAACATTTCACTCGTGTTTTCAGGAGAGAGAGGCCAGATTGAAGGGAACATGGAGCAAAGAGGCGATAGCTAGAGAAAAAGACAAAAGCATTGAAGCACGGCAAAAACAACTGGAAGACGCATTTGCATATGAAGATAAAGAAAAACAAATGAACAATGAAATAACTGAACTTAAAAAGAATCTATCTGTAGCAAAGAATGAAGTAGTCGAACTTAAATCGCAATTAGGTTTTATAGGTTCCAAATTAAAAGAGTCTGAAGACAAATTTAGATCCGACTTTGGAGTACAGATGAGATACAACAACGCGAATGAAAATGCAATGAAACGACTCCAAGAAATGATTGAAAAGTATGAGACCACATTAAGTCATTTAGAAACAAGATTGAAAGATGTGATGCCGGTAAAGCAACGGAATTCCGAGAGGGATCAAATGGCTTTGGTGGAATTTAAATATGCATTTTTAGAGGAAGATTATAAAACATTGACTGATAAATACAAGGTGTTAAAAGAAATCGAGAAACAACATGATCAGTTGCTTCATGAACGTAACTATATCCTGTCGCATTTAGGACATTCAGATCAGAAAGACGAGAAACCCAGTTTGTTGAATGCTTACCGTGACTTTGCAGTAAAAACCGATGAAGATATAACATCACTGAAGACAGAACTCGAAAAGTACAATCACACAATTGAAGGCCAGCAAGAAAAAATACAAAATTTAAACAAAGAAGTTGAAACACATACCACTCAAAAGAAGTTAAAGACTGCAGGAACAGTTTGGCAAAATGCCATGATGACAGTGATGCGAAAACAGTTAAACGATGTTAAACACGAGAATCGAATCAAAGAAACAAGAATTCAACATTACGAAGGTGAACTCAGCAAACTTAAAGCAAGGATTGTGGATCTTGAATCGGAAAGAGGTAGGGAGACAGTGATCCCCCTACCAAAGCATAGTCACAGAGAACTGATCAGCCCGTATTCTGATCGACATCGTATGACGCCAGCAAGTTGGTCAACTGACAACGACAATGACGAGAAAGGTAAAGGATCAAAGAGTAGACGGAATACTCATTTACCGCCCCTTGGAGGACGGGTACTTTACCAAGCATCTGACAACCGTGTGCCACATCTACAACATCCTCCTCAACAACGAACACATCAACGACCAGCAGTCAATCATAAAGGTGCAGGTACGTGGAACCCATCAATTGCTATGCCAGAAGGCTTAGTGACACATCAGTTAAAGATTGAAAACAGAGGTATGGGATTACCAGAACAAAAGCTTGGTAATATGAGACACGGACTTGGTGGCCTTAGATCGGTGCATAACAAACATGTACGTTCGTAAGTACGTTCCCAGTGTAGCGTTAATAGTGCTTTGGAAACATTTTTTTATTGCAAATGTGCCAAGAACCATCTATACAATAGGTTGTGCAAAAATGAAAAAGAAACTTTTATAATATATTATACATGTAACTACTGATTGAACAATTAAAAAGTAAAGTTAAAGGTTATCCTTAATCTAAGGAGATACATAAACGTATGACTACTTAGGTCAGTCATGTTCAATTCTCAAAATTTAAGAAGCATCATGTTCATTGTACCACGTTGAAAAGATTGATAAATACTACATCACAGTAAAGTTCCACTTGTTTAATAACGTTTCGGCATAATCATTCAACGTTATTAAAAGTGTGGAACGTTGCTGTGTTTCAATTATACTTACCGGTATCCCTTAAACCCCAGCATTGGGTAGGACCTACCACCATCGATAGTAGGCGGGCTTATTAACCTGTTGTAGAGTAAATACTATACATGTACTAGCATACATTAAATGGTGTAGGAGGCAACCAGTGAGCTGATAATACACAGGTAATCATGGATGCTTACTTGTTGGTATAAACAGCATGCAGTAGTATATTTCTGTTTATACCAGGTGACTAGTGTCAATGGTTATGTCAAATTCAAATTGTTCTCCCAATTGCTGTTATATTGCATACTTCAGATAAATCTAGTGATTTAACCAAAGGTTGATAATAAAAATAAAACCACCATTTTAAGGATGTTGGAGCGCTTAGGATCCCACCTTCAGAATTTGCTCAAATTTTGCCAGGAAGTAAAGAAATCTATACTGACACAAAATATGATGAAAAAACACTAGGTCACGGAACTCGTTTTTCGGGAAATCAGCCCTGATTGAAGTGTGTATGAATTATTTTTATAATTCCATGGAAATTGGTAAATTGGTGGTGGTGTTCAAATTTGACATTTTTATTTGATGTCTGTGATCTAAATAATAAAATATTTTCAATATAGTATGGGTACACATTGTTATACATGAGCAAGATACCAAAAAGGGAATATTTAATTTTGGTCTAATATATATTGCTCTTTTACCCCACCCACTTCATATTTACTGCAGCAAAATAGCACCCAGGTAAAATCCTAATAACCTTTTTTCCCACCTTAAACTTTTTTAAATATTTTGTTAAATTAGTCTAGTGACATAGATCTTCAAAATTATGCAATAAAAAATATATGTCACGGAGGTATCTTTTTCGCAATTTTTGTTTTTATTTTGGTTAAATGTGGCTAAAATGCTGAGAAAATCAATGAAAACGCTTAAAATAAAATTTATTGAACATGTAAATATCGCGAAAACACATCAACACACAATAAACAAACATTACCAAACGAACCTGACTCTCAAAAAAGTCATTTGGCATAAATAGCAATATTTTTATTTTTTTACCCCACCAACCTATTTTGTAATTAATATTTTTCTCGGAATGGAAACCGTCATTTCGATTAGTATTTTCTAATTTTATTGCATAATACATATCAAAACTGTTCAATTTGATTTATTTTAGATTTTTACATGTATAAGGCACATAACGTACTATGACAAATGACGCATGCGCATTAAACCGATCCAACATCCTTAAAGTGCATATAAATGCTTATACCGTGGCAATTTTAAATGTAAGCATACATTCAAAAATCATTTTATTTCAATATTTTAATGTATCGGAATACAGAATGTTGCAAAAATCACCCCCCCCCCCCATTTGATATCAGGCTCCTCACTCTTCATTATATACCAATTTCTAGAGTTTAATGATCTACATCATTATAATGAAAATATATAATCATTGAGAGTTTCGACGTTATAATGAAAATATCTTAATATTGTGAGTTTCCTCCTAATGTTAAGCGCTAAACAACTACTAGACTAGGTGTAACTTTTAATGGTCCTAGTTTCTATCATTAGGCCAAGTTGACGGTTTAAAATAATACATATTTCCTACCATTGCTGAATAACTCATAATGTAATCATTTACATTAGTTGGTTCAAATATTTGTGAAAATAAAACTTTCCAATGTTTTTATATGACCATGTTTAAAATTCAGCTGACGATGTACGTTCCTGAACGCTATAGGCGACGTTATAATAGCACATATGTGAAAAGTGACACTAAACACTCCTAGTGCGAACTCACCGAACATTCGTCCTGAACGAGCAACAATAAGTACTCTGTAAACACTTAACCTTTACACACATGTTAGCATAATCATTGACATGTTATAGTGCCTTGTTTGTATTGTTTATTAGTGTTAGTGCGTGTTTGTATTGTTTATTATTATTTGTATAAAATTCATTGTGTGATATCAAAACCTGTGATATGAACGTAATAAACATTTAATTCGTTAGCAAATAGTAGTTGTTGTTCTCTTATGGGGGTTTCCGGTGCAAGCCATTTTCATTTCGTATTTTTAAACAAATAAGCCGTGTAGTTTATACATGAGTCGGTTGTCTGAATCAGGTTTTTTAGGAATAAATGCACAATGAACATACAGACAACATTGATAGTCCACAATCAGCGGACAGTATCCTCACCACCACAGTTACCGTATAACAACAGTTAGACATAATCTGGTAAACATAGATTCTCAGATTGATACAAGTACACGGAGTACATAAATAAAACAAAATAAATGAACATGTTACATTTTGCCAATAGGGTTACATGTTAACCCGACCAATTTTTGGCCAGCCTGCTGTTGCTTTATTCGAGGTCCTCAAAGAATGCTAACCTTGACGTTTTTTTTGTAATCTGTTTAAAAAAACATTTGCAACCAAGGATACAAGGAAACAATTGCTGGATGTTAGATTTCCGGGATAATACATTTATTTTTAGGATATCTACAGCCTGCATAACTGGATACTAGAACTTGGTATTTTTGACATGTACTCGTTGCACAATCACCTTCGTACTTACGACAAATAGCATATGACTGCAATGAAAATCTTGTGAGTTGAACTCACTTATTGTTAGGTGATATTTCTTCAAACTTACACAGATGAACAACTCAATGTATAGATGAAAATAAAGGAAGGACATTCTGCTGCATCAATTTTTACCAGAGTTATTGCCCTTTGTTACTTTTACTATACATGTATACCCAATAATGAAATTTCTTGTGTGTTGAACTCCTCACAAACTGTAGGGTGGAATTTATTCAAACTTGCACATGTTAACAACCCCAATGTATAGATGACCTTTAAGAATGGATTTCTTTCGCTTCAAATTTTGCCCGAGTTATTGCCCATTACTCTTACTATATTCTCCATAATAAACACTGTTGTGTGTTCAACAACCTCTATGTACAGACGACCACAAAGGATGGAATTTTCGCTGTGTCTTTTTAACAAGAACTATGGACCTTTGATGATAATTTTAATCTACAGTCCACAAGGCTAGAGAAATTGAATAATAATTTTACTTTAACCCGTCATTCCCCATTCCTTCACCTTTCATTCTTCATTTGAAATGAAATGTGCTGGTATAAAGGCGCCCGTGTCCCATGGACACGTTTCTAATTACAGTAACGATCCGCTGATAAGATCACTTTAATTATTTTAGAAATCATGCAAATGTATGGTTCCAAAGTCTTAAATGTAGAAAAAAACAGTACGCTATTAAGACGGATTCACTATTAATACAACCATTTGGCAGGTCATTTTAGCGGAACTGTGTTGTATCTTTTAGCTGCAATAAGGCCACCAGAATGCAATATGATCATTAATAAATTATGTTAAACCGTTGAATTCAAGGGAAAGAAATATGTGTTTAACTGTGGATTTGTAGTCACCGGATTAATCTCTCTTTGTGCGTATAAGTTAACTTGGGTAGTCCGAATAATGGACGCGTCTTCTGAAGAGGTTAGGCATACTTACCATTGTTGTTAAATACCGACTTTTAACATCGATTAAATCTGACATCTTACCCTTTTTGTCGAGCCCGCTTGCGATGAGCGAGACTTATATATTAGTCGCCACTTTGCGTGTATGTGCGTGCGTAAGTGCGTGCGCCCGTCCATTTTTGTCCGGACCATAACTTTGTCATGCTTTTACCAATCTTGCTTATATTTGCCATGAATGTTAACCCCCATGAGGATGGGTGTCATGCACAACCCCCGGTTCCTTATATCAAAGGTCAAGGTCACAGTTGGAGGTCAAATGTCAAATTGAAGCTGGTCTGGAAAATGACTTTGTCATACATTGACCAATCTCTCTTATATTTAGCATGAGTGTTAATCTCCATGAGGTGGATTGGCATGTCTATCTAACCCCCAGGTTCCTATCTCCAAGGTCAAGGTCACAGTTGGAGATCAAAGGTCAAATTGAAGTTTTTCCAGTAGCTTTGTCATGCATTGACCAATATGGCTTATATTTGGTATGAATGTTAACCTCCTTGAGTCAGAGTGTCATGCCCAACCCACATATTCCTATCTCAAAGGTCAAGGTCACAGTTGTAGGTCAAGGGTCAAGTTGAAGTTTGTCCAGACCATAACTTTGTCATGCATTGACCGATCTTGCTTATAGTCGGCCTGAATAAAAGGTACATATATACACTTCCACGAATTTCTAATTGGCCGCACTTATAAATTAGATATTATGACTGGCTATTGGCGCAAATTATAGTCTAGTCTGGTTAGATTATCTGCGCATGTCTGGTTTCTCCAGGCGCCATGACACATATTTACGTTTGAGTAGTTTCAAATGAAACAAGAACAACAGCGACTACGAGATAGTTCGACCATAGATTAACCACTGAAGGTTGTTTGTGGTCACTAGTTAAACTAAGGTTACCATAGTTAGCGCCTGCTTACCTCTATTTTTGTTTTCAAAGCGGAGCAACTTTTGTCTTGGATTTGTAGTTATTAGTGATGTAAACGTCACTTGGTACTTCTACGCTGACCTAGATATATAATATAAGATTGTATTCCGTGTCTTTAAACCAATACTAGTAACACATTTGTTTGTGAGTTAGCTAGCACGATAATACACCATTACTATAGGTTCACTGCCTCTGTATGACAATTAAAACAAATATAGAATTGCGTGACTTGATATTACATTACTACTCGTATAAAACAAGAGATGTCACCAGGCAGTGTGTTAGACTATTCGCAACTGTTGGCCCGTGAAACTGGTCACTATTCAAAACAAGTCATGCTCTGTGTTTATAGATAAACCATGTTTTTTGAGCCGTGACTAATTTATGCAGCAAAGTTTATTCACCCTAAAAGGGTAGGTTTATATAAGCAATACCAACATAAGTTAAATAAGTTGTTTCATTAAGTAACTGAATACGTGGCCCAATGGATAAGGTGGTGTTCTATAATACTTACTTTCCTAGGTTCAATCCTTCGTAGAGTCGCTTTTTATATTTTTTTTCAAATCCCTTGTTCAAGTTATAGTTAGAACATATTAAGTAAATTTTAATGATTAAAAAGGGCGGAGCGAGCGAAGCGAAGCGAGTCCTTTTTAGTCATTAGAATATAACCTACATTATGAGCCAATGAAAACGCCGCATTTTCGCGGTTAAATGAAAATTTAATCATTAAAATTTTCTCTTCACAGACTTGACGTCATGCGTTGGCGCTAATTTCTATCGGCCAATCAGAATGCAGAATGTTATATTCTAAGTAATATTACACAAGAAAGTTATGCATTTCCTGGAATTTATTTAATAATGAGTCTGTATTAGTCATAATTAAGTGTCTTAGTCATAATAACCATGCATAATTATATAATTTTGGCTGCGACTAGTATACATACTGGTGAAGATGCTCGTATGCTAAAGAATATTTAACATGGTTCATATTTACAGAAATTTTGCAAGGAGTTTATATATAAAATAGGCTATGTGTATTTGAACTTGTATCGCCAGCAGGACACAAACACTGGCATTAAATATTGCTATAAACTGTCTTTAAGCACCCACTATATATTCAAATGCATCATCCGACACGGAGACATACATAACTGACGGGTCGCCAACCAATACACATAGTCGAAAATCTTTGACACAAGTTTAAGTATTGGATCCAGTAAAAGGTAAACTAATACAGGGTCCGTGGAAAGAAATGAAAACAGTGAAACATGAAAACCCATTGCATGTAGATTGAAAAGTCATCATAATAAAATGACTTTTAAACGATGTCTTCATGTTCTTGATGAAAAAGAAACACAAAAATGTAGTTGACAAAAAAGTGCCGTTATCAGGACTTGTACCGGTACGTATTATACTGAAAATCAAGCTCTCTACCGATTGAGGCAGCGAAACTGACAATGTCATGTCATACAAAAATATATATCAACGCATTTTAAATGCATCCCAAACAGTAATTCAAAAACCATGACTATGTATAGGTTAGAGTTTATTAAATATTTTCTTCAAAGATTTGAACCTTAGCGAGCGAAGCGAAGAGTGGTTTAAATCTTTGAAGAAAATATTTTAAACTCTAACCGACTTAGGGCCATATTAACATCCTCTCCTCCACTCTCACTCACTGAGTTAATCCAAATTTAATTATCGTTTCGTCCGTGCATTTGAGTGTGAACTCGACCTAACTAGAAATTGGTATTCACAACGGTAAGTGTAGCTGGAGTTGACTCGACTGAGTGAGGAATTTTCGAGGGAGCGAAACGTCGACTTGACCTCGACTCCAACCACACTCAATGGAATGTAAGTGAATACCAAAGTTAGTCACTAACTAAAATAGACAATCTACTATAGGAAGAAGAATTTGAGGAGATGGTTATACCTCTTAGAAATGTCCCAGATCATGAGCAATTCCATAGAAAGCATGGATAATGTGAAATTCTTGTAAAACTTCCATAGCTACACTCAAATGTGGTTACGTGCATACCGATTTAGCGCATGAATGTTGAAGTAATAAAGCTATTGTATTTTCAAATTAAATTAGACAACAAATTCTTACGATCGTGTAGGTTTGATAAATATAATACCATAACTATTTTATTTATAATTTGTTATCTAAAAGTATATTATTTGGACAAACAAAGTTACTGTAATAAGTGTATAAAGTAGCTGGAATTAAAATTTAGTCATCTTACCGCGATGTCAATTCAATGCATGCTATTTATATATGGAGCATAACAATGAAATTATATTGTTTTTATAGTTCGTGCTAGATAATGTGGCAGTCGAGTCTATTTCACGACAGGTAATACATGATATTGATTACAGAAAACTTTAAAAGAATCTAATTGTTCGTTGTTTGTCCGTTTCATTAAATACTATGTAAGTGGTAACTGTTGAAATACAGACTTAATATGGACTAGTGTTTGTTTACCTTTCAGACCAGTATGACTGCCTTGTGCAGATAATCCTTTACCATCCATTCAACGACGAAATTTAACATTTAACATAGACATTTATCCAGGCAGTTAAATTGCTTGGCCTTATCTTCATGCTTGACTAATTACAATGTAATATAAGCACTAAATAATTGCAAGTAGTTATGTATGCTGTAATAGCTCATGTGGTAACGCACAGGAATTGTAACCGAGCGATTCAAGTTCAACCCATCAAAGAAGTCTTTAGTATTTTTTGAATTCATCACAATATTTTTAATGTTATTTTCATATTCTTTTCGAGAGAATTTATAATTTGTTAATTATGTATTTTTCTTGTTTTATTATGGTCATGATAAAATTATTTTTAATTCAATTCAACTTTTATGACAAGAACACACAATCATTACAATACAAAATATTTTTACATCACTTCATCTGCTGTATCATGGTCTGAGTTACAGTCACACTCAGATAATGTATCTGTGGCTTCGTGTTGGTAGTTACAATACCTAAGTACTAGCAATTAAAGTTATTGTGCTTTAATTATAATACATGTACAATACGTTGATTGTGTACATGTATATTTAGGCTATGCACGCTTTAATAATATACTTAATAACTTTAATTACAGGTTTGTATCACTATTGGATAGAACTGATTATTTAAGCCATTTTTCTGTAAAACTCTAAGCTTTTACATCTATAAAGATGAGAAAAAGAAATAAAAAAATACACACAACTGGGCAAGGTTTCGAACTCGCGGACAAAAATATCGATATCGTTAGGAAGTATCTACGCACTAAACCACTCGGCTATGAAGTATGTTTGAAAGGATGGATGGTTAGAATGATTTATAATCACAAACCTTAACCATGGTTTACCTAATTCAATCAATTGACAGTGTCCACATTGTGTCACGTGACTGCCACATTATCCTGCACGGACTGTATTCTTTGCCATATCATTATTTTTAATTCCGTCCAGTGTTGATATGAAGATAACTGAACTATTTAAATGAAGAAAAAAACGTGCTAATTTGCAACACATACCGATGATGTGCATTATTTTTTCTTATTTGCAACCGTTCATGAGTCCAAGTGCCGCCTCGATAGCCTACTGTTAGAGCGTCCGCTTCGAATGTGGGAAGCCCCGGGTTCGATCCGGGGTCACTTCATGCTAAAACGAAAAGGTATTAGTATTTCCCTTGTAAGATGTCTAGCATAATAAGCGAAAGCTGGCTTCTCTTATGTTTATCGATTCCATTGTGACGATGGATAAACTCGGACATGATGTGTCGAGGATGGTTAATATTAGTTCAAGGTTGGACCAACTTGTTTCATAATCAACCTAAAACCAAGAGCCATAATAGGTAAATTATATTTTATACATGTCGCTTATTAAATGGCATTCTAGGAATTATGGCTTTCTAGTTGTCGGGCTTCCCCGGAACGGTCTGAACGATGTACGTGTAGTAATAAGTTTACACAATCATCTGACAAGCTGCTTATAAAAGTAAACTAAGTTCATCTCATCTGACTTCTAAATTATTGACATGCCATTATCTGCTTGACGGTCGGTGGAATTAATATTGACGTGATATACTATTTAATATTGAGTCCATGCCAAAAACATACGGCATTTCGTATGGTGAGTCTTCGGTATGATCATCCTTTATTCATCTAAAACTCGTACGCATTGTCTTGCATAAATGTTTTGTAAATATATACGTTCATTTAACGTTAATTACATCGAAGTTTTATGTTAACTGATCCACTTTCATCATTACAATAATCATACTCTCTATTTGTGATTATTCAAATGAAGGTTTCATTTGAGCGAGTTCAAGGAAATAATAATGAATGTATTTAAAAAATCATCAAAATTATAATTTGACTGTGTTAGTATACATTACGAAAATGCATCGAAACCCAACCAACCAATTCAATAATAAAGCACAGATTGTTTATACAGTGTAATATCCTAACGTATATTATAACGGTCACACACTCAGGAAAGTCGAGGGTGAGTTACCCATGTGAATACCAAATCTCCACTCGACCTTCACTAACTCGACCGTCACTCCAGCTACACTTGAGGCTACCTTAGGTTAGTGTGAGTCGAGTTGGAGTGGAGGACCGACATGTGAATATGGGCCCTAGTGTTGGCTCCGTCTTGAATAATTAAAACCCCAAGAAGCACGAGATTCGCGTGCCTGTAAATCAGTCAGTGCATGGACATAATTGGCGCGAACGAGACGCGTTTAATGGTCAAATGGACGGTTACATTTTATAAGGTGTGTTTAACTGTAAACTGTGTGTATTTAACCATAAAGTCGGTGAAGTTTGAATTGTGAAATATATTGATACCCCCGTTCAAATAAATGGTTAATACTAAACGCCGTCTCTAAAGCTGCATTTGTATCGGTGGGTAAAACCACAGGTAACTGTATCATTAATAAAGAGTAAACCAAAAATATTGTTTTTATAAAAAAATTAATATACAGTCACTGAGGCGCATTTTGTTTTAACAAACATTTTTCATTAGTACTGGTGTTATACTGGTGTTATATTAAATAGTTTTTCATAATCAGAAACTAGAGAGATCCGTCTTTAATTTGTTACCAATATTTTAAAATCCGTCCTTTAATAAGAAAATAAACCCACAGGGCGTGAAATCATTTCTTTTTTCTTGTTTAGAATAGCATTGTCGTTTTCATTGAATGCACCTCAGTGATTGACTGGACACCGTAATTATACATTTCATGGTACATGTACATTGTATAACTTTTTAACGATATAGTTGATTAAATTCGATGGGATTTGCATGGAGGTAGTTCTAACTGTGTTGTTCATGAAAATCTGATCCCTTTAGTACAAATGCACCTCTCTAAGTTGACATGAAATTGATAATGGTTTTTTTTACTCTTTATCAACAGTAACCTGTGGTGGAAACATGGATGACCAGAAGAACAGGGTGCTATTTGCATATCGCACGAAGTTCACGAATAGGCGTGGTCTATTTGCGCATGTGCAGTGGCTTCATTTTACTTCTTGATGAAGACGCATTAATTCGAAAAATAGAACGTTCTTCATGGATTAGACGACGAAAATCGAGTCCGCTGATTGGTCGAAAAAGTCGTGCAAACACTAAATAGTGTAATATCCCGTCACGGCTCAAAACTCGTGGTTGATCTATAGTTAAACACGATTGATGCGACTAAGGGCCATATTCACATCCTCTCCTCCACTCTCACTCACTGAGTTAATCCAAATGTAATTGTTGTTTCGTCCGTGCGTTTGAGTGTGAACTCGACCTAACCTGAAATTGGTATTCACAACGATAAGTGTAGCTGGAGTTGACTCGACTGAGTGAGGAATTTTCGAGGAAGTGAAACGTCGACTTCAGCGTGACTCCAACCAAACTCAATGGAATGTTAGTGAATACCAAAGTTAGTCACTAACTAAAATGGACAATCCATTCGAGGTAGAAGAATTTAAGGATATGATTTTACCTTTTAGAAATGTCCCGGATAGAAGAAAATCCTTAGAAAGCATGGATAATGTGAATTTCTTGGCAAAGTTCCCCAGCTACACTCAAGTGTGTGGTTACGTGCATACCGATTTAGCGCACGAATGTTGAACTAATAAAGTTATTGTAGTTTCAAATTAAACTACACAACAAATTCATATGATCGTGTGGGTTGATAAATATACAACCATAAATATAATTTTATTGATAATTTGTTATCTAAAAGTATATTATTTGGACAAATAAAGTTACTGTGAATAAGTGTATGGAGTATCTGGAATTAAAATTTAGTCATATTACTGCGATGTTAATTTAATGCATGGTATTTATATATGGAGCATACCTATGAAATTATAACGTTATTGTTTTCATTCTTTGCCATATTATTATTTTTAATCCCACCCAGTGTTGATATGAAGATGACTAAAATATTTGAATGAATAAAAACGTGCAAAGTTGCAACAAATACTGATGATGTGCATCGCAATCATTCATGTGTCAATGTGCCGCCTCGATAGCCTACTGTTAGAGCGTCCGCTTCGAGTGCGGGACGCCCAGGTTCGATCCGGGGTCACTTCATGCTAAAAACGAAATAGTATTAGTATTTCCCTTGCAAGATGTCCAGCATAATAAGCGAAAGGTGGCTTCTCTTCTCTTACGTATTGTATTATATATTGTGACGATGGATAAATTCGGGCATGATGTGTCGAGAATGGTTAATATTTGTTCAAGGTTGTACCAACTTGTTTCATAATCAACCTAAAACCAAGAAGTTCATGCATCAGCTATCTTATGTACTATTGTTTTTAAACATGTCGCACATTAAATGACATTCCAGGAATTATAGCTTTCTAGTTGTCGGGCTTAATTCCCCGGAACGGTATGTACGATGTATGTGTTGTAATTAACAAAATCATCTAACAGTGAAGCTGCTTATAAAATTAAACTGAGTCCATTTCCTCTGACTTCTAAATTATTAACATGGCATTACCTGCTTGACGGTCGGTGGAATTCATATTGACGTGATATGATATTTAATATTGAGTCCACGGCGAAAACATAAGGCATACGGTACGATTTGTCTTCTTCGATATGCGCATCCTTTATTTATTTAAAATGCGTAGGCATTGCCTTGCATAATTGTTTTGTTGGAATATATCAATGTAAATCATTATATACATTTGTACGTTCATTCAATGTTAATTACATCGAAGTTTTATGTTCCACTATAATCTTTGCAATAATCATACCGACCAATTCAATAATAAAGCACAGATTGTGTGTACAGTGTAATATCCTACCATTTATTATAACGGTCACACACTCAGGAAAGTCGAGGACGAGTTACCCATGTGAATACCAAATCTCCACTCGACCTACACTAACTCGACCGTCACACTTGAGGCTACCTTAGGTTAGTGTAAGTCGAGTTGGAGTGGAGGACCGACATGTGAATATGGGCCTAAGTTTACAACATTAACTAGAAAGCAATGCCCATGGACAAAGTATTTCGAGCTCGCGCATGTTTTCTGTGTCAAGTTATTATAAAATACTATCTTAGCACAACCGTTACACGATTAGCTGCCTGACCACGAATATTTAACATGTCAATAAATTTCTCCTACTGACTTGAGATTATTCTACTTCAAATATATGAGTTGATTTACCAGTTTCAAGTTTAAAATACCAGGAAACACAGAAACAGAAGAAATACAGAAACTATGTTTTTAATTTATCATATACGATAAAATGAAACAGTAACTAACTAGAAATGTGTCCATAGGACACGGATGTACCCACTTGCCATTAGACCATGTAAAGGGCCATAACCCAACCACACAATCATGCTGATTAATATTCCTACAAAGTTGGACTATTTAAGCACAAATAAAGCAAATTTGATCATTTCATGGGCCATTTGTAACTCAGGTAAGGTTTGAAGTAAAATAGTTAGGTAGGTAACTACACATACAAGAGGTGCCGCATTTCTGTTTGAACAAAGTTGAACATCCGATATGTTCATGCTGACACGCTATAATAGAAATGCTATATCAATGTGCCGACTAACATTATTCACTCATTATTTGTATAATTTGCAATTTAGTTAGAACCCAAATCAACAGTTTTGTAGGGGCATTGCTATGAGCTTGTTTAAGACCAAACATTCCAATTGATTGTGCAACGATTGCTCGAGTATAAATCAATGCTGCTTTGTCCCGAGCTGCCTTGTGCGCATTCGCGAAATTTCGAAATCGTATTAGGTGAGACCAAACATGAAATTTAGTTCCAATGGTCGCATATAAATGTTTATTAATAAAAACAAATAATACTAGTTTACAAAACAGATATTGATTTTACTTTGTATTTTTGCATGTATAAAAAGATGGTTGGGAACGGCACACTTGTAAAGTATATGGGTGTACAATAAGTCACTACACTTGTTCAAATGCATATTCTTATATAAAATATGAAGTGTATGATTTATTTATATGAAGTACATAAACTTTGAAATATTTTCATAATTTTTTTTCTCATTCCAACATTCAAATTAGGTTAATTTGTGCAAATTTATTCAAAATTAGTACTTTTTGGTGAATAGCTCCCTAAAAAGGCTGGTGACTCATAGTTTGTATTTGACTAAATTGATGTTCTATAATTATGATTCTCAACTTATATTCAATTTTAAATAATTTTCGATCGTTAGAAATTGTTTGACATTCATTTGAAAATCACACTTTTTGGAAAGTGGGCGGGGTACCTATTTATCTTGTAAACAGTCTGAATGTGTTCAACAGGCAGCCGAAATTGTGACTAATGTCAATAGGAATGACCATTGAACACACAAAATAGCATGCATTGTTTAAAAGTGGTTTAATATAATAATGGTCTTAAAATGAACATGACGGTGTCATATATGCAAGAAATAGATAAAATGAACAAAATACAATGGTAGGTCATTAGAAAGCCATGAATCTCTAAAATGAGCCTGGTGACATATCATTTTTATGATTTCAATGTCGTTTTAGATGATATTTCTGTCATTTTAGGATGTCTCGGGGGACATTTGATCGTTAGATAAAAGGCGCGCGTACCACCTTAATATTTCATAATCAATGATTCATGCAGGATTGTTAGACTTCGAGATTTGCAATTCTGGTGTAATATACTTGGAATTCGTGTTCTTTATTTAGCTTGGTATTACCAAAAACACAATGTCACAGACATTGTCGTCAGGAAGAGATGTGAAAAATATTGTATCCAAAAACGTTTTAAAACATTAGAAGCATAGTACAGTGCGCTAATGCTTCCCTTTGTTGAATGAATATCAGTTCCATTTTATTAGTTATAACAAACAACATCTCATGTCATGCAACATGCCGCAAACTAATGTTGTGTAACGAATGTCAACTTCATGGCGGACTCAAAGACATTTCTCAACTAGCACTCTGTCCTTATACTGTTAATCTCAATGGTAAAGCGTTGACTTATTCCTGAAGACAAAGTTACCGTTACGTTGTAGCATATAAAATTTGGTAAAATCACAGATAGTTTGGTATTAACCATTTTCGAAATTACTTGATTGATAGTTCCGATTGATACTCCTATCTTCTTTGAAATCCCTATTTTTATTTAAGAAATAACAATCTGTTCGCGTATTTTGTCGTAGTATAAAACATGGGCAGGAGTTTGCATACGCAAAAATTAAATCACGAGTGCGTAGCACGAGTGATTTAATTTTCCGCATCCGAACGAGTGCCCGTGTTTTATTCACCGACACAATACAAGAACAGAGTTTTTATTTCGATTCTAAATACGAAATTATCCTGTACTATTTTACTGTGCGCATTCCATTTTCACCCATTTGACATTTAACATAATTCCACGCTGAAATTGAGTGGCTTATTTGCTGGTACAATTACCTCCCTCGTTAATGAAAACGACCTTCGTAATTTTCTGAAGGAAATAACACATTTTAAACATTGAAACAATTTTAATAACACGAGTATAGTGTATCTATTTCATGCAATGAAAAATATAAATGAATTGATTATCAGAAGTTATTATGAATATTAATTTCGAGAGTATATTGGGGATTCTAAAAATAGATGCGTCATAGCTGTAACACTGGATACTCGTGGTCCGTTGAAGTTTTTACTATAAAGTTTACGTTTATTCATTCATAAATAGGTCACGTGGTACGGGGCGTAAATAGTAACAACCAATTTGATACCATGTTTTATTGCGGTCATAATACATGGCCTGGTCTGCTCTATGTTTATATGGATTAATCCGCGGATCGTGTTAGAATATTGGATTTATCCTAGTTATCATATAACCAATTGATTTGATTATTGAAGGAATCGTCACTTTTTGACATTTTTTAATATTTGTGTCATACCACTTCTGAGAGCAACAGAACGTAACACACCCTTCAAGTGACGAAATAAACTGATAGTCTTCACAGAAACGGCATATCCATGCTCTACCAACACATTTTTGAGTGGTTGGTCTTCACAAAGATAAACGCCACAACCTCTACAGAATTGTTGATTTCGGTCCGAACCATATTGCAAACAAATCAAGTCTTGAGTGCGTATGGGTATGTTACCTGACACACCACGTTACGCGGCTCAAAATAGTTTTATTGTATATATATTGGGTTATGATGAGGGTATCGGATATTCAACGGTATTCAGTATAAGTCGTGTACCTCTCGTCAAATACTCCTACACAATTTAAAGAATGTAGCTCAGTACTTTTAGAATAATGAACCAAGCAATGCAAAAATCATGAAAATACCCAACTCTACTACTACTAGTCGGATCAGAAGGGCTATAACTGAACAACACAAGCTTACTGCTTACTAATGTTCCTATAAAGTTTGACGAATGTACCTGAAAAACTTATAAAGTAAGGAGCATCAAAGACAAACATCATTTTAAGGGCCACAACTCTAACACATGTCAAATCTAAATCAAAATATGCAGGTGGACAACGAACACAGTATTCCTACTAAATTTGAAGACTGTATCCCAACTACTGTAAGTGTTATGGGTGACTCAAACACAATTTCATCATTTCAAGGCATTTTCGCGTTGGATCTGAATCAAAATGCGTCAGTGTGCAACTATGTGCACATGCTCACTAATATTCCTAAGAAGTTTGAAAACAGTAGCTCATTTACTTTATGAGCGACGCAAGCAAATTTCATCTTTTCAAGGACGACAAGTCTGCTAATACTGGTGGAATTCAAATACAAGTGTGTAGGAGCACAACAACACAGGCTGTCGGACTTATATTCATTTGACGTTTAAAGACTGTATCACAACTACTGTTCAAGATACGGACAACGCAAGCATTTTTCATCGTTCCAAGGGCCACAACTCTGCTAATAAAAGGAAGGGTTATTGTACACATATTATTACTATTAGACCTCTCAATGGATGTCACTCCATGCATACTTTGGTCAGTCAACACTTCTTTCCCGCTCGCCTCTTTTGTCGCCGAGAGAATTAGGTGTACGGTGTATTTTTCTAAGTGGCAATGCACCAATCGCAACTTCTTACACCGACACAGATCACGATACCGCCCGAAATATCCACAACAATGATCACGTTTATACTGCCGCTCCCTGTGGGCCTATTTGTAGGGGTGACTATTGAGTCAAATTTTGACTATTGCAATACTATTGGTATTGCTGAAAGTACTATTGCGATACTATTGTATTGCTGGAAACTATTGCGATACTATTGCAATAGTTATTGCCAAGATTTGAAAACCAGATATTAACTTGTAAATGCAAATTTGCACTGTGTAAGATATCACATTTTGTACAACATAAAAATTTACTATTTGTGGAAATGATTTAAAATTAATTCGACAGAAATAGATTTTAAAAATTAAGGCTATTTTGGTCCATTGTGCCAATTTGTGGCTGTTTTGATACGTGTGGTTATTTACAATTAGTTTTTAACGAAAACGGAAGTTGTTTTAAATTAATATTAAACTTTATTTATAAAACGGAAACTATCGTAACTATCGATTGTTGAGCTAACTATCGGCGATAGTTATTGGATCGAGACTTTTACTATCGATCCATACTATCGGGACACTCGGAATCGCAATGCATCGATATTTCGATGCATCGGCCCACCCCTACCTATTTGTGGGCCTACCTATCTTCCTGATAGTCAAACCTTGCTGAGGATTAAGACTTGACACGCGTCAATCTGACAAGAATATTAATACGAATAAGAACTGGTAAGTATAAAAGATGTGAGAACGAAGAATGGTTAAAAATAGGTTAAAATAGGTTAGACCTATGTAGGTTTGTTAAATTACATTATATGATGTTAAATATTCGCTAAACATGCTTAGTCATCGAAATATGTTATTTATTAAGGAATTAAATTAACGTAAATCGCATACTTTCAAATGAAGTGTTTTCATTAATCAGTTATCGAAATTGATAATAGCATATGAGATAGCACATATTGGTATCATTTATAAGATAAAATAAATAGCCATATGATAGACTGTTCCTGCCTCCGCCGAAGTATATAAATAGTGTCCAATCGGATTTCTCCTTGAGATGCTTCCGGAGATCGAGCCGGATGCACTTTCATATTTCTGTCCATTCTTCATTCTGTCAACATGTGTCTCCTGATTGAAACTAAATAATTCATAAATTGGCAGAAACTTTCACTACATCAAGTTTTGTACTGCACATGACATAATTCGCCTTCTTACATTAAACATTATATGAAACTTTCTAATTACATTCTAATTACAACAAATCATATGCTTCGTCCTAGTATTTATAACTGCCTAATACAATTTTCCGCGGTACAAACATTCAACTTGTTACCTGCGGGAGCATAGTGGATTGCTCAAAGTGAAACGTCCATGGAGGGGAACGTGACCTGTTATCGATGGTTTACGATTTCAAAAAAAAATCCTAAAAAGAAGCATTTAAAAAAAATGTCGTGAACAAGACTAATTAAACCGGTCGTTACTGGATTTCAATGTTTTCTTTATCCATATCATATTTGTTTTAACCATTTCTTAAGTCTGATTATACACCACTTCTGAACATGTAAATATATGCAAAAGGCTTTATAAATATGGAATAATAATAATACATATTAATAAAAGCAAATGTTGAATTAAGTGGGGAGTTATCAACAATATACTAAGTCAGTGTCTTTGATGGTTAACTTGGAGTTGGTTTCGTGAGATAAATATTATTTTGTTACAAGTAAGGTAATGTCATCAGGGACTTATTGGCAAAAGTAAATTATTAATGCTAGATGAATCAATCATTGTAATTGGTCGTTTATCACGTTGGCTTCGTGAGATAAAATATTATTACAGTCTTCAAACAATACCATGTAAATTATCATTAGGAGTCTTGTTCTGAGTTCAAAGACTTAGAAATAGCTACAGTTTGGAGTGGTTGATTGAATCCAGGTCATCACCCTGTAAATGTACCCTACATAATGTTCCAAATACAATAAATTGTCTTCGTGATTATTATTATGGAACGAGGCAGTTCTTAATGATAGACGAAGTATCTGTCTTCGATGGTTTACCTTGATGCGACTTCATAAAATGAAATATTATGTAGAGTGTCATTAGGATTAGAGTTCAAATACTTCTTATGGGTACAGTTTGGTGTGGTTGGTTGAATCCACGTCATTGTATCATAGCATACACATTGTTTCAAATAAAATATCTTGCATATATGATAAAGTGGGAGTAAAACATCCATACTAAAAAAATATGATATTAAGCAAGGCACAATGCCCAACTAAACCAGCCGATCACTGAAAACATAAAACACATACAAGGTACAATGCCCAACTAAACCAGCCGATCACTGAAAACATAAAACACATACAAGGCACAATGCCCAACTAAACCAGCCGATCACAGAAAACATAAAACACATACAAGGTACAACGCCCAACTAAACCAGCCGATCACAGAAAACATAAAACACATACAAGGCACAATGCCCAACTAAACCAGCCGATCACAGAAAACATAAAACACATACAATGCACAATGCCCAACTAAACCAGCCGATCACAGAAAACATAAAACACATACAATGCACAATGCCCAACTACACCAACCGATCACAGAAAACATAAAACACATACAAGGCACAATGCCCAACTACCCCAACCGATCACAGAAAACATAAAACACATACAAGACACAATGCCAATTACACCAACCGATGGATCACACAAAACATAAAACACATACAAGGCACAATGCCCAACTACACCAACCGATCACAGAAAACATAAAACACATACAAGGCACAATGCCCAACTAAACCAACCGATGGATCACACAAAACATAAAACAAATACAAGGCACAATGCCCAACTAAACCAACCGATAGATCACACAAAACATAAAACACATACAAGGCACAATGCCCAACTACACAAGTGAAGATCCGTCCCAGCTGCCGAAAGTATAATGAATTAGTTTCAGCAACCAACAAGCTGAATGCCCTAGCCACTATGTTTATATTAATAGATGACACTGTATATGAACTCAAGTCAAAAATGGATACAAGGGACCCACAATCCATCGGTGTACATGTGTCTGGTGTAAAACACATAACTAGATATAGCTCAATTCAAGTTGCATTTTAAATCTAACTGTATCATTGATAAAGAGTAAAATGAATTGTTTTACTTAACATTTATGTTATCTTAGAAAGGTTCATAACACGGAAACTCAACCAAAAAGTCTGTGAGGTGCATTTTGGTTTACTTAACATTTCATTAACACAGGTGTCATTTTAAATATATTTACATATTTACAAACTAGAGGCATTGGTCTTTTTAATCTTTAATACCAATATTTTAAAATCTGTCCACTAATCAGTAAATGAACTGCTAGGGCAGTGAACTCATTTCTGTTTCTTGTTTAAAATAGCATAGTAATTTCTATTGAATGTTCCTTAGTGATTGACTGGACACCGTACTATACATTTTATGGTATAACTTTTTAACTCGTGGAGCAATTGCGATAGGGTTTTGCATGAAGGTTGATCTAATAATGTTGTGTATGGATGTTATTACTTTATGAAGGTATCAAAGGCCAAGTTTTGTTTTTGATACGTTGAAAATCTGGACACTTTAGTACAAATGCACCTTTGTAATATACCTTAGTTTATAAAAAATACTATTTACAAATGATACAGTTGCCTGTGCTTGTCAGGGGATCACAGATCAGCTAAACGTTGTACTGTATTTTGTGTCTTTTTGTTAAACTAGAATTGATAAAATAAGCATAGTACAGCATATGCATTCAAAATATCAACATCAGTTAGTAGATAGTAATGGTGCTTTTTGGTGCACGTTGTATTCACAGAACATTTATAAATATATAGTAAGGTGCATCAAAACCATCCCTAAAACAGATCGGCATAAGATCATGTCTTCGCGGTATTCTTATAACTTTTCGTGACGCTACATGGTTTCGCGATATCATATTCATATCGCCTTATTAGCTTATAACCCAACCCAACATTATTTAATTTCTCTTATGTGACATGTCGAAAGATGCGAAGATACGAAAAATCGGATAGGGACAGTCTGGGGCATCACGTGAAATGGTACTTTACACATTGACATGATATGGCGGATAACTTGATATTTGGATAGCTTTTCGATTATTGGTATAAGTACTCCATGTCCAGTTTTGTTTGCTTTGATATTGTACTCGGAAAAGGCATTCCATTGGAAAAAGTGACCTGTAACATACTTTATTGGTGAATGGTTTGAAATGGTACTTTACACGGCACAACACTGTTGCGATACTTAACAAGGATCGTATTCCAGGATAAAAGTTAAGTCAGCATTTTCTATTTGACTTGGTTTTGAATATTGCTTCCTTTACTCTTGTACATATAATGACAGTAAAACGTTTTGAGAGGGCTTCTCTGAATGACAGGCCAAATAAAGGGGTTGACACGAAGAGACACCCACCATAGAAATTGATGAATTAATTTGCTCATGATACTCTCTTTCGAAAAAGGGGCATAACTTAGATTAAATCGTGTGTAGTTTGAAGATAGTTGGGCGGGAATGTAATACAAACATAAATCAATCCATGTAGCAGGACATTATTTGAAAGCCGAGTTTATTGATATTGCATTGCAATTTTCCATTTAAATGATGCTGTCATATTTATTTGTAAATGATTGTCATTTAATACTGTACGTTGTATTTTCCATGTCGAGGGGTTAGAGCAAAAACCAATAAACAATGAATTTTGAAAATATTCAGGAGAAACGTTAAATGTCATTGCATTTTTTAAATATAATTGCAAATTTATATTTCTTTTATGTAGGAGTAACTATGTTAAGGTTACAGAGTAAAATCGTTCTTCTTCTGTGAGAAAAAAACACAACTTCTGTTATTGCATGCACACTTTATTGATTATGTACAATTTCTATACAGCAAAACAGGTTATCGGGTGATGGCTGATTTTTTTCACAAACGTTACTGATATTTCATTTCAATAATGTTTCTGCAAATAAAGGTTATCCTGAAATAGTTGTTTTTCCATAAAACTACCCAATTATGCTTCATGGATTACACTCCATTACTAAAGTAATGGAGAGTTATTGTGTTATTCCACTGGTTTCACGACAAAGCATGGTGTACTCGATCTGGCATGGTAAAGTTTGTGTTTTGATTATCTATAAGAGGTACAGGAGGGACGACTTGTTTTAGTAAATATGTATTTTATAACAATTTTGAAATTTACTCCAAATTTAAATTAAATCAAATTAACATTTGACAATGTGGTGTTTTTTAAGTCAGAGAAAGTATATGACTATTTAACTTTTTGAGCCAAATAATGTCATATTTAGATAATATGTCTTTGCAGATAATAAAATATACGAAAATAACACAAAAATACACCACATCTGTCATTAACAGTGTTTTTTTATGAAATCAGTTTTCAATTCATGTCTTTTGCAAGGTTTAAAGTATAATAATAATTAAATTTAGTAGAAGTAGCAACAGCAAATATAATCTACACAATATGATGTTGTAAAGTTTGTTTTTTTTATCCACCAGAAACTCAGTTAATTCCTCTGCATCTTGCTGTGCCAATATGTCCACAACAGAACAACTAGGAGGCACGAGCTTGTAGTATTCATGAGTCTCTATCGCGATTATTCCACTTGTAATAGCAAGAGGAGGTCCTTTTTCTTTGCTACTACAATTGGAAGCTTCATTTCATTTCTCCCCTGTGCACTTGACGACTCATTCACGACATTGTCAGTTTTATTTCTGTCCTGTGCACTTGACGACTCATCACGACATTGTCAGTTTCATTTCTCTCCTGTGCACTTGACGACTCATTCACGACATTGTCAGTTTTATTTCTCTCCTGTGCACTTGACGACTCATTCACAACATTGTCAGTTTTATTTTTGTCCTGTGCACTTGACGACTCATTCACGACATTGTCAGTTTCATTTCTGTCCTGTGCACTTGACGACTCATCACGACATTGTCAGTTTCATTTCTCCCCTGTGCACTTGACGACTCATTCACGACATTGTCAGTTTTATTTCTCTCCTGTGCACTTGACGACTCATTCACAACATTGTCAGTTTTATTTCTGTCCTGTGCACTTGACGACTCATTCACGACATTGTCAGTTTCATTTCTGTCCTGTGCACTTGACGACTCATTCACGACATTGTCAGTTTCATTTCTGTCCTGTGCACTGGACGACTCATTCACGACATTGTCAGTTTCATTTCTGTCCTGTGCACTTGACGACTCATTCACGACATTGTCAATTTCATTTCTGTCATGTGCACTGGACGACTCATTCACGACATTGTCAGTTTCATTTCTGTCCTGTGCACTGGACGATTCATTCACGACATTGTCAGTTTCATTTCTGTCCTGTGCACTTGACGACTCATTCACGACATTGTCAGTTTTATTTCTCTCCTGGGCACTTGACGACTCATTCACGACATTGTCAGTTTCATTTCTGTCCTGTGCACTTGACGACTCATTCACAACATTGTCAGTTTCATTTCTGTCCTGTGCACTTGACGACTCTGGTAAAACCCTGCTTCAACTGATAGCCTATTTTATCTCGAACATAAGATGACAATATTAGGCATCTGCTAGTCTGTATCTCTCTATAGCATGTTTTTGTTGATAGAAAGGTTAGAATTAATTAGATTTTTATACCTGCAAAATCCATGTATAAATATATGCATGTTTTGTTTACAGAAACGGTAATACGGTAACATTTCTGTACCTAACTTGTTTTAGCTCCATACCGTACCAGTGTTATAATTAAAACTTGCAAGTTACATTGTGATACCTGGTTCTAACTTAACCCAAAGTTAGTGATAATCGATAACTGGTTTGGTCACAATTCAATATCTTTAAAAGTAATTTCGTTATGGTAATGATTTTTTACACATTATGTTTTTTCTGTAACGTCATCTAATTCAATTAAAAAGTCATTTTCTAAATTGGCTCGATAACTGTTTTTGCTCTGACCCCTCGATTTGCAAAATATACTCTTTAAACTTTAATAATCGGCCATCCTCTTATTATGTTCTTCCGCCACAAACGTTGTGGTCACGTGATGCACATATCGTCCCTTTGGTGCAACAATGTTGTATCTCACTTTATAGTGTATAAAGAAATACAACCTTGTTGCGCCAAAGGGACGATGTACTTACGGTAGGTACACATAGCTTGCACCTTTTGTCGAATGCAAATATGTACGGCGCGATTGCCCAGTGTAAATGGTCGCGCATATAACCAGTATCAATGTTACTATATCACACAGAACTAGTTATCTGTTGATATAAATAACATAATTTCAAACGTCTTACAAAAGTATATTTGTACATGAAACTAAGTTACGTGTTGATGTTTATCCGTGAAACATTACCAACATCAACAACCTACATGTACTACACTGCACTCAACAATCTAATACTGCACTTAGTCATCCTACTCCACTCCAATCTGGAGAGTGAAGACACTATTCTAGTTTTACTACGCGACAGTGATCATAAATGACAAATGACACATTCATTGTCTTTTAGTAGATACAGAATGATCATTAGCGTGAGGTATACAATCCAGTTCTGTAAATAGTTTTACACACTGAGCAGCAATAGTTCACAATGTGTCATTTCAAATCTACTGGAAACACTGAAATAGAACATCTGAACTCATCAATCACACGACTTTTAAGGTCAAATACATGTACCTGTACCTGTAAGACGTTAGTCGCATAATTATGTAAGAGTTATTCTACATGATAACATTCGTGCCAATGTGACCCAGTTTCGATTAATCGTACAGGTCAATGTCCTACGGAGGATCGCCACGTCAGGGTTCTTTGGAGATGTCTCGTTATGTTTAGTTTATATATTTTAGGTCGATTATTTTATCACTTATACCAATCACTCTTGACAAGCCGTTTCTGATGGTATACATTGCTAGAGTGGAGATGAGAAAGGGAGAAGGAAGTTTTCTTTTAAATGCTAAGCGTCTAACAAAGGAATTACTGGTACATGTACTATTTTCATTTCGTGTTCGGTATGACACTTGTATTATAAACCTGGTGTTAATGAACAATGCACAAACAGCATTGTCGACAGTTGAACTCCATACTCTTCCAAAAAATATCTTTCTAACGAACAAAACAATAAACTGGCGAGCTAATCTCTGAATCTATCCGAGAGATGCACCACCACTTATATTTGAACCCAATTGAACATCCGAACATTTAAAGTAACATAATTATACAAGCACATCGTATTAAGATTGCACGACGTCGTTAGAATCTAAATCAACACTTTTGATTGGGCATTTTGTTAGGTTTTTAAAACCTAATAATCTAATTGACGGTGTTAACAACTCTCGTCTGTACTCAATGCTGCACTATCCTCCAGGGTATCAAATGATATGATGTGGTGGGGTTTGAAGCAGAGTCTTGACCACCTTGCCATTTTCCAGGCATTGTCGCCAGGAAGAAGGTATGACAAACATGTTGTCAAATACGTGCGCTTAAATCTTGTGGACATTTTCAAAGTTAATTGTATTATTTGACCTGAGGCCCATTCATAGTTAAACATACAGAATGATGATCATAAATACCTATGTGTATTTAAAGGATCTGTCATATAATTATATCAATAAATAATAAAAATCAACAGTACTGCATGCTGACTTTTATCTTTTCGCCGAATAGTCTATGAGCTGGTGACCAGAATTTCAATTTTCATTTACTCCCTTTGGTAGAAAATTGTGTTGGTATTTTCGAATAATATAGACATTCAGGCTTTGGAAAGCGGTGGATGCCAAAACTGAAAGTGGTGCAGATTTTTTTAACAGGGGCAACAACTCTTGCTTCCGAACAATTTTACGAAAACACCCGATAGCCTATTTTCTGCTGTGGAGTTTTTGTTTAAGCATGTATTGTAACATAATTGCATGAATAACGTTCGTATGATAACATGCATCAAATGGACATACAGTACCGACCATTCTGAGGTCAAAGTCAAGGTCATCTCAAGTGAGAAAAAATAGCCAAAATGAATATTTTCCCTCTATCTTTCTTAGTATATCATGTGTTTTGAATTCAATAAGGTTATAAAAATAATAGTTGTTTTTTTTAGTATAAATTCTCTCATAATAAGCCATCTGCTTAAATCAAAATATAAAAATGTTGTCAAAACAGCCATTTTATGCATATGCATGTTGGCCGAGATGGCATTCTTACGAAGACCCCTGGTATGGTATGATCCTGCGCGATTTGTTTGTTTACGCATGTAGTGTCTCATATTTACATGGATATTATTTATATGATTACATACATGTACAACAAATGGGCATACACCTGAGACATACTTTAGGTCCAGGTCATATCAAGGTCAAAGTGACCAAAACAGCTGAAAAAAGGTAAAACATGGTAGTTCCTCTGTATTTTTCTTAATAAAGCATTTTAATTTTTTTAATTGTATCTGTTAATGAATAGGATAGTTGGTTGGTAAGTACATATTCTCTCATGAAAACCCTTTTGTTTAATTAAAAATGTATCATTTAAAAAACGCCCATTTTATGCTTGCCACGAAAGCATTCATACGAAAACCCCTGGAATATCATAATCTAGTGTGATTAGCTTGTTTACGTATGTACTGTCTCATATTGAAATGGATATTATTCATATGATTATATTCATGAAATAGACATAAACCTACGACCAATTTTTAAGGTCAATGCGAGAAAAATAGCTAAATATTGATATTTGCTCTCTATTTTTCTTATTCTGACGAATGCTTTGAATTAAATCTGATTATGAAAGTGATAAATGTGTTTGTTAGAATGTATTCTCCTCTTATTATTTGTTACTTGGTCAATAAGAAATGTATTATTTTAAGACTCGCTCATGGAAAACTATACAAAAAGAAAACAAACCGACTTCATGTTTCGATAATCTATTAATAAATTTCAATAAGTAAGATCTGCTGAGGTACCATGCGGCTGCAGTCAGATCGCACAAAGAACAATACAATTAAGATCTACCGAGATACCCTAAATGGCTACAGTTAGATATTTAAGCTATTAAAGTCATGATTTTTCTATTGTAATATACCATATGTATGATCATATCACAAGCACACTCGCGTTCATCTAAGAAAGCACTGAAGAGTCAATTAAGTTTTTGGAGGTATTAGGCCGCTACGAAAGACTAACCGCCATGCATGCGTCTTGGCATGACTCGTGGCTCTGACAGAAACCCCAGCCTCAGAGCTATCAAAATGTTAATGTCCAATACATTAAGTAAGTTAAAGCATTCCCCCGCTTTACTGCTTGAATTGTACAGACCAGGCAATACTGTGTAGTGCTGGCATGTTATTACCCGCACTACCGTGCAACTTTTTATCAGCACTACCTTGCAGCGCCGCTATGCTTTGACCCGCATCACCGTGCATCACTGCCGTGCTATAAACAAGGATGTATTAGCCAAAGAACAAGGGTAGCTCAGGAACGCCTAACATAATGTTATACGAGCGACTCAAGACCCTTTAGTTTTTTGACGTGCGAT
This sequence comes from Spisula solida, assembly GCA_947247005.1. NCBI lineage: Eukaryota > Metazoa > Mollusca > Bivalvia > Venerida > Mactridae > Spisula > Spisula solida. Next base: position 42,751,511 of record OX365956.1, read on the forward strand.
AAATACAGGGGATGCCTTAACTTACACGAACGAAAAAATAGTACTGATTTAATCAGCAGTCGATATTACGAGTAATACTTGAACTATATGATACTACTGTGTTCTAGTTTTAAAGCTCTGAAGCTAGAATTTCCGCCACAAAATGTTTACCTGAAAACATTTCCCCCAAATTCGAGCAATACATATTTGACTTACAAGTCGACCAAGTTCAACTGTTACCCGTGGCCAATAGCTCAAATTTGGCCGCATGACCTGCGCATATAGACAAAAGTGTATGAGTCAATACCCGTGTAGATCTACAATACTTATAGAATTTGCCTACAATTAAACATAATGTCATCTAGAACTAAAATATACTAGATGGGCATAATTATACTGAATACCTAATGACATATTGGTAATACTTGCCAAGTGCCACATAACAGCACTAAAGAAAATATAGCTTACTCTATTTATTTCGTTCAAAACCAAAGTGAGAACACTGAGCACCACCAACGTACATGTACCAAACTGAAATACAGTAGCTCGGGGCCATTTCGGGTTCCATAATGCTAAAGGATAGAGTCTACAATTTAGCCGAACCGATAACAATTTAACTATGCAATAAACACAAATCTACCCACTAAAGCTGGGCAATTTCAATATTTATAACAGCCTGACTGTACTTTCATATTTAAAAGCGTGTATATTATAATGACCCTACATACCAACTATAGCACAATATAAATCAGGCAAGGGCCTTTTTCTAGTTTACTATATATATTAATAAGGGTCGTACAGAGCATGTATACACTGCATGCAAGACGATAACAAAACAAGATTTACAGTAGAGACGAAAAAGGCTCTATGAACTTGCCGTGTGTACATCGATAATATAATGCTTACAGTGCTTTGATTCAGAAATAGTGGGTCTATTTGCAAATTGAAGTGGCCGATATTCACACACCAACTGCTTACAGCGCTTTGATTCAAGGTGTCGAGCAAACAATCATTGCTTACAGTGCTGTGATACAGAATGTCGACCCAAACAAGCATTGCTTACAGTGATTGGATTTAGAAAGACGAGCAAGCAGACATTGGTTACAAGTTACAGTTATTTAAATCAGAATGTAAAGCAAAAAGCCACTGCTTACAAGGCTTTGTTTTAGAATATCGAGCAAACAGCTATTGCTTACCGTGCTTTGATTCAGAATATCGAGCAAACATACACTGCTAACAGTGCTTTGATTCAGCATGTCGAGCAAACATTCAACGCATACAGTGCTTTGATTCAGAATGTCGAGTAAACAGCCACTGCTTACAGTGCTTTGATTCAGAATAACAAGGGTCTAGTTGCTATAATTTTTATAGCCTGTATTGAGTTTGGGCGATATGCAACCAAAATAGCATTTCAATATGCAACTTGATGACTGGTCATGAATGTGCTTTAGATCTTTCAGTTCAACCCGGTGCCGGAAACGGTTTGCACAACCAACCGAGTCGACATCTGCATGCGACGTATTTATACCAGACGTAGGCGATAACCTACTGCCATACACACACGACGTGTATATACTATTAAAATCAATCAATAGAGCTTGAAATAAAACATGAGTACCCGATTTTTGTCAACATCGTCGTAATCGCCACGAAATAGCCATCTACATCTCGCCAATATGATCATCAACTTTTCGTGTAGCGTTTTATACCAATCATATAAACTTCGGAAGCAGGATTTCCATGATTTGATCAGATACACTTGGCCTTTCATTTTTGTAAACTTTGCCCTTGGAGATACATACAGGAAAGACGAAGTGACGTTATCGAATGCGTCATCGAATACAATAAAGTTCTGTATTGACCGGATCAGACGGACTCAAAACGTTCGGTTAGAACTGAGTTAAGAAGGGACCTATTGAGGCCCACATGGAAGATCGGGAAACCGAATGTGTCAGCCTCGTTAAATAAAGACGTTACTTACTAACTATTGCACAGATCTCTCTAAAATAAATGTGGTTATTTTTTAGCAATAACCATGATTAATATAGCTATTGTTTTTTACTAGTGTTGGCACAGATGGCATTTCGTAATATTATTATTTTTTATTCAAAATTGACGTGTATTTATAATGATGTAATCAAGTATTTGTATAGATATTTAGGACTTTATATCATCTGTTCCCTTAAAGTATTGGCATGTTCAATGTCATCTAAGGTCAACAGTACATTTATTGTACGTACAGTTTTGATTTGTCTCACTTCATTTAAAATTGGATTTGCATTACCCTGACTGAACGACAATTTGATGAAGTCCACGAATGTGTACACTACGTATACTTGTTAAAACAACAAGATATCTGTTTTCATAACAGCCGGTGGTGATTTATGTACACCAATGCCTCAGAGGGCATGTTTGTTTTTAGGGGCCTCATACGTGATGATGCAAACTACACGTATCAATAAATCTAGGAATACATTAGGATTCCTAGACCCTTAATAAACCCATCATCATCTACTATTCGTAGCTATCTAGAACACTTCATAGAAATATTCACCCAGAGCTTACGGCATATTCACCACCACATAATACAAGTTTATAATATATAATAAGTTTATGTATATGGTATATGGTATATAATCAAAAGGATTAAAATACACTTCTGTTTCGTGCAGACTGATACGATTACACTGTCTAAATGCGGCATTAACAGCGTTTCTGAATGTTAATTACTATGCTCCACAGCACTTTAACGTTGACATGTTTAATAATATCGTTAGCTGTCTGGGTGTAAAATATGACAAGGTGACAATGGAATACCCTCCCCGTACTTCCGTGGTTAGTCCAGTTACCAGACAACTGATTCCGGTGAAGAATACGCTGTTGGACGAGAATGTGGGATATGTATGATCTTAGTATGTAAATATGTTGTCCTCATACGTCTACGACGTTCTGGATTTGGAAATAAACTATACTATACTGTATCGACAGCTGTCATCAAGATTGACATCTCGATACTATAGAGAGAGATATTCAGTTGTATTTTGATTATAATGGTTCCAATTACAGAACTTTTAGCCAAGGTGATCACGAAAAGTGATTACATGAATAAAAATATGTTCAGATGGGTGGCTGGTTAAGTTAAGAGCTGACTTCCCTGTCCGACTTAATGTTTTCTTTTTGTACATAACATTTAAACAGCTTGTTTATCTGTGCGGTCCAATCGGCCCCGTGTGTTTTAAATTTACAAAATAACTCCTATACAAATGCCATTCAATATATAAAATAATTTGGCATGATTGTCCGACAGTGCCAATTAAAGATGTAGTATCGTCAAAAATTGATGTAAACATCGCTGACATTCTACTCACGATCAAACTACAGGTATTTAACTTCCAAGACTGAAACAATAATGTAATCTACGATACTAGTCACTTTGTATAGCTATTTTACTTAATTTCCTACTAGTTGTTGTCCCTGGTATACGTTTTTATAACATAATTTGAATAGGCAAAATGATAATATAAAATCTGCTAGGGAAGGCAGTTTTATTGGAACATTTGATCATGTCAAAACGTTAAGATATTTGTCATAAATGTATAGAACATGTACACACTATTTTATTATTTAGGGCAATGGAACAGACAAAACATGTCATAATACACAATATTCAGCACCATGTATGTGAAAAATACACGTAACGTTTCAAAATCTAGAGTCGAAACTAAACCAAATAGTTACATGCCTGCGCCTTTATATCCCAGAGAAAAGCTATTCCCGCTGCAACTGATTAAAAACTTAAAAATTGAGTAGTCTAATTCCCCGGCGCTTTTTGTGCGCTGGTTCACAACTTAAGTTTTTCATTTTTGCCGTAGTGTTGATTTATCGCCTTCATTTTTACAAGGCGGCAAACATAAACTATTATTTAAACAGATGTAACGTCATAAACATGTTTGGTATTTATCAATTAGATTCAGAAGTGGTTTTCAAGCATTCAAATACACTTAAAATTAGTGCATCCTCATTAACTTTTGTATTTTGTCAGAATATCCTAATTAATAATTAGTAAGTTTTCTAATTGAACACTTTTGTTACAGTTTATGCACATGTTGAGTGATGTTCTTCATTAAAATGTTATTATACGGTGGAAATATTATAGTTTCAAAAGATAATTTCATCATTAGCAATAATCGTTCATGTCGGTGAAATAGACTTCCATTTATAACATGTTTCACATCTAGAAAAGCTTATGATTTAAAAAGATATGATCTATAAACATGTTTTATTTTCTTAGTCATTGATTACATTATACTACATGTGTTAGCACGGTTTGTTATTTGTGAACATTATACTAAGTCTCATAGAAAAAGGTCACAAATCCAATTACATGTATACGAACATGTACGTGAAACTCAAACATAGGTATTGGCCGGCAAAATAACTTTAACTCGTCTTGAAGCAAATGACAAACGAACGGTTTATGAGGGACGTGTGTTAATTTTATAAAACCACGCTGTTTGACATTCATTATGACAGGCAATATATTGTCGCAGTACTTGTAATATTATTTTGTAGGAACATTATTATATGGTACGTGCTGTGTCTGTCTCTTATGTGGATGATTTGGCGTTGTCGCAGTTTGTGTATGGCTTCAAATGGTCGGTGCACAATGTTGCTGGCTTAGAATGAGATGGTCGTAAGTACAAACATGCTAATATGAGAATACAAGAAAACACTGTGTGAAAATTACAGTTTACTTATGGAAAAATAAGCTATTTCGACTTCATTTTGATCTGTTCTGATTTTTATGAAAATTTGCCCACAAGAAGCACCTTGTGATGAAGATTCTAATATGCATGATTCTTATAAGGCCGTAACTGCTACTTCTCATTCTAAACCTGTGATGTACTAGTAAGTGTGCCATTTACATTTTATAATTGGTCATGTATTGATGTATGCGCTTATTTGATGCAGGTTGTGGCAAAACAATGATACTAAACCTATTTTGATTATGTTGTACATTTACATCGTTGAAGTTTAGTTCAATAGTTGTCCAAATAAATCAAATCATACACAATGTATTTATAAACTAGGTGTGATTTACGGAAATTGGAACTTAAAATATTCATAACTGAAGTACTCAATCATAAAAACTCGACCGAGGTACTCAAGCATGAAAACTCCGTCATTTCCGTATGTCTCCGGTAAAAATTCCAGAGATGTTCAGCTTATATATGAACATTGATGAACACCCAATAACCTGTCCTATCAGAACTTTCTCTAAGATACAACATTGCCTCGTCAGGAGGCGAATCAGTTTTTCCATTAAATGTTCCCGATGTCGGACTTACAGAATCCATTAAGTTTGGCTGCATGTTTTTCTTTATTTTAAGCATATGCAGTTCCCATTTGCCCGGATTTCAGCAGGTTAATTTTCGAAATACTGCGACAGATATTGCTATGGCTACTTCCAACTGTATGGCCATTATACTTTTGTCTAATGGATTCATCATAGATATCACGAAACCAATGGACATAACTAGTGTGGTGTCAGCAATGTTTGGACATGTTTAATGCCATCTCACCATTACAAATATTAGAACTCACAGAACCTTCTAACGAGACATATTACTTATTTGCTGCATCAAATATGCCAATTTATAATTTACTTACACTTTCCTGATATTAATATAGGGGCATTTTGCCTTAAAATGTTAACAACAAACACCATCTACAAAATGGTCGTTACTGTTTTTAGCTAGCATGGCAAAATCCGACGTTTAATTTTGTCAAATATAAGTTGAACACCTCTCGTATTATTGCTTCACCGTTTTGCAAGAGTTATTACAGATGAGTAAATTACTTTATCTATGGCACAAATTATCACAAATATTCACTAGCGTTTGTTATCTAATGCAATCAATGAATAAGAAATTACAAATGTTTATAAAGCATTTGTTTAAGCTTTGCTATAGAAATGGAGGTCTATTTCACTGACATCAAGGAAATTTGAATATACTGTACAAATAGTTTACCAATACCTTTTTATGCTTATATAGGGTCATTTACGCCTTGAAGCTCAAAGCAACATAATCTACTAAATAGTGAGTATACATTTAACCAAACGCACATACATACATGGTTCAAACAAGACATATCTTTAAAGGAAGATATAAAGCGTTAAGATAGCAGATAAGCGTACTTGTTTGTCAGGAAGATGCGGAAGTTATTCCATCTCGTTGAAATTGAAAAACACAAATAAAACTAGAACATATATAGTGCTTGTCAGTAGATAAAAACATAAAATAGATATGTGTAGTTGTCTAGATTCTACTGTCTGTTATATTCGGTAATTATAGCTATTATCATAGTGATTCCAAAATTAACTCAGATTTTGATATAAAGCACGCATTATGTCTGAAATAAAAACTGCAGATCGGATTTACCATATTAAACAAACCTCGAAATTACAGGCAAAAAGGAAATGGGAAAAATAATATCAGAAAAAAGTAGTCTCAAGTGCGATCCTTTGCTCTTAGAACTATTCGCTTAGCCGGTCAAGTTAATTTCACTTTGTTTACATGTTTAACAGAAATGTAATTTTTTCGCGACATCTCTTGTGATGAGTTTAGCATATTCTGGCCTACTAGACTTGTTTATTTATTTACTGCTTATTCATTTAGAAACATTTAATTGGTTTTTAAAGAAGTCAAAAGTTGGTCCAATATCAAGCTAGACAGCTAACGCTGAAAAAGATGCATGTATACCGATTGTATAAAGCTAGCAAGGCAAAACATGACGTTCTTGTTTGTTCAAATATAAGTTGAACAACTCTTGTACGACTATTGCAATGTATAAAGGCCTAAGTAATCAGAATATGTAGTACTTGCACTATTTTCTGCCAAATTTACACACGAGGCAATTAATCATAGCCTCACTTTGTCTTTTTAGTTTATATGCATCCCTTGAGCCATCGATGTGACATTATTTCAACTATCCTTAGACATCATTGGTATGAACAATAATTAGTGTAGGTTAGAATATGGATTTGTCTCGAACATTTGTACGACGGACACAATAAGAGAAAACATATCTTATCCCCTACGATTGCTTTAAAAGTTGCGGACAAATATCAAGCCTCTTTGTATTTTATTTAATAGGTGCCCATTTACGACGATCATTAGCTCATACCGCAGCGTTGGAAATTGGAAAAACGCATTTTATCTTCGGTGTGCATTAGAAACTTTGAATTTGTCTCACTACAACTAAGTGTTATGTGAAATGAACTGCGTATAATGGACTGGATGTGTGTGTGTTTCGATTTTCAAACACGCATGTGTTGATATTGTAGCTTGTGAAATTATAGATTACTTTTAATCGCACAAACAATGAAGGTGATGACAGAAATAAATTCAGCGTGAAATCTTGTCCACGATAATGCAATCGAATGTCACATAAAATGACATGATTCTAGTCCGTTTATACATGTTTAGACAAGGGGACACTTAATTACTTTGGGATGATTAGACATGTCATTTAACTTGGAATTCAATGCTGCACAGTGGTTTGAATGGCTTGAAAACGTGTGTAACAACGCAAATCTAATCAGACCCTAACATTTGGTTCATTCTGGCGCACAGTGACGTCACGTAGCCTCAGCAGTCTTTCACCGCACTTTCAGATTTGTGGAAGCAGCGATTTGATTGAATGATGCAAAGTTCACACCGACATGACCCCATACGGAGTGTCGTCAGATCCTATATCAGCGTAAAGTAGTGAAGCGTAATAAGGGTCTGATTGTAATGAGATTGTAACAACGCATATGTGTTCGTTGCAAGATCGTGACTAAAACTATTCAGACCTGGGATTTTATAAGACACATACATGTAAATTCGGATCTGGTTTGCTCATACTATTACGACCAACATGCCATGAAACCAGTTTTCGCGAGTATTTAGTTTCGAAGGAGTTTATTAAGATCGAATCACGATTTTAGGAATTCATTATTTAGCGTTTGTTTTCGCAAGATTATGCACAGATTTTAACCGACATGAAACACGCAGATAAATTAAATCAACGGACATATTGTTTCTGCAAACTGCCAAATAATGAAATAAGATGCTCTCTAAAAACGAAGTTGTCAGTTGAGATAAACGAGAATGTTGTAGTGGGTTTTAATGGTTTAATATTAAAATCATGCTCAGCGGTAAGAGTGTGGTGTTATGTGTTGTTTGTTTTTGTGTTGGCGTATCTTTATACGTTCTTTATATGTTCGTCACACATACGGAATCTGTTCAACAAATTCAGACGAATAGAGTAATTTGTGATGTCTAACGAATTATGACCCAACGAAACTAATCGCAACGGACCCTGAGACTCACCGACGCATCGATACCATGGCAATGATAGACAGCGTACATTGACTAAATAATGGAAGCGAATTAAGCGGAAGTCGTATTCGCCAGTATTCGCAAGATGAGGTCTGTTGGTATTCGTTATTTGTAACGGGGCCGATGGTGTTCTCATATTATGCGACTTTTCCAATTCAGCTTTCCTAAAATCGACATGTTCGAAAAATATTCCAGCGAAAATATTGGACGACGAATGTATTTCAGGACATACGATATCAGCTGTTTTTAGTGATGTCATTTCGTTGTATGCTGAACTACAATATACATATACATTAAACAAGTCGATAACAACACGTGATACTTTGTACTTTTATATTATTAACGTTTCGGCCAACGCGTTCATCAGGATATAATATCACCATTTTTTCTAAACTACATACTTTTTTTCGTAAGACGAAGACTTATAAGTATTCAACGTTTTTTCAGATTTTGTTATATATGGCTTCGGTTGATGTTATTGCTAGAAAGTATTTTTGTATTTGAATGGGGATTGACTTTTAATGTCAACAGCCTGAAAATGTGTATGGTCACTGAACAATGGTTTCGACTTACAACCTATTGTTACGCATGGTTTCTTACGGCGTTTACACAACTACCGTATTGTATTACCAATGTTTAACCGATAGGCGAGATGTTTGTTTTGTAACAAATACCTGTCATTTTAATAGCACAAACAAATGTAATACACGTATTGTATTGCGCTTCATTTACGCGATCAAAATGTGAACAAAACAACATTTAATTGTATCAGCTGAACGAAAGACATTAGTAATATAAAGGGTCTATGGCTTCACACGACAATCAAAACAATATTATTTTTTAAAGGTTTCCAAGCGTTATGTAAAGCGCTATATTATATCATATTTACCAAGAAAACGTTATTCTTAAATTTGCAGGAATTACATGCAGCACAAAATTTTAACGAGAGTGAAACAATTTTAGTTTACAAATAAGATGTCTGAGTACCTCCCGCATGATAATGTTGATGCATGAGATGTAAAGGAAATAGGAAATGGATGTAAATTCAATGTAAAGCACGTAATGTATCTCAGGATACGTAGATAAGTACTAATAGATGATTTATATCTTGTATGTGGCAGTCTGCAAATGTCTCCATGCGATTTGTGTGGGAGATGCAATTAGGTATGACTTTACCAGCATACTTTTATTCGAAGTAACATGTATCAATCGCTTGTAATTTATCGAAGTGGCACTAACCTTGAAACGTGTGATTCGATTGACACATTGTAACATTTCTGTGTCATACTTCATATACGAACATATGTACACAAATGTATTATCACATAACTTACGGTCCAGGGTACTGTTTTATCAAAGCATTTACGCTAGCGTAACTCTAAGTTTTCCGTAAACATTGCGTACGTCGACAATATTTGCGCAAATGCGTTTTACTAAGATATTTTTTCTCATGTTCTGTCGTAAGTATTTGCGTAACTCTACGCAAGGTCGGAGTAAGCGTAAGTAGCAAATATGAACGTAGTGAGGAGTTTTTGCCACGCACTGTTTATTTTCGACCGTCACTTGTTGTTATAGACCGTGATTAGTAAAATAAACCGGTTTAAACATCAAAACTTATCGAACTTTTATGTATATTTATTCACTCTGGTTCCCGTTATATTGGTAATAGAGAGGTTGCGATTCGAACGTGTACGACTACGTGTACGTGTAGCTACCCATACATGTATACGTACACGTTGCAATTAAAATTGGCTTGCGAAACACAACGTGTGCGTCTAACATCAAATGGCAGTTGTAACATGATTTCTTCGTGAATTTATATAAACTTACTGAGACTACAGGCGATAAACTCTTGGTTTTCCCGTGCATACGCATACCTGTGTGACGTAGTACACCTTATATTTTCGTCTGTCACACGTCCGTTACTTGTAGAAACTACACATACCTGGATGACAAAATACCCAAAAGTAGTATGCACGTACACGTACACGTACACGTTACACGTTGCTTTTCGCAACCTCTCTAATATTGTGGCCCGGTCTACGTTCAATATTCAATATTTTTACGTAAATGTATGCAACAACTTGAGATCGATTAGTAAAACTCACTTAAGGATTTGCGTAAGTGACAAATATATGCGTAAACTTACGCGACATTTACGCAATGTTAGTAGGGTACTGTTTTAACAAAGCATTTACGCTAGCGTAACTCTAAGTTTTCCGTAAATATTGCGTACGTCGATAATATTTGCGCAAACGCGTTTTACTAAGATATTTTTTCTCATATTTTGTCGTAAGTATTGGCGTAATTCTACGCAAGGTCGGAGTAAGCGTAAATAGCAAATATGAACGTAGTGAGGAGTTTTTGCTACGCACTGATGATTTTCGACCGTCACTTGTTGTTATAGACGGTGATTAGCAAGAAAAACATGTTTAATCATCAAAACTTATCGAACTTTTATGTATATTTATTCACTCGGGTTCCCGTTATATTGGTAATATTTGGGCCCGGTCTACGTTCAATATTCAATATTTTTACGTAAATGTATGCAACAACTTGCGATCGATAAGTAAAACACACTTAAGGATTTGCGTAAGTGACAAATATATGCGTAAATTTACGCGACATTTACGCAATGTTAGTAAAACAGTACCCAGGAGTGCCGTAAAGGCGTGCCGTAAATATCGTTCGGCACTCCCAAACTGTGCAATAAATATTTAAATTAGCTTGACGTGACGTTAGCCAATCCATGCATTGATCCGTCAATGACGTCAGGATAATATCAACGTCGCTATGACGTCGCGCTCATTGTACCGCTGTTTTTTGGCTTAAACATACGCAGCGTACATCATCCTTTTGAACAATAATGTGCATTTTTTAAGGTTATGTGATAAATAGAATCTTACATTCGTGCTCATTACATACGAGTTTTATTAAACTCGTCGACGAAAACAATATGACACTCGTCAAAGCCTCGTGCCATATCATTTTGTCCACTCGTTTAATAAAACTCGTATGTAATGAGCACCCATGCAAGATCCTCTATTTATATTATGGCACAGTATTAGCTTAAGTGTCCTAATGTGGTTGGGCTAATGCGTAATACAGGCGTTTATGCATTGTAGAGCACAATAAATTATGACACCACAAGGAAGCGCATACACATTATTACCATATAAAAATATACTGTTACAACATGTAATTGATTTGCTCTAATGTGCGATTATGGTGTTCCTACCGGCGCGTATGCAAATCTAAAGAATGCTATTTTTGACTCTTGCAAGTCAGTAATCAACACAATTGTAATATAAGGTCAAGGGGGTCTGATTTTATGGCATTGGACATGTAATATGTATTGTTAAATGATATTTTAAAATATATGATTTTATTTTTAAGTTATACGAAAAAAATAGTTGAACAACATACTGTTTTCGTACATGCAAACCAGCAGAGTAACTATTAAAAATACATATAACATGCATAGTCTAAAACAAACGTTATCGTGTGATTCCGTATATACGAAATTTCTTGCATGCCAAGTTTCATGTAATTAAATGTCCAACTTTGTCGGTGAAATGCAAATATCAGTTTTTAGGGGGGTTCCCCAAAATGTAAAAATATCTTGAAAACTAGCCGAGCAAAACTGTTATGGGTTTGCATACTTACTATCATGAGTGTGTTCTTCATAAAAATCATTTGTTTGCTAACTCTTGTACGGGACAAATTAAGAGTTGGGAATCACCTTAATCGGTGACAGCCTGACAGGTAATATAACAAAGCCACGTTGTGTTTCCACTAGTTAATACTATAATTATCATAGTAATACTCCAGGTTCCAAAATGGTTTTAAAATAAAATAAAACGTATAGTCTTAGTACTTCTGATCGTATCATATATTTACCCTGGTGGATGTCCAGTATATATATATTGTTCACTAACTGCGTCGCAGTTTCCAGCCCCCTCATGCAGATGTTGTACTGTTTAGACTAAACGTCAATCATGATACTAATTATAGTTAATTGCTTTGGTTATTATGTTATTTGTACTTAAATGATCTCTAACAAAAACAAGTGCATGTATATTACGTGTATGACCGATATACACTATAATTCACTTCTACATACTTTAACACTATATTGGTCAATACATGAGTATATTAAGAGGATGTTCCCTAATACATGCATAATCAATACTAATCAAAGTAATTAATTATACATTTAAGCCGACCATGTAACAGTAATCACAAAGGTTCATGGGGCTGACTTTGTTTTATTTGTAAGTCAATAAAAAGCGTCGTTGCCTTTATCGGATACTAAATTACCAACTGTTCAACTGTTCATTTAGTTTATCCATTGTGCTAAGGGTACCTTCGCCTAGGTTGAATTTTGACGTCATCATCGTTAGGAACGCTGTCTGTGAGGATGGTTGTGATATTGTTAACGTCTTAATGTATCCTTGATCTTAACATATTGGAGGTCTCCGTTCTTTATGACATTCGCGTAATATCAAATGCGTTTTTCCTCACCAAATTATCATTACTACATTTTGGAAACTGTTCTGCCAGTCGTTTATTTTTGAACGTCCCACGTGATAACAAATAGGACATGAAGGCTGCACTCAACAGTACAAACCCAGCATGAAAGGTACAATACGAAACACACTCCCTATTCAACGCATCATTGGGTCTTACATCTTATATAATATAACCATTTAAATCCCAAAGACGACATCGTCTGTTGTCAGACAGACGAATCGGATTGTAACCACGACTTTAATGCGTCAGACAGCGTTTGACATTTTCGAATCATATGAGCTTAAGATCCTTAAAACGCTTACGAGTATATGAAATATTACAAAGGGATATTACACGACACCCATCTGTCGTAAAAGTGTGATTCGCGTTTAAACTAATTGTACCAGAACCTTTGCTCTTATGTTCATGTTACTTTTTTCTGATGATATTCTGTTACTGTCTTAGTGAGTTAAACCTCCTATCTGGTGTGTTAGTACAATTACTGTTGATTTGATTTTGGTGATAAAATGAGATTTTGGATGAAATTATTATATATAATAAATGAATTTGAAATTAATTTTAGACTTCGAAATGAAACGTTGCACTTCCGCAAGGATTATAGAGACTGGGCTAGGCAGCTGTTGAAACAAGGTCGTTCGGGTCGGGCTTTCAATTTTTATTGCTGAAAAATGGTCACTCAGTTGAAATTATGGCATTTAGCTTTGTATTACTGTTATTCGTTAACTGTTTAGGACTTCAGACACCTACAACTAAGTATTACAGCCGTTATACTATTGCATCTAGGTCATTCAGCTAGGGTATTCAGCTTTTTGATTTCTGAAACTAGTTAATTCAGCTTTTTGACAGCTGGGACTCGAGCCGTTAATTTTCTGGTTCGGTTATATGTTTGGCATTGTGCAATGTATTGGTGGTATATGGTGTATTTGATGCTATCTATTTATAGACTTTTTCAACGCCTCTTCAGCGACACACATTGCATAAATCCCTCAATATCCCCATATCGACGCTATAAAACTATTTAATCATTGCGAATACTGTATGGTGTATCATATTGTATCATACAATACGATTATGTGACCCATCATTTCATATTTCAACTAAAGTGATAATATTAAGTCAGACAGGGAAGGCAGCACTCAACTTAACCAGCCGAGCACAGAAAACATAAAACACATACAATGCCCAAGCCTAAGTCAAAATATTTATTGACAAAAGCATAATTGTGAAGCCATCGCCGAGTAACATATAAACGAATCATAAAGTGGCGGTTGAAAATCATAAATGTACATGTAACTAAAGTGCGGAAAGACGTACATGCGTGTTTTAACACTTTCCATTTCGTCCTGTCGTTCCGTTTGAGGCACGTGGGTTTTATTTTCATATTTCAATACTCTACTTCACGATGGTATAAAGACGGTGAGTGATGAGACCATAATCCCTATCTGAGAAATTCCAGTCACGATTAAGCCATATATGCATAAATTCGCTATACTTATGTTGTATATTTATATTTATACTGCGACACGCGTACTGATTCAATTAATAAAGTGGACATTATTTTCGTAAGCGGACACTTCTGTGAGTTATAAGAAAATTGTTTCACTCAGAACATAATTGCCTTAAATGGTCAATTAGACAAAAACTATGACTTATCTGTGTTACAGTTAAATGAACAACATAGCGACTGATTGCCTAAAGCATAAAACATGGAGCTAGGAAATTGTAAAAACACACAGTGTGGATTAATATGCTGCAATACTGTAAAAAACATAAAGTTTGTGGCGTTAAATTTTAGTCAATGTCTTTGTTGAACTATATCATAAAACCTCACAATTTATCTACACCCCAACAATTATACTTATTTTTTAATCCCCAGAACAGGGAGTAAATCCTCTAAGTTGAATGATGTTACAGTATTAATTATTAGTAGCGATTGAAACAGAACTACACTCCATTTGTAAGCTTGAAACATATATTGCGCAAATTGACAATCAATTGCAAGAAACAAACCTGAATTATAAACATCAACAGATTAGTGGCTATAACTTTTTTCCATATTTTCATAAGCATTGGTGATGCCATTAAGTATTACTTCAATACCACATTATATCAATAAATATACTCAAACGCAAAAGAAACTGTGCATGGGGTTTTCACTTATTTTTTCAGACATCCATAAAAGAAAGTATATAGTGTTTGGTATCAAAATTTACCTTATTCAATTGCCTATAAAACAGAATACATTTCGTTTAAATAGCGCAGTGAAAAGAATCGTGCTTTTCGTTTAAGCGTGGTAGGGGTAAAAATAAAAATTGCATTAATTGTGATATCTGTGCTTTTGAGACTAAAATTAAGTGTAAGATTCTCTAAATGGTTTAATTGTGATTATTTCATTAATATCGGGTATGATCTCCATTTTGACGTATAACCTGTACGATACGACGTCTTATGGAATTGACGTCACATGTTACGACGTGCGAGGGAATTTCATTCCGTTCGACCTAAAGAGCATTCTGTAGCTCCTGCAAATTGTTGACATCATGTCATGATCGTACCTTTCTACCGAGAAGGCCCGTGCAACATTATCAATAGAGGTACCTCTAATGAGCATCATCAACGCCTCAATTCGCTGACGTTCCGATAATCTTTGCATAGCAAGTTCTAATTTTACAGAGATTGTTTTGTGTTTTTCTTACTCCTTGGAGTTGCAGAAAATGAATATGGGGTTATTTGACCAATTTCACCTTTATCAACCCTCAGCACGTGCAAATCATACGAATTTCTTGTTTTGTGACGTTACGTAACATCTAATCTGATGTGTCTATTGTTCGACACAGTGCCACACATGCTTTACATGGTACAAAAATGAACTACCTGCGGCATATATTTACATAGTTATCCCAATTTGAAACATGCACAGTTTCTTTTGCGTTTGAGTATATATCCATGTGAAAAATGTATGTTTAAACTAAAAATCTGTCATTTCGTTAAGGATCTTATCATAATATAGGCAGTTTTTTACATAAACCAAATACATTGTCTTAACATTCACCAAACAGTTTACGATCGATTTGAAGCTTTTTTATATGAACCTGTTTGAAAATATTTTCATGGATCATTATCTGTTCTTTTTTTTAATATTATGTTCTTTGTCCTCATGAAACTGTACAATAACCCTTGTAAGTAGACACTTTTGACGAATAACTAGTATAATATATATTACTGAGCTTACTTCTTACAAACACAATCATGTAAACTTGTAATCATATTTTTGTTGAAATGCGAAACTAAGAGATCAGAAAGTTGAGCGTAACTCGACAGAAACTTAAGTACGTGAAAGACACAATACACTAAAATAACATAAACAGCACAAACCGCAAGAGCAAGAAACTACACAAAATAAACAAGAACACATCAAACTAAAGGGCTTTTAAACACGACCTACCACAGCCTACCGGCTCAACGAGTCAACCAAATCCAAAACAGGGGCCAACTGAAAGGAACGAATCAATCATAATGACAAAAAGGACAACGAACACTTAAACAGAAACAGTATAACATACCATTAGAAACAAACGAAGCAGTCTTGTGAAGGACAATCTAAGTTGCAAAAAGGCAAACACAAAATGAAAACATTTTCACGCAATGGTACAATGACCAATATATTCTGTTTTAATTGTAAAGTGGACAATACATACATAAAGGGAGGTTAATTGTTAGGCTTTTCTCAGTATCCAAAGGTAATTTAAAGAGAAGCTATGCGATTATTGAAAGCTATTACCATACAGCTAGTACCTACAGCATTATTTAGAATTGAATTTATTCATATATACCGGTTGTTATGGAGACCGTTGGTTACGACCACATGGTGCCATACCCTGCATTTATAGCACAGACAATAAATCTCGAAAAGAAGATCCGTCCACAGAACATTGCATGTTAGACCAGGAACGTATAAATCGCGTTACACAAATGAACTTAGTTTGCTTTCATTAACACTATTTACGTGATATGTTTAAGAGCTTCAAGGCAATTTTCCGTTCAAGTAAATAGGACAACATTTACACATATTTCGAGGAGGATTCTAAATGAACAATTTTCGATTTCTTAACCGCTTGTGTTTCGTTGAGAGTCAAAGCAATGAGAAGCCAATTCATAGGAAACATACACCATTTGTAATGGTCACGTTTGAGTTACATACATTCTAAGTTAGACTGTGGCATTAGCCCTAACAGACAGCCATTGGGTATGATGTACCACGTGACGACAGGTCAGGTGTCAACACATAACTGGTTTGAAATCCTAATGAAATATCCAAAACACTAAGGGCCATATTCACATCCTCTCCTCCACTCTCACTCACTGAGTTAATCCAAATTTAATTATCGTTTCGTCCGTGCGTTTGAGTGTGAACTCGACCTAACATGAAAGTGGTATTCACAACGGTAAGTGTAGCTGGAGTTGACTCGACTGAGTGAGGAATTTCCGAGGGAGCGAAACGTCGACTTGAGCGTGACTCCAACCAAACTCAATGGAATGTTAGTGAATACCAAAGTTAGTCACTAACTAAAATGAACAATCCACTCGAGGTAGAAGAGTTTGAGGAGATGATTTTACCTTTTAGAAATATCCCTGATAGGAGCAAATCCTTAGAAAGCATGGATAATGTGAAATTCTTGGAAAAGTTCCCCAGCTACACACAAATGTGGTTACGTGCATACCGATTTAGCGCACGAATGTTGAACTAATAAAGTTATTGTAGTTTCAAATTAAACTACACAACAAATTCATATGATCGTGTGGGTTGATAAATATACAATCATAAATATAAATTTATTTATAATTTGTTATCTAAAAGTATATTATTTGAACAAATAAATAAAGTTACTGTAATAAGTGTATGTATAAAGTATCTGGAATTAAAATTTAGTCATATTACCGCGATGTTAATTAAATGCATGGTATTTATATATGGAGCATAACTATGAAATTATAACGTTATTGTTTTCATTCTTTGCCATATTATTATTTTTAATCCCGCCCAATGTTGATATGAAGATGACTGAAATATTTAAACGAATCAAAAGCGTGCTAACTTGCAACACATACTGATGATGTGCATTGCAATCATTCATGAGTCAATGTGCCGCCTCAATAGCCTACTGTTAGAGCGTCCGCTTCGAGTGCGGGAAGCCCCAGGTTCGATCCGGGGTCACTTCATGCTAAAAACGAAATGGTATTAGTATTTCCCTTGCAAGATGTCCAGCATAATAAGCGAAAGCTGGCTTCTCTTCTCTTGTGTATATCGATATCATTGTGACAATGGATACAATTGGGCATGATGTGTCGAGAATGGTTAATATTAGTTCAAGGTTGTACCAACTTGTTTCATAATCAACCTAAAACCAAGAAGTTCATGCATAAGCTAACTTATGTACTAATATTTTTATACATGTCGCTCATTTAATGACATTCTAGGAATTATGGCTTCCGAGTTGTCGGGCTTCCCCGGAACGGTCTGAACGATGTATGTGTAGTAATTAACAAAATCACCTGACAGTGAATCTGCTTATAAAAGTAAACTGAGTCCATCTCCCTTGACTTCTAAATTATTAACATGACATTACCTGCTTGACGGTCGGTGGAATTCATATTGACGTGATATGATATTTAATATTAAGTCCACACCGAAAACATAAGGCAAATGGTACGGTGTCTTCTTCGATATGCGCATCCTTTATTCATATAGAACGCGTACGCATTGTCTTGCATAAATGTTTTGTTGGAATATATCATTGTAAATCATTATACACGTTCATTAAACGTTAATTACATCGAAGTTTTATGTTAACTGATCCACTATTATCTTTGCAATAATCATACTCTCTATTTTTGATTATTCAAATAAAGGTTTTATTTGAAGAAATATAAAGAATGTAGCATAAACATCATAAAAATTATAGTTTGACTTTGTTAAATGCATCGAAACACAACCAACCAACCAATTCAATAATAAAGCACAGATTGTTTGTACAGTGTAATATCCTACCATTTATTATAACGGTCACACACTCAGGAAAGTCGAGGATGAGTTACCCATGTGAATACCAAATCTCCACTCGACCTTCACTAACTCGACCGTCACTCCAGCTACACTTGAGGCTACCTTAGGTTAGTGTAAGTCGAGTTGGAGTGGAGGACCGACATGTGAATATGGGCCTTAGTGTTGTTGAACTTGTACGCTCAGTCCTAGATTAACCGTCACAATACACGCAGAGAAATTAAATCAACAACTTGAATGTTTTCCAAACTGCCGGAGAATAAAACAAGGCACGTCTTATAACAATGTCATCAATTGAGATGAAAGAGTACAGTGTAGAACTTTATTTTATTAGTTGATATATTGTAGATCACATGTTACTGAAATCAATATAAAAGGATAATTTTATGTTGTAATTATTTGTATAAAATAATATCGTCTATGTAACGCAATCATGATTACACATATTTGTATTCACTTGATCATTAATGTAAAATAATACATGATTTCATGAACAAGTTTGTATTTTGCCTGATATAATGCGCATTGTATACACAACCAACAAAAAGCATAACGACAAATACTTGACTTTACGAAAAAAAACACGACGGTATAAATACGAAACTACGATGATGAAAAGAAAGTAATATTAGTTCTATACTTATATGTATCGATTGTCGTTACGGGACACCGTATATCAATGAACCATAGGTTGGTATACCAAGCTAGGTTTCAGTGAACTTTTCAACACGGCCAACATCACAGTAAATACAAGTCCATTTCGTATATAATTATGTTATACCGTTATCTACTGGCGGTAATTACTTCAGACCATCGTAAACACAGTTGAAATGCCATCAATACTGATAAGTTCTTATCAAAATATCTAGATCACGACATATTCCGAGTATATACTCCGGAAATTAAGTGAACTTTATCCAAAAGCCTTTTAGGATGGTATGTGTTTATGCCTGTATATTACATTGTCTTGGCGTGTCTTGAACTATCTTACACTCCTGTTGTCCTGATATCTAATCTTCCTTTAGGACTCTATGTACTTCTCCAATAATGGGTTCGTTAATATGCTTCATGATTTTCATCATTAAAAGTTAATTTGCTGTTTCGGTATTTTAATCACATGACGGCACGTTCCTGGGTACTGTTTTATCAAAGCACTTACGAAAATCGTAAACTTACGATTAAATTTAAATTCTTTATAATTCTTTAACAACTATTAAGTATGGTTAATGGAGATGCAATACAAATAATGATTCAATTAATGAACCACTACAAACCATATCCGTCCCCAGTTTGCAAGTAGATAAATATTTATAAAGAATTAAAATTTGAACGTAAGTTTACGATTTCCGTAAATGCTTTATATTCGAAATTTTCCATTTTATACTACACTGTCGCTTCCGTAGTACGACACCGATGGCAAGAAAATAAGCTCATTTTTCAAGTTTAACATATTATTTAGGCAAAACTATTGTAAAATGGTGTTTTCATTGTTTTCAAGTAAGACTTTATACCAATTCTTATCTTTTGGCTAAAATAATCCCGATTTTTGTACCTAGTTGCTCTATACGCTATATGCAGGTGCCTCCTGACGTACATTTAGAATATCTCGCACATTGTCGCTCAATTAATTCCGTAATCCTGGAAAACGCGTTTTAACCTGTAATATCGATATGGTAAATGCTAGGAAACAGCTTATTTAAAAAGTGCAACATAGCGTACAAAGAGAAACTTTTAAATGCTACTGGCGAGTGCTCGAAGATAGCAGATCGTAAGACAGCAAAGCGCTACCAAAGCGGTCCTTCACTGCTTTGCACAAAAAAGCGCTTGCCTAGCAAAGTGCTGAGAAATCGTATGCTATTGGCGAGCACTGCTGGCTGGTAGCATGTCGTTTATGTAAAGTAAAGCGCTATTTGGTAGCTGTTCGGTTAGGCTTCAGACTCCTGGATGATATTTGAACAGTTGACACAGAAACCTACCACACACATATCAATAAATCTATTTAGACTTAGAAGTAAACCTTCCCCACCTATTCAAACCATTTCGACGAGTTGCATGGATACCTGCAGCAGCTGGACGGTCAGAATTTAAAAACAGCTTATCTGCTTTACTTACCACGTCTATGCTATGGCAGGTTACCAGCGAGCAGTGCTCGTCTGTACTGCTCGCCTGTAGCATAGCATTTCAGCACTTTGCAGGGTGGTCAAGTGGCACGATGGTCGAGCGGATAACGCTCTCGACTACTGATCGAGAGATCTCTGGTTCGTTTCTTGGCCGGGGTACGTGGTAATGTCTGAAACGCTGTCTTGTTTATGAAAATATTATAGGACTGGGGGTTGTACAAATCAACATTGATTATCCAAAATGTGACTTCAAACCATATAGGCCATTATTATTGCTATTATTTATATAACCAGCAATGGTCCGTTGTCAGTTGTGCTACATTGTAATAACATGATAATCCAGTACATGAACATTGTTCATGATTGACAGAATCATTGACAATAAATGTTTAGCCTACTATAGGTACGAAGGGTAATCGGTACGAACCTGCTTCAGTTTTTATTGAAAATCAGCATCGGGAGCCGAGTTAATTGTATAACAACGTTAATTATGTGTATGAAAGACGACATTCCTTGTTTGAAACAAGTACTTTCATAGTTCACAGTCTGTGATTTCGCCAAACAGTGTTTTCATCCGGCATCGATGTTGGTGGTCAAACTCCACTAAGTTTTCCTAAGCGACGCGTTTATCTCCCTTGCTAAGCTGCTAATGTTGGCTACATACTCGGGTGTTAGCACGCACGTTAATTAAACTTCGTGGTGTTAAGTAATCGTACGACCGCTCGATAAATCCGTATTTTAAGCCTACAACTTTCTGTGCTTTAGTTATCTAGATGACGGAAATAGCCGAGTAGTTACGATTGCATAAGGAAAAAATGCGGGCGTCGGAAATTATGTAGACCTGGTCCTACTTAAATCGTTAAAGTTGTAGATCTACTGTATTGTGTATTTTTACCAAGTTTTAAAATATAAAAGAAAATTTATGAGCTACAGAATATTGCATTTATATAACGTTTGTTATTTTATTGGCGGCCATTTTTCCATAACGTTCTATACCTGCGGGATCGTAACACAAATTTGTATACCCATTAGCCTAGTGAAATCGACTAACACTCTAACGCTACACACGATGACTTAAAGCGGAATTTATTCGCTAATACCGTATAAAAAGATACTGTTTCTAATTGATTTGCTCTAATGAACGATAAATGTAGACACATTGTGTGAGACGTTTGATTTTCAAGGATATTATGAGCTAAAGCAACCGTAGTTGTGAATGTTGCATTTAAGGGATGGCACCCTGTTAGGTAATCACAAAGGTCCATGGGGTAGACACGTTGTAAGTCATGAAAGAGCTTTGTTATCGCTATCAAAGACTAAACAACCAAACGGTGTTCAAATCAGTTCATGCATCTATCTTCAAATATTATTATTATACCATATTTATATAGCACTTTTATCATGTAATTACACGTTCAAAGGTGCTGTACAATCACATCTTATACATGGTAAATAATAATTTGAAATAGATGTATGCGTGCAAACACAACGACTAATGTACATATATATACAGTTAAATGTTTAAGGAGAACAAATCAAAATTTGAATTTTCAGCAGACTAATTAAATCAAATACAAATGTTACATTGACTGCTTCAAATCCGATTGGTTCATAAGCTGTATGGACAGTCTACACGTGCAGTACTCCACCAGCCGGTATCATATTACCTTGTGTTTTTTAAGTCCTCTATAGTCATGTATATCAATAAATATATTTCTTTATATCAATTAAAACATTTTAAAACTCGTTGTCGAAGTAGATGATTTATATCTGGTATGAATGTTTTATAGTGCGTTAGTTTCTATCGAAGTAAATATAACGTGTTGTTTACAGAACAAAAAACCCAAACAAATCGGGCATGACGGGCTGCACTCAATAGTACAAACATACCTATAATGGTACATAAAGCAACACGCTGCCTATTTCATGGCATCGTTGGGTTGTTTGTTAATGTTGCAGGCTGTATTTAAAATATCCTTTTTAATCGCAAAGACGACATCGACTTAAATGCGTCAGACACAGCGTTTCGGAACGTGTATTATTCTTCATGGCATTTAGATTTGACATTTTCGAATCATACGAGCTTAAGATCTTTAATATGTTTACGATTATATGAAATATTACAAAGGGATTCTAGTACTATATGATATACATATGCTGCCAAAATATGATTCACGTTTAAACTAATTATACCAGGATATTTCCCACGTAATGTTCATGTAACCGAGAAATGTAAGGCCTACGTACATTTCCATTTTTCCTGATAACATTTTGGTATTGTCTTACTGATTTAAACCACTTGTCTTGTGTTATAGTACAAGTACTACTGCTGATTTTGCAAGATAAATAAACAAAACTATCATATTAAGTCAGACATGGAATGCAGCACTGAACTTAACCAGCCGAGCACAGAAAACATTAAAAACACATACAAGGCACAATGCCCAACTAAACAAGCAAAGTCCGCCCAAGTCCAAGCTGTCGAAAAGTATAATAAATAATTTACAGGTGAATGACCCAGTTTCCACAGCAAAACGACTATAATGCCTGGTTGTAGCTGTCAGAAAGCATAAAAGTTCTTTAGTATGCGTTAAAGCATCACCACCATTCGTCTAAATTCTACAGTTTCATAGAAATCAGACCGACAGCTAAGCGAATAACTCATTGTATCTAGTGTAGTATCCGTAAAGTCCCGACGTCATAGTTGACGTCATTAAAGCTGCTAGCCTCACAACGTTACTCAATGTGCGCTTTGTATTACATTTAAAACAAAAAAGGTCCGCTAATAAGACCGATTCGCTATTAAGACCACCTTTTTGACTGGTCTTATTAGCGGAACTTCACTGTATTACACACAAGATACATAGAGGATATTTGTTTGTTTTGATTGAATATGGTTTATATCTCATCGTGTAGTGATAAAATTCAATATTTTCAAGAGCGCGTAGCGCGAGTGAAAATATTAAAATTTTATCACTATAAGATGAGATATTAACCATATTCAATCAAAACAATCAAATATTCTATTTATTTAATGCTTTTATGGTGTCAAAACTGGTACTATTTATGCCAAATTACCACTGTGGTTAGGCTACGTATGAATATGTTATTCCATTCATATTTTTCACTTCAAAATCCGCCATCTTGGATTATGGTGAATAGGTGAAAACGACTTTTTTGAGAATTTTGCATTAAATCATACACCAACTTGTAGAAAATGGTCTAACTAAGAATAAAAACCCCAACATGACATGTTTCCGTTCAGTAATAAAAAAGTTACATACATTTTAGTGTTGAGATTTTGGTAAATTAAAGTAGTCCCTGTGAGGGGGTGGAGCTTATATAAGTCACATTGTAGGTGATAACCAGTGACTGATATAGGTTTTATTTCACTGATAGAACTCCATATCTCATCAGTTAGCATTAAATAAAACTCCTTCATCATCAACATTCTGAAAACTGAACAAAAACAGGATGAATAGCATATATTATTTTTTCTGTCTACACCTTCATATACATACTTCATCAAAGGAAATGTCTTAACGTTCAGAAATGAAAAGTTGGGGGTGTAGGTAGCATGTTTCAACTGATTAAGTGAAATAACCAACACCAGGCCCCGATCTCCCGAAACATCTCAATCTGAGCTCAATCTCAACTCAAATTTGTCACTTATCGTTTTATATAGTTTCCATGCTAGTTGTACTCTAAATTGGTGTGACAAAACATAAAAATTATTCTGACTTTATAACAGTATAATTGCGTGAGATCGAGCTTCAAATTCATCACAAAATCAGACTCCCATTTGAGCAAAATCTCAATTTAATTTGAGATTTCTTCTTGAGATTCTACTATAATTATAGAGTTTATATCGTGGATGTACTGGTACTTTGTCTTGGTGAAATCTTCTATTTTACAACATGATTCATGTTTGATTGTTGAAGGTTTTTTTCCAAGCGCTACACACAACTTAAGCATGAGACATTGTCCCATGGTTTCATTTGACGTCCCATTTTCCTACTGCTAAAATCGAGTGTCTCGGAATGATAACCAATATCTTCGTAATTGTGTTGAAAATGCATCGTTATCTCAAACGGAGGACTACATAGTGTCAAAGAATACACTCATGAATTGTTTGCACGATTTCCCACTGAGAAATAAAAGCGTTGTAGCAAAGCTATTAACACACCTTTTCGACAGGATACATATGAGCCAGTCTCCAGGAAAACCTGCTATATTGACATGATGTTATTAGTACGGTGTGACAAGGTTTTGAAAAAGCTCTAAAATAAGAAAACATACATATCTATTGATTCTATATTATGTCATTTATCCATACTATATCTTAACTTTAAATTTTCCCATGACTCATTTCGAATTTATATACTTCGTTGCTATGGGGACTCATTTCAGAAAAGTACTCTAATGGAGAAAAACAAGGAGTTGGTTGTTTAAAACAGTATAGAAGCCTTTCTCTAAACACAAACAATTTCTGTTTTGATAAATATTCTAAACATTAAAAGATAATGCTAAAAGGTGATACCATGTTGAACATTATATTAAATAATTGATCAGATGTTGTAATTATGAAATACGTGTTACAGTTACGTCGAATAACGTTTGAATGACGTTTGCGACGTCACACAAAAATGATACGAAAAGGGGCGCTACAAAATAGCTGTAACATCCTTAAAAATCAAGATATTAACAAAATTTATTTTGTATTTTGCTTCATTAAGATTATTCTTTAAAGCTAAGGAAAATCTCAAAATCAATAGTTTAGTCATTGTAGCAGGTTTTCCTGGATACTGGCTCATATACAAATTGCCCCGTGTGCTCAATCTGTCGTTGCTATAACTACCATGTTTTAGAATATAACATATCTTTTTCTCGATAGAGTACAAACTGATTCATTAATGGTATGAATTTATTCAGTCTACCAAATTAGATGAAATTCGGATGATAGATGGTTTAACAAATAAAAGTGTCTACGTATGTTTCATGTCTCTCGTATATTGTTTAATTAGAGGTTAATACACTTCAGAGCCTGGCCGGAAGTTGATAATCCGCCCGGTATGAATAATCACCCTCGGGCTGAAGCCCTCGAGGTGATTATTCATTTTCCGGGCGGATTATCAACTTCCGGCCAGGCTCTGAAGTGTAATAAAGTCTTTAATACAATTGTTCGATTTCAGAATATCTATGAAGAACAAATAACTTAAATATTACTGTAACAGTTTACAGTTGTAGATATACACTAATATTGTAACCAATAAAATGCACTTAGTGTGAATAAAATTGGCAAAGAAATCTGGCATATGAGCAACGTAACGTCATTTTGGCTCCAACGTGACGTCATGTTTACATGGATAACGTTACGTGCGCTCGTTCAACCGGTCCGATTATGATTATGAGATTCCGGACCGGGCGGATAGGCGATAATCAATCACGTGATGGCCATAATCAGCCGCAAATAGGCTTATTTGTGTTACTATATATAGTAACAAGTGTATTAAATATCTTTTACACATAAAATTTTTTGTAGTTGTATCAACATTAACTAGTAAGAAATTCCAATAAAATATCTAAAACACGTAGGGTTTTGGAAGTTGACACTCTGTATATTTCCAAATGGCATTGTTATAATCGAATTATAGATTAAACGTCACAATACACGGAGAGAAATTAAATCAACAACTTGAATGTTTTCCAAACTGTCACAGAATGAAACAAGACATGTCTTTAAAAATGGCATCAATTGAGATGAACGAGTAGTATGTTGAACTTTATTTTTAATTATTAGTTGATATATTAAGAATCATGTGTTACAAAAATCAATATAAATTATAAGGAGAAGTTTACGTTAAAATCTAATTACACGTCTAATGATTTCTAAAGAATAACAACGACTATGTAACACAATAATATTTTTACAGATTTGTGCTCACTCGGCATTTAATTTAAAACAATGTATTTTATCATGAGCAAATTCGCATTTTGACAAATATAATACGCATTGTATAGTTAACGACATCGCATACAACAACGAAACTGCAAATAATCGAAAACCCGAAAATAAAACACGACGGTGAAAAGACGAAACTACGATGATGAAAACGAAGTAATAATCGAGTAATATTGAGTATTACTTCTATATACCGATCGTCCTTACAGGACGTGTGTCAATGAACCAAAGGCTGTTGTATCAAGCTAGGTTTAAGTGAATTTTCAAAACACGACCGACACTACAATAAATACAAGTCCATTACGTATATAATAACGCTATTTATCACATAAAATAGGCGCTGGGAGTTTAATAAACCTATTACATAAAAGTCATAATACACACGTGTAATAAACATGCAAATGAGGTACATACAAGGGCGAGTCACTTTATTTATGTATTCATACACGTTGTCAAAAAAGTAAAATAATACATTTTTAGAATAGAATAAATTTTATATCCGATTATGAGCACTCTATGGCATGTTATAATCACACAATAACAGATGTACAAGAACTTAAGAGATATAACTGTAAGTAAACATTACGGTAGGTCCGTTAAACGTGGGTACGAATAAGATCGGGACGAAATTTACATACCAAATATCTGGCATCTACACAAACACGGCATCGGATGTTGATTTCATTGTATAAATCCGTTAATTTTGAGTATTAAAGACGATTTTTCTTGCTTACCAAGTACTTGCATCGTGTACAATCAGTTATTTTCGGCTATTCAGACGAATCGCGAATAAATTCACGCGGAAAACCAAGTTACTTCCCCTGTCCTTGGTTGTTACTGAAACCCGGAACGGAACAGAACAGAATACGTTGTGTGGCTGCGGGCCTAGATTTTAATTAATTACTTTGTTGAGCGTAGTTTTACATCTGCAGGATTTTAGATACCCTAAAAATATTATTTTCAAAGGCAGAAAAATTAACATATTTGAGTATACATTGTTGCACTATTTTCTTAGCTCTTTCCATGAACCGCTTTACTCCTATGGAGTTTATTTGCTAAAGGGGAAGTGTGTGCATTCTTGACAAACTTTTACTGTGTATTTGGTTTATGTGATAAAAAGAATCTTACATTCGTGTCATTCCATATTACATTTATTAAACTCGTTGAATAAATTCAATATAGAAAGACACTCATGTAAGATCCTCTATATATCGTATATACAGGCCGTATATTATACCGTTATATACCGTTATACACTTACGAACACTCCCAACGCAACACCTATACTTTTCATGATGTCTCCACTATTATCCAATGGATATAGTTCAAATTTGGAATGCTAATTAACTAATACCACTTGCATGTCTCCTAGAATATATATGCAAATCAGTGCATTGGAAGATAAAAATTAAAATAAATGATGAGCATCTCTGCAAAACGAAAAGTCACAAAAATGGTGACATGTAAAAATATTTCAGAATGGAGCTCCGGCTCATATAACAAATGTACATCAAGTTTTTCTTCATAATAACAACAATTCCGCTGTCATCAAAGTCTTCGAATTTCAAGATCATTTGTAATTTGTGAATACGAGCCGTGCAGACCAAAAACGACACGACAACCAACCCCGCAAAAACGACAAAAACAGGCCGTACTTCGGAACATTGATAGGAATTATGTGCTCTCGGTAGGGCAAAAGAAAAATTATATCATAAAATACATGGCAAGACATACTAGATACTAATTAACAAGGAACACAATGGTGTTATTTTATTTGTTTATTGTTATAAACTGTTTAGTAAAATTTACACACACCATGGTAATACTTTTCATGTTGTTTTTGTGACTTTTCAATTTGCAGTGATGGTCATTATTTTCATCTTACAGTCAATCAATTTTTATGAAGCAATAACAGAAATTTCAGATAAATATGTATCTATTCATATGCCAAATTGTAACCTAATTTCATTATAAATAGTTGAGGAATTATAGAATATGTAGATGTTGTGTTTGGAGTGTGATAATAAGTGTATACCGTTAAGTACTGGCGGTAATTACTTCCGACCCTCTTTACAGGAACTGTCGTTAACACAGTTGATATGTCATCAATACTGATAAGTCCTTATCAAAATATCTAGAGCACGACATATTCCCGATATATACTCCGGGAAGTAAGTGCACTTAATCCTAAATCCTTTTAGGATGGTATGTGTTTATTATGCCTGTATATTAGAATGTCCAGTCGTGTTCTGAACTATCTTACACTCCCGTTGTCCTGACATCTAATCTTCCTTTAGTACGTTATGTACTTCTCCACTTATAGGTTCGTTAATAAGTTTCATGCTTTTAAACATCATTGAAAGCTAACTCGTTGTTTTCTTGTTGACCGAGCCGTGTTGATATAAAAGTTTATATTTAATTATAAACATGATTTACACAAGGTTTGATTCTATTTTCTAAATTGTTGGTGGTTTAATCTTGTTAATCAAATGAATTATACGTTGACATATAATGTCATCTAAATTACCACTTTCATGTGTTTTGGAGCATTACTAAAGTTACCATAGTAACTGCCAACTACTGAGCCAAACGCTTTATTCGATGACAATTTGCCTAACAATTAAAAAACAAAATTGTTTTAAAGTATGTGTGATTTTTACTGAAATCAGTAAAAGACAAAAATATACAAGCCCTGTGCATAAACATGTTGATACTCCCCCGTATATATATAAACATAGATATTACATGTATCACGTTTGATTTACAATAATTTCAGTTAATTAAAATCATTCATCTTTTCGAAATTGCACTTATATGAATATAAAATGAATAATGTCTGACTCGTTATCAACTGTGTAAAATGTGACCCATTAAACATGTTAGTTGCAAGAATTTCTGTCAGTGAAATACTGTTTTCTGCAATATCCTCCATCATTCCTGTTAATTCCAACCATAAACCATGCTATTTTATGGTGTAAATAAATAAATAAACCATTTATTACGCGTTAGTTTGGATTTTTTTAATTAAAAGCACGGATGAGCAGATTTGCAGTTAGCATGTTCATTGTCGGTTCATTGCATTAATTTTTATCTTACGGACTTAGTTTGCTTTTCGTTATAGAAAGAGAACGCAAATGCGAGGTTGTCTTATTTCGTCGAGGGCGTAGCCCGAGACAAAATAATCAACCGAGCGTTAATATTTCTTTCTGATTTATATCATTGGCCAGTGATTGGCTATCCCTTTGTAAACGTAAGGCGTGTCTAAATGTATTACAATGCTAACCGATTAACATGTCCAATAAAAATCAATACAACGGTGTTGTTATTTTAAAGTTGAGGACTCCAGTACAACTCGACTAAGAAAATCGATAGACGTCACGTTGACCGAAGTAAAGAACAATAGAGTTGTATGTATACAGTGCAGGGTAATATTATCCTGCACTGTAGTAATTGCACTCATTCCTTTGAAAATTAAGACACACCCCATCAATTATCATCGGATTTAGCCACACCGCCTCTGTTAACATCAATGTAAATTGCCGTAGCCATGATATAATTGTAAGTTATTAGAAATAGGAGTGAACACATACCAACATGCGGAGGTAATGGAAGGATCCATTTGATATAGTTTTATACAAATACATCGATGGCATCACTAAACTGTTTTTGTCGGTAATAGTACTCCATTTCAATTGTTAAGACAATACAATATTTCTGCAAACCAGATCAATCAGGAAAAAACCAGCACGTTTATGGTAGCAAACATCGAACGTACTATAGCTATGGTGGTGTCTTGCAGTGGTAGAAATTGCGTCAAGTTTGTGAACAAGCATACCGAGCGAGCATGCAATTGTTTACAGAAGGTACGGTTGCTTTTCCGAATAACTTTGCAAGATAGCATCTACACATGCTGTTATAAAATTTCAAAAAAAAATAAGGAAAAATGAAGGGTGTGTTGCTTCGGCATTTGAGTGTGTGCCATCGATGTTTTAGCCGCCATTAGCGAGATCGGCGGTATTGACATTTACCAGGCATGCCTTCGGTATTTCGGGTCGGGTAATACAGTTACGGATGGACAATCCATTACAATAACTGCACAAACGTCGTAATTAGGGTCGGCGGAACATACACTCTATCTAACTAGGTATCAATGGCAATCGTTAAACGTGTAAAACAGTGAATATGTGTTCCTATACCAAGTTGTATAATATGTAGAAAGATGGGTACCCTGTTTTACTATACACAAATTTTGTTTGCGTTGTACATATTAAAGATGATTATTGCCTTTTTATCCAGTCACTTCCGGCAAAATCGACCAGATAACAAGGTGCCGAATAAACTTTGATTTATTAGGTCACCTGGTCATGTGACTTGTGATAAATCGTCATCTGACTACGTGATCTCATTGATCATGTGAGGGTCGTCGGTTGTAAATTCCGTACCCGGTGGTGAGGTTATCCTATCATAAATGAGCTTCTTACATGCGTCTACACGACGTCTATCAAGATTGTCGACGTCGTTGTTTATCGTGACGTTACGGAACGAACGTGACGTTTCATGTTATGCATACAAAGATTACTATTATAGAGGCTCGAGTTTAATCCCCTTACTGTGCAGATTAAGTGACTGAATAGATATAATAATAGGTCAGTGTCGTGGATGAAGTAAAGTTTTTCCGGCTTGACTGCGGAAATTGATACATATCTAATTAATAAATAATAATTTCCACCGCCTTGCCAGATAGACTTTTTCATACACGACACTAACCTATTATTCTCTATTCATAATTTAATTTGATTATTTCATGTATTTTATTTTGGTATAAGTTTATGTTCTATAATCAAATAGGTCATTGATGTTTGGCACTCAATATAGATGAATATATATTCAAATTAAATTGTATCTGTCTTTTTTTGCTCCCCGGTCGGTCGTAAAATATGAGGGTCATTCAATATAATGCTAATTATCAATTGTCTCTAAAACCCGTCAAGATGATTAAACTAATGTTCACATTATAACTATTTAAGTCATTTTGGCTTTGTTCAGAAAATGTAAGGACGCACCTCATTTCGATGTCATTAAAAACAACATGGACGCGGTAGCGACACAAGGCTCTAATTCAAAGAAAAAAAAACTGTATTTGCGCAGCTGAGACTGTTATCTAAAATTTAAAATACGACTGTAATTATAGTCTTGTGATGTATATTGCTACCATTAACAGTGTATTGTTTGCTAAATAATGATATAGTAGTTAATTTTTGTATGGAATGGTTATGGAAATCAGACCAAAATATGAACAATAATTAATTGTACTTGAGCTTGTAAGAACATACTTAAGTTTTTACTTTAGATGTTTGTAACTTCAAAGCACTTTTTTCTATAAATAACGGACTTAATATGTATTGCTTATTAAAATGGCATCTCAATGTGATTAAACAATATATACAGCATTGTTCGTGGAATTGGGGCAAGATCAAAGTAGATAACACAACAATCATAGTAACAAAAGTTCCGGGATTTAGTATTGCCTTATCAGAGGCTTGTGTTAAAATACCCTCTTTCATCTTCGGAAGTGGCGAGAATGTCTAATGAAAATAAGGAGATTAGATTTGGCTTGGTAAGTTCGATTTTAAGGTACAGGTTAAACAAGTGCAAGTATTTTTGACGTCAGAAAAGACAGAACGTCGCTTTAAACTAGTTACCGGCTTGCTTTAGCGCTTTATTGTGGAAAGACATTAAGTTCTGTCCATACTTTTATCAATAGATGAAACAAAGATACGTTCATACCAGTCGGAAATGAGACGTACATATAGATCGGAGCATGTAAGAACCGTAAGTGTGCGTTCCTGCAACTCATGAAAATGTGTAAAACGTAGTATGTTTTTCGTATGGAACTATATGTGTGTCATACTTTATACATCTTAAGACTTTGAGAATTTATTTCTAAATATTATAATAGTATCATCATCAATGCTTAAGTTATCTTATATTAAAAAAGTCTATATTTTTATCCATGTTAGCGTATCTAAAGAGCTAAAGCATGATTAAATAAACGGTATATAACCGTAGAATTTCAGCTGTTTAATCTAGCTCCCGCTACGAGTATAGTTTGCGATTTTTATAAATGAAATACGTCTCGTTTATTTCATGACGCCATGAATTGTGACGTAACCATAGAGCGCGACGTTTTTACGTAGCGTTTAGAACTGTGTATTTCTTTGATTATATTTATAATCTAGCAATATGTTATATCATGTATCAATTCGTATGCGTACACGTGAACTACGTAATTGGAATTGGGTACTGAATGAGCATTAGTGTGACGACATATTAAAAGAATAGTCAAACCTGAATTCCAGGGACGGAGGCTCTTTACTTAGAACAGCAAAAGTTGTCTATAACAACATGAAAATAACACATCGATTCCGCAAACACATTAGTCCGTATCAAATGCACACAATACACGTGTTAGAATGTAAATATATTACAGTTTTGTATGATATGCCGGTGAATGAACCATGCTTTGTGTTTCATATGCATGCTTATTAATCACTCTGGCTAAAGGGGTTCGTGATTTATTCCTACTTGTATGGAATCTATGGCATGATTTATTCACCGGTATACCACGCACAACTGCAATCTATTTCCTGGGTTGATTCCTTATATTAAGTACACCTAATTTTCAACAAAGCATTGTACCAAATGATGTTACAATTATGCATTTACTATTATTATAGTTTATCACATAACCTGCGGTCCAGGAGTGCCGTAAAGCCGTGCCGTAAATGTCGTTCGGCACTCCCAGACTGTGCAATAAATATTTAAATTAGCTTGACGTGACGTTAGCCAATCCATGCATTGATCCGTCAATGACGTCAGGATAATATCAACGTCGCCATGACGTCGCGCTCATTGTACTGCTGAATTTTGGCTGAAACAATCATATGCAGCGTACATCATGCTTTTGAACAATAATGAACGTGTTCTAAGGTTATGCGATAAATAGAATCTAACATTCGTGCTCATTACATACGAGTTTTATTAAACTCGTCGACAAAAACAATATGACACGAGGCTTCATACCAGTTTGTCCACTCGTTTAATAAAACTCGTATGTAATGAGCACTCATGCAAGATCCTCTATAAATTGTATTTGAAATGATTGAATGTAACGACTCAAAACATAAACATTGCATAATTATACACTAACATTGGAATTCGTCGAGAATATTCCAATTATTAAAATGACAAAACAATCCTCAAATATAGCTTGAACACGACGCATTGCATCATATTGTAATCATATCTAATAGCTTGTATCACAGTTGTCGGTCGGAAATGTGTTAACATATATATTTTATTGCACGTTATAGCTTTGAAACACATCACAATACGGTAGGAGAATCACCCACAACATGTCAGCATGGTAATAACGGGATGGAGATGAGTATGAGCGCTTATATTTGTCACGTTCGTTGCGAAAAAGCATTCAACATTTTATTACTGTAATTCTTTAACTTTGTATGACTTCAGACAGCTTAAGGATGTTGGATCGGTTTAATGCGCATGCGTCATTTTCATAGTACGGTATGTGCCTTATAAATGTAAAAATGTGTCAAAATAGTCTAAAATAAATCAAATTGAACAGTTTTGATAAGTATTATGCAATAAAATTAGAAAATACTAATGAAAATGACGGTTTCCATTCCGAGAAAATATCACATTACAAAATAGGTGGGTGGGGTAAAAAATAAAAATATTGATATTTATGCCAAATGACTTTTTTGGGAGTCAGGTTCGTTTGGTAATGTTTGTTTATTGTGTATTGATGTGTTTTTGCGATATTTACACGTTCAATAAATTTTATTTTAAGCGTTTTCATTGATTTTCTCAGCATTTTAGCCACATTTAACCAAAATAAAAACAAAGATTGCGAAAAAAATACTTCTGTGACATATATTTTTTATTGCATAATTTTTAAGATCTATGTCACTAGACGTTTTTAAGAAAATATTTAAAAAAGTTAAAGGTGGGAAAAAAAGTTATTAGGATTTTACCTGGGTGCTATTTTGCTGCATTAAATATGAAGTAGGTGGGGTAAAAGAGCAATATATGTTAGACCAAAATTAAATATACCCTTTTTGGTATCTTGATCATGTATAACAATGTGTACCCAAACTATATTGAAAACTATTTTATTATCTAGATCACAGACATCAAATAAAAATGTCAAGTTTGAACACCACCGCCAATTTACCTATATCCATGGAATTATAAAAATAATTCATACACACTTCAATCAGGGCTGATTACCCGAAAAACGAGTTCCGTGACCTAGTGTTTTTTCATCATATTTTGTGTCAGTATAGATTTCTTTACTTTCTGGCAAAATTTGAGCAAATTCTGAAGGTGGGATCCTAAGTGCTCCAACATCCTTAAACGCTGCATTTCATCCGTTTACTGTTGAACTAGTTCATTCAGCTTTTTATCAGCTGTGTATTTACTCGTTCC
Organism: Spisula solida; assembly: GCA_947247005.1. NCBI lineage: Eukaryota > Metazoa > Mollusca > Bivalvia > Venerida > Mactridae > Spisula > Spisula solida. Next base: position 42,787,064 of record OX365956.1, read on the forward strand.
GTTGTGTGTTGATCATCGGATCATGTATGTTCTCTGAGCTCGGCTGGTTATATTGAGCGATGCCTTCCCTGACCGACTTAATATTATCTTTTTGAACCCAACTTGTTGACGATATTTGATAACACGAGGAGTGCTAATCGATTTCGTGTGGTTGAATAGCAGGTGTTTGAAAACATAACTAGTTCGTTGATGATTTTGATATGTTTTTGACCTGATCCTGACCTGAATATATTACACGGTTTTTGCTTTAGATATATAAATGTTCGCGTGCAAGTCGTGCAACTTCTGTAATTTAGATTTGTGTTCGTAATTGACAGTGCAGCCTTGGTTTAAAAGCCACTGTGACATCATATTTTTGATCAACCATTTAAAAAAACTCTGATTATTCCCTACAAATCTACGTGTGTAAAAGACGTTGATTTTACTTCAATGACGTCAATATTTGTTGTGTCGTTTTAGCAAGCCCGTTCCGGCAATTACAATTATTTTGGCGTCGTAAAGCAGGGGTTTAAATAACGCAGTGATAACGTTTGCAACGCCGTGACAGCGTTATTTAAGATGCCAAGGACAACTAAGATGTAGCATTGAATTTCAAATACCTTAAACAAACATGTAGTATCTTATGGTAACAAATGCTCTAAGGATATCTAAAAAATAGGAAGTTCCATTCCACAATTAGCGGATAATGCCTCATGAAACGTGACGTGTTTGAAATTAACAATATACGATTCTTTTACGAATACTGAATGTTTAATTAATATTCAGGAAACGCATTGATGTGTTCGTGAGTCTATTGTGGATCTGTTTGAAATTAGACAAGTAATTAATATATTGTGTAGGCTTTTTACCATACCGAGATACTCTATTGTCATAAAAAGGAATCAAATTATATACCTTTTGTAAGGTTTGTTATTACAAACACGTACACTTTCAATGTCGAGAAATCTAATATTGTCAAATACTGTTACTAGGATTAGCAAAGCATGAAAACCACACTGATCACGTACTGTAAAATCATTAATGTTCGAGGGAGTTGATTTTTGGCTGATTTCGTTCTTCCACGCGACCACAAAAGCTAATTCTGACGATTAATCGACATCTCAAATGTCTAACATTGGTTTTGTGATCCACGAATGAACTACCCCCACGGAAATGCATCAAATAAATTTACGAACTTTAATGCCCATGAAAATAAGTTATTGTAAAGTATTGGTATTAAGAAAACACGTTTAAAAGACATTCAGGGAGCGGTATTCAAGAGGTGGGCGCGCGCTTCGGGATCGAGATGTCCCGGGTTAAACCCCCGTCTGGACCACTGCTTAATTTCTCTGAACAAGAACAACCACATGCTCCAATCGACTAAAGTGTGAATTGGTACCGATAAAACCGGTATCCGTAAATGTTCAATATTTATGTTGGCTAAACACCCATCAGGGGAAAAATATTCTCCTCAGGGAAACTCGAACGCAAGTTTCCTTAGATAGTCCAATGACTAGGTGAAGTTAAAATGTCAAAGGGCGGCTGGCAGGCTGAATTGCTGAAAGAAGCCCTCGACAATTAGTAACTTTACTTAAATTGATACAATGATTTGACAAGTGAGTAAAACTTATTTCAACTTGCAAACGGACATTCCCTTTAAAGGGACTGCCTCATGTATTGGTATATTGCAAAAATAAAATTGCCAAATGTTCACGTAATTTTGGTACAGTTGCCTGTATATCCCATAAACAACCACACTGACATCTAAAATAACTTGAGAAACTTCGGCATTTGTAGTTATCTAGTACTTTTACATCAAAAAGGCTATAGGGTATTAAAAAGTCTATAGGGTATTAATACCCTATATAATTAACACTAATATTACTTAAATTGCCTTCAATTTGTTCGCATTTGATGAAAACGAACAAAATACCTCACTGGTGTTTACGCTGTAGTTTGTTCGTGTTACAGTTCGTCACGAGTGAATGACATTATTCACAAAGCATTTTGGAAGGACACTTAGTGGGTTTTTTCAAGAAAAATATACTCAGTGGGCACCAAATCTTTCATAAAGCAACCGTCAGTAGCTTTCTTTTACATAAATACTTGGTTAGATTGGAAAATTACGATATACAAAAAAATTATCCCAATCAGGGAGGCAGCACCTTTAAACTACAAATACCAGTTTCGTATATAACTGATCACCACATTTAAATTAATTGAACGTTACTTAAATCCTTCATACTATTCATAATACCCTTAGTCACATTGTAAACATTTTAATGTAAACCTAATAAAATATACTAGACTGTTTTCGAATAGATAACTTTAAGTCGGACAGAGAAGGCAGCACTCAACTTAACCAGCCGAGCACAGAAAACATAAAAACCTACAAGGAACAATTATATTTGCCCAACACACTACCCAACGAAACAATGATCCGCCCAAGTCCCAGCTGTCAAAATGTTGTTTTGGTTGAACTAGTTTCGCCAATCAGAATGCTGAATGCCGAAGCTGAATATCCGAACTATGTTTATGGACAGTTAATCGTATTACAAACATGAAATATGTAAACTATGCATAGCCAATATAAGTCATCATGCTTGTGTATGAATTAATTGCCCTTAATACGAAAATTTGGAGAAAACACTAAGGTCATTGAGTTGCTGTTTTAAACATTCGAATAATTACATTAAACACACTTCAAGCTAAATACACGTACGACTCAATTCATTGACACCACCAGCGTTTAAACAGACGTTTGTCAATGGAGTCTAACTTAAGCAACCTTTGACCACCTTAGTTTAAACAATATTTATTTCTTTATAAACATATGATAACATTCATTTACACATATTAGGGATTGGGTAGAAAGCTAAGCTTATTTATAAACTCGTTCCTTATGAATAGCAGGGAATAATTGGTAACTTTATGAAGTTGTAAACAGTGGAAATTATGTACCCACATGATGTTTTGGGAGGGAAAAGAATAGAGAGGAGTGTTTGACAGATTGATAGAGATATAAAAGATGTAGATATATAGATATATAGAGGTATGATCACATATACCAACGGGACGTGTAGTTGGTTCTAAAATATTGAGCATGCATAAACGTTTTTGTAGATTGATACATTGTGCCATTATTTAGAAATTCGTTCTGTTGCATGTATAGCATTAATAGTGACGAATGTTATGCATTAAAACGATTTGTGATCATATTAACGGCGCACAACGTACGTCAGCGTTTATTTCCAAACGTCGACAAAGATCTTTGCATTTTAAAAAAAATCATCAAACACAAGGTTCTTCAGCGTTCACCGGCGATCATCAACTTTTCGAAACGTTTAGTGACTTTAACTAGCGTAGCTGAATGTTTGCCTAAACGACGGTAAACGTCGGTTCAAATGCTGCAGTGTGCAGCCAGCTTTACATTGTAAGTAAACGAAAGGGAAATTTTCTATAGAACAGTTTGGTTGTTGTATTAAGCTATGCATTTTTGTTAAAATTTGTTCTAACAAGCAATATACCTCTTAAAATATTTAAGATTTCTCGAGTTCAACCTTGGCCCGAAATCACAACAAATACTTACACTTAGCACTCAACACTCAAATATTGAAAATGTAATATAATGAGCCTATACTTTTCCTAGATTGCAAATATAAACGAGGAAAATGTATAGAAGTGTTATAAGAGTATTGAAAATAAATTTGATACATTTTTGCCATAGTGTACTATTTATGAGGTATATATGTAATTATTGAATCTGAGACTGATAAATTACACTTGTAGCTAACAAATACTCTTAATTACACGATGAAGTAAGCCAAAAATATTATTTAGTGCCTATTTAACATAATAACAACTTTTTACTCTAAAAAAATGGCTCTACAAACATCAAAAGAGTGAATTTCAAGATTTGAGTGCAGAGTGCTGAGTGTAAGTATTGGTTGTAATCCCGGCCCCAGATTACAGACTGACTATACAAGTATAACATATTATGTAACTGATCTGTTGTAACGCCTTAATGGCATGCTACAAATTCACATCATGTCTGTTTATATCACGAGCAGTTAGATCGATCCACTCAATTATTGTTTGAGATTATGTACACGTAGAGAAAGTATACCATCAAGTTAATGTTACTACATTTATTTATGAACATTATATGATGTATGTACCTAATTGGATTTCCCAGTGCGTACAACCGTTTATATGATATAAATGTCGCTGTTATTGATATAATTATGTACCTCTCTTATACCGTCTGCTTCTTCGTCACAGTTTGTTCCCACTTGAAGAAGAAAGTTAATTACGATTATGTCTGCTATGCATACTAAACACAAACATGTGATGTTATTGCCCCGAAAATATGTCAATATGTCCAAATTATCGAACGACCTGCCCAATACGAGTAATGATATAGTAAGATTTTATTCGGGTTTTATACCGTTTTTTAACCATTTATTAATTATATACTAAAGCGTCAAAAGTTTCACAACTAAATTTAAAAATCCTAAATTCTTGAATTCTTCGTTTGAACGAACTTTTGTCTTAAACGTTATTACGTTCAGACAGACGCAATAAGAAATTAACAGCAACTATTTTTTAACAATTCATAAAATGAATAACATATTGTATTATTAATATTGACCAGTAGCCGAACAAGACACAGTTCAAACAAGTATTTCTTAATAAATGTCAAAATCTGATCTGAGATGTCCATTGTCGAATGTTCCTTCTACATAAATCCAAAGTTCACAGAATGTTTATCAATGAACACAGAGACCTCCACAGAATATTTAATTAAATTCTCTCACTGTAAATTATATATCCAAAGTAACACAATTGACCATTTTAAAATGCAATATTGAAACTCCTTATTCTGTGCAAATTGTTCATATAGTACTTAACCCTTATCGTGCTAGATTCCCAGTGGGCTTATCAGCTGACCAGTGCTGAATTATATTAGCAGTCTACTTGAGATAAAAATCTCATCTGATAGTGACTCTGTTTAGTATCTAATCAATGGTGTTAATTATCAAAATACTGATATAAACCCTTTTCTTTATACAAAGAAGATGAAATAAGCTACACATTGATATAATTTTGATAATTATTGGTATTTCACACGTTATGATATTCAGCTGTATGTCAATGCAATGTGAATATTTCCATGCACTTCATACATAACGCTATGCTTAATGTTATGAAGTAGGCATACTAATAAATACCTGTCGCAGAATTGAATATTCCGACTAAAACTGTCAGAATAGAATGATGCATAAATTTCAATTATTAATATTTCAAATTTCATTGGAAAAAATACAGTTAATGTTAATTATCCTTATATAATCATTCTAAAACATCTTGCGCATTCCTAGCCGATCGTCAGCCATTTAAGTTTCGGAATTTCCACCAAATGTCGGTAATTTTAACGTATTTGGTAGTTGCTTGGCTGATATTATTTTTAGAAATAGTTTCGCAATTTACTACTGAATAAATAATAGTTAAATTTCATTCATCAACACTACAAGCAAGGTGAAACTGGGCTTAAACGCCAAACCCACTAGCGCAACTGTATAGCGCGACTCACAGTCGCGCTCAGCAGTGGTGGAAAGTATCGTGTAGCGCGACTCTTAGTCGCGCTAAGCACGATAAGGGTTAAGTAAACTCCAGAAAGTTCCATACATTACCCTTAAGAACATTCTAGAATATGCTAAGATATTCAATTGAACATATTGTCTATCAAAACCTGGAACCTTCCAGACCCTTCCATACCATTCCACAAGTAACAACAATTATAAAAAAACATGTAAACTAATTCAAGGTCATTTACGTTCACTTATACTAAACAATATTATAGACACACAACATTGTTTTCATGAGAGTATCGTAAGTGTTTATTTTTAAACTAGTGCCGTCCTTTTCCGTCACGCTTGTCACACGGTCCAAAATGGTTAATCGTCTTGCACGAACAAATCGTGTATTTCTTTTTCCACTTAATTTTCACTTTACACGTAATTTAAACATGTCTGTGATACAAAATTCACAATAAGTTTTTTTAAATTAAGCTAGACATGTACGCTTAAAATGCTTATAAATGGGTAATGTTGCACATAATCGTGTAAATGAGATGTTTATAAGATGCTAAAGGCTGTTGTTTCACTAAGACTGCTTTCTGTCACGTTAAACTGTCATGTCTATCATAACTAGACTGTGGCTCCATCAGACATATCGGCTATATGACATACACTGTGATGAGAGGTCACACATCATATATATGCAGCTTTTTAAAGTTAAATATTGCCGCTGGTTTAGTGTTCACCTATAGCACTGATTTTAGGGGACACATTTTTATTTCAATTCCGTTGCTATGACAACCAAGGAAATTCCATGTGTTTCGCTATTTTTCACATTTTTTTCAAAAATGAATTTGGACATTTTAAAGTATTTTAAAGATGAATTGGCGATAAAAATGCCATCATACACCCTTATACGTCATTAATTATATTACATATACATGCACTATTAAATAACTATTTCACTAAAAAACATATGCTTCAAGTGAATTGAGACTTTTTTATACTCATTTTCTTGTGACCCCTCTCCCTCAAATACATGTTTTATTTAAAAGTTGTCTAGATTCCTATCATGTGTATTGTCGAATACTTTTGACCTGTCGCTAATTAAGCTCCGTATGTTTTCGTTTTTGTACAGTAAGAATGTTTTGATGAGTTATAATAACAACTCTGATTGGACAACAGATAAGCATGGATATTCATGGATGACAAGTTAAAAGTGACAGGTAATACCACGTTTAGCAGTTATAAGTATTTTAATTTACTGTTTACACAAACAAACAACATGTACCACTTGTAAGACGGACATTTCTGTACGTAATCAGGTCGGTAAACTTGCATCTGAATTGTCTACGATCGATCATTACCATCGAGATATTGGTGTCTTGATTTTAAGCAGCTATTGCAGGCTAGATTAGCTTCCACTGAGAGGTAATAGTGTCACTTAACTCGATATACAATCAATCTGCTTAACAACCTATGTGCAGGAAGTCACTTATCTGATATAAATACTTCATCACTCAGCCTTTGGATATTGAAGCGATATTCATTTGTTCACAATATTGCAACAGTCAATCCTATTCAATTTACATCAGATTTTCAAGGAAGATGTGTTGACCATTAACAACTTTAGAGTAGCATAGATTGGAGAAGACTACAATAAGACGTTCAAATTACTTGTACATTGACATATACCATTTTACATTCTTATTTGTCTAGATGCGATCATCTTACCAGCACTATGATTATACTTCCAACTTAGTTACCGATTGTTAAGTTAAACGTGTAAATATCAATTTAATTCATGCATAAATGTGTGTCTTTTTTCTGACAAATTGTACTTTTTTAGAAAGTGTAATGAATTACTAGAAGTGTATTTGACTTTTTTTTTATTTGACTGCTTACCCCTTATTATTTTCTTCGCTTGTTTAATATTTAGAAAAAAATCTGGTATTTTTAGCTCACCTGTCACATAATGGCAGTGAGTTTTTGTGATGGCTCTTCAATGGCATGGTGATGTGCTTTACAAATTGCGAAAGATTCTGGGTAATAGCCACTTTCATAATGTGTTTATCAAGATTATAAAACGTTTTCTGAGTAGAGGATACGACCTAATAATTTTGCAAAGGACCGCATGCTTAGTAGTGGGTCCATTTACAGCTCGCTATAATGCTTTCTATTTCATTGTGCGATGACCGGACAACATAAAGACCATATGATATGCCTAACCTCAAGCCTTTGTAGACGGCTGGTATTGATGCCTGTCTATTATATTGTCTTGTCGTACCCTTTTGCTTTTTTGTTGCTCTGACTTCTGATAGGTTATTGAGTACTATCTGAATAAGTCGATGGACGTCTTTATATAATGTTTCATGTTTTACATTGAATTTCCTTTATTTACGGTTACTGTGGCCTTTTTGTTAGAGGGCATTACATGGCGTGAATCATTTATTTACACTGTCCTGTTCTTGAAGGTTGTCTATTGGGTAAGTGTGAGGTTTGGTGCACTGTAAAACCGTGTTAAACTGTGTTTAAGCCTCCAGTGGCATGTGTCGCTGACCGTACCAAGGCGGAAGTCCCTTACTCAACCTTCATCTGTGTTTGTATTGTACACTTTATAGTATAAATAGAAAAAAATACAAAAAATATTTTGCCACTATGTCTTTCTGTGAAACATTATTAATTTGCTATGTGCAAATCTGCATATTCGTTGTCCAGCACAAGGCTGCTTCGTATCTTTCAAAATTGCAATATTGTCTACATACAGGTGCCTTTTTGTTTTCATATGTCCCTTCGTGTCCCGCTGTCTCTGATTTGTTTAATTATTAATATATGGGCTTGATTTCAACTACAATTCCGTTTAAAGTGGAGTTTTTCAATTTAAACAAATAAAAATGTCATAAATTCTCAGTATTCATTTTTTTGACCGGAACGTTAAAGCTTTTATTTTCACATTGACCTTGAAATGATCTTTACCCTGACCTTTACATAGGTGTATGACCATTTAATAAATATAATCCTATGCATAATATCCATGGTAATATGAGTCACAACATTCGTAAAAAAGCTAATTACATTCAGATTACATTGTATACTACTTCAATGCTATCTTGGCAAGCCAAAAATAATACATAAACGTAATTAAACATAATGACCTATCATGAGAGAATATATCCTAACCAATACAACTATCCCTTTCATAACCAAATTGAATTAAGAAAATATGCTATATTAAGAAAAATATAGAGGAAATATCTTTTCTTTCAGCTATTTTGTTCACTTTTACCTTAAAATGACCTTGACCTTGACCTCGAATTTATCTTAGGAGTGATGTATGTTATCATATGAATAATATCCATGTAAAAATGAGACACTACATACGTAAATAAACAAATCACTTTGCATCATAGAATACCAGGGGTCTTCGTAAGAATGCCACCTCGTCCAACATGCATATGCATAAAATGGCCTTTTTGATAACATTTTCATATTTTCAATAAAACAAATGTTTTATAATGAGATATTATATCATGGCTAAGGCCATTTACATTGATGTTAACTGAGGCGGTGTGGCTAAATCCGATGATAATTGATTGGAATGAGGGCAATTACTACAGTGCAGGATAATATAATACTGCATTGTATATACACTCAAGGACTTTAAAAACGCCCAATTTCGCTTGAAGTATTTAAGCTATTTCAATATAATTTTACATGTGTATAAATTGATCATTCATACGTGTACATTAGTTTAGATTGTAATAAAATGTTGTCTCGTTTTTTTCTGGGAATCCCGCAAGCGCACTCACCCTAGTCAAAAGTGTGGGATTTTCAATACGGGATATGCAAGGCAATATACTATTAATTTTCTCATATTTTGAGGTGGTGTAGGCACACGTATTCGACGAATACACTTGTTAATCATTTTATATCCTTCATTTAAGCATTTGCAAGTTTTCAGACTGCTAGTTTGCTATAACACACGCTCTAACCTGCCGCATTTGAACATGTTTGAAAGGATAGGATTTTGAATTTTCCAATTTAACTAATAAAACTGAAAACGTGATGAGTTTGAGAGTCTGTGAAATATGGACGTTATCTAGTTATTGACTTTATTCCTGCTTGTTTTAAACAAAATGACATGACATTGTTGAATGTGAACACGCGTAGAAACTAATTTGGCAATCGTGTAAGTGACAGGAGGCTCGTTTGATAAATTCGCATATTAAGATAAATTGCGCCATTTACAGGTATTGAAAATCCCACAATTTTGCCTACGGTGAGTGCGCTTGCGGAATTCCCAGAAAATAACGAGACAACCATTTGTTACAAACTAAACTGGTTCACACGTAGGAAAGATTAATTATTACACATGTAAAAATATATCGCATTCTAACACGATCCGCGGATTAATCCATATACACATAGAGAAAACCAGGGCATGTATTATTACCGCAATAAAACATGGTAACAAATTGGCTGTTACTATTTACGACCCGTATCACGTGACATATTTATGAATGAATGAACGAAAACTTTATAGTAAAATCTTCAACGGGTCGCGAGGTGCACGAGTATCCAGTGTTATAGCTATGACGCATCAATTTTTAGAAACTCCAATATACTCTCGAAATTAAGATTCATAAAAATTTCTGATAATCAATTCATTTATATTTTTCATTTCATGAAATAGAAACACTATACTCGTGTTATTAACATTGTTTCAATGTTTAAAATGTGTTATTTCCTTCAGAAAATTACGGGGGTCGTTTTCATTAACGAGGGAGGTAATTGTACCAGCTAATAAGCCACTCAATTTCAGCGTGGTATTATGTTCAATGTCAAATGGGTGAAAATGGAATGCGCGCAGTTAAATAGTGCGGGATATTATCATATTTAGAATCAAAATAAAAACTATGTTCTTGTATTTTGTCGGTGAATAAAACACGGGCACTCGTTCGGATGCGGGTTTTTTAAAAATTCTTTTTAAATATTTCTATTTCCGGCATTGTATTTCACTGGACTTATTGCATAAACTTTTTCCCGTACGGTCTTATATTGTTTGGTCTTTAATTTCGGTTTTTGTAATATTTCCAATTGCATATTTCTATATTTCAAGTACATGAACAATGTTTCAACGACTTGGCCATTATAGATTTAATGTATGCTTGGAATTGTGTTATGGATATGTGAACATATATAATTCACGAATAGCATACTTGCATATAAGGAACAAAAGGTAAATAAAAAATATTGAGTTTGCCTCGAACCCGATACCTTGTGGTCTACAAACCGCACACTTACCAACTGAGCCATCACATAGTGTTATCTAGTAACAACTCAATAAAGCCACATATTGCAATAAATGTAATTGTATGTTTTTATAACTTCGGAAATTTCCGGACTTGAACGAATTATGCAAGGAGTCTCAGTTTAATCTGGTCAGACAATACAAGAGATGATGATAATAAACACATTATCAATCATCTGTATATGTTTTATAATTGTATTGAGACAATTTGTCGTAAAGACGTCAGTAATGTGAATTTTACGAGACGCATTTCTTCGCCAAACTCAGCTTTTTAAGAGAATTAACGGGAATTTAATATAACAAGGAAGTTAAGCAGCAATTGTATTTGCCATTATTTTAATGCTGTGCATGTTGTTACACATACACTCGATGATTTATAAATTTGTGTTGTTTAATGCTACAAAAGTGATTCAGAAATATTTCTAAATAAGATATTTCTAAAAATATGGTAAACACTATGCAACTTTCTTACCAATGATTTATGTATTCCCTAAAACAATAATGGAAGAAAAAAACAGGAATAGCACTGTACGACACAAACACAGTGATATGAACTCTAATTCTGAGAATGGTTCTTGAAATGAATCTGGAAAACACTAGTTATTGTGAAATCATGTAATTTCAATGGGACAGATTTAAGGGGTTTTGGTAAAAAAGAGCATCTCGTGGAAAGGTAATTTTAAGGATTTTGGATTTCATAAAAAATGGAAAGGTCAAAATGTACACAAATTATAAAATATCATTAAAAAACGTTTAAAACATGTATGATGATCGTTGTAGTACATGTTGATATATGCGAGTAAACTGACCCAAACCCCAGTATTATACATGTAACTAAACTTGAAAGCCTGTGTGGCAGCCTTTGAAAACCTGATATATCTATTAGTATAATTATTTAATGGGAATTTAATTTCGTTCTTAATCTTAACCACGATATTAAATCCCCACAAATATTGATGATTTGAGTGTATGTTACAGACACATTCGAGTCAGCTTCTGTAAACGTACATATGATTGTTTAAATCTCTCTTCTAGGGAAGTTCAATCATGTATATGTGTTCTGGTAATCATATCTAGACTGCCAAATTCAGATACCCTATTACCCAACCTTAAGATTGAGCCGGGTAAGATACGTTATCAAATATGATACCCTATCAAATGAGAGTCTGAATGAGACGGGAAAGATACGTTACCAAGTATGATACCCCTACCACACGAGAGTAATAATAATAATAACGTCTTTATTTTCTGTGGATAACATAATTGGCAAACCAATTTTCATTATGGTCCACAATACAAAATGTAACAATAGATATATATATATACAATGACAATATTTACAACAATACATAATTCAAATTACAAAGGTACATGTATTACACCTAAATCAGATGTCCGGGTGAATGTCAGTCATAAACTACAACTTTGATATGTTAAAAAAAATTTTGGCAATAGTTATGAAATGCCAGTAAATTTCCACTTAAAATATTTGCTTTTAAATGAAGAAAGTGTCCTAGCAGTATGCACTGATTTTGGTAGATTATTCAACAGTGTTGCACCAGAGTATGAGAAGGATTTTCTTGAGAATTCAATTCTTGGTTTTGGGACATGAAGTATGTTTTGCAAGGATGATCTCAAATTGATATTATGTTTGTTATGATTGTATTAAAATTGGTTTCCCATGTATTCAGGAGACTGGTCATGTAATACTTTGTACACTAAAACAGATTTTTGTATTAAACTCTATCACTGAATTTTAGCCATCCAAGTTCCAAGAAAAGTTCTTGTGATGGTGCTGCATAATCTTGATTAAGAATTACTCTAGCAGCTCTTTTTTGAAACTCATGTAATTTGTCTGCAAGGTCACCACTACAGTTGCCCCATATAGAAAAACAGTAGTTAAGATGTCAGAATGAGACGGGTATGATACGTTACCAAATGTGATACCCTATCACACGAGAGTCAGAATGAGCCAGGTAAGATACGTTACCAAATATGATACCCTATCACAAGAGAGTTAGAATGAGCTAGGTAAGATACGTTACCAAATATGATACCCTATCACACGAGAGTCAGAATGAGCCAGATAAGATACGTTACCAAATGTGATACCCTATCACACGAGAGTCAGAATGAGACGGGTACGATACGTTACAAAATATGAGTCTATCACACGAGAATCAGAATGAGACGGGTAAGATACGTTACCAAATATGATACCCTGTCACACGAGAGTTAGAATGAGATGGGTAAGATACGTTACCAACTATGATACCCTATCACATGAGAGTTAGAATGAGACGGGTAAGATACGTTACCAAATATAATACCCCTGGCACTCGAGAGTTAGAATGAGATGGGTAAGATACGTTACCAATTATGATACTCCTGTCACTCGAGAGGTAGAATGAGATTGGTAAGATACGTTACCAACTATGATACCCCTGTCACTCGAGAGGTAGAATGAGATTGGTAAGATACGTTACCAACTATGATACCCTATCACACGAGAGTTAGAATGAGACGGGTAAAATACGTTACCAAATATGATACCCCATCACACGAGAATCAGTATGAGACGGGTAAGATACGTTACCAACTATGATACCCTATCGCACGGGAGTTAGAACGAGACGGGTAAGATACGTTACTAAATCTGATACCCTATCACACGAGAGTAATAATGAGCCAGGTAAGACACGATACCAAATAAGATACCCCTATCACACGAGAGTTAGAATGAGACTGGTGAGATACGTTACAAAATAAGATACCTCTATCACACGAGAGTCAGAATGAGCTGGGTAAAATATGTTTCCAAATATGACACCCCTATTGAAACTGCCAAGTTCAAACGAGTATTTCGCTGATTTTAACAATATGTATGTTCTTTATCATTTCATAGCGATTCTCTATAAATAGAAAATAACAACAAGTAAATACACAGATTTGAAAATACATATAAACAGAATCTCATAAATTATTTTTACCTATAACAAATATAATATGACGTGAAAAGAATCTATACTGTACATTAAATATTGAAGTGAAACACAAATAAAAGATAAATCTAAATAAAAATAAATACACATGTTCTTCCAAACTAAATACTAGTAGATCTAAAATAAATAATCTGCTTACCGAATATTATATTTGTCATAGGTAAAAATAATTTATTAGATTCTGTTTATATGTATTTTCAAATCTGAAGACAGTGAATTGTTAGAGCCTGATTTAGGCCAGAAAAGAGCACGTTTCATTTTATTTTCGAGGTATGGCAGACCACATTTAATTGCCAGAGCATAATATTAACAAGCTAGTTAATGGACCACGTTTAAAGGCATTAGATATTGACCAATTACTCACTCTTTCAATTACTGAGTCCGGCAGAGAACCGCGTTTTTCTGACTTGTCAAACTTTGTTGATGAACAGTCCCGTGTTGCTAGCTCAATGTATGGCATGGCTCTTAGAGTAAATAGTGAAACTCGCAATCCCAAACCTATATCTCATGGTAACGCTATAGCCAACGACTATACGGGCAAAACTACTACATTTTCAACCAGTACTGAGTCTCACATTACCGCGCGCAAATGTAACTGTTGTTCAGGAAAATGTTACGATTTAGCGTCATGCCAAAAATACCAGTCCATGAGTCTAGATAGAACTAGTTATGTTCGCAAATATGTTATAATTGCCTTAAAGGTAAACATTTTTCTAGTGAATGTAGAAAGCCAAAGGTATGTACTGTCAATGATTGTCAATTGAAACATAACACATCGTTACATAGTTGGGTTAAGGCTAAATCTGACCACATAGCTGCACAACCGTCTGTAAATTGCGCATTTATCAATGGTTATGTTACAAAAACTTGTTTGGGTATAATGCCTGTGACTGTAAGGGGCAGAAACGGCAATCTTTGCAGCACATACGCTCTTCTGGATGAGCAGATAAAACACTCTGTGATGAGCGACTTATCCGGATGTTGGAAGTAGAGACTAAGCCAGTAACTGTTACAATTGGACCGTATGTAGTACCGGAAGTGAAACCCCCGAACATGAAGTGGATTTGTGTGTTCAGTCTACATCCGGTGAAGATGAAATACAGTTACGTAACGTTTGGTCCGTGAAAAGGCTGCCGATTTCAACACGATCGGCTGCTCGTAATGCTGACATTCGTAAAGTCAAAATATTTTAGAGATATACAGATTCCCGAAGTGACTTCCGGTGACGTCATGTTGTTGATCGGAACGGATACGCCTGAAGTTCATATTCCGTTAGAGGTTCGTTCTGGAGACTTTGATCAGTATGCTGGGCGGTTCGCTGACCGATGTGTACTACCGCGTCAGCTAGCAGAGACGCCAGTGTTAATTTTAGTTCAACAAGTGACGCGTTGTTACAACAACAGCTGGAACGAATGTGGACATCTGATTTAAGAGAGCTATGTCTAACAGAATATTAACGTTATAATTGCAATGCTTTTCCTCCTATGGTGCAGCCTAATATTATGAAATGAAAATGAAATAAAAATTGTGTCTATGCTTGCTAAAATATTTCAATATTAGGAATTCTTCACACTCAGTTTAATTAAGTATCACATTATTGTGTGACCACGTTTATCTAGTTTTACCCTTATATACGAATGTAAAATTGGTTGCGCATGGACACATTGCCAATGTATAACATGAAATAAACTTTATTCGATGATATCAGGTAAAGATAATCTACCACATTATTGTTGCCTTATGTTCGGATTACTGATGCACGAGTCATGTTCCAGACGATGAGTGTGATTAGATAATATTTACTGAATGTTAAACTCTTGCAAATGATTTGCATTCTCTTAAACTAGTTCCATTTATCGTTAATCATTTAAATTTGACAAATCACATTTCGAGCAGTTTTGACAAAACATAATCCCGAAAGCATGCACACTCGTCTCGTCTCGTGCACCGCCATTTCAAGAATCATAGATATTATATACAATGATTGCGTTTTTTTCAATTTTCAAAGATTTTCCAGATTGTTACGGATTGACTTTATTTGTGTTTAAGAAATTCAGTATTTACATGTGCGCACATCAAGATGAATGTAAACTATTACTAGTCACTAGTTCAGCGGAATCGAGACATAACCCAAGTTCCATGCAATCACAATTGCTAGAGGTAATTGCTATCATACGAATAAACGCATTATGACATACAAAGCAAGCATACAACATGATGATAAACTAACGGTAAACAGTCTCTCGGGTAAGTCTTAAGTTTTAACTGTTCCTATTTGTAATATTACAAAATAGACCACACTCACATTTAAACTTAATTTTTCTCTACAAAAGATTGTTAGCCAATTACCAAAATGTCAATTAGCAAGAGTTACTCGTTCGTTGACATCACTGTTGTAATAAAAAACAATGTAGAACGTGACGTAGTGTCGTTATATTTTTTCTCAAATTCGTATGC
This sequence comes from Spisula solida, assembly GCA_947247005.1. Lineage (NCBI taxonomy): Eukaryota > Metazoa > Mollusca > Bivalvia > Venerida > Mactridae > Spisula > Spisula solida. The sequence continues at coordinate 42,803,392 of OX365956.1, forward strand.
TACAGTATAATAAAATGGTAAAAAACATAAATGTCCTCTTGTTTGTTGAGTTTATAATTGAGATAAGTAGGCTTGCAAACGTCAGTACTTTATAGTTTAATTACGTATTATTCGGCTTTCTGGTAACATCCGAATCCGTCTGAGTTTAAGCCCATTTCACTAGGCTAATGGGTATAAAAATGTGTGTTATGGTTCCGCAGCTACAGAAAGAGCAGAAAAAAAGGCGGCCAATATAATAGCAAAAGTCATATAAATGCGAAATTCTGTTGCTCATAAATTTTCTTTTATATTTTAAAACTTGGTGAAAATACAAAAAACAGTAGATCTACAACTTTAACGAATAAAGTAGGTCTATATAATTTCAGACGCCCGCATTTATTATTATGCATTCGTAACTACTCGGCTATTTCCGTCATCTAGATAACTAAAGCACATAAAGTTTTAGGCTTAAAATAAGGATTTATCAAAGCAACTCAGCAAGGGAGATAAACGCGTCGCTAAGGAAAACTAAGTGGAGTTTGGCCATCAACATGGCTGCCTGATGAAAAATCAGTCTGTGAACCATGAAAGTACTTGTTTTAAACAAGGAATGTCGTCTTTTAAACACATAATTAACGTAGTTATAGAATTTTCAATTAACTCGACACACGATGGCGGATGCTGATTTTCAATAAAAACTGAAGCAGGTTCGTACCGATTACCCTTCGTACCTAAACATTTATTAACTGTCGATGATTCTGTCAATCATGAACAAACTTTCTGTACTTGATTATCATGTTATTAAAAATGTAACACAACTGACAACGGTCCATTGCTGTTTATAGATATAATGGCATTAATTATGACCTATATGGTTTGAAGTCACATTTTGGATAATCAATGTTGATTTGTAAACACCCAGTCCTATAATATTTTCATGAACAAGACAGCATTTCAGAAATTACCAAGTACCCCGGCCAAGAAACGAACCAGGGACCTCTTGATCAGTAGTTGAGAGCATTGTCCGCTCGACCACCGTGCCACTTGACCACCCTGCAAAGTGATGAGAAATGCTATGCTACAGGCGAGCAGTACAGGAGAGCACTGCTCGCTGGTACAGTAGCCTGTCATAGCATAGACGTAGTAAGTAAAGCAGATAAGCTGTCTCCAAGTGGCTGTTTTTAAATTCTGACCGTCCAGCCGCTGCAGGTATCCCTGTAACTCGTCTAAATGGTTTAAATAGGTGGGGGTTGATTTTTAAGTCTAAATAGGTTTATTGATATGTGTGTGATATGTTTTTGTGTCAACTGTTCAAATATCATCCAGGAGCCTGATGCCTAACCGAACAGCTACCAAATAGCGCTATACTTTACATAAACGACATGCCACCAGCATGCAGTGCTCGCCAATAGCATACGATTTCTCAGCACTTTGCTAGGCAAGCGCTTTTTTGTGCAAAGCAGGGAAGGACCGCTTTGGTAGCGCTTTGCTGCTATCTTCGAGCACTCGCCAGTAGCATATAAATGTTTCAGTCTCTTTGTACGCTATGTTGCACTTTTTAAACAAGCTTTTTCCTAGCATTCACCATAATCGACATTACAGGTTAAAACCTGTTTTCCGGGATTACGTAATTAATAGAGCGACAATGTGCGAGATATTCCGAATGTACGTCAGGGGGACACCTGGATATAGCGTACTATAGCAACTAGCTACATAAATCGCGACTATTTTTGCCTAAATAACATGTTTAACTTGAAAAATGAGCTTATTTTCTCGCCATCGGTATCGAGCTATGGAAGCGACAGTGTAGAATAAAATGCAATATTTCACAGTCATATAAAGCATTTTTTAGGATAATTATTGCTTAAGGTTTTTTAAAAACAAAGATGTTTACTGATAATATACAATACTTGTTTTATACACTTTTCATGTTTGAATATTGAAAAAAGAATAATTATATACACTCCCGCTATACGACTTATTGTCCAGAATCCCACGACCGTAAGATTTTCGATTCCGGAAAATGGGTTTTATCCAGTAATAAATGTCGATATCTAGAATAGCAAATCGAGTGCTCTACACATTGTTAGTAATGTGATTTCTATTTTGTTTTAGATTCAAGAACAATAATATAATAGGTTTTGTGTTCTACTCCTACTAAAGTTGAGGACAACTATTTTATTGATAATTATTCTATTTATATTATTTTATTTTTATTATATATTAATTAAACATTTTGTTTATATCTTCTTGCCATCAGTATCGAGATACGGAAGCGGCAGTGTAGAATAAAATACAATATTTTTAATGTAAAGCTTTTTTAGGATACCGGTACTTTTTGCTGAAGCTTTACAAGGAAGTTTAATGATCCTCTGTAGTAATTTTTGATACCTTAAGTTTTCATGTTTGAACGTTGGAAAACAAATGAATTTTTGTTCTACCGCTTTGCAGCCTATTTTTTCAGAGAATGTACTATTTGACTTAACCAGTATCTAGACCGTATCCTATATCCATGCTAATGTACCGTACCATACAGAGTCCACAATTTCTGCACATGTGGAGAAAAATATTCATTTTCTGGTTTTCATGGAAGAGTGTGACTAAATCGTCAATTATATTGTTCTTTACATGTATGGCCTGCATAAAAGCATACGATATAACATACATATGCTATTTTGTCACATATTTATCACTTATAAAATGATGTAATTTGGTTGTGTCAGGGTTATTTCACATTGTTGTGTCACAAGTTAATTAGAGTTCATGACGGATTAGCCTTGTCGCATAGTTGTGATACAACATTTAGCACTAAGATATTGTGCTTACTGGACAGGGGTATTAAACCTATGATACAATATCACTAATATTTGGCTAAATAGTGCAAATATGTCTGTCCATCAGTTGGTCTGTTGGTTTCTTGACGATAACTTTAGACAGGAATGAGATATTGTGATGAAACTTGCTGGATAGATGGCTTATGTGAATACTCCTCTTAAGTTTGAAAGTGGGACAGGTGGGGTCAAGTTCACTAAAAAAAGAAAACATGGTTTCTGGGACAACGTGGTTCTGTAGGGTATTAATTGTCAGTGTGGCAATTCTAGTTTAGACCGAAAATACGAAAATCAGGAATTACTTTAAAAAAACTCTTTTCGGAATTAGGCTCTTTTAAGCTTACCTGTCACATAGTGACAAGGTGAGCTTTGGTGATCGGTCTTTGTCTGTCATCCATGTGTGTGTAAGTCCTTCAACAATTCGCTTAACAACTTCAACTACTAGGCCAATTTTAACCAAACTCCACAGGAATGGTCCTTTCTAAATATAGCGATTTTATTTTTTCAAATTGGTAACAATACTCTTTGGGTGGTTCATTAAAACAATAGCAACAATAATGCAATATTTGGGTTACCATAACAACCAAAATCAAGGTACAGTTGGAATAGGGTTGTAGTATATGGTTCTACTATTACAGTGGGCACATCTGAGCGATACAGGGCCCACTGGTTGAGTGTTTTAGGGATGTCTGAAAATAAGAAATTTCGGGCCAGTTGAAAGCCCTTTAGTGTATAGCTTAGCATTTTTTTAATGTTTAAGATAAAATCCGCTAAATAGGCAGCGCATTAGTTAATATTAAGTTTGTATAATTTAGAACTTTCCCATGATAAGATGTAATTAGAGTATTTTATTTTAGTAACATGCCGGAATAGTTGTGATACTGTGGTAACATAACATTTAGGCAAACATGCAACGAATACACCATTCATCACGGTACAGTTGAATACTATAGTACAATATCATATTATATATAGGTATTTTTCAGTCCGAGTGGGTTGACGTTTTAAATGCTCGTATGATAGCTTAAATTAGCATCACATATTAATAGGACCTGAATATAATTTCTTTTGATGACTATCATTTAAATTTCAACAATTCGTAAACACATATATTAAACAATTAAACGACACATCTTTTGACATTCCACATTGCTAGCATACACAATTATGGTCCAGTGTATTGTTTTAAACACAAAGTAAACGTAAGAACGCAATTCCAAAAAGATGCAAACGTTTAGTTAACAAGAACTGCAACTTCATGAAATCAAATTAATTACTGAGAAATTATTTAATTATTTAGTAACAATATATTAAATACATTTATAATAAAATTCAATTTCCAAACTTATGTGCATAATTATTATTATCAATAAAATGTCGTAATGGTATATAAAACTTCTCCATACTGGCATTCGTTGTAACAGACTTTTCGTCGAATTACCTTATTTCGAAGCGGACCTGTTTTGGAACCTTTCATAATGGCATGTTTACATATTTCTATGTCATACTAGAAAACTTTCCAAAACTAGAATGTGCATCGCTTTCTTTTTTGTGATTTAACTTTTATTCCCGATATAGTTACAACATATGTACACACATATCCAATAAAACATTACGGATTGAGATATATAGACAGTGTAGATGTATCAACATAAATACATGAGTGCATATATAGTAAATGCATTTAAGGACGTTTAGGACCTTTCTCCGACGTCATCGGTAAAAAATCGCCTTTTCGCCAAATCTAATAAAAATCTTCAGAAATATGCTTTAACCTACTTTCCGTATTATGACGTTTTTAATTTTTCAAAATATCGCTTCGTTTCCTAGCAACGTGACGCTATGTACATAGGGCGTGAAATTGACGTTTTGAGCGTATATTTCTGTTCTATTAAGATGTACAATAATTTTCAAAACTCTATTTATTAGTCCTTCATCCGTTGAATACGTATATGTAAAATTTATAGCAGTTGCGACTAACAATTTCGCAACGAAAACGGTTTTATATCGAAAATTGACCTGTATTTTACTGCATATTTGCGACACCCTACTCGCCCCAGGACGCAATTTGGTCAACAAAAAGTGATTCAATCAACTAATAAAACATACCGTGGTTTTGCGGTAATTCTACAGAATAAGCACAAACAATAAAAAAGGGGGGTGATCTCGCATTATTTTCGACAAAATTGAATTTTAATGAAAACCGGACATACGTTAAAGGCATAACGTCGTGCCGTCGCACGACGTTACGGGCTATTGTGGCTACGTCAGCGTCATGATCTTGTGGTGTATCCGGCGCATCGGCACATTGTTTCAATATATAAACAATCTAAGAAAGCCTTATTGATGAGATCTTCAATATACCCCTAAAATTGTATGAATATTAATAATTTCTAGTGATATACATGTACGTACATTTTCCCTATAAATAAAGAGATATGAACTTGCTACTAGCACACACTGTATAAAACACTAACCACCTCTCAGAATGAATAGTGTGCTTTAACATTTTGGCTTACGACCTATATATTGTGTATGCACAGTAGGGGGTTCGGGGCAAAGTGTTACAGTCCCTGTGGTAAAATGTTTATTGTAATAAATACCGACAAACATACTTTGGTATGTAGTTATATTTTCAATAAATGGTCAAAAGTAGTCCCAATCCCAACACGTCTTCACAACGTGTTACATTTACGGACCATTTTAAACAGTTGAACTTGTTAATGCATATTCAATGCAAATTGATTAATTAAAGAACTTACATTGTAAAAATTAAGTATGGTTTGTGTATACATTATTACTAGGACTGTATAAGTGTACATGTATGCATTCAATAGGCAATGTAACAATTATATACATAATATATTTTTCCCCAACTCACTAAACAGCAACAACACAATAGCTCTACAGTAAATCCCAAAGGTGGCCGAATCAAGTATCTTATGAACCAGTCATGGTAAAAAACCCGCAAATTCCAGGGGGGATAAACACGTGACCATAATTTGAAACAAGATGGCGGCGTAGACGCAAATATTATCGTTTTGGGACTATTATTTCAAGGTGAGTACGGAATTAAAACATCTTACATATCCTATCATATGGTACTCAAAGCGCGCTTTCCAGTGGTATATAATATGCTGGTCTGGTATGTTTACTTTCTGAGAACATTAAGACCAAAATTTCGAGTCGAGCACAAGAAGCCGTGATGCATTTCACGCTTTTGATAAATTTTAGTGTTTTTGTGACAAAATCGCACTTTTGTGGAGTATTTAAAGCAACTACTTACTAGAAATAGTTTATAACGTATGTCAGCACAGGTCATTGGCTCATATATATCATATTTTCGACATTTACAAATTTTGCATGAATTGGTGCATCCCACGCCGAATAAAGCGATGGTGCATTTCACGTTATTTTGAGATACACATGTAATTTACCACAATTTCGCATACATGTAATTGGTTTCCCTTGCATTGTTTTGCACAACAGATATGCATGTTTTGAAACTGATGAATGAATAATAAACCGGAACTGTATTAGTATGTTACTGTACTTACAGTGTTAGTACTTGTTCTAGTATACCATTTGTATGCAATATAAGCCCGTACCAGTATTATACGTTATCTAACTAACAATATCTCATTTCCTTAGATATAATTGAAGACATGAGAACAGCAAGACTAGACAGCGCATGTGGGAAGGTCTTAAGAAGCATATCGGGTCTTCGAGATCTCGAGAGACGCCACAGACGCCTCATCCGTGTTTCTTGTGCCCGTGGAGAAAAACCTGGTTCATTTTAAAATATTAAGTTGGTACTGTTTAGAATACAGTCCAGGAAAACTGGTTTGTCAAGTCGTGGTTTGATTAGTCATAGATAGTATTTAAGTAACGTGAAATTATGTCAAGTATACAGAACTAAACGTAGAAGTATCGATAAATATGCACAGATATTGCCATGTTATATGCTTTTTATTTTTGATAGGTCAAACTACTTAATCTATAACAAAGTGTTTGCACAGAGGCTGATTTGTGCTAATATGTTATGTTCGTAACTATTGTAACTTTGTTTTGTCGCAATATACACGTGTCTTATGATAAAGGTATCACACTATTTATATGCAATTTAAACCGTGGAGGAAACTACCCGATTGGGCAATTCGGGGATTTCCCCTAACAATTTGCCCCTTCGGGAAATTTTGCTTCAAAAATTGCCTGATCGGTCAATAGAAACGCCCACCGTTTTAAAAAAACTAACCTGTACATAAGGATATTTGGCATGGAAAAGATCTGATTGCACATGTATGTAAAATCCTACCGTTCATAATTATTTTACATTGTCTAGATTTCGAGTTTTGTGTGTGTTTTTGTTCACTTTTCCGTTTTGGCAATTTAAATTACCCGATCGTGCAAGTAAATACATTTTGAATAGTAGAAAGTTGCAAAAAACGGGGAAGTGAACCCAATGAATTTTGACCGGCAAAATTGGTAGTTTTAAGGCTAGAAATATCAGAATCTAGGCAATTGAAGGGAAATTTGAACGACGGTATCTTAGATAAAAAATGTTATACCCTTTGTGATATGAAACATGTGTTTAGATATTCGATTCGGTATAATATCATTATGCACAGTTCAGTTCTTCTGAGGTATGTATCAATTGACCATTTTATTTCCCGATCAGGCATTTTTTCGAGCAGAATTTCACGATCGGGCAAATAATCAGGGGAATCACAGAATTGCCCGATCGGTCAATTTCCACCACTGATCAACGAACGTTATATTGTTTTTTTAATTGACACATTCCATTGCTGAAATCAACAATTTGTGCTTAGAGTTGATCACAATCGCTACGGTAAATATGCTCTTATTTTAATTCGAAGGGAGGTAATTTGAAAAATACCAAAGTTTGACTCAATTTGCATCAAAATGCTTTAGACATTGTTGATATCAATATAGATTTCCTTAACAATAGTACCTTCTACTGATGTTTATAGCTAGAAAACAGTTCAACTGTCATTGAGTATATTGTTTTGATAAGCAGAGTGCTTTTTGAACAAAACGAGTTATTCCCCGTCGTGTTCAGAATTACAGCGTTGCTTTGTATGGAATTCTTTAATAGTTTCAGCAGACAATGTTTCTACTTGCATATTTCTTCATTAAGCATTGTCATATAGAAACATTAAACGCGGAGACTTTCTATTTTGCTGATGCTATATGTTATACTTTCCTGTGATTGATAAATTTTGATTACTCAAATGTGTTGTTCATTGTTCAGTAATGTTTAATAAACGAAATCATCGTCATATTGTATTTGTTTATTTCTCGTATGACAAGGTTTACAATTATCAGTAAACGATCTGGAAGTCTTTAACTGCTGGTGTGCTGCAGCAAGATTTTCGGCTACGAGGTCTTTGTATCTTCGTTCACGCACCATCCTAAAAGAAAAGAATGTGTTCAAAGGGTTAGATTTAAGTAACATGAAAACATTAGCCTTTGTCAGTGGAGGAAATTGCCCGATCGGGAAATTCTGGGATTCCCTTAACTACTTGTCCGATCGGGAAATTTTGCTCAGTAAATTGCCTGATCGGACAATAGAAACGCCCACTTATGAAAATCTAACCAGTGTATATAGGTATTTGACATGAAGACAATCTGATTTCATATTTTGTAGCACAAAAGGTTCAGAACTATTTTACATTGTATATATTCTGAGATATATTGAGTGTTTTATGTTCACTGTCTGGATCAGATAAGTAAATATATTTTGAATAGTTAATACAACGAATTTATACTGGCCGAATAAGGCAGTTTGTAAGGCTATATATCTCAGAATCAAGACACTTCAAAGGAAATTTGAACGGTACTATCTTGGATATAAACAATGTGAAATGAAACATTTGTTCAGATTATCGCTTGGTCAAATATCTTTATGCCAAGGTTAATCTTCTAAGGTATAAATAAATTGACCATTTTTTCGCCCGGTCGGGAAATTTTTCAATCATAATTACCAATCGGGCGATTTCCCCCACTGTTTGTTTACAAATGAAAATGACAATAAATATAAACACTGCACGGTACACTTGCCACTAGCTTCAGTATAGTCTGAAAGTAAATATCCTTTTTAAAGTGATAATGCACAAAAGCGAACAAAATAGGACTTTAGAAATGCATTTAATTGTCATTTTGTTTGCCAACAAATGCTAATATTATCTCCGGCGCACTACATGTACATGTATATAAGATACGACTCGTGAACTACAATTAGAGATGTCAGGATGCATGCTTTATACAATTAATATGAGCAAATAACACTTATTTCTGTAACAAAATACATGTCAGCGTGAAATGCACCATTCTTTGTTTTGGATTGGACGTGAAATGCACCATCGTTTCATTCGGCGTGGGATGCACCAACGCATTCAAAATTGATAAATCGCATAAATATGATAAATATGAGCCAATGACTTGTGCTGGCATACATTATAAACTATTTCTATTAAGTGGTTGCTTTAAATACTCCACAAAAGTGCGATTTGATCACAAAAACACTAAAATTTATCAATAGCGTGAAATACACCATGGCTTCTTGTGCTCGACTCGAAATTTTGGTCTTAATGTTCTCAGAAAGTAAACACACCAGACCAGCATATTATACACCGCTGGAAAGCGCGCTTTGAGTACCATATGATAGGATATGTAAGATGTTTTAATTCCGTACTCACCTTGAAATAATAGTCCCAAAACGATAATATTTGCGTCTACGCCGCCATCTTGTTTCAAATTATGGTCACGTGTTTATCCCCCCTGAATTCCCCCTGTCCTATACCTCACGGGAATAGTCAGAGCTGCATTTCCCCGCTATTTTGTCGCGAATCAAAAGCGTACCACACATACATCAGTGCGGGGACATCGAAAACGTAAAAACACAAGACAGTTCCCACTATCACCTGTCTTTCCCCTGGATTGGGATAGTAGTTTCAATTGACTGGTACATTATTGTAACGTCATGTTTGATGTGTAGGCCTACTCCAACTAAGGCACATAAGCCAAAATGTCAACATATACCGTGAGTTTCGAATTAAACAAATTTGAAAAATTGTGAAAACAGTACAAAAATTCCAGAAAAAAGCGTTGTCAACCTGTAAAACAAAATGTGTGAAGTTAAAAGGGCCGCGCATTAGCCGACCCAACAGCGGCTCAAAAGTGTTAACATTAACTTATAATATTACTATCTTATACACGTGTAAGACATCATACTTATATATATAACGCTATCTTTCAATTTGCTGGCTGTTCATCTACCGTCCGTATTATTTTTGTTTTTAATTAAATTTATTCACGGTTACTTTACAATCAAAATGTAGCAGACCGCTGTGCGGTCTATAATCCAGCTGTCAACATGAGTTAACATGATTGCGTAACAGTGAAACCAGATATATATGCGTGGTAAGTGGCAATATTTCTAGACAAATGCGGGACTAACTTTCCAAATGTTTATACATCAACGATTTGCTTTTATACCAAACGCTATTATTATATACATTATAACTATGTATGACTGTAAGAAAACGATGTATACATAGTTTAGTTATTATTTTATTAAAGGGACGTAATTATTAGTTTGGAAGACTTCAGTTAGTTTGGAAGACTTGAGCTCATAATTCGGTACAATGCATTTAATGTCCGATCGAATATCCCAAGTAGATGTTTAGATAATTTAAATCCATAACTCAGCCGATGTTCTCTTTTGTATCACTGTGTATTAATCATGATGCTGTGTTCAATAAAGACACATTTTGAAGAATAATAAAACCACAGTACAGATAGTATTGTAGGTATTGCGAGAGAAACTCAGTTTTGTCATTTTCACAAAAATTACCACACTCAAATCGAAATGAATAATTGTTATGTAGTGACAAACTTTGCCTTGAATAAAGCTATTATATATGATTTGATAATTGAACAGATACAGGTGAAATGCGTGCATTTTATTCTTAACATGTAATTGTTGTACTAGTAAATAGGAATCAAGTCCGTAAATAGAACGGACGTACATAGCGCGTTACGTTGGGCGACGTAACGTTTTTACGTAAGTCCGTTTTTTACTGATATTCAATTTTGTCGAAAATAATGCGAGATCACCCCCCTTTTTTATTGTTTGTACTTATTCTGTAGAATTACCGCATCACCACGGGGTATTGCATTAGTTGATTGAATCACTTTTTGTTGACCAAATTGCGCCCTGAAATGGGTTGGGTGTCGCAAATGCGCTATAAAATTCTGTCAACTTTCGATATAAAACCTTTTTCGGTGAACAATTGTCCGTCACAATCGCTTTAAATTTAACATATATGTATTCAACGGTTCAAGGACTAACATATGGAGCTTTGAAACTTGAAATAGACCTTATTCTGACCGAATTATGCCATCAAAACGTCAATTTTACGCCCTATGTACATAGCGTCACGTTGCTAGGAAACGAAGCAAAATTTTGAAAAAATAAAAACTGCACAATAAGGACAGAATGTTAAAGCATATTTCTGGAGATTTTCATCAGATTCGGCCAAAAGTCGATTTTTTACCGATGACGTCGGAGAAAGGTCCTAAACAACCTTAATAAGGGATTATTTTGGAAAAAAATAATAGAGAAAAGACCCAGACGAAAGTGGGAAAAAAATACAAAAACAAAACGAAATAGAGAAAAAAAATCCATTACAAAAGTTCCATTTTTCAATGTGCTTGTCAACTTTATTTTTCGCAAATGCTATTATTTCTTCCAATCTCTTTCTCTCTAATATTACATTTCGAAAATATAAAATGCTTGGTATTTCATTGATATTCTTGCATTTGAATATAAAGTTTTTTGCCAGAAGTAAAAGGAAATTTATAGTTGTGTTTAATTTTTTACTTTTCGAGTAGTAGTTACAAAAGGAGATAATCTCAAAGCTTAATTTGATATTTGTATTAAATTTTTGGTTTATAAACAATCCGACGTCTCTCCAAAATCCTTGAATAATATGGCATTCCCAGAACATAAGTGAAATCGAGTCACTAAACATTGAGATAAAAATCACAAAGGCTTGATGGAATCAAACAATACTTATGAAGAAATGAATTATCTGGGAGTATTCTCATAATATATTTATATTGAAAAAGCTCTTAGTTCTGTGTCAATTGTTAATCTATATGAACACTGAAAAATACGAGTCCATTTGAGTTCTATACTGTAAAAAGTGTTCTCCCATTTTGTCAATGCTTTATTTAAGGTGGTTGGCTTATTTTGTTAATTAGAGTTTTGTAAACGATTTGACTAACTTTTTGGTCTGTGTCCATGATTGAAATATGGTATGTAGGTTGTGCGTATGATATTGATTCTTGTTTTAGTTTCGTTTTCATTTCTTCTGGTATACATCTTATTAAAGATTGGTAGTTTAGATAGTCTGTCTCTGGTAAATCATATAGCCATTTCATTTGATCAAATGTTTATAATCTTTTCGTTCTGTAGTCTGTGATATGTTCTAAAAATAAGACACCTTTATCATACCATTTTGTAAAAAAGGAGTTCCTTGTTGGGTTTTTTAAATTTTGAGTTCATCCAAAGTATTTCTTTCGATAGCTGTGAAGAATCTGTGTTGTAGGTCATGCTAAACCAACCACTAAGTACTTGTTTAAGGAACTGTGATTTTATATTTAAGCATTTCGTATCGTTTGGATCGATGTTACATCTAAATATTAATTCTTCTCCATATTTTTTAAGGTCTGATTTATAAATTTCGCTCAGTTTTGAATCACGCTTAAGTAAACGCTTCACCTAACTTGCTTTAAGTGCCTTGTTTAGTGGCCAAATATCAATCATCTTCAATCCCCATCTTTATAATCCTGAATAATTTGTTTTCGTTGAATTTTGTCTGGTTATGAATTCCATAAAAAACTGAACATCGCAGTTTCAATTTCTTTTAGGATCTCATTTGAAGGACTTTCTAGAACAGTCAGTGGGTATATTAGTTTTGGGATTGCAAACGTTTTTAGAACTGTTATCTTACCTATCATTGTCATATTTCGTTTACTCCAGGATCTTAAACATTGGTTAAAAGCATCAATCTTAGGTTTTATATTGTTATCGAGCATACATTGTTTGTTATTGTTGAACGTTATTCCTAAGGCAGTTGCTGAGTTTGATGTCCAGTTGAATTGTTTTTCTTTACAAAATATTGTGTCTCGGTGTCTTAATGACCCTACACGCAGTACGTTACATTTATGCGTGTTCAATTGCAATCCTGATATTTTGGCAAATGCTTCTAATGTTTTGATTAGGCTTTCAAAAGAGTATTTCGATCCATCAAGTGGAAAACTTGCATCGTCCGCAAAAAGAGATTGTTTTATTTCGAGTCCGTGTATCTTAATTCCTTTGATAGCATTGTTGTTATTTATCATTATAGACAAAATTTCGATACAGATAATAAAAAGGTAGGGAGACAATGGACATCCCTGACGAACGCCTTTCTCTATGTTAAAGAATCGTGACATGTAGCCATTGTTAGTAACACTCGCGCTCGCTTCGTTGTATAGGACCTGTATCCATTTTATAATTGAATCACTGAAGTAAAAGCTTTTTAGTGTCTTCCAGATAAAATTATGGTCTAAGCTATCAAATGCTTTTTGAAAATCAGAGAAGAAAATTAAACCGGGTTCATTTGTTTTGTATGCATTATCGATAATTTCTGATATTAATCGGACATTTTCACCTATGTATCTATCTTTGATAAACCCAGATTGGTCTTCGGTTATTATACTTGGTAGAGTTGTTTTTATTCTATTAGCAATACATTTAGCTGCAACTTTATAATCTACATTTAGTTAAGATATTGGTCTCCAATTATTTAGAAAGTAATGTCCTTTCCTGTTTTTGGCAAAAGTGTTATTAAGCTTTGTGTTTGTAGTGGAGTGAGTTTTCCATTTTGATAAGAGTAGTTGAGGGAACTTACTAGATATGATTTTATATCGTTCCAAAAAAGTTTGTAAAATTCAACTGATATGCCATCTGAACCAGGCGATTTATTGTTGTTCATTTCTTGTACTGCCTTTCGGCATTCATATTCGGTTATTTCGCCTGCCGTTAGATTTTTTTGATCGCTTGAAAGTGTTTTATCTACCAACTCAAAGTTTGAATCATCGTTTACTGTGTCGTTCGTAAAAGGTGATTATCTCATTCATAATATCTTTATTATCTGTAAGTACTTTGCCATCTTTGTTTTTGATGCGTTTGATCGACTTTTCGGAAGCTCTCGTTTTTTCCAAATTCGCAAAATATGCGGTGTTTTTCTCATTGCTTTCGACCCATTCGGCTTTTGATCTAAGTAGAATCCCTTTTATTTTTTCATCATTAAAATTTTCAAGTTTTTGTTTTTCTGACATTAATCTATGTTTTAGAGTTTCATCATTCGGGTTTGTATTTATATCACTTTCAATATCTTTTATGTTTGATTGTATTGTGAGTTCTCATGTATGTTTTTCTTTCTTTCTTTTAGAAGCATATTTAATGGATGCGTTACGTATGGTGCCTTTTATTAGTTCCCAAAGTGTATTTGGATTCGCGTTTACGTTATTACTGACTAGTTCTTGAATAGAATTATTGATCAACTTTTTATAGTCATTTTCCATTAGGTACGAATTGTTAAGTTTAAAATAACCCGGTCCACGAGGTGTTGCCGATAAGTCTATTTTGAGTTTTACTACAGAGTGGTCAGATTTATATCCGGGAACTATTTTACATTCTGTTACTTGATTTATAAGACTTTGTGAAAGTAAAAAGAAGTCGAGTCTACAGAAGATTGATGGGTTGTGATTTGAATGCCATGTATATCTCCGTTCATGTAAATGGACAGACACACATTATAATATGACAAACAATGACAAAACATTTAAACATGATTTTTATTAGTAGATCTCACATACTGTTTTAAGAATTTTTAACAGATAGAGCAAGAACATGTCATACTAGAAAACTTTCTAAAACTAGAATGTGCATCGCTTTCTTGTTAGCTTTTATATACAACGCTTTTAGTGTTTATTAACCTTTAACAATTTTTTTGATATTGTGTCATCGAAAACAAATGCAAAACGTTTGGAGCTTAGTAGGTTATTTTCACTTAATATTATCCTTTCTGGCCAATATCCCGGTGTATGCATCCATCTTTCTGCAATTGCAGAGTTTAATCCAGCCAGGAATGTATATGCCATATTGATTAACAATGATCCAACGTAAGTTAACAGCACATCATTATTTTCTGCAATTCCCATAGGCAGCAGGTACGAGGGATGTTCAGAAATAACGCAGACTTTTACTCTGGAGTTTGCATTTGTTGTAGTACAAAAATAATAAATACACCATCATAATTCGGAATCTTTCTGCGATCAGCACACCAAATTAGGTATATCTGTAACAAGTCTGTCATAAATCATCGCTTCCATAAACCAGTCACTACCACACACCCGGTAAACACAAATGACGTCAGTGACGTTACAATGTCGATGAAATAACCTCAACGATCACTTCACTAAGTCGCTAATATAACAACTGACACCCAATGCACTGCTTAAAATGCCTTTATACTTATCGTGATCGTAATGTGCGTTAATGTTGGTGGTAGCGTTCTGAATATTGCTGAGTTCTCCTATTTCTTTCTAGACTGTGCATTACGTTTTGTTCCTGAAACACGCAACGTAAACGTCAACGCTGTGACTATAGACGTTCTAATGCGACCTCTGTCTCTTCAATGCCATTTAAATATCATTTTAAGACCAAATTATAACTGCCAGAACTCGTCCTATGCATATTATTGATCATATTGGAAGTTTCAGTGGGACATTCCCCTAATTCCTTTCTTAGTTATCACTGAGCGAATTATTGTGTTAATTAATAACGTCATGACGTACGTTATTGATTGCAGAACTTGTACTATTCACATGTTGTGTATTTCTATCCATAACGTTAAAATGTCACCAAAACGTCTGTGTATAGTGTTTTGACATAGCATGATATATTGGCGGAGTTTTAAACAGAAAAAATAACCTGAGATGATACTATTATCAGTGAAAGTAATGACCCAAAGTGGCAAAAATGGGTTGCCCCGGGTACGCGTAACCATGGCTATTTAAATGGCGGGTTTAGCTATAATATCCATAAAAATGTTTTGAAAAATATGCCATCAGGTGGCCAGATAATTCCGATTTCAAAAAACATGTTCATATATAATCTGTATAACATTGATCGTTTTACAGCAAAAATCTACGTTATTTCTGAACGTCCCTCGTATAATCTTAAACAAACATAAACCTATTTTATAGGTTGTGCCGAGTTTATTATATTAAACAATACTAACTAGGTGGTAGTGATAACATGCACTACAAGGTATTCCAGAATAGTTGTGTTAACAGCGTTTCATTTGTTCCCGGTTGATATTGAGATGTAGAATGTGTTGATTAGCCAGTGACTGCATGACTAGCTTGTGTAATATTCTCGTCAATTAATCCCTCTGAATACATAATATATGGTTGTTTACTGATACAATGTTGGATATCTATACAACACATTTAATGGCTTTGTCTGCAACCGTGATCAAATAATTAATCATTATTTTTGTATACACCTATTTCGCCTTCTGCAATTAATCAAGTTACTTTTCAATTTACACGTCTAGTCGATGGCGTACAGTATTACTAACCTCGCCTTAATAAACAATGTACAAAAAAGCTTTGCCGCCAGTTAAATTCATTATTTCTCAAAATCAGACGATTCTAGTGCATAAAAGCAATGTCTGCTCGTGTGTATAATTTTGGTGTTATTGCAAGTCTCGTTAAATTGCGTAGCACTAAACTGACGACCTACTCTGTGAACTCCAACAAGAGATGCCCAACTTATATTTGAACATAATTGAACATCCAATGTTTATATGCTGACACAATATAATAAAAATGCCTCTTTCGAACCAGGTATATAAATGTGTCAAGTAACATATAAACTCT
Source organism: Spisula solida (assembly GCA_947247005.1). NCBI lineage: Eukaryota > Metazoa > Mollusca > Bivalvia > Venerida > Mactridae > Spisula > Spisula solida. The sequence goes on from OX365956.1 coordinate 42,820,224, forward strand.
CTCTTTATTATGATTACTATTAAGTTAGAACCCAACAATCAACGATTTTAATCTAGATAATGGTGTTAACATTTCTCGTCTATAATCGTCGCTGCAATATCCTCAATGGTACGGAATGGTATGGTTTTTGCGGGGTTTAAAGTAGAATCTTAACCACTGCCCATGTTCCCCAGTCATTGCCACTAGGAGTATGAAGGAGGTATGTGAAACAATTTGTTCAAACACGCGTTTGAACCGTATTGGTATTTTTCTTTGAGCTCACCTTTGTCTTTTTTCAGAATAAATATGGCTTCCATTTTATCAGTATAACAAGCAACAACACATGACATGAAACACTCATTCATAGGTAGTCGAATCGTTTATTTTACCTTTTGAGTAAAGAATACGATGTGTGTTCCCATATTAAGATTTTGTTTATTCAATATATAGAGAATAATAGGTTTGTGACTTAGATGGGTAAGGCAAGGCGGATACATTTTTTTGGGTGAGCCGAAAGCGAATCCGATAAATTCAGAAGTCGAGTTTCAATTTAAAGTCACAAACATTAACAACGCACTACACAGTTATCAACAATAACTACTCTACTCTAATCATGCTACGCCACTCCAATCTGGAGAATTGAGACAATATTCTAGTTTTACTACGCGGGCGTGATAAAATGACGTATTCATGCTCTTGCAGTATATACGGAATGATCATTAGCGCGAAATAAACAACCTTGTTCTATTAAACAGTCAATCATGCTTTAGATGCTAATTGAGCTGCAAAATGTCACACTTTGGCTCTTATCATCGACTGAAAATGGAACACCTGATCTCATCAAATCAAAACGACTTTTAAAAGTCTGTATAAAAACGAGAATTGCATTTGTAAGAGTTATTATATATATAGTATTCGAGTTAATGTGTTCCGATTAATTTTAAAATGCAATGCCTTACGGAGCAGTGTCACGTCAAGATTCTTTGTATGTGTATCGTTAGGTTTATTCTATAGGTTGATCGGGAAACAGGTTTTTTACAACTTATATCGATCACTTTCGACACGCTATTTCTGATGATACCAATCGCCACGAGGGTTTGAGAAAGATAGAAGGCAGCTTTCTATTTTATGCTAAGCGTCTATCTGACGAATGACTGGTATCATTTAGTCATTGGTATCACCCACACTGTGGGGGCAACACGACCGCCCTTTTGTCACCCATCTCGCCATTTATGAATTTATCCATTAACTTGTTACCTCACATTTTTGTCGACAGTTCAAATCAATTATATTTTAAAATCAGATGTTTCTAATGTACACACGCAATGCCCGGTCGTTTAAATAATTATAATGACTTTGCAAATCCTGTTCAACCGCGTAACAATAAACTGACGACCTACTCTCTAAATTTCTACGACAGATGACCCACCACTTATATTTGAATATAACTGAACATCCGCCGGCACCTAAAACAGCGACATACGCCACACGTATTTTTAACGAAATGCAACATGTTTATTTACGTTTGATGTAGTGCACAATAAAGCGAGAAACATGTTTTCTATCAACATAAGTGAACTTCATCGGGTTTTCGATTATTTGTATTCTTTGGCAAACACATTTTCTAAAAAGCAGAAATTTGTTGAAGTGTATGCATTTATTTGACGACTGGAGCGCGTCCGCATTGCTCAATCTCGCAAAGTTTAATGTTTTTCATAAAAGGCAATCCACGGAGAAACAATCCTACCAAAAACGCAAATATTCCATGCCGTGCACTAGCATCACGTGTACAAAAGCTATTTCGCACCGACCGTTCCGCATGGTTGATTTTGTACCTGAACACGTGAATTATTTCTGTAAATCGATATATTATTTGAACTTTATATGTATTGACTATATTAATATATCACATATTAGTATCAATTTTTAAGGGTGGCCAATTAGAAATTCTACATAGTGTATATAAAAACAAGAACCAGTCACATAATTATATATCTATAGTTCAAAAGGGGCTCTATAATAAACAAAGCCTTTACCATATATAAATAAATATTAATAGCATTGTACTCTCATTATAGTTTCTTCGCCGAATAAATATGTCATTGAGTTCTAGTTTACAAGTTTACTTGTATTACAAGCCATAAAACATGTCATGCAACCGACCACTAACAAATGCTGCTTAAGGTGATTGGCAACTTTTAAAGTTTTCTGTACAAGAGGTATCAAACACCTGCTTTTTATGAAGAACACACTCATGCTAGTAATTGTGCAAACCCATAACAGTTTTGCTCGGCTAGTTTTTAAGATATTTTTAGATTTTGGGGAAACCCCTAAAAACTGATATTTGCATTTTACCGAAAAAGTTTCACATTTAATTACATGAAACTTGGCATGCACGAACATTCGTATATACTGAATCACACGTTAACGTTTGTTTTATAATATGCATGCTATATGTATTTTTAATTGATAATTTAAAATATGTGATTTTTCAATTCTAAGTTATACGAAAAAAATAGTTGAACAACATAGTGTTTTCGAACATGCAACTATACTGAGAGTCAAAAGTTCCGCAAATCTACATTGTTTTGTATTTTTTATAGGAACCGCACACTAGTTGATGCTGATACAACAACACATGTGTGCATTGATATGTCACCGATATAAATTCATAACAATAATCGAATTTAAGAAATGTATTTATCCATATGAACACCGAATATGACATAACCAAACATTTAAAAAATACACATTACACTTAGCAAATGTGCGTGCCCGTTTTTGGTACCATATACACTTTCTATTTATTGATATTTTTGCACGAAATGTTGCTAAAGCTATCGACCAATCGACCATTAAAAAGCACCCTACAAATAAAGGCGGTTTTTCCACTCAGCAACATGTTTGCCGTTACCTTAGCTTGACAGCGTTTTTAGAATATTCAATCATTATTAATATCGTATAAGGCAAGGGAGATAAGCATGGTAAAAATTGTCGTTCTTTGACCATTATTATTAAGTGATCGTAACAGCATCTCATCCAAATGAGTTTTTTTTAAAACCGGTGTCGATTGCACAAAAGCACAATTGAAATGCAAGTATTATGTTGATTTAAAAGTATGGTTGGCTCCGGTAAGCCACAGCAATGTTGTTGACGACAGTGCTACCGTTTTAGCAGAATGTCTGCCTATATCAGCTGTATTGACCCTTGACCTGTCATCACGTGGTATGTCATATACACGATCGGACTGTTTGATATGATACCATAGTCTATTAATGATAAAGATATGACAGTTTTATGCGATAGAAAGCAGCCTTAGTAAAATACCAACCTTTAGCATCCCATATACACGAATATGTTCACCATTACCCATTTTGGTAATCTCTTTAGGCGAACAAGTCTTGCTTAATCTAAAAACTTCTTGTGGACTTTTTATAAACGACATGTTTGGAGCACGTGTAAAGTGAAAATTAAGTAAAAAATGAAATACCCAATTTGCACGTGCGTGTATAGACGATTAACCCCTTTTCGATCGTGTGATCTTTCAAGCTTGACGAAAAAGGTCGACACTAGTTTTAAAATAATCACTAACGATACTCTCATGTATACGTGGGAGAGAAAAGTTCTTGAAACCCAGCAATTAAAAAATTTAGGATTTTCAATGTTGTTGCAAAACTATTGACGCTAAGTATAGTGGAGTAACTATTATAGAAGTTTTATTCCAAATTTCGCAGTTGCTCGGCTGGATATTTTTAAGGAGGTCCGAGATGCCTCGTGCGCATGCGCGAAATTTCAAAATCGTATTAGATAAGAATAAACATGAATTTTAGTTTCAATGATCGCATTTGAATGTTGATTAATGATAATAAACATAATACTATTGCACAAAATAGATATTTTTTAACTTTTTATTTGCATGTATGAAAAGTGGGTGGGGAACGGCAAATTTGTGAATAATATGGGTTCACAATAAGTCCCTACAATTGTTCAAATGTATATGCCTATATATAATATGTAGTGCATGGTTTAGTTATTTGAAGAAGCCACACTTTGAAATATTTTTAATAAAATTTTATTTCATTACAATATGAAAATTAGGTTATAATAATTTTATGCAAATTTATTCATAATTAGTACTTTTGGATGAATAGCTCCCAAAAAAGACTGGTGACCCTATTTTTTATTTGACTAAACTGGTGTTCTATTTGATCCTCAACGTATGGCCAATTCTAAATTATTTTCGATCGTTAGTTATTTTTTTACGTTCATTTGAAAACCACACTTTTTAGCAAGTGATGGGGTAACTATTTATCATGTTCAAATACTGAATTTGTTCACCAGGAAGCCGGAATTGTGACTAATGTCAATAGGAATGACCATTAAACACATAAAATACCATGCCTTGCTTAAAAGTGGTTTCGTATAGTAAAAATCTTAAAAAGAACATAATGGTGCCATAAATACAGGAAGTAGATAAAATGAACAAATACAATGGTAGGTCATTAGAAAACCATGTATGTCGAAAACGAGCCTGGTGACATATCATTTTTATGCTTTCAATGTTGTTCTAGAAGATTGTTCTGTCATTTTAAGATGTTTCAAGGAAAATTCGATCTGTGCGTACCTCCTTAATTGACACCTTTGAGACTTTGTAAATGTAGACATAATTTAAGACACGAGAACATGCTGACACATCAATTTTAAATGTTTCGTACTACAGTAAACTCCCTCAAAATCGGACTCCCTCAAAACCGGAATCCCCATAAAATCGGACGATTTCCTGGGTCCCGTATTTTCTTCTTATAAAGTTAACTTAAAAAGCTCTCGCAATACCGGACTCTCATAATTCCGGATTCCGGACGGCATTTTCGGTCCGCTGACAAGATTTTCAACGATAGTTACTTGCGGAATACCGGACGCGTATATTTGTCTAACCTGACGGAAAACTTAACGCGTACATTTTTCTTGTCTAAAATGTCACTTTGTTAATTGTTAGTTAAAGAACGTGTCATAACAAAAGGTGCGAATAACAAGGCGTGTTTTTAATGTTTACTCTTAAACGGTCTCGCGTGTAATTTGCACAGGTGTGAAAAATACTTTCTGAAATTCGCCGCGATGAAATTAAATAATTGCCTAATTACGAACGCAATAAGAACACGGTCCTTCCATTTGATGTTTTGTTCTTTGGGTAGGTATTGCAACAAACATTTACTGGAACAAAGGATCGTTTAGCCCATCAAAATGTTGTAATTATGACAAACACTGCACTCAATCGTATTAAATTAATATGTCTCCAATTAGCTCACACTTGCATTTCGGGATTTGTAAGATTGCACTGTCTATGTCATTGGATAGTTTTGAAAAATGAGCAATTTGAGTACTCATGGATATTTGAATTGAAATATTTGCAGCTCCCTTAATGGTGATGCTATTCAAAGGTTGCACTGTACATGTAATGTAAACATGTATCACGAAACACACAGTATATTCCCTATGATAACATATCAAAGTGTACATGATACCGAACTCCCTTAAAACCGGACCTCCCACAAAACCGGACTTTCGAACCGGTCCGGACAGGGTCCGGTTTTGAGGGAGTTTACTGTATATCATTATGATAGTCTTATTTACCGATTACTAACATTCCGCTTAACGGAAGAGTTTGCAATTACCTTAAGGAATGTCAACTTATTGGTAATCTCGTAAACACTCCTCTAAACGCGGTCTGACATTTTACCGTAAACTGCTCTATGATAACCACTGTCTCGTCAGAGATGACAATTTATCGAAATTACCGTTTCGTTGGTGCATGTACGCGGGCTTAAGACGATTGTCTACCTTATGTTTTGTTCCTGGTATTGAGCTATTTAACACAAATTTTACCCGGCATTGACATTTACTTTTTTTCAGAAATAACTGTTTTGCAGTTCCATTTGATACTCAAATCTTCATTGAAGACCTTCTTCTGGTTGTCGGATGTATCCGAGATATCTTATAGCCGACGGATATGATTATTGTGGATGTCGTCACAATTGTTTTTTTTTAGTTATGTCATTTTACTTATGAGAGCAACAAAACACCGTTCTTGTGACGACGAATACTAATCGTCTTCACAGAAACGATATACGATATACGTATTCATGCCTTTGTTGGCGCCTCTGTTGTGATCTTTGGTCTTCAAAAAGCCAAACACTACACCCGCTATACAATTGTTGATTCTGGCAAACAAATCAAATTGTGAGTTTCAATCTATCTGTCTCTATCTATAGATACTGCCGATTTCCTCTTCCGAGTAGTATTGGCAGTTTTGCACACGCCAGATGATTAAACGGATGAAATAAGTAAATGGTGTTTTTAAAGAAGAAAATAAAGCACAAGAATGAATACAAATATTACTATACGAGGTTCAAAAGAGAGATTTTATGTACAGTTTTGTATATCGAGTTAGTATGAAATATCGGTGTTCTACTCACAGGTAACTGTACCATTAATAAAGAGTAAACAATACAAGATTTTTTAAATAAAATTTATAATACATAATGTATCTTAGAAAGGTGCATTTGTACTAAAGTGGTCAGATTTTTATATATCATAAACATGAATTGTCTTTCATTATCTTCATTAAGTAAGTACATGTACATTCATAGACAAATTTATTAGAACTACCTCCATGCAAAATCCAATTGAAATTGATCTGCTAGTTAAAACGCTATACCATGAAATGTATACCGTGGTGTCCAGTCAGTCACTGAGGTGCACTTAATAGAAACGACAATGCTATTCTAAACAAGAAAAAAATGATTGCACGCCCTATGGGTTTATTTTCTTATTTATCGACGGATTTGTAAAATATTTATATCAAATTAAAGAAGAAACTCTCTAGTTTCTGATTGTGTTAAAGGTGCATTAGGGTTAAAAATCACCATAAAGTAGGCCAAAAACTATATTTGCAATTATTAAAATGCATTACTATTTGGCCGTGGACGCTATGCTTTCATCCATAAGTGATGGAATTGTTAAAATACAATTAATATAAAAATCGAATTTATTTTATGACCCCGGGGGTCATAAAATATTTAAATTGTGCGCTAAAAGAACTGGCTACAGTTCTTAAGAAATGGCGCTAGCTTTAAGAACTGGCCCAATTAAGTCACAAACCAAACACGAATATGAAGTTATTATGCTTTAAAATTATAAATGATTTCTTTATGTTTTATCATTCCAATTGTACATAAACTCACATAATAAACCCGAAATACTATAATTTATAATTTTAAAGCATAAAAACATCATATTTGTGTGTTTTTTTGTGTTATGTGGCCAATTCTTAACGCTAACGCCAGTTCTTAAGAACTGGCGCCAGTTGTTAAGTGGAAGAAGATTGAAGACAATGTCGGCCAATATGAAATCGTAACCAGGTCGTTGGTTTTAATTCCACAGGCATCGGAGTTTACGGAGGAAGTTAGAATTATATTGGCTGGCAATCGTCAAATTATATACTTTTCTTATAGTTTGTGCATTTATTTTGGATACAATGATTTAGAGAAGCTGGACCCGATAGCAACTTTAATATATTTAAAATAACATCAGTAATAATAAAAAATTAATGTTTAATAAAAATAACTTGTACCTAAGTGACTGTGTGGTCAATTTCCCGTGTTATAAACCTTTCTAAGATGTTCTATTACTGTTATTAAAGAAAAATTGTTTTGGTTACTCATTATTAATGATGCAGTTACCTATGGTTCAACTCTGTTCAAATATAAGTAGTGTGCCTATCGCAACTTTTGTATGAGCCTATCAGAATTTGAGACGGACAGACAATTAATTACTCTGTGCACCATTATTGTGTGACTTTGAGAGATAACAGGACTTTAGTCATATTAATCATTTACAGGTGTCGATAAATACTCGCAGAGTCGACTACTAATACGCCTGATTTAACATTTAAGGTAATTTCTTCTTCTAATGTAGGTTTGAAAATATATCAATAACTGATACGTTCGGTAGAGCGAAATGTATGTAGGCTTGTGTGCGAGTTAAAATTATGAAATTCAACGGTCGGAAAGCCGATATAAATGTAATGACCTAATGCAGTGTAGTAATACCACGTGACTTTTGACTACAGTTACAAGAAGAAATTTGTAAACATTGGACAATAAATTAGCCATAAGTAATTTGTTTCTTCATCAATTTCTATGAAATATACGCCATGCTAAGGGGCCAATTTTTTTCTTTCCATGAAATATAAACTCTTTTTCAGCGTATGTGCCGTTTTGTCCATTACCTCGTGAAACCGTGGAATGTGTTGGTTTCACAGGGTAATGGAAAAATCGATAAAACTGCTGAAAAAGATATTATATTTCACGGAAAGCAAATACTTTTCCCCTTAGCGTGGCGTATATTTTAGAGAAATCGATGAAGAAATAAAATACTTATGGCTATATTCGTGTTCCAATGTTAACAAATATGTACTTGTAACTGTAGCCAAAAGCCACGTGATATTGCTACCCTGTAATGTATTGGTCTTTTTTCATACAATGTAGTTGTTATTAAATTCTAAAGCAACAGTAACATTATTGAGCGAATCAATGATTCTGTTTATTTAAACATTATTTTCAGACTGTTGTTTGCTTTCCCGTGTGATTTGTTACCATGTGTTTTTAATTTCCCTTCAATATACAATATTTACTGAAGGGTCAAAATGCCAGATTGCCAATTATATTTCGAATGAGTAATGCGTTCTTTAACATCGTTGTTTTATTACATCTTCAAATATCAACTGTCGTTACTATACGTAGACCGTCATTATGTTGTTTATAATTCGTATGCCACAGTATATGACGATAATAAAACATATTAACAATCTTGTGTATAGTTTTTTATAATTGTATTGAGACAATTTGTCGTACAAACGTCAGTAATGTAAATTTACGAGACACGTGTCTTCACCCTACTCGGCTTTTTAAGAGAATTAACGAGAATTTCATATAACAAGCATGTTAAGCAGCAATTTTATTTGCCATTATTCATACTGTGCATGTTGTTACACATACACTCGATGGTTTATAAGTTTGTGTTGTTTAATGCTACAAATTATGCGATTAAGAAATATTTCTAAATATGACATTTCTGAATATACTATACACTAATTAACATATCTTACCAAGGATTTATGTAGTCCTTAAAACAATTATGGAAGAATGAATACAAGAATTACACTATCACTGTGATAGGAAACTCTTAATTCTGAAAATGCGTCTGAATAAATCTGGAAAATAACTAGTTATGTTGCAGGCACACCCGAGTCAGTTTCTGTAAACGTATATATGCTTGTTTTAAGTCTTTCTTCTATGGAAGTTCAACCATGTCTAGTTTTACTGTTAATCGAATGTAGACTGCGCATTGGCAAAATTCAGATGTTCACATATTTTTAATTACTGTAGGATATGTTATTAAAAGTGATGCCTTTAACACACGAGAGTCAAAATGAGCCGTAGGAATAGCAATTCGAGGTACATTCTTGTTTGGTCGAAATGTATTCTGTTTATATTGGTCATTTTGAATGTTTTTCACATACTCTTAACCTTTGTATAGTCACTCAAATTCTTCAGATCGCACGACGTCGGCAATAGCCGAAATGTCACCAGGAAGGTACATTCCTGTATGCTGGAACTGCATTCTAAAGATTATTCTGTTTGTATTCTGTTTGTATTCGTAGTACATTCCATATTTCAAATATCATTATTTTCTTTGCATATTTACTTTTCTAGTCCAATAGATGGAATATTGATTTAAATTGTCAAATAAGTGTCCTCGTAAAATAAAATATTTATTATTTTGTTAAAATATTCATGTCCATTCTTGCTGCCACTTCGAAGGTTATGCTCATGTTTAAAAATTTTCGAGCAGCGTTCTATGTCTGATGAGATATTGAACATCATCTGAGGTATTTTCTAACTACCTTCTGATTACATTTTTAATAAAATTGTTCTTACGACATTTTGACAGCATTCACAACGACTGACCTAACAAGTACTTTAATACAGTCATAGCTAGATATTTTTATGAAGAGTTAAAATTACCAAGCAATGTTTCTATGTTTAGTGCTCGGTGGTTTTGGTGAGTGCTGCTTTCTCTATCCAATGTTTCATTATCTTATATATATATGCCTTTGTGGCATTTTTACAATCCTATCCGCACGATTCTAAGTTCATTCCCTTGTTCCAGACAAGTTGATTGATACAATAATTCGTGTTTAATTACAATTTCTGACATAACCTTTGTGTTTATCTGTACAACTATTTATTTCTGAAAACATTCGTTAGATGTAAAATGCAATTATAGGCACTACTATTTATGTTGTCTGCAATGTCAAATAAACGAACAAGACGCAATTATCGAATGTCTAACGGAATATTAACGATATATTTACAACGCATTTCGTCTTATTTTGTAGCCAAATATTATAAATTGAAAATGTAATGTTTGTTCTTCACCAGATAAATCTCCTTTTACCCTTGCATATAACATTTGAATCTTCTTGAAGCTTACATATTGATGTTGCTCTGTAAGCTATTACGTAATTATCATGTTTTGTCATGAACACATCGTCTCAATTATATACATGAGCTATACTGTTATTACTGGATCGCGTAACGAAAATAAAAATATCGCAACAAACTGTTTTTCGATGTTACCCGGTAAGGATAATCAACCACAATATTGCTGCTCAAGGCTCCAATTGTTGATACTCTAGCGTTATTAATTACTATTTACTGAATGTTTGACTCATATGATCGATTCCCATTCTATAAAACTAGTGCCGTTTTGTATTCAGGAACATTGGAAATGTAATTACACGTTCAAAAGTGCTGTACAATCACATTTAAGACATGGTTAAAACAATTTAACACACATATATATATGCATGCAAACGTAACAACAAATGTATATGAGCCAGTCTCCAGGAAAACCAGATCTTTTGACAAAACATTTGATTTTGAGATTTTTATTATCTAAAAGAGTAATCTTAATGAAGCAAAATGCAAAATATCTTTTTTTTAAATCATGGTTTTTAAGGAAGTTACAGCTGTTTTGTTGATACCCTATTCTGCCCCTTTTTGCGTGACGTCGCAAGCGTCATTCAAACGTTATTCGACGTCGTTGTAACAATACTGCATTTAATCAATTCTTGACGTAAACTGGTCAAAATGGTATCAAGTTTTAAAATGATGTTTTAAATTTTAAAATATACATCCAAATTGTAAATGTTAACATTTAGAGAAAAACTACTACTGTTTTAAACAACTAAGTCCTCGTATTTCTCAATCAGGGTACTTTTCTGAAATTGGTCACCATAGCAACGAAGTAAATGATTTCGACATTATTCATAAGAAATTTTAAAGCTAAGATACAGTAATATATGAATAAATGACTTAAAATTGAATCTATTGATGTGTCATTTTTTTCTTATTTGAAGGCTTTTTTAAAAACTTGTTACATGCAGTAATTACATAATGTCAATAGAGCAGGTTTTCCTGGAGACTGGCTCATATACAGGTATATATATATATATATACCTGTATATGAGCCAGTCTCCAGGAAAACCTGTTTTTTGTATTTATTTGTATATAACGTTTAAGGATAAAATGTAAATTTTCAACAGACAACTTGTAATTAAAACATAATAAAGCTTTTATTATTTCATATAATATTTATAAATATGCAACAATATATACAGAGAAAGCATAAATGCAAACATAATACAAATAACACAAGGAAACCATCCCTCAAATACCACTAAAATAGGTGTTTGTCCAGGAGCCAGATTTCAAAAGAGCCTTAAAATGGATTTTCATTTACGCCATCTTGTAGAAAAAGTCTGTTGATATTTTCGAATAATATAGACATTTAGGCTTTGGAAAAGGTGGATGCCAGATCTGAAAGTGGTGCAGATTTTTTTAACAGGGGCAACAACTCTTGCTTCTGAACAAATTTACGAAAACACCCGATTTTTAGAGAGCTACGAATAGTAGATGATGATGGGTTCCATGTATTGCTTGGTAAACATGAGTCAATACCTTGTACTCCACTCTGTATTGTACACTCGGGTAAACCAGTGAAGATCCTTTAGCACAGGAATGATGTGATTGGATCGCGGTATTTCGCGGCAGCTGTATTTTGAATATTTTGTAGTTTGTTCAAGACGTTTTTTTGGGAGCCGCACAGTAATGAGTTGCAATAATCCAGTCTTGATGTTACTAAATCATTGATGAGGGAATGTGTTGCATCAACAGTCAAATATTGTCTGATATGACCTACATTTGTATGTGTCGGATCTGCATGAAACAAGACCTGTAGACAAGAGTTTACATATTTATCCATGTTCAGGTTTTAATACAACATGGCACCAAGGTTTCCCACCTACGAACATGGTCTGATCAAGCGTTTTTGAATCCTGAATGCGTGTAACTAACAGGCATTGGCAAAATGGTGACCAATGGGCTACTCACGAACCATATCCCTTGCCAGTAAGGATTTATTTCTGACGTGGGAACAAAACATAATACATGTAGCATTATGTCAGATCTAGTGAATGTTAATGCTTTATTTTAAGATGAATAACCAAATTCACCATAGACTTATCTCTCTTGGGATAATATAGCAAAACACATTAATTAGCATAAATACATTCAAACATACGAAATACATAAATAAAACGGCAGACTATACAAAATAAAAAGTAAATACTGGAACTTGGAATATTATGTAAATGTAAATAATTCGAGAGAATAATATAATAAATATAAGTAGTAAACAGCAATAGTGTAGATGTTCTAAACGCTGATATAATTGTTATACATGTCACACACATGCAATGTACACTGCCAAAAGACTATTAAAAGTCAGACAGGGAATGCAACACTCAACTTAACAAGCCGAGCACAGAACACATTACAACCTCTCAATGCACCATGCCCAACTTAAGCAACCGAGCACAGAAAACATAAAACAACACACCATGTCCAACTAAACATGGCATTGTAAAAATCTGCCCAAGTCCACATATGGAATAAGCACAATCTATTTGACCTCCTTCGGGTAGCAAAACATTATGGCCACATTTTATATGTGTTGATTAACAATAACCACAATAAGATAACAGATAACGGTACGCAGCTGTCTCGTTGTAAATCGAATTAGGCTACGCAATAGCACATATTACATAAAACATACTGACAATCAGCTGCCAAGCAATGAATTCAATCATTAAAACGTCTTTTTGTAGGATAAAAAAACGTATTGCCTTCTGATTTGAGAACAGGAAAACAGTAATTCAAGCCTAAACTAAATTTAATGATATTTTTGAGAAAATAGGAGAACACTACGAACATAGGATTTTACTGTTTTGTTTGTGTGGGGGTTGTATTCATGCGGTAGCAGGTTTGTTAGTCATCAGAGCTTTGACGCTGTGAGAAGTGTCGCATTACCTTCACATGTGCAAGTTGTGTGAATCAGTTCAGAACAACAAAGTACACTAAATGAACCAATAATAGGTTAAATATTGTTGGCTACAACATGTAGTTTTTGTTCTGCTGCTTCTGTATGTATTTATTTACGGAATTTGTCAATGATAATTTCAATCTACTTTTATAACGTTATTTAAAAAAAAACAATTTATTTTCGCTCAGGTGTTAATTGTGGTCGTCGTTTAACATAATATTTCCGCTCGTAAAGAGGGCGAGTTTCTTTAATTGTATTATCATTAATTGTCCCTCTATAATATCATTATAGTAAAACAGTCTCGAGCAATGCCATTGCAAGAATCATGTAGTGCATCAAATATTTCAAATAAATCAAGTTTAAACGTAAGGAACAGTGTTTTACCGGATATACTGTTTACCGTTAGTCTGTCATCATGTTTTATGTTTTTATGCTTTTTATGTTATGATGTTGTGATTACCTCTGATAACAATTTACTTTAGCAATTGTGATTGCATGAAACTTGTGTTATGTCTCGAGTCCGCTGAACTTGTGAGAAGTAATAGTTTTTACATTGGCAATACGCTACACTCATCTTGATAGGTGCACATGTAAATACTGAATTTCTAAAACAGTAATAAAGTCAATAAGACTGGAACAATCTGGAACCAATCTGAATGCTAACTGAACTGTATTGTTTGTATCTTTGAAAATTGGAAAGAAATGCACTCATTACAAAATACTCCATACTCGTATTGAACCCATAAGTCAGATTTAATTTTTCAGTAAAAATATTGTTTAGCCAATTACCAAAATGTCAATTCGCAAGAGTTACTCGTTCGTTGACATCACTGTTGTAATAAATAATTATATAGAAAGTGACGTAGTGTCGTTATATTTTTTCTGAAATTCGTATGTTACAGTATAATAAAATGGTAATACATATAAATGTCATCTTGTTTGTTGAGTTTATAATTGAGATAAGTAGGCTTGCAAACGTCCGTACTTTATATTTTAAAATACGCATTATTCCGCGAAACATAACTTGATAACAAAATTTAAGTAAAACTCTAATACCTTGTCGTATTTTAAAAGTAACGACTACTTTAAGTGACTTATAATTTATTAGTTATAATGTTGTACAAGTTGAACGTTTGTTCGGCGGAAAATTGTATCAGGCAGTTAAATACTAGGATGAGGCATATGGTTTGTCGTAATGTGCAAGGTTTCATACATATGGATAATGTAATTTTGACATGAAGAATAGAGAGCGTATATCCAAATTGATAGCAAAATAATAATAAGCGAATATGTATCAGATTCTACAGTACGCTGGTAAACACTGACCGCACAAACACGCCTATAGACAGCTAGTATCATATCTGGGTCAGTACCTCACTCTATGATTACATAACGGTACTTGGCATTGGTACTTGCAGACGAAAACAATTAAGTCGTCTATGTATAATTTACTTCAGAACCTTTTAGCTCGGTGTAACACTCTTATATTCTACAAATAGCTCCATCCGGAACCCCCAATATCCCCATTAATCATTTAAATAACATATTGCGGTGCTTCGAAATGTTCAACGAATGTTAAAAAGTATTGAATGTAATTTAGCAGACCTATATATTCCCGCAAATAGACCCGCAGAGTTTCAAAATTTAAACGTGACATTAATTTGGGATCATTCGGGAAGTACGAATCGTAATAATTCGGTGCAAGAAGTTGTGATATGTGCATTGTTACTTAGGAAACAAGGCATACCAATAATAAGGAGCGTTAACCGCGCTCTACTATAATGTTTTATAATTTAAAACTGTCCCGGAATAGAATGTAATTAGAATATTTTATTTCAGAGTAGTGCGGATACAAACATTCGTTAAACATGCTTAGATACTGTGATAACATACCACTGTCTCTTATAATTCTTTATAGAATGGCAATGTATATATAATTATATGGATTTTTATGATGTTTTATAATAATTGTATATGTACATTGATGAGACATAAATAAAGAATAATATATACCATTCAGGTTAACATACAACGAACATTTATCACATTTATAGTACAATAAAATACGTTATTTTCAGTCTGAATGGATTGACGTTTTACATGCTCGTGTGTAAGCTGACAATAGCATCACAAATTACAATGTGAAATGGCCACTCCTGTAAGAAACAGTTGTACTAGTTTAGGAATTACATCATGTATGTTGATAACTTTCATTTAAATTGCAACAACTCGTAAACGCATCATTAACACATGTATTAAAACGACAAACTTTTCCGCATTCCATATTGCACACATACGCAAACATTGTCTAGACTAACTCTATAGCCTTTAAACACAAAGTTAATGTAATAAATCAATTCCAAATGACACACAAGTTAAGTTAACACGACCTACAACCTCATGCCACCAAAACAATGCTGAGCAATTTTTGAACTATTGAGTAACAATACAAATGCAAGACAAACATTTAATTTACAAAATAATTTGCATAATTATTATGGAAGGAATTAACCCCTCCATACTGGCATTCGTTATATTAGACTTATCTTCAAAGTACCTTATCCCGAACCGAACCTAGTGTGGAACCTTTCATAAACAGTTGTTTACATAGTTCTAAAAGTGTGTATGGCGTCATCATGTTATGTACGCAATTGCTTTTATGAAGAATGAACGTATTAAATTGAATGTTACGTGCAAAAAAAGTTTTTACAACATACTGTCGGGCAAAAAATAACTGACAAAAACAAAATTGAGATAAGATTTAAACAGAAAAAAATACCCAACAAGTACCCACATTGTGAGGTTCATTGGAGTGCGACGTGTAAATCGTGTGATATAAATACTGTCTGATGATCATGAACTATACCAATCCTTGGCAAAAATGATTTTTTAGACATCAAAGAAAACATTAAAGGTCCACATTATTACAAGTTTTAGCTGTTCCAAAAATCGTCTGCAGGGCATATTCATTTATAATGAAATTTGTAAGATATAGCATATCAATGTTAACTGTAGAGTCTAAATTGTGCATTAGAAAGAATGTCTATTTTACCGTTCTGCTCAGTGTATTTGATAGGTGTTGTTCAAAGTTACACATACTGTCTTTCGTATGACGGGTTGCATGGTATTCATAACGGAGTGACGATAAAAACATGTAGATATGTATACGCTCTAAACAGCGCTTTGATGTCACTATATCTCGTCCTATTTGCGCGCTGATACATATCGCCGCATATGTAACCCCTTACAAGTACACGTTAGCCAATGAACCAGTCGCCGTAAACGAAATCTCTATTTTTCGCTATACTTATTTTCCTTGGTTGTGGAATTTTTGGTAGAAGGGTATATATACATGTAAGATTACGTAAGGTCTTTAGGTCAGGCCGGTGCCTTCATGCAAATGAGATATTTGGTCGGGGCGGCACAAATTAGCTAAATGCAAATAAGTAATTTCGCCTGCCAGGTCATGCTGATTGGGAGGGAAGTGTCGCCGAAGCAGGTCATGAATTAATAATATTTCTTGATTTCAGTCTGAATAAGTACTGCGGGCTGTATGTAATTAAAAATAAATCAAGAGGGGCATGCCCCCTGTAGAACCTATTGGCTTACATTTGGCTCACATTTTTATTTACACCAAGCTACGCCCCTGCGTATATGTCGAAATCCCATGTACTAGCTTGCACTAGCGACGTCACACTAGGAATAAGCTTTATGTTTACGCAAATACGTAATTTCACCGGCCAGTCCAGCGAGGGTTCTCGGGGAAATTTATCAAAGAATACATAAGGTATATCCGTGAATTTATGAATGCATCGTATACTTATGTAAATCAAATAAAGTTATATTCGTAACGTAGAGTGAAAAAATCATTTTAAACATGTAAGATAACACTGTTGAATGCTGGTCAGGAAGCTGACTTTGTTTGCAAACGTAAACAGTCACTGCGAAAAACCTCGTGGGTGCCTCTTCACAATTGGACAGAGTGCTGGCAAGGCGAGGTTCAAAAGGGGGAAATGATGGATGCATCGTTGCAAATAAACAGACGCCCATAGTGTGGATCCGAGGTGCAAGTATATCCCAGAGTGCTGTTGCAAGCGAACAATAATTAGGTATATGTTTTCATGGCAAGAATTACAAACTGTTTTCTTGTTCGATTATATAAAATGAAATCACGTTGACGTTGGTCTGACAACAATTGATAGAGATATGTGGATAATGAACGATCATTAATACTTATATACTATTATTGTTCGCCTGGTCATTTACCATGATCCATCAAATTAACTGACTTATCAGCGTCTGTAAAAGAGAGTTATTTTTCAAGAACTTCTCACTCTAAGCCAGCGATTTATCATAGCTTCTTGGTGATAAAATATTAATCGCGAACACTAAATTTGTGTGCATTATCAAATACGGTATCTTTATTACCACTGTCTGGGATGGAAACCGAAAACCAGCAATGTAATATACAGCCCTGCATTTATTCAAAATGTCATCTATTATCAGACAGTCTTTAGTTTAGAATGATTGTATCAGCTAGAGATATTGAATTGCACATAGTTGATGCAATTGAATTTGCTGCAAAAAGATACTATTAAGTCAGAATGGGAAGGCAGCACTAAGATTAACCAGCCGAACACAGAAAAAAAACACTAGGTACAATGCCCACCTGAACAAGCCGACTGTCTACCAGTACAAATACGTCATTATCTTCAATGTTTGGACACTCTACAGGACTGGTATCGAGAGCTTTCAGTTGGCATTCTCGAATAGATCAACCATAACGTATATCAGAAACAAAATTGGCAATTGTACAGTGGAAACATACGTATTGTCGCTATTAGTATGATTGTGGTTCATTTGGTGTTCCTTCTTGTGGTAGTTAAACAAGTTGAATAACACACAATAGCATTTCGTGATGAGCTACTACCGGCAATTATACGTTAAACATGTACATATGTACTAAAAATACATGAATATTGAACCGCCATATAACCGCCATAATGTCATAGATGAGCAGGTATCCATCTATACACATTTCAAATGTCTGACGTACCGTAAAGTTAACGTTGTTTCAAAGGTTCCAACATCTACACGAATTGTGTGTGCTTGTATTACGGTGGCAGATTCAAAAAGAGTATATTAAGTCAGACAGGGAAGGCAGCACTCAACTTAACCAGCCGAGCACAGAAAACATTAAAAACACACAAAGCACAATGCCCAACTAAACAAGCGCAGATCCGCCCAAGTCCAAGCTGTCGAAAAGTATAATAAATTATAACTAGCTGAATGACCCAGTAGAAAAGATACAGCAACCAAAAGGCGGAATGCCTACCATGAATGACCTAGTAACAACAGTAAAACTGCTGAACTACATAGTTATAGCAGCCTTTAGTCTCAAAAGTTAAATATCAGTATTAAAACGTTGAAAGGCCCGTATAGTCGGATGACCAATTAACTAGCTGAATGACCCAGTTTCCACAGCAAAAAGACTATATTGCCCCGCTTTAGCTGTAAGAAATCTTAAAACGAAGAAGTGCCCAACACACTACCGACCAAGAAAATTAAACGCCCCTTGTCTCATTGTTTAAAAACTGAATAGAAAAGATTCAGCAAACAAAAGGCAGGAAGCCCACGCTGAATGACCTAGTAACAACTTACTTGTTTTCCTTGATTGTATCCTAACTAACCATGATATCAGGAACCAACGACTTCTCCGCATGCTTAGGGGAATGGACATGAACTATTGGTGAACATTCTGGTAGCATGGCCGTACAAGTTAACTTTCAATAATATACGAACCCAAGTTTTTCTAGTTTGTGCTGTTTCGTTGTTTCGTTTTTGGTTGCGATGTTGTTTACTATTCACTGCGTATTATATTTGGCAAATTGCAAATTTGTTCATGAACAAGTTTATTGTTTTGCATTATCTACCTAGTGAATACAAATCTGTGAAAACATGATTGTGTTACATGTAGTCGATGTTTTTCTATACAAATCATTAGAAACATAATTATTTTGAACATAAAATTCTCCTTATATATTGGTTTTTGTAAAACATGCTTCTCTATATTAACTAATAAAATAAAATTCTACATTGTACTCGTTTCTCTTAATGGGTGTCTTTTGATGTCTTGTTTCATTCTGTGGCAGTTTGGAAAACATTCTAGTTGTTGATTTAATTTCATGAGGTATTGACTGCTAATACGATTTGATAATATACCGAGCGTCAACAGTTCCACAGCATTAAATGTTTTGATTATTTCATTGGATTTTCAACAAACCAGTTAGTATTGATACAACTACAAATGAGTGCAGTGATATTTAATCAATATGTATTCATAACAATAATCACACTTAAGAAATGTAAGTATCCATCTTAATAATACATATGACATATAGAAAACATTACACTAAACAAATATGTAGACACAACATTATGACAGTTATATATCGACATATTTACAAAATGTTGCATGTATGCTATTTACAAATCTAAAATAAACAAACAAGCATAATTATGCTGTTTCCACTCATCAACATAGTGGTCCTTAACTTAGCTTTGTATCACGTTTTGTAGATTTCGTCCCATTACAACTGTTCTATTGTGGAGGAGAGGTTATTGGTTAGGGGAATAATCGTTGTTGGCAACCAACAATAAGAGGCCGTTGCAGAGATTGTACATAATGGCAGCATTTTAGAAACAGTGTCTTTGTCACAAAACGCAATATTATATACGTAGTACGTCATATTCACGGTATGTCTGTTTGGGCTGATATCACAGTCTAAATAGGGTAGATACTCGACAGTTTTACGCCACAGAAAGAACCTATTAGTTAGTAAAACACCAGGCTCAATTATCTCAAATACATGTACATGTACATGATTATGTTCATTAATACTAGTACCCATTTTGGTCATAATAATAAGCGTATTTCAGCAACTAAGTGTGTATTTCGTATCACAGACATGTATAAAGAAGATGCCAGATTAATATTGAATGGAAGATGAAATATCTGATGTTAACGCGCAAAAATACACGATAGATCATTGTGTGACAGTGTGGTCATTCAAGTGTGATGGAAAACGACGACAGTGGGTTAAAAATAAGCACTAACGGTGATCGCATGGACTCGTACAAGTGGATAGCTCCAAACAATTCAAAATTTTGGAATTATCGAATTTGTTGCGAAACCTTTTGACGTTCAGTATTATTATTGTTGTTTGCATTTTCACTTTTTTGTAACACTCAAACCTTTATGCCATATGCCAAAATTGTGTATATAATGTACAACATGGGTACTTATCCAACAATAAGCTTGGCATGCACTACCATTAAATTTTGTGACTCAATACAACATTCTAAATGAAACATGTTTCGTAGGCATTGTCTTCTCAGTGCTGTTATTGTCAAACAAGAGCGTTACAGAAATTGAAAATTATTCAGTTGGAATCCTTTTAGAAATATGTGTAAATGTTGTCTTATTTTGTCTTGAACTAGACATTGCCTAGAAGCTCTTCCACATATCACGTGAATTGTGTTAATAGATAACGAACTAAATTTCTCTGTATCACGCGATTTATACGTTTCTGGCCTTACATACAATGTTCAGAGCATGGAACTTCTTTTCAAGAGTGATATTTTCTGTGATTATGCAAGGTATGCTACCATGTGGTTGTAACCACCGGTTTACATAGTTACTGGTTTATTAGGAAAAAATTCATTTCTAAATAATTTTCTAGAACTAACTGTATTTCAATATCTTACAATGTTCGCATAGTTTTTTTACAGTTTATTCAGAAAATGTTTTAGGCCACCGGCCCATACACAAAATACATAATAAACGTATATTAACATTGAGTGGTTACAGTGTGGTATACATACATATAAGCAAACAATGTTTACAGTTATAGCATGTATGAAAACAACATTTATAATTATAGCATGTAATAGTAAAACCGTTTATATTCAACCTTAGATGTTTATAGGTTCCATCTATAGTCAAACTTCATATGCAAACTATTTCTAAAAACACAGACATTCTAAAACAAAATGAAATTTATGTTCTAAGGTGCTGCAACTTTTACATTTGCGTTCTTGAAATGGTACTTTAGCTGGCTTAAGTCATCGTCCGGATTCAACTTCCAATTTATGAGCCGAGACTCTTAATCGTGTGAGACATGTTCTTAATTTATAAGTAGTTATATTTAAGCATGGTTAAAAACGAAGGTGGGCTATATGTTTTTGCTCTTGATGAATTGTGAAGTTCTCTGTTCCAATTATGAATAAACACGTCTCCAATTCCGGTTTTAATTATTCCTAAAATTATATTCACGTTTCCTACACCTTGAAATTGCCATCAGAGTTAAAACCTAAAGATTCTAATATGAATTTTACAGAATTTGCCCAAGATTTCTTTTGAGGCCATATTTCTAAATGATTTATCATCATCTTATATACATACTTTACATATTTACAATTATCACATTGTAGTATTTTAAATCAGTATTTGATAACATTTACCAACTTCAATTAATCAAGTTATCCATATATAAAATTATTATGAGTTTGTATTCTAATGCCCAATGTTTGTTTTTAGAATTGTAGATGGATTATTTCGATAATGTCATATTAAAACCCAAAATTTTACCTCCGTAACTTAGGATCGGAGTAATAAGTTTATCAAACAAGTTTAAATGGTGACTTATTGAAACCTTGGGAAATTTTATTAAATATTTGTCGAGTTTGAAAATGGCATTAAGGGCTTTCCCACTCAATGCTTCTTAAGTTGCTATATATAAATAGATACATGCATATACATGTATAATAGAAGGATCGCAACGCCTTTCCCCTTCCAAAATGGAATCCCGTAGCAAGTGCTAACGAAATAAAAGATGCAAGCAATCATTGGCAATAAATGGATATCAACCAGAAAGCAAATACATTATATCACATCACATGTACTCTACTTACATTTGTATCTACATTAGTTGGTCATGCTGACACTTGACAGAAGGACGATGTAGCTAATTCAGCAGTATTATATATTTTGTTTCGTTTTTATGTCAAAAGGATAATATAAGTCTGACAGAGAAGGCAGCACTCAGCTTAACCAGCCGAGCACAGAAAACATAAAAAACATAAAAGGCACAATGCCCACCTAAACAAGTTATAATCATCCCATGTCCAAGCTGTCGAAATAATAAATGAACCAGTTTCAGCAATCAAAAAGCTGAATGCCCAAGCTGAATGACCTAGTTCAAACAGTAAAATGGTTGAAATACCTAGTTTAAGCTGTCAGAAGTCCTAAAAACTAGACAAAAGAAGAAAAAGCTCAGTGTCAAGGTTTCAGCCGTGTATGTAAATGTGTTAACTAATATTTATTATCACTATTGAATGTATGTGCAATATAGTTGGAGCAAAAAACAACTATTTAGGAAATGACTTTGTTTTGGGCTTTTAAGGCAAAATTATCCTATATAAGCATAAACAAGTCTTGGTAAACTATGAATAGGAAATTGTTATGAGCAAAATAATAATATTTTTCGTAAAAAAGTGTTCCATGAGATTGTAATTGTGAGATAGCACTGAAGATTAAAAATGGCCGAACATTCTCGAAACCTACAAAGGCATGCCCGTAAGTTTCGTGTTATCCATGACGAATTCATTAGCCTAAAGTGTGATGGCAATGAAGTTAAAAGTATCCGTAGGAATTATATATATATATCTGTCGTAGTATTTCGAGAGATAATAATGCTGAATTCCAGGAAATGCTTAAAATCAAGAAAAACATGTTTTTTGTATATGCGACATACATGTAGGAAACATTCTGTGGAATAACTGATTCGCCTCTGACGAGACAATGTTGTATCTTAGAGGAAGTTCTGATAGGACAGGTTCTGATATTTTTTAAAAGTCAAAAGGATAGAAATAAGATGGTATTTGTTCACCTTAATGTGTTCGCAACCGCTTTCATGGCACGTAATTGCATTTTTATTACGGCAATACGCACCCAAAATATTATTGACAAAATGACGGATGTGCACGTTCAGTTAACAAACTTGTTCAAACCCGTTTTTCGACCAAAACGATACGGGTAAGTTTGTGTTTTCATGACACATACTTGTGTTTGTTATAATGGAAATTTATACGGTAAGTACAAAATCGATATAGTTTGAGAAAACAAGACACAACTGTTTGTAAACTACGCTTTACTTATAGAAACAAGCTTTCCTAACTCGGTTTGGTCAACATGACCAGTTCCGATTTTCCTAATACATGTACTAGGCTTATAAGAAGCGCCTCATGATGCAGATTTAAAATATGTATTAGTCTTATGAGATCGTAAGCACTTACGCCCTTCTAATTCTAAGCCAGTTTAAGTAGCATAAAGCAAACAATGACGAAGGAAATAAGCAATGTTTATAGATCAAATATTTTAAGTTTTAAAACGTTAGATGTGTAAATTGTTAGAAATGGAAGTCTATTTCACCGACATAAAATATAATTGAATGTACATTTACAAAAATCTGATGCTGAAATTATCTTTTGAAACTATAATATTTTCACCGTATAATAACATTTATAAGAGGAACATGCGCATAAATTGTTCAATAAGATAACTCAAAAAGCCGCTATGCAATTAGAGTATTCTGACATTTTCAGACATTAATGAAGATGCACTAATTCTCAGTATATTTAAATGTTCGATAACTACTTCTGAATGCAATTTATAATCATCAAACATGTTTATGGCGATGCATTTGTTTTAATAATAGTTTTATGTTTGCAGTTATGTAAACATGAAGGCGATACATCACCATTACATTACAATAATTATGAATAGCTTTAGCCGTGAGCTAAGTGCAACAGGCGCATAAAAAACGCCGACGAATTAGACTACGCAGTTACGCTGATCGTAATGTCTGACGAATTCATACTCCATCTCAACTTATGTTTTCGACTGCACCAAATCGACGCTACATTCACTAGCCATCTACTAGTTTCATTGGCATTAGCTGGTGTGAATATGTTTATCTACTATATAAATGTCACAAAAGAGTCATTGTATAACTGCGGAAAACAAAATCACGTTGTCAGCTCTGAAAACAAGTGTAGTATATGACATGTTCTACCACCAGAATTATTATTCTACCACCAGGATTATAGACTTTCACATACTGTTTTAGTTTAATATCGAAGACGGTTTTTGATTAGTTGCAGTTGGCATAGTTTTACCCTGGGGATATAAAGACGCAGACATGTAACTGTTTGCTCTGGTATCTACCCTAGGTTTTGAAACTTTTGTTATATAGTATTTTTGAGTAAATTTGACATGCATGGTGCTGAATTTCATAATGTTATCCTGGACTTCGCCGTTGCCCTACAAGTAAACCTTCAAATATTCCGACATGTTCTATATATTTCGTGGGGCAACAACTACTAGCTAATTACGTACAATAGCCATACAAAGTCATTGTCAATCAATCAAATGTCTTTTGGTAACTGTTTATTGGAATAATATGCTTAATTAACTGTCTGCTCAGTCAAACTCGACATGTTGCTGTTTCCATTTTATATTCGCCCCAGACTTTCGTTTCTATGTTTACAAGAAGTAATTTAATTTGACTGCATTAAACGTCACTATACTACATTTCAACGATGTTAAAGGCCTGTAGTTTGATCGTGAGTAGAATGTCAGCGTTGTTTACATCGATCTTTTTTTAACTTTGTCGATTACAGACGATATACATGTACGCGCACTATTGCTTTTCAAAGACGCAGATGATGCCACCAAATAGTATACGGAAATCTATTAAGAAAATAGAGGCAATAATTAGTGAATGAAAATTGAATGAGAAGCTTAAACTAAAATAACTCAAGAAATGTCAACGCTGCTTTCTTGATTAACCAGCTTGTATTAGTAAATTACTAATAGTCAGTAAATGCTTAAGCTATATCAACATATCATTTATGGAACCGTTGTAATTATCAAACAACTGCTAAAAAACGCATCTGCAGATGTACGTAGTCTAGTTTGCTTATCGTGCGGTACAGAACATCTACCACGAGGTCTACAAATTCCGCCATTCTAACTAAATCAACACACATTTTCTGTAGTATGCTTTTTATATCATAATCGTCGTTTGTCTTATGTACTTCCTAGTTACGACCTAATGTCCTTTACAACGCATACACGCTTGAATTGTGCAATATGCTAGCTTTAGGGTCCCCTAGCACAATCATGATTGCCAAATGCATTGTCATAAGTTAGTCCGATAGTTCTTTAGTTATAATAATGTGTCTCATCTTAATCACGTGTTTCAAGAGTGTTGTCATTTCTATAAATTACGGGCAGTACAAGGAAGACACATTAAAGACCTCTCTCACATATATTCCAAGACAATATTCTGTGGTTAAATATATTAAACGTTTCAATCAGTGACATTATGCCACTAAATTATTAATAGTTTACCTTAGTTAGATAAAAGGACTAAATAAGATAACGTGGTATTTGTAAATATACTTGTAATATGTGTAGGTGATGTCTTGATTGTGACGTACCTAGTATTAATAGTCCTTATAAGGGCCCTGCAAAAATAGTAATCACCTGTCCGTTTGTCCGTACTCACCCACTTGTAGTTGAGGGGTGTGGAACAATAGGCTATATTTTGATTGTATTCATTCCGTTTCTTATAGGGTTTCACTAACAAAAGGATGGACAAACGAAAACCCCACAATGTCAAGTCAGTGAGAACGTCCGTCCGTCTTTTCGTCCACATTTTCATGTGTTCTCTAAATAGCTTGTAAACCATTAAAGGTATCGACTTCAAACTTTGAACATAAGCTAACAACAGCAGTATGCTATCTTACGGCAAGTTACAATACTCTCGGAAGAGTTATGCTCCACTGTAAAATTCAAAGTTTCCTCATTTGTCAGGGTTCTTTCATTATAACTGAAAAACCATTTAAGATATCAACTACAAATTTTAAACATAAGCTCACAATAAGAGAACGCTATTTTATGGCAAGTTGAATTACTCTAGCTACATGTACAACATTGGAATAATTATGGCCCTTTGTTAAATTCCAATTTTCCTCAAGTGTCATCCCTTTCTTCATAACTTCAAAACCATAATAAAGATTCAAATGGAAGTTGCTATACTTACTGGTATTGACTACAGCTAAAGTACATGTATGTGGATCACAAATAACTATATACGCATTTGTAGCAAAGGGCGACAACTCTACCTTTTCATTTTTGACTGATTGCAATACTATACTTCTGGCATGCTACCGCAGGACCCTGCTCACGACAGTGATAATTCTAGTTGCAGTTGTATAATCCACATTGTTTCTATATTTATAATGTCACTATGCAATATGATAAGGACAAATTTTACTAAGGACACATGCAATTGTTCACGGGACTATGTTTTGACCTGTTTTGCGAGTAGAGTAGAGCTATATTCAAACTGGACCTTGATTTCGGATGCAATGGCAACCAGAGTTCTGCATGGATTTCAATCATTTTCAGAATGGACCACTCATGGAATAATGTTACGAATTATTTGTAATGAAATTATGACTGTATATACAGATATATTTTGTGTTCTATATATGCACAACGGGCCTTATCCACTGACGGTCATGTGTTTTGGTAATTTATGGACTAAAGTTAGATATCTACACGATCACAATGGTTAACTAAGTAGGTAGCATAATAATAATACTGGTTAGAGAAAGAATACGAGAGGTGTTCAATTATGAATGCATCCAGACACATGAATGTATCAATGGTATTTGCCAATGAACAAGTAATTTGAACCTTTTAATGTAGTCTTCTCCAATCTACTCTAAAGTAGTAGTAGTTATAATCGCTAACGCATCTTCCTTGTAAATATTATGTAAATTGAAATAAATTGACTGTTGCAATATTGTGAACGAATAAATATCACTTCAATATCCCATGTCTGAGTGCTGAATATTTTACATCAGTTAATTGACTTCCTGCACCTAAGTTGCTAAGCAGATTGATTGTATGCCGAGTTAAGTAACACTATTACCTCTCAGCGGAAGCTAATCTAGCCTGCAATAGCTGCTTAAAAACCAGACACCAATATCTCGATGGTAATGATCGATCGTAGACATTCAAGATGCAAGTATGCTGACCTGATTACGTTCAGAAATGTCCGTCTTGCAAGACTTTTTTAGTGGTAAATGTATTTTGTTTGTGTAAACGGTAATATAAACTACTTATTCCACTGCAACCTGCCAAGATACAATATACAATAAGTTTTATTTAAAGTTGGTTATGACAAACAAGATAACATTAGCTCGTAGAGCTATCTTCCGACGAATATGATGTAAAATACAACGCAAGTGTAAAGCGGCTATAGTGCGGCCAAGATATGATGGCACATTAACATTATGTAAACGTCTCTGGTTGGATCAGTCCATATCAAAACGCGGGAAAGTACTTAAATCGTGATCATCTAAGCGCTTGTTCAGTTATTGTAAACTACTTTAGGATGAAGATCCATGTGCTTATTATATAGTCGAGTGGTAACGACTCTAATCTCAACACAGAAGGTCCGGGTTCGAATTCAATCAGAATATTATTATTTTTTTATTGTTTTCAGCATATTATTTTTATATGGTGATTGTGATGATGATTTTGCAGATTCTGTAAATGATTATGTCACAGACACTGCTGATGAAAATGTTTCTATTGTATAATTTATATATACATGTAAACGTATATAATATTAATTTATAATTGATTGTTCTAGATAAATATAATAAACTATAATATAATAAATGTACATAAAAGAGAAAGCATACGAAAAAAAATGTAACAAGATAATGAACGTATAACGGGATATACAAAGAAAAAAGGTTACTAGAACTGTAGAATACAAATCATTACCCAAAAAGTACACAAAAGTCAAAATCGAACCAGTAACCAACATCCGTGAAATTATTGTATTTCAAAAGCTTTACCAACTGTGCTAGCGAGGCACATGTAAACATGGCTCCTATATTTGCTTATGTATCGAAAACGTAATACGAAACAAGCTTTTATTGTCCATGACTGTAAAACAGCATCCCTTTCTGTTGAAAATGAACCCGTCGGCTAATTAGCATGCGTAAATGTTATTGTGGCATCATATCTTGGCCGCACTATAAAGCATAAAATACATGGTTAAACAATGTGAATCAATTGCTTACAATATACGATGCAACTGCTAAACGTGTTACAGCTTATAAGAATCTGGAAAGCTTTTAAATAACACACATATTTTAGGGAGGGGGTCAAAAAATAAGATGAGTAAACATTCTTCATACACTTGAAGCATATGCTTTTAGAGAAATAGTTCTTTAATAGTATATTTGATATAACAAATGACTTAAAACTATACATGAGGGCATCTTTTAAAAGTTTAAAAATGCCAACTTTCATTTTTGGAGAATGTAAAAAATAGCGAAACATGGAATTTCCTTGGTGTCATAGCAACGGAATTGAAAAAAAACTGCGTCTCTTAAAATCATTGCTAAAATCAGAGAATGTGAGTGGACAATCATGTCTGGGCTGGATACACAAGTATTATTTATAACTATTCAAAGATAATACGTTAAACAAAATGATATCCAAATCATTTTTTAGTTTTCTAGATAAATAATACTTTAAAGTAAGTATACTTAAGTAAGTAATTTTTTTAATCGATGGCTTGAAAGAACGTTTCTCTTCTACGTATCCATGAGAGTATCGTAAGTGCGGTTTTCTAAACCATTGTCGTCCTTTTCCGTCACACCTGAATGATTACAGGGTCCAAACATGGTTAATCGCCTATTCATGCACGTGCAAATCATGTATTTAACTTTCATTTTTTAAATGGTAAAACAACGGTATAAAACCCGAATACAAACGACTCCTACTGAGCAGCTCGTTTGACATAGACATAATCGAAATTCACTTTCTTCTTCGAGTGGAAAAATAATGTGGCAGAACTCCCCGTGTACAACGAATCAGATGAGATAAGTGAGTTACATAAATACATCAATAACAGGGATATTTGTAGCAGATAAACGGTTGCACGCATTGGGAAATCCAAATTGGTATATACATCATATAACGTCATATATAAGAGTAATTACATTAACTTGATGGTAACGTTCTATACGAGTACATAATCTCATAATGTTCGAGTGAATCAACCTAACTTCTCGTGAAATAAACAGACATAATATGAACATGTAAAATACCATACAGACTTTACAGCATATTAGTTCTATGTCATACATGTATAGTCAGTCTGCAATCATGTTGAACTCACGAAATCTTAAATATCCTAAGAAGTAGATTGCTTGTTCGAAAAAAGAAACATGCATATCTTAATATAACTACCTAACCAACCCCAAAACAACGAAATTTAGCGTCGATAGAAAATGTACTATTCGTTTACTTCCAATGTAAAGTCTAGAACAGGGAATATACGTGTGAGTGAGTGATACAGGAGTCATACATCCTGACACAATATATGTTTGTACCAGTGGCCATTGCAATCTGTAAATGAACATCAACTAGCATTTGTTTTGTCGATTGGCATACTTAATTTAGTCTCAGTTGGTTACATATAGGAATGATCACATCACGGTGGTCGCACAAGTAAATTGGAAACATCCCAACCAGTCGTGTACTCAGTTCCTCATTTTTAGATCATAAATATGGAAATATAATGTTGGATGACCATAACACAAAAACATCGGAAATAACCGTTTCGTCTGGCATAACAGTTGAACAATATTGTGATTAAAGCGTTTCTGTATTTTCTACAAGTTTAAGCTGATTAGATATAAACTAAATATATATACTGAGCGTCAGAAGTTCCGCAAATCTACATTGTTTTGTATTTTTTATAGGAACCGCACACTAGTTGATGCTGATACAACTACACATTTGTGCATTGATATGTCACCGATATAAATTCATAACAGTAATCGAATTTAAGAAATGAATTTATCCATATGAACACCGAATATGACATAACCCAACATTTCAAAAATACACATTAAACTTAGCAAATGTTTGTGCCCGTTTTGGTACCATATACCCTTTCCATTTATTAATATTTTTGCACGAAATGTTGCTAATGCTATCGACCAATCGACCATTAAAGAGCACCCTACAAATAAAGGCGGTTTGTCCACTCAGCGACATGTTTGCCGTTACCTTTGCTTGACAGCGTTTTTTTTAGAATATTCAATCATTATTAATATCTTATAGTTCAAGGGAGGTAAGCATGGTAAAAATTGTCGTTATTTGACCATTATTATTAAGTGATCGTAACAGCATTTCACCCAAATGAAGATCTTTTTAAAAACGGTGTCGTTTTCACAAAAACACAATTGAAATGCAAGTTTTATGTTGATTTAAATGTATGGTTGGCTACGGTTAAGCCACAGCAATGTTGTTGAATACAGTGCTACCGTTTCAGCAGAATGCCTGCCTATATCAGCTGTATTGACCCTTGACCTGTCATCACGTGGTATGTCATATACACGATCTGACTGTTTGATATGATACCATAGTCTATTAATGATAAAGATATGACAGTTTAATGCGATAGAAAGCAGCCTTAGTGAAATACTAACCTTTAGCATCCCATATACACGAATATGTTCTCCATTACCAGTTTTGGTAATCTCTTTAGGCGTACATGTTTTGCTTAATTTAAAAACTTTTCGTGGACTTTTTATGACAGACATGTTTGAAGCACGTGTAAAATGAAAATTAAGTGAAAAATGAAATACCCAATTTGCACGTGCGTGAATAGACGATTCAACCTTTTTCGATCGTGTGATCTTTCAAGCCCGACGAAAAAAGTCGACAATAGTTTTATCATAATCACTAACGATACTCTCATGTATACGTGGGGGAGAAAAGTTCCTCAACCCAGCAATTGAAAAAATTAGGATTTTCAATTTTGTTGCAAAACTTTTGACGCTAAGTATATATTAGGCAAGAACCTTGTAATATATTCATGAATAAATGTCAGGATCAGGTCAAAAACATATCTAAATCATCAACGAACGATGTTAGTTTTCAAACACCTACTATTCAACCACAGGTAAATCGATTAGCACGCCTCGTGTTATTAAAGGGACTGCCTCACATATTGGTGTATTGCAAAAATAAAATAAAATTGTCAAATATTCGCGTAATTTTGGTATAGTTGGCTGTATATCCCATAAACAATCACACTGACATCCAAAATAACTTGAGAAACTTCCGCATTTTGTAGTTATTTGGTATTTGTACATCACAAATTCTATAGGGTATTGATACCCTATAGAATTAACACTACTATTACTTAAATTGCCTGCAATATGTTTGCATTTGATGAAAACGACTTTAAAAACGAACCAAATACCTCACTGATGTTTATGCTGATGATTGTTGATTTGATGTTACAGTTCGATCAGGCGTGAATTACATAATTCACAAAGCATGTTATAAGGAAACTTGGCGCTTTTTGTCAAGAAAAAAGTACTCACTGGGCGATATCGAGAGTGGTTAAAATTGCTTATTTGCATCAAATCTTTCAAAAAGCAACTGTCAGTGGCTTTTACTACATCAATACTTGGTTATGTAGGAAAATCACGATATACAAAATGTTTAGCCCAATCTGTGAGGCAGCACCTTTAAACATCGTCAACATAATGGGATTCAAAAATATGATATCAAGTCGGACAGGGAAGGCATCACTTAACATAACCAGTCGAACTCAGAGAAATTAAAACATACAAGGCCCAATGCCTAACAAACAACCAAACGAGAAAATTTTCAACTGTAAACGGCTAAAATACATAGTTAAAAATAACAGTATTAAAAAGCTGAATCCTATTTTCCAACGAACGTGGCAATATTAGCGTTGATATTAATCTCCTACCCGTTATTATCATGCTGACATTTTGTGAGTAATTCTCCATCCGTATAGTGATATCTTTGAAAGCGATTACGTGTGCAATAAAATATATTTAATAACACATTTCAGACCGACAACGGTAATGCATGCCATTAGATATGATTACAATGTTATACAATCCGTCGTGTTCAAGTAATCTTCGAGAATTATTTTCTCATTTTAATAAGTTGAATTTTCCCGACGAATTCTCATGTCAGTGTATAATTATGCGTTCATTTGTTTGAGCCGTTACATTACGAAATTTCAAAAACAATCTTATTTCATTACAGAAACATGCATAATGGTAACATCAGTTAGTAGATCGCTTTGTCGAAAATTAAGGATACTTATAAGATATTTGCCTTGATTATACTACCTTTTAGTTATCGTTGTAGCTGAAGTGCCGGATAAATGACAGTGGATTGGTAGCAGGTGTACACTTATTTTTTTTAGATGGGTGGATGTTTGATTTACTCATAACATTGTGACATTACAAATGATCGATTTAATTTAAATCGATTTCACCAGGAATACAATATCAGTACGTATTGCATCAAACTGGACTTACATAATGTGAAATACAATGTCAACAATGACATAGTTAAATTAAATATTCACATACGTCTGAAAGTATATTAATGCAAGCATTAATGAATATGTAGACGTGTCGTCGTTTTAAATACCGTTTACGGTATACACTTTGGAAATAGATTGGATTTGTGAGTGATATACGGGTGAATAAATCGCTGTTTAAAGTTCATATGCGTAAGAATTTATCACGAAGGCGTTAAGCCTAAGTGATAAATAACTATGCTTATGAACGACAAGCCGTGCTTTATTCACCGGTATATCACGCAAAACTGTAATCTATTTGCATTCTAACACGTGTAATGTATTCATTTTTATATTTATATATTTAGGAAACAGCGATCTATTTGCATTCTAACACGTGTAATTTGTACAAATTTAAACGGACTATTTTGTTTGCGAAGTTGGTGAGTTATTTATCATGTTGCTATAGACGACGTCCGCTGTTCAAAGAATCGTTACGTACGTCCCTGGAGTTTTAAGCTTTACTATTATCTTTATTTGTCACCAAACTGATGCTTATTTAACGCCAACGTCCAATTACGTTGTTCACGTTTACGCATATGAATTGATACATGCAATTACATGTTGCTAGAATATAAATATAATCCAATAAATAAACAGAAACGATACAAAAAGAAAATTACGAAAAACGTCGCGCTCTACGACGACGTCACAATTCATGACGTCATGAAATAAACAAGACGTAAATTTCATTGATAAAAATTGCGAATTATACGCGGGAGATAAATTAAACAGCCGAAATTCTACTGTGATATACCGTTTATTAGATAACGCTACAGCTCTATACGTTTACATGGAGCAAAATACAGACAGTGTTAGAATTATTTTTATATATCCATATTAGTTACATACGCTTAACTGCACGTTAGTTTGTTTTTCAGTGTTTTCATACAATGTTCCAGTGAGCATGGAAGATGAACATTTCAAGAGCACTTTACACGCGTCGTTCGTGTTTCACTGGTTCGTATTACTATCTTATCTTCTAATTATAAGAGAACATGCAAGATGAACATTTCACGTGGTAAATATTTTGTCTACTCGCGACACGCAACATAATCGACAATGAACCTACAATACGAATGTATGTACACTTTCATTCTGTCTTAATCTGAAAAAATAACATATCTGAGTAAATATTATTATGACGCATTTGCAGCCGTTGGGTTTTGTGGTTCAAAAGCGTCTTCATTCTTGCTGAACATTTACATTATCTGACTGTAATACCATGTTTCAAACGCTTTTTATGTGCCCCATTTGCAAAAAAATGAACCTATTAGATATATATATATATATTATGTGCAAATTGTTCGCGCGAATTATTTACACTAATAGTATTTTGTTATTGTTCAGTACCACATGTTATGACCTCGAAACTGGCACGTTTCCAATCTTAGTACGCACAGACTTAATTTGAAGTGAAGCATTTGCATTTATTAATAGGTTGATGTCCTAGTTGAAATGACGTGTATACCTCAATGTAAATGTTAAAATACAAATTATGGAAATTCATTGTGTAAACGTAGGGAAGGTTGGATTTTGGCAAAATTCATCATTACTTGTTTATATAAGCATTATCATTCGTAAAGTTTGAGCAGTTCGAAATTTTAGCTTGGAATTTAGCTGAGCGTGAAAAATGTTTTATAATCATCGGGATAAGTTTCAATACTACCATGTCAATTAGAAGTCATCAAATCTCATTATTGGTAATTTTGTCCAGGCCCCTGTCGCTAACACCTAGCAATTTGCACATTGTTCTTTGTGTGTTAATGGGACTGCCTCTCATATTGGTGTATTGCAAACTTAAAATAAAATTGTCAAATATTCGCCACACTGACATCTAAAATAACTTGAGAAACTTCGGCATTTTGTAGTTATTTAGTATTTTTACATCACAAATTCTATAGGGTATTAATACCCTATGGAATTAACACTACTATTACTTAAATTGCATGAAATTTGTTCGCATTTGATGAAAATGAATCGAAAAACAAACCAAATACCTCACTGATGTTTACACTGTAGTTTGTTGATGTTACAGTTCAATCACGTGTGAATAACATAATTCACAAAGCATGTTGGAAGGAAACTTAGCGGGGTTTTTTTCAAGAAAAAAATACTCAGTGGTCGATATCGATAGTGGTTAAAATTGCTTACTTGCACAAAATCTGTTATAAAGCAACCCTCTGTGGCTTTCTATTACATTAATACTTGGTTAGGTTGGAAAATCATGATATACAAATATTTAAGCCCAATCTGTGAGGCAGCACCTTTAATCGTACTTTGCTGTTGTTGTTGAGTGCATCCTTCCGTATCTGTTTCGTTATATGTTTACGTTATGTCATCTTATAAAACGTGTCATAAATCCGCGCATGCAAAGCTTGTTTAATTACTGTATTGTACACATAGTATCTAACACCACCACGCTCAATTTGAATGTGGAATTCTTTTAAACATTTCATCAATGTTGTGAATAACATAATTTGGCTCCCCGGCTATCCTATAGCTAAATGAAAACTAAATGAAGGACAATATGAGTATAGACACGGTGCCACGTAAAATTATCATGTTTAAAAAAACAACCCCATTTCGAACGGTTTTCTAGTTGCTTTCATCCCATTTAATTTCCTCCTTAGACACATTATTTCTGCTGAATGAATTCGGAACAAACAATATAGGTTATGCGATAATCCCGTTCGTTGTATTAGATTGAATATTCGTCTAACCTGTTTTCCTGTAATGTATCTTAACCAATACTAACTTTCCTTTCGACAAGTAACCAACAACGTCTCCACATGTAGAAGAAACGTGATATGTCAATTCCGTTTACAATGGTATGAGATGATTGTTAGGACACAACGAATGTGTATAGATATAACTGTTTGGATATATCCGTGCAGTTGGTTTATTCGTATGCGATATTCAGAAACAAAGTTTTTCTATCCCGTCTTTATGTACAAACCAACAGCATGATGTTCATTAACCGTCAACAATTTGCCATAATAATGATAAGTCAAAGAGTGTGATACGTCTATACCGACTTGTGCTAATGATTTTGTCTGCAGCAAACATAGACAGTTGATGTAAACATCCAACGAAATAACGTGGTTAATGAAGTTTCATTCGGTGTTGATATATGTTGCCATCCATCAATTTACCAATTGCATACAACAATGTCTACATCCTAAGTAATCTTCAATTCTATTAAACGATGAACTGAATATAAAAATATTGTATACGTATGATCATAGTGATACTCATTCATGCTTGCGATTCAGAATTACATATTAATTTATATACAATGTATTACTAGAACAGAAAAAAAACTCTAACGTTGTCAACAGCCTCTATCGGTTTCTTTCAATCTTTAGACATTTTATTATGTCTTCTTCGGGAACAAATTTGAAGTGAACAACGTCATGAATATAGCATGCTATATCAAGCTACTTTGCTAATGATATCAGTTGATCAAAGTTGTCAGATATATCATACAAATGAACCTCACCAGGAATAAGTTGAACAAGCAACAAATGAAAACGAATATATTTAGTTTATCCATCGACCGACCACTATGGTGTAAACACGATTAGAAAGTATATTGTTATGATTAACAATTTTCACAATGTTTCATGTGCACTTATCATTGCAGTTCAATTACTACTCTTTACGTCTAGCCCAGCTTGTTTTGTCATCTGCAACCGCATATTATTAGTTAAATTCTTCTCAAATATCTGTCAAAAGAAAACCAATAGGACTTGAGTAGTCGTGAAAGTAATACGAAATGTCTGATGCATATGTCAGGCTATTGTCAAATGTAGGTTATTAACACAAGCAAATATCAAAGATCAACTCCTAAACTCAAATATAATAGAATAATAGCATTTTGAACGATGTGTATGATAATATTGCTGTATAATAATAGAAAAAAAACTCGTTTCAGCAGTCAAAAAGCAGAATGGCCAAGAAGAAATACTTCTTTCAGTTATATCGATAAAATATCTAGTTTAAACTGTCTAAATGCCTAAAAGTTCAAGAATAACAGTAATAAAACCCTGAATGCCATGTTTATAGCTGAATGACATAGTTTCAGCAACCTCGCATGTGTTAATCACAAATAAGAACACATGATACTAAGTATGACACTTAAGTGAACAATGCTGAAATATGTAGATCTTACAATGCTAAAATATGTAGATCTTACAATGCTGTAATGTGTTGATTTTACAATACAGAAATGTGTAGATTTTGCAATGCTGAAATGTATAGATCTTACAATGGTAATATTTGTAGCTCTTACAATGCTAAAAACTGTAGATCTGATCATTTTGGTATGTATTATTCAATCATTTACCAGTAGTAACATACTGTCGCAATAATATCTCGGATATAATAATTGATGCTTTATTGACATTGGAAGCTAGCCATTGTCGAGCCTTAGTGTGTTTTTCAGTGTTTTCATATCATGTTCCAAATACGTGCTATACACGCAAGATCTCTTTGTGTTCACTAGTCACGTAGCACTTTGCACGCGTCATTCGTGTTCACTGGATAGTATTACTATCTCCTCTCCTAATGTTATGAGAACATGCAAGATGAACATTTCAAGAGATAAATATTCTGTCTACAGGCGACACACAACAAAATAGGCAATGAACCTGTACTACATATGTACGAGGGTCATTCAATATAATTATAATGAAAACTATGAATTATCTCTAAAACCCATTTAGGTAATTAAACGTTATTGCGCATAATAAATATTAAGTCATTTTCGTTCTGTTCAGAAATTTTAAGGACTTTTACGTAGATGACGTCATCAGCGCGCGCCTTCCTTCGACGTAACTTAATACAACATGGACGCGGTAACGTCACAAGACTTACTTAGTGAACATAACAATTGAGCGCCGTCAAAATAAATGTTCCACAATGTATTATTGGTGCATTGCAAAAATAAAATAAAATTGTCAAATATCCGCGAAATTTTTGCATAGTTGCCTGTATATCCCATAAACAACCACACTGACATAAAAAATACCTTGAGAAACTTTAGCATTTAGTAGTTAGTTAGTATTTGTACATCAAAAATTCTATAGTGTATTAATACCCTATAGAATTAACACTACTATTACTTAAATTGCCTGAATTTTGTTCGCGTTTGATGAAAACGAATCGAAAAACGAACCAAATACCTAAATGATTTTTACGCTGTAGTTTGTTGATGTTACAGTTCGCTCACGTGTGAATTACATAGTTCGCAAAGCATGTTGGAAGGAAACTTAGAGGGTTTTTGTCAAGGAAAAATACTCAGTGGGTGATATCAAGAGTGGTTAAAGTTGCTTATTTGCACCAAATATTTCGTAAAGCAACCGTCAGTGGTTTTCTATTACATCTATTCTTGGTTAGGTTGGAAAATCACGATATAATTTTTAGCCCAATCTGTGAGGCAGCACCTTTAAAATGCACTCTTATATATTTCGAAGTGGTGAGATTATCAAATGAAAATACGTTCGGCAGAATTGCAATCAAATAATTCCAGTGTACAGGACTGGATGGCTATGCACATACTAAACGACAAATAATGAGATAATGTTTAAAGCAGACAGAACATTTACACGAGACAAGGAAGTCCAGGAAATGAGAAGTAGTTTTGACTCAGTTCATTCGACTTTGCGGAAAAGGTTAACCATGTGCAATGATTGCGAGTGGTGGGTGCCCAAATTTGTGACGTCGGAAAAGACAGAACGTCGCTCCAAACTAGTTACCGGCTTGCATTAGCCCTTTTTGTGCAAGGGCAAAACGTTATGTCCATACTTTTAACTATAGGTGAGACATAGATACGTCCATTCCAAAAAGCCACGAGACAATAGTTACCCGGAAATTCGAATTCCTGATTTACATCGCAATGAGTAGGCCACGGCCATGCGGTTAAGAGTGTATGTAATGATTAACAATTTTCACAATGTTTCATGTGCACTTATCATTGCAGTTCAATTACTACTCTTTACGTCTAGCCCAGCTTGTTTTGTCATCTGCAACCGCATATTATTAGTTAAATTCTTCTCAAATATCTGTCAAAAGAAAACCAATAGGACTTGAGTAGTCGTGAAAGTAATACGAAATGTCTGATGCATATGTCAGGCTATTGTCAAATGTAGGTTATTAACACAAGCAAATATCAAAGATCAACTCCTAAACTCAAATATAATAGAATAATAGCATTTTGAACGATGTGTATGATAATATTGCTGTATAATAATAGAAAAAAAACTCGTTTCAGCAGTCAAAACGCAGAA
The DNA here is from genome assembly GCA_947247005.1 of Spisula solida. Lineage (NCBI taxonomy): Eukaryota > Metazoa > Mollusca > Bivalvia > Venerida > Mactridae > Spisula > Spisula solida. Next base: position 42,859,579 of record OX365956.1, read on the forward strand.
TGGCCAAGAAGAAATACCTCTTTCAGTTATATCGATAAAATATCTAGTTTAAACTGTCTAAATGCCTAAAAGTTCAAGAATAACAGTAATAAAACCCTGAATGCCATGTTTATAGCTGAATGACATAGTTTCAGCAACCTCGCGTGTGTTAATCACAAATAAGAACACATGATACTAAGTATGACACTTAAGTGAACAATGCTGAAATATGTAGATCTTACAATGCTGAAATATGTAGCTCTTACAATGCTGAAATATGTAGATCTTACAATGCTGAAATATGTAGATCTTACAATGCTGTAATGTGTTGATTTTACAATACAGAAATGTGTAGATTTTGCAATGCTGAAATGTATAGATCTTACACTGGTAATATATGTAGTTCTTACGATGCTAAAAACTGTAGATCTGATCATTTTGGTATGTATTATTCAATCATTTACCAGTAGTAACATACTGTCGCAATAATATCTCGGATATAATAATTGATGCTTTATTGTATGTGCGCAGTTGCCTAGCAGAGTAGCCTAGAAGGTATGTCGAAATGATGAAAGTCGGTTTTTGAATATATAGAAGGTTAATTTTAATGATTATGTCCAGGTTTGAATGATTAATATTGCATATAAAAAGTTATGTGTCAGTTTGCATTATATATTGAATGACCTTTGTATGTCCAGTTTTATTCAGTCTAATTTTGTAAATCGAAAGAAAGGGAAAAAAACATACATGTATCTGAGAGAAATATTGCAATTGGTTGAACATACTGTATTATGACTTATTTGCAGTCAGTGAATTTATTGGTTTTGAGGCAATTGTTGGTCATATGCTGACTGTTATACAATGTTGCAAATGCTTTTTATGTGTTCCATTTGCAAAATTAAAAACGAAAATGAACATACATGGAATTGTTCGCTAATTAAAATGTATTTACACTCATATTGTTTTTGTTATTATTCAATTCACCTCTAAACAGGCACATTTCCATTCTTAGTGCACACAGGCTAAATCTTATGACATAAAAAAACATGACATGTCATAACTAGGAATCAGCTACACACTCTATCAAATCAGCTCGGTGGATTCCCCAGATTTTGTTAAATACTAATGTACCGTTCGTATATACTAACAAATAATATTAGGTCAGACAGGGAAAGCAGCACATAACTGAACCAACCGCGCACAAACAACATAAAAAAGATACAAGGCGCAATGCCCAACTAGCAAGTAAAATATCCGCCTAAATCCAAGCTGTCGAAAAGTATAGTGAAATAGTTTCAGTAATCAAAAGGAAACCACCGACGTAAACGTCTTGACGATATCATCAACCTTATGTGTAATGTTAATGTTTACTTTATTGTAAGCAGGGTTATGTCAACAGTTATGTCCCAATCACATCGATGTACTCTATATATGTAGTTGATTGTTTGCTGTCCTAATAAACTAATCATCACACTATTTAGCAGACAATTCTTATTCTAAATTATATACATCTTATAAAAACAATCTCTGTTTTGTGAGGGCACATACTTTTACAGATGTCATACATGGCTATGTTATCTAATTTTATTTACGCCAAGCACTACATACGATTTTAATGATTTAAAACTGCAAATCATTGAAGGTAAACCTTGATTGATTACATGTAGTTACACAAAAATACGCTCGTATATGTAGCAATCATGCTTTAATTAGATGTAAGATTCGGTCCAGCATTGTTCCAACGATGGCATTGGCATGCTGTAAGATAATACAAAGTCGGACAAGGAAAGCATGATGTCTCCTCGGCTATCCTGAAAAACAAATATGCAAAGAAATAAAAGGTAAAATTAATGAAGGACACGTAAATATTGACTACATCAGTCCTGTTATAATTATAGCACGATACAATGGCAAGAATCTCATTTCTACAACAGCATTTAAGTCGCTTTCATCTGGTTTTGTTCATCAGGTTTTATTAGCATTTCCAAATCCATGTATTCTCCTGAATTATTTCTGCTCAAGCTATAGACAGATTGTCTTGTCACTGAATCACATTTAAGCGACAATGTCAACATTAAGAAACGCACATGTTACATTTACTCCATATGGTTACATGTTTAACCAGTCATTTTGGTCAGTCAGTTTCCGTACTTCATATATCGGTCATTTTTGTGTCTACTTGTTAAGCATATCTGCTTAATATCTGCTTAAGTTATTATACTGTATCTAGTTGTGACTGATATTTGAGGGCTTTCTTTCCATGCGAATTGTTAATATAGTATTTTCCGGGAAATAACGCTTTCGGCAATTTCTTCCTAGATTTCTTGGCTGAAAAGGTAAAGTTTTGAAATAGATTACCGAAACAACTTTGGAGTGCTAACAATCAAAACAAACCGAACTCATTTATCTGCGTGGCTATAGGCTAACATGTAACCCTAACAGAATAGTATAATGTGCTTATCTTTATGTACACAGTGTAGTTAAGTTTTCGTTATGCGTACTATGACATATATTTCATATTCAAGGAAAAACAAAGATAACACTTTGACGCATCATTGTCATCGACAACAGAAGTTAGCCACATGTTTAAGTTCTATATAAACAAGTAGTGCATGGTAAATAAATAAAACATACGACAATGACGGAAAAATATAAATAAAATGATAATATCATATCGGCGAGGGAATGCAGGATTACAGAGAAACGGACAGGGCACGAAAGGCACAATCAATACACAATGCCAAACAAGAACAACGTAAAATTGAATAGAATCATACACAACCCTGCAGCTTTAAGCATTAGTTTAAGCAAAGCAATACTTGAACACACGACAGATAAAAACGAAACGAGCACCATACGATTTATCTCTCGACAACCACGGTGAAAACGGTTGTAGTTATTTGAATGTAGAAGTATTTCATTATCTCTCATCTTCAGACAATATTGAAGGACAAAATAAACAGGATACCATGTGCACTTATATAATATGTATTGTTACTGTGCAACTGCCACGGTTTGCGTCGTGTCTCGTTGATTCATAATATAATACATAATGTTATTAGCTGAGTGTTTCCGACGTAACGTACCAAATAAGCAATATATTATTCCGTGTGAGACTGAAAGCCTCACTTACATTAGGTAAGTAAACATACTGAATGTCTGATACGTACACTATTACAAAACGTTGTCCATTATAAACACCATTATTAGCCGTTAGCTGATTATCCGAACTACGTATTTCTACTCACCATCTAAATGTCAAAATCAATACACTCTGTTAAAAAGATTATATAAAGTCAGACAGGGAAGGCAGCACTCAACTTAACCAGCCGAGCACAGAACACATTAAAAACACACAAAGCACAATGCCCAACTGAACCAACCGAGCACAGGAAACATAAAACACATAAAGACACAATGCCCAACTAAACAAGCGCAGATCCGCCCAAGTCCGAGCTGTCGAAAAGTATAATAAATTATAACTAGCTGAATGACCCAGTGTCCACAGCAAAAGGACTACAATGCCAAGTTTTAACTGTCAGAAATTTTAAGTTGATACATGTACTGACACAAACAAATGCTGATTCTTTTTTAGCGAACAAGTTCGAAAAATAACAATTACATTGTTTATGACTAGTACATAATAGGTTTATCATTTGAATCGACCGCCATACGTTGTAAGCATCCATTCATATCTAACTATCTTACAAACATGTAATACACATTTTTATTGGACATGATATTGCACTAATAAACATTATAATATATCATTCCTGAAAACAAGTAAGTATAAACGAAAAGATATCTAACAATCAACTTATCATTTGAATCATTTCTTACCGTACCGTAGGTTTAACACAAATTTCGATAATTGTCAGTTATGTATACATGTACGAGGGTGGTCCACAAAAGTCGCGAACATTGAATTTAGCTCCACTATTCGTAGAATAAGTGGAGCTAATGCAGTCACCCGAGCGTCGGCGTTGGCGTCGGCCTAACACTTTTGTGAAAGTTTAGGTACAGGTTTTTCAACATCTTATATTCTCTAAGTCCTTTGAAATATTGCTTTCATACTGTGCATACTTGTTTGCCACCATGACCCCAACCCATATGCAGGAGTAGGTAACTCTATCAAACATTTGTTGAAATTATGCCCCCTTTTTTCTACTTAGTGCAAATAGTGCAAATGTTAAATTTTAGGTACTGTTTTTTTTTATCTCTAATATGTTCAAAGTGCATTGACATATTGCTTTGATACTTTGCATACTTGTTCACCATCATGATCCCAACCCATAAACAGGGGTAGGTAACTCTATCAAGCATTTTGGTGAAATTATGCTCCCTTTTTCAACTTAGTGCAAATGTTAAAGTTTAAGTACAGGTTTTTCACCTCTAATATTTTCAAAGTGCATTCACATAATGCTATGCATACTTGTTCTCCATCATGACCCTAACCCCTACACAGGGGTGGGTAACTCTATCATGCATTTTGTTGAAAATATGCCCCCTTTTGGACTTAGAAATGCAAATGTTAAAGTTTAGGTACATGTTTTTTAACCTCTAATAAGTGCATTGATATGTTGCTTTGATACTTTGCTTACTTGTTCACCATCATTACCCCAACCCCAACCCAGGTGAAGATAACTATTTATCAAATTATGCTCCCTTGTGGATAATTTGTTTACCTTCATGACCAAGAGGACATACACATGAGTAGGTAATGGTCCTGCATAATTTGTCCAAATTGTCTTCCTTTTTCGACTTAGAGGCCCCAACTTCTACACAGCAGAGGGTAATGCTGCTGTGATGAAGCATTTTGTTTTGAATATATAATGATTGTACTATCCCAGCATGGCGCTACGAATAGTGGAGCGCGCTGTTCGTGGACAGCTCTTGTTATTGTATTGTTGTCCATTGTATTCACAATTTGTATACATTGTCTTTTTAAGAGATTTGGCTTGGCAGTCTTCATTTTGTCGCCAAGTTCCCTTTAAAAAAACATTAACACCAGGTGTAGACAAGATTCCGCCATACATGCCCTCGATTATTTGTATGTTTGACTTCTGTTTTTTTATAATGCGGGTGTCAGACCACAGTCCGGCAGTAATTCTTTGCGCCGCACATTTGCCTGACGTCGCCATTTTTGAATGACGTGAAAATCGGAGCGGTGCGAATAAATTCTTAGTATTGCTGTTAATGACGTTATCGACCTTCAATTTATCATAAAAACGTGCGAAACTATAGTGTCGACATCGGCATATTTTTAATGCACAAATAAGAACACTTATTAAGTTATAAGCTATTGAATGACAGCCGAAACGTCTTAACAACATATAAAAGGGCATGCGCCGACTCTATCCAACTCGCATTAGTTATTCAAGCATAATTACCAAAATTAAGAAGGAAATGAATTAACAATATCACACATATGTAAAGAAATAACTAATGAATAATATGTGAAAGAATTCCTGTAAAAATATGCGTACTATTGAAATAGGAGACAAAGTTCGCGACTTTTTTGGACAACCCTTGTATATGAATTTCATAGAATGTCTTCTCAATATTTTGAAAATGGTTTATTGTATTATTTAATGAGATCTACATGAATATCAAATGCTTGTAATACAGTGACAGGTCCACCTTACAAGTTTTCCTGGATTGTATCCTAAGCAAAAAGACAATATTAAGTCAGCCGGGGCAGGCAGCACTCAACTAAACCAGCCGAGCACAGAAAACATAAACAATTAAAAGCCAATGACCAACTGAACCAGCCGTGCACAGAAAACCTAAAAAACATACAAAGCACAATGCACGACTGAACAAGTTATAATTCGCCTAAGTCCTAGCTGTCGAAAAGCTGAATAAACTAATTTCAGCAATCAAAAAGCTAAATGCCCAAGCTGCACGACCAGTTTCAACAGTAAAACCGCTGAAGTACCTAGTTTTAGATGTCAGAAGTCCTAAAAAGTAGAAAACCCTTATACCCAGAACCAACAACTCCTCCACATGTTTAGGGAAATTGACATGAACTGTTGGTGAACATGTTGTTAGCAGGGTCGTACAAGTGCCCTGTTACATATGTGAGGAAGCACTGCCGCGGTTATCTAAAGCTACGCCTCAGGATCGGAATGACACGCTGGTATTTCCATTATTTTGGACGCCACCTTCGCTGAATGCGATCTGGCTGTTGTCAACGTCCACGGTATTTGTCTGGTGCAGATGTAAGTGTGAATGAGGTAGTCTTTAATAAATGCGTTTTTAGATTAATATAAGGCGATGCGAGAGATTTGACGCTAACTGAAGACAAGAGAGAGACATACTTTAGTATTACTAAATAGAGTACGATGTCTATTAAACAATTATAAATATACGAGGTGCATTCATATCAACCTTATTTATTTGTAATTTAGCGTACCCCACCCACTTATTGCACTTTCGTAAACTTACCATTCTCAGAAAAATAACTAACTTTAATTACAGTACTAACATTCATTAGCTTTATCCGGTACCAATAAACATTATTCCATGCCCATTTATGCTTTTCTGATCGTATTTACTCCACTTTATTAACTTTATAAACTCACTGTTTATATTCATTCTGTTACCGCCAGTTTTAGTAGTATTCACTGCGAAGCAGTATTTTCTTATTTATACTACTGGTTTTCCCACGTTATGAGTCATGACGTCATTTTGTAAACAATAAGTATAAATAGCCCGAATTTTAAATTGACGTCGCCAGTTATATGAAAGAGTTAGACAGAAACAGTTTTAAGTTTACTAAACAGAAAGTTATTTAATTATGAAGGTTAGTACTTAGTTTAATTTAGGCCACTTATATTTCATGAATTGTTGTATTGTTACTGCTTTTAATTGTAAATGTATTGAATTAGCCCAAGGGCTGAAGTAAAAAATACTCAGTCTTGGGAATAAATTTATGTCACTTTATATGGAATCGTTGTCTCTATTTTCCATCTTATATGCTCATTGGCCAGTCCTAACAATATATAAGGTAAACTATGAATATAATATCTTTAAAACCCGACAAGATAATTAAACCAAATTTCGCATAATAGATATTGAAGTGAATTTCGTTTCGTACAGACATTTAGGGACCTTTACGTCGAAGACGTCATTAGCGAGCGCCCTCCATCGACGTCACGAAAGACAACATGGACGCGGTAACGTCATAGGACTAACGTAGTTAACATAACAATCGATTGCCATCGAAACAAAAGTTCCCAAATTTATTATTGCCTTACCAGAGGCTTGTGTTAAAATGTCCTTTTTCATATTCCGAAGTGGTGAAATAATCAAATGAAAATAGGATCGGCAGAATTGCAATAAAAGAATGCCAGTGTGCAGGGCGGTAGGGCAGTTTATCTATGCAACGGCCCATACTAAACAGCAAAACATGATTTTTAAAAGCAGACAGATTCTTCACATGCGAAACAAATTTTTTTATCGGAACAGATGAACAATGTGCAAGGAATGCGCTCGGTGGGTGCCCACATTGTTTACGTCAGAACAGACAGAATGACGCGTCCAACACGTTACCGGCTTGCTTTAGCGCTTTATTGTGGAATGGCAAAACTGTATGTTCATAATATTAGCTATAGATGAGACGTATATACGTTCATACCAACCAGAAATAAGATGACATTAACCTGGAGATTCCAACCCTAAAATAAATCGCAATGAGTAGGCCGCGGCCATGCGGTTAAGAATGTATGTGTGCAGTTGCCTAGCAACAAAGCCTATTTAACAACTATATATAAATATATCTAATATCGCGCACAGATCCCTGTCTGAATGTACGTAAGTGTAATTGCGCGATACAATCTTATGGGCCGAGAACGTGCCGTCATGTAATTAAAATGCCAAAACAGCAAGTTAGCTTTTAATGATGTAAATCATGAAGCATATTAACAAACCCATTATTGTAGAAGTACATAGAGTCCTAAAGGAAGATTATATATCAGAACAACAGGAGTGTAAGATAGTTCAGGACACGACAAGACAATGTAATATACATACAGGCATAATAAACACATACCATCCTAAAAGGCTTTAAAGGTGCTGCATCACATATCGGGCTAAATGTTGTGTATGGCGTAACTTTCCTACCTAACCAAGTATTTATATAATAGAAAGCCACTGGTAGTTGCTTTATGAAAGATTTATGGCATATAAGCAATTTAAATCACTCTTGATATTTAGCACTCAGTTCTTGTCTGTTTGTAAATATCTCAGAGTTTCCTTCAAAATCTTTTGTGAATTATGTAATTCACACATGATCAAACTGTAACTTCAACAAACTATACTCGGAATATGTCGTGATCTAGATATTTTGATAAGCGAATTATCAGTTTTAATGGCATATCAACTGTGTTTACGACAGTTCCTGTAAAGAGGATCGGAAGTAATTACCACCAGTATATAACGGTATAACGTAATTATATACAAAATGGACTTGTATTTAATGTGATGTTGGTCGTGTTGAAAAGTTCACTGAAACCTAGCTTGGTATATCAATCTATGGTTCATTGATCTACGGTGTCCTGTCACGACCATCGGTACATAGAAGTAATGTAACTAATATAATTTAGTTTTCATCATCGTAGTTTCGTATTTTAACCGTCATGTTTTTTTCGTAATTTCGAGTATTTGTCGTTACGCTTTTTGTTTGTTGTGTATACAATGCGCATTATATCAGGCAAAATACAAACTTGTTCTTGAAATGGTGTATTATTGTACATTAATAATCAAGTGAATACAAATATGTGTACTATATATGATTGCGTTACATAGACGATACTATTTTAGAAAATAATTACAAACATAATTTCAACATAAAATTCTCCTTATATATTGGTTTCAGTAACACGTGATCCTCACTATATCAACTAATAAATCAAAGTTCTACATTGTACTCTTTCATCTCAATTGATGAATATTTTAAAAATGTGTCTTGTTATATTCTCCAGCTGTTTGGGATATTTCATTGGAATTGCAAACCAGTTAATGTATTGACACCTGACCTGTCATTACGTGGTACATCATACTCTAGGAATCGTCTTCTCATTGCTTTGACTGTCAACGAAACACGAGCGGTTTAGAACTTGTTCATTTAGAAACCTCCTAGAAATATGTGTAAATGTTGTCCTATTGTTGTCTTGAGCTGGAAATTGTATTGAAGCTCTTCAACATATCACGTAAATTGTGTTAATGGATATGAAACTTAATTTATTTGTGTCACGCGATTTACACGTTCAAGGTCTAACATGCAATATTCTGTGGATGGAACTTCTTTTCGAGAGTTATTGTCTGTGCTAATGCAAGGTATGTCACCATGTGGTCGTAACCACCGGTCTCCATAACAACCGGTTTACATGAATAACTTTCAACTCTAAATAATGTTGTAGGTACTAATTGTATCTCAATAGCTTACAATAATCACATAGTTTATCTTTGAACTACCTTTGCAAACTGAGAAAAGACGGACATGTCGATGTTTCGGTTAAGCTAAGACAATGTATGTCTTGTTTAAGACCCAAGTGACATTTCTCACTGTCCGTACCCAGGCGGAAGCCTCACAATTAACCTCCATTTATGTATGCATTGTCCACTTTACAATTAAAACAGAATATAGAAAATTAAAAAAATATTTGGTCATTGTACCATTTCGTTAAAATGTTTTCATTTGATGTGTGCCTTTTTGCAACTTAGACTGCTCCGTTTGTTTCTAACGGTATGTTATACTGTTTCTGTTTAAGTGTGAGTTGTCCTTGTGATTGATTCGTTCCTTTCTGATGGCTCCTGTTCAGGATTTGGTTGACTTGTTGAGCTGGGTTCGATAGGCTGTCGTTGAGGTAGGTCATGTTTTATAGCTCTTTAATTTGATGTGTTTGTGTTTATTTTGTAGTTATCCTAGTTGCTTGCTCTTGCGGTTTGTGCTGTTTTGTTATGTTCGTGTATTCTTTTTGTGTCTTTCACGTACTTTAGTGTCTGTCGAGTTTCGCCGCAATTTCTTATCTCTTATTTTCACATTTCACTAAAAATCTGCTTAAACATCTATTTGATTTTTTTAAAGAAGAAAATTCTCAATGTAACTATGCAACATAATTACAGCAAAATGATAAATCTATACACTACGCCGAAGTTCTAATTGGCCACCCTATAAAATTTGATCCTATGTGATATATTCAATCAATACATATGAAGTTGCGTTATGTTTTCATTCCACACATTATTCTATCGATTTACAGAAATAAAACACGTGCTCAGGTACAAAATCATCCATGCGGAACGGTTAGTTCGAAATTGGTTTTATGCACGTGGTGCGTGAACAAGGTATGAAATATGTCCGTATTTTGTTGGAACACATCCTCTGTGGATCCCCTTTTATGAAAAATTTAAAACCGTGCGAGAATGAGCAACGGAAACGCGCTCAAGCTGTCAGATGTATGCATGCACTTCAATAAATTTCTGTTTGACCACGCGTTTTTTTAATGTATATTAGAAAAAGTGTTTGCAGAAGAATACAAACAATCCAAAACCCGATGATGTCTACTTACATTGATAGGAAAACATGTTTTCCACAGTAGTTTGCGCTAAATTAAACGTAATTAAAGAGTTTGCAATTTTTTAAAAAGGCGTGTGGCGCACTTCGCTGTTTTGAGTGGCGGTACTCATCATTCGGAGGGCTTTGGCGAGTTCCACATTATTCAATCTCTCAAATTTTGATGTTTTTCATAAACGGCTATCAACCCAGGACTCATTCCAACCAAATACAAACATTTTTCATCCCGTGCACGAGTACCACGTGCACAAAAGCCATTTCGCACTAACCGTTCCGCATGGATGATTTTGCACAAAAACACGTGTTTTATTTCTGTAAATCGATAGATTAACGTGTGGAATAAAAACATAACTCAACTTCATATGTATTGGTTGAATATATCACATAGTATCAGATTTTATAGGGTGGCCAATTAGAACTTCGGCGTAGTGTAGAGGCTTGCTCGAGACTGGAATGTCTCTGATAGGGATTATCTTCTACTCATTCATTGTCTTTATTTCAACTAAAGCACCAGATAGGAGGTTTAAATCACTAAGACAAAATGTCATCAGAAAAAAAGGTTTCTCGGTTACATGAACATTGATAATAATAACATAGATATACATGGGACAATATCCTGGTAAAAATAAGGTTAAACGTTTTAAAGATCTTATTAGGGTCCCGCAAAAATTTATGCGTGTCCTATAGTAATCACCCTGTCCGCCCGTCTGTCCGTCCACACTTTTTATGTTTTTTTTCTTATTAACTTGCGAACCATTATAGGTATCAACTTCAAACTTTAAACATAAGCTCACATTAACAGTACACTATTTTATGGCAAGTTACATAACTCTAGCTACAATTATGGAAGAATTGTGGCCCTTTGTAAAATTCAATTTTTTCTCATGTTTCTGCTTTTTTCTTAATTACTTGCAAACCATTACAGATATTAACTTCAAACTTTCAACATAAGCTCACAACAAAAGTACACTAATTTATGACAAGTTACATAACTCTAGCTACATTATTGTAATTATGGTCCTTTGTTCAATTCAAATTTCCCTCATCTTTTCATAACTTCAAAACCAAAATAGATATTCATATATGAAACTTGCTGTACTTATTGCCAGTGATAATACACATATTTAAAGTAAAGGGCAACAACTCTAGCTTTGATAAATGTTGACTAACGCCCCTTTTTCAGCTTCAAAAACTACAACATTGGCCATAGTTCAAAAACCGTACAAGATATTCAAATGAAACTTACTCTGGTACTTCGACTACTACAATAAGTGCATGTTTGTGGAGCAAAAAACAATACTCACAGTTATAGCAAAGGGCAACAACTCTAGAGTTATTAACTTTTGACTGATTCCTTTAAACACTTGCACACAAAACAAACGTATTAATGTAGTTCTGTTTGTGTATTTCCATCTTGCAATCAATATTGACCAATCAGGATGATGTAGGAACAGGGCAATGTCAATGAAACCAATGTCATTATTAAATTGAATTAAGTGTGCACACTTAGTATATCAAAACAAAAGTACTTAATAAAAGTCAAAGTTCATCCTGGTTTCTATTTTGGAAATAAACATTTGCTTGTTGTTTTAGAAGGAAGTGAATTACTTTATTTCAGGCATCAGTACATGTATAGACATGACTTTATTATTGTGTCTTAGTACAGAAAATTGAAAGTACATGTAATAGCACTGATAATAATGCAACCCCACTATACTTCTATACTTTTCTCCCCACCCGCTTCTCTTCTGGCATGCTACCACGGGGCCCTGGTCACCAAATTGATAATTATAGTGTTCATCTGATTCGAAAATGTCAAATCGCAATGCCATTAAGAATAATACACGTTCCGAAACGCTGTGTCTGACGCATTAAAGTCGTGGTTTCAATCCGATTCGTATGTCTGGAAACGGACGATGTAGTATTTGTGGTTACAAATGATATATTAAGTAAGACGTAAGACATTTACAAACAACTTCATAGAATAGGCAGTGTGTACCTTTCATGTTTGGTTTTTACTGTTGAGTGCAGACTTCCATGTCCGATTTGTTATTATAGTTTGTGCTGCAAAGCAACAAGTTACCGTCCAGTTAGGATATGTGAAAGTGACGTTGTCTCAACAGGTAGAGCGCATATAGCATGTTAGTTTAGCATTTGAATTATATCTGTCTGTATCATTTTAAAGCCTTTACAATTGGTTTAACACCATAAAAGTGGACTCGACCGCTGCGACATATATTCTTACCCATTAATTCGATAGAAACTAACGCATTGTAAAACCATCGTATCCAATAGAAATCATCTACTGCATTATCGAGGTAATGTTTTAAATTATATAAAGTAATATAAACATTGATCCGTACATGACTTTATAGGGACTTAAAGGATTGATGCATAAACGGACTGAACACCTAGTGGCTTTTTAGGCTCCGATAAAAGCAACCACGCTTTTTATTGACTTACACATACAACCATGTTAATCCCTTAACCCTTTGTGATTACAGGCTGCAACCACTTAACTGTAACATACACAACTACGGTAGTTTATGCACATAATTAGAGAGGTTGCGATGCGAACGTGTACGACTACGTGTACGTGTAGCTACCCGTACATGTATACGTACACGTTGCATTTAAAATTGGCTTGCGAAACACAACGTGTGCGTGTAACATCACCTGGCAGGTGTAACATGATTTCTTCGTGAATCGATAATGAGTGTTTATATAAACTCACTGAGACTACCGGCGATAGAATCTTGGGTTTCCCGTGCATACGCATACCTGTGTGACGTAGTACACATTATATCGTCGTCTGTCACACGTCGGTTACTTGTAGAAACTACACATACCTGGATGACGAAATACCCAAAATAGTATTCACGTACACGTTACACATTGCCTTTCGCAACCTCTCTATTGATAAATTCAACGAGTACGTCTACGTGAATTCTATGTTTGGGTATACATTGTATCTTCATCCAGTTATGTGTAGTTTTCACAAGTAACTCACGTGTGACGGACGAAAATAAAAGTTCAATGCGACACCCAGGTACGTGTATGCACGGGAAACCCGATACATTGTATTTCATCGTGCATGGTCTCAATGAATTTATAAAATCTCTCATTATCAATTCACGAAGAAATATGTTATAGTCGAGCACTTTTGACCTGTCATTAATTAATCCCTGTGTGTTTTCGTTATTGTACCGTAATAATGTGTTGATTAGTTAAAATAACGTGTATGACTGGACAACGAATAAACACGGATATTCTAGGATGACGTGTTAAAAGTGCTACGCAATACAACTGTCATGTGATTTAACACACACATGTTGTCTTTCGCGAGCTAATTTTAATTGCAACATATACTTATACATGTACGGGTGGCTACATGTACAAGTAGTCGTACCTATTCGCATCGCAATCTCCCTAACGTCCTTGAAATGAAACGTCTAGCACAATGTGTCTACCAGTATCGCCCAACAATGCAAATCAGTTAGTAACACTATTTGTATAGGATAATAATGTGTCTGCTGCACTTCCTTGTGGTGTTTTATTGTGCTCAACAATGCATAAACGCCACTATTATGCATTAGCCAAACCACTTTAGGGCACTTAAGCTAATTCTTAGACACATACTGTTCCAAAATATAATACATCATATCTGTGCATGTAGTTTTATACAGGAATTTAACAACATCTTGTCCGAATCGCACGTTTCAAGGTTAGTGTTATTACGATAAATTGCAAGCGATTGATTCATATAACTTGGAATAAAAGTATGCTGGTAAAGTCCTACCTAATTGCATTCCCCACACAAATCGCTTGGAAACATTTGTACAGTTTAACATAATACGCAGATGCAAAACAGTTGCAAAACAAACATACTTGTAAAGGGGAAATGGAAACAGACTGAACGTGTTTTGAAAATATGTTACCAGCTCTCGTCGACAAGTATCTCCGAAACATACAAGGAAGCGAGTATGTCCAACCGGTTTGGAGCAGGCAAAGTCCAGTAGGAGTAACAAAAGTGAACACACGTAGTCTAAGCTAAGAAAACACTCCAGAATAACCAGACAAGCCGTCGACAGAAACCCACAACCCCAGGGCAAACGGAGGATCATCAGTCCCTCATTTGAGACAATAGGGCACATGGAAAACAATATTCAATAAACAAATTATCAAAACACTTACTGTGACTTCAAGACTGCATCATAGACACGTCACCACTCCAAATGACGACATGTGCACACGAGGACAGATTAATCACAGACACTTTTGAAAAAAAGTCAATATGAACGTGTATTTAGGATTATTAGTATTGTATGTTGACTGCTGCATTTATTACTGTGTCATTGATAGTGCTCGGCGAAGTCAGAAGTACAACAAATATAATACTATATTCCTAGAAATGGTTTCGCGCATTTCAAGATAGCGGCTTTCACGGTAGGTATCCTTTCGCAAAAAGTATTACCCGCGAATTTTATACCTCCAAAGAATCCGCGAACGTTTCTAGCGTCTTCATACTAAACATGCTAAAATCGCATAATCATTCGACGACGAATAATTGTACCTGCGCATACATGACGTTGAAACTCCGTCAATAAATCCATCTTTATTGAATCTAAGAACAATTCTGTTAGTTGTCCCATATTAATCATCAATTTCGATATTCCAAGAATCGTGCATTCTGTTGCTTGCGTAGACATAAACATTGCTATGATGCACTTAGCAAGAAGTTAAACGTACAAGTAGGTTTTGAGAATAAAGACGATTCGATTATCAATTCTATCTTCCTCGATAATGGGTGTCATGCATGTACATGTATATCGCAAATACAAGAAAATATCATGTCAGACAGGGAAGGTAGCACTCAGCTTAACCATCTGAGCACAGAAAACATAAGCCTCTACAAGGCACAATGCTCAACTGAACTAGTAGAGCACAGAAAACAAAATACACATACAAGCCACAATGCCCAACTAAACAAGTAAATGATCCACCCAAGTTCAAGCTGTCGAAAAGTAGATTAACTAGTTTCAGCAATCGAAAAGCTGAATACTCTAGATGAATGACCCAGTTCCAACAGTTCGGTGAAGTCAGAAAAACAAAATATCTTGATCAGTACGTCGCAAGAAGTTAAACGTACAAGTTAGCTTTGAGCACTGGCACTCTACCAGAGAAACACTTCTATAACATTCCGTGGCCTATAATCTGTCTATAGATTTAAATAATAGGCGGCGGCAATTTATAAAATCATAAACAAATCTATCCTCCTTAATAATAAGTCATTATAAAAATGACAGTCAAACACTCATGTATTTGACAGAATTTACAAATGCACTCTTCGTGTTGAGCAGAGGCAAATGCCAATGGTGGACAAACACAATAGCATGTTCAACTTTGTGACTTCATTGGCCAACTGAAAATGGTGTAACTTTATTAATTTGTTAATCATTGTTTTAAGTAATTATGACTGAACTACCAATAACGCAACAGCGATTATTCGACCATATACCATTAGATAGGTTAAACCAAGACAACACATAATCTTTTCTGAGCTGAAAAAGTACATGTTTTGTAATACTTAGCGTAATTAAGTCCAGAACCTACTAACATTATAAGTATGGGCAAATAGACAGCACAGCGATGACCTATAGTTACTTAAATACACTGCGGAGAAATAACGAATCGTCAAGTCTTACTCACACATTATCAATCGCACAGTATCGTTCAAATGCACTTATATCTCGTTTCTTTCATACTTTTACATCCGGACTTTAACATCGCCTAATGTCTATTTCGCATCATTAAATAAAAATAATCGCATTTTGTATGTTCGCGGCATCTTATCGTACTTTTAGTTTTGATTCCTTATCACACTTTTGCCTTTAAGATTATATTTGTTGAAACAACAAGGCTGCTTAAGCTAACGTCGCACGGTTTATATAACGGATCAGAGAACAAGACATATTTATTACATGTATTTATATAGCTGTGCTAAATGCAGTAAAAAACGCTGTTTGTAATCTGCAAAAATCCAGACAGTTTTTAATTCTATATAATGGAATATATTTGGGAATAACCTGTTTCCTTATGTCTAGGCGTACTTACGGTAGCTTGTATAGCACATTCCTTCACATGTCTTATAATGTTGAAGTACATGTTACCATACCGACAACGAAACACATTTAAATAAGTACTTTTAAAATTGTTTTACTCGTGTTAAGAATTTGTGCTGCGTACATCTCTTGAAAAATTTAATAATAACGTTTTCTTGGTGAATATGATATGATCTTGTGCATTACATAACGCTTGGAAACTATCTAAACAATTATATGTTTGATTGTCGTGTTAAGCCAAAGACCTTCACATTACTGGAGACCGTTAACATGGGTGAGCGCTACGTAGCGCTTTCCACGGGGGGTACTCCTTGCCTTCTATATTTAATTGAACGGGAGGTAACTAAATAAAGGCGCTCGGTAGCGCTTTGCTTAGGCAACGGACCCCTGGTGTCTTTGGTTAAGCTGATAAACTAAAATGTATAGACCGATTTCGATAATCTGACCGTTTGTTTATATACGAAGGCTATAACTTAAACATAATACAGGTGATCCAGCTTTGATAACATGCATACACACTCTTTATTAGGCTATACAAAGCACACATTTTTCAATTGCAACCATAGCGCAGTTGGCAGAGCAGATGGTTTCAAATACCAATGGAATAACGTTTTAGGTTCAACCCCCACACCGTCTCTATTTTTTTTAAAAAACGCATATAAATAATTCATTGCTTATAATTTGATGTTTTGTTTTATAGTACCAGGCTGATAAAATGTATGAACATAATTTCATGGTAAGAAGAAAGTTAACTCAGGAAATCGAAACTCCCACAAAGAATGTAAAATACATGCAGGCAAAATGTTTCAACTTCGTACCAGACGAACAAGTTTATATTTTGAATATTGATTTATATAATATTATATTGAATAAAAATAAAATAATAAATTATGCAGAGTAAAAAAGATGACTTCTGCTGGGCTTGAACTCAAAACCAACGATTTCGAACGACAAATATAATTATGTCAACGCACATATCCACTTAGCCACAGAGGCTATTGTATATAACACGTTGCTATACTGATTTTATCCAGTTAAGGATGCATTTTGGCTCTAATCCGATAACAAAACATGCTCCCCTAAACGCTTTGAATGCGCTGAACCGAGAAATCCATGTTATCGAAATCGGTTTATAGTTTCGTTGGCTTGTGTTTACATTGTGTTTGTGTTTATGAAGCGCAATAGACTATGTTTATGATATATCATAATATTTAAATTACACGTATTTTTACAAAACAAACATCTCGTCTATCGGTTTAACATTGGCAAAGTAATTAACTATAACGGTCGTTGTTTGAACGCAGTAAGAAACCATACAAAACAGTGGGTAGCAAGTCGAACACATCGTTCATTGACCATACAAGCTGACATTTTCAGGTTGTTGACATGAAACAGTCAATCCCTATTGTCATACAATAATACTATCTAGAAAAAACATCATCCGGAGCCAATGTATAACAACAACGGACAAAAACGTTGACTTCTTGTACGTCTTCGTCCCACGAACGAGTTATGTATTAGAATGTAGTTCAGAAAAATGGTTATATCATATTTTATGAAGGCGTAGGCCGAAACGTAAATAATATTAACGTATCACGTGTTGTTATCGGGTCGTTTCGTATATACACTTAACCGATTTAGAGACGCAACTCTTTTGGGGGCTGGTATTATTTGTATGAATTATTATTTGAAATTTGTTAGAGTTTAAATCTATGAGTGGGACGAGAGTCGTACGCCTGGTATGATTTTCCGCGACAAAATATTTCAATTTAACCCATTACGTCATATTGGCGTCATTTTCATTATTTACACATGACACCAGAATAAAACCACTGGGTGTGACTATTTGACCGTCAAATTGTAGGACAACGATACACCGACCGAAAAACATCAATTGAGTTAAGGAATGTGTCTATACGGTGCAACGCTTTTAGGATATATAGAACATCCTGGTGCTATTGACGTGCTATAATGTGATGTTTAGTCATGGCAAAGTCGTTTAACTGTCGTCTGGAGATGATCTTTAGACTTACACAGTATATTCAAGAAGCAGTTTACACCTACGATTGTCAGAGTCAGGTAAGCTGACGATACAGGCACGTAAAAATGATGGCACCATAATTATGAATGTTATTTATAAAGACACCACTTCAGGTCAAACAACTTTGGTGCTATACGTACAGTTTGAAGGCAACGATGCGTACGATTTAGTTATTACGCCAAAAATAAATTTCATAACATTTTGTTTAATGTTTAGTGTGACCCAAATTGAAAATCGCTTATTTTTTCTGTCTTCTTATTTACCCTTACATATTCAATTATCGACTTCCAGTTACGGTTTTGAGATGCCATATACCTAGGACAGGTATTATCATAACCATCGGACACAATGCAGCGTATGCTAGATCGGCAACACATTACTGATAGTTCATGTTACGAGTGAGGAGATCATTGAATTTTTCTCATGAAGCTCAATTTGAAGGCAGGCACAAGTGGCTGTCAAGAAGTGCATCATCAAGCAGAAACTTCAGAGCGTTTATAGTGGTACGTGATTTCCTTAAAGATATGTGGAACAACATTCAATAACCCCATATTTTCTCGCCAATGAGGCGCAGACGCCTGATTTGCATAGCAAGTTGCAGCTTATCAATACATTATTAATTTTGCGAATTTGACATTGTTGATCAATACGTTTCGAGATTTTGTTTTATGACCATTTCAACCTTAATTACATTAAAAGTATCACATATTTGATTTCATGTATTGATTTCATCAATTTTTAATGGTTGAAATGTATCAGAAACCCGATGTTGCGTTTTTAAATAGGTTAAGTGTATGTATTTCAGCCAACAACGAAACAACATCACTTTAAACTGCTGATATCGTATGTCCTGAAATACATTCGTCGTTCGTTGTTTGCACCGGAATATTTTTCGAATATGTTGATTTAAGGGAAGCTGAATTGCTTAGCATGTTTTTAATGTGAAACCATTAAAACACACGCCAACATTCTCGTTCATCTCAATTTGTAATTTCATTTTTAGAGAGCATCTTATTTCAGTTGATGGCAGTTTGCTAAAAAATATTACTATTTTTTTAAAGATGCATTTATATAATCGCGTTAAATGGTAACACTGCTCATTTAGACCTGTGTGTGTAATAATGTACCCCCACCCACTTGTGGAGAAGTTATCACTTGCTTATGAAAGAGCAAGAGCAATTATGTACTTGTTGAGTTGACTTTCAGCTTTTTGACATCTGGAACTCGATGAGCTTTGGCTTCCGAACTTTTGATAGCTGAGGCTTGGGCTTTCGGTGGTTTTGCTCGTTTTCTCATTCGGTTCTGTGTTTAGCATTGTGCCTGGTCATTGTGGTATGTGAAGTTATTTTCTGTGTTCGACTGGTTCAGTTGAGAGCTGCCTTCCCAGTCCGTTTTGCTATTGTCATTTTGCAATCGCCGTTAGACATAAACAATAATTTGATATTAACCAAAAGAAAAAAAACGTTTTATCATATCAAATACATATAGTATGTACTATACCCAGCCCGGCTGCTGACACTTGGCAGAAGGACGGTGTAGCTAATTCAGCAGTGTCATATATCTTTCTTTGTTTCTGTAAACTTTTTCCTAGTGACGTGTACTTGAGGTATGTGTGCCTTTGGTGCTGTACTGCTGCGACTGTTGAATGATTTGTTATTATCTGTACGCTCAGATTCATTGATACATTCGACAACAAGTAAAACTTGATTTTCTTTGTTTTGTAAGGCGTTTTCAATTAAATCAAGCTGTCCACCGTACCAGGCCCTATCGCTACCTGCAGACCCAAGCCCATGTTCCCTCCAAATACCTATGATTACGGAGAACACTAGATTGCAGTGCGGATTTGGTTACTGCATCCCTGACGACCTGTCTATATTATTTCCAATGTCTGCCGATTGTCATGGCGTGTTGCTGTTTGATGGGGCTAACTTCGTTGTTTAACTTATTCTAGGTTTGCACTTTCAAAAATTAGTTCGATGCCGCCTTAATTATGAGGCAAAAAAACGAAAAAACCATTGAGATACCCCTGACGCCTCAAAAAAAGTTATATGATTAATCCAACGGGGGTGTCTGGCTCGTAAACTGTTTATTACATGTGCATGATGCAATATATATTACTGATACATGTATTAACAAATGATGTTTTCATTATAAGTCTCTGTTTCGATCGGGTACGGTGGGCAGCTTGGTTTCATTGATAACGCCTTACAAAACCAATAAAAATCAAGATGAACTTACTGAAGCGACGATATTTACCGTCAGGGTATCACTTCCGTTTTATACGTTATCCCCATTGATGTTGTATATTGTATTTTGCTATATTTGGCATCAACCTGCTGTACATAGGCAGAACCTATTTCAAATTGACAATTGGTGCACGAGTTACACTAATCCAATGAACCAATAATGCGTGATATATCCAGGGAATTCACACTGGTATATAATACTTATGCATAAAAACACACACATCGTGGTTAGGTTATTTTCTTTGGAATATACCAAAGCCACCAAAGAACCATATTGTCATCAGCGTAACAAGAGGTACGATGTGAAATAAATGTGCAATTGCAGAAATCATTGCCTAGTAACACGATCTTGGAATGAACACATTTGAGTTACGCATCTTTAAGCCATTAAGGTCATTGTGCAGCATTGCATTTCAAGTTAAATGACATATCTAATCATCCCAAAGTAATTCAGTGTCCACTTGTCTAAACATGCATTAATGGAAAGGAAACATGTCATCTCATGTAACATTCATATGATTGCATTATCATGGACAGGATTTCACGCTGAATCAGATTCTGTCGTCACATTAATTGTTTGCGCGGTTAAAAGTAATCTGCAATTGCACATATCACAGGCCTAAGAAATTATATCACAAAATACGGAGTTGTGAAATTCCCCATTATCCCGTCATTACTATATATAATAGACAGGTTGGCAACGTTTTTGTCTGGCCCCCGTATGATTCCACTATTTAACGCATCGTCCGGCCGGGAAACGGTTTTGGTTTTGTTCACATTTTTTCGCTTTTATGAAGCGCAATATAATACGTTTGTGCAATCACAATGGCTGGTATTTGTTACAAAACAAAAATCGCGCCTATCGGTTTAAAATTGGAAAAGTAATTAAATACGGTAGTTGTGTAAACGCCGTAAGAAACCATACGTAACAATGGGTTGCAAGTCGAACCCATTGTTCAGTGACCATACACGCTGACATTTTCAGGCTGTTGACATTAAAAGTCACTCCCCATTGTCATACAATAATACTTCCTAGCAAAACATCAACCGAAGCCAAAAGAAATCAAAAACGGAAAACACGTTAAATACTTCTACGTATTCGTCTTACGAAATAAATTATAAACAGGTATTAAGTTCAGAAAAAAACGCTGATATTATATTCTAATGAATGCGTAGGCCGAAACGTTAATAATATAAAAATAGAAAGATATCACGTGTTGTAATCGGATTGTTTCTTCTTTGTGTAGCAAACAACGATAAAAATCACGTTAAACAGCTGATATCATATGTCCTGAAAGACGTTCAGCATCCGTCGAATATTTTCCGAACATGGGAAGCTGAATTGGGAAAGTCGCATAATATGAGAACACTATCTTAAACGCCCGTCACGAATAACAACTACTACCCGACGTCATCTTGCGAATACTGGCGAGTACAACTTCCGGTTAATTCGCTACCATTATTTAATACATATACGCTATCATATTGCTGGTGTTCGTATCCATGGTATCGATGCGTCTGTGAGCCTATCTGTCCGTTGCGATTAGTTTCGTTGGGTCATAATTCGTTAGACATCACGAAATTACTCAATTCGTCTGAATTTGTTGAATAGATTCGTTATGTGTGACGAACATATAAAGAAAGTATAAAGATACGCCAACACAATAACAAACAACACATAACACCACACTCTTTCCACTGAGCATGTTTTTACTGTTAAACCATTAAAACCCACTACAACATTCTCGTTTATCTCAATTTGCAACTTCATTTTTAGAGAGCATCTTATTTCATTATTTGTCAGTTCGCAAAAACGATATTTCCGTTGATTTAATTTATCTGCATGTTTCATGTCGGTTAAAATCTGTGAATAATCTTGCGAAACGCTTAATAATGAATTCCTAAAATCGTGATTGGATCTTTATAAACGCCTTCGAAAATTAATACTCGCGAAAACTGGTTTCATGGCATGTTGAACGTAATAGTATGAGCCAACCAGATCCGAAATTACGTGTCTTATAATATCTCAGGTCTGAACAGTTTTAGTCATATGTCATTCTGTGATTTTCTTAATAGTATATATAAAGATGCAGATACACGTATATCCCATTTGGAGCTACAAATTCAACCCAGCATAATATTTAAATAATTTAAACAAAAATCGAAACAAAAGGCAAACATCATACACAACAGAAACGGCATGACACGAAAGTCACGAAGGCACATGCATAGTAAATGCACATTTTTTTACAATGTTCAACGTAAATTAAACATCAACACACAGCACTTTGTATTATGAACAATTTGGCATCAACCTGCTGTACATAGGCAGTATATATTTCAAATTTACAAGGGGTACACTTAGACTAGTTACACGTATCCAATGAACCAATAATGCGTGATATATCAAGGGCATTCACACTGGTACATTAAATGCGTAGGAAGCAATCATGTATATATTTATAATATGAACTAAGGCAAAGCCTATTTTGAGCGGACTATGTCAGTTGTCCTACATTATTTGTAACAGGCTCATCTAGTACTGGAATTTTTTTATGATGCATAACTTTACAATAAATTGTTCGGTTACGAACCTGGAGCCCGTTACATAACGAAGCCGTTTCCAAAAGGCGCTACCGAGCGTCTATGCAACGACACGCTACGAGCGAGCAGTGCTCACTGATAGCATACCGTTTCTTAACCTTGCAAGGCGAGTGCTACAAAAGCGGTCCGTTGCACAAGAAAGCAGTTCGATATCGGTTTGATACGAATATTGAGTACGAAGTAACGAAGGACGATAGGAACCTATCGTTTTAATGTTTATTGTATAACTACATTGATTATGTGTATAAAATACGACTTTCCTTGTTAAAAACAAGTACTTTCGTTGTTTAAACAGTTAATTTAACTAACACTGGCAGCCTGCCGCGTTCTGTGATTTTCGCCGCTGTAGTTTCCAAGATGGCGGTCAGATGATTCGTAGAGATTGTCCGAGGTGTCCCGATTGACTTGAAACCAGGGGAGGTAATACCTCTGTTACTAAGCAACAGAGTTCTTACCTCCCATACTGCCTTGATAATTATTATCTTTTTAAATGTTTTCTAGATAGGGGCCTATTCTAGTTTTCGGAATATTTTTAAGAATCATTAAAAAATAAAAGAACATTTATGAGCTGCCGTATATAGCATTTTAAACAACTTTTGTTATTCTATTGGCAGCCATTTTTCAGTATCATTCTCTCAGTGCGGGATTTTAACACAAATTTCCAAATCCATTAGTGAATTCGAACTCTGACCAAATCACGTGACATGTGTTATCGTAAAGCGGAACGACATCCGCAGGCCTTACGGCCTGCGTATAGTCCGCTATAACTAATGCATTTAATACATGTACATCGTATTTAGGTTATATTCTCTGGAATATACCATATACACAAACGCCACCAAGGGAACCATAGTGTCATCTGTTTAATAAAAAGAGGTACGATGTGAAATAAAATTGTGCCGATCAATAGCAGTAATTAATGCCTAGTAACACGATCTTGCAACGAACACATAATAATGTTTATTATGCATTGTTACAGACGTTTTCAAGCCATTCAAATCATCGTGCAGCATTACATTTCAAGTTATCATTCCAAAGTAATTAAGTGTCCCTTTGTCTAAACATGTATTAACGAAATAGAATCATGTAATTTCATGTGACATGCGATTGTATTATCAAGGACAAGATTTCAAGATGAATTTGTGTCTGTCACCACCTTCATTGTTTGTGCGATTCTATAATTCCACAAGCTACAATATCAACAAATGCGTTTCTGGAAATTGAAACACACACACACATCCATTACATTACATGCAGTTTGTTTTGTATTTGATTGTATTGAGACGATGTCAAAGTTTCAAATACAAACAAAGAACACAATACGCTTTACCAATTACAGACGTTACGGTATGAGCTTATGATCGCAAATGGGCGCCAGTTAACATACAATGGGACTTGGAATTCTGTCCGCATTATTAAAAACAATTATAGGGGGTGAGATATGCTCCTTCTTATTGCGTCCGTCGTGTACATGTTTAAGACAAATCCAAATTCTTAGCAAGAGGATTATTTAAAAATGTAATTAAGATAATTACAATACTTTTTGCTTATATTAATTATGTCTAAGAAGAGCAGAAACTATGTTATGTTGGTGGCTTGCGGGATGCATATGAACTAAAATGACAAGGCGAGGTTATGATTGATTGCATCATGTGTACAATTTGCAGAAACCAGGATACATTCTGATCATATCGGCCTTTATACATTATAAGTAGTCGTACAAGAGGTGTTCAACTTATATTTCAACAAACGAGAACGTCACGTTTTGTTAGTTTGCATTCGCTTCACACTTTCTTTTCGATGTTTGCGCGACGTAGTTTAATTTAAATGCATTAACGTCACTATACTACATTTTAACATTATGTTTCCTGTGCTCGGTTGGTTCAGTTTAGTGCTTCCTTCCCTATCTGACTTAATATAATCTATTTGCAAATGCACAATAGTGTTGTCTGTGCAGTCTGGGGGTCGTAAAACGTTTCCCCGTACTTGCAAACATTATTGTTATTTTTCATACTACAGGGATAGTATGACGCTCACTTGTTTAGTCTTGCTTTATGTTGTGTGTTAATATACAATGTTGAAGGTTTTGTGTGCACCGACATTTAGGCCCATTTTATAATAGTATCTGTAACTTTACTCTTTCTAGTTTAGACTGGGCGTCGAGTTGTTGGACCTCTTATAACCTGTTCATGTGTTATTCGATATGAACTGTACGACGTTTTGTACTGGTTGCATTAATATATATGCACTGTCCAGAACTTGTCTAATAATTGCATCGGTCTTAATGTCGCTTTTCACTGAATGGTATCTACAATTTCTATTCACTAATTATGGCTATTATAATATTAAAAAAGACAAATACTCCCCTACCGGGATCTCACTGTGCGTTTTTATTTAGTAATATTCCCGTGGCTAAAGTATGCCTGACGCCACTTGGTTCCTCTGTTCTAAAGAAATATCATGTTCCATCTTCTGTTAGAGGTGTGCTACCTAAAACTAGGCACAAAGTGTTTTCTCGTGTTTCTAAGTGCTTTGTAAATAGGTACAGCCGCTGCAAACAAAAGTCGGGCAAACTGGTAGATCACTGAAAATCCGATTCCGAGAACACAAATATAACTCTAGTAATAATAAAAGGGCACGTAATTTTATTTACCAACATTTTCGTAAATATGGTCATAGTTTCAGTAATGCCTCCGTACAACCAGTAGAATGTATACACTACGACGATAAGGCCACTAAAAGTTGTAAAGTTAACGCCAGACAACTTGCTGAACTAAAATGGATGAAATATTTACAGACCTTTTCCCCTTGGCTTAAATGATATTATCTATCAGGAAGGCAATATTTCTTAAGATCCTAGTATTGACATTTTTTCTATTTGTTCTACAACAAAAAGGAAATCTAGATCTCATGGTAGGAGGCGTAATGGTAATATCAAACGTAAATCACGCTTAGTGTTGACTGTTGGTTATCTAGATACCATTCACAAGCAATCTGGTAAACATTCTATGTTGTCTTGCCTTGCTACAATGCCTTTATCGCCCCTTGTTACCATTGACAATGAAGCAGATTCTATTTTTATTCAATCTAATCCTTTATATGGCCTTTTTGTTAGGGTGCATTACATGGCGGGACACATTTATTTACACAGTCCTGTTCTATAAGGTTTTCTATAGGGTAAGTCTGAGGTTTGGTGCACTGTAAAACGTTTAAGCCCCCAGTGGCATGTGTCACTGTCCGTACCAAGGCGGAAGCCCCTTAGTCAACCTTCCTCTGTGTATGTATTGTCCACTTTATAGTATAAATAGAAAAAATACAAAAACATATTTGGCCACTGTGCCTTTTTGTTAAACTTTATTAATTGTGTATGTGTCATTCTGCAAATTCGTTGTCCAGCACAAGGCTGCTTCGTATCTTTCAAAAGTGCATATACTCAGTGTCTGTTGTGGATTGTCCTTGTGGTGTGTGTTTTGTCCGGTTGTTAATTTCTTACCAACTGGCTCAGTTCAGTTTTAGTTTGACTGACTTAAGCATCAGACTTATGGGATTGGATGCCCGTTTTTGTATAACATGTTCCGCGCCCTTTCGAGTGAAGTTGTTTATTTTCTGTGCGTTTTTGCTCTCGCGTGTTCTTGCGTGTCCCGCTGTGTCTGTTGGGCGGTGCTACTTCCGGTAGTATCGTATTTTGTTTAATTATTATACTATGGGCTTGTATCTGGATTTAAACGCCAATTCCGTTTACAGTTGAATTTCAATTTTAAATCATTAATAATTCCGAAATCCCTGCATTCTGATTGGCTAAGACGTGACGTTTACACATCAGTGAATCTCCGTTTTCACTAATCGGGCCCCTCGGACATTACTGACGTAAACGTTCTAGACGAATGTGTGTGGAATAAGTCAAACTGCAAAGGCCCATCACAACTGTACAAGCTCTTATAGCTTAATTTTGATATAGAATATTACCTACATGTATGTCCATCCCCTGATTTTGTGTTTACGTAAGGAACAAAGCATATAAATGCATTTTGCTTAGCTAACGTAATTCACCAAACGTCACGTTATGCTGACGTCATGTTTACGACGTCATTAAATCTAGGCCATTTTTTTAAATAGCGCGGGAGTAAATTCAATGTTTTCATTGATATTGATGTGATTAAGCGTAAGTTTGGAATTATACGGATTAAACGACCATTTGTTGACGTTCACTGATGTGTAAACACTAAACACCCGATCCGAAGGCACACATTTAACATACAGCCAATGTGTTGCTTCAGATCGGGTGTTTACACATCAATGAACGTCAACAAATGGTCGATTAATCCTATAATAACATGTCATAATTTCTTAGTATTCAATTTTTTTACCGGGGCCAAAAGTTCTATGGAGCTAGGAGTTATTTCTTCGTATTTGATGGTTGTCCTCTAACTAGTTCGTTCCCGCGATTCGCACCCTACCTGGTTCGTTCATGAGTTGATGTACAACTGTGGAGTTATTGATGTAGTTGTCTGTCCCCTGAGGTCAATTAACGTAGTTGTAAGTCCCCTATCGGTTTTTGACCGGAGGGGACTATATGTGTGCCATCAGTCCGTCAGTTTTGGTTCTAACGGGAATTTAGGTCGCTATGGCAACAGAAACATTGAAAATAGCTTAATACCGGTAGGGGACTTCTGTGTTGCTTGCAATTATTGATGGCTTGTTCATTACGTCATGTCTTGATGTGTTCAATTACGTCATTTACTTATTGAAACTATGCCATCCGGCTATGTCTTTCCGATTTTGTGTAGCTGAAATCGGGCCTTTCAACGTTTTAATACTGTTACTTAACTTTTGGGACTAAATGCAGCTAAACTACATGTATGTAGTTCAGCAGTTTTACTGTTGTTACTAGGTCATTCAGCGTAGGCATTCCGCCTTTTGTTTTGTTTGCTGAATATTTTCTATTCAGCTTTTAAACAGTTGGGACAAGGGATGTTTAATTTTCTTGGTCGGTAGTGTGTTGGGCACGTCTTCGTTTTAAGATTTCTGACAGCTAAAACTAGGCATTATAGTCATTGTGCTGTGGAAACTGGGTCATTCAGCTAGTAATAATTTATTATACTTTTCGACAGCTTGGACTTAGGCGGATCTGTGCTTGTTTGGCATTGTGTCTTTATGTGTTTTATGTTTCATGTGCTCGGTTGGTTCAGTTGGGAATTGTGCCTTGTGTGTTTTTAATGTTTTCTGTGCTCGGCTGTTTAAGTTGAGTGCTGCCTTCCCTGTCTGACTGAATACAATCTTCTTAAACGCCTGTAGTTTGATCGTGAGTAGAATGTCCGCGATGTTTACATCAATCTTTAATTGGGACTGTGAGACAATCACGCATACAATTATATATTATAACTGTATTTGTATAGGAGTTCTGATGTATAATGTGAACAATCGGGGCTAATTGGACCGCACTCATAAACATGCTGTCTTACTGCTTTTTACAAAAATATAATATTAAGTCGGACAGGGAAGGCAGCACTCAACTTAACCAGCCACCAATCTGGCTAAAACATCTGTAATTCGAACCATTATAATCAAAATACAACTGAATATATCTCACTAAAGTATCGAGATTTCAACCTTGATGGCCGCTGTCGATACATACAGATTCTACATTCTGAAAATATACCACTATGTTGAGATTCAAACCTTGATGACCGCTGTGGATACATACAGATTCCACATTCTGAATATATACCACTATGTTGAGATTCAAACCTTGATGACCGCTGTGGATACATACATATTCCACATTCTGAATATATACCACTATGTTGAGATTCAAACCTTGATGACCGCTGTGGATACATACAGATTCCACATTCTGAATATATACCACTATGTTGAGATTCAAACCTTGATGACCGCTGTGGATACATACAGATTCCACATTCTGAATATATACCACTATGTTGAGATTCAAACCTTGATGACCGCTGTCGATACATACATATTCCACATTCTGAATATATACCACTATGTTGAGATTCAAACCTTGATGACCGCTGTGGATACATACAGATTCCACATTCTGAATATATACCACTATGTTGAGATTCTAACCTTGATGACCGCTGTCGATACATACATATTCCACATTCTGAATATATACCACTATGTTGAGATTCAAACCTTGATGACCGCTGTGGATACATACAGATTCCACATTTTGAATAATATTATATACCACTATGTTGAGATTCAAACCTTGATGACCGCTGTCGATACATACATATTCCACATTCTCGTCTAACAGCGTATTCTTCACCTGAACCAAGTGTCTGATAACTGGACTAACCACGGAAGTATGGGGATGGTATTCCATTGTCATCTTGTCATATTTTACACCCAGACAGCTTACGATATTATTAAAAATGGCAACGTTTAGTGCTGTGGAGCATATTAATGTTGGTTTAGAAACGCTGTTGCTGACGCATTAAAATAGTCTAAATCGCATTAGTCTATACGCAAACAGAAAACAAAACAAAAAATGTTTTTCAGCTTTTTCGATTATAAACGATATACGTACACTAAGATGTTTTGACTAACACATATATGATGCCATCGAATAGTCACATAGTGTCAAACTTGTATGTCGAAATGTAATAGGAAAATAGAGAGTGGCATTTAATAGCGAATGCTAATTGCATGGATGAAAATCATAAACTAAACCGACACGATGGCCAAGAAAAATCGACGCTACCCTCTTGATTAACATGCTTGTATTAGTGATGGTCAGTTAATGCTAAAGTTGTATCAACATAATGTAAACTTGTATAAGTAAAACAGCTAAAAAATACGCTTTTATATATGTACGTATGCTAGTTAACTTATCTTGCATTACAAAACGTTTACCACAATATGTACAAATTCGGCCAATCTGATCAAATCAATAAGAACGTTTTTATAATATCGTAATCGTCGTTTGTCTGATGTACTTCTTAATTATATCGTTGTTCACTTCTAAGTAAAAGCATATCTCGCCTTGTTTAGGCTGTCTATTCAGCTGAGACATTTTACGTATTGAAACAAGATCATCCGGCTTGGGCTCTCAGCTTTTTTATTGCTGAAACTAGGCCATTCAACAAAAACCATGCATTTCAGCGTTTTTATACTGTTTTCTAACCTTTAGGACTTCTGACGGCTAAAAACTAGGTATTCAGCTATGTTACTGTTTTACATAGCTTGGGCAATTAGGTTTTTGATTGCTTTAACTGGTTCATTAAGATTTTCGACAGTTTGGACATGAGAGGATTATAAATTGTTTAGTTGGGCATTGTGCCTTGTATGTTTTTCTTTTAAGTTTTCTGTGCTCCTCTGGTTCAGGTGAGCATTTTGCCTTGTGTTTTTTTATGTTTTCCGTGCATGGCTGGTTAAGCTGATTGCTGCCTTCCCTGGCTGGCTTAATATTAACTTTTTACTGTATAAATCCCGTCATTGGCGTACGGCGTCCCTTAATAATACGGTATATTTGTACACTGTATAAATGCTTGTATTGTGTATTAACGTAGCTTTAAAAGGGTCTAGCACAATCATACTTGTCAAATTCATTGTCATAAGTTAGTCCGATAGCAGTATTTGTGCTATTCAGTTATAATGCTGTGACTCATCTGAATCACGTGTTTCAAGGTTGTCGTCATTTCCATAAACAACTATACAAATCAGGTCTCTAATAATCACATTGCAATAAAGGCAGTCTATGAATAGTAGGAACCTCACATTCAAGACATCACCCACATAAATTCCAAGAACACTTTCAGTGGGTAAATATATTAAATGTATCAATCAGTGGCTTTATGCCACAGACTTATTAATGATTTACCTTAGTTTGATAATAGGAACAAATTAGATACTAGTAATACGTGGTATTTGTCAATATACTTGTAAATTGTGTAGGTGATGTCTTGAACGTGACGTGTCTAGTAGTAATAGACTGCCTTCATTAAAACCCGCAATCAAATTGCGGTGTTATATAGTAATCACCTTGTTCGTCTGTCCGTCCACAGTTTGCATGTTTTTTTTATTAATTTGAAAATCATTAAAGGTATCAACTTCAAATTTTAATAATAAGCTCACAACAACAGAACGCTATTTTATAGCAAGTTGCATTACTCAAGCTTCAATATTTGAAGAATTATGGCCTTCTGTTAAATTCAAATTTTCCACATTGTTCATCTTTTTTCATAACTTCAAAACCATAAAAGGTATTCAAATCAAGCTTGCTATACTTACTAGTATTGACTACAACTACACTACGCCGAATTTCTCATTGGCCACCCTATAAAATCTGATACTATGTGATATATTCAACCCATACATATGAAGCTGAATTCATGTTTTATTCCACACGTTAATCTATCGATTTACAGAAATAAAACACGTGTTTTTGTGCAAAATCATTTATGCGGAACGGTTAGTACGAAATGTGGTGCTCTTGCACGGGATGAACAAATGTTTCTAGTTGGTTGGAATGAATCCTCTGTGGATTGCCTTTTATGGAAAACGTTAAACTTTGAGAGATTGAACAATGTGGAACTCGCCAAAACCCTCCGAATGATGAGTACAGCCATCCAAAACAGCGAAGTGTGCCACACGTCTTTTTAAAAAATTGCAAACTCTTTGTTACGTTTAATTTAGCGCAAACTACTGTGGGAAACATGTTTTCATATCAATGCTAGTAGACATCATTGGGTTTAGGATTATTTGTATTCTTCTGCAAACACTTTTTCTAAAATATATTTAAACAACACGTAGTTTAACAGACATTTATTGAAGTGCATGCATACATCTGACGGCTTAAGCGCGTTCCCGTTGCTCATTTTCGCCAGGTTTTATGTTTTTCATAAAAGAATATCCACAGAGGATGGGTTCCAACAAAATACGGACATATTTCATGCCTTGCAGCACTTGAACCACGTGCATAAAAGCAATTTCGCACTAACCGTTCCGCATGGATGATTTTGTACCTGAACACGTGTTTTATTTCTGTAAATCGATAGATTAATGTATGTAATGAGAACTTAACGCAACTTCATTGATAAAGAAACAAAAATTTGTGAATAAAACATGAGCAGGAGTTCGGATGCGGAACGCACTCGCATGCTACGCACTCGTGATTTAATTTTCCGCATCCGAACGAGTGCCCGAGTTTTATTCACCGACACAATACAAGAACAGAGTTTTTATTTCGATTCTAAATACGATAATATCCCGCACTATTTAACTGCGCGCATTCCATTTTCACCCATTTGACATTTAACATAACTCCACGCTGAATTTGAGTGGTCTATTAGCTGGTACAATTACCTCCCTCGTTAATGAAAACGACAAAACGACCTTCGTAATTTGTCTGAAGAAAATAAGACATCTTAAAGATTAAAACAATTTTAATATCAGGAGTACAGTGTATCTTTTTCATGAAATGAAAAATATAAATGAATTGATCATCAGAAATTTTTATGAATCTTAATTTCGAGAGTATATTGGAGTTTCTAAAAATAGATGCGTCATAGCTTTAACACTGGGTATTCGTGCAACTCGTGGTCCGTTAAAGTTTTTACTATAAAGTTTACGTTCATTCATTCATAAATATGTCACGTGATACGGGGCGTAAATAGTAACAGCCACTTTGATACCATGTTTTATTGCGGTAATAATACATGACCCGGTCTGCTCTATGTTTATACGGATTAATCCGAAGATCGTGTTAGAATTAAATATATCACAAAGTATCAAATTTTGTAAGATGGCCAATTAGAAATTCGGCGTAGTGTATATTAAGTAAATGAGCCGTTCTCCAGGAAAACCGGGCTTAGTGACATTGTATTAGTATTGATGTAATAAGGTTAAGAAAAGCCTCTCAAATGAGAAAAAAGTCATGGTATTTGATTTAATTTTAAGTTTTTGGATAATATAGTACTATATCTTAGAGGTTTTTTTCTCATGAATCATGTTAAAATTTATTCTGTCGTTGCTATGTTGACCACTTTCTGAAGAGTATCCATATTGTGAAATCGGGGGGTTAGCGTATAAAATCAGTAGCTTTATTTGTCTAAAAGCTAAAATTCAGCCCACAATTCACGGTTTAGTTATATTTCATTAAAAAGGAATATAATTCTAAAATGTGATACAATTTTGAAAAGTTTACGTCAATTACTCATCAAATACTGGATTTATGAACTTCTTGTTAACGTAACGTCAAATAACGTTTGAATGACGTTTGCGACGTCATTAACAAAGTAAGCGGAGTGGTTGGTTTTAAAAATATGTTAATGTGTCTTTCTATTGCTATATTATCATGATTTTCATAATTTTGTCACTAAGCCCGGTATTCCTGGAGAACGGCTCAAATGTATGTGGAGCAAAACACAATACACACATTTGCAGCAGAAGGCGACAACTCTACCTGTAAATTTTTGACTGATTTCAATACTATACTTCCCCCACCCCTCATCTGACAGGCTACCGCGGGGCCCTGCTTACGACAGTAATAATTCTAGTTGCAGTGGTATAACCAACGTTGTTTCTTTATGTTTAATGACAATATGGAATCAGGTTGGGATAAATGTAACTAATCACACACATGTTTGGAAGCGCTTCTGTTCAAGGTACATTGTAACCTGTTGTGCGAGTAGAGACCATATTCAAACTGGACCTTGTTTTCGGTTGCAATGGCAATCAGAGTTCTGCATTGATTTCAATAATTTTAACTATTTTTAGAATGGACCACACATGGAGCATTGTTACTAGTTATTTGTAATGAAATCACGACTGTAGTTATACAAGTAGTGTAGTATATACATTTTTATACTATACATGTACAGCAGGCCTTGACCACTGGCGGTCATGTGTTTTGACAAAGTATGGACTAAAGATGAATATCTACACGATCACAATGGTTAAGATGGTAGTATAATAACAGCACTGGTGAGAAAAATAATACGATGGGTTCAATTACGAATGCATTCAAACACATAATAATGTATCGGTCAATGAACACGTACTTTGGACCTCTTAATGGAGTCTTCTCTAATCTCTACTACTCTAAAGTTTGTAATGGTCAACGCATCTTCCTTGTAAATCTGATGTAAATTGGATAAGATTGACTATTGCAATATTGTGAACGAATAAATATCGCTTCACTATTCAATGTCTAAGTTTTTACATCAGTTAATTGACTTCCTGTACATAGGTTGTTAAGCAGATTGATTGTATGCCGAGTTAAGTAACACTATTACCTCTCAGAGGAAGCTAATGTAGCCTTCAATAGATCCTAAAAGAACAGACACCAATATCTCGATGGTAATGATCGATCGTAGACATTCAAGATGCAAGTATGCTGAACTGATTACGTTCTGCAATGTCCGTCTTGCAAGTGGTACATGCATTTTGTTTATGTAAACGTTAAGATAAACTATACGTTCTGCAAATCAACATTTTTGTCTTTTTATTGGAATCGCAAAGTAGTCTATGCTGATACAACTAAACATATGAACATTGATATTTAATCAATACAAAACCATAATACTTATCATGAAGACATAAGGACAACATATATGACACCACCCAACAATTCAACACCTAACACTTAGAAAATGTTTGTGGTACCATATATCCGTTCTATTTATTGATAGTTTGCGTTATACTATCGACCAATCTACAATTACAATGTACCCTACAAATAAAGGCGGGTTTGTACTCAACAACATGATGGCCGTTAACATATTATTGTGGTTAGTATGCATAACAGACAAAATCGTAATTCACTTTCTGCCTCAAGTGGAAAATATTGTGACAGAACTTCTCATGTACGATGAATCAGATGAGCTAAGTGAGTTACATGATCAGTAACATGGACATATGTAGCATATAAACGTTTGCGCGCTCTGGTAAATCCAAATTGGTATGAGCATCATACAATGTTCAAATACAAGTGTTATTACATTAACTTTATGGTATACGTTCTATACTAGTACATAGTACCACACTGTTTGAGTGAATCGATCCAATTGCTCGTGAAATAGGTGATACATTTTAGTCAGTCTGGACTCAGGTGGAACTCGGGAAATCTTAAATAGTGTAAGACGTAAATAGCTTTGAGAACAAACATAAACGAAATATATTTATCGTAATATTACTACTTACCATAACGTCTCGTCTGTAGAAAATTTACACCCCCTTTACCTCCAATGTAAAGAATGGAATATGTAACATACGTCTGAGTGAGTGAGTGATGGGCAGGAATTGGTCTATTTCCATGTGTCTTTTAGTCCACATAGTTATCGTAGAATACACGTGCTTTATTCTTTATTTCTTAAACCAACAACATTTTAAGCTGGGTTCACACTATGAACGTTTGTACCAGCGTTGATCAGCGTTTCAAAAGTCAGAACAATGAGCCCAAACGTCGGTGAAATTACGCTCCTGAGGAGGAATAAATTGGTTCACACTGCGAACGTTGTGTATCTAACGCACGCTAACGTTTTGGGAACGTTTCTCAGCGCTCAACTGCGTTTGACAGCGGTTACAAGCGCTTAACAAGGTTTGTCTGCGTTGTAGCTTTTTTATCGGCATATGTGAACTTTTGCCAACGTAGGTTAGCGTATGTGTAGCGGTCTTTAACTTAGTCCGACTTAGACGAACGAGGTGCCAAACGCCAAAATCCGTTGAACAAAGTTTACCTAAGTTACTGAAACGTTATTGAAAGTTCGTCTGCGCTAACCACTTGCGTTGCTACCCGTTGGCCTACGTTGGACAAACGTTATTTTGCGCTGGAAAAAGTTGGCTTACGCCAGCTCTTGCGTTACTACTGCGTTCATTGCGCAGGATACCCGTTGGCCTCCGCTAGATAAACGTTGGACTAAATTCATTATCACCACCAGCGTTTCAGCAGACGTTCGCCAACGGAGTTTAACTTAAGCAAACTTTGATCAACTTAATTCAGCGTTCAGGAACGTTTATAAACGGAGCACAACTTACATCAGCGTTTATTTCCAAACGTCGGCAAAACGTTTGCATGTTAAAAATTTTCAACGAATACAACGTTCTTCAGCGTTTACCAACGATCGTCAATTTTTCAAAACGTTAAGTAACTTTTACCAGCGGAGCTGAACGTTTTCCCAAACGTCGATAAACGTCGGTCCAAACGCTAGAGTTTGAACCCAGCTTTAGATTCGGCAATCTCTTAAGTAATATAGTAATACATCAAACTATAGTAGCCTATTTGTTAGAAATAAAACAAATCCAACGGTTGATATCAATTGACTAGACGTATGTAGACGTATTTAGAACGCACGCAATATATGAATTTGACATTGGTTATATCATTTCAACATCTCATACAAAACCTCGATTCCCAACCAGTTGTGTTTGCATGGTATATAGATATGTAATTTCTGATAACCATAACACGAAAATATCGCAGACGACCGTTTCGTCTAGCATACCAGTTGATCATATTTTCCACAATTTTAAGCTGATTATATATAAACTACGTTAGTTAATCAAGACACGCAGAGAAAGTAACCCAATAATACCATTTGCCATACCAAACATTTGCATACGAAACACGAGCAATTCCCGATGGAACAATGCATTATCCAAAATTTTCGGATGAACGTCGTTCGGGCTGGACGTGTGTTCAATGTAATTATTCAAATGTTTAAAACAGCAACTTAATGTCTTTAGGTTTTTCTCTAAATTTGCGTATTCTATGGAAGTTAACTTTTTAACAAGCATGATGACCTACAAATAGTTTTCTGTTTGGAATATGATACACTGACCTTAAACAAAGCTTGATCATTCAGCTTTAGTATTCAGCTTTTTTATTGCAATGTCCAATTGCAAGTTGTACTGAGTTTTACTCGCTCGTCAAATCATTACACTAGTTTGCCTGAATGTCCTTTCAATGTGTTTTCCCCCTATGAACTCGTGCCTGACGTCAGCCCATCTCTTTCAATATTGTTTATTTGATTAATATTATGAAAAAGAAAATATTAGGTCGGACAGGGAAGGCAGTACCAGTCGAGCATAGAAAATATGAAAACATACAAGGTACAATGCACAACAAACAATTGAACGAGAAAATGATCCGCTCAAGTCCCAGCTGTCAAAAGGCGGAATGAACTGATTTCAGTTTTAATATATTATGAAAACACAAATAGTAGGTTAAATATATCAGAGACGCAGCTGTTAATATAAGTTGCATCTTAACTGAACTTAATGAAACTTACTATCAATACGTGATCAGTGTTTAGTTTGCTGCTTTGCTAATAATCATGGTAATATTGTTTGATATTTGATATCAATATTGGATTCCTTCGGACTAGAAATGTACGTGTTTCTAAAAACTATAATAATGTATTCCCTTTGTTATGGCGCGAGTGTCTCTCGGTATGGTACAAATCCTATACGATACATGTTTAATTTCAAACAGAGCCACTAAACACCCACATCTATTTTAGAAATGTTTGAAAATGAATCGTATATTATTAATTTCAACCACGTCACGTTTCGTGAGGCATTATCCGCTTAAGGGGGAAGGGTGCTTCTTATTTTTGTAGATATTATATTTATATCAATTGTTACCGTTAGAACTACATACAAGGTGTGTGTAATTCAATGGCACATCTTAGTTGTCGTTGGCGTCATAAACGATGCTGCCATGGCGTTGTCAGTGTAAATACTCTGCGTTCTTTTTTGTCAGCTTTATGGCGTCCAAAATAATTGTAATTGGCAGTACGGGCTTGGTTTAAACGTCACATAAATTTGTAGGGAATAATCAAAGCCTTTAAGCTGAATTATCAAATATTTGTAGTGGCATTTAAACAAATTATGTACTGTCAATTACGAAGACACTGGATGTGTAATTACCAAACGAATCTAAATGACCGATGTTGTACGACTTGCTCGCGGAAATCTATATATGTAAGGCAAGGACCTTGTTATATGTTCATACAGAAAGGTCAAGATCATGTCAAATTCTCCGTTCAACAAACAAGGATTGTTTTCAAACACCTGTCATTCAACCACGAGCAAATCGATGTGCGCTTCCCATGTTACTAAATATCGTGAAAATATAGGCTTCAAACCATGTTCTAACGAACGTGAACATATTAGCGTCCATATTCTTCTCCTTCCCGCTATTACCATGAGTGAGATTTTCCTTCCGTAATGTGACACGTTTGAAAGCTATAACGTGCATTAAATATATGTTTTAACACATTTTCGACAGACAACTGCGATGCATGTCATTGTAAATGATTGCAATATTATACAATGCATCATGTAATCTTTGAGGATTTTGTTGTCATTTTTTAAAATAATTTGAATTATCCCGACGAATTATCATGTTAGTGTATAATTATGCGATGTCGCATTCAACAATTTCAAATACCATCTATTTTTGTTATAGAACAATGCATGATGGTAATATCAGTGAGTACATCGCTCTGTTGATAATTAAGGATACTTAAAATAAGATGTTTTTCTGGAATAAACTTTTTTGTAGTGACCGTTGTAGCTGATGGGCCCGATAAAATGACAGTGGATTTGTAGCAGATGTCAATTTATTGTTTCAAATGGGCTGATGTTTGTCTTGACAAAATTAAAAAGAAACGAGATGTTTCTTCTCTTAGTACTTATGATTTTTCTACATTATATACTACGCTGGTACAAGGTTGCTTCGTATCTTTGAAAATTGCATGTACACTATATATATGTTGTAGATTGTCCTTGTGATGTGAACTGTCCAGTTGTTATTTTCTCGTCACCTGGCTCTCGTTCCGTTTAAGTTTGACTGACTGAGGTGGCAGACTTTCGGGACGGGATGTCGTGTTTTCAGGGCTTTGTGTTTTTAATGTTTTCTGTGCTCGGCTGGTTAAGTTTAGTGATACCTTCCCTGTCTGTCTTAATACATAATCGTTTTACTCATTACATTGTGACATAAGCATTGATTGATTTACTTTAAAATAAGATCAAACTGGACTTAAATAATGTGAAATATACAAATCCCTTTATAATGCAACGTGACTTAAAACGTATCTTCACACGATCGCCTTAATGGATACGTAGACATGTAGCCGTTTTAATTACTGTTTACGATATAAACCTAGGAAATATATGGCAGTAGTGCGTGATATACTGGTGAATGAATCACGCTTTAGAATTCATATATTCATATGCGTGGGAATTAATCACGAATCCATCGGTATATCACGCAAAACTGTAATATATTTGCATTTTAATACGTGTAAAGTGTGCATTTTTATACGGACTTATTTGTTTGCGGAATTGATGAGTTATTGTTCATGTTGCTATAGACCACTTTTGCTGTTCAAAGTATAGAACATTTGCCCCTGGAATTTAATTTTGACTATTATGTTTATTTGTCGTCAAAATAATGCTTATCTAGTGCCCAATTCCAATGGCGTATTTCATGATAACGCATATACATTGTTACATGCAATATCATATAAATCTAATCAAGGAAATACACAGAACGCTACGAAAAACGTCAC
The DNA here is from genome assembly GCA_947247005.1 of Spisula solida. Classification (NCBI taxonomy): domain Eukaryota; kingdom Metazoa; phylum Mollusca; class Bivalvia; order Venerida; family Mactridae; genus Spisula; species Spisula solida. The sequence continues at coordinate 42,899,697 of OX365956.1, forward strand.
GCGCTACGGTTCATAGCACCATGACATAAACTATATAGTTGAACTTTGACCGTTATGTGCCGTTCATTTAATCACGCCTTATCTCTATTCGTTTACATGGAAAAAATGCAGACTGTGTTAGAATATAAAATAACTGAAGCATTGCTTATTCAATTAATTGTTTCAATAAGGTGTTCTTTCTTTTCTGACGTCAAAACGATATGGCACCCACCGAGCGAAAGTGAAAAAAATCCATGTAGTGATTGTTAAGTACGTAAGATAAAAATGCTATAAAATCTGTTTTCGCTTTGTTCGACTTTACAATGCACATAATAATTACTTTTGCATATGTCGCAGGGTTCCCCTTTATCGTTGTGATGTATAAATATAAATGACTTTGGTCTCAGTGGACCAAATTGGCTTTCAGCTTGAAAGTATAAAAGATGAACAAATAATACGTCTGTTTGATATAAACTTACTCAATGACTCTTCATATTAATAATACATATAAAATAACAAAATGAGACGATGGAATGATGAATGACGAAAACATGAAGACAACGTGAAGTGAAGTAACACCCTACCTGAAAGTATAAAAGATGAACAAATATCACGTCTGTTCGATATAAACTTTACTCAATGACTGAAGTCAGTGTGAAGATTTGGTGAATTGGTGACGTGTTACGGCGGGAAAATAGCCCGTGCACCACAACGATAACTGAATGAACAAGACTGCGTTCAATAAACGCTTATGCCCCCTGTTGAAGCCTTGTCCATAAATAAGTCTAAGTCCAAAATTTGATCAAGGTGAAGCCCAAAATGGGGTCAAGTGATACGTGTGTGTGGAGAGTGTTCATATACAACATCCATGCTTGTAGCAAGCCATAATGATGCTAGAAGAAACGGTCAATTTGGGTTAACCAGGACGGACGAACGGACGAACGGACGGACAGGTGAATCACTATATGCCTCCCGATCTATCGATACGGGGGCATAAAAAGTGAGGCCCTGGCAAGGGTAAGGTACGTAGTAAAGTGTTAGTGATGTTACCGTTTAATGGCGAAAATGAATGATGTGATGATATGGCATGATGATATAATATATTAATATATTAACACATAATATATTTACTTTAAAATTAACGACTTAACAAGCACATTGAGAAACCGATATTGAACATGCTTTCTGCAATCCTTTTCACCAGTGCTTTTAATTAAAAAGAAACCAAACTAATGCGTAATAAATAGTTTCATTTATTTCATTACGCCATAAAATCAGATGGTTTATGGTTGAAATTAACAAGAATTATGGAAGTTATTGTAGAAAATAGTTTTTCACTGGCAGTAATTCGTGTAGCTAAGATTTTGAACGTGTCAAATTTTACACAGATAATAACGAGCCAAACATTTGTTTGCACAAGTTCCAATTGATATGTTGCCACCTGCATCATCTATTTTATGAGCATACAAGTGCAATTTCGAAAAGATTTATCATTTTTAATTAACTTTAAGCTAAAAGTATTGTTTATTAAACATAATTTACTACAAATCACGGAAGAAATATCACTATATATTCTTTTTTATATGGAGTAGGTTGGTTCTGCCAGATGTGCCTGAAGGAATAGTATGCTTAACTAGTTAACATCTACGTGTAACACACTTACGAATGTGTTGTTGACGTCAAATTGACCAACGTCCTTCCGCTTATCCACAACACATAGATGACTACAGTGTAACAGAAGGACATGAGTCCAGTGGGTATGACAAACATGATGTGGAATTCATATATAGGAAAATGTATCATTTGATGATCCAGTAGTCCATGGTCTGAACAGAACACCATTGTCACCGAGCTGTCATTGTTAAAATACGTAGTCTGTTGAGTGTCATGTAATACAAAACCGACACTTATATAGCATATATTAGATCTAGTTAACTACACACTGTATCGGCAAAACGCAATGGATCCGGTTTGACGACGCGGGTTCGGCTAACGTAGCGAAAATGATCCGGCTAAAAATGGTGGATATCAACAATACTACGCTGGTGAGTGTAACATTTTTGCGTATTTTGTATGGTTATTCTTGAATTCTGAAGACACGAATACTCTTACGGAATGCCCACGTTTGTCCTGCATGCTCGTAGCTATTTGGTTTTGTCTTGCATCAATGCATATGCACGTAATGTACGTTGAAAGTTATGATTCAATCGTAAACAATGCAGAACAGACATGAAATGCGGACATTTTAGACAAATTAGACAAAGTAAGAGCTTACCGAGTCTAAACTATGTACTTGCATGTATTGTAGGGTTACATTTCTTTCCCAGATACTCATCTTTTATTAATAATGCATTTATGTAGGCCAAAATCTAACATTTTCAAAGTTGAACGAATCATGGTCCGGTTGTCGATAGAACGAAAATGATCCGGCTCGTGTTTTACTCGCCATAACAACTATTGCAATGTCATTTTCTTGTATTACTCTGACTAATTTTAACATCATTTTCTACTTTTTGTTGCTTGTGTATAACTGAATAATTTACATGCCCTCTCATATTGCACTTACTGCTGAATTTAATGGGTTCGAACCCCGGTCTGGTTGCACATTTATAGATGAAGAATATATTGTCATAGATGAATCTTTAAAGTTGACTTGAATATTTGTCTAGATGTGTCAAGATATTTTGACATGCATACATTGATATGAACGTGTATGTACAACCAATCAACTGATTCTTCTTTTTATTTATTTTCAGGGGGAAAAAACAAGGTTCCAATGTGACCTATGTGCAAAGACATTCATATTTATTTCGACCATGTCTAGGCAAAGACTAAGTCGTGGACGAAATTAATGTACCCAGTGTGGCAAAAGTTTTACCGCAAAGTCATCTTCCTTTCCAATGTTTCACAGGGTGCTAGAGAAAACGGCCCAGCTGCTGATAGGGATGCTACTTTTCAAAGAAATGTTCCTTTTTCCTCTGACTTGCTAATGTTTCATAGAGACTGGTATATAAATAAAATACCGCTATTTTTGCTTCCGAAGCGAAACAAAGTCCGTCTTGGATTGGTAGCAGTTGGTGATGTCAAAGTTACATTGTATTGCTACACTGCTATTGTGGGTAACTAGTTCATCATCATCAAAGTAGACATTCAACGTGGTATGTGACGTAATTGTTGGCTAGGAACGCAAGTAAAAATCTAAAAAAAACAATCGTAGGTACTTTATTCTTTGATCGAATTTGAAGACACTCTTGATGCTCAACCCCAGAATAGGTGCTATCCATGGCAATTAATATTCCGAAAACCAACACAACTGCTATCAAGTCGATTTCGACAGAAGTCCTTTCGAAGAAAAATATTACGTCGCATGGGCAGTACTCAAATTTGGCTTGAGTTTCGAGTAAATATCGTTAAATCGGTCTAAGAATAAAATAGTTACGTTACTTGCGTTAAATTCTGAACCCCCAAAATTATGCCACATACCACATGGTATGACCACATTTTTCCTGGGATAAACGTGTCGAACAAACAATCACACCCAGAACATATTATAATATTTAGATTATTGAAAAGAATAATGCACAAATCGAACATTAACAGTTTACAGTTTATTTGAAATACATCAGGCATTATGCCGATGAGTAAACAAAGATACAAAATGTACAGGAAAAAATAATTACATATAAATACATGGTCAACAGTCAATTAATATACTAATTATGTAAAATATACATCTATTAAAACCCCATCACACTAGACTTGTTCTTGTTTTGTTCTATGTTCCTTATTTTTATTATTTTATGAGTATAGCGCTCTATCCACTTATCAATGTTTTCACTAATAGGGGGGGGGGGGGGGGGGGGGAATTATACTTTGATTGATTGAATTTTGGAAATTGGTCGTCAATTTCCCTCCCATGTGCAGATAGTCCTGTCTAATTCCTTGTGGTGTGGTTGTTTCCCTATAGTAGATTTTCACTACTAAACATACATGGGGAAAACATTGCATTGCACTACGACTTATTGTGGCGACAGTAAAAAAACTGTTAGCAAATTATATTCATTCATAACTCTTGAAGAATACTATGAATGCATTGGATATTTTGTTCGTTAAAGTTGCAGAAATATAGGAACTTCGGGAACGTTTTAAATGAAGGTTTGAAAGGCTCATGCAATCTCATTTACGTCGATTAGTTTTGTTATATCAACATTGTACTTGGTTCGCACGTATAATGGAATTATAGTATGTCAATATATAATTATGAAATATGTGCAGTGGTTTTAAAAATAGAAGTCCCAACGCATGTCACATAAGCCATGCCCCTCTGACAGTTGTAGGCGGTGTTACGGAAATTACCGTAACCTACGTTATATATGATTGTCTCGGCTGAATGGATGCCGCTTAGCGATTACCGCCATGGGTCCTTAACATGGCAGCTGCGCAACCTTCTTTCTATATAGGGACCCTTTGTATTAGACAAACGTTCTTGTGTCGAAACAATATTTTAGCAGGAATTACAAACATGTACCGTTTGTTAACATACTAATATGTTATTATATTTTATCTACAGTGGAGAAGTGTTTATTTTACTGTGATTCTGATGTATAGTATTTAACAACTGAAGCAAGAAATGCAATAATAAATAATATGCATATTCCAACTTTGTGTTAACTAGTAGTATCCATACAGTACATGCACTTTGTACGTGGTTTCTAAGTTGATATCCTGCTCGTTTTAACTAGCGGGTCAATTTAGGATTCATCACATTTAAAATATTTTTTTCCGCACGGGGCTTTATCCAAATTCCTGTTCACTGTTCCAGTCTTTCTGTGTGGTTTAGTCATTCTTTTATTACACTAGCCGAAGCTGCGATCCCTACAAAATATAAACAAAAACAGGTAGAGCATTTAATTTAGCTCAAAATCTCGTTAAAATGTCAATACGTGTATGTATTTGTTATTATCCATGGGGTTTTGAAAGACGTTTTTATAAAAAAAAATATAAGAGGTGTCCTTTAAATAAACTAAATAAATATAGTAGATTTATATAGCGCCCTTTTCATGCGAACCCACGTACAAGGCGCTTCACATAGAGTGTTGCAGTCACTAGGGCGCAGGTACATCCCGGGGCCTACCGGTGCAGATACAGCATGCTCGGACCAGAGAGACAGACTAAGAGAAAGCACCCGAAGGGAAAGAGAGAGACATCGGATAAAGGCATGTCCGGTGCTGCAGACATGCGCCTAGCTCTTATTTCGAACAGACAGTCTGGTTCTTTAATGTGTCCGGTGTATAGCACCGATACACAGCTTACTAGCACTTGTCACCAGATAATGTGCAGTCAATATGGTCCGATATAGCGGAAAATTACTACGAGTAGAAGTTCAGAAATGTCATGTTCAAATGCCGGGAATTGAACCCACACGACCTCTGGATAGACAGTCCAGTGTGTTACCACTGAGCTAAGTCCTTTGAGAAGACGTTTAGTTCAAAATAATCCTACTACGTGAGAAATGAAGTGATATACATGTATTTCAAAAATTGCTAAAATATTAATGTCCGTATCTGTACATAATGCCGAAGTAAATATAATTGTAAAAGCGAACCGGATCATTTGCGTTCTATCGACAACCGGACCCTGATTCGTTCATCTTTGAAAACGTTAGATTTTGGCCTATATAAATACAATATTAATATAAGAGGAGTATGTGGAAAAGAAATGTAACCCTACAATACATGCAAGTGCATAGTTTAGACTCGGTAAGCTCTTACTTTGTCTAATTTGTCTAAAATGTCCGCATTTCATGTCTGTTTTGCATTGTTTACGATTGAATCATAACTTTCAACGTACATTACGTGCATATGCATTGATGCAAGACAAAACCAAATAGCTACGAGCATGCAGGCCAAACGTGGGCATTCCGTAAGAGTATTCCTGTCTTCAGAATTCAAGAATAACCATACAAAATACGCAAAAATGTTACACTCACCAGCGTATTATTGTTGATATCCACCATTTTTAGCCGGATCATTTTCGCTACGTTAGCCGAACCCGCGTCGTTAAATCGGATCCAATGCGTTTTGCCGATACAGTGTGAACTACAGGAAGTATGGTACAAGTGTAACTTTTATACTACACTATGAATGCGGGGACAAGTCCAGAGTCACGTTTACAAATACTATCCGTGACCAGCTACTTTTTACCATTTTCTTTGAATGTTGATGTATCTTACACTTAATCCTATCAGTACAGAGGCGATCTTCAATATATTTATAATCAAGTTTGCCGCTACTGCAATATGAATACGCTCCATAGAGAGCTCTTTGATTTCATGTTCGAAATTGTGTAAATATATTTCCCGATTTTATTGAAATCAATGCAGATTATAATCAAATTTATTATACAGTAAATTGACATTCTGAATAGGGTTATTGTTGTTACAATTTGTATTCATTTGATGGGAACATTGTCTACGTTATTTCCTGTTGAACTTGTTAATACAGTGTCTTTATTTGTTCATATAGCCTCGATAGCAAGGTTGATAGTACAGTTTATATATTGTGATCTTCCTCTTAATCTTCAGTAGACATTCGAAGTAATTTCTTTGACGCAGTTTATCCACTAAATGACGTTCAATGGTATTTTAAGGTTACGTTCCGTTACTTTGTTATGTAATGCTACTAGTGATTTTCAAGGTCGATTGTGAAACAAGTTTTCAACTTTTGTGTAACTCTCGACACCTCATTCCTGATGCTATCAATCGCCACGAGGGTATGAGCGAAGAGAAGTCAGTTTCTCTTTTTAGATGAGCGTCAAGCAAGAAGATCATTGGTACCATTTTTATTTCATCATTTGAATGCCGCGGTCTGGGATCGAACCTGCGACCTACCGCACTCGAAGCGGACGCCCTACTACTAGGCTATCGAGGACGTGGTTGTTGATTATTTGATAATATTTGAAATGCGTACAATTAGTCGTTTGAATGTTGGCTTCCAAGTTCATTAGATGGCGGTGTCTATTTACATAGTATTATTTTGCAAAGGCCCAAGGGACAATGCTGCTTGATACGGGCCAATGTGTGCAATCCTTTCAATCGGTCAAATGAACGTATTTGAGAAAGGAATCCAAATACTAATTTTAAATCATGACAATATCTAGATTAATTTGCGTGGAATAATTACCCTAACGAATAATGTTGGTGCTGAGAGAAATATGGATAAGATCCAGACAACAACTAGAATCTTCCTTGTGTTCCCGACTGTACATTTACGTCGACTCTGCATGTGCATCACAATTACAAAATATCTGAAAACAATAAATTCATAATAATACACGTTTACCTACGTTTAGAAGGTGTTATAGAAGATACTTTTATTCAATATGACATGTTTAAAATAATTTATCCGTACTTTAATAAAGAAATAATGAATAATAACCTGTGTTTTATCTTAGAATAAAGCACGGTTACCAGGACTTTGACTGTGCTTTCTTATAGATAAAACACAGGTACATGTTCAATCTTTCGATTCTAACATAACCAATATTCCGCATTTGACAACACATCAATACATAGTAATCGCTGCACTATTGTCTTCCTCGGAACGATATAATGGTTATTTATTGTAACTGTGTTTAAACGGTAATTCATGTACACATTGGTTTTCTGTATGTTTATACAGTTGAAACTGACGGTTGTGTTATAATAGTTGATTTTAAGTTCCAAGTCAGTACATGTACCTGCTTAAATTATTATGTTAACGCTTTATGACTCGTAATGATCGTAATTCATATTACTTTTGTACTTTTAAATTAGTACCATTTTAGTACGTGTGTATAAACGTCGTAGGTGTGTCTGTTTGACATATTTGAAAAATACTCTGGCGAAACTAAAGATGTATTAAAGAAAATTTCATCTAAGAAAACATAATTCAATTGAAAATGATATAAAATCTTATTGAAAGTAAAACATGTGTGTTGTTTCGATGGGAAAAAACTGTGATAACGAGAACATGACGTTTTGTGGTGACATACGTTTTAGTTGCCATATTAAATGTTTTAAACTCTTTGAATAAAGTTGATCAAACGATCGCAGAACTTCGCATTTGATTTTGATTTAACTCATTCAAGTATTTCAATATGAAAAGAGACGTATGTAATATCCTCTATTACCATACGGAACACAACGTTCAGTTTGGTTTCACACCAATCGTACGTAATAAATATACCAGATTTATATATCGCCCTTTTCATGCGAACGCACGTTCAAAGACACTTTACCCGTGTTGCAGCCACAAGGGTGCAGGTGCATCCTCTACCAGTGCATATACAGCATGATCTGACAGTCTGAGGGACAGACTGAGAGAAACCCTCTGAAGGGAGAGACATTAGATACAGGCATGTCCGGCGATGCACAGGTGCGCCAAGCTCTTATTTCGAAAAGACAGCCTGGTTCTATTAAGTGCTCGGTGTATAGCACCGATACACAGCTTCCTGTCACTTCCAGATACTTTGCAGACCACACGCCCAGATATAGCGGGAAATATTATAAATATTTCAGAAATATCAAGTTCCGATGCCAGGGATTGAACCCACGACTTCTGGATTGAGAGCCCAGTGCGTTACCACTGAGCTAAATCCGCTAATAACTCGAGGAGAGCCGTAACTAAGTTTTGGAATTTGTGGCTCCACCCTTTTACCCATGTATATAAAATGTATATTTATAATTGTTTGTATGTCAGTAATTGTACATGTATATTTGATTTGGGTAATACATTATGCTTAAACAATCTTATTACAGAATAACGATATTGTGTTTCACCTGTTGAAACTATAATATGGTTGAACTACACGTGTACGAAACATACGATATGCTGAGGGAATAAGGTAATGACATACACTTTGAAATGTTATTGTATGTATGCTGTACAAAGATGAGACCTAAATAAATAAATATATACACTGGTCACAATCCGCCACTTCATATATTAACAAAAGTCCAGTCATTTAGTAGCTAATGTTTATTCTGACGGTTGTAAATGTATACGCTATGTGTAAACAACATCAAAAAATAAAACTTGATGATGATTATACTATTTTAAACAGATATATTCTGTATAATTGACAACCACCCTCACAACCAGAAATGGCATGATAATTGGATTAAATGCGGTGTCAGTGACCCATTTGTTAAACATAAAATAGTAAAATAATAAAAGAAATATTTAATGAACGATAAGACAACAGTAAACGTTTATTGTAAAACTTTACTGCGAAAGGTTGATAAGTCGAGGAAATGTGACATCGACGTTTAAGATTTAGCTGGATAGTGGCAATCTAATGCACCATAGGGAACTCCGTGTCGCCCAATGTTTGCTGTTTATCTGATTGGGCGAGCAAAAACGAGTCGCTGTTTTTAACATTATTTTGCATTTTTGAGGACAAACGTTGAATTTCACATACAAATGTTGTTTATATACAAGGGACAATAACTCCGCATAATTGACGAAGCTAAGTAAAACATGAACATAATTTGTTTTAGAGCATATAATGCCGATTGAAATAAGTTACTATATTTCCATATTGTCGTGAATAAAATGTAAGAGTTTGAAAAGTGACCGATTATAAGTATTGAGTAGTGTTCACAGATGTTACAATTGACTCTATCTCTTCACTTAGTAAATCCTTCAGTAACTGTCACTATCACAGAAACACGCAGTTTGTATTTGGGATGAACAAACTTACTCATGTCGAGAATACCCAATTGGACAGAGTTTCCTTAACTGTTTGCTGTTGAAATGTGTTTATTGAGCGTGAGCATACGACTTGTTTAAAGTGGTTCATTCGGCTAGGCTCATTCGACTAGGCGCATTGTTAGGTTGGGCATGGTGCCTTGTATGTTTTTGTTTTGTTTTTTGTGCTTGACTGGTTAAGATGAGTGCTGCCTTTCCTGTCCGACTTTATATTATCCATTTGCATGACATCATGAACCGTTTTTCTTAGCTATGCAGTCCACAAGAACATGGTACGCTTACCAGTCTTGTCCAAGAATAATATCTCATGAATTAAATCATTTTTTAATCGAAGTAATAGTCCGCCAATATCACATTGAATCGGGCATTGGTTTCCAACCTAGATAAACTAAGTAGTTTGTTTATGTTAAAAGTTATTAATCACGATTACAAGTTGTGATTATTTAAACAATCGTACATAGTTTTTTCTAGGGTGATGTTCACTAGTACATGTAATGACAATATTATACTAATTTGGATGAACGAGTCTAGCTCGACTCTAGTAATGACTATTTTGGACTGTGTAAATATTAGTTGTGTTACTGAACGCCAAACATTGTGTTTAACCCAGATAAATTGGTTAACATTAAACATAATGTATATGGTTGTTATACAAGGGTTATACAATTGACGGTGCTGCAAAACTCGCTTACTTCTTTTTTTGGCCAAACAGACGAATGATTTTAAGTTTTTCTTGTGTTTGTCATTGTGGCTTGCATTTGAGCCTCCTGAGGTACCGCTATGTATTTTCCTTTGTATGTGTGCCTTTGTTGCTATGCTGTTTCTGCTGTCTGTCGGATTGTATTATCTTTGTGTCATTTTTATTATATGAGATAACTCATATAGTGTGAGCAAAGAAATTTTATAACAACGTCACAGTATCAATATTACACATTGTTATGGCACAAAATGCCTGATATCTCCTTACAATAATTAACATTGACAACAGCACTTGTCGTATTTCCGACTTGGTGTTGTCGTTAAAAGCCTTGTACATTTAACAAGGGAATTCCTATATAGTGCATGCTGTTTTTGTAATTACGTGACATTATAAGCATACATGTACAAAAAGTAAAACTAAACCGAGTATAAAACACAGAACAACACTGTTAAGAAGAGATTGCCTTCATTATAAAGGTTTTTGGCTTCTTAAGTTATTTTAGGATTAGATGGAACTTGGTCGAGCACATTTGATGGAAAACACTGTATATAGTTCGCCAGCATGCAACATAGATTACAAAGGAAGTACGTTACGTAGTGAAAGGCTTATTGGTGATCAAAATAAAGGAAACATATTTATACAAAAGAATTGAACACATTTGGAGGCGAACTATTGTTCGAGAGTAACATGTCGGAAAAAGAAATTCAACGCAGTTTTAGAAATAATTTTCTCAAAGATATAATACTATGCTGGACTAAAGTAAAACATAACAATGACCAAACCAGTAAGCTAAATGAAATCCTCTGGAATAACCAACGGATAACCACAAACAACAACACATTATTTTATAAAAATTGGTGCAGAAATGGGATTAAATATTTACAGCATATGTTAAAAATAGAGGAAATAAGATTTTTTACTTTTTAAAAAATACAAAATGAATATGATATACCGAGTTCTGATCATCTTAACTATATAACATTGGTATGGAGTATACTAATGCATTGGAAATAAGACTTCAACGGACATATTTTAGAAAACAAAGATAACGAATCAGAAACACTCATAAACAGACTTAAAACTTCTAAAAAGCCCACTCGATTAATATATAATGCATTTTTAAATTACAAAAAACAAAACACGACAGACAAAGCTGAACTAAAATGGAACACTAACTTTGAAAATATTGACTGGAAATATACATATATAATACCAATAAGATCAACAATTGAGTCAAAACTACGAGAATTGCAGTATAAATATCTAAACAATATTGTACCAACAAACCAATTCCTTCTGAAATGAAGTTACGTGGAATCAAGTACATGCTCATTTTGTAACATGTTTGTGGAAACAGTTTAAACATTTGTTCTGGGAATGTCACGAAGTCCAAGTATTTTGGAATAGGTGCTCTTTGTTTCTTCAGCAAAATAATATAAATGTACGTCTAAATTACCAAACAATACCGTCAAGTATTAATAGTACTCTAAGCTATATAAGTATTCTTGGAAAATACTATTTATTCAAATGCAAACTGGGTAACTCAATACCACTCTTTACTAATTTCATGCAGTTCATACAAGGTCGCAATAAGACTGAAAAACATATAGCTCTCATGAAAGGAAAACTCCCATCGCATTATAAGAAATGGAATTTAATAAGTATAGACAACAGTGAAACATGAATGATCAGGAATTCATTCCTCTCTTTTTTATTCTTTATTTATCTCTGCTCGACTATTCTTCCCTTTCTCACCTTGTATCTCATTATTGTTCTACTAACAAAATACTCATGAACACTTACACACACATTCACAGAAAGTAAAAAAGAGACTTTTTAGATAACATTGTTGTTATCTCAATCTAGTATACTATTCATTTTGTGTAGCTACACTTGGTTAAATGGACGAGGAAGACTGATTCAATGATAAAGTTTTATTCGTTGCCTTTTAATCTTGAACCGTAAAACTGGAAATAAACAAGAAGCAATATTCAGTACAATACAATACTATACATAACTTCCATAGCAACACTAAAAACCTTCACTATAATAACGACAAAATCATACACCACATTGCTGTACGTTAAATTTGAATGCAATAGTACATAAGCGTTATTATTACTGCAAACAAGTAGTAGCTTCAAACATGAAGACAATCAATTATCACATGTGGGCTATACTAGGGCTATACTAGAATACACACCTTACGTTACTTTAGAATAATAGTGCATTTTGGTAATTTAGGTCCATTCCGCTTTTTAGGCTTGCCCATTAACAACGAACGACAACTCTTGACAAACCATGCTTTCGACAGAAAACAATGTTAAATTCTTGTACAAATATGCATGTAATAATCCAACGAATGTGCACACTATTAAACAATACATCTAAAACACACGTATATCAACACAATATCAATAGAAATTCAACAGACGTGGTGCGGTTAACTGACCCATGCAGTCTGTACTAAATGCTAAATACCATCGTCAACAAAGTAAATAGTACACCATTCAAAGTTCATATACATATGCCAAAGTTTAATACCTCGTTTCACAACCAAGCTGCTATGTTTACGTTGATAAGTTTGCGTTAATTACAACATTTTCGTAGCTTGAGACGGTTTCTCGTACGTTTGACCGACATTTTGATATCGGAAAACAATCCAAGCGCATGCGCAACTTTTAAGGTCAGAATCAAAAAGCGACAGAAACGCGGTTATACCATAAACCGAAAGACAATTCTCAACACACAAGCAAATGGTTACTAGAACTTGTCAATAAACGTTATAACAACATTATAATGAAAACAGCGACATTTACATTTTGCAACATCTAATTAAAAACGTTTCACCCAAAAAGTGTCACTTTTTGGGCAACTCTGTTCATCATACATTTAATCAAACTACTATAGTATATCACTCCTAACAATATTTTGATACAACTTATGTTTTATTCTGATTGTGTGTATTATATGTGTACAATGTAATTTACCTATGATTATATAGAAATAAACGGGGTTACCCAAATGGGTCCTCAAACAGGAAGTTATGTAGTGAATGTCAAGTTACTGTCAATTATGTTTTGAAACGTCTATTTCACCACATATGGTTAACGGATTAAAAAAACGCGACACTTGGGTATGTCGGTATATTTTAGGATAGCAACTTCCCATATAATATGTATTTATATATTCGTTAGGGCTAATTCAATGCCGTCATTTTGATACCCAACTTAATAAAATCCAATGAGTACTAAGTAACTTATCGCACGAATAAGACATTGGTCCAGAAAACAAAAGTAACATGTTTATCGGCGCATTGGTTTTATCGTTGAAAGTGACCAGCCTGTATAACAGATCGAATATTTACGTAAGGCTAGTCTGCCTTCTACATACAAATTCTTGATTAAATTGAATATGACATATCCACATTTTATTTAAAATGTGTCTATTTGACACATATACATTGTAGACCTACATAATGTTTTTATGGTCAAGGTATGTAAGAAATTTTGGTCCGAATGGATCTCATTTTTATCATCTTAGTACCAATGACGCCAATTCATTTACCTTTAAAATCTGCACTATTCCAATACCGGCATCAACTTGACTTGTCTGCTATAACACAACGGCTGTTGGAGCATTGCGACCATGGATTATTTAGACCAGGAAATTTCTGGAGTATTGAGACTATATTTCTGGAGTATTGTGGCCAGATGTTTGGAGTATTGAGACCAGACTATGGAGCATTGAGACCACATATTTAATTACCTGCGAGCCTTGAGCGAGCAGGTATATTGGATAGCATTAAGTAAAAAGTCCATGGAGGGGCACGTGACCTGTTCTCGATGTTTACGATTTCAAAAAAAAATCCAGAAAAGGATGCATTTTGTAGGAATGTCATGAACCGGACTAATTCCATTATTCCATGCGGATAACATCGGTCTTTGTCGCATTGCAATAGTTTTTTTACCGAAGAAATCAGAACTGTCCGAAATTTCAGTGAGCGCTAGTTGAGACCATGGATCTAAACAGCAGGTGACTGCAGCTGCATGAGCACAGGCGCTTCCCAGTCTGGAGAACATCCCGTAGAGAACACATTGTTCTTGAACGAAAATATGTTAATTCTATGGTTAATGTGTCAGGATTACGGAATTTCGGGTGTACCCGGTACTTCGTTCCGTAAATTTATTTTTTGATCAGCGGGTTAAATTAGTGCTGGTTGTTTCCCTCGATAAAATTAACAACATATACAGTTCCGTTTGGTCTCCAGAGTCATTTAAGGAGAATTACCATTCAGTGTTAATGTCTATTCAGAGACTTAAAATTCTAAATGTCTCTTGTCTATTGTCATGGAATCATCGGAATTGGTTTATGATCTTTGATATTGTTGAGCACTGAAAAACATGTCTTATGATAAGAATGGGTAAAACCATAGAGTTAAATAGCTTCAATTTGTCACTAATTGTTAGAGACACGTTATCAAATAGAGAATACAAGGAAAAAAGAGCTCGTGATACCTGTTCAGACAATTGTTTTTGAGTGTAATAAAACTTCCCATTAGCGGATAAAGTAACACCAAGATAGACAAATCTCTTAACATTAGTGAGTTTGACATTACCATAGAAAATATTTGCATTTTCACACCGTGAACCTTTTTTGAAAACCATAACTGTTACAACTGTTTTTGATGTATTTACTGTTACGTTCCATTTTCT
Organism: Spisula solida; assembly: GCA_947247005.1. NCBI lineage: Eukaryota > Metazoa > Mollusca > Bivalvia > Venerida > Mactridae > Spisula > Spisula solida. The sequence continues at coordinate 42,914,840 of OX365956.1, forward strand.
GCAGTATTTCTCAAGTTTGTTCAAAAGTAGTTGTAAGCCATTTGCCGAGTATGAGAATAAGACTGTATCAAAAAGAAGAATGAATAATTGCAATTGTTCAATACTAACATATCAACATTTTCATCACGTAACATAGTCGACAAACCATTTATAAAAATAATAAGGGTGATAAGGTTTCACCCTGTTTAACACCCATAATACTTTCAAAAAGCTCTGATAGGTTCCCATTTGATTTAACCGCAATTTTAACAGAATTATACATAGAGATCAACATATAAACATATTTACAAGCTATACCACTATCTAAAAGCTTAAGCCATATACCATGTCTATACACCATATCAAACGCCTTTTTGAAGTCTATAAATGAACAATATAGTTTTTTTATTTTCTGAATACAAGACCTTATTAATAATATATTGTAAAATAAAAACGCAATCCGTAGTACTTTTGACTTTACGAAAACCAAATTGGTAATGAGATAATTAATTGTTTTAATTTAATTGTCAACATTATACCGCGATAATTATCAACGGTATTACTGTCACCCTTTTTGGGTACAGGGACTAGGATACTGCGCGTCCAAGTTTCCGGGTAGATGCCCTTGGTATATTTAAAGTTAAACAATTGACAGATAAAAGGAGCAATGAAATTGTGTGCGGCTAAAAACATTTCTGAAATAAGCAAATCATCCCCAGCACTTTTGTTACGTTTTGAACATGACATGGCTTTACATACTTTTTCTACTGTAAAGTCATCATCTAATGAGTTAACAACGATATTTTGGTTAAGTAAATCATTCACAGAATGATCAACCTCTTCATCAGAAAACGCATCCGTATTAGAAAATAGATCTTTGAAATGATTGTAAAAGTCTGTAGAAGAAATATTACAATGTTTTTTGGGCTTCCGGTTGTATTTGCGTATTAAATCCCAAAAACGTTTTGGATTTCGCTGCGATGCATCATGTAAATCACGTTTTTGTTTATAATTGTACATTCGTTTTGCTTTACGTTTAACATTTGTATAGATTCTGCGTTTATCGACAAGGGAGACAAATAGTTCGCGTGTTCGGTGTGTACGATACAATTTGTTAGCTTTATTTAAATCACGCCTGGCTTGATCACATTCGATCGTGAACCACGGGTTTGACATTCTTTTACTGTTCAAGTTACAAGGATTATCCACTACACGTCTATACACACCGAATGTGTCAAATGCACTGGAGTACAGTACGTTCGCAAACTTTGTTATTCCTGTATCTAAGTCAAGGTTGTTGCTCAAAATATCATTAACGATTTGTTCAAATACATGACTTTGTGGGGAAAGTTTCAAAACATATTCGTCTAGTTTCGTATTATCCCAGATAATTTATTTCGTATAAGAAGTAGTGGGTTTAGGTGCAACATTTTCAGTTTCGTGCATTTTAATGGGTTGTTAAAGGGTTATTCATAATCCCATTAAGTTGTATAATTGGTAGTTAAATGCCAATCACTGGTATTAGGTGTTGATAGGAATGTGTTAATTAAAATAACCAAATAGGACTGTGAAATATCTTGTTTACCATGATTAGTGTAATAATTAGGTTGTATTTGAACCAATATTATTTATATTGATATATATATAATTCAAAGTTTATAATATTGTGATAGTTTCACCTTTAATTTGATACAAATAATTTAAAATCTGTTAATGAGAATTACAACTGAGAAATACTCATTCTCAAATAAATATATTTTAATATCAGTAGCGGTATGGTCTGTTATATTACATTCTCTTTCACAGAACTTGAATACAAGACGCAGGTTTTGTTATTATTTAATTATTTTGGACGATAAACGGTCATGTAAGTCTTTGCAGGGTTTAACCCTGTTACGTAAATGAAGCATAATTATTTCATAAAGTTATAACATCTATTCTCATATTATACACGGAATGAATGAACACAAACTAATATTATGCACTTCAAACAATACAGTATCACATATTTGATATAACTTGCGGATTTATTCATGTCAAATGCAAAGAATTGAAAATATGTTTGTCTGGTCTCAATAGTCCAGCAATCATATGACTATATATTTATATTAATTCGGTATTATAACAATTCATAAAAAAGTATAAGGTATCCTTCTAATGAACCACTTTAAATATTTAATTTAATATCAAGCATTGCTATAGCTCTTTATAGCTCTTTATTGCAACTTTACACATATATATATATCGCAATTGATAAGTTATTCTAATCTCATATACACCGAATGAATGAACAAAAACTTATAATATAAACTTTAAACTATAGAATATCACATATTCAATACCACTTAAAGTTTTATTTATGACCAATACAACAATTTGGGAAACTGGTCTGGTCTCAATACTCCAGGCATCTGGTCTCAATACTCCAGTAATCTGGTCTCAATGATATTGTGTCAATAATCCATGGTCTCAATCGTCCGGTATTCAAAACAACATACCCCAGTGTTGCGTTTTTAAATCCGTTAAGTATACTATATTTGTAGATTCTTTATTTTTGTCTCAATTATTTAATTTTATACAATATACACAGACAATTTAAATGTACATAACCATTCAACATTGTATTATAAGAGCCATTTGACACTTGATAATCATAAAAGCACCGTTATAACTAAAATATCACATTATTGACATGCATATTGCAAGGGTGGAGATTTGTGTTAATACACGGTTTTAAAAGGTTGCCATGAATCAATTTAAATCAGATATTGGAAGTTGTACAAAAAGCACTAAATTAAATGCGCAAATTGAAACCGACTATCACCTTGATCAGCTGTAGACATGTCCAGGCTAAACTTTAATTTTGTTTTAATTCCTTTTCTGCAAGTACATTGGCTTACACATCAGTGATACAGTATGTTTCGCCATCTGTAGTACATTTTACGGATCGTAATAGTACATAATAATTGAATATTTGCTAATTCAATTGTTTAGAGTTCAATACGATTTCCGTATAGACGTAAAGTTGCTGTTAGACGACTTCGGAACGAAAACTCGGGGTTTTAAGTGAAAAAGTAAAAACATAAAAGTAAACGTTATTACGCAATTGGGTAAGGTTGTATAGAGGTGCTTAATTTGTACACAAATGATTCAACATCTTGATGGACAAATAATGAATAATAATACATCAAGCTATAGTGTCGTTTATATTCCGCCTGCATTGTCCATATGAACGTAAATGAACCAATATAATATCGTTTTTTTAATACTGTCCTCAGTAAGGTTATTTTCTATAAGATGTAAGCAACTCTGGCCAGTTAATACATACGTTTTTATATTTATACATTGTCCGTATCCGATAACTTTGGTTATCAAAGCCTCGGAAATAAAAATTAGACAAAATATACTTTAGATCGACTGTAAACACGTTCGATATTATTATAACTTACTAGGATACGAATAACACTCGAATCTACGTTTCCGATTGTATTTACTAAGTTATGAAAGGAGAAATGCGAGTTTTCACATTTTGAATACAGAACACCAAATAAGCAACTTACCGGTGTCATTTATACATTTATAAGTCAGTCATTTCGCAATGCTATCATCATACCATTTACATACGTTTAACTTTACGTTAGTTTGTTTTTCAACGTTTTCATATAATGATCTATATAAGTGCTATTCACGCCAGCTCTGTTTGCATCTCTAGTGACTTAGCAGTTACCACTTTATGAGCGTCATTCGTGTTTTACTGGTTCGTTGTACCATCTATCTTGTCTCCTAATGATACGATAACATGCAAGATGATTATTGCAGTAGATATATATCAGTTGTCTACACGCGATATTTAACAAAATACAAATGTCTGTCCATTTTATTCAGTCTTAATTTGAAATCATATTTTGTTTTGAAAGAAAGAAAACAAACTTGACTGAGTACAATATTGTATTATGGCTTACAGTCGGTGAATTAATGGGCTGTGAAGCATCTTCAATGGATATTGTTTATTATCTGACTGTAATACAACGTTACAAACGTTTTTTATCTTTCACATCTCAAATACTAAAAACAAGTACTAGTATTACACAAGAGTGAATTTTACACACATGAATTATTCAAGTTTATTTACACTTATGTATGTTATCACCTCAAAATATGCACACGTCTATTCATAGTACGTATTTTTAATTTGAAGTGAAGTATTTGCATTTATTATTTTGATGTCAAAAATAAAATGTCGTGTATAACGCAATACACAGGTTTAAATATACATTATGGAAAAACGCAGGTAATGTTGTTTTTTTGGGGGGGAAATTCACCACTATTTGTTTATATAAAAATATAAGTTAAACACTAGCATTGGTACTGTTTGAGCAGTTCCAAGTTTGAGCGGGGAATGGAGTAGAGATTGAAAAACGTTTTATAAGCATCGGGCAAGTTTCATTACTTACATGTCAATCAGTAGTCATCAAATCGCATTATTGATAATTTTGTCCGGGTCACGTTCACTCATATCTAGATATTTGCACGCTGTTCTTTGTATGTGATTCATGCTTTGCTGTTGTTGTTGAGAGCTTCCTTTCTTTTCCGATTCATTATTATCGTTATACTTAATTTCATCATATAAAACGTGTCATAAATCCTTGCAAGTAAAGTTCGTTTAATTACTGTGTCTTACCATCACGCTCTAATTGGATGTGGAATTCTTGTAAACATTTCATCAATGTCGTGAATAAAACCGTATGTCTCCACGGCAATCTGTATGTAAACTAAACGAGGGACAATATGAGTAGAGGCACGGCGCAATGCAGAATTATCATGTTTTAAAATGACAAAAAGTCAATTTCGAACGTTTTTTTGTTGCTTTCATCCCGTTTAAAGTACCCCCACAAACAATTTATTTTATCTCCTGAATGAATTCTGACCAAATAATTAATGTTGTGTAGTTATTATCTTATGGAGTACCAACCAAATTTCTCCCCTGAATTGTTTTCCTTATCCGCACGACAGTCTTGTAAATTATTTTCCTTATTTGCACGATGATTATACCGATTAATTTTCTTATCCGCACGTCGGTTGTGCCGATTATTTTCCTTATCCGCACGACGGTCAAGCCAATAATTTTCCTTATCCACACGACGGTCAAAATGTTGTCAGTCCGAATGAATATTTGTCAGTATGAATGAATATTTGTCAGTTCGAACAAAATATTAAAATGAAAATAGACCTTTGTACCTTTTTCAATTGCTTTATTGAGAGCTAAATAATTTAGAAATGCATGTTAAGCTTTTAACATATTTGAAAAGTGATTGCCAAAGGACCTAATTTGTTGTTTACCTTTTTACAATAACCTGAATGAGCATAGCTATAAATCTAACATCTGTAGAGCTGAAATACCTCAAAATGACAGCCACTATTTTCAGCTCCCAGAGTGAAGTAGAAAAAACCCTAGGTACAATGTAACTGCACCGTCATCGAATCCCAAGTCCTCATTTAAAATGCAGGAGGGCCTAATTGTGTATTTTTTTATGCTTCCCGAAGGGTGAGCATATAGTCGCCGCTTTGTCGGTCCGTCTGTCCGTCCGTCACACTTTTGTCCGGGCCATAACTTGAAGAGTATAAGAGATATCAATTTAAAACTTCTTAGGTGAATATACCTCATTTAGGGGAAGTGCAGTGCACAAGAACCATAACGCTTGATTGCATATTATTTTAGTTATTCCCCTTTGTTATTGTTCATACTTATTTCTTGTCCGGATCATAACTTGAACAGTATTAGAGATATCAATTTGAAACTTCATCGGTGACTAGACCTCATTGAGGGGAAGTGCAGTGAACAAAAACCATAACTCTTAATTGCATATTTTTTGAGTTACTCCCCTTTCTAATTTTTTTTTCATACTTAAATCTTGTCCGGGCCATACCTTAAACAGTATTAGAGATATCAATTTGAAACTTCATACTAGGTGAATAGACCTCATTGATAGGAAGTGCAGTGTGAAAGAACCATAACCCTACATTATATATTTTTTTAGTTATTTCCCTTTGTAATTTTTTATATTTAATTATTGTCTGGGCCATAACTCATACATTATTAGAGATATCAATTTGAAACTTCATATGTGAATAGATCTCATTGAGAGGAAGTCGGTGCACAAGAAACATAACTCTTTATTGTAAATTTTTGGAGTTATGGCCTTTTGTACTTTTATACTTACTTCTTGTCCAGGTAATAACTCCTTCATTATGGGAGGTATTGATTTGAAACTTTATAGGTGAATTAATCTCATTGAGGAGAAGTGCAGTGCCACAAAAACATAACTGTACCTTTATTGTTTTTTAATTATCTCCATTTTTCATACAAATTAATCCTTGGCAGGTCCCTAACTTGAACAGTATTGATGGCATTTGATTGAAACTTCACATAATGGTAGAGGAAGTGCGGTGTCAAAGAACAATAATTCTACATTATTTTCTTTTTTTACCTGTATCTGTAATATGTTATTTCCAATTTTGGAACAAGCACTTGCTTCGGGAAGCATAATTCGGTTTTACCGATTCATTGTATTCTACTTTTACTTTAATCCAATAAATATATGGAACTATCAAGTACTTTAAATTTATTTTGAATTATGTTAATAATCTGGTGACATTGCAACACTGCACATCCAATTTGTCAAAGGAATGATGACTCGTTTGTTTCCAATGCCAGTAAGCTATTTAGAATGGTCACATAATAATGTTTCAGTGATTTATAATGTGCTTGTAATTGTATATATGCGAGGGTTGCATGCTTCATGTACTTACGTTATTTACTTCATATCGTGCAGCACGTGTATATTAGAACGTTTTGTTCATCCATACAGAAATGCATTTGTAAACAAAATTGCTGTTAAACAATAAGTAGAAATTAAAAGATCTAGATCTATTATACAATACCGTTACTTATACTCAGCGTCAATGAAAAGTTAGGTACCATCCTATCAATTGACTCTTATATTTAAAATTCATGTTACACTGTGTTAAAAGCCGAACACAACTATGTTTTGACCTTACTGAGTAGTCACAGCTATCCTATTTAACAATATTCAGATGCACACACTAGAAAACTTTTGTACCGATAGGTCATATTGTATACAAAATACAGATATATATATATATATAAGTGGTAACTTTTTAGTGACTCCCAGTATATAATGTCAAATACCTGTGTATATTGGAATATTACCTTATTTTTATAATCATGCAGTTGGTTATATTGCTTGTGAGATACACAATCAAAGCATATCTATCCCGCTGTTAGGTACAAATGCACATGTTCAACTTAAGCGTATGATGTTCATTTACCGTCAATGGTTTCTCTCACTTATGACCAGTCAACGAGTGTGATACGTTTATACCGATGTGTGCTACTGACTTTGTCTGAAGCAAACACTGGACAGTTAAAGTAAACTTCAACTGATTAAGTTTCATTCAGTGTTGATTTATGTTGCCATCCATCAATTTTTCGATTACATACAGCAATGTCTACATTGAAAGTAATCTTCAATTCTACACTGTCAGTCTATCAAACGATGAACTGATTATAACATAATTGTTTACGTATTATTACAGTGATACTCATTCATGCTTGTGATTCAGAATTACAGAATTTACATAGTAAATACAATGTATTACTAGAATCGAAAAAATACAAGACAGACTCTAACGTTGTCAACAGCCTCTATCGGTTCCTTTATACCTTTAGACATTTTATTATGTCTTCTCCGGGAACAAATTCAAGTGAACAACGTCATGAATATAGCATGCTAAAGCAAGCTACTTTGCATTTCTGCTTACAATAACTACTAAGAAAATGATATCATTTCAGCAAGGTTGTCAGATATATCATACAAATGAACCTCGCCAGAAATAAGGTGAACAAGCAACAAATGAAAACGAATATATTTAGTTTATCCATCTACCGACCACTATGATGTAAACAACATTAGACAGTAATTTGTTACGATTCATAATTTCCAGACAGAACTGAAGGACAATAAACAAATTGCATTTCGTGCACACTCCTTGTCCTTTCATTGCAAATCATTGTACCGTGTTCACTTATTATTGCCGTTCAATGACTACTCTTTACGTCTAGCCCAGCTTGATTGATGATCTATAACCGCATATTATTAGATAAATGTTCCAAAGCGTTTGAAGTGTGCGTGGTTGTGAATGTAATGGTAAATGTCTGATGAACATGATAGTGCTATCGCCAAATGTAGTTCATCAACCCTAGCTCTAAAACTCAAATGTCATAGGAAAAACACTTGTGAACGAGAATGTGTTTCTCCACATAATTCGTTTACTGCATATAACTTAGTGTTTGCAATCGAATGTACAGATTCAATGAAACACGTAGTTGTATTGAAATGTGAATGGGTAATATTATAAAATGAAGTTTACGAAACATTCTCTCATTGTCATGATAATCAAAATATATGGACAATTTCAATTGGGGTGGGGTTACGAAATTCCCCCTTATTTCATTATTATTCGCCATGTCAACACGAAATAAATTTTATTTTAAGTGCAACTGATAACAGGCGATGTTGAAATAAATTAATGAAGTATATGGACAAAATTGCGCATATGAATGATAACTATTTGGGGTAAAAACACATTTTTTAACCATTTTTAGGTCTTTTGACCTCTAAATGACCTTGACCTTGACATTAAATGACCTTGACTATCATATCATTTCTGAGCTCTATACCGGTACTTTAAATATTACACATAATAAAATTGATATATGTTTGTACATACTAGTTAGAAAGGTTATATTAAGACGGAGTGTGTACTAAAAAATTGGCGGGAAATTTTGACGCCATCATGGTTTCCATGGTAACCTACAGGATCTCAGATGAGCACCCTCGCTAAAATTAAACTTCAATCATCCCTCTACACGAATAAACTGAGAAACGCTCTGGACCTTTTTTTCACGCTAAAACTCTAGATGCTAGACTACATCAAATAAATCATGAAACCTAAACTTCTTGTATAACGTTGTCTATGAGGTATACCAGATAACCAGACTATAAGGTACTACGGCATCGAGAAGTCTTATAGGATGTTGTATCTATTGTTATCCTGTTGATTATGGTTGCTGAATGCTTACAATACATCGTATATACACGTGTTTCATAGACTTTACTTAGGCATTCGATTATTTAGTCCGAGAAAATATATTTTATAAATAATTCAACTAGGAGTCAGTGGGAAAATGTTAGACATTATAAAATCAATATACAAAAACGTAAAATCTATAGATGAATTAAATAACGAACTTAGTAATCAATTTTATTGCTTTTTATGTGTAAGGCAAGGTGACTGTTCAAGTCCGTTCCTACATGTATTTTCAATGTACGTGACTGACCTAGAATAGTATTTATCATTGAATGGATTAAAAGTGTAGATACTGGTTTGTTAACATTACTTTTATTACTCGACGCGTATAATATTGTGATTTTCTCTGATAGTCAAGAAGGGCTACAGGAGGGTGTAGATATTTTATCCGATTATTGCGATGAATGGAATATAATTGTAAATGTTAATAAAACTAAAATAATGATATTTAAAAAGGGTAGAAATCGTTATCAAAATCAACAACTTTTCACTTATAAAATATATGATGTTGAAATCGTTCACCAATTTACATACTTGGGTATTGTTGTTACCACACACGGATCATTTCAAAAATTATTCGAAACGTTAAGCGAGTTAGCACTAAAAGCTATATCTAAAAGATGAAAATGTACTTAAATAAATTCAACAAACTAAAAGCGATAAATTGGATATTTTTGAAAAACTTAAAGTACCAATATAACATTATGGTTCCGATGTTTGGGGATTTCATATGCGGTCAAATTGGAAACAATTCATTTGCAGAGTACCCAGAATAATTTAATATACGGTGAGTTAGGGAGAGTACCTTTAAAACAAGATAGATTAGTTATTCTAACACAATCTGCGTATTAACCCATATACGCATAGAGGAAACCAGGGTATGTATTATTACCGCAGCAAAACATACATGTCTATTTACGCCCAAAATCACGTGGCATATTTATGAATGAATGACATAAACTTTATATTAAAAACTTCGAGTTGCGAATAAGGCAAGCTGCACTAGTATCATGTGTTACAGCAATGACGAATCTATTTTAAGAAACTCCAATGTACTCTCGACACTACGTTTCACAAAAACTCCTGATTATCAATTAATTTACATTTTTCATTTTTGCAATCGATACCTTATGTACCTTATGTAAAATTGATACAATGTTTAAAATGTGTTCTTTCCTCCAAAAATTACGATGCTCGTTTTAATTAACGAGGGAGGTAAAAGAAAGTAAAATGGGAGAAAATGGAAAGCGCGCAGTTAAAAAGCACGGGATAGTATTGTGACTAGAGTCGAAACAAACGTATTTGGTCGGTGAATAATATGCAGGCACTCGTTCGAATGCGGTAAACTACGCACTCGTGATTTAATTTTTCCGCATCCCAACTCCTGCCCATGTTTTATTCCCCGACAAAATACAAGAACATAATTATATTTTTATTTCTTAAACCTCATTTGTTTTTGGCTTAAAAAAACACGCGCGGAAGACAGAAAACTTACAAAACAAACTAATGGTAAGATGATTAATGATATTGAAAACAATGTAAACTGGGCATCAAAAGTAAGTAATATTTTGCAAATTATGGGGTATCATGCATGGTTTATTCAAGGAGTAGAAAATAGTACTGCTTTTACATAATTATATCAACTATTGTTGCAGTTATTGTTTATTAAGAAATTTTGGTTTTAAAACTTATTTAGATGATATGAAAAAGTACAGAATAATGTTTACCCTATTTATAGTGTCAAGTCATCGATTAGAAGTTGATCGGTCGGTCGGGCTGCCTGCCAAATAGTTGACTGTATATCAAAGATCATTGAATTAATTTTAAATTTACACCTCCCATTTTAAAAACCGTTCAGTGTAGCTGTAACAATAGGACAACTAAATGTGGAAAGGCGAGTTTTATGGGAGTTTTGTTGTAAATTATTGTCATGAATAAACAGGTCGTCAGTTGCTTTTTGTTCGAACACAACTCGCCCAAAACTCAGGTATACTGTCATCGTTGATCAATGCGCAGTTATATTATATATATAACCCCTGAGTAACTTACAATGTATTGACTATGCTGCGACGTTATGTGACAGAACACTATTAACGGCATGATGCTACATGTGAAGTTGTGCTCGACATATAAAACGTCATTATCTTTGTGACGTTATATACTGCAGATAATTGGTAACCAGTATGAAAGTCAGATTAAGTTCACGTACCTAAAATGGTTAACGTTCGCTTTTAATACTAGCTTGTGTTAAACTCTGTTTTACAGCCTTTTAAGGCCGTCAACCAGTTTTATCAATTAGTACGAACTTGCTCTTCCGAAATCAGCTGGTAACCTCTACACTTGTCGAGGAAAATCACCTGACAAATACATCAGGACGCAAACTCAGCAGGAATAAGGTGTCAATAGGTATTAATGTACATGTAGGTTGTAGAACATGTGTCATAGCCGACCTAAATTATATTATCATTAACACAGTATAGTGTTTTATCTGCAGACACAGCATGAAAGAAAATAACAATCCAAGCCAGACGTACTCGTTAGTAGATATACTTACAACGTTTCACTATTGGTACGCTCTTACGCATGTATTGACATGTGTAAGTATGTCATTTTGTATTCGTAGTATAATGGATACACATATAGGCGGACATGACCTCTGTGAAAAAGTACAGCACAAGAAGATATTTTTTAAAAAAGCACGTCTTAGAGCAATGTGAACGACTGATCGTTTATGCTAAAAGGACATATTTACGACTCATTCAAGGAGCCACTGTAGAGAAGAAATTTTGTGATTGGTATTGACATAAAAATGATTTCTCTGGATATAGCTTTAACTCATACAATTCACACATGTGATTTTGACAGAGTTATGTCCCGTGGATTTCTGTACTAATATTAGTACATTTCATCATTTGTGTCGACAATATATGCCACCAACAAACAGCTAGAACTAAATAAAACTTTATGGGAACCTTTAATTATACTAAAATGAAATGCATATACTCTCGGCGAGTGTTTGTGTCTAATCATTTTCACATCTTGATCATTGAACCATTAAGTACAATTAAACGTTCGAAACGCGTCGGCGTTATTTCTAAACAACTACTGACCAAAATTCAATGAAACCATGTAATAATGGGAACCTTTACTCATAAGATAAGACGTAGTGGCTTCGTACACGTCTTCATTTGTAACTACTTATACATATTTTTAAGTTATGACCCTTAACAAACTTAATGTCCCTTAAATTGCTCTTCAAATGGCTTCTTCAAAAATGCTTACGTTAGGCTTTGCCCATGCAAGGTAAAAGATAGTGCCTTTATTAAGAAAACTTTTGGCCTGGCAGAAATAATGCGGCTGTTTGAACCAATATCACGTAATATTGTACGTAAACATAGTCGCCATGATATTATCTATTATTTCCACGATCAGGAATCAAGATGAAAGCATAATTAGGTGATTAATATTCATAAATTGAATTAGTAGAATTGTTCAATATTGGTATTGGTTATTTCTTCGGGGAGATCCTTATTCCTGTAATACTTGACTACAATTTCTCTCAAGGCATTATTATACAACTTTATAGCAATTAGTTGCATGAAGTAGTAAATTGTAATTTTCTCTACGTGAGAAATTATATTTGCAAAATGTTAGTAGGAGTCGAATATTCATCTCGCACACCAGCGGCATATTAATTCAAATAACTTGTTTGATTGTTTAACGCTGAGTCATTACAAGCGCAACAATAAAAACCCCACTTTACAATTCTGCGATCAATGCAATCAGCGTTTATTTAGTTAATTGGAAAATGTACCTGTAGCAGACAAATTGCGAAAATTCGCGACTTATTGATCCCAGTTGGATTTTTTTAAAACATCAATTTGAAGTTGAAGACGAAATAAAGACGGGTAAGCATATGCTTTAAAAGCAACTCGGTCTTAATTAAGGAAGTGAAATACATTATGCAATGAAGACAGGCGTCAGACGGAAGAAATGTGAAAGGTTAAGTAAGTATATCTAAAACTGTTGCGCATGGTAACTTATCAATTAACACGAAATATTACTCAATATTGTTCTTCTCTAATTGGTATTAGGTAGTGTTTATAAACGGCTAATAATAATGTCATTACAAATAGAATATTAAATTATTATCTTCTCTATATATTTCATCCATATAGTCGAATTTATTCTATGTTATATTTAATACTTACGTCAAGAACAGTCTTATTGTATTAAGGCTTCATCACTTTTCGGTAATTCTTTTCCATATCGAGATGCCATGTAATGCGAGTTTAAGCTTCCGTTTACTGACGAACTGCATCTTTTACATTACCTGGTTGCTGGCATCTCTCCAAAGCATAGTTATATATGTGGGCCAAACTTTGTGTCGTGCTTTCTTCAGGCTGGAACAGATTGGTGCATGAGACAGTAGTTTGATATGTTGGCTGTCTTCACTTGGTATATAGCGTGCGTTCATGGTCTTCCAGTATAATGTGTAGCTGTACTTTAGCAGATTCTGTGTTTCTACATACTGTGTTTGAGTTGGATGTATGATGCCTCTTTTGCAAGTACGTTAGTAGCTTTATTTTCGGGTATGCCCACGTGTGCAGATATCTATTGAAGTACTGCTTTGCTGTGTTCAGACAGGAGACTGATGTTTATCTGCAGCTGAGTTGTCACTTGAGCTTACTGTGTTCATTTGTTCTAAAGCTGTAGCATGTATGTAATGGCATCGACCTTACGAAACGAAAGCGACGACTCTTAATATAACAACATCAATGTCAATAAGCCTTGCTCTGGCTTTGTCAGTGAGTTATGTTAAAAGCAATACAATGCTTCGTATTGTTGTCATATTTCTTTGTAGTAGGTAATTCATGTAGGGGATGTTCGGAAAATTCGGGATAAGTTCGTATATGTCTATGACATTTTCTACCTTTGTAGCTACATGTTTCATCTACTCTTTAGATGTATGCATACTAAAATTATTCCACATATAATATTAATTACGTTGCTGTGTAACGTCTGTTACACTTCCGCGGGACAACTGATGGTTCAGACTGTCTGTGTTGTCATGGCAAGCAGACGCACAAGTCACACTTTCTCAAAATATTCCCTTGAGCTATTCACACACCGAATGTGTCTGTGAACAACTTTGCAAAAATGTTTTATGTTCGCATTCTTCTTATACACGCCCAAACAGCAACAACATGCAGGTCTGCGACGTCATCGAACGAAACACTGTTATCAGTGTGAGTGTGTAGGTTGCATTGTATTTTCGTTATTTAGCTAATACATTGGTGTGCTGTACATAGCATTGGTGATAGTCAGCGTCTTTGTCTACTTTTAACCAGCAAGACGCAAACATGAATTGAAGAGCTGGATTCATTCTTTATATAATCACTAAATTACGTTCAAGTATGCGTTCTATATTTCGTCAGAAAAAATATCTAGAATAATATTAGACAATTATTTCATGTTGTAGACGACAGCTGTATATGTATTGCTCAAATATATATTATTGTCCGCATCATTTATGAAATGCAGTATTCTAATGTAACAAAGTTATTGTTTTAAGTTAATAAGCAACCACGTCATCTTCTTGATATATATTAGTCTGAAAAAAAATCATGTTCAATTACCTACCACTTATTCCTCAAAAATTGATAGAGCTGTTCAAAAATGTGTTTGGTTATGCAAATGGTTTGATTAAATTTTAAGGTAAATTATAATGTTAAAGAATGCAAATATGTAAATAACATAGTTACGTTATCCTAAACAAACTAATATTTTGAACGACGTTTTTACCTTGCAATGACACAACCATGGATGTTATGTATGAAAACATGTAACGTTTTCCACGTTGATAAATATAATGTCTTTGTCATACTATAAAGTTTTACAGAAGCTTGATATCGTATTTCAGCGCCTTCGTAACTTATGTAAAACTTATCCATGACTTATCTAACATACACCAGCCTATTTACCGATGCTGTTGTAGTTGAACTGGGTTTTGAAGGATAAAACGGTTAATTAAAAGTTTACCCAGACATCTATTAGGTGACTACATGTAATGATGTAATACAATGGTACACTATTGGAAGTGCAGTCATTATTTGACTTTGGAATATTGTTTGTTTGTTTGTTTGTTTGCGATTGACTGGGGTTACAGTGGTAAGAGCATGGTCATTCGTTTTGTTGTCTAGCCAGAATGACCAATATTCGCAACCTCGTAGGAAGAGACAGTTGTGTGATATACTAGGATTACTTAGCTTAGTTTCGAATACACTCCTTCGTTGGTTCTTTAAAGGGACTGCCTCACATATTGGTGTATTGCAAAAATAAAATAAACTTGTCAAATGTTCGCGTAATTTTGGTATAGTTGCCTGTATATACCATAAACAACCACACTGACATCTAAAATAACTTAAAAAACTTAGGCATTTTGAAGTTATTTAGTATTTGTACGTCAAACATTCTATAGGGTATTAATACCCAAATTCTATAGGGTATTAATACCCTATATAATTAACACTACTTTTACTTAAATTGCCTGAATTTGTTCGCATTTGATGAAAACGAATAGAAAAACGAACTATATATCCCACTGGTGTTTACGCTGTAGTTTGTTGATGTTACAGTTCAATCATGTATGACAATAACTAAGTGGGCGATATCGAGAGTGGTTAAAATTGCTTATCTGCTCCAAATCATTCATAAAACAACTGTCAGTGTTCTATTACATCAATACTTGGTTAGGTTGGAAAATCACGATATAAATGTTTTTGGCCCAATCTGTGAGGCAGCATATTTAACTTGCCGATGTACAGCACACACGCATCTACCTCTGAATTACCAACCAGTTCATATCTAGTTAGATTGGAAACACTGGACAGCCTTTCTATTTTCTATGGGATGCCAATACAGTATTTAATGCAATCATTTGCATATTTCGCAAATACAAATGAAGAAAGCCTTCGGAAAATGGAAAATGTGTTGATACGACCGGTGATTATAAAGCCATTATGTTAGGGCCTCTTGAGACCGGAACTGGCGATAAAAGACAAGACTTAGAGGAAACTAATTTGCATTTTGATGTTGCATGTGCAACTAAACCCGCGTGCATAAATGTAAATTACAGATTAATCATACTCCAATTTCTAAACTGAACGTATCAAACTTCTTTTTCTATAAGAACTAATTCAACAAAACAGATACACAGTGAAATATTACTACGGTGAAATATTAATATGCTTGGCATGCAATCAAGGAATCTAGGAAACTACATTTCATTTGTTTCAGGGAGCGGTTGTCTGAAAGTACTGCGCAGTGCGTTGGGTTCGAGAGGTCCCGGGTGCAGTCCACACTGGCTGAAGCAATCTCCGAGCAAGAAATTATCACAATACTCCACTTGACACGTGTGTATAAAATAAATGTCTAGTTGCTTACCTTGAATGACTGGACGTATTTAGTAAACACGGCGTACGGGTAAAAATGCATTTCATGCAGCAACCAATTCAAAACGTCTGATCATCATTGCACTAGTGTTGTATCAATTTGACCGCATATTACTGAGGAATAGCAATCTTGGATAACCATCCCAAGAAATAATCTAACACTTGACATTTCGCTAACGCGTCATTGCCCGGTCAGTGCCAAATAAATAGTTCAGTGAAGTACGTTATGCCAGTTATAGATATTCCGTGTTTGTGCATCGTATACGCTTGGGATATTAAATACATTATTTATCAGATATAACAGGAACTTGTTGACCCTAGTGCGTAGGCTTCCATTGTGCATTAATTGTTGCTATATCAGAAAATTATATTCGGTAGTCTAGAGCTTGGAAGCATGAGTGTTGAATTGTAATAATCACTGGTACGGAGCGATGTCAAAGTGTAATACGAGCCTTTACGACATCATGCTATGAACTCTGTCAGACGAATGTCAAGGTTTCTTACTATCTAAGGGAGGGCAGAAGAGGTTTAACAGATATGTTTTACTTAGTTATCATGTTTCTTCTGGAAGCAACCTTAATTTGTCACAGTAAATTATTATCAGATGTATTTATGAATCTGTATAGTATTATTAACATTTCAAAATACTCTTTATTTTGATTTTGATACGTTATTATTATAATGTAACAAGCGAAAAAACGTTCTCTGTAAATAAAGTATTTTAGGTGAATTAAAACGCCATATACCTATTGAACTGCAAAACCAAACACCTTAAGGCTAATATTCTTGTAATATAATGCCAAATAATTACCTGATAACCCATTATTTACCAAACAATAATATGTTATGGTATTTTGCAGAGGGTGTTATGGTCTACTTACGAAGTCCAGTCATGCTGTTATGCTCTCTTACCGAAAACATTTATAAAGCACTCCTCTTTCAGAATCCAGTTTTGTATTATTTCTTACATGAACATGTTATGAGGTGATCGATCTGAACAGAAAATTGTAAGTTAGTCTTCTATAGGTTATCGGGTCATTTTAACTTGATATATGTAGGTGTTATATATATAGTTATATCAAATAACTAACATAAATACAAATAGCATTATGTAACAACAGTTACTGCACATTATCACCAGATATGTTGGATCGGCGTTTTTTACTATACAAAACATTTATTAATGTATACACTTCTTTATCACATTCGTATTTGTTCTAAAACAATTATATTGTGTGTGTAACTTTTATACTACCGTAAGCGCGTTGATGTAACGGTGCCTTGAACCTTTAGTATTAATTTTTATAATAGCAAAACAGTACAACCTCTCCAGAGCGGCCCTTTGTAGAGCATCTACCTCTCTACAACGACACCTTCAATGTTTTCCACAGCTGATGGTCACTATTAATTAAGCCTCTGTATAGCATCAACCTCTAAGCAACGGCCAAAGGGTGTTGCTTCACAGAGGTGGTAATGTAAATGTATTTGAAAATTATGTTTAGCCTTGATCATCAAAGCATGATTGACCTTTTTGAGTTCTGACCAAAACCTTCTTAAAAATCACTGCATCAAAGGACATTGCCATAGTCACATTAAAATGTACCTTTCGTTGAACAACCAGATACATTGAGTACCTTTTCAAGTGTCTCTTTCTGTCAAAGCCAAAGCCGAATGGGCCCTATGTGTGAATTTCGTATCTGCTTTGTATCTTTACAACCACGCATCCTCGCATCGTCAACCTTTATTTAGTGTTTGACGTCTTCAAATGAATGGTCCTTTGTTTGTTAGACATACCTTAAATATATTAAAACATATTATTATGTACATATCCTTTTAAACGTTTGACGTTAATAAGAAACATACCTCTGCAAAAGTTGGCTGCATCTGCTTCATACTAGTTCTAGTAACGTACATGTTTTAATGTTTCAGTTGTAGATAAAACATGTTAAAGGATTTTGTGTCTCGATTCTCATGCAATGTACAAATTATATGAGTTGGTCATAGGTGATGCTACATGTATATACTGTTAGTGTTTGTTAATATAGCCCGTTTGCAGCGAAAAAAATGGTCTAAATTTTAAATTTCTGTAAATCTATTCATCATAATTATGGTGATACAAATTTACATCGGCCATAATTACATTCTACCTACTCCCATTTCAAATTTCATAATTTTCAATTAATTATTTAAACAAGTTTATTCTTTATTGTATATTGATATTACATGACTTTGGACACTTTAACGCAGGGAGGTAATTTGGTATTCCATTGATGTTTTACTGTCATTTATTTAACTGTTATAATCCGTGATCAGCTAAATTGACATTGCTGTGATGTGAAATGTATGAGGCCCGTATAAGTCGTTTTGTTTAGGTATGTCGCTGTTGTGTGTGTATACAGATAATGTATAATAATATCACGAAAAAGCAGTGAAAACCAAATCCTTATTCACTAAGCCACATAAGCTATATATATATATCCATACATATACATATTTAATTATGTTAAATTAAGAATTTATTGGAGCATTGTAATGTTTATGTACACAAAGACATGTAGTCATATGACTGGACCAGTCCTAAATAATTGGGTTATATACATCTACCCAAACCTTAAGTAATGGTCAGAAATCGACCTTCACACTTTTGAAGCCCTAATATTAAGCAGTCAAAATCGTTCAAAGACGCTGTAAAAATCGTGTTTTTATAGTTCGAGAAGGAGGCTGCAACACGCAAACCATTTTTACGTTTAGACCCGAAAATATGATACAAACAAACAGTACAGATGCACAGACGGGCCTCGTATATGCTATATTAGATAGGCAACAAACTCGTAAATCTACCGTTAGACGTGTCATGTGACCATAAAATTGGCTGTTGCGTGTATCGAGTCTTCTAACATGAAGTTTTATTGTAAACTACAAATATTTTACATAGAACTTATGAACAAAACTTTTTACACACATGCCCGATGCTGCCTAAATTTAATTGTGTATTAGGTAGATACATTTCATTCACCCGTGCAAAATCTCATACTTGTAGGTGCAGTAAATACTGAGAAATCTTCATTTTAGACGATTTTTTTCGCCGCAAACGGACTATATTTGTTCCTCGAACCTATTTTGATTAACAGGTCTCCATGTTACACCTCTACTGTTTTTCTACAATAACTGAGCGTTAAACAAGGTATATATCACTGGCCTAAAATTAGACTATAGTAACCTGCACGACCTAACAAGAAACAAGAAATCTGCATCACACGGCGCTGTTTATCAGCCTATTTTCATGAACATCGTAACTGGTCATGTTGACCAAATTGAAGTTAAAAACTTGTTGTATAAAGAAAGTTTAAGACATTTTTATACCGTTTTTGTACTTACGACCTTCTTCT
This sequence comes from Spisula solida, assembly GCA_947247005.1. Taxonomy (NCBI): domain Eukaryota; kingdom Metazoa; phylum Mollusca; class Bivalvia; order Venerida; family Mactridae; genus Spisula; species Spisula solida. The sequence continues at coordinate 42,934,833 of OX365956.1, forward strand.
TCTAAGCCACTGATTCCAGTACTAAATTTAACAACTGTATGTCACGACTATGATCGAACCTGAAAACCACTCGAAGTTGTCACTCGTCTACTAGGCAGTCCTGGCGGATGTTACAAAATGTACCATTATATGTTTTATTAGCAGCGTCCCTTATTGAAGTTAAATCATCATCTCGCATTATTATCCTTTTTTGCTGATCCATTCAAATACAGCTTTTTTAAAGTGTGTAGTGAGTGTGAAAGTTCAGCAATAAGGCACTGTATACGTAAGCACGACGGAAATATTTCATTTCTTCACTTCAGAAAATCAGACTTCGGGAATTATCTATAACGCATTCGTTAAGATACCATTACACAATATTTGATGTCGTTAAGAGTGCATGACAATCGCTCAAAAACATCGAGTTTACTTTTCATGGCCTGTGATGCATGTGCATATGTCAATACAAGTATTATAGCAAAACTAGTATATAAAGAACATTGTCTGGTTGAATAATTTCATCTGTAATATATTTCGTGGAATGTTTTAAACAAAATGAGTATTTCTTTTATTTTTCACAAACCTGCACAAGTTAAGGTATAAATATAAATTAACTACAAGCGTATAATTATAATTTCTGCATTATCATTTAGAACAAACACTAACCAGTCTATGAGTTGAACGATCGTGTAAATTTACCTCTTTTTCGAGGCGTAATACGGTGTAAAGTAGACACACTCAAAAGCGTGCGTTCTGTTGTGTAAAGAGTCCTTAGCATTTTTACGAATAAACTATACCATGATGTCGTAGGAGTCGTCTTACGCTTTGACATCGCTCCATACCAGCGTTAATGTGTGTCACAAGAGTTGAAATGCATCAAACGTTGATCATTTTTAGGTAGCATACATGATATCGAGTAAATTCACATTTTTATAGTTGTCAAACTTATTTTGACTTTAGAATTTGTTTTTTAAAAACAAAACGCTATTTAACAAATTAGTAAAAATTATTTCATTTACCACATGACGTAATTCAAAGGAAATATGCTTAAAAACTAGCCTAAGGTAATAAAGCATAAACGAGGGTCATTCAATATATAATGCGAACTAACACATACATTATTACATACAGTAGTAATCATTCCCACATTGACAAAATCATTCCTATAACCTCCTATGTGATCAATGACCGACTTAGTTCATTTCGACACACCTTCTTTTCATTTTGCTAGGCGAAAGCGCACATACACTCTATACTGCATGGCCGCGGCCTATTCATTCCGATGTAAACAATAATGCACGACACATCTATAAGAAAAACACGTAACACTCTAAACGCTCTGAAGTTTCTGCTTTATTATGCACTTCTTGACGGCTGTCTGTGTCTGCATTCAAATTCACAGGAAAACAATTAAATACCTCAACAGTCGTGACATGAGATGTAAAATATTTTGTGCCGACCTAGCATACTCTGCGTTGTGTCCTATGGTTAAGCTTATACATTTCCTATGTCTATGAAATCTCAAACCTTTAACCGGAAGTCGATATTTGAATATGTTAGAGTAAATAAGAAGACAGAAAAAATAAGCGATTTTCAAATTCGTTCAAACTAAACATTTAAAATATGTTATGTAATGAATATTTTAGTGAACTGACTTAATCGTACGCATCATTGCCTTCAAACTGGTATAGCATCCAACTTTGTAGACCGGAAGTAGTGTCTGGTGCCTTCATTTGTACGTGCTTGTATCATCAGCTTACCTGACACTGACCAACTGCTTCTTAAAAGTACTGTGCAAGTCTATATATCTTCGCCAGACGACAGTTAATCTACTTTGCCATGACTAAACGTCATATATTCTGCTTAAAGCAATATCGCCAGTTTGTTCCGTATCCTGAAATCTTGGCACCGTATACAACGCACTTCTATACTCATTTGATGCTTTATGGTCGGGGTATCGTTGTTCTACAATTACACGGTCATAAAGTCACGCCCAGTTCCAACAGTAATTGCAGAAACTGCATTGTCTAGAACTCGACACGACACAAGAGTACAAAATAATTTGAATTATAATCTTGAATCTTAGGCTTAATGCATTACAATTATGTAGTGTCCATTTTATAGTAACATTAGCCAAGCATCTGTATTGTCGTTTAATAGAGTGTGCAATCTTTGCTGGATGGTTGTTGATATTCCTCAGCTGTTGCATTATAGAGGGATACACCTGACCACCCAACTGTATATACCAGGTTGTCGTGTGATGCAACCCGTGTCGCATGTTTACAAAATCCTTGTGGTTAAATGAGGTCATGGTATGATTATTAACCAAGCTTTCTGTTTTATTCAGTTTTAAGGTAGAGCTGAGGGTCATTGATGTAGTCCTTGATCTGGCTGAGTAATCAAATCGTAATAATTTCATCATATTCCCAAGCAGACTCATTGTCTACATTACAAATTTTATATAATACGAATTTTAAAGGTTCCTCTAAAGTTGAGATCTTTAAGCGAATCTCCAATATAAGTATGTCCAATAAATTTGTATTTTGCAACAAATCCGGGGTCACATGGGTACACTCATTAAACATATTTTATTACCCAAAAAGTACTGTCATACAAATATATCTATAAATACATTGTACGAGCAACAAGTTCCAAAACTGCTCTCCTCTTATTGATAATGGCATCGATATTGCTGGAGCAAATGCTAAATCAGCACTGACATTGCAAATTCCAGACATCAAAATACCATAAGCTCATTTTAAATCTTCCATTGATCATATCTGATCTGACATTCTTGCCGATATTTACAACAAGCATCCATTCATTAAACCAACGCAAGGTCGTGCGCTGGCAGGAAGAGCTAGATGCGTAATTGATCGTTCATGTTTAACACATTTATTATTTTTATTGCGTTCTCGAGATGAGGTGCCCGAATGGGTTCTATGGAATGCAAAATATATTATAAGCGACAACATCGATCTTAGTCAATCTGTGTAAAATATTTTGATGTCGAAAATAGGAAAACACTCTTTGAACCTGTCAGACCTGAAGCAAGTATCATTAATTTTTAACATATCAATCAATTTTTCTATGGTTCCATTGAGCTCCTTCACGAGGCCAGAAATGATTTGCTAAAGCGTCGTTTCCTTCCATTTCCGATTCGTAATAAAGTCAAAGTGACGAAGATTGATTTAAGATACATAAAGCTTGTTGTGTTATTGTTATCTTCGCAGGCCTCTTAGTACTTTTGATATAATCGGGCTTTTTCTAGCTCAGTTGTGTTAGTCAGTTCCAAAATATGTGTCCGTACCGGCACGGCAAACATCCTACAATCAAGCTTCTTTTTATTTTGGTCATGCCCCCTTTATATTTATATAATAGCAAATCAATTCCAGTGAATGATTCTTTATTTTGAGGGTTACCCTTTTTTGTCCATATGGTTCGATATTGTTTGTTGGTTCTTCTCAGGTTGTGTGTGCTTGACTGACAGGCCGTAGGAGTGTCCAGTTTGTCTATTTTCAATATTTAATCTTCAATGTTACAACAGAGTGCCGCTTTCCCGGTTCGATTAATTATATATTTTAGCACTTCCTATGTTACATTCGTGTTTACTTGTTCATTATTTGGTGTCATAATTCCTATAATAATCACATAATAAGAGAGTGGTACAGAAAATAAATGCTTTGTTCATGCTACAGTATATATTTTATGTATAAATGCCATGTATGTTGCTTTTGTGTCCTATCCTTGTTCATGCATGCAATTAAGGTTTAATAGTACGTTTACGAAGCGTTGCCACCGAGTCATTATTTTAAAGAATTAACGATCAATAAACGCAATTAATATGGCAATGCACCTTCTCGCTTTCTTACAGTACATGCAAACTTCATCCTGATACCGATATGTGTTTTAATTACACCAAAATACTGCATAACAAATGGTTCTATTTACGTCATTATGCCCTATAATTACATGATGTATGGTTTGCGTTAACAAGAAGCCTGCTAATTCGGAAGACAACAAACTCCTGAATCCTGTTTTACCAATACTTATGATTAAAATCTTTGAAGTGCCACATTTAAAACTGCTGTTAACATCGAACTTGAAACGCACAAGTGCAGATTTGTTCGCATATGTTTTGTCACAATCAAATGCATCACTAAGAACATGTGCTGCACTTTTCCGCTTAGTTCACAAGATGTACAAGGCGAAAAAGCATGTGCACTGAAAATGTACCCGTTTTATTTAATCCTGTATCAATTGTAACTGCCGACAATCGTCATCGTTGTAATTGTTCAATGTCACCATTCAATACGTCTGCACTCGTTTTAAGGTTTTCAGATTATTTGTTGCTGAAATCGGGCCTTTCTACGTTTTAATACTGTTACTTAACTTTTAGACTGTAGGCTGCTAAAACTATGTAGTTCAGCAGTTTTACTGTTGTTACTAGGTCATTCAGCGTAGGCATTCCGCCTTTTGGTTGCTGTATCTTTTCTACTGGGTCATTCAGCTAGTTATAATTTATTATACTTTTCGACAGCTTGGACTTGGGCGGATCTGCGCTTGTTTAGTTGGGCATTGTGCTTTGAGTATTTTTAATGTTTTCTGTGCTCGGCTGGTTAAGTTGAGTGCTGCCTTCCCTGTCTGACTTAATATACTGTTTTTGGTATAGAAGTCATAGCAATCAAAACGCTCGTGTACTTACTGTCTTACAAACTCTATTAACTATTGAGCTTAATGTAGATGTGAAATGCTTTCGATCCTTTAATCAACATATTGTCAATGACAAGATATCACATACTGTTATCTTTATGAAAAAGAAAATGAAAGAGGAATGTAAATTGACACGATGCTGATTAGAATAATACAACAATAAAGTGCCAACACATTTCTTAAAGAATTTTAAAAGGTTCTAAATTCTTATTATATTGACACCACGAACACATTTTTCTACTAAGTTCTGCTCTGACAACAAGTATTTTATTGTAACTGGGTACCAAGCAAGATGTCAATGTAAGCTCATTGTTCGAAACTCTCCGTCATATGTACCAGTCGTATCGAGTCTTAGATATGACGCTACATATGCATCTTTTAAACATATCTAAATCACACCGGATGTTAAGGGTTGTAAAACTGTATGTACATGTATTGTTCGTCACTTCGTATCCGTCTCCCGGTTCGATATATTCATGCTCGTGATCATATTGTCTATACCAATCAGTTCAAAACTTCGTGTAAACCACTAACAAATGGTTTTAACCGATGATTTTTATCTGTTTTTTGCTTGTGTGACCGGAAATAACGCACTTCCGTGTTTAAGGCAAACTAGCCCAGTAACCCGATTTCAAAAGGGCCTTACAATGAAATATCATGAACCCCATATGGTATTTTCGTATCATATAAACATTCATGCTTTTGAAAAAGGTCGATGCCAGATCTGTAATTGGTGCAATATCAACAACTCTTGAATTTTATATTTTGGTGTTTATATGTGTAATCTGGCGTCTATTAACATAGATAATGGTCATTGCGTATTGTGGATCAAATGGACATACCAGTTTGGGGTCAAGGTCATTTCCAGGTCAAAGTGAGAAAAATAGCTAAAAAATTGACATTGCCTCTCCATTGTCCTTTCTATAGTATATGTTTTTAATGCAATTTAGTAATTAAAATGGTATAATTAATAAACACATTGTAAAACATATGCATTTTAACGAAAGCCAAATGTATTCTATGATATAGTGTGTTTTATTTGTTTACGTATGATTAGTACGCCTAAGGATAATGTGATATTTACAAACTTGAATCGGTTTGGTCCACTGTTGCCTACTTTGATTTACAAATTACTAAAAAAAACAGATTAGGACAGTATTGTACTCAAAACAACAATGATAAATCGTCGTGCACATATGATTAATCCACCTTTGTTGAATATATCATTTTTTCCGCCTATCTCGTCATCCTGGGCGTTCTATAAGTTCTAATATTTACATGGATATTATTCATTCGAGTGTGGACACCATATGGGTTTACATCTAAGACCAGTTTGTGGTCAAGGTCAGAGTGATTTATAGTGCAATGTGAGAAAAACAGCTTGAGTGTTTACATGATTTAAATGTGTTAGAAAGATGTACCCGACGTTTTATCAAAGAATTAGCACATATTAATTGTCTGCCCAGAAATTCATTGGAGCGAATAAATGTGTCTGGTGTTTCAGTACATTGAAATGAGAGCAACCAGCAAAAACCAGATTTAGAAACAAGTTTTTTGCGACTTTAATGCGGTGTAATTCTAACAGGCGCCGTGTCTCGTTTCATTTTCTGTTCATTTACCTTCCATACCGATAGCCGTGGGGTAATATCATGTTATTGAAATCATTTCCTATTATTGATTTGAAAGCATCTCATATCTATATAAAGCATAATAGAAAGATAACATGATATTGTTTGCGTTGCAGTAATTACATGACTTAATTATGTACTATATGTTAAACGAGTGTTTCTCTTGCTATATATGCCTACTGTAGGGACGCATTATGTGAAGCTAGTATTTGTACTAATGCTGGCTTATGAATACACTAATTGAAGCTGCCTTTGAAAGTTGTATTTCGGATTTTCTTCAGAGGTGATGCAAATGTAAGACATGGCAATAAGTAACACAGTTGTGTACATTGAAATGCTGTGCAGTGACGAAAACAATTTATAGACTATTTGATACATAGAAACACATCACGTTCTACACGTGTTTTCTCGTTATACTTACATGTTTTTTCTATACATTTACTGTTGAAACTGTGTCATTTTAGTTTAGGCATTCAGCTTTTTGATTTTTGAAACTGGTTCATTGACCTTTTCGACAGCTGGGACTTGGGCGGATCATTTACTTGTTCAGTTTTGTATTGTGAATTGTGCCTTGTATGTGTCCAGTGCTTGATTGGTTAAGTTTAGCCCTGTCTGACTTAATACTATCTTATTTCTATACATTGGAGGTTATAAACGTGTTATATTTGTACATTGGAGGTCTGCAGAGTTTGGTGGCTTAACATGTTCGTAGATCCCATTGCCTTATTCCCTGTGCTACTGTGTACCCAATTGTAAACACACGTTGCTCATTTCAATGTTCTAAATAATCTCCACATGTCATCAAATGCTAACACTTCTATCGAAGGATATCCCTTATATCAAATGTTCGTATCAAAGGAGGTTTTACGTTTACGTAGTAGTTATTGTGTCTGTTCGGCATCCAGTGTAGGTGACATGTCTGTGTATACTTATCAGAAATAGTCGAGTACAGAAGACATGTTCTGGTATAATACCTAGACCCGTCAATGGATAGAGTGTTACATAGACTGGTATGTTTATTCCTAGATAAAACAATGTGTATTATTCTTGTCAATTCGATTTAATGATGTCACCCATATTTGGTTATTAAAAATTGTCCAGTTGCTTTTTTAAGATCATTTTATAACTTTAATTGTGGATAATTTATTTCGTTAGACTACTTTTGATAACATATGACTATGTCATGTTACAAACAACGTATAACATGAAAACCTCCCGCTATCCATAGCGATTGCTCGATAACTCGGCTTTCTAGTACATGTGTAGTGTTTGTTTGAGGAATGATTGTTCTTTAGGATATAATATCACTATCACCGACTCTACTGGTCCTTATGTGGATCTCATCGGGGGTCTTCCGATGGCTTATTGCCATACACGGGCATTTGTATGACAACGGACCATTCATAATGAACATTGCTTTGAATAAGCATAGATACATGTATAACATAAAAATGCTTAAGTGGTTATTTCCATTATTGTTTAATAATATTGCATTTATCTTAACAAGCAGATATCATAAAAGTAATATATATTGTTTCGTTTACAGTGTGAACGTACCACATACTAGTAGACTGTGGTCTTCAATTGTCACAATTTAAAGCCAAACATTTTCGACACACACCACAATGTTCGTTACGTGTATTTTCTTTGTTCGTGATTTGTTATGGAAAAAAGCTCATACTGAGACGACAATCATACTCTGCATTAAGTTGTGTATACTATACAATCATTATTTTTTAATTGACCTATCAGATACGCTTCAATGGTTTCTTCTTCTAAGTTTTGTAATTACCGAATGTAAGACTAGAAGATCACAGTATTTTATATCCCGGAAGTAAGAAGAACCTCTTGTTGTTATGTCTTACAAAGTAATCAATTATCAAATGGAAAGTTTTAACATACTTATATTTTACTTGATATAATGTAAAATAGTTCGTGTCCTCTACTACATGAAAACACAAAGGAATGAGCATGAGTGGATGTATTGTAAACACAAAACAAAATAATGGTGAAGTTCAACATTATTGATATTCAAATGATTTGTGTTCCTCGTATTGTGCAGCTGAATACCACAACATAATACTGAACTGCCCGCCACTGTTTAATCAATACCCGTATGAAAGTAATGGTCTTAACAGAACTACTCAAAATAACAACAAACACATATTGCATTGGCAAGATGTACGTTATTTATTGTGCGACGTAATAAGAGAGACGATACGTTACATATTCGTGTGATATGTTTGACATTATACATAATTTCATTAAAAAGGCTATGATTACATTTCTAGTATAGTTTCTGGTACATATAGCCCACCGCCTCCCATCTCTATATCTTGCTCAAGCACAGCCTGCTTCACAAACGATGCTATATTCTTCATATGAAATGCTGGTCGTACACGAAAAAACCCCAGTGGAGGAAACGTGGAACCGTGACTCACGAAGTCTTTTGAGCTCCGGCTTCCAGACCATTCCTCCGAATACTGAAACTACGGAACCTTTTCAGAAGCATGTTTCTGTTTCATGTACTTTATAATCAAAACTATTTATAAATCATAATTTGAATATCATAAAGTAGACGTGACTCGTCTAGCGTCTTGCGTCGAACTGATTTATTCGTCCAACGCTATTTCCCAATACCCGCGAAAAATCCCGTGCACAAAAACGGCCCAATGGTTTTGTTTTTGCAACGTGGAGAACTTCAAGTCTTAACAGAACATTGCATTGGCAAGATACACGCTATAGAACTGAACAAATGTTTGACTGGTTTACACAATGTCATGTTTCATAATATAATAACTTATATATACAAATGCACATATACCTTACGTTTTACAATTTCAATTGGTTTGTAATAGACACTTCCTTGTTCAAAGAATCTTCTATGTAGCCATCTTTGGTCGTATCAGTCTTCACCGACCATGCCTTAAGACACCTGTTGGATGCACCAGGATTTGCGCCACGGTCGCACCGCTTGCTCTGAGTCAGTGAATACCTACGAGGGGAGATCAATATATTCGAAGACTTTCCTTCTAACTTTTTCAAATATTGATTCTAGAACAATGAAATTACCAGGCAAAATAGATCTATCAACTATCTAGCGTTTTAATAAATTAATTATAGTGTGACGTTACAATGTTTTTGATGACGTCACTTGTTGTGACCAAGGTGCAGCGCGCGCCATCGAGCGTGACGGACAATAAATAACCACAGAGCAACGGCATTTCATTAAGATAAACGCCTAACTTGCGATAGCTCGAGGATGACTTGACCAACATGTATGGGGATTTTTTGCACTCCAAGTCAGTGATCTACACATGATTTCGCTGTTTATGTGATTGTAGGGACTCTGTCAAACTGACGCCATGGTAAAATAAGAATACACGGAAGAATTAAGACAGAGTTAGGGATACTCCTCCTTAATTTCTGGGAAATAAGAGGAATAATTCTGAACGATATATTATCTACGATCAGTATAGATTACAAAACAATAAATCATTCATTTCATTTGAACGGAGTTATTTAGAAATTGTGCGCAAACCTTGTTAGGTCGTGATTCCTTCTTCATTGAGATGATGCTACCGTGTAAAGCCAAACGCTTTTTTCAGAGTTTTAAGTCCAGTAACGCAACAAGACAATTTCTATTCCGCCTTGCATTCCAGAGTTGGCTATTTATGACTACTTTCTGTATTAAAAGTAAATAAATTGTATACAGTGGGTCTGATATGAGTCCAGGAAGGAGCTCGGTGTTGCTCAAACCGTGACGCTTGGAATGACGTCACGTGACGGCCTGCGTCACGCACCCATTACATGAATAAATCTATGTTATAGGTGCATTCGGTCGGAGATATCATACACTGAATAATGCTAATTTGCTTTGAGCCTAGCCGACAAAACAAAATTGCTAGATGAAAAGTCCACGAATATATTGATCACCCCTCGTAAATTTAACCCAGGGGCTACACTCTTTATTTTAACAATATGCATTTGTTAACTCGTGTGTAACTCAACATTTGTTTGATTTCAACAAAAATTAACCTTGTACCTGATCAACATGCGAACTTGAATATAAATTCGTTTTAAAAGAATTATATTTATTTGTATAAACCATAATCCAAGATGGCGGATTTTGAATAGAAAAATAAAATGGAATAACATATTTATACACAGTTTAACCAGAGTGGTTATTTGGCATATTTAGTACTAGTTTTGACACCTGATAAGCATAAACTAAAAAGAATATTTGTTTGTTTTGACTGAATATGGTTAATAAATCATCTTGCAGTGATAAAATTTTAATATATTTTTTAAAAATTATCACTACACGATGAGATATAAACCATTTTCAATCACAACAAACAAATATTATATATGTATTAGGGTTTTATATGTGTATCACAGAAAAACGATATTGTATTTCACCTGTAGAAAAAACTAGCATGGTAGAACAACTCGTGTACATACGATATGCTGAGCGAGCAACATATTGACATACACAAATGTAGCTACGGCGACATTCATCAAATACACTGAAAGGACAAAAACAAAACTTATAAAGTTCCCAAAACGTCCGATCACAGCCTCAAACTATGCATTAATCGGTTCTAGTTTTGCTATAGCATGGCTTTTTGGCTTAACATCTCAAGACACTTCAAGACGGATAAAGGCACATGCCAATATAGTTCTATATACACGTCTTAAGGAACTTACAAGCTGATTGTTTGCCTTTTTAACGTTAGTATCACAATTTGCAATGGAAAATGTACAGGCCAGTATGTGCACATAATATTGATACACAGGAGAACTTCGATACCAGTCCGAAGTTCTACTGTAAAATGAAAGCAAGAGGACTTTATGTTGTTCGTGTTATATTTTACTAAAACAAAAGAGAATTATATTAATATGCTTAACTTAGTGCACGATAAGGAAATGATGGATTATAGTTTAAATTTACTCTGTAACTTCACTATGTCAGTTACTGTTACTATCACAGAAATATCCAATTTTTGGTTGAGATGAACAAACAAACTGCCGTCGAACCCAATTAGAATGAGTGGCATGATATGACATGACATGACATGCACGGTTTTGCCTAGCGAAAAAGTCCAGATGAATATGATACGAGCATCGTTCTTGTTCAAGAAAAACATTTCATGAAATATAACAATTGTAATCAAATAATAGTCCGCTAACATCACATTTAATCCGGCGCTGGTTTCCAACCTAAAAATAAAATAAACTAAGAAGAGCGTTACTGTGGAACGTTATTAATGACGATTACAAATTGTGATTAATTGAACAAGCATTCAAATGTGTCCTAGGGTTACTTTAGCTAGTAATGACAATATTATACTAATTTGAATGAACGAGTCTAGATCGACTCTATAAAGTGATGTATATATTGGACTGCACTAATATTAGTTGTGTAACTGAACGCATGATAATTATATTAGCGCAATTTAACAAAAAACAATTGTTATCATTAAACAGCATGTATGAAGTGAATAAAAATATACACTTGACAGTGTTGGAACACTCGCTTATTCTTGTATTTGACCTAGCTGACGAATGGAAGTAAGACTTAATTTTTCTTCTTCAAGTTCGCGCTTGTCATTGTGGGTAGTACTTGAGTCTCCTAATGTATGTGCTTTTTCCATTTGTGTGTGACTTTTGTGCTCTGCTGTTTATGTTGAGTGCTGCCCACCCTGTCCGAATTGTATACATCGTTCTGCCGTCCTGATTATATTGTTATAATGTGAGCATATTTATAGAATTAGATTGCATATTGTTATGCACGCATAATGCGCCATATCTTCTAGCGACAATTGACAACATTACTTGTCGTATTTCCGACTAGGTTTTGTTGCTAAAAGCCTTGTGCATTTTACACAGCAAATCATATAATTGCGTGCAATTTTGTAACCACGTGAAATCTTCAGCGTACTTAAACTTAACCGAGTATAAAACACTGAACAACTATATTAAGAAGAAGTTGCTTCCAATACAACGGCTATTGACTTCTCAGGTAATTCAAGGATTAGATGCAACTTGGTCGACAACATTTAATGGGAAAACGCTGTCTATTTCTCACCAAAATGCGACCGAGATTACAAAGGAAGTAAGTCATCTAGTTAAAGGCAATAATGTATAAATGATACTGTCAATAATGTTTTAACAGTTGGAACGTCTATTTCTCCTTTAAATGCATATTATATGTTTATATTCTTTATTTCTTTCTCAATTATTTACAAGCTTAAACTTGTGTACACTATACAAAAACAATTCTAATGTACATAAACATTCGACATTGAATTATAAGAGACAGTTTACACTTAATATAATCATAAAAACACCATAATAACTACAATGTCACATTCCTATAAATCTAACGTGGCATTGGGACCTGTGCCACTATAAATATTAACAGGTTGACCAGGTTAAAGATCTATTAGGATATTGAAAAAAAACGATTATCTCGACAATGAGTATCGTAATTAAAAAGGACTTGGTGAATAAAGGGATCATACATTTCATCTGATAAAATATATCAGTGGTTTGGCGGTTTGGAAATACTGATTTTGAACCAATGTAGACACGAGTTCGAGCCTCACGTACGTTACTATTTTTTATTATTTGGAGATTGCAAATAAAACGTGAAGTGACAATACTTTTGTACAATATGTATTGATCACAGTTGTATTTATTTGTTATTTCCACATCAATCAAATACAAAATGTATTATGGACGTATTGTTTTATTTGTTATAAATCTATCTTCATACACATTAATTTTTATAACAAGAACAAACCATAGAAGACAAATGCTACCGCGACACACAGCCAAGTCATATATTTGTTACTCAAAAATAGTTTAACATTCTGTCAGTGACAATACGGAAAGGGTATTAAAAATGTTGAGAATTTTAACTGATGTAGGCGATCACGAAAATATAAGAAAAGGTAAGTATGTGAAAATATCATAAAAATATACGTAGAAGAAAATAAACCACACGAAGGATTCGAACGCGAATCGCATGATTGATAGGCGAGCATCTATTCATTTACGCTAAAACGTTTCTTGCAGGCAAACTTGGGTAAACATGTTTGAATAGAAAATATCAACTCCTGCTCTACCTATATCGATGAAATGGGCAGTGATTTCTGTTGATATTGACATTGCAGATTATCGCGTTAGAGTTATAATTGTAAGCATTATTTACATAGTTACATAAAACAAGGAAGGGGGTTACTGTTGATACCTTGTTTTAAATGGTTGCCATGAAATAATCTAAATCAGACATTCAATTGTGTACATAATGCACTAATGCGCACATTAAAATACATATTGACATACCAATTGTCACCTTAATCAGACTGTAGATGAAATAATTAACCTTGCCCAGACTAAACATTGATTTTGTTATAATGCCTTTTTGTTATTGCTTTGGCTAAATCATCAGTGATACGGTATGTTTCGTCATTTGTAGTGTATTTAACGGATTATACTAGTACACAAGTATTGAAACTTAAAGTTTGCTTATTTAATTGATTATAGCTCAAAAACATTTCTGTTTTGATGTAACGTTGCTGTTAGACGACTTCGGAACGGATACTCAAGGTTTTACCACAGAAAAGGGACACAGTTATTACGCAATTGGGTAAGGTGGTATAGACGAGCTAAATGTGTCCACAAAAGTTTCTTCATTATGGTAGACCAATTACAGGATATGACAATGATACACCAAACTCTAGTGTTGGTTGCTTAATTTATACATATATGTTTCTACATCTTGATGGACCGATTAAAGGATTTGTCAATGGTGCATCAAACTCTAGTATTGCGTATATTCCGCCCGCATAGCCCGTATGAACCTAAATTGAAACAACATACGTGTGTATATTTAATATCATCTCAACTAAGAAGGTAATTTCCTATGAGAGCACTATGCCTAGTATGTTTTTATATTTTCTGTGCTCGGCTGGTTAAAAAGGTAATATTAGTCGGACAGTAAATGCAGTACTTAACTGAACTAGCCATGCACAAACAACATACAAAACACAGTGCCAAAACACACAACGGAACGGGAAAAGATCCGCCCAAGTCCCAGCTGCTGTCAAAAAGATGAATAAACATGATTCAGCAATCAAAACGCTGAATGCCCAAGCTGAATGACCTAGTTTCTACAATGAAACGGCTGAACTACCTAGTTGTAACTGTCTGAAGTGGTTAAGTTGAGTGTTGCCGTCCGTGTCAGACTTTATATTATATTTTATCTTTAAGCAACTCAGGACCGTTAATATAACCGTGAACATGCCGTTTTTATATTTATACAATGTCATGTTTTGTATCATTGCTCAGAATATGGTTTACAACGACTCGGAATTGAAAAAGAGACTGTGAATTAGTTATATATAATTATAACTTACTTGTATACGCATCACACTCGAATACATCATTCCGATTGTATCTCTAGTGACTTAGCAGTTAGCAGATAGCACTTTATTAGCGCCGTTCGTGTTTCACTGTAGTTTCTTCACTCCTTATCATACGAGAACATGCAAGATGAACATTTCAAGATGAATCATCAGTCTACACGCGACATACACAAACAATATTATGACTTATTTCCAGTCCATGCATTTAGTTGTTCTTAAAGCATCTTCATTCTTGCTGGACATTATCTGACCGTTATATAAGGTTGCAAACGTTGTTTCATTTGCAACAAAAAACAATGAACAAAGTTACTTGTGAATTGTTCACATGATTTTTTGCACTTATGTTAATTTTGTTTTTATTCAATTCAACATGTTGTCACCTCAAAACTCTTAGTAAACACAGGCCAAATTTGAAATGAAGTGTTTGCAATAATTATATTGATGTCCAAGTTGAAATGACGTGTTAACTGCAATGCGAATGTTCAAATACAAATTATGGAAACATCATGGCATAAATATATGGGAGGTTGGTATATGGCAAAATTTCATTATTATTTGTTTGTTAAACAACATTAAGTTTTAGTCGTGTTCCTTTTGAATACAATTGGATTAATCTTCAACACGTATCTGACATCTACCAAAGAGATCAGTACAAATATTTGTGTACGATCCATCTCCATTGATCCCAATGTCATGACATAAAACTTAACATGCCATAACTAGGAATCAGCTACTCCTCTTTATCAAATCAGCTAGCTCGGCGCATATATTAAGAGGTAGCACGACACAATATAAGAGTTTAGATGAAATGGCATCGACGACTATGTTAACAACAAAACAACGCTTCACCTAGATTGTAAAATGCTGGTATAATTGGTCGTTCCACCACAATGAACTTGTATACGAAGATTGCCCCAGTGAAATGTAAAATTTGTGTTCTGTGTACAAACGGTTGAACAATTATCCCCATGAGTATTAAGGTTGTTTACCTGCTCAACTAATCTTGAACCTGTAACTTGATTTACTTGTAACAGGTAATGCAGCACATTCAGTCAGGTATGTGATTACCCTGTATCCTGGGTACATGCGTATGATAATATTGAATATTCGCCTTACCAGTTTTCCGGAACTGCTTTATAACGAATACTAACTAACCTTACCACAAGTGCCCAGCAACGCCTCCACATGTGAAAGAATCGCGTCATGTCAATTTTGTATGCAAGGGTATGAGATGATTGTTTAGAATACAACGGAAGTGTATAAATATTACCGTTTTGATATACTCGCGCAGTTGATTAATTCACGTGCGATATACAAAATGAAAGCATACCCATCCCGTTGTTAGGTACAAAATTGAATGCACATGTACAATCCAAGCGTATGATATGTTCATTTACTGCCAATGATGTATCGCACTAATAAATGATAAGTCAATGAGTGTGATACATTTATACCGACTTGTGCTAATGACTTTGTATGAGGCAAAACATGGACAGTTGATTTAAACCTACAACGAAGTAACGTTAGTAATCAAGTCTCATTCGGTGTTGATATATGTTGCCATCCATCAATTTACCTATTACATACAACAATGTCTACATCTAAATTAATCTTCAGTTCTACACTGTCAGTCTATCAAACGATGAACTGATTATAAAAGTATTGTTTACGTATGATCACGGTGATACTCATTCATGTTTGTGATTTAAAATTACAGAATTTACATAGTATGTACAATGTAAATTTCACGCATTCTCAAAATTTGGGCCAATCTGGATGGTACAGAAATGACAAATCTGACCTTTTAGTTAATTAAAAACATCTATCTGACTTGAAAGTCTAACATCTTTAGCAACATTTTTCATACATGCCCTCATCAATAAACACATACATTGTTCTATGTTGTTGTTTGACACAAGCATGTGTTTTCATCAGTGTATTTTACGTTATGACTGCATATATGATATACTGACTAACCTAAAGAACTCAACAATGTTGTTCGGTAATGCTTTGTTATTTTTAATACTCAAATACAACTTATCTACACATACCAACTGTATGAAAACAATAAACTGCCAGTATATTTATGAAACCGGTATGTACATAATTACATTCAATTTTGTTTTCACTCTTTTTAACACTCATTTAGTTTCTTATATATTTTGATTAGTAGTACAAATTCATAGAAGTCTCAGTGTTATATTCAAATACATAAGTCATAACCTATGGCACTACTTAATAATTTAGGACAGTATCTAAAATAATCTGGCCACGTTCATATATACAGGTGCGTGTTTTTGTACTGAAGTAATCGTCACGTAAAATTCAAGAGAAACTCATCAACCAATACTAGAATAAAACGCTACGTGTTTTGTTGAAGTGACGTGTCTTGCCTCATTTTTTCAAACTCTTTGCATGAGTGAACCAGAAAATATAAAATACACGACGATATAGCTTCTAGTGATTAGTTAAACTACTACTATAAAGTAAAAAGAGCATTAAACACGAAACTAGAACATAAGAAATATAATCTGATAGGTTTTGAAACACAAAAACATGAATTTCCTTTAATACATACCAAAAAAAAAGCTTATCGTGCTAAACATGCTTTAGAGTTTTGCCATGAAACATGTATTGACTATCACGTAAAATACCAGTTTTGAAACCTATTCTAAACAATAATTAACACACACCAAACCTTCAATCCGGAGGCAGAACTTGTGGAAACAACATATCAATATCAAATACTATTTAAAAAAAGATACCTCCCATAACTGTACATGATTCTATAAGAGCCCTGTTCAGTCATCAGAAAGTTTGAAGAATCGCATCCATTTCACAGTAGACACGGGTTGATCAAACTTGCATTGTATGTTACTTTCGTTTTTATGCAATGACATTTAAATTAAAGAAAATATCATATCACCATTACTTGAGCCTATAAGACAATAAATCATTGCCAATATGCCAACAATGTATTGGCTCAAACAACTGTGGAATTATTTTGTATTTTACGTGACGTGATTGTACATACATTTTCTTTCATTATATGCATTAATTTGTCATAAATGAACGATAATAGGCTAGTGTATATAACATTCATGTCACAGGCAGCATTGCGTCTCATCAAACTTTATAACTACAATAATCTTTTTCATTTAATGTATACACATGAACTGAAAATTTTACTTCCTAAATCTTCCAACTTCCAATGTCATAATTTATATTCAGTTTGATTAACATGCAAACTATGCAAATACTAATCATTAAGAGAAATCAACAACTAAAATAACATTGTAAGTCCTCGAATGCAAAAAACCAAGCGTACATCAATAAGGAATTAATTTTGAACTTAAATTTTACGTGTCACTAAATTGTATTTTACGTGACGAATAAAAACATGCTGTCCATACGGTAGACTCTCAGTATGACTTTAGTTCTAGAATATTAATTACGTTACACCATTTTCTTTCAAGAATAAACTGAAGTTTTAACCCGCATGTCAATAAATAAAAATTTCTGTTGAAAAGCAAATAATAGGTCATTCAAATAAACATACCCTAAATTTTATTTAAGTTTTTTCATGTACATACCGACTGTAAACATCAAATGCATCAAAATGACACAGTATAAGATATGGTCCATGTCACTGTTAGTGCTGCCATCTCGCTTTTTTAAAAAAGCTTCACGTAAGTATACCGTCACGTTAAACTTTTACAGCTTTTAGGTGCATTTTTTTCTCAGATGATGCAATTTTTCATGCAGTTAAATTCGAAATACCCCAGACATGTAACAATGACTAAATGACTATTCCTCAATAAATATGCGATTTATGGGCGTCACGTAAGGATACAACAGGAATTACCCTGACTAGTTTATACATGAAATAAACTGAATTATAAAATATTTGGGCGTGTTTTGTTGTAAAATATGTGTATTTATCAATAGTATATATATTTGTGAACAGTCTGGTTTATTGAACTGATGAATTACCGAAAATCTTAACTTAGCAATAACATCCACAAAACAGTGTCACGTAAAATACCTCGTATCTGTGACATGAGGACTGTCAAAAATATATGAACTATGTAAGTCCCTGTCACACTCGCACAGATATTGGAGCATTTTCCAACCTATAAGCATACATATAAACAACAAAAGTTAAGGCTTAAAATCTATTTATTTTTGCAAGAAACATTTAGATTCTATGTTTTGTGCTTGTGATAGTCGATTTTGAGCAGGGTGTCGTATCTTGTAAGCATGCAAATGTTGTAAAAAACATAATTTCAAGTGTCTATAGTATTCAATTTTGAGAAAATATATAGTACTAACGCTAAAAACTAACGATAACACTTTCGTACGCGTATATACGTTACTAAGGGCACTAAAGTAGCTGTGACAGACAATTGGCCCAAATTATGAGAATGCGTGAATTACTAAAACCGAAAAAAACGAGACAGACTCCACCGTTTTCAAACTACGTTGTATTTTTGCATACAGCAACGACTAAGAAAAAATTATATTAATTCATTAAAGTTGTCTGAAATATTATACCATTGTACCTCGCCAGAAATAGGTTGAACAAGCAACACATGAAAAGGACTATTTTTAGTTTACCAATCGAGCGACCACTACAGTGTAAACAACATTAGACAGTATATTGTTAGGATTAATGATTTCCAGATATACCCGAAGGACAGCGAAAATGTTGCACTTCGAGCACACTCCATGTCCTATCATTGCAGTTCAATGTTTCGTGTGCACTTATCATTTTTCGTTCAATGACCACTATACAAGTCTAGCCCAGCTTGATTTATGATATGTACTCGCAAATTATTAGTTGAATGTTACTAAAGCGTCTTTCAAAAAAGCAATCCAATACTTCGTACGTAGTTGTGAACGTCATACGACATGTCTGATGCACATGATAGGACTATCGCTAAATGCAGTTTATCAACCCTACCTAATACCAAAGATCAACTCCAATATCATAGGAAAATAACCGTTCAACGAGTATTTGAAAGATAAGGATGCAATATAAATATTGTTTGATGATAAAAATACAAAAGAAATTGTATTATGCAAACACAAACAATATACGATTTTAGGCAGGATAACATGCACGATTAGAGTAATATCATAGTAGTTCCTTGCTTCCACACATAACTCTATTACTGCACAGAACTTACTGTTAGCAATTAAATATACATATTCAATGAAACACGTTGTCGTAATTATATATAAATGGGTAATATAAAATAAAGCTTACGAAATATTCTCTCATCTAATAAATCATGAATCCCCAACGTCCTGTTTAACGTTGTTTATGAGGTAAATCACATGAACGCATTATAAGGTTTTACCGCATCGACGGGACGTATAACGTATTTTATCAATTGTTATCCCGTTGATTATGGCTGCTGATTGCATACAATACATCGTATACATAGTGACACGAGACGATCCCGTATATACCAATTACATTCATCAGCGGCAATTTAATGACGAACAGTCTCAATATATAGCTTAAGTGATATTTTAGGAAACAATAAAGATGCTCTGTTACATCGAAGGAAGATTTTGTGTTGTGATTGATCTGATTTAGTACAAGCAAAAGTATTAAGAGTTTTCAATTCCAAACGAACTTTATCACACAAACTGGCAGTTACACGCAAATGGCAAACACACATATGTTATTATAACAGACAATGTAATAGCAAAAAGACGGTCGTATTTATGGGTGCTTAAATGTCACTAGAAGTCAGAAATTGTGTTGGACTTTTAATTTGAATATTCATCTGTATACGCAATACGATACTATTAAGTCGAACACAATGCCCAATACCGAACGAAAAAACTTCTCTAGTTGCAGCTGTCAAAAAGTGAAATGAACTAGTTTCAGCAATAAAAAAACTGAATGCCAAAATGAATGCCATCGTTTAAACAGTAAAAAGGATGATATACCTAGATTTAGCTGTCTGAAGTCCTAAAAAGTTATAACAGTATTAAAAGTTGAAGGTCATTGTTTCAGCTGAATGACCTCGTTTCAGCAACCTCGCTCGTTTCGATCCAACATTAGAACGAATGATTCTATACTGACACTCAATAAGTGGACAATGCTGAAATATAAAGTTCTTACAATGCTGAAATATGTAGATCGTACCATGCTGAAATATGTAGATCTTACAATTCTGAAATATGTAGTTCTTACAATGCTGAAATATGTAGTTCTTACAATGCTGAAATATGAAATATGTAGTTCTTACCATGCTGAAATATGTAGATCTAACAATGCTGAAATATGTATATCTTACAATGCTGAAATCTGTAGTTCTTACAATGCTGAAATATTTAGTTCTTACCATGCTGAAATGTGTTGATCTTACAATGCTGAAATATGTAGTTCTTACAATGCTGAAATATGTAGATCTTACAATGCTGAAATGTGTTGATCTTACAATGCTGAAATATGTAGATCTTACAATGCTGAAATATGTAGATCTTACAATGCTGAAATATGTAGATCTTACAATGCTGAAATATGTAGATCTAATCACATTGTAACGTATTATCCAATATTTCAACAGTAATAACATCCTATTGTTATTATATATCGGATACAATTATTGATGTTTTATTGGCATTGTTAGCATGCCGTTGTGGAGAATTTTGTTATATCTGTAATACAATGTAATTATTATATTTCCCGTTTGTTAAACAGTTTGTCGAGGAATGAGGCATTGGCCTTTAACCGTGCTTCTTCTAAACGGCGTGCAAATGATATGGCATTTGCATTGGTATTAGCTAAATTTGCGTTGTGTTACAAAATTATGCATCATATTAGCAACGCTCAAACTCTTGTGTAAAACATTATTACTGAATATTCGCGTTCTGGGTTGGCGTTAACGTACATGATATTTCATGTTTGAGTTTTCTACGCACCGTTACGCCAGAGGGCGTATGGTCGTGAAGATGCAGAGTATTAATACTCTCAAAATTACGGTACTATCGATTTACAATTTCTTAATTTTCCAAATAAGTAGCCATCGAATTTGCACACACAATACGCACGTTAGAACAATGTATGGGAAACTCAAAAATAACATTTATTCAATAAGCTACACTTGTTATATATAGTAAATAACTAAAATAATAATTAATGTACCAGATTTATATAGCGCCTTTTTCATGCGACCACACGTTCGAAGGCACTTTATATTATAGTGTTGGAGTCACAAGGGCGCAGGTGCATCCTCTACCAGTGCAGATACAGCATGATTTGACCAGAGTGACAGACTGAGAGAAAGCCCCTGAAGAGAGAGAGAGAGAGAGAGAGAGACATTTGATACAGGCATGTCCGGCGCTGCAGAAGTGTGCCTAGCTCTTATTTCAAATAGATAGTCCGGTTCTTTAATATGCCCGGTGTATAGCACCGATACACAGATACTTTGTATTGCACACGGTCAGTAGTCAGTACATTTTCTCTTACAAACATTTACACATTATTGATATTAAAAGAGTTAATCCGGAAAATACCGACGTAATGTAACAATCCTATAACCACGAAAGATACTCACAGAAGATGTAAGCGTCCGTTTGGCGACAACAACGTTTATTAAGCAAACGGTTGCCATTTTGAAATACACGTACGGTATGTTTAGCAAGATATCGAGAACAATATTGACTCTGGAAAATCCATCAATGACGGGAAGGTTTAATAGTTACAAATACAAAACAACCCCAACCATACATCTGGAAAGTGAATCCATACAGCTGATAAAATAATAAAACCATTCGTTACATTTAAATGCAATATATGTTGTATAATTATGTTAGTGCGTATGTTTATGCTGAATAACTATCTCCAAGAATTTGATCTAATTGGGTTTTTGCAACTGTTTCGTTACAATTAGTTTTGTTCATCCCTGCGTCCCAACGCGAGAAATGATTATCACGGTGTACCGGTAATACCGCGCACCTCTATTCGGTAGGGCCTAGGTACGATTCCGGGAAAGAGTGTGATCAGCCATATTGTAGTTAATAAATATAGTACCATTTACAGACAACATATTTCTTTTCGAACACACCTCTCTCAACCTCAGTTATGCTGTAATCTCTGAACAATGCACATTTAACCTTTGATACGCATACAATGTTTTTACTATTATATGTCAGAATATCATTAACGGCAACAATTATGATTCTACATGTAAAGTCGTACTCGACACATTAAACGTAAATCTCTTGGACACGTTATATTCTAGAGCTACATGTAATTGGTGACCAGTGTGAATGTTATATTATGATCGCTTTTAATGTCTGATTGTGTTGAGCTACGTACTTTACGGTCGTCAACAAGTTTTACCAATTCGTCATACTGTGCTCTTCCACAATCAGCTGGCAACCTCTTCACATATTCTCACTCTTCACCATTGGTACGCTCCTGAGCATACATTGAACTGTGTTAATATGACATTTTGTATTCTAAGTATAATGGCTACATATATAACCGGACATGACCTCTGTGAATAAGTACACCTCGCACAAGAAACCATTTTAGATTAAGTATATATTAGAGTAATGTGAACGACTGATAGTTTATGCTAAAATGACATATTTACGTCTCATTCAAAAACCACTGGAGGAAAGACGTAAGGTATTGACGTACATATGATTTCCCTGGTTATAGCTTTAACTCATACTATTTATACAAACATATAGTTTGAACGATTTTCACACAATGGATTACTGTACCACTATGAGTACACACTATCATTTGTGTCGACACTATTTGTCATCAAAAGAACAGCCGGTACTAAATAAAACATTCTGGGAACCCTTAACAGTAAAATGAAATACAAATACTCTCGGCGTGTGTACATATTCGACTATTTTCACAGGTATGGACTGATTATTTAAGAAAAATAATATGTTCGCGTATTTTGTCGGTGAATAAAACATGGGCAAGAGTTTGAATGCAGAAAAATTAAATCACGAGTGCGTAGCACGAGTTATTTAATTTTCCGCATCCGAACGAGTGCCCGTGTTTTATTCACCGACACAATACAAGAACAGAGTTGTTATTTCGATTCTAAATACGATAATATCCCGCACTACTTAACTGCGTGCATTCTATTTTCACCCATTTGACATTGAACAAAATTCCACGCTCAAATTGAGTGGCTTATTAGATCGTACAATTACCTCCCTCGTTAATGAAAACGACCTTCGTAATTGTCTGAAGGAAATAACACATTGTAAACATTGAAACAATTTTAATAACACGAGTATAGTGTATCTATTTCATGCAATGAAAAATATCAATGAATTGATTATCAGAAGTTTTTATGAATTTTAATTTCGAGAGTATATTGGAGTTTCTAAAAATAGATGCGTCATAGCTGTACATAATACTGGATACTCGTGCAACTCGCGACCCGTTGAAGGTTTTACTATAAAGTTTACGTTCATTCATTAAATGAATACGTCACGTAATACGGGTCGTAATTAGTAACAGCCAATTTGATACCATGTTTCATTGCGGTTATAATACATGCCGTGGTTTGCTCAATATGTATATGGATTAATCCGCGGATCGTGTTAGAATGAACCATTTAACACACATACAATTTTCAAATCGCTTCGGCGCAATTTCTCTGCAACTATTGACTACCGAAATTTAATAAAACTTTGTAATTATAGGAGCCATTACTCCTAAGAAAAGATGAGTCATAGTGGCTGAACGTCTCAGTCTTTTGTATTTGTTGTTACCCCATAGTTATGACCCTTAACAAACGTAATGTCCCTTTAATCATTCTTCACATGACGGGGTGCGAATGCTTACTTAGGGCTTTGTTCACGTAAGATAAAATATAGTGTCTATATCACGACAACTTTTGGCCTTGCATAATTATGGGACCCTTTACTCCTAAGATAAGTCGTGGTGGCTTCGTAAACGTCTTCATTTTTTCATTAGTAAGTACTTATACAAACTATGGCCCTGAATATACTTAATGGCCCTGAAATCGTTCTTCAAATGACGGGGTGCGATTGCTTACTTAGGGCTTTGTCCATGTAAAGTAGAATATAGTGTCTTTATAACGAATACTTGTGAATGCAGAAAAGATACGGCTGTTTGAAACACCAACACGGAACGTTTTAGGTTAACATATTAAAGCATGACATCTTTTTTGCTCTCACGTTATGCACCATTATGTCCATAAAAGGATGTATCACTATATGAGGTGACTTATCTATGCTTCCGTGTATAACATTCTAATTATACTATTTTGTTAACATGTGCTTGATTGTGTAAAACCAGCAATCAAGAAGAAAGCATGATAAGGTAATTAATATTCACTAATTGAATTTGTACAATTGTTCAATATTGGCAACTTGTTTCTTCGGGGAGATCCTTATTCCTAAAATACTTGACTACAATTGAACAGTTTCTCTCAATGCGTTAATATATAACTTTTAGGCAATTATTTAGCAGTAAATTTTAATTTTCTCTCTATTAGAATTTATTGCAAAATGTGAGTAGGTCTCGAATATTCATCTCGCATACCGACGGCATATTAATTCAAATAACTTGTTTAATTGCTTAATTCTAATTCATAACATGTACAAGCGTAACAATAAAAACTCCACTTTATAAACTCTGCGATCAATGCAATCAGCGTTTATCTTGTAATTTGGAAATGTAGACATGTAGTTCAAATGTATATTAGACAATGTGTTACAAGTGTTACAATGCGTACACAATTTATTTTACATTCAAATAATATTTATACAAGTTTCGTCCACAAAAGTCGCAACCATTGTCTCCAATTTCAACACTACGAGTATGTATGGTTTTCCAGAAAGCCTGTAACATATTATTTATACATTATTTTTACACATGTGTTACATAAAGATTATATTAAGTCAGACAGGGAAGGCAGCACTCAACTTAACCAGCCGAGCACAGAAAACATTAAAAACACACAAAGCACTGACAACACGGCATCCCGTCCCGAAAGTATGCCGCCTCAGTCAGTCAAACTAAAACGGAACGAGAGCCATGTGACGAGAACACAACATCCAGACACCACATAACAGGGTAAATAAAAGTGTCCCGCCATGTAAAGCCCTCTAACAAAAAGGCCACAGTGACAGGTAATAAACGAATGTAAAGCATGAAACATGATATTCAATAACCTATCAGAAGTCAGGGCAACAAGAGAGCAAAAGATTTAAGGGTACGACAAGACAATGTAACGGACAGGCATGTAGTACTTTAGACTGGCAATCCATTTCCGGTAATATTTTTTGTAAATTTACTTATTTAACTTACGCGAAATAGGTAGGTAGTGTCGGCGCAAAACCTTGTATCTTTGATAAAACGTCATATCTTTCATTTAAGAGCTTTTAACTTGATAAGTGGTCTTATTTCAGTATTAACAATATACTGTTGTCATCGACATAGTTCCATTCGTAATTTTGTGAAATGTAAGTTATGTGAGACCAGTAACAGCAACAAGGTGACTTTGACATCCACACAACTGAAAACAGAAGTAGATACTAAAAATCACCAAGGGGTATTAGTACGACTAGATTACACACGATAAGGGCGTTTTAAAGATAATTTGACAATGAAATAAAAACGGTTACGCATACAAAGACAACTTGTTCCTAATTAAGAAAGTGAACTACATCATTCACGTAGACAGGCTTAAGACGGAAGAAATGTGAAGGGTACAGTAAGTATACAAACTGTTGCGGATGATTTTTTATTATTTATCATGAACTATTCGTCAGTGCCATTAAGATACATGAAGGCCAAGTACGAAAATAACGATCCACCCTGTCGTAGTCAAATACCCTAACAGCAAGTAATGAGAATTGAGGCATATAATAACCAGAACATGTGATGATGTTTGGTGTAAGATCATTTTTACTTAACTCTAGATCTCAGAAAATATTGATTTTCTGTGATCACTCGGTGAAATAAAATTCGATCTTACACCAAAATCATCAAATGTCCTCTTTTTATGTTTCGTGACATATATTAAAATAAAATGGCTTGTGAACAATATGTTGTACATGGCTTCGTATTATAATTATGTGCAAACACTCAATTTTAGTTGAGTTGTGAAGCCTTTGTAATATGTGTATATAATAGTGTTTGGTATGTACTTAAATGACCTTGACCTTGTTTACATGTTTTAGATAATTGTTGTTACATTTAGGAACGGTATGGACGGGTCTTGAAGGTTCCAGGTTTTGATAGACAGTATGCTTACTTGAATTTCCTAGCATATTCTAGAATGTTCTTAGTGGTAATTTGTGGATTTGTCTGGAATTTACCACTATTATATATATGAACAATTTGCACAGGAGGAAGGATTTTCAATATTACACTTAAAAATAGTCAATTGTGTTTCCTTGGATATATAATCTACAGTGAGAGGATTTAATTAAATATTCTGTGGATTTCTCTATGCTCATTGATAAACAGTATGTGAACTTTGGATTTATTTAGAGGGAACATTAGACAGTGCACATCTCAGATAAGGTTTTGACATTTATTATGAAACAATTTGAAATTCGATATCTATTGCTGCAGATTAGAGTTTATGGGTTTATGAGTGCCAAACAAAGAAGGAAAACATCGCTTGCAAAACACAAACTTGGAACCTATGTGTTGTAACATGACATGTAACAACTGAATCAAATGTAGCTGGTTATAGGGGACTATACGTTGGGCAAAGCCCAACGGATAAGATCCGTTTATGGTAACACCTGTGCACGTGGTTTGGTCAGAGTTTGAATTCATTAATGGATCTAAAAATTTGTGTTTAAATCCCGCACTGAAGCAAAGATACTAGAAAATGGCTGCCAATAGAATAACAAAAAAATTTAAAATGCGATATTCGACAGCTCATAAATTTTCTTTTATTTTTTAATGATGTTTAAAAATATTCCAAAAACTAGCGTAGGCCCCAGTCTAGAAAAGAAAAGATAATAATTATAAGTCTTCCATGGTTGCTGTCCAACCAATCTTTTATATGGGGAGGGATATTTCCTAAATGTTTGGACACAAAAAAGGCAGCCATTTTTTTGCACGCTTCGGAAGGAAATTTTAACATTTTCAGTGCATAAACGATGCTACAAACTGTTATGAGACACATGATTACTCTGAGATAACGAAGTAAGTCGAGCGGGAATCATTATGCGCGAAATATCAACCAATCTTAAGAAAATCTAATAAAAAAGACACATGTTTCGGATATTTCTCATCGCAAAGTTTGCAATACAATTAATTAAAAGTCAGTTTCGGGTATTTACGTATCTGGACCGGACGGTGATAATCCACATCGTAGTTGTAGGTTATTGTAAAGAAAGTAAAACAAATGCATTTTCGTAATTCCTCGCCGAGATGTAATAAAAAATCCCTCCAAAATCGTCAAAAAATATTCGCGGGATAAAGGTCGCGACAACTAATTACATGTTGTTGTTGTCGTTATTGGATACAATAAAACCCGTAATTTTCCGTCTAAAACTCTTTTATGTTGTGACGATTTGCAGGGTTTATTTAACAAAAAAGGTGATTAAGATTAAAGATGTTTGATATTTAATCGTACTATGATTAATTGAAATGAAAATAGCCTTTTCTTTTGAACAAAAGTACTATCTGGTATGCTCATGCAATCCATTAAAAAAAGGTAAAATATCAAATAAGGCCTATTTGAAATCAGTTGTTTTCTGTGTTTATATCTAATTATTCATTTTTAAATTAGTTACCCCTGAATTAAGTAGACCTAGAATTAAACAAATTGAAAAACGTGTATTATCCACAGACAGATATATTTTCATTTTGATCGGGCTGACAAATGTTCATTCGGACTGACAAACGATAGCAGGTTTGTATCGTCTTTCGTTACTTTGTACCCAATATTTCGTATCAAACCGCTATCGAGCGCTTTCTTGGGCAACGAACCGCTTCGATAGGTTGCATAGACGTAGGAAATCGCTCGGTAGCGCCTTTTGGAAACGGCTTGCTCCAGATTCGTAACTTCTTAACCAAACAATTTTTTGTGAAGTTATGCATCACCAAAAAATCCAGTACTAGATGAGCATGTTACAAATAATGTAGGCCAACTGACATAGTCCGCTAAAAATATGCTGTGCATTAGTTCATATTAATATGTGTGTGTTTTAACACTGTATGTGCTCCTGTTTATTGTTGACATTGCGTCTATAACGTTATCGACATCTAAGTAATGATTAACTGGACGTTCTAGAACAAGTGAAAAAGCGGTAAATACATCTTGCAATGCTGAGAGGTACCTAGAAGTTTACACAATTTTCAATTTTTTTATGTCCATATACAATGTACATGTAAGACGACAGTTGAAATAACCATTTCTATAGAACTTACAGTCCAACTTGTACTAGCGACCTAGCGTAGTAAGCGAACTTTGTAATAAACGAACGGTTTCTATCTACTTGAAATATATGAGTCAAACCATTGCATTGAATTAGCACTGCAGTTATACAGTTTCAATTTCTCTATCGGGAATTCGTAAATTACACTCAGTTACGACCATTCCGTTAAGCGACCGTTTTCAGACCTTCCCAAAGATGGTCGCCTAATACAAGCAAGACTGTACATCCAGTACTTACCTACCGCAATAGTGTGCATCCGTCATGTATGAGAGGTAGTGTTTTTTCAACGATTAATACAAATGTCAATACAAATAGAATACTAAATATAGTATCTTCTCTCCATTAAAATAGCATTTTTTAGCAACTCTTTATCTTTTTCCAAATGTCGACTATATTCTATTTTATAATTGAAACGTCCGTCAGGAATAGCGCTATTGTACATAACTGAACGAGAAAATAAACTTCACATCCAAAAGCCCAAGTTCCAGTTGTCTAAAGGCATTAATGAACTGTAATTATGACAGGGATGTGATTATACAGAAAAAGGCAAAACACGTAATGCGGCTATTGAACAATTAATTATACAAATTATCATTTTGACCGGGCCATTTTCATGCAGAGCTCTGCACACTCTTCTTTTTTGCCTTTCAAGCTCTGTTGTTTTTGTTGAACGCTGCGAACCCATCCCGATTTGTCAGTGAAACTTTGATTCTAATTTCATTAGGGTAATCGACGCATTCAGTTGGTTTCCTTATTATATTAATAAACGTGTCTCTCAATCGCACATTGACAGTTTAATTGTATTCTGTTTCTGTGTTCCATCTTAAATTACGGCCGTTTATATATTCGGTTTTGATGTGGTGATAAACTGCACTGTCTTTTTGTCTTTTACTGGCCGAAAATGGTGGAACGTTCTACCCAGCTATCTGATATACATTCACTGCGCAGCCATGTTCCGATAAATATTGAAAACACATTTGTATAGTCGATTTCATGGACAACGAGTGTGCTCTTGTTAAATGTCAATTCAGTGTTTTATGACCCAATCCAAGCTCTAGAATCCTAGTGTGTCATGTAATTGTGAAGCGCAATAGAATATGTTTAAATATGTTTTGCGCTTTATAAAATATTTTGATGGTGCTGGCATCTCCCCACAGCTTGGTCTTGAAAGACATATATTTGTTGGCAAAACTTCAGGCTGCGACAGCTGTGCAGTATGTGGAATGTTGTCTGCACTTTTGCACTACACTGACACCCAATTGTCTACACTATACACAGTCATCTTGTATGTAGGCTGTTTTCAATTGGTATATAGCCTTCGTTTATCGTCTTTCAGTCTAGTTTGTGACTGTTATTCGCACAGTCTTTGTTGCTACAAATTATGTTGGAGTTTGGGGTTGTGTTTCCCCTTTTTGCAAGTTTGTTGGCAGCTTCATTTCCGGGTATGCCCACATGTGCAGGAATCTATTGAAGTACTACTTTACTCTGTTCAGACAGGAGACTGGTATTTCACTGTAGCTGAGTTGTCGCTTGAGCTTACTGTTTACATTCCTTCTAAAGCTAGGGAATGTCTGTAATATCGTCTACCTTACTAACAAAAGCGAAGACGCCTAATATAAAAAACTATCACTAAGCTATGCATTGACAGTACGTTATGTTAAAAGCAAAACCATGTTGTGTTACTTAATCCTAATTTTTGTAGTAAATAATTGACGTAGGGGATGTTCGGAAATTTCGGGAAAATTTGATATTTTTCTATGACAATTTCTACAACTGTAGCTACATGTTTTATCTATGCATTAGATATATCCATACTATAATTATACAACATATAAGATCAATTGTGTTGCTTTGGTAACGTCTGGTACACTTAAGCGAGACAACCGACCGTTTAGTATGTCGTTGTCGGCATGACAAGAAAAGGCACAAGTCAAAAATTCTTAAGATATTCCCTTATTCACACACTTAATATGTCTGTGATCTATATTACAAAGCAGTTTTTTTAGGTTTTATGTTTTGATTTTCTGATACACGCCCGGACAACAACTGGCAGGTCTGTGATGTCATCGAAACGTCATTTTCTTGGTTTGTTTTTGAAGGTTGTGGAAAGCCATACGTCGTAACGCCCGAGTGTGTGTGATATTTTCATAATTTAGCTAATCAATTCGTGTTCTGTAGTACTATACATAGCTTTGATCATAGACAGCGTCTTTGTCTTCTTTAACCAGCAAGACGCAAACATTAATGGAAAACCGTTGTTCTGGATTCAGTATTCATAGAGTAACAATATTTCTCTATTTGTTATCTTCATAATGTTCATCATACTTAAATACTACTTTGTGGAGGTAATGTGTGCCGTAAATGCTAAGCAAACTCGTAGTTTCATGATCGGTATCAATAGTGATGGTATTGTGGTCCGCTATTGCTACCCTAGCGTTGCTATAGCAGCAACATTAATCGTCAGAGTGGAATAGCATTATCATGTATGCGTCTAATGAACATTTTAAACATGTAGCTTCAATTATACAGAATTGTATTGAAAATATGACGGGCCTTTTCGGAATACCCCTCGTATATGAAGTAGTAAGTTGGTCAATAAATTATTTAATCCTTTTACATTGACTCAGTTCTTAAGCATGATATTGTGTGTTTGTTTTGTTACTCGGTAGCTGTAGGAGAATCACTTCTGCAGATGATTGTTTAAGTGAAATATGAGACATAAATGTATTAAATTAATATGATGATAAATTACAGTGTATTATGATAAAGCTACATAAATTTAAGCAGATGTTTATGGATATACATAAACAATATATAATTGGAAGACTAATAGATTTGATAATGATATACGTGTTTAAAAACCTATTGTCTACAGAAAATTTAAAACATCATTGAATACCGATAGTTTCGTTTCAATAATAACTATTTCTTACACAATTCTGATTCTCCAACAGCGATCCAAACATGTGCACGTTGATCACTGAAGGTCAATACCGACAAATGATGAAGTAATTGTCACGAACAAATGACACAGCTATCCTTTGCTTCTGAGAACACATTTAACTATGCAATAGCACATTAATAGTTAAAAGGTGGGGACAAAATAAGAGTGTCACAGTTGCAGGAGTAGTAATACATCCAGGGATTCGGATATGATACAAGTTACCCTATACAACGGCAGTAACGAATGTATTATATATATCACATAAATGCTTTCTATATTTCGGCAGACAAAATTGATCAAGAATAATATATAGACAATAATTATTTCATGATGTAGACGACAGCTGTAAAATTCATTGCTCAATTATTCTGTACTTTTTTCTGCATCGGTGATGCAATACAGTGTGCTAATGTAACACAATTACTAGTAATGTGTTAAGTTAATAAGCAACCCCGCCATCTTTTTGTTAACTATTAGTCTGATAAAAAACATGTTCCATTACTTACCACTTATTCTTAAAAATGGATAGAGCTGTTCAAATTCAAATATTTGAATAATCTCTATCCATGAATACGATGACTGTGTAATGTCATGTGTTGGGTTCTGCAAATGGTTTGATTAGTTGGTAAAGTATACTGTTAAAGAATGCGGAAAACAGACATTACCATAAAAACTAATATTGTGTACAACGCTTTTTATTGCAATGACACAATCATGGATGTTTTGTATAAAAGCATGTAACGCTTTTCCACGGTGTTAACAATAATGACCCTATCATAAGTTACATGTATAACGTTTTATACTTGTAAGCAAGACATCTTATGTAAAACCTATCCATGACTAATCTAATGCAACCAGCATGGTTTGCCGATGTACATTATTGAAAACTGCAGCTGTTGAACTGTGTCCTTAAGGATAGCATGGGTATTTAAAATTTCAGCCAGACAACTAATAAGTGAAAACATGCATCGATGCAATGCAATGGCAAATAGTGAAAGTACTGTCATCATTTGACTGTGCAATACTTTTTGTTGGTTTGCTATCGATTAGGAAAGTCGTAAACTTACTTGTGCATGGTCATTTGTTGTTTTTTGTCCCTGCCAGAATGGTTAATGACTTCCATTTCGAGTAAAGAGACATTTGTGTGATGTTAGAAGTCCGGAAGCGCTACCCTTGTTTTTTCCGAATAAACTCCTTGGTTCTTTAACTTGCCGATGTATAGTACTGATACACCCGAGTCTACCTCTGGTTTAGCAAAGAGTTTATTCTTAGTTGAATGGGAAACACTAAATAACTTTTCTGAAATATTTTATGGTATGCAAACATATTTTTAATGCAATTGTTTGCATGTGTTTCAAGCACAAATGAATAAAACATTACATTTTTGAAAATGGCAAAATTTAATGTGATGGTGCGACAGGAAATTCAGCTATTTTGTCGAGGCCCCCTGAGACGGGAACTAGCGATATCAAAAACGACTTAGAGGAATACAATTTGCATTCTGATGCTGCATGTTGCCTCCAAACCTGTGTACACAATATGTAAATTACAGATTAATCATTAGATATGATATGTTACTAGCCAATATTCAGTTCAATTTCCATACCGAACGTATCAAACTTCTTTTTCTAGGATACTGATTCAACAACATTTATACACAGTAAAATATAACTACGGTTAAAACTAAGTATGCATGGTATGAAACAAACGAATCTAGGAAAGTCTATTGTATTAATTTCACCGAGCGGTCGTCTAGAAGTACTGCGCAGTGCGTTGGGTTTGAGAGTTCCCGAGTGCAGTTCACGCATGCTGAAGCAACCTTAGAGCAAGACATTCGGGAAATGGTCCACTACACACGTTTTAATAAAATAAATGTCTAATAGCTTACTTCGAGTGACTGAACGTATTCAGTACACACGGAATACGAGCGCAAATGCCTTTCAACAACCAATTTAAACGGTCTAAACATCATTGCACTCGTTTTGTATTAAATTTACGTTATAGTTAGAACATATTAAGTAAATTTTAATGATTAAAAAGGGCGGAGCGAGCGAAGCGAAGCGAGTCCTTTTTAGTCATTAAAATTTACTTAATATGTTCTAACTAACTTAGAATATAAAATTCTGCATTCTGATTGGCCGATAGAAAGTAGCGCCAACGCATGACGTCAAGGTTGTGAAGAGAAAATTTTAATGATTAAATTTTCATTTAACCGCCAAAATTCGGCGTTTTCATTGGCTCATAATGTAGGTTATATTCTAACGCAAGTTAGTCAAGAAGAGAAAACTTGTATCACTGTACCAAGAAATCATCTAACACTCGTTATTGTCCGGTCAGTGCCAATTTAATGGTTCAGAAACAAACCTAATGCCTTTTACAATGTTACGTGTGTGTGGATCGTGCACTCTTGGGGTATTAAATACATTATTAGGCAGTTATAACATGAACTGGTTGTCTCTAGTACATACGCTTCTAATGTATATCAATTGTTGCTATCTCAGACAATTATATATCTAGTCTAAAGCTTTGAAGAAAGGGTTTTGAATTGTATTAATTTGCGTCCCAAGAGCTGACAAACATTGACGTTTATCATTATTTCGTAACAGATATGATATCGATGTAATTCACTTTTTCTTAGTTGTCCAACTTATTTTGACTGTTTAAAAACCCGCCATTAAACAAAGTAGTTGTGTTCACAATGTATCTTATTTACCGTATGACGTAATTCAAAGGAAATATTCTTAAAAAAGAGCTCAACCTTTCATATTCTAATGATGTAATATATTTGACAAACGAGGAACAAACAAAGTATTAAACATACATTCTTTACAGTTAACTAGGAGGAAGTGCTTTCAATAAATCTTGATGTAATCTATCTGACATACGAGGAACTAACCGAGGATTAAACATATTTTCTTTATAGTAACAAATGTGTCGTCTTAGGAGGAAATTATTTCAATACTATTGGCATTGACTGCTTTTTAAAAGTTAGTACTCATCCTCACACTAGCTTGCTTCTATACTTGTGAACTCGAGGTAGTATTATGTTAAACGGATAAGCTGTCTCCAACATGCTGCTAATATATTCCGACGGTTAACCCACCGAGACAGAGACGAACATGACCAAAACACGGTCGGAGTTTCCGCACATATAAATTGTGCACTTTCAGCTCTTAACAATATATGAAAAAATCTAACCACCATGAAATATATAGCATTTCAACGACGAATGAACCTATATCTCGCGATAAACACCGATACTATTTAAAAAAATCACAGTAACATGTTCATCCGACAACTTAAACACGGCTAAATCGCAATTATAAAAACCACAAACATGCTAAGACGGCATGGCGTATTTGTTCTGCTTACACGACATGTCACAGGTGAATCGACACATCGTGTATCCATTCAATATCAAAGCACTGTACATACGTTTTGGTGACATTTAAACGTCATGGATAGGATACACAGCATGTCAATAGCACGTGTTCTCCAATCCATAACGTAAGTCATGACGTTATTGATTATCACAAACAATCACACAGTGATCACTAATAAAGAAATTAGGAGAAAAGCCCACTTACATCTCCAATACGATCAATAATTCGCATATGACGAGTTCTGGCAGTCATACTTTGGTGTTAAATGGATATTAAAAGGGTATGAAAGAGATGGAGGTCACATTAGAACACATACAGTCACCGCGTTGACGTTTGCCTTGCGTATTTCAGGCACACATGGTAATGCGCGGATTAGAAAAAGACAGAAGAAATCTATACGATATTCAGCACGCTTTTCCCAATATTATCAGACATTACGATCAGAATTTGTATGAAGACATTTTTGAGAAGAGCATTGGGTGTCAATTGTTATATTCGAGACTTGGTGAGGTGATCGTTGAGGTTGTTTCATCGACACCGACATTGTAACGTCACTGACGGCATTTGTGTTGCCCCGGGTGCGTGGTAGTGACTAGTTTTGAGGAGCTATAGTAAATAACAGACTTGTAACATATATACCTAATTTGGTGTTCTGATCGCAGAAAGATTCCGAATTATGATGGTGTGTTTATTATTTTCGTACTACATGTATAACAAATGCGATCACCAGAGTAAAAGTCTAAGTTATTTGGGAACATCCCAGGTATATTATTCATTTCATATTGTGCATCAAATGGACATACAGCACAGACCAGTTTGGGGTCAAGGTCAATTTAAGGTCAACGTTAGAACAATAGCTTAAAATCTTATTAATAATAATAACGTCTATATTTTCTGTGAAATATTGACATTTCCTCTCTGTTTTTCTTAGTAAAGCATATGGTTTTTTCAATTTGGTTATAAAAATGATAGCTGTGTTGGTAAGTACATATTCTTTCAATATAAGTAATTTGTTTATTTATACATCATTAGAATGAATATTACAAAAATTGTAAAAACAGCAATTTTATTCATTTTCTTACGACAATACCTATCATTCTATGATCTGATGTGGTTTGTTTGTTTACTTATGCAGTGTCTTATATGTGCATGGATATCATAAATTCGATTGTGGACACCAATTGGACATGCATCTGGGACCGTCTAAGTTTGTGGTCATGGTCAATGTGATTTCAAGGTCAAAGTGAAAACAATATCTAACGATTAATAATTCCTCTCTATTTTCGTATTCTCACATAATTATGTTTTTAATTAATTTTGTACTGCGTATTACAGTGCTGTATGTGTTGGTAAGCATATATTCTATCATTATAAGTTATATAATATATACGGAATTGTACGAGATGCTTTTAGTTTAAATTGTTAAATAAATGAGTGTTCCTATCGAGCGAACCGTCATTGAGGCATATTACATATTGTCGTTTTGGTCTGTGCTCCGTGTTTTAATAGTTCGCAACGAGATACAATGCATACTAACAGCGAAAGAAATAAGATACTGTACCAGTTTCAACCTAAGCAATAAGTAACGATACTACTTTGATCTTTCTAAGTGTTTTAAGACAGACACCCGTTTATCGCATTAAGCGGTCCTTTCGTGTCTCACGTCCAAAATTAAAAGAAATATATTTATATCATTTCTGGATATTCCTTACATCCGAAAATAGTTTTTCTCATTCAGCGACATTATTGCACTTAATGATCTTTTGCTCTAAAAATGACATAATGAATATTGCTTGACGGGATATGCATTCGTCCAATTGAAATCGGAAACTAGCGCTTCGGAGTTTTCCCAATAACACACAGAGTGATGACATGATTTAAACTTGTTTAGAAATGCAACCGATGTCATACCACATGTTACAACAAGTGCAATGAACGGGGTAATAAATATATCAAAGACTAAACTTGCATTTTTTAGCACATTGGTAGTGAAATCTCCTCACATCACATCACATCACATCAACTATCCCCCCAGAATTCATTGGGGCGAATAAATGAGTCTGCTTTATCAATAACATGAGATAAAGCAACCCGATAACATATATAGAAACAGGTTTTTGTCACTTAATGCGGTGAAATTCTAATAGGGGCCATGCCTCTTTTCATTTTCCGTTCATTTACCTTCCATACCGATAGCCAGGGAGTAATATCATGTCATTGACATCATTGATTTAGGACGAATAACATGATGATTTTACTTGTGCTAACGCTGGCTTATAAACAATAATTGAATCCTGCCTTTAAGCAAAATGATATGCAGTGACGAAAACAATCAGTAAACCAATATTGTAGTTGCTACGTGTTTTCTAGATATACGTACGTTCTTTTTCTCTACATTTACGGTTGAAACTAGGTCATTCAGTTTGGGCATTCAGCGTTTCGATCGCTGAAACTGGTTCATTCAGTTTTTCAACAGCTGGCACATGGGCGGACCATTTACTCGTTTAGTTGTGTTTTTTGCACTGTGCCTTGTATGTTTATTTCATGTTTTCAGTGCTTGGCGGGTTAAGTTGAGTGCTGCCTTTCATGGTCGACGTAATATTATCTTATGGAGGTTATCAAAGTCTTACTTCTATACTTTGGAGGTCTGCAGAGTTTGATGGCTTGACGTTTCCGTATATTTCATTGCCTAATGTTTGTGGCACTAACTTCCAGTTTACCAATTGTAAACGCACGTTGCTCATTTAAATAATCTCAGCATGCAATCAAATGTTATTATTTCTATCGACGGATATCCCATAGATCAGGTGTTTGCTTCACGTGGCTGATCGGCATTAATTGTAGGTGACATGTCTGTGTTTTGACCCTTTTTAAGTGTTTTTTGTTTGCGCTTGCGTCCTATGTTGTTTCTCCATAGTTTTCTTCTCTGTCTAAAGTTGTTGACATCTATACAACAGGATATTCATTGTCTCGTAGAAGAATTCATTTAAGTTTCCTCTCTTACAAGAATATATTTTGTACAGGTAGACAGATAATTAAAATTTGAAGAGCGAAGGTACTACTACTAGTAACCAGAAACAGCCGAGCACATGCTCAGGTATAATACATAGATCCGTCAATTTATAGAGTGTTACACAAACTGATATTTTTATTCCTGGATAAATCAATGTATATTATTCTTGTCAATTCGATTTAATGATGTCTTCTATATTTTGTTATTAAAAACTGTCGAGTTGCTTTTTGAAGATCATTTTATAACATAATTGTGGATAATTTATTTCGATTTCTACTTTTTGATAACATATGACTAAGTCATGTTACAAACAACGTATAGCATGAAAACCTCCCGCTATCCATAGCGGTTGCTCGATAACTCGGCTTTCTAGTACATTTGTAGTGTTTGTTTGAGGAATGATTGTTCTTTAGGATATAATATCACTATCACCGATTCTACTGGCCCTTATGTGGATCTCATCGGGGGTCTGAGATGTTCTTCCGATGGCTTATTGCCACACACGGGCTTTATTATGACAACGGGCCATTCATAATGAATATCGCAATGAATAAGCATAATATAACATAAGAAATTATAAAGTGGTTGTTTCCATTACTGTTTAATAATATATCATTTATTTCAAAACGCTGACATCATACAAGTAATATTTATTGTTTAAATTACAATGTGAACTTACTAGATACTACATGTAGTAGAATATGGTCTTCAATTGACACCATTCAGAGGCAAACGTTTTTCGACACACACCAAATTGTTCGTTACATGTATTTTCTGTGTTCATGAGTTGTTATGGAAATTAGCTCAGACTGAGAAGATGATTGTACTCTGCATGTGTACACTGTACAATCATTATTTTGATAGAGGTTATCATTAAAAGTTGGCGTTGATTGCGCGGTTGAACCCGTCAACGAAACTTTATCCCTGCGATTACTTGACCTATCAAATACGCGATAATGGTTTCCTCTTCTAAGTTTTGTAATTACCGAATGTAAGACTAGACAATCACAATATCTGATACCCCGGTTGTAAGAAGAACCTCTTGTTGTTATGGCTTACATAGTAACAATTATGAACAGTTATTAACTTTACTATATTTTACTTTATATCATATAAAACAATTTGTGTCTTCTACTCCATGAAAACACAAGGGAATGAGCATAGCGTGAATGTATGAATATAACATATCACACAACGAAATGATGAAGTTCAACATGATACATGTATTATGATATTCAAATGATTTGTGTTCCTGGTATATTAGCTGAGTGCCACACAAGAATACCGAACTGTCCGCCAATTTTGAATCAATGCCCTTATGAAAGATGTTTTCATACTTCATACAAGATTCAATTTCTTATCTCATATTGGGAACGATTGTCTCAGCTGCACAACACACACTGATTCCCGGATTGTGTCACGCACTTGTCTAAATAGTGTAGTGTCATAACACTACGTACATGTACGTCTCTATCGACGATTATACATGTCTCCAAATTCCACCGCGACTATGCCACGCATATGTCGTTAAAAATTATTTAACATTACAACGATACCACGTCAAAATTATGGGACTGCTTGCGCTTGATTGTTACAACACTGTGTACATCTATGGCACAGATGGATAAACCTCCGGACAATATACACATTAAATTATTTTTTTATTTCCGTTTTTATGCAGACAAAATTGCAACAAACTCGTACAACCAGTCCACAATTTATGTTAATCACTGGATGATAACTGCCTCACTGTTTTTGTATGACATATTCCATTACTGTATTTCATCTCTAATTCAAGTTCAGCGATCGGTGACCTTCTACCTCTACACTGGGACCGTATCATGTGATTATTACATGACGTAATGACACCCTTTCTAAAGTTCTTTGACATGAATCCGTATATGAATGGATTAAGGCAAGACTGAACATATGGTAAGCACTGTAAGGCAATCTGAAATAAATGAATATAAACATTATACTCTTTCAGCCAGTATTGTAGAATCATTGTCACGCTTTACAGTTTTATTGTTTTTATTTACTTGCAGTGCATAGTAAAGCAAAATTGAAGTGCCATAGACTCATAATTCTTCGCGTCGTTTCGTTATTGTACCGTACGAATGAGTTGACCCCCTAATATAACAATCCTGGAAGGACAACGGAAAACCATGAACGATCCATGGTCTAGGTAAATAGTACTCTACTTAACGTACATGTGACGCATTTATTGTCAACCTGCTAGGTTGTTGTCTACCGGACGAGTTTGAACCCCTTGTGTATGAATTTGTTCCAGGGCAATTAAGTACAAATGTGCTTTTATATACATTACACTGCAAAACGTTATCTGCTGCTTAAGTGTGGAAAGTCATCTTAGCCGAGCAATGCCGAGCATAGCCTATATTTGCCAGTCAGCTTTATGCTGAAATATGGCAGGCATATATGTGTGCCCCTACCTGGATAGCACTGGTATGTACTACAAAAACACCAGTTTCGAAACATTTTCGAGCAAAACAGGAGGAATAAAATTATCAACAACAAGTACGAAATTAAATAGAAAAATGCGCGTCACATGTTTTCAACCTCTTGATTTTTAACATAATTCATGTTAATAAAGAATGATTTTAAACGCAAATGGTGCATAAACTCTCAAAGCAGCGAAACAACTCATATTTCGTAAATAAAACACTCACTTGTAAATTGAAATGATCTTCTGTGTATATATAAACACCATAGTCAGAATATTTTATTATCCGAAATATCAACTTTGGTCCCCAACACACAAGGAATATAACTATGACTGTTATGAGCATTTTGATAACCTGAAAAAGTAATATAATAAATGAAGCACGTTGGACAAAACAGCTCTGATATTTGCAAGATTTGATTGGGTAAATAGTCGCTTTGTTGTTGAACAGGCTCGTATAACATTACGCGGTGACAATGGCAGGTCACCGGTCGGAATCGTGTCTTCTGTTTTGTGGAGACAGAAAGGTGGTATGGCGGTTCGAAATGTTGTAATTGGTGGAAATCTTACCAGATAAAAGGCTTGAGTTATTTCTGTTTTTCAGGGTTGTTTGTGACGTTTTTTAAGTGTTTGTCGTTTTACAGAATGTGTCTTTGATACTCTAAATAAAAACAATTCGCATGATGAAATAGACACTTTTAAAATGCTTTTCCCTCTTTTCAAATAATACTAAATTCAACCAGAGTGACCAACTAGAGATTCAGTGAGTGTTTAATTCATAATATTGACAATGTTATTATGAAACCATGACATATTATATTACCTGCTTACGACCCTTCATAATAGAATTTCTGACTCCAGATATATTTGACTGTGTACGTACAGTGAACTTTCTGCACCTACATCGCATGGGAGTGCCATCTGATGACGAGGCACTGGATCCAACTTCTATTTCCCTAAAGGAAAGCCTACCACGGCAACTGAAACAAATACAAAGACATCAAATCATTGCTTTGTATGCCATTTACAATTATTTTTAAATGTTTAGTCCTTCTTCGACGCAGAAAGCAGTTTCATTTCTAGTTCAGTTAGGTCAAATCATATGGGAGAATGGAACTTAGCTAATTTGCCTTTAGGAGCCGTTATTTTGAAAAGAAATAAGGCGATCGGCGTGCGGAGGTAGCGATTAATGCAGAACGGATCGTTCCGATTGTGTTGCAGCTAGCGGCGCCATCTTGGATAGTTAAAGCTTTTAACCTGCGAAATATTTGGAGTACATTAAATTAATCCTTGGTCAAACTAGCGTAGGTGGGTTTTTTTTCGTCTATTATGTGTTTGGAATGTTGTTGCATAAATAATTTATACAATTCATCCGTAAATTGTGAAATAAACCAATTTCTCTATCGACGGGTTCTGAGTTGCATCTAGTATTTGAT
This sequence comes from Spisula solida, assembly GCA_947247005.1. Lineage (NCBI taxonomy): Eukaryota > Metazoa > Mollusca > Bivalvia > Venerida > Mactridae > Spisula > Spisula solida. The sequence continues at coordinate 42,977,255 of OX365956.1, forward strand.
TTTCAGATCTCTAAGGAAACTTATTTACGGCTTTTATTCTTATAAATTATTATTTTTGCAATCTCTTGGTTGGTATCTATCTGCTGTAAATGATCAAACCGCTTCGTGTTTGGTTTTAACACACGTTAACAAGGTTTCTTTTGGATACACTACTACGGTATCCGGTAAAAAGAGACAGAGTTAACCAAACGCGGTTAAACCTTTGAAACGGACACGGCCGATAATTACCGAAGTGCGCGCAATGCATTATGGGTTTTTAAGACATAAGGCTCTTTTTAGACATGCCTATCCATTTGTGTATGATCTTTGGTTTGGGTTTGTCTTTGTGACGTATGCTTGTGCCTGTCTATATGCATTAATAAAGCCATGGCCTGTGTTTGAATTGTGTGTGTTTTCTTATCGTTTGTGCACTGTCATGCAAAGCTGTTTTCTATCGGGTGCTATCTTTCCTGCCCGATTTTTCATTATATTTTATCGCAAATTTTAGTCTTTACTGTAACAGTAATATAGCGCCCGTGTAACGTATTTCATCACGTTTTGTTAGGAACCAATGTAAATGATCCCCTACGACAGATACAACTAGATGATACCCTTACAGTAACTGTTGTAATTATTGTTTACCTGTTCAGCTTTCAATGTTGTTTTTTGTAATGACTTTTATTATTTTTCCACGTCATAATAGTACCAACTGAAAACCTCACATATACTCAAGTTACATGTATAATTGTGCACGAGGCAATACATTCAACGCCTCACGACAGAAACTCCGATATTGATTGCTTTAAATATATAATTGGGAAATAATTGAAAAAGTAATTGGAAAAAAGTTAGTATAAAATAGAGCAGGGATGGCCACACTCCACAAATGTAGTAGAGCATGAAATACACAGAGGAACATACATGCCACAACCGTTACAAAAGTAAAGAAGACAAACTTATACTCTGGAAACAGCTGCAATCTAATATACATGTATATATCAGCAGGAAGCAAAATGTTTGCATCCAATATAATATTGAATTAAACTTCAGTCAGATTATGAATCAGTTTATACTGATTAATTTAGGGCGACTGTGAAACATGTTTTCCAAATGATGTAAATCATCCCCGAAACCTCAGTTCAGATAGCATACATTACAACGGTGAGAACCTTATCCCGTTTTATAAACACGATTGTGGCACAACAATGATTTCACTTAGACATGTATAGGAGACACTGATAGTAAAAGTGCCCTCTGTGGTACCTTTTATGAATGTTATTGCAAATATTACGCAATCGAACTCAAAACACAATGGAAACTTCAAAGCCCAACAGGTAATTTGTTACTTTGAAAAAGCAAATTGATATATTAACGAACGATCTTCAAGATGAAGAGTCTAATAGGGTAAAACACTTACGAATGAGTTGTTGACGTCAAATTGACCAACGTCCTTCCACTTATCCACAACACATAGATGACTACAGTATAACAGAAGGACATGAGTCCAGTGGGTATGACAAACATGATGAGGATTTGATATATAGCAAAATGTATCATTTGATGATCCAGTAGTCCATGGTCTGAACAGAACACCATTGTCACTGTGCTGTCATTGTTAAAATACGTAGTCTGTTGAGTGTCCTATAATACAAAACGTAAACATATATAAACTACGTTAGTTAGCTACATGTATTAAAGAACGTATTGAACGAGTGTAACATTTACGCTAAACTAATTTGAAATTGCAAATTTCTATTACCATTTTCTTTGGAGTTTGATCTATCATATACTTAATCGGGATCAATACAGAGACACCCTTCAATATTTTTTATAATTATCATTCTTATTATCATTCTTATAATTTTTACCGCCACTTAAATATGAATACACTTCCTTGTGCGCTTTTTGGTTTCCAGTTCCAAATTATGTACATTGAGGAGATGTTATTAAAATCAGAGCAGTTTATAATTAAAAATTTATTAGTAAATTGGCATTCTGAATAGGGTTATTGTTATTGCAATTAGCATTCATTTTGTTTGGTAGATGATAACTTTGTTGGCATAATTTTCTACATTTTTATCATCTGGTCATATAGTGTCTATAGCAACGTTCATAGTACAGTTTATAGTGTGTGTCCTCCATCTTAATCTTCAGTAGACATCGTTTATCAACCGAATGACGTGTACTGGTATTTAAAGGTTACGTCCAGTTACTTTGTTTTTTAGTGTTACTAGTAATTGTTAATACAGGTTGATTGTGAAACAAATTTTTCAACTTTTTTATAACTCTCGACACCTCATTCCTGATGTTATTCATCGCCATGAGGGTATGAGCCAGTTTCCCTTTTTAGCAAACGTCAAGCAAGGGGATTATTGGTACCATTTTTATTTCATCTTTTGTACGACGCGGTATGGGATCGTACCCTCGACCTACTGCACTCGAAGCGGATACTCAACTACTAGACTATCGGGTAGGCAGTTTGTTGAGTATCTAAAACCATTCGAAATGTGTACAATTAGTCGTTTAAAAGTATGTTGCTGTCTATTTACATACTAGTAGTATTTTTTTGTAAAAAGCCTGAAGGATAATGCCGTTTGATACGGGCCCACGCGTGTAATCCTTTCAATCGGTCAAATGAACGCATTTGAGAAGGGAACATGTTCCAGTACCATGACAATATCTAGATAAATTTGTGTGAGAATACTTACCCTAACGTATAATGTTGGTGCTGAGAGAAATATGGATAAGATCCAGACAACAACAAGAATCTTCCTTGTGTTCCCGACTGTACATTTACGTCGACTCTGCATTGGCATCACAATTACAAAATATCTGAAAACAATAAATTCATATTAAACACGTTTACTTACGAAGGTATTATAAATATACTTTTATACAATATGACATGTTTGAAAGAATATGTCGGTACTTTAATTAAGAAAAAATAAATATGTACCTTTGTTTTGTGTATGCGTATTTTAGGTTGTGTGTATAAATTTCTTGGTTTTGTTTATCTGATTATATTTGATGAATACTCTGGTGAAACTGACGACATTGTAAAGTCATTTTATCAATGAAAACAACATTCTGTTCATATCAAAATGAAAACAAAAGATGAATAAAATAAATGAAACGATCGCAGATCCTTTCATTATATTCAACGCATTCAATAATTTCAATATGAAAAGACACGCATGTAATATCCTCTATAAATCACAATACGGAACACAAACTTCATGTTTGTCTCACACCATTCATACATAATAACAATGTTTTCGAAATTGTTACTCGGCCCTTATATCAATGTATATAAAATGCATTATTTAAGATATAAAAATCTGTTCTTGTATTAATTTGTCGGTGAATAAAACACAGGCAGGAGTTGGGATGCGGAAAGCTTAAATCATGAGCACAAGTGTTTTATTCAAAATAGTTGTATCTTGATTCTAAACACGATACTAGCAAGTACTTTTTAACTGCCCGCATTCCATTTTCATCCATTTTACATTGAACACAACTCCACGCTGAAATTGAGTGACTATTAGCTGGTAAAATTACCTCCCTCATTAATAAAAAAAGAGCTTCGTTATTTTCTGAAGGAAATATTACATTTTAAACATTGAATCAATTTTAATAACACGAGTATAAGGTATTTATTGAATGAAATGAAAAATATAAATCAATTGATTATCAGACGTTTTTATGAAACTTAGTGTGGAGAGTATAAAGGAGTCTTTGTTGTAACTCTGGATACTAGTGCAACTTGCCTAATTCGCAAAAGTTGAAGTTTTTACTACTAAGTTTACGTTCATTCATTCATAAAAATTTCACGTGACATTTTCACTCTACTACATCTAAATCGCACATGCTGATGTTCGATGTTTTGTGAAGGAACGTTAACTATTTTTGGCGTTTAATGTCTTTATATGCAGAAAAACAGTATATTCATTTAATCAGTGCTTATGATGTATTTTATTGAGTTGTTTTGTCATTTTTGAGCGCACAAATAAATATGACAAATTTGCTGTTTCCGTAAATATTACCAGCCACTTTGCCAGGTGTGTTTTGTTACGGTAATAATGTACAACATGGTTTCCTCTATGCGTATATGGATTAAGCTGCAGGTCGTGTTAGAATTATATTCATTTGTATGACAGTAATTTTATATTTTATTTATTGCTTACTTATGAGATATGGAGTTGTATCAGCGAAATAAAACATCTATTAGTCACTGGTTATCACTCACACTGTGGCTGATATAAGCTCCGCTCCTATAGGAACTACTTTAATTTTACCAACATCTCGACACTAACTTGTCCGTAACCTTTTTATTACTGAACGTAAACATATCATGCGGGGTCCTTATTATTACTCCATTCCTACAAGATGGCGTATGCTTTGGTGCAAAATTCTCAAAAAAGTCGTTTTCATAAATTATTAAGGTCAAACTCGACTATAGACGTTACATGTAATGGGACAAATATTGAACCAACTTCCGCTGTTAAATATCTTGGGGCAACTATTGACCAGACTCTATCCTTTGATACTATGGCCCGACCAATACTTAAAACAGCGAATGCTCGGTTAAAATATTTGTAATGTAAAAAAGGTTACCTTACTCAACACACCAAGAAGCTTCTTGTCATGGCACTTATTCAATGTCATTTTGATTATGCCTGCTCTATATGGTATCATAGTCTCACTCAGTCACTTAAATTCAAACTTCAAACCACCCAAAATAAATTAATAAGGTTTGTGCTTGACCTAGATGCAAGGTCACACATAGCAAGTGAACATTTTAAATTCCCTAATTGGTTACCTGTCAATAAACGTGTAGACCAGATCATTATGTCAAGTCTATAAAATAAAGTATAACATAGGTCGAGACTACATGGGTGACAATTTCAATCTACATGATTCTGTGCTTTCTTACAATACAAGGTTACGTGACCAGGGGGCTTTTGCTGTTCCAAAAGGTAAAGGGTTTGGCACAAACTCCTTTTTCTATTCAGGTATTTGCCAATGGAATAAATTGCCTGCTAGTATAGCACATACTGAGAAATTGCCTGTTTTTAGAGCTAAGGTGAAAAAACACTTTTTAGACAATTGAGTATAAATTTTTGATGTGTAAAAATGATATTTATTTATTTATCTATTTATTTAAGATCTGCGAGATTCAATATATACATCTATTTAATAATTTAATTAATATATTATTTTATTTATTATCAGAATAATCTGTTATTTCTATTTATTCATTTGGTTATTAATTTATGCTTAATAGTGACTTTCAGTATTGGCATTACTTTAACTTTAACTTGCCTTTAAACATAACTTGACTGTTGATTCTGATTATCTGTGATACAGTATTGTTAATTTATTTGTGCAATGGTCAATAATGCATTATGACTTACATATGCCTCTCTATGTCATACCACCAACACTAAAGGACCACAATGGAAATAAGAGTTATCTCTTTTTGTGTAATCCTTAGTGTTGGTGTGCCTGTCATGGCTATTTATAGATGCATACATGTATGTATAAATTGTTTTATTATACATGTTGTTTTATAAATCCATGAATGAACATTAATACTGAATACAATCTATCTATATATCTAAATATAGTGCATCATAACACTACGCTTACTGTACCCAACACATTAAATTTTAAGAACAAAATGCTTTTGAAAAAAGCATGCTCAATCTCACTATAATACTCGTATACCTTAATGATACCTTAATACATACAATTTCATACGTTAATTTTACGTTAGTTTGACTTTTAGTGTTTCATATCATGTTCGAAATAATAAGTGCAATGTACGCCAGATTTCTTTGTGTTTTCTAGTGACGTGGCACTTGACACGCGTCATTCGTGTTTCACTGATTCGTATTACTATCTTCTCGCCTAACTATGCAAGAACATGCAAGATGAACAATTAGGAGATCAATTTACTGTCATCACGCGACACACACACAAATATTTAATAAATATGCCATAGCTATTTCCGTGCATTTGTATTATTTCTAAATCTGAAATAATAGTTTATTTAGAAAGAAAGAAAAACTATATGAGTAAATATTGCAGATGGCTGGACATATTGTATTATGACTTATTTGCAGTCGGTGGATTTAGTGGTTCTTAAAGCATTCTCATTCTTGATGAACATTATCTGACCGTAATACGGTGTACAATTTTGCAAACTCTTTTTATGTGTCAAATTTGCGAAAATCAAAACAAACAATGAACATACTCACGTGTGAATTGTTCGCATGAATTTTGTGCACTCATATTTTATTTACTCTTGAGTACACACAGGTCTAATTTGAAGTGAAATGTTTGCATTTATCATATTGATGTCCCGGTTGAAATGACATGTTTACCGCAATGCAAATGTTAAAATACAAATCATCGAAACATCATAGCGTAAACGTCTGGAAGGTTGGTTTTTGGCACAATTCATTATTATTTGTTTGTTAAACAACGGTAAGTGTGGATCGTGTTCTCAGGAAATCAATTAGATTGATCTTCAACACGTATCTGACAACTTCCTAAGAGATACATATGTATACAGTGTCAGTACAAGTACTTGTATACGATCCAAATTCATTGATGCCAGTGTCAAGACATACATAACATAACATAACATGTCATAACTTGGAATCAGCTATATCACTCTATCAAATCAGATAGCTCGGCGCATTCGTCAGATTTTGTATTTATATAGCAATACTAATGTACCGTCCGTATATACTAAGACGGAGCGCAATTCACAATATAAGAGTTTAGATGAAAAGGCAACGACGACTATGGCAGCAAAACAACGCTTCAAATTGTAAAACACAGATAATCTAGGTAGTTCCACCAATGAACTCGTACAGGAAGAATGTCGCAGTAAAATGTAGCGTTTGGGTTGTCGGTTCAAAGTTGGTTTGCTTCTTTGCCGTGTCACACTTGAATCAAATGACTTTATGTGGAAATACAGGTAACATACTGCTTTCATTTTGACTATTCATCTAATATAAACGTTTCAGTAAATCACGATCATTTGTAGTGTTTGAACCAGTTCGAAGTTGAGCATGCAATTGGGTTGCGTGTGAAAAACCTTTTATAATCATTGGGCCAAGTTTCATTTCTAACACGCGAATCCGAATTCATTATAATCTCAGTTTTGGTAATATTGTTCGGGCCACGTTCACTCTTATCTAGCATTTTAGCACATTGTTCTTTGTGTGTCGTTCAGACGTTGTTGTTTCTGTCTGTGCTTACTTTCCTGTCCAATTTACTCAATGTCATCAAATACAACGTGTCATAAATCATTGCAAGCAAAACTCGTTTCATTACTGTATTACACACACAATATCTAACAATCACGTTCAAATTGCGTGTGATTTTCTCTTAAAGGTGCATTAGGGTTAAAAATCACCATAAAGTAGGCCAAAAACTATATTTGCAATTATTAAAATGCATTACTATTTGGCCGTGGACGCTATGCTTTCATCCAGAAGTGATGGAATTGTTAAAATAAAATTAATATAAAAATCGAATTTATTTTATGACCCCGGGGGTCATAAAATATTTAAATTGTGCGCTAAAATAACTGGCGACAGTTCTTAAGAACTGGCGCTAGCTTTAAGAACTGGCCCAATTAACTCAAAAACCAAACACGAATATGAAGTTTTTATGCTTTAAAATTATAAATGATATCTTTATGTTTTATCATTCCAAGTGTACATAAACTCACATAATAAACCCGAAATACTATAATTTATAATTTTAAAGCATAAAAACATCATATTTGTGTGGTTTTTTTGTGTTAAGTGGCCAATTCTTAACGCTAACGCCAGTTCTTAAGAACTGGCGCTAGTTCTTAAGTGGAAGAAGATTGATGACAATGTCGGCCAATATGAAATCGTAACCAGGTCGTTGGTTTTAATTCCACGGGCATCGGAGTTTACGGAGGAAGTTAGAATTATATTGGCTGGCAATCGTCAAATTATATACTTTTCTTATAGTGTGTGCATTTACTTTGGATACAATGATTTAGAGAAGCTGGACCCGATAGCAACTTTAAACGTTTCATCAATGTTTCGAATAACATAATATGATTCCCCGGCTATCTTTATGAAAACTAGATGAAGGACAATCTGAATAGAGACAAGGTGCCACGTAGAATTATCATACTTTAGATTGACAAAGAGTGCATTTCGAAACGATTTTCTGGTTGCTTTCATCCACAATTTTTCTCCAGAATGATTTTTTACAAAATGGCTACGTTGTTGTGTTGTTTGATACATGTATCAGGCAATGTAGCACACTCAGTCATGTAAGTGATTTCCCTGTATCCTGTGGTGCATGCGTGTGATAAGATTGAGTATTCGCCTAACAAGTTTTCATGGACTTCACCATAACGAATACTAATACGAAGACAAGTAACAAGCAACGCATCCACATGTGCGAGAATCGCGACATGTCAACATGCAAGGGTTTGCGATGATTGTTTAGATACAACAAATGTGTATAAATATAACCGTTTGGATATACTCGCGCAGTTGGTTAATATACTTTCTCGCACTAATGATAAGTAAACGAATGTGATACATTTATACCGACTTATACTAGTGACCTTGTCTGAAGCAAAACATGGACAGTTCATGTAATCATCCAACGAAGTAACGTGAGTAATTAAGTTTCATTGGGTGTTGATATATTGATATATGTTGCCATCCATCAATTTCCCGATTACATACAACAATGTCTACATCGGAAGTAATCTTGAATTATACACTGTGAGTCTATGAAACGATGAACTGAATGTGTAATTATTGTATACGTATGAACAATGATACTCGTGTATGCTTGCTTATCAGAATTACAGAATTTACACATTATGAACTAGTACAGTGCATTTCTAGAACCGCAAACATATCAGACAACCTCCAACGTTCTCTTTCCACCTTTATACATGTTATTATGCTTCCTTCGGGAACAAATTCAAAGTAAACTCCCCCATGAATATATCAAGCTATATCAAGTTGCTTTGTATTTCTGCATTAAACACGACTATTTCAATTCTGCAAAGTTGTCTTAGATATCATACAAACAAACGTCACTAGAAAACAATTGACCTAGCAACAAATGACAACGGTCGTATTTAGTTGATCCATCGACCAACCACTATGGTGTAAACGCGATTAGAAATTATATTGTTATGGTTAATTATTTCCAGAAAGAACTGAAGGGCAGCGAACGAGTAGCATTTCGAGCACACTCTATATCATATTGTTATACGAAACGTCTAATCAATGCACATGCTAGGGCTATCGCCAAATGTAGTTTATCAGCCCTAGCAAATATCAAAGATCAACTCCAAAACTGAAATATCATACTAGGAAAAATACTTCTGAACGTTGATCTGAATGAAAAGAGCGTCTAATCTCATAACCAGTGATACGAGATGTCTATCCGACTTGACCACGTTACTGATTCGTTGTGCCTGTACCGGTATTCGTGCACAAGAAGTTGTACATTGTATTCATGACCAGATCATGTAATTTGTTCCCAGCAATAGGATTAAACTCTGCACTTATTACCCAAAACAACAAAGGATCAAAACCACAGGTTGTACAGCTCAAACGTGTTTGATACGGGATTAAGACGATGACAATACTGCGCTGCGATTGGCAATTAGCAGCTGATGGTGGTGTAAATAAAATAGAGCTTACAAAATAGTCAACCATCGAATAAATCATGCAATCTAAACTTATTTTATAACGTTATTTACGAGGTATAATAGATAACCACACGATAAGGTGTTACATTATCGGCAGGTCCTGTAACCTATTCATCCATTTTTATCCTGTTAATTACCTTAAGTTTGTTGATTGCTTACAATACATCGTATATGGTGGCATGAGATCAGTTCGTATTACACCGATACATCCATCAGCTGCTTTATATATAGCGTAAATGATACCTTTGGGAATGTGCAGATGCTCTGTTACGGCGTTGTAAATTTGTCTTGTGGTTGAACTGATTGTGTTCATGCAGAAGTATGGACAATGTCCAATTCCATATGTGTCCTTTGTTAGGCAAACATGCAGTTACACGCAAGTGACACACACACAAGTATCAATGTAACTGACAGACGTTCGTGTTCGGGAGTGCTAAAATGTTACTGGGAGTTAGAAATTGTATTGGACTTTTAGTTTGAATTTTTTTTGTCTATGTACACAATAATATAAGTCGGACAGGAAAGGCAGCACTCAACTTAAACAACCGAGCACAGAAAACATACACACATGCATCGCACACATAACCAAACGAGAAAATGAACAGTCAAAGTCCCAGCAGTCAAAAACATTAATAAACTAGTTTCAGCAATCTTGATGCTGAATGCCAAAGCTGAATGACCTATACTAAGCATCGCGGTTTTCACGATTACTGTGTATATGTATGATAGAATAAGGATAGGTAAGACTGAAAAACAACATAATTAGTCGAAAACACGTCGCGTATGTCAATGGTAAACCGCGGAAGAGCGGTCGGTATGCTCATTGGTGGCAGTCTATACAACATATCAGATGTATATTGATATAACCCATCGAACTCATTATTCTGCTTCATTATACACGTGTGTGAATACAATTTAGCAAATTAGAAATCACAAGATGTAAGAATAGTGTTATATTTAAGTGCGATAACTCTTGAATGATAACTTAACCTACCTTTTTGCATAATTGAACATTTCTGAATTACGATTACTTGTTTAATTTATGATACATGTATTTGTGCAAATCTAAGTTTTAATGGTGTTATAAGCACACATGTTAAAGGTGTGTTTTTCTCCATTCAGTGTCATTAAAATATACCAGTAATATGAACACACACACTTTCAAGTCCTAGCCCAGTCTTTCACAGTCCCTGGATAAATAAAAACGATATCAACTTTAAAAGGGGAACTAGGAACATGATTTAAGAATCATTATCTTTGAGAGTCAGTATGCTAAACGAATTCGCAAATTTCTAACCCACTCGGTTTATTACTGAATGGGTTACCTCCGCTCGATTATAAAAAAGTAAGGTAATATACCAAATAATGCTTACACCAATTTTTAAAGTCGACGACCACAATGATTTATTTATTTTGTGTTATTTGAATGTATCCCCAATAATAACCCAATAAAAGATCGTTTGCCACAAACAGTCCATTCCTAGTACATTTTTCGTTTTCTGTCGTTTTATGGTTCAATGCACTGCTGAACTGCATTGAGATAGACAACAAAACATCGAGTGACTATCTCTGGACAGTCAATATCACACACACACAATTTTGTTTAAAAGATATTCATCAATAAAAAAGTTATCTTGATATCATTAGCGTTACGTAGTCAAAGCCGCTTAGTGTACATTTGTGAATTTCATCTGGATTTATATATTAACCATGATGCAAATAAAATAACTTAATGAAATTTTGACCACTGCGTTCCAACATATTATTAATTCTTTCGACTAATTTTTTGAAAATTTCTATCGCTAATACCAAATATATACTTAGCGTCAAAAGTTTTGCAATAAATTGAAAATCCTAATTTTTTTAATTGCTGGGTTGAAAGAACTTTTCTCTCCCACGTATACATGAGATTATCGTTAGTGATTATTTTAAAACTATTGTCGACCTTTTTAGTCACGCTTAAAAGATCACACGGTCGAAAAGGGGTTAATCCTCTATTCACGCATGTGCAATTTCGGTTTTTCATTTTTCACTTAATGTTCACTTTACACGTGCTTCAAACATATCTTTTATAAAAAGTCCACAATAAGTTTTTAAATCAAGCAAGACTTGTTCGCCTAAAGAGATTACCAAAATGGGTAATGGTGAACATATTCGTGTATATGGGATGCTAAAGGTCGGTATTGCACTAAGGCTGCTTTCTATCGCATTATACTGTCATATCTTTATCATTAATAGACTATGGTATCATATCAAACAGTCAGACCGTGTATATGACATACCACGTGAGGACAGGTCAAGGGTCAATACAGCTGATATAGGCAGGCATTCTGCTAAAACGGTAGCACTTTATTCAACACCATTGCTGTGGCTTAACCGTAGCCAACCATACTTTTAAATAAAAACATAAAACTTGCATTTCAATTGTGTTTTTGTGAAAACGACACCGTTTTTAAAAAAATCTTCATTTGGATGACATGCTGTTACGATCACTTAATAATAATGGTCAAAGAACGACAATTTTTACCATGCTTACCTCCCTTGCACTATAGGATATTAATAATGATTGAATATTCTAAAAAAACGCTGTCAAGCTAAGGTAACGGCAAAGATGTAGCTGAGTGAAAAAACCGCCTTTATTTATAGGGTGCCTTTAATGGTCGATTGGTCGATAGCATTAGCAACATTTCTTGCAAAAATATCAATAAATAGAAAGGGTATACGGTACCAAAACGGGCTCAATCATTTGCTAACTGTAATGTGTATTTTTGAAATGTTGGGTTATGTCATATTCGGTGTTCATATGGATAAATACATTTCTTAAATTCGATTATTGTAATGAATTTATATCGGTGACATATCAATGCACATATGTGTAGTTGTATCAGCATCAACTAGAGTGCGGTTCCTATAAAAAATACAAAACAATGTAGATTTGCCGGACTTTTGACGCTCAGTATATAAATCAAAAACCTAGGTATTCGGTTAGAAGTTTTGCTTAGTATAGTTGCAACAGTAAAGCGGCTGAAATACCTATAAAATAAATACAAAATATCAGTAATAAAATAAAGTGAATGCCATGGTTTCAGCTGAATGACATAGTTTCGGCAACCTCGCATGGGACGAATAATACTATTATGACACTCAAGTGAACAATGCTAAAATATAAAGATCTCATTGTATTGTTAGTACTATCCAATCTTTCAACAGTAATGCTATCCTGTCGCTATTCTATCTCAATTATGAACGTTTTATTGTCATTGTAAGACAGCCATTCTCGAGAATTTCATTATGTCCGTAATTGTCTTATTACCCATTGTTAAACAGTTTTCCGAGGTACAAGGCATTGGCCTTTAATCATGCTTGTGCTAAATGGCGTACAAAAGCTAAGGTATTGGTATGTGTACATATATTAGCTAACTTTAGGTTTGTTTAATGAACATGTACAGCATATTTGCAACCCGCAAACAGTTATATAAATGAGTTTTACTGATTATTAGCACGATTGGCGTATACGTACATGATATTTCATTTTTGAATCGGAAGTTTAATCGTTTGCTTATTTCCGTTATGTCAGCGGGTAGAGGGTAGTTGATATGCGGAGTAATTTTACGGTACCATCGATTCATAATTACTTTAATTTTCAACAGAAGTAGCCACCGAATTTTCACACACAATACGTACTTTATAACAATGTATGGGACACTCAAAAGTAACACTAATGTATTTAGCTACAATAGTAATAAGTTAAAGACGAATTGTTATTCTGTAAACTTATATCTCATTGACATCAAAATAGTAAATCCGGAAAGACAAACGACGTAATGTTAAAATCTTCAATTCCCGAAAGTAGTCGCAGATGGCGTACGCCTCAGTTGCGCGAAACAACACTTGTTTGCAATTTTGAAATACACTTACAGTAACAGATTAAGAGTCAGGGCTTTACAACGTTTGTGAACGAATTCTAACAGAAATGTGTATGTGTTTTATTTATGTAGATCTCAGGAACACTTCGAAATATCATTAAGAATCGTTGATTCAAACATACCGCACTTGAAATCGGTCTACTGCAGATAGAACATTATACAAAATGTAATCGCCGTTTCACTTAGAGCCATAATTTTCTATGTAGATTTTAAAGAGCGAAACATTGTTATTAAAGTGACAAACTTGAGACCTCTAAAGCGTAAACTGTTAGTTTTTGACAACGCACGACATACATGGGCGATAAGGACACACATCGCTCATGTGAGATTAACAAGAGCACCGCCTACGAGTGCTGGACGCTCGACTCTCTCGTACTTGATAGTAATATTGCTCATCTGTGTGTCAAACTTCTAAGAGTAACAAATGCAGATAACTAATAAAAATAGGTCACAGTGTTACCAGCCCTGTATGTATTAATTGAAGCACCTGGTGATAGTGAATAACTATGTTGAGTTTTAAGTGGATACCTTTGATAGTCTTTGAGTAATTGACATTTTTGTGTAAAGATTCAAAGTCAGAAAAGCAGAATAACTCTAATAAAATGCTGTATGGAGTTGTTTTCTTTTGTCAGCAGGTGTAGGTCATCACATATCACAAGTGTACTGACTTTCAAGTTGAAAGCTTTAATAGTGTATGAGAAAATTCAGTTAATGTGTACAATTTGCCACTATTTTTATGTACTAAGTCCAAACAAGGGCAGATAACTCCATGCATATTGGTCACAGAATTATCAGCCTTGTCAGTATGGACCCCCTCGTGATAGTGAATAACTATGTTAAGTTTCAAGTTGATACTTTTAATTGTCTTTGAGAAAATGACTCTTCACAATAAATGTAACCAACGCACACTCAGACGCAGACGCTTACGATCCCGTCACGACAATAGTTCGACTTTTTTTCTTCAAAAAGTCGAGCTAAACATGTTTTAACATGTATACAGATAAGTTCTTCAACATTATAGGGGCCCGTCTCAAATTCTAGGGGCCATGAGCTGCCTGGCACTTGGTATTGTGAATTCCCGCTACATCGGCTTGTACTATGGAATATGGCCATTGTTGCATTTTATGTTCCGGTTTATGAAACATGTCTATGAGAAAATTCAAATCAATATATTTTGCAGCTACTCTATCTTATTTAATCGCCCTCAGTACTTATGGAGACAGCATTGAAGCGTCAAATTGAAGTGAATTACTTTTGTCCGAATACTCTCTCATCCGAATTTTACAACATCTATGTTTCACTGTTTTTTTTTGTAAATTTGGCATTCCTAGAGCAGAACAACTGCACATGAATATACGAGTTTCAAATAAAAAAAAGATTACGTACATCAATGCTACAGCTATTTGTGATATTTAGATTTTACTTGGTTCATTTTGCAAGCTGTTTACTCTTCAGCCATTGTAGTCTACATCACGTGACTTGATGGGAGCACTCCATTGGTCAAAACACAGATAGAACAATTAGGTTCTCAAAAATACATGAAAAATGCAGATAGAACAAAATTGATCTGTTGATATCTAAATATAGAGATGTCCCCGAAAGAAGACAAGGACACTGTGACATAGATCTCATCGAGAGCTTTCCAACGGTATATAATACTTATTTTTGGCAAAAATGACGATAGAACACTATGGTTCTCGGGCGACGGTATGTTGAGCGAGATATTGAGAGAAACATTGACTGTAAGTTAAAGCACTTAAAGATACTATTTTCGTGTCTGTCCAACAAACCCCAAACTTACTTCTTCCTTAATATTACAAACAAATTTATACAACCTTTTTTTAAAAAATACAACCATTCGATACATTAAAAGATAATGTATACATTGTGTTAATATTCATGCTAAATAGCAATTTCCCATAATTTATCTATTTGAAGTTTTAAATTTTCCAACTTGTTTTTAATCCCAGTGTTATGCAGTCACCTTCCCTTACTCAAGTATTAACATAATGTGTACTGATGACAAGGTCTACCATTTCCTAATCATGTTACTTAAAAGTGTTCAAACCTGGCGCCTTGTAATGTCAGAGACCTATAGTACTTCATAAAGGCCGATATGATCAGAATGGTAATTGCCTATAGTTTGCGTTCGTAATGCGCCTTTCGTGTTGTATAGTACGTGTCTGACTTGTTATTCTCTCATAACGCTATGTTAAGAATTTACAGAAAAATAAGATGATCAGTCAGTCGCGATAAAGGGCGATTAACTGGTACTAACTTTCACTTACGCGAACAACTAGCAACTCTATAATTTCTTGTTAATGTTTATGTTTTTTCGGGTGCTTTGTACTTTATCTTTTTGTTCTTGTTGTGACGTTCGTGTCCTGCTGTTTCTGTTGAATGCTACCTTGCTTGGTCGATAGTATGGTAACTGTAACAAGACGACTGGGCAAAAGGGCAGACACAAGAGTCAAACACAAACAATAACAACACACTTGAACAGTTTTAACAAGTGTAATACTGATAAACAAAAAAATGACAAATATATGTATGATGAAATAAAGATGAAAATGAAACGTATAATAATCTTATATGAAAACAATCACTATCACTTCACACGAGTTTGATAGTTCCAATGTTCCTCCACGTGGTTCCAAATCAGTGACAATTTACTTATCTGAAAATAAGGTAGTATACACGAATCCTGCAGTACGCCCAATCGATGTAAATCCCCACGAATGGTTCACCCTTGTAGAGATGGGATGTTCGCTGTCCTTATGACAGGTCCGTCCTCGTATTAAATGATATGGATCGTAGGCACTCTGCGGTAATTCACACCAGGTAGATACTTCCGGTGGACAACCAGCTATCAACACTTCCGGGAGATAAACCAGTTCATCTGACGACGTTTCAACGGCCAGGTAACTTTCTTCACCAGGTATTAAACATCTGGGAGAAGCCCAATTCTTTGAGCAAAATAATATTTCACAATATTATAAGACAACGTGTCTCCTCAACGTATTTCATATGAGTGCGAAGGTACTACCCCGCGATCAAACCTATATAGAGCTAGATTGCCACACCCAATATCAAGACTTTCAAAACCCAGTGGATTCTCGTGAATTTCATGGTAAAAATATCGTACGATACTGAGTCCCGTACACGTGGTTTTATGAAAAATACTACTTGAATCAATGTCACAAAAATATCAACTTACTTGTTACTGAAGCGATTTAAATATAAATTACCTGACAAATGCTAGAATAAAAATGCAAACAATAATGCCCTATCTTTGCAAAACAGAATCCAACAATTTACTAAAAATTTCAACGAATAAAAAGCTGATGCAATAATTTCCCTTCTCTACGTGGGTTAAAATTGAGGCCCAGCTATGCACTTTGTGACAGTAACAACGTTCTCCACTTGTCACGTAATAGAACGCGTTGTATTATGTTCGACAATGTCTGTCACTCTGCTGATGAATCTACTAATACTTATTTCAAAACAAGTTTGCAAGGGAAACTTATGTTCAGTTAATATAATAACACAGACGAGTGTCAGACCCAATGCCAACAAAACTGTATAATTTCATTTTATGAAAAGCTCTAAGCCATATTATTTTGTTCTAATCCGCTGCCTGGTAACAACGTCAGTGAAGTAATACATAGAGCATGTATGCGAAACAAAACCCGATACACATCAACTTGAAATCAAACAAACAGGCACTGCAACTAATAATGAAATTTCAGCACGATACATTGTATAGCAGAAACAACCACTTTCGATTATGGCTATCGCCCTGGTTAAGTTGAGTGCTGCCTTCCCTGTCTGACTTAATATAATCTTTTTGTAGATATCAATTTTTCTTTACTTCCAAAACGGCACCATTCCATCAATTAAACGACTATCAAAGTAAAATAAACTATTACATATTAACACGTATTAATAGTTCCTAACGTATTTCGTTATTCTAGAGTATTATGATTAAGATTACCTAAATGTAAAAGGTTCATAAACTGACAGAAAGTACTTATGGATATATTATAGCATGGTTAACTATTGAAATATGAAATATGTAGTCATATACTAGTAGTATGGGGTAGGGATCGCCTAGCTAGGTATTCAATATTACCACTGGCTGTACTAATTACATGTACGATTAAGGAGATTGGATGGGTGACATTATGGTAGGGTAACTTTTTACACACACTTTGCGGTAGTATGAGATGACACAGTGTTAAGGGAATTCCTGTTTGGAGATTATGGGTACAAAAAACGGTTGTGTCAAGGTTACGTGGTGGGTATTTTTAAAGTCTCAGACTTTCCGGACCCTCGTATATATCATGCAACCTGTTGGACGGCGTCAAGAGAGCAACGTCTAAGGTTGTTCTGTACTTTAATACAAATATCGGCAGTGGACACATTCTACTCATCTTATTGCACGCCATTGTACCATGTCCAGCTTGCGTCGGTTGAATAGTATATTCGATAACCAGACGGGAATTAGTTTTCAATTGTTGGCAAATTCATGCGCTGTACATGAGTGTATGGGTTATGATGTTGTAGGTGTCTGGTGAAGCCATGTGCTTTATTTTGACACCAAGGTAGTTTGCATCTATTACAGGGGAACGGGTGTGACTACTAATAAAACTCTACCACAATACCAATATGTTCTAAGTCGGAGATGTACAACATTATATTAATTCTTAGTCAATTTATAAAAAAAAATGAATATATACTAATGAGCTTTGATAAGTCCACACGTACATTGTTATGATACAATTGTCAACCATGTATATATCTCAGAGAAATTTGGCTATGATATGCGTGCGTTATAGATTTCCCTCTAAAATTGATTTTAACCGATGTAGAACAGAAATAGCTAATTCTATCGAAGAGTTTTGTTTAAAGTGGAGCCGTAGAGAGAAAGCGGATCCTAGCTCATTATCATCTTGGAAACGAGCTTTCTTAAATATAATGGAAAAACGTATTCAATTCTACCAGTCTAATCCTACACTTTTACCCCCTAAGCCTAGATCTTCTTTTCGCCAGTTAAAATTAGACATACTAAATTTTCATAATAATTTCGTTTTGGTTCCTGCTGATAAGGCTTCTAATAATATCATTATCATTTGACGATTACATTATGTTAATGTATTATCTAATGAACTTTCCTCTACCAATGCTTTTACGCCAACACTGTTTTCTGAGAGCGACATTGTGGATCTTCATAAATCTAGCTGCGATACACTTAAAACTAGTATATGCGAAGGCCAACACAAACTACCAACTATGTATTGGATTCCCAAACTGCATAAGACCCCTTACAAAGCCCGTTTCATTTCTAATTCTAGTGCTTGCACAACTACCAATGTGTCTAAATTACTAACTTCATGTTTAACTGCTATAAAAGTTCATGTCCAACGATACTGTGAAAAGACTTATGAAAATTCTGGTATTAATTTATTTTGGTCTGTTAAAAATTCTGGAGTTATTCTTGACAAAATCCATAGGAAACAATATATTTCTTCTCTTAGTACTTACGATTTTTCAACATTATATACCACACTGCCACTGCTCGTATCAAAGATAAATTAATAGCGCTGGTCGAGAAAACATTTGGTAGAGAGAAAACCACATTTCTGGCATGCAGTTATTCTAATGCATATTTTACTAACAACATATCAGATAAATTTACTATGTGGACCTGCAGAGAGGTCTGTGAAGCCCTTATTTTTCTTCTTGACAACATTTTTGTAAGGCTGGGCAATACCATTTATAGACAAATTATCGGTATTCCTATGGGAACTAATTGTGCACCTCTTGTCGCAGATCTGTTTTTATATTGTTATGAACGCGATTTCATGTTAAAATTGTCTCCCGAACACCAATCTGAGGAAATTACAGCGTTCAATAATACGTCCCGATACCTTGATGACATTTTAAATATTGACAATCCTTACTTTTCTAATAAGATCGTAGAAATTTACCCAGCCGAATTAACACTAAATAAAGCTAATTCATCTGATACACGCGCATCATTCCTAGACCTTGACCTTGCTATAGAAGCAGGTCAAATTGTTAGTAAAATTTACGACAAGAGAGATGATTTTAACTTCGATATTGTAAATTACCCACACTTGGATGGAGATATTCCACGGTCAACTTCATATAAGGCAGTCCATTTTAAAAAGGGAATGTCCACTCATTCCCAAATGAATGACCAAAAATGGCAAAATAAGGTGGTGATTTTAGTGCCATTTTTTGTATAATCTGGGGACTGTAAGTAAGAAACCTGTAACAAAGTCAAACTTATTTTCATTTTTTTTATTAAAATGATAACAGTGAAACAAAATAATCAATAAAAACGATAAATTTATACATTATTCACAGCTACAGTGTACTGCAATTGTTAGCCGGCTAACTTTTTCTGAATATGGGGTGTTAGTTGAGTAATTTGAGCGAATTTGAAACAAATGTTAGCCAGCGTAGCGTTTGAAGATATTTGTTAGCCGGCTAACTTTTTCTGACTTAAAATATTTTAGTTGAATAATTAGCGAACTTGAAACAAAATGTTCGCCAGCGTAGCGTTTGAAGATATTTGTTAGCCCGCTAACTTTTTCTAAATTTGGGATAAGTTAGTTGAATAATTAGCGAACTTGAAACAAAATGTTCGCCAGCGTAGCGTTTTCAGATATTTGTTAGCCGGCTAACTTTTTCTAAATTTGGGATAAGTTAGTTGAATAATTAGCGAACTTGAAACAAAATGTTCGCCAGCGTAGCGTTTGAAGATATTTGTAAGCCGGCTAACTTTTTCTAAATTTGGGATAAGTTAGTTGAATAATTAGCGAACTTTAAACAAAATGTTCGCCAGCGTAGCGTTTGAAGATATTTGTTAGCCGGCTAACTTTTTCTAAATTTGGGATAAGTTAGTTGAATAATTAGCGAACTTGAAACAAAATGTTCGCCAGCGTAGCGTTTTCAGATATTTGTTAGCCGGCTAACTTTTTCTAAATTTGGGATTAGTTAGTTGAATAATTAGCGAACTTGAAACAAAATGTTCGCCAGCGTAGCGTTTGAAGATATTTGTTAGCCGGCTAACTTTTTCTAAATTTGGGATAAGTTAGTTGAATAATTAGCGAACTTGAAACAAAATGTTCGCCAGCGTAGCGTTTGAAGATATTTGTTAGCCGGCTAACTTTTTCTAAATTTGGGATAAGTTAGTTGAATAATTAGCGAACTTGAAACAAAATGTTAGCCAGCGTAGCGTTTGAAAATATTTGTTAGCCGGCTAACTTTTTCTGAATTTAAAATGGGTTAGTTGAGTAATTAGCCAATTTGAAACAAATGTTAGCCAGCGTAGCGTTTGCAGATATTTGTTAGCAGGCTAACTTTTTCTGAATTTGGGATAAGTTAGTTGAATAATTAGCGAACTTGAAACAAAATGTTAGCCAGCGTAGCGTTTGAAAATATTTGTTAGCCGGCTAACTTTTTCTGAATTTAAAATGGGTTAGTTGAGTAATTAGCCAATTTGAAACAAATGTTAGCCAGCGTAGCGTTTGCAGATATTTGTTAGCAGGCTAACTTTTTCTGAATTTAAAATATGTTAGTTGAGTAATAAGCGAATTTGAAACAAAATGTTAGCCAGCGTAGCGTTTGAAGATATTTGTTAGCCGGCTAACTTTTTCTGACTTTAAAATGTTTTAGTTGAATAATTAGCGAACTTGAAACAAAATGTTAGCCAGCGTAGCGTTTGAAGATATTTGTTAGCCGGCTAACTTTTTCTGACTTTAAAATGTTTTAGTTGAATAATTAGCGAACTTGAAACAAAATGTTAGCCAGCGTAGCGTTTCAAAATATTTGATAGCCGACTAACTTTTTCTGAATTTAAAATGGGTTAGTTGAGTAATTAGCCAATTTGAAACAAATGTTAGCCAGCGTAGCGTTTGCAGGTATTTGTTAGCAGGCTAACTTTTTCTGAATTTAAAATAAGTTAGTTGAGTAATAAGCCAATTCGAAACAAAATGTTAGCCAGCGTAGCGTTTCAAGATATTTTCTGAATTTAAAATGGGTTACATGTATTTGAGTAATGAGTACTCTTGAATCAAATGTTAGCCAGCGTAGCGTTTGAAAATATTTGTTAGCCGGCTAACTTTTTCTAAATTTAAAATGGGTTACATGTACATGTAGTTGAGTAATTAGTACTCTTGAAACAAATGTTAGCCAGCGTAGCGTTTGCAGATATTGGACTTTTTAGTCTGTACTGCATTAGCCGGCTAACATTTTCTGAATTTGGGATAATTAGTCAATTTTAATCAAATGTTAGCCAGCGTAGCGTTTGCGGATATTGCACTATTTAGCCTGTACTGCAAGTGTTAGCCGGCGTAGCGTTTGTAGATATTGGACTATTTAACCTGTACTACAAGCATTAGCCGGCTAACATTTTCTGAATTTGAAAAAAGCCTGTTATAGACACATTGTAATGTTAAGCCAGTTAACATTAGTAAGCCAGGCAACAAAATTAGATACAAGCAAATTGAACTGTTAGCTGGCTATCACCTGCTGGTATGAGGGGGTGTTATTAATGATAAATTAATACAGTACTTACAGGTACCGGTAGTCATACAATAATGTTAGCCGGCTAACAATAACAGAGCATTCATAAAATCAGATACAATCAAATTGAACTTGTTAGCAGGTTTAAACAGTTGCTGGTATAAGGGAATAGGGGATACTTCATGCAAAGCAACCTTTACGCTGGCAAGTGACTTCTGGGTTTGCATTGTGATTTAAACGTCAACAAATGAGTACTTGTATATTTGATTCAAATGATTTAATATCAAAACATTTCAATCAAATATTCTCATAACTGTGTAACTATGGAAACGAAATTTTGTGGACGTCTAAACATTCTTTTGGGCCGCATGTGTTATTAGATGCAGTAAGCGATTTGGATATGTAGGAGGCTGGAGCACGTGACCACGTAGCCCGATTGGCTAAAGTGTCAGTCTGGCTTACTATTTCAAAAACAAGAGGGCATGATGGCCCTAGATTGCTCACCTGAGTACCATGTCTACTCATATAAACATGTACAAGTCTCGCCCTGACAATCAGCAGAGAAATTTGGAATTTAGTAGAGGGTCACTCAAGGTACATTCCTGTGAATTATATGGAAATCTGGCCAACAGTTTCTTACCAGAAGGTTTTCTGTAGTGTTTTATATAAAGCCATATACTGTAGTGGAAATTAGCCCTGCCCTTGGCAGCCATCAACAATCAACATTAAAACTGGGAATATGGTAGAGGGTCAGCCTAGGAACATTCCAGTGGAATTATATTGATATCAGGCAAGCAGTGTCCGAGAACAATATTTTCGAAGCTTTACATATAGACATATTGTGGAAATTAGCCCCGCTCCTGGCAGCCATGGTTTTTAAGCAATCAACATTAAAACTGGGAAGTTGGTAGAGGGTCAGCAAAGGAACATTCCTGTGGAATTATATTGAAATAGGGTGAGCAGTTTCTTAGAAGGTTTTGAAGCTTTCAGCCATATATATTTAGCCAGATCAGAGTTATGGGTCTTGCTTGACAAGGTCATTATTGATGATGAATAAGTGTAGAAAGTTTCAAAGCATTAGCCCCCATAGTGTACGAGAAAAGTGGACGTTAACACAAAACTTAACCAAGGAATTTTATTAAGTCCAAAAGGGGGTAATAACTTTAGGAAAATGCAGGTCATAGTTATGGGTCTTGCTTGACATGACCAGGTATTGATGGTAAACAAGTTATTTATGCAAGTTTCAAAGCGATAACTCTGATAGTATAGGAGAAACGTGGACCTATACAAAAAACTTCACCAACAAGATAATATTAAGTCAGATAGGGAAGGCAGCACTAAACTTGACCACTCACCAGCCTCGCACAGAAAACATAAACAAGAGGATCATGATCCAGATCCAGGAGGCTCACCTGCTAAACATGAACAAACCTTGAAATACACTTGCATGTTTTGATTGCTGCCGACTTGTATTTAATATGCAATTGGAAGTTTTCACACTTATGTGACAGGGCGATCACTATAAGATGTGTCAGGGTGATCATTATAAGAATCAAGGCATGTGATGGCAGTTTGGTTGAGTGGTTCAAGCGTCAGACGTGTGACACAGGAATTTGGTGATTCTCCTGACCCAACTTCATACCTGCCCTGAAGATCATCAAAATAAACATTTTGACCAAACTTCATGAAGATTGTAGCCAACAGAGTGTTAACAAGGTTTTTCTAATATTTGACATATTGACTTAGGTTTTGACCGCACATGACCCAAATTCGACCTTGGCCTAGATTTTATAGAGATAAAACTAGAACTATCACTGGAGTGATGAATCATACCCCGCAGCACTGCTTGACACAGGAATATTATTTAAATTTATAGTTACTTTCATCTTTTAAAATCCAGTAAGAAACACGACATGCATTACTGTATAGCCTTTGACCTCTAAGTAACCTTCACCTTTATGGTAGGACCTAGGTCTTCCGTAAAAAACTCCAACCAAAAAATTGGGGAAAACATAATAATTTAAAAAAAAAAATCAAAGAAAAAAACTTGATTGATGTGGTAAACATTTTTACCAAGCACTTTTAAAATCTACTAAGAAACAACAAAGTTACAGAGCGAACACGACTTGCATGACAATATAACCTTTATGTGTGACCTTGACCTTTGAGCTAGGGACCTGCGTTTTTGCATGACACACCCACCATCTTGATGTGGTACACATTTGTATCAAGCAATGTTAAAATCCAGTAAAAAACGACAAAGTTACAGAGTAGATACAACTTGCATGACTGTATAACCTTTGACCTCTATGCGATACCTTGACCTTTGAGCTAGGAAATTGGGTCTTGCGCATAACATATCACCTTAAAGTGGTGAACATTTGTACCAAGACTTATAAATATCCAATAAGAAATGACAAAAGTACAGAGCGGACACAAATCACATGCCTATTTGATCCTTTAACCTAAGTATGACCTTGACCTTTAAGCTAGGGACCTGAGTCTTGAGACTGACACATCGTCTGGATGTTGTGAACATTTGTACTAAGTATTATAAATATCCAATAAGAAATGACAAAGTTACAGAGCGGACACGATTTTGTGGCTTTTAACCATTGATCTCCAAGTGTGACCTTGACCTTTGAGCTAGGGACCTGGGTCTTGCGCATGACATACCGTCTTGATGTGGTGAACATAATTTGTATCAAGCAATTTTAAAATCCAGCAAGAAATGACAAAGTTACAGAGTGGACACGACTTGCATGACTATATGATCTTTGACCTCTAAGTGTGACCTTGACCTTTGAGCTACGGACCTGGGTCTTGCGCATGAAACACCGTCTTGATGTGGTGAACATTTTTACTAAACAATTTAAAATCCAGTAAAAAAACGACAAAGCTCCAGAACCAACACAACTTGCATGACTATATAACCTTTGACCTCTAAATGTGACATTGACCTTTGAGCTAAGGACCTGGGTCTTGCACATGACACATCGTCTGGATGTGGTGAAAATTTTTAACAAGCAATTTTAAAATCCAGTAGGAAACAACGAAGTTACAGAGCCTACACAACTTGTTGCATGACTGTAACCTTTGACCTCTAAGTGTGACCTTGGAACTATGGACCATGCTCTTGCGCATGGCACACCATCTTAATTTGGACATTTGTATCAAGCAATTTTAAAATCATTAAGAAACAACAAAGTTACAGAGCTGAGACTTGTATTGATAACTATATACCATTTGACCTTTGAGCTAGTGACCTGGGTCTTGCGCATGACAAACAGTCATGATGTGGTGAACATTTGAATCCAGCGATTTTGAAATCCAGTAAGAAACGACAAAGTTACAAAGCGGACATGGTTTTGATAAAAGACCAACCAACACGGCGACTCCAGTATACTCCTTCGAACTTTGTTCGTGGTGGTACAAAAAATGTATAACAAGTGTTGTAAGTATCAAAGTATTATTGCCCTTGACGGATGATGTATAAGAAGTGTTATAAAATTCAATGCAGTTTCATGGAAAACTGTTAGCGTTAGAGCACAGACAAGGCCAATTTTATACTTATATAGTAATTAAAGGCCCATAACCAAATAAGCCCTAGGCTGATTTGGCCTATAATCGAACTTGGCCTAGATATTATGCCCATAAGCATTGTCACATAGTTTGAAGATGATAGGATGAAAACTGTTTGCGTTAGAGTACAGACAAGGCCAATTTCACATTTTTTTGGTAAATGAAGGACCATAACCCAAGAAGGCCTGGGCCGATTTGGCCTATAATTGAACTTGGCCAATTTCATACTTATTTGGTAATTAAAGGCCCATTTCCCAATAAGGCCTAGGCCGATTTGGCCTATAATCAAACTTGGCCTAGATATTATGCTCATAAGCATTGTCAGCAAGTTTGAAGATGATCGGATGAAAACTGTGCGTTAGAGTACAGACAAGGCCAATTTCATACTTATTTGGTAATTAAAGGCCCATAACCCGAGAAGGCCTGGGCCGATTTGGCCTATAATCGAACTTGGCCTAGATATTACGTCCATAAGCATTGTCACAAAGTTTGAACATGATCGGATGAAAACTCTTTGCGTTAGAGTACAGACAAGGCCAATTTCACATTTTTTGGTAAATGAAGGACCATAACCCAAGAAGGCCTTGGCCGATTTGGCCTATAATTGAACTTGGCCTAGATATGACGTCCATAAGCATTGTCAGCAACTTTGAAGACGATCGCATGAAAACTATTTGAGTTAGAGTACAGACAAATTACTGGACGCCGCCGCCCGCCCAAAGCGCCCTCCATGGGTGTTCACATAATACGTCCCGTTTTCAACGGGTGTATAAAAAGCATGCATGCTATTTTTCGATGAAATTGTTCGATTAGTTTTATTGATTGGAATTTGACATATCATCCATGCATGTAAGCCATAGACCATCAACATTGATTTCTGGGAAGAATTTGCGATTAAAATACAATTGATATGAAGTTATTGGTGCGTGAACCAACAAGCATCATTTGGTATAAATAAGAGTGATCTCCCTTGTCTTATTCGTAGACAACAAGTTTTGATTTAAAGTTCTAATGGACTTATAAGGATCAAATTATCGTACCGTATGTTGCAGTTTAACCAATACTGACATTTACTTTTCTAAACAAATACTGCAAAGATGACACAATATTAGCTTAAAATGAACATAAGGCCAGTGTACTCGAGCATACCCTCTTTTAAGTTCAATAAATTACTTAATGGTTGACGAAAGGCTATGTAATTTTCCAGATAAAGAATAGAAACATACAGAAACATACACTTTTTAGACAGTAATCTTAGAAACAAATATTCCTACAAAACATGATGATTGTTGCTCAAATCTTTTAGAATTATGAGTGACACAAGCAAAATTTCATTAAATTTCATCATTCCAGGGTATCCCAAAAATCGGGGGCCTAGGTTTAATGTTTCATACAGTAGTCATGGATTCTGGACCTTCATAGACCTGTTAATTATGTTTGACACACTGATTCACTATGGAGCTCAATTTTGAGCTATATCTAGGTCATTGGGCCTTTCGTATGAGGTCAAATTAAGGACTGAACATAATCCTGTTTTTGCTGCTGATTTGCAGTAAGAAGGTTTTCTGCTATCTTGTATATATGAGAATTTATAAAAATGACTCTGATAAATACCTATGAGCTATAGCATCTTACTAAATTCAAATTTTTGGGTGATTTCCCTCAACAATACTCATATTTTTGTTGCTTTGGTGACACTTTATGATAGTAGGAAGGTTTTCATTAAGTAAACTCACAACTTACTCCTCTCATTATTTCATCTCAAGAGTTCTTTAATTTTCACATAACTATCATGACCTCTTTAACTTCAAAACCTTATATTCCCAAAAATTTGAAAATGAACATTCGTACACAAATGTCCTGACTATACTAATGATGTAATTTTCAAGACAAGAAGAGTCAGCCAAAACAACATAAAATGATGACGTCACGTCCTGTTTTGAAGCACCAATAATTAACAAGTACCTATTTCAGAACAGGGAACACTTGTATACACTCACAAAACTGCAGTCACATTCATTAATAAAAAATTAATTAGTTATAGGGGTTTTAGGTAGGTCCCTTTTTTTTGGGACACCCAATAACTATGCTTATACTATGCTAATACTGGTCGGATCTGAGTAAAAATACACATATGCACAACAGCTCATGCTGACTAATGTTCTATGAAGTTTGAAGCATGTAGCATGCTTTTTAAGTTGTAGATGACACACTATTTTGGGACTGACAAACGAAGAAGGATCACAATTTTTTAAGCTCACCTTGTCACTATGTGACAGTTGAGCTAATACATGTAAAATGTAAAACAATGTGTCGACATGCGGGCATAGAAAAAAATGATCGCTATGAAGCATTGTTTAGATGTCCAAACAACCGAAGAGGGACAAATAGCTCACCATGTCACTATAAGCAAACCACTTATACGAAGAACTAAACTAATGCAGACACAGAAGCTGACTAGGCAAGCTTCAAACATTGAGCTTTGAGTTTGAAATGTTTCCACAGTTAACCTCACAGCACATGATTCAATCTTCAAGGTCACATGATAGAATTCTAAAACTCCCAGTTCAAAACTTCACATGCTGTATTTACGTATTCATATGAAGACAATGACGTTGAAGTTCAGACACATCAAACTAACTTAAGATCATATCAGTTGTCTCAGTTGTAATGTTAACTGGAATCAACAGTGATACCACATTGTCAAATTGTATCCTCATTATGAATAGCTGTACTCTTCCTGAAGATGAACTGAAAAAAAGGAAACACAATCTTTAAAATAAAAAAAATAATTAATTACTTCTTTTAGGGGTAACTGTAGTCGTGTTACACTACTAATTGGTTGATAAGGGGATGTTGATAATATACAGATTATACAGATAATAGTGTAATTGATTTATGTTACCAAATGGCTGAGCTAACAAGAAATAATGTCATTGTGACCTTCACCTATTGACCTCGAAATTTGAGGTCAACTGTTGATTGGAACCAACATCAAAATAAAGTTAAGATCCTGGGCCAAACCATTCTTGAGTTTTTTTATTTTAAAACAATTGGTCTATTTAATCATGTAGAGGGTCGCAAGGACCTTGGCATGTGACCTTTAAATCACTAGGGGTTTATTGTTGATGTCCTTGATTAACCTCCATGTAAAATTTAAACAAACAACACAAGGTTCATCTATGATTTGAACTTGTATGTGTAACCTAGTCTTTGACCCAAATATCGAGCTTGAATTAGATATGAGCCAGTCTCCAGGAAAACCTGCTATATTGACATTATGTAATTACTACTTGACTTGACTTGACTACATGTAACAAGGTTTTTAAAAAGCTTTAAAATAAGAATAAATGACATATCTATAGATTCAATTTTAAGTTATTTATCCATATATTACTATATCTTAAGTTTTAAAATTTCCTATGCATTATGTCGAAACTACTTACTTCGTTGCTATGGTGACCAATTTCAGAAAAGTACTCTGATTGAGAAAAACTAGGAGTTAGTTGTTTAAAACAGTAGAAGCCTTTCTCTAAATTTATGTGCACATTTAAAATTTGATATATTTTTTAAAACTTAAAACTTCATTCTTAAACGTGATACCATTATGAACATTTTATGTCAAGAATTGATCAAACGCTGTATTTATAAAGTACTTGTTACAACATCCTGGAATAACGATTAAATGACGTTCGCGACGTGACGCAAAAAGGCTCTGAATAGGGCCTCTACAAAACAGTTGTAACTTCCTTAAAAATCAAGATACTAACAAACTTTCTTTTGCATTTTGCATCATTAAGATTACACTTTTAAATAATCAAAAATCTCAAAATAAATTCTTTTGTTAAAATAGCAGGTTTTCTTGAAGACTGGCTCAATGTTTTAAATGAATCTTGATAAATCATCATCACTGTGACCAAATTTCAAAACATGAACTGTCCATGAACAGCACGCTCCACTATTCTCAGTGCCGTGCTTTGAAAGTATAATCATTATTATATACATGTAACTATAAATTCAAAACAAAATGCTTCATGGTGACAGCATTATCATCTTCTGTGCAGAGTTTTGGGTTTCTAAGTTATAGTTGGGTATCCTTATTATTTAAAGACTGAAGGTCACTAGAAGGCCAAAGTCAAAGTCTAGAAAGGAAATATCTTGTAAAAAGCCTAGTATATAATATAACAAGGCAGTCCAAAAGACGGCTTTAATCCCCCGCCACATTCCATGGCCATAACTACCACTTTTCAAGAGGGGTGCGAAATCAGGTCTTGAAAAGTGGACGGGTGTTTGGATAATAAGGGGGGAGTAGAGCTGTCCCTCCTGCTGACGGAGGTTGAAGCTTATTGCATAGTACATTCATGGTGCAAGCGAAGCACTTTACTCATTGTTTTTAATTTAATGTTTATATGAGAATGCCTACTATACAAAACCAAACTCGTTCTTCTATTGACACTATTTCGAAGCGAGCTAGAAAATATTCATTTCTTATTTGAGCTGCATGGAACCCCAATTTGTTCTCTATTGTTTTTTACTTGGTGCTATTACAGAATAAGTTATTGAGCGAGCGCATCGAGCTCGAAAAAATGCATTAATACGGTTATCTGAGCCGCATGAAGCACAAACTTGTTCGCCACTTGATGTTATTTCTAAAATTATTGACCGATTGTGTGAGAGAAGCGAATTAGAAGAAACATGCACTGTTTTTCTGACTGACGCATATGACACAAACCCTTTCTCTACCTTATACTATTCACTGTAAAAAAATAGATAAACATGCAGCGAGCAAAGAGAGCTAGAAGAAACATACATACTAACATAGCATCTGACTGATGCATATTCTACACAAACCCTTTCTCTAGTTTATACTATTCACTGTTAAAAATAATGAGCGAGCGAAGCGATCAAGAAAAAAATCATTGCTTATCTGAACAGCATATCACAGGCTAGTTCTAAACACATGTATTACCTTCAATAGTAAGACACTGGCTATAAGATTCATGCAATTCAGCCAGACGTTAGAAAGTTATATAGCGGACATGAAATGTAAGGTTCAAACCTTTGATCTTGAACTGTTACGTTGACCTTGAGTCAGCACAGTTGGAATGTAGATTAATTCTGCATGTCGTCCTTATTTAGATATAAGTAACACATTTCTATCAGTTTCATGCAAATAGGCCCAGGTGTTAAAACATGATGTCTTTAATGATGATACATTTGCTAGGAGTTTCATGCAATTCGGTCCAGGTGTTAAAAAGTTATGGAGCGGACACAATTTTGTTACAAACAGAGGGTCGCACGGAGACCATTCCTATAATCCCCTCCCACTTTGTGGTGGGGGATTAAAAAGTTAAGTAGTCTGAAAATGCATGAAAAATAACAGTTTCAAATTACCTGTTGTTCCCATTAGCCCAAGCACTCATTTCTTCTATTATTATCAATGTTTCTCAGATACAGAAGAGTTCTGGTGTCGGAAAGATGAACTGAAACACAAAATTTTGATTGTTACAAATAAATAACAAGATCTTGTTCAGATGATATTATGACAGAGTTTCATAAAGATTATGTCCCAATTGTGACCGTCACCTCTAGTGACCACCAAGGTTTTTCTATGATTTGAACTTGTGACCTAGATTTTTACCCGGATGACTTAATATAGAACTTGACCTAGATTTTGTTCAGTTGATCATTGTGACCAAGTTTCATAAAGATTAGGTCAAATTGTGACCTCGATTGGCTACCACGGTTTTTCTATGATTTTACCTAGTGACCTAGTTTTTTTATCCGGATGACCCATTATAAAACTTCACCTAGGTTTTGGTGAGATGATCATTATGACCAACTTTCATAATGAT
Organism: Spisula solida; assembly: GCA_947247005.1. Lineage (NCBI taxonomy): Eukaryota > Metazoa > Mollusca > Bivalvia > Venerida > Mactridae > Spisula > Spisula solida. The sequence continues at coordinate 43,008,889 of OX365956.1, forward strand.
GAGGCCAAAACTTAAGTAATCATTTAAGCTACAGTTATAAACATCTCTTTTTATTTCACTTAAGTCTAGTTGGTTGATTGCCAATTAAAAGTCAGGTTTATGCAAGTTTTTAATACCAGTAGTACAGTATAGTACATGACTCCTAATTCTGCAGCTGTCTCCAAATCAAAAGTAATTAACAATAAACCAATATACAACCCTTTCAAGCCTTTCTCATTCTATTATAATAATTGATAATCAATTCCTTGTAAACACACAGGTCCCTGTTACCACTACATGACCAGTAATTTATGCAGCTACTGTCCCCAAAACAAGTAATTAACAATATACCAATATACAGCCCTTTTAAGTCTAAGAGTTTTATGGTCCATTTTCTGTCTCCTGCAGCTTCAATAATTGATAATCAATTTCTTGTCACAACATTGATCTCACTTTTAGGATTCAAGCTAGGATTGTGTAATATTACATAATGGGGAGGAGCTAATTAAAAAATGCAATGATAATATTGCACAGTGTGAATTGTGGGAGGAGCTAATTTAATAACAGTCAGGGAGGAGCTCCATAATGGTCAGATAAAAATAACTTTTAGAGTATTATGTGTATATGATCAATTAAGCTGCTAATATAACAATTATGAATCTGCTGTGCCCAGGCCCCGATCTCCTGAAGCATCTCAATCGGAGCTGTATCTCATCTCAAATAGTGTCAGGCCTAAAATAAAATATTGTTTGTTTCTCCATCCCCTACCTACCCGACTAAAAAGGGCCCTACCCAAAATATTTTATTGCCCAAATTGAAATAATATTTTTTTTATTAAAAATTGGAAGTGAAAATGTTAATTTTTGTTTACTGACTTCTTTCTTACCATCAAATTTAAGACTGTTGGTGTTCACCATAAAAGTTAATTCTAATTATTTCATTATTTGTATGTCTTAACCAATAACTATCATACTGAAACGGTTCCAAAAAAAAATTAACCCTACCTACCTACCTACCCATTCTAAATCTGCTAGGGTCGGGATGGGGAAACCAAGAATATTTTAAGTTCGGCCTCATGTGTCTTGATTGCTTATTTCAATGCGAGTTAGGATAATAAAATTATGTTCACTATTTCGAACCAATTAATTAATAATTAATTTATGATCTTATTAGTTAGTGTAACTTTCTGTATTTATAATATTACAATGTTTTAAGAAATTCCTTCTACATGAAATTGCTTTAAGTATTAATTAAAGTGGTTATAAATCCGTATCAAAGTCCTGGATTATAACTCATTAATAGATATTGATCTAAATCTGAGGTCTAAAAGCATAATCTGCATGTTTTGCATAGACAATGTTTCAGAAACAGGTATTTTATTTATATAAATAATTGTTTTATGTTATATAAATGTGTTTAAAAATTAAGAGAACAAGATAAAAATGTTGAAGAGTAACATCCATCCCCTTTTTTCAGGATCATATTTTATAATGTTTTAATTTTGTTTCAATGATAAAATTAATGAATTCATTTGTAATTATAGTACTTTGATATATTGTATTCAAATATCATAGGGATGTCCAAAAGGTTGTATTTGGTGGGGGCTTTGGAGCTGAATCCCCCCCCCCCCAGCTGGCTGCCTATATACCAATGAATGAATCAATTCTACTTGGCATGGCATCTATCATACTAATAGTGACCTGTATATTGGACATTTTATATGACATCCAGTGTATAGATTGTATAGCCCCCCCACAGGCATGACAAATCAAGCACTAAATAGGACCTACTGCTGTTGATGATGTGATTTGTGAAACTGATAAAAGATTAAGTGTGTTTAAGTTGATTAAACATGGTCAGAGATAACATTTATAATGTTGTTCACCATTATTTTAATCCAATTAAATTAGAACTTGCTGATTAAAAAAATAAAGTTTGACTTGAAGAAAAACATGCATGTCATCTTTACAGTGAGAAAAATCAAGAAGTTTAATCAAAGTGCGTGGAAAAATGTACATTGTCTTAATTTCTTGTTGGAGTGATTAGTTTGGTTTCATGTTTGAATGGAAAGTAATGATTGCAATATTTTAAATATACAACCATTTTATTTGATAAACTAAATGTACCATATATATTGGCATAATTTTATTTCAGAAGATATTAGCTAAACCTTTATGTTGCATGAAGTCTCATTACTTAAAACAACATTTTTTTAAAAAGTCATGTTTTTATAAATTGCACCATTTTAATTCAAACTTCATAGAAATCTTCGCAGTGGGATCGAGGGGACACCCTTTCCGTGCCAACCCCTGGCCCATCTCAGCCCCCTCTGGATACGGCCTTGGTACCCATGTGTCAAAATGAGTTTTTGCCTTTTAATTTAACTATACTGGTGAAATTTCCTATAAAATGGTAAAGCCTACTAGATTCTATGTTCACATTATTAATTTGCTTTATATATCTAGTTGATTTAGATCTACGCACAGGTAATTGTATCATTAATAAAGAATATTAAAACAAAAAATCTTTTATTTTATAAAATTTATGGGCCTATCCGTAAACAAAGATATTATAGATGTTACAAAACAATTTTTGTTTACTCTTTATTATTGATACAGTTACCTGTGGGCCTATCTAACTGTCTAAGTTAAAGATAACTCAAAATTTATAATATTTTTTTACTCTTTTATCGATGATACAGCCAGTGACAGCTACCTGTGTATTAGTAAAAAAGCAGTCGCTTGGAGAAAAATACATATGTCAATTGTCTACTTGTGGATTAGTCCAAGGTCTTTGATCATTCCATTTCATAAAAGGTCGACACGTCAGTTAAAATAAAATACCATTTAGTTATGGTATCCAGAACGTTCTGACTGGTGGATCTACGTACTCAATAATTTATTAATTTACTTCAATTACTTACCTTCGTTAACTTGTCCAGGTCCAGAATCTATATCTTCCATCGTAATTTTAATCAGGTGTTGAAAATAATTCGGTACCGTAACAACGTATTTATCCAGAACAAAAGTTTAAACTCTCCGATCTATGCCATGTGTAAGTAAAATCCTCGGTTGAACAACTCGCAGGACGAACTCACTATATAATAATAAACGTGTAAAACATAATTGACAAATGTCGTTTTAAAACACTACAGCAAACTGTTAATTCATTCTGATGTATTATTTTGTAAGCATATAAAGTTTCTGATCGACAATTCCATCTAAAACGACGTAGGAAATAGATAAACAATAAACATTACATTGCCTTTAATAGAATAGTCCCTACACATATAATGGACTAGTCCAGACACCCCACTGCGTAATCTGTCTACCGGTCACTTTGTACACGCGCGACATAACCGCGTGAAGCTGAAGAGGACTGCTCCTTTACACGGACCATGACTGGTGTAGAACATGAGACTGAGGTAAGATATACTGTTTGTATTTCTGTCTTTTTATTTTTTAATTTAATTATGACGACTTGATTGTTTGGTAATATTCAGTACTGCATGTATTTGTTGTTTGTTGTTGATGATGCGTCAAAGTAATAAAGAGAAGGGGGCGAGGACAGGGCCGTATTCGGTCGACCAGATACAACACACAAACCCCCACGGCACATATTCAACACACAAACCCCCACGGCACATATTCTATACCTATAGGTCCATTTGCTTATTTTGGTTATTGCCTCAGCGTGGCTATATGTAAGGACTGCGAGGATGTACTTTAGTCAGCGTCGTGTTGAAAAAAGTGATACTAAATCTAGATCCAGTTTGTCAACCAGTTTAAATTACATAGATCTACATTATTTATATTATAATTTTATATCGTAATTTAAACATACAGCTTTAGAAATAAAAAACTGGCAAAATTTGTAAACTTTACAACTTTATTATTAAAATATTGTTACATCATTTATCGTATATATGTACACGATGTATATTGTAACATGTTGTGAATAACGTTTGATAAGATCTACATTATTATGTATTTGTTTCTTAATTTAAGATAATAGGTTAATCTAGACAGCCGATTTCTTATCAGATTTTTGTAGAAAATCTCTAATTAAAATAGTAATGTTCTATGTAATCCATAATCTCAACCATCATGAGGCACCCATCAACTTGAAGGCGTTTGTGTGTTACTGTGTAGGATCCAATCAAGTCTGGCTACGCCCGTGACTGTGAAAGGTTGTCTGACATTGAGTTCATGAATGTGCTGTAGACTTATGACTGAATTTATTTGCTTCCTACTGGACCATACTGTTCTATTTTGATCTGAGCCCTACTTTAAATGGTTTTAAAACAACCCTATTATCCCTACTTTTTCATCTCAAAATGAAAATAAAATTAAATTTAGTGCAAAATAATACTTTCTTGTTTTAGCTATAATTTCTGTGAAATAGAGCAATTTCGGGTATATCCGACAGTAGGCACTTATCGACACCTGCAAGTTAATTTCCATTTTAATTGCTTGTTTCGTCATCTTTTGTTATGATGACGTCATCGTATCATGTGCTTGTGTGACGTCATTTTTATGGACCTTGCCGACTGGCATAAGACGAGTTAGTTAATTGTGATGAAATAATTCTATTTACATATAAAAGATGTTATCTGGATCGAATATCTGAAGCCATAAAGGTATAAAATAAGCTACAAATGCTTCATAATAATGTTCTTGTATCTTGTGTTTCACTATTGATTTTAAAGAAAGATCTATTTGGGTGTCAGTAACTGCCGAAGTATGTCGACATGTGTGGTCTTTATACTTAACTTCGTAAGATGCGTAATGACGTCATGTTAATGATTCACGAAGGATTACGACATGCATGAGTGTCGGTAGATATCGACATCTAACGATTGTGTGCAAAATTCATGTGACTCAATTTAAAGTGTCGATAACTGCCGACATTGCTTTATATATCATGCATTTTTTTCAGGCACACTGCACTCACAAAATAAATTTAATCAATATTATTTAAATTATCAGGTTGCTATTTTTTAAGTTTTCCACCCCTGGAATTTACATATTTTATGACCCTCTAACACTAAATCATGTTACCTGCCTTCTGGTAATAGGTCAAAATTTCTACTTTAGGATGTCCTTAAAAATTTATTTGTTTGCGGTAACGCGATCCAAGATTTTGAAGGTGGGTAGGTAGTCGATTTTTTATTTTTAATCCCCCGCCACAAAGTGGGAGGGGATTATAGGAATTGTCTCCGTGCGTCCGTCAGTTCGTCCATCCGTAACAAAATCGTGTCCGCTCTCTTACTTTTATCCCTTGGCCGAATTACATGAAACTCATAGCAAATATGTAACTAATAAAGACGACGTGCAGAGCCCATATCCCAACCATGCCGTTCGTCCGTCCGTCCTGGTTAACCCAAATTGACCGTTTCTTCTAGCATTAATATGGCTTGCTACAAAGCTTTCATACTTGCATGGATGTTGTGTATGAACACTCTCCACACGCCAGTATCACCTAACCCCATTTTGACCTTCACCTTGACCTAATTTTGGACTTAGACTTATTTATGGACAAGGCTTCCACAGGGGGCATAAGCGTTTATTGAACGCAGTCTTGTTAATGTCAGGAATTCCTACTTTGCCCTTCTTTTACAATGAAATTTTCGGAAGGGCCAGTAGAAAGCCTGTAATTAAATGTGGCACAAAGGTTCACCAGTACCAGACGGTGTGGCATACGAAACAATTACATTAATATCTAAAAGGTCAAGGTCACACTTTGAGTTAAAAAATAGCCATAATTGAGCCTGTACATAACTAAGTCATTTAATATGGAATTTGAAAATAATTTGGCTCAAATGTTCTCTACTACCAGACTGTGGGTGTGTCATGTGAAACAATGACGTCTATATCTTAAAGGTCAAGGTCACACTTGGACCTCAAATGTAAAAAATGGTCTTAATAAGTTAATTTAAATAGCTTGTCCTGGCCGTAACTGTGTCATTATACCCCCAGATACATAGTATATGGGGGCTATATTGGAGTCATGCTTGAGGTGGTCTGTTGGTCCGTCGGTTGGTCCGTGCAAATTTTGTCCGCGCTATTTCTCTGTAACCATTGGTGACGGTCGGATTTCAACGAAACTTTGCATGAGTAATCAGTACCGAGTCTAGTTGTGCATATCGTTGGCACACGCCGGTCGGACAAATTTTAAGGTAGTTATGGCCCTTTATTTTTTTACACATAAAAATTTTGTCTGCACAATTGGTCTGAATTCAACGAAACTTTGCATGAGTTATCAGTACCAAGTCTAGTTGTGCATATCGTCAGCACACGCTGGTCGGACAAATTTTAAGGTAGTTATGGTCCTTCATTTTTTTACACTTAAACATTTTGTCCGCGCTATTTCTCTGTAACAATTGGTCTGAATTCAATGAAACTTTGTATAAATGATCAGTACCAAGTCCAGTTGTGCATATCATCAGACCACATTGGTCGGATCAATTTTAAGGAGTTGTGGCTCTTTGTTTTTTACACTTAAAAATTTTGTCCGCGCTATTTCTCTGTTACCAATACAATGGTCAGATTTTAACGAAACCTGGTATGAATGATCAGTACCAAGTCTAGTTGTGCATATATTCGGCACACATTGGTCAGATCAATTTTAAGTCTAGTTTTGCACAGCTGACTGTGTCAAGCAGTTTCTGGGGGTATTCCTCACATTCAGTGATATTTCTTGTTTATTGTGGTATTATAAAATAACCTGGCACAATTGTCCTCCCCTATCAAACTATGTATCATGTGTTATTCCAATATCACACAGGTCAAGGTCGCACTTACGAGTTTAAAGGTCAGAAATGACCATAGTTTATGTTGTCTGCACCATAGAAATGACCGTAATTTATGTTGTCTGGACCATAACTTCAATTTATGTTGTCTGCACCATAACTTCATCATATATTGTTGAATTAAAATTTGTCCACCATGCAACAGTTTTTATGGATATGGTTTGCCATACGTCTGTGACAAAGTGGTATGTTGGGGTATCATTAGTCACTATGTGGCAGTTCTAGTTGCTTTTGTGCTGTGTTATGAACATGTTTGGTTTTCAAACATGATTGATGTTAAAATGTTTTTTTTTCGTCAACACTTAATTTTTCACAAAGTGTGCATATCGAAAAAAAGAGTACGTAAAAATATTAGAAGAAGCAGTAATAAATATATAAAACACGGTCCAACATGTTCAAACATGATCCAAGTAAATTACTTCCCATTAACAAAATTGATATATTTTGTTTGAAAATCCCAAAATACATGTACACCTTACAAAAATATATTGTGAATATTTAATTAACTGTGTTATATCTTATAATCTGTCAAATGTATGCAATAAAATTGAATGATAACAAAAAGACAAACCTAATTTAAAGTCATCAAGTTTTTGTATATTGAAAATTCACAAACTGTAACCAATCCTTATTTGACCTCTTGAACACTCTTGAAATGGTTGTACATGTTTAAACATGATTAAACATATTCTTGTGATATCATGTTTGACCATGCTATTATGTTGACTGTTAAACATGATCAGTTTGACAGTCAAGATTATTCATGTTTGACCATGGTGAAATTTAACGCACATGTTCTAACATGTTCATTTCATGGTCGAAACATGTTCAGACATGTCCAAATATCATGTTTAAATATGTTTAAAACATTTCTAAACATGTTATGATCATGATAATTTCCCTAGGGTGTTACTGCAAACAAACATTGTTAAGGATGGCCTTATCCCTACTTTTTAATGTATGAAATTCCGACTTTGCCCTTTATAGATAAAATATGCCCTACTATTGCCCTAATAAGAGGCAGTAGAAAATCTCAAGTTTAATGCTGTATCTATATAGTATTGGTATTGGTAGATTATATTTTTTTAATTGTGAAAATATTGCTTTGGATTATAAATGGGGTTGGTGGGTCTATTTCCACTCTTTCGAAAGTGAAAAGTTTACTTGAACACAGGTATGGGCCATTGCGGGTTAAGGTCACTGGAACTAAAAGTTGAAAAAAACTGTTCATGCGCAATTTACTTGTGGTTACTTAGTTAGGTATGAGGTATCATTGATGGAACTTGCTGTGTATTAAGCAGCAAATTAGCTTGTGTGAAATCTGCCACTTGGGAACATGGGGCTGGTGGAGTCAGGATGCCGCTGTTACAAAACAGGCATGTATCCATTTCTGCCAAATTATGCCTCGCTGACTTGAAAATCTGTTTTTGTTGAACTTCATTGTCTTGTATGCCTTTTGTGCTCTGATTAATTATTTATGGTGTGGAATGCTCTGTCCTAGAGTGTAATGATGTCTAATTTGTTAATAATATTATCTTTTTGACCTAACTGTAAATTTTTGCATTTCCTCTTTTATTTCAGATCATACTTCAATAGTGTGTATGAAAGTGAGAACTTTTAAGATTTGCTTATAATATTGTACTGGTAGGTGTGCTTAATTATATATATTTATATAGTCTCTTACTGGTTTGCAACCAAATGGTACTATAGATTAATTATATCCCCACAATGAGTTGTAAGGGGGTATACTGGATTCAGCTTGTCCCTCTGTCTGTCAGTCCGTAGACATATTCTTGTAGGATTTCCTTCAAACTTTTGAACATGAGCAACATTAACATGCGGGCGACTGGGCAGGCGGGCGTCCCCACTTTGTTTCCGTTGGATAACTTAAGTTAAGAATGAGATATCATAATGAAACTTGCTGTGTATGTAGCTTTTGTAAAACAAGACTGCTTGGAATTGAAAGTGGGGGTCCGGAGGGTCAATGTCAATGTTACTAAAATATACTACTCAAACTTTGCTAAGTGTCAAGAAATCAATTTTGATGTCTGTTTTATATTAGCTGAACAAACACGATTCAGAGGAGGTTGTGCAATTATAAAAATATCGTCTTAACTGCTGCTACATAACGATAAATTCATGTCTTGAATTTGACAAGCATTGTCAAAATGACGTCGTTTATGAGATAACCGATTAGCCCTAATTGCAGCGCACAAAGTGACAGGCATCACATGGAAATGTTTGCCCTGTTTTTATTTGCATATCGAGTAACGACCCAAAATGCCAAGAAATGAACCGCAATATATTATTACAGAAGCTTGAATGCAGCCCAAATATTTTAATAGGGTTTGGCTTATCAGCACTTAGACATTAAATTATGAAGTAATCATCATTCGTTTGCAATATTGCGGATGTATCATTAAGTTTCTGAAAATTCTACCAGTCAATCTTATTCAATTTGCAAAATATTCAAATGAAAAATTTCTTGACCCTTATCAAATTTTGAGTAGTATATAAAAACATTTCTGCTCAATAACTTAAGTTGGCAATGAAATATCATGATGAAACTTGCTGTGTATGTAGCTTATATGAAAAGGCCACTTGGGCTTGAGTGGGCACAGTGGGGTGAAGGTCATGGTTGCCATTACTAAAATTAGAAAAAAACATGCTCAATAACTTATTAAGTTCATTGGTAAAGAGTTGTCATGATAAAACTTGCTGTGTAGGTAGCTTATGTTAAAATGCTGCTTTAGATTAAAAGTGGGGCTGGTGGGTTAAGGTCACCATTACTAGAAATAGAAAGACAATCTATACTCAATATAAACTTAAGTTGGCAATGAGATTGAATTCATGATGAAACTTGCTGGGTAGGTTGCTTTTGAAAAACACTGCTTGTGATTGAAAGTGGAGCCCTTTGGGTTAAGGTCACTGTTACTAAAATTAGGAAAAGTAGTTCCGCTAAATAACTGTAGTTAGGAATGAGATATTTTGATGAACCTTGCTGTGAAGACTATACATGGGATTGAAAGTGGGGCCATAATGGGTGGGGGTATCAAGGTCACTGAAACTGTAGCTTGTATGAAAATGCCACTTGGGATTGAACATGGGGCTGTTGGGGTTAAGGCCACTGTTACAACAGTTGTATCCATTTCTGCCACATATTGCTTGGCTGACATGAAAATCTGGTTTTCGTGTTGTTTTTTCTTGTTCACTATATAAAAAGGACCAGAATGGAAATAAGAGGTCTCCTCTTTTAGTGTTATCCTTGGTGTGGGTGTGTTTGACATGGCTTCCTTATGCAAATTCTTAGAATATACTTTTGTATTTGTAATTTTGTCTTTCATTGAACATGTTTTATTTATATTTTGTAATATTTATTATCTAAATTGATATGCCATGTTATATGCATCCTGTACCTATTACTCAGACGTAAAAGAAACTGTGTATGGGATTTTATTTTTTCCGAAATCTGTAAAAGAAGTATGTAGTGTTTGGTGTCAATTTTTAGCTTATTCAATTGCCTATAAAACCCATCACATTTTCTGCGAGCCCGCTTGCGGTGAGCGAGACTTAGTCGCTGCTTTTGGTGTAATGTGCTTAAGTGCGTGTGTGTGTCCGATTTTGTCCAGACCTTCATGCTTTGACCAATCTTGCTTATACTTGGCATGAATGTTCACCTCCACAAGGAGTGTCGTGCACAACCCCCAGGTTCCTATAGCAAGGGTCAAGGTCTCAGTTGAAGCTAAAAGGTCAAATTGAAGCTTGTCCAGACAATAACTGTCATGCATTGACTAATCTTTCTTATATTTGGGATATAAGTTAACCTCCATGATGCGGAGTGTCTTGCCCAACCCTCTGGTTTGTATCCCAAAGTTCAAGGTCACAGTTGGATGACAAAGGGCAATTGGAAGTTTGTACGGATAATTTCTTCTTTATGCATGGTTTAATTAGATGTAACTTGGCATATTTAAGTTGGTGATTTTTTCAATGTGCGCTGAGGCTCAACATAATTTGCCCGAGAGCATGGATTTCTCGCTTAAATAGCGCCGTAAACAGAAACCTGCTTATCGTTTCGGCATGGTAGGGGTCAAAATAAATATTTCACAGATTGTGATATCGGTGTTATTGTGAATAAAATTAAGGTTTAAGATTCTCTAAATTACCCCTCGAAATGGTTTGTGATAATTTCATTATATCTGGTATAACCCCCATTTTGACGTATTACATGTACAATACGATGTCTCGTGGAATGGACATAACGTTGTACGACGTGCAGAGGAATCATATTCCATTTGACCTGGAGAGCACTATAAATGTAGCTCCTGCAAATTGTTGACATCATGCCATAATCATTCCCTTCTACCAAGAGGTACCTCTAAAAGATTATTGAGCATACTGTAGCCAACACCTCAATTCACTGATGTTTCCATGATTTTAGCATAGCAAGTTCTGACTTTATATTCTATACTGATAACCTGTAAGGCGAGAATATCAATTCACTGAATTTGATTTTTAAGGAACATTAGCCAGCATATGTAGTTGAATTATTGCCCTACACAAGTTTAAAATTTAATTCTTTAAAATATTATTCAGTCTATTATGGGATAATTGAACATTGTGATGATTTATATTGCAGGTTATGAAAGCTGTTGCTGCACCTCATCAATGGTACAGAATTAGCGTACCGAACAAGGTGAATTTATTTGTCCGTATACATGTAGCAAGAGGAATAGAAATATAATACCACACAAACACATTGGTTGTGAACAACTGGAAGCTGAAAAAGACATTACTGTTAGTGCCTTCTCCTGGATATCTCTCAGAACTTGTAGAGTTGTAACCTGTTGGTGTGACCATGACCCACGGTTGGAATTGTATGAGTCCATGCTAGTTATGAATATTCTTCGCCTGAAGCATGGTTGTCTGGAAACTTGACCAACCACTAATCAATGTATGTGTTTGTAAAATAGAGGTGCTGTTGTAATCAACATCACGTGGTGTAGTGATGAGCAGAAGAATTATAAAACAAACATTGAAATCAACATCTTTAAACCAAACTGTGAGTGACTCGGAGACTTGTGACTGTTGTCAGTGTCAGGCAAACATAATGACTTATAAATACTAGGATCCTAGATCTATGTCAAACTATTATTTTGTTTCCAGCAAAAGCCTAATAGGGGCTGCATTTTGCATTGGCTATCTGTGATTCTTTGACGAGTGTTTGTTTGATGAATAGAGTTTTGATGTTCATTTTTGGTCCTTATGACCTTTTAATATGAAAGGTTTAACAATATTAAGCAAGAAAATGAAGTATTCAACTGCTTTATACGAGAGGTGATCAACAAATATGCGGAAAGTGCTGTAGTTTCATTATTTGTCATTTTAGTCATTTGAAACTTTCTAAACTTGATTATATATTTATTTCAAATTGATTCATTACTGATCATCAATATTAACCAAAGACGAAACGAACGCGGCCCCAATTTTTAGCTCACCTGTCACAAAGTGACAGAGTGAGGTTTTGTGATCACTCGTCGTCCGTCTGTCTGTCCGTCAACAATTGGGTTGTGTCCTCTCTAGAGGTCACTATTTTTGCCTAATCTTTATGAAACTTAGTCACAATGATTATCTCAACAACATCTAGGTCAAGTTTGATATTGGGTCATCTGAGGTCAAAAACTAGGTCACTAGGTCAAAATATAGAAAAACCTTGTGTGGTCACTGGAGATAATAATTTTTTGTAAATCTTTAAGAAACTTGGCCACAATGATCATGTCAACAAAATATAGGTCAAGTTCGATTTTGGGTCATCTTGGATAAAAAACAAGGTCACAATGTCAATTATAAAAATCACAATGTTAATTGACATTTTCCTGAGGGCCATGGGTTCAACCCCCACTGGAACCATAATTTTTATTTTTTTAACTGTTTAGGTATTGTTGTGTCTTTATAGCATGTATTTGTACAGTTATATGGAGGAAAATATTTTTATGCTCCCCGAAAATTCGGGGGAGCATATAGTTGCCGCTTTGTCCGTCCGTCGTTCCGTCCGATATTTTTGTCCGGAGCCTAACTCAAAAAGTATGTTAGATATAATCATGCAACTTCATAGGTGGAAAGATCTCAATGAGTAGAAGTGCAGTGCTCAAGAACCACAACTCTACATAACCTATTTTTGGAGTTATTGCCCTTCGTTTTTTTTGATACTTTATTCATACTTAATTCTTGTCCGGGCCATAACTCCAACAGTATTTGAGATATCAATTTGAAACTCCATAGGTGAATATATCTCATTGAAGGGCAGTGCAGTGCACAAGAACCATGACTCTTCATTGCATATTTTTTGAGTGATTCCCCTTTGTAATTTTTCATACTTAATTACTGTCTATGCCATAACTCAAACAGTATTAGAGATATCAATTTGAAACTTCATAGGTAAATAGATCTCATTGAGGGAAAGTGCAATAGCTAAGAACCATAACTCTCTTTTGAATATTCTGGAGTATTTTTTCTGTGACAAACATCCCACGGGGAGCATCACCCGTCACTGAAGGCTCTTGTTTTCAAAATATTTTGTTTAAATTATAGGTCAAATTATAGAAAAACCTTGTGTAGTAACCAGAGGTTACAATTTCAACTTAATCTTCTTCACAATGATCCTGTCAACAAAATCTAGACCACATTCGATTTTGAGTCATCTAGGGTCAAAAACAAGGTCACAATGTCAATTGACATTTTCCTGAGGGTGGTGGGTTCAAACCCCACTGGAACCATAATTTTTATTTTTTTTATTGTTATTTTTTTAGTGTTTAGGTACTGTTTTGTCTTTATAGCATGTATTTGTACAGTTATATTGAGGAAAATATTTTTTCCAATATATTTTGTTTAAATTATAGCTCAGATCATAGAAAAATTCAGTGTAGTCACCAGAGGTCACAATTTCGACTTAATCTTTTTGAAATTTGATCCTAATGATCATCTCAACACAATCTAGTATAAGTTTGATATTAATTAAGTCATCTGGGGTCAAAAGCTAGGTCACATGGTCAAATCATTGCAATAGAGGCTGAATTTCCTTAAATCTTATTCAGAAAATGTGTAGGGTCACCATAGGAGTTTGCATGCACTAGTACGACAGGTGAGCGTCCTAGGGCCCTTTGGGCCCTCTTGTTCATATTTTCCAACATTGCACGTAGCAAACGATAACGTATCATTTGTGCGTTTGTTATATTATGATTTTCTAAACGGTGGATTATGAATATGCAATGATATTACATTACATTCATTATTTCCAAAAATTGTTTTAATGTCAAAATTCAGTTTTAGAGCCATTTGCTTCAAAGTTATTGTCTGAAAATGAGTGCGATACAGAAATCGGCGACGAAAAGTCGTGTGGCGAATGAAATGTTATAAAATACCAATGACAATATTGCAAAATGCAACAAATATGTGATAGCAAATAAAACAATATCAAACATAGCCATGTGAAATTAATGCCAACATGCGAATGGGCTATACAAGGTCAAATGGTTGGCCCGTACGATTTTCCTGATTTTGAATGTGGCCCTGTTGACACCCATGCCAATGTTAATATTCACATTTTGTACATGCTTACAATAGGGACATGACACTCAGGTGAGTGATATAGGGCCGTCATGGCCTTCTTGTTAGCTTGACTATTCGAAGAGTATGAGAGCTATTACAGTCACTTGTTTGTCGGCATTGCATATGCATATATTGCTTATATTTTAATAACCAATGCATATATTGGATTGAAACTTTACACTGGCTTTTCCTGCCATGTAATCAACTATGTTAGTAAACTCTTGGATGAATTTAATGCAAATTATGGCCCTTTTTACTTAGAAAATTTGGTTTGTGCATGCAAATAAAAAAGGCCACATTTCACATAGTATCAGTACTATGGCATTGAAACTTACAACACTTGCTAACCATTATTAGACAATGGTACCGGTCAAGGGCAATAACTCTATTTTGAGTTATGCCCCTTTTTAACGTAGAATTTTCTTGGTTAAAGTTTTATTGTCGAGCCCGCTTGCGGTTAGCAAGACATAGGCACCACTTTTGATGTATGTGCGTGCGTCCATAACTTTGTTATGCTTTGACCAATCTTGCTTATATTTGGCATGAATGATCACCTCGATGAGGAGGAGAGTCATGCCTAACCCCCAGACTCCTATCTCAAAGGTCAAGGTCAGTGTGTGAGGTCAAAGGTCAAATTGAAGCTTGTCCGGACCATAACTTTGTCATACATTGACCAATTTTTCTTATATTTGGCATGAATGTTTACCTCCATGAGGCGGAGTGTCATGCCCAACCCCTAGGTTCCTATCTCAAAGGTCAAGGTCCCAGGTCAAATTGAAGCTTGTCCAGACCATAACTTTGTCATACACTGACCAATCTTTCTTATTTTTGGCATACATGTTAACCTCCATGAGGCGGAGTGTCATGCCCAACCCCTAGGTTCCTATCTCAAAGGTCAAGGTCACAGGTCAAATTTAAGCTTGTCCAGACCATAACTTTGTCATACACTGACCTATCTTGCTTATATTTGGCATGAATGTTCACCTCGATGAGGAGGAGAGTCATGCCTAACCCCCAGACTCCTATCTCAAAGGTCAAGGTCAGTGTGTGAGGTCAAAGGTCAAATTGAAGCTTGTCGGGACTATAACTTTGTCATACATTGACTAATCTTTCTTATATTTGGCATGAATGTTAACCCCATGAGTCGGGAGTGTCATGCCCAACCCCCAGGTTCCTATCTCAAAAATCAAGGTCACAGTTGGAGGTCTAAGGTCAAATTAAAGTCTTATATATAAAATTAAATTTAAGTTGTAGCCATTTTTCAATGTGCGCCGAGGCTTGACATAATTTGCCCGAGGGCACGAATTTCTAGTTGAGAACACTTGTTATACTCCCCTAAAAAACTTTTGGGGGAGCATATAGTCACCGCTTTGTCCGTCTGTCAGTCTGTCGGTCTGTCCGATATATTTTTATATCTGGGTGATAACTCAAAAACTATTACTACTATTGATTTGAAACTTTGTATGTGCATAGATCTCATTAAGGGGAATTGCAGTGCACAAGAACCATAACTCTTCATTGCATATTGTGGAGTTATTCCCCTTTGTAATTGTTCATACTTAATTATTGTTCGGTCCATAACTGATACAGTATTAGAGATATCAATTTGAAACTTCATAGGTGAAATATCTCATTGAGGGAAGGTGCAGTACACAAGAACCATAACTCTTATTCCCTTTGGTACTTTTTTCATAATTAGTTCATGCCCATGCCATGCCATAACTCGTACAGTATTTAATATATAAATTTGAAACTTCATAGGTCTTATTTGAGTATTTTTTCTGTGACAAACACCTATGGCGAGCATCATCATTAGTCAATGGTACTGGTCAAATGCAATAACCCCGTTTTAAATTTAATTGGAGTTGTTCCCCTTTTCGACTTTTCTTGGTTAAAGTTTTGCATGCAAGTTTCATTCAGGCCATATCTCAGCTACTATCCACTTACAATTACAACACTTCTTTGTCATCATTAGTCAATGGTACCAGTTTTGATTTTAACTGCAGTTATGCCCCTTTTTAGCTCACCTGTCACAAGGTGAGCTTTTGTGATAGCTCTTCGTCCGTCGTCCGTCCGTCCGTTCACAATTGCTTGTGAACACACTATAGGTCACAAATTTAGCCTGATCAATATGAAACTTGATCACAATGATCATCTTCATACAATCTAGGTCAAGTTCGATATTGGGTCATCTGGGGTCAAAAACTAGGTCACTAGGCCAAATCAAAGGAAAACCTTGTGAACACATTAGAGGTCACAATTTGAGCCTAATCTTTATGAAACTTGATCACAATGATCATCTCTATAAAATCTAGGTCAAGTTCGATATTGGGTCATCTGGGGTTAAAAACTAGGTCACGAGGCCAAATCATTGAAAAAGCTTGTGAACACACTAGAGGTCGCAATTTGAGCCTAATCTTTATGAAACTTAATCATAATGATCATCTCTATAAAATCTAGATCAAGTTCGATATTGGGTCATCTGGGGTCAAAAACTAGGTCACAAGGCCAAATCATTGAAAAAGCTTGTGAACACACAAGAGATCACAATTTTGACCTTATCTTTATGAATCTTGGTCACAATGATCATCTCTATAAAATCTAGGTCAAGTTCGATATTGGGTCATCCGGGGTCAAAAACTAGGTCACAAGGTCAAATCATAGAAAAACCTTGTGTAGCCACTAGAGGACACAATTTTGGCCTAATCTTTATGAAACTTGGTCACAATGATCATCTCAACAAAATCTAGGTCAAGTTCGATATTGGGTCATCCGGGGTCAAAAACTAGGTCACAAGGTCAAATCATAGAAAAACCTCATGTAGCCACTAGAGGTCACAATTTTGGCCTAATCTTTACGAAACTTGGTCACAATGAGCATCTCAACAAAATCTAGGTCAAGTTTGATATTGGGTCATCTGGGGTCAAAAACTAGGTCACAAGGTCAAATGACTTCAATATGTCATTGGGTCTAAATGTGATATTAATTATAAAGCATAAGACAATATGAAAACCTTGTTCATGCAATAGAGGCTACCATTAGGGGTGCGTGAACTACTAGGACAGGTGAGCGACCTATGGCCCTTTGGGCCCTCTTGTTATTAAATTATAATTATTTTGGTTAAAGTTTTACATGCAGGTTTTATTGAGCTAGTGAACGTCAGCTCCTGAACAATCAGACCTTTTACCTGATAAATAAGTGGGAGAAACACCAACTTATCAGTGTAAACTATTGTCCCTTTTTAAATAAAGAAACTGCATTCAATTTGTGGGATAAGTTTTACTATCCAGCACTGAAAATAGCTGAGCCCGCTGTTTGGGGACAGCTCTTGTTAACTTAGACCTTTTGGTTAAAGTTTTTAAAAAAGTTAAATATTTTGTTTACTATCAATGCTTTTGCATTGAAACTTGACACAAATATTTATTGTCATTCGTAAACTCCACTGGACAAGTGACATAACTCTCTATTTTGTAAGGAGTTATGACCAGTTTTAACTTAGATATTTTGTATTTTAAACAAAGTTCCGCCGGATCCCAGGGAAATACTTCGCCTTATTGTTTGTCTCTCTCTGCACACTTGCAGTACAGGCTAAGTAGTCAAATAACTGCAAACGCTACGCTGGCTAACATTTGTTTCAAATTAGCTACTACCTCAATTAACACTTTCCAAATTCAGAAAATGTTTGCCTGCTAACTTTTGCAGAACATGCTAGATGGTAAATATCTGCAAACGCTAAGCTGGCTAACATTTGTTTCAAAATTGGCTAATTACTATAATCGCACTTTCCGAATTCCGAAAAAGGTCAGCCGGCTAACTCTTGCTGTATGTACAGGCTAAATAGTCGAACATCTTCAAATGCTACGCTGGCTCACATTTGTTTCAAATTGGCTATTTACTCAATTAACACTTTCCAAATTCAGAAAATGTTAGCCAGCTAACGCTTTCATTACAGGCTAAATATTAATTATCTACCATCGCTACGCTGGCTAACTTTTGTTTCACATTGGCTCATTACTCAACTAACTTATCCCAAATTGAGAAAATGTTAGCCGGCTAATGCAGTACAGGCTAAATAGTCCAATATCTGCAAACGCTACGCTGGCTAACATTTTTTTCAAGTTCGCTAATTATTCAACTAACTTATCCCAAATTTAGAAAAAGTTAGCCGGCTAACAAAAATCTTCAAACGCTACGCTGGCGAACATTTTGTTTCAAGTTCGCTAATTATTCAACTAACTTATCCCAAATTTAGAAAAAGTTAGCCGGCTAACAAATATCTTCAAACGCTACGCTGGCGAACATTTTGTTTCAAGTTCGCTAATTATTCAACTAACTTATCCCAAATTTAGAAAAAGTTAGCCGTCTAACAAATATCTTCAAACGCTACGCTGGCGAACATTTTGTTTCAAGTCGCTAATTATTCAACTAACTTATCCCAAATTTAGAAAAAGTTAGCCGGCTAACAAATATCTGAAAACGCTACGCTGGCTAACATTTTGTTTCAAGTTCGCTAATTATTCAACTAAAATATTTTAAGTCAGAAAAAGTTAGCCGGCTAACAATTATCTTCAAACGCTACGCTGGCTAACATTTTGTTTCAAATTGGCTTATTACTCACCTAACATATTTTAAATTCAGAAAAAGTTAGCCTGCTAACAAATATCTGCAAACGCTACGCTGGCTAACATTTGTTTCAAATTGGCTAATTACTCAACTAACCCATTTTAAATTCAGAAAAAGTTAGCCGGCTAACAAATATTTTCAAACGCTACGCTGGCTAACATTTTGTTTCAAGTTCGCTAATTATTCAACTAACTTATCCCAAATTTAGACAAAGGTAGCCGGCTAACAAATATCTTCAAACGCTACGCTGGCAAACATTTTGTTTCAAGTTCGCTAATTATTCAACCAACTTATCCCAAATTTAGAAAAAGTTAGCCGGCTAACAAATATCTGAAAACGCTACGCTGGCGAACATTTTGTTTCAAGTTCGCTAATTATTCAACTAACTTATCCCAAATTTAGAAAAAGTTAGCCGGCTAACAAATATCTTCAAACGCTACGCTGGCGAACATTTTGTTTCAAGTTCGCTAATTATTCAACTAACTTATCCCAAATTTAGAAAAAGTTAGCCGGCTAACAAATATCTTCAAACGCTACGCTGGCGAACATTTTGTTTCAAGTTCGCTAATTATTCAACTAACTTATCCCAAATTTAGAAAAAGTTAGCCGGCTTACAAATATCTTCAAACGCTACGCTGGCGAACATTTTGTTTCAAGTTCGCTAATTATTCAACTAACTTATCCCAAATTTAGAAAAAGTTAGCCGGCTAACAAATATCTTCAAACGCTACGCTGGCGAACATTTTGTTTCAAGTTCGCTAATTATTCAACTAACTTATCCCAAATTTAGAAAAAGTTAGCCGGCTTACAAATATCTTCAAACGCTACGCTGGCGAACATTTTGTTTCAAGTTCGCTAATTATTCAACTAACTTATCCCAAATTTAGAAAAAGTTAGCCGGCTAACAAATATCTGAAAACGCTACGCTGGCGAACATTTTGTTTCAAGTTCGCTAATTATTCAACTAACTTATCCCAAATTTAGAAAAAGTTAGCCGGCTAACAAATATCTTCAAACGCTACGCTGGCGAACATTTTGTTTCAAGTTCGCTAATTATTCAACTAAAATATTTTAAGTCAGAAAAAGTTAGCCGGCTAACAAATATCTTCAAACGCTACGCTGGCTAACATTTGTTTCAAATTCGCTCAAATTACTCAACTAACACCCCATATTCAGAAAAAGTTAGCCGGCTAACAATTGTAGTACACTGTAGCTGTGAATAATGTATAAATTTATCGTTTTTATTGATTATTTTGTTTCACTGTTATCATTTTAATAAAAAAAATGAAAATAAGTATGACTTTGTTACAGATTTCTTACTTACAGTCCCCAGATTATACAAAAAATGGCACTAAAATCACCACCTTATTTTGCCATTTTTGGTCATTCATTTGGGAATGAGTGGACATTCCCTTTTTAAAATGGACTGCCTTATATGGTGTTTACGCTTCTCAATTAATCCGTTTTGCTAGAGCTTGCTCTCGGGTGGAGGACTTTAATACTCGAAATCTTTGTATTACTAATAAGTTACTGCAACAAGGCTATCGCTTCCATAAACTTCGTAAAACGTTTGCAAAATTCTATAGGCGTAATTCAGATCTCATTTCTAAATATGGTACTAATTTAAAGACACTTCTGCGACAAGGTCTGTCTCAGCCTGAATTTTATGGTGATGTGCTTTACAAATTTCGAAGGATTCTGGGTCATAGCCACTTTCATGATGTGTTTCTCAAGATCATAAAACGTTTTCTGAGTAGAGGATATGACCCTTTAATTTTGCAACGGACTGCATGCTTAGCAGTGGGTCCATCTACAGCTCACCGCTATGCTTCTTATTTCATTGTGCGATGACCGGAAAATTTACAGACTCTATGATATGCCTAACCTCAAGCCTTTGTGGACGGCTGGCATTGATGCCTGTCTGTTACATTGTCTTGTCGTACCCTTAAATGTTTTGCTCTCTTGTTGCTCTGACTTCTGATAGGTCATTGAGTACTTTCTGTGCTACTCGATGGTTGTATTTTATATAATGTTTCATGTTTTACATTCTTTTATTACCGGTCACTGTGGCCTTTTTGTTAGGGGGCATTACATGGCGGGAAACATTTATTTACACTGTCCTGTTCTATAAGGTTGTCTATTGGGTAAGTGTGAGGTTTGGTGCACTGTAAAACGTTTAAGCCCCCAGTGACAAGTGTTACTGTCCGTTCCAAGGCGGAAGCCCTTTAGTCAACCTTCCTCTGTGTATGTACTGTCCACTTTATAGTATAATTGGAAAAAATACAAAAATATTTGGCCACTGTGCCTTTTGTTAAACTTTATTAATTTTGTATGTGCCATTCTGCAATTGCGTTGTCCAGCACAAGGCTGCTTCGTATCTTTCAAAATTGCATATACTCAGTGTATGTTGTGGATTGTCCTTGTGGTGTATGTTTTGTCCGGTTGTTAATTTCTTACCAACTGGCTCTTGTTCCGTTTTGGTTTGACTGGCTTAAGCAGCAGACTTTCGGAATTGGATGCCCGGTTGTGTATTACATGTTACTGTGCTAGTGTTTTATGTATGTTCCGCGCCTTTTCGAGTGAAGTTGTATATTTTCTGTGCCTTTTTAGCTCACCTGTCACAAAGTGACAGAGTGAGCTTTTGTGATCACACTTCGTCCGTCGTCCGTCCGTCCGTCCGTCCGTCCGTCTGTCTGTCCGTCCGTCCGTCCGTCCGTCAACAATTGGGTTGTGTCCTCTCTAGAGGTCACAATTTTGGCCTAATCTTTATGAAACTTGGTCACAATGATCATCTCAACAAAATCTAGGTCAAGTTCGATATTGGGTCATCTGAGGTCAAAAACTAGCTCACTAGGTCAAATTATAGAAAAACCTTGTTTTAAACCTTTCAACATGTAGTCTTCATGGTCACTTAACTCTCTGCTGTAACTCTCTACACTCTATACATACAAGTAAACTTTCATCAACCAATGAAAATGTGTATCAGGGTTCACAGCAGTTTTGTAAAGGTCAAATATCAAAATATTCTAGAGGGTGTGAATTGTAATGGTTAAGTGGAAATCAAAGCGCTGTAGGGAGCATAGACATTTTCCTGAGGGTCGTGGGTTCAAACCCCACTGGAACCATAATTATTTTTTTTTTTTTTTTTTTTTTTTGAGTGTTTAGGTATTGTTTTGTCTTTATAGCATGTATTTGTACATTTTCCTGATGGTCGTGGGTTCAACCCCCACTGGAACCATAATTTTTTATTTTTTTTTTTTTTTTTTTTGAGTGTTTTTTGTACATTTTCCTGATGGTCGTGGGTTCAATCCCCACTGGAACCATATTTTTTTTTTTTTTTTTTTGAGTGTTTAGGTATTGTTTTGTCTGTAAAGCATTTATTTGTACATTTTCCTGATGGTCGTGGGTTCAATCCCCACTGGGACCATATTTTTTTTTTTTTTTTTTTTTTTTTTTTGAGTGTTTAGGTATTGTTTTGTCTTTATAGCATGTATTTGTACATTTTCCTGATGGTCGTGGGTTCAACCCCCACTGGAACCATAATTTTTATTTTTTTATTTTTATTTTTTTTGAGTGTTTAGGTATTATTATGTCTGTAAAGCATTTATTTGTACATTTTCCTGATGGTCGTGGGTTCAATCCCCACTGGAACCATATTTTTTTTTTATTTTTTTTTTTGAGTGTTTAGGTATTGTTTTGTCTGTAAAGCATTTATTTGTACATTTTCCTGATGGTCGTGGGTTCAACCCCCACTGGAACCATAATTTTTATTTTTTTAAATGTTTAGGTATTGTTTTGTCTTTATAACATGTATTTGTACATTTTCCTGATGGTCGTGGGTTCAACCCCCACTGGAACTGTTACGTAGTCCTTATGATTTGGTGAAGACAGTAACGCTCGTGTTCGTATAGTGGTTTTATTAGTTTGTTACACAGTTCATAACATAGTATAGTACTTCTCAGGTTCACAGCATAAGTCAACTTTTCATACTCATAAGCATACTGTCCAGGCTTATGGCCCAAGCTACTCGCTTGTTGACGGCCCGCACCAACTGGTCTCTCTCGACTCTACTTCTCCACTCTCTAACTTAACTCCCACTGACTGACTGACTGAACCCCCACTAACATGGTATTGACCAACCAGACATATATTAAATTTACACTTCCTTATGATACTGACAACCTGTCTGGTGTTAGTCTATATTCACTTATAATTGTCAATTATAGTGTAACCTATATTTATTCAAAGTTAATATGATGGTTCACTGAAATTAATATTAAATAATTAGCTATTCCTTGATCATTACATTACAGAACCATAATTTTTTTTTTTAGTTTTTAGGTATTGTTTTGTCTTTATAGCATGTATTTGTACTTCTTGATGGTTGTGGGTTCAACCCCCACTGGAACCATAATTTTTTTTTTTTATTTTTATTTTTTTTGAGTGTTTAGGTATTGTTATGTCTTTATAGCATGTATTTGTACAGTTATATGGAGGAAAAATATTCCAAAATATTTTGTTTAAAATATAGGTCAAATCATAGAAAAACCTTGTGTAGTCAGTCACCAGAGGTTACAATTTCAACTTAATCTTTATGAAACTTTGTCACAATGATCCTGTCAACAAAATCTAGGCCAACTTCGATTTTGGGTCATCTGGCGTCAAAACAAGGTCACAATGTCAATTGACATTTTCCTGAGGGTCATGGGTTCAAACCCCACTGGAACCATAATTTTTTTTTAAGTGTTTAGGTATTGTTCTGTCTTTATAGCATGTTTTTGTACAGTTATATGGAGGAAATATTTTGTTTAAATTATAGGTCAGATCATAGAAAAACCCTGTGTAGTCGCCAGAGGTTACAATTTCGACTTAATCTTTATGAAATTTGGTCCTAATAATCATCTCAACACAATCTAGGTTAAGTTTGATATTAATTAAGTCATCTGGGGTCAAACGCTAGGTCACATGGTCAAATCATACAAAAACTTGCAATAGAGGCTGAATTTCCTTAAATTTTATTCAGAAAATGTGTAGGATCACCATAGGGTGTGCATGCACTAGTACGACAGGTGAGCGACCTAGGGCCCTTTGGGCCCTCTTGTTGTTCTCGCGTGTCCCGCGGTTTCTGTTGGGGTCGGTGCTACTTCCGGTAGTTTCGTATTTTGTTTAATTATTATAATATGGGTTTGTATCTGGATTTAAACGCCAATTCCGTTTATAATCGAGTTTTTCATTTTTAAATAATCGATAATATGCCATAATTTCTCCGTATTTAATTTTTTGACCGGGGCCAAAAGGAGCTAGGAGTTAACTATTTATTCGTATTTGCCGGTTGTCCTCTTACTATTTCGTCCCAGCGGTTCGCATCCTACCGGGTTCGTTCATGAGTCTATGTACAGCTGTGGAGTTATGGATGTAGTGTTCTGTCCCCTGAGGTCATTTATTGTAGTTTTAAGTCCCCTACCGGTTTTTGACCGGAGGGGACTATTGGTTTGTTGATATGGCAACATACATATTGACAATGGCTTTACACCGGTGGGGGACTTCTGTATTGCTTGCAATTCAGTACGTCATATCTCGATTTGTTCAATTACGTCATTTTACTTAATGAAACTGGGTCACTCGTTTTAAGGTTTTCAGATTTTTTGTTGCTGAAATCGGGCCTTTCAACGTTTTAATACTGTTATTTAACTGTTAGACTGTAGGCTGCTAAAACTATGTAGTTCAGCAGTTTTACTGTTGTTACTAGGTCATTCAGCGTAGGCATTCCGCCTTTTGGTTGCTGTATCTTTTCTACTGGGTCATTCAGCTAGTTATAATTTATTATACTTTTCGACAGCTTGGACTTGGGCGGATCTGCGCTTGTTTAGTTGGGCATTGTGCTTTGTGTGTTTTTAATGTTTTCTGTGCTCGGCTGGTTAAGTTGAGTGCTGCCTTCCCTGTCTGACTTAATATACTCTTTTTGCAGAAATGTGCATACAAATCCGAGTTTGACATTTATTGAATGAAAATAATCTTAACATTACAACCAAAGTCACAAATACATATTTCAATAGATTGGATGATCACAATGCAGTTTGATTTTTCTACTGGCAGTCACAGATGAGACTCGGAAGCATTGATGAACACATAGACTTATTGAATTTCACTGCCTGAACGCAGAGTGGTATCACGTCTCCCGAGTAGCCCGAATTCACGTCATAACAAAGTAAATGCTCATAAACGTGTATACGTTGCACATCAGTCAGAAAGTCATGTATGTATTTAATCTAATTGTCGACAGTAAATGTCACACTGCACCGTACATTCGTCTGGTCATCATTTTTTCTGACATCATCTGACTTATAACCATGCAATTAAAATTGATATATTTTTAATGTTTTTTATACGCAGTGAGTCTTTGGACACAATTCGTAAGTGTTTGGACCAAATTCCGGGGATGTGTAACTGCGTGGTGTAAGAACAATATACTACGGACGTGCATCTCGGATAGGACAAACCACGCGACGTACGGCCAGTTTGTGACATTGATCATTTGTCTGTCTCGTACAAACCTCACTTGAGAAATTATGGCAAGTATTAATCAATGAAAAAGAGGACTTGGTAATTAATGGTAGTGATAAAACCGATATTTTTTGAATAATGATCACTTCCGTCTTCATACATTGGAGAAATAAAACTTGAAAGATGTTCACGTCTTACAAGATCGGCAGTAAAATTGTAACCATGTGATTTAATAACGCCAGTTACAGCAAGTGAATGAGATTGGTCCTCAATAAATATGCACGTCTTATGAATAAATCTTCGTACAATTTTGTCTTGCCAAAGTTGATGGATAAATTGATTAAGAAATAAAAAAATGTTCTTGTATTTTATCGGTGAATATCGGGAGCGGAAAATTAAATCATAGTGACAAAATACAAGAACATAGTTTTTATTTTGATTCTAAACACGACAATATCCCGAAATATTTAACTGCGCGAATTTCATTTTTACACATTTTACATTGAACATAATTCCACGCTGAAATTGAGTGGCTATTAGCTGGTACAATTACCCCCTCGTTAATGAAAACGAGCTTCGTAACTTTCTGAAGGAAAGAACACATTTTTAACATTGAAACAATTTTAATAAGGTATCTATTGCATGAAATGAAAAATATAAATCAATTGATTATCAAACATTTTATGGAACTTAGTGTCGAGAGTATAATGGAGTTTCTACAAAAAGATGCGTTATTGCTGTAACACTGGATACTCGTGCAACTTGCCTTATTCGCAACTCGTTGAAGTTTTTTACTACAAAGTTTGCGTTCATTCATAAATATGTTACGTGATATTTATTTTAACTGAACGACTTTTAAATCGCCCATGCTGATTTTCGATGTTTTGTGAAGGAATGAAACAAATTTTTGGAGTTCAATTTGTTTATTTGCAGAAATAACTGTAACAGTATATTCATTCAATCAGTGCTTATTATGTATTTTATTGAGTTGTTTTGTCATTTGTAGCGCCCCAAAAAAAAAATGAACAATTTGCTGTTTGCGGGGCGTCAGCAGTACCAGCCAATTTGGCAGGTGTACTTTGTTTTCTCTATGCGTAACTATATGGATTAATCCGCATTTAGTGTAATAAATAAATAAATTAAATAAAACATTCACACAAGTCAACCTGACAGCAATATCAAAAAGCATATTACCACTATAAATGAAAGATGCAGTGGAATGTAAGAACAAAGCTATGCCAAAGGCACACATCTAATAAGTCTACGTAAATCAGGTCAGTATCTTCTTATACACAACCCGGACTATGATGATTAAACTCAATATTATGCTTATTTCAGTTAAAGGATAATATTAAGTCAGACATGGAAGGCAGCACTCAACTTAACCAGCCGAGCACATAGAATCTTTAAAACACACATAAGGCAGAATACCCACCTGAACCAGCCGAGTACAGAAAACATAAAAACATACAAGGCACAATGCCCAACTAAACAAGTTATGATCATCCCATGACAAAGCTGTCGAAATACTAAATGAACCAGTTTCAGCAAGCAAGCAATATTAAAAACTGACGAATCGCTATTTATATTAATCATATGCAACATCGTTTCTTCTTAATTTTTTCACTGGTTATTTCACTGTAATACTCGTATCGTTCATAAGGCAATGTTGTAAGTTATTGTCTTGCTTTGGTGTTGTGTCGAGGCAATGTATGAATGGTCACAGTTTCATGTGAAACTGGAAAAGTAACAGTATGTAAGGGTGACTGAGACACCGCTGGTATAATTACAACATTTTCTACTCGATTTCGTTCTTGCCTTACAGTTCACCTCGTTTGTGCTAACCTAATACTTTCTGGTCCAGCAAACCCAATCAATCAATGCTACCTTGTTTCCTATAAAGAATGTTTGATTACAAATGATTGTGTTACATCATGGACGGACCCAACAACCTATCTTGATTACAATGCTTACGCTAAGTGGCGTCATGTGATCCTGTAAATATCCTGAATAATCAGACAGAGGAGGACACAAACGTCGATGATTTAAGTCTTCATTAAATTAGCAAATGTGAGATGATACGTTGTATCAAAAGATAATGGCATAGTTACATATGTCTGTGACAAATAAACAGGGCGCACAGCACACATTTCTTGACAATTTCAGTGTTGCGTGATGTGTCACACTTAGTTAAGCAGTAGTTACTAGTATGGTCAATTCAGTGGCTACGACAACGTTCAAATAGAGACATATGAAAGAGAACTATATGTATATAACGTTCATTTCAAAAGAGCAAATACAGTGAAACGTGTCTGAAGCAGTCGACCAATGAACCAAGTATTTGTTTTTTGATCAAATAGACAATGAAAAATCGGATTTGGAATGCAGCACAATTTGACTTGAACGCATCTGATGTACGCATCACTTGCAGTAAAAATCTAAATAAATCGTTCACAGGTTTGACCTTACATTATATGATGACAAACAGAACCAAATGTGTTAACAATATGATTAGCGAGGAACCAATGCAAATATTGTATTTACTCTGGAAATGTAATTATTGTGTTCAAAAAAGCACACACCGCTCTCAAATCATACACGAGCTTGTAGAAGATGTATTTGCTTATGATATATTTGGTAAAACTATCATTGAATATAACAGTTACATAGGCATTCATAAAGTATGCTGAAAGTAAATAATACGAAAATGAATTGATGCCGATCTGCTATACAATCTTATTCAGTGATAATAAAGTTCTTAATACAAAATTCCAAGATTGTTCGGTAATTTATTAGGCCAACATTGTGAAAGCGAAACATTCTCATAAACCATTAACCAACCTCTTGACTTTTTTCATCCTAAAACAGCGAAACTTAAAAGATATTGTTTATGGTGATTGCATACAGCTGGCATTTATCATCGTTTTGTGACCCAAATTCTTGACAGCTCGTAATAGAATCCCAAACGATCATAATTCATTTGTCTCATATCCCGACGTCTTATACGGCGGCAATTTTACATATCAAATTCTTTTTCGATCAATCATTTTCTAGAATGAATTATTAATGCTAATTGACTTAGGTATACATATAGGTATAAATGTATAGTGATATTGAAAAAGGAATTGATTTTCTAATGGCCCCCAACATTTAAATAAATGTTTGTGCATGTATCACATTTATAAGTAATTACATAAAAGGAAAAAAAACGAAGGACCAAAAGATCTAAAGCGGCTCGCAAGATTGTTTGGCGACCACCTATTCCTTTACGCTAAGATGTTTCATACAAGTTGACTTGGTAAAATGTTTGAATAGAAAAGATATACCTCTGCTCTACCCAAATCGATGTAACGGTCATGGATTTCTGTTTATATTGACATTGCAGTTTATCGCGTTAGAGTTATAGCATTTGTTCAGTAAAATATAATTAAACAAATGTCCGTCTAACTTACTCTCTCTTGATAATAAATATATTGATGTTAATTTATATTTCATGTCGTTTTAGAAACCTTAACGTCTGAAAAAGACGCAATTACTTGTCTTTTCAGCACTGGTTTTATGTCTTCTGTTGTCTATCAAGAAAGGAACGACCATGCATTCCTTTATGTATGGTTCCTCTTTTACAGTTATAGACAATATTTTGCATGCTACACATATTCAACATCTCCAACCTGTAATCTTAAGGTGGAACCACAGTCTATATAAAAATGTTAAGATCCATAAACAAATTTGATATCATAGTTAACTTTTATTAAATCCCAATTCAACGTCGCGTCTTATTTCTCCGTGCGTATTTCCATGACGTTACGATTGAATTTCTTATATTGTGTCATGCCACCTTAAAGACTTTGAACGTAAGTTACAGCATTGGGTCAGAAGTTTAAAATTTGCATTATTAAGGATAACTACTTCGAAGGTATGCAGTATCAACTAAACAATAGTTTTACCACAGAACACGTGGTTTTGACGCTAATAGTAATAAATATAAATTACATTACTATCAGATCATAAAAAAATTCTGAAACTTGTATGTATTATTTCCGAAACAATAATTTCGTTGTGGGATTAAAATATTGCATTAGTTCATATGACATTTTTTCCATAATTATGTTAAAAGTCGTCTCATTGTATCTTAATGTTTACGGATGTTTTTATTTGATTTCATGTCAGTGTCAATTTATTTCATGTCAGGTAAATTTGGACGTTAGGTTGATTTTTTGTCTGTTTATTATACCTACAAAATGTAAACAACAGTTTAGTTGATATGACAGTAACATGCATAATTCGGATATACCTTAAAGTTTCAATATTTGTTTCATCAAACATCCCAACTGTCTCTTTTCCTGTATGATAACATTCATTAATTCCAGATACATTTTTATAACGCCACATAACAATTAATACCGATAGAAGTCCACTTGATTTTTAATTTGGATTTTGATTTCACTGAATACAACACAGAAACCATGTATAGACATTAATGAAAATAAGATGTTTATATTGCTTCACGTGTTTTTTTTAATCAAACATTTTAAATAACATAACAAAATCTATTTTTAATATGTAATATTGTTTACGTACAAAAAAACTGTCATAACAAAAAATGGCATAACGTTTGGCGCGTTGTATTAGAATATCTACATGCAGTATTTAGTTTGCCTCTTTCTGTTTTTGTTGAGATACACACAATTTAGTTAAAGTAAGAGTAAATGTGTATGGTACTTATTAATGTTGTGTCCTAATTCAGAACAAGAATACACAATTGAGTTAAATAAATTCCATTGTTGGGTGTCAAGAAACATTTAAACTTTAATACATATAAACACAATGACAGATAATAACTAATATTTGCATCGGTGATTTGAAGTGTTATATAGAGGATTTATCACAAGTGGTCAATTGATATAATAGATTATTAAACAGGTACAGGACATTAAGCGAGTCATTGGCGACCTAAATTAATGTGTTCTGAACGCGTTAAACCCGAGTACAAAGACAGTCACGACATACAATATTTCACTTACCGTTCAAAGCTAACAGCTGTAAGATTTAAGATTGAAGCAACCGCAGTGAGCATTTCAGTGAATCCTGATATTTTACAAAATATCCTCCCTCCTGGCCATCCACCTAACACCATACGTAACGTTTCATGAGGAATCACCACCATTAAAAACAGAATATCCGCAAGTGCAAGACTGACCATAAAGGTAAATGTTACACTTCTTGATGATCTAGACCCCACAATGGAAAATATTACAACTCCGTTCCCAACAATTCCTAACAGAAATACTGTTCCATATATCACAACCAATGGAACAACATGCGGTTCATGCATCCATGTCGTTGATACCCGTAATTTGTCAATGTCTTCATAAAAGTAATAACCATCTTTAGTTTCTTCATTGGAATAATTTGATTCGTAGGTATTTCTTACATGAACGTATGACTGACTAACTGTCAAGTTTACAATTATATCGTCAATCGACATAATTTTGATTTTCTGCTTTAATAATATATATATATATATATACCTATATAATGATTATTATAACTCTTTAATACAACAAATAATCATCACATAAGTAAAGCAGAACTACTTCATATCAGCAACAACTATTTCGAGGTAATATAATAATAATTTAGTCCTATCGTTATTTACCAATGTTATGGCAACACAAATATACACTATTTCTCTTCATTTCACATATAAATTTAATCATTATTTAACAATCCATTATAAGTTGTGCAAACGATACATTATAATACGTTTCTATTGATAAATTGACAATTAATTTAGTTTCACAATTCTAAGCCTTCGTTAAACGATTTATGTGTAAGTTAAAATATTAATAATATTTTCAAGTGAACACATGTTTCCTCTGGCAATCTAGCAGCGAGTATCTAGTTCATAACAACTGCCTCTCTAAGCTTTCAACCATTATGTGGAAGTTTTATATAAGTCCAATAATTTTATCTCTCTATACGAATACTTCAGCTGTGATTGAATTCCCATCGTTCCGGCGTATATGTGTTCAAACTTACAGAAACTACCGCATGATAAACATTATTTGTCCATTGATATAAAACCAAGTACGCTAAATACCGTGTGAAGCCAGAAAACAGACAATACAACAAACACCTGTTTGTAAAACAAGCTACAATGCATTTCGATTGCACAAAAAATCGCACATGCAATAAGTTTGTTAATCATCGTATTAACATCTACGATTATCACTCACACGTTCATGGAGCATGCCCTAGTGAATCGTTTCCACAGACAGAGCCAATACGGCAACATGCCGAAGTTAAACACCGCTTTGGGCATCATTATGGGTTATTTGTTAATGAAAAAGAGTATGTTAAGTCAGACAGAGAAGGCAGCACTCAACTTTACCAGCCGAGCACAGAAAACATTAAAAACACACAAAGCACTGAAAACACGGCATCCCGTCCCGAAATATGGCCGCCTCAGTCAGTCAAACTACAACGGAACGAGAGCCATACACCACGGGGACAATCTACAACATATATATAGTGTATTTGTTAATGAAGTTACGGACCAAATGCTAATGGACACTATTACTGAACACGGTGTATAATAACAATACTAACAATAACACAAATAAAAACGCTATTTAAATAGTAAACACAGTTGGGTATACACAGTTTTCCCTGTTAGCATTATTATGAACCTCGAATACACTTTTTGGCGCGATAACGATTATACGCATATCGAAAAGCCCATTCAGTAACACGTTTTCTAAAACTGGTTAATTTCGAATTTCGACAGCTTGGACATGGGACGATTATAACTTGTTTAGTTGGCCTTTTTATGTTTTCTGTGCTCGACTGGTTCAGGTGGGCAAAAATGATGTTGTACCTTGTGTGTTTTTATTGTTTTCTGCGCTCGGCTGGTCAAGCTGAGTGCTGCCTTCCCTGAGGGGTGTTCGTTATGTATTGCCACTGTCCTTTGTATTCTTCTATGACAATATTTAGAAGGATTCTACGATTACTGTCTAAAAGGTGTATGTTCCTATTCTATATCTGGAAAACATAGCCTTTCGACAACAATTAAGTAATTTATTGAACTTAGAAGAGGGAATGCTCGAGTGCACTGGCCTAATGTTCATTTAAAGGTAAATTTGTGTCATCTTTGCAGTAGTTGTTTAGAAAAAATAAATGTCAGTATTCGTTAAACTGCAACATACGATGCGATAACTGGATCCTTATATTTCCATTAAAACTTAAAACAAAAATGAAATTATTTGTTGTCTACGAGTAAGACGGTCAAAACAATGGAGATCACTCGTATTTATACCAAATGATGCTTGTTGGTTCACGCACCAATAACTTCATATCAAATGTACTTTGATCGCAAATTCTTCCCAGAAATCATGATAAATGTTGATGGTCTATGGCTTACATACATGTATGATATATCAAATTCCAATCAATAAAACTACTCGAAAGTTTTTATTGAAAAATAGCATGCTTTTTTTACTACTTTTGACACCTATTTTCGCGACTTTGAAATGCTCTTATTATGTTCAATAATGGCCATCAAGTACATCAAATCATGTGTTTATCGAAGGAATTGACATTATTTACGGTATTATAGTTGTGGAATAAGATTATGTCCCGAAAGGAAGTTTTAATCGACAGTTATTCGCAAAAAGTCGCATTGTCTATTAATAGCCCTTTGAAAAGACAACAGAAACAACAGCCCGGTAATTAAATTCTATTGATTTTTTCACGAAATATTGCGGAAATATGGATCCAGAAATGTAAAAAGATTTAAAGGTATCACCGATTTGTCTTATTTGTGACCCAAGTGACAATACATATCGAACACCCCTCGTATTATCTTTCTGCGAAAGTACCAGATGATTTTAATTGTGCCATATTGTTTTACTACGAAAACCTCGTATAGCTTGTTTAGTTATTTTTAGATTGCACGGACGTCAAAAATGCAAAACATTAACGTACAATGGTGTATTACAACGGATAAGTTGAAATACAGGGTGATCCAAAAAACATGTTCCACAAACAATGCTTTATAAATTTGCGAATTTTGGTAGTATAGTTATTGTTCTGGTATTGACAGGAAGAATATTGAATTAAGTTTGTGTTGTATATAAAGAAGATTGTCATATAATGTCATAGTTTTCGCGCATCTCTTGTTAATTTGTAAGTTAAAACTACGGTTTTGGTTAGACACAATCTTACATGTATTTGATTTAATTGTGTAAAATTAAAATTAAAAAAGGTGAACAATATTTTTATTATTACGCATCGTATGCGGGACAGGTTTTTTGGATACCCTGTACATTAATTTGTTAACAAAAAAGATAGCGATAAATGGCTAATTCAAATAATACGAGGACCAAGAAAACGTAAATACGTAATGCGGAAAAACCTATATACATGTAGTAACAAAAAGAACATATTTGCGGCTGAGTATGGCCATCACGCGCTTATCATCACATATCTGCCCGGGTCTCAATCTCATAACGGGTGTACGTTACGTTATTTATGCTATTTATATATTTACCTTATTTTTCATCCGTAGATAGTATGAAAACGAACAATTGTATTAAATACTTTAATACATTTCAGAACCTGGTTGGAGGTGATAATCTACCTGGAATGAATGATAATCACCCTTGGGCTGAAGTCAACGAGGTGATTATTAATTTTCCGGGCGGATTTCTCACCTCCCTGCCCGGCTGTGTCGTGTATTTACCTCTTATACCCTGTTACTGTATATAGTATCATTTTACGTTGTCAAAATCTATATTATCGCCCCAATGCAATGGAGATATTATCATCAACTTGATAATATCCCCGGGAATATTATCGGTCAAGTGATCAATGATGGCCTTGAGATCGTGCTAATGTTTAGGTGTTTATGTCATTACAGGCAATTTGTTGATACATGGAAAATTATACGTGAATACACATGGGAGACAAAGGTTCAAAACATCAATCTGGAAGTCAAGGGTGATCAAACTACTACTTTGTCGATTATTGGCGTTCTCATTAAAGAATGGAAACAAGAGAGCGTATCGCCATATTAGTGTCAAATACGTATCTGTC
This sequence comes from Spisula solida, assembly GCA_947247005.1. Taxonomy (NCBI): domain Eukaryota; kingdom Metazoa; phylum Mollusca; class Bivalvia; order Venerida; family Mactridae; genus Spisula; species Spisula solida. The sequence continues at coordinate 43,043,507 of OX365956.1, forward strand.
TCCCTTACTCAACTAAATGACCAGGCTCTCTTGAAAAGTTCTAAAGGACCATATCTGTGAGGGAAGCTTACACTTTATATTAGTGTTGATATCATTCATAATTACATCCATTTATAGTTAATTATACACGTAATTCGAAGTCCACTGTGTGTTATTTTTTGTTGGGCGATTATATAGGCTTGCTTGAAATATCAATTTGTTGGGGATATGGATGGTTCGTTCTATGTCTGACTCTTGCGTGGATAACTAGGCGATGTCGCCGTTTCTGTGTGCCTTTTGATCGTCTTTGCGCTACAGTATTTACAAATGCTTGTATAATGCAGTCTGCTGTTTCGTTGAGTAATGCCTTCCCTGTTCGATTTGTAATTATCCTTTTCCAGGAACATGCTAACACGACTGTAGTCCTTCCATGCATTGCACACAAACTGTATTCGTTATAGCTTATGAAATGTCGATATCTATTTTATAAGAAGTTTTATACCCGGAATGTTTGGCATTTTTAAACTAAGAGCACTTCCTTTGGCGTGCCAGCATGTCTGTATATATAATTGCTTACACCTATGACTTCAAGTTTGCACCAGATACCAAAGTATGATGCCAAATATCAATTATCGCGATCGTTGCCGTCATTTAATATAAGCCGTATACTCAGTGCGAACATACGCCATATGGTATGTGACGTATAATTTGGCTAAGAAAGCCAGTAAAAGTATGTGAAGTTATAAACATTCGTAAGTTATTTGTTCTTTGACCAGTTCTCACGAGACACCATAGCCGCTCAAGTGGAAAATGAGCGATCGTTGCCGTCATTTAATATAAGCCGTATACTCAGTGCGAACATACGCCATATGGTATGTGACGTATAATTTGGCTAAGAAAGCCAGTTAAAGTATGTGAAGTTATAAACATTCGTAAGTTATTTGTTCTTTGACCAGTTCTCACGAGATACCATAGCCGCTCAAGTGGAAAATGAGCACTTACCATTCCACTAAAAATTTAGTGTGTTAAAAGTTAATTAGTTCAGGTAACTTTCGAAAACTAGGCTGAATCGTCGTATACGCTAGCTTAATTTTTGTTAGGATAACGGACTTTTGCCTATACTGCAGGTTACGCCGTATGAACATGTGGTGTATCTTATTATATCGCCTGCTTGCGCTGCAGGTGTTACGTAGGTTTAACAATTGCTACTTTTTGGTTCTTGCTGGATTGGAAATTTAATGATTGTGTAAGCATGTATTACCTGCTGATATTTGACTATTAAGCTTGTTCAGTAGTAAGTGTAACGCCGGCTTAACATTTGCTAGTGTTAGGGATTGTCCTGTACTGAACGTATTGCACTGACTGTACATTCGCTGATCTGCTTCATGCGCCTGTTATACCTGGATCACTAATAACCTAGAAACCGGACAATGTCTACCTGACGACGGATAATGTCCGTGTACCCAATGTGAACCCGGTGGCTAGGCACATTTTGGTATTTGATGACTTACTCGCAAAGTCCTGGAAGTGACACAAAGGGTCAAATCACAATACTTCCGACATAGTCCATACCATTTGCCTTGATGATGTACGTATGTAGAAACCTATGCTATAGAGCCACATATATACTACATGTACTTGCACTTATTAAGGGTTGTTGTTCGACTATAGAATTGTCAAACGTCTCTAACATAATGAAGTGTTACTATATGTGAAGAAGCGTAATGTAGTGGATAATGTCGCAATGTGAGAAATCACTGACAGGCAATCAAAGTGGATACTGCATATTAAATTTTCATTTCTTTATATCTAAGATAAATGGTTTAACGTCCAACTCTTGTACATGTTTTTTACAAATAAACATATAAGATAATAGAAATGTAAAACATGCACGAAAGTATACGGCTAGTTAAAGAATGTGCAATAGTTGTACTGAGGAATTATGATAATGTAAATGACACGAACTTGCACGCAATATTTGCGATTGGTACTTTTATTAGCGTCTTTTAGCATATGTAGTTATATTTATGACATGCAAAAACTAATAACATAACACCAAATTGGTTGAAAAGGTCTGGCATGTAAACATACATGTACTAGACGTTTATTTATTCAAAGTAATAGCACATCTCAAATGTTATCAAAATATTGCATGACATAAAGTTGGGCTATTATATGACCACATCATTCCTCCGAACGTTTATAGCTATCCAACAGCCAGCACCTAGCATGATGACGATGAAACAGCTTTTATACAAACATAATAAAGTAAAATTATATATAAAAATAAATTATACTTATTTACACCGAAGCAGACATTTGAGAAATAATGAAACATTTTTTTATAAAGAAATGACGCCAATTGTGTTTAATGTAGGATATTGAACTTGAATCCGCTGTAATACAATGAATGTACGAGGGTCATTCGTAAAGTTTGTGGACAAGTATCATTGTGAAAATATATACTGAGCGTCCAAAGTTCCGCAAATCTTCATTGTTTTGTATTTTTTATAGGAACCGCACACTAGTTGATGCTGATACAACTACACATGTGTGCATTGATATGTCACCGATAAAAATTCATAACAATAATCGAATTTAAAAAATGTATTTATACATATGAACACCGAATATGATATAACCCAACATTTCAAAAATACACATTACACTTAGCAAATGTTTGTGCCCGTTTTGGTACCAAATACCCTTTCTATTTATTGATATTTTTGCACGAAATGTTGCTGTTGCTATCGACCATTCGACCATTAAAAAGCACCCTACAAATAAAGCAACATTTTTGCCGTTACCTTAGCTTGACAGCGTTTTCTTTAGAATATTCAATTATTATTAATAACTTATAGTGCAAGGGAGGTAAGCATGGTAAAAATTGACGTTCTCTGACCATTATTATTAGGTCATCGTAACAGTATTTCACCGAAATGAAGATTTTTTTTAAAACGGTGTCGTTTTCACAAAAACACAATTGAAATGCAAGTTTTATGTTGATTTAAAAGTATGGTTGGCTACGGTTAAGCCACAGCAATGTTGTTGAATGCAGTGCTACCGTTTTAGCAGAATGCCTGCCTATATCAGCTGTATTGACCCTTGATCTGTCATCACGTGGTATGTCATATACACGATCTGACTGTTTGATATGATACCATAGTATATTAATGATAAATATATGACAGTTTAATGCGATAGAAAGCAGCCTTAGTGAAATACCAACCTTTAGCATCCCATATACACGAATATGTTCACTATTACCCATTTTGGTAATCTCTTTAGGTGTACATGTCTTGCTAAATTTAAAAAACTTATTGTGGACTTTTTATAACAGACATGTTTGAAGCACGTGTAAAGTGAAACTTAAGTGAAAAATGAAATACCCAATTTGCACGTGCGTGTATAGACGATTAACCCTTTTTCGACCGTGTGATCTTTCAAGCGTGACCAAAAAGGTCGACAATAGTATTTACATTAATCACTAACGATACTCTCATGTATACGTGGGAGAGAAAAGTGCTTTCAACCCAGCAATTAAAAAAATTAGGATTTTCAATTTCCCTTTAAAACTTTTGACACTAAGTTTATTTACAGGTATTTAACAAACCAAATGTCTAACCATAGTTGTAGTCGACTGCTGCAAGGGGTCTGTGATATTTCTGACAATATATGTGCAGCAGCTAAATTAATATACTCCTAACCATATGTCTAGAGACACACAATTAAAATTTTCGCAAACTTCATATTGGAAGAAGTTTCACCTCTGCTAATAAAATTGCATTTGATAAACTATATATACTTTCTTTAGCGACTGGCTGTAGACGGGGAATAATAACTGCATAATGACCCATCCTTTTCCTTACAATTGAGTTATCAAATTTACTGTAGGCTTTCTAAATTACTCCCCGCATGCTGGATTTAAAGGAAACGCTCGCTAATTGATTCACCGAAATACGGTTTTATGTCGACTTGTTGGCTTCCCGTCTTCCATCTGTGGTATATTAGCTTAATGGTCGTATTCGTTCGTTACAGACAGAAATAGACTTGATTACAATGTAACACAAGACAAATATACAGCTCTAAGTTCAGGAAATCTAAAAGGATTTGTCTATCTAATGAGTCATGCTCTTCAATAACAACATCTGGCAAATTTCCTTTTTCAATGGTTTCGCTTATCATGACATTCACCATGGAATTTATCATGGCATTATGTTCACGCCTGCTTGTTGATGAATCCTTAGCAGATGAGCACTGAGAAGTAAACGCGACCAGATGCGTTCAGTATCGTTAGGTATGAACACACAAAAGTACATTGATACACAAAGGTTACGGTTCAGATTCCGGCTATAGGTTGCTGTATGATTATTCTATACATTGTAATTTATTTGTTTTCTTTTAATCAGACCAGTCACCTGTTTACATAACATTGCATATATAAACAATGTAATTTCTCTTAATAATTATCAAATTTGATAGATAGTGTAAATATGTCTTTGAGTACAGTATTTATCTTGGTGCATAAGACATTGGTTGTCACAGCCTCTTCCATCGATTAAAGTATATTAAACAATAAAAATGCTTTGTTTTGATATTACATTGTTTGTATACCTGGTTAGACGGACTATAACTCTAACGCGATATCACTGACCATTACATCGATTAAGGTAGAGCAGGGGTTTGTATTTTCTATTTCAACATTTTTACAAATTCTCCGATAACGGCTTACGCCATAGCGTTGCGTAAAGGAACAGATGCTCGCCAACCAGTCTTGCGATCCGAGTTCGATTTCTCTCGTGTTTTTTTCCTTTTATGTATTTTATTTGATATGTTATACATTCAAATTCCATTTATTGCCGTACTCTTTTAGTGATCTCCTACATGTTTGTCATTATACACATTAATTATTTTTCAATGACTGAATATCGAAATAATGTTGTCTTTATTTAATAAATTATTGACTACTCTGTGCGTCGCGGAAACTTTTGTCTTGTATGATGTGTTCATGATATAGAATATGCAGGGAGATTTTGAAAAATAAACAGACTTAAATAATACTAGTGCATTATATTTAATCAGTGTAAATTAATAATTTAAAACAATTTAAAAGTACATAGACGATGTGTGGAGTCACTTTTAATTTTCTATCAAAAAATTAAAAAATACATATTAATGTAAGGCTCGAACACGAGTCTGCATTGGCAAAAAAATCAGTGCTTTCCAATCGCTAAACCACTGAGCAGTTTTATCAGATGAGATGAGGTGGATGATCATTTTAATTCACTAAGTCATTTTGAAGTACGATGTCCATTGAAAATATAATTCTTTTTCCAATATCCATATACGTTTAAACCTGATCTACCTGTTTACATTTAGTGGCACATGTCCCAATACCGCGTTGGCGTTATACTAAGGATACGTGGGGTATACCATTATAGTAATACATCGATTGTTACATACTCATTGTGTATTAAAACAAGAGTGCCATCATTCTGTGTGAGTAATTATTGAATTGGTATTGTATGATTTGGTATCTGTTTATTGAGCTACTTGCCAATACAATCAATCTCAAATGGAAGAACTTGTAATGCAGTCCTTGGAACATATCTACCCTACTCATTAGACATAGCAACCCTTTCTGTAATGGTTCGTGAAAGGTTAGATACAAAAAATGAACTAATAGTCAATAATTATTATTGTCGGTACATGAGGCGTATAAATATAGGCGACTGTCAAATCTGCTTTGTCAACTAGATGATACAATCTGATTGAAATAGTGCGTAAACACAAAATGTGACTATAGGGCGAATATATATTGACTTCAAGAGTGAACGGGACGATTTCAAGTCAATAAAATACAAGTTATGATTGCTATAATTTATGATCACATGTCCAGGAGGCTTTGTTCCGAGTAGTCGTTTTGTCGAATGCTGCATGTAAAAGTAATCAACAACATATGCATTCCGTTAATCAATAAACATAAAATCAACACTCAAACACGTACAATAAGTACAAGCAATGCTTTAAATTAAATAATTAATCCATTAAATGTAAATTATGAAAGCGCACCAAATATGAAAATACTTGATGCCAAGTGCAGTTTTCTTTTCAGTTCGTTTTAATTTCTATACAAAAAACATTTTTGTTTGATGATAATTATTAATATTAATTAATTTGGAATCATCAAATCGTTATATACTTCTGGAATCTCCTTTATAAGTATTTTTTTATTTTTATGAATTCAGAATCTGAACATGAACGACTGAACATGAAATACTTTATTAACAGCTTTTGGCATCGTATAAAGAAGCAAGTGTAAAGCACGCTGTGGCTGTAGGCAAACCAGACGTCGTGTATGGTTTATCGCAATGTAAGGAATTATGTGAGTTCAGTCTTAAAATACAAGGCTAGAATTCTGTTAAATAAACTCGACTACTCTGGGACAATGATTTGGAATTCGTTACCATTAGATGTTCGAAATGCACATACTTCAATGCCTTCAAATATAAGTACAAAATGTATATGTCTTATTGGAAAACATTTCTGAACTGATGTGTATTGCTTTACAAAAGAATATCTGTAAATGTAAAGCTTGTTCTTAATAGCTTTTACACGTTGTATATCAATAATAGTTTGCTATCATGTATTGTGTTGCTTTTACAAATATCTGTAAATGTAGATTATTTTCAAGAAGCTCACAGAGAAGTTTGGGCAATTACCTAACTGTGTTGCCTCTATAAATAAAGTCTTTATTATTATTATTTAACATATAATTTATTTTTATTTTTCGTCGATCAATTGCGTTTAACTTCAACAAATCGTGTCTTAATTGTATATTTTAATCGATCCCTCTTTTTTGAAAGGAACATTGAATTAATGTATGACTATTGAGATAGCTGTGCGCAATGCTTTCTGTGATGCAAAATATATCGGTTTAATGTAATTTTAATGTATATCTATGTTTAAAAAAACATGTAATACATAGAGAATACTTCGCTAGCTTAGAATTATATGGTCGTAAGAACAAAATCATTATTTTGAGAAAACAACAAAAGCTTTTAAACTTCAGTCAACATGACCACTTCCGATTTTCATGAAAATAGGCTCATATGAAGCGCCTTGAGATGCAGAATCCAAATATGCATGCGTCTTAAAATGTAAGTAGCACTTAGGACCTTCTAATTCTTATAAGCCAGCGATTTGTGTGATTTGATTGAATACGGTTTTTATCACATGACCTTGTTAGCAACTCCTATATTGTATTAGTGTAGCATACCGTTCAAATGTCGTAACTTTATTTTGTGACAAAGGGAATTAGCCTTAGACATTCTGCCTCGGGCTAATTAATATGAATGTCTTCAGCCAAATAACAAGGTAATTATGAAAGCACTTAGTTATTTACATTAAAGTAGTGTATCATCGTGCAATTATATTATTCAATTGTTAGTGTTTCTATAATTGTGTTTGGTATGAATGAACTTAAATGACCTTGAACTTGTTAACTTGTTTTTTAGTTGTTGTTACATTTGGAAATGGTAAGGAAGGGTATAGAAGGGCCTGGCAGGTTCCAGGTTTTGATAGACAATATAGTTACATGAATATCTCTCTCTCTCTCTCTTTAATTAAATATTCTGTGGATTTCTATGTGCTCAAAATATATAAACATACTGTGAACTTTGGATTTATTTAAAAAGAACATTCAACAGTGGACAACTCAGATAAGAATTTGACATTTATTAAGAAATAATTGTTAGAACTGTGTCTTATTCTGCTACTGGTTAATATTATTAATATTTTATGTTATTCATTTAATGCATTGTTAAAAGGTTGTTGCTGTTAATTTCTTATTGCGTCTGTCTGAACCAATGCACTGCATCCAGTAGGGGAGTACCCATCTATAATATAAATATAATATAATCTGTAAGAGGAAAAAAATGACCAAGGAATTTGATTGCTTCCACTGAGACTATATACTAGTCAGAACCACATAGAAAGCATAGCGAACAACTTCTCAGTTATTTATCATGCTTGCTTTAAAGAAATGTTGTCCGTCCGAACAAAGATCAAAATGTGTTAGGATATTTGGTCCGGATGAAAATTTGTCAACCCGATCGAAATGAAAATACATCAGTGGATAATGCGAGTTTTTAATTGATTAATTCTAGTCCTACTTAATTCAGTGGTAACACATTTAAAAATGCATTATTAGACATAAACATAGTTACCAAGTGATTGCAAATAGGCCTACTTTGATACAGTACCTTTTTATAATGGGATTACATATCAGACAGTACTTTCATTCAAGAGAGAGGCTTTTTTCATTTCTATTAATCATATACTAGTAACCATTTAATATCAATCATCTTAACTCTTAATCACATTTTCATGTTAAGTTAACACTGTTGCAAATCGTCAAAACATATGGATACACGTTGAGAAAATCCGGATTGTTCGGGTTTTATTTTTTCCAATAACAACGACAACATGTAATTAGTTTCGCGACCTTCATCCGTTGAATATTGTTACATTTTTGTCGATTTTGAAGGGATTCATATTACATCTCGGCAAGGAATTACGAAAATGCATTGGTGTTACCTTCTTTACAATAATCTACAACTACGATGTGGGATTATCACCGTCCGGTCCGGAAGCGTACATACCCGATACGGACTTTATACTTAAAGTACTACAAAGAGAAGTAACCGCTTTGCAAAGGGAAGTAACCAGAGAATCCGTCATTTTTATTAGATTAGTTTGGTTGATATCTCTGTAAGTAATCTGAGAGTTTTCATGTGTCTCATAACAGTTTGAAGCATCGTTTATGCAATGAAAATGTTAAAACTGCCTTCGGAAGTGGGCTGCAATTTTTGTTTCCTAAGCTATAGAAAATAGGGTTTCCCATCTAGGAGACGGGTTGCATAGTAATCATGGAAGGCTGACATTTTTTAACTTAAAGTGTTTTTGGCATAATATTTATGTTCTATAAATGTTTAATAAGAGACTGAGCGTCAAAAGTTCCGCAAATCTACATTGTTTGGTATTTTTTATAGGAACCGCACACTAGTTGATGCTGATACAACTACACATGTGTGCATTGATATGTCACCGATATAAATTCATAACAATAATCGAATTTAAGAAATGTATTTATCCATATGAACACCGAATATGACATAACCCAACATTAAAAAATACACATTACACTTAGCAAATGTTTCTGCCCGTTTTGGTACCATATACCCTTTCTATTTATTGATATTTTCGCACAAAATATTGCTAATGCTATCGACCAATCGACCAATCAAAAAGGACCCTACAAATAAAGGCGTATTTTCCACTCAGCAACATGTTTGCCGTTACCTTAGCTTGACAGCGTTTTTTTAGAATATTTAATCATTATTAACATCTTATAGTGCAAGGGAGGTAAGCATGGCAAAAATTGTCGTTCTTTGACCACTATTATTAGATGATCGTAACAGCATTTCACCCAAATGAAGATTTTTTTAAAAACGGTGTCGTTTTCACAAAAACACAATTGAAATGCAAGTTTTATGTTGATTTAAAAGTATGGTTGGCTACGGTTAAGCCACAGAAATGTTGTTGAATACTGTGCTACCGTTTTAGCAGAATGCCTGCCTATATCAGCTGTATTGACCCTTGACCTGTCATCACGTGGTATGTCATATACACGATCTGACTGTTTGATATGATACCATAGTCTATTAATGATAAAGATATGACAGTTTAATGCGATAGAAAACAGCCTTAGTGAAATACCAACCTTTAGCATCCCATATACACGAATATGTTCACCATTACCCATTTTGGTAATATCTTTAGGAATACATGTCTTCCTTAATTTAAAAAAACTTATTGTGGACTTTTTATATATATGAAAAATGAAATACCCAATTCGCACGTGCGTATATAGACGATAAACCCCTTTTCGTCCGTGTGATCTTTCAAGCTTGACGAAAAAGGTCGACAATAGTTTTAAAATAATCACTAACGATACTCTAATGTATACGTTGAAAAGTTCTTTCAACCCAGCAATTAAGCAATTTAGGATTTTCAATTTTGTTGCAAAACTTTTGACTCTAAGTATAGTTTTATACTCGTCTTTTATTATCATGATTGTTATTTATGTTCCACATTTTAAAAATAAAAATGAATGGTTATTAGTTTTTCAGTATCAAATGCCCGCTACCGGAAGTCGAAATCGAGAGTCCGTCTACCTAATGACCATATAGATCTGGTCTGTCAAAAACATAACAACGTTAGCGAATACAAATTTAGAACAACAGCAACAACAATCGTTCGTGTTCGCATGCAATCGTTACTGGGGATTCCCCGGTCGCTTCGCGAACTGGGGGAATCCCCGAATAATGAGTACCATGTACACGGTGTATACACTGCCAACCAAATTAAGTATGCTGTTGTTATTTCCCCCATTTAATCGTCTGTAATAACACTATATGCTGAACAGTGAAGCAACAATATGTCAATGAATATTTTTGTTTTTTACGTGTAAAGACCATACATTAAATTGTACCCTAGGTGCAAATACATAGTGTCTTGAAAGGTGCCTTTGTCATAAGAAGATGGAACATTCAGTCAATTGGACTACAAGGTTATTCTGATTCAAAACATAATCATATTTAGTTCAATCTCTTTTTTGCCTATTTTAGTAACTATAGTTTCAGAAACCAGTATAATTCTGACCATTTGATAAACATACACGTTTTTTGTACTAAATAATAAGCTTTAGTTTAACTTTGCAACTATATACTTATTATTGGTGGTCAAGTGTACGCGCAGCATGTCATCAATAACTGAGATATATGTAAGCAAACATATCACATACCCTTTCATGTTTTCACTTCACGACATCGTGTAAACAATTTTATCACATAACCTGCGATTAAGGAGTGCCGTAAAGCCGTGCCGTAAATATCGTTTAGCACTCCCAGACTGTGCAATACATATTTAAATTAGTTTGACGTGACATTAGCCAATACATGAATTGATGCGTCAATGATGTCATGATAACATCAATGCCGCCATGACGTCACGCTCATTGTACCACTACATTTTGACTGAAACATAATTATGCAGCGTACATCACCCTGTTGAACAATAACATGGACTATTTAAGGTTATGTGATAAATGGAATTTTACATTCGTGCTCATTACATACGAGTTTTATTAAACTCGTCGACACAAACAACACCTCGGGTCATATCCTTTTGTCCACTCGTTTAATAAAACTCGTATGTTTTGAGCACGCAGGCAAGCTCCTGTGTATCTTTTTTGACGGACACTCGTTACGATACAATGGTAATGGCATCAGGTGACAATTCATCGGCTATTAATAAGTTCCCAGAAACTATAAAGAACGTAGGGTAGAACACGGAATTAATTTGATTAATTAGATTAATAAATCAAAGCTATTCATGACATCAGGTGGGTGCAAACACTCCAAACGCACACACTTTCTTTAACGGTTTTCCGCTGTTTATATATGTTTGCCGATCATTATAATTAATTAATTAACTGGGCGGTTGCTAGGCACCCGCCCTGTTGGACCAAAGCAGTTTCATTTCTCCGCAGAATCACTGTTATATAAATAATTGTCACAGGGCACTTGTTTTGACCATCGACTTTTGTGTTTTATCAAGCTTCGGTAAATTAATGAATTGATCATATTTTATACAATTAACTTTAAGGCCAGAAACTCATTGTGTGTATTCAAAATTACATTTCCAGCTGTCTTATTAATGAATAATTCTAGTATATTGAATTGATGTATTTTCCACATTGCTCAATTATTGTTTTTGACCAATACATGCCGATTGTCGATAGTGAAGAGAGAACCCACCTGCAAAATCGATTGTCCCTAATTAATCCAATTACTACATGATGAGCAAACCACGTGTTATGATAGCAAAGAGGACCATTAATGAATTTCTCATATGTTTATTTAAATATTATGAAACATGGCTCTAAGTTATCTTTAATATGTATGTTTAACTGATGCTATTAGCACATGTTTTTGTGATTAATTCAACTTTGATTTTGTAACCTTTGTTACCATTGTTCATTGTGAGAAATTAATTTTCTTATGTCTTTAATCAATTTTGTTGGCGGTTTTTAGCCACCAGGTAAGGCGGAATATAGCGGAATATACGATTGGTGAGATTTTAAGAGTAGCAATTAGAGATACTCTGTATTTGTTATTTCTAACATATAACTAGTTTGTATATATTATACAAATTTTACGTTAATTGTTCTCATAAATTTTGCATTCCGCTATTATGGCTTTAATAAAAGCCCTTCAACAACATTTATTTGTTAATAATAGTGTTTCTCTTACGAGCTTCACAAACACTCAATTCTGATTATCCTAAACTCACGTCTTATGTCTTAAAATTGGCAGAGTTAATCAACATGTTACAGGTCGACACAATACATCACAGAGTTTTGTAGAAAATAAGCCGTACGCATTTTCTGACTGAGTAAATGACTCCACAATAATCAACATACGACGACAATAAAAGATAATTGTATCGGAGAAAGCTTTGTGACAGAAATATATTAAAGTTGAAAGATTGTCCGCTCGGGAGACATTGTCTTAGAATGACCAGGTCAAATTTCCATAGACAGTCACGCACTTTTCATGCTATGGGTATTTGATCGATTGGTCTTATTTATCGTTGACAGACGCGACCTTTCAAAATGCCACTACTGCTGATAAGATGTTTACTCAAACGATCAAATCTCAAATTTCGGATTTGAAGTAAATGACAAAAAATAACTAACGCAAAAACACACCACTAATTGATTAGGTGGAATAAATACAGATCTGTTATTGAGATTGCAGGGTTGATAAAGGGCCCAGCAGTGACATCACCATTTACAAACACACTTTTGGTGAAAGAGCGGTTACTTCCCAACGGGTACCTCCCACCGCTATAAAATAGTACAATTAGGACGAAATCGACACAATGTGATACAATGTATTGCCAAGTTAAGAACCACCACGTTACCGCATGATTTTCTTTGTTTAATTTAGATTTGTCAGTAGTATGCACGCAACATTTTGTGCAAACATATTGAAACATAGAAAGTTTATGTGGTACAGATATGTGCATACGTTTGTATAGTGTAGTGTGTACTGTTAAATGGTCGGGTTGTGTTGTACATGTATGCAGTACTATTACAGATTGATAAGTTTTTTTCGATTGGATAATCGTTATGGATATAATTATGTTGATTCAATATCACTGTACACATTTGTAGTTGCATCAACATCAACTAGCTTACGATTCCAATACAATAGCTAAAACACTTATAGTGTTGCGGCATTTCAGATATGCAGTATATATTTGTAACATGGTGTGGTCATTCTCGCTGTATTATTTGATCATCTTCTATGAACTACCAGTGAATAACCCTGCGGTGCACAATGCAGTACAATGCAGTACAATGCAATAACACATTGTACATATTTAGTCATTTATTATTTTAGCACACTAATTTTCACTTGTCATTAGATGCACATGTAAATAAAGCTAGATATGAGTAAATTCAAAACAAATTGGAGATATTATTAACAATAATGGTATCCCTTTTAATGGCTATTATGACTTATTTGGTCGACAATTCAATAGGTTATATACCTACATGTCAAATGGCATTTCAGTGAATATTAAATCCTCTAATATTAACATAATGATATGTCTTCGGTAAAGGAAGGTTGAGTCTTTCAGAAAATGTGCACTTTTATATACATTTAGTGAGCATTAAACGAATAACAGAGCTGACGCATTATCAGAGTATTCAGAATGCCCCTCGTAGTATCAGTACATAGGTAAATAGTCACTTCTGTTTTCATGTTTAGGTATTTTCTGATTTGTATGAGGCGTTAAATATCATTTATTGATTTAGTGCCTCGTGATCTGAAGGCTTTACAGTAGATCTCGTCAAATCATACCGTAAACCATTTCTGAATTTTGAGAAGCATGCGGACATTTTATGAAATTCATATTTACATAACTGACACTTATAGTAATTTGTGTTAAAACTACGTTAATGTACGGAATGATTTAAATGATAAGAGGGTTGTTAGGTATATTTTCGAGTATGCTAACTTGTTTTCAGGAATAATTTATCGTAATGTTGATTGTTACAATGCCATAAAAAATAATATTAAATCAGACAGGAAAGGCAACACCCAACTTAATCAGCCGAGCACAGAAAATATTTTAATACATACAAGGCCATGGCCTAACTAAACAAGCAAAAGATCCGCCCAAACTTTTGAAAAATCGAATGAATAAGTTTCAGCAATTGAGAAGCTGAATGTAATTGTTATTTGTTGAACTTGTTCGCAGACAAAATCAGCATTTGTTTGAGACAGTATCCACTTGTTTTGACGGAATATATTAGTTTTGACATTCCGGTGGTGTTATCAATATGTTTACTTACCTAATGTAAGTGAGGCTATTATTCTCACACGGAATATTATATTGCTTATTCGGTACGTCACGTCGGAAACACTCAGCTAATAACATTCGCTATTAGATCATAAATCAGCGAGACAAGTCGCAAAACGTGGAAGTTGCACAGTTATAATAAAGAAAAATGATATCATGTTAAGTTGTCCTTCAATTATGTCTGAAGGTGAGAGATAATGAAATACTGCAAATAACTACAACTGTTTTCATCGTGGTTGTCGAGAACTAATTGATCTGTTGCTTGTTTCGTTTTTATCTGTCGCTTGTTCAAGTATTGCTTTGCTTTAACTAATGCATACATGTAAATATACAGGGTTATCTAATGTATAATCATTTTCGTGATTGTCCTTGTTTGTCCTTTTGTGTAGTCTTACCGTGCCTTTCGTGTGTTGCTGTTTCCCTGTAATTCTGCATTCACTCTCCAATATGCTATTATCATTTCGCTGATGTTTTTTGGTCATAGTCGTATTGTGTTATACATTTGCCATGTATAATTCCAACGCGATAATCTGCAATATAAACAGAAATCACTGACCTTTGCATCGATTTAGGTAGAGCAGAGATTTGTCTATTCTATTCAAACATTTAACCAATTTATCCGGTATCAAACGTCATAGCGTAAAGGAATAGTTGCTCGCCTACCAATCTTGCTATACTGGTTCGATTCTTCGTCTGCTTCCTTTTTTCATTATATGCAATTATTTATAAATGTGATACAGGTACATAGTTATGCACTCCTTCTATTGTCATATTCACAATGTTCTCGTGATCATCTACATGATTGAAGTTTCAGGAGGTTAATCATTATTGACTCGATCTACGTTGTTTGTCTCGGTTTCATCTCTCTTACAGTATGATGTGTTCATGTTATAAAATATGTTGGCAGATTAATAAGAATTAAAACGATACTCGCATAATACATATAATTTAAGTGACAATAACAATTAAAAACAATGATATATAAATAGTACACAAACGTACTTTTGATTCACATTTAATTTTCGATCTGAAAATAATAAAAAATATATATAGATATGCAAGGCTCGAACTCCTGTCTGCATTGGCTCAAACCATAATATTTCACAATCGCTAAACCACTGGGCTATTTCATTAGTTGAGATGTATGGTCACTTTTATTCACCAAGTCAATTTAAATTTGGATGCTCATTGTAATTTTAATCCTTTTTTCCAATATACCTATACTTTTACACCTGATCTACCTGTTTTTTACATTCAGTGACACAGATCTAACTTCTGCGTTGGAGTTTTACAATAAAGTGCCTTCAGGGTAATGTGATGTTTACAAACATGAATTGGTTTGGTCAACCGTTGCAAAAATTTTACAAATTACTTAAGTAAACATATTATGACAAGTTTTGTGCTTAAACATCACTGATAAATCGGGCGCACCCGATTAACCCACCTTTGTGGAGTATACCAAATGTTCCGGACTGTCTTATTATCATGGGCGCACTATATTTGTTTAAATTGAACTTAACGTAGCTCACTGCTGTTGTCAATGATGATGACGTGTCCACGTGTTTTTTCTGTTACTTTCTTTGAATATGCAATATACGTCATAGTGCGCATGACGAAAACTCAATTACACTGTGTACATAAATAAACGCTCATGTTACACTGTGTACATGAAGAAACGCTCATGTTATACTTATTTTAGGGCTACATGTGAGCCTATGGCTTTCTTTGAAGGCCAGAAAGAACAGTGCGTTTGGTATGTTTTGATTGTTAGGACATCAATGTTGTTTTTTAAATATGTTTCAAAACTTAACCTTTCCAGTCTAGCAATCTAGGCAGCAATTGCTGAAAGCGTTATTTCCCGGAAAATGCTATATTAACAGCTCGCTTTGAAAATATCAGTCACAACTAGATACAGAGATAAGAGATGCTTAACAAGTAGACGCAATAATGACTGATATATGAAGTACGGGAAGAAAATGACAGACTGACCAAAATTGTAACATGTGCGTTTCCTCATGTTACATGTAACAGTGTCACTTGAATGTTCTTCAGTGAAAACACAAGCTGCCAATAGCTGCAACAGAAACAATTCATGAGAATAAATGGGTTTTGCAATGCTAATAAAACCAGACGAACAAAACCAGATGAAAGCGACATAAATCCTGTAGTAGAAATCATATGTTTGCCATTTTATCTTGCTATAATTCTAACAGGACTGGTATAGTCGTTATTCTCGTATCCTTCATAAATTTTACTTTTCAAGTTTTTGTTGTTTATTTTCAGAATAGCCGAGGAGATGTACAATTGACTACTAAATATTGTGGTCATTAATTTATTAGGAAAGCAAGCAGTTAACTACATAGAGTAGTACAAGGTCATTGAGACATCACAGTTGACAAAATCGTGCTTATATAAAATATGCATTAACATATAAACATAAGGATGATGATAATGTCAAAATGTTTACGTCGGTGGGTTATTTTTGATTACTGAAACTATTTCATTATACCTTTCGACAGCTTGGATTTGGGCGGAGATTTTTCTTGTTTATTTGGGCATTGTGCCTTGTACGTTTTTTATGTTTTCATTGCTCGGTTGGTTCAGTTAAGTCCTGCCTTCCCCTTCAGTATATACAAACGGTACATTAATATTGTTATATTTAACAAATCAGGGGATTCGACCGAGCTAGCTGAGTTGATAGAGTAGTATTTCTGATTCCTAGCTATGACATGTTATGACGTTGGCAAAACTGTATTGTTTACAAATACATGCACTCATATACTAGTATTTTAGGAAGTTGTTAGATACATGTTGAAGATCAAAGCAGTTGAATTTCAGGGAACACGATCAACACGTACCGTTGTTTAACAAACAAACAACGATGACTTTTGCCAAAAATTAACCTTCCCTACATTTACCCAATGTTTTGTTCGATTATTTGCATTCAAACACTTGAACTACGGTAAACACGCTATTTCAACTTTGACATCAACATAATAAATGCAAACACTTCACACCAAAGTACGCCCATGTGTAATTAAAAGGGAAACGTACCTGTTTTGAGGCGATAACATGTGGAATTGAACAATAACAAAACTAATATTGGTGTAAATAGGTCATGCGAACGGTTCACACGTAAGTCCATATATGTTTATTTTTGCAAATGGGACACACAAAAAGCATGCGACATTGAATTACAGATAGATAACCACTATTTCCATCCATAACGAAGGTGTTTCAGAACCACTAAACCCACCGACAGCAAATAAGTCATTATACAATAAAGTCATTATACAATATGTCCAACAATGTAGAATATTTTTTCCTGGGATAAGTTTATTTTCTTTCTTTCTAAACAAAATATTATTTCAGATTCAGACTGAATAAAATTAATCATACATATGTATTGCAGATTCATTGCCTAGTGTGTTGTGTGTCGCGTATAGGCAGAATATTTATCTCTTTAAATGTTCATCTTGCATGTTCTCTTAACATTAGGAGAGAAAATAGTAATGCGAACTAGTGAAACACGAATGACGCTACTGAACACAAAGAGATAGTGTGTGCATATCACGTATTTGGATTGTGTGCATAGCACGTATTTGGGACATGATAGGAAAATACTGAATAGCAAACTAACGTAAAGTCTCGATAATGGCTAACTTACAATGCCAATAAAACATCAATTATTATATCCGAGCTATACTTGCGACAGGATGTTATTACCGTTGAAAGATTGAATAATCCGTCACAATATGATTAGATCTACAGATGTCAGCAATGTAAGATCTACATATTACAGCATTGTAAGATCTACACATGTCAGTACTTTATTATCTACAGATGTCAGCACTGTACGATCTACAGCTTTCAGCATTGCAAGATCTACAGATTTCAGCAGTGTTCACTTGAGTGTCATATCATTTTTTCGTTTTAATTTATAATCGACACATCTGAGGTTGCTAAAACTAGGTCCTTCAGCTGAAACCATGGTATTCAGCTTTAAATACTGTAACAGTTTGTCTTTATATTTTTAGGACTTCGGACAGCTAAAGCTAGGTTACTGTTGAAACTTGGTCATTCAGCTTGGTCATTCAGCTTTTTGTTTGCTGAAACAAGTATATTTAGCTTTTTAACAGCTGGATCTTGGGCAGTTCATTTTATGGTTTGGTTATGTGTTGGGCAGTGTGCCATATATGTTTGTATGTGTGTATATTTTCTGTGCCCATTTTGATAAGTTGAGTCCTGCCTTCCCTGTCCGACTTTATATTATGTTATTTAAATTAAAATTTAAAGTCTAACACAATTTCTGCCTTCCAGTAACATTTAAGCACTTAAGCCTTAACACGAGCGTCTGTTTGCTATCATTGTCAGTTATAATGACACTTGTGTTTGTTCCATTTCCGTGTAGCTGCTTTGCTTGTCTTATAAAGGTCGTATAAGAAATTGAACACTATTCATACTTATGCTTGAACAAAATCAGATCAATCACAAGACAAATTTACAACGATATAACAGAGCATCTGTACTTTTCCAAAAGCACCATTAACGCTATATATTGACCTTTTGTGTCATCAAATTGCCGCTGAAGTATGTAATGGTATATACAAAACCATCTCATGTCACCATATAAATTATATTGTTAGCAACCAGCAACCATAATCAATCGTATTATAATGGATAACATATGTTATAGGATCTGCCGTTCCTTAGCACTTAATAATGAGGTTATCTTATATACCTCGTAAACAACGATTTACCATATAATAAGTATATAATAAGTTCAGGGTTCATGTTTTTTTAGATGCTAGAGTATTTCGTAAGCGTTATTTTATATTACCCATTCGTATGTAACGACGACAACGTGCTTCATTGGATTTGTATATTCGATTGCTAACAACAAGTTCTGTGCAGTAATAGAGTTATGTGTTGAAGCAATGAACTATTAGGATATTACTCTAATCGTGCATGTTAGCCTGCCTAAAACCATATGTTGTATATGTTTGCAGAAAATAATCGACATTTCTTTTTTAGTTTTTATTATTATCCATTATTTATATATGCGGTCTTATTATTCCAATTATCGTTCAAAAGTGGTTTAACTATGATATTTGTGTTTTGGAGTTGATCTTTAATATTGGCTAGGGTTGATAAACTACATTTTGGCAATATCCCTGTCATGTTCATCAAACATTTAGTATTACTTTCACAACTACGCACGAACATTGTTTTGCTTTTTGAGAGACGCTTTGGGAACATTTAACTAATAATATGCGGTTACAGATAATAAATAAAGCAGGGCTGGACGTAAAGAGTAATCATTCAACTTCAATAATAAGTGTACACGAAACATTGAACTGCAATTTTAGGACATGGAGAGTGCATGAAATGCTTTGTTCTTGCTGTCTTTTAGTTCTGTCTGAAAATTATTAATCACGAAAATATACTTCCTAATGCTGTTTACACTGTAGTATTATATGGATATATTTAGTATATATGTGTTTGTTCAACTTGTTTCTGTTGACGTTCATTTGTTTGGTGTATCAGACAACTTTGTTGAATTGAAATAATTTTTGTATGCATAAATGTAGCTTGATATAGCATATAATAGCCATGAGGTTGTTTACTTTGAATGTTTCACGGCATAAACATAAAATGTCAAATGGTTAAAAAGATAACGTTGAAATTCTAGTAATACATTGTGTAAACATGTAATACGTAAATTTTGTAGTTCTGAATCACTAGTTATAGTTAGAACATATTAAGTAAATTTTAATAATTAAAAAGGGCGGAGCGATCGAAGCGAAGCGAGTCCTTTTTAAGTATTGGAATTTACTTAATATGTTCTAACTGGTATAGAACGTAACATTCTGCATTCTGATTGGCCGATAGAAATTAGCGCCTACGCATGACGTCAGGTGTGTAAAGAGAAAATTGTAATGATTAAATTTTCATTTAACCGCCAAAATTCGTCGTTTTCATTGGCTCATAGTGTAGGTTATATACTAAGCATGAATAAATATCACTGTAATTATACTTTTATATTCAGTTCATCGTTTGATAGAATTGAAGATTACTTTCGATGTAGAAAGTGTCGTATGAAATCGGTAAATTGAAGGATTGCAACATATAGAAACACCGAATGAAACTTAATTACTTAACTTTACATCGTCAGCTGTCCATGTTTTGTTTCAGATAAAGTCATAAGCACAAGTCGGTATAAATGTATCACACTCGTTTACTTAGCATTGGTGTGAGAAACCATTGACGGTCAATGAACATCACACGCTTTGGTTGTACATGTGCATTTGTACCTAACAACGGACTAGATATGCTTTAATTGTGTTTATCGCAAGCCAATTAACTAACTGCACGAGTGTTTCCGAACGGTTATACATGTATTTGTTATGCACATTCGTTGCATTCTAAACAATCATCAGTTACCATTGTATACATAATTGACATGTCACACTTCTTCCTCATGTGAAGACATTATGGTTACGTGTGGAAAGCAAAGATGGTATTGGTAATGATATAGTCTAGGTAAACAAGTTAGGCGAATATTCAATCTTATTTAACGAACATGATACTCACAGAATCTTGATTAGTTTGTTTAAATTCTTCAGGAGAAATAATGTGTCTGATGGGGAAATTAAATGGGATGAAAGCAACCAAAAAATGGACTTTTTGTAATTCTAAAACATGATAATTCTACATGGCACCGTGTCTCTACTCATATTGTCCTTCATTTGCCTTTCATGAAGGTAGCCAGGGAGCCCGATTCTATTATTCACAACATTGATGAAATGTTTAAATCATTCCACATCCATTTTGGAGTGAGGGTGAGATATTATGTGTGTTATACAGTAATTAAATTAGTTTTGCTTGCAATGATTTATGGCACGTTATATATGATGACATTAGGTAAAAAGATTCGGGAAAGAAGTGTTCAACAGAAGCAGCAAATCATAAAACGACACGAAAAACAACGTGCAAATTGCTAGGTATGAATAAAATTGGCCCTGAAACCAATACGACTATTGAGATTTAATTAATTCTGATTAACATGTTACATGTAGTAGTGAAACTACGCCCGATGATAAATAAACGTTTTTCACTTTCAGATCAATTCCATGCACAAACTTCAAAAACTACAAATTATCATGGTAACTTAAATCTATATTAGATGAATAGCCAAGGTAAGCAGTTTGTTATTTCCAGATAAAGTAATTTTGATTTAATTGTGGCACTGCAAAGAAGCATTGAGTTAAGCATGAAAACAGCCTTTATAATCATGGGGCCTGAGGACAAGCATTCATGCGTTTGAATTCCATGGAATCACTGTCAACATTTACCGTTGCTTAACCAGCAAACAATGATGACTTTTGCCGAAATCCAACTTTACTTACGTTTTGTTCCATGATCGCATTGTGGTATACATTTCATTTTAACTTGGTCATCAACATGATAGAATTAAGCCAGTCTGTATAAAGAATGGAAATGTGCCAGTTTTGGGGTAATAACATGTAGAGTCAAAAAATAACAAAAATAGTATAAGTGTAAAAAATTCATCTGCACAATTCACACCTATTGTCGATTCAATATGTTATATTATAACCCCTCACTTTTTTCGTAATGTTAATTTCCCATAGACAAACAGGTAGTATTCATACTATTACGATCAAGCGGATCAATATACCACGTGATTGAACATTTTTTTACTGTCAGCAGGGTGATAGTACTTTTTTTACAGTACTTTTTTGTCATGTGACATTTTCTTTCTAAAGCCAATATGGCGGCATGTCCCGCCCGCATAACCATGTTTTTTGTTCGAGATCTCTATACCAGGCCAAGTATTAGGTGCCGAAAAATATGCCAATATTGCCGATTAGCAGCAAACTCGTGACTATAAATATTTAGGGTTTTTTAAGTCTCCCCCGATGTCCATAAATTATTTATGTTTTGAACTCTTTGGCGGCTACTTATCATTTCTTCAAATTCTTCCACATGTGAGCTCTGCTAAATTAAATTGCATAAAATAATTTTTTGGTTTACAGTAGATAATCGCTGAAAAAATTTTGGGGTAATAAAAAAAATGTCAGCCCTCGGAAAGTACTGTTACCCGCGGCCTTCGGCCTTGGGTAACAGTTCTTTTCGAGGGCTGACATTTTTACTGTCACCCTCGAAGCTATGTGTTATTTATAATTATACTAATGAGGGAACTATTCCATTCAAAAGAAGTGCGGAAACTACAGACTGAGTGTATATGATATATCATTCACTAGTATAATGTATACATAGCCCTGGTAGTCGAGTGCTTGTTCTTATTACATTATACTTTATTTTTTAATTCCTTACTTATATGATATTAAGAAAAGTACTGTACGTCGATTTATTTCGTGGGTTTTTCATTTTATTTCAGTTTTGTCTTCGTTCTTTATTTTTTTATTTGTATCTGTTTGCTTATTATAATTTTCCCTGCAATTACAATATCACTACGGAAAATAATATGTTTAGAACAATATAGATTACATTACATTAGATACGTTAATATAAAACCTGATCAAATGAAGTTTATTTCATTAAAACAGAGAAATGTAATAAAACACTTTATAACGTAGATAATAAAGATAATTGAAATGGTGGGGATCAAACCTTCAACATACTAAAACTGCAGATACGGTACGTTAACCCACTACACCACAGCACATATCTTATAAGAAATACCCTTCACAAATTGATATCAAACTCATTTATACCAAGTCAAACCTAGATAAACAAAGTTTACTTGACGTTCATAACAGTTCTCATTTGACTTCAACGCACTGTAATGTTCATTTTTGTTTTAATTGTGCAAATGGGACACATAAAAAGCGTTTGCAACATTCTATTTCAGTCAGATACTGTCCATCAAGAATGAAGATGCTTTAAGAACAACTAAATTAGGTCATATTCAATATTTTCAACCATATGCAATATTTGTCTCAGATGTTTTTTTGTGTTTTATTGTTTTATTTTAAATTTAGGCAGAATAAAATTGGACATACATATATTTATTGCAAGTTCATTGCCTATTTTGTTATGCGTCTCGTGTAGACAGAAGATTTATCTCTTGAAATGTTGCATGCTATCCTAACATGAGATAGTAATATGAACTAGTGAAACACGAATGAAGCGTGCAAAGTGCTACGTCACTAGTGTACAAAACGTGCGTGCGTAGTACGTATTTGAAACATGATATGAACACACTAAAAAACAAACTAACATAAAGTTAAACGTAGGTGAATGGTTTGGTGACAGCGTTGCAATATGTCTGAATTATAAATTTACAAATGACACCGGTGTGTTGCTTGTTTGCTGCTTAGTATATTAAATTGGCAAACTGCTATTTCTCCTCTCATCCCTTCGTCGATAAAACCGAATCATGGATTCGTGTTTGAATCGTATACTAGTAAGTTATAATCATACACTACTTGTTTGCAATCGACCTAAAGTATGAAGACTCCTAGTTCCTTTGCAATTATTAGGCGTTGTAAACCATATTTAACGCTATATTATGATACAGAAAATGTATAAATTTATACAATACGTGTTCACGGATGTATTAACGTCCACAGTGTTGTTGTGATAGTAACAGTTACTGAAAGATAGACAAAGTGAAGAGACAGAATCAATTTAAATTATATTCCCTAGTTTTCTTATTGTGCATGGTGTTAAACACATTTGCATATTGATAACATCCACTTTTGTTTTAGAAATAACAGAAAACAAGACATGCAATAAGCTTAATGATCAAAAGTCCGCTTACATACAATTTACAGTAGAACTTCCTCGAACTGCCATCGGACCGGTATCGAAGTTCTCTTGTGTATCAAAACTCTCTGCACACTCACTGTCTTGTATATTTTGTATTGCATATTGTTACAATTACGTTTAAAAGGCAAACAGCAGCCAGTACGTCCCTTGTGACGCTTATCCAAACTATATTGGCATGTGCACTTACTCGTCTTGAAGTGTCTTGAGCTGTTAAGCCAAAAGGTCACGATATAGTCAGACCAGAAACAATTCGTAGATATTTTGAAGCCGTGCTCTTACTTAGAACTGTATATGTTTAGTGATACTAGTGCTTCTAATGTATTAGATGAATGTATTTGTAAAAACATTTGTGCATGTTATTATCTTACTCGCACAGCATATCGTACATGAATATGTCTATCATATTTTTATTCCACTTGCAGTAAAAGTGAATTGCGATATTGTTATTCTGTACGATTGACGTGAAACAAAACTGAACGTTGAATTTAATATTGTGGATGATAGAGGATATTACGTGCATTATTTTATATTGAAATTATTAAACGAGTTGAATAAAATAATAAAATACGAGATTATGTGATCATTTGATCTATTTAATCGTAAGAGTTTAAATTACAAACTTAGTAAAAAATATAATTTTCGTGTTATTACAGCTTTTTCCACAGAAACAACACACCTGTTAAGATTTTATTTCTTTTTAAATTGAATGTTTTTTCTGTCTTAACACTGTCTTTTGTAGTTTCACAAGAGTATTCTTCAAATAGGTAAAAAAAACCAAATCTATGAAATGTATACACACATACTTAAATGCTGCTAAGATGAATGATAACGTGACAAAAACGTGTAGTCATAAAGCGTTCAAACAATAATTTTAGTTTGTTCATGTACGAGGGCCGTTCATTTAATACCCGGCCGATCGCCATAGCGCTTGATTAAAGCTTGCAATTGTAATAAATTTTCGTTAAATAGGACGTACTCACCATCTCGATAATTCGACAAAACGTTGTATAATCTAACCGAACACAAACAATGAGAACCTAAATAACGACTACCCGACCCAGCTCCAGTTTTAAGAGAATCGTAGAGTGTTGATATGACAGGGTGCGTGGGCTCGTTGCCTTTCTTAAACGGGAAACATCATTTAACTTCTTTATGGCTACTTCTACGCTATGTTATATATAACGTTTGGTGTAATTGATGTACTGTTACTTTGCGTGAAGCGCTGTTTAAATACAACGGATGTGATTCCGTTAATATCGCAATGAAATCAAATTTGTTAGAAAAAAAAACGATTATGAAACAAT
The DNA here is from genome assembly GCA_947247005.1 of Spisula solida. Taxonomy (NCBI): domain Eukaryota; kingdom Metazoa; phylum Mollusca; class Bivalvia; order Venerida; family Mactridae; genus Spisula; species Spisula solida. Next base: position 43,069,105 of record OX365956.1, read on the forward strand.
TTCGTAAAAGTATTATTCATACACCTATAAAACTAAAGAATCTATTTTGGTGAAGCCTTCTGGGAATATCCGAATCGGTGGATTTCTGCTTATAAACGGTTCTTTGATGACAAGGATCAGCTCGCGATGATCCGAGGACGGGCCAATGTAACGTCAGAAGCAGGAAAGTGTCGTCGGATAAACACCTGTGGATGGGAAAACACTACTTGAAGAATACTACTGTCATAGTAATTACAGAACCATGCGAAATTATCGTGAATACAGTATTTAACATCCCTATCGAACATCTTAAAATGATAAATGTGTGTGCTCGCGTGACTTTATGGCTCCAAAACGATGATCAAATAGATAATAAATATATCAAATAATTTAAGAGCGATAAAAAAAACATGACGTCACAATATTTTGATGTCGACTTGAGCCGACTCGCGTTACACGTACTTATGAAAACACTAATATTATGTAAACCCTTCGTCGCAACTATTTAAAATTCGTATGCGAATGAAAGAATGGTGTGAATTTATTCCTGTACTTTTTTATCGATATCGGTCCATTAGTTTTCGTCCAGGTATAAAATGAACGATCCTCGTATATGGAACTGTATGATTCAAATTTTCTAAAAAGTTTCATCTATATAAACATAGAGGAAATAAAGGTGTGCATGAATTACCGTTAAAATACAGTTACGGTAAATAACCTAATAGCGTTTCGAGGACGAAAATAGTGTGGTGGTTACTATGTACTGATGTGTTGTCAAATGCGGAATATTGACTATGTTAGAATCAAACTGATGAATATGTACCTATCTTTAATATATAATAAAGAAGAGTCACTTGTTTGGATGCTACGCACTCGTGATTTAATATATATGCATCGGAACGCGTGACTGCTTTATACTAATTCTTTCAAACATGTCATATTGAATAAACGTATCTTCTATAACACCCTCTAAAAGTCTGGATCGTATCAATATTTCTCTCATTACCAACATTGTACGTTAGTGTAAGTGTTTCACACAGCTTATTCTAGATATTGTCATGGTACTTGAAAAATGTATTTTTTGGATTTCCTTCTTAAATGCGTTTATTTGACCGATTTAAAGAACTACACACATGGGCCCGTATCCAGGGGCATTGTCCCTTGGACTTTTTGCAAAAGACTACTATGTAAATTTAGACCGTCATCTAATGGAAATGGAAAACAAACTTTAAAACGACTAATTGGACGCATTTCAGATAGAATCAGATAATCAAAAACCGCATTCTCTTTTTTTCGGGCCACAGAAGCGTAGCCCCATTTATTTTCCCCGTCCAATGGTTTTATGAGGGTCGGAGAATCATCCCCCACAAACCTTACAACATTGCATATTATATATATAAAACTACACAGCATGAAAAAACGGGTTTAAGTGCAAATAATATTTTGTTATATTTACTTTTATTTGAAATTTCACAAAAACGTCAAATTTAAGTCGATTTATTTTCTGTAAATAAACTCAATTTAATTTGTAATTTAATCACAAATAATACTATATTATCTTTCCGTTTATTTGGAATTTCACAAAAACGTCCATATTTAATTCGATTTATTTTCCGTATACTAACTTAATTGTATTCATATATATAATCACAAATAATATTAGTACAGGCATCCAACTAGATTTGCGTTTAGTAGATGTAGATCTACAAATTCTATTTCACAAATTTTAAAATTAGAAGAATTGTTTTATTACCTCCCTTGAATAAAAATATGAGTTAAATTTGTATATATCTTTTCCTTGCTGTTAAATATACTTTAAATACAAATCATATCATTAAGTAGTGAACTAGTGTATGTGTACCATCTCTAAAATCTACCTCGTGGTTGTTCATGGACATTGAAATATAAAATCAGTACATATACAATAATAATATATATTAAGTCAGACAAAATAAAAGTATGGTCTAACTATATAAATCGTACGATACAGAAATGTTTTTATTGGTAAGAAGCAGGTTACAAACCGGTGAGTGGTTTGTTGTCTGATTTGTACAATACACTTAACCGATTTAAAAACGCAACAGTGGGTTTTTGATAAATTTAAGCCAGTTATGATGCTTCAATTCTCTTGAAATTTTACATGTGATGAATTCATTACATGAAGTCAAAGATGTGCAAATTTCATTGTATTCAAGGTTTAGATGGTCACAAAACCAAACCACGAAATGTATTGATCAACAATGTCAAGTTCGCAAAATTAATAATGTATTAATAAGCTGCAACCTGCAATTAAAAGCAGGCGTCTTTGCCTCATTGGCGGGAAAATAAAGTGTTGTAGGATGTTGTTCCACACATCTATGAGGAAAACACGTATCAATTCAAACGCTCAGAAGTTTCTGCTTGATGATGCACTTCTTGACGGCCATTTGTGTCTGCCTTCAAAATTCGTTTCACATGTAAAAATGCAATGACCTCCACAGCCTCAACATGAGCTGTCAGCAAGTCTGTGCCAATCTTGCATAGGCTGCATTGTGTCCAATGTTTAGGAATGTACATTTCTAATGGCTATGGCATCTCAAACCCGTTACCGGAAGTGGATAATGGAATGTGTCAGGATAAATAAGAAGACAGACAAAATGAAGCGATTTTCAACATGGGTCAAAATAAACTATATCAAAATGTTACGGAATGTATATTTTAGCGAAATTACTTAATCGTACGCGTCATTGACTTCTAATTGTTGGTATAACAGAACATATTTTTGACCGGAAGTGGCGTCTTTAAAAAAACATTCGTTTGGTGCCATCATGTTTACGCGCTTGTATCATCGGCATACCTGACGCAGACAATCGCAAATGTAAACTACCTCTTGAAAACACTATGCAAGTCTAAAGTCGACAGACGAGAGTTAATCTTCTTTGCCATGATAAAAGGTCACATAACTGCTTAAAGCAAGTCAATGGCGCGAGAATGTTATGTTATGTATACTAAATCTGTGGCACCGTATACAACGCACTGTTTTTTTGTTGGGGTATCGTTGCGCTATAAATTGTCGGTCAAATCGTCACGCCCAATGGTTTTGCTAACGCATCACATGTAAATAATCAAAATGACGCCACTATGACGTAATGGGCTAAATTGAAATAGTTTTTCGTAGAAAATCGTACCAGGCATAAGACTAGCGTCCCATTCATTGGTTTATACTCCAATAGAATTTGAATAAAAATTAATACAAACAATACCGACCTCTAAAGTTGTTGCGTTTCTAAATATTATAAATCGCACAAAAACATATTTGTATTGCTTACTGCTCAACTACTGTCCGGTTTGTTGTCTTATTTGTACAATATGTGCAGAATTAATTTTATTAAAAAAAAAAAGATATTTAGTCACATTTAAATGCAACTTAAATTTCAAATTTAAGCGCATTTAATTTTGCGTTTATATTGCATAAACGTGCATATTTATATTCTATATTTAATCACCTTTAAATGCAACTTAAATGTGACTTAAACTTGTAGGAATAATTTGGCTTAAATGTAGTATTAAGCTTAACTTAAATATTGAATTTAATGGCTACTTTTTTCCGATTAAATGTATTTAAATTACGAGTATAATTACATTTACGTTACGTTTAATAGAAAATTAAACGTAACTTTTCATGCTGTGCTACTTGTACAGAAACGAGCAAATATAAATCATACTATAAATGAATATACTTATCTACATAACTTTGATATTTGGGGGTAATAAAAGGAATTGGGACATTTTTTCGTCAAAGAGTGACGAGTAGAGAGAAGAAAAAAAAACGTTGTCAGAGATGTTGATTTTTTGTTATTATTTGTATGTCACAGATATAATGGCATTCCCAAAAAAGATGATCCATTGTTTCTATCGATGCATTGCAGAAGTTACACAGGCTAGATTCAATCATCTTACATTTGAATAAATATGCATTTGTAGCTATGTTTCTATGAATAAATTTATATTGAAAATTTTGAATTTTGCTGTCCTTCGACAATTTAAAAGGAGTTATATTAATCTGTTCCCAATCAAAGTTATTTCGGGATTAAGATTTTCTGCCCACTTTATTTGGTATTTCTCGTTATGGCAAGGTATATGTTTTATTTGGGTTTTGGATATAATTTTGGTTATGCTTCTTCCTTTTTAATGTTTATTTTGTGATATAATGTATAATTATCAGCATTTATTATTCTTTACTGTCTATTAATTACGTCTTTTATGAAGTATTTTACTTTTTGATGATCAATAAAATCGTTTGCAGTCAGATAATGTCGTATTTTAAGTGTTGTAAATGTTATAAATTTTCTATATCATATATGTCAGAGAGTGTCATAATACGGTTATTCATCTATGTATTATTGCTTAGAATTTCATTTTTTAATTTTAGGTCAGTTATTCCAGATAATAGTGTTTGAGTATAGTATATTTTCTTTTTTGTAATTTAATTTACACCACGATTCTAATATGTCTTTAAGGAATTTATTTTTTATGCGTATCTCTTGTAGATCATTTTTGCTTAGATTCGATAAAAATATTGTCGTATTTCCAAATGGTTTTAATTGTTCTGTATAGATATCTTTCCATTCTCCTTGATTATTATTGTCTATAAGTTTCCGTACCGCCTTCTCGATAGCATAGTAGTTGGGCGTCCGCTTTGAGTGGGATAGGTCTCCGGTTCGATCCCAGACCGCGTCATACCAAAGATGCAATTAAAATGGAACCTATAACGATCAGAATTAATAGGGTTACAGACTTCTCTTATCTCATACCATAATGACGTTGGATAACATCAGGAATTAAGGAGGTACGAGCTGCCTTGAGCCCACGCGCGAAATTTCAAAATGAATTTTAGTTTCAATGCTAGCATATGAATATTGATTAATGATAATAAACATAATATTATTGCACAAATTAGATATTTTTAACTTTTTAATTTTTTGCATGTATGAAAAGTGGGTGGGGAACGGCAAAATTGTGAATAATATGGGTTCACAATAAGTCCCTACAATTGTTCAAATGCATATGCTTATATATAATATGTAATGCATGGTTTCGTTATAAGAGGTAGCCACACTTTGAAATATTTTTAATAAAAAATTATTTAATTACAATATGCAAATTAGGTTAATTTTATGCAAATTTATTCATAATTAGTACTTTTTTATGCACAGCTCCCAAAAAAGGCTGGTGACCCCTATTCTTTATTTGAGTAAACTGGTGTTCTATTTGATACTTAACTTAGGGCCAATTCTAAATCATTTTCGATCGTTAGGTATTTTTTGACGTTCATTTGAAATCGTTTGAAAATCACACATTTTTTGCAAGTGGGTGGTGTAACTATTTATCATGTTCAAATACTGAATTTGTTCATCAGGCAGCTGGAAATGTGACTAATGTCAAAAGGAATGACCATTGAACACACAAAATATCATGCATTGCTTAAAAGTGGTTTCATATAGTAATAATCTTAAAAAGAACATAATGGTGCCATAAATGCAGGAAATAGATAAAATGAACAAAATACAATGGTAGGTCATTAGAAAGCCATGTATGTCGAAAACAAGCCTGGTGACATGTCATTTTTATGATTTCAATGTTGTTTTGGAAGACTGTTCTGTCATTTTAAGATAGTTCATGGAAAATTCGATCGTTAGATCAAAGGTGCGCATACCTCCTTAAATGCCGAGTGTTTTAAAGTTGAAAAACTTGTTTCACAATCGACCTTAAATTACTAGTAGTATAAACTAGGAAAGTAACGGGATGAAACGTTAAAATACCAACTCACGACAGATGGTGTCATAGAATTGTTTTATTTCGAATGTCTACTGAAGATTAAGAGGGAGATCAAAATATATAAACTGTACTATGAACGTTGCTATAAAGACTATATGACCAGATAATAGACAATGTATTAAGTTCAGCAGGAAATAACGCAGACAAAGTTCTCATCTACCAAACAAAATGATTACAAATTGTAACAACAATAACCATATTCAGAAAGCCAATGTACTAATCAAAATTGTTAATTATAAACTGCTTTGATTTCAATACCATCGGCAAATAAATGTGTCTCCTTCATTTACATGATTTGAACTGGAAATCAAAGAGCACTCTAGGGAGCGTTTATATATTACAGTAGCGGTAATACTCATAAGAATGATAATACAAAATAATAATTATAAAACTGTTTCAGGTTGTCTCTGTATTGATCCCCATTAAGTATATGATAGATTAAACTTCAGCGAAAATGTTAAATAGTTGTTTGCATTATGATGGTCATTGACAGTGTTTGAAAACGTGACTCTGGAATTGTTCCCGCATTAATAGTGTAATATAAATGTTACACTCGCTCAATATTTCCTGATTACATGTAGCCAACTTGTGTATGATATATTAGTTTATATTTTGTATTACAGGACACTCAAAAGACTACGTATTTAACAATGACAGCAATGACAGTAACAATGGTGTTCTGTTCAGACCATGGACTACTGGATCATCAAATGATACATTTTGCTATATATCAATTCCTCATCATGTTTGTGATAGCCACTTGACTCATGTCATTCTGTTATACTGTAGTCATCTATGTCTTATGGATAAATGGAAGGACGTTGGTAAATTTGACGTCATCAACACATTCGTAAGTGTTTTACCCAATTCAACTCTTCATCTTGAAGATGATTTCGTTAATATATCAATTTGCTGTTTAGTAAAAGCTGTTTCTGATGAGTTTGACTTCCCTATCCGATTTGTTATTATCTTTTATCAAAGTAATAAATAACCTGTTGAGCTTTATGAAAGTTCCTATTGTGTTCTGATTCAGATTAAGTTAATTTTGCAATAACTCAACATCAAGACAGGGTACCACTGAGGTCACTTTTACTATCAGTGTATCCAATAAATATCTAAGTGAAATCATCGTTGTGTCGCAATAGTGTTTATAAAAAAGGGAAGCTGGCTTCCATGTCCTCATCGTTGTGTTGGATACTATCAGAAATGAGGTTTTGGACGTGATTAAAATCATTTGGAGAACTTCTCTCACTGTCGCCCTAAATTAATCAGTATAAACTGATTTATAACCATGACTGAAGTTGAATTCAATATTATAGTTGGTGCAAACAATTCGCTTCTTGCTATTATATAATTATATTAGATTGTAGTCGTTTCTAGAGTATCAGATTTCCTTGTTCAGTTTTGTGTTGGTTGCAGTATGTGGCTATGGTATGTGATTTTCTGTATGTTCACCTGTGTCTTCCATGCCTTGCTACATATGTGGTGTGTTGCCACTCAGTTCGATGTTATCCTTGCTTTTTCCAATTACTTTTTTTCAATTATTTCACAATTACAACGTACTTAATATCGGAATATTGTACGAAAAATGAATATGATGTTTCAATCGTAAAGTGTTGAATACATTACCTTGAGTACAATTATGCATGTAACGTTAGTTGAGCTGATGTTATCAGCTTGTATTATTATGGGGAAACAATAAAACTTATTATAAAAACACCTCCATGAACACTTATAGATATTTTAAATGTTATCACAAAGCAATAACCTTAAAAACGTGTAAGGTACATCAATAATAACAACCGTGAGTGTAACATATGGCGTTATCTTTCGTAGGTGAACATACACACAGATTCCAAACAAACTGTGATAAAATACGTTACACAACACATATCTAGATGTTTTATTTATTTGTCACAATAAATGCTAAAATAAGCGATACAAATAATTAAAAATCGGACAGAAAAGACAGCTGTCGACAGAAACAGCTGATCACGAAGACCCCTAGCGTACGTCACGAAGACAAACCCAAACTAAACAAGAACATGAAACTGCTTTCGGTGTCAAAGAAGACCGTGGTAGGCTTTTATTTAGGTAAATACAGGTCGGATCCAGTGCCTCGTCATCAGATGGCACTCCCATACAATGTAGATGCAGAAAGTTTTCCGTACGTACACAATCAAAGACCGGAGTCAAGAATTATATTATGAAGGGTCATAAACGGGTAATAAAATATTTCAAGTTTTCCTGATGTAATATTGATATAATTATGCAATATACACTCACAATAATCTCTAATTTGTCTCTCTGGTTGTATTTGTATTATTGGAAAGTAGAGAAGATAATATTAAAAGTGTCCTTTTCATCATGTAAATAATTTTGTTATACTTATTCTTTATTCTGCGTATCAAAGGCTCGTGTTGTCAAACATCGAACAAGGATAATATTAAGTCAGACAGGATAGGCTGCACTCAACTTAACCAGCCAAGCACAGAAAACATAAAAACACACAATGCCCACTTGAAACAGTCGAGCAGAGAAAACAGAAAAACTTAAAGGCACAATGCCCAATTAAACAAATTACAAATGTAGGATCCTCACAATTATGTCCAAGCTGTCGAAATTCTAAATGAACCGGTTTCAACAATCGAAAACATGAATGACCATGATATACATTGTATTACCTAGTCCTAACAGTAAAATGGCTGAAATACATAGTTTTAACTGTCAGAAGTCCTAAGAAGTAGAATATAACAGTATAAAAGGCTCAATGTCAAGGTTCAGCTAAATGACCTAGTTTAAGCTATAGATACACTCGAAAAACTTCACAACCACAACCCTGAAACTTGGAAATAACACCAGCCTACTCTCTGGTACATGTACGATTTCCACCAATTACAGCATTTAGAAACGCCACCACACCTGTCTGCCTCGAAGAAACAGGAGACACAGTTGCGACCGCTGAACTGCCATTATCACCGCGTAATGTTACACGATACTCAACAACAACAAATGTTTTTACCCAGTAAAATATTGTAAATATCAGAGCTGTTTTGTCCAACGTTCTTCATACAATACTGTTTGTCACATTCTTTTTTCAGGTTATCAAAATTGTGCTGAACCCACTTTAGTAAATAGTTCATTATGACAAAGGGAGGAAAACCTTCTCAAAAGAGAGATAATTAATTAAATCGAATCGTCGGTTCCTTTTGTTGGCTATCCTGAGTTCGGCGTGCGCGCCTATTGTTGTTATATGAAGAGGGCGGATGTTTTTCCCGCTTTCAATTAATTTGTATTTCATTCCTTATTCCCTCACGATGTAAGCCAATTTTGATTATTATCGATTGATGAATAAGTAATATAACCTTGTGAACTTTAGTAGTAACTTCAAGGAGGCCTGTAACACTCAAATATGTTTTCGTAACCCGATTCGTACCCAATATGTTTTGTTCTGCTTAGTATAATAAGTGTAAAAATATTCAGTATTTTTGTAACCTTACTTGTTGATTAAACATATATTGCATTGTATCTATTTTGTGTATTTTCACCGTTTTGCCATGGAATGGCATACCATCATAGAAATAAACATCGTTGAATCGATCTGTGTTTTTATAGTATTTAACGACTGTGACAAAAATGCTCATTACAACCATACTTATATTATTTGTGTGTTAGGGACCAGAGTTGATATTTCGGATAATTAAATATTCGTATAAAAACACAGATGATCATTTCAATTTACAAGTGATTGTTTTTACTTACGAAATATGAGTTTAGTTCAGCTTTTGGGGTGTACCATAATGTCTGATCAGTGCACCATTGGCGTTTAAAACCATTCTGTATCAACACAAACTATGTTGAAAATCAAGAGGTTGAACACATGTGACGCACAGTGTCCTATTTAGTTTAGTTGTTGTTGATAATTTAATTCCTACAGGTTTGCGGATCGAGCATTTTTCGAAACCAGAGTTCTTGTATTACCTACCAGTAATAAACACACTTTCCACACTCAAGCAGTAGATAACGTTCTGCTCCGTAAATTAATGTATATAAAGGCAAATTTGAACTTAATGCTCTAGAACACGTTCCTTGACGAGGGGTTCAAACTTGTCGGTTTGTAAACAACTTACCCCGTAGACAAACTTGAGGTGCGCGGTATTACCGTAAAATACGTTTTTATTTTAATACATTGTATAGTATAGCAGCATTTAACTGCAGTCATGAATATTTCTTTTCCGTCGTCAACATATTAGTGCGGTACAATAACGACAACAGAACTATAATGATACTGCATGTTCAATAATGGCTGAAAAAATATAATTTCTATATTTATTTATTTCAGATTGCCTTACATTGCTTACAATACGTTCAATGTTGCCTTAATCCATTCACATAAGGATTCATATCAAATAACTTTAGAAAGAGCGTCATAACGGCTTGTAATTAGCACAGGTAACTGTATCATTGATAAAATTTAAAAAAAAATTGATTTCCGGTCAGCTTCTCTTATGGTTCAAAGATTATCTTTCTGGTAGAAGGCAAAGGGTCGTTCTTTGTGGTTCCTCTTCTGAAACTGTACCTATAACTGCTGGTGTTCCACAAGGTTCCATTCTTGGGTATCTTGTTTAACCTTTATATCAACGACATCGTTACTGACATCGGTTCTAACATCCGTCTCTTCGCTGATGACACAAGCCTCTATATAACGGTTGATGATCCAATCAATTTAGCAATTGCTCTCAATACAGACCTCAATACTATCTCAAACTGGGCCAAAAAATGGCTGGTCGATTTCAATTCAAATAAAACAACTGCCTTGCTTATTTCTCGAAAACACAACAAGCCATTTCACCCCCCTCTCTCTATGAATAATACAATTATATCAGAGGTTAGTTCTCACAAACATCTAGGAGTTACATTCTCTCATGACGGAACTTGGCATGAGCACATCGACACAATGAGAAGAAAAGCATAGCAACGAATCAGTATCATGCGCTCACTCAAATTCACCCTTGATAGAAAGTCATTAGAAACTATATACTCGTCTTTCATTCGACCTCTATTGGAGTATTCAGACGTTGTTTGGGACAATCTTTCTCTCCATGATCAAAACGAGTTGGAGAAAATACAACATGAGACTTGTAGAATCATATGTGGAGCCACGAAACTTATCTCCATTGAGAATCTTCATAAGGAAACCTGCTTTGAAACTCTCAAACAAAGGAGGGAAAAACACAAACTAACACTCTTTTATAAACTGACAAACAACTTATCTCCTCAGTATCTCAATTCTCTAGTACCGGAAATCGTAGGCGATACAACAACATACAATCTGCGAAACGCCAACAACACGAGAGGCATCCCATGCCATACTCAGCTCTATGCAAACTCATTTCTACCATACAAACAACTTATCTCCTCAGTATCTCAATTCTCTAGTACCGGAAATCGTAGGCGATACAACAACATACAATCTGCGAAACGCCAACAACACGAGAGGCATCCCATGCCATACTCAGCTCTATGCAAACTCATTTCTACCATCAGCTGTTCATGCATGGAATCAACTTCCTCTGAACCACCGCAATTGCTCATCACTCAATGCTTTCAAAACCCAACTCAATGTTAATAAACTCAAGGTCCCTTTTCATTACTACTCTGGCGACCGCAAACAGCAAATTCTACACACTCGTCTCAGAACCCACTGCAGCAACTTAAACGAACACTTATTTTCTAAAAACTTGATACCGAGCCCTCTCAGTGAATGTGGCTTCATCGAGAATACTCACCATTACTTCTTTGAGTGTCACTTGTACCAGCAACAACGCAATGAACTCTTCGAGCTTATTCAACACCTTACTACACCTTTGCTGTCTACCTTTTTATATGGTGATCCAGTTCTCTCGGATGACTCTAACAGCGAAATTTTCGCACATGTCCAAAACTACATTAGATCAACAAATCGTTTTGATGCATAACATTCTTCTTTATTAATGCTATACATGCAACTGAAATAATTTCTAATAATTATTGGCACAATATCAATCCACAAACACGTTTAGGCATGCTCATATTTTAGAACCAACTACATGTCCCGTTGGTACATGTATATTTGATCATACCTCTATATATCTATATCTCTCCATATCTCTATCAATCTGTCAAACACTCTTTTCCATTCTTTTCCCTCCCAAAATCATCATTTATGTACATAATTTCCACTGTTTACAACTTCATAAAGTTACCAATTATTCCCTGCTATTCATAACGAACGAGTTTATATATAAGCTTTGCTTTCTACTCAATCCTTAATATGTGTAAATGAATGTTATCATATTATATGTTTATAAAGAAATAAATATTGTTTAAACTAATAAAAGTGTCGCCTGACGAAATGCAAATTTGTCATGGAAAACTATCCAGTATTGGGCTACATATCAGACTCACAAGAGCTCTCTAGTCATCTGAACTAAAAACGACAAAGCGATGCTCTGGACAAAAAAATGTCCTGATAAAATCAATCTGAAGGGAATCATTCAAACACTACACACGCTAGAGTTATGATTCTTGCGCACTGCACTTCATTTCACAGCAAAGAAACATGCATTCCTATTTTTGAGTCATTAATAGTTATAGTGACAAAGTTATGCCACGGATAAGAAATGCTTATAAAATCAATCAAAGGGAAAAAATTCAAAAACTATGACAGGTAGAGGTATGGTTCTTGCGCACTGCACTTCGGCTTATTGCAAGAAACATGCATACCAAATCTAGAGTCATTTGAACTTAAGGTGACCAAGTTATGCTCCGGACAAGAAATGCTCTAATAAAATCAATCAAAGGGAAATAATTCAAAAACTATGACAGGTAGAGTTATGGTTCTTGCGCACTGCACTCTGGCTTATTGCAAGAAACATGCATACCAATTCTTGAGTCATTTGAACTTAAGGTGACAAAGTTATGCTCCGGACAAGCAATTTGTGACGCCAAAGTAACACCTATATGTCGCCTTTTCAGGCGACACAAAAATTAAAAAAGTTGTTTATTCAAATTTATGTTATCTTAGAAAGGTGAATCTGTACTAAAGTGGTCAGATGTTCTGGGTATCAAAAATAAGAATTGGCTTTCGATATCTTCGTTAAGTAATCTCATTAATTCACAACATTGTTAGAGCTACCTCTATGCAAAATCTTGACATAAATTGTGGACTTGTTGTACGAGTTCCTTGTGATTTTACTTGCATAAAACCGGAAATACAATAATCATTAAATATGTATGTTGTCCGGAGGTTAAGCCAACCGTTTTCCGCACGCCATAGAAGTACAATCACACACAGGCAGTTGCTTAATTTTGTGGTGGTATCTTCTAATGTTAAAGGGGCATGCCCTGGAACTGAAGTGTCTCGAATAGCAATCAAAATGGTATCATTTTAATACCTAAGTCATATAATGAAAACCCTGTAAAAAGTTACGAAATATCCCGATAGTTTTTAAAAAAAAAATTTCAAGAATAACTAAATATCGTTTAAAAAGTCTGACAGTCTTTTCCAATCGGTATACAAAATATCGAAGCGCGCGTTACAGAGTAAATTTTTAAGTCAAATTCTTCCTTGCCTTTTCGGTAATAGTTGGTTTTACAATTTGTTGTATGCAAACCAAGACACTCCAGTTTATGGGCATACCCCTTTAAATGATTTTAAGGATATCTGTATAGGCATGACATAATCGTGGTAACATTAGCTAACATATAATACGGGAAATATTTGTTGCAATCGATGGAGACGAAAGTGGTGTTATGACACTACATTACTAGTATTGAGATAATTGCGTGGCACAATCCGGGAATCAATTACAACGTGTGTGTGTGTGGTACAGCTGAGACAATATAAAATTGAATCTTTCACGTAGTAAGAACATTACGTTCATATGGGTGTTGATTTAAAAGTGGCGAGCATCAGAGTTCAGTATGCTGGTGTGGTATTGAGCTGCTATATACGGGGACACAAATCGTTTGAATATTATCAATGTTGAACTACACCATTTCGTGTTGTGTTTAGACGACATGACTTGACATATTCATACATTATAGCACATACCCTTTCAAATGGGAAGGGGAGGGGAATAGCGGTTTGAGGTAACATCGCTAATAATAAAATTACCATCTAAAAGGGGTCCAGGATAATGGAAACTAAATAATTCTTATCTAGAAGATCACTCATATTATGATCAAAGCATACAAATAATATATAAATGTAAAACATTAGATATTCAATGCAACCAATTGAAATGGGAAATATGTACATAAGAAATAAGAGAGAAATCTATATTGTTCTCAAAATTAAAGGCAAGAGAAAGAAACAATCATTTATACACACTAGAAAAATAATTGAGCGACCTGTATGCCAGCGAGAATAATGATAATGAGACTCAAAACAGATTAATTGAAATAGAAAATGAAATTAAATCAATATACAACTTTAAAACGCAAGGAGCCCAAATACGCTCGAGAATTCAAATTTTGGAAGAAGGCGAAAAAAATTCAAAATTCGTTTTAAATCTTGAAAAATCTAGACAAAATAGGAAAAATATAACATCACTAATTGTGGATAATAAACGAATCACCGATCCATGTGATATTCTTATTGCAGAAACATGTTTTATAAAAAACTATATACATCAAATGACAAAATAAACAACAGTGAATACTTTGATACAATACTCTTATAAAACATATTAACTGACACAGACGCAGACATATGCGAAGGAATGTTAACGAATGATGAATGTAAAAAGGCTGTAAATGAAATGAAATTATATAAAAGCCCAGGCACAGACGGGCTATCATTAGAGTTTCTAGCTCAAATTCTGGAATAACATAGAAGACCTGTTAGTAAAATGTTTAAATAAAAGCATGCACAGTGGGAGTCTATCAAGAAGTTAAAGACAATGTATAATATCATTAATACATAAAAAAATCTGATCCAGAAAATCTCGAAAACTAGCGCCCAATCTCACTTTTGAATATCGATTATAAAATTGCAGCAAGAGTTTTGGCGAAACGACTCTACAAAATGTACTTCTTAAATAATAAGCTGTGACCAATAAGGCTTCATACAAAATAAATACATTGTTGGTGAAATATAATTCAGGAGTTTTCTTTCAGATTTAGCAGGCTTCTTATTGACGCAAACCACAGTTAAGCGTGGTATAATGAAATAAATGAAAACATATGTTATTCTTTTTTTTGGTTTCTTTTTACTTAAAACACATATCTGTTTCAGGAGCAGATTACTCGTAGTATTAGTAAGAAAGTAGTTGCTGTGCCATATTAATTGCATTTATTGATCGTTAATTCTTTAAAAGAATGATTCCTTGGCAACGCTTCGTAAATATACTATTAGGCCTTAAACGAATGCATGAAAAAGGATAACATGCAAAAACAACAGACATAGCATGTATACTATAGCATTGTACTGTAGCATTCACAAAACATTTATTTTTTGTAAAACTCTCTTAATATTAATGTCCAATAGAAGACAGCTTTCCCGTTTTTGGCAAACATAATGAAGCATGTTTGGGAACTGACCGACAAAACTGAGCTAAGTATACGAAATAGCCCGATTATCTTAAACATACTGGCAGCTTTCACTTCAGGATAGGTGATTTTATTTTGAGGCGGCCAAACATTTATTGTCTTGATCCTAAACATTTAAGGGTTTTAACCTTTAGTGATTTTCACATTGCGTAAGTTGCATGCGCACCGCTTTCCTTTCTTAAAATAAAAATGAGAGACTGTTCTTTCATTTCTTTAATATGATCTGAATCCTGCTTGTTACTGTCAATTGTGGTTTTAATTGTGGATGCTGCTAGATGAAGGTTTGTGTCAACTGATGTGTCAGGTTGAGGTCTGGATGGTATTATTTTTTATCTGATTTTAGATGATTTCAACATTCGAGATGGAACAGACGAATTCGATTGCATCATTCATGGTCAAGGTTTTTGTCTGTCTGTTTTAAATAAATTGTGGTTGACTTGTAGTTGTGGGCATGTTTATATGCAGATAGCTATTGTTTAGTACGGTAGATCTGAACATTCTAAAGAATATGACACGCTGAATTGTCATTTTATTACATAATCCAGTGGCGTAGCCAGCGATGCGGTCGTACACGCGTGCGTACATAAATTTATTTGGAAAGTAAAATTATAAATTTGACCAAAATGACATTAAAGTCGCACATTTTACAATCATGATGAGGACACCAAACACAACTACCAACTACACCCCTGAAATTGTATTGATATGGGATGACGTCATTTTCTGATTAATGACGTCACTAAGTAGCTTGATGTTTGGTGAATTATTCCGTCATTTAGTAAATGCCATACAGTACAGAGTTGTTCCCCATGATAACTTTATGTATGCTTATTGGTTAACCTGGTGGCAGATTATACATCACTGCAGATTGCTGACCAGTGTATAGGCCCTTGTGCTATTTGATTCCGACTTGGTATGAACAGACCGTCCAAGCTTGAACTTGAAGGTAAACGCATCTAGGCCTTAGAAGGCTATACTGATTCAAATCAAGTTTGGATAATATGAACTAAGGCATAGCCTACTTGGGGATTTATATATGTAATGAAATTTGAATAAATTCTGCCATGAACAATCGAAGTGCGCCTGGTGAATGTAGTGCCTGCAGCCAGGTGTAGGTGCGAGTTATTCAGACAGTCCTAGACACAATTTTTTTTGGCCACTGGTCCGACAGGGCAAAAGCGCCAAATTTGTAAATAGGACAGTTACTGGTCCTCCAGAATTTTCACTGGTTCTTCTGGATTTTCACTGATGAAATTTTGGCGATATATCGACGGGTCTGTGTTAGATATTATTATCTTATTCATATCTTTACCTTCATGCAGCCCACCTAATCAGGCCAATGTGTGTAAAGTTTTAGTATGCATGTCGAGAAATAACTTATTAAATATGTATTCATTATTGTTAACTTACTTATACTTTTATAGCTCTCTTTATATTTTTCTTCTTTCACAATTTGGCCAAGATTTTAGATTATGGTGCATACTGAACGGAGGCTTTATTGTGGATTGTGATGGAAACACGGAATGCAGAGATATGACATCAATGATCATGGAGGATATAATATATTAAATTGAAGGATATGGCGAATAATTTTATTTCTTTTTCCCGTGTGAGTCAGTTTGTAGACATATTGTCTATCCTGAATTTGCCTGAAATAGAGCCCTGGGCTTGTGCACGTTTACTCGGGCTGCATCTACACTTGCATGTGTATACGTGATGGTTAGTTATATCAATATATCGTATCATATGGCTAGTTAAATGACATGCATAGAGCCAGTTTGCCAATTACCGAATGGTTCCTCTTGCCGAAAAATATAAGTGTGATTTTGAGTAAGTGGAATGCATCCTTGTAACATGGTTATGGATTTAGAAAATAACTATTCAATTTCATATTGATACCTTGTCACCTTATTTTAAGATTGATAAATTGATAAATATATGCACGTATCGCATTGAAGGGCTGTTGCGACATTTTATGAAGTTATAGTTAGAACATATTAAGTAAATTTTAATGATTAAAAAGGGCGGAGCGAGCGAAGCGAAGCGAGGCCTTTTTAGTCATTAAAATTTACTTAATATGTTCTAACTTACTTAGAATATAACATTCTGCATTCTGATTGGCCGATAGAAATTAGCGCCAACGCAAGACGTCAAGTCCGTTAAGAGAAAATTTTAATGATTAAATTTTCATTTAACCGCGAAAATGCGGCGTTTTCATTGGCTCATAATGTAGGTTATATTCTAATCATGCATAGTCAGCAGGGATATTTAACCAACATATTTTCCTGCCTTTAAGTTAGTTATATTGTATATTGACTTTGTGATGTTTATGATGGTAATTCAAGAGATTAATGCCATCAATTTTGTTATAAATTTCATTGCAGTAAGTGAATCAGTTTCTAGCCATTTAGTTCCTGTTAAGCTTGCACATGTAGTTACCAGGGGTCTTGTCTGATTGGATATATCAACAATTTCGGCAGTGTTACGGAATGTGTTAATGGTAGAAACTGTAATTCAATATTTTTAAGTCAAAAACTGTGAATATCAACTACAAATTCTTTTTTCTAGGAATGTCATGAATGTGTTCTAATCACAATGCAAAGGAAATGGTTTAAAGTACTACTTGTGTGATGTATCATGCATAAGTCAGCAGGAATCGTATGGACTGTTTGATGGCTTTTATGTCAGGAAGTGTGGGTATCTTGAGTCAGTCAGGAGACAATCAGGTAGAATTAACAGTGTCGTTAACCAGGTGGTATATTTAATTTTTAATAAGGAATTGTGATATGAGTGTCACATTAGTACATTAAATGTAAGTTTTGCTCAGAATGTACAATTTGTATAGAGATAATTTTGTGGACATGCTTGTTTGCGGCCAGTATAATTACCAGCGCTGGGATTGAACAAAATTAAAGATTGTTTTTATTAAATCAATCGAAGATGTTTCTGTGGTGAAATCACCAATACACATGTTGGTATGGGACAGGTGTATTTTCAGTGCTTAATATTAGGCAATGATTATAACATACAGCAACTCCATCACAAATATAGTTTACATACTGGAATTTGAAATTAGTGTGCTTTGCCTAACTGTGGTAATGGGTCAAGTTGCAATATTTCAGCATATTTTAAGTTGCATAGCTAGATATTGTAGTGGTAATTTTTTATAAAAAGAGGGTTTGTTAAAGATTTAGATTATTTAGTGTAATTTCTAGTTATAAATGCATTCTTTAGTCTCCTGTGTATCTGGGTTGTGTGTACATAAAACTGTTTGTGGTATTGGGTTGTAATAGTAATAATTTTAGGTTGAGTGTAAAACAAGTTCTTGCAACTCAGCACCTTTTTTCCTGACATTAGCTATCACCACAAGGGTATGAGAGGCAAACCAGTTTCCCTATTTTGCTGAGTGAAAAAGAGTTACTGATACCATGTTTATTTCGGCATTGGTGTGATTACGCATTATCTTCAATTTGTAAATAGGTTATTAGAATAAGGAATGTATCTGGTCCAAAGCCCATGTGATGTTCATTAGGCTATTATAATGCACATGCTAAGTAAAAGTGGTGAGTAAGGTGATATTAATCTGGTAGGGACATTTGCCAGATTTGAGGTAGTAAATGATCCAGGTAGGAAATGTTTGTTAGTTTAGGGTTATGTGATCATTGCCAGGATCAATAGATGAATTGTAATGTATGTCTCGTGCAATCCAGTAGTCATGGCGGAGTTATATGTATTTACTTCATTATCCATGTCCCTTACATTTTACCAAATTATGCATCTAGAACATTTTGTTAGTTCATAGCAGTTGCCAAGTAATGGCTTGTTACCACATGTCATGAGACATTTTGTTATTCTTGGTTTATTGTTGTCTCAATAAAAAATCTTCTCTAAATTCATGTTGTTAGTTAAACTACCTGTGCATATGTACATAATTATACTTTATATTAATATTATAAAATGTTGAATGTGCGTTTCTGTTACTATTGCTTTTACTATCCTATTGCTTGCAAGTTCCATCATTTAGGACCTTGAACATGGTTCCACACAGTCCATTATGTGTTAGTTGACTTATAAGGAGAGACAACTTGGCATCTATTTCTGGTTAGTTCATAGTTTGCTGGTAGATTCAATTTAGGGCTTGCCTTTTATGCTTTCATAACCACCCTTTGTCAGTTGCATTTGCTATAGACTTGCAAAGATCAAGGTTGCTGTGTCCTATTAATTAGGTGGCTACAAAAAAGGTCTTCCATACTGGCAAAATGCTTGGTATTGTATGGGGATATCAGTGTGCTAATATTATCTCCATTTAAGGTAATTGGCTATCCAGTGTGACATTAGTTGCTAGTGAAGGTATATATATATTTTTTTCCAGAGTTTTTGTTTAACCTATTATCATGTGCTGGTACGAAAATGTGTCGACCAGTTGGGGCCCATATTATATTATGTTGATCTACGCTCTCTTAATAAAAGGTTGTATCGCAGTAATGGCATACATTAACCGATTTATCAGAACAAATCAAGATGCAAGTGGTTTAGTTTTGTACACGGTCCTGTCTTGTGGTATTGTAAAACCACTTGTCTGTCAATTTACTTTGCCATGCAAAAATCAAGAAAAATATGACTATATTCTACAGCATTGAAGCGGCTGCTGTTTTGCAATAAGCAGCAATCAAAGTTTGGTACAACCTTGAGGGTGGTATAGTGTACTACAGCTACTAAGCCATAGAAAGTCAAACAAACTACAAACTGGACTGTTGCTATATAGAATGCACTATAAATTATTTAATTATCAAGCTGTTGTTGTTTTGCTCACGGCAATTCATGTTTGCAGATTTAACCGTTGTTATTTGCTCTCTGCTATCCATGTTTAAGTACAACGGTGACTGATTATATGCTAATAAATTGGGATTGAGTTGAGTTGAGTTTGATTGAATTGAATTGATTAGATTTTAGTGTATTGAACTGAGTTGAATTGAATGGAATTGAGTTAAGTTGAACTGAATTGAGTTGAGTTGGATTGAATTGACTGGCTTTGAGTGGATTGAATTGAATTGATTGGCTTTGAGTGTATTGAACTGAGTTTAATTGAATGGAATTGAGTTAAAATGAACTGAGTTGAGTTAAGTTGGATTAAATTGAATTGATTGGCTTTGAGTGGATTGAATTGAACTGATTGGCTTTGAGTGAATTGAATTGATTGGCTTTGAGTGTATTGAACTGAGTTGAATTGAATGGAATTGAGTTAAGTTGAACTGAATTTGATTGAAAATTGAATTAAATCGAACTATTGTAAAGAAATAAGCCGTTGATATTTTGCTCACGGCACTCGCCAATGTTTGGTTTTGTTGCACGGCGGATTTCGCTGGCCCCACCATTCGTGGCGGTGGTCCCTGCACACCGGTCCATGGCGTACCTAGACCGTTGTGTAGGGTCCATATGGCAGACAGCTTAATACATTTATTATATATAATAATACAATAAGGTGAGTCCAACACCCGTTACCCAGAGTTGGCTCAAATACTAATTCTATCTGTTCATTGTGAACATCTTGATTTATTGGAGTTGTTGTTGTTGTTAGGGCTAGCCCTTTGTATTGTCGGCAACCCGAAATTGTAAGCCGTGGCCAAACATTGCCAAACTTAACATTAAATTTATCATAATCAGTAATCTAGTTTGTTAGTTTATTTGGAGCTTTGTAGCTGTACACATTGGTCACTCTTTGTCCGCCTTCACTAAATAATAAGATGAATGCGAAGATAACAAAACACAACGTTTGCAATGTATCTTAAAACAATATTCGTCACTATGACTTTATTACGAATCCAAAATGGAAGGAAACAAGGTGTTTAACATTTTCTTTACCATCGTGAAGGAGTTCAATGAAACCATAGAAACAATGATTGCCATATAACGATACATTTATGATACTTGCTTCAGGTCTGATAGGTTCAAAGAGTGTTTGCTTATTTTCGACATCAAAATATCTTACACAGAGTGTTGTCACATGTAATATGTTAGATGATATGTCGTGCGATACATGGAACACATTCGGACACCTCATCGCAGGTGAGAACGCAATGGAATTAATAAATGTGTTAAACATAAACGACCAATAATGCATCTACTAACACTACTTCTTCCCGACATCGCACGGCCTTGTGTTGGTTTCATGAAGGAGTGCTTGTTGTAAATATTGGCACCAGATTTAGACTGACAGAAAGATCCGATATGATCAATGGAAGATTTAAAGTGAGCTTATGGTATTTTGATATCTGGAATATCAGGGCTAATTTAGCACTCGCATCAACGTTAACAATACCTTTGACACCAAATTTGTTGCGAAATTCAAATTGGGTGGACATATTAAGATGGGAGATTCGCTCGGTGATATCACAGTTTAAGGAAATATTTAAATTTGTTTTATATCAGATTTATAAATGTAAACAAGTAGATGTCTGATTGAGAACATGATACGATTCATGATTCCTCGGCCAGATAATGGACACTATCACTTATCTGGGAGACGGCATTTTAACGACTTGGTTAATAACCATGGCCTCATTTAACCAAAAGAATTTTATCGACAAGCAACATGGATTGAATCACACGATAAATCAGTAGATACAGTTGTCTGGTCTAGTCGTATTCCTGTATATTACAACAGCTGAGGAATATATACCACCATCCAGCAAAACCAGCATACACTATTAAACGACAATACAGATGTTTGGTAAATAACAATGAAATTGAAAATAAACTGACTTGTTGCAATTCGTGGATGGTTACTAAACCGAAGGGTCATGGCTATAATTCAATTTAGTTTGTAATATTGTGTTGCATCGAGTCGAGTTCTGGACCGTGCAGTTTCATAAATTTGCACAACCATGTTACGCCAATCAACGAACAAAATCCAATACATAGTACAGTGATCATACATATTATTATACCTCACGTGACCTTTAAATGTATTTCCCCATAAGCCTGCCGTGTAATGGTCTTTTCGATCACTATGTGATATCTTAGTCTACGGGGCTGAGCTATTAATAGACCGTTGTACTATTTGAGTCCGTAAAACACCCTATCAGCTTAAACTAGGCTGTTCATCCATTTTACTGTTGGAACTAGGTCATTTAGCTTGGACATCCAGCTTTTTTATAGCTGAAACGGGTTCATTTAGAATTTCGACAGCTTGGACATGGGAGGATTATAACTTGCTTAGTTGGGCATTGTGGCTTTTATGTTTTTATGTTTTCTGTGCTCGGCTGGTTCAGGTTGACATCGTACCTAGTGTGTTTTTTATGTTTTCTGTGCTCGGCCGGTTAAGTGCTGCCTTCCCTGTCTGACTTAATATTTTCTTTCTGCTAGAGTACCCGTATGCTATTTATATGATTGTGTATATTTCGCATGCTATCTTTAGTAATTCTTGTCTATTCAACCATCAAATCATTAGAAGCTTATTTACGGACTGAAATTGTAAAATTACCATGACGACAATCTAAGTGCGGCTTACACTTGTTGATAATTTATTTTGTAAACGTATTGTTATTGTGTTCGGTATAATACAAAAAATAACACATGACTGTTTGGGTGACAGTAAATTACACCAACCCGAGAATAGTTATATCACCTGAGGCGAACCGGTATTATTTTGTTTCACCCACGCAGCCATGTGTTATTAATATAATATTACCTCGGGGTCGCAAATATTAAAGCAAGCTTGTGTGAGGATGAGCACTTTTTTTTATTTTTAAAAAAAACAGTCCATATAAGTAGTGTTGAAAGCATTTCCTCCTAAGTCGACACACTGTAACTATAAAGAAAGTATGTTTAAGGCCGTTTGATAGGGTATTGTTTTTTTTAAATGATACCAAAAAAAAAAAGGCACAATTATAGTTTAATATATACTAAAGCAATATGTGAAATAAAAAAGTATGTCGCGGTACTATTTAAGGGTCATGGGCCCTTTTGCAACATCACTTTTCAAGAAAATGAGCCAAGATTCTGATATTTCGCAATGTATTTATTTTTGCATTAAAATCGATATTTTAACAAGACTTCTTTTAGCTGCAGTTACGTCGTAATTGTGCCTCTTTGCAATGAAAATTGCGGTATAACGGCGGTAAAATATCGCACAAAGGCCAAATTAGTACATTTTGCATATATGTTTTTCTCCTAATTTCTAGTATTGTCATAATTTATTATTGGCTAAGGATGTTGATAAAAGTGTATTTTATCTAAATATTAAACTAAAATATAGGTTTTCACGCAACACTTTGTGCTGTTATGACTGAATTATCTCCCCTTTTCCCCAGATGGGCCCTGAATCGCTCACTTGAATTATCTCCACAATTTTATTCAATACATCATTAATTCATTCCCTAAATATCAGTAAAAGGGGATCTGTGTTGTCCTAGGCAAAACAAACACTCATTATAAATTGGTACAGGTAACCCTAGTAATAATTTCTAATTTCACAAAAAAATTCAAATGTAACCGCTATATCACGCAGAGTGTGATCATATTATTTGCTCAGTGAAATTATTTTTTTAACCCAAAATATCAATATTTATACTAACCCTAGATAGTATCACGACAAACATTTTGCCCAATTTTCATGACGATCCAATGCCAAACGCGGCTTCAATTCCCGTTTAAGGTATATGCGCATAAATGATGCACATAAACAACTGTATCAAACGTCCTTAATACATGGTAAGTTCGTCGTATGTCAGATAGAAAACATCAAGTTGTATTAAAAGCAGCTCCTAGTTAACTATGAAGAATGTATGTTTTATACCCGGTTAGTACCTCGTAAGTCAAATAGATTACATCATTAGAATAGTAAAGGTTTTGTTTAATGCGTTCGGCTTTTAACAGCACTATCTATGACGGAATAAAACATGCGTGCTTTAACAATTTGGCACGTTAAATGCTGAATTGTAACGCCACCACTTAGAGGTGAATGTGGGGTTACTTAGCTACACGTATTCGGTGTAATAGTTCCATTGTTTCAAATTGTTTCTTTTTACGCTGGGATTGCAGTACGAACCGCACATTCTGATTGTTATCAACAGATGAATTATTTTTGCAACTAAACTGGATGAAATTTTCAGATCGAGTTAGCTACAAAAAAGCCATTCTTGTTTACAAGTCACTCAATAACCTTTTCCCAAATTACATGAAGCAACTATTTACATATAGAGACAGTAGGTCATTGAGATCATTTGAACAAAGACTTCTTTTTGTACCAAAACCGAGACTTGATTTTTTCAGAAAATCATTGACATACTCGGGTGCAAAATTATGGAACTCACTTCCCTATGATATAACAGTATCTGAAAGTGTTAACACATTCAAAAGTAAATATCTGAATAGGGGGTTCTCCGGTGGTCAACAAAATTTTTAAACCCTTCTACAAACCATTATAATAATTGTTAATAACTTGGCACTATTGTAGGGTTAACGCATGCTTTTTCGTGCTATAACATCTGCAGAGTCCCGAGGGACGGTTGGTGCCCAAGCGAAAAAGCATGCGTAAACGCTATTATAGCATACAAAACATAAATGTATGCGTTTGTATTTCGAAATAATTACATTTTAGCGGGAAATTTCCTCGCGACGTCGTGTAAACAAACCACGCACGTTAATTAAATGTATATGACACTCTATATTAACGTAAATATGGTGTCGCTTACACATATCGATCGGCCGATTAACAATGTTACCGCGGTAAGCGTAAAACGCACTAGTCAAATTCTAGCCTACTTTATATAAGACCTCATAATTTTACTATCTATCATCCGATTTTAAATATTTAAAGCTTGTAATGAAGCAGAGATATATGTCTGTCTTTTTATACAACATTCATCACGATACCCTAATTATTAAATCCACGGCCACGAGTAAGAATCCGTTCCGCGTAAAAGTTAGTTTCAAATATCCCGTTTTTTACCAAATGAAAATTCAATCAACGGTCGAAAATCATCAAATATTAATTTAATTTTCGATCGATTTTTTTCATTAAAGCTTGTTTTAAAAGCTAATACTTTAAGCTTTTATAAAATGTAAAACTTATTTCTAAAGAATTTGCGAGTTGTCGACCGCCAACGATTTGATTAAACTTCGTGCATTTGTGTACTAATTATTGCAAATAAATTTTCAAAATGGCGGAATCACGTCGAAAAGCGTGTGAAACGGGCACCTGCACACCTTCCATGTGCTAATTGAAAACATATTTTTGATTGAAACTTGTTTAAATTGTGAGATTAAATACTTTTTGAGGTATTGGTTGTACCTTTTTCTGGTTTCAATTGGTTTTGTCTTTACAAAATGAAGTCAAAAATAGTGATTTTTGTCATGATGCGGGACTATTTTTTTCGGTAGCTGTATTGAACTTGCGGACTTATTGCCGAATGTTAATTATAAAATCATTAAAAATGGCGATTATTTACAATATAACCTGCTATTAAGGAGGTACGCGCACCTTTTATCTAACGATCGAATTTTCCTTGAAACATCTTAAAATGACAGAACAGTCTTCTAGAACAATGTCACCAGGCTCGTTTTCGACATACATGGCTTTCTAATGACCTACCATTGTATTTTGGTCATTTTATCTATTTCCTGCATTTATGGCACCATTATGTTCTTTTTAAGATTATTACTGTATGAAACCACTTTTAAGCAATGCATGATATTTTGTGTGTTCAATGGTCAATCTTATTGACATTAGTCACAATTCCAGCTGCCTGGTGAACAAATTCAGTATTTGAACATGATAAATAGTTACCCCACCCACTTGAAAAAAAAGTGTGATTTTTAAAAGATTTCAAATGAAGGTCAAAAAATACCCAACGATCGAAAATGATTTAAAATTGGCCCTAAGTTTAGTATTAAATAGAACACCAGTTTAGTCAAATAAATAATAGGGGTCACCAGCCTTTTTTGGGAGCTGTGCTTAAAAAAGCACTAATTATGAATAAATTTGCATAAAATTAACCTAATTTGCATATTGTAATGAAATATTTTTTTCTTAAAAATATTTCAAAGTGTGGCTACCTCTTATAACTAAACCATGCACTACATATTATATATAAGCATATGCATTTGAACAATTGTAGGGACTTATTGTGAACCCATATTATTCACAATTTTGCCGTTCCCCACCCACTTTTTCATACAGGCAAAAAATAAAAAGTTAATATTTTGTTTATTTTCATTAATCAACATTCATATGCAATCATTGAAACTAAAATTCATGTTTGTTCTTATCTAATACGATTTTGAAATTTCGCGCATGCGCACAAGGCAGCTCGTACCTCCTTAAATGCATATTGTGAGGTATTGGTTGCATTAATTAACGAACCATGATGCTAGCTTTTGAAAAAATCGCCACAAAAGATGATCAATGGTCGGCGTAGTTTACATCACACATTATTATGAATACGTCCATTCTGTTTTATTTCGTTGGCGGTCGACAACTCGCAAATGCTTTAAAAATAGTTTTTACATTTTATAAAACCTTACAGTATAAGCTTTTAAAACAAGCTTTGATGAAAAAAATCGATCGAAAATAAATTAATATTTGATGATTTTCGACCGTTGATTGCATTTTTATTTGGTAAAAAACGGGACATTTTAAACTTACTTTTACGCGGGACGGATTCTTACTCGTGGCCGTGGATTTAATAATTAGGGTATCGTTATGAATGTTGTATAATTAGACAGACATATATCTCTGCTTCATTACAAGCTTTAAATATTTAAAATCGGATAATAGATAGTAAAATTATGAGGTCTTATATAAAGTAGGGTAGCATTTGACTAGTGCGTTTTACGCTTACCACGGTAACATTGTAAATCGGCCGATCGATATGTGTAAGCGGCAGCATATATTAACACCTTTTACATACGTTAATATAGAGTGTCATATACATTTAATTAACGTGCGTGAACAAACGTAACGTCGCGAAAACAAACGTTACGTCATAACAGTTTTTGTTATGAGCGTCGACTTCCGGTATCGGAAAATACCAAGAAAACATGGATAATGCGGGTTTGTTTAAATTTATTATTTAATTGTTATTGAAAATTAATTAGCAGTTACAAATAAAATGGGAATTGCAGTTCATAAGAAGCTGTAAAATTGTTTATTTTCGTCGGCGAGGCCCTTGAATGTGCATACGTAAAACTGTACGTTAACAGCGTGTTCTCGCGTGAATCTTTATGTTTACGCATGAGTTTCGTCCCGTTAACGTATGGGCAAAATCACCGATTTTATGCTATAACCATTATTTATGTATAATAGTACATTTTAAACTTTATTCTCTTTCAGACATGTCATTATTTGTTTGTTATTGTTGTTCTTGTTAATTGTTACTATTATCTTCTGTTATTACTATACATAATATGAAACTGTGTTAATGAGGCTAACCGGGAAGACTGGGTATACCCAACTGTGTTGCTTCTTTGAATCTTTATTATTATCATTGTGGGCTAGCCAGTCGCCATTGCAGATCTGACGTGGATAATCAATGAAATCGGGAAAATAATTGCAAAACATTTGGTTTGTATTAACCACGTTTTATATAATCAGAAACAAACATGTTTAACCTGCTGCAAAGATAAATAATTTGGTTTAGTGACGGTTTTTAAAATAAATATAGATTCAAAAAAAGTTGGACAACTAAGAAAACGTGAATGTCATGGATATCATGTCTGTAACATTACAATGATAGTTTGTTATGTATGTCAGCTCTTGTGACGCACATTAATACGATTCAAAACTCTATAGCAACAATTAATGTTCAATAGAAGCGTATGCACTAGGGACAACCAATTTCTACTAAAACTGCTTAAAACGTATTTAATAGCCCAGTGTGCACTATTTACTTGGCACTGGCCGAAAAATAACGCGTTACCGAAATGTCAAGTGTCAGATGATTTCTTGGAATAGTTATCCAAGATTGCTATTCCTATGCTTCGCCTCGGGCAATTTATTGTTCGTCCTTACAAACTATACTATTGCCCTTGCAAGAAGACAGTTTTGATCATAAACTAGTACTACATCTATTACATTTTTGCATTATGTAACATTATAATTTACATGTACAAGTTCATCAAACCATCGGCACCACTAAACACACGATAATACACATTTATCGTACACAAAACTATCATGCTTAATAATGGATTCAATGTAAAACGTATATAGCATGTATTGACCAACTTTATATACGAGGGGTGTTCCGGAAAAATGTCGTCATATATCAGTTTTTAATGAAATTCTCAACAATTGTGGCTACATGTTTAATCTATTATAAACGTATGAATCATAATACTAAACACGGACGAGTAATGCTGCAGCTATGGCAACGTGTGTACCACCTTCAAAAGCAAAATAAGAAAATGACGTGTCGGTGACGTTGCAGACCCACATGTTGTTGTCCGGGCGTGTATCAGATGATTCCAGTTATAAAACGACCAAAAACTGATTTGCAACTTGGTTCAAAAACCATTAAGTGAATGAAGGACTCTGGGGAATATTCTTTGACTTCCGATTCTGAAATAGGAGAGTTAAAAGTCCCCAATCTCACTTATCATATGTCACCATCAGGTATTGGATTATTGTCTAGCATTGACTCATCGTCATTATTATTGGAAGCAAACACTGAACTAAAATGTTCATACCATGCATCTAAACTGATATTGGTTCATCACATAAACGTTTAATTTCCTTCCAAAAGTTTTTGAAGATTCAATTTGTTTTACTTTACGTTTGTTCCATTCCTGTCGTTTAGTTCTACGCATGTTTTTTGGTATTGTTATTTTTCTTTTTCTTGTAGCTTTCAGCTGAATATAAGACAGCAGACTCAAGTTTAACAATAGTCTTATCGATTGGGGTATCACTGTCAAGCAGGTTATTAACTATACCTAATTTGCAACTATCAGACTATCTAATAGAAGATTTATTTTCATTTCCAATACAATAATATACGGAGTTATTAATGTCATTATGTGAAAGTGATTCAGTATTCGATGGAACTTCTGATTTGCAATTAAAGCTCAAATGTAATGGAAAGTGACTACTCTCAGCAGAAGACATGATTTCAAATGAATCAATCATACTTAACAAAGTTTTAGATGCAATGAAATAGTCAATGACGCTACAACCATTATGATTAATGAAGGTATAATTTCCACTGTTAGCATCAAATCGGCCATTGACAATATAACAACCAAACGACCTGCAAAAACTTAGTAAGTGTCGACCATACTTGTTTACAACTGTATCTAATGAATTCCTTTCAATGTCAATGCCGCCATTTAATAAATCATTGTATTCTAGCAGCTCTGGTACATTTTGAATGTCCACAACAGTCTTTTTCAGCTCCAGTACGAGCATTAAAATCACCACACAATAGCAGATCATAGTCCAGCAAATTGCTTTCTACTAAAGCATGTTCCAAGCTTTCTATACCCCTGACGGCCACATTGTTGTAGCAGAGAGAATTTTCTGGGGGAAAGTAAACAGTCACATATAGAACATCTTTGTCTGATAAGAATAATGATTTGTTTATTACAAGAATAATTCCATAAGCAAACTTGTCACAAACACGTTTTACCAAATGGTCATATACATTCTTTACTAACACAGTGACTCATCCGGAAGGTCTGTCACTTGCTATAGATGAATTAGCATGACAGGAATATATAGGATAGGTATCAAATATATTGGTTAAATAATCAGAGTTGGTATCCCAAGTTTCTTGAACAAGATAGAAGTTTCAAGCACGGTGATGGGCGTCGGTCGTATCCCTAGTCTACATTAATACCCTACCCTTGTATGATGGGTACTTCTCCTTCATTGACAACTTCCATATCGTTTTTATGTACTGCCACCTTGAAGATTTTTTGTCAGTCCATTAACTTTTTCATTTTCAGATTTTTGGAAAGTATATAGTTTACCCCGTTTGAAGTAACCTCCCAGACCTCTATTCTTAACCTGTTTTAGTTGTTGTCTCTATAAATGACAAGTCATTAGAAAGTCTGATGCCGCGCGTTCTCAGAACATCTCTATATTTGAATAGCTTGAACTTATCCTCACTATCTGCAAATTGGGCAATTACCATTCGTTCATTATCAGAATCGTCATCATCTTTTATACCCACTCTCCAAACACGCTTCAATGTTCTGTTGTCAAAGTTGTCTTCGGGATCTGCAACATCTAACACCTCCTTTTCAACTAAAGCTTTCAAACTCACAGAATCAGATTCACTTTCTTCCATCCCAAATATTCTTAATGAACATTTGAGTCGTTCAGATTCAGCAATATTCCCTGCTGTTCAATGGCATCCAGACGCTCTGCATGCATTTCATCATGAAGTGAGAGTGAACTAACATCAGAGCGTAGAACATTGTGATCATGTTGCAGATATTGTACATGCTGAGACACCTGCTGTTATTGGGTATTCCTCTTACTATGGGTGGTTTCTATAGCCTTGACCTTTTTCTTTGACTGACCCAAATTCTAGCTGTAAGTTTTTCATTTCGCTTTGTACTCTCCTTAGTTCATGTTTTACATCTCGGATTTCGTCTCTAGCTTCAGCTATAGCATTCAATATCAGTTGGATTCCATTGAAGTTTCGGGTCCAGGGTTAAGTTCGAAATCAGATGATAAGATTAGTAATCTTTCAGAATATGTCGCATACTGCCCACCATACATGCCACTATCATACCAAGATACAGGTGCGTATGTTTGCACATCCTCGTCAATACCTAAGTAGACATTAGATGATAGCAGCAGTAATCTATGCATATTTAATCTTAAATCCAGCTTCTTCTTGTTTTGATTTTGTTTTTATTGATTATAACTATAAGGCACATGGGAAATCATTTCATTTTAAAATTAATTAAATTTGATTATTTTATAAACATTTTTGTCAGTATAGTCCTAAATGTTTTTCGTCAAATTACAATTACGGGGGTGATAAACCAAAACATTTTCCCTTCTATTGAATTCTGCCTGGTACCATTTCATTAAATAACTAGTTATTTATTTTCCCTAACATCTCCTCCCTTCTTTTTATATCTAGTCCTGTTTCTATTTAACACCCATTAGTGGCAATCATATACGGCGGGGATGGCCATGTGATCATGGCTCCTGTTATTTCAGTTGTAATTGCACCAACATGTCATGTTACAAAACATAGGCTTCGGGTTTGTGTTTTGCAAGCGAAGTTTTCCTTCTTTTTTTTGGTACTCATAAACCCATCAACTTTAATCAGCAGAAATAAATATCAAATTTCCAAATTTTAAAGGAAAGAAATTTCCAATCGTGTTCAAAGTTATAAAGTTGCGTGATCTAGTGCTTCAAACAGCCGCATCTTTTCTGCTAGGTCAAATGTTTTCGTGATAAAGACACATAGAGAATAATAGGTTAGTGCCGTGTATGAAAAAGTTTATTTGGCAAGGCGGAGGAATTTATCGGGTGAGCCGTAGGCGAATCCGATAATTTCCGCAGCCGAGCAGGATAAACTTTTACTTCATTCACGGTACTAACCTATTATTCTATTTATCCAGTCGCTTAATCTGCTCAGTAAGGGGATCAAACTCGGGACTATATTGTTACTATTTCATTAACTAGCGCACAACGTCACGTTCGTTCCGTGACGTCACGATAAACAACGACGTCGGACATTTTGATAGACGTCGTGTAGATGCAGGTAAGTCGAAGAAAATAACCGATCAACCACCAGCTCATTTAGGATAGGAAAACCTCACCCTCGGGCACGGAATTGCAACCGGCGACTCTCGTATAAAAAGAAGTCCGTAAGATCACGTGGTAAGGTGACGGATTATCACTAGTCACATGACCAGTTGATCGATTATAGCTTAGTTTAATCGGCACCCCGTTAACTGGCAGATTTTGCCGGAAGTGATTGGATAAAATCCTTTACCTTACATGGACAAAACCCTAAGTAAGCATTCATACCCCGTCATTTTAAAGGGACTGTCTCACATATTGGTGCATTGCAAAAATAAAATAAAATTGTCAAATATTCGCGTAATTTTGGTATAGTTGCCTTTAAATCCCATAAACAACAACACTGACATCTAAAATAATTTGAGAAACTTTGGCATTTTGTAGTTATTTAGTAATTTTACATTAAAATTTCTATAGGGTAATAATACCATATAGAATTAATGCTACTGTTACTTGAATTGCCTGACATTTGTTTGCATCTGATGAAATCGATTCGAAAACCGAACCAAATTCCCCACTGATGTTTACGCTGTAGTTTGTTGAAGTTACAGTTCGATCACATGTGAATTACATTTGTACATAATTCACAAAGCATGTTGGAAGGAAACTTTTTTTCAAAAAATAAATACTTAGTGGGCGATATCAAGACTGGTTAAAATTGCTTATTTGCACCAAATATTTCATACAGCAACTGTCAGTGGCTTTCTATTACATCAATACTTGGTTAGGTTGGAAAATCACGATATATAAAATTTTAGTCCAATCTGTGAGGCAGCACCTTCAAGATAGATTTAAGGAAAATTAAATTTGTTAAAGGTCATAAATCTGGAGTAACATCTAATATAAAATATTGCGACGTATAGGGGCGTATAACTTAAACATTTGTATAAGTAGTTTCTAATGAAGACGTTTATGAAGCCACTATGACTTATCTTAGGAGTAAAGGTTCCTATAATTACGACGTTTTATTGAATTGCGGTCCGTAGTTGCTGAGAAATAGCACCGAAACGTCTATGTGTGCTGATTCAATAATCAGGCCATACCTTTGAAAACGATTGAACAAAAACACACGCCGAGAGTATGTTTATGTAACTGTTATATATGGTTCCTATAAAGTATTCTTTAGTATCGGCTTTTTTTTTGGTGACAGATAGTGTCGACACAAATCATGGTGTGTACTTATAATGGTACATTAATCTCTGTGAAAATCGTCAAAACCACATGTGTGTATGAATTGAATGAATTAGACCTATATTTTACGTCAATATCTATGATAACATGTCTTCCCTACAGTGGCTCTTGAATGGGGTGTATATATGTCCTTTTAGCATAATTGATCAGTCGTTCACATTGTTGTAAGATGTGCTTTTTCTAACATACTTCCTTGTACAATGTGTACTTTTTCACAGAGGTCATGTCCGGTTATACGTGTATCCATTATACTAAGAATACAAATTGTCACATTAACACCTTACAGTGTATGCTTAAGAGCGTGCCCTTGGTAAAATGTTGTAAGTATATCTACTTAGGAGTACTTATTGTCGCCTGACTTGAAATGTTACCCTTCGTTCATGCTATGTCTTCAGATAAAACACTATACTATGTTAATAGTAATATATTTTAGGTCGGCTATGACACGAGTTCTACAACATACATGTATATCAATCACTACTGACAACTAATTCCTGGTGGGTTTGCGTCCTTTTGCGTATCTTTTAGGTGATTGTCTTCGACATGTGAAGAGGTTGCAAGCTAATTGCGACAGAGCAAGTTGGAACAAATTTGTAAAATTGGCTGACGGCCGTTAGAAGGCTGTAAAACAGAGCTCAACACAAGGAAGCAATAAAAGCGATCGTGAACTATTTTAGGAACGTGAACTTAATATAACAGTCACACTGGTCACCAATTATCTCCAGTATAAAAGGTGACAAACAAAATGACGTTTTTTGTCGAGTACGACTTTACATGTAGCATCATAATAGACGCCGTTAATGGTATTCTGACATATAACGTCGTAGAATAGTAAGAACATTGAGGTTAACTACGCATTGGTCAGCGATATCAGTATAACTCAGATTGTGCAAAGTGTGTCCGAAAAGAAATCATTTTAAATGGCAATAACAAAACTCCTAGAAAACTCTCCTTTACGCGGTGCACACTTAACTATTGAATTCAATATTGAAAGTATGTGTTTTTGTCTATAATTGGTACTATATTCATGTATTGCAATATGGCTGACCGCACATTTATCCTGGAATCGTACCTAAGCCCTAACGAATTCAAATGGCGTCTAAGAACAATATATCTGTAGAGCTTCCTAGTTACATTTTTGCCAATTGGTTCTGGTATGTAACTAGCTATACTTAGGTGAGTAAAGACAATCACATGCATCACTGTCTTGTGAAGCACTATTTCAAGCAATTCTCGGCGGTTTTTACATGAACAATCAGCTTATGTTTCGATCGAGTGGTTATTTACAACCACACGTACTATATTTCAAAACTTCGTATTTGTGTTCATCTCATAATGTTCAGTTAGGTTTTGCAAAAAAGCAAGGTCAAGCATATTTACAGAACTGTGTTTAATAGTTCACATCTGCTCATAAATGCAACACAATTAAGAAACAACATTGGAAATGATGTATTCGGTGACGCCATTATGTAGCAGTATTGTCATTGCGTACACTCGTGTATCAATTCATGTGATTACGTACGCACGGTCACATAATTCACTTAATAGACTATATTCCAAACATATTTTAACAAAAACAAATAAAAACCTCACTGATAAACTATTTGAAAAAATGATCTGGCCTTAAAAACTGCTAGTTGAAATAACACTCAAATCAAGCCGACGGTGGACACACTAAATAAACACGTAACTAAACGTATGAGAAAACCTCTCGATATCGATATGGGTATAGCAATAGGATAGAAAACGACTATGGCCGTCTTTACGATATATACACAAGCGAAGACACGATATATATGTGATATTTACCACGGAAATACAAGGCGTTGATTGGCTGACAGCGGCTGACCATGGTGTAAGGGATAAGTTACTAATCTCACGTGCTATATACATTTTATCTAGGTATAGTGCGGCCAAGATATGATGGCACAATAACATTGTGTAAACGTCACTGGTTGGATCAGTCGATATCAAAACGCGGGTAAGAAAATAAATCATGATCATCTAAGCGCTTGTTCAGTTATCTTAAACTACATAATTAAGGATGAAGATTGTTGTGTTTATTATATAGTCTAGTGGTAACATCTCTAATCTCAACGCAGACGGTCCAGGTTCGAACGCCATTCAGAATCTTTTTTATTTTTATTTCTTTCGAAATTATTTTCCGCACGCTTTTCACGAAACTCGTGTATTTGTTGGTGTATTGCTTACAATCAGATAAACTGTGTAAACTGCACATTATTTAATCAAACTACATTTTTTGACTAAACGTATCGTTAATATAGGAGATGACGACGTTGGTGACTATGATGATGATAATTACAGTGCTTATGACGAGACGGATAGTGAGAGTGATGATTCTATCACAGACACTGCTGTTGAGCAATGTTAGTTCATATAATTTGTATATACATGTATACGTACATAATATTACTTTATAATTGATTATTCTAGATAAATATAATAAAATATAATATAATAAAAATATACAGAATAGAGAAAGCATATGTAACAAGATATAAAGACCTGGTATAATTGTACTAAGTAAAACAGTTCATTAGAACTGTAAAAAACAAATCAATATAAAAAATATGCACAAAAGTGAGACTCGAACTAGTAACCTCCATCCATAATATTATTGTAATTCCAAAGCTTTACCAACTGAGCTAGCGAGGTACATGTAAAAATCTCTCGTATATTTGCTCCTATTGCGTAAACGTAATACGAAACAAGCGTTTATTGACCCTGACTGTAAATAAGCAACCCTTTCTGTTGAAAATGAACCCGTCGGCTAATTAGCATGTGTAAATGTTATTGTGCCATCATATCTTGGCCGCACTATAGTAACCTTTCATCACAAGATGTTAATGGTTGAAGTAGGATGTAAATTGTCACAAAGATAATGCATATTGACTGTTTGCGTTAAAAGCTCCATTCTCCTAATGAAACACTGAGCTGCTTTAAAAACGTAACATTTATACTTAAGTAGCTTCTATGTATGCAAGTATGTATTTACCCATAGCTCAGCCAATATGCGTTTGATTTTGCTGACATTTTCAACATTTGTAGCTACATGTAAGATATGTGGCAGATTATTACATTTCATTAAGATCTGATCAGACCCTTTGCAACCATAATAATACAATGATGACACAAACAGAAGCATATTTGATGCCGTGCGGCCTTCTGCGTTTTTCATATTGATAATGTTGATGTGTACTCATTTTTCGGATAAAGTTCGTGAACAAGTGTCCGTACTTAGCATGAAAACAGAAATAAAGCAAAACAAAGATAAATATCAAGCTCAATTTAGATTTAGAAAAGTTGAACGACCACTATTTTGCGGAGTGGTTAACCGTCTTATTTTGTGTTTTTTGAATATGTTCCAATTGACCGTACATTAAAATGATTCACATCAAACCATCAATTCCTCGTATATTTTTCGTTGTTTTCCGTTCCATGGTTCAATGCACCATTGAAGTGAATTTAGATCGAAAGAACATCGAGTTACAATCCATGGGTAGCCACTAACACGCACACACAATTTCAGTGAGAAGTATTAATAAATAAAAAAGTTATCTAGATTTGCATTAGTGTTGCGTTTTCAAAGCCGCTCAGTGTACAATGATTGCACACCATTATTGACCAGTTTGAGCTTTAAATACTGTGTTTTTACAAGTGCAATGTATTATCGGAATGCCATTATTCCTTAAATAAGTGATAAAATGTAGTGTCAGCTTGATTAACTATTCCTTAGATAAGTCCTCCAAATTGAGTTTAAGTACGTAGTGCAATGTACTGCTATGATTAATTGCTATAGTCGAGAAGGCAAGAACTAATTGTTTATCTTCGAGTCATCTTCCAATACAACTGTATTACGAAATGTAAAAAGATCAAACGTTGATTGCCTGCATCAATGATGATAAAATATCGAGTCAACATTGTCGAGACGATTTGGGAATATGCTGTGCGAAGATATTTGTTATAGTTCTCGGAGGTTTGACAATTTCGTCGTCAAAGGAGTTTTCATATCATACAAATGTTGAATGTTTGCAGTTGCTTGTGGAAAGCATTCAAAAATAGAAGTTTATATTTCATTGGACATTACGAGCAGCTCCGAGCACTCTTGTCGTGTCAATACGGAGAAGAATAACCGATAAGTGATGAAGCGTTAATATGATATCACTGTTCTAGACGGACGTTTCAATTATAAAATAGAATATAGTCGACCGTGATTCTATCATTGGTGGAGACTGTTATTATAAACAAATAATTGAGACTGTTATACTTAACACAATAAGTAAGAATGTTCTTAACAGAGTAAGAGTTGTTAAAGTCCAGAGACATTGACACGACTCTCGACCTTTAAATTAGCATAATTAAACAGCTGATACATTGTCTATAATTATAACACCGACTGTATGTTTTCATAAGCGGAGAGTATCACGAAGACGCTCGAGGAGTAATACCAAAACAAATCTAAAGAATCGATATTGCACGATTTGCTCGCGGAAATTTATATATTCAACGCAAATACCTTGTAATATATTCATGCATAAAGGTCAGGATCATGTCAAATTCTCTGCGCTATATTAAATCCACTACATGTATATAATGTTTTCTTATTTACATGACACTTATATTAACCTGTTTCAAACAAATGAGTCAAAGTTGTTTGATTCATGCTAAGGAATGCACGACATATTGAGTACAACCCTTCAAATTATTGTCATGAATCATACAATACGAAAAATGTCTACGTTTTTAGAAGCCAAAACCGTTTTTGTAACCCCAACGTATGTCAATATTATCTGTGAACGGTACATTTCCCTTGTTTGTTCAATGTTATCTGTGCTCGGCTGGTTAAGTGAGTTCTGCCTGCCCTGTCCGACTTAATATGATCTTTTTAATAAAGCCTGACTACACAGATTGCAGAATTGAAAAGTTGATTTTGTATCGTTGCGCTTGTAATGAATAAAAAAATAAACAAGTGTTAATCAAAATAATATGCCGTTGATATGCACGATGAATATTATAACTACTTCTACCCTCTTCTGCAAATACGTTCTCACACAGACAAAATTGAAATTGACTTAATAACTAATTGCCTAACAGTTGTGCCTCAATGCATCGAGAGAAAGCGTTCAAGTGTTGTAAAATGGCACAGGAATTTAGATTTCACCAAAGACACATGTTGCCAATACTGAACAATAGAACGATTCGATTTGTAAATGAATCGCAAACTAGTTCATGCTGATATATGTCTAAATTGATCTTTAATCATCAATCCATGACAATTATCAAATTTAAGAACTGTATTTATCCGTATAGAAACCGTAAATGAACCAACCGAACAGTTCAAAGATGCACATCACACTTAGCTACTAGGTACTATGATCATTTCTACGTATTTCTGCACGAAGTGTTGCGTTTTGCTATCGACCAATCTGCAATTAAAAAGCACCTTCCACATAAAAGCGGTTTTCTTTCCACTCAGCAACAGGTTGGCCGCTAACTTAGCTTGATAGCATTTTTTAGAATATTCTACTATTAATACTATTTCATAGAAACTGTTGACGCTAAGTACACGACATTGGTGTATATGGTTAAAGAACAGAGTCTGACATAAAATCAGATTAACATTCAAATTTAAATATGGCTGATATATAACATGCATGTATAATCGATAACAAGGTACATACGTAATTTTTAAACTTGGTATGTATCGTAATAAAATCGTAATCTAACAGTGACACTGACATGCTATAAAATAACGTCAACAATTAGATGGAATGAGACGACCTTTAATATTTAAAAAAATATGTCGTATGAAATATGGTAATATTTAAATCCCATAACAAAAACGTAAATAATCCATATTTTTTTCTGAATTTGTTTTATGATTTTATAGTAATGTAATTTAAACCACGTGTTGTGAAGTAAAACTATTGTTCAGTTATTTTTGCATACCTTCGAAGTAGCCATCCTTAATAATGCACATTGTAAACTTTTGATCCAATTCTGTAACATACGTTCAAAGTCTTTAAGATGGTCAAAGCGTCATTTATCTAATGATCGAATTTTCTTTAAAACACCTTAAAATGACAGAATAATATTATGTAAAGAAATTAAAATTATCTGAATGATATGCCTCCGGGCTCGTTGTCATGTCGACATACACGGTTTTTAAATGATGCACCGTTGTATTGTGTTCATTTTATCTATTTATTGCATATATCATACCAAAATGTTTATTTTAAGATTTTTATTAAATAAACCACTTTTAAACAATGCATTATATTGTGTGTGTGCAATGGTCATTCCTAGTGACATTAGCAACAATTCCGACTGCCTGGTAAACTTATTCAGTATTAATTGTGTACATGATGAATAGTTACACCACACACTTGCAAAAAAATGTTAATTTTAAATGGACATCAAAAGAAAGCTAACGACCGAAAATAAAATAAAATTGCATATAAGTTGAGAATCATATAGAACACCAAAATGGTCAAATCAGGGGTCACCAGCCATTTCTGGGAGCTATTCACCAAAAAGTACTAATTTTGAATAGATTTGCATAAATTAACCTAATTTGCAAATCGGAATAAAATAAAAGTTTACGAAAAATATTTCAGCTGCTTCTTTTAACTAATTGATCCACTACATATTTTATAAAAGCTGATGCATTTAAACAATTGAAGTGACTTATTGTACACACATATATATATTACAATGGTGCCGTACCCCACCAACTTTAAACATGGAAAACATAGAAAATATGCACAAGTATTATGTTTATTGTCGTTAAATAACATGTATAACGATCATTGGAACTACATTTAATGTTTGTTCTCATCTAATACAATTTGAAATTTCGCGAAAGCGCACAAGTTTGCTTGGGCCTCCTTAAGGTGGAATCACACTAGATAAAAATTGCAAAAGTAACGTCATGGGAATACACACGGAGATATAAGACGCGACGTTGAATTGGGATTAAATCAAAGTTTACTATGATACCAAATTTGTTTATGGACCCTAAAGCTTTTATATAGCAAGGTTCCGACTTTAGATGATAGTCTGAAGATGTTGAATATGTGCAATATATGTAGAACATTGCCTAATAAGGAGGAATCATGTACAAAGGAATGCATGGTCGTCCATTACTTGATAGACAACGGAAGAAATCAAATTGCTACTGAACATATAACAAGTAATTGCGGGTTTTTTTTAGACGTAAAGGTGTCTCAAACGACATAAATTATAAATTTAAATTAATATATTTATTATCAAGACAGAGTAAGTCGGACAGACATTCGTTATATTATATTAACTGAGCAAATGCTACCCTTGTAAACACAATTTAAGATATAAAAGCAATGGCTAAATAATACCCATGGTACAGATGTTATAATATTGTTACAGTTTGTACATAGAAAAGGGTACTGAGAACATTGGTAGGGAAAGTTGCATACAACAGAAACAGCAGAGCACAAAAATCACACAAAGACAATTTACAAATTACTTGCATTACATGAAACTGTCGTGCCGTTCAGTGCCGGTTTGGTGCAGTCAGTAGAGCTCTCACTTATCTCCCAAGTGACCCGGGTTCTAATACTGGTATTGTAGGTGAGCAAGTAAATTGTCATTAATAATTAATTCGTGAAATATCTGGATGTGTAAAAAAGGCCGCCGTATAAGACGCCGGGATATAAAACAAAGCAATTACGATCGTTTTGGATTTGACGTAGGAGTTGTTTTAGTGAAGGCTGGTTCTATTTATAACTGTCAAGATTTAGTGTCACTGAATGATGATAAGACCCAGCTGTAAGTATCGCCTTTTTACGACGAAAAATGTCATGTGGTTCATTTTGGTTCATGTGAGAATGTTTTACACTGTTTCCTTATCACGTTTCCTGATAGTCTTGGTTTGCGGTATTAAAAACTTTATTATCATTGAATAAGAATGTATAGCAGATCGAAAATATTTATTCCCAACGAATTCATATTCGTATTTTTTACTAGTAGCATACTTTATGAATGCCTATGTAACTATTGTTTGCAATAATAGTTTTACCAAATATATTTAATTGTGCTCAGCTTATGAGAAAACGCATATTGTAAAGAACAAGCTCGGGTATAATCTAGGTGTTGTGCATGCTTTTTTGAACACATTAATTTCATTTCCAGATTCGATATAATATTTGCATCGGCACCTCATTAATATCATTGTTAGCGCATGTTGTTCCATTTATCATCATAATGTCATGTGAAAGATATATATTAATCTTACTGCAGGTGATGTGTACATCAGATGCATTCAAAACGTAATATACTCACTTGTTTCTGATGGATGCCGCCTTCCCTTTCCGAGGTGCATTATTTTTTTATTACAGACAAATGCCTGTTATAAGGAACAACGGTTGACCGACTGCTTCAGACACGTTTGACGGTGATTTCCTCTTTGAAATGAACGTAATATACGCATAGTTCTCGTTCTCATGTTTCTATTTGAACTTTGTCTTATACGCGGCATTGACCGTATGAGTAATTCCTGTTCAACTAAAAGTGATACGTACATCACGCAAACATGGAACTTGTCAAGAAATTCTTGTCTATCCCGCCATACCGTATGTAGCTAAGTGCCTTGATTATTTGTCACATAGATCGTGCATGGTAGATAACGATGATCTTCGTCTTAGATACAACATATCATCTCAAATTTGCTTGCAACAGATCATCTTGAATTTGATAAAAACCTTATTTATGGACGTTTCTGTCCAGGCCTGACTAATTAATCGGGATATACAGAACCACATGGCGTCATTTAGCATGATAGGTCTTTGGACCTGTCGATGAAGTAACAACGTATTGCGTAAACCAATTATAGTAAATAATGTTACATCGATTAATTGGTTTTACAGGACGAGAAAGTATTAGGTTAGCACAAACGAGGTGAACTGTACGACACGAATGTAATCGTGTAGAAACTATTGTAATTATACAAACGGTGTCTCAGTCACCCTAACATATTGTACGAGTTAAACATGAAAATGTAAACATTCGTACATTGCTTCGACACGACACCAAAGCAAAACTATAATTAACCTCAGTGCCTTATGATCGATACAAGAAATGACCAGTGACAAACTTAAGAAGACTTGATGGGTATATGATTACTACAAAACTAACCGATTCGTCAGACAAACAAGAATTTACTGAAATCAACATAATACCTACTTCAAACATCATATTCATGGTTGTATATAAGAAAAGTATGGCCGAAGTTTCTTAGACTAATTAGCTGTGTGCTTTTGACGTTGCTGTGTTCTTCCATTCGATTGCATATTTCATTTAGAGTAGTATAACATTCAAACATTTTACAATTACAAATTGTGAGAGTAAATAATGAGTTTGTTGAAATGTTTGCGGTCTATTTTAAGCATGCGTAGGCTACGTCATCAACTTAAAATATTTCCTAGAACTTAGATCTCCTTCACATTTAAATATTGTGACTTCAACTTTGGTTGCCGGCATTTTTTTGTTTACGAAAATTCGTTTCTACAAAGAAAATGTCAAAAATTAACCTCTGACACAAAACAAGCATGCTATTTTTATACAAGTTAAGCAAACATATTATTTTTATTACCTTTTTACTGAATATTCAAACGCGTATCGATATGTTATGTATTTTAAAGCTTTAAGCGTATTGAACCGCGGAAGATTTAACAAAGGTCAGGGAGGCCGAAAAAGATGGATAAAAACGGCTATCGTCTGCTGGAAAGTTACGATGTGGGGCTTATTTGTTTTAAAGATGTAGGCAAATATTGCACCTTACGATGGTATTTTTGTGTTCAGAAATATGAAACAGCTTGGACAATAACCGTTGGTAAGTTATAACCCGATATGTGCCTGTATACACTGTTTTATACCAAGATCACAATGCCCCGGTAGTAGGCAGTACAACGAGCTAGTATAATTCAAGATTGCATACTCCAAATTGGTTAAAAATAGATGATTTGACACTAAAAGTCTTCAGATATAAACATACATGTAATTGAATTTGTTAAGCTGTTGGCAATATAACAGGTGCAGAAGTTTGCGCATGTGGTTTAAGCAACACACGTAATGTTTATCATTTTTTTAATATGGCCGTCCGATCAACATTACTACGTCAAAAGCATTTAAAGTATTGATTCGAGAAGTAATTTTAGTTAAAATTAACTTAGTTTCGTATGTTTAAACAAGATTCAAAACGCCCGACTTCCCGGGAATAGCGTACACGACGTCGCGTTTAGTTCAAATACTTTTGTCCCCCAACTGTATTATTGCACAACTGGGTGATGTGTTATCAAACTATTTACGTCACTGGTCAACTTATTCAAGGTCATATATAAATTCTTAAATATCATTTAATGCACCAGTCAATTTAAAGGCGCCTCATTTCCGATGAGTGCGGGGCTTTTGCGAGTACGGTCGTATTGTCGTACTACGGTCGTGCGAACGGTTGGCTCGGATTGTTTTAATGACAATTGTGAATATTGTGAAATATTCTTACGACGGTCTGTCGAAAGCAATGTATACGTTAATCAGTTATGATTCCGTACAATTCGCGTACATCAGCTCAAATTTATTATTTACAAGATGGTTGAGCAGGCAGCTAGAAGTTTGATCCACACAGTCTCTTATACGTTGGTATAATGACTCTTATACGTTGGTATAATGAGGCGCGTCATGAATGCATCGTAATGTTCTGTAATTGTAGCTGTCCTACGGGTAACGTATATTT
The DNA here is from genome assembly GCA_947247005.1 of Spisula solida. NCBI lineage: Eukaryota > Metazoa > Mollusca > Bivalvia > Venerida > Mactridae > Spisula > Spisula solida. The sequence goes on from OX365956.1 coordinate 43,113,240, forward strand.
ACGTAATGCGTAAAATGAATTAATATAAATATTACTTGCTGTTTGCATTCAATGACTGCTGTTCATTGAATCATGCTAGAAATATTATACTGTTAAAACATCTGTAGATATGTAGATCTAAAAGAATAATCTCTAATGCGAAGATCAACATTGATATAGTATGTTGACTCATTGTACCCTCTAACCGAAAGTTGCTGATCACTAGGTGCTCTATCTAAAGTAGACAGCAAATACAATTCAGCTAAGGCTAGCTGATAAGCCCACTGGGAACCAGCATGATAAGGATTGAAAACATTCAGAATATGAATTTAGTGAAATTCAAAATGGCGATTTTTCCCACGATAACCACGGGTTCCATAATGGCCAAGCTAGACAGTCAATCAGAACGCTCAAATCTCATATAGACCGTGTTTTTTCATAATTGCCGAGTTTTTTCCACAATGATCGAGGTTTTTCCATAATGGCCGAATTTTGTGTCTATAATGACGAGGTGAGCTTCATATTGGCCCTGTATTTGAAGTGGAAACGCGCCCAATATTGTAACGTCAATTAATAATGAACGATAAAAGCAGTCAGTATAGCCAAGGTTTTTGGTAAATACCTTGGTTGCAGATGTTTATATTTTATTATTTAACATTGTAATCATGTCTAAAACATAACTTAAACGACTTTCTGTCAGTTTCTCGACCTCTTACATGTTGGTAGTCACAATCATAAACGAAGAATGCTCTAGAATAACTAATAGTGGGGTGACAATCAGCTCAAAAGTGGCTTATTTAAGGAGTAGGTGACAACTCAAGTAGAACAAGCAATGTTATATACCAAAATGTTCGCCTATGTCTGTACTATATGGAACTGCCGGCATAAATTGTCAACACGTGGTGCGGACACGGAAATCCAAGATGGCCGCCATAATTTACACATACACTTAAAATTCTATGTTCTCATGCAATTTTTTTATTTATGTATGTAGTCACAAATATTTGCTTGGATATTATTCATTTGATATTGTACATCAAATGGACATACAAGACTGACCACTTTGAGGTCAAGGTCACGGTCATGTCAAGGTCAAATTACGAAAAATAGCTGAAAAAATTATGTTTCCTCACTTGTTTTCTTGTTTTAGCATATGTTTTATATTCAAGTTGATATTAAAAGTGATAAAAGTGTTGGTAAGCACATATTCTCTTATTATTAGTTGAATTTTCAGTTCAAAATATTGAAACTTTGTCAAAACTAACATTATTATGCATGTACATGTTGGCCGAGATGGCATTCTTAGATTGCTGATTCCCTACTTAAAATTTTAGTATTCAACTATTGACACTATTATTTCTAATGGTATGATTAAATGTTTGTCTAAACATTATTAACTTTGTATGGTACTCCAAATGGACTTGAAAAATGACCACTCAAGGTCAAGGTCATGGTCATTTCAAGGTCAAACTACCAAAAATACCTGAAAATTTGACATTTAGTTGCAAATTGTAATTATAAACGAATGCTGAACATTGTATTTTGTTTTAGATGTGATAGCAGGTATTCTAAGTGTAAATTATTTCATTAGAAGTGATATATTTTTACTGCAAATAGAAAATCTATTTAAATTTTTTGACGGAACATAAGCGATTCTACGTAATGTACAATATTGCAGCCGTGAATGGTTTTTCCTTGATCGTTGAATCTCTATATTTGACAGTATTATTGTTAATGGTTTGACAACATTATTACATATTAGACAGTTATTATATATAATAATGCACCTATCAATATTTTGCCCAAGGGTGGGGGAGTGGCGGGCATACAGTGGACTTTAGACAGAAAACAATTCCCAACGGACGGAATTTTGACAGGCCCTTTGATTCCCGATCCCGGGAAATAGACTTTGGCTGGATTTTAGATTCTGGGATTGGGGAATTTGCAGACTTTCTGCAACCATTTAAAGATGGCAGGCCATTTAATATACCAAGCATCTCCTACTGTGGGAATTTCAACAAAACGTTTGGACATGGTGAGTAATCTCTTGGGCCTAAGATGGCTGAATATTGTGATGGTTAGGTATCCCTTATGGCCGGATATGGCTGAATTTGTATTGGTAAGTATGTTTATTACATAGGGTCTGGTATAGCTGAATTCAGTGGTTGCCTTTGTACCCCTTACACTTTTAAATGGCCATAATTGGTGTTGGTCATTACTCGATAGGGCCAAGGATTGCTGCACTCGGTGTGGGGGGAGTACTCCGTATGGTATGGTATTGCTTTAATAAGTTAGGTGGGTACACAATACAGCTTGGGATGGCTGAAATCTGTGAGGGTGGGAACTCAATAGGGCTTGGGATGCCTCAATCTGTGATGGTGAGCACACAATAGGGCTTGGGATGGTTGAAATCTGTGATGGTGGGTACCCAATAGGGCTTGGGATGACTGGAATCTGTGATGTGGGTACATAATAAGGCTTGGGAAGGCTGAAATCTGTGATGGTGGGTACCCAATAGAGCTTGGGATGGCTGAAATCTGTGAGGGTGGGTTCTCAATAGGGCCTGAGATGGCTTAATATATGATGGCGGGTACCCAATAGGGCATGGGATGGGTGAAACCTGTGAGGATTGGTTTTCAATGGGCTTGGGATGGCCTAAATATGTGATGATGGGTACTCAATAGGGCTTGGGATGGCTGAAATCTGTGAGGTTGGGTTCTCAATAGGGCCTGAGATGGCTTAATATATGATGGCGGGTACCCAATAGGGCATGGGATGGGTGAAACCTGTGAGGATTGGTTTTCAATGGGCTTGGGATGGTCTAAATATGTGATGATGGGTACTCAATAGGGCTTGGGATGGCTGAGATCTGTGATGGTGGGTACCCAATAGAGCTTGGGATGGCTGAAATCTGTGAGGGTGGGTTCTCAATAGGGCCTGAGATGGCTTAATATATGATGGCGGGTACCCAATAGGGCATGGGATGGGTGAAACCTGTGAGGATTGGTTTTCAATGGGCTTGGGATGGCCTAAATATGTGATGATGGGTACTCAATAGGGCTTGGGATGGCTGAAATCTGTGAGGGTGGGTTCTCAATAGGGCCTGAGATGGCTTAATATATGATGGCGGGTACCCAATAGGGCATGGGATGGGTGAAACCTGTGAGGATTGGTTTTCAATGGGCTTGGGATGGCCTAAATATGTGATGATGGGTACTCAATAGGGCTTGGGATGGCTGAGATCTGTGATGGTGGGTACCCATTAGAGCTTGGGATGGCTGAAATCTGTAAGGGTGGGTACTCAATAGGGCTTGGGTTGGGTGAAATATGTGATGGTGTGTACACAATAGGGCATGGGATGGCTGAAATCTGTGAGGATGGGTACTAAATGGGCTTGGGGTGGCTGAAATATGTGATGACAGGTACTCAATAGGGCTTGGATGACTGTACTCAGAGGTGGTGGGTACTCAATAGGGCTTGGGATGGCTGAAATATGTGATGATGGGTACTCAATAGGGCATTGGATGACTGTATTCAGAGGTGGTGGGTACTCAATAGGGCATTGGATGGCTGAAATCTGTGAGGGAGAGTACTCAATAGGGCCTTGGATGACTGTATTCAGAGGTGCTGGGTACACAATATGGCCTGGGATGGCTGAAATCTGTGAGGGAGAGTACTCAATAGGGCCTTGGATGACTGCTCAGAGGTGGTGGGTACTCAATAGGGACTGGGATGGCTGAAATCTGTAATGGTGCATACTCAATAGGGCCTGTGATAGCTGGAATTCATGGGGGTGGGTACTCAATGGGGCCTTGGATGACTACTCAGAGAAGGTGGATGCCCAATAGGCCTGGGATGACTGTACTCAGAGGTAGTGGGTACCAAATGGGGCCTGGGATCGGCTGTTCTCTGTTGTGATGGGTATCCAATGGGGCCTGGGATGGCTGTGCTCAGAGGTTGTGGGTACCAAATGAGGCATGGGTTGGCTGTTTTCTGTGGTATAGGGTATTCAATAGGGCCTGTGGTGGCTGTTCTCAAGGTGGTGGGTACCAAATGGAACCTGTGACGGCTGTTGTCTGTGGTTGTGGGTTTCCAATAGGGCCTTGGACGGCTGTATGGAGTGGTGGCGAGTATTCCATAAGACCTGGTATGACTGTAATTGGTGGTGATTGGTTCCCAAATGGGCCTGGGATGGTTGAACTTTTGGAGGTGAGAACATAAATTGGCCTGGGATGGCTGTTCTATAGGCAGTGTTAAAAACCAAATAGGGCATTGAATGGCTGTTCTCAGTAGTTGCAAGTATCCTCAGGCATAGTATGGCTATACACAGTGGTTGTGAGTAGGGCATAGGGCCTATGTTGGCTGTAATTGGTGGTGGTAATTACCACATGGGATCTAGTATGGCTGTATTAAGTGGTTGCAACTAACCCATAGGGATTAGTATGGCCATAATTAGTGGTGGTGAAATACCCAGTAGGGCCTAGGATGGCTGTATTGCACCTGGTATGGCTGTACTCAGTTGGTCCAAGTACCCCTTAGAACATAGTATGGCTGTAATCGTCGGTGGTAAGTACCACATAGAGTCAGGTGTGACTGTACTCAATGCTTATTGGTGGTGTTGATTGGGCCTTGGATGTCTGTACCCTTTTGTTGTGACTTGGGTGTAGCCCATAGGACCTGGTATGGCTGTAATTCATTGGATAAGAGCACCCTTATTGGGCATGGAAAGTTGTAATTATTTTGGATGAGTACCCCTTTGGGCCTTATACGACTGTGATTTGTACTAATGAGTAACCCATAGGGCCTTTACAGCTGTGCTCAGTGATTGTGAGTACCATATCGAGACTGATATGGTGGTGATTAACCAATATGGCCTTGGTTTGCTCTACTCTGTGGTTGTAAGTACCCCATTGGGCCTCAGGTATAGCTAGTGGCATTGAGAACTCGATAGGAATGGTTGTTATGGGCAGTTGTAAGAACATGACATGTACTCCATTGGTTACAGAATGTACTTGTTGGTGGTTAGAACCCATTCTGGCCTGGTATGTGATGGTGATGATTTGGTTTGACTGTACTTTGTATATAGTACCCTTAGGACTTAGTATGACTTTAACACGTAGTAGTGAGTACCCATTATGGCACGGGATGGTTGTACTTGACAGTGTTATGTACCCCATATGGTCTGGGGTGCCACATATAGGAGTTCAGTATAAATTATTATTTTTAATGAAAGAACTCTGATCACATCAATGATCTACAACAAAATATAATGTTCACCAAATTTCATAATAAGAAAAAATGCAATGAAAGATCAAATTTTCAGGTATTTTTGGTAGTTTGACCTTGAAATGACATTGACCTTGATTGGTCATTTTTCAAGTCCATTTGGAGTTCAATACAAAGTTATTTTGTTTAGACAAACATTTAATCATACCATTAGAAATAATAGTGTAAATAGTTGAATACTAAAATTTTAAATAGGGAATCAGCAATCTAAGAATGCCATCTCGGCCAACATGTACATGCATAATAATGTCAGTTTTGACAAAGTTTCAATATTTTGAACTGAAAATTCAACTAATAATAAGAGAATATGTGCTTACCAACACTTTTATCATTTTTAATATCAACTTGAATATAAAACATCTGCTAAAACAAGAAAACAAGTGATGAAACATCATTTTTTCAGCTTTTTTTTGTAATTTGACCTTGAAATGACCATGACCTTGACCTCAAAGTGGTCAGTCTTGTATGTCCATTTGATGTACATTATCAAATGAATAATATCCAATCAAATATTTGTGACTACATACATAAATAAAAAAATTGCATGAGAACATAGACTTTTAAGTGTATGTGTAAATTATGGCGGCCATCTTGGACGCCATCTTGGATTTCCGTGTCCGCACCACGTGTTGACAATTTATGCCGGCAGTTCCATATAGTACAGACATAGGCGAACATTTTGGTATATAACATTGCTTGTTCTACTTGAGTTGTCACCTCACCCCAAAAAATCACCAATTGTCACCCCACTATAAAGGTGATAGGAAATATTAATATTCGTTAATATAAACTAGTTTGTGTTACTTCGATAGTCGATTGATGGATAGATTGGTGCCTTCGTGGAAGTAGAGAAATATTGTAATATCTACAAAGCGAAACCCATCTATATATCGAACGTGGTTGTTTCTGCTATGCAATTTGTAGTGCTGTAATTGCATTATCAGATGCACGCGCCTGTTAGTTAGATTACTATTTGATGTGTATAGGTTTTGTTCGCATACATGCTCTATACTTTACTTCAGTGATGATGCTACTAAGCAGTACATCTGAACAACATTATTGCCTAGAATTATTCATAAAAATAAATTATACAATTGTTGACAATCGTCTGCGATATTATATTAACTGTACATACGCTTCCCTTGCAAACATGTTTTAATATAAGCATATGTAAATTGATCAGTAGATGTCGAAGAGAATAAAAGAGTAAAGGACCGCATTCTATTACGTAACAAGTGGATAACGTTGTTACCATATCGACCAAGCAAGGTAGCATTCAACAGAAACAGCAGGGCACGAACGTCACAACAAGAACACAAATATATACTACAAGTAACCCGAAAACAAGAGTAAGTTAGTACAAGTTAATTGCCCGTTATCGCAACTGACTGATCATCTTATTTTTCTGTAAAGTCTTAATAATGACGGTAACATATAATAAAAAGTCAGACATGTACTACAGAACACGAAAGGCGCAATACGAGCCCAAAATATAGGCGATTACCATTCTGATCACATCGGTCCTTATGCATTGCAATAGGTCTCTGACATAACAATGCGCCATATTTGAAATGTTTTAGTCACATGATTAGGAAATAGGCCCTGTCCTGTTACCAGTACACATTGTGTCAGTACTTGAGTAAGATTAGGTAACACTAGTGTTGAAAACAAGTCATATTTTGAATTTTCAAAAAAAATCAAATACAATTCTGGGAAGTTGTTATTGAGCATAAATAGTAACACAATATAATGTATGCATAACATTGTAATGTATCGAATGGGTTTATTTTTTAAAAAAAGTTGTATAAATTCATTTCCAATATTTAGGGAAAAGTATGTTTATAGTTTGTTGGACAGACACGTAAACAGCATCGACAGTACTTTCACTTACAGTCAATGTTTTTGTACGATATCTGGCTGAACATGTATTTCAAAATGGGAAACCTTTCCTTTAAAAGTGTTGAACCTTTCGAGATTTGAGGATTTTGAAGATTGCTATCATTACGTCGTTTGTATTTCCGGATTGACTCTAGACAATGGCTGACTTACAATGTCAATAAAATATCCATAATTGAGATAGAATTGCGACAGGATGTTATTAGTGTTGAAAGATTGGATAATACTAACACTATAATAAGATCTACAGATTTCAGCATTGTCCCCTTGAGTATCATAAAAGTATCATTTGAGGTTGCTGAAACTATGTCATTCAGCTGAAACCATGACATTCAGCTTTTTATTACTGTTTTTCGTTTACTTTTTAGGTCTTCAGACAGCTAAAACTACGTATTTCTGCCGTTTTAATGTTGAACATAGGCCATTCAGCTTGGGCACGCAGCTTTTTTATTGTGAAATTAGTTGATTCAGCGTTTTGACAGCTGGGACTTGGGCAGTTAATTTTCTCGTTTATGTATGCGTTAGGCATTGTGCCATGTATGTTTGTATGTTTTCTGTGCTCGGCTGGACAGTTGAGTTCTACCTTCCCCGTCCGACTTAATATCATCTTATTGCGTATACGGATGAAAATTCAAATTAAGACACAATTTCGGACTTCCAGAAACATTTTAGCACGCCTGAACACGAACGACAGTCTGCTATTATTTTCAGTTACAATGACACGTGTCTGTGCCATTTGCTTGTAACTGCTTTGTTTGTTTTTTAAATGTCGTATATGGACTTGAACACTGTCCATACTTTTGCTTGAACAAAATCAGATCAATCACAAGACAAAAATGTCACAAGGATGTAACACAATATCAGTAGTTTCCAAAGATACCATTTAAGCTATGTATTGACCTTCTGCGTCATGGAAAAGCCCCAGATGGGTGTGTAGATATATACGTTATTGTCTCATGTCACTATGTATACCATGTATTGTAAGCATTCAGCAACCATAATCTACAGGATAATAATTGATAAAATATGTTAAAGGACCCGTCGATGCCGCAACACCTTTTAGTGTTGTTGTCTACTATACCTCGTAAACAACGTTATACAAAAAGTTCAGATTTCATGATTTATTTGATGAGAGAATAGTCCGTAAGCTTTATTGTATACACTGTTTAAAAGTTATTATTACACCAACTTGTTACGCTTGTATCTTTTTTATCATACATGATAGCTTGTTTTTTGCATGTGTTCATGCGAGTAGTATAACAACAGTATCAGATCATTGGATATTTTTTATTTGACTTGGTGTAGGCAGTGAACCATGAACTCCTCGATAGCCTAGTGGTTGGGCGTTCGCTTCGAGTGCGGGAGGTCTCGGGTTCGAGCTCTGGCCGCGTCATACCAAAGACGAACTAAAAATGGTACAAGAAATTCCATTGCTAGACGCTCAGCATAAAAAGGAAACTGGCTCCTCTTCTCTCATACCCTCGTGGCGATGGATAACATCAGGAATGAGGTGTCGAGAGTGATTAATATAAGTTTGAAAAACTTGTTTCACAATCGACCTTAAATAAATGAGTATAAACTAACTCTCTAAATTAAGAAATATGCACGTGCGCAACACTAGACAATGTCTTGAAATGTTGACTACATATTGTCAAGCAATACCAACATCCTGAAAAAAATAAAATCTGACACATTCAGATTACAGAAAGAACAAGATATGATCGTAAAACATGCATGCCTTATGACAACCGAGTAGTCAATATTAGTCATGTATAGTTTAGGTCATCCCTGCCTTGACCTTTGACCTATTTACCTAAACATTTGTAAAAATCTTCTGCTGATGATAGGCAACATGTCTGTGAAGTTTTACGATCTTAGGATCAACCGTTCTTACGTCGTTGATCAGAAACCGTTGTGTATCCGAATGGGGGTCATCTACTGATGATGAACAACCTCCACTTAAAGTTTGTGATTTCTAGGTCCGACCGTTCTGGTGATTCATTATATATGTCACAGTTTCAAACTATCATAACTTTTCGTTCCTATACAATATATGTTTGTGTAACTGGGGTTTTGGTTGGTAGACAAAAACACAAACTAGTCGATATAATTACCTCAATTTATAATTATTATGTAACAAGAACCAGGACCAGTAGAATGAAAACTATAACCACTTGTCAAAGTGAATACAGATAAATATTAAAGAAAAGATCTACAAGTAGATGAATTATTGATACAGTAAGAATGACAATAACTGTGAAGCATGTGTCTGACTCCTTCAAGAATATTGAAAGGGAGTGCCTGACTAGAGAAGTGCAGTGTGGAAGAAGAGATTATTGGCGGGAAGAAATGACATATATGGGAAGTTTCGTAAACACTTACTCACCAAACATACCAGTTCTACAACATTTACCCAGATGAAAACACTCAGGCCGCACAATACACGTTCCAATCATTCTCTCGCAGACGACTTACACACAGGGACAAGACAACACGGTGACACACACAATTACAAGGGTTACATATGTACTATATATCATTTTAAAGCGTATATGATAAAGTTTTGTCAAATGTAAACTACAGGAATAATGTTGACCTCAATTTGTCATAAAATATACAAACGTGTGATTTTCCAGACATTCCTTTTAAAATATAATGAAAGACAGCATAATTCTAACAGTTCAGTTTTAAAAGCAATTTCCAACCATATAACTATCATAACACTGCAAAAATATTATTCTGCTTATGAGAAACTGTCTAGATGAAAGACAGACACATTTATTAAATGAACTCTGCACATTATGTGGATATAAGATGACAGGCTTAAAGCCACATTAAAATAGGCATTGCCGTCATCATCGGACAACTGGACGTAACATTGAATATATGGCTTCAAACATAATTCTTATTGTAGACTTTAATATTCAAGGAAGTAAATACCATTGTACATCAAATAAAACATGTGTTTATACTCAATCATATCAAAATTGTTTCATTTGAATAGTGTGACGGATATTATTAATAACCTTGTACATGTTAGCCTGCCTTTAACCATATGTTGTATGTGTTTTGCAGAAAATAATTAACATTTCTTTGTTAGTTTTTGTTATTATACACTATTTATATATGCGGTCTTGTTACTCCAATTCTCGTTCAAAAGTTGTTTTACTATGATATTTGTGTTTTGGAGTTGATCTTTGATATTGGCTAGGGTTGATAAACTACATATGGCAATATCCCTGTCATGTTCGTCAAACATTTAATATTTCTTTCACAACTACGCACAAATATTGTTTTGCTTTTTGACAGACGCTTTGGAAGCATTTAACTAATAATACGCGGTTATAGATCATAAATCAAGCTGGGATAGACGTATAGAGTAGTCATTGAACTGCAATAATAAGTGCACACGATACATTGAACAGCAATGATAGAATATGGAGTGTGCTCGAAAGGCTAGTTTTTGCTGTCCCTCAGTTTTGTCTGGAAATTATTAATAATGATAATATACTTTATCTTTTTACACCGCAATGGTCGGTCGATGGATACACTTAATACATTCTTTAATTTAGTTGTTGTTTGTTCAACCTGTTTCTGGTGACGTTTGTTTGTATAATATCTCAGACACCTCTGCTGAATTGAATGTGAGAAAAAAGTGGAAATAATTCAGAATATTTAAGAACATAAAAGGGCTCAAGCAGACAAATTTGTATTGTATGTATAATATAACTAACATCACACCAAAAGGGGCCATCTATTTAAACAGCTTGTTTTAAAGAATATGTTTCCCTTTCAGTACTCGTTCACAAGCACACACATTAGAAAATGTAATTAGCATACCACGCTTACATTATAACTACAGGGAACAAACTCTTATTTAGTTTTTGACTAAAAATTTATACTTAAAAAGATATTCAAGACACATTGCCATTTTTCTACTTTTCGTTTCAAGGTCGTGGATGTTTGCATGATAAAAGTTTATAAATATATGTTTCATAATTATTTCTTTGTAATAGTGTGTTCCGTATACGTTTTGCTACAACTCCAACACCATACTTTGATTCTGAAGTAGAGTAAAATAGTAGTACATCATTATATACTTAGCGTCAAAAGTTTTGCAACAAAATTGAAAATCCTAAATTTTTTAATTGCTGGGTTGAAAGAACTTTTCTCTCCCACGTATACATGAGAGTATCGTTAGTGATTATTTTAAAACTATTGTCGACCTTTTTCGTCAAGCTTGAAAGATCACACGGTCGAAAAGGAGTTAATCGTCTATTCACGCACGTACAAATTGGGTATTTTATTTTCACTTAATTTTCACTTCACACTTGCTTCAAACATGTCTGTTATAAAAAGTCCACAATAAGTTAATTGAGCAAGACTTGTTCGCCTAAAGAGATTACCAAAATGGGTAATGGTGAATATATTCGTGTATATGGGATGCTAAAGGTTGGTATTTCACTAAGGCTGCTTTCTATCGCATTAAACTGTCATATATTTATCATTAATAGACTATGGTATCATATCAAACAGTCAGATCGTGTATATGACATACCACGTGATGACAGGTCAAGGGTCAATACATCTGATATAGGCAGGCATTCTGCTAAAGCGGTAGCACTGTATTCAGCAACATTGCTGTGGCTTAACCGTAGCCAACCATACTTTTAAATCGAAATAAAACTTGCATTTCAATTGTGTCTTTGTGAAAATCTTCATTTGAATGAGATGCTGTTACGATCACTTAATAATAATGGTCAAAGAACGACAATTTTTACCATGATTATCTCCCTTGCACTATAAGATATTAATAATGATTGAATATTCTATAAAACGCTGTCAAGCTAAGGTAACGGCAAACATGTATCTGAGTGAAAAAACGCCTTTATTTGTAGGTTGCCTTTTAATGGTCGATTGGTCGATAGCATTAGCAACATTTCGTGCAAAAATATCAATAAAAAGAAAGGGTATATGGCACCAAAAACGGGCACAAACATTTGCTAAGTGTAATGTGTATTTTTTAAATGTTGGGTTATGTCATATTCGGTGTTCATATGGATACATACATTTTTAAATTCAATTATTGTTATGAATTTATATCGGCGACATATCAATGCACACATGTGTTGTTGTATCAGCATCAACTAGTGTGCGTGTCCTATAACAAATACAAAATAATGTAGATTTGCGGAACTTTTGACGCTCAGTATACAATGATATTTTATCCAACAACTTAAGTTTGAAGGCAGAAGAACGCTATTGACAGAACACTGCACTATCTCACTGTAGATTAGACTCTATTCCCTTTAAAACAATTTTTTGGTCCATGTTCCCTGCAGAAATGCAAAGTAGCTTGATATAGCATGATATATTAATTAATGACGTTGTTTACTTTGAGTTCTCGAAGCAGAAATTAAAAAATCTAAAGATTGAAAGAAAACGTCGGAGTTTGGCTTGTCTTTTTTCGATTTTAGTAATTCCTTGTACACTCGGCAAAACTTATAAGTACACACGTGGTTTTACCGTTATAACTTTTTTATTTTTTATTATTTTTGCGTTTTTTTTTCAAAATTAAATACAGCGGTTCATTGAACCATGAAACATCAAAAACCGTAAAATTGCAAAGTAATTGACGCCTAAGTGCAAATTATTTTTATGTATGGTAAATTTGAATTTTAGATTTATCGTCAAATTAAAAAAAAACACAAAAAAATCGATTTTTCACACAACAAAATGGTGTTTTTTTTACTTTTAAAATATTGTTTTTTGTGATGGTCAAGGGGAGTTAACCGTGTCCAAAATTGCATTTCTTTTACAAATTCGATATTTCTAAACCTAAATTGTGCTTGTTTCTATCATTGTTTTCTTTATTTCTGTGTACGTGATAAGAACATAGACTTGACACCGAACTGTATCGGCGCAGCGGGGCCATATGAGCATTAGCAACCTGACAATCGCCCGATGAACACAAGGCATTATTGTGTTATTTTAGATTCTGCTGATGTCATCATTGTTTTATAGTGTTTGTGACAATTTTAATCAGATGTTAAAAACATCGATTGTATTGTAATTCCACCCATCCAATCTACATTAAAAAATTTTTTGAAATTTTCAGCAAGATCAAACACGTATGGACCGAGCTATGGGCAAATAAGCAAGTGTGTACTTATAAGTTTTGCCGAGTGTATATAATGTTAAAACTCTGTAAATCTGAATCACAACCATGAATGGGCAACACTGTTGTAATATGTATACACTAATTTTCTGATTAAGGTGTGTTTACATACACAGAAGATCATTTCAATTCACAAGTGAGTATCTTTATTTACAAACTATGAGATTAGTTTCGTTGTTGTTTAAGTTTACAGTAGCGTCTGATCACCATTGGCGTTTAAAACCATTTTTTATTTACTTAAATTATGTTAAAAATCAAGAGGTTGAAAACATATAACGCATTGGTCTATTTATTAGTTACATTATTGTTGTTGATAAACTAATTCCTATAGTTTGGCGGGTCGAGCATTTTTCGAAACCAGAGTCTACAATTCCACACACAAGCAGCAGATACCGTTCCGCTGCGTAATGTATATAAAGGCAAATTTGGACTAAATTGCCCTGGAACACGCACATGGGTCAACAACTTACCCCGAAGACAATAAACTATTACCGGTAAATATGTTATACATTTATTTAAATTTATCATAAGTTTGACGTCGCGGTAGCGTATTAAAGCCATTTTTATTTTTGATAATACACTAGAGTAATAAACCTATCACGCGACCTCATTCAAAGGATTGGCGAAGTCGTCAAAGTTGCGCGTTTATTATAGTGAAAAATACGTAGCTATTTTATGTTTTGGACGAAAAAGGCTAACATAATTATGATAAAAAGAACATTACATTTGTGACTTTCCACATTGAATTTATTAAACACGTAGAAAAAGTCGATATTATTATTTTATTCAACTCGTTTAATAAAGTCAATATGGAAATACACTTATACAATATCCTCTATATATTGTATAGTATAGAGCATTTAACTGGAACAATGAATAGTTTTTGGTTTTCCGTCGTCCTTGCAGGTTTGGTATATTAGGAAGTCAACACATAAGTACGGTACAATAATGACAACATAGGAAGTAGTCCGTGGCAGTTCAATTGTTCTGCACTATACACTGCAAGTAAAATAAAACAACAAGGCGTTACAATGATACTACAATATTTATATTTATTTATTTATTTTAGATTGCCTTACAGTGCTTACCAAATGTTCAATATTGCCTTAATCCATTCATATACGGATTTATGTCAATAACCTTTAGAAAGGGTGTCATAATCACATGATACGGTCACAATGTAGAGGTCAAAGGTCACCGATCGCTGAACTTGAATTAGAGATGAAATACAGCAATGGAATATGTCATACAAAAACAGTGAGACAGTTATCATCCAGTGATTAACATAAATTGTGGACTGGTTGTACGAGTTTGTTGTGATTTGAATTGCATAAATCCGGAAATAAAAAAATCATTTAATATGTATGTTGTCCGGAGGTGAAGCCATCTGTTTTCGGCGCGCCATAGAGGTACACAGTGTTATAATAATCACGCGCAGGCAGTTGCTTCATTTTGTGGTGGTATTGTTGTAATATTTAATAATTGTAAGGATACAGGCATGACAGAATCGAGTTAAAATACATGTATTGTGGGAAATATTACTTCAAAAGTATAATAATCATTACCAAACGGCTTGTGATGTGATATTACAATTAGAAAATTGAATTCTTGTAAGAGAGGAAACTTCAATATATTCCTCTATAAGATACAACATATATCATGCTGTATGGATGCCAACAACTACAGACAGAATACGCAAGGCGCGAACAAAAACACACAAAAAAATCAACACACAGACATGTCACCTACAATGGATGCCGAACAGCCACAATAACTCCTACATTAACGTAAACCCTCCTGTGAAACAATCATCTGACACATGACATATTCTTCGATAAAAATAATAAGATTAACGTGCGTTTACAATCGGTGAACTGAAGGCAAGTGTTTCAGTTGCACAGGAAATAGGGCAATGTGATCTAGGAAAACTTCAAGCCGTCTGACCTAAAATGTATAAAAATAGCACGTATATATAACCTCCAATGAATAGACATAAAAATTATTAAGTCGGACATGGAAGACAGCACTCAACTTAACCAGCCAAGCACAGAAAGCATACAAAGCATACAAGGCACAATGTACAACACTGAACGAGTAAATGATCCACCCAAGTCACAGCTGTCTCGAAAAGCCGAATGAACTAGTTTTAACTATCAAAAAGCTGAATGCCTACGCTGGATGACCCAGTTTCAACAGTAAATGGATGGAATTATAACATAACATAATTACAACTTCGTGTAGTTTCACATAAATGCTGCATTTTGATTGGATGAAACGGTCATGTGACCTGTCGTTCATATCCCGATGAAGCTGCTTCGTATGCAAATCAATCGACGGACTACTTTTTCATTCATCCTAAATCTAGCTCCGTTCATCACATGTGGCATGTTAATGTACTTCAGCGATAAATGAACTGTAATTCCAATTTTATTCGCAACAACTAAATAATTTTCAATAAGATTTAAATGAAAATTTAAACAAACCCGCATTATCCATGTTTTCGTGATATTTGCCGATCACGGAAGTCGATGCTCATAACAAAACCTTATATGAGGTAACGTTTGTTTTTAGCGATGTAACGTACGCAACGTCACCTTAAAATTCCCGCCATAATGTAATTAGTTTGAAATACAAACGCATTTACGGAAGCTATAATGTAAGTTATATTCTAAAACAGCGTTAACACATGCGTTGGGGCCCCCGCGCTGATTGGTTTTGTTACTTAATTTAGCTTCGTTCATCTCCGGGGACAACGGATTCCTACGTCACGACTAAACATAATACGGTGGGAACAGTTGAGTCCCTATGGAAATTAACAACCTTGTTTTAATTTTTATTGTAATTATAAGAATTGAATAGACATTTTATGCAGTTCATCGGTGTGTGAACTGTCGGGAAAAACACGCCTATTTTTTTACATAAACGCCTACGACGTTTATTTAACTTAGGCGTGATTTTCCCGACAGTTCATACACCGATGAACTGCAGAAAATGTCTATTCAATTCTTAAGTATAACTAGAAATCGCGTAGCATCTACACGATTGTGTTTTAGTGTAACAGTGTAACGAATGGTTTAAATTTTCGTCACTGAGCAGCATTATATCAAAAGTAAAACGTAGTTACTTACAACCGTGCTTTACATTTGCATTGCCTTCGCATGTAAATCCCAAATACTACTTCCAAAGACAGAGTTCAACTATAGTTTTATAAGTCAGCATTGCCACAAGTAATAGTATCATGTAATGCGTCCCTACAGGAGGTATGCATAGCAAGCGAAACACTCGTTTAATATAAAGTAATTACTGTAACGCAAAGAATATCATTAGGCTGCAAGTAGATACGAAATGCTTTCAAATCAATGCTTTCAATGACATGATTTTACAATCGGCTGTCGGTATTGAAGGTAGATAAACGCAAACTGAAAAGAGATACGGCGCCTATTAGAATTACACGCATTAAAGTGACAAAAACCTGTTTCTAAATCAGTTTTCTGGTTGCTTTCATTTCAGCGTATTGACACACCAGACACATTTATTCGCACCAATGAGTTCTGGGCAGACAATTAATATGCTGTGTGTTGTCACTGCGTCGCAGGCAATGTGCTAATACAAGTTTATTTTTTCATAAACCTATTACCCCGTTCATTGCACGTAACCTGGAAAATGACGTCGGGTATACCTTTTAATTACGTTTATTTCATGTCGTCACTCTGTACATGTATGTACTGGGGACAAAGTAGTATGCAATGCTCCAAAACGCTAGTCTCAGATAAACATTGGACAATCTCATCTCGGCATATTCAATATTGTTTGTAGAGCAAATGATCATTAAGTGCAATGTAATGTAACCAGATTTGAGCATTTAGGACGAGTATGTGCAATTTTCGCCGAATGAACGAAACTATTTGCTGATGTTAGGGATATATAGAGGAACGATATAATTATAAATTTGAATGTGCAATCACAGCTTAATACAATATAGGTGCCTGCATTGAACCCTTAGAAAGTTGATTATTCAAATAGATCAAAGTATTATTACCGAGTGCTTAGGGTTAAACAGGGACTTTTCTTATATCTGGCGCTGCAGGTACATTGCCCTTCGTGAACTTGCAATACTCGGAACACATCACAAATTGAATATAGTGCACATGCCTCAATGACGGTAGGCTCGACAAGAACAATCATTTATACAACAATAAGACCTGCTCAAATAAAAATTACCTGGAAAATAGAAAAATGTAACAGAAAACGTCAAAATATCACATTTCAAAAGCGTTGGTATACCCCCACCCCTATCACCTATCATTCTCCCCTTCATCACTAGCATTTTCTCTTGCTTACTCTCTATACACCAAACATCCTCAAAAACCATAACGGCATTTACAAAAAAATATATAATTGTAACAAATTTATAAAGTTATATGTGAATGCATGATTGTATGTATGTAATACAAGTACTATGTAAATGTGTTATGGAAAATAAAACAAGTTAAACATAAAAAAGTACCTGGAACAGTTCCTAATATATAATACATGTATAACTAAATGAGAGAATATATGCTAATACAAAGTCCAAAACAACTATAACACATCATGCCTCAATGACGACTGGTGCGATACGAACAATCATTTATATAACAAATGCTGCTAAAATAAAAGCATTTGTATTCTACCCTGTCTGACTTAATATTATCTTTTTATATATTATATCACTTATGAGGCAATATAATATGCTAACCAACTTTGATCTTGAAATCACATTGACTGGTCTTAGATATATGTCCATTTGATGTCCACACTCAAACATGAATATATTGAACCAGGAAATGGGATGTAAGGTCGTTCGTACGAAGCAAGGACGAAATATACATCTACATACAGTCTGGCAAATACAATGTACAATCACTAACATACATAAGGATTTTAACCGGCTTAAAGATGCTCACAGGTATTAAACTATGGTATTACGAACACCTAGCTTACAATGACAGACACATTGCCTGTGACACAATGACAACACAACATAATAAATGTCAGAGCAGAACTTATTTAGTTGAATAGATGTGTCTGTTCGGATAATATAATACAATAAAATCCACCAGAAAAATTCTTTAAGAAATGATTTAATACTTTTTTGAGGTGTTATTCTTATCAGCAACGTGTCACTTTTTATTTTTATTTCATTTTCGTTTTCAATATTAAAGGATAACTGGGCGTAATATCATGTCATTGAGGAGATTCGCTCTGGGATATCAAAGTTAGAGGATCCTTCCAAATTCGAATTACACATGAATACGATTTGTAATGTAGACCATGAGATGTCTGATTTAGAATATGATGAAATGATAACGATGCTATTCCTCGTTCAAATCAAGAGCAATACCAATGACATTTACCTTACAGCTTAATAAAACAATAAACACGTTTGGGATACAGAATTTTAATCATAGCATGGCCTCATTTAACCACGAGGACTGTGTCAACATGCGACGCGAGTTGCATCACTCGACAAACCAGTAGATACATGTGGGTAGTCTGGTTGTTTCCCACTATATTGCGAAAGGGGAATTTTAACATCAATCCAAAGACACCCCACCCTAGTAAACGACAATACAGATGTTTCGTCAATATAATAATGACATGGAAAATAAACATGAAAGCTTCATGATTTGTTGCAATGCATGCATGGTATTAAACTTAACGGTGCTGCCTCACAGATCGGGTATTTATTTGCATTTCATAATGTTCCATCCTTTCCAAGTGTAATAGAAAGCCACTGATTTATGTAATTCACGCGTGATCGAAATGTAATACTAATAAACTACAGCGTAAATATCAGTGAGGTATTCGGTTCGTTTTGCAATTAATTTTCATCGAATGCGAACAAATTTTAGGCAAGTGAAAGTAGTGTTAATTATATTATATTGCTTATGGGAACAAGTAAATAATCCGCCAAAGTCCGAGTTTTCGAAAAGCTGAAAACCACACTGGCGTTAAAACTGAAACAAAACAGCAGTTATACTAAGTACGAGGGTCGTTCATTTAATACCCGGACGATCGATATTACTGGACAACTAACGTTCTGATAGCAATGAAAACTTACAAGAATATCTTCACACGATTCCTTAATTAGCATACCAAATTCCAACTTGTTGCGACGAAGGCTTTACATAATATTAGTGTTGTAATAAGTTCATGTAACGCGAGTCGGCACAAGTCGACGTCAAAGTATTGTGACGTTACGACAATTTCGCTCCTAAAACGTGACACTTTTTCTCAATTTGATCATCTTTTTGAGCCATAAAGTCACGCGAGCACACACATTTACCATTTTAAGATGTTCGGTAGTGATGTTAAATGCTGTATCCACGATGATTTCGCATTGTTCCGTAAATACTATAGTAGTTATTATTCAAGTAGTGTTTACCCCTTCAACAGTTGTTTAACCGACGATACTTTCCTGTTTCTGACGTTAAATTGGCTCGGCCTTGAATCCAAGCGAGGTGATCCTTGTCATCATATAACGGTCTATAAGCAGAAATCCAACTACATTTGTATACGAGTATTCCCAAAAAGGCTTCTCTAAAATAGATTTTTTAGTTTTACAGGTATATGACAAATACTTTTACGTAATTGTATCATACCAGTTTTTTTCCGTAACAAATTCAATTTCAGTCCGATATAAACGGAACACGGCCGATGTCACTAAACAGCGCTTCACGTACAGTTACAGTACAGAAATGACATCAAACGTTATTTAACACAACGTAGATGTAGACATAACGTTATATCATGATTTCAATTGAAAATAGGCAACTATACCACGCACCCTGTCATATCAACACGCTATATTTCACTGCAAACTTGAGTTTGGCCGGATAGCCCTTAGTTGGGTTACTATAGTAACCATAATTTGATTTCGGTTGGATAAAATTATACCAAGTGTTGTCAAATTATCAAGTTGGTGAGTAAGTCTTATTAACGAAAATTTATTGCAATTGCATGTTTCAATCAAGCGCTACGGCGATCGTCCGGGTATTAAACGAACGACCCTTGTACTTGTGAATAGATATAAAAAATATGTTTTATGGATTAGCCAATATATTTACCTCAAACAAAAGCTTCATAAACACATGCTTTATAAATCTTAGACTAGTTTTTAAGAATATTGTATTTGAATTAAGTCATAAGGTAAATACATTGTAAACACCACTATTTTGTTTAATGACGATTTTTTTAAAAAATAATTCTAAAGTCAAAATGAAATGGACAAATAAGAAAATGTGAATTTTATCGATATGATATCTTGTGTCGCACATTAATACAATTCAAAACTCTTGCTTCCAAGCTCTAGACTACAGATTTAATTTTCTGAGATAGCAATAATTAATGTACAATAGAAGCTTAGGCACTGGGGACAACCAGTTCCTGTTATAACTGCTAAATAATGTATTTGATATCCCAAGAGTGCACGATAGACACATACATAATATATTTAAGTGGCGTTACGTACTTTACATAACGATTTAATTGGCAGTGACCGGACAATGCACGCGTTAGCGAAATGCCAAGTGGTAGATGATTTCATGTTATGGTTATCGAAGATTGCCATTCTTAAGCAATATGTGCTAAAATTTTACAACACTAGTACAATGGTGATCAGACGTTTTGATTGGGTTGCTGCATGAAAGGCATTTGTACTTGTATTCCATGCGTACTAAATACGTCCAGCCACTAAGCTATTATACATTTATTTCATACACACGTGTTATATGGAGCATTGTGAAATTTCTTGCTCAGAAATTGATTCAGCAGAGGTGGACTGCACCCGGGACCTCTCGATCGCAATAAAAAAAAAAATATATATTTTCTTAGATTTGTTGGTTAGCAAATTGTGTTTCATTTTACATATATTATACCGTATAAATTACTGATGAATCAGTTCAGCATGGAAATTGGACTTATTACATGCATTGGCTAGTTACATTATATATCTTAATACTATGATTAATCTGTAATTTACATATTGTGTGCGCAGGTTTGGATGCAACATCAAAATGCAAATTATATCCGTCTAAGTATAGTTTTCTATTATCAGTTCTCGTCTCCCACATAATAGCTTGATAATCTCCTATCGTATCATCATATTTGCCATTTTCCGGAAGTTTTCATCATTTTGTACTCGAAATACATGCAAATGATATCATAGAAACTTAGAAACGCTTCCAATGCAGTGTTTCCAATACATCTAGAGACAAACTGTTTGGTAAAACATATATAGTCTCGCTTGTAGCAGTGTTGCACAACTAACAATAACGCAAAACTTTCTAACTGTTCTAGGTGACTCTCTCAATAATATCAATGTTACAGGTATTCACCGAGGCTTTACCGAGCTTGTGTACGCCTCTCTTGAAACTAGTACCAAATTAGGCATCATCAACAGGTAACCTAGACGGCGCTTCTCTACGCTAAATATAACGTAGCCCAGTTTGGCGGTGTGCCATGCACATGAACGGGAGAGTTACTCACCGTCATAGTATCCAACACCAGAACCTTATATTGTTACATGCGACCCTTATCAGAAAAAATATTATATTTAACTTTCAAATTTAAGATTTCTAAATGAGTCCATAACTAATCGTATCACTTCACTTTAAAAACAAATAAAATAAATTCCTAAAAGTTCACGTTCCTTTTCTGTCCATCTACATATAACGATTTAACAATTTCCATTGAATAAGAAAATCAACATTTAATCTACGGCACGGAATAGTTTCGTCATTGGAAGCCCTTTAAGTCTCTACTACATTTTAATACATTTGAAATACACTACGGCTTCTCACTAGTCACTACTAGTCCGGCCCTAAACCCAAGATACCTTGTATTGGAGTATAAAGTTTTTTTCTTTGCTGATTTCAGTAGACAAGACCTTTCGAATGGAATTTCTGACGGGTGACATTGTGTCACCCTTGAGCATTTTGAGAAAATTGGGGTAAAAGTTCCAAAATATAAACGAAACTGCGAGTTTTCGGAATCGGTGAACGACATTGTTATTTATAATCATATTTTAAAACTAATCACATTTATATGAAGTTAATAAGTTGCAGTTGAAGACTACAAAATTTTAGTGCCGTGCATTTATGCAAAAGGAGGTATTTTGGGGTAAAACGTTAAAAAGTGTTTAGAAAAGTGTGAATTTTCGGAATCGGTGGACTATAACGTTATTAGCCATTATATTTGGTACATAATCAATGTGATAGTTATATAGTGACATGCGCTGAAGATATTGAACACCTTAAGCTAGTCTATGGTACAAAATGTGGTATTTTGGGTTAAAACGTTAAAAAGTGCATTGAAAAGTGCGAATTTTCGGAATCGGTGAACTATAACGTCATTAGCCATTATATTTTGTAAATAATCGCTGTGATAGTTATATAGTGACATGCGATGTAGATATTAAACACCTTAAGCTAGGCTTTGGTACAAAATGTGGAATTTTGGGGGTAAACAGTAAATAATATAACGGAAAGTGCGAATTTTTGGAACTGATATACTTCAATGCCATGGTTCATTTTATTTGGAAATTACAATTGTAGTTACTCTAATATGATTTATAGTAATGTGTTATTAATGATAACAATCATCTTGAATCATGGTGTGGTGTAAAATATATAATTTTAGGATAGAACATACACAATTGTCACGAAAAGTATGATTTTTGGGAATATGTTTATTACGCTGTTATAATTAATTTAAATTGATAGTAAATCAATGTGAGAGGTACATATCATCCACAGTTTAAGTTAACTGTCATTTAATGCCATGCTTTAAGCTCAATGCGATATATTGGGGTAAAACATCAGTAAAATTATATGAAAATTTAACCTACGGACAAGTCAGATTTTACTACATAAGGCCATTTCCGGCCTTATTATTATTTTGTATTACTCATCCACACCAATTCCACCATTATTGAACACACGAGGTACCCATTAGAACCGAATACATGCATCACAAGTCATGCCCTATAGAGTACTCACCACCACTGAGTACAAGCTTGCTAGGCCAAGTAGGGTATTAAAACCAACAGTGAGTCCACCATTTAATATCCTATGAGTACAAACAATCAAAGACCTACTGAGCTTTGACCACCATTTAATAAAGCCATGCCAGAAAAAATGTAAACCTATACATAGCCATATAAAGTACTCACCACCACCAGCCATTTCTCATCTAATTGGGTACATGCCACCGCTGCTTATCTTATGGTATTGGTTAGCTTTAATTTCCTGACCCAGCAATTCGTTACTCTTTGTGGTACCTGACTCAGCAATTTCTGGCTCTATACGTACCCTGCATGACAGTCACCCCTAGCGCTATCGATACTATATACTGCTGTGTACAGCCACTCCTCGATATCCTAGTGGTAGAGCGTTCGCTTCGATTGTGGGATGTACCAGGCTCAATCCTAGGCCTGGTCATAAAATGGTACCATGGAGTAATTCACTTGCATATATAGATACTTAGCATAAATGGGACGCTGGTTTCTCTCTCGTACCACAGTAGCGATGAATAACACCAATAATAAGTCACCGAGTGTGAGTAATTAATATGAGTTGAAAGAACTTGTTTCACAATCTACCTAACATGCAGCTACCTTACACTGCTTGAGTCTGCCATTAATTGTATTGCTCTACGGGGTATGTAACACATCCATTCCCAGTTCCAAAGAATAGCATAGCAATTAATAACCCAAAAGGGTTACCTAATACTGTTGGAAGCATGACAATGTTTATTCCTGAATTTATAAGGATTATACATTACCTGTCAAGCCATCCCTGGTTGAATATGACCTGACAGAGTCATTCCTGACTTCATTTGATATACAGTACTACTGGACGCGGCCATTTGTAATCAGACAGTACATTTGACATTTAAAGTTAAAACGTAACCGTGTTTTGCAGGGCTACTTTCAGAAATTCAGCCGCTCAGCCTACCATTCATTCATGGGTTATTTTTGCTCAGAGAAATTAAGCAATTGTGCAGAGTCGGATCGAACCCGGGACATCTCAATCCCAAAGCGTGCGCCCTACCTCTAGGCTATTCCTTGCTTAATACGGACACATAATGACCTGAAACAGCCATTCCTTTCTTTAATTGGTACCCAACGTAGTTTGGAACTGCTCTTATTTGCTCTGTGGGTTACTTATTATATAACATAGTATTACACTTTATTAACTTTATAGGGTACCACTGACTGTCATTGATATGTGTGATCCACTGACCAAAAACGTATAGATTATAGGCCAAGGTCATTATACCCCCAGATACATAGTATATGGGGGCTATATTGGAGTCATGCTTGAGGATGGTTGGTTGGTTGGTCTGTTGGTTGGTCCGTATAATTTTGTCCGCGCTATTTCTCTGTAACCATTGGTCGGATTTCATCAAAACTTTGCATGATTGATCAGTACCAAGTCTAGTTGTGCTTATCGTCAGCATAAGCCGGTCGGATAAATTTTAAGGGAGTTATGGCCCTTTGTTTTTTTTACACTTATAAATTTTGTCCGCGCTATTTCTCTATTACCAATGGTTGGATTTCAATGAAACTTTGCATGAATGATCAGTACCAAGTCTAGTTGTGCATATCCTCGGCACACATTGGTCGGATAAATTTTAAGGGAGTTATGGCCCTTTGTTTTTTTACACTTATAAATTTTGTCCGCGCTATTTCTCTGTTACCAATAGTTGGACTTCAATGAAACTTTGCCTGAATGATCAGTACCAAGTCTAGTTGTGCATATCTTTTGGCACACATTGGTCGGATAAATTTTAAGGGAGTTATGGCCATTTGTTTTTTTACACTTATGAATTTTTCCTTTGTTACCATTGGTTTGATTTCAATGAACGTTTGCATGAATGATCATTTAATACTAAGTCTAGTTGTTTGTCAGAGCACATTTAAGTGACTGTGTCAAGCAGTTTCTGGGGGTATTCATCACATTCAGTGATATTTCTTGTTTATAGAGTTGTTTGTCTGGTCGAGTACCAGTGGTATGATGGTATTGATGTGTAACCTTGTACTTCGGTGAACAGCCATTCCTTGATCTATTTGGGATGTTCTGACTCTACATGGCACAGTTTCGCCTTGTTTTGTGATGTCTAAAACTGTCATTAGAGACTTTATATGGCATTAAATACTGCATAAAATTGCCATACTATGCTCTATATGATACCTAACACTGCTGTGAACTGGTATTCCTGGTTCTATGAGGGTGACAAAACAATGGTATACCAGTAGTCATTCCTAGCGGCATAGGATATCAACTACTGCGCCTAATGCTGCAATTGAGTCATTGGTTTTGGGTACTCAGCACTATGGAGAAGTCATTGACTCTATTAAAATTTATATTTGCCTTGCACAGCATCATCTCCTGGTCTATAGGGGAAAACACATACTAGTTATGTTGGGCATAGCTGGTAATAGTTGCTATGGCGTAACTTACACACAGCTAGAATAGTCATTTCTATGACCTGGGATACATATCATATAAATATCTAAGGGCAATACTGTCTACGGATTCCAAAAATCACTTTTTTCTTTTATATTTGATTACATTTATCCCAATATATCATATTTATCTCAATAACATTGCACATAGGTTTGATATCTTAAACTCTTCATGTTAATAAGTACATGTTGCATGGATTTACGATGAAAAAAAAACGATAAAAGACTGTGTAGTGTACCACCTCGAAAAAATCGCCCTTTTTTCTATTTTGAAGTTACAACGTATACCCCAAATTATCACATTTGCACAATAGCCAAACTTAAGACGTTTGATATCCAAACCGTAAGCTTATTAACACCACTCATATTGATTAATCATAGAGAAAAGATACATGGCATTGTACCTGGTCTACCTATTCCAAAACATTGCAGTTTTCCTCCATACATGTACTATTTAATGTTTTACCCCAGAAATACCACATTTTGTACCATAGCTTAGCTTAAGATGTTTGATATCTTAATGGCAAGTCACTATAAAATTACCACAGCGATAATTTACAAAATATAATGGCCAGTGACGGTAAATTTCACCGATTCCGAAAATTCGCACTTTTAAATGCAATTTGTAACGTTTTACCCCCAAAATACCACATTTTGTACCATAGCCTAGCTTAAGGTGTTTAATATCTTCATCGAAAGTCACTATAAAACTATCACAGCGATTATTTACCTAATATAATGGCTAATGACGTTATAGTCCACCGATTCCGAAAATGCACTTTTTAACGTTTTACCCCAAAATACCTCCTTTTGCATAAATGCACGGCACTAAAATTTTGCAGTCTTCAACTGCAACTTAATAACCTCATATAAATGTAATTTGTTATAAAATATGATAATAAATAACAATGAAGTTCACCGATTCCAAAAATTCGCAGTTTCGTTTATATTTTGGAACTTTTACCCCACTTTTCTCAAAGTGCTCAAGGGTGACACAATGTCACCCGTCAGAAATTCCATTCGAAAGGTCTTGTCTACTGAAATCAGCAAAGAAAAAAACTTTATACTCCAATGCAAGGTTCGGTCAAATTTAGGGGATTTCGGGCCGGACTATACTTGTCTTTTCACTGATTTAAATAATCCACTTGTTGAATGAATTTCTGGAAGAGATGTTGTTTAGGTTTTACTTCTGGGTTAATTATTGGTACTATTAGATGATAATCTTAACACAGTCGTAGTTTCATCGTAATTGTGTTTATTTTCTTTCTTCTTTTCTAAAAGTCACTAATTAGCCGTACAGGTAAGTGTTGTTTTTTTCTTGATATTTCTAGATATTTCTTGTCTTGCATTTATCAGATCTGGTAAACATGTAGCGGCAGCGGGCTGATATTATGTACACTGTTCTTGGCAGCTATAGTATAATACTGCCAAACCTATGAATGGTTGCTTCATACAAATAAAATGCATCAAAATGAAACATAACACTATAGTTATTGTAAACGTTGAATGTTCATAATAATATTACATGTTAGCTTGTATTTTCAAGCTGACCCAATGATGGGTAGATCGATCTCATAAAATTATCATTCATGTGACGTCCACATGGTGCAGAGGATGCTGTACATCTGTCAGCGTTTGTTGGCTGCTCAGAAGTAGCTGTCACCATCGTCGTTTCTACATCAGGCGGCGGGGAGCTCGACGCCTCAATTTCACACAAGCATTTGACTGAATGATACCCCGATTTTTGAATTATCTTAAAGTTAACCCAGGCAACAGCAACAATTACTATGGCTACTAATGCAATGCAGAAATTTCCCCAGGTTGGCCACTTAAACATGAAATGAAACATTACATTTCACTCTACACATAACTTAAAATATGTACAAAAATAAACATCTAGGTCAGTAACGAAGCCTCAAAGTAATCCACTAATTGTCTTAAACAATTGGTTCATTTTTATTTTCCGTCTATTTCGACGATACGCAGGTGCTTTTATCTGCCTAGTTCTATTTTTATTAACAGGAACTGAAACACAGACTTGATCTACAGCTTTTTCAGACTCTCTATCAGACTCATTAATGTCAGAACCAGAAGGGTGATAATTAGTTTCAGTAGATGATGAATCAGAATTAGTGCTCAAGTTATCAGTACCATCTGGAGAACCCAGATGTTTCTTATCACGGATTCTCTTTTTTAGTTCCTTTAGTGGAATATCACTTCATTATCAGAATTTTCACGTTCTTTACGATAACGATGCGCAAGTTTTGCTAAGGGCACATCATCATGAGTCTCATTATCTGTGTCTGACAATCTTCCAGACTCGCTAATTAGCGGAACAACGTAATTTGTAGGACGAAGGATGCGACCAACCTTGTCAGTTGGCAACTGCCAATCATCTACCTTAGCTAAACAGATATGTTCTCCATGTACTTTTGTTGTGGAACAATCAAGCTGATTTTTAATAATAGGAGTTGTTTGCTCAATGATACGGTAATAAGGTTTCCATTTCATATCAAGTTTATTTTTACGGCGATGGTTTCTGTAATACACGGGATCACCTATTTCAAATTTCACATCCTTAGCATTTTTATCAGCATAATGAGCCTGACGTTTTGTCGCCTGTTTTAAATTTCGGTGTACCAACATAAACGATTTATGTTGCTGCGCTAATGCAATCTTATGCAAGTCTTCAACGACATATTTGCGACGCGGTTTCAAGATAGTATCAAGTGGCAGCACCACCTCCCTATTGAAAAGCAAACAGAAGGGTGAGAACTTTGAAGATGCATTTACATTAAACCGAATGGCCGTTAGGATTAGTTTTAGATATACATCCCAGGCGTTATGGTTATCCTTAAGTGTCTTCGAATTAAGCGCATTGATCTGATAAGTTTTATCACTGATATATGGTTCATAATCAGATTCACCATCGGGTAAAGCATCTTTTGGCACACTTGACAACATGTCTAAACAAGAATTGTACGTGTCTGCAACATACTCAATATTGCAGTTGTAGCCAGCGATACATAAAGCACAAAGTTGAATTTTCTTTAAGCAGACACTTACAAATGACACTTGATTGCGGTGGATTTTATTTTGTACACATTCGTACTATTGAAGAGATGTGAATGTCCTCCTGCAAGGATACATTAACATTATTCACTCGAATACAGCCAAGGTCATAATATACACGAACACCACGTGAAAATAAGAAGTCCTTGTCAAGAATTATTATCCTGCTCGTGTCATTTACCACATAGAATTGATAACCAATTGTGAGACTATCTATACCAAACATATCAGCCAAGCCATAGACTGCCAATTCACTATCATTTACAGACTGTAGAAATTATTTTCTATTTTGAAGCATGGGTATAAGGAATCAAACACTTTTGTATGCATTAAGCAAACCTCACCTCCAGAATCAATCAGCGCTCTTATTTTTTGTTTCTGATTTTAATCAAACTAGAATTTGGATTACCAGTAACACTAATGTTAAATGACGGTATTGCTTTATGGTCACTCCTCGCATCGGCTTCTACATGCGGGGAGCGATTGCGTTTAAACGACCAGATATTTTGTCATGTGGTCCCCTATTCCAACATTCCCGTGCAAAATGTCCTACTTGATGACAATTCCAACATACGAAACGCGACTTCGGAGCCGATTTCTGACTAAATGAGTGGCTAGGCGCCCTGGTTGCATTAACTGCGCTAACATATTTTTTCAAACGACATTGTTTAGCGTAATGTCCTGCTTTGTTACAATTATAGCATCGGTTCTTATTCCGATAATGGTCAACTTACATTAGTTGCGGACCACTTTCAGACCTTTCCGATCGTACGTTATGACCGGGGCGAAAGCTAAAGCGCTTTCGAAGATTTGCTCGGTCATCGCAACATTTATAGCATTTGCAAACGTAACGGGTCTTCACGCATCACCTTAATTTTCATGTAATCTTCCGCCTGTCCGTCTATGAAATACCCTACCAGCTGTCTGTCCCTGGCATCGTCGGGTTGACCAACAAAGGCATCCTCGCCAAGAGCGATAAGCCTTTCTGCATTCACTTGCACGGTCTCCCCAGGACGTTGCCTAACTTTTCATGATAAAAGAAGGGCGTGTTGGGGGTCAACAACTTCGGCAAATCGACGAGCCAGTTCAGTTTTAGTCTCGGCCCATGTCTGTCTCGGATTGGCATCCATCACTCACAGGACCCTGACTTGCCTGATAGGTCACAAGTGTAATGCTATTATCGGCCATCCCCACAAGACGAGAGTATCTTTCAACATTCTTTATCCAGTCTTTAAATTGCTTCCCATCCCCCCGAACGGTTTTATGACTTTGGCTACCTCTTGGGCCCCAACAGTAGTAGAGAGACCAGCAATTTGAGCCAACATTTCCCGCATAAAAGTAACAAAAACTTCCAGTTCAGAAATACTTGTTAGAAATTGAAAGTGAGACTCACCAAGTGATAAAGCTAGGCACAAAATAACACCAGTTTCATTGTAACATCACTTCAAATCCATTGCATTATTCATCATGTCCACGACCACTCAAAGTCCGGTTGATTAACAAGATTCGTTGATATTAATGAAAAAATCCTGGTCACGACACTAAAACAGTTCCACATCTTGCACAACTAACAATAAAGCAAAACTTTCTAACAGTTTTAGATGAATTTATTTACATATTAATCCAACATTAAAATTAGTCTACGTCTAACTACATTGCAACCACTCTTCTCTCCGGCCGGCCAACGACTCTCTCAATAATATCAATGTTACAGGTATTCACCTATGTACCCAGAACTAGGCTTCACCGAGCTTGTGTACGCCTCTCTTGAAACTAGTCCAAACTAGGCATCATCAACAGGTAACCTAGACGGCGCTTATCTACGCTAAATATAACCTAGCCCAGTTTGGCGGTGTGCCATGCATATGAACGGGAGAGTTACTCACCGTCACATCCAACAACAGAACCTTATATTGTTACAATCAGTACTTCTGTAGGTATAATAATTGGACAGAGCTAAGGCAGCGCGCTCGGACTCCTAGTACCACACAACTGTCCCTTCCCAAGAAGTGGAGGTCGAATACCCGTGCTCTTATGACTGCGCTCCCAGTCAATCGCAAACAAAAAAAAACAGCATTATATAGTCAAATGATGACAGCAATTCCAAAATGTTTCCATGATATATTGTTTTATAACATGTATTCACTGAAAAAATAGAAAAGCGCACAATTCGCTAAAATAGCTGTCACAGCGCAATTGTTTATTGAAAAATGGCAAATTATTGATAAACTTATGTTTTCTGACATAGACAATGTCAGTATCTACACATAAGAAACCAAAAATTTCAGGTACAATCAAGTTTGACATA
The DNA here is from genome assembly GCA_947247005.1 of Spisula solida. Taxonomy (NCBI): domain Eukaryota; kingdom Metazoa; phylum Mollusca; class Bivalvia; order Venerida; family Mactridae; genus Spisula; species Spisula solida. The sequence continues at coordinate 43,144,470 of OX365956.1, forward strand.
TTTTTTTCGACTATGTATGGTCACAAAATAGCAAAAATACCCTGTCACAAGCTACAGTGCTTTATTTTGTCTTGTTTTATTACATTGATACATATTCTTGTTTAATCTTATTAGAATGGTTTTGACTAGACACAAGGTTGAAATTTGATTTTATAATAATGCTGACATCTTAGGGATCAAAACAAACAAAAATTTTGCGATTTCGGCATGTCACAGAATTATATGTGAATTACGTTACAGTTTTTGAGCAGATAAATTATAGCCCATGCATGTACTTACGACAAAACTTACAGTCCCAGAAAACATAGAGTAAAAGCAGGAACGTGCTTAAGTGTGAATGTGATGCTACTAACGTAGTATCTATAATGAAGTTGTTAAAACTTGGTTATGTCCGATTCACATAAAATTGTACCACTTATAACAAGGATTCGTGAAATACGTGACTGTGATCTACGTGACTGCATGTATCTAAACAAGTTATATTGTTCATGCATAGGACTTATTGCTCAATCAAAATTGCATCAGTGCACCCGTACTGTACGGTGGGAGTATTGTAAAGCAGCAATGGTGAGTCTTTGGCATTTTCGTACAACACTGTATGTATTTAAAGGTAGTACTTAACACGGTTTCATATAATCCATCGTAAAATTAGTTTGCGTATTGTTGCAACTATTTGTTTTATAATATTATGTAAGGTTAAATGTGTTTCTGTAGTTCCCAACCGATTTCCCACAAAAACAAATGTATCATTCAGCACAAAAGTAATATAGATATGGTAACGTAGTTCACAAAATGGTAACGTAGTTCAAAATATGATAAATGCCTATTTTTCTGATGTTTACCAAATATAAATTGCTAGCTGAAGCGTACATAAATAGGGAGGAGGCTGATAATTGATATGAATACTTTAAGAAGGATGCACAAGGAGTAAAGTAATGCGTGAATGACAAAACGTTGTACGCGTCACGTGAACTACGTTACCCTTATACAGTAACATACTGAGTGAACTATTGGTGTCAACAAGAGTTGAATGCACATGCAATATGTGACTGTATATTAGATAAATACGTGATACTCTTTTGAAACTATTTTCATTGTTAGTTAGTAATCGTTCAAATAAAAATGTTCAAAATGCTTTCATGTTTACATGATTTACTTAAGTTGATTTCTGTATTTCAATCAGTGATCAATAAAACTATATTTATTTCTGTGAAAATCATCGTAGAGTGAGATGTTCATTTCAATTGCAAGTGACAGTCGTAATATACTTTCATATGTACCAGTATAATAAAAGGATATAACATTATGGCACAAATAAACCCACACAGTTTAAGCATTCGAACACAAATAGCGGCTCTCATAAAGAAAGGCATAATCGAAGACTGAAAAGGAGTCGGATTTTAAGCGAATATAAAAGTTATGTAACTTGCAGTTCGTGGCAAAACTAACGGTGACTTGCACTTACAATTTAGTAAAACAGAATCATTTAACTAGTAAATAAAGTTTTGTAAGGATGAAGATGCCTAATATATATACGTGTGTCAATTTAGTGTGAACTACGTTACCATGAAAATAAGTGTTATATCTTCACTATCAACACTTAAAAGTTTTATGTTTTCAATATTGTTCGGTAATATGATTCTGCATTGTTGTTCAAACAAGTTTGTATCATATATACAAGTATATAAATTTTGTTTATCGTAGAGATTTAAATCTTATAATAGATGGATTTTATTGCCATTGTTGATGCACACGTATTAATAGTAGACCTTTCAAAAATGTTTTGAATCTATGTTATCAGAGCTATCTAATTATCAAACAATTGGTTAAAATACTGTTTTGATGATAAAAAATCAACCACAACGTGTTTTTCCTCTATCAAACATGTTGTTGATCAGACTGAAGATATGTGGTGAGCTACGTTACCAACCAGTGACTTAAGACTTCATAGGAGTGTGGATTCTCCATTTAACATGACTATCCACAAGACTGCACTGACGTAAGCACTTAATATGTCAGTGTTTAAAAGGCAATTAAGTCGATGTAGGATCCTCTACTCAGTTTACCTATTAATAATGGAAATATATCTTATTATAAACACAAAACAATAGTAAAATGTGTTTAAGTGTCGAGTATTTAAAGTTTTATTGTACCAAATAGTGTATCCTGATGACAAACTTTAACATTTGAAAAAGTTTTAATATTCAGTTTATAGAGTTGGACAAACTATCGATAGTTAATTGGAATTTAGTTTTCATTTATACTCAAAAATCGAATAGTAAATTCAAACATCACGTAGTTCACAGGTGGAAATTAGTGAGTATTTATTTCATAGGAAACAAACATGTTTCGAGATTCTGGAATTTTTTTGCTTGTTGAATTCATAGTCCAAAGGATTCAAACTTTTAGAAAACGCAAAAGAAAATAAAGATTTTAGCAAACAACATCGTGGACAAATTAGAGCACTGAATTGTGCGCTTTTCTGGTTTTTCAGTGATAATTACGCGTTGGATGTCTGGGTGAACGTTCAAATAACCGTGCTATCCTTAAAGACCCAGTTCAACTACAACAGTTTACAACAACGTACAAACGTTAAATGCTTTCATACAAAACTGTAATGTTTGTGTCAATACAATAAAAACGTTTTGTCAAAATATACTGTTTTTAGGGTAGCGTATGTTTTCCACACAATTTATTTGCTTCGAACACATTGCATTACGTGTTCATCAAACCATCTGCAAAATCAAACACATGAGAACAAAGTAGTCAGAGTATTTCAAACTCAAATATTTAAATTTGAACAGCTCTATTCATTATTGGGGAATTACTGGTAAATAACGGAACATGTCTTAAATCAGACTAATATATAACAAGTATATGGCGGGGTTGCTTATTAACTTAACACAACACTATACTGAGCGTCAAAAGTTCCGCAAATCTACATTGTTTTGTATTTTTTTTAGGAACCGCACACTAGTATATGCTGACACAACTACGCATTTGTGCATTGATATATCACCGATATAAATTCATAACAATAATCGAATTTAAGAAATGTATTTATCCATATGAACACCGTATATGACATAACCTAACATTTCCAAAATACACACAACACTTAGCAAATGTTTGTGCCCGTTTTGGTACCATATACCCTTTCTATTTATTGATATTTTTGCACGAAATGTTGCTAATGCTATTGACCAATCGACCATTAAAAAGCACCCTACAAATAAAGGCGTTTTTTCCACTCAGCAACATGTTTGCCGTTACCTTAGCTTGACAGCGTTTTTTTAGAATATTCAATCATTATAAATATCTTATAGTGCAAGGGAGGTAAGCATGGTAAAAATTGTCGTTCTTTGACCATTGTTATTTAGTGATCGTAACAGCATCTCATCCAAATGAAGATTTTATTAAAAACGGTGTCATTTTCACAAATGCACAATTGAAATGCAAGTTTTATGTTGATTTAAAAGTATGGTTGACTACGGTTAAGCCACAGCAATGATGTTGAATACAGTGTAACCATTTTAGCAGAATGCCTGCCTGTATCAGCTGTATTGACCATTGACCTGTCATCACGTGGTATGTCATATACACGATCTGACTGTTTGATATGATACCATAGTCTATTAACGATAAAGATATGACAGTTTTATGCGATAGAAAGCAGCCTTAGTGAAAAACAACCTTTAGCATCCCATATACACGAATATGTTCAACATTCCCCATTTTGGTAATCTCCTTAGGCGTGCATGTCTTGCTTAATTAAAAAACTTATTGTGGACTTTTTATAACAGACATGTTTGAAGCACGTGTAAAGTGAAAATTAAGTGAAAAATGAAATACCCAATTTGCACGTGCGTGAATAGACGATTAACCATTTTTCGACCGTGTGATCTTTCAAGCGTGACCAAAGAGGTCGACAATAGTTTTAAAATAATCACTAACGATACTCTCATTTATACGTGGGAGAAATGAGTTCTTTCAACCCAGCAATTAAAAAAATAGGATTTTTAATTTTGTTGCAAAACTTTTGACGCTAAGTATAGTAATTGTGTTGCATTAGAATACTGCATTGCATCAACGATGCAGATAATAGAACAGAATAATTGAGCAATACATTGTACAGCTGTCGTCTACATCATGAACTAATTGTCTAGATATTATTCTTGATCAATTATGTCTGCTGTAATATAAACAAGAGGGCCATGATGGCCCTGAATCGATCACCTGAATCACCATGCTCATGATATTTTTATATATGAACCTGTAGCCTCTTAAAGAAGACAAGTGCCCTAAAAAGGACCTTATTAGGATGCTACAGACCAAATTTTATGAAGATCCATCAAGCGGTTCAAGAGAAGAGGTCTAAAAATCTATATATCTCTTATGTAAAATTAAGGGAGGCACTGGGTGGGGCCAATATTGATCCAGGGGTCATGATTTGAGCAATCTTGGTAAAGGTCCACCAGGCAATGCTACTAGCAAATTATCTAAGCTCTATGCCTTGTGGTTCCAGAGAAGAAGATTTTTGAAAGTTTTTCTATATATTTCTTATATAAAATTATGAGATGTCTGGGGTGGGGCCAATTTTGACCCGGGGGTCACAATTTGAGCAGTCTTGGTAGAGGTCCATTAGACAATGCTACATGCTAAATATCTAAGCTCTATGCCTTGTGGATTTTTTAAAGTTGTTTCTATATATCTCTTATACAAAAATTAAGGGACCCCCGGGGCGGGGCCAATATTGACCCGGTAGTCATGATTTGAGCAATCTTGGTAAAGGTCCACCACGCAATGCTTCATGCTAAATATCTAAGCTCTATGCCTTGTGGTTTCTTAGAAGAATATTTTTAAAGGTTTTGTTACCTGGTTGCCATGCCAGAGCAATTATTAAATCCCCCTATGTCAGGAACATCCAGGCAAAATTTCATCCATATTGGTCAAACGGTCTCAGAGGAGATGGCATTTGAAAGTGTGGACGGACGGACGTTCCAACATTTGGGGTTTACGGGGCTTTTTTCCACATAAACCGACTGGTTTATGTGGATTTCCTTCTTTATTTAACTAAAATTATGGACGGAATGAACCTCATAAACCATTGGATGTTGGCCCGGACAGACGGACGGACGGATGACGGACGTTGAGTGATCACAATAACTCACCTTGAGCACTTCGCGCTCAGGTGAGCTAAAAAGCGTGATATAAATAATAAAATCGTCAGCGCCGTTGTATAGGGCAACTTGTATCAAAGTTGATGCCCCTCATTGATACAAAATATCCGGATGTATTTGTACTCCTGTCACTGTGACACTCGTATTTTATCACCATCCTTTAACTATTAGTGTGCAATTGTATCGTCCAATAGGTTCTCATAAGCTAACGATAGCTGTATCTTATGTTCGTGACAATTCTTTCATCATATGTTTGTATTGACCTTTATAAGTGATCAACATGCTCAGTTTTGATTTGTTGTTGAAGACTCAGGATTTTGTTACAAATAGTAATCCTTAAACCACAACTGTCGGTATACAATGATGGTTTAACTTTTCTGTTTGCAATTTGTTTCTGAAAACGTATTTTATTGTCTCATCTACATTAGGCTCCCAATGAATTATAAGTATATCCATATACATCGACTTAGCGTTATCATAATACTTTATCATTATATTAATTTTATACATTTCTGTCTCAGATTAATGGTACATGTAGGTACGACACTTATAAGCGAATATATACACACGTGTCAGTGTTTCGAACAAATTTCGTTATATATTTTTTAATGAAATTGTCTACAATTGTAGCTACAGATTTAAACTATTCATTAGACTCGTGCCTCATAATATTCCACTCAGACGATTATTTCTGCTGCTATGGCAACGCTAGGTAAGCAATAGCGGGACACAATGTCATCACTATTGTAACTGTATGAAGAACTACGCGTTTGCTTAGCATTTACGATCACAATTACCTACACAAACGTTTCCGGTGTACATTATGAAGATTACGACGTCGTTTTCGTTATCAAGGTAAACAAATAGAGCAATTTTGTGACTCTATGGATAATGAATCCAGAACAACTAGTCTAAACGGTTTTCCATTAATGTTTGCGTCTTTCTGGTTAAAAGTAGACAAAGTCGCTGTCTATGACCAAAGCTATTGATACTACTACATATACAACGCAAAATTCATTAGCTAAATAATGGAAATATCCTGCATCCTACTCTTCCACACTGGTGCGTGTCGACACAACCTTCATAAACAAAGTAAGAAAACCTGTTTTGCAACTTTGATCACAGGCACATTAAGTGTATGAATGGCTTTAGGGAATATCTTGAGAACATTACATTTGTTCGTTTACTTGACAACAGCCTTGTGTGCAGGTGGGCACGAAGAGGATAAGTTAGTAAGTAAGTTTACTTGACATGATGACAAAGACCTTCTAAACGGTCAGTTGTCCCGCTGAAATGTAACGTTACCAAAGAAACACAATCTTATATTTGGTGTAATTCTAGTATGCATGTGTCTAATAAATAGATAACACATGTAGCTACAAATGTAGAACATGTCATAGAAAAATATCAACTTGTCCCGAGCACCCCCTACATCAATTATTAACCACAAAGAAATAGGGATAAATTACAAAGCATGGTATTGCTTTTAACATAAATCACTGACAAAGTCAGAGCATGGCTTAGAGATACTTATTTTTTGATATGAGGTGACTTCGCGTTTGTTCGTTGGCGTGATGACATTTCAGACATGCCCAAGCTTTAGATAGAATGTAAGCAGTAAACTCAAGTGACAACTCAGCTGTAGTCTCCTGTCAGAATACAGCAAATTAGTACTTCAAAAGATTCCTGCGACTATGGGCACCCTGAAATGGAGCTGCCAAAGAACTTGCAAAAGATGAAACGCAACACCAAACTCTAACATAATATGTAGCAAACACAGAACCTGCTGGAAAACAGTTGCAAGTTAGTCTGGAAGACCATGAACGAAGGCTATATACCTTGTGAAGACAGCCTACCTATAACAAGATTGTGTCTTGCGTAGACAACTGGATGTCACTATGCGGCAGATGAGCAGACACAAATCCACATACTAGTACTGCAAATCTTTCCCAGACTGGAGAAAGCACGACAGAAAGTTTGGCCAACATACATGTATGTGTCTTTCGAGACCAAGCTTTTGGGAGACGCCAGCAACCAGCAAATGGAATTGCAATTCATAACTTAATCTAAACCGAAGATATAAACGGCCATACTTTATGATGGGACATAGACAAAGAAAAAGAATACCTTACAACGGCCAATTTGTCAATGTTAAATATTTAATTGAGAGACACGACATTGGAATTAAAATCATACTTACAAAACAACATTTAGCATAAACAGTTGAGCAAGAAAGGCCACAAAAAAGAGTGTAAAAATTGCTATTACGTATAGATGAATAGGCAATCGTAAACAGACGTTTATACTCGTGCAACATGGCACCATATGAGTAACACGTGGCGTGAAATTATAGAGAAGCTTTAATACAATAATACTGTTCTTGACGGACGTTTCAATAATAAATAGAATAGAGTCGACTTTTTGGATGAAAAATGTAATTGCTGGAAAATTCTATTTTAATGGAAAGAAGATAATGTTTCAATAGTCTAATTTTAATGACATATATATTAATCGTAGAAAAAACAAAATCACACACACATTACGAAAGGCCAATATTGTGGTAGGTTAGAACTGGGTGTAAATTATGATCGGCTACATCTTTATTTCAGTTGTAATTGCACAACATATTCTGTTACAACACATATGCTTCAGGTTTGTGTTTTGCAAGCGGTGTATTCCTTCTTTGTTCGGTACTCACAAACCCATTAACTCTAACCTGCTGAAATTGGTATCCAATAATCCAGTTTCAAATGGAAGATATCTCAAATCGGGCGCAGTGCTACTACAAGGCTACACGATTCATGCTAGGTAAGAAAGTTTGCACGTTTAGTATGAAGGCATGCACAACATTGTGTGCACAAGACATTTTATTTAAATGCCTTCATGAAATATTAAATAAGATAAATGTCTTCGTTTTTATAGAAGCCTAAGTTTAAGTTAAAATGTTTGCACAATTGATACATTTTTTTCTGGTTGTAGTTCGGAGCTAGTTTGTCAGGGTGCAGAATGCATGAATAAAATAAGAGCTTAAACACACTAGCATGTTGAATCATAATAAGAACTTGTCATTTTGCTGATTTTGTAGATTGTACTTAAGCCTTGGACTATTTACTTAGATATGATGTTTGTTTTGAACTTCTACTATTGGACGTTAGAGGTGAATTGATATATATCATTAGGTCGATGTATGATTGTGTTAGATCCCCATACTGAGTATGCTTAGCGGATACTGTATTTGTGGTTTAGGAGTAGAACAGGGTGAATCGTAATCTCCGTTCTTGTTCTCTTTGTATCCAAATGGCAATCTTGATTAATAGGATATCATGCGTACCAGTTTAAGATATACTTACTTAGCCATTCACATTGCTTCCGTCTGACGCCTGTCCTCGTGAATGATGTCTTTCACTTTCTTAATTAGGAACCAGTTGTACATAATGCTTACCCGTCTTCATTTCGTGGTCAAATTATCTTTAAAACGCTCGTATCCGGTGTAAACAACAAGTCTTACTAATACCCCTTGTTGATTTTTAGTTTCTGTTTTCAATTGTGCGGGTGTCAAAGTCACGGTTTTGCTGTTAGTGACATCATTGACCTTACATTTAACATGATTTTGAACACAACTATGTCATATAAGGTGATCATTAATAAATGATTACATAAATAACTGTTATAACTTCGTCAGTTTTTAAGATAATATATATTGTAATATACCTTTGATTAACATACACATGTAAGTTTTATTCTGCACAAAAGTCATATTCAAATGTCACATATTTTTTCACAGCAAATTGCGACGAAAATGACTGAGTATTTGTAGATTACACCACTAATGCTAAAAATGTCACATTGTATTCAATTTTGCAAATCAAGTATCTGGTTTTGAAGTGCACACTCCTTCCTTCTAGGCACCCCCATTAAAAGAAGTCCAAAGGATTTAATTCTGGTGAGTGAAAAGGCCAAGTAATTACGGTATTCTGGGAAATGATTATATCGCCACAATTCTTGGAATCACCGGAAATGTATGACATCATCGAGGACGTTAATGACAATCTTGGGCTAATTAGCTTTGTAACAAGGGTCAAACAACTTCTCTATCATAAAATCTAGCAAAGGTATTCAAGTTATTTATGTTATCATATAGCAAAGTTGTATGTATATGTTTTAATATTGATATAAGAATCCTAATCAACTTATATTCTCCTGAATGAAAGTCAAGACGTTTTTACCAATGATAACAGAGTTTATGCCGATTCTACTAAACGTCAGTCCAACTTGCATCAGTTAGGTATAAATACCAAACATACCGACGGAAATGGATTTCCAATATGGAATACTACTAATCAGTGACATATTGTCTTGAAAATCATTCATACTCGAAGTGTTGAAATGGGAGGCAATGTTTGCGACATTTGCGGACAGTACAGTAGCAGTGTGTATAGTATATTAATGTAACATTGTAACACATTGTCCGATGTATATATAAAATAAAATGTTATACTGATCTTTACTGGGATCAAAATGTCGCAACCTTTCGCAATTTGTCTACTACCGGTATATTTCCCAAATGACTAAATAAACGCTGCTTGCTTTGGTGGTAGAAATGTAAAATGGAGTTATAACAAGTTATTTAAATTAATATGCTGTTGGTATGTGAAATGAATATTCCACTCATAATCATATTTTGCAAATATAAATTCATACACAGCAAAAATTGAAATTTACTACTAACGAATTTGCTTAAAGTTGTACATTAAAACCTTGAGAGAAAGCGTTCAATTGCAGTAAAGTATTACGGGAATGTGGATCTCCCCAAAGAAACAAGTTACCAATATTGAACATTTGTGAATGTTAATCACCTAATTATGCTTTATTCTTGATTACTGGTTTAACACAATCAGGCAAACGTTTAAGAGTCGTTTAAGAGTTATCGCACTTGAACATAACGCTTTTTTTACATCTTGTATTTTCCAATGCATTGTTTTATTTCTTTTAAGGCGTATTTGCTTTCACACACGAGTAAAATGAAAATAGTTCGATGGGTTATATCAACGTAATACCGATCTATTGTATAGACCTCCACAATTGAGCGTGCCGACCGCTCTTTCGCGGTCTACCATTGACATACGTGACGTGCTTTCGACTAATTATGTTGTTTTTTATAGTAGAGCACTTTTGAACTGCCGCTAATTATCCACGTGTGTTTTCGTTATTGTACCGTAAGAATATTTTGATTAGTTAAAATAACAACTCTGATTGGATAACTGATAAGCACGGATATCCATGGACGACGAGTTAAAAGTGAAGGCAATATAGTGCGCCCGGGATAATGTGATGTTTACAAACATCTGTCGGTTTGGTCAACTGTTGAAACTGTGGTTTTACAAATTACTAAAGAAAACATATATGGTCAGTTTTGTACTAAATAACACCACTCATACATCGCGCACGCCTGATTAATCCACCTATAAGGATTATACCAACATTTCCCGCCTTTCTTATTATCGTTGGTGCACTTTACTTATCCCCATTCTATGATAAATATGCACACTAATCGTGAAAACCGCTATTCCGGGAAAATCTCGAGCTAAAGTTTGGTTTAAAGCTATTCCGCTACGAACGAGTGATTTCTTAATGTATTGTCTCGGGATTAGCTGCACACCTAAGGGCTTTAAAAACGCCTCAACTAATTCAAGGCCTAATATCGCTCAACGTCTTTTTTTGAAGTCCTTGAGTGTATTATGTACATAATCTATAATTCTGAGACTATGCCAAATTTGAAGTCTGTGCTGCCTCACAGATTGATGTTATAGAAAGCCACTGACGGTTGCTTTATGAAAGATTTGGTGCAAATTAGCTATTTTAACCACTCTTGATATCGCACACGGAGTATTTTTTTCTTAAAAAAAGCGCTAAGTTTCCCTCCAACATGCTTTGTGAATTATGTAATTCACATGTCATCGAACTGTAACATCAACAACCTGCAGCGTAAACATCAGTGAGGTATTTGGTTCGATTTTCGATTCGTTTTCATAAAATGCGAACAAATTTCAGGCAATTTAAGTAATATTAGTGTTAATTCTATAGGGTAGTAATACCCTATAGAATTGTTTATGTAAAAATTCTAAATAACTACCTAATGTTGAAGTTTCTCAAGTTATTTCAGATGTCAATGTGGTTGTTTATGGAATATACAGCTAACTATACCAAAATAACGTGAACATTTGACAATTTTATTTTATTTTTGCAATACACCAATATGTGAGGCAGTCCCTTGAACATGTTACGGTCATATTCAAGTTTAAAAAGTGTTCGGTTTGCAGTTTTATGATAACGTGTCTCCCCTATGTACAGTGGCATTTGAATGTGGCGTTAATATGTACTTTTAGCATAAACTATCAGTCGTTTACATTACTCTATGATGTACTTAATATATGTTTCTTGTGCGATATGTACTTTTTCACAGAGGTAATGTCCGGTTATACCCATTATACTAAGAATACACAATGTCATAATACTAGTGATCTAATTTAGTTCGACAATGGCACATGTTCTAGAACCTATATTAATTCCTATTGGCAACTAATTTCGCGTGGATTTGCGTATTGGTGCATCTTTTAGGTGGTTGACCTCGACATGTGAAGATTGTGGAATAGCAAGTTAGTGCAAATTTGTAAAATTAGTTAATGGCTGTAAAAAATAATTAAATACAGGCAAACATTAAGAGCGAACGTGCACTATTTTCGGTAGGTGAACTCAATCTAACAATCACACTTGTCACCAATTTTATCCAATGACTCAGATCATAACGTTTGATGTGTCGAGTACGACTTCACATGTAGCATCATAATTGACGCCATGAATGGTTTTCTGTCAAATAACGTAAAATAGTAGTGAAAACCTTGTGGCTACGGTAATTAAACCAATAAACGAGTTATTAGAAAATAATAGACCTTTCGAATGGTCCGAGAAAGTACAGGCTTCTTTTGAACGGTCAAAAAAGCTAATTACGTCGGAGCCCGTGCTCACACACTATGACCCTGATCTGCCCTTAAGGCTTGCAACAGATGAAAGTCCCTGGGGGAATTCAGGAATCTTGAGTCAGGTATTACCAGACGGGTCGGAAAAGCCGATATATTTTGCGTCAAGGTCATTGTCTAAAACTGAACAAAAGTATATTCAAGTAGATAAATAAAGTACGGCTCTTTTTTGGAGTGTAAACAAGTTGTTTCCATATTTGTATGGTAGACATTTTACGTTGCTAGTCGATTGCCAAGCTTTGATATCTATTTTCAATCCAAAACGCAGTATACCGGCAACGTCAGCTGCTCGTATTACAAGGTACGCGTTATACCTATCAGGGTTTAATTACACGATTGAATACAAGAGTGGCAAGCGGCATACACATGCTGACGAATTATCTAGATTACCCGTGCAAACACACCACGAAGAGAATACGGTAGACGCAGATGACGTGTTCTTCACTTCTCAAGTCGAACCACTTCCGGTTACAAGTGCGCAAATAAGTCGCGAAACACGCATATTGTCGCATGTATACGAACGAGTTAAGAATGGCTGGAATTCCAATGAAACTGTGGAGCCAGTCTACAAATCGTATTTTAATAGACGTAATGAACTCTCTATTAATCGCGAAGTACTAATGTGGGGCATTCGCGTGATAATACCTGTGAAATTCCGCAAGGCCGTGCTTGATATATTGCACATTGGGCACCCTGGAATCGTTCATACTAAAGCGCTAGCAAGAAGTTATGTGTATTGGCCTGGCATTGACGCAGATATTGAGCAATTAGTTAATGTCAAATGCAGCAAAAAGCACCCCCTTCTGTAAATATGCACCCGTGGACGTGGCCGAGTGCATGTAGATTTTGTAGGACCGTTTCTTAACAGAATGTTTCTTGTGTTAGTTGACGCATACAGCAAATGGCCGGAAATAGTTGAAATGTCAAGCTGTACAGCTGAAAAAACAATTCAAGTTATGAGATCAATTTTTGCTAGAAATAGAATTCCAAAAGTGTTAGTTTCTGATAACGGAGTTCAGTATACGAGCGAACTTTTTCAGAAATTTATGAAAGATAACGGTATATATCACATTAAAACAGCAGTTGCGAATCCAAGCACAAACGGTGCATGTGAGCGATTCAACGGTACTTTTAAGGCAGCTTTGAAGTCTATGAAAGACGTAAATGCAGATATGAACCAGAAAATAAATGCATTTTTGCTTTCGTATAGAAATCAGACATATAGTGTCACCGGCGAAACACCAGCTAAACTATTCTTAGGATGTACACTACGTTCAAGAATCGACTTGGTAAAACCAGACACAAAAGCGCACGTCGAAAAATCGCACATAATATCAACATTGTCTGACACCCGCTAATTCCGAGAGTTAGAAATAGGTCAAAATGTCGTGGCACGTGATTATAGGCCCACCGCTTCGGAAAAATAGAAACCAGGAGTAATCATAGATCGAAAAGGACCGCTCTTGTACAAAATTGACATAGGTTACGGTAATATCTAGAGGCGTCATATTGACAAATGTCAGTTCCAGCGCGTCCCCTTACCGCCATATCAACCCGATGAATGCGAAACGGGCAGTGAATACAGAAAATCTGGGAACCAAGATATGACCCCTGATGAAAAACAAACCAGCACAATGAGCATGCCAAATCCAGAATCTGAAATTATAGAACGCAGATATCCCCAGCGGGGACGTAATATACCTGACCGCTACGGTTGTTCATGAACATTAATGACACCCAAACAAACCTGAACGGTGTTCTTAGGTCAAATGAACACTTGTAAATTGTAGTGAAAGCAATTTATTATAGAGCGTGGTATGCAATGGAAGTTAATAGACAGTAATTACTTTGTAATGACTTGGAATTACACGCCAAATTAAACAGACTATTTCAGGCCATTGATTAAAATCGAACAGACACGAACAATTCTGGAATTTATGTGTGTTAAACTGTTATTTGATGTTTGACTGTTCCAGTGATTTTGATTTGATTATCAATATTTTATAATTGAATATATTGACAATACATTTATTAGGGGAGACTGTTGTGTATTTCAGCGTATACTTTACTTGATTCTCATTGCATGCTTGTACATCTAAGCCATGCCTACTGGCGTTTCCATGCATCAATTATTGTTTATCAGTAATAAAATAGCCTTAGAACTGTACAATGTTGTTCCTTTATGCTCCTACATACATAACAATAATGCTATGTCTTTCAACATTAAAAGGTTTCATAATAGGGTTCATCCCGTAATGTTACACTTTGTATTTTGTTAGGCATTTATGATAGTCATTGCTCTTTCCGCCATTGTGTCTTTATAGTAGGTTTATTGTATCTAGATAGTAACCTTTCATCACAGGATGTCAAAGGTTTAAGTAGGATGTATATTGTCAGTACGATAATGCACATTGACTATTTGCGTTAAAAGCTCCATTAACACCGTTAATTGACTAGTTTCAGCTTTAACTTTTGTGTTTTTAGAAGTGCAGTGTACAGTGTAATCTGGGAATAATGAACTCCTTTCGGACCGCCCGATGTTTTCTGATTTAACAAAAGTTCGGTACTAGCAAAAACCTCTTATTTTTATCTTAATGGCGTTTGATGGGTAACATTTTTTTAAGATGATAGCAACAAATAGGCACACTTGTAGTTTGATTTATACTGAAGCAATATGTAAAGTAAAAAAAGGTATGTCGTGTAATATTTAAGGGGTCATGGGTATTTCTGCAACATCACTATTCCAGAAAATGAATACAATCCTGATATTTCACAATGTATTCTTTTTTGCATTAAAATCGATATTTTTTGTTCTTAAAATCATTTCAATGTGTTTTATCAAACACATATTATTCATACATTCCTATACACTTTTGATATTAATAAGAAAATTCACACATTTTTGACAAACCACAAATGGTCAAAATTTCAGAAAAATGACTGCTTAAAAGAAACAAATACACAAAATTAACCATAGCTGAAAAACGACCACGATGACCAATATAATTTGTATTGCTAATTTTGTTGATAACAGTGTACTCAATCCAAAAAATAAATAAAAAAGAAAGGTTGCGCTATACGTCATTATTGTCCCCCAATATCATGAAAACCTTTGTGAAATTGCGTAAATCTGACGCATTATCTGCGCGGAAATATATTCAAATACCAAAAGAGTACTTACATTTGCATTATATATATCGTACATGAAAGTAAAGTAAATATAAAATTAGAAACAATTGACGGGTTACAATAATTATTTAAGGTGAAGCAACGACAACGGTGCACTTTGCAATGACCACTGCGGTAAAAGGGCGGTAAACTGGCACAAAAAGGCCACATTAGTACATTTTGCGCGTAATATTTTAATATGTTTTCCCTTAATTTATAGTCTTGCCATAATTCATTTATGGTTAAGGATATTGATTAAAGTGTACCTTATCTAAAAATTAGAATAGCACATAGGTTATCACGCTTTGTGCTATTATGACTGAAGTATCTCCCCTTTTTCTCAATTTGGCAATGACGTCGCATTCCATATAGCAAGGGCCCATATAGACCATGAATCGCTCACTAGAATAATCTTCACAATTTTAGTCAAGAGATCATTTATGTATTCCCTAAGTATCAGTAAAGGGGGATATGTTGAGTCCCAGGCAATACACACACTCATTATAAATTGGTACAGGTAACCCAAGTAATGATTTTAATTAATGAAAATATAACCTCTATTTCACGCAGAGTGTTTTCATATTATTTACTCAGTGAATTTATTTTTAACCCCAGGGTACCCATGTTTATACTGACACTAGAAAGTATCACGACAAACATTTTGCCTAATTTTCATGACAATCAAGTGCAAAACGCGGCCTTTATTTCCGTTTAAGGTTTATACGCAGAAATGATGCGCATAAACTTCTGTATCATACGTCCTTATTAAATGTGTCGTAGTTAGACTTGGTCGTTGTTGTTTGATAGCAGGCACCAATATGTTCATAATAGAGAGGCTTTGATAAACAAATATAAATACTAACTCACGTTTAATTTACACACAATCTCTTCAGTGTCAACGATAATTTATCTTCAGTATCACAAAATACAGTGTCATCGTCAATCGTAACTTTTCAGGTATTTCCGTCACCGATTCGGGAGCTCCATCGGATGTATCAAGCGGAATTACAAAAAGCATAACGTCCGTGATCTGGCACAATCTGCCGGAAAACAATATTCCTCTACGCCGAAGAAAATAGATCCAAGGGTTCCCAGGAATATAATAAATATTGACATTTGACAGAACATTAAGACATATAAGCTTAGCATGTATTTATGTCCAAGATGTATTATCTGTGTAGTGAATTATATCCTTCATCGTATTTTCAAAACCATTATAATAGATCAGATTTAACTAATAGCCGTTGAGAACGGTTCAACTAATGGCGACGTTCTATTTACACCTGAAACATGTTGCGTCAATTATATCCGAGAGGCCACAATTGTGTCATTGTAAAAGGTTTGTGTAAATATCACGCTTTGGTTATTATTAGAATTAAATGGACAATTACACCTTCTTAGTAGGAACCAATGACTGTTCACACATTCCCTGGTATTGTTTAACAAATTGATTGTTTGGCAATTTGTTTGTTCGGTATTTAAGGCATGGTTAGTGTGTAATTATACAAGTTGGGGCAATTTAGCCGTCGGTATTCAGATTTCGCACGTTTCTGGTTTTATGAACAACTTTTACATTTAATTAAAAACCAGAAGATTCGGGACCAAAATATTTGTTCAATTTAGATAATATTTCAAAGTTTATTTACATATAAGCGCATGAGTCCCGAATCGGGCAGCATCAGCAAAACCATTTTATACAATTCATAGTCAATGTTGACACGTGACAAATGGAAACGAATATACATATTTACATGGATTCAATACATATACATGTATGTAGCAAGTAACAATAGAAAAAAGAAACAACATTTATATCATCAGGTTCATAAGAGTATATAGAGAGTAAGCAGCGTCAGCGGGTGAAAGATGAGTTTATAGAGTGTGGAATGAATTAACAGAGAGTGAATAGTGTTAATAAAATTAGGATAATTGAATGTATTTGGAGTAATCATGCAGAAATATATACATCACATTCAAAACAAAAGATGGCCTCAGTATAGGTAGTAGAGGAAGTAGTAGAGGAAGGGATAGAACTTGGATGTCGAGATAGAAACGATATTAGAATATATGAATCGTCTGTATATATATATATATATATATATATATTATACACGCACACATACATACACACACACACATTAAACAAAATACATGTATATAAGTAAAATACAATGAAAACAGAGATAATTTACAAGTCATTATGTACAAAGAAAAACAAAATGTACATGTGATACAAAGTAGTGGAGCATGTATTGTTATGTACTATTATTTGAAATGGTTCATTATCTTCTGACATAGTAATGCGATATTTGATAATTCTACTTCATTGTCTACATTTAAAAGCTCTATAAATTTTATAGAATTAGGCCTGTTATAGTAATAATGTTTGATATATTTAGTTCTTACACATGTATAAGTTTAAATTGTAAGAAGTAAGTAAGAAGTGAAATTCGTCTCCAAAATCATTACAATACGGGCATGTTCTATCACGCAGTGGGATATTTTGCCATCTGCCTGTTTCAATAGGTAAGTGGTGATTTCGTGTTGTAAACGAAATTAAACTTTTGGTCAAATATGAAGGCAGTTTATTGATGTATTTACTACGCTCAAAGGATAATTTTAAATGATTGTATAAGTTTGTATCGGTTGATCGAGTAATATTTGAGTTCCAATTGGTATGAACATACCTTTAAGTTTTAGTCGGGATGCTTTATTTAGCCATTTATAATTATGAATGCTTTGGCTATACCATAGACCAGACATACTTCAATTGCATATGATTTGTTTAATATTTTCCAACCAGGGTATTTTTGTATCATTGTTAATGCTGAGACTACATAACACTTGATACAGTTTTGTGGACAATTTCGATTCATTCTGATTGTATTTATTTTTGATCATTTTACCCCAAAATAATATCATTATATGTTTTATGTCAACTGAAAATGGTGTTATCCCTAGTTCTCCATATATCATATATGACGGAGTAAATTTGTTTAACTTAAAGATACATTTAAAAAATTTTAACTGTATTCTTTCTAAAATATCTATGTTACCATAACCCCATATTTCACGTACAATGGGCTTTTTTTGGAATAAGTCTATTTGTAGATCATAGGGTAACAGGTAATGAAAACATTGCTTTGTTTGCTTGCTCAGCTAGACCTTTTTTTTTAAACGAACCTGATTTAGAGAAATAGATTCCAAGGTATTTGTATTCATTGACAATTTCTATTTTATTGTCTCCAATTTTGAATTCTATACCATTTGGAATTCTTCCCTTAAATATAATCATCATGTTAGTTTTCTGTACATTTATGTTGAGTTTCCACCGGTTACAATAGTCCTTAAAATGACCAAGGGCATTTTGTAGGTTATATTTCGTATCGCTAAATAAGACTGTGTCGTCCGCGTATAATAGGATAAACAGTTTTAAAAATAGTGTTGCTCTGTCGTTTTTGTTAATTCCGTTTATATTGTTTTCATTGAGATATTCTTCAAGATCATTAAGAAAAATACTAAAAAGGAAAGGTGATAAATTTTCACCTTGTCTGACTCCTACTAAGCAGTCAAAATATGCAGACGTACCTTCGGATGTGCTTATTGTTGATTTTATGTTTGCATATATATTATATATAACATTAAAAAATGTCCCATTAACATTTGACTTCCTAAGTTTATTCCACAATCCAATTCTCCATACAGAATCAAACGCTTGTTTAAAATCAATAAAACAACAATATAATTTTTTGTGGTTAGATTGTACTAAGTATAAAAATATTGTCAACAGTTGAAAAATTGTTACGGAACCTGCTTGTGTTTTGTATTATGTTATATTTATCGGCAAAGTTATTCAATCCGTTGTTTAAAATGGATGTGAACAGTTTAGCGAGACAGCTTAACAGTGAGATTGGTCGATAGTTTTCTGGTTCTGGTGATGAGGGGTCACCTTTTTTATAAATGGGTTTTATTATACCAATGATCGAGCTTTCTGGAATATTTCCACATTTAAAGATTAAATTAGACAGTGTTGTGTATATTGAGATCATAATATCTATGGTCGATTTGATGTGTTCATTTAGTATATCATCGACCCCGGGTGATTTATTGTTTTTTAATTCTTTAACAGCTTTTCGGATTTCTTCCTCTGTGATTGATCTATTAATTTCTTCATTTAATTTAAAAGATTCTTCGTTATTGTATTCAGGGGTGTTTTCGTCGGCATTTTCATGTACCTGGTCGTTTGGTTCGTTTAATGATTTAAAATAGTCATAAAAATCGTTTAATGTGGCTGTTTTACCTTCTGATTTATTCGTGGGATTTATAGTTTGCCAGATTTGTTTCGGATTAGTTCCTTTTATTGATTTGAGTTGTTTTATTTTCTCTTCACTGAATTCAGTACTTGTTCGTTTTAGGACAATTTTATATTCTTCACTAACTTGTTTGAGTAAAACTTTCAGATCATTAGTTGTATACTTATTATACGCTTTTCTGATCTTATGATATTTATCTCTCATGGTTTGGCAAATGATATTGTACCATGGTTTTTTAAATGGCTGTTTTTTATGACTTGACTTGATTGGCTTCATGCCGAACGTTTCTACAGAATTGGTAATGTAAAGGTTTTGGATTTCATTTGTGATCTCGTCAACTGAGTTTTGATCTACATTTAGATTTTGGTCTATTGTGTCATTTTTTCGTTTGATTTCTGATGCTTTATTATAGTCAACATTTTGAACAAAAATATTAGCTGTATTAGCGTTCCATAGTTTAATTTTTGCACTAGTTCCGGTCCCGGTATTTCATTTTCAATATTTTGAATTGGATGATTATATGCGATTCGTAGAATAAGTTCTATAGGACAATGAACATCTGAGAATAGGTGACAAAAAGTTTTGACTTTTAAGGTTGAGATGTATTTAAAAATACCAGTTGATGAAATAAAGTAGTCAACGGTACTTGCATTTTTGCAAGTGAGTGTGGGTTCCGAATAATCGGGGTTTATTCTGCCAGTTCAGTATGAACATGCTGTTGTTTTTACTGAGATCAATCAATCGATACCCGTAGGTATTGGTATTTTTATCAGCACTTTTTCTTACTAGATCTATGTTATATTGTTCGAAACATTTTAAATAGTGCGTATCTTCATCATGCAACTCTCGCAGATCACATGTATCAGATAATACATTATCTATATGCGTAAAATCGTTGAGATCGCCACATCGTGAGTTAAATCACCAAATAATATAACATTTTTACTGTCTGCACAGTATCTCAAAAGTTCATGTTGAATTTCCAAGTATGGGTCTACAGATGCATATCTCGACCCTGAAGGCGGAATATAAACGATTCCGCATTTAACATCCCTTTTTGTGAAATTGTGAAAAAAAATTAAGATCACATTTATCATAGTTATCAACAGAAATATAAGGCATCCATGATTAAACCGTGAACGTGCACATCGTCAGATTCATCGCTTTTAGTTTCTTGTAACCCGATTATTTCGTACTCGTTTAAAACAGATACAAATTCAGGACACAATAGTTTCGATTTTTGAACACATACATTCAATGATAACAATTTTAATTCAGTGTATTCTATATTCACATTTGTAAATGTTTTTATAGTGTTCGTTTATTCGTAGTTGTTTCCTACGCACCGTTATGCATTGTTTATTATATTTTCGTCGTCCATTGGTGACTGAGCACGGGATTGAGTACCGTTGGAATGTTCATCGTTTGTAGTTGGTCCCAGGGGCGTAGGGAGGGTGATTATAGGGGATGGTTGGGGTGTCACTTTTAGGGGAGATGCACAAGTAGATTTAGCAGGTTCTGCATATTATGTGGAAGGCAGATTAGTTCCGGAATCAGTGTCACTATCCACATTGTAAATAAGTACTTTCTTGCGGTTTTCACCTTTTTCTAGGGGGATGAAGCTTTTTCTTGCCTGCCGGGGTTCGAACTTGAATCGTATTTGTCGGTGTTTCGCATAGGGCAGATAATTTATTCTGGGTAGGTACGGCATGAAATATTTGATTTTTACGTTTGCGCGTGAAAGTCCGTGATTGATAGGGTGTATTACCTCCGCCTCGAAAGTTTCCGGTATGGTGGTCATTATTTCCCGTGAAATTTTGCCTGTCGCCGTTTTGCCATGTTTTGGGTAGAGGCTTTTGTTGTTCGGATCGTGTTTGAATCGGCATAACCTGTTCTCCATTAATTAAAAGTTTATCTCGCACCAATCGAACGTTATTGTTAGTATTTCTTCGAGCAGCCTTTGCTATCGGATAGAGCAGTCGACACTTGTTTTCTATTTCAGACGGGAATTGTTCCGCTACCCCATAGTCCGTATCGCTTAACGTTTGGAAAGCCTCCATTCTGACTAGTTTTCTGTCCTTATAGAATGTAAATTTGACAACAATTGGACGTGGTCTCACTTGGTTCCATTTGTATTTCCGAGCCTATGAGCTCGGTCAATTGGTATAGGTTGGGATATACCCATGGCTTCTTCTATAAATTTCCGGATTTTGTTTTCACAATTTTCGCCGTTTATCTGAAAGTCAGTCGCTTCTTCGATGCCAAATATCAGGCGATTTTCTCTCATGCTTCGCCATCGAAGATCCGTCAAGTTATCGTTTGTTTTCTGTAAATAGTCGACAGTGTTTTCGTGTTTGCTTTCCATTTCGTTCAAGCGTTTCTCGATGTGTTTCAATTTGTCGTCTATAACCGAATTGTTTGTTGCCAAATCATCATAAATATCACTATAATAGTGTTCAATAGCACGTTCGTCTTCGGTCATTTTATTTTGTATCCCATGCACTTCCTTACTTACGACATGTACTTTGGCATATGTGGTGTTAATTTCTTGTTTCAGGTTAGTTATCTTAGACAAATGTTGCTCCACTTTTAACAGTTTTTATACCCCCAGATACATAGTATATGGGGGATATATTGGAGTCATACTTGAGGTTTGTTGGTCTGTTGGTTGGTTGGTTGGTCGGTTGGTCCGTGCAAAATTTTGTCCGCGCTATTTCTCTGTAACCCTTGGCAGGATTACATTGAAACTTTGCATGATTGATCAGTACCAAGTCTAGTTGTGCATATCGTCGTCACACGCCGACCGCATAAAATTTAAGGGAGTTATTCGTTTTGTATTGCCATGTTGTTTTCAGAAGATTGCCAACGTTTGGTTTGTGTGTCTAGCATAAGTTTCGGTTACTCACATGCCGGTTTTCTTAAATTACACTGTATTATCGGAATGTCATTATTCCTTAAATAAGTAATAACATGTTGCTTCAGCTCGATTAACTATTCCTTAGATAAGTCCTACCAATGTAGTTGCATAACGTAGTGCAATGTACTGCCATGATTAATTGCTATCGGCGAGACAAGCATGAAACAATTATTTATCATCCAGTCACCTTCCAATACAAATGTATTAATTACCAAATGGAATGTCAAAATAACAAACGATACTTGTCCTCATGAATGCTAATCAAATATCCAGTCAACATTGTCGATAAGATTGTGGAAAATGTTGTTAAAAACGCAGTAGGCTAAGGCAGTTGTTATAGTTCTAGAAGGTATGACAATTTGGTCTGTAAAATGTTTTCATACCCTACAAATGTGAGGATGTTTACAGCTGTTGGCGGAAAGCAATCGAAAAAAGAAGTTTATATTCCTTTGGACAATACGAGCACTCTTGGCTTGACAATACGGAGAAGAAAACCGATGTGTAATGATGCGTTAATTAATACGATAGCATTATTCCTGGCAAATGTGACAATTATAAAATATCATAAAGTCGACCCTAATGATTGTTGGGATTAGTTATATCATTGACGGGGACTGTTAGTCTTTACAAAACGAGTAAGCCTGTCATTCTTTACAGTTAAATTAACTACAATGTATTTTTTAATTCCATGAGACTAATATTAATCTGTTTAAAACAAACGAGTCAATGCTGTTTGATTCATGCTAAGGAATACTCGACGTATTGAGTTTTGTCATGAATCATACAATAAGATTAATGACTTCGTTTTTGAGAAACCTTACTTGTTTTTTAACCCCAACGTATGTCCAAATTATCTGCTACCGGTACATTTTCCTATCAACTAAATAAACACTGACTGCACAGATTGCGGAATTTTGGATTGTTTCATTGCGCTTGTAATGAATAAAACAATTAAACGTGTAAATCGAAATAATATGTTGTTGATATGCACGATAAATATCAAAACTACTCCTACGTACATTTGCAAACAATTTGTCGCAAAGAGAAAATTGAAATTAACTACTGACTAATGGCCTAACAGTTGTGCCTTAAT
Source organism: Spisula solida (assembly GCA_947247005.1). NCBI lineage: Eukaryota > Metazoa > Mollusca > Bivalvia > Venerida > Mactridae > Spisula > Spisula solida. The sequence continues at coordinate 43,168,178 of OX365956.1, forward strand.
GTATTCGGAGAATGCGTTCAATTGTTGTAGAGTAGCACACGAATTTAGATTTCCCCGAAGACCGAAGTTGCCAATATTGAACAATTGAACGATTCTATTTGTGAATACTAATCACCTAATTATCCATTGAATGCTATGATACATTACCATTGAGTCAGGGATCTTAATGGCAAATTTACACATACAAGCATTGTGAAATGTTAACAAGAATAATAGTTTTATTAAAAAGTCATAGTGTTAACAAAATTTGATTTTAGCATTTTAACATCACGCCCATCATTGTGTATGTACAATGTAGCAGCATGTTGGAGGGAAACCACAAGAGACAGCAAAGAGCTATCTGGATTTCTTACAAGTGCCTCTGCAATAGTTTCCAATAACGATTTATACCAGAGAACTCGACAAACAAAATAAATACTGTAGCGAACTGACGATCTAACGCCACACTGAAACGATGGAAGCACCTAGTCACCCACGCTAGAGTCAGACATAGAACGAACAATCTATATAACCAAACATAGTTTTCAATTTATATCCTTTTATTTATCTTCGTCACTGGAAATTCACAAGGGGCGATGCCCCCATAAGAGGATAGTCATTTTTTGAGGGGGATAGTGCATGATACAAAAGATGCTCCAGTTCTAGAAGCATCTATGGTTCTTTTACGTGCCTGTTGTAAAGTATCATACACGAGACCTCGGTTTTTAGTCTCGTCCGAAATACTTTCTTTTGATGTTAGGTGGGAAACACTGAACAGCATTTCTGTTTTTGACCCGGCTTGATGAGGGATCGAACTCACAACTTTCGGATCAGCTGTCAGTAGCACTCACCACTGGACCACTTGTCCTTATATTCCAAAAATGGATATTTCAAGCAAGCATATATACTTACCCCGCAATGCATGACCCACTCTGGACGTCGTACCATAAAGGGAGGTAAGTATGACTGATAACGGGGTGACCTGTTACAGCCGCCTTACGGTACTTAACACCTGCTATAGTGATAAGTAAATATGGTAGCGCACAGACAATGAAAAACCACACAGAAACGACGGCAGCGCATAGCATAAAGTTGTCGAAGAGTCAGATGGCTATGATATGCATTAAGGAAATTTATAAATGTATACCATCATCTGCACACCTCTAAAATAAACCAAGTCAGACGGGAAAAGACGCCGACGAAGGCAAAAATACAACTAACAGCGAAAAGAACAACATGGAAAAGGATGTATGAGGAATAGCAAAATATTGCAAAAGAGAGACTCTTGGAGCTGCCGTATGTACCAGCGGACAAGAAGAGGATAAGAAAATAATCATTATGATATTATCAGTAATTTTGAACTAAAATAACAAAAAAATACTGAATAAAACAATTAATTAACAGTAGCAAACATCATTGTTGTATTAAAACTGCTCTCATGAGTACATGTTTGTTATCGACAATTTATGACCACCGTTTAAATGCCATAATATTTGTCCAAACCAATCAGCCTATTCCGATGCCTTTTCCAGTATGTATTTAAAGATCCAATTCAAAAGTTATTTTCAATGACTACAATTTCAATAACGTTTGCTCTTTCTCGATTCTGCTGAACAGTTATGCTCAAGTTAGATAATTATTGTTTGGCATTTTCTTTTGTCAAAACATAATCAGAAGGACTGGTGGCAATCAACAACGTGATTGCATTTCCTACATCGGCTGCCATGTATGTCATATTAGCATGAACCTTTAGTCGTTCACTTTGTTCTAAGATGGACCTTATCTGAAAAAAACATTGTTTATTTCACAGAGGTCATTGCCGGTTATATCCATTATACTGTGAATACAAAATGCCATATTAACATATTTCAATATATACGTAAAGACATGCTAATGGTGAAATGTTGGTGTGTATAATATTATCTACTAATGTGTCCAATAACTTGAAGTAACATTTTCGTTCATGCCGAGTTTCAGATATGTGAAGAGGTTTAGCAAGTTATTACATATTAGTCAAACTGGTTGATGGCCGTTGTTGGCTGTAAAACAGAGCTCAATACAAACAAACATTAAACACACAACTACGTTCTGTGCGTGATCTTAATCTAACATTCACAATGGCAATTAATTATCTCCAGTATATAACGTGACAAAGTGAATGACGTTTAATGTGTCGACTACGACTTCACATGTAGCATCAAATTCTGTCATATAACGTCACAGAATAGTCAACACATTGCATGTGTCTCAGAGGTTAACTGCGCATTGATCACCGATCACAGTATAACTGAGTTTGTGCGAGGTGAGTTGGAAAAGAAATGCAACTGACAACCTATTTATTCATGACAATAACTTACAACAAAACTCCCGTAAAACTCTCCTTTACACATTGCACACTTATTTAACTAGTGAATTCAAGAATGAAATTAATTTTTAATGTCAATAAATGGTACTATATTCATGTACTGCAATATGGCAGACCAATCTTTTTTCCTGGTATCTTACCTCAGCCCTAACAAAAGCGAATTAAGTTAACAAACATCATATCTAAAGAGTTTGCAAGTTACATATTTGCCAATTGATTCTGGTATTGGAATAGCAAAACATTGAGTGATGAAAATCACATTAATCACTTTCTTGTGTGGCATTAATCTAAGCAGTTCGCCGCGGCCTTTACATATATTTTCGATTAAGTCGTTATTTAATACCCAACGTAATGTAATGCCTTTCAACACTTAACATATTCGTTACGTTCATTTCGTAATTGTTCAGGTTTTTTTTAGTGAGACAAAAGTTTCAGTTCGTTTTTTTCCAGGCGTTTCTTATAGTCAATGCTCCTTCCGCCAACCATTGTGTCTTTGTAGTAAATACGTTTTACCTAGATAATATCCTTTCATCAAAGGATGTTTATTGCTTGAGTAGGATATATATTCTCAGTACGATAATACACATTGACTGTTTGCGTTAAAAGCTCCATTATCCTAATGATACAATGGTAGAACAACATTAATTGGCCAGTTTAAGTTGTAACTTCTGTGTTTAACAAGTGTAGTGTATTACCGGAATGTCATTATTCCTTAAATAATTACCGACAATGTAGTTTCAGCTCGATTAACCATTCCTTAGATAAGTACTACACATGTAGTTTTAGTACGTAGGGCACTGTACTGTCATGATTAATTGCTATCGATGAGCAGGCATGAACAAATTGTTGATCTTCAAGTATTCTTTTAATACAAATGTATTAATTACCAAATGTAAAGTAAAAATAACAAACGTTACTTGTCTGTATGAATCGCCAATATCGATTCAACATTGTGCATGTTAGAGACACAGAAGGCTAAGACAGGTGTTATAGTTCCCGACGGTATGACAATTTCGTCTGCAAAAATGTTTTAATATCCCATAAATGTTGGGATGATTGAGGATAGCATTCGAAAATAGTAAATATCCAATTGGATTAGATGAGCAACTCCGACCACACTTGGCATGTCAATACGGAAAAAAATAACCGATAATTGATGAGGCGTTAATTAATACGATATCATTGTTGTTGACAGATGTGTCAATTATAGAATAGAATAAAGTCTTCCCTGGTGGTTATTGGGATGAGTTGTATCATTCCTGGAGATTGTTATTCTTAACAAAATAAGTGATTAAATCAACAACAATGTATTTTTGTTACTTGACTCTTATAATATTAACATGTTTATTACAAAATGAATCAAGGTTGCTTGATTCATGCTAAGGAAAGCACGACATATTAAGTACAATCATTCTAATTTGTTTCATAAATCCTACAATCAAAAACATGTCTTGGTTTTGAAGGAGTCCAATGTTTTCTAATCACAACGTAGGTCAAAATCTGTTTGTAGGCACTTTTCCCTATCAACTAAATAAACGCTGACTGCACTGATTGCAGAATTGTAAAATGGATTTTATCGTTGCGCTTCTACACACATCTGCAAATAAAGTCTCACACAAAGTCAATTGAAATTAACAACTAACTAATTGTATATCAGTTGTGTCTTAATGCAAGGTGTTCAATTGTTGTAGAGTAACACAGGAATTTAGATTTCCCCGAAGACACATGTTGCCAATATTGAACAATTCAACTACTCAATTTGTGAATGCTTATCACCGAATTACACATAATATGTTTATATTTTAAATGTTATAATGCATTTCCATATTGTCAGGATTCGGAAATAATCCATACATTTTTCAGAATTTGTTTATGATTTTATAGTAATGTAGTTTACAATTTTACTAGTAGTGTCAAAACCACGTGTTTTGAAGTAATACTATTGGTTAGTTATAAGTGCATACCTTCGAAGTAGCCATCCTTAATAAATTGTTAACTTCTGTCCAATATGTAACATATGTTCAAAGTCTATAAGGTGGTAAGTGCGCCTCTTTTCTAACAATCGAATTTTCTCCGAACCACCTTAAAATGACAGAATAGAATTCTGTCAAGACATTAGGACATTAATTTTATCAGAATGGTATGTCACCCGACTCGTTTTCGAGATACACAGTTTTCAAATGACCCATGATTGTATTTTTATTTCATATATTTCTTGCATATGCATGACACCAACATGTTTATTTTAAGATGATTATTAAATTAAACCACTTTTAATTAATGCATATATTTTGTGTGTTTAATTGCCATTCCTATTGCCATTAGCAACACTTCTGGCTGCCTGGTGAACAAATTCAGTATCTCTACGAGGGCCATTAAAAAAACGTAGTATTACGTTCAGACAGACGCAATAAGAAATTAAAGGGAAAGAAAAGGTTAATAATAACAATAATCGAATTCAAGAAATGTATTTATCCATATTATGAACACCGAATATGACATAACCCAACATTTCAAAAATACACATTACACTTAGCAAATGTTTGTGCCCGTTTTGGTACCATATACCCTTTCTATTTATTGATATTTTTGCACGAAATGTTGCTACATGTAATGCTTTCGACCAATCAACCATTAAAAAGCACCCTACAAATAAAGGCGGTTTTTCCACTCAGCAACATGTTTGTCGTAACCTTGGCTTGACAGCGTTTTTAGAATATTCAATCATTATAAATATCTTATAGTGCAAGGGAGATAAGCATGGTAAAAAGTGTTGTTCTTTGACCATTATTATTAAGTGATCGTAACAGCATCTCATCCAAATGAAGATTTATTTAAAAACGGTGTTGTTTTTACAAAAGCAGAATTGAAATGCAAGTTTTATGTTGATTTAAAAGTATGGTTGGCTACGGTTAAGCCACAGCAATGTTGTTCAATACAGTGCTACCGTTTTAGCAGAATGCCTGCCTTTATCAGCAGTATTGGCCCTTGGCCTGTCATCACGTGGTATGTCATATTCACGATCTGGCTGTTTGATATGATACCATAGTCTATTAATGATAAAGATATGACAGTTTAATGCGATAGAAAGCAGCCTTAGTGAAACACCAACCTTTTGCATCCCATATACACGAATATGTTGGTTAATCTCTTTATGCATACATGTCTTGCTTAATTTAAAAACTTATTGTGGACTTTGTATAACATACATGTTTGGAGCACGTGTAAAGTGAAAATTAAGTGAAAAATGAAATGCCCAATTTGCACGTGCGTGAATAGACGATTAACCCTTTTTTGACCGTCTGATCTTTCAAGCGTGACGAAAAAGGTCGACAGTAGTTATAAAAGTATCACTCATTTAAATGCAAAAAAGTGAAAACATGCATTTAATGGATTTTTGCACTTCTTTAGGTAACAAACCATTAAATAATTTTGTTCTTTAATTCAATGTAAAGTGACAAATTGCTGACCCAAAAAATGTCAAACTTTTGTCTATTGGGACCTCTTAAAATCCACTTTGTAAGTAAGCATATTAATTAACGGTTAATATGAACGTGCGTAATTGACCTTTCTGTAGCCGCACCCTGATCTTGATCAGCCAAATATTTCGCTTAAATTACAATTTAAAATATATATTGTAAATAAACAAAATTTTATTACATGACCACTAGTATACATGCTTTAAAAAAATGATTTTTAGTGCGTACATGTTATTAAAAGTGTAGTGGTTTTTAAGAATGTGTAATTGATTAACTTCAGACAGAAATAATATTACTGTAAAAATAGTCTCAATAGCCTTAGAGGCCTGTGCGTCGTTTGTGGGAAGTCGCGGGTTTGATGCCAGAAACCAAATACCTAAAATACCTTTTTAGGTCTTTGCAGAAACGATGAATATTGAAAGGGTGTTGAGAATTTAAGAGTTATTTAATTAATTAAATCAATAATAATGCACTTGTTATCCCATGTTCAGATAGTCCTGTCTAATTCCTTTGTGTTAAATATCCCTATGAAAGATTTTCATTACAATGAAAATCTGGAAAATAGGTGACTGTATAATTCCCGTCCCCGGTCCATAAACTATGGACCAAGTCCAATTCCCGCTACATGTGACGACAGGGTTTATCAGATCACCGTACATAGGGAAAGTCTTTACTGTATGTTTAATTTCCCGTGTATCCCCGCGTTCCCCCTCTTGGGTAAATAATGTTTGACATTCAACCTAAGCTAAGTTAGTGTAAACTAAAACACATCACGAATATGAACGTACTTTAACATGTACATGATGCCTTTATCAACATTCAATTGGAAATATAACTATTGCTATTTTTTAAAGACAAATAGAATATATTAGCACTGTATAGTTTGAATGGGATATGTTGCTTTGATATCCTTGGGGAACATAAACTGTTATGTCGGAAATAATTATAAAATAGTTAATATAGTTTTTATTATTTTTTATAATGACAAACTTACAATTGTTAAATGTTTGTGTGAATGGCAAAACTAACAAAAATAAGTTCAGTCTAGCACATTTTGTTTCAAACTTCTATAGATCTCTACTTCTATCTTTTCTGTAAGATTTGTTTAATTGTTAATTTGTCAACAATAGCGTTGTTTATTCCCGATATACAGTATGATGGGATTGAATGATAAGGACCCTTAATGTCATGCCGCCTGGGTGCGTTTTCTGTTAATTGAAATGTCACTAATACTTATGTGTCAGCTATAATAATAGGATTATATGATATGGACAAAACAGTATCTTGCCTCAGGCTTGATCAATCAATATCTCTCCTAAAGAAACATAATTATATCAATGTGGTGTTTGTTTTTTATTTCGAACATGCAAGTGTATTTCACTATGATGTAAATGAACTGCATATGAAATTAATCACAAATTCCTATGATATACAGGGAGTCATATTCATTTAACATAGTGTGTTTGACTTTAATCAAATTTACTCAATTAAAAAGAAACAAGAAACATATTGAACACACCTACTAACATTTTAAGCATATATGAGTTCAATACTTATATCTATTTTTAAAGCCAATCTGATCCAAACGATTTTCTCAATAAGAACCTCAGAGTGTATTAAAGTATACATGGGCAATGATTTTAAACTAACAATGTTATTAAACATTTTAATTAATTTGCAATAAAATAAAGGAATACAACAATAATTAAAATAATTAGTATTATATGAAGCATAATTGGTGGAATTTGATTACTTCTATTTATCATAATATGATTGAAGTGTAATATTAATCATATTATTCTGTAATTTGTTGATACATTTTCTTCTGTTAGTACTTGCAGCATGCATGCGTTAATTAATACTTTAGTACAAACTATCATCTTGAAATAAAACTGAAATTTAGCAATGCAAAAAATAAATTCAATATAGTAAATGTAGTAATAAATATTCTTATTTATTAACCTTCCATTGTTCAAAATACACATAATGTCCTATAGCCTACCTATCAAACTGAAGTGCACTTCAAGTTTAAACCTTGTGCACATCATATGCACTTCGTGTCAAGTTTAGTTTAAACAGTACTGTAAACATCTGTCCGATCATGTGTCCGCTATAAAATGCATACTCAAACTTCTTTGATACACAGGTGAGTCTTAAACAATGTGATCCTACTTCACCGCTACTATTCATGTTCTTTGTGAACGATATTATGAATAATATAGATACTGATCTAGATGATATTTTCACCTCAATTGAACTCAAATTACTCATTTTACTTTATGCGGATGACCAAGCAGTGTTTGCAGAATCTAAACAAAACTTACACTCGCTACTAAATAATATCGAAAATTACTGCAATACTTGGAGACTGAGACGTAAACTTGAGCGAAAATGGCGAAGCACTAAATTAACAAAAGATCATGAAATATATAGAAATCAATATTCTGCAGTCAACAAATTGCTAAAACAATCTAAAGTAACCTATTACGCAGATAAGGTAGAGGCATGTGGTCGCGATCAGAAAGAGCTGTTTAAGATAACTAAACATCTGATAAGCGATTCTAAGGAAGTGATGTTACCATCTAACAAATCGGCCAATATGCTTGCACAAGACTTAAGTGACTTCTTCGTCAACAAATTTGAAGTAATACGAACTAAAATAGCCTCCACTACTCAGTCAAACCAACCTGGCGACACTGCTGAATTCGACACACCTTTTTAAGCAGAGCAACTGTCTGAGTTTTCTCCGACTTCAGAAGAAGAAATCCGGAAACTGATAAATAGATCACATAGTAAATCATGTGAGCTTGACCCAATCCCAACATGGTTGTTGAAGGATGGTTTAAATGAACTACTGCCAATATTAACACGACTATTCAATGCATCACTTGCAAATGCTTATGTACCCACAGTTTTTAAAAGCTCCAGAATAAGACCACTGATAAAGACGCCAGGCCTTGATCAAAATGTAATGAAATATTACAGACCGGTGTCAAACTTACCTTTTATTTCCAAAGTTCTTGAGAAGGTAGTCGATGCTCAACTAGACGAGCACTTAACACTGTATAATCTCCACGAAGAACGCCAGTCAGCATATAGAAAATTCTATTCTACCGAACTGCTTTACTTCGTGTGCAAAATGACATCCTTTGTTCTCTAGACCAGAATAAATCTACTGTCCTCGTCATGCTTGATTTATCCGCAGCATTTGACACCATTGATCACACCACCCTCCTACGCCGACTTGAAGATCATTTTGGTATAGCAGGCAAACCATTGGAGTGGATTAAATCCTATCTGTGTGACCGTTACCAGACTGTTTGTATTGATGGTGTACTTTCGAAACCAGTACTGATGAATTATAGCGTACCTCAGGGTACTGTGCTCGGTCCCAAAAACTACATCATGTTTACAAAACCAGCGGGTGCAATCTGCAGAAAGAATCAACTGCAACATCATTTCTACGCTGATGACTCCCAGTTGTATATGGCATTTAAACCGAAGGATTGCGTTTCACGCGATGAAACTCTGCTACGAATTCAAACATGTCTGAATGATATATTGCACTGGATGGAAAACAATATGTTGAAACTAAATGCAGACAAAACAGAGGTAATCCTGTTTGTACCGAAACGGAATACCAGTGATTCTGAGAATCTCACATTGAAAGTTGGTGATGCTGTGATCAGACCATCACCGGTGGTGAGAAACCTTGGTGCCATGTTGGATTCACACCTGAACATGGACAAACATGTAAACTCTGTCTCCAGGTCTTGTTTCATGCAGAGACGACAAATAGGTCAAATCAGACAATATTCGACTGTTGGTGTAACAAAATCACTTATCAATTATTTAGTAACATCAAGACTGGATCATTGCAACTCATTGCTGTGTGGCCCCCCAAAAATCATTCTGAACAAACAATTCAAAATACAGCTGCCCGCCTCATCACAAGGATACCGCGATACAATCACATCACTCCTGTGCTAAAGGATCTTCACCGGTTACCTATACAATACAGAGTGGAATACAATGTGTTGACTCATGTTTACAAAGCACTACATGGAAAGTCCCCAGGCTACATCAGAAGTATGTCGGAAATATATACTCCACAAAGACAGCTTAGGTCACAAAATGACTCTATTCTTCTAGTTGTGTCGAGGATGAGGACTGTATCGTACGGCGATCGATGTTTCATGGCTGCAGCACCGAAGCTCTGGAATGCACTGCTAACAGCATTCAGAGATAGTAAAACATTACCGTCATTCAAGAAACCGCTAAAAACGCACTGTTTTACAACAGCTTATTACAGTGTATGGCTGATTATTAGTTTGACTTCTGAGGGATCTTCTAAAAGGTAGTACATCTTTACCTTTGGAGACGGTTTCTCGAAGCAGTGGTATGTGACGCTGTTCTTGAAACACTAGTACATTAGGAAACAGTGTCTTACGTTATATATGTGGTGCATAATCTCGTCGTAAAAGAGAGATTGTTGGTGTTCAGAGACTCATTGGACTAACTTTAATACATAACATATAATACCGGCTGGTGGAGTAAAGCACGTGTGGACTGGCCATATAGCTTACGAAGCCAATCGGATTTAAAGCATTCAATGCTTATATTTGTTATAATTACAAATTGTCTGCTGCAAATTCATATTTTATCCTTAAACTATATACTGTATAATATTAAATGTGATTGTACAGCACTTATGAACGTGTAATTACATGATAAAAGTGCTATATAAATATGGTATAATAATAAATAATAGTTTACTAGTCCTGTCACAGGTAAATCATTTGATATAAAACAAAATACGAATTGTCAATCGAAAAATGTAATTTATCTTATACCGTGTAAAAATGTCAAATGCAATATGTTGGACAGACTATGCAACCAGTGTCACACCGTAAGAAATAATTGTGATATATCAAACTTAACTGTTGATACATTTTCTACTCTTGTTGCTAGCCATTTTAATAAGGGAACTCATAATATGTCTATTTTTTCATGCCAATTGATGTTATAAATAACAATAGCAATCGTCCGTAACCATCTTTTCAAAAATTATCAACCGTTGTAGTTAAAAATTAGCTTTGGTTCTACATAAACAAGACAGAGTTACGTCCAAAAAGTATGTTAAACCACACTTTTATAGAAATACTCATTGAATTAAACATGCAAATGTTACCCGCCGTAACTATTTCGTCTGTAACCAAATTTTGTGTTCGTAATTTGTAACGTTATATCGCATATAAGCCCTCATACAATATTGTTTAATGTATTGATATCATCACTATATACTTTTCTGCTTAGCACAAGCCCCTATTAAAGGTCGGTTGATGCCTCGCAGTTTAAAAAAATCCAGTTTTAATCGACACACCAACTTCGATATAAATTCATCATTATTTTAAAACTTTAAATTTGTGTGGAAAAAGGAAATGTTTTAATTGCAAGTTCTGTTTACTGTTAGTGCATGATGAATCAAATAAATAAATTTTTACTTATGGAACTGTTGTACATGCGTTATTGCATTATACATGTGTAGAAAAATCGGTTACGGAGGAAAGTTACGGAGGAAAATCAAATTGATGAAATAGTTCCAGGTCATTTTTCTATTGTGCTTAATTAACAGGATGCCTATAAACAGTTATTTTAAATTAAGTTGAAAATACTTTGTTGACCTATATGCAAACTTGATTGTAACAGTTTCGTAGCTTGGTCATACGAAGGAATAATTGCTTTTTGGTTCTTTAATTTCATCAACTTAAGGTTCACTCTAATGGACGAAAATGTGTATTTTTCTTCAGTGAATTAAATACCCTTTTGGCAAAAAAACACATTAGTATCATACATCATTTTGTAGCTTAAAGTTCAAATAATCAATATCAACGAGTGTTTTTGTTATATTCACTTGTTATAAAAATGTATTTATAAAAAGTTAATTACAAAATAGGTATACATTTTTCAAAATGTCAGTCTCATTTATTGGGTAACAAAATGCTAGAAATATTAGAAATTGTGGTTGTCAAATATTTTATCAAGGTCATGCCTGCCCATTTATTTAAGTAAAAGCAGTCAAACTGCATTGATTTTGAACAATAAAATACATCAACATGAATTAAAATCTATCACATGTGTATGTGTGAAGGCCTACTTTTAATAAATCCTAAATAGTTTAGGGTACGGTGGGCCTGACGGACCAGATAGTTGTTGGTTTGTCAATAATCGATTTTATCGGGTCTATAAGACTTAAAACTTGATTATTTGTACAAGTTTTAAGTTGCCTCGAAAGAACCGAAACAGGTTTATGGAAAATTAATTAAAGCTTTATTATTTCTTTCAATTATAAACATATTTAGTTAGATATTTCTTTCCACTGTATATATACCAAAGAAATTGCCTATTTATCTTTAGTCGTACTGGTCCCTGATAACGTTTGTTCCGTCCGTTAGCCCGTTTCTTTTATCATGAAAAAAATGCTGTATTTGGTCAGTTTGTGCGTTAAATTGGTTAAATATTACTCAAAAAACTATTTGCAGACGATAATATAGCATTGCAGTAACCTCACACCATACATAAACTTACCGAGCACGTTGTAACATTTGCATGGACTATTCGTGTGGATTGAAATATTTTGACAGCTACATGTAATGACCGATTTTAAACAAACTGTATGTGATCGCCAAACGATCCAGAAAATCGAGTTACACAACTGTGTTAGCAATGACTATACGAGTATAATTAACATAAGGATTATTTAAAAACGCATATTACTTTTGTAATTTAGCTAAATTAAGTTTGACAGACAGCCTCGTAACACATATCAGATTATCAATTCGCTAACATGTGCAGCATGTGTTGAGATAGGAAAATGCTGATATTGATGTTTCATTGGGACTTATATTAACAGATTAAACCGTAAGTATCATATTGTATTCGATGTCATTATTCGTTATGAACGGCACATTATGAACACCGCATCATAATGGTTTTGTCAATAAACTGTCGCACTACTTTGGCGCATGAATATAAATTTGCTACACAGCGCGAAATTCGTAAACAAACGAGATGAAAACAATAATAAATGTTTGGATTTCATTGTTATTATCGTATGATCGTTTGTAAAGTTGATAAATTATGAATGTAATAAAGTTCATTATTCGATCTGGCTATCGATTATGTTGATTACTTTGTTTGAAAAGCATGTTGCTGTACGTTTACTGTGGTGACAGGAGGGAGCAAACATGGCGACTTCCTTGTCGAAATTACACATCAACATGAAGGTTTTTTCTCGTAAACAAAACACCAGCAGCTGATTTCAAGCCTGGCATGCCCTTGCGACGATTGATTATAAAGTATTGCCAATGAGTTCGTATTATGAAATGCAATAATGATAACGTTTGACATTTTGAAAAAAATGTTGTATTTTTCATTCGAAAATCGCCTTTATTTTAGTGTTAGCATTTGAATTAGGCAACTATATGGTACATTTTACATCACACGCAAGTGCTACAATGGTTTTCTATCATATATAATAAAAGCAAATGGTATATGCTGTTTGAAATAGCTTTTTTCAAGTGGATGTTTTTCAAGCATTTTCAAGGGTTATGATCTACCTTAATCATTTCATGGTCATCTGTGTTGTAGTCGTAGTAATGGTTCACTGTTAAAATGCAGGAATGTTATATTTAAACATTCCTGTAGAATAAGTACCTCAGTCTATAATATATTCATTATTTGATATTTTGCCAGAATTGAGCCAGATAAAAATGGTTACGGAGGAAATAAATTGTTACGGAGGAAACCTATGAGTGCTGGTTGCAAACAGTTAACTTGTTGCCTAATATTTAATGAACCTAATCGAAGTTTACTTCAGGGAGATACTGGGGTCACCATATGCGTATGTTCGTCCTTTCACTTGTACAGATAGCTTGTCTGAGAGGCACTAAGTTAGTGATATTATTTAAATAATTTCAACTATCGTGATACGGATATTAGATCACAAGACCAGGGTTCGTAGCATCAGATTCAACACAAATTAGACGAAATGACAAAAATGAATGTAATGATAAATGCCACGGTCTGGTGTTTTAAGCTGGATGGATAGAAAAACATGTATGATGTTGTACACAGATTATACATGACGCTCTGCGAGCTTCTTAAACAATTCAAGATAACACATTGACTTCAATATTTAATTATGTCTAATACGAATAAAATAAAGCTGGTCATTACAATAACTGTATTTAGAGTTGGTACTAAGTTAGTTTATTATGAAAGTCACGCCGGATAAATTTGCTGATGCAAACTTCAGGTAGCATTTGTTCATTAATGTACTTTATTAAACCCACAGTAGTCAATTGTTGGCAAGAATACGGCTACACAAATAAGAATTTTAGAAAAAGATCTGGTTGAATTTCCGAATGTCACATGCTTGATATTAGACCAAACAGCTATTATACGTGTACATGTATTGCTACAGATGAAAGTAGTTCATTAAGTCTTGTAAGATGATCAACATTGCACATAACACAGTATGTTTCTGTCATTACTCATACTTTCTGACATAACCACTTGACAATCAAGCATTGTTAGTGTAAGTCAACTGTCCATTTCGCTTGAAAAGTTGTTAACTCATTATGTTCGATAATAGCTCATTATATCAACACGTTCTCTGAATTAAACACCATTCTTTCAACTATCTTGGCAGTCGTTTCTTTGGGCATAACAATATGCCCAGACCCACGTAGTTTTCTTCCGTTACCACGATTCGACTGCTTAAAATCAAAGGAAGATTTTCGAGTAACCATAAAAATGTTGTGAGCCATATTATGTATTATTACTGTAGACATGCTAAAGCTGCCAGATCTGTTAATGTTGTGGGCAAGTCTTGATGTCATTTTTTCAACTTTTCATTTTCAAAATTGGGTCGATTATTTGAATCTGGATGTTATGCAAGTAAACGTTCTGGATACATAAGCTGCAAACGCTTAATCCCAACGGTCTGAATTCAAAAATATTGTTCACTGTATGAATACATGTATTACTAAATGATCACTGTTTTAGTACTTATACGTTATTTCCTATTGTTGGTTTTTATACATCGTATTGCTATATGTGTATTTTACATACGTATAGTACTAAAATTTTGAAAGTTTATTACGATACAATTGTTTGTACAATCTAACATGTTTTATCAAATAGTTTCCGCCAATTAACGTAACGTCTATTGTGCATGACGTCACGTCCGTTGTTTTCATTTATATGATTGTATTTCCTGATGAAGGCAAAATGCCGAAACGTTGATAATACAAGTTAATAATTTCAACGCGTGTTGGTGTTGACATTTATCTTTATTGACCGTACTAGTTATTCCTGTATAACTAAATGTGATACATCACGCAAACACTGAACTTGTCAAAAAATATGTCTATCCCGCCATACCGCATATAGCTATGAGTCTTGTTTATTTGTCACGTACATTGTAGTTATCGATGATCCTCGCCTTAGATACAACATTTCATCTCAAATTTGCTTGCAACAGATCATCTCGAATTAGATGAAAACCTAATTTATTGACGTTTCTGTCGAGCCCTGACTGATTAATCGGGATATGCAGAATCACATGACGTCATTTAGTGTACGCATTGACAGCATGATAGGTTGTTAGACCTGTCGATGAAGTGACACCGTAGTTTAGATGTGTACGCCATTTAGCACAAGTATGGTGAAAGCTCAATGCCTTATACATCGGAAAACTGTTTAACAATGGGTAATACGACAATTACGGACATAATAAAAGTTTGACAATGGCTGGCTTACAATGACAATAAAACGCTCATAATTGGGATAGAATAGCGACAGGATAGTATTACTGTTGAAAGATTGGACAATACTAACAATATAATTTGATCAACATATTTTGAGCATTGTTCACTTGAGTGCCATAATAGTATCATGTGTTCTTATTTGTGATCGACACATGCAAGGTTGCTTTGTCATTCAGCTGAAGCAATGGCAATCAGCATTTTTATAACTGTGACTTTTTAGGACTAGGTAGTTCAGCCGTTTTACTGTAACAGTTGAAACTAGGTCATTCGGCTTTTTGATTGCTGAAACTAGTTTATACAGTTTTTTGACTTGGGAAGTTCATTTGCTCGTTCAGTTACGTGTATGGCAATGTGACATTTTGTTTCTTTGTTTTCTGTGCTCGGCTGGTTAAGTTGAGTGCTCCCACCCCTGTCGGACATAATACTATCTATGTGCGTCTACAAATGACAATTCAAAATAAAAGTCCAACACAATCTCTGACTTCCAGTTACACTTTAGCACGCCTGAACACGGACGTCTGTCTGCTATCACACTGTCTGTTACATATGCCATATGTGGGTGGGTGGTATTTGCCTGTAAAAGCTTTGTTTCTCTAATAGTGTTCGTATGTGGAAACGAGCAATGACCATACTTCTCATCAAACGTAATCAGATCAATCACAAGACAAAATGTTAAAACAATGTAATAAAGCATCTGTACAGTACGATGCCGTAATTTCTTATTGTATAGTTATCTAATATAGGACCCGTCGATGCCGTGACTTCTTATTGTGTAGTTATCTAATATAGGACCCACCGATGCCGTAATTCCTTATTGTGTGATTTCATATATAGAACCCGTCGATGCCGTAACACCTTATTGTGTGGTTATCTAATATAGAAACCGTCGATGCCGTAACTCCTTATGTTGTGGTTATCTAGTATAGAACCCGTTGATGCCATGACTCCTTATTATGTGGTTTTCTAATATGGGACCCGTCGATGCCGTGACTTCTTATTGTGTGGTATCTAATATAGGACCCGTCGATGCCATACCATCGTATTGTGCGGTTATCTAATATAGGACCCGTCGATGCCGTAACCTCTTATTGTGTGGTTATCTAGTATAGAACCCGTTGATGCCTTGACTTCTTATTGTGTGATTTTTTATATAGGACCCGTCGATGCCGTGACTCATTATTGTGTGGTTTTCTGATATAGGACCCGTCGATGCCGTGACTTCTTATTGTGTGGTTATCTAATATAGGACCTGTCGATGCCGTAACTCCTTATTTTGTGGTTATCTAGTATATAAGCCGTTGATGCCGTGTCACCTTATTGTGTGGTTTTCTAGTATAGAACCCGTTAATGCCGTGTCACCTTATTGTGTGGTTTTCTAGTATAGAACCCGTTGATGCCGTGACTCCTTATTGTGTTATTTTCTTATAAATGACCCGTCGATGCCGTAACACCTTATTGTGTGGTTATCTAATATAGAACCTGTTGATGCCATGAATCCTTATTGTGTGGTTTTCTAATACAGGACCCGTCGATGCCGTAACTCCTTATTTTGTGGTTATCTGGTATAGAACCCGTTGATGTCGTGACTCCTTATTGTGTGGTTTTCTTATGTAGGACCCGTCGATGCCGTGACATCTTATTGTGTGGTTATCTAGTATAGAACCCGTTGATGTCGTGACTCCTTAATGTGTTGTTATCTAATATAGGACCCGTCGATGCCGTAACCTCTTATTGTGTGGTTATCTTAAATAGAACCCGTTGATGCCGTGAATCCTTATTGTGTGGTTATCTAATATAGGACCCGTCGATGCCGTAACCTCTTATTGTGTGGTTATCTAATATAGAACCCGTCGATGCCGTAACATCTTATTGTGTGGTTTTCTAGTATAGAACCCGTTAATGCCTTGACTTCTTATTGTGTGAGTTTCTTATAAAGGACCCATCGATGCCGTGACTCCTTATTGTGTGGTTATCTTAAATAGAACCCGTTGATGCCGTGAATCCTTATTGTGTGGTTATCTAATATAGGACCCGTCGATGCCGTAACTCCTTAGTGTGTGGATATCTAGTATTGAACCCGATGATGCCGTGACTCCTTATTGTGTGATTATCTAATATAGAACCCGTTGATGCCGTGACTTCTTATTGTGTTGTTTATCTAATATAGGACCGATCGATGCCGTAACTCCTTATTGTGTGGTTTCGTATATAGAACCCGTCGATGCCGTAACACCTTATTGTGTTGTTATCTTATATAGGACCCATCGATGCCGTAACTCCTTACTGTATGGTTATCTAGTATAAAACCCTTGATGCCGTGAGTTTTTATTGTGTGGTTTTCTTATATAGGACTCGCAGATGACGTAAGATCTTTTTGTGTGGTTATCTAATATAGGACCCGTCGATGCCGTAACTCCTTATTGTGTGGTTATCTAGTATAGAACCCGTTGGTGCCGTAACTCCTTATTGTGTGGTTATCTAATATAGAACCCGTTGATGTCTTGACTCTTTATTGTGTTTTTTTCTTATATATGACCCGTCGATGCCGTGACGTCTTACTGTGTGGTTATCTAATATAGAACCCGTTGATGCCGTTAATCCTTATTGTGTGGTTGTCTAATATAGGACCCGTCGATGCCGTCATACCTTAAGGTGTGTTTATCTGATATACCTCATAAACATCGTTATATAGGTTCAGGTTTTATGATTTATTTGATATATACGGGATCGTCTCATGTCACCATGTATTAGATGTATTGTAAGGAATCAGCAACCAAATCACCAGGATATGAATGGATAAAATAGGTAATAGGACCAGTGGATGCCGTAGTACCTAATTATGAGGTTATCTTATATATCTCGTAAACAACATTATACAATATAATATACATCATAAACTACGTTATACAATATAATATACTGCATAAAGTACAGTCAACTCTCGTTATCACGAATTTCACGGGACCGTGGAAATTACTTCGACATAACGAAAATTCGAGATAGAATTTTCGGCATCGAAGTTGCAAGTTTTCTAGCTTCTGTCATTTTATGCCGCCATATTGCTACGTTCGTGTGAATTGCTTGTTTTGATATTTATGTACATGTATTCCTCCTCGAGAAAATGCATTTTATTCATTTTCGTTTGTGTACGTAGTGTTGTTTGCATTAATATATGATGATATGTTCTTATCAGTAAGTGTAGTGTATCACATGCTAATGTACGTGTACGATATTTCAACTTCAACTTCAATATTTTATTTGACTAAAACATATAAAATGTTTATTGCCAATGCAATAATAAATCGAGACAATTGTTCGAGATGACATGTTTATTGATGTTTGGACGTAACTCGAATATTTATAACATGTTTTACGTAAATTGTGCAAACAAATATTTGTTCAACAATGGAAGGCGCGAAAATTACAGGTAAATCGAAGATTTCAGACTGGCGAGGTGTGGAAAACATTGTTCGAGATAAACAGTAGATTAACAGTGCAAATTAGTTAATTGAGACCAAATAAATAATTCGACATAACGAAAATTCGAGCCGAAACTTCGAGATAGGTCTCGAGATTTCATATAGACAAAGAAGGAGAAAAATCGGGACTTGAAAAAAACATCGACATAACGGAAACTTCGATATAAGCGAGTTCGAGATAACGAGAGTTGACTGTACGTTATATAATATAATATACACCATAAACTACGTTATACAGTATAATATACATCATAAACTAGGTTATACAATATAATATACATCATAAACTACGATATACAATATAATTCACATCATAAACTACGTTATACAATATAATATACATCATAAACTACGTTATACAATATAATTTACATCATAAACTACGTTATACAGTATAATATGCATCATAAACTACGTTATACAATAAAATTTACATCATAAACTACGTTATACAATTAATCCCACCATTAGGCCCTTATTAGCCCGAAATCGACCCGTCGTGTAAACTTTAGCTTTACTATGCCATGTGAGCTTTTTTAGGTTATGTGGTCACATGGTATGGGACTACTGTCGACCTCAAGTTCAACCAAGTCATTTAGTGTTGAAGGCGAATCTTACATAATGTTTGTAGCGGGGTCTGATATATTTGAATCCTTAGTACGTCACGGGCCTGATTTAGTCTATTTATCCTGTCACTGAATCTGTTTGGTAGGGAAACATACTCGTATTGTTACTAAAAAAACGGGAAACGTCACGTACTGTGTGTCGTCATTTAGGTTTTGACGTCATTACAACTTCTAATTTCTAGAATGCCATTGATAGATTTTGGAGAGATTCGACGTTGAAACACAAAATGTAGTGTATGTTACGTTTAATTGTAGGTTTGTGTTTATTGATTGTATTACTGAATTCTCGATCAGATTTTTAGATTTGCCTTTTAATATGGAACTAGATTTCATTTGGAGACCTTGGAATGCCGATATTTCGATATCGTTGCGCGGTTCCACGGGATTTTGTGTTCGTATTTTAAAGGTGAAGAAATCATTTCTTGTGTTAGAAAAGTTTTGCAGGATATAGAACACTAGGATTAGTGCCTTATATTACTTGAATCTATTGGGTTCGTCTCCGAAAGGATTATTCGACGAGCCAAGGCTCGCCGAAAAACTTTCTCCAACCCACCCAATAAATGCAAGTAATATAAGGCACTGACCTAGTATTCTCTATATAATATACATCATAAACTACTTTATACAATATAATATACATCATAAAATACGTTATACAATATAATATACATCATAAACTACGTTATACAACATAATTAGTATATAATAGGTTCCGGTATCATGATTTATTAGATAGTTAGAGAATATTTCGTAAGCTTTATTTTATATTACACATTCATATGTAACTACGACAACGTGTTTTATTGAATGTATATATTTGATTGCTAACAATGATGCAGTATAAGGGTTATGTGTGAAAACAAGGAACTACTAGATTATTACTCTATTTGTGCATATTAGCCAGCCTAAATTCATATACTGTTTGTAATTGCAGGATCTAATCACATTTCTTTTGTAGTTTTTATCATCATACAATATTTTTATTGAAATATTCCATTTGAGTATTGTCTGACCAGATTAAACTGAGACTCTGATCAAAGTCCGTATACCCCCGGTTGTACTCGGCTGTTTTCGATTCGTATGTTTATTTACTACATGTGCAGTAATCTCTGCATTTGTAACAAAATCGAAAGAAAAATCTAGCATGAATGGTAGCGCACTGGAAACGTTTGCGCCTTTAACGCCAGCGGTCGCAGATTCGAAACTTACTGCAAGCTTTTGTCATTAATATTTTTATTTCAACTTTCTATCCTTCAATCAAGGGTTTTATGTTTAAAACTAAACCGCGTACGTTCTTATATTATTTTGTCTTTATTTTCGTTTTTGTAACATTTTCAATTGCATATTGGTTTATTTCAAGTACATGATAAAGGCTTTAACGACTTGGCCATTATAAATTTAATGTATGACTGAATTGTGTAATGGATATGTGAACATAGGGATGATTATAATTCAAAAATAGCATACTTGCATAAAAAGATAAAAAATATTAAATACAACATATATTTAGTAAGCCTCGAACCCGATGCCTTGTGGTCTACACACCACACACTTAACCACTGAGCCATTACAGTTTGTTGTATAGTAGCAACTCAATAATGCCACATATAGCGATAAATGTAATTATATGTTTTTATAACTTCGGAAATTTCCGGACTTGAACGAATTATGCAAGGAGTCTCAGTATAATCTGGTCAGACAATATGTATATGATTATACATGTTTATCGACCCCTTAGAGTAAGGGACTCTGAAGATGCCCCGCTGGCTAATTAATCCTCGCCAATTATCATAACATGTAGATCATATACCAGTTGCCACTGATTACAGCAGAAGTAAATATTCATATAGCAACCTTGTCTTGCGAATACTCGTTTAAAAGTTATATTTCTATAATATTTAAGTTTTAGAGTTGATATTACTTATTGGCTGGGATTGATAAACTACATTTGGCGATAGCCCTATCATGTTCATCAGATATTTAATATTACATTCACAACTCCACACAAACTATTGCATTGCTTTTTGACAGCCACTTTGGAAACATTTATATAATAATATGCGGTTACCTATCAAAACTCAAGCAGGTCTAAATGTAGTCATTGAACTGCAGTAATAAGTGGACACGATGCATTAAACTGCAATGGTAAGATGAAGAATGTACATGAAATGCTAGTGCAATGATAAGACATGGAATGTGCACGAAATGCTACCTTTCCTTATCCTTCAGTTCTTTTTGGATATGATTAATCATTACAATATACTTTCTTATAATGTTTACACAATAGTGGTCGGTCGATGGACAAACTGAATATATTCGTTTTCATTTGCCGCTTTTCAACTTATTAATTATTAATATCATTTGTACGATATATCAGACACCTTTGCTAAATTCAAATCATTTTCCTTGTCGATGTTGTATGCAGAAATGCTAAGTAACTTGGTAAAGCATGATTTATTCATTATGACGTTGTTTACTTTGAATTTGTTCTCGAAGAAGAAATTATAAAATGTCTAAAAGTTGAAAGAAAACGTTGGAGGTTGTCTTGTATTATTTCGGTTCTAGTTATGCATTATATATAAACTGTAAATTCTGTAATAGATTTGAATCACAAGCATGAATGAGCATCACTGTGATCATGTGCTTACAATATTTTATTTCAGTTCGGTTTAATAGACTGACAGTGTAGAGTTAAAGATTACTGTCGATGAAGACATTGTTGTATGCAATCGGTAAATTGATGGATGGCAACATACAATTATATCAACACCGAATGAAACTTGATTATTCACGTTACTTCGTTGGATGATTACATCAACTGTCAATGTTTTGCTCCAGACAAGGTCACTAGCACAGGTCGGTATAAACGTATCACACACGTTGACTTATCATTAGTGTGGGAAACCATTGACGGTAAATGAACATCATACTGTTGTTTTGTACTTAAAGACAGGATGGATATGCTTTATGTATATTTCGCATGCGAATAAACCAATTGCACGAATATACAAATGGTTATATTTATACATTGTTCGTTGTATTATAAACAATCATCTCATACCCTTGTATACAACATTTACATGTCGCGTTTCTTCCACATGTGGAGACGTTGCTGATTACTTGTGGAAAGGAAATATAGTATTTGTTATGATACAGTCCAGGACAACTAGTTAGGCGAATATTCAATCTTACCATATGCATGCACCACATGATACAGAGTAATCACATATCAAAGTGAGCGTGCTACATTGTCTGTCATTAACTGACAACACAATTATATTGACAGAGTTCATTCAGCAGAAAGAAATGTATCTGAAGAGGAACATTAAATAGGATGAAAGCAACCAGACAACCGTTTCGAAATGGACTTTTTGTCATTTTGAATACGATAATTATACGTGGCACCGTGTCTCAAATTGTCCTTCCTTTAGTTTTCATAAAGATAGCCGTGGAGTCATATTATGTTATTCACAACATTGGTGAAATGTTTAAAAGAATTCTACATCCAATTTTAGCGTGATGGTTAGATATTTTGTTAGTATGCAGTAATGAAACGAGTTTTTTGCAATTATTTATGGCACGTTTTATTTGATGACATTGAGTAAATCGGACAGGGAAAGAAGCACAAACAGAAACAACAACGTCTGAACGACACACAAAGAACAATGTGCAAATATGATAGATATTAGTGAACGTGGCCCGGACAAAATTACCAATAATGAGATGTGATGACTTCTGATTGACATGTTAGTAGTGAAACTTTTATCACACTCAGTCCAATTCCATGCTCATCTTCAAACTTGTTTGAACACTACAAATTCTCATGTTTTACTATAACTTTTATATTAGATATAAAATCTACAATGAAAGCTGTATGTTACACGTAATGTAAGATTGATTGCAAAGACGCAAATCAAGTGTCAGGTTCGAGATGAGTTGAGCAAGAAAAAAGCCTTAATACTCATGAGGACAATCGTTCATCCGTTTGGACCCAGAACACACAATTACCAGATTAGATTACCAGTGTTTAACAATTAAGGTAAAGCGTTGTTTCGTTGTCATAGTCGTCGATGTCATTTCCTCTAAACTCTTATAAACATGTATATTGTGCTACCTCTTAATATATACGGACGATACATTACTAATGCTATATTTTAGAAAAGCTGACGAATGAGCGGAGCTTCATGTAGTGATTTGATAGTGTAATTGCTGATTCCTAGTTACGGCATGTCATGTTTTTATGTCATGACATTGGCAAAAATGTATCGAATACAAATATATGTACTCATATCGTTTGGGCAGTTGCCATATACTTGCTGAAGAGTAATGCAATTGAATGCCAGCGGACACGATCAACATGACCGTTGTTTAACAAACAGATAATAGTAAAATGAAAATAATGAAAAAACAACCTTCCATACGTTTATCCTGGATGTGTTCCAGGATGTGTATTTGACCATTTGCATTGTGGTATGAACTTGAACATTAACATAATCAATGCAAACACTTAACTTCAAATTAAGCCTGTGTGTACTAAGACTGGAAATATAAAATAATATTGGTGTAAACAGTCCTGGGAATAATTCACACGCACTTTTTATTTTCGTTTTATATTTGAAAATGCGACACATACAAGCGTTTGCAGCATGTAACACAGTCAGATAATGTTAATTTTCAGACGATACTCTAAGAACCACTAAATTCACAGACTGCAAATAATACAAAATGTTCATCCATGTAGTTTTATTTCTTTCCTTCTAAACAAAATATTATTTCAGATCTAGACTGATTAAAATTGGACATAAATATGTATAATTGCATATGCATAGCCTATTTTTGTCGTTTGTTGCGAGTAGACCAAATATTTATCTCCTGAAATGTTCATCTGGTATGTTCGCGTATAATTAGGAGAGAAGATAGTAATACGAACCATTAAACACGAATGCAAAGTGCTACGTCACTAGTGAACACAAAGGGATTTTGCGTGCATAGCACGTATTTGGAATATGATATTAAAACACTGAAAAACCAACTAACGTAAAGCCTCGACAATAGCTAGTCTACATTGTCCATAAAACATAAAATATTATATCCGAGATATAATTGCGACATGATGTAATTGTTGACATATTGGATGATACGTAACAATATCATTATATCTACATATTTCAGCATTGTTAGAACTACATATTTCAGCATGGAAAGAACTACATGTTTTAGCATTGTTTGAACTACATATTTTAGCACTGTAAGATCTACACATTTCAGCATGGTAAGAACTACATATTTTAGCATTGTTAGAACTACATATTTCAGCACAATAAGATCTACATATTTCAGCATTGTAAGAACTACATATTTCAGCATTGTAAGAACTACATATTTCAGCATTGTTAGAACTACATATTTCAGCACTGTAAGAACTACATATTTCAGCATTGTAAGAACTACATATTTCAGCATTGTTAGAACTACATATTTCAGCATTGTAAGATCTACATATTTCAGCATTGTAAGATCTACATATTTCAGCATTGTAAGATCTACATATTTCAGCACTGTAAGATCTACATATTTCAGCACTGTAAGATCCACATATTTCAGCACTGTAAGATCTACACATTTCAGCACTGTAAGATCCACATATTTCAGCATTGTTAGATCTACACATTTCAGCACTGTAAGATCCACACATTTCAGCACTGTAAGATCTACAGATTTCAGCACTGTAAGATCAACACATTTCAGCACTGTTAGATCAACACATTTCAGCACTGTCAGTTCTACACATTTCAGCACTGTAAGATCAACACATTTCAGCACTGTAAGATCTACACATTTCAGCACTGTAAGATCAACACATTTCAGCACTGTAAGATCAACACATTTCAGCATTGTAAGAACAACACATTTCAGCATTGTTAGATCTACATATTTCAGCATTGTAAGAACTACAGATTTCAGCATTGTAAGATCTACAAATTTCAGCATTGTTCACTTGAGAGTCATAATGGTATCATGTGTTCTAATATGTAATCGACACATGCGAGGTTGCCGAAATTATGTCATTCAGCTAAAAACATGGCATGCAGCTTCTGAGCACTGTCATTATGTAACTGTTTAGGACTTCAGACAGCTACAACCAGATAGTTTAGCCGTTTTACAGTTGTAACTAGGTTATTCAGCTTGGACATTCAGCGTTTTGATTGCTGAAACTAGTTTATTCAGCTTTTTGACAATTGTGACTTGGGCACTTTTCACCTTCCTTATTGTGTATTGGACATTGTGATCGGCTGGTGAGGTTGCGTGCTACCTTCCCTGTCTGACTTAATTATAACTTTATTCGTATACCGATGAAAATTCAAATTAAAATTCTAACACAATTTCTGACTACCAGTAACATTTTAGCACCCCAGAAAACGAACGAATGTCTACTAGGAGTGTCAGTGTTTATGATATTTGCGTGTGTGGCATTTGCTTGTACATAACGGTTTCGTCTGTCTAATTAAGTTGGTATATTGAAATTGGTATTTTGAAATAAACACTGTTCATACTTCTGCCTGAACAAAATCAGATCAATCACAAAACACAACAGAGACGTAACAGAGCTGCTGTACTTTTCTAAAAGGTATCATTTACGCTATTTATTGACCGTTTGCGTTATGTACAAACAGCTGATGTATGTATTGATATACGTGGGACGTTCAAAAATAAACAGGATTATTGTCACAAATGCCGCATGGTTAAACGAAATAAATCAAATTATATACCATCAGAAATCGGAATCCTTTTTCTACATACTGTAAAGATATGAACTAAAAGAAATACGCGTTCCCAGATATACGTGATCGTCTCATGTCACCAAGTATATGATATATTGTAAGCAATCATCAACCATAATCAACAGGATATGAATGGATAAAATATGTTATAGGACCTGTCGAAGCTGAAACACCTTATAGTGTGGTTGTATATTATACCCCGTACATAAACAACGTTATACAAGAAGTTCAGATTCCATGATTTATTTAAGAAATAATGAATACGTAGCTATGTTTTGTTGCGTAATAAAATATAGGCACGAGTTTGGATGCGTAGTAATTAAATCACGAGTGCGTAGCACGAGGGTTTTAAAGTACGCATTCAAACGAGTGCCTATATTTAATAACACAACAAAGTACAGCCCCTATTTATTATTTCGATTCTAACATCGCCAATGCTTTACCATTTATAGCACAACAAGACAGGTTGACGTCAAACTACTTTTTTTCCTAGGAACGTTACTGTCACCGTTACGTCATTTGTCATACAACATGACGTCAAACTTGACGTCATCAATCAGCTATATTTTATCGCGGTAATAAAATATGGTAAGCTCAATATACGCAAAGAAGGCAAATTGCACGTGCTGTGTTAGAATTGATGATAGAATGTTTCGTACAAGCTTTATTTGATATTACCCGTTATCATGTCAATACGACGGCGTGTTTCATTGAATGTGTATATATAATTGCTAACAATACGTTCTATGCAGTAAATGAGTTTATGTGTGGCAACTGTAAACTGATGGGATATTACTCTAATCGTAGCCCGCCTAAATTCATATATCGTTTCTGTTTATAGAATATAATCAACGTTTCGTGTTTAATCATCACACAATATGTACTCGTATATATAATCTAGAAGTATTATCATACAAATCAATGTTCAAAAAGCTATTATCCTATTCTTTGTTTTAGTTTAGGAGCTGATTTTTGATATTTGCTCGGGTTAATAAATTACATTTGACGATAGCCCTGACATATGCATCAAACAAAAATACATTTTGCTATATATCAATTTCCCATCGTGCTTGTGTTACCCACTGGACTCATGTCCTTCTGTTATACTGTAGTCACCTATTTATTGTAAATAAGTTGACGAACGTTGGTAAATTTGACGTCAACAACACACTCAGAAGTGTTTTACCCATTA
The DNA here is from genome assembly GCA_947247005.1 of Spisula solida. Taxonomy (NCBI): domain Eukaryota; kingdom Metazoa; phylum Mollusca; class Bivalvia; order Venerida; family Mactridae; genus Spisula; species Spisula solida. Next base: position 43,195,913 of record OX365956.1, read on the forward strand.
AGACTCTTCAACAACGCATTCGTAAGTGGTTTTTTACCCATTAAGACTCTTCAACAACATTTATCCATCTAGACTCGTGAACAACACATTCGTAGGTATTTTACCCAATTAGACTTTTCATCTTGAAGGTGATTGCGTTAATATATCATTTTGCTTTAAGTAAAAGCTGTTTTTAATGAGTGCTGTCTTCCCTGTCCGATTTTTTATTATCTTTGAAGTGTATATTGTGTTCCTATTTGGATTAAGTAGTATTTGCAATAACATCAAGAAATGGTATCACCAAGGTCACCTTTACTATCAGTGTCTCCTGTAGATACCTAAGTGAAATCATTGTTGTGCCACACTAGTGTTTTTAAAAAGGAAAGCTGGCTTCAATGTCCTCACCGTTGTGATGGATACTATCTGACATGATGATTTGGGTGTGGGTGTGATTTACATCATTTAGAGAAATGGTTTCACAGTCGTCCTTAATTAATCAGTATTAACTGAATTATTACCTGACTGAAGTGTAATTCAATATTATATTGGTGCATACATTTTGCTTATATATATATATATATATATATATTATATTGAAGCTATATCATTATTAGTTTTTCTATGATCTCTGATTAACTGGGTTGGTTGTGGCATGTACATGTACGTGGGATGATCAAAAGGAAATGAGACAAATGCTATAAGTCGTAAAGTTTTGTGTTTTAACAATAAACTTACCATATTCGTTTGGGTGCCTTTAATGCCGATTTGTACGTGTTAAACATAATTTTCTACTATTAGTAGTGATTTATTAATTGAACGTTAAATATCACGTGTAGCGCTATGTCGCCGCACATCAAAGCGTCGTCCGTTTTCGCCGTATGATATGGAAACGCATATGACTGATCAATATTTTATTAAATTGTCCTCTAACAGTTGTCAAATTCACTGGACATGACGTCAACACATTAAATAAACGTGGATTAAAGCAATTTTTTGAAGTAAGTGTGTCCGTTTGAAATATATGACGTAAAAACTAACTGTACCAGCTTGAAAACTACGTCATATTTCGGCAAAAATCATAGCTTGAAAAATACATTTTTTATCAGAAGCTGGGAGACAATTCTAAAGAAATATCGAAAATATCGAAACGGACATCGGGAGAGAAGTCTGACAGAAGTATACGTATATATCGTTAGTAAATAATGTTTTGTGACGGAAACTATACTTTAGTATATCAAGCAGAGGCCAGAAATGCATTAGATGACCGATCAGTTTTGAACGTCACTCGCCAAGACGGACGTCATTCACGGAAGTCGTCATTAGAATTAAAATAATGGAAGAATTATTTAATATATAGAGGATATTTGTTGATTTTGGTGTAAGATCGAATTTTATTTCACCGAGTAATCACAGAAAATCAATATTTTCACGAGAGGTGTAGCCACGAGTGAAAATGTAATTTTCTGTGATCACGAGTGAAATAAAATTGATCTTAAACCAAAAATCAACAAATTTTCTGTTTATTATATGCCTCAATTCCTCTTAAATATGTGCCGTAATTGGCTTAATTGGAAAAATCACGTCGAAATTAGAACGTCACGACGTGATAATTATGACGTCATGATGACGTAACGCATATTTTAAAGCCCGGCGCCGTTGACGTTACGTTTCTTTTTCTGCATGATACTGGAACCAGCTTCTAAAACAGTGAAAATAACTAAGTGGTAATTTCACTGTTATTTTCACTGTTTATTTCACTGAAAAATCTCCATAATCCATTGAAAGCAAATAATAAATTCTTGATATTCTTTCCAACTGAAATGTTTTTATACAAACTAACACTATTTCTTGCTAAATACTGAATAAACAGTAAATGTATGCATTATGTATAGAGAAATCAGCGATTTATTCAAGCAATGTGACGTCCGAATAGTTAACCGTTTACGTACATGACGTCATTGCCGTCAATTGTGTGCGGCGAGTCGCTGTACCGAAGGTTCCGAAACCACAGATATCTCTGCAAATAATAAATGGATATTTATGAAACTCGGCTGGCAGAGAGACGATCTATTGTGTAATAAGTATTCAACATTTCGTATTTATATCAGCATGTTATGTCATTTTACATCGTTTGTCTCATTTGTTTTGATCACCCCCGTATGTTCATCTGTGTCTTCATGCTCTGCTTCATCTGGTGAGTGCTGCCATCCCTGTTCGATTTTATACTAGCTTTTTCTGATAACTGTTTTTTAACTTTTTCCCAATTACCCTGATATATACAAGGTCATAGAATATGAAATGTCTGTCGTAAAGTGTTGAATACATAACCTCGGGTACAATTAAACGTGTGTGGAGTTGGTGCTATCAGTTTATTATAATGATGTGGAGAAATAACGAAAGTCATCACAAAACAATAATCATGAACACTTTTCAACAATATAACAAATGTAAGTGTATCATCTGGCGATATCTGGCGTAGGTGAACATATACATTGGTTCCTAACAAACCCTGATGAAATACGTTAGAAACGCACAGCTAGGTGCTATATTTACTGTCATAATGAATACTACACTTTGCGATTAAAAGATAATTTAAAATCGGACAGGAAAGGCTGCACACGATAAAAACAGCTGAGTTTGAAAGGGCACAAACGGGAACAAATCACACACAAAGTAAACAAATACCACAAGCACACGTCACAAAGACAGTGTAGCAATACCACGTGACTTTTGAGTACAGTTACAAGAAGAAATTTGTAAACATTGGAAAATAAAATAGCCATAAGTATTTTATTTCTTCATCGATTACTATTAAATATACGCCGCGCTAAGGGTGACATTATTTGCTTTTCATGAAATATAAGATCTTTTTCAGCAGCTTTACCGGTTTTTTCATTACCCTGTGAAACGGACAAAACGGCACATCAGCTGAAAAAGATTTTATATTTCATGGAAAGCAAATAATGTTCCCCTTAGCGTGGCGTAGATTTCATAGAAATCGATGAAGAAATAAAATACTTATGGCTACATTTGTGTTCCAATGTTTACAAATTTCTACTTGGAACTGTAGTAAAAAACCACGTGGTATTGCTACACTGAAAGACATACTAACCCGACAAGAAAATAATAACTGCTGTCGGTGTCAAAGAAGACCGAACAATTTAAGAAACATTGAAAATGGTATAAAAGCAATGATGTGATGCTTTAATATTTCAGTTGCCGTGCTAGACTCTCCTTTAGGGAAATAGAGGTTGGATCCAGTGCCTCGTCATCGGATGGCCAATACAATATAGGTGCAGGAAGTTGACCGTACATACACAATCTTATAAATCCGTAAGCGTGTAATAAAATATGTCAAGTTGTGATAATGTAATATTGAAAACTCAGTGCAAAGTACACTCACTAGAATTGGTAATTCTGGTTGAATTTGGTATTATTTGAAAACTGGGAAAATCATTTTAAACTGTTTATTTCATTATTCGAACAATATTCATTAAAATTATACTTCATTCAGAAAATTAAAGGCACATTCTGTCAATCATCGAACACGAACACAACACAAGGCTACTCTCTGATACGATTACCACCACTTACAACATTTAAAACCGCCACCACACCTGTCTGCCCGTAGAACCAGAAGGTACGGTTCCGACCGGTGACCTGCCATTAATACCGGGTAATGTTTTACGAGTCTGATTAACAACAAAGCGACTTTTTACCCAATCACATCTTGCCAATATCAGAGCTGTTTTGTCCAACGTGCTTCATTCAATATTGTTTATGATATTAGTTTTTTTCAAAATGCTCATTACAGTCATAGTTATATTCCTTGTGTGTTGGGGACCAAGGTTTTATATTTCGGATAATAACATATTCTGAATATGGTGTATATACATATACAGAGAATCATTTCAATTTACAAGTGAGTGTTTTTATTTACGCTTCGTAGCTTTTAAAGTTTACAATAGTGTTTGATCAATGTACCATTGGTGTTTTAAAACAATTCATTATTAACATTAAATTTGTTGAAAGTCAAGAGGTTGAAAACATATGACGCGCATTTTTCTTTTCAGTTTCGTATTTTTTGTTGATAATAAAATTCCCACAATTTTGCGGGACAAGCATATTTCCATACCATTGAGCTTGTCCTACCTACTGGTAAATACGTTATATTTTAATACATTGTATAGTCAGCAGCATTCGACATGAACCATAAAAAGTTCTTGGTTTTCCGTCATCCTTCCAGGTTTGTTATATTAGGAATTTCACTGAAAGTTGTTTGACAAGCACAGTTTCAATTTCCTAAATAGAAACCATTATGAACTTTGACTTTTATAAAGTTTGAAATTATCTTTGAAATGCTATCATTGTGATTGGCCAATATTGTTTGCAAGATTGAAATACATGTACACAAAACAGAACTACATTAATCTATTTGTTTTGTGTGCAAGTGTTTAGGAGAATCAGTCAAAAATTATTAAAGCTTTTAAAGAGTTGTCACCCTTTGCTTAAACTGTGTGTATTGTGTTTGCTCCACATAATTCAACTTATTGTTATACTCAATGCCAGTAAGTATAGCAAGTTTCATTTGAATATCTTGAACCATTTTTGAACTATTAACAATGTTAAAGTTTTGAAACTGAAATATCAGAAGTCAAAATTGATCAAGGCTAGAGTTGTTGCCCTTCGCTACAGATATGCGTATTATCACTGGCAATAAGTATAGCAAGTTTCCTTTTAATATCTACTATGGTTTTGAAGTTACGAAGAAAATAAATGAGAAAATTAGAATTAAACAAAGGGCCATAATTCTTCAAATATTTTAGCTCGAGTAATGTAACTTGCCATAAAATAGCGTGTTAATGTAGTGAGCTTATGTTTAAAATTTAAAGTGGATATTTTGAATGGTTTTCAAGTTATTAGGGGAAAAAATGTGGACAGACAGACGGACGAACGGGCAGACGGACAGAAAGACGGACCAGGTAACAATTAAAGGGCATAATTGCGGGGTCCTAATTATAATATGTACATTTATTTGTTTCAGATTGCCTTTCAGTGCTTACCATAATGTTCGATCTTACCTTAATCCAGTCATATACGGATTCATGTCAAAGAACATTAGAACGGGTGTCATTACGTCTTGTAATAATCACATGATACGGTCACATAGATGTCGAAGGTCACCGATCGCTGAACTTGAATTAGAGTTGAAATACAGTTAAGGAACATGTCATACAAAAACAGTGAGACAGTTATTATCCAGCGATTAACATAAATTGTGGACTGGTTGTACGAGTTTGTTGTGATTTTGCATAAAACCGGAAATACAATAATCATGTGTATGTTGTCCGCAGGTTTAGCCAACTGGCGTGTCACAGAGGTGCACAGTGTTATAACAATTACGCGCAGCAAGTTGCTTAATGTCGTGGTGGTATTGTTGTAATGTTACAATCAGATTAAAGATATAGGCATGACATAATCGTTGTGACATTAGGAGACATTTGGCATGATACAATTGCGTTAAAATACTGCGGGGAATATTTGTTGTAATAGATTGAGGGGAATGTAGTGTAATGAACTACACTGTTCAGACAAGTGCGTGGTACAATCCTGGATTCGGTTACAACGTGTGTGTGTGATGCAGCTGAGTAATATGACATATGAAATTGAATATTTTATGAAGTATGAACATCAGTTTCATAATGGAATTGATTAAAAAGTGGCGGGGGCAGTTTTCTGATGCGCCATGCGCGAGAATGGCGGTACGAAAAATGAACACTGCGAGTGAAAAATTATAAAATTGGATAAATAATCATGTTTAAGTTATACTGAAGCTATTTGTGATTGAGCACTGATGCTATATGGACTTATTGTTTAGTGCAATTTTCTGAAAAGAACTTTTGATGGGCCGGAAACGTACAAGCGACAATATATCGCCACTGGAAAAGGCGGCAAATATACAAACAAAGAAAACGAAAAATACGTCAAAGAAGAAATCAGTACAGAGACAATGAATACGACAGCTACTGGTAATGACAAAATGCTACGCCTAACCAAGCTAATAATACGGCATCTACGCCCGTTGGAATGGTTCCACAAACTCCACAACAGTTAGTGTATCCCAACGCACTTCAATTCTCTCCATACGTGATGAACGCTAATTCACCAACGTTTACATCAAATACACAATGTGTCACCAATCCTGACCCCATGCAGTAAGTCATACAGACATTAGAGCATATTGATGGCAAGCTAAATCAACTAGAAAAACTCGTGTCATCGGTCGACCGAATAACGGAACGTCTGAACAATATGCATACCAAAATGCTTGAAATTGAACACAGTCAGCAATTCCTGAGCGAAAAATATGAATCCGTGTCCAATCGTGTTGACCTGAATAAACATAAAATTGAATCAGTGCATGACTCAATCAACAAGTTATCTGCTGAAAACACAGTGCTCAAAACGGCCAATGTTCAATTGTCCGACGATATTATTGATCTAAAATGTAGGTCAATGCGAGACAATATGTTATTCTTTGGAGTGCCAGAAGGTCCGGGTTTGTTTCAACCACTTTCTCAGACAGGCAATGATAATACACAGGCGCCCGTGTCCGATAAAACTGACGAAGATCAAACAACTGCACCGGAACCAGCTGTTGCGACCTGTGCATCTGTTATCCCTACCGGAACACCTCCTCAGTATGAATGTTGCGAAACGAAAGCGCACGCTTTCCTTACCAACTTATTGCACATCGACAACAGTGAACAGGCTATCTTGATAGATAGAGCACATCGTATTGGTGCTTATAAGCGTGACAGTATCCGCCCTATTGTCGTTAAATTCAAAGATACATCTTCAAAGCTGAAAGTGAAGGATCAATTAAGGGTGTTTAATCTTCAAAACACACAATACAACGTATCCGATCAATTCCCTCCCGAAGTACAACAAATACGCAAACAGTTGATGCCAATTATGTTAGATGCCAGGAGAGCGGGTAAACGTGCATCATTGGTGAGAGATAAACTGTATATCAACAACCAGTTATACATCCCAGGTTCGAGCACCCAATCCGACAATAAATAGGATGACAAAGGTTAAATACGCTTGCAAATACACAACCACAGGCATTCTGGAAAGAAATAAAATAATTAAAACAAAATAAAAGCAACACAAACATTAGGATGACTCAGAAAAGTATATCTTTTCAATAGGTTCATGGAACGTAGAAGGATTAACACAATGTGTTAATGATGACGAATTTATCAATTTTCTCTGTGGTTTCGATATACTGTTTACTTGTGAAACATGGCAAAACAAGGATTTCATATTCAATATAGACAATTATGAACATTACGAGCTCCCTCGACCTGAGTCAATGAATAAATCCAGCAAACGTGGTCACGGTGGTCTATGTCTGTTCTACAGATCATCAATCAAGCGTGGAATCGAGATTATAGACTCTGATAGTAATGGTGTTATTTGGGTGAAACTCTGTAAACTGTTTTTTAATATTGAATATGATATTTACGTATGTTTTGCATATGTTGTGGTTGTGGGTAGGTTTTTAGTGGTCAATATTCAATGCTCCAGTGACCACACATCAACAACCAATCAGTGACAGCTATGTCACCTGATCACCCATGTGTGTCACTGGAGAAACATTCTCTTTGCAACTAGACTCCTCAGGAATTAGACGTATCTTTTGACTACTTTACTTCTTGATGAGTTATACTTTGTCTTTGTGATTACACAAGTAATCATACGGGACAAATTCTTCCACAATGGCACTGCTAAGCCATAGAACTTAGCGGGATCATTTTAAATGCAAAGAGCGTGTAAATAGCTTTTTGTGGTTTAGTGTGAGAAAATGGAAGGTTACGTGTTTTACTTTTTAAAAATATAACAACCGCGAATTCGAGTGTGGTGCATCATCGGTAATGTATATTTTCTTCTGATTTCATGTTATTGTCACGTTCTATGTCGTAATTCTGTATTATATTTGTAAAATACATGGTCCATTCTGTTATTGAAAATGATAGCCCCGCCTACAATATGACGAATCCCGCCCAAAATGAAAGTGAACGTCTGTCGACGTGCGGTATGGAAAATAGCCTTACCATAACTTGCAGTGAATAAATACTGTAAAATAATAAAGGGTGAAGGAGTTCGCTATAAAAATGGTAGGAAAGGGTGTAAATGGTAACATACCTTGATTTCAGATGGACCAAGTCAACAAATATGGCGGCCAAAATCCTTGTCATCAATGCCGCGGAATTTACGATTTCGTCACGTGACAATTACATTGTTTACAATTCACTTACATGATTTCCGGTTTCGGTTTAACTCACTTTTCCGATTGATTGTACATGTGTATTTATTGGTGGCTCGCGAGTCCGGTAATACTTATTATTGGATTCGTGTTTCAATTAGTTGATAAATTATGTTATTTCTTTAGATGAGTGCTATAAGTACATCATCATAAAATATTCATACAACTTTGTTTTCATTTCGGATTGTAACCTTCCAATTTCATCTCACCTGCAGTGTAGTGTTATCTTAGCGAGGTGACATTTACACACGGCCGAACACACTGATTGACTATTCTATTCTATTCAACAGATTGGGACTAATACTGCATGGGCGTTGTCAAAACATTCTCACCTTTGATTTGGATTTTACACATTGATTATAAAATATTCAACGGACAACACTATAGTTGCTGTTATTATTGGACACTATGTGTCTAAAATAGTATCAACAACTCAACTGTTGTTTGATTGAATGTTTCATAATCAATCAGCGAGTTGTGTTATACACCTAACCCTGAACCAGAGAAAAGGCCTATGGTTAAACCTTTTAAGTAAACTCGCCATACATGGTCACATACGTGAGGATCAGCTGGGAATATGGGATTAGGCACGGAGGGAAAGAATAGGCGAAATATTCGCCTATCGGCTCCCCAAATCCCAGTTGACTCACTAGGTTAATAATAACATTTAATGGGATCACGCACGGAAGGAAAGAATAAGTGAAATATTCATTTGTTCTGGCCTATCGGCTCCCCAGAAACTCATCAAACATGATGTTTGGCCTGGACGGGTTACAGCTTTGACCTGGTTCAAATTCAGTGACTCGGTGATTCCAGGATGTGTAGTCATTATCCCGTCATACTGGTGGTCCAAAAAGGGCTACCTGATCTGCATGGGGATAGTTCAATATCTAGGGTGCATTTTGGCAAGGCTACCTAGTTCTATTTATAGGAATACTAAATTGGGTCCATATCCTGGGTGGGGGCGGTTTATTTATAACTTCATCCTATTTATATAAAACGGGGAGGAGTGTTGTGGTTGTGGGTAGGTTTTTAGTGGTCAATATTCCATGCTCCAGTGACCACACATCAACAACCAATCAGTGACAGCTATGTCACCTGATCACCCATGTGTGTCACTGGAGAAACATTCTCTTTGCTGCTAGACTTCTCAAGAAATAGACGTGTTTCGACAACTCCTCTGCTTCTTGGTGAGTTACTATCTTTATAGTTACAACGTAATTATATAGAGATAATTCCTCTATACATACATACCTCCTCATAATTCCCCATATTATGCCATGCACCCGGATGGGTTTTTCGAATGTATAGAATCCAAGGTACATAGATATAACGATATTGGTAAAGTGGCCATCATAGGCGATTTAAATGCCAGAACAGGTAACAAATCCGATTTTTTAAATCCCAATGACGAATTAAATAGATTTATAAATACGATTGACCGAGATCCGAACATGAATACAACATTCACTTTACCCGATAGAACAAACATGGATAGTGTAGTTAATTTTTCAGGTACGAAATTGATCGATCTATGTGTTAGTGCTGGCTTAAACATCGTGAACGGTCGAATGGGTTGTGATTCTAATATAGGTCATTATACCTTTATGTCAACAATCGGTTGCAGTATGATTGACTATGTAGTTATGTCACGTGATCTTTTTCCTATCATTGATCATTTTTGTGTACATGACATGTTTTCATTTTCAGCACACTTACCTATACAAGTTGATATGTCATTAGGTCACAAATATGATAATAGCAAAATCGAAGAGCGCGATATTAATAAATTAAACTGGGAAAGTGCACCCAATGAAGGTTTCCAAGAACATGTATCGTCTGATTTTCATTCTTTTAATAATGTTGTTGAACAAATATTATGAAATGAATAAGACATAAATGATGGGGTTGAGAAATTTTCTGACTTATTATACAGTAAAGCATTTGATATATGTGGTGAAACCAAACACATAACGAATCGAACAAATAATAGACAAACACGTAAATTAAGAACCCATGGTATAACAGGGAATGTGAAACGGCACGACGCGAATTTAGAAAGGCGCACAAGGGCATTCTGGAAAGAAATAAAGAAATTAAAACAAAATAAAAGCAACACAAACATTAGCAAAGACGATTTTTATGATCATTTCAAAAACCTCTTCTCTGCTTCGGATTTTTTTTCCAACGAATATGTTAAAGAACAACTTTTGAATGAAAATGTTATACAGAATATGTCTGTTGAACAATTAGATTGCGCTTTTACAGAAAACGAGATTATTTCTGCGATTTCTTGTCTAAAAGCGGGAAAAAGCGGTTCGGTTGATAAGTTAATACCGGAGATGTTTATTGCCTGCAAACAAATATTTTCCCCAATGTTGTGTAAATTGTTTAATTTTATGTATGATAATTGTATTTATCCTGATTCATGGACAAAGGGAATTATTGTGCCTGTACCAAAAAAGGGAGATAAATCCGATGTTAATAATTATAGAGGGATAACTCTGACTAGCATATTTTCTAAAATCTTCTCAATTATTCTTGATACACGATTGAGAAAATGGGCAAACGATAATGATATTTTGTCGAAGAATCAGTTTGGTTTTAGATAGATAGAAGTACTGTAGACTGTATATTTGTTTTATCCTCAATTATTGATAAAATCTTAAATAGCGAGAAGAACAAATTATACTGTTCTTTTATTGATTTTCAGAAATGTTTTGATTGTGTATATCGGAACGGGATTTGGTATAAATTGTTTCAACAAGGTGTATCATCTAAGATGATTAATATTTTAAAATGTATGTACGAAAATGTAAAGTCATGCGTAAAGGTCAACGGATCTCTATCAGATTATTTTGATATTAAAATGGGCGTAAAGCAGGGTGAACCATTATCTCCGTTATTGTTTGTATTATTTGTAAATGATATGCATGACTATTTAGACAACGCAACCCAGAACACGTATACTCTTGAACAAGTAAGAATTTTCTTATTATTGTTCGCGGATGACACTGCTCTATTTGCTTATACAAAGGAGGACCTACAGCTATTATTGAATGAATTACATAGTTATTGTAACGAATGGGGTATAACAGTAAATGTAAACAAGACAGTAGTTATGGTTTTTAAAAAGGAACCAGAATGGAGAATGTTGACATATTTTATAACCATCGCAAGCTGACTGTTGTTAAAACATTTACTTATTTGGGTGTAACTTTGTCGTCTAACGGTAATTTTTATCAGGCACATCGTTCTCTTTCCAATCAAGCAAATAGAGCAATGTATTCACTTTTGTCATTATTTGATGTAATATCTCTGAATATCTCAGAAAAATTAAAATTATTTGATGCAATGATAATGCCAATATTATGCTATGGTTCTGAAGTTTGGGGTTTCCATAAATCACCAGACATTGAAACAATTCATTTGAAATTTTTAAAACAAATTCTAGGTGTGCATGCTAAAACTACAAACGCTGCTATATACGGTGAATTCGGCAGATATCCTATTGAAATTACACGAAAAATAAGAATAATTAAATATTGGTATAGAGTTATGAAAACCCCAGACTCATTGATGTATAAATTAAATGCATGTTACAAATGGTAATGGCATACTTCTTAATTCATGGGCATTACATGTGAAAAATGTGTTATCTAACCTTGGATTTGCTTTTATGTGGAATAATTTAAATGTTACTCCTTTGCAAATTAACTATGTTATACAACGCATTATTGATCAGTATGTACAAGGTTGGTTTGGTGAACTAAATGTTTTATCTAAATTAGATGTCTAAAAAAGCTTTAAGGTTGATTTTGTACAAGAAAAATATCTTAATTGTATTTTAATTGATTCGCATAGAATAGCATTAAGTAGACTACGATGTTCAGCGCATAAACTCGCAATCGAAGAAGGCAGAATAAGAAATATTGACAAAAATATGAGATTATGCAAATTTTGTAGAATGCAGCAAATAGAAACTGGGTACCATTTCCTGTTAATATGCCCTTTTTTTAAAGAAATTAGAGAAAAAGTCATCAAGCGTTATTATCAAACTTGGCCAACTTTAAATAAATTCCGCAATTTAATGAATTCACAAAACATTACAACCATAAAAAAATTAGCAACATATGTTTATTCAGCTACCAAAATGAGGAATACATATTTATCCCAACTTGACTAAATTTATATTTTCATACAAAATTGTTTCTACTTTATTAATGTATTATTGTATTGATCAATGTTGATACTAGTATATGTATAATTGTCTTATAATTACCATGTATATTTGTCATTTTCACTTACTTACATGTATATATACGAGGGGTGATCAACAAATACGCGGAAAAATGCTCTGAAATTTTTATTACGTGACCAATGTTGAAGACAATCGGTCAGATAATAGATTGGAGTATTACACATACACAACTATAAAAAGCATTGAACTCGAGGAAATATTTAGTCAAAAAAACCTAGAAACCGTAATGTCACTATGGATACACCGGCCCAACGTCGTCGCGACGTCGTTACGTATAACAGTATAAATATTCATTCGTGGCACAATTCGTAATGAATAACGCATTGAATGATTCTCAAAAAATAGCTTTACTACCAGATAAACTTCATAGACCTGTCAACCAAAAATCAATATTTTTCCTTTGTAACTTGCATGCAAATTATAAAATTAGCTGCTGGAGAACATTAGTATTTATGACGTGATTTGACGTTATTGACGCCGTATTGCCCGTTCGCATATCGGCATTGATTTCACATGGCTACATATGAGAGAATATGCAAAAACAGACACTTGTTTTGTATGCTATTACATATTTGTTGTATTTTGCAATATTGTCATTGGTATTTAATGCCATTTCATTCGCAACACGACTTTTCGTCGCCGATTTCTGTCTCGCACTCATTTTCAGACAACTACTTCGAAGCAAATAGCTCTAAAACGGAATGTTTACGTTAAAACAATTTTTTGAAATAATGAATGTAATGTTATATCATTGCATATTCATAATCCACCCTTTAGATAATTATAATATTACCAACGCACGAATGATACGTCATCATTTTCTACGTGCAACGTTGGAACATATGAAAATTTGGGCCGCATGACGTCGAGTGACGTTGCCATAGGAAACCGCGTTCGCTCTGACTTTCGTTAATATTGAAGGTCAGCGTTGAATCAATTTGAAATAAATTTATCTTCATGTTTAGAAAGTTTCAACGACTTACAATGACCAATAAAGAAATTACAACACTTTTCCGCGTATTTGTTGATCACCCCTCGTAACTTATACTTTTCTACCGCCAATTTTGATTTGTATATATGTTTACTTGGCGATGGACTTTGTTGTTTATGCCAATAAATTATTTGACTTGACTTGACTTGTAGTACTCGGCTGCAATATACGAGGGATACACATCAATCATTTGAATATCATTAAAGTTGAACTTCACCATTTCGTTTTGTGTTTACAATACATGTATCGATATATTCATACATTCGTCGATGCTCATTACTTTGTGTTTTCATGGACCAGTGGACACGAACTATTTTATATAATGTAAAGTAAAATATAGTTATGTTAAAACTTTCTATTTGATAAATTGTTTACGATGTAAGGCATAACCACAAGAGGTTTTTCTTACTTCCGGGGACATTAAATACTGTGATCGTCTAGTCTTTCAATCGTTGATTACAAAACCTAGAAGAGAAAACCATTGTCACGTATTTAAAAAGTCTTAGAAATATAATGATGGCATGGGTGGCATGGTGGTCGAGTGGTTAACGCACTTGACTACTGATCGAGAGGTCCATGGTTCGAATATCGGCCGGGACACTCGGTTATTTCTGAAACGCTTTTCAGTGTTTCCCACCCAACTAGAGATGCACTGGTTGGAAACCCAGAGGTAGTCTCGCGTGTATCGGTGCTATACACCGGGCACGTTAAAGAACCAGGGCGTCTATTCGGAATGAGCTAGGGTAACACACTCGGATTCCTTATATCACAACTCTTTCTTCTACTCGATGTCCCTTCAGCAAAAAACAGGACCCCATTGGAAATAAGTGCTTGCACTTTCATGGGTTATCCTTCACCGAAATGCCTACATAATTACAACGATGTTACAGCATACCGATACTGAGTTCAATTTTCTTCTCAGTCTGAGCTATTTTCCATGATCAAAGACGATAAATGAAACGAACATTTTGGTGTGTGTCGAAAAACGTTTGGCCTTTTAATAATGACAATTGAAGACCATACTCCACTAGTATGTAATAAGTTAACACTATAAACCAAACAATATATATTACTAAATAGAGGATAGGTGTTTGTTTTGATTGAATATGGTTTATATCTCATCGTATAGTGATAAATTCAATATTTTCAAGAGCGCGTAGCGCGAGTAAAAATATCAAACTTTTATCACTACAAGATGAGATATTAACCATATTCAATCAAAAGAAACAGATATTCTATTTATTTAATGCTTACCTGGTGTCAAAACTGGTACTTTTATGCCAGATTACCACTGCGGTTAAGCTGCGTATGTCATTCTATTAATATTTTTCACTTCAAAATCCACCATCTTGGATTATGGTGAATATATGAACACGACATTTTTAGGATTTTGCATCAAATCATACACCAATTTGTAGCACATGATCCAACTAAGAATATGAACCCCCACATGACATGTAATAAAGAAGTTACAGCCATTTTAGTGTTGAGATTTTGGTAAATTAAAGTAGTCCCTGTGAGGGGGCGGAGCTTATATCAGTCACATTGTAGGTGACAACCAGTGACTAATATAGGTTTTATTTTACTGATACATTGTATACCTCCATATCTCACCAGTAATCATTAAATAAACAATATTACTTTTATGATGTCAGCGTGTTGAAATAAATGGTATAGTATTAAACAATAATGGAAGCAACCACTTATTAATACTTTTGTTCTGTTATTGATATGCTTATGTCATTCATAGCGATATTCATTATGACTGGTTGGTCCGTTGTCATAATAATGTCCGTGTGTGACAATACGCCATGGGAAGAACATCTCAGACACCTGTTGAGATCGACGCAGGGACCAGTGAAACTAGTAATAGTGATATCATATCTTAAACACCAATAATCGAGCAAAAAGGCGCAAGCAAAAACACTCAAAAAGGTCAAAGCACAGGCATGTTACATACAATGGAGGCCGAAAAGCCACAATTACTCATACATTAACGTAACTCCCGTGAAACGATTATTTAATATACGGAGTATCCGTTGATAAAAAGAATAACATTTAATGGCATGTTCATATTATTTACAACCGAACATTCAAGTGATTAACGTGCATTAATACTAGTTATTGGTAAAATGGAAGCAAGTATCAAGCCACTCCACTCATCAGACCTCCAATGAGTAGAAATAACACGTATATAACCTGCAATGTATAGAATAAAATAATATTTAGTCGGACAGGGAAGGCAGCACTTAATTTAAGTACAGAAAACATAAAACACATACAAGAAACAATGTACACCACACAACCGAACGGGTAAATGATCCGCCCAAGTCTCAGCTGTCCAAAAGCTGAACGAACTAGTTTCAGCAATCAAAAAGCTAAATGCACTAGCTGAATGACCCATCTTTAACAGTAAATGTATAGAAATAACACGCACGTATAAATACCAAACAGGTGTCATTTACATGATTGTTTTTCAATGTATTGAATGGTTTACAGATTGCTTTCGTCAGTGCACAGCATTTCTTTATATACAACACGTAGTTTCTTCTTACCTTGGCTTACAGTTGCATTGCCTCTGCAAGTAAATCAAAAATACCTCTGCGACACAAATAATATCCTATTATCTAACCATTAAGCTTCAAGTAGATATAAAATGCTTTCAAATCAATGACATCAATGACATGATATTACTCCTGGGCTATCGGTATGGAAGGTAAATGAACGCAAAATGAAAAGAGACACGGCGCGTATTAGAATAACATTGCATTAAAGTGACGAAAACCTGTTTCTAAATATGTTATCCGGTTACTTTTATCTCATTTTATTGACACACCAGGCACATTTATTCACATCAATGAGTTCTGGGTAGACAAATAATATGCTGTGTTGTCACTGCATCGCAGGCAATGTGCTTATGCAAGTTAATTCTTTGATATGTTGTTCCCTTTTCATTGCACTTGTTGTAACCTGTAATATGAACTCGGTTACATTTTTAAAACACGTTTAAATTATGTCATACATATGTGTGTTCTTGGGAAGACTCTGTACAGCGCTAGTCTCAGATATAGATTGGACGAATGTATATCCCGTTAAAGCATATCCATAATGTCATTTTTAGAGCATAAGACCATTCAGTGCTATAATGTCGCTAAATGAGAAAAACTAGTTTCGGATGTAACGAATATACAGAAAATGGTATAATGTTGGATGTGGGGCACGAAACCACCGCTTAATGCGATATACTGGTGTCTGCCTTAAAAACGTAGAAATATCAAAGTAGTGTCGTTACTTATTGCTTAGGTTGAAGCTGGGAAAAACACGGAAGCCAATCCAAAAATACTTAAACACACATTTCTAAATTACGGCTGGCGAGATACGAACAATCATTTATATAACAAGAAGAGCTGCTAAAATAAAAGCATCTGGAACAGTTTCTTATATATCATACATGTATAACTTATTATGAGATAAAACATGCTAATCAACACATCTATCACTGTCATAACCAAATTGATAAAATACATATGAGAGAATAAGAAAAGATGAGAGGAAATATTACTGATAAATGCGTTATTGCCGGTCACACTATATGGAGAATGAGCCGCAATGAGTTGGAACTCAATCATTTGTACCTAGCAACAAAACATATACAAATCATCGGTTAAAACCATTTGTTAGTGTGTGCTCACACGAATGTATGAACTTACTGGTCGGCCAATACAGACACACTCATCACGAACATGAATATATCAAACCGGGAGACGGAGTGTAAGGTGGTTCGTACGAAGCAATGAACGATATTAGCACATGTACAGTATATACAGTATTGAAAACACAAACTCTAACATGTATTGGGATGTAAACCCGCTTAAAAGATGCGCATAGTGCCATGTTTAACACACGATACAACAGCTAAAAACGACAGCGTTACGAACAACGAGCTTACATTGACACATTGCCAGCGACCCAGTGACAACACAACACAAAAACTTGTCAGAGCAGAACTTATGCAGTAGAATAAATGAGTCTGGGGTCAATGGCATAAGATAAAAGCCACCAGAATTCTTAAAGAAACGTTTTGTTACTTCAATTCAGTATTATTCTAATCGGCACCGCGTCATTTTTTTTTCATTTGCGTTTTCATATAGATAACGGGGAGTAACATCATGCCATTGGCATCATTGATGGTAGACTTGGTCCCTTGTAGGTTACATCTACTTCGAGCTTAAATAGATTTACTTTGGTGGTTAGATAGATTTTTTTGTCAGATAGAAATTACACGAGCGTTCGGCTTGCTATATGATATATGTAGGGATGTATTGTATGGTGCCATTGGAAACAATACAGACAACATAATGGTGAATGTGTCGTATTGTCGGCACTGCCCATTGCAATCGGATAATATAAAAACGGACAAATTGTCAGTGCACGTGTGAACTAAGGAAAAAGTTACAGCACATGTTTCTTGGTGATGCATTATGAATGTGACAAATCATATGCGAACAAATCTGCACTTACAACTGCATTTCAAGTTCGATGCCTTATCAGCTGTTTTAAACTTGTCACTACAGAGATGTGACTTATTAGTGGTAGCGAAACATAATTCAAGAGTTGTCTTCCAGATGTTGCAAGTTTCTTGTTAACACAAACCATACATCATGCGATTATATGGCATACTCATAATGAAATACATGTAGTGTTACAGAGAAGTTGCCTTGCCTGATTAATTGCTACTGTGTTGATAGATCGTTATTTTTTTAAAACAATGATTATGTGGCAACACTTCGTAATGATACTTGTACATAACATGCATTAAAAAGGATAACACACAAAGCGACAGACATGTCATGTACACGTAAATTATTATACTGATGCCTTCATGAGGAATATATGTTCTGTAACACTCTCTAATTATTTGAACAAAATGAGAACTAGGATAGCAAATGAACAAATATGTAAAACACGAATGCAACATAGAAAGTGCTAAGAAACGATAATAACAAATCCGACAAGGAGAGCAGCCGTCAGTAAAAACAGCAGAGCACGAAGATTGAATAGTGAAAAGAACACAACTAGACACTCTGACGGCCTGCCACAATACCGGACCACAGGGACTAGTACAAAAACACGGTACAAGCATACAATGATAACCCTCAAATCAAAGGATCGGTGACTACAATTGATTGTATGATGTAGGATGTCCGCCTTGCAGGTACGGACAGTAACAAATATAATGCATGGGAGTTAAACGTTTCATGATGAACTGGACTTCTTATAACCTTCCAGAGAAGCCAGTTGTTCTGTTTTTGGCAAACGTAATGAAGCATGTTGAACTGACTGACAAAACTGAGCTATAAATTTGACATTGAAATAGCCCGATTATATCCAAAAAATCGAAGAGGCCTGCAACAGTATATAACTGAAAATCATACAATATCACAGCGTGTGCAATGTGTCTATGACTTTATTATTAATGGGAAATGGAAGGAAGCGGTGTTTATTAGGTATGAAACTAAATCAACCATCTTCTCTTACCTCCTGACAGAGTTCAAAGAAAATCTAGAAAAATAACATTTGGTATGTAATAATCTAATAATAATTACTATAGGTCTGATAGGTTCAAAGAGTGTTTGCATATTTTCGACATCAAAATGTCTTACACGGATTGACTGAGATCGATGCAGTCACTTATAATCTATTTGATAGCATGTGGTGCATTTCATGGGACACATTCTGGCACCTCATCTCAGGTGAGAACGCAATGATATTAATAAAGGTGTTAAACATGAGCGACCAATCTATGAATCTAGACAATACTACTACTTCCTGACATAGCACGACCTTGTGTTGGTTTCGTGTAGTGACGCTTGTTGTAAATATCGGCACCTGCTTAGGACTGACAGGAAGATCGGATATGATAAATGGAAAATCTGAAATAAGCTTACGGTATATTGATATCTGGAATTGGCAATGTCAGTGCTGATTTAGCACTTGCATCAACATTATCAATACGTTCAATACTCATATGACCCGGGATATGTTGCGAAAATCAAATTTAGTTAGACATAAGTATACTAAGATAGGAGATTCGCTCAGGGATATCAAAGTTACAGGAAATTTCCAAATTCGTATTATACAAGATTTGTAATGTAGACAATGAGATGTCTGCTTGGGAATATAATAAAATGATAACGATTTCATTACTCGGCCAGATGAAGGATAATATCAATGACTTTTACCTTACAGCTGAATAAAACAAATAAACACGTCTTGGATACGGCATTTTATCGACATGCTTAATGACCATTTCATGGCCTCATTTGCATACAAGGATGCTGTCAACATGCGATACGGCTGTGCATCACGCGGCAAACCAGTAAATACAGGTTGGTGGTCTGGTTGAATCCTATTTTATTGCGACAGCTGGGGGATTATTATCATCCATCCTTCAAAGAGTGCACACTCTATTAAACGATAATATTATATTGGTTAATATTACTATAAAATGGACATTACCGTAAACATGATAGCTTGATGATTTGTTGCAATACATTGATGGTTATTAAACCTTAGGTTCAAAACATATATAATTCAATTTATTTTGCAATATGTGTTGCATCGAGTCAATTTCTAGACTATGCAGTTTCATAAAATTACTTTATATATAACTATGTTACGTCAATCAACAAATAAAATCAAATTCTTAGTACATTGATCATACATAATACTACCTCGATGTCATAAATATTAAAGCAAGCTGGTGTAAGGATGAGCACTTACTTTCAAAAAGCAGTCAATACCAATAGAACTGAAAGCATTTTGCCGTAAAGAGTATATTAAGTCAGACAGGGAAGGCAGCACTCAACCTAACCAGCCGAGCACAGAAAACATTAAAAACACACAAAGCACAATGCCCAACTAAACAAGCGCAGATCCGCCCAAGTTCAAGCTGTCGAAAAGTATAATAAATTATAACTAGCTGAATGACCCAGTGGAAAAGATACAGCCACCAAAAGGCGGAATGCCTACGCTGAATGACCTAGTAACAACAGTAAAACTGCTGAACTACATAGTTATAGCAGCCTTTAGTCTCAAAAGTTAAATAACAGTATTAAAACATTGAAAGGCCCGTATAGTCGGATGACCTACTAACTAGCTGAATGACCCAGTTTCCACAGCAAAAGGACTATATTGCCCCGCTTTAGCTGTAAGAAATCTTAAAACGAAGAAGTGCCCAACACACTACCGACCAAGAAAAATAAACGCCCATTGTCTCATTGTTTAAAAACTGAATAGAAAAGATTCAGCAAACAAAAGGCAGAAAGCCCACGCTGAATGACCTAGTTACAACAGTAAAACTGCTGAACTACATAGTTTTAGCAGCCTTCAGTCTCAAAAGTTAAGTAACAGTATTAAAACGTTGAAAGCCCCGATTTCAGCAACAAAAATCTGAAAACCTTAAAACGAGTGACCCAGGTTCATTAAGTAAGATGACGTAATTGAACAAATCGAGATATGACGTACTGAACAAGTCATAGCAAGCAATACAGAAGTCCCCTACCGGTTTAAAGCTATAGTCAATGTGTCTGTAGCCATATCAACCACAATTTCCGTCAGAACCAAAACTGACGGACACATGACAAACCATAAGTCAACACATCAGTTATTATAAAGAAAGAATGTTTTATACCATGTTTGTTTGTCGTATATATATGGTTTATTTCCAAAACATTAGGCATTATGCCCATGAGTTTACAATAATACATAGTGTAATAAATTAAATATACTCACATACTGTCACACGCACACATCATACATGCACGCACACACATGCACATACACATACACGCACATATACATATGTCACTAACACACTCATATATAAACATTGTTGACATTATGTACAGTGAAAATACAAATCTTCAAAAATTATAGAATCATCTCTATTTTTGCACATCGAATCATTTTAAACATGTATATATATTTTCATAAATATGTGCTTTGAAGTGAGAAGATAATGTTACTCATAATAAGTATCTCCTGTTTCTTAAATCAAAAAACGTATAAATAAACAGTGAGAGGTTTTTGAGAACAGTGGTATTTTCTGAAGTTAACAATTCGATAAATTTAGGTATATTGTAATTTCTTCGGTAGTACTGTTTTAGGTATTGTTTACGTAAATCATAATATAGAGGACATTCAAATAGAAAGTGAAATTCATCTTCAAAGACGTTACATACTTGACATTTTCTATCATTGAAAGGTATTTTATCAGGTTTATGCCATCGACCAGCTTCTATTTCTAATCTATGTGACGATACTCTTAACTGTGTTAGGGGTTTTCTGAATTTTTGAATTTTTATCATATCAAGATAAGGTTGCAATCTAAAATCAGCGAACAACACATAACATTTTGCTCTGCTAGAATTTTGAAGTTCAGATTTCCAATTTTGAATAAAAGTATCCTTCAGCCTTTGTCGTAAAGTAATTATGAACACGTTTTTGTTCCCAACCCCTTGAAACAACCATACCTCATTAAAACCTAGTCTTTCTAAAATATGTTTTACCGATTTAGCCCAATTATTGCAATCTGGATAAATTTCTAAATCATTTAACATCATTTTATATACAATTTTCACGTATTTATTATTATTGCACTGCATTATTTTTAACCAATAGTTTACTACATTTTCCAGACGTTTAGTGATCAGTGTTGTTCTTCCAAGTTCCCCATACACAAAATTGTTTTGAGTTTGTTATTTGACACTCAGCAAGTATTTACAATAGTTAAGATGAACCCTTTCAATTGTTATAAAATCATTAAAGCCCCATACTTCGCTTCCGTAATTCAAAATAGGAACAATAAGTTTATCAAAAAGGTCCAAACAATGACTTATATTCATACAAGGGAATCTTACCAAATGTGCCTTTAATTTATATAATGCCTTTTGTGCTTGTCCTGATAACTTGTCATAAGTACTAGAAAACGAGCCCCCCTATTGTAAATACTATTCCTAGATGTGTAAATTTGTTGACAATTTCTATTTGTTTACCATCAAAACTAAATCTAAAATTCGTATGTCAAATAGATTGCATAATTAGAATATAACAGTTATATCGAATGACCTCGGCTTTTTACAGCACTATCTATGAGGATAGGATATGAAACACGCGTCCTTTATAAATTCGGCACTGAATGTAAATTGCTGAATGTAAAATTGTAACGACACCACTTAGAGGTGAGTGTGAGGATACCTAGCTACACGTATTTGATTGAATATTTTAATTGTCTGAAAGTGCTTCATTTATTAGGCTAGGCTTCCAATACGAACCCAGCATTCTGATTGTGGATTAGCCAGTCGCAATGCAAGATAACTGGATCTTCGTTGGAGATCAATGAAATCGGTGAAAATAAATTGCAATGCAATTGTTCTTTTTAACCACGTTTTATTTGAATCGGATAAAACATGTTTTTAAGAACATTTCGTTTGAATTACGTCATAAGGTAAATGTCATAAACACTAGCTAAGAAAAAGGAAATTTCATCGATATCATGTCTGTGATATAATAATGATATACGTTTAGTTGATGTATTTCAGCTCTTGTGACGCACATAAATACAATTCAAAACTCTAGCTTCCAAGCACTTAACTATAATTATATATAATTTTCTGAGATAGCAACAATTAATGTGCAGTAGAAGCTTATGCACGAGGGACAACCAGTTCCTGTTATAACTGCTAAATAATGCATTTAAATATCCCAGAGTGCACGATACACACACAAACATGTAATACTTGTACATTTTTGTAATTGGCATTACGCATTTTACTGAAATATTTAATTGGCACTTACCGGACAATGACGCGTTTGCAAAATATCAAGAGTTAGAAGATTTCTTGGGATGGTTATCATGGTTGCTATTCCTCAGCAGTATGTGGGGAAATTAGTACACTTGTGCTATGATGATCAGCCATTTAGAATGGCTTGCTGAAAGGCATTTTATTCGTATCTCTAGTGTATTGAATTTATACTTCCAGTCGCTCGAAGTAAACTGTTACGCATACTTTTATTTCATACACACGTTTGAAGTGGTGCATTGTGGGCATTTCTTGCTCAGAAATTGCTTCAGCAGACATGGACTGCACCCGGTACCTCTCGATCCCAATTTTCTTTCACCATACATAATATTTTACCGTGTATCTTTTTTGATTAATCAGTCTCCGTAGATGTTCAGTATTGAAATTGGAATTAGTATTGGTTAATTACATAATATGTCTTAATAATATGATTAAACTGTAATTTACATATTTTTGCGAAGGTTTGAATGCAACATCAAAATGCAAATTATACATTAAGTCTCGTTTTCTATCGCTATTTCCCGTCGCAGGAGGCCCTGACTTAATAGCTTAATCTCCAGTCGCATCATCACATTTGCCTATTTTCGGAAGTTTTCTTCATTTTGTGCTAAAACACATGCAAATGATTGCATAGAAGCTTTAAGAAACGTTTTAAAGTAAAGGTAAATGAACCAAGACGTCTATTTGGACAGAGTTGAGAGCGGCGCGCTCGGACTCCTAGTATCATACTAAGTCAAAAGTGTCTTCTTACAAGGGTTATTGTACAGTTTGGTGAGGACGAACAACACAATTGTCCGAGGCTGGTGTATGATAGATAAATCATGGATAAGATTTTCAACAGATATGAAAACGCTTAAATAAGATCGCATGCTTGTGTAAATCGTTATATAATGACAGGGCAATTATTGTTAACCACGAGGAAAAACGTAACATGCTTTCATACAAAACTTCCATGGTTGTGTTATTGCAATAAAGAAAAAGTATTCCAAAATATTCTGCTTTGAGGGCAACGCATGTTTTCCACCCATTTGCATTCTTTAACTATATCCTTTACTGTGACATTACAAGTTCATCACACAATTTGCAAAACCAAACACATGAGAATACACAGTAATCGTATTCATGGATAGAGCTTTGCAAATTCAAATATTTGGATATGAACAGTTATATCCATTATTGAGGAATGAGTAGTAAATAATGGAACATGTCTTATATCATACTAATAGAAAACAAAGATATGGCGGGGTTGCTAGTAATTGTGTTTAGAATACTGTGTTGCATCAACAACGCAGACAATAGAACAGAATAATTGAGCAATAAATTTTACAGCTGTCGTCTGCATCATGATAATTGTCTATATATTATTCTTGATCAATTTTGTCTGTCGAAATATAGAAAGCATTTATGTGATATATAATACAATCGTTAGTGCCGTTGTTTATAGCAACTTGTATCATACTTTGTGCCCCTCAATGTTATAAAATCCAAGGATGTATTTCTACTTCTGCAACTATGACACTCTTATTCTATCCACACCTTTTAACTATTCATATGCTGTTGTATAATTCGATGTGTTATCATAAGTAAAGGATAGCTGTGTCATTTGTTCGTGTCAATTCTTTCATCACTTGTTGGTATTGACCTTCAGTGATCAACAAGCTCACTTTTGGATTGTTGTTGAATAATCAGGATTTTGTATCAAATAGTAATTATTGAACCTAAACTGTCGGTTTACAAAGATGTTTTAAATTTCTGTTAGCAATATGTTTCTGAACACGTATATCAGATCTATTAGTCTTTCAATTAATTATCATTTATGTATATCCATGAACATATACTGAATTTCTTTAGCTTTATCATAATAGTTTATCATCATATATATTCAATCCATTGATGTCTCAGATTTTCTCCGAATTATCTACAGAAGTGACTCTCTTTCAGCTTTCGAGAACAAAAACATTACGTTGGCCGACTTACTACTTTCTATGCCAGGGGTGTTCCGAAAACGTGTTGTAATATATGTTGTTTTTTTCAATGAAATTATCTACAATTGTAGCTACATGACTGTTCAATATATTCAAAAGACGTAATAATGATGAAATTATTCCACTCAGCCGATTAATTCTGCGGCTCGTTGTTTCTCAATAATACGTTGCATTTGATGTTCCAATATCTCTCACCTTTACTAACAGAATAAATGCTCCAAATTCGGATCGGAGTTAAAGATATCGATGCCAGTGACCTCGAGCTCAATCAAATGTTAACATTTGTCGAAATATCTTGGGATAAATACCTAAAATGAAACATACGTTACTGTGGCCACGTCAGATTTTCAACTTTATGAGCTTAATACATCTATAATCTGTTTTGGGCTGCACGTTTTATGTTCCGATTACAATGTACCGCATTTAGTGAGCTTGTTCATGTGATGGCAGCTTTATATTGAATGGAGTTCATGTTGAGGTACCAGTTCAAAATATGTCGCCAAACTTGTCAATAATTACACAGTGTATCTTTTGATGTATATGCCATTCGTTTGTAGTGCATATGTTTCAATTTCTGTTTCATCAAACAGTAGTTTCAATGCTAGCAAATGATAAAATGTCAACTTTACGATGTACAGTAACATAATTTTGAAAATTTGCTATTTTTTCATGAAAAATTTAACAGGGCATTTAAGACTGAAACATACGTTACCATAGCGAAAGTATAACGTTAACACATGTTATAAACATAATAATAAGTAGGCCATGTTCATTACACTTTATTGGGATCTACATTCGAACACATCCGTATGGTGATGTTGGAGGGTTAAAAAGTTGAAAAGAAACATATGTTACGAAACATACATTAAATAAATAAAACAAATAGTGTGCACTACTTTAACAATGTATTTAATGACAACATGTACACGTATGTAGGTACAACAAAACATACGTTGCTGATTTTTTGCAGTGTATGTATTGAGCTACTTGGTTCTCGACAACAACGAGGAGATTGTTAAAATCATTTTGGCAAATTATTTAACACACATATCGCTAGTAAATGGCGTGTAATAGTTTGGAAAAATAAGCAGTTGATTTGTTCATGTTTACACATTCCAAAGGCAACGTTTTATTGAGAAACAGCGTGCTATGGAAACGCTTTGTAAGCAATAGCAAGACACAATGCCATCACTTTTGAAACTTTATTTAGAACTAACTACGAGTTTCCTTAGAATTTACGACCACAACGTTTTCGTATTGTTGGTTAAAATAAAAACTCTCACACTAGCGCGTTGCGACTTATGGCTTTTCCCCTATCTTCAAAACCAAATTAAGAATATGACGTGTCGATGACGTCGCAGACCTGTCAGTTGTTGCCTGGGCGAGTATCAGAAGAATCCAAAATAAAACCTAAACCCGTAATTCCAATATAATATGTAGAAACAAAGAATCTGCTGAGGAACAGTCAAACATTAGACTGGAAGACCATGAACGAAGGCTATTTACCAAGTAAAGACAGCCTACCTACGAAAAGACTCCGTATTGCGTAGGCAGCTTGATTTCAAAGTTACTACAAAGTTGTCCCAGCCTATAGGAAGCACGTCAGAAAGTTTGGCCCACAGATATGTCTTTCGAGAGCAAGCTGTTGAGAGATGCCAGCAATCTGCAAAAAAGGACAAAAAGACAGTGCAGTTCATCACCACATCTAAACTGAAGATATCAACGACCGTTATTTAAGTCGGAACGCAAAAAAGAATACCATAACACTGTCAGTATGTCAATGTTAAATAATGGATTGAGACGCGTTTATTGAGTTAAAACTAGTAAGGAAACTTACTAGATGCGTCTAATCAAAAGTATACTGACTAATCGGACAAGAATTGAATTGCAGCATTCAACAGAAACTACGAAGCAGGAAAGGCAAACGTGGAAAGTCAACAAATTTCTAGCTCAGCATGAAAATGAACCCGGTCAAAATGATAATTTGTACTGGTATATATTTTTTATTAATTGTTCAATATCTGCAATAAATGTATTACCTATATACGTAAAAAATCACATCACTGTCATAATGACAGCTAATTAATGCCGTTAGGTGTGTCCGAAAGAAAAGCAACTGACGACCTTTTTATTCATGACAACGATTTACAACAAAACGCCCACAGAACTCTCTTTTACACACAGCCATTTTTATAGAAGCCCACGACATTAAAGTTACAATATATGCACAATTGACATAACCTTTATTTTACAGAGTATAGTAAACCATCTGTTGAATCATAATAAGAAAGTGTATGCTGTCTTTATAGATTTTACTAAAGCCTTTGACTATTTAGTTATATATGTCCTCTGTTATAAACATATACAACTGGGCGTTAGAGCTAAATCGGTAGATATCAATCGGTCGATGTATGGTTGTGTTAGATCCCGTATGGAGAATAATAATAGTACAGTAGAACCTGTACGAACGACCACCTCTATTAAGCGACTTCTCTATTAAACGACCACTTAAGATCCCGCCCGTGAAATTTCACTATATAAAGTGATTCTATTAAGCGACTTTTCAGTTATCCGACCAGCGACCGCCTTAAACCAGTCCCGAGAGTTAAAATTTAATCCATTCAACGACAAAATACACTTAATCTCGTCGAGCATTCATACCTATGAAAACAGTTGGTCGATTAACAAACCCGTTAAATTGTCGTATGTAAAGATAATTGTTGTAGATTAGTGGTTATCAACTAAAAAGGTGAGAAAAAACAAACTAATAGTGAGGGATATGAAGCAAATAAAACAAGAATAATGGTCAATTAACATTACATGGGTGGACAAGTGGACCAGTGGTAAGAGCTACTGACTGCTGATCCAAAGGTTGAATGTTCGATCCTGCATTTCCCTGCTTTTCCGTGTTTCCCACCTAACATAACTAAACTTACTAACAGTCTTTCGGGCGAGACGTTAACACTGTGGGGAACCCACGTGACCAGATGCTAATGTTCGGAGCCAATTTTGTCAACAAACCGCCTCGATTCAGGTAACATTTTTGCTTGTAACTTTCTTAATAATTGACCGATCTGGATGAAATATAGACGAGCGCCGTCTCCTTTCAAAAGCAAATCATCGAAGCTCTTACCTAGGTGACAAAATAGTGTATTTTTTGTTATTTGGGCAACGGCGCATTTCGTAAACCGCAATATGTTTTGCTACGGTTCGGAGCAATTCACTAAAACATGTCCTTAATAAATTTCAGCTTCATTAAAAGTTACAATTTAATAGCGATAATGTGGGTCGCAAAATTTAAGACCGACAAGCAAAATATTTCTGATAAATATGAGCAACTAGCAAAATGAGACGACATAAACAAAAATGCTACGGTTCGGAGCTGAAATGAAAATGCTACAGTCCGGAGCTATTTTGAGAAAATGCTACGGTTCGGAGCTATTTTGAGATAATGCTACGGCTCAGAGCTAAGAACAGGTGTTATATGCCTTTTTGAATATCAATACTATTAATATCATCGACCAAGTATGAGCATTCAATGTTTGAACAGTTTCGCGGAACAAAAACATAATAACACACATGTCGATGCCGGACACCCCTTAATTATAAAATGAATTCGTGTAGGCATCTTCCGCACCATTTTGTCATGTGGGGACAAATGTAGAGGCTTACAAACAACGCGTTTCTTGGAGTTTGAACTATGATCAGAACCTTAGAAACGCAACGTTTTTATTCCCGTTTATTTCTTTTATTGTAGCGTGATTCAAGACGCAACGTTGCCAAACCATGACATTTTCTTTATTTTTTTTTTTCTTCCAATATTTTTTAACTGACATTATTTTATGCGAAATTTTATTCTGAAAACAATAAGCTAAAGAAAAATAGGGGTTACCGATTTCGTTTTCTCAGAAAATGAGATTTTGCAACATCACTGTTCTATAAAGATGACATAAATCATGAATTTTCAAATATTTTTATTTTCTAATACAGTGTAGCCATACCACGTGACTTTTGACTACAGTGACAAGAAGAAAGTTGTAAACATGGGAAAATAAAATAGCCATAAGTATTTTATTTCTTCATCGATTTCTATGAAATATACGCCACGCTAAGGGGACAATTATTTGCTTTCCATGAAATGTAAAATCTTTTTCAGCGGCTGTGCCGTTTTGTACATTACCTTGTGAAACCATGGAACGTGTAGGTTTCACGGGGTAATGAAAAAATCGGTAAAGCTGCTGAAACATATCTTATATTACACGAAAAGCAAATAATTGCCCCCTTAGCGTGGCGTATATTTTGTAGAAATCGATTAAGAAATAAAATACTTATGGCTATATTTGTTTTCCAATGTTTACAAATTTCTACTTGTAACTGTAGTAAAAAGCCACGTGGTATTGCTACCCTGTAATAAAAAGCACTATTAGTTCAGATGTACAAAAACATTTTTCAAACATACCTTTTGAATCTTTAATAACATTCACAAATTTTTGACAACAAATGAATTTTCACAATTTGCCCAAAATTAAGGCTCGAAAATTAAAAAAAGATACATTATTCACCAATAAATTTTTTTATTTTTGCAAATGATGTTGATGAAAGTGTGCTCCATCAGAATATTAAGAAAAAGACATAGGTCACCGTGCTTATTTTTGTGCTATTTAACCAGAATTGTCTCCCTTTTTAAAGAAAATGGCATGAAAATGACCCAAAATAGTAATCTAGAGGCCATTAAAAAAATCTAATTTTTAAATTTTAAAAAACGTAGGTCACCGTGCTTCTTTGTACAAGCATCTCAATGGTGTGAATATGCACATGTTTAGACAATCGTGGCATTTTTATTCCAAACACGTGACTCGTCGGTTGTGATTTTCTTTCCATTATAAAACAACTTTACAAATGATTAGACGCCTCTTGGACACGGAATTTACAATAAAAGAAAAAAAGGGAATAAAAACGTTGCGTTTCTAAGGTTCTGGTCATAGTTCAAACTCCAAGAAACGCGTTGTTTGTAAGCCTCTACATTTGTCACCACATGACAAAGTGGTGCGGAAGATGCCTACACGAATTCATTTTATAAGGGGTGTCCGGCATCGACATGTGTGTTATTATGTCTTTGTTCCGCGAAACTGTTCAAACATTGAATGCTCATACTTGGTCGATGATCTTAATAGTATTGATATTCAAAAAGGCATATAACACCTGTTCTTAGCTCCGAGCCGTAGCATTATCTCAAAATAGCTCCGAACCGTAGCATTTTCTCAAAATAGCTCCGGACTGTAGCATTTTCATTTCAGCTCCGAACCGTAGCATTTTTGTTTATGTCGTCTCATTTTGCTAGTTGCTCATATTTATCAGAAATATTTTGCTTGTCGGTCTTAAATTTTGCGACCCACATTATCGCTATTAAATTGTAACTTTTAATGAAGCTGAAATTTATTAAGGACATGTTTTAGTGAATTGCTCCGAACCGTAGCAAAACATATTGCGGTTTACGAAATGCGCCGTTGCCCAAATAACAAAAAATACACTATTTTGTCACCTAGGTAAGAGCCTCGATGATTTGCTTTTGAAAGGAGACGGCGCTCGTCTATATTTCATCCAGATCGGTCAATTATTAAGAAAGTTACAAGCAAAAATGTTACCTGAATCGAGGCGGTTTGTTGACAAAATTGGCTCCAAACATTAGGTTCTGGTCACGTGGGTTCCCCACAGTGGTTAAGCGAGGTACCATGTATGATGCTTTACGTCAGGCACGTAAAAGAACCAGACATGCTTCAAACATTTGGGCATCTTCTGTACTATGCAATATCCCCCACAAACTAAAGTGACTAACCTCTTCTTGGGACCTTGCCCGTATGGATTTCCGGTAAAAGCATTAAATGGTAAAAAATAACATTACACATGTTCACTATCGTAATAAAAAAGTCCATATCAGTGCATATAAAATTGCAACTGTACTGTATTAGATAGTAGCAGTACTGAATAAAGATATGAAAACACGGCATTGTACTTAAACTAATAATTTCGGCCTGATCTATTAAGAGACCACTTACTGAAGCGACCGTTTTATCCCGGTCCCAAGGGTGGTCGCCCAATGCAGGTTCTACTGTATACTTATAAAAAAAGTTTAGCAAGTTTGACTACTTTATTTGTTTTTGTGAAGTTGCATGACATTTTACAAAAGGAAAGTTTTTCAATCTTAAGATCAGTTCATTCCATTTGAAATTCAACTGTTTATGTGAAGGGAATGTTCATCCTAACGGAAATTCGTCACTTATAAGGAGATAGGGGTCAATTAGAAAAATCACAAGAAATGTGATGTCGATTATGCCCTCCTTACGGAGTCATGACCGTCGAACATGTTTGTCTCTTGATGTTAGGAAGCTTTAAAACAACGGTTTGGGGGATGTTTTACCATTTTTTTCCAATGTTTGCTCAAGGTCATGCACCTTGGATGCATTTTGTTCCCCATCTCCTCTACTCTCGAGAAGGACCTAAACGAGTCGGTATGCGATAAACCAGGCAAACCAACCTTACCAATAACGTCGCGTTAACGGTTTTTCAACGTCAGCATGGCGTCAATAAATTCTAGCGGCGGGTTGTCTATTCCGGTCGATTTTATAAAAAAACAATAGTGCCTTTTGCATTCCTGACATGAACAGCTAGCTGGTGACTTCACATTAATCTGTTAGGCATTGACGTCACTGCAATCTAACGTCCTTCTTGTGACCTAGCTATTGTTAGTCTGTCTGCACACAACCCACCTTTGACGATTCCTGTTAGCGAACATTTAGCCTTTAGGCAACTAATGATCAGTTTACAGTTTATTCAGGAAAATGTTTTAGGCCACCGGCCCAGACACAAAATACATAATATACGTATATTAACATCTAGTGGTTACATTGTGGTATGCATACATATAAGCAAACAATGTTTACAGTTATAGCATGTATAAAAAAAACATTTATAATTATAGCATGTAATAGTAAAAATGTTTATATTCAACCTTAGATGTTAGTAGGTTCCATCTATAAATGAATGTCTTAATTTCAAGGCATAATATATAAACATTGACATTTCTAATAGTTTTTGTATTTGTACATGACATTAACAAATAGAACTTGTGTAGAGTAGCATTGTTAATATAGTATTCTGATTTATATGTAGATATAATTTCGGAATATAAAGGACACACCATATGGAAATGATACTCATCTTCAACAAAACGCTCACAGTATGGACATATTATATGTTCCTTCGTGATATTAAAGTACCTGCCTTGTTCTATCATGAGACCATGGCTAGAATATCGGAAGGAGCCAGACTTGCTCTAAATTTTGGAATTTCTATATCAAGTATATAATTTTCAACACCTCATAGGGGTTTAAAATTGGTATAGTATAACAGTTTACTTTTGTCTAAACATTTGGCAGCCCACATTTGTTTATACTGGTCAGTCAGTGCAAGTATGTACTGGTGTCGAAAATGTTGGGTATTTTCAACATGTTGACTATACAAAACATAACCGAAGCCATTTGAACAGAGATTATGTCTAACACTGGATACCCAGTTTCTATATCCTAATTCATCATAATGAAGTTACATTTCACGACATAAGCGCACATATCTGGTACGAGGCATAGCTTAAATACGCATCCAATACTTAATACATCGTTTGGAAGCATAATTAATGCATCTAGCAGTGCTATACCTCTATAACATTTTGGTTGGTTGTAACTTCCTTTCTTATGTAAAGGTATCATAATACACTGTGACCAACTAGTAGGGAATTCACCTATAGCAAAAAGTCTATTTAAAAGCTTATTTATCAATGGTAACAAAACATCACAGCCATGTATAATGTGTACGGGAACAATATCACCACCTGTAGATTTGTTAGCATTAAGATTGTTTATAGCTTCTTTGACTTCCGATTCTGAAATAGGAGAGTTAAATATCAAGTCCTCAACCTCACTTATGTCACCATCAGGTATTGGATTATTGTATATCATTGACTCATCTTCATTATTATTGGAAGCAAACACTGAACTAAAATGTTCATACCATGCATCTAAACTGATATTGGAATTTTTTTTGAGTTTGTTAATGAAGATTCAATTTGTTTTACTTTACGTTTGTTCCATTTCTGTCGTTTAGTTCTACACGTGTTTTTGTAAATTGATTTAGTTTGTAGATATTCATGTAAATTATTGTCACTTCGCGCTCTTCTAAAAAAGTGCTAGTTTACTCTTACATTTTGCTTGTTTACATTTACTGTCAAACCAGTCTTTACCACCTCGTTTTGTATTGTTATTTTTCTTTGTCTTGTAGCTTTCAGCTGAATTTAAGACAGCAGACTCAAGTTTAACAATAATCTCATCAATTGGGGTATCACTATCAAGCAAGTTATTCACTATACCTAACTCGCAATCTATCAGACTATCTAATAGAAGATTGTTAAAATCGCATTTATTTTCATTTCCAATACAATAATATACGGAGTTATTAATGTCATTATGTGAAAGTGATTCAGTATTTGATGGAACTTCTGATTTGCAATTAAAGCTCAAATGTAATGGAAAATGACTACTCTCAGGAGAAGACATGATTTCAAATGAATCAATCATACATAACAAGTCAATGACGCTACAACCATTATGATTAATGAAGGTATAAATCCACTGTTAGCATCAACACCAAATCGGCCATTGATAATAAAACAACCTGCAAAAACTTAGTAATTGTCGACCATACGTGTTACAACTGTATCTAATGATTTCCTTTCAATTTCAATGCAGCCATTTAATAAATCATTGTATTCTAGCAGCTCTGGTACATTTTGAATGTCCACAACAAAGTCTTTTTCAGCTCCAGTACGAGCATTGAAATCACCACACAATAGCAGATCATAGTCCAGCAAATTGCTTTCTACTAAAGTATGTTCCAAGCTTTCTATACCCCTGACGGCCACATTGTTGTAGAAGGGAGAATTTTCTGGGGGAAAGTAAACAGTCACATATAGAACATCTTTGTCTGATGAGAATAATGATTTGTCTATTACAAGAATAATTCCATAAGCAAACTTGTCACAAACACGTTTTACCAAATGGTCATATACATTCTTTACTAACACAGTTACTCCTCCGGAAGGTATGTCACCTGATATAGATGACTTAGCATGACAGGAATACATAGAATAGGTATCAAAGATATTGGTTAAATAATCAGAGTTGGTATCCCAAGTTTCATGAACACTAACAATATCATAACTACTTACTGTACTACATAGGTCATCAGATGAAATTTTAAATCGTAGACCCTCAATGTTCCAAGATAGAAGTTTCAAGCACTGTGATGGGCGTCGTATCCCTAGTCTACATTAATACCCAGCCCTTGTATGATGGGTACTTCTTCTTCATTGACAACTTTCATATCGTTTTTACGTACTGTCCTCTTGAAGATGCGTTTTGTCAGTCCATCACCTTTTTCATTTTCAGATGTTTGGAAAGTATATAGTTTACCCCGTTTGAAGTAACCTCCCAGACCTCTATTCTTAACCTGTTTTAGTTGTTGTCTCTGTGTAAATGACAAGTCACTAAAAAGTCTGATGCCGCGCGTTCTCAGAACATCTCTATATTTGAATAGCTTGAATTTATCATCACTATCTGCAAATTGGGCAATTACCATTCGTTCATTATCAGAATCGTCATCATCTTTTATACCCACTCTCCAAACACGCTTCAATGTTTTCTTGTCAAAGTTGTCTTCGGGATCTGCAACATCGAACACCTCCTTTTCAATTAAAGCTTTCAAACTCACAGAATCAGATTCACTTTCTTCTATCCCAAATATTCTTAATGAACATTTGAGTCGATCAGATTCAGCAATATTCGGCTGCTGTTCAATGACATCCAGACGCTCTGCATGTATTTCATCATAAAGTGAGAGTGAACCAACGTCAGAGCCTAGAACATCGTGATCATGTTGCAGACATTGTACATGCTGTAATTGGGTATTCATCTTACTTTGGGTGGTTTCTACAGCCTTGACCTTTTCTTTGACTGACCCAAATTCCTGCTGTAAGTTTTTCATTTCGCTTTGTACACTCCTTAGTTCATTTTGTACATCTCGGATTTCGCCTCTAGCTTCAGCTATAGCATTCAATATCAGTTGGGTTTCCATTGACGTTTTGGGTCCACGGTTAAGTTCGACATTAGATGATAAGGTTAGTAATCCTTCAAAATATGTCGCATTCTGTCCACCATAGATGCCACTATCATACCAATATACAGGTGCGTATGTTTGCACATCCTCGTCAATACCTAAGTAAACATTAGATGATAGCAGCCGTAATCGTATGCAGATATATTGTATGTAACAAATTGTCATTGGGACGGCTTGGTACCACATCCGTAATGGAAACAGGAATAGAGGACGACAAATGAAAACGAATGTCAGCAACAGAACATGGTGTAAATGCACTCGTAGAAAGATTGTCTCTTATCATTTGTGTAGTCATTAGGCAATATTTAGTCGCCATCAGCACTGCCAGTATTACTATTCATGCAAAGGTCCTGTATTGTATATCATCAATCAATAATCATTGGACTGTATTGCCTCTTGCCTTCGTGACACCATTCAACATTCAAATAGCCACTTGATGTCGTTCACTGTCATTCCTGTACCTCGAACCGTTGAATATTTTACAATTCTTACACCGGCTTATTTGGTTGTGACATAATCCTGACAAGATCGTGCTTGGTTTTATCCATTACACGGGTCAGATTTCCTCCTGCACGTGTTACACGTGCTTCCTTTATAAATGACGCCATGGCTTCACAAAGACACGAAAACACAAATTGACCACTGAAATTGTGATAATCAAGTCATGACCGATATGCTTATTACATCACGTATGCATACACTGCCATACTAATAAAAATATTAGTACCCTGAAAAACTTGCTTAACTTTATTGTTTCAGTATATTATATTGTTATGCTTGTTGAAGACTTTACTTGCTACTTAGGAGTACGACAGGGTGAATGGTTATCTCCGTTATAGTTCTCTATGTATCTAATGACATTGAGGATAGTTTTAGATATACTATCTTTACCCTTCACATTTCTTTCGTATGACGCCTGTCTTCGTGAATAATGTATTTCACTTTCTTATTAAGGAACGAGTTGTCTTTGTAGGCTTAACATTTTTGTTTCGTCGTCAAATTATCTTCAAAACGCTCTTATCGCGTGTAAGCTAGTCTTACTTATACCCCTTGGTGATTATTAATTGCTATTTCTGTTTTCGATTGTGCGGATGTCAAAGCCACGACGTTGGTGTTTAACTTAGTGGCCTCGTTGAACTTACATTTCACAAACTTACGCACGGAACTATGACATTGACATCGATGTTTTATTAAATACTCAAATAAGTACCGAGTTACTGAGTTATAAGCTCTCAAAAGATAAAAGGTTTTGCGCCGACTCTACCTATCACACGTAAGTAAATCAAGGATAACTACGAAAAATATAGACAGAAACAGATTTCCAGTATGAAATACTTCATTGAGCACATGTGAGGAAATAGTTAATCAATAATCTGTGACAGGTTTTCTGAAAAATCATACATACTCGTAGTGTTGAAATGGGAGGCAATGTTTTGCTGTTGTATTTTTGCGGACATGACTCGTATATAAAGTATATAAATGTAGAATTATGTACGCGTTGTAACAATTGTCACACATTGTCCAATGCATATATGAAACAAACTGTTAAACTGTTTTTACTGGGATAACAATGTCGCAAATCTTAGCAAATTTTCTACTACTGGTACATTTCCCAAATGACTAAATAAAGGTTGGTTGCATTGATAGCAGGTTCGTAAAATGGAGTTTTCATTGGTGTGCTTTTTATGGTTCAGAATAAAACAATTAACAGTAATTTGAAATAATATGCCGTCGGTATGCGAGATGAATATTCGACTCCTACTCACATTTTGCAAAAACAATTCTCACACAGAGAAAATAGGACTTTACTACTAACTGATTGCCTTAAAGTTGTATATCAATGTCTTGAGAGACAGTTGTTCATTTATAGTCAAGTAGTACAGAAAGTTTAATCTCCCAGAAGAGACAAGTTGCCAATATTGAACAATTGTACAATTCAATTCATGAATTTTAATCACCTTATTATGCTTTCTTCTTGATTGCTGGTTTTACACAATCAAGCAATGTTAACTAAATTGTATAAAAAGAATGCAATATACGGAATTATCAATAAGACTCCATATAGTAATAAATCCTTACGCGAAGCATATCGTGAAACAGAAAAAATATCAGGATTTGTTGCGTGATCTAGTGCTTTAAACAGCCTCATCATTTCCGCAAGGCCAAAAGTTTTAGAATAAACACATTATATTTAACCTTACATGGGCAAAGCCTTAAGTAAGAATTCGTACTCTGTCATTAGAAGAACGAGTTAATGGAAATGACGTTTGTTAACTCTGGACTACCATCAAATATACGAGGGGTGATCGCGAAGTGCGTATAAATTGCTTAATGTTTTTATATTGTTAAATATTGATAAAACTTTACTACCAAGATGATCAACTTGACTGTAGTTGAATTATCAAACGGAATAAACATCCGACATGCGACAATTGACGGTATCCTTGGCAACACCTGCTCCCCGCACACCAAAATTGTTATATGTTTCATCGTCCGTTCTTATTAACAAATGTTGTTTTTAAAGTCTTCTAAAAGGCATAAATTCACGCAAATATATTACATCATACGTCAACGGCATGGGGTCATTTTCGTAAAATATAATGTTGTTTACTACATCCGCTATTAAATTAACACTGTGTTTATCTGAACAGTTAATGAAACGGAAAAATCATCTTGACGTCAACGGGTAACATTTGCATTGAGGCGCGTTATCAGAATGTTGCGTGGAAATATGAAAAACACTGACTGAAACAAATGGCATGTTGCAAATGTGCGAGAATTTAAAAGCGTATAGTCCGGCAGTTACAAACATACGGCACATACGATTCAGAAGATCAATTGAAGACAACGAAAGAGAATGGTGGCCATAGACAGTAATTCCGTGTGTACGTTGAAAGTGAGAGGAATCATCTGAAACGACAGACTCAAAACCTTTTGACAGATTATTAGCGAGCTCGATATTTCTCCTTTAACTATGTATAGATACAAAAGAGCTAGGTATGTCGAAAGTCAGACATACGTAGCCATGTGTTGTGACTGCGTGGGGAAAGTGCTCCATACATTGGACCTTAATTGCGTGTGACGTTGTGTGACGTCGTTTAGTTTTCTGGCGTGCGGCGTCCATTCATAGTGACTGTTTAGGAATCATTATTATTATACCATATTTATATAGCCATTTTTTCATGTATATACACGCCCAAAAGTGCTGTACAATCACGATTAAGACATGGTTAAAACAATACGCATAAACAATACAACTATGGACAAATTTATCAATCCAGGGTATGACTAAAATAGGAAAAGGAGATTCCTCAATTTCTGACAATGTTACAGCTGGCGTTTGATCAAAATTCAAGACATTCTCTTGATGACTTATTCATTTCCGGTGCGCAAAACGCCTGGTGCATCGTATGACCACTACCAGTATCTGGTGTTATATAACGTAAGACACTAATGTACTAGTGTTTCAAGAAACGCGTCACATACCACTGCTACGACAAACCGTCTCCAAAGGTACACAATGTATGCATGTACTAGCTTTCAGAAGACCCCTAAGAAGTCAGACTAATAATCATCCCGAAAAACAAAGTGTGTTTTAGCGCTTTCGTGAATGACGGTAATGTTCTACTATCTCTGGGTGCCGTTGACAGTCCATTCCAGAGCTACGGTGCTGTAGCCATGAAACATCGATCAATGTACGAGACAGTCCTCCTCATCCTTGGCATAACTAGAAGAATGGAGTCATTTTGTGCCCTAAGCTGTCTTTGAGGAGTATATATTTCCAACATACTTCTGATGTGGCCTGGGGACATTCCATGTAGTGCTTTTTCAACACAAGTCAACACCTTGTACTCGACTCTGTAGTTTACTGGTAACCAGTGAAGATCCTTCAGCACATGAGTGATGTGATTGTATCGCGGTATCCGTGTGATGAGACGGGCAGCTGTATTTTGAATAGTTTGTAGTTTGGTAAGAATGTTTTTTGGGGAGCCGCATAGCCATTAGTTGCAATAATCCAGTATTTATGTAACTAAAGAATTGATAAGGGATTTTGCTGCATCAACAGTAAAATATTGTCTGATTTGACCTATTTATCGGATCTGCATGAAACAAGACCTGAAGACGGAGTTTACATGTTTGTCTATGTTCAGGTGTGAATCAAACATGGCGGAAACGCGATCCTTTGATTTGAATGCCATATACAACTGTGAGTCATCAGCGTAGAAATGATTTCGCAGTTAATGCTTTCTGCAGATTGCACCCACTGGTTTTGTATACATGATGTAATTCCTTGTAACAAACACAGAACCCTGAGGTAGGCTATATAATGCATCAGTACTGGTTTCGAAAGTTCACCATCAATACAAACAGTCTGGTAACAGTCACACAAATAGGAATCGTTGTAACTATGTAACTGTTCGATTTATTTTTATCATTTTTATAAGAGAGTATGATAATGTATAGCATATTGTGATGGTATTATTTATTATTGCTTATGATGAGCAATAAAACACGATTCACAACATAATTATATGAACTTTTTCTGATCAACCTTCGTAAAAGAGTGAGAACCTCAGGGGCGTATAACTTAAAAAGTTTGTATAAGTAGTTACTAATGAAGACATTTACGAACCCGATACGACTTATCTTTGGAGTAAAGTTTCCATTAACTATGAAGTGTTTTGGAATTGCGGTCAATAGTTGCTGAGAAATAGCGCCAAAGTGATTTGAAATATGTATGTGTACTTAATGGTTCAATAATCAGGCCATACCAGTGAAAATCATCGAACACAATTACACACTGAGAGTACTTGCATTTCATTTTACTGTTAAAGGTTCCAATAAAGTTTATTTAGTTCCGGCTGTTTTTGTGACAAATAGTGTCGACACAAATGATAGTGTGTACTAATAATGGTACCGGAATCCACGGGACATAACTCTGTGAAAATGTCCAAGCCACATGTTTGTATGAATTGTGTAAGTTAAAGCTATATCAAGGGAAATTAATTTTACGTCAATACCTATGATAACATGTCTTCCCTACAGTGATTTCAATTAGGCGTAAATATGTCATTTTAGCATAAACGATCAGCCGTTCACATTGCTCCAAGATGTGCTTTTTCTAAGATATTTTCTTGTGTGAGGTGTACTTCTTCACAAAGGTTATGTCCGGTTATATCCATTATACATGTCTACAATAAAATAATAATACAAAATGTCTACTAACGAGTACTTCTTGTCCACTAACTTTAAATGTCATTTTCGATCATGGTGTTTCTTCAGATACAACACTAGACTATGTTAATAGTAATATAATTTAGGACGGCTTTGACATAATTTATATTAATCACTATTAACACCTAATTCCTTGTGGGTTTGCATCCTGATTTATCTGTCAGGTGATTGTCCTGGTTGTAATACTGGTTGACGGCCGTTAATGGATGTAAGACGGTGTGTGAACTTAATCTACCATTCACACTAGTCATCAATTATCTCTAGGGCATCACGTTGCAAATAGAACGACGTTTAAGGTGTCGAGTACGACTTCATATGTAGCATCATAATTGGCGCCGTTAATGGTATTCTGACGTCGCAGAATAGTCAAAACCTCGTACGTGTATCAAAGGGTTAACCCGTGTATAACTGAGTTTGAACGAGTTGTGTTTGAATAGAAATGAACCAGACGACCTATTTATTCATTACATCAATTTACAATAAAACTTCCATAACACTTCCCATAATACATTGTACAATTATTTAACTTTTTAATGCAAGAATGAAATTATGCTTTGATGTCTATAAAGGGTACTACTATATTCATATTCTGCAATATGACAGACCCCAACATTTTCCATGGAATCGTACCTCCGCCCTAACCGAGGTGATTAAAATTAAAAAAACGTTTCTATAGAGCTTGCTAGTTACATATTTGCCCATTAGTTCTGGTATGTGAAAGGCAATACATTTGGGAGTGAAGAAAATGCATCACTTTCTTGTGTAACACTAATCCAAGCAATTCGTAGCATTTACATAATTATATTTTTGATCAAGTTGGTTTTTTATACACCCAAACGTAATGTAATCCCTTTTAACACTAGAATTCTCCATAATGGTGTTTCGTAATGCTACTCTTACATGAAGTATATACTTTTGCTAGCCGTTTTTTATAGTCAATGCTCCTTCCGCCACCGTGTTTTTACGATAATGCATATTGACTGTTTACGTTAAAAGCTCCATTATGCGAATGATAGGATGGTAGGACACCGTTGATTGGCCAGTTTGAGCTTTAACTTCTGTGTTTTACAAGTGCAGTGTATTATCGAAATGTCATTATTTCTAAGATAAGTACAAACATGTAGGTTAAGCTTGATTAACTATTCCTTAGGTAAGTACTACTAATGTAGTTTTAGTGTGTAGTGCATAGTACTGCCATGATTAATTGTTATAATTATAAGCAGGCATGAGACTAGTATGTATCTCTCAAACGTCTTCCAATACAAACGTATTACCAAATGTAATGTGCTAAAAACAAACGCTACATGTACTTGTCTGCATGAATGATATAATATCGAGTCAACATTGTCGATATGATTTGGGGAAATGTTGTGCACTGTATGTAAGGGACGCAGTAGGCTAAGACAGTTGTAATAGTTCTAGAAGGTATGAGAATTTCGTCTGCAAAAATGTTTTCATATCCTACAAATGTGAGGATGTTTGCAGGTGCTTGTGGAAAGCAAACTAAATTAGAAGTTTTTATACTCCGACACGCCCACTGATTCCATTCAAAAAGTGTACTTTATTTTTGTAAGCAGACACTTTTGTGAGCTATAAGAAAACTGTTTCACTCATAATATAATTGCCATCAATGGTCAATTAGCCGAAAACTGACAAATCTGTAACAGTTAAATAAACGACATAGTAACTGATTGCCTAAAGCATAAAACTTGGAGCTAGGAAATTGTATAAACACACAGCATGGATTAATATGCTGCATTACTGTAAAAAACATCAAGTTTGTGGTGTTAAATTATATTCAATGTCGTGGTTGAACTATATCATAAAATTCAATCCTCACAATTTATCTACACCCAAACAACTATACAACAATGGCCTATTTTTTATAATCCCCAGAGTAAAACTTCTCTAAATTGAATGATTTTACAGTATTATTATCGGTAGCAATTGAAACAGAACTACAAACCATTTGTAAGCTTGAAACATGTATTGTGCAAATTGACAATCAATTGCACCAAACCGGAATTATATACTAGTACATCAACCTTTTTTCCATTTTTTTCATGAGAGTTGGTGATGCCATTAGGTATCACTTCAATATAATACTATATCAATAAATAAATCCATGTGAAAAATGTATGTTTAAACTAGAAAATATGTCATTATGTTAAGGATCGTATCATAATTCAATCAGTTTTTTCAAGTATAAATCAATCACATTGTCTTAACATTCACAAAACAGTTAACAATCTATTAGAAGCTTTTTATATGAACCTGTTTGAAAATATTTTCATGGATTGTCTATTTTTAAATACAAAATAAAAGACAAATAATATG
The DNA here is from genome assembly GCA_947247005.1 of Spisula solida. Taxonomy (NCBI): domain Eukaryota; kingdom Metazoa; phylum Mollusca; class Bivalvia; order Venerida; family Mactridae; genus Spisula; species Spisula solida. The sequence continues at coordinate 43,239,123 of OX365956.1, forward strand.
CACAGATATGTACCTTTGTGCATCAAGCCTGTATCACCAGTCACTAATGTGGAAACCTATAGATGTGTATTCTTTTATATGGTGGGTGTAATAACATATGGGCACACTTGATGTTTACTCAGTAAAGCACTGTATGAATGGACAGTTAGATAATCCCTAAGGATCATTAGGCCAAGCTTATTTTGAACAATAGAATTATATTTTCTAAAATGTAAAACATCTTCTGTTTTTGAATTGTGCCAGAATAGATTTTGATAATCATTGTCACTCTGGTGATCGTTTTGTTTTTGTCGGAGTATAAGTCAGATATAGTACTAGTTATTCGTCAAAAGTGTCTTCTTACAAGGGTTATTGTACAGTTTTGTGAGGACAAACAACAAATTATACATTGAACTTGACGAGCAACTCCGTACTGTCACCCTTGGCGTGTCAATACGGAGAAGCGTTTATACGATATAAAACAATTATTGATGGACGTTTCAATTATAAAATATGAAGTCGACCCTAATGGTTAATGAGATGAGTTATAACATTGCTGGGGACTTTTATTCTTGACAAAATATAAGAGAAGTGATTAAATCAATCCAATGTATTTTTATTTACATGTCACGTATATAACCGGTTTAAAACAAAGTGAGTCAAGCCTACTTGATGCATGCACAACATATTGAGTACAATCCTTCTAATTGTAATACTTGCCATGAATCGTACAAAAATATAAATGTTTTTAAGAAGCCCAAATTGTTTTTCAACCCCAGCCTATGTCAAATTTGTTTGCATCGATTTCCCTATCAACTAAACAAACGTTGACTGCACTGGTTTCATATTTGTAAAGTGGATTGTTTTATTATTGCACTTGTAATGAGTAAAATAATTAAACGTGTTTATCGATTTTTATGCCGATGATATGCATGATGAATATTATAACTACTCCTACGCACATCTGCAAATAATTGCCTAACAGTTGTGTCTTAATGCATTGCGAGAAAGTGTTGAATTGTTGTAGAGTAACACAGGAATTTAGATTTCCCCGAAGACACTAGTTGCCAATATTGAACTATAGAACGAATCAATTTATGAATACTAATCACCTAAAACCCCATTTATTTTAAATGTTATGATACATCATGAATGATTCGGGAATCCGAATCGTTAAACTTACACATTCAAGCACAGAGAAATGTTAACAAAAATAGTATTTTCATTAAGAAATTACCTAATAACAGTTACCTGTTACTGTATTTTATTTAATTTCATAATTATTACGATACAAGCATTATCATATATGTACTTAGCAGACTGTGAGGAGGGGCAACTACAACAGATTTCATACAAAATGCCTCCAGAATATCTTCAAGAATCTATTAGCCAATAATATTTCACAACAACGGTTTATACAAAAGAACTTATTGAACAAGATTTACCACATGAATATTGTATTTGTGCAAACCAAGTAGGCTCGTCCGATACATTTTCAAGTTTGTATTTAATGATCCAATGCATTAGTTAATTTCAATGGCTACAATTTCAGTAACTTGTGCTCTTTCTCGATTCTGCTGAACTGTTGAGCTCAAGTTAGAAAATCATTATTTGGATTTTTTTTATTTATTTAGTAAAACAACCAGTAGGGCTGGTGGCAATTGGATAATTTTACCAACAAACTTGTAGACAAGCTTAGAAGTTGTCGAAACAACATGCTTGTCTGCTTTGTGCTAAAGAGTTCATAATTATATCAAGTGAGATTAAATTCACGTCAACAACATAAATATATTACATATAGTACATGTAAGTCCTATTAGCATGAACTTTCTGATTGACTGTATCAAACACAACATTGTTTCTTTCACAGAGGTCGTGTCCAGTTTTATACAGTATACAAAATGTCATATTAACACATTTCAATGTATGTGTAAGAGCGTACAAATGGTGAAACGTTGCAAGTATATATACTTAAGAGTACTTCTTGTCCACAGAATTTTATTTTCGTCCATGTATCTTCAGATATAACACTATACTATAATATAATACAGTATTGCTGATACACTGTTCGGTATCTTACAGGCGAGACTAAGGTCAGGTGACTTGTCATATCTAGGGATATTACTTATCATTATTAATAAGTTAGAACAACTTATATTAAAAGTTCCAAACTCGTTTTTGACGTGTCTGTTTGTACTAAAGGCCAAGTATTGATGACACGACATATCCGGCAAATCTGATAAATAAGTGCGGTCTATGATAGACATGATCAGAACAGTTAGGGAGAGAAAACAGGGCAGACTAGCCATTTGTAAGCATGTTAGAATCTTCGGGAGGCGTAATTTTACGCTGTCCGGGGTATTCAGGGTTTGGATTTATGTTTAATTTATAGCTGTTCTCAAACTTGGCGTCTGTAGTTGAAATTATATTATTTTATTAATTACATATTGGTTCAATTGTTGGAATTTTATTATTTTGGTAAATTGTTTTATTCATAGAATTAAGTTAGGTATTACGTTTATAAAGTAGTGTGCATCTTGTTAGAGAGGTATTTTGTTGTATGTTGAATTCTAAACTAAATGGTTGTTGGTTAATTAAAATGTGCATCATAAGCTTGTACTTTAATGTTTATATCAGTATTTTAAAACACCACGATAGCGATCACGTAAGGCCGTTTGTATAATGACTGATAGGGTAACACTTGGTTGACGGCCGTTTATTGCTGTAAAACTGAGCTCAATACCAGCATGCATTTAAAGTGAACGTAAACTATTTTCGGTGCGTAAACTTATTTCTAACATTCACACGTTATCTCTAGTATCTTTAGCGACAACGAGAAAGGCGTTATATTTGCCGCGTACGACTTCACTAATTTTTGTAGCATCATAGTCGTCATCGTTAATGGCATTTTGTCATATAACGTCTGTCTGATACACATACAATGTTTTGGCTAAGTTGAGACGTTATCATTATTACAGAATACCACTAACGGCGACGATTATGATGCTATATAATATTAACTTAGTGAAGTCGCACGCGACCTATGAAACGCCGGTCTCTTTGTCACTTTAGATCCAATAGATAATTGGTGAATGTACATTGGTCCGCGCACCGACCCCTATATAACTTAGTTTGTACGAGGAGTATTTAAAAAGAAAGCAACTGACTATCTAACTTCCTATTGTAATCATCTCCAACAAAACACCCATAAATCATGTTCTGTTGTCTGTAATTGGTACTTCATGCGTGTACTACCTTTTTGTCCTGAAATCATACCCGCGATTTAAGTCTAAGAACTTCAAACTAGTCGCATACACCTTAAGTATATACGTAACGTAATAATTGTCACACCGGACGTCGCATTGTGTACCTGGGCAATATATTAATATATATCATATTTCTTAACAGTCATGTTCTTATCGTCTTCCGAATGAGAGCATTCCATTGGCGTTTGGTGATGTCATTCAAACCTTTTTCCATACAAGGGAAAGCATATATCAGACATCCGAGTAAATAAGTACAGAACAACTGAATACGAAGATGTAATGTATTATCATTAACCTTGTTATTCTAGACAATGTAATGACATACGATGATATTAAAGCCACATTATCTCGCCATGACATATTTTCCTATCAGCCAGTAAATAATAGTCTAATTACAAGGAATAAGAATATTTTCTCATAATTGACGACATAATGTTAAATGTATCTGTCGAAATAGTATGCCAAAAATCACATTTCAGTAGAATGTAGATGTACTAATTTTGCAACAGTTATTTCCCTTAGATTATAAATTGTGCGTTTTTGTGTACAATTCATTAAACCAACTGGATGTTGTATTTCGTTTTCATCCATCGTATGGTGTTTTTCACTTTTGGGACTCAAAATCCATGGCGCTTCAAATAGGTAACCAAGTTATTGCTTTTTGAAAATAGTCGTGTTAGGCCTACTGTGGCTTTAAATAGTACACTTCTTCGAAATAAATAAACAATATACATACAAATTGGGGAAGAACTTAACGAAATATAGCTCGATCCTGTGATACTATGAAAACGATAGCAAACTAGTCGAAAACATCTGAATTGTTATGTTACATCTTGTATCCATAGATAGTATAATTAATGTTGTCGTGGTACAAATAAAAAATAATATTAAGTCAGACAGGGATTGCAGCACTCAACTTAACCAGCCAAGCACAGAAACATTAAAAACATACAAGGCACAATGCTCAACTGAACCAACCGAGCCCAGAAAACATTAAAAACATACAAAGCACAATGTCAACTGAACACAGGAAACATAAAACACATATACGTTAACTAAAGAACGCTATCATGAGATTTTTTATGCTTCTGTTTTTCATATTGAACATATCAACGCTGCTATTTCTTTGATTGGACGATACCTAATAAAATTAATGTAACTAGGGGAAATATTCTGACCTACGTTACATGTTACCACAGCAGTAACGTACATACATGATGATGTAAAAGTAACGATTGTACAAACAGTATTATACCAGCATCAATTCTTGGTATTATTTGTTCTATAAAATGTCTAACTATACAAAGGAGACAACAAATAAAATAAAATCGGACAGAGACGTCAGCTCCCACGATTAAAAGCAGAATACGAAAGGCTCAACCTATACATTGAAAGAACTCGACATCCCATTTCGAAGCTTACTGCTTAGGTCTGTCAAACAAAGCCGATGAAAGAGCCAGCAGACAAGAACAAATCAAAAGCACCAACACACATCACAAGGACAAGAAAAGATAAGGAAACTCGTACAAGGAAAACAGCACACGAGAGGAACAGCAGAGTACGAAATGCTGAACATCCAACGGGCTACTCTTCAGTCAATCAAACAAAACAAGAGAGAGACCAAACAGACCAAACAAATCGAAAGGACGAATACACATCACAAGGACAAACGGCAACGCAAGGCTTTCAGTGCAGAAAATGTAGAGAAGCAAAATCTACAAAAAGCTTATGTAACAGACTCTTCCTTGAGAAAACTGCCTTCAGTGATTATAAACAATGCATGCGAACATATAAATATAATAAACAAACATATTATACATAGTTCCAGGCTGAATGATATTACTGTTTACAGATTGCAGCAAGATACCTGACTATTAAATCAGATTACTGTATGTATAAAAAGTAATTTCATATTTTTATTATATCAGTTGATGCCAACATACCAAGTTGTAGCTCTCCGTACAACAGCTACTGCATCAAAAAATACAAAATTCCATACTCACCCATGAAACAATTGTGCACGCGTTATTTACGGACGTTTTTTTTCGTTAATAGTAGTTACTAGTCATCATTTAGTTACAAAACTACCCCAGGGATATAATTAACTATGATAGTAATACGGTAATATCCATGGTATAAAATATTACAAACAATATAGCTCCTATAGCATAATGCGCATTACGTATGATTATTACCGTTTTATAAGTTACTTATTGCATCATAATTGCACTAATCTTAGACTAAACCTATTTAAATATCTAACACTGGCCATTAAATATTAAAACAGCATTCAAATGTGAAATTGATGATGAATAGGATGATCATGTTGTGCTATAATATAAACTTTATGAACTCGATTGCGGCTGTATTACAGTTTAGTTTTGATGGTTGGCGGAATACAAACGTTTCTATAAAAGCATGTTTGGAACATTCATGGGAGCTGTGGAGAACGCTTGAAAGAGAGGGCCAAAATGGTCATTTATCTTTTATCTATATTCACACTCGACCTACATATCACGGAAACAGATGTTCTCGACGAGATCTACAAATTTCCAATCCAAAGAGAAAATAAATCGCACACGGAAAACATCACTTCACACACACACGAACGATGTACAAAACACACAACAAAGACTAAATTGTCACAATGCCCAACTGAACCCAGAAAACATAAAACACATATAAGTTAACTAAAGGACGCTATCATGAGATTTGTTATGCTTCTGTTTTTCATTAACATACATAAAGGGTCACTCACAACCGATAATTGCTAGCTTCAGCGATCACCAGGTATGTAATACAGCCTAACATGAATATGGGTCATAATTATAACATACACATCATACAAAGGGGTTTTATGGCCCTGTCAAGTAATAAGAATTTCTGCCTTAATCGTTAGCATCAGTCTCTTATCTCTGCCAATGGCAGGGATAGTTGTATTTGTAAAACGTAACTTATGTAATTTTGTGACACGTGTATTGCCAGAATGCGATTTTGGAGTGTTTTTAAAATTTGGCAAAACATGTTTAACTAGTGATAGAGATATTGTATGTGGTTTTGTATATCTTCCTCCATATTCTTCACCATTTTATGAAACGCGAAATGTCAAGGGTATTACAATGTTAGAAGAGACATACATCAATTTAATCTCGAAGTTTGATGCTGATTTTATTATTAGCGGAGATTTAAACGCTCGTACAGGATATAAAAGTGATTGTATAAATATAGTACAAAAGACTGAGGAACTTAGAGCATTTCAAGATATTTTTGTAGACGATTTAATTCCTCCTCGAGTCTCAAACGATACTAAAGTAAACGCATTTGGCGCTGATTTATTAGAATTCTGTAAGTCATATATCTTGCTCATAGCTAATGGGCGATTAGTTGGTGATAAGAATAAAGGTGATTTTACATATATAAGTCACCTTGGCTGTAGCGTTATTGACTATGTACTTTACTCTGACAATGTTACAAATTCTCTAACTGATTTCCAAATAGGTAGTAGAACTGAGTCTTCCCATCTACCCATCTCATTTAACCTCGCAGTTACAACGTCTATGGATAATAGTCGGAACACTGACAATGAGCAGAATGGTAGACATAGATAAGATTTCAATGAAAACAACACAGAAAATTATAGGGAATCTTTGAGTAAACTTTTAACTCCTTCCTTTATAAATAGTTTCGTCTCTGAAATCACAAATGCGTCGACTATTTTATCAGATATTATTAACAAATTCAACTACTTACTATACACTAGTGCAAAATGTTGTCTCATTCAGCCTAGAAAGAAACCAAGGACTCAACCACGCTGGTTTGATAAGTTATGCCATGAACTTAAGTACTTGAAATATAAATATTTACGCATTTTTAGACGACACAAATGTGACGAAAATCTGAATGCATATATAACAGCCAAAAATAATTTCAAGCAGTACTGTGATCAAAAACGTAAAGACCATTTAGACAAGCAATTAAACGAACTAATAGATTCGACTAACAATGCTAAATCATTCTGGCGAAAATTAAAATTTATGTATAGAGGTACAGGTACGAATTCAAATTCTATATCACAGGATGAATGGAAAACACATTTTGAGACCCTGTTTGATTTAGAAGAAGAAAATGATAACACAGAACCACTTCTATTTGATGACAATTGTGAAAATGACATTGAAGATTCTATTTTTAATTCAGAAATAACTGACGATGAGATACTGAAAGCAGTTAAAGGCCTTAAAACTGGTTCCAGTAGTGGAGAAGATAATATTACTCCTGATTTTTTTAAAAATGGGATCGACCTTTTATTACCATTGATTAACAAATTGTTTAATAGATTGTATAGTACAGGAACCTTTCCTACGCAATGGAGCTCAGCCGTAATAATACCTTTGTTTAAGAAAGGGGATGTAAATGTACCTGGTAATTATAGAGGTATATCACTTTTAAACATATGTAGCAAAATCTATACTAGTATTTTAACTAGAAGGTTGACATTTTATGTAAATATTTTTGGGAAACTGCACGAAACCCAAGCAGGATTTCGTGAGGGATATTCAACTATTGATAATGTTTTCGTTTTAGACGCGATTGTGAATAAACAATTAGCGAAACCAGGAGGTAAACTGTATGTAGCCTTCATTGATTTTATGAAATGTTTTGATATGATAAACAGTTATAAACTATGGTCTGCTCTAAGACAAAATGGAATAAAGGGTAAACTTTATAAAGCATTACTTGGTATGTATAATTCAGTACAAGCATCGGTCAGAACCAAAGAGGGTCTGACAGATCATTTTAATTGTCCGGTAGGTTTAAAACAAGGATGTTTAGCATCGCCTATTTTATTTTTAATATTTATTAACGAACTATCCTCCTACATCGAAGGAAGCGGTGTAAGGGGCATTCAACTGTTCCCAGATGCTACAGAAATATTATCATTGCTATTTGCAGATGATCTAGCTCTTACAGCAGACACAGTTGTAGGATTACAGAAACTACTAAATATTCTACATAAATTTTGTCTTGATAAAGGGGTAAAGATTAATACTCAAAAATCCAAAATAATGGTATTCAAAAAGGGAGGGGTATTATCAAAACATGAGAAATGGACTTATGAAGGTGAAGTACTCCAAACAGTTAACAGTTTCCCATATGTCGGGGTTACCTTGTCACAACAGTTCTCATACGCAAGAATGGCTCGTGAACAAGCCTTAAAAGCTAAACGAGTTTTAATTTGTATTTTATCAAAGCTATACGAATATGGTCAATTGCCCAATGGTGTGTTTTTCAATATATTTGATACTAAAATAAGTCCAATTTTATTGTATGGTTCAGAAATTTGGGGTATTCATAGACAAACTTCAACCGAAATTATCCATAACTATGCTTGTAAGCGTTATATGTGCGTAAACAAAAAAACGATTAATGTAGCAGTACTTGGTGATTGTGGGAGATTTCCATTGTTTATAACTACAGCTAAAAGAAGCATTAACTACTGGTTCAAAATTCTTAAGATGGGTGATGACCGCTATGTAAAAAATGTTATTTAATGCTGAAGTGTTTAGACGACCGGGGTCAAACTAACTGGGCGACTGGTATAAGAAAAATTCTATGCAGCAATGGTTTCGGGTTTGTCTGGTTTGACCAAGGTGTAAACTACGAAAACGTATTTTTAAAGCATTTTATTGTACGTTTAAAAGATCAATATACTCAAGAATGGAAAAGTTTGGTTTCAGATAGCTCAAAGCTTTACTTGTATAACCAATTTAAAAGTGAGTTAAACCATGAACCATATTTACATTTTGTTAAAATTAAGAAATTTAGACATTCACTGGCAAAAGTAAGAACGTCATCTCATGAACTTGAAATAGAGAAAGGCAGATACAATAATACTCCAAGAGAAAATAGAATATGTAAATTATGCAATCTAGAGATTGAGACAGAATTTCATTTCATATTAGTATGCCCGAAATTGCAATGTATAAGAGAAAAATATATCCATCAAAAATATTTTTTGAACACAAATGTTCACAAGTTTAGAATTCTAATGAATTCAAATTCCGAGCAGGTACTAATAAATCTAGCCATGTATACATATCATGCTTTCCAAAAACGAAAATCAATAATTCAAGACTTACAACAAAATATATAAGGCATGGTAATATTAAGTCATTAATTACTATAATTATCAAATATTCATATATAATATACATTTTTAAAACAGATTCCATTAAGTTAACCTTGTATTTCGTTTCGACAAGGTGAACTGCAAAATGGGATCAATCATCATACTAGTATTACAAATTGAATTAACAGCAATTTAAATTTAGATTGCTGTAGTGCTTTATCCATGTTACACTGATTCTATACTCCACTATACTGTCACTTTTTTATCAATATAAACATAGGTATGCAAATATTGCCTGTTTGTTTATGAATATTTTGTCATAATTTAGATATGATATGATAATTTACCATACTTGTTTATTATGTTTTCAAACTAGTACTAGTCTATGTATATGTTCTGTAAATATGTTAATATTTTTGTTATGGGCCGGTGGCCAATATCAAATAAAATCTTTGTCATTGTCATTGTCATTGCCTTTGCGTTAGCATTAATATTTAACGCTATGCCTTTGTCGATAATATTCGAAAAACAGAACTGCCTATTTCGTTAGCATTTTTTTTGTACCTCGTTCAATTCAAACCTCTGTATCTTCACAGAAAATGTACATTTTTCAAAACGGAAACGACAGATATATTGAGGAAGGATTGAAGTTGTCATTCAATGTTGTCGAATTGTTCCAAACCATGAATTAAGTTGAGAATTTAATGTCAAAGGCAAACGTTTCGAACCTTTGGCAAATGTCGCATACCTAAAACATGTTTACTCGATTAATATGGCATTTGTGGGCACATAAATTGTACATACTTATTGTTCACTCATCGCGTCAACGATATATGTAAGTGATCACTCATAAAAGCAACGAAAAACACATAAAATAGCAAATACTTACCCTACTCAAGTAGCGCAAAACGCGTGTGTCTCTGCTTTTGACAAACAGAACTGCCTTACACGCAACAGGTTGTACGGTGTGATGTTGTCAGGAATTTTTTGTTAGATAAATATTGCCTGAGTTATTGCCCTTTATGGGAGACATATGTTTTGTATCAAACAACCTTATACTTCCTTCCAAGATTGTTTTTCAACATTTATATGAGCGCATTAGGGATGTTGGATCGGGTTAGTGCGCAAGGGTCATTTGTCATAATACGTTATGTGCCTTATAAATATAAAAATAATCTAAAATAAATCAAATTGAACAGTTTTGATAAGTATTATGCAATAAAAGTAGAAAATACCAATCGAAATTACGGTTGACACTCCGATATAAATATTGCATTACAAAATAGGTGGGTTGGGTAAAAAATTAAAATATTGCTATTTATGCCAAATGACATTTTGGGGAGTCAGGTTCGCTTGGTAATGGTGGTTTATTGTGTTTTTGTGTGTTTTCGCGATATTTACATGTTCAATAAATTTTATTTTAAGCGTTTTCATTGATTTTCTCAGCATGTTTGCCACATTAAACCAAAATAAAAACGAAATTTGCGAAAAAGATTCTTCGGTGACATGTATTTTTTATTTCATAATTTTGAAGATCTATACCACTAGACTTACTAGAAAAATATTTAAAAAAGCTTAATGCAGGAAAAAAGGTTATAACAATTTTACCTGGGTGCTATTTTGCTGCATTAAATATGAAGTGGTGGGGTAAAAGAGCAATATCTACAAGACCAAAATCAAATATACCATTTTTGGTACCTTTACCATGTATAACAATGTGTACCCAAACTATATTGAAAACTATTTTATTATTTAGATCACAGACATCAAATAAAAATGTCAAACTTGACCATCACTACCAATTAACCAATTTCAATGTAATTGTAAAAATAGTTCATGCACATTTCAAACAGGGCTGAAACGAGTAAAACGAGTTCCGTGACCTAGTGTTTTTTTCATCATAGTTTATGTCAGAATAGATTTCTCTACTTCCTCATGCTCATGCATTAATCACTTTTTGTTTATTCAAATACATGTATTCGTGTGACATAATCATTATTACCTTCATGTGTATTTCATTCATTAATTGTATTTATGCAGTGCGGCACCGGGTCTTAACGCATCAGGCGATGCGTTTGTATTTATAAAAATTCGCCTGCGGCGATAGCTTGTATTTATGTGACATTAGCCGTGCCGACACGGGGTTTTAACGCATCTGGTGGTGTGTTTTTCCCGGCGGTTGTTTGCTGTATTGATATACGGTGCGTAAATAGTAAGTGCAACTGGGCTAGATGTTTCCGGCTTACGTTCATGTATACTCCTGGTCGCTCCTTCGCATGTCTTGTCGGTGTCCGATTAAACTCATGTCTTGTGCTTAACTGACGGAGTTCCTTACCTGCTGTCATGGCCATATCCGCCATAATGAAATACTCCCTAACTATACACTACTTGAAACATTAATTAGTATGTAAGCCTCATATAGCTATAGACTCATATGCTTATATGGTATAGCCTCATAAAAAAGTTCGCATAATAGATTTATAAACTTATATACATGTAGTTTTGTTGTTATTAGGACTGAGTCCTAAAATAACTAGTACAGTTTGGAATGCACACCTGTGCAAACCCTGATAAATATTCATATTAAAATGATACTATTTTACGATGTTTCTCTGTTGATAAGCATGTTGTTGACAACCAGGAACGTCGTGACCTTATTTCCAGAAGCATACAAGGGTTGATCAACAAATACGCGGAAAAGTGCTGTCATTTCTCTATTTGGAATTGTAAGTCGATGAAAATTTCTAAACACGAAGATAAATTTATTTCGAACTTATTCACCGCTGCCCATCAATATTAACAAAAGTGAGAACAAACGCGGTTTCCCATGGCAACGTCGCTCGACGTCATGCGGTCAAACATTTTATATTTTCCAACATAGCACGTAGCGAACGATGACTATCATTCTTGCGTTTCTAGTATTTTAATTTTCTAAAGAGTGGGTTATGAATATGCAATGATAAAATATTACATTCAATATTTCGGAAAAAAATATTAAGGTCCAAATTCCGTGTTAGAGCTATTTGCTTCGAAGGCATTGTCTGAAAATTAGTGTGATACAGAAATCAGTGGCGGAAAAACGTGTTATTAATAAAATGTCATAACATACCAATGACAATATTGCAAAATGCAACAAATTTGTAATAGCATACACAACATATGCCTGTTTTGTATATTCTCTTATATGTAGCCGACATGCGAATGCGCTATACGACGTCAATAACGTCAAGTTACGTCATTAACAGTAATGTTCTCTCGCAATTAATTCTTATAATTTAACTGCAAGTTGCAAAGAAGAAAACATAATTTTCGTTTGGCAGGTCTATGAAGTGTATCTGGTTGTACAGCTTTTTTTGTGAATCATTCAATGCGTTATACACTATACATTTTGCCACGAATGAGTATGGATAATGATATACATAACGACGTCGTTATGACGTTGGGCCGGTGTAGCCATAGTGGCGTTACGGTTTCTATGTTTTTTCACCAAATATTTTCGTGGGCTTATGTTTTTATAGGTATGAATTTGTAATACTCCAATCTATTACCAGACCGATTTTCGTCAATATTGGTATAATAACAAAGATTTCAGAGCGTTTTGTTGATCACCCCTCGTGTAACGTCATGTTTGGCAAACTGGAGTTCTTGATATCGTTGGATTAGTCTTGAATCACTCTACAAGATGCACTAATTTATCTTCATGTAAGTCTAACATGAAGAGGAAAAGGCTCTATACCACAAACATTTAACTCTTTGAGTTCTATTGCCAGCACAATCTGTACAAGCGTTTTTCTCAAAACTGAAAAAATGAAGTTGTATGCTTCTGGAAATAGGGTGACGACTTCTCTGATATTAACGACGCCTCAAGTAAAAGACTCCGTTGTATTCAAACTGCAGCAAAGTTTGAGGCAGTGCCCTTATCGAAAACATAATGCATCCTTGTTCAATATTTCAACTTGTTAAATTCTCATTTTTAGCAACCCTGACATTATTCAGCTTTGACGATTAAATGTTAGGAAATTACTACGCGGTATCTGTCTTGCAGCGTCAAATATTGTCAAAATACTTTACATGGATAAGTGTACTGATGCATTGAAGCATGTTTCTACATGACAAAGACGTCCCATAGGTTTCATGAAACGTCAATCATCATGTTCGAAATTCTATATGCTCGACTTCATCTTTATTGCCACGCAACCACGAAGTTTCAGTAACGAAGTACTGAAGTAAATAAATGACGTTCTGTCACTAATGTCTGATAGAAATAGCAATATCTGCAGATAGGGAATGATAGAGTGTTTGGGTTGCAAGCTTTCTTCGTGAAAGTTGAAACAAATTGTAATTATGTTTAGATACTAACCTTGTCATTGTATGAACTAATTATTTTCTACACAATTTACAATTTTTGCCAACAAGATAACGCTGTGACAGCTGTTTTCACGAATTTTGCGTTTTTTCTGTTTTGTTTTCTGGTTTTTCAATGATTTGCCCATTTGCTCAGGTATTTCAATAGCAATGCCGGTACATTGGTTAGGTAAAATTGCATGTATCAGTTTCTTGTATAGCACTTATCTAAGCAATTCCATCTGTTCTTAATCAAGTCGTTATTTACAACCATCTTTCAACACTAAAGTCGTCGTAATTATGTTCATCTCGCAATGTTTCAATTAGTGTTTTTGCTAAACGTAAACAGTCATTGCTCCTTTCGTAGTAAGTACATTGTATGGAGATAGTAATATTTCATCACATAATGACAGTGGTTGAAGTAAGATGCATGTTGTAAGTCATATAATGTACATTGACTATTGGCGTTCAAAGCTCCATGATCCTGATGATAGTAGAATACCGTTAATTGGCCAATTTGGCATTTTGAGCTGTGTTTTTACTAGTGCTGTGTATTATCGCAATGTCATTATTCCTTAGTTAGGTACTAGTAATAGAAATGTTGTTTCAGTAAGTAGTGTCATTTACTGCATCCTTAGATAAGTACTTCAAATGCAGTTTTAGTAGCTCAATGTACTTGACTGATGATTAATTGCTATCGGCGAGCAGGCATAAAACCATTATGTATCTTCAAATACATATGTATAACCAAATGTTATGTATAAATAATAATCGTTGTTGGTGTATGATGTAGGGGCTTGAAATGCAGGGGCTTTAAACTGGGACTCAACACGCTTAGTCCTATCTTTGGGGCAAGCGTCTTTAGTACTTTGACGGGTGTCGGCATTAGGTAGCTCCATTTTACGTTTTTGGAACTGATCTATGACATCCATATACCCTCTCATCTCATCCCCTACTTTTGTTTTAAGGGGCTGGGATTATAACCCTGTCCCTATAGATACATCATAATCACCTTCAGGATCATTAGAACCTTCAGATTGTTTTGGCAAATCGCCTTCATGTTCATTGGCTGCATGAACTGTTGTCGACCCCTGTGAGGACACCTCTGGCGACAAGTGCTTTGACATGGCTAGCCCGAAATTTTTTGGGAACCTTCATCAATCAGTGTATCGGCGTCAGACCTGACCATATCAGTGTCCGATATTAATATTGTCATGGGTGAATGGCCTTAATTGACGAAGTTACATAATTTGTTTCGCTCTTTCAGGTCCATAATTCTCTATTTTTTCAAATTGACAAAACTGTCATAATTAATATAAACTACAATGTGTTTATGAGCCATTTTGAATAAAATTATAATAGAAATTGATGCACAATGAAATACTACAAGGTTAATAACAAAAAGGGTACAAACATAAAGGTCAATAACAACAATAAACAGGTAGCCACTGGGTAAGGACAAATGAACCAGAGTCAAGTACAAATAATTTTATAAAATATCCCAAACAAATTATGGTTTAATTTGAAAATCAGTCAACCACAAATAAATCATTTATAAACTAATGTTTTTATACAAAGACAAGGTTAGTATCTACACATAAAAAAAAATTGTTTCATGTACAGGCACGTTTGATACATATACTTTGTTCGACTAAAAATGGTCACAAAATAGCAAAATACCCTGTCACAATATATTTTGTCCCGTTTTATATCACGGAAACATATTCTTGTTTAATACTTTAAAAGTATTTTGAATACTAGTAGACATATGGATTCAAAACAACCAAGACAATTGCGTCTTTGTCATGTCACATAACTATATGTGAACTACGTTACAGTTTTTGGGCGAATACAATATTGCCAACTTATGTACTTACAACACGACTTACATTCACAGAAAACATATATTACATGTAAAAATAATATGATATGTGTCTATTTGGAACAGTTAAGGTTAAAACTCAAAAGCATTAAACAGAATGAGAATTTCCATAATTTGCATTTAAATGTGGTAACGCACTAAGCTGTCAATCCAGAGGTCGTGGGTTCAATCCCTGACATCGGAACTTGACATTTCTGAAATATTGATAATATTTCCCGCTATATCTGGCCGTGTGGTCTGCAAAGTATCTGGAAGTGCCAGGAAGCTGTGTATCGGTGCTATACACTGGGCACATTAAAGAACCAGGCTGTCTATTCGTAATAAGAGCTAGGCACACCTCTGCAGCGCCGGACATGCCTGTATCTAATGTCTCTCTCTCCCTTTCAGGGGCTTTCTCTCAGTCTGTACCTCTGGTCAGATCATGCTGTATCTGCACTGGTAAAGGATGCACCTGTGCCCTAGTGGCTGCAACATGGGTAAAGTGCCTTTGAACGTGCGTTCGCATGAAAAGGGCGCAATATAAATATGGTATATTTATAATTTAAAGCCGGGACATGATGTAGTGTGTATGTGATGATACCAATTTTTTATCTACAATGAAGTAATGACAGCTTGATAAGTAGATTCCAAAGTATCTTTGACTACAATGAAGCCACAACAACGCCGTCGAATATTGAGCTAAACTTTTAGCAGAATAACAAGTCTATATCAGCTGTATTTACTCTTGACCTGTAATCACGTGGTATGTCATAAACACGATATGTCTGTTGGAGTTGATACCACAGTCTAGTAATGATAAAAGGCGTGACAGTTTAACGTGACAGAAAGCAGCCTTAGTGAAAGGCATCATTTTAAGCGTTCATGTCTAGCTTAATTAAAAAACTAAGTGAAAATAAGTTGAAAATGAAATACCCGATTTACACGCTCATGAATGGACGATAAACCATTTTTCGCCGGTGTATTCACTCAAGCGTGACAAAAAATGACAACAATAGTTAAAAAAAATTTCAACACTCTCATGTTTACGTAGAAGAAAAGTTATTTCAAGCCAACAAATAAAAAATTAGGATTTTATAGCTTAGCATTTTTATTTATAGATTATCTGAACACCGCGTTTTTACAGATACCTGTTCTAGGATTTAATTTCAGAATTATTACGATACGAGCATATGTAAGGAACAGAATGTTGGAGAGTATTTACGACAGACAGCCCAAAACTCTGGATCTCATACAAAATGCCTCTGCAGAATCTATTAGCCCACAC
Source organism: Spisula solida (assembly GCA_947247005.1). NCBI lineage: Eukaryota > Metazoa > Mollusca > Bivalvia > Venerida > Mactridae > Spisula > Spisula solida. The sequence goes on from OX365956.1 coordinate 43,255,988, forward strand.
TCATTTCCAATGACGATTTATACAAAAGAACTGGACAAACATAACTTACCACACAAATAAGACGGCGAAAGTTCCGAATACATATATAACATCATCGGCACACCTCTAAAACGGACACATACAGACGGAAAAAGACACCGACGAAGGCCAAAACAGACATGGCAAAGAGCAATTAACAGCAACATCAAGAACACTGAAAAGGCTATATCAGGAGTAGAAAAATATTGCAAAACAGAGACAGCGATGGAGAGATCTGGGAGCTGCCTTATATACCAGTGAAGATGATAAGAAAAGTAATCATCATGATAATTTCAGTATTTCTGAAATAAAACGAAATGCTGATTTAAACAATTAGCTAACAGTATCAAACGACATTGTTGTATGTAACGTGCTTTTATAATACAAGCGTACGTGAATCTTTCCGATAATTTATTACCAACAAATGTCATTGTATTTGTTTAAACCATGTTTGCTAGCCCGGAAGCTACCAAATAATGTTCTTATTCAATGATCAAATGCAATAGTTATTATCAATGACTACAACTTCAGTAACATTTGCTCTTTCTCGGTTCAGATGAACTGTTGAGCTCAAGTTAAATAATTATTATTTGGAATTTTCTTTAAACTAGTTGTATTCCTCTGCGCAAACAAAACCAGTAGGACTGGTGGCAAGTTGACAATGTAACCAAAATTGTAAACTAGCTTCGAAATTGTCCAAAACCATATGCTTCTCTACTTTGTGCTTAAATAGTTCATAATGATATCAAGTGAGACTCAATTTACGTAAAAAACATAAATGTTTTCTCTACATTGGCTCTCATGAATTTCCTATTAGCTTGAACTTTCAGTCGTTCACAGAAGCTCTAAGAAGGATTAATCTTAAACAAATTATTGTTTATTTCACAAGAGGTCGTGTCCGGTTATATCAATTATACTATGAATACAAAATGTCATATTAACACATTTCAATGTATGCTTAAGAGCGTACCAATGGTGAAACGTTGTAAGTATTTATAATAACGAGTACTTCCTGTCCACTGACTTGAAATGCTATTTTCGTTCATGCCGTGTCTTCAGATAAACACTATTCTAAAATTATAGTAATATAATTTAGGTCGGCTATGAGACATGTTCTAGAACCTATATTAACTACTATTGACACATAATTCCTGTCGGGTTTGCGTCCTGTTGTTTCTTTATGGTGAATGTCTCCGACATGTGAAGAGGTTTTTAGCCGATAGCGGAAAAGCAAGTAAATACAAATTAGTCAAACTGGTTGACGACCGTAAAAGGCTGTAACACTAAGTCCATTATGATGATACATGTACATATACATTTTATAAGTGAAGTCGTACTCGACCTATAAAACACCGTTCTCTTTGTCACTATAGATCTTATTGATAATAATTGGTGAATGTATATCTGTCAGCGATCCTAATAATTTTCACACCGGACGTCGCATTGTGTTCCTGCGCAGTACATTATTATATATCATATTTCTGAAACAATATAAAGAACAGTCATGTTCAGATCGTCTTCCGAATGAAAGCATTCCATTAGAGTTTGGTGATGTCATTCGAACCAATTTCCATACAGGGAAAAACATATATCAGACATCTGAGTAATTAAGTTCAGAACGACTGAATATTCAAGACAAAACTATGGAAAACGATTACATTAAATATAGTTCAATTTTGAACGCTGAGCCATGACCTATCCGACTAGTCCATTTGTGCGGATAGACCATGGTTTATTACGTTCGGCGGTCATAATTTAATGATATTGTTCGTACAGATATATATTTGTTAAATACTTAACTTATTAGCTAAACCTATACCAACCTTAATCGAAGAATGGGTGAAACCTTAAAAGTGCAGTCACGGCTCAATGCTCGAAATCGAATTATAGTACACTCCTTAAAGTAAATAAAGAATATGCATACACCACAGCGTATAAACCAAATCACCGTTACGGTATTAATCATTGGGATACTATTCATTTCAACTTATGTGGCTTATTGTGAACAAAGCGTCAGTTCTGTGATTTCCGATCACTGTATGACTTATTGTAAGATTATAAAATTAAACGTGTATGGCTTATTGCGGTGACCGGAAATTGACTTGTTTATACACTGTGTAAACAGTGCGGGGTATTATTTAAAGTAATGAAGCCGGACCCTCTGATACTGGGAAAACCATAGCAAATTAGATGAATATATTTGCATTATTATGTTTCATCTTGTATCCATATATATCATAATTAACGTTGTCGTTGTACAAGTAAGTTAACTAAAGAATACAAGATCATGAGATATGTTATGCTGCTGTTGTTCATACTGAACATACCAATGCTGCTACTCTAGGCCTTTTTTTATTGGACGACCCCCAATAAAGTTTAAATGAGTAAATATTCGGACCTACGTTAAATATCACCACAACAGAAACGTACACACAACAATGTACTTATATATGTACAATTAATAAGTGTACAATAATTACGACACCAGCATCAGTCCTTGTTTTTAGTTTTGCTATAAAGGTCAATCTATGCAAAGGATACAAAAAACCAATCGGACAGAGATGTCAGTACCCAAGAGAAACAGCAGAACACGAAAGGCTTAACATTTACATAAAAAACTCGACATTCCACTCCGATAGCTTGCTGCTTCAGTCAGTCAAACATAGCCAGAGAAATAGCAAGCAGACAAGAACGAACCAAAAGGACGTACACACTTCCCAAGGACAAATATATAATGAAAACCCTGATAAGGAGGAAGGCAGCACACAACGGAAACAGCCGAGTACAGAAAAAACAAATACACAGCACAAACTGAACGACAATATTAACGTCATCATTTCAAGCAAAGCAACACTTAAGCAAATCTAGAGAAATAATCATATTCTTGAAATATCCAAAGCTGCTGGCAATTGCTCGAGAAAATTGCCTTCTGTGATAATAAACACTGCATGAGAACATATAAATACAATAAACAAACATACATATTAAATACATATAAAAGTTAAAATATCTATATTATCAGTCGATGCCAACATACCAAGTTGTACCTTTCTCTCTCTCTCTCTGTACAATAGTTACTGCATAAAAGTATAAAATCATACAACCATGAATGAAACCATTTGTGCATGCATTATTCATGAACGCTTATTACAGTACATGCTTTTTATATGAATTTGTAAAAAAACAACCCCAAGGATATAACTTACTATAATAGTAATACGGTAATAGCGGAACGACGTATTCATGGTATACAATATTACAAACAATAAAGCTTCTATAGCATAATGTGCATCACATAATTATGATAGTTACGTTTACTCTATCTTTATTGAAGCATTAATAGACTAGTCTTAGACTTAATACCTGATTAAAAAGCTAGCACTGCCCATAACATTTTAAAACCGCATACCGATGTCAAAATGATGATAAATAGGATGCGCATGTTGTACTATAATATTAACGTGTTTTGCTTTTGGCTTTATTATTCATAAATATGTTGTTTCTCGTAAACTGTATTACACCTAAGATTACTGGAACACATGGTTCGATACGTCTTGATTCCGGCTGTGTTACAGTTTATGTTTTATTTTATATGCAGTGATGTAATACAATATATGTGCACACACATTTAATACAACATTATGGACGAGATGCAGTATGTTATACATATACACATTCAAAACGGGATTATTTTGGGGAAACATAAATGTGAAAACATATCCAGAATAAATGGAAAAATACTGTGAAGAAGAGGGTCATTATCATGATCCTATATCTCTCCCCTGAGAAACATCGTGTTGCTACATACCAAATGTAGCAAATGGGCCAAGACTGTTCCACATCGCCAAAATAAGTTTATCTGATTGATACCAGTGCCTATTATTGACCTAGAGTCAAAGATTCTAACAAAGTTGTCTCAAGATTGGACCATATTTGTGACATCTAACCTGTTCACAAGCTTTTTCTAAAATTTGACCTAGTGACCTAGTTTTGGACCCCACATGACCCGTTTTAAAACTTGACAAATATTTAATAGGTACGAATATTCTGATTATGTTTCATGAAGATTGGGCTTAAATTGTGTACTCTAATGCGTACATTATATTGTTACAAGATTTGACCAAGTGATCTAGTGTTTGACCCTACATGATTCAGTTTTAAACTTGATCTATATTTTAGAGACAGACATTCTGACTATGTTTCATAAACATTGGGCTTTTGTTTTGGCCTCTGTGTTCACAAGACTTCTCAAAGATTTGACATAGGGACCTAGTTTTTGGCCCAACATGACCCATTTCATAGAGACTAACATTCTAACTAAGTTTCATGAAGATGTGTCCTCCAATGTGTTTTCATAGCTTTTTCTCAGATTTGACCTAGTTTTTGACCCCTTCATGACCGAGTTTCAAACTTGACGTAAGATTTACAGAGACAAATATTCTGACTTAGTTTCATGAAGATATGGCATCTAGTGTGTTCACAAGTACTTGTAAATGGACGGACGGAGGTTCTCACTGACATGACATTGTGGGGTTTTCTTTTGTTCTTTCTTTGTTTGTAAAACCCCATAAACAACATTTTGCACCCCGTAAGCAACGGAATGAATAGAATCGAAATATAGCCTATTGTTCCACACTCCACAAACTCAAGTGGGTGAGTACGGACATACGGACGACGGATTGAGAGCAATCACAAAAACTCACATTGAGACAGGCGAGTTATAATATAAAAAATAATCCATAACAAAAATTTCTATTTTTAATTGTGCAATTACAGTTGGTGGAATAAACACGCTCCTGGAAATGTATTATAGGAAGATGTTCGAAAGCTGGTGTGGAATGATCGAAGGAGAGACAATATGACATGAGGCTAGTCTCAATAAGAATTTGTTTAGTTGTTTCACGAAGAAAGCTCGCAATACAAACACTCAAACATTCCCTGTATACAGATATTGCTATTTCTATCAGTGACAAAATGTCATGTATTTACTACCGTATTTCTTTACCGAAACCACATGATTGCGTCAAAATAAAGATGTAAGTCGAGCAGATGGAATTTCAATCATGAAGATTGACGTTTCATTAATCTATTTGGACGTCTTTGTCATCTAGAAACATGCCTCAGTGCATCAGTACACTTACCTATGTAAAATATCTTGACATTATTTGACGCTGCAAGAAAAATACCGCGTAGTAATTTCCTAACAGTTAATTGTCAAAGCTGAATAATGTCGGTGTTTCAGAAAATGAGAATTTTAACGAGTTTAAACATTGAAACCGTTATGCATTATGCAGTTACATTACGAATAACAATTCATACGTTTTTACGCCCTCTTGAAAATATTGAATTTTATCACTACACGATGAAATATAAACCATATTCAATCAAAACAAAATGTCCTCTGTTTAGCAAGTTCCTTTTAGCAAATATTTATTTTTATTCGAAACTTATGACTTTGGTTCGACGTTTTCATTAATTATATCCAGCTGCGGAAACTTATATTTTAAACCATCAATAGTTCGACAATGCTTTTGTCGTACGACTTGCGTACGTCGATCGTACGACGGACGCGCGACAACCGTTCATCGTAAGGCTGTCGTCCTTCAATTGTAATGTCGTGCGATCGTCTGCGTCCATACGATAGTACATCGTCGGTGCCATTCTGTGTCGCCCCGAGCTGAGTAATTATATGGGAAACGGTCAGTTGATTTTGTTATTCTTAACACATCGGCCATTATTTGCGCCTGATAAATTCGTGCACCGATCCAAGTGAGTAGCTAAGGAATATCACTGGTTTGTAAATATTACTGATTTGCTACGAGGAAAACGTGCACCGGTTTGAGATAAATATATAAGTATTAATTTGAAAGTATAGAGTCATTCCCACTTTGTATAAACACTTAAGGGCATTCTATAGTGCGATAGGGCATGTTTTCAGAAAGCGTTTTTTCTGCAAATTAAGATTTGGCGGACATAACAAACATAGCATTACAATGTACTATATTTACCCTTGGAGTTAATCAACAAATACGCATTAATAAAGCATATTTATCATAGCATGGCAGCACTCTCATTGCAAATCTTGTTTGTCTACCCTATCCCCTTAAATGTATTTAATATTTGCCTGAAGGCGTGGTTTAGTCACGCACAGAATGGCACCGACTATGTACTAGATATGACACTTCGTGAAGGAAATATGGAATGTATCTCGTAATATCAAACGAAACTGAATATTTGCGATTGCAGGAGGTACATATAAATATTCTTCGTCGAATGAGCTAACTTGATCGCTTGTATCTTTTGTTTTGTTAGCACTGGCTACGGGATTCCATCGGCACGGGGTCTGCTCCCGAGCACGCCTCAATATTAGACACGTGGGTTCTTTTTAGAACACGCGCAAATTGTGTACAAGGAGAACAAACATAAATTACAGAATCCGAAAGTAAGATTAAACACAATTCTATTCACATACAATACGAGTTTCACATAAATAAACAATAAAATAGGTTGATCGCGTTGATTATGTTTTTGTATGGATATATTGGTACATGTACATATATGAACAATGACCTAATATGCTATAATATTTGACGATAATTATATGTAAATATAATGATTGTGATCATATAGGTATAGCTTAAATCTAGATCTACAGGAACTGGAACAATATCCGGATGGATAATTATTAAATACGGAGTACTATTCTAGTCTGGGTATAATATGGAACATCATCAGGGGGACGGTTTGAGTAGGCCTAGTCTGTACTGGAACAATAATCTTTCAGTCTACATGGGCATAGATTTGTCTAATAAGTCTTTATGAAGAAGCTAACATTGGCTAGACTTACATGGGTACAGATTCAAGACTTATAAAAAATTATGGAAATAATTGTTATGGTTTATAATAAATCTACATGGGTGTAGAATCTGGGTCTATCAAGAGTTACGGTTACTGGATGAATTGGCTGGGTCTACAGGGGCTAAGAATTTATGTATTTTAATTATGACTGATGATCTTGTCTTATAGAGTTTATGTCAACTGGCTGTAATGCCTAGATCTTCATAGACATATAATCTAGACCTATTGAGTGATATGGTTATTGTTAATATGGCTAGATATAGGTGGGCTGAGTTATGCCTGATAATGGGCTGAATAACATAATGCCTGATTTTAGTTGGCTGAATGTCTGATTTTAGTGGGCTGACATATGCCTGCAAGTTATGTGCCTGGAAACGGCAGAATTTATAATAATGAGCCTGGTAAAACCCCTTTCACAATTGTAATACGACGGACGTGCGACGGGTCTACGATGCGAATTTGGGGACTTTCGTGCGTCCGTCGCACGACGGACTTAAGAAATTTCTGCATCGGGCGACCGTCGTGCGACGGAAAACATAATCGTGGACCCTCGTCGTAGAGTTTTGGACATGTTCAATATTTTCTACGGCGGGTGACTGTCGTAGGTCCGTCGTGCGATGCCCTACATGTACGTCGTCGCACGACGGAAGTCCGATAGACGCACGACAGACGCACGATTTGTTTGTGATAATACGGTCAATCTAGGCACTTAGAATCCCACCACTATCGTGCATTGGATGTGCGATGGTCGCACAACAGTCTTGTGTATATTCACTATTCTACGACAGCCGTGAGTCAATCGCACGACCGTCGTACGACAATCGCACGACCGTCGTACGACGCTCGTAAACATATATGTCATTTTTTCAAAATGCATACCCTATAGTGCAAATCTAAGATAAAATCATATTCTTAGAGAAATATGTGTACTTTGGAAACAATAAAACCTCTCTATAGCGACACACATTGAGAAACAAAAAATTAGGTTGTTGCTCTGGAGAGGTAAATGTGTATACATATTAAATTGTTTCTTCTCGAACAACATGTTAATGTTGCTTAAGAGAGGTTGTTGCTTACTGGAGGGCTGCTCTGGAGAGGTTGCATTGTACATACATATGAAAGATGTATTCAGCTATAAACTAAGATCTCGAAGTTGCCTGAATGTTCTCATACATGCATATCAACAATATACTTTCATCGATTAGCAGGTTATAAAAATATCAACGATCATGTAAGTTTTTATTCAATAATTACTTACAATTAAATGTATATTTAGTACCACTATACCAGTATATCTGAAGACTATAAACACGATTTATTAATTCATACATAATTCCAACATTTTATGCACAAGATAGCCATGATTTGAATTAGGAATCAACTCTTCTCTCTTTAATAACAAGTAGACATCCAAAATATCTCGAAACAAACACTGCCTAAAATATGCCGCGTTTGACACCAGTGGACCACAAAATGCATTCTTATTATTATATTGATTATGCATACATGTAGTTTAATACTAGTATTTAGCAAGTTCCTATATATTTGCAAAAAAACATATTATTCGAAAATTAAGAGTTTTGATTAAATATATCCAGCTGCTGAAACTTATTTTTTAAACCAGCTAATAGTTCGACAATGCTATTGTCGTACGACGGACGTACGTCGATCGTGCCTTTGTCGCCATAACAAAGCAAAAATGTCGAGAAACGACAATGTAAACTTCGTCGTATCTTCGTCTTTCACATTTGTACCTTGTTGTGACCATAAAGCGCTAATACCACAGAAGAATGGTCTCAATACGACACGAAAATGTGTTGTATTTTTGCATTACATCCGTCGTAACTTTGCCTTTTCATAGCGAAATATATCGATATATGTTCGTTGTCGGAACCATGCACTGGATTTGTACCTTCGCAACCATTGCCGTATTCAACACACTTTGTAATGAGCAGCGTAAATTGTCATCATGTACGTTCACTCGTTCAGTGATTGTTCCATGCTTGTTCAACATAAAGTGTATGTTACTCGACAATTCATATAAATAATTGAACAAATATAACCATTAACAGTGTAGCAATACCAAGTGTTTTTTTGCTACAGTTCCAATTAGAAATTTGTAAACATTGGAACACAAATGTATCCATAAGTATCTTATTTCTTAATCGATTTCTATTAAATATACGCCACGCCATGAAATATAAAATCTTTTTCAGTGGCTGTGCCGTTTTGTCCATTACCTTGCGAAACCGTGGAACGTATAGGTTTCACAGGGTAATGAAAAAATCGGTAAAGCACACGCCACAATGAGAAGCACAAACCTAAACACCTGTCGTACTAAGAATAAACTTTGTGTATCGGATTCTCCAAACCGTCATTTTGTCGTGCAATAATATGTATATTATCACGTAATAAGATTGTCTATCACAGCGAAATGACGTCTTGTACCCCATAAATAAACTGAAATCTGATTGTTTCGGGACATTGACTTGTAATGAGTATTTGAAGTAGAAACATTTGCCTGTAGAATGTTAATATTGCCACGACTAGAGAGTTGATTGATCATTTCACTCAGACAACATAGACTGGTGATTTGTTTAAACACGCCAAGAAAATTGATTGAACATTGCACTCAGACTACATGGACTAATGATTTGTTTAAACTGTCAGCGCATCTTGTAATCGAGCGCAAACGTCAAAATTATGTATATAGTAATGCAACAAAGGATATATTCAGAGACTTGTAATTTCCCATCCTCAACATTCTATAGGTAAAGTACATGAAGCAAAAGTACATGGCATAACGTTTGTTTGGATTCACTGTGATAAGCAATACGAACACTTGAAAATAATTATGCAGTGCAGTTAGGTTCATTAGAGCTATTTATGTGAGACCGGTGGATTCTCATCCTTGTTATTATAAATTTCGAAAAGAAATTGAATTACTCACATTTGTAAACCTCTTCAGCATACAACCTTCAATAAAGCTCACCAGTGTGTTCTGGCTTTGGCCTTTACAATGGCTCACTGACTGTGGCATCTTTACTGGCTAATTGTTAATCAATGTCCGTTAAAAGTCAGCAGTGTTTGGGCCACTTCGTTGCATGGTTTCAGCTCCTTATAAGTGGACTATTCATAATTACTTTGCTTGTTACACAGGTAGTTATTCCTGACATAATGCCCAGCATGCTTTCAGTGCATTCGGTTTGAAAGATTGTATAGAAGCCAAATGATAAAAAATAAAGCATACGTCTACCGTTTTCAGTTTTTGAACGATTATTTGGTAATATTTGCAGACGATCCTTCAGGTGTTCTCAGGTTTTATGAATTTCGTATATCCATTTGTAGGTTATATACAGTGTACATCAACGTTTCTGACCGTCTGGTTTCAAACGATGTACTCGTTTGTCACACGAAATATTCAATTGAACAGTGGGTCAGGTAGGCTATGTTCATGATTTGTGTGAAATTGTCGACGGTCATGTCCCCTAAGTTGAAGACTTCTCATCAAGTTAGTACTGGTTAAGAACTTAGTTCTTGAAAATATTTGTTTCAAGTAGCCGTCGTATACAAGTATGTTCTACTGACTCTAAATTCAGTGTAATTTACAATATTAAATTTTTGAACGTTCTATCTCATTTGGCATAATTCTATATCCCGTGAAAGTGTTAGGTAATTATATTGAGTGTAAAGTGCTTTTGGTCATCCATGCTTTGCTCAAAGTCTAGCCTGCATAAACCACTCTATAGCTTTTATGTTGCTGAATATTTAAAAGGAACTTAAACTAAACTACAAAAAAGTTGACAAATTAACTTCAAGTTGACATATAAGTATAACGTAAATCTTGCGACATTTAAAGATGATTGCGACACACTATTTGAAAATGTTACTTGTTATACAGTGTATGTGAGTGTTGTCTTTTTGAACAATTCGTTCAGATAAAGTGATGTCAATTATAGAGCATCCGCTACGAATGCAAAGGGAAACGGGTTCGTTCCCAGTCCACGACATACCTAGTCCTTAACAAAGATATTGGTATATCTCACTGACTTGACGCTCAGCATAGTAAGTATTATGTAGCTAGCGGATGACAATATGAGAGTACATCTTGGAACCAAGAAATATTTTTGCGAAATGGAGTCACTAAAGTTTTACGGGAATGGCGCTAGTCGTTCCCATATCAGGTACACACCATGTTTACGCGCTTGTTGACTTTAATAGCGCAACCAGGTTGACACCCATGAAAAGGTACATGATTAAAAGGGGTCTAGCAGACAAATAGGCCTTCAGTTGGGAATAACCAAGTTCAATACTGTGAACGGTGCTGAGATGGAACTAACCCGAGGAACCGCAACCTACAAGCAGCATAGTGACATGAATTTAATAACTTTTTTTAAGGTGTAGTGGTTAATCTAATAACTTATAAACATGTATCAATCAAGTGAAGAATATCATTACTCTATAGACAGGCAATAAATTGTCAAACGTATTATGATCATAACGAATTTACTGAGCGTTAAAATGTGTTTTTTTCAATTTAATTGCGAAACTTTTGACGTTAAGTATATAAGGTACCTTGTCCGCGCAGGGTGCGTGTAAAACGTAATACACCATATCACGTGTAGTATCAATAAATGAATAATGCCACATAGTTGGATAAAATAATATTCGTTATGATTGCATAAACATAACGACACTTATTTTTAGCAAATTACGTGTCTCCGCTCGTGTAGCTGCTTTACAAATTACTTCAGTGTTTATCCAACTTTTGGATGTAAATAAAAGTCATCCGAATGTAAGGTAGACGGCTCCGCTGTATTTAACACTGCAAGCTGTAGACCCTGCCCGATGTCGATAACCCAGTCTAGCTATTTAGCCGGGTTCTCACATTTCGCCCGAAAAGATTGGTTATTAGTCATTCGGCGCTAGAACCTTTATACCAGTCTGCACCACTTCCTTTTTATGCCAAGCAGTAGCCGAACACACGATTAAATTTTTTTTTTAGTAATCACGAAAATCATGATTGTTTTCCGGAAATTGCGGTATTTATTTGTGGATGTTGTTAGATGAAGGTTTGATGACTACTGATGTCTCAGGTTGAGGTCCGGATGGTATTATTTTATAACTGATTAAAGAGGATAAAATACACGAACAGACGAATTCGATTGCGTCATTTAGATTTCGGTCGGTCTATTTCTATTGTAGTTGATACATACAATGACCTTACTAGTTGTGGGCATGTTTGTATGCAGATTGCTTTGTCAAGTACGACAGATTATTCTACAGAATATTTCAGGCTTAATTGTCTTTTTATTACAAAATTAAGGGGCGTAGCCAGCGATGCGGACGTGCCCTCCATTGTTGGGTGAATTTTGTGCCCACACGTGCCTAACATAAATTTGTTTAGAATTTAAATACAGTCCAAATAGCTTTAAAGTAAGAATTCTTACAATCATGAGGTCTCTCAAGCACAACTTGCGAACCACTAACTGCGGCCCTGAAATTGCATTGATCATGGGATGACGTCATCTACGGAATTATGACGTCACTAAGTAGCGCAATGTTTTGCAAGTTGTTCGTCACTTATGGATGAATGACATTAGAACTATTTAGTAAGTTATACCATACAGAGCATGTTCCCCATTATAAATTAACGTGTAGTTAGCCTGGTCACGGTGGGGACAGTATTATCAATAGAGCGGTTTCCACAGCAGGCCCTATTGCTATTCAAGTTTGGCTAGGTATTTCCAGACCATCCAAGCTTGACAGTATGGTTTAACGATTCAATCAAGTGAATGCTGTTGGCCTTTATTAAGTGGCTTAATTATGCCATGAACTAAACGTGCATCTGGTTGATGTAGTTCAAGCAGCCAGGTATAGGTTCGTGTTAGCCAGTGCCTTTACACTGACTGAGCATTACTACAGGCGAATTTGGAAAAAGTTGGCACTATTTTGACAGGTCGGTGTTAGACATTTATTATACTCGTAGCATTAGTTTAACAGCCCCCTAATCAATCTAATGTGTGTAAAGTTTTATTAAGCACGAAGAGAAATAACTTTGAATATGTATTCATTATTGTTAGCTATTTGATATCCCTCTTTTTATTTTTCTTCGGTCACAATTTGGCCAAGTCACTTTAGGTTATGTTGCATACTAAAGGGAGTCATTGGTATGGATCGTGATGGAAACACGGATCGTGGAGATAGTACATCATGGAGGATAGAATCTATGAAATTGAAGGATCGGGAATGTCATGAATGTGTCTTATTACGATCCTAAGGAAATGGGTTAAAGTACTACTTGGGTGATGCATCACGTATATGCCGACAGGAAGCAGTGTGGACTGTTTGAGGGTGTGTATGTACAGGAAGTGTGGATAGCTTGAGTCAGTCAGGAAATTATCAGGTAGAATTAACAGTTTAGTTCACCATGTGGTCTATTTATTTTACCTATTAATTCGGAATTGTGATATGAGTGTCAATAAGTCTTTAAATGGAAGATTTACTCAGAATGTTGCCAAATACAATCAGAGTTAAGTTTGGGTATATGACGGTTTGCAGTCAAAATGACTAGCGTCGGGACGAAACCAATTTGTGAATGGGAGTTCAAAGTTTAATTGAAGTGGTGAAATCGTCAGTACTCATATAGTAGCGTGAACTTGGCACGTACATCTGCAGACCTAGGTCTGTAGTCTGCACTCGGGTCTGCAAATGAAATATTTTGCAGACCCAGGTCTGCAGTCTGCACCTAGGTCTGCAAATGATCTATTTTGCAGACCTAGGTCTGCAGTCTGCACTTAGGTCTGCAAATGAAGTATTTTGCAGACCTAGATCTGCAGTCTGCACTCAGTTCTGCAAATGAAATATTTTGCAGACCCAGGTCTGCAGTCTGCACTAAGGTTTGCAAATGAAATATTTTCCGCTGCATTTTTTTCTTTAAAAAATAGTTTCGTCGCATGTCGGTCTAGATGGTTTAAATACCAATTTCCAATTTCATTTAATGATATTCCGTAGACCTGCAGACCTGAGTGCAGACTGCAGACCTAGGTCTGCAAAATACTTCTTTTGCAGACCTGAGTGCAGACTGCAGACCTAGGTCTGCAAAATATTTCATTTGCAGATCTGAGTGCAGACTGCAGATGTACGTGCCAAGTTCACGCTACTGTGTATGAGACAGGTGTAATTCAGTGCTTAACATTAGGCAAGTGATTATTACATACAGCAATTCCATCACAAATTATAGCTTGTTAAAGCAGTTCTACTGGAATTTGAAGTTTATTTGGTGTGTTTTGCCTAACAGGTGGTATTAGTCCACATTGCAATCTTTCAGCATATTTATTTAGTTACATAGCTGTTGATGTTAGTGATGGGACATGGGTTGCAAATCATAATTGATCATCAGTTAGAATTGACTGGCATTTCCGATGCGACTTATTAATAATCGACAGGACTGTGACTGAATTCGCAGTGTGCTAATGCCTGTGTTCCTACTTCCCAAGTCGCGAAAAAAGGTGACAAAGGGAAAATCTATGAGTTTCAGTAGACGTTTTACTATCTGAGTTTGAAGAAATTGTTTAATTAGTTCTAATAGACATTCAATTGGTTGAAACTTCCATGCTTTGAATTTTCCTAGCAAGTATTTGATTAAAGAAGTATTGTTTACCATTTCGTTACAATTGTCCGATGATCGATTACGGCTGAATGACATCGATCATCGTAATCGGCTGACTTCTACAAGCCACTAATCGATGTTATCTGATAATCGGTACATCACTAGTTGATGTAGCAGTTATTTTATAAAAAGTGGGTTTGTTAAAGTTTTATATTATTTAGTGTAATTTTCACTTATAAATGCAGTTATAAGTCTCCTGTGTATATATCTACGGAGTGTTGACATATACTGGTTGTGGTTTGGTGCTTGTATACTAAAATGTAAGGTTGAGTAAAGCAAGTTCTTACAGTGGGTTAAAATCATCCTCATCACCTTGTTCTTGGCAGCAGCCATCAACACAAGGGTATGAGAGGGAAGCCAGCTTTCCTGAGTGCATAAGATAACTGATACCATTTTTATTTTGACATCAGTGTGATTTTGCATTATCGTCAACTTGTTAATAGTTGGGTTATTAGAATAGGGAATGTATCCGGTCTAAATTCCATGTGATGTTCATTTAGTTATTACTGTACTAGGTGTCACACCGGTAAAATTTTCTACTATCATTTCTATGCAAAATGACCCAATTTCATGTCTCTCCCTGAGTCACACTGATTTCCCAAATGATTTCCTGTGGCCTTTTCCATAGAATACATACACTGTCCTCATAAATGAGTCACAGAAAATGCCAGGTTGAGTGTGTTGTTTTCCTGCTATTTCAAGTCTCCCAGGTAGACTATGCTATTTTCCAATACACAACAGCTGATTCGGCCGAAGCACCCACACATTTCCAGCCCTCAGTCAGGGTGTAGTAATCTAGAAAAAGATAAATTAAAGGCTGTTAGCTGTTGACAGAAAGTCCATATTTGAAATATATATAGGAATTTTGGTCAACAATTCACAGTTACCACAGTCAAACAGTACAAGAACAGAACAGAATTAAAGTTTTCATAGGAACTATTTTAGCATACTACGACCCGGAAGTACTTTCACCGGTGTGACACCAATATGATGAACTTGTATGAGTTTAAGCTGGCTCCTATGTGTTCAGCAGACAACATAATGTCTTACAACAAATTTCCACTCTTTTAAATCTTACTCAGTATGACCTGTTTCTAGAAAAATCAGTTTTGCTAATGCAACCAGTCACCAGTATTAAGACCTGATATTATGTCTTTCCGAGCCATTCTACCTGCCACAGCTAAACATTAATTACTTGGTAGGTACCCAATGGATTTTGTTGAAATAAACTTAACAACACATACTAATGTTTCTTGTTTCTTTCAATACATAAAAACAATCACAGCAGACTTCAGAAACTAGTTTAAAGGGGAGATAACTCTGGAAAAAGTGCATTTTTTCATAAAAAGACGCCCTTCAGCCTATCAGTTACTCTCTTATGTCTACATTTTAAAGCAAAATGTGATTTTTATCAACCATAATTCTTTAAAAGACAATCTGGACCACCTCTAATCACCATTTAATCACATCAAATACCTGCCAGTGTACTGTAAACAGATTAAGCTAGCAGGCGGACTGTGCAAACAGACTAAGCAAGTAGAATGACTAATCTCTACTAAATGACTATTACGCAGCCCACAACATGGACTATAACCTGACGCGACAAGCAGACACAAACTACCTTGCGACTAGAAAGGAGAAAAAGTGCAAAGCACCCAGTTATCCAGCACCATGATTCCAATCGCCACAATAAAGGACAGACAAGCAGCACAAAAAGTCCTGGCCAGAGACGCGAAAACTGCGTCGCAACGCTGTGATTGGTGATCGAACTTGCTCGAACAGGCAAAGGTCACATCACTAAAATGATAAAAAAGTTACCGGCTATTTTGGCAGCCACCATTGAATGCTATGCGGTAGACTGCAGTTCTGTCCTGGGGATTCACTTGTCTCTTCTGGTGTGGGAAATGGGTGCTGGTGGGGCAAATCTGATGTCCTGAGTCTGGCCAAGTTCAAGTACCTGCAAATGAATGAACAAGAAAAGAAGCTAATGGATGGTGTATTGCAAATGAGACTGAGTGAAGCAGTATTTTACAGTGTCTGCTCCAGAACAACAACACAGGGGTGTGAGTCTTTCAACAGGGCTACTGTGGCTTCAATGAGCAAACACGTAAGCTTTGCACGAACATTCAAGGGTCGCTTGTCAGCGCAAGTACTTCGCTCAACAACAGTGTCAATGCAGCCGTGAAAAACAAGCTCAGGTATGTATCCGGAACAGCGCTTTCTGTACGGGCACAGGGACGTCTATAACAAATCGCTACCAAGGCAAACCACAACAAAAAGTACAAGACTACACCAAAATACAGAAATAGACGATGGGCCCGGAGAGCCAGGATGGAGTATGACCACAGACAGTTACGCGATTCTGGGTTTGCGAAAACTGACTATGAGATGGGTGTTTTGGATGACAACATACATACCTATGCCTGCAAATAAATTGATTGATCAGGCATAACTGAGTGGCTCCCAGACACAAACAAACTTACCGGTTCACCAAAGACAGGGTCGACAACCACTCTGTCCAGTACAAAGCAGTGCTGCTGACGATGGCTTGATGCTAGCCGAAACAGAGTGAAATTTCCTGTCTATGATGAGTGCTGCATTCCCTGACAAATTTGTTATTACCTTTTAGTAGCCAACTAACAGCCATATAAATAAATGGATGAGTGTGATGGATGAGTAAAAATAATTCTAATAGACTCATAAATCAAAATAATCCTACTGGGTCTACCCAGACAAGCTCATTAAACATGGAGGCTGTGTCTTGCCCTGGGTATTCACATGACCTGAGTGCAGGACCCCATATAAAAACAAATATTTCTATTACTATTTGTGTATTTATCTTCAAAGTAATGATGTTCCCCATTTACACATAACTTATTATTGCACAAATGACATGCCGGCACATTCCAAGCGACATAAAGTCTGTGACAGAAACCATAAGGGCAACACGGTGTGCGGTCTTGGTTCGAAACCCGGCTCTGAAAGGGTCTCTTGGGTCCCGGAATATGAACTGGCCATAACCCCAGACACTATACCCAGTCCAAATGACACATGCCCCATTCTCATGCAATACAGAGTCACTCTGTAGCTTGTCTGAGCATTTTTATAACAAATCTCCACTGCTATTATGATTGTTAAAATGTAAAAAAAATGATTTTAAGTAAAAATACAAAATAAAACTAATATTTTCTGCAATCTCTAAGCGCAACAAACCTTGCAGACGACATTTACAACAGTAAGTAGACTCAAATGCATTGTTGGTGCAAAATCTATACATCAGACTAGGCCAAAAGGTCAAATTTCAATGTTTTTATTTTTAAATTAAAATAAAATTTAAATTTGAATTACCTGTCCACTTTCTTCTAGATACAAGTTTGTCAGAGTATTTGGAACTTGCACACACAATTTGAAGCCAATAAGTCAATAAATAAGTTTGCAACAGAAGATCTCCTACTTTCACTTTCGCATCATATAGGTGTCACACCGGTATAATTTTCTACTATCATTTCTATGCAAAATGACCCAATTTCATGTCTCTCCCTGAGTCACACTGATTTCCCAAATGATTTCCTGTGGCCTTTTCCATAGAATACATACACTGTCCTCATAAATGAGTCACAGAAAATGCCAGGTTGAGTGTGTTGTTTTCCTGCTATTTCAAGTCTCCCAGGTAGACTATATGCTATTTTCCAATACACAACAGCTGATTCGGCCGAAGCACCCACACATTTCCAGCCCTCAGTCAGGGTGTAGTAATCTAGAAAAAGATAAATTAAAGGCTGTTAGCTGTTGACAGAAAGTCCATATTTGAAATATATATAGGAATTTTGGTCAACAATTCACAGTTACCACAGTCAAACAGTACAAGAACAGAACAGAATTAAAGTTTTCATAGGAACTATTTTAGCATACTACGACCCGGAAGTACTTTCACCGGTGTGACACCACTACGCACTTGTGCTCAGCGAAACTGGTGGGTTATGTGATAAGCAGTTAATATCGTAGCAAAAATGTGTCGTTTCGAGGTAGTGTATGCTCCAGGTAGGATACGTATGTTAGTTTGTGGTTGTTTGTATGAACCAAATTGGGGATTGTCTTTTACAATCCGGTTGTCAGGGCGGGGTTATGTTTATTTCTACTTCATTAGACAGGTCCCGTAATAATTAACAACTTATGCATCTAGAACAGCTCGTTAGTTTATAACAGTTGACAAGTAATTGCTTGTTACCACAATCATGGCATGAGACATTTTATGATTCTTGGTTAATTGCTGTCTCACCAATATATCATCTCTAAATCCAGTTGATTGGTTTAGACCACCTGTGCATTTAATATATATATTGGTTGCATTTATATTATGGATGTAAAGAGTGAACTATTGCTCCTATTGTTACATATTGCTTGCAAGTTTCATCCTTTAGGACCTGGAACATGGTCCTTGCAGTCCTGGCATTTTGCCTCAACGGCAGTTCTTCAAGTTAGGCTGTTGACAACAAGCGTAAGCGGATTAACCGCTTAGGCCATATGCTAGTAAAAGGGGTCATGGTGACCATGTGGCATGCCTCTCATGCTTCGGATGTTTCTTTAGACCGGATGGGGATGCTATATTAAAACAATCTAAAATAGATTTATAAAGAGAAAAACTTTATTAATAGAGTACTTAAAATAATTCTTCATATACATTAGACATATCTTTAAACAAAATAAGGCTAAGATTATCCTTTTAAGGAGCGCCTAGTTTAAGTGAATTAAAAACTGGTATCATGTCATTTTCTGAATGATGCTGTACCTCTCCATATTCTCTCAAGTGAGCTTGTTAGAAATGGGTTTAAATATAGTTGAATTTGGGGGGGGGGGACTTAAGTTCCTGTGGCGGAAAGTTCAATCGGCCGAGAGATTAGGCCAATATTTTTCTTTATATTTATTCTAATGCAGATCTAATCCAGCAGTTGTGGTGAATTTCAATATTTTACAATATTTTAAGTCTGTGGCCAACTTGCAGCTGTTGATGGGGCCTAGCTACAAATTTATGTAGCTAACCCCAATCCCTGCAGTGAATTGGTGGTCACTGACATGTTCACTAAATTATAATTTAGGATAGCTCGACGCAATTAACATAGTTGCATATTTCATAAGTAGAGGTTATTGCCCTTTGTGTCTTGGTAAAACCTCATGTTGCGTGTTCCTGCCAGTGGAGTTATATTTAATTTGTACAGGTCGAGGTTGTCGCCCTTTGTGTATTGGTGTCACCTCATGTTGCGTGTACTTGCAGGTTTTTGCGTGTTGCGTTCAGACATACTGTGTCTCATTTTACAAAGTATATATCTTATATGTTGCGTGTTGCGTCTATACAAGTCGAGGTTGTCTCCCTTGGTGTACAGGGAACACCTCGTGTTGCGTTTATACAGGTCGAGGTTGTCTCCCTTGGTGTACAGGGAACACCTCGTGTTGCGTTTTGCATCTATACAGCCCGATGTTGTCTCCCTTTGTGTACAGGGAACACCTCGTTTTGCGTCCAGTCTTATTGCGTCCCAGGCCACAGGTTGTAGATCCTTTAAGATAAGATAAGATAAACTTTATTTAACGTCGATTATAGTTAACATAATAAACATAAGCTACAAGCTTGTATTCGACATAACAAAGAAATCATATATTTAAGTATATGCATATAACATTTATATGAGACATATAATAATATATACAAACAATGTTACAAGAGAATTAATTAACAAATGAAACTACAAATATGCAAGACGAACTAAAAACAAAAATTACAATGCTAAACTATACGGACAAAATTAATCTGTTTGATTTATCAGGATCATCAGTGGACAGAAAATACAGTGAGTTGACAAGAAAGTTGCTGGCTCTAAAATTGTGTATAGTCTGTAAATTTAGTAATATTATGATTTCTGAAATTTCATTATTAGTTGAAGATAATATAAATAAAGTTTTTGAAGGACACTATTTATAATAGGTTGTCTTATATCACATGAAATAACCATGCTTTTTACATGGTCATGAAGGAACTAACACAATTTGCAGAAATAAAACAAGTATAAAAATTATATACAACATGTACATATGTCAGTCTAAGATAATTAAAGTGGGACTAAGCAAATACATTCATAATTATTAAAAGATTGTTACATATTAATTTATCCTAAGATAGACTCAGATAAAATGCCAGATAACACCAAAGCTATTGTTTGGATTAAAGATATTTAACTGCTTAGTAAAATTGTTATCTAAAGTGTCCAATAATTAGCTTATATGACTGGTATTTAAAAGCATTTATATTTAGGATTATTTATTAAAGCTTAGCAACGGACAGAAAAATATACTACATCAAATAGGATGTTGCTGGTTCTGTAATATTTAAAACCATTGAGAAGTTTATAAGGTGAATCGAATCAGGGTGATTGAAATGGTGATTGAAATTTGGTTACCATTCTATGCTTGTTCAAGTCTATGGCTTCATTATTATATGAAGTATTTATATTAAAGTATTTAAGTGATACCCTGTAAAATGAGTGTCTTTTCAGTACTACTTAATATACCACAACATGATCAGACTAATAATCTACTATAAAATACATTCACATGGCATAGTAGTCAAATAAATTGAATAATATACAAACTGAACTAAAAAGGAGAAAAGAAAAGTGAGACTAAGCCACTCTTGCACACACATACACGCACTACTAAATCATTCCACGAACAAGACATGCTCTCTCACACAGACATGATTACATGTATATACAATTAGGAAATTAAAAACATGTGTTCAAATACACCAAAAATGTACTTGGGCTGATACAGACACAATCATAACATTAGATGACTAAGGCATAGCATGATAAGGAGTTGCGTAATGTATATCAATTACCAAATTGTTGCGTGAATTTTGCGTCGGGCAAGTCTAGTACCTCATAATATAACCTCAGTAAACACCTATCTCTCGGCTGATTGGATTTAGCAGATAGAGTTGGACCTAGCTACAACTTCTCGTTAATTTATTGTAGGTGACCCACCTATCTGTTTCTGCGGCCACATTTTCCACTCACATTAATTACGAACTATTTACTGTGTGCTTTAGTTCTAAATTGTATGATACATTTATGTATATCTATATTGAGCCGAGCTGGTGATAACTGTACCTGAAACTAAAACTGCCTTATGATTACTTTGTGCTTAGTCACAACATTAAATAGTCGTGTAAAACCTTCCTCAGTGAGATTAATTGATTAATTTCCTGATAAAATAATTATGTTCGTCGTTTATCGGCGAACTCTTTTCTGAATTAACAAAACAAGCGACCGACTGACTCGTTATTAGTTTGAAATATTATATTAAACGTGATCACGTTTATGCCAGTTATGCATTATATGACTACAATACAGCTCATGACATCCGCAAATACAATACACGCAAACTAGAGATGTGATTGATTATTTAAGAAATAAAACATTGTCTTTTGTTTTATCGGTGAATAAAAATATAGACAGGAGTTTGGATACGGAAAAAATTAAATTACGAGTGCGTAGGTGGAGGCATGGTCAGTTAACTATGAATCAATGCTGTTTTTCGATTAGAGAATCAACACTATCAATTTATTTTTAAGAAAATGTAAAAAAATGTATAGATTTTTAGTTTTATACCAGTCCCGCGTTCTGTAGTGCGTTGGTTAATTGTAAAACCTAGTAGGAAGTTCGAATTTTAAATCGTCTAAGACCGCTGTCAATTTACATCAATCGAAATGGATTAACTTCCTGATGCAAGGGTACATGAAAGAGAATGTGATAAAGGGAAACTAACATGTTGGGTGTTTGTAGGACTAAATACGATACTGTTCACGTCGCTTGTTTTGATGATCGGGTTTGTGATAAATGACCTTAACCTGGAGATCGAGCAGAACGTGGAATTGTGTGTGGACTGTTCGCATCTTGTTATCCATCCTGATGATGAACTTGTTGGAGTGAGTAGACGAGACGATGGTACATGTTGTGTTAAAGATGACCGGAACATCTACGATCTAGTACACATAGTATGTCTATGTTTGTGTTCATTCCGTTCAATTTGGCCGATCGGGGTTCAAATACTGATCGCACAGCCGGTTATGTTCATTTAAATAACTATGGATATGTTGACAGTTACCAGAAAGAACACGTTAGCTCAGGTAGATAATTATATTTCAGGTAAACTTAGTTGACCGACTGACCGTCGTATGTGACTGAGTGAATGCCTTCTGATCACATCGGTGTTTATCCCTAGCAATAGTAAAACAGAAATGGACGAGCTTTCACCATTGTGAAAGAATGGTGACAAAACTATAAGTAGGATATGTTAAGTCGAGTACAGTCAGTGCATGTACATGTCGATTTCATTATGCTTAAATGTTGTCTCTTCATACAGCTTGATGCTCAAATACCAAAACTTGTTTGATAAATGAACATTATTTAATTTTCAGTTTGCAGGGAGATGGATGAAAAAGAAGCTAGCTGAATGTAAGTGCACTGACTGTCTAAATACACTTGTTACTATATATTGTAACAAAAATGACCCTATTTGAGGCTGATTATGGCCGAGCATAGCCTTTAATTATTTTTTTTGGCAATTACGTGATTGATTTTCGCCTATCCGCCTATCCGCAATCTCATAATCATAATCGGACCGGTTGAACAGGCGCACGTTACGTTATCCATGTAAACATGACGTCACATTGGAGCCAAAATGACGTTATGTTGCTCCTAGGCTATACCAGATTTCTTTGCCAATTTTATTTACTCTTAGAGCATTTGATTGGTGACAACCTTAGTGTATATATTACGTTATATGTTCTCCATATATATTATATATTCGAACAATTGTATTAAAAACTTTAATACACTTCAGAGCCTGGCCGGAAGTTGATAGCCCTAGAGGTGATTATTTATTTTCGGGGCGGATTATCGCCTCCCTGCCCGGCTGTGTCACGTATTAACCTCTAAATAATGTACTTAATAATGTGTCTACCAAATTAGGGGCTGTCGTGACCCGTGTACATTATGTTTTGATTCAACTTATGATAATACAAGCAATATTAATAATTTGATTCTCAAAACTTATATCAGAGTTAGATTATCGTGTTTAAACATGCACTACGTTTAGATATTTTCCTTTTTCTATATAGTTCAAATTTTTTTATCTCAATAGTCATACAACATTTATACAATAATACAAACATGGAAATCAATTAAAAAAAACTTAAATCAATTCATGTCCAAGATATTCGTTTATACGAAAAGAAAACGCAAATGAATACCAGTTGAAAGGTTCGTTTGATATATATATATAGCTTAGTATCAAATTATCAATTGATATATAATTATATCTAAAATAGATTTGGAAATCCAGAATATCAATCTATTTTAAGACTATGTTAAAAATAACCATTACAAATTTGTATCACAAACTGACTTTTACTAAGATTATTATTGTGTTTCATAACAAGATTTTATCGATTAGCTCTGTTTTTACTAGCAAACCCAAAACAAACCAACTATAATTGTGGAACTGAAACTGAAATGGCAACGATTAAAGTTGTTGGTCGACGAGAGAAAGAAGGTGAATATAAACATAAATGACATTGAATTTTATATAGTCCGCCGATGATAACATTAGCCTTTGTTGACACATAAAAATGAATATCCAAGTTGTGTATTATCACTTTGAATGCATATAATCATTCAATCTACGCTGATAACAATCGGCTAGTCGGCCGTGCAGTGTTTATATAATTCAAGTTTGTTTATTAATACGGCTAGAGTTATCCCCGGCGAGCTATACATGATAACACTTGCTTTTCTTTAAAAATAAATATCCAATGTATGTTCAATTTACCGCATTAGTCCACATTACCAAGGGTACTGTTTTATCATACAACGTACAGAAAGCTTAGACTTACATACACATTTAATTCTACATAACTATTTTACTACAAGATTCTTATTTACAATACATTCGCTGATGTAGTAAATGTATAATTTATGAAGAACCTACTGTATAACCTCTAGAGCAACACTCTTCGGGAAACATAAACAAAGATCTTATTAATTCAGACAGGGAAGGCAGCACTCAATTTAATCAGCCGAACAACAAGGCGCTATGCCCAACTTAGCTTATATATCAAAGAAAATATAAAACACATACAAGGCACAATGCCCTACTGAACAAGTAAAGATATGCCCAAGTCCAAACTGGCGAAAAGTAGAATAAATTAGTTTCAGCAATCAATAATGCATAGCTGAATGGCCCAGTACCACAGTTAAACGACAACAATATCTAGATTTAGCTGTCGGAAATCCCAAAAGGAAGAAGTGCCCAACACACAGCCGAACAAGAACATAATCCGCCCTAGCCCCAGCTATCAAAAGGCTTAATAGAACCGTTTCAGCAAACAAAAGTCGAAATGCCCACGCTGAATGACCTAGTTACAACAGTAAGACTGCTGAAATATATTGTTTAAGCTGTCTTAAGTCCTAAAAAGGGAAATAACAGTAGTTTCAATAAGTAAAATATTTGTATTTTATATATAATCTAAGTTAAATGACCAAACTTCAACAAGTCGAGATATGCCTAAGTGAACAACCACTCTACATGACCACAGTGGACGCCCCAGTTTAGTTGTTGTACAGATATTTTTTATTATTGAGAGTGGGTACAATTTATAGGAAATTGTATTCGTTCGGTTGTGTTTTGGTCATATATTGCACCCTCTAATCATGGTATGTGGTGTTTTTTTATGTTTTTGGTGCTTGACTGTTTCACTTGTTGCCTTCACTGTCCGATGTTTTACTGCATTTTACTTATGAAACACAATAATTATGTTTGAGAGCTTGTTGCCGTGTATGTCCGATTTGGAGAGGTTGCACTGTTTAGTCATAGTTTATTGGATTGCATCCATTAGCATTATATGGGATGTATTATACATGTATATCTATTATCTTATAGACATGACATCAACTTATTTCAGAACATATTCATCATACAAAAGCACTACAATGGGACAGCGATTCTGAGCTTGCAATAATACCTGGCGATAAACATATGACTTATCATGCGAAAGGATATATCGAGATCAAAAGGAGAGGTTTATATTTCGTCTATAGTCAGCTGGTACTGGAACACGATGGACCTGGACGTGTCGATGAGTTCAGAGAAGGGCCAATAAAGTATCAACACTCTATTCAACTCATCAAATCCGGAAAGAGCCTCTCTCAAGCACAGTCTATACTCAAAAACATTGACACAATGTGTTCGTCCACCGAAGACACATTTAAGTTTACTAGTCACATTGGCAGTGCTTTCGAGTTACACAGTGGTGACAGACTGTTCGTGGTTGTCAATGATGTACATGAGGTTGTAGCAGATCCACGCATGAACCACTTCGGTGTTCATAGATTATAAACTATTGTTCCTGTCAAAATTGTACGTCTTGTATGAACGTATGGTGGACGTTTAAAAAATCTTCCAAAAGTGCTTACTCGCGCTGACATACACTGGAGACAATTAAAACATCGTGAATCATCATTTAGACACACACACAACGGATACATAAACTAGAGATACGTCGGGCTCACGTGGATATACGATTGTGTAAATTGTATTAGTTATGGATATTATGCGGACGAGTAAGAAATAAGTAACGAATACGTTAAATATGATATTATATACTTGTTTTACATTGTATATCCGTTGTGTATACATGTACTTTAATACAAATGAACCGCCTAGTGGTAGATCGTTCACTTCGGGTACAAGATATAAACCCATTTACATGTTTCAATTTACCCTACATTACTCAATAATTTGTCACGGTGAGTGCATATATCATATCGAAACATCTAATCTACATTTTAACCAAAGAACTTCAAAATTTCCACAACTTTTCAAGAGAGCAAACGTTATTCCAATCTACAAAAGAAGGGAAATAAATCTGATACAAACAATTACCGTCTTATCTCTATTCTTCCTGTGCTATCAAATAAGGGACATCATGTGTGACATTGATGTGCTTTATTTATGCCGACTGACAGCTAGTCTGGTTTGTTTCACAAACGTTTAGAAGTTGCTACCGATTTGGATAACCTTAAAAGTTGATGCAGTTGAAATAGTGTAGTACTTTGTGTATGTTAATGCTCAGCATGTATATGTAAATGCAATAAGGAACAGCACGTCTGAAATTGCTGCGATTTCATTTGCGGAATGACATATTGTGTGTGTGTCCTTGTGATATGTGTCGTCCGTTTGATATATTATTGTCACCTGGTTCTTACTCCGGTTTGAGGCTGACTGAGGCGGCATACTTTGGTGTAGAATGTCGTGTTTTTGTAGTTGCTAGTTATTTGCGTTTTGTCTGTGCCTTTTTGTTATAAAGTCGTGTTTTTGTTATTGCCAGTTTGTTATGTTGTATATGCCTTTTTGAATTGCTGCTTTTCTACGTTGGGTAGTGTCTGTGTCTGTTTGTATTCTTTCGTCCTGTTTGTACCTTTTGTACTCTGCTGTTTTTGTTGGTTGTAACTTTCGACATTAGTTTAGAGCTTGTGTTTAATTGTTAAAATATGGTGAGCAGTGAATAATATATTCTAAATGCAGACGATGAACAGTCCGTCAAATTAAACATTTGATGTATCTTATAAATATGAAAAGCAAGTATATTGGAGTAAACTTAATATGGCAGAATGGCATTCATAATTGTGAATGATATTCGTATTCGCTTTATTCTCCTCAAGCTCCATATTTACGCATAGTGTGTTGGTATTTACCAGCGACAGTTATTATGTCTAGAGATGTCTAGTTGCGTCTGAGACATTTTAGGCAGCAAACCTAGCGTTTTCAGCGCAAATTATTTTGACGACATTCTGAAGTTTCATGCTGTTCTTCAGATTGACTTCAGAAGTTTGATTGTTCATCGTCGCGCTACATGACCTACATTCAGACATATCGAACGTCAAATTATTTTGCCAACCTCAGGTTTTGATTCGGCTGTCTATGTACACTCAAGGACTTTAAAAACGCCTCACCTAATTCAAAGACCAAAATCGCTCAAAGTATTTATGTTATTGCAATATAATTTTACATGTGGAATATTTGATCTGTCCTACGTGTAAATCAGTTTAGTTTGTAATAAAATGTTGTCTCATTATTTTCTAGGAATCCTGCAAGCGCACTAACCTTAGGTAAAAGTGTGGGGTTTTCAATAGAGGCTGTGCGAGGCATTATACTCTTAATTTGATCATATTTGTGAGATGGTGAAGTTACACTAATTCATCGAATACACTTGTTTATAGTTTTCTGACCTTTTATTTAAGCATCTGTACGTTTTCAGAATGCTAGTTTACTTTTACACACACCCTAACCTACCTATGTGTAAAAGGATGGGATTTTGAATTTGCCAATTTTAGTAATAAAACTTAAAACTTGATGATTTTGAATGTCTGTGAAATGTGTGAACATTCTTTTGTTTTTGACTTTATTTATGCTTGTTTAAACAAAATGGCAGGTTATTGTTGAATTTGAACACGCGTAGAAACTATTGTGAAAATCTTATATTTGCCAAAAGGTTCGTTTTGGGACTTTGTAGACGAATAAGATCCCGCATATTAGGAAACATTGCACCCTTAGCCGGTATTGAAAGTCCCACACTTTTGCTTAGGGTGAGTGCGCTTGCAGGATTATCAGAAAATAACGAGACAACATTTTATTACAAACTAAACTGATTTACACGTAGGAAAGATCAGTTAATGCACCTGCAAAATTATATTGCAATAACATAAATACTTTGAGCGATATTGGGCTTTGAATTAGGTGAGGCGTTTTTAAAGTCCGTGAGTGTATGTAATTAAATCTGCGCTACATATACAATACTGCTTCAAGTTCTATACTTGATAGATTTAAATTACTAGTACTCTACTTATGTATTCAAACTGATCAGAGAAGTCCTTGTCTGTCAGATGCATACATAATTTGTGTACGTTTGAATGAACACACTGCAATTGTCTTGTCGATAATAAAAATCCAATATTTGTCACGCATACCATGATTATTACTCTATGTATAAGGTACCTTGTACGTAGAACGGTGCATGAATGTAAAACGTTATACACCATGTAACTTGTATTATCGATAAATAAATAAATTCCTTAATAAGGTGGATTATATAATCATGCACAGTGTTTGACACGAACTATTTTCTGAAATGACGAAACAACTGATTTTGTTCATTGTGGATGACTGCTTCAATAATTTTGAAATAAATGTTTAAGCGTGATCTCGTATCGAACAATTAATTAAATGCCAATACTACAACTGTAATAGTCCATGGCCTCGGTACTTTCTAAAAATAAAAAACACGTTACATACTGTAGTTTCGAGATATGCCCTGTTGTAAACTAGTTAGCGACATGTTCGTATGTGTACGGTGTATGCATATTTAGTAAACCATAAACTAATATACACACGTTTGCTATTATTAGATCGGGGAATTACCAATGTAAATCTTTTTTAAGAATTTGTCCAAATTGTAATTGGGATACCAGAGCTTTTTAGATTGGTGAATTGTATATCGATAGTTACATCGTCTAAACATCAATCGACATGAATTTACCTCCTGATGCAAGGGTACATGGAAGAGAATTGGATAAAGGGAAACTAATGTGTTGGTTGTTTGTAGGACTAAATACGATTCTGTTTATATTGATTGTTGGTCTTTCTGTGACCAAAGTGTTTATGGATTGTTTATTATTGATTGAAATACTAAAAGTGAAAAACGATTAGAGTTAAAAAAATTGACAGGAGGCTCCAGAGGGTACATATGTGGCTTGGAATGTTAATTTGGGGCTTATGGACCAAAAAATGGATTTTGAGTTTTTTCCATTTTTGACATGTGTAACATCTTGGCAGTAAAATCTGAAAATTTGATCGTCAAATCTCAAAAATTTACAAAGTTACAGGATATTTCAAAGCGATGGTCATTTCAAATTATTTGCTTATTTGAATTGATTTTGTGCCATTTGTTGCATATTCAGGGAGGTAGATAAAACCCAGATTCAGAAATAAGAAATTAGTACAAAAACATCTTATTGCATACAACTTGTTTATTTCATATCATAGAGCAATTTGAGAAGAACATCTTCACAAAATGTACACATGAATACAGTACTGTTGCCTAGCAACCTAGAAATATTGATTGTTTCTTAATATTTAAGACATACATAGCTATAACCTTGCCAAAATTAAGTCAAACCTCATTTTGTTCCAAAGAAAGTCCAAATAGTATGTACTTAATGAAATTCTGAATGTACAGTACAATCTGTAAGGCACTACTAAAGTTATATTAATTTTGAGTCATAGATTGAATTATTCCAAATATTCTTTAGCCTTGTCCCTTTTACAAATTTGACTACATCTATAAAGAACAACCCTTCTTTGTTATAAAAGCCATTAGAATGTATGTTCCTAACCAACCTAGATGTAGGATAAATATTGTACCAAAATATATGTACAATAAAACAAATATCGTATTTCTGTTGCTTAGCAACAATGGAACATTTTACAATTTTGACATTTTTTAGGTTTTACGGCTTCACATGTGATTAAAAAAGTATACTACCATTGACAGAAAAAGATTATTGTCAACACAATACATATGTTATTAGTTTCAAATGATTTATTTATATCTACCAATTAAAATTATGACAATAAACCTATTTTGGACAGTACGGTTAGTGTTCAAAAGTATACTAAGGTCATGTAATTTGAATCCTGTCAGAATAACCCAAGATCACTTGTTGTCATATGAATTCTTCTACAAGTTGCAATGATTGTATATAGTTTAAAATAGTAGTTGTCAAATAGGCATGCATAATTGCAACCCACAACTCAATACATACATGTATATTTTTCTTGTTGCATAGCAACTACAGAATGTCTCACTTTTGTGTCTTGCTTTCTAAAGTATATGCCCTAAAATGCAGCTAAATGATCTCAAAATATGAAATTGTTTACACCAAAAGACATGTCTTACAATGCAGGATAAACATACTTGGAAATGTATGTTCAAATTAAATAGGAAGTTGCATGCACAGAAGCAATTTCTAATGTGTACCATGCTTGCAAAAGTGCAATCAGATATTAATATAGACATCAATTTGTTACAGCAATGATTATAGCATTATGAATCTGCAGGACCTAAACAGGTTTCTGTCTTCACAAAGTCTATAATAAATGTTACAAATCAAAGAGAGATTGATGAAAAATAATGTCTACATAAATACATATTCAGTATTGTTGCTTAGCAACTGTGGAATAATTCACAATTTCTATAATATCAATGTTTGAACACATTTGGTGACATTGAATTATATGGTTAACACGTAAAATTATGTACCAGGATGTTTTAAAATAGCATGAAGTCTGTGAATTCCAGAATGAACTTGTGAATGAGCTTCTAGATGTAAAAATACACTGTTTTGTAAATGTCAACTTTGCTTAATTGTGCCAGAAAGTGGCCACCACTTGCGGACTGTCGCCAATTGTACACCTATTGTACATTCTTTCAGAATCTGAAAGCCACTATGTGACTTTCAAACACAAATAGTTGTCATGCCAAGCCAGCATACTTTGTGTAGGTCCAGTCATCTATATAGTCACCGCAACAGCCCCTTGTAGTCCTGGAATTTAAAACAAATAAATTTATTAGTCATTTTCTAGACTAGAGTACATTTTGTAGTTTTATTATTGTGTTGTATTAATCAGTGTAAAGTTTACATTTTACCATTTATTTAAAGCAAAATTTAAAGTAAAATTCTATTCAGCTTGTGTGTGTGTTGATTTGTTAACAACCATGTTTGTAATGGTATTCAAAATGACACAAACTAGTATAGCGTATGCCATTCATGAGTTTAAACTTTATACTGATTAAAAATTCAAATCATCAATCAGTTATACACATTGCATAGCAGTATTTCATGTCAGTTTTACTTTTACATTAGGTCTAACATTGTTTGTTTGACCTTTACTGACACAATATATTACATTGGGTAGGTACACAAGTATTAAAATAATTTTATATTATTTTTATTACAAATATATATTTTGTGTTGTCTCAGTGACAATTACTATTAATATAAACTTGTAGTTAATTTACAAAATATTGCTTGTAAATGCTCTATCAAATGTTTACTTATAATATAGAAAACTTTTTTGTCTCTGGAAGCAACATAATTAATTGAGTAGGGGCAATTTTATTTGGTACCTGGTAGGTAAAAGTCAAACAAAAAATATTTTAAATTAGGCCATTGGAAGTATCTTATCGTGCCTTTGGAACCATTACATACAAACATGTTTTAACTAGCTGATATCATAGCTGTACATCATTGGCCCTGTTTCATATACTCAGCAATTGTTATTAGGGGTTGCACATTTTCCTAATCAGATCCAGTAATTGTCACACTGCACAAGTAGAAAAGCTTTTATTAGCAACTCCAGCTGATAAGCAAAAGTTTGGCTTATCTACTGGATAATTTCTTTATGTCACCCCATTTAAATAGAGTCAATGTTCATTTACACTATCAGACTATCAGTCAATTATGACATTAATTTTTTGAAATTATACATTGTATATAAATTAAAGTAATATGGATGAACTGTACAACCTGTGCATGTTCCTTTCTCTGCAAAAACTTTCTCTTCACAGTGAGCCATTGACACAACATTTTCTGCTCCTTTATACCAAGTGTACCAACTAATATCAATCAGTTTGTCTATAAGCCTGCAAAAAGAAAGATAACTATGAAGAATATAGCTTAATGATATAAATCACAATGTAAGTTTACATTTATACGAGTGTCGATTATAGGCGATTCTAACATATCACGTGAGATTTGCCTTCTTTGCTTATAAGCTTACCATATGTTATTACTGCGATAAAATATAGCTGATTGATGACATCACGTTTGACGTCATACAGTATGACAAATGACGTAACGGTGACGGTAACGTTCCTAGGAAAGAAAGTACTTTGACGTCAACCTGTCTTGTTGTGCTATAAATGGTAAATCATTGGCAATGTTAGAATCGAAATAATAAATAGGAGTTGTGCTTTGTTGTGTTATAAAATATAGGCACCTGTTTGAATGCGTACATAAAATGACTCGTGCTACGTACTCGTGATTTAATTACTGCGCATCCAAACACGCGCCTATATTTTATTACACAATAAAACAATAGCTACGTATTCATTATTTCTTAATTCTAACAACAAACTTTTTAGGGGCACAGTATCTAGTTAACATACTCAAGGTTCCGGGTGACGTGTACGCCTGTACGGTTTATATGTCACTTCAGCGACATAGTCATAGTGTCTGTCTGAAGTGCAGTAGGTAAATGTGTTCAATCATTGGTTGCTCTTCATGAAATATATTCCCTGATTTAATGTTAGGGCCAATTCAATTGGGTGCCTGATGACCACGTGCTTGACAGGTGTATGCACCTAGGTACTAATGAAGCAGCATAAAGAGGGAGTTGTGAATATAGTTCCATTAAAAAACCCTTGCTGTTTGGTTTGAAAAAGGCTACTGTTTTTGGTCAACTCTTCTGAGACTTGCAAGATGGGAGCTGGTATCCGCTTGTCATAAATGCTATGGAGGTCACAGTTCAATTCTTGTTACTGTCTGCAAATGTTACCCCCCTCATTTGTCAAACGGTTTTGGAAGCTTTACTTTGCTTGCCATGATAAATTCATGTGTCATGATGGTGACTGGAGACCACATAAAATAAAATAGGGGGGAGTGTAGTGATAAGTTATTCCAAAAACAAATTAGAATATTGATTAAGTTGTTCATATGTGTATGCTAATTGACAACTATCATCAAACTTTGATTTTAAAAGTTTTTCCGGCACGTCACGTCGTCCAGTTATTTTTAATTTCACACCAGACTCGGTCCTGCTCCGTGCATATTATTACTCGTATAGCTCATGAAATCGTACAAGATGTCTGGATCGCTAAACTTCTAACTGGCTCATATCAGTGATTGTACAAATTCAAACTGATTTTGTGATCACAACTTGGTTACTATCAACAAACAGTTGCTAAACAGCCAACACTTCCGGGTCAAAACTTTTCGACATACCGGCGGTTATTTATCGCTTCATACTGAAAGAAATCATACTAACACGGTGCAACGGTGTCACTACAGCATCCAGCATCGACTCTGAATACACATAACCACCCATGAGTCTTTCATTCTCGCTAAATCTTATAAAATCGACGTATTTCAAGGGCATGCAAAATCATCTTTTACACAGTTTGTGATGACGTAATATGGCGCTCTCGTAATAATCAATTACTCGTGAAATCTGCATTGTCACGGGTCACAGACCACAAAATGTTGTCGAACATGTAACAATCGTTCATGGTATTCATTTATTATTTTTTTAACCTTTATAGACTCATTTGTGCTGAGCAAACATGTGAATTTTACTGCGAAAATACGACGTGATAAACGGCGCATTTTCTCGATAACGACGTCACGTCCATAAGCCCCAAATTAACTTTCCACGCCACATATATGTTTGGCATGTATATGCATAAATATATACACAAGCATTCTGTAGTGCGTTTGTGAATTGTAAAATCTAGTAGGAAGTTCTAAAGTTAAATCGTCTATAACGGCTTTTAAGTAACATCTTTCGAAATGAACTTACCTCCTGATGCAAGGATAATACAGGGTGGAAGAAAATTGAATAAAGCGAAACTATGGTGTGTTGTGTTTGTAGGACTAAATACGATACTATTCACGTTGCTTGTTTTAGTGACCGTATTTTTGATAAAAGACCTTAACCTGGAGATCGAGCAGAATGTTGAACTGTGTGTGGACTGTTCGTATCTTGTTGTCCATCCAGATGATGAACTTGATGGAGTGAGTAGACGAGACGATGGTACATGTTGTGTTGAAGATGACCAGAATATATATAATCTAGTACACATGGTATGTCTGTTTTTGTTTAAAAAGAGTATATTAAAAAACCTTATATCGTGCTAGATCCCCCAGTGGGCATATCAGTTGACCAGTGCTGCATTTTTTATATTCCAACTTGAGATAAAAATCTGATAGTGGTCCTGTGTAGCACCTGCTTACTGGTATTAATTATGAAAATACCAGCATAAACCCTTAACTTTATAGAAAGTGGAGGCAATTTCCAACACATTGATGTAAATTTTATGATTGTTGGTACAACCAATGTAACAATATTCTGCAATATGTTAATACAACGTGCAATATTTTAAGAAATTCGTACATGTCTGCCGGCCAATTGTTAACTTTACGTTCCACTTTGGAATGCATTGAGCCTTTGTAATTTTATAAACAACCACTGCGTCTTCAATAAAACGTTTGATGATGCGAACATCATAACACAATCATTACAAGTCCTTCATTAAAGCAAGCCACAATCCGACAAATATTGATCTAAAACATCGACCGCATTTTTCGTTCATCGATCGGCAGCCAGTTTGTATGAACTTATTTCACTCGTGATCATCCTTTTGTTTGAAGAGTAGTTCTCCAACATACTACTGAATCATTTATACGTAGTACTTAGAAGTGGTAGCGTGTGCAATGTGGTCGCGCTTAGCTCGATAATGGTTAATTCTGTTAAAGTTGACCGATGTTACCCGAGCAACCGGGGTTCGAAAACTGGTCGCACATCAATAAATATAGTTTAAATAATTATGCTGATGTTGTCAGATGCCAGGAAGAAAACGTTAGTTCGGTAGATAATTAAATTTCAGGAAAACTTGGTTGACCAGCTGATGCATTGTTATCACATTGGCTTTTATCCATTGCGATTGTACATCTACCGGAGACAAATAAAAATGGCCAAGCTTTCACGGTTGTGAAGAATGACGACAAAACGGGAAGTGGAATATACACATCCCAGTGTTGTCAGTACATGTCTATATAATTATGCTAAAATGTTATCACTTCGTACAACTTGATGCATAATTAAATACCAGTTTGTTTGATAAATGGACATTATTATTGCATTTTCAGTATGCAGGGAGATGGATGAAAAAGAAGATGGCTGAATGTAAGTACAAATGTACTCTAGACTTTCATAATGTGCGTTATCAATTCATATATCTGTCTTTTACACAGCACTTGACAGGTGTACGTTTAATTCAAGTTATGATGATACACGCAACATTAATACACGCACTAAACATGGATTTGGGAATTCGTAATGTCGATCTATTTTAATATATAACATTCGGTATATCACAACACGACTTTGCCTGAACTAAGATTGTGTGTTCTATAACATGAGTTCAGCGATATTCTATTTTTATTCTAGCAAACCCAAAACACAGCAACTACATTTGTGGAACCGAAAACGAAATGGCATCGATTAAAGTTGTTGGTCGAACAGAAAAAGGAGGTGAATATATAAATAATAATAACATTGAACATTATATAAGAATTCAAATCAAATCAAAAAGATTATATTAAGTCAGACAGGGAAGGCAGCACTCAACTTAACCAGCCGAGCACAGAAAACATTAAAAACACACAAAGCACATTGCCCAACTAAACAAGCGCAGTTCATTTTGGTTCGATCTTGTTAATAACAAGCAGTCAGTCGACCTTGCAGTGTTTGTTTATTTGTAAGACAGACTACTTGGTGTTTTATGACATCATGCAGGTAAACAAGTTACGTAAACAACATAGATAACAGCCTTCGTGGTAAATTCCTACGCGTCAGAACTCCATACCATTGTATAACAGCCGGTATACAACGGCTTTTGAATATTTTATTTCGATTTTAACATTATTTAAACTCGGAAGTATATATTAAGCCAGTGTTATTTTGCGAGATCTATGTTGTTTACGTAACGTGTTTACCTGCATGACGTCAAAAAACGACATGACGTCATTTTTCGTTGTATATCGGCCGATATACGACGTTATGATTTGTTCTTTGTATATATAGGCGAAATCGCTGGTCATGTTAGAATTATCATTCTAACACGATCTGCGGATTAATCCATATAATATAGAGCAGACCAGGCCATGTATTATTACCGCAATAAAACATGGTATCAAATTGGCTGTTACTAGTTACGCCCCGTATCACGTGACATATTTATGAATGAATTAACCTAAACTTTATAGTAAAACTTCAACGGACCACAAGTTGCACGAGTATCCAGTGTTACAGCTATGACGCATCTATTTTTAGAAACTCCAATATACTCTCGAAATTAAGATTCATAAAAACTTCTGATAACCAATTCATTTATATTTTTCATTTCATGAAATAGATACACTATACTCGTGTTATTAACATTGTTTCGATGTTTAAAATGTGTTATTTCCTTCAGAAAATTATGAAGGTCGTTTTCATTAACGAGGGAGGTAATTGTACCAGCTAATAAACCACTCAATTTCAGCGTGGAATTATGTTAAATGGCAAATGGGTGAAAATGGAATGCGTGCAGTTAAATAGTGCGGGATATTATCGTATTTAGAATCGAAATAAAAACTCTGTTCTTGTATTTTGTCGGTGAATAAAACACGGGCACTCGTTCGGATCCTGCCGAACTCCTGCCCATGTTTTATTCACCGACAAAATACGCGAACAGATTTTTATTTCTTAAATAATTAAACATACATTAAGTAAACACTGCACGGTCGACTGACCGCTTGTTATCAGTGTAGATTGAACGAGTATATGTATTAAAGGTGAATATGCACATGATTGAACAAAAGTGGAATTCGGAAAGGCATTTAATTGTCATTTATATTTATAAACAAAGGCTAGTGTTATCTCCAGTGCACTATATCCTTTCTGCTACCATAGCGCACTAATGCAGACTGGCCGGGATGGCCATTTCGCCCAACCGTAGTTTACTACCTAAGTGCCCAAATGCGGGTATTTTGCTGCCATGGGTACACATGCATCCCTGACTAAAGGATATTTTGGGCCTAAGAGGGTTTTGAACGTAGATTTCCAAAAACTGAAATAACTGGTCCTAACCGCCATTGCGGTACGATTCCCTGTGGAATTGCATTAACATTTAGCCCCAAAAAGTTTTCATTTTTCTATAGAACGACTATAAGGCTAGATAAAGTGGTTCAAGTTCAGTTCCCTAAAGGGTCCCAATGATTGAAAAACTTGTTTTAGCTTGGTATGCCTAATTTTGGGACCCTTTAGGGCACTGAACTTGAACCACTTTATCTAGCCTTATAGTCGTTCTATAGAAATATTTTACTACCAATTATTATTTACAATATGTCATTTCTTGTAGTCATTGTATAATTTATGAAGAACATTACAGTATATCCACTCTAGAGCAGCACTCTACGACAAATATAAAGTTTGGTTGTTTTTCAAGCATTGTTGCTTTTGGGAGGTGCAGTTTATAGTAAATACATTAAAATTTTGTAGTTATGGAACAAAATGCTTATGTTTGACAGGTTGTTGCTATGTAGCGCCAATCTGGAGTGGTTGCACTGTTTAGTCCTAGTATATTATATTGTATCATTTGGCGTTACATGTACATGTATAATATTATCTTACATACATGGAATCCCCTTATTTCAGAACATATTCCTCATAGGAAAGTACTAAAATGGGATAATGAGTCTGAGCTTGCAATAATACCTGACAATAAACATATGACATATCATGCGGACGGGTATATTGAGATCAAAAGGTGGGGTTTATATTTCGTCTATAGTCAGCTGGTACTAGAACACGATGGACCTGGACCTCTCCATGAGTTCAGAGAAGGACCAGTAACGTATCAACACTCCATTCGACTGATGAAAGCAGGAATGCGCCAGTTTCAAGCACAGTCTATACTTAAAAACATAGACACTAGGTGCTCGTCCACCAAAGACACATTCAGGTTTACTAGTCACATTGGCAGTGCTTTCGAGTTACACGGTGGTGACAGGCTGTTCGTGGTTGTTAATAATGTACATGAGGTTGTAGCAGATCCACGCATGAACCACTTCGGTGTACACAGGTTATAAACTAATGTCTCTGTCAAACTACAACATTTTACATTAACGTATGGTGGAAGTATCACAAACGCTGACTCATGCTGTCATAGTCGTACACTGGAGACAATTAAATCGCTCAGATGCCTCATTAGGACGTACACACAATACGATATATCCTAGAGATACGCTGGGCTCACTTGAATATTCGTTTGTGTATGTATTGTTTTACTTACGAGGGGTGATCAATATATTCGTGAACTTTTCATCTAGCAATTTTGTTTTGTCAGCAAGGCTCAAAAACAAATTAGCATTATTCAGTGTAGGATATATCCGACCGAATGCACCTATAACATAGTTTTATTCATGTAATGGGGGCGTGTCGCAGGCAGTCACGTGACGTCATTCCAAGCGTCACCGTTTGAGCAACACCGAGCTTCTTTCTGGACTCATATTCGACCCACTGTATACGGTTTCTTAAATTTCAATACAGAAATAAGTCATAAATAGCCAACTAAAGAACGTAAGGTCGAATAGAAATTGTATCGTTGCGTTACTGGTCTTAAAACTCTCGCAATTTCTAAAGAACTCCTTTCATATGGAATGAAATATTTATTGTTTTGCAATCAATACCGATAGTAGAGTTCGCCAGGAACATAACGTTCAGAAATATGCCTCTTATTTCTCAGAAATTAAGGAGGAGTATCCCTAACCCTGTCCCAATTCTTCCGTTTATTGTTAGTTTACCATGGCGTCAGTTTGACAGAGTCCCTACAATCACATAAACAACGATATCATGTGTAGATCACTGATTTGGAGTGCAAAGAATCCCAATACATGTTGGTCAAGTCATCTCCGATCTATCGCAAGTTAAGCGTTAATCTTAATGAAATGCCGTTGCTCTGTGATTATTGACTGTCCGTCACGCTCGGCGGCGCGCGCTGCACCTTGGTCACAATAAGTGACCTCATCAAGAACATTGTGACGTCACAATATAATTAATTAGATAATTGATAGATCTATATTGCCTGGTAATTTCATTGTTCTAGAAACAATATTTACAAAGTTAGAAGGAAAGTCTTCGAATATATTGATCATCCCTCGTATGTTTACGCCAAGGACGAGTTAGAAATAAGTTACCATGCGTTAAAATATGTTATATATCTGATGTGCGTTCAAAGTAAATCATAGTGATAGAGCGTCCTATTCGAGTGCAAGATATCTAGGGATTATTCTGAG
Organism: Spisula solida; assembly: GCA_947247005.1. Lineage (NCBI taxonomy): Eukaryota > Metazoa > Mollusca > Bivalvia > Venerida > Mactridae > Spisula > Spisula solida. The sequence continues at coordinate 43,295,822 of OX365956.1, forward strand.
GCTATGACATACTAATTTCGTAAAACAATAAAAATGGTGCTGGTATATTTCCATTGGCTCTCAGCATTGTTAGTGTCAGGTAACTTTTGCTTCGCCCGGTGTCATGATAATGTGACTAGGTAGTCAGTATCCATATAACTGAAAAACAATTGACCAGTGGGGCTTAAAGATATTTGAAACACAAACTTTAAATCGAGGCTTTCTTTTGATATTTATCTATGTCAGCGTTTCGGATACACGTTTGATATGTTTCACGTGCGTTGGCGTAACACATTATATAGTGTGACAGGATCATCAATCCGAATAGACAACCTCGTGTGTTCAATTTTAAACCTTCTCTTTTTTAATGTTTTGATAACACTATACGTGTATTTGTTCACGAAGAGTTCGCTTGTAGTCCGTCATTCGTCGTATTTCCTTTCTCAGATCAAACTTGGATGAATGTAAAACTGTCCTGGCATTAGGAAAATGATAGACTAGCTCAACTGTAAGTATGTGCAGCTAATTAACCATGATTGTGATAGCAAGCTTTTGCTTCAGAAATAATGAATATGTACCTGTACTTTATCGTAGAACACAGCACGGTCACGAGTTCGGATGCGTAGAAATTAAATCACGAGTGCGATAAAACACAGATAAATATTTATTATTGTGATTCTAACATAGCCACATTCAGCATTTGACAACACATCAACATATTGTTACGACTTTGCTTGCTGTTTTGGTGTTGATATTTATGTTTTTGAATCTCTTTCCTGTAATGTCAACGCCTGCTCATGTCATGTATAAGTAATTTATATGTTAATATTATGCTGCAGTTTTGATACTGTTTTTATTGACTGTTTTGTGCATTTATTGTTTTATTTGTATTGTATTGTCATTATTATGTTATTGGTATGTTTTAAATGTGATTGCTGTTTGGAACGTGTTATTTCTTTTCGTTGCCTATTCATTTATCATTTATTAAAAATAAGTTATCATACTGTTAATAACATAGCGTCCTTATTGAATAAGATACAGTTTTGGAAATGTTTAATAATGCTATTAACAATTTTGATAACTTTTCTTCCCAATGTGTTGTTGAACACTGCTTCTCCCAGCAAACTAAATCCGACTATAGATCATGTGAGCCACCAGTTGTATATTGACCATCAAACATGACAATCATGTTTTTCATATTTTCGTTTCGTAAGGCTATACTAATAAATGGAACGTACGGTTTTAGATTTACGCATACAATATAATGACATCAAAATGCTCAATGGCGTTTTAAAATGAGCGTTTTATTTGGCATTAATAAGCTTGCTCAATACATACATCCGCAAATTTTCTTCTTGAAGCTTTATTGAATTTTAAAACAGGTTATTATTATTATTGTTTCTACAATTACAATTTTCCATTGTTTGATTGAATATAATATGTTTTTCGTTGTATAACATATTGTCGCCTGTCTTTGCAAAGGACGTATCTTCATTTTGGCGCTAATTGTTTTATTTGCTAATTAGAAAAAAACAGTGATTTATACGTCGTTTGCGAAGACTCCTGCACCTGTAGCCAATCAAATAAAAGTATGACGTCATGTTATAATATGTCGTATATTTCATTGGTTCAATTTGTTTTTAGAATTCGCAAACGTCGTATAAATCAAGTTGCAGAAGTTCAAACGTATTGTTTGATGGAATCAATATTATTACCAGTCAGTATTTATACAGTTTGTTAGACATATAATGAAATAAAATATGTTGATAAAATTCGGAAATTCTGAAACTATTATACAACGTTTATACATACACAGTTTATTAATTGTCATGACAACCAACGACTATTTGATGGTTATTCATAGTCGAAATGATGTTATTGGCTCAATTATGCAATAGTCAAAAATTGAAATCAAATACAGCTGCTTAAGGCCAGCTTAAATTAATTCCTAGATTAGTAACCCCCCCCCCCCCCCTATTAAGTTTAATAATCATCAAATGATTATTTGGTTATATGCGAGATTAATTTTACAAACCATATACCGAATTTTGGATAAAAAATAAAGAAAAAAAAATACAAACGTTGTTTCGTCTTTTTCTCAAAACAGTGAAATTTGAGAGACGACCTTTGCGACGACAGGCGACGATTATTATGCTTGTTGTGTGTGTTTAGTATACTATGTATCAGTATTTCTATATGTTTTAGTTTCCGTACATAGATCTTCGAACACATTGGAGTATTATATTTTATACATGTATGTTTCGTAGCTATACGTAGTATTATATAGGTCCAGATGGAAGTTACATAAGCCCCGCTCGTAAACTTAGATCTTCGAACATTCTGTATATAATACAATCTCTTTAAGGCTGAAGACTCTCTTTCGAAATATGTTCACATATACATCCGGTTATTTATGCTTTCGATCTTCCATCGCTGTTTTTAATGTCTACCAACTCGATAAAGATTTTCAATTATTCGTTTTTGCACGCTTGCCCTTTAACTGTTGTATTAAATTTACTTAAGTTTGTATTTTTATTATTTTTGCTAAGGCTCTAGCCCTCCCATAATTGACACATTGGATCCATGTAGCTGTCAATAATAATTTGTATATACTTAGCGTCACCAGTTTTGCAACAAATTTGAAAATCCTGAATTTGTTAATTGCTGGGTTGAAAGACCTTTTCTCTCCCACGTATACATGAGAGTATCGTTAGTGATACTTTTATAACTATCGTCGACCTTTTTGGTCACGCTTGACAGATCACATGGTCGAAAAAGGGTTAATCGTCTATTCACGCACGTGCAAATTGGGTATTTCATTTTCACTTAATTTTCACTTTACACGTGCTCTATACATGTCTGTTATAAAAAGTCCACAATAAGTTTTTAAATTAAGCAAGACATGTACGCCTATTTAAGAGATTACCAAAATGGGTAATGGTGAACATATTCGTGTATATGGGATGTTAAAGGTTGGTATTTCACTAAGGCTGCTTTCTATCGCATTAAACTGTCATATCTTTATCATTACTAGACTATGATATCATATCAAACAGTCAGATCGTGTATATAACATACCACGTGATGACATGTCAAGGGTCAATGCAGCTGATATAGGCAGGCATTCTGCTAAAACGGTAGCAATGTATTCAACAACATTGCTGTAGCTTAACCGAAGCCAACCATACTTTTAAATCAACATAAAACTTGCATTTCAATTGTGTTTTTGTGAAAACGACACCGTTTTGAAAAAAATCTTCATTTGGGTGTCACTTAATAATAATGGTCAAATAATGACAATTTGTACCCTGCTTACCTCCCTTGCACTATAAGATATTAATAATGATTGAATATTCTAAAGAAAACGCAAATATCAATAAGTAGAAAGGGTATATGATACCAAAACGGGCACAAACATTTGCTAAGTGTAATGTGTATTTTTGAAATGTTGGGTTATGTCATATTCGGTGTTCATATGGATAAACACATTTCTTAAATTCGATTATTGTTATGAATTTATATCGGTGACATATCAATGCACACATGTGTAGTTGTATCAGCATCAACTAGTGTGCGGTTCCTATAAAAAATACAAAACAATGTAGATTTGCGGAACTTTTGACGCTCAGTATATAATAATATGATACGTATTATATTTAAATAAATAGTACGCTATTTGTGCGTATCAATTCACCGTGTACACTTCAATTGTAAACACATGTTAATAAGTAATATGTTAGTTTGGGTATATAAATTATTCATGTTTTTTGTTCATGTACTCATTCATTTTCATTTTCTTGTCATGAATTTATCACGAACTCATTATCATATTCATGTTTTCAGCAGTTATGTGCGGTAATTATGTGCTCGGGCATTAATTCATTATTTTGATACCACATCCATTTGTGTCGTCATGTTTGAATAACTGCTAAGAATAACTGACGTGCTCGTGCATTAATCAAGTTGGGTTTTTCAAGACGAAGTACATAATATTCATGTGACTTTACCAATATTATCTTTATGTGTATTTCACTCATTAATTTTACTTTAATACGTGTGTATGTGCAAAATCATTGTATGTATACATTTGCACTGTATTGTAATGTAATTGTAATATACATTGTATATTACACGACTTTCTTGTGGAAATGTATATATTCAACGCAACAACTTTGTATTCATGCATAAAGGTCAGAATAACCATGATAAAATTTTATATTAAAATAATACTATATTACGCTGTTTCTCTATTGATAAGCGTGTTGTTGTCAACCAGGAAAGTCGTCACCTTACATCCAGAAGCATATAACTTCGGTAAAATAAATGTGGCAAAATTGAGTTCTTGATATCGTTGGATTCGTCTTGAATCATTCTACAAGATGCAATGACAATGACAATATTTTATTTGACATGGCGGCCACCGGCCCAGAATCAACATACATTATTTTACATATACATGTACATACATCTATATTGTACACAAGCATAAATGTAACACAATTACATGCATACACACATATATATCACATACATTTGAAAACAAGACAACATAATTCAACGCATTTGAAATACAATTACATTTTGATTCATATTACCGCACAACAGAGCGACATAAACATACAATGTCAAACAGCAGACGCCAACATGCGTTTTCTTTCAATAAACCCATAATAAACATACATAGCAAGGTTTTTTATGGTATGCTCATTTCTGTTGCTCATTAATATATTGAATGATTGCATGCATACTCTGTTGTAATACTTTGGTGGAATATATTGAGCTCTTAATTGTTCTTATATACATGTAGTTTTAACATGGAGAGGATCAGACTCTGTACCATAAAAATATAACTCAACGAGTTCTATTGTCAGCACAATCATGAAAGGCGTTTTGTGAAAACTGAAAAATGAAGTTACATGCTTCTGAAAATAAGGTGAGGAAGTATTAACGACGCCACAAGTGGAAGACTCCGTGGGACGAGGTTGTTCAAAATGGAATGCAACTAAGACCATAAAAATGTATCCATGATAGATTCTAATTAAACAAGCCGTTGATCCCATTGCAGTATTCATCTCCGATATATATGCGAAGTTTCATTCACTTAATCCATTTTTAAAATGCGATATTGTTATTATTCCTAGGTACACTGTACATATACTGGACATGAGCCAAACCGAGATCTTAACGTACATGATCTATTTTCCGACAATTTAATTTAAGAGTCGTTGGAAACAAATGAAGATCACAAGGGACAATTCTTGACAAATAAGGACGGTCGGAATGTTCAAGAACCTTCACGCTTCTCAGAAAGTCGCGTTAATTGCTGCTGCAGGTTGAGGCCCATTGCCCTGCAATAGCATGCCATCCTTCAAACATGTGGCTTGGCAGCGATTGTCGGAGTATTTCTTCAATTTCTGACGGAATTTACCCTTGTAAAGCTTTGTATTTACCTATTGTCCATTTTATACATCAAATTTAGTGGTAGAGACTTGGTTTATATCGAAAAAGGAGTACATTTCTGCTGGCGCCCACGGTGCATTTTGCAATGCACACTTTTGTTCTGTCTTTGCTGGCCCACATTTTTATGGGTATGTCGCACGGGTGACAAAATGAACACATGTCTCGTTTATGGTCATATCTTTTAAGCAGATAGGGGTATCCAAACTATACTTTTCGTCCTAAGTTTTGTAATATGATTGATAATTGTATGAATAGCTCCTTATGATGTGCCAACAAATTGAGCTACTTGCCTTATTTTAAATACTCCACCATTTTCTAAAAAATAATTTTCGCAACCCTTTGGTAATATGTTGCGGTATTTGGATGGCGTGCAAGAGGTTCATTTCCAAATAAAATTACACCAATTTTAAATTTCTTGAACTATCAAGAAGCTGATGAATAAGACACTACATGACACCATTTCACCAAACAAGTTATTTTAAATATTGTATTTGCTCCCACATTAAAAAAAACACCGATTTTGTAATTGGACCGAATTTGATTAGAAAAAAGTGACATTTTCCAAATACAGGGTGTTAAAAAAGTTTGTTCTCAATGTTTAAGTTTCAATAGTTTATTTTCCTGATGTCAGAAGAATGTACCATTTTCAGGTTTAATTCCAAAAGGGTTCTACCGTTGCTCTAATCTTTGGAGCATTAAATAAAGCTATTTGTGTAAGAAATTGAAGCTGTACTGTATGTACATGGCTGAGATAAAATTTAGAATTAATTTAAAGTTTGAGAACAAACTCTTTGAACACCGTGTAATTTAAGCATTAGTATACACGAATAGACAGTGTTAATTGACCTTTTGTTACAGCTTCACTGAACGGATTTTAATAGGTGAGGTATCAATTTAAAGCTAATACGTTGATCATTGATATACAGCTCACTAATTTAATTGATACAAGAAAGATAAAGCATCACTTGCATTCCAATTTGAACAACCCTTGTATTCAAACAGCAGCAAAGATTGAGATAGTGTCCTTATAAAAACATGAATTATTGTTCGTAACGTAACTGTATAACGGCTTCAATGTTAAACTCGTTTTCTGCAACACTGACACTATTCAGCTTTGACGATTACTGTAAGGAAATTACTACGCAGTATTTGTCTTGCAACGTTAAATAGTGTCAAGATATTTTACATAGTTAAGCGGACTGATGCATTGAATCATGTTTCTAGATGACAAAGACGTCCCGAATGTTTAATGAAACGTCAATCTTCATGATCAAAATTCCACCTGCTCGACTTACACCTTTATTTTGACACAATCACGTGGCTTCAGTAAGGAAGTTCGGAAGTAAATAATTGGCGTCACTGATAGAAATAGCAATATCTGCAGATAGGGAATGTTTGAGTGTTTGGTTTGCAATTTTTTCATTGTGAAACCACTAAACTAATGCGCATCATATAATTATGATAATTACCGAGTTTACAAGCTCTTTATTGAAGCATTAATATAATAGTCTTAGACTAAACACCAGCTAGCAATTACAATTACAGTTTATAAGACTATTATATTAATGCTTCAATAAAGAGCTTGTAAACTCGGTAATTATCATAATTATATGATGCGCATTGTGCTATAGAAGCTTTATTGTTTGTAACTGTTTATACCATGAATGTTACCGTATAACTATTACATTTTGTATAGTTAATTATATCATTTGGGTAGTTTTGTAACTAAAACATATACTTCTATTAACGTTCATAAATAAAATATACAACTATACCAGAGTTATATAGCGCCCTTTTCATGCGAACGCATGTTCAAAGGCACTTTACATTAATGTGTTGCAGCCACAAGGGCGCAGGTGCATCCTCTACCAGTACAGATACCGCATGATCTGACCAGAGGGACAGACTGAGAGAAAGCCCCTGAAGGGAGAGAGAGACGTTAGATACAGGCATGTCCGGCGCTGCAGTAGTGCGCCTAGCTCTTATTTCGAATAGACAGATTGGTTCTTTTATGTGCCCGGTGTATAGCACCGATACAGCTTCCTGGCACTTACAGATACTTGCAGACCACACGGCCAGATATAGCGGGAAATATTATAAATATTTCTGAAATGTCAAGTTCCGATGCCGGGATTGGACCCACGACCTCTGGTTTGACAGCCCAGTGCGTTACCACGGAACTAAATCCGCTTATATAATAAACGCGTGCACAAATTGTTTCATTCTAGATTGTGGATTTTTGTATTTTAATGCATTAGCTATTGTATGGAGGTACAGAGCTACAACTTGGTATGTTGGCATCGACTGATAGTAAAAATACAAAATTACATTTCAAATACATGCAGTAATCTGATTTAATAGTCTGGTATCTTGCTGCAATCTGTAGTCAGTATAATATCATTCAGCCTGGAACCATATTTATATACATGTTTGTTTATTATATTGACATGTTTTCGTGCATTGTTTATTACCACTGAAGGCAATTTTCTCGAGGAAGTGTGATTTAGCTGAACATGATTATTTCTCTAGATTTGCTTCACTGAAAGTGTTGATTTGCCCGTATCTATGACGGTCATTTTCTCCTTCAATGTTGTGCTGTTTATTTGTGTTTTCTGTACTCGGCTATTTCTGTTGAGTGCTGCCTTCCCCGTCAGTGGTTTCATTATCTTTTTGTCCGTGGGATATGTGTGTACACGTCCTTTTGAATCGTGCTTGTCCGCTGGCTCTTTCACCGGCTTTGTTTGACTGACTGAAGCAGCAATGTGTCGAAATGTGATGTCGAGTTTTACAATGTAAATGTTGAGCGTTTTGTGATCTACTGTTACATCTCTGTCCGGTTACATTTGTCCGTTGTATCCTTTGCGTAGTTCAACCTTATAAAGAAAAAAATATAACAAGGACTGATGCTGGTACAGTAATTATTGTACAACCATTACCTTTACATGTATACTTTCTACATAATTTGTCACTCTATGTAAATATTGTTCCAATATATATCTCCGGAAAACAGGGGAAATAAAGATATATATTATGTAATTAATCATCTCGTAATATCCAAATTTACTACGGAATAATCAAATGTAATAACAATATCTTTAAAAAAAAATTCCCCTTAAATATCTGGATAACCTGTTCCACATATTCTGTGAGTGACAGCATGACCAAAACAAATATTTAAATAAGTTAACTAAAGAACGCTATCATGCATAGACACAATACTATTGTATACATACCGACTCACAATACATATGTATCTAGACCCTCCACACACACAGACGACCTCATGCATGCACGCACACACACCCACACGTACATAATCACACCCACCAAGACACTCACACTTACTCTCATCAATCATACAGGAGTTATACTGGTTACTCGAACACAAACATGACTATATATAATATGCGCGTCCACCAAACACAGACAAAACGTACACTCACGTTCACACAATCATGTATATATGTGAGAGCCAATACATACATATAGACAACCACACCAAAATGCATATACATATGTACTTAAATTAATTAATGCATTCCTTAAGCCGTCTGTAAGGAAAGTAAATCTGACGCATTTATGACCACATGAAACATTCAGCACAAGACATCAGATGCACCGTTTCTACGTAAAACGAAACAGAAACATTGCAATATTAGATATTGTAAATTATTTTTGAAGGAAAAAGGCGCCTGTTAGAATACATCTCATGCAATTGTTGTATTTGTCTGATAAATATGCATGGCATGATCATCAACAATATAGATAATTTAAAAATTTTGCACAGCATATTAAAAACATCGGATAGTGTTCGGCATCCAAGATTCCACACAATTGTAAGTCCACCCTACCAAGTAGGTACTGGGTAAAACGCGGTCTGTCTACATTATTCAACAGGTCGCTTACATTATCATTAAAGTCATTAGGTATTTATTCTAGAAGAGGTCTGCGTTTAAAAGTAGTGTTGTTGTTCTGACAGCATTACATATAATGTTCTAGCTCGTCAGTATAGTAAAGCTGACATCTAACACACGAAACAGGATGGTCTAAAGGAGTCAATAGAGTCTAGCAATAGAGTTCATGAGGGAAAGGCTATTGGGTATTTCCTTCGAGACTTTCCAAATGATTGATGTCGTTAGTTCAGCGTTAATTTCTCGAGAACACAAAAAGTCATTACAAGTCAACATTCTGGTTTTCCAGGCCGACGATTCAGTGTCATTCACTTTAGTATTTACTATTTTTTCTACAAGTGTTTAGCAGGGAAAGTCCCTTCTGCAATGTATTTTTCAATATATGTAGACAGATCATACTTTTTTAGAATTCGATATGTATCCAGGATAAAACCGTGTGTCTTTAGGTTAGTTCGTATTCCATACTAAAAAAGTTTGTATGCAGATCGGCACGTGGGTTCGAATTGCACAAAATTCCCAGGAATAACAATTTTTGAGTGTCTATTTAGGCTTCAATGGATGTAAAGCCTAAAGATCCAGTCACCATATCCGACCGGGTCAATCTCGGTAGACCCTGTGCATGTTTAAGACAGAAGTGGTTCGGTGATGAGTATGTAGTGTCTCTTACCAGTATGGTTTGAGGAATTTGATGAAGCGACGGACGGACAAGGAGGATTCTGCAGCAGATGACATTGACGACACTATATGGTTGTATGCTGAGTCCATGTTATTGTAATCAACAGTTTTGGAGTTCAGAGTGGTCGACAGAGAAGTTTGGTAGTTAATTATCTCTCGTTGTTTCTTCCATATGAAGCACCGTTTTGATAATGAATTGTATGTTGGCTTCACAGTAACGTTGACGGTAAGTTCCAGAGAGATAAACACAGGTAAGTGGCGTGAAACGTTTAAGGGTGCGTCTGAAACCACATAACACTGTCGAATATTCGTGATTAGAGTCTCATCGATGAGTATATGGTCAATGCAAGATGGATTAGCACCATTGATGAGTATATGGTCAATGCAAGATGGATTAGCACCATTGATGAGTATATGGTCAATGCAAGATGGATTAGCACCATTGATGAGTATATGGTCAATGCAAGATGGATTAGCACCATATAGTCAATGCAAGATGGATTAGCACCATTGTACGGCTGACAAGTGTGCTCAGGGCCACCACATATATCTGAATCAAGTGATATCCTGAAGCGAATCGAGATACGTACGAGTCACGTGATCTTAGGCCACTATTATTTTCGACGAACTTTGCGTTTAAGTCTCCCATGACTGTGATATGACCGTAAACGCAGTGGATAGCACATAAATCCGACAGTTTATCGACCACATCTTTAAAAGTGTCCAGATTATGGTTAGTGGAAGGGAGGTACACTTGTACAATGATTATTGATACATTAGGTATCGATGTTCAATGTTTCAACATATTTGTCCAGAGATTTATGCCAGAGTAAGGAAACACCGCCTTTACCTAGCAGCCGGCCATTAATTACACTTGGTGAAGCACACGTCACTGTATGAGATGAATAGTCAGGATCAAGTTTGTCCAAAATATGGTCATTGTAGGCGAGTAGCCAGTGTTCCGATAGTCCACAGAGCGACACTTTTTTACGTTTCAGTTCATGCGCTAAATACGGTATGCCTGTCATGATGCCTGTTGCATTCCATGATATAATATTCAGTTTCATTTCATTGAGTTTGTTACACATCGTAGTCTTTATCGTCATAATCGTTGTTGTATCGTTGGCGTCTAGCAATATAACCAGAGTGTTTGAGCCATTGTGGACAGGACACCCCTTCGGGCCAGTTATCTGCATCTGCGACAATATCTGCCTGATCAACATTAACAACAATTTGTGCGACCTGGCAATCAGTACGTCGTGTATATATGAATTTTGCGGATTTTAATGTAATGTCTATATCATTAAGGAAATCTTTCAATCCTTCTTCGCTACTGTCGAGAGCGATTCCATTCATTATGTAAGTTCTTGCGCGTTTACGTAGCACACCGGTGAAATTGCCGGATCTGTGCTTTTGTCTTGCCCTTTCATCGTTATCTACAAGCATCGTGACACGGCTTGTAGAGCAGACGATAATGTCATTTTATCGCATTCGTCCTTATTGTTATTGATACTAGACGCTAAAACGTCAGCACGTAAATAAATATACCAGATTTATATAGCGCCTTTTTCATGCGAACGCACGTTCAAAGGCACTTCATAGTATTGTGTTGCAGCCACAAGGGCTGCAGAGATCCTTTACCAGTACAGATACAGCGTGATCTGACCAGAGGGACAGACTGAGAGAAAGCCCCTGAAGGGAGAGAGAGACATTAGATACGAGGGGCATTCTGACAGTTCTGATAACTGAGCGTTAACTTTACATTGGTATGTCAGATTCTTTAAAAGTAAACATTTTCTGAAAGATCAATCTTTCAGCGAGACATTCATTGTTAATTTGGTATATTAAATCTGCGAATTTATATTTTATTGGTTAAACAGTACACGGTTTCGGGTATTGGCTGAAATATTATTGCGTTTTATTGGTCCGATGTAGACCTCTATATTTCAGAGCGCGCTGCTGAAACATTATTAAGACTAATTGAAATAAATTTGTTATTACTTAACACATACATAACAGCCCTTACGAATAACATTAATATATTAAAACAACTTTGAGTTATTAATAAAATAAATAGTCGACCATTTTACCGCTTATAGCCCCTACTAAATTCAAGACATACAGTATGTTTATGGACTATCAGCTACTATAAACAAGTCACATTGTCTATATTGTAATGTGTATTTTCATTCGGTGGACGTTATAAATCTATTTTGCATAAAGTTTGATTTTTAGAGAAAACTATTGTGCTCTACCCATGATTTTAGAAAGTGGATGGGGTAGCGGGACACCATTATAAATGTAATAATAATGTCAATTATCCATGTTCTTATAGTTTAATTGGTTGTACTAACTTTAAATTAAGGACAATATAATTGTTTTTGTTTTGCGAAATTCTAGTTCGAGGATATGACGTCATAAATCTAAAACACGTGTTTTGGGCCACGTAGTCATATCATTTAGGCTGCTGTACAGTCGGAATTATGAATATTTCAGAATTCGTATTTAGTGGGAATAAAAATAGCATATGTATACACAAAACGGCCACGCTTTTTATATTCTCATGCAACACGTCCAGCCGAACAATGGCAGAAGTGCGCCTATAGTTCTTATTTCGAATAGACAGCCTGGTTCTTTAATGTGCCCGGTGTATAGCACCGATATACAGCTTCCTGGCACTTCCAGATACTTTGAAGACCACACAGCTAGATATAGCGGGAAATATTATAATTGTTTCAATAAAATTTCCGATACCAGGAACGATACCCACGACCTCTGGATTGACAGACCAGCGCGTTACCACTGAGCTAAATCCGCTTTAAATGTGTCTATCTCTGATTTGAGATCGTTTATATCTGATTTCAAATGTTTACACAGACTTGTATAGCTTTGGTCATTGGCAGTGTGTCTTCATTATTTCTTTCTGAAAGTATCATTACATAATTGTACGTGGGACATCTAGCATAAAGATATTATATATACATGTATACTCGTATTTAATATAAGTATTGTCAATGCGAACATACACTACCAAAAAGTTCTAACCCGCCACCATAATTATGTGTTATAATTTTGTTAATAATGCACGTACTCTCATGAAATGTTGCACACCGTACAGCCCGCTGTGTGTAAGGCAGTTATGTATGTCGAAGGCAGAGACACACGCTTTTTGCGCCACTAGAGTGGGGTAAGTATTTGTTATTTCATATGTGTTTGCGTTTCGTTTTAAGGGTGATCACTTACATATATCGTTAACGCGATGAATGAACAATAAGTATATACAATGTATGTGCCCACAAACGCCATATTGATCGAGTAAACAGGTTTTAGGTATGCGATGTTTGCCAAAAAATCGAAACTATCGCCTTTGACATTGTATTCTCGACTTAATTCGTGGTTTGGAACAATTCTAAAACATTGAATACTAACTTCAATCCTTCCTCAATATATCTGTCGTTTCCGTTTTGGACAATGTGCATTTTCTGTGAAGATACAGAGGTTTAAATTGAACGAGGTACCAAAAAAAATGTTAACGAAATAGGCAGTTCTGTTTTTCGAATGATAACGACAAAGGCAGAGCGTTAAATATTAATGCTAACGTAGAGGCAGAGATAAGAGACTTATGCTAACGACAAAGGCAGAAATTCTAATTACTTGACAGGGCCATGAAACCCCTTTGTACGATTTGTATGTTATAAATATAACCCAGATTCATGTTAGGCTGTATTCCAAAGTCCATTTCACCAAGAATCACGAGCGTTTAGTGGTTATTTTCGTCCAGTTGATTAACGGAATGTATTACATACCTGGTGATCGCTGACGCTGGAAATTATCGGTTGTGAGTGGACCTTTATGCCTGCTAATGACGAACTGGGATAAGCATTCGAGTGCATGGGCTGTTGGGGGGGGGGGGGGGGGTGGAATTAAGTGCTCCGTGCATTGTCATGAAGTTAAGAAACGAATAGTTTAAACGAATAGTTTTCCTAGCGTTCTATAGATTATGTAAGTACGAAATGTAGCAATTCAATTTACTTGACAGGTAACTTATTAAATACACTGTTTTGTTTGTACAAAAATGTATGTTATTTGTATGTTTCAAATTTTATTTGACTATTTTTGTGAATAACTCACACGAAGAACATTAAACATAATGGCGTAAACATCATAATGCCAATACATTGCTATGTACATGTGCAGTCAAACATGATCTTGGTAATAATATTCTAAACAATCAATGTTAATTAAAATCACCTGTATTTTATAAATAAAATAGTCAGGTTATTTAAGCAGTCATAGAGTATACGGTATGACATCTATTCATGGGCTGACTGCTTAAAACAGTTGGGCAACATGTGCCTATGTAGCATCACGTATATCATGTAACATAGTATTCCATGCTAAGTTGTTTGGCCTTAATGACGTCATCAAACGTCATCCGGGTCGCAGATAATTATGCAACGCGGCGTTGCATAATACCAATTTATCACATAAAATAGGCCCTGGGAGTTTAATTTAACCCAACCCATTACATAAATACCGTATTACACACGTTCAATAAACATGCAAATGAGGTATATACAAGCGCGAGTCACTTTATTTATGTATTCATACACGTTGTCAAAACGGTAAAAGAAATTTTTTTTAGAATAGAATAAATTTTATATCCAAATATGAGCCCTCTAGTTTATGTTATAATCACACAATAACAGATGTACAAGAACATAAGAGATATAACTGTAAGTAAACATGACGGTAGGTCCGTTAACCGTGGTTACGAATACGATTGGGACGAAATGTACTTACCAAACCTCTAGCAACTACACAAACACACGGCATCGGATGTTGATTTCATTGGATAAACTTGTTAATTTGGGTGTTAAAAACGATTTTCCTTGCTTACCAAGTACTTGCATCGTGTACAATCCATCATTTTCGACTATTCAAACGAATCGCGAAAAAAATCACGCGGAAAACCTAGTTACTTCCCCTGTCCTTGGTTGTTGTTACTAAAACCCGGAACCGGAACGCGGAACGGAACAGAATACGTTGTTGCTGCGGTCCTAGATTTGATTATTTATTTTGTAAAGCGTAATTTTACATCTGCATGCTTTTAGATATCCTAAAAATATTATTTTCAAACGCAGAAAAATTAACATATTGGAGTATACATTGTTGCACTATTTTCTTAGCTCTTACAATGAACCGCTTTACTCCTATGGAGTTAATTTGCTTAAGGGAAAGTGTGTGCATTCTTGACACATTTTTACTGTGTATTTTGTTTATGTGATAAAAAGAATCTTACATTTGTGTCATTCCATATTAAATTTATTAAACTCGTTGAATAAAAGTGATAAAATGCTCGACGGAGCCTCGCATTTTATCATTTTATCCAACTCGTTTAATAAATTCAATATAGAAAGACACTCATGTAAGATCCCCTATATAAGACGAGACGCAAGTACGCGTAATTTTCTTTATGTATAATTAGATTTACGATGTACCAATGTAGTTGTTATCAGTAACATTTCATGTATCTATTTTACATAAAGCAGTTGTTTCACGTACAAATTCCAGTGTCGATGACTTACTATGGAACGCCATAGCTGTCTTTTGTTGATGCCTGTCATGTTGAATTGTTATAATATCATTTGAACATGTCTATACGACATGTTAAATTGTTACAACAACGTCTTAAATTGTCGATAGGGCATGTGAACTTCTCAGTGCAACATTATTACAGGCCTGCCATTTCTCAGGCATTGAGCCGGTAATTACCGGCAATCTGATGTGATAACAGGCTTACCGGCTTTGAGGTCCAATTTACCGGCAATCTTGATAAAATCAAAGCGTTCATGGTTCTCAACAACAGCTTTCATAACGATGACCATGTATATTGCGAGTCGGTATAATTGGTGACAAAGCAATTAACAGGAAGCACGTGTCATAAAGTGTACTACCTCCCGTTGTTTCCCAAATTTGATTAAGATTAAATGGAATCGATCTGGCTCACTTGAACGCTTTTATTTTCCATAAACCTGTATAAAACGACTTTTAGACATAGATCTGATTTTAAAATCGGTCTTCTACTGACGTGTTTTTTCAGCATTTTTATATTATTAATTTGATTTTAATGCTTAGCCCTGACTGTATTATAGGTGTCTATTATCGAAAATGATTGAAATACAATGTACTTGTCGATATTTGTTCACGTCAGTTAAATATATTTTGCTAACTCATTCATAACTATAGAGAAAATGGCATATTTTAAAATTTTGCCTAGACAAGCTAGGCTGCCAAATTTTTTTTAATGTAGGACTCATTTGTTTTATTATAGGACCTTAATATTACAGAACAATTAGTTTGTATGGCTTTACCTAATTAAAATTTAATAAATGAGTTTTTTCATTAGGCCATTTAAATGCTTGATGGGCTTATAATTAGGTGGTTTGCGCGCTTAGCAGCTTAAATTAGGCGGTTCGCGCGCTAAGCGGCATGAATTAGGCGGTTCGCGCACTAAGCGCAGAATATTGAATTTGTCATCATCGCGCGCTTTAATTCAATATTTGCTAAAGTCTCAGGCTTTCGCATGATTTTATTATGGCAGGCCTGTTATTATATGTCAAGTCACACTTTTAAACTGTCCAAGTATCTTGTGAACATGTCTATATGCCATGTTAAATTGTTAAAATAGCTTCTTATCATGTTCATTCGGCATGTGAACTTCTCAACAGAGCGTGTTATACTCTTAAACGACAGTGATTAATTGTTAAAAATCATTTGAAGATGTCTATAAGCCATGTTAAATTGTCAAAATAGCTTCTTATCATGTCCAATAACCATGTAAACTTCTCAACAGAACTTGTTATATTGTTAAACAACAGTGGTAAATTGTTAAAATATCATTTGAAGATGTCTATATGACATGTCAAATTGTTTAAATAGCTTGTTATCATGTCCAATAACCATGTGAACTTCTTTATAGAACGTGTTATATTGTTTAACAACAGTGGTAAATTGTTAAAATATCATTTGAAAATGTCTACATGCCATCCTATAGTGTTAAAACGATATTTTAACATGTCAACGAGGCATGTGAACTTCTTAAAAGATGGCGGAAATTGTTCAATATGCACGCGGGAGGAACTTACGTTATTGATGACGTCATATAAATTTGAACAACAACAACACTGTCTATTAAGAAGTTAACATGCCTCGTCGACAAGTTAAAATATCGTTTTCAACACTATAACATGTCGTATAGACATCTTCAAATGATAGTCTAACAATTTACCACTGTTGTTTAACAATATAACACGTTCTATTAAGAAGTTCACATGCTGAATGGACATGATAAGAAGCTATTTCAAAAATTTAACATGGCTTATAGACATCTTCAAATGATATTTTAACAATTTACCACTGTTGTCTAACAATATAACACGTTCTATTAAGAAGTTCACATGGTTATTGGACATAATAAGAAGCTATTTTAACAATTTAACATGTCATATAGACATCTTCAAATGATATTTTAACAATTTACCACTGTTGTATGACAGTATAACTCGTTCTGTTGAGAAGTTCAAATGGTTTTTTGGACATAATAAGAAGCTATTTTAACAATTTAACATGGCATATAGACATGTTCACATGATATTTGGACAGTTTAACAGTGTGACTTGACATACAATAATGTTGCACTGAGAAGTTCACATGCCCTACCGACAATTTAAGACGTACTTGTAACAATTAAACATGTTGTATAGACTTGTTCAAATGATATTTAAACCATTTACCACTGTCGTTTAACAGTATAACATGATGTGTTGAGAGGTTCGCATGCTCATTCGACATTGTAAGACGTTGTTTTAACAATTCAACAACGCATATAAACATATTCAAATGATAGTTTAACAATTCATCATTGTAGTTAAAGTCTAACATGATAATACGAAGCTTTGAGAAGTTAACACGTTCTTCTAACATTATCAAGCGTGTTTTCAATAATTTAACATGTAACGTAGACATATACAAATGGTGATTTGACAATTTATCGATGCGGTTTAACAGTATAAGACGATGGCTTGAGATATTATTGTATTCTTTTAACAATTTAAGACGTTGTTTTTACAATATAACAGGGAAAGTTGACATATCCAGATGATAGTTTGACAAGTCAACAATGGGGTTTGACATATTAACACATTGTACTAACAAGTTCACATGTCCTACCGACAAGTCAACATGACCAGCGTCAACAAAAGACAGCTATGGCGTTCCAAACTTACAGTTGACTAACATGTAAACTGCTGAATAACGAATGCGCAATTATACCTTGCTGTCATAGATCTACAGTTATTAGATATGCAGACGTGCATGGGCATGTACTTAGTTAGAGAGTTAAAACTCCAGCACGTCTGCATATTTAATAAATGTACGAGGGTTGATCAACAAATACGCGGAAAAGTGCTGCGATTTCGTTATTTCTTGTTATAAGTCGATGAAACTTTTAAAACATGAAGATGAATTTATTTCAAATTGATTCACTGCTGATCAATAATACTGACCGAAGACGGCACGAACGCGGTTTCCTATGACAACGTCACTCGACGTCATGCGCCCCAAATTTTCATATTTTCCAACGTTACACGTAGCAAACGATGACGTTTCATTCGTGCGTTTGTAATATTATAATTTTCTAAAGGGTGGATTATGAATGTACACTGATGTAACATTATATTCATCATTTCTAAAAATTGTTTTAACGTCAAAATCCGTTTTAGAGTTAGATGCTACGAAGTTGATGTCTGAAAATGAGTGCGGTAGCGAAATCGGCGACGAAAAGTCCTGTAACGAATGAAATGTCATAAGATACCAATGACAATATTGCAAAATGCAACAAATATGTAATAACACAAAAATCAGAGGTCGGTTTTGCATATTCTCTCATACATAGCCATGTGAAATCAATGACGACATGCTCATTGGTTATACAACGTCAATAACGTCAAATTACGTCATCAATATCAATGTTCTCCAACAGCTAATTCTTATAATTTACATACAAGATCCAAGGAAAAACTTTGATTTTCGGTTGACAGGTCTACGAAGTGTATCTGGTTGTACCGTAGTTATTTATAAAGAATCATTCATTGCGTAATACAGTGTGAATTGTGCCACGAATGAGTATGCATACTGTAATATGTAACGACGTCGCGATGACGTTGGGCAGGTGTATCCATAGTGACGTTGCGGTTTCTTTAATTTTTGGACCAAATATTATCTTGAGTTTATGTTTTTCATAGTTATGTATTTGTAAACGCCAATCTACTATCAGACCGATTTCTTCCGTATTGGTCTCGTAACAAAGATTTCAGAGCATTTTTCCGCGTATTTGTTGATCACCCCTCGTAGATCTACGACAGCAAGGTATAAGTGCAGCACTTGTTAATCAGCATTACGGCCAAACAACTAAGCATGGAATAATATGTTACATGATATACGTGATGCTACATAAGCACGTGTTGCCCAAATGCGTTAAGCAGTCAGCCCATTAATAGATGTCATACCGCATACTCTATGACTGCTTAAATAACCTGACTATTTTATTTATAAGATACAGGTGATTTTAATTAACATTGATTGCTTAGAAGATTAATACCAAGATCATGTTTGACTGCACATGTATAGCAATGTATTGGCATTATGATGTTTACGCCATTATGTCTAGTGTTCTGCGTGCCAGTTATTCACGAAAAATAATCAAATAAAATTTGAAACATACAAATAACATACATTTTTGTACGAACAAAACAATGCATTTAATAAGTTACCTGTCAAGTAATTTGAATTGCTACATTTCGTACTTACATAATCTATAGAATGGTAGGAAAACTATTCGTTTCTTAACTTCATGACAATGCATGGAGCGCTTAATGCCCGCCTCCCAAACAGCCATGCACTGGAATGTTAACCCCAGTTTGTCATTAGCAGACATAAGGGGCCACTCACAACCGATAATTGCCAGCGTCAGCGATCACCAGGTATGTAATATATTTCGTTAATCAACTGGACGAAAATAACCACTAAACAATCGTGATTCTTGGTGAAATGGACTTTGGAATACAGCCTTACATGAATCTGGGTTATAATTATAACATACAAATCGTACAAAGGGGTTTCATGGCCCTGTCAAGTAATTAGAATTTCTGCCTTTGTCGTTAGCATAAGTCTCTTAGCTCTGCTTCTGAGTTAGCACTAATATGTAACGCTCTGCCTTAGTCGTTATCATTCGAAAAATAGAACTGCCTTTTTCGCTAGCATTTTTTTGGTACCTCGTTCAATTTAAACCTCTGTATCTTTACAGAAAATGCCCATTTTCCAAAACGGAAACGACAGATATACTGAGGAAGGATTGAACTTAGTATTCAATGTTTTAGAATTGTGTAAATAAATTTATAAATAAGTGATCACTCTCAAAACGAAACACAAACACATATAAAAAACAAATACTTACCCCCACTCTAGTGGCGCAAAACGCGTGTGTCTCTGCCTTCGACATACAGAACTGCCTTACACACAGCGGGTTGTACGGTGTGTTTTGCATATCAATACTTGAATAATACTTGCATTTAATTATTGATTCATTTTGGCAGATACACGGCTATGTTACTCGTTACAGGCGCGTTACGAAATGGGGTATATTTTACAAAGTCACCACATATTTCACCCATATTGTTCATGAACACATGCATATTGCAACGCAACAAGCACGTGTTCATTGACATTTAGCACAAAAGATGTCTGCCCTCCCAGAAAACACGTAACATGCCGAGATTGAGATTGAGTGTTTTTTCAAGATGAACAATCATCAGTAATGCCGAGTTTGTTCATAGGCGCGTGAATTCTGGTCCACATGCTTTGCACGTGCAAATATGCATTATTACGCAATACACCGAATGCACTGAAATTAACTGCCAAATTGTCAAAATAAACCAATACTCAGCTGCATCTCCTAATCATTTATCGGTATGCGAAATTTCAGGTGAATACATGAATTTTTCACTAAACGGGAATGAAATATAAACTGGCGGTTTAGCACTTTGGGGAGTGTATGACATTTTATTTTCTTGATGTATCTGTGCAATCTGTTTGTACAATTATATTTTAAATTGAATTTATGGATATAAGATGAACCATACCAATGCGAATATATTCGTCTAGTTTGCTATCGTTTTCCCAGTATCAGAGGGTCCGACTACATTCCTGTAAAGAGTACTGGCTGGCGACCACCAAATCCGGACGACCATCAATCCGGACAGCCTCAAAAACGCTTTATTGCGGCCATTAATTTTGATCATCTGTTGTCAATCAATTAGACGCTTGATTATTTCAACACTACGAAGTAGCAACGATAAAAGTTAAATATTTTACAAGAAATGTCGCATTTGCACTGTTGGGAACCCACGTGACTAGATGCTAATGTTCGGAGCCATTTTTGTCAACAATCAGCCTCGATTCAGGTTACCTTTTTGCTTGTAACTTTCTTAATAATTGGTCGATCTGGATGAAATATAGACGAGCGCCGTCTCCTTTCAAAGGCAAATCATTGAGGTTCTTACCTAAGTGACAATATTGTGTATGTGTTGTTATTTGGGCAACGGAGCATTTCGTAAACCGCCCTTAATAAATTACAGCTTCATTAAAAGTTACAATTTAATAGCAATAATGTGGGTCGCAACATTTAAGACCGACAAGCAAAATATTTCTGATAAATATGAGCAACAGGCAAAATGAGACGACATAAACAAAAATGCTTTACACGTTTCTCGAGTTATCGTGAAAAATATTCCTAAAGTGTCCGGATGTAGGACGCCTGCCAGTACTCCCACATTGTGTACACAGTGTATAAACGAGTCAACTTCCGGTCATAGGCAATGAGGCATACACGTTGAATAGTTTATTCTTACAATAAGCAATACAGTGATCGGAAATCACAGATGCTTTAGGTTTAGATACGATATGTGCACTCATCGTGACAAACTCGTGAGTTGTGTTGGATATATTGAAACATGTAAATACGTTTGTCTCTTTTACCCGAAGAGGACGCTCTACCACTCAAAGACTTTCAAAACGCCTCACCTGTTTTAAAGCCACATATCGCTTAGAATATTTATTTTATTGAAAAAACAATTTCACATGCGTGTTAATTGCCCTTTGTTGCATATAATTCCATTTAGTTTGTAAAATCATGATATCTCGTTATTAACTGCAAGCACAATCACAACAGGCAAAAGTGTGGGAATATCAATACTGACTATATGTGCAATTAACCCTGATATGGGGGATGACATTCGCCTACGAACTCCTTTAACAAACCTCCTGTCACTTATAAGATGTTCACCATACTATCAACGCATGTTCAAATACAGCAATCACCTGTCAAATGTTTAAAAAGCATGAACAAAGACAATAACAAAAGAACTTCCACACATTTAGACAGACATTCAAAATCACCAAATTCAAAATCTAATCTTATCCTTTTGAACAGGTCGAATTTTAACAGTTGAAGTAAGGTAGGTTGGTGAGTGCCTTGAAATAAACCATCATTATGAAAACTTGCAGATGCTTGAATACAAAGGTAGAGAGAACGATTAACAAATGTATTCAACGAATTTGTAAACACCGTCTAAAAAATTGGAGCACATTAAGAGTAATACTAATGTCTCGCATAGCCTGTATTGAAAATCCCACACTTTTACCTAGTGTGGGTGTGCTTGCAGCATATTTTTACAAACTAAATTGAAATATACGTAGAAAAGATGTACTAACAAACACGTAGAATGATTGTCAATAAAATAAATATTTCAAACGAGTGTATATACCAGCATGCCACACAGGTTACTCGTATCTTATAACCTGCTTTGCTTACATCACCTACCGTTATTTATATTAAGACCAACACTTTTTATCAGACTTTCGTTAAATAAAATATATTTTATAGAAAATAATTCCGCATTTAGCTATTTCGCATTACTTTCCTATTACCAATTTTACTAATCAAGGTAAAAAAAGTAATCCCATGGTCATCAACATGCCTCATTTTGAAAGTCAGTCACAATCGTTTATGTTAAGGCCAACAAAATAGTATCTTCCCTTTTTAAATAAGCTGTTTTAAATAAAAATCACCCCGCCGTTGTTGTAGACGATGACCTAATTCTTGGCAATAAAGTCATTAAGTATAATTCCTATATTTATTAAAGTAAGGGTTGGTTGTATGGACGCAAATGAGTTTCGTATCATTTAATGTGCTATAATTTACAACAAATTTATGCAAACCTCATCAAGTAGGGATATTGATGTCTGTCTGAGTGATTTCCGGCATGAAACGGCGAACATGTAAATTTCTATATTTTTTTATGTTTTCAATTCTAGATCATAACATGTTATATGCGCATGTTATATCATGGCTACGGCAATTTACATTGATGTTAACTGAGGCTAAATCCGATGATAATTGATGGGGTGTGTCTTAATTTTTAAAGGAATGAGTGCAATTACTACAGTGCAGGATAATATTATGTTCTATAATATTATACATACAACTCCATTGTACTTTACTTCGGTCAACGCGACCTCTATCGATTTTCGTGGTCGAGTTATATTGGAGTCCACAACTTTAAAATCACAACACCGTGCTATTGATTTTCATTGGACATGTTAATCGGTCAGCATTGTAAAAATTTGGACACGCCTTATGTTTACAAAGTGACAGCCAATGATATAAGTCAGAAAGAAAACGCTTAACGCTTGGTTGTTTATTTTGTCTCGGGCTACGCTCTCGACAAAATAAGACAACCTCGCGTCTGCGTTCTCTTTCTATAACTTATAAGTCAATGATTGTAATGCGATGTTTACTTAAAGTCTTACGCGCTACTTTAGAACATAAATAAATTGATAGATAAGCCGAATATTATATCAAATGCATTCAGAATTACTTGCTTTTCAGCTCTACCGGTGATCAAGGAAAATTATACCCGAGTAAAAGTTGCACCAAAAGCCATATACTGCCTCATTGTGAATACATACACTACCCAACAGTTCTTAACCGCCACCATAATTATGTGTAATACTTTTATTAAGACTGCACGTACTCTAATGACATTTTGCATACCAATACTTGAATAATACTTGCAATTAACTATTAATTCATTATGGCAGATAAACGAACATGTTACTCGAAAGATTCTATGTTAGTTAATTTCAAACCCCCATTTTCATATGTTTGATAAAGTTGGAGTCTTTTAATTTTGTCAGGCTTGCCATTCCAAAGAAAACTAAACATAGCTTTATTGATTCCTTCAATAACTGTTTTTGGTGGATTTGATAATACTGTAAGAGGATAAATAAGTTTAGGTAAAGCAAACGTTTTTATTACAGTTATTTTGCCCATGAGGGTTAATTTTCTGTGGTGCCACTGTTTTAGACATGCATGGAACTCTTTGATCTTAGGTTCTAAGTTGATTTCGATATTTAGCTTTATGTTTGTAGTAAATATCATTCCAAGTGTTTTTGCACGTTCTAAAGTCCATATAAATTGTTTGTTTTCACAATATGTTATAGTTGTTTTGTTTAGAGTTCCTACTCTAAGAACTGTTGATTTAGATATGTTGAGGTTTAGTCCAGATATTGAACTAAATTCGCTTAACGTTTTTACTAGTGATTCAAAAGATTCTTTTGTGCCGTCTAACATAAAGGTTGCATCGTCTGCAAAATATGTTTGTTTTATTTCTTCTTCATTAATAGAGATTCCAGATATATTTTGGTTTAGTTTGATATAATTTGAGAGTATTTCTAAGCATACAATAAAAATAGAGGTAGACAATGGACAACCTTGTCTTACTCCTTTTTGAATCTGAAATGACTCTGATAGGTGTCCATTGTTTATTATCTTGAGATATCTGTATAAAATAATTTTATCCAACTGATAAAATCACTGCCAAAATTAAAACGATCTAGACATATAAGCATAAATATATGATTTAATGAATCAAAAGCTTTTTCGAAATCTACAAAAAATAACAGACCAGGTTTTTGATGGTCTTGTAAATTACTTCAAAAATTGTCCGAACATTTTCCCCAATATACCTCTCCTTCATGAAGCCAGTTTGATCATTACTAATTATAGATGGCAATACTTTTGTTATTCGGTTTGCAATGGATTTTGTAGCTATTTTATAATCTAAATTGAGCAAACTTATTGGTCTCCAATTTGAAATGTCATCTAAATCCTTTCCTGGTTTGGGGATCAATGTAATAACGCCTTGTTTTTGAAGCTGGGTTAGTGAACCATTTTCAAAAGAGTAATTTAAGGAATTGACAAGAAAAGTTTTTATATCATTCCAGAATATTTGATAAAACTCTACAGTTAAACCATCTGAGCCAGGGCTTTTATTGTTTTGCATTTCTTTTAAGGCTAATCCACATTCATACTCGGTTAACTTCCCTTCACATGTTTGTCTTTCTGTTTCGTTTAGTGTATTTAATGGCTTATTAAGAAATTCGTTAAGTGAGTTGTTATTAATTGGGGACTTTTTATATATTTTTGAGTAATAGTTTACTTCTGCATTTAGGATTTCTGCTTTGCATTTTATTTCTTTTCCATTGATAGTTAATTTATGTATAGCTTTTTTCTCAGCCCTATGCTTTTCTAAATTGGCAAAATATTTTGTATTCTTTTCATTTTGTTCAATCTGTATTGCTCTTGACCTTAAAATTTGACCGTCTATTTTTTTGTCATATATACTCTCTAATTTCTGTTTTTTATCTATTATGCTTTCTGTAATTCCACCAATGTCTGTTGGTTCATAAATAAGCTTTGTTTCTAGATTTTTTATTTCAATTAGAAGATCATGTTCTTCCATTTTTGTTATCTTATTTTTATAAGTTGCATATTTTATTGTTTCATTTCGGACGGTACCCTTAATAAGTTCCCATAAAATATCGGGTGTGCAATCTTCGTTCACTCTTGAAGTAAATTTTATTTCATCTTTTATTTTTTCTTGATACTCCTGCTCTAATAATAATGAATTATTTATCTTAAAATAGCCCGGACCTTTTTCGATTTGTATTATTTCTAAGGATAATTGTATTAGTGAATGGTCAGTCTTATAGGCAGTATTAATGGTAGATTGTTTTACTATATTTGCTAAACTGTCAGAAATAAGGAAGTAATCTAGTCTACAATGTATATGGGGCTTAGAATTTGAATGCCAAGTATACTTTTTGCTTTCAGGATGTTTAGTCCTCCATATGTCAGTAACGTTACAGTTGTTTATTATATCTAAAATTTTCTGTCTACATTTTTTATGTGTGTCTGACTTCCCATTTCTTTTATCTAATTGATAGTTCAAAACTGTTTTAAAATCGCCACCGATTATGAAGTATTTATCATCATTTTTTAATAAAAAGGATTCTAGTTTTAAGAAGAGTAATTCATCATCCTTATTTGGACCATATATATTTATTAAGGTTACACTTTTGCCATTTATTTCTGTATCTGCAACTATCAATCTACCTTTCACAATTTCTTGTATGTTTGAAAGCTGTATATTACTATTTGGATGAATTAATATTGCTACACCTTCACTATTGGTTCTTGTTCCACTGAAGAAAGATACACCACCCCATTCTGATTTCCCTTTTTCCATGAAATTATTTGGTAAGTGGGTTTCTTGTAAAAAGTATATTTGATTGTTCATATTTTTTAACCATTCGAAAACTTGCAGACGCTTTTTAATGTTACCTAAACCTCTAACATTTATAGAAGATATTACTGTCGATTCCATAGTGTCAGTTTGGATTTCAGTTGTTCACTGTAATATGTTTTGAAAATGTATAATAAACATTTAAAGTTCAATTCAATATCTTTATTTCCACCATATATGATGATATGTTATATATATATACACATGTAAATATGTACAAGAAGCATTACATCATTATATACATACGACAGTTGCCAAACATGATGTGTTATATCAACAATATACAACAAGTTCAAATTCATAGATGTAGGTGCATTATGGAATGCTAGTGTATCTTAACATTATCAAAGCACGACAAAATAACTAATAAACAGTCTTTAGGCACAGATAGATATATGTGTATGCACGTTTTAGAAACACATCTCGCACTGACTTATAATCTTCCGATGAGATTATCTCTGCTCCTAGGAGTGAGAGATAAAAGTGTTCAGGAGCCATATTAAACAGTTCGTTGGCAAGACTGATATTCATATTAGTAACGTCACAGAAGAAATCCTGTCGTTCTCTTTGATGTACAATACAGTCATAAAGACAATGAATATTCAGATTGTTAGTAACTAAGGTACATTTATTGCATTGTTGAATATTGATATTTGGTATTTTGCACCACAGCTTAGATATTAGTAACCTCATGTGTTTAAATGAGTTCTTATCTAACACTTTGCACACAATAGATTTCGAAATAGATGGATAAATCTTTCTAAAGTAAGCAAAGTCTTCATCAGCCATTATTCTTTCAGACCATAATGAAGTTTCACGTGACAGTACCAGTTGTTTAACAGTAGCTTTCCATTGCGTCCTGGATGGAAGAGACTCTGGGCGTAACAAGTAATCATTGACAAAATGTCTTAAGTCGAGAGAGCACAATATATTGCAGATATCGGGGATAACGAGAGAGCACAATATATTGCAGATATCGGGGATAAATCCCATCTTAACCTTTCTATCATGTATAAACTGAAAATATCTGCGTAAGAATATATTTCTAGTAACGCATTTTGTGTTAAGACTTAGAATTTGGTGCAAAAATAGCAATTTTCTGATTATGACGTGCGAATATAGCTTATTTAATCCTAACATAGCTTCACACATATCGGATCTAGTACGAACATGTAAACCCTGAATCTTTTTTACAATAAAGTGTTGTGTTCTGTTCACAGTATTGATATTAGATTGTGTCATGTTATTCCACAATTCACAGGCATATAGAATTATTGGCATAATTATCTTAATATACAGTTCACATGAGATTAGTGGGTTTAAGCCATATGGGTGGACACCTTGTGCAGTCATTGCAAATAAAGCATTTTTCCCCTTTTGACACCGTTCCTCTATTCTCCGATTACACTTTAAGTTCGAATCTTGTCGGATCCCCAAGTGAATTGCGCTATTAGTCTGTGTAATTATGTTATGTCCGTACATAATTGCTACGTTTGGTATATCTTTTTTCTTAGTGAATAGAATAATTTCAGATTTGGTTGCGTTTATGTCTATTTTCCACTGTTTACAGTATCTATACACAATGTTCATCATTATTTGTAGATTTAGAGGCGATAGGGCTATTATACTTATGTCGTCTGCGTATGCAGGGTTACCAGCCTTGGTGTTCAGAACTGTGCACCCTTTGTTGCTATTCTCTAGGTTCCGTAACAGTTGATCGACGTAGAGTAGATAATAGAATGTGGATAAAACCCCGCCTTGCCGGACTGATTTCCGAATGTGAATTGGCTCGGATACATCTCCATTGTGTTTGACTAAGCACGTTAAATCACCGTAAGGAGACCTGAGTGTTCTTAGAATTTTACCGACTAGACCAAAATGTCCCATTTTCACGAATAGACCGTGGTGCCATACTGAGTCGAATGCTGCTTTCTGGTCTAGCATGGCCACGTATACATTGTTGTTACACTCAATTTGCTGGTATACGGTTTCTTGTAGGTTGAACGCAGTTGTAATGCAGCTTAGCTTTTTACGGAATCCATGTTGCTGTTCTGATGGGAAGTCGATGTTGTTGGTATTGATGGAGTTGTTTATTCTATGGAGAATCACTTTCTCGAATATTTTGCTAACAATTGGACTGAGCGAAATGGGTCTATAGCTGTTCGGATCTGATTTTGGTTTTCCCTTTCCTTTATATATTGGAATGAGTATACTTGTTCCCCATTAGCGTAATGTCGTTTCATGGTATAGTATGGAGTTGAATAAAACGGTTAAAGCTTCTACGATAGTGCTGCTACCACTTTTGATGTGTTCGTTAAAAATGTTATCTACTCCAGGGCTTTTCTTCATTTGTAGGTTCTTCACAACACATTGAATTTGTTTCATTGTTATATGATTTTTGTTTTTAACAAACAAAATCACAATCATAAGTGTTTACAAGGACTATCAAAAATGAGATTTTGAAAATCTAAATGTTAATATTTACATTTATATGAAGATCATCAATTTACATAAAACAACTAATGAGTGTCTTGTTACACTTGCAATTTACATGTTACACTGACTTTAACATATAAAATGAACAATGCAAGACAAAAAGGTACATAGTAAAGGTTATGACATCACCTCCCAACACCGTCAACATCCATCATGTATAGTTTATTATTTTCAATACTGATTCTCTAAAACATGTATTTAAGTTACTTATGTAATTGTGCAATTCAATAAACATTGAATGGTGTTGAAAGGAGATGTAAAAACCCTCACTTAAAATAATTCATAGTCAAAAGACACATGCATTGTAAGAATAAACATGTTTTTTCATGTCTAACATTATGTTATATCGTGCCAAGAGTGCTTTATGACCGCAATAATAACATTTTCACACATTTCATGCGGACAAGTTGATACAAATTTTGACGCTATACGCCTCACTGGTAACATAACTAATGGTATACAAGAATAGCAAATTGAATGTACATACGTTTCGGCATAATTAACTCGCCATTTACCAATAATACTCAATAACACCCATGTACACACATTCACACAAAAACCAATGGTACACAAGAACATAAATGCATTAATATACAAACGATATTACACAACATCAAATAACTTCACATTTATAATACCAACAGTATCACATGATTGAAAAGATATATTGATTAAGGTTTTTTGCATCGGTTTTCAGTGAAAATCAGTTAGTTCTTTCGAACTATCACTCAAGAACCCAATACTATATACTGTACGTAGTTACATATTTTGTCTGTTATTATATGTATGTATGTATTTATTTATGTCTATTATCATATTTTATGTCATTAAACATAATTATATATGTCAATAATTGTATTCATTTTTTTACAAGAGTCTAATGTATATCATAAGGTGGGAAGTTTATTTTCCATCATTACCATTATATATATATGAGTAACTGGTATCAATTTACTTGTTTAAATAGTATTATTATCATGTATCAGGTTTAACAAAAATAATGTGTAACACAGTTTTGCACTCATTGACATTTCACTCATACTAGATACATATCTAGAACTAAAATTAATTTTCTACAATTGACCACTCAGGGTCACATGTTTACATAGCTTTGCAGGTTTTACAAGTGTGTGAAGTCACATGGCTTGACCACTATACTGCACTACAAAAGTTTTTCAATCTTTGAAGAACTTCAAAGTTTTTGACCAGGTAGCCCCAATCCAATCTCCGTATTGGGCAAAAGGAACGAAATGGTTGATACCGTCGACACTTTTATACCACATTATTCCATCTCGATTCCAGGCAAATTCGTCTTCTTTTAGTTCATGTCTAATGGATTTCAGAACGAATCTGTTGAGTTTTGTTAAATCTGCATTAACAAATATGTCAAATTTCTTATATGTTTTCCTATTTCTCAGAATCGCGTTTCGTTTCATTCTTGAAATAAATTTCACGATAATTGGACGCGACGATGGCTCAGAGGTTGGCTCAGAGGCTGACTTCTTTCCTAGCATATGGGATATATCGATATCGTTGTGAGTTAGCTGCATTTCATCTGGCTTCATATATTTGTTCAAGATATTTACAACCTTTTCTGTAGTTTCTTCTGCCGTTTCAAATGATTGTGTAGCATTTTGTTTTGTTCTGGTATTCCATTAATAATCACATTGTTTCGACGACCATATTGCTCTAGATCGTTGATTCGCTCGGACTGTCTCATAACTGTGTCGTCCATTTCACGATTTACTTGACTAAGTTTATGTTCTTGATCTTGGCCTTTCTTTTCTATTTGTTCTATCTTTAACTTCAGGCGGTCGTTTTCGCATTCAGCATCATATACCCTTGATTCTAACTTATCCAGTTTGTGTTCAATTGATTTCAGCAACTCATCGTTCATCTGTCTGAGGGTTTTGGTGATTATTTCTTTTATTGCTTCATTATCTTTAAGTGTTACATTTTTCAGTTGTTCGTTCACTGGTCTCTGTATCACTATGTGATTCTTTATTATTACTTTAATCTCATCTTTACTTTCATTTTGTTTACACGTGGTTGGAACAGCTAGAGTCTAGTAATTGTAGTCTAAACGCATGTCTTTTAGCCGTGCCCCTCTGACAGTTATAGGCGGAGTTACGAAAATTACCGTAACCTACGTTATATGGATGACTCGGTTATATGGATGCCGCTTAGCGATTACCTCTAACGCAAACAGTTTCCATATGATGGTCTTCAAACTTTGTGACAATGCTTATGGCCATGATATCTAAGACAAGTTCGATCATGGGCCAAATCGGCCTAGGCCTCATTTGTTAATGGGCCTTTAATTTTTTAAAAAAATTACTTTTTTTTTAAATTTTTTTTTTATTTCACACTTCCATCATGCGTTAATGTAAACTGTTGTAGTGTGACAGGGACATTAGTTTATAACTTGTGTACACCGAAGTGGTTCATGCGTGGATCTGCTACAATCTCGTGAGCATCATTGACAACCACGAACAGTCTATCACCACTGTGTAACTCGAAAGCACTGCCAATATAACTAGTAAACCTGAATGTGTCTTTGGTAGACGAGCACCTCGTGTCTTTGTTTTTAAGTATAGACTGTGCTTGAGAGAGGCTCTTTCCGGATTTGATGAGTTGAATAGAGTGTTGATACTTTATTGGTCCTTCTCTGAACTCATCGACACGTCCAGGTCCATCGTGTTCCAGTACCAGCTGACTATAGACGAAATATAAACCTCTCCTTTTGATCTCGATATATCCGTTCGCATGATAAGTCATATGTTTATCGTCAGGTATGATTGCTAGGTCAGAATCGCTGTCCCATTGTAGTGCTTTCGTATTATGAATATGTTCTGAAATATGTGGATGTCATGTATAATATATCCCATGTAATGCTAATGGATACAGTTAAATAAACTTAGACTTAACCGTTCAACCTCTCCGAAACGGCCATACACAACAACAAGCTCTCAAACCTAATCATTTTGTTCCATAAGTAAAATATAGTAAAACATTGGACAGTGAAGGCAGCAATCTTGAAACTGAAACAGCCGAGCACAGAAACATAAAACAACACTTACCATAACTAGAAGGCGCAATTATGACCAACACATAACCGAACGAATATAATATCCTATAAATTGTACCCACTCTCCAGAGAAACAATATCTGTACAACAACCAAACTTGGGCTGCCACTCTGGTCATGTAGCGTGGTTGTTCACTTAGGCATATCTCGACTTGTTAAGGCTGGGTCATTCAACTAAGACGTTTTACTTACTGAAACTAGGTCATCCGGCTTGGGTGTTCAGCTTTTGTATTGCTGAAACTAGATTATTCAGCTGAACCCAAGTGTTTTAATACTATTATTTCACCTTTTAGGACTCAAGACAGTTACACCATGTATTTCAACGGTTTTACTGTTGTAACTAGGTCAATCAACGTTGGCATTAACGCTATTTGTTTGCTGAAACTATTTCATTTAGTCTTTTAACAGCTATGACTAGGGCGGATCATTTTCTTGTTCGGTAGTGTGTTGGGCACTTCTTAATTAATTAATTAAATTTAGGCATTGTAGTCGTTTTACTGAGTGAACTAGGTCATTCAGCTAGGGCATTCAGCTTTGCGATAGCTGAAACTAATTTATCCTACTTTTTGCCATCTTGGACTTGGGCGGACCTTTACTTGTTTGTTATAGCATTGTGCCTTGTATGTGTTTTTAATGTAATCAGGCTCGGCTGGTTAAGTTGAGAGCTGCCTTCCCTGTCTGACTTAATTTAATATATGTTTATGTTTCCCGAAGAGCGTAGCTCTAGAGAGGTTATACTGTAAGTTCTTCATAACTTTCATAAAATTACTACATCAAATATTATATTGTAAATAAGTTCTCTATGGTATGTAGACTAAGGCGATAGATCTATATTCACATAACGTGTTTGTGGTCAACTCGTCTTGTAATTCTTTTTAAACATGTAAAGCTCGCCAGAGATAACTCTAGCCTTACCAATAAACAAACATGGATCGTATAAACAATACACGCTCGACTTGCCGCTTGTTATCTGTGTAGATTGAATGACCGTATGCATTAAAAGTGATTATGCAACACAAAATGAACTTCGGAAATGCATTTGATTTTCATTTCTACGTGTAAACAAAGGCTAGTGTTATCATCGGCGGACAATATAATGTTGAATGTAATTATTATTTATATGTTCACCTCCTTTCTCTGTACGACCAACAACTTTAATTGTTGCCATTTCGTTTTCAGCTCCGCAATTGTAGTTGTTGAGTTTTGGGTTTGCTAGAAAGAAAATAGATTATTGCTTAACTCGTGTTACAAAACACACAATCTTAGTTCAGGTATTTATCAAAGGGATTCGACCCGATAAAAATATCTTTCACATCTATACTATGAATTTCTAAGACAGGGATCTTAGTTTATGACTGGCCCTCATATACCAACTCAACATTATGTACAATATTTTAAACAAGCCGAATGCAATCATTTAATTTGTACTGCACACTCCAAAACAATATAATATTATAAATAAAAATACAACTTAATATATCAATACACGTACACAATGTCGCCTGTGTCGAGCATATAATGTTCACAAAATGCGTAAAACCCGGTTTGACGACACAACCCTGCACATACAGAAACTAGAAAACGGCCTTCGATAAAGAAGAGAAATCATTATTTACGCATGATCTCGGGAAATTAGTACGGCGATTTGATAGAGCACAGGACCTTGCAAATCAAAAATAAAAATAAACTCCGCCCATCTACTATATAACATAAGAGTTAGGAATGAAATGGGAACAGTACCCCACCCACTAATCTCATACAAGAATATTCGATCTACCAACATGACAACGGTATTTTCTGGTCTAGACAGTTAAATGCGATAATTATATTATCAAATATGTCCTTACCTTCGAGTTTTCGGTGTTCGTAGGGTTCCCGTAGCAGCTTTAAAGTGAGTTATCCCATTTCGCATTGGCCATGATGGAGTTAGCTTCGGAGTGAATAACAAATAGGATAAATGCCACATCAGCCGTACTGTCCTGATATTGTTTACCTCCCTTTGTTGTTTGTTAATAAATAGTATGGATAACCTCCCATTATCGTGAGTACGTAAACACAAAAATCTGCTACAACGGTGACATTTATTACGAAGGTCACATTTTACAAGGAAAATGACACAGTCAGAAGCAATATCACTGGCACTTGAAGGTCACAGTTTTGTTTTAACCGGGTCGTGTGGTACCGGCAAAACACACACATTGAAGTAAGTATACATAAATTTTAAATGTATTATATCATTTTACATAGATAGATATGTAAATATATACAATATTGTTATTATTATTATACATATATAACACAGAGAGGCATACTAATTATGCACTGTCCGCCTTTTCTGTTTGTTGCATTTGTTTTGCTGTGGATTCAATGGCATATGTTTCGTGGCATTGCATAGGGATGCTGCACTTCCAGAATTTGCTTTATTGCTTATAGAATGTTGACCGAGGATGATGGCAGTGTTTGAGGGGCCGTACTGAGCAAGAGTCGGGTTTGTATTTAGTCCATTTCTTATTCCTCTTTGTTGACAAAAAAATTCTCTATCAAATCAGAATTCAAAAAAACAGGATTGATGGAATTTCCGTTCCTTACATGAATGTTGCAAAGCGAAATAAATCCGGAAATAGACGAATTCAGGTCATCTCTTGTTTCCTGTGTCATGGCATTCTTTTTTACAGCATAGGTATTGGAATTTATCATTTCATTTTCCCAGGTGTTAAAAAAATGAAATACTGTTTTCAATGTAGAAAGTCTGCTGTCTGAAATATCAGAAATTGGTCTATTTCTGTCACAAAAAATAGAAACCAACTTTGATGTAATTTCTAAAAATGAAATTGATGACGAGTATCTTTCTGGGTGGTAACAGTTGACTGATAAGCTTTCATAAGGTACAGCATATTCAAAACTTGTATAGCTAAATGATTCCGCATTTTTGCTGCTGGTGTTAGTTCAATGTGTTCATTTGTCAGAGCTCGGTGGATTGAAAATCCATTTTGAAAATTAAAATTAAAAAATGTTTCCAGTGATCCCAGACTATTGAATTATCATGTAGCATTAAATATCTACCAGCTGTCGATTGGTTATTCGACCAACTGGATTCAATGTTGTTTCTTATTTTTTTTAAAACGTGCATTATGTCTTGAATTGCACACATAGAATGGGAACTGAAAAATATATCTTTGAACATGAACTGACTATCCCTGGGGTTACTCATTAACATACTGGTAAAGGATCAATTAGTCGATGAACCATCTAACATAACATAATCTACGGTGAAGCCTTTCTCGTCAATTTATCGACGCATTCCCAGAACGTTGTGTATAATTCATGGGCTGTGGCAGTGTTAGATCCAAAGTATACTACTGGCCACCTGTGTTAAAAATAAATGTCATTAATAAAGGGAAACATAATTTTGGGGTTTCGTTTGTCCGTTTGTAACAGTAATTCAGGCTGGTACTTTACTCATGCGCAGAGTTTAATTTCCTGGACTTGCACTGGTGATATTCAGTCTCTTACTTGAATGGTAAGTTGGTACTGGTACTGATTTGAAAATAGTCCAGGAAAACTGGTAGGGTAAGTGAATCAACGTATGAACATGTAAGTGAACAATAGTTTAAGACGATGTAAAACCAAATAAAAACAAACCTTGTTGTTTGTGTAAAGTACCAGTGAATGACCCCGTGTGCCACGTTCCAGACTCATAGTAAAACTAATTTATAAATCGTTTACTGTAATTCTAAATCAGTTAGATATGGAATGACAGACATACAAACGGACAAATAGTAACTGACTAACGTCAAGATAAAGTCACAAAAATACAGCAAGAACATTTACAACATTAGAAGTTTTAAAACAAAAGGAATGTTGCAAAGCACACCTGTACGGACACGAATACGTATAGCTATCCTCCTAGACGTACATTCCAATTCGCTTGGTAGACGAAACGTATGCAGGTGTTAAACCACGAGATAGTTAAAACATGATGTCCCCATGCATCGATACCCATGCGACTAAAACTAGGTGAATCCATGTGAAATCTGGTATTTTCCCTCCACGTCCCTGAAGTATACACGTACTCGTACAAGGTCCGCTTCCCAACATTATGTTCAATGTTATTTACCTGAAACCAGTAAAGCCGTGGAATACAAATTGTAGGACATGTGTAGCCATTTCCACCTTTTTCTTTTTATTAGTAATAACTTTGATCTGGTTATTTGTTTCTCCCATGTCTACCGTGCCCATAACGTTCCATTTGTCACCAGATCTAGTGATGACTAAATCATCCTGAACCGTCATTCCATCGATTAAAATCCCACCATGATGTCCAAACTGAGACACATTTTTAGTTTTTCCTTTAGATTGCATCCAAACTAAATTTGCTCGTTGAACCCAGGGTGTTGCTTTACAATGTTTTTATAATACTGTAAAAGTCTCTTGGATGGAAGCACAAGCAACCCCGACCCTCTTAAGTTGTCATATGCCTGTGGGGACTTAAGAAGTATTCCCAGGCAAATGCTGATTACCTTAGGATCCCACCTTCTTTGACGGGCGTCAAGATCTTTTTGACAATTTCTAAGCTGGGATTCTAACAACAACTTGAAATCACAAGCACTACCGTCCTCTAGTATCTTTTCTAACAATAACTGCATGTCTGAATGAGACTCATGACTTAAGTCCATGATAGGTGTAGTGTATGAGACCAAGTCCCTGTGGTTTATAACAAAGATACTATAATCATATAGTATGTATTCTAGTAGCGATGTTCAGTTTGTATAGATAGCTCCTAGAGAGTGTATATCATATATTAAAGTAGCGTGTATCCTTCGATGGTGTTGCTACATGTTATACCTTAAATGGTGATCATATGTCTATGGTATATAAAGACATGACATTTTGGCGACGAGGATGGGATGCCATATTAATATCCAATTTACTAAAATATTTGCTGTCATTTAAGTTTTGCAAAACTTCATCAATTGTTGGAAATGAATACCTTACACGCTTAACTGCTTCATTGGCACGCCTCATATCTACGCATAAACGTATGTCATGTTCACCTTTTGGAACGATAATGGTCGGAGAAATCCATTTACTTGGAACATCTACCGGTTCAATGATATCCATTTCTTGCAGTTGCGCCAGTTTCTTTTCCAGTTTTTTACGTAACTGGTATGGAATGCGTCTTAACGGTTGAATAATCGGTGTCACCGTATCATCAATCGGAATGTTAAGATGATAATCCTTCAACTTGCCCAAACCATGAAATATGTCAGCATATTTCTCGACTATTGGATTCGAATCAAATCCAGTAACATTGGACACAATTTTCAGTATGCCCATGGACGTAGTAGTTTCATATCCTAACAAGGACTGTCCGTGACTGTATACTGTCTGGTAACTGGCCTAAGACAGAGCAATATATATATTCTGCTAGATCGAGACCAAGTGCAAAACTTGTGTACATGGGCCATGAACTGTCTGAGAGAGGTATTGGACCTACGGAGGTTAAGGTTAAATCAGTTGTTGAGGCTAGAGAACCGCAAAACGCGAGTGAAATACGCAGTTTTCTTGGTTTAGTTCAATATAGTGCGAGATATATACATGATATGGCGACAATATCAGCCCCGTTACGTGAATTGTTACGTAAGAATGCAAAATTTGTATGGACAGATCGTCATAGGTTTGCATTTGAAGAACTTAAGAATAGGTTAACTAGTGCCGAAACGCTAGGCTACTATGACAAGAATGCCGAGACGAAAGTCATAGTCGGCGCAAGTCCTGTCGGATGCGCCGCGGTCTTGGTTCAAAAACAGAAAGGTGAATTTCGTGTTATTTGTTACGCGTCAAAGAGTTTATCAAGTGTTGAACAGCGTTACTGTCAGACCGAACGCGAGGGTCTAAGTTGTGTATGGGCTTTGGAAAGGTTTCATCCATGGATTTACGGTATTGAGTTTGAGCTTCTGACTGATGGTAAAAGTTTAGAGTACATATATTCTGCTAGATCGAAACCAAGTGCAAGACTTGAACGCTGGGTACTCAGATTAGCACCATACAGGTTTAAAGTACGACATATTAAAGGCTCACAGAATATTGCCGACCCGTTAAGTCGATTGCTTAAGAAAAAAGCAGACTGACACACTTGATCAAACGGATTCTTACGTTAAGTTTATAGCAAGGGAGGCGACACCTACTGCTATGACAACGCGCGAAATTGAAAAAGCATCAAAATATGATGACGAAGTTAGTACTGTCCGTGACTGTATACTGTCTGGTAACTGGCCTAAGACAGAGCAATTAAAGACGTATATTGCAATTAAAGACGAGCTATGCACAATAGGTTACTTAGTACTCCGAGGTACTAGAATTCTCATTCCTGAAAGTTTGAGGAAACGTACGCTTGAGTTAGCACATTCAGGACATCCTGGAATTGTGTCAATGAAAGCTCATGTTAGGACTAAAGTATGGTGGCCTGGTATTGACAAACAAGTTGAGCGTTATTGTAAAACATGTCATGGTTGTCAACTTGTTGGTCATGCGTCAAAACCGGAACCTATGAGTCGAACCGCTATGCCAACTGCTGCGTGGCAAGATTTAGCTACAGATGTATTAGGACCCATACCGTCGGGTCATTATATAGTCGTGTGTATCGATTATTTCAGTCGATTTTTCGAGATCGAAATAACAAAATCGGTAACTTCTGAGAATCTGGTAGGAATATTGACAAAATGGTTTGTTACTCACGGAATTCCATTGTCAATTAGAACCGATAATGCACAATTTTACGTAAGTACCCTGTTTAAAGGTTTTCTCAAAGGTTATGGAATTGAACACCGACGTAATACACCATTATGGCCTGCTGCAAATGGTGAGGTTGAGCGTCAAAACAGTTCAATATTAAAGAGGCTTAGGATTTCTCAATCAGAAAAACGCGATTGGAAATCAGATTTGAGTATCTGTGGATGTATCGTTCATACCTCACTCCGTTACAGGGGTATCACCGAGTGAACTCCTATATGGTCGTAATATTAGGACCAAAATTCCTGAATTTTCATTATTTCGTCCCGAGGATAGTGAAATTCGTGACCGTGATTCAGAGAAAAAGGGGAATAACAAGATGTATTCTGATAGGAAACGTAAGGCGAAAGATAGTACAATAAGTTGTGGAGACACAGTCCTAGTTAAGCAAAATAAGTCAAATAAATTGGACACACCGTTTAGTCCCAATAAACATACTGTGCTCCAAAAGAAAGGAAATAGTGTTTTGATTAAATCAGACGTCGATGGATCTGAATATCGTAGAAATATTACTCATGTAAAGAAATTTGAATCAGACTTGTCCCAGACAGATTCCGGATCACGTACACAAGAAAATCAAGGCAATCAGAATGACGATAATGAAAATATTACGGAAAATGAGTGTACAGCAGAAAATATTACTACTGTAGACACTAATTCTAGACCAGTAAGAATCAGGAAAATGCCTGAAAAATTCAAGGATTATGTTATGACTTGAACATTAAATATGTTTCCTGTGGAGTCCTGTGGAAATTTACAAGTTGTGAAAAATAATGTCCTCACGAGTTTATGCTTGTAATTGGATACAGTGTTCTACTTGTAAGCAAGTACTCTCAATATCAGATTAAAACAATGGACCACACTAAAGACTATCAGTGGAAATTTATAGCATTGCTCTTTTATCTATGTTGATGTGAATTTAATGTGTTGTTGTTCTTTTTATCACATTATGTTGATAACTGTAGGGATGTGGTTATAATTGCTAATTAACTTGTTAGAGGTTTAGTAGTTTGTTGAATGACCGTTATTTAGGAAGTAAGGCCAAAACTATTGATATTTTGGGTTTTCTGTGAAAGAAATTTTGAAAGTTTAAAATTTTGAATTTTATATTTTAATGATATAATTAACATTCTAAAAAGGGAGGGAATGTAGTTTTAAGAGACCAAGTCCCTGTGGTTTATAACAAAGGTACTATAATCATATAGTATGTATTCTAGTAGAGATGTTCAGTTTGTATAGATAGCTCCTAGAGAGTGTATATCATATATTAAAGTAGCGTGTATCCTTCGATGGTGTTGTTACATGTTATACCTTAAATGGTGATCATATGTCTATGGTATATAAAGACATGATAATAGGGTTATAGATATGATGCCCTTCCGGATAGTCAGATTGTCTAGGCATTTTTTGAGAGGAGGGAGACATTTCGTCGGTTGTTGCTTTAAAACGCCTCTTAAACTTGTTAAAACAGTCATTGCATGTTTTGCGCATTTGTCAACTTTTCCAAGCAACGGAAGAAGCATTTTGCATGATTTTGATCCGCCTATTTTTGTAGACGAATTTTCATTTTGCGCACATGATAACATTTCTGATGTAAAGGATTTTGGTAATTTGTCAGTGAATGGTACACCATTACATACTCTGAAATTATGCATTGCATGCACTATGTCATTGATGGTGCTCTGGTTAATATCCAAACTAAAACCACATTTCATATCAAGTTTTCCAACAGAAACTATCGTATCAGAGTCAGTTAATGTCACTGTGTATTTCAATAAAGCTACATCAACAATTGTGGCGAACGGGCATTGAAACTTCATAGCATGACAATCTGATGAAAGTATTTTAGAATAACTTGGCATAGCTATTACGCTGGCATTGTCAGCATTTCTTAATTTTAGATTATTTTAGATTTTTATAGGCATTGATTTTCTCACTATTTCTATAAAATGAGGTTTGCTGGACCTTAAAAAGGACTAATATTGCTTTTGCAATAACATCTTTAGTGGATGGTGGTGTCAATTTAAGACATCTTTGGTAGAGGTCGTCTATGGTAGTGATTGAATCCTCACTTCAAAATTAACACCCAACCTGGAATAAACATAAAACATGCATATATAAAGTTGACAATGATTGCAGCGACACGGTTGTCTTCTAACTAATGCATTTTCTTTGCAGAGAAATCATCGAACAGTTATCCATCAAAAAGAATATAGCTGTAACAGCTACAACTGGGATGGCCAGTTTAGAATTGCAAATGAAAGCAACAACCCTGCACCATTGGTGCGGAATATACGATGGGAGATATAGCTTGCAGACATTGGCTGAACTGTTTGAATCTGATGACAAGTTTGCCTCCGCCAAGGAAAGAATATTAATATCTGATTGTTTAATAATAGACGAGATTGGAATGCTATCTCTGAAAACGTTTGAGATGATTGAGTTTGTTTGTCGGCACGTGAAACAAAATAAGCTGTGCTTTGGAGGCATTCAGGTACGTATTTTAAAGCATCCACCACATTCCATCATATGTTACAAATATTTTTTAATTATCAAATATCAATGTGCAGTATATTTCATAAGGTGATTCGCCGGTCTAAATGTAAAGAACTTAGACATCATAGTTACCAGAGAGCAAGGCAAACTTGTAATTGAACTTGTCAATAACTCACAAATAGTCTTTATATAAACTATATGAGTGTGAATCCTTGGCTTTCTTGTTTAATTTAATTGAATACTGAATACTATAATACTAGTGGTAATATACTTTATATTTCGTTTCCTTACATAAAACATTTTAACTGACCTATGCTACTAGTTTTGCAATCACTACATGCTATCATTGAAACGTGCACACCTCAGTACATGTAGTATTTTAACAGGTTATTGTGTGTGGCGATTTTAAACAGCTCCCTCTTGTTCCAACAATTTTGTGGATGACGACGGAAACTATTGCATAAACAGCCAAATATTCGATGTTGTGTTTCCTCACCACGTGCATCTTACAAAGGTATTGGTTATGAAACAGTCCCATGCTTTACAATTTCAGATTCTAACCCCACTATAAGTACAAACTATTTACCTACAGGTCAAGAGAGGTTTTGAATTTTAAACACTGTTCCGGAGCTTGATTTTTTGTTGTATAATATGATGTATGTAAACATTTGTACATGGTGAGGGTAAATATTAAGAAAAAAAAAAGTTAAGCTACCAATTGTCTAGGGCTGCTTTCAGCAGTTCAGCCGTTCAGCCACCCTTTGACATTTAAACTTCCCCTGTTCATTGGGCTACCTATGGAAACCTACGTTCGAGTCTCCCTGGGGAGACTATTTCTCTCCTGGTGGGTGTGCAGCCAACATCGATCATCGGCGCCCAGGACTATCGAACATGTTTAGACACAGCCCTCACAGGTACCAATTCACACCTTGGTCAAGTGGAGCATGTGGGTTATTCGTGCTCAGAGAAATTAAGCAGTGGTCCAGACGGGGTTGAACCCGGGACCTTTCGGTCCCGAAGCGCGCGCCCTACCTCTAGGCCACCGCTCCCCACATATTAAATAATATTAAACTCGAACTAGTACTACATTTGTATATCTAAAGAATCAGATGGTCTATTGAGATACTAATAGTGTGAATCGACACACATACACACTTATGAATTAACTAAAACTGTAAGAGCATGTGATGTTGACTCTATATGAATGCCTTGAATTACCATAATATTCAAAGTTGTGCACCATTATCTTCACGGGTACAATTGTGATTTAGGTAATTAGACAGAATGAACAAGACTTTATACTAGCCATAAAAGAGCTTTGTGATGGTAAACCGTCAGATGATACGTCACAGCTGCTTAGAAGTTTAAATGTCAGACTAGATATTCCAGATCATCAACTAACACGGTTGTATGGTACGAACTATGATGTTCGTTATGTAAATGAAATGATGCTGGAGAAAGTAGACGGAGATGTCCATGTTTTCAAAGCCATAGACGAAGGTAAAACTATATTGTTATTCTTAACTCCTCTATGTTAGTATCGCATATATCATACTATACTTTACCTAAGCATTGTTCTGCATACTGATAAAATAGACATGTTTTTCTGTTGTTTAGTATGATTTTGCCAGTGAAGTACCTGTACCCTCTCTATTTGATCAGATACTAATACTAACAAATCAGCAACCTCATCAAAACACTGTGGACTATGTCACGGCAAGATTTTTTATTCGAAAATATTAATTATTTTATATCCCGACGTAAAATAAATTAGTTAGTATTGTAGTTTGTGAAACCTTTACAGAAAAAAACAATTTAGAATGGAAATTAAAGAATTTCTAAAAAACGCCGAACAATTAAATATACATTGTATATTTAATTGTTCGGCGTTTTTTAGAAATGTAGTAGTCCAATTTTATATCCGAATATAAAAGTTCATAATTTATATAATTATATAGTGCAGAAAATCACATTACATTAAAAAAATCGTGTTCGTATGAATTTGGATTTCTTAATACTTATTGTTAAAATGGTAAAACATGAATGATCAGATTATTAAGTTTTTAAAAATTAGTACATCTCTTTAGTAGCACTGCTTTAATTATTTTAATGTCTGATTTCAAACTAAAAGTGCAGGAAATTGCATCATTTTTAAGCAAAAACCGAAAAAAATCTTCACTTGGAGAGGGAACACTAATTAGTAGCACTACGTTAGTTATTTTTAAGTCTGATTTTTAAAGCTAAAAGTGCAGGAAAATGCACCGTTAC
Source organism: Spisula solida (assembly GCA_947247005.1). NCBI lineage: Eukaryota > Metazoa > Mollusca > Bivalvia > Venerida > Mactridae > Spisula > Spisula solida. The sequence continues at coordinate 43,339,752 of OX365956.1, forward strand.
AATAACTAGATTTTAAAAAAAATCGACCGGGAGGGGTATCCCCTCCCGCATCCACCCCTCTTGCCCCCCCCCCAGGAAACAATTCCTGGATACGGCCCTGTACAACATACATAGTATACAAGTTGAGTGCTGCCTTCCCTGTCTGACTTAATATACTCTTTTTTCTTTATACATAGTACACAAAAATCAACAAATAGTATTTAATTTGGATACAAAACAATTTGGTTAATAATGAATTGATACACTATCCGTGTAATTATCGTTTGCCTGACTGATATCACGTGGTCAAAGTAGTGAGAGGTGTGACACACAGTGGTCAATATCGAAGGGATTTTAGTGCAAAAAATCACACACATTTTCGTGATTTACTACCGTAATGGCATTTTAACATTCACGGTTATAGAAATTCAAAGCTGCAAATAAAATTACCAAGAAAATGCATTCTCGAGAAGTTTTCTTTCATACAGTAATATGTCAAGTGTTTCAGTAAACTGTTGATTTCTAAATATAGTAGTTTACATATCATATGTATAGTGATATAGATCAAAGGGTCAAACACTAGTGGTCACCTAAATCATGATCAACCAGGCGCTTTTGAAAATACATGTGTGAAAGCGTCTGACTGATGTAGATCGAACTGTAATCAGAGCCTAAAGATAAACGACAGGGGCACTCTTTATTGCACTCGCTTCCGCAATATGTAATAAACAGAGACTGTTATAACAAATTATAGATCCATAGCCACATTCACGTTGATTGGTAATACATGAATATTTAAAGGATTTTAACATTAAGGGATGTATAACGGTGCCTGTGGAGCTTGGCCTACAACTGGTTATTAAACTACATGTATATACTTGCTTGGAAGTTTTATGTTAGGATACGTTGTACATGCGCACAATGCATTTTATTCATATAATTATTAACATAGGTGGCATATCATGGGTGATGCGCTGGATGATAAGTCTTCAAAATTCACAGAGCTGTGTTGGTGAGACCACGAGATGCTGAGAGCTTAGAAACACTCGGAAAATCAATACTTCGCAGCGTCGAGTAAATGTCATTTATTCTCATACTAAATTAAATAATAGTATGTGTATGACTTCCGATTTACACAGACATAAGAGTGTAACTCATAAAACACAATAACTGTAATAAATGTGTAGACTTACGTATTGTATACATTTATTTTCCACTTGAAAGTCAGGCTATTTTGAAATCCTAGGCGACACTCAAGTATCATATATAACGACTGATAGTGCAATAATTGTATCGTAATTTACGCAGCGGGTGTCTGTCTAGTCTTGTTATATATGATGTAGATGATGCATTTTGTAAATATGAATGCACTTGTTATCACTGGTCCAACAAAATTGAACCTTCATTTTGATGAAATGCATTCTTAGATAATTTGATTATTCACTATGTCGACATTATACATGTACAGTAGGATAAAACCCGTCAGTGTTCCGGAATGTACGGATTAATTGTTCAAGATATTCTGATCGAGGCATAGAGCAAACGGGTACAATATTCGCGATATTTTTGGCCCAACAATAAAACTGGATGAAAATTCTTACTTGCACCTCTTACCACTGACCGTTTATAACAGACACGGAATTGTAACTTTAGAAATGCGGGCACCATTTCAAACTGACTAATTTCTCCGGCAAAATAATAAATGTAGTAATAAGGACGAGATCTTCTGGCATTGTACCGATGGATTTGGACGTGGATGTTCACGTTACACGTACTGTTTCGCGAACTTCCTAATATTGTATTGTCCCCAACCTAATACGTATATATGTTATCTATGACTACCTACTTGGTGACATTCTCACATATCGTATCACATACCAGCCGGTGTCCGAAACAACCACAGTGACAGACTTATATCCGGGTTTAATGTCTGGACCAGAGGTTTGATGGACGGTAGTTATTTTATTCAGTTGTGTCACAACATGCTCCCTACACGCGATGACTTTGTGACTGTACTTCGATGAATACATATCTATGTTTTCAATATAGCCCATACAAACGCGTTATCAATGTATTGGATGATACTACAAATACATCGTGATACAGTCAGAACTCGATACAACGACGCTGTTCGTTTCCAAGAAAACTGTCGTTGAAACGAATATGTCAGTATACTGAATTGATACAAAGAGCGTTTTAATACTTTTGTCCCCAAATATGATGTCAGTATAATGAATTTGTCGGTATATTGGATGTCGTTATATCGAGTTCTGACTGTATAGACGAAACATAGACAATGCTTATTTATCACGTGTACATATGATAATATCAACAACAAAGTGCGCAAAAGATAGTTATAATTTACACACGTGGTTAGCTAAACTGTCACGTCCGAAAGTATTAATTATCACGTGCACCTGATACTAACACTTTATAAATGAAGTATTACCCATGTCCCCTCCATGCGCTAATAAGCATTGGTACATGTAATAGCATATCACGTGAACAATATTGTGTACACTTGTTTGTTGATTGAGGTCGACATACATCGCCGCAACATTATTAAATCATTTAATGTATTTACTTAATTCATTTCCACGTACTATCGGTTTACTGTAATTTAGTACATGTAGTTAACATTATAGTCTAATTTTCAGTTGCAGAACGTGATGTTAAAACACACCATATCATGAAGTGAAATGATTCGGAGAAATCTTGATCGAAGGAGCCAACTATCACATGGCTAATGGTATTTACACGAAACAATGTGCGGATCGTCTATTAGTGTGATGAGCCTAACTCTAAGAACTGTGAACTAAATTAAAATGTAATCGATTTATTGGTTAATTGTCTATTAGAACGTTCTAAGAGATTTGATTGATTTCGCTTAAAACGTTTTATATTTAAGACCAGTTTCGTTTAAATTTATCTTAGAACGTCCATTTTTATATGAGGTAGTCAATGTATTAGTCAATTTCTTTAAGAACGTTCTAAGAGATTTGTTGAATTTGTCTTAAAACGTTTTTTATAATAAAAACCAATTTTGTAAAAATTTCTCTTAGAACGTTCTAAGAGATTTGCCAAAATTCTGTTAAAACGTTTTGTAATCAAGTAGAATTTTGTTCATTATTCTCTTAGAACGTTAGATAAGAGATTCGGCCACTTTCTTTGAGAATGTAAAAAATACATTGAATTTCGTTAATTTCTCTTAGAACATTCTAAGAGATTGGTTTAATTTCGCTTAAAACGTTTCATAAATAAGACCAGTATCGTTTAATTTTCTCTTCGAACGTTCTAAGAGATTTGTCAAAGGGGTAAAGCCACGAAGGGTAAAAAATGGCCCCATGTCCAAATTCTGTGAAAATGATAAATTTATACCATCAGTTGAAGTATTTTACAAAAACGGAATTTTTTAAGATTTATTTTTGAAACTGTTACCATGGTAACGGGTATACTATTTTGCCAAAAAATGGAAAAAAGCTTCTATTTCCAAAAAAGTGAATCGAAATGTAAGTGCGCATCCATAGAGTGAAATAAAAAATTGAAACTTATCTTTCTTACGAATTTGGTTGCCATGGTAACAGTTTTCAAAAAATGCCCAAAATGCACATTAATGAATCCAAATTAAATAAAATGACTTTTTTGTTAAAGTGGGTGGGGTTCAGTGGAGTATATCAAAACAGCAAGGCCTATTTTTTAAAGTTTTTTATGTATCATTGAAGTTCAATGTCTAATGATTGTGTACAGCATATAAAACATTGTACAATAAGTACTAAATGTATTGAGAATATGGCTAAAAGCGGGGTGAATGTCATGCCTTCATGACTCTATGACGAGATGAAATAACGTTGAAGGGGTACCTAAAATCTTAAAATTTAATATGGGCACAGCTCTCGACCATCATGAATTGTGCTGTAAACAATGTATTATTAAGTACAATTTCACATTTTAGTCATCTGGTTTTGGTCGAGGACTGTGCCCATATTCAACAAATCACTTATAGTGGGAAAATATGGACAAAATATGCCATTTTTGTGAAAAACGGCCAAACGTGGATACCAATTAGTGGACAGGTGACCGGTGAAAATCAAATTTGATGAAAAATGCTTCCCTATGCAAACGGATAAAGCTATCCACATTACAAAAATATACAAATGATACATAATAACATACTTTGATAATTTAATCATGTTTAGGCCAATTCAGACCTTTCGTGGAACTATTTTGCATACATTTCTCTTAGAACGTTCTAAGAGATTCAGCCATTTTCTTTGAGAATGTAAAAATGCATTGACCAATTTCTCATAGACCGTTGTAAGAGATTTGTCAAATTTATGTTAAAAGTTTGTAATGAAGTAGAATTGTGTTCAATATTCTCTTAGAACGTTCTAAGAGATTCACCCATTTACTTTGAGAATGTAAAAAATGCAATCATCAATTTCTCTTAGAACGTTCTAAGAGATTTGCTAAATTTCTGTTTAAACGTTTTGTTATGAAGTATAATTTTGATCAGTATTCTCTTAGAACGTTCTAAGAGATTCGGCATTCTTTGAGGATGTAAAAATGCATTGGTCAATTTCTCTTAGAAGGTTTTGTAATGAAGTAGAATTTTGTTCAATATTCTCTTAGAACTTTCTTAGAGATTCGGCCATTTTTTTGAGAATGTAAAAATACTTTGGTCAATTTCTCTAAGAACGTTCTAAGGGATTTGTCAAATTTCTGTTGCAAGTTTTGTAATGAAGTAGAAGTTTGTTCAATAGTCTCTTAGAACGTTCTAAGAGATTCGGCCATTTTCTTTGAGAATGTAAAAATGCATTGGTCAATTTGTATTAAAACGTTCTAAGAGATTTGTTTAATTTCTGTTAAAAGTTTTGTAATGAAGCAGGATTTTGTTAAATATTCTCTTAGAACGTTCTAAGAGATTTGTTGATTTTCTCTTAATACGGTCTATACTCAAGACAAATTTTGTTTATTTTCTGTTAGAACGTTCTAAGAGATTTGGCGGAGAATGTAAAAATGATTTTGTCAATTATCTCTTAGAATGTTCTAAGAGATTGGTTGATTTTGTCTGATAACGTTTTAATATGAATACCAATTTTGTTCTATTTCTCTCAGAACGTTCTAAGAGAATCAGTCATTTTGTTTTGAGAATGTAATTTAAATACATTGGTCAATTTCTCTTAGAACGTTCTAAGGGATTTTGTTGTTAAATGTTTTATAGTTTGAAGCAATGTTTCTCTTAGAACGTTCTAAGAGGCGGGTCATTATACATTTATGAGTTATATTATCTTGTCAATTTCTCTTAGAACGTTCTAAGAATCATGCATGTTATACTATTTTTTCATGTTATGTTTTGCAAAATATATTGAAAATAAATTTAGTTATACGTGGGACGTTCAAAAATAAACAGGACTGTTGTCACACAACTCGCATTGTTAAACGAAATAAATCAAATTATATACCATCAGAAATCGGAATCCTTTTTCTACATAATGTAAAGATATGAACTAAAACAAATACGAAGTCCGAGAGTTACAGGTGACTAAAGAAGGTCACTAACGTTAACCCGGCGCACAAAATGACGTCGCGCTATTTTTTACGGTGTTAGTGCTTCGCATAGGGCTAAGAAATACGAAGTTTATAGTGATAAGGGTGAATAATACACTCCAGTACCACACTATGCCACACAAGTAATACGTTGGTGAGAATCGCATGTATTTTTCAGGATCTTACATCGCATATCTAGGCGAGAATCCTTACCATGAAACGTTGGTATTTTGAAAAGTATCGATAACTGACGTCACAAACGTTCTTATGATTTCCTATTACGTCCCTGTCTTTTAAAGCTGAATAATTAAGATTATAGTATTTGTGCCATTCTAAACCTGATAAACGACTTGCAGAACTGTTTCCAAAATGTAGTTACGATAATTTTAAACGATTCAGAGGACATATCATCTTGCTGTTGACAGAACTTTGTGTTAGTCCGTTTTTCCTTACATTCTGGCGACGTCACTTTTGCGTCACGAATTTGTCGCACTTGGAGTTCAACTTCTGTTTATTTCAGTACCTAACGTCTAAATTTCGTGATTTTTGAAGACATCGTCCATCATGTAATATGTAATGATAAGGCGAAGTTTGAAAACAAACGATTTGATGGTATTACAGATACACCCCATTACGTAGTCGCCATTAATGGTAATTGTTGGGCTGCGCCGGGTGCGCGTTACCATGGTTTCAAACTGGACTATTACGAGAGGACGTGCTAGTGTAACTCGATAAATCAGATATCGAATTTTCGCAATTGAAATAAGATTTCATATCATGCAATTATATTTGTATAATATTGAAAACTGTAGCCGTGAGGGCCCCAGTCCTGTTAATTTTTTAACGTCCCACGTAAAAATATCGTGTTCATTATCTCTTTTATATTGCATTTTAACGTGCGAAAAATCGCTAATTTACTTTTTAAAATTGAGCACTCTGGATAAATGCTGTTTTTTTAATACAACGTGTTATTAACTAATCACGTTACATATTCTCAATATTATGTAATAAACATTTCAATTCTAATATAAGTTAGCATAAAGTAAGAAATGTTAATTATGTTTCTTTACATTGTCTTCGCAGAACACACCTATGTTAGTAGAAAGCATTAAAAAGTAAATATTTTCATGGTATGCATAGACAACTCTAAAATAATAACTTACCCTAGTTGCTATTTATTTCTTACATTTCTGTACAATATCGAAGTTTAAATACATTTGTAATTTAGCATACCAATATTTTAGGTGATACGTAAAACATATTTGAAGTAATGATGCTATAATACCATGCTTTCAACTATTGTGCATAAGTGATGTTATGTGAGCATAAACATGAAATTGCTCCAAGAAAACAAAACTAATTGGTGATAGATACAATCAAAATGTCAATCGTTTTTTATCAATGATCATATCGTATTTTGTTGTGTTACATTTGGTAGCATGTCTCATTAAGTTTTAAATTTGTTAAAAAATACGCATACATGCACGAGTATATAGACAAAGTATTGCTCTACTTAAACAGCAACAATAAATACAATGTATTTTACTCATTAATATAAAAAATACAGACACATTAAAATGCTCTTTTAACTGACATTGAGCATTTAGCGCTAATTGTAATTTAACGTGCATCACGGGATAAGTGTAAACTGCGGAACTATATACTAGCCTCGGGAAAACACGTAAACTGACTTTCAATCATGTATGGTATTACGTTCTATGTTTAAATAAATCAAAATGTGTAACTATATTAGTTAAAGCAGTTGATAAATAACGTGATTATTGATAGGTATTAATGAGGTTTAATTCCGTGGTATTATAAATATATCGTAATTTTATACATCATATGTCATATCAATTAACAGTACTGATGTGTCTTATTTCTTAGTTTTATAACTTATTCTTTATATTATTCATAAACACCATAACTATATATTCGCATTTACATATAAAATAACTTTACTTTATTTTCTGTCTCCAAGCGGCACTACATTCGGTCCGCATAAGGTCCGCAGTTTATCTCCAAGCGGCACTACATTTGGTCCGCATATAATATAGAAAAGGTCCGCAGTTTACACTTGTCTAATAGAGTTATTCCGCTTGCTGGGTTTTTCCAATTACATTTGTGTTTTTTAAAATATAATTAGCCGGTTAAATGAGTGTTTTTTATAATTATGTTATTATAATGGAAAATAAATGTATATCATTACATATGCAATTTATTTTTTTTAAAAATATTCAATAATATTTACCTTCACTCCGAAGCTAACTCCATCATGGCCAATGCGAAATGGGATAACTCACTTTAAAGCTGCTACAGGAACGCTACGAACACCGGAAACTCGAAGGTAAGGACATATTTGATTATATAATTATCGCATTTAACTGTCTAGACCAGAAAATACCGTTGTCATGTTGGTAGATCGAATATTCTTGTATGAGATTAGTGGGTGGGGTACTGTTCCCATTTCATTCCTTACTCTTATGTTGTATAGTACGCTCCCTACAGCGCTTTGATTTCCACTTAACCGTTACATTTCACACGCTGCTTAAACTACTAGAATATTTTGACATTTGACCTTTACAAAACTGCTGTGAACCCTGATACACATTTTCATTGGCTGATGAAAGTTTACTTGTTTGTATAGACAGAGAGTTATAGCAGAGAGTTTATAGTGAATATGAAGACTACGTGTTGAAAGGTTTAAACGAGTACACACTGTATGAGGTTTAAATATTTCATGGTTCTATTGACTGGTCATTATTTATTTGTTTCATTCAATATGATAAACTGATAGTGCGAAAGTTTTAATTAATAATACAAGTCATTATTTTAACACACGAGCGTTTTATATACAATGCATTTAAAAATCCGTTTACATTATCACATCTGCCTCGCTGTACGCTGGTTTTGGATTCTCCTGTCTAAAAATAGCAATAGCGCTAATACACTAGCGATAATGCAGAGCCTAGAAACTATGTAGTTTCGGGCGAGGCAATTGGAGAGTAGTTGTATAGTAGATGGGCGGAGTTAATTTTTATTTTTGGATTGCAAGGTCTTGTGGATAGAGGAACATAATTATTTGGAGCAACTCGGATTATCGTCTATTTAAGCGGTACAGAAACATATAGGTGGCGGTAAGTTGCAAAACATATGCCCGCTATCAAATCGTCTTACTTATATCCTGAGATCGTGTGTAAATAATGATTTCTCTTCTTTATCGAGGGCCTTTTTCTGGTATTTATTTTTATTAAAGTCGGGTTCTGATATAGTTATTTTTAACATAGTCTTAAAATAGATTGACATTCAGAATTCCAAAATCTATTTTTAGTGTGTGTGCATCTATTTATATATCGATTGATAATTTGATACTGTTATAATAGCTACATAGATTTATATGATGATGAAAACTTCTGAACGTTGTGCATGTTCAAACAAAACAATCTAAATATGGTAGAACGACGTTTTGAGAAACAAGTGTATTAATATTGCTTTTATTATCTTAACTTAAATCCAACACATAAGGTACACGGTTGACAACATCTCCTAATATGACAGTGCAACGCCAACAACATGGGTATGTATAAATTGAAAACGTACATCATGCCATTTAAGTGTACTTACATTCGGCTAGCTCCTTTTTCATCCATCTCCCTGCATACTGAAATTGCAAAAATACATAATTCATTTATCAAGCAAGTTATGGTATTAGATCATCAAATTGCGTGAAGTGATAACATTTCAGCATAATTATATCGCCTAGCACCGACTACACTGGTATTTATATATCCCTCTTCCCGTTTTGTCGTCATTCATCACAATCGTGAAAGCTTGGCCATTTCCGTTTTATTTCCGGTAAATATACTATTGCAATGGATAAAGGCCGAGGTGATTAGAATGCATTATTTCTATCGCAAACGACGGTCAGCTTGTCAACTCAGTTTTCTTAAAATTAAACTATCTACGTATTATTCCTGCCAACTGACAACATGTCCAGAACTATTTAAATGAACATTACCTACTCTGCGATCAGTATTCGAACCCCGATTCCTCGGGTAATATCGTTCCACTTTAAACAGAATCTACAGAAAGACATACCATGTTTACGAGATCGTATATATTCTGGTCATCTTCAACACAACATGTACCATCGTCTCGTCTACTCACACCAACAAGTTCATCATCTGGATGGACAACGAGATACGAACAGTCCACACACAATTCCACATTTTGCTCAATCTCCAGGTTAAGATCTTTTATCAAAAATACGGTCACCAAAACAAGCGACTTGGATAGTATCGTATTTAGTCCTACAAACACAACACACCACAGTTTCGCTTTATTCAATTTTCTTCCATCCTGAATTATCCTTGCATCAGGAGGTAAGTCCATTTCGATTAATGTAACTTAAAAGCCGTTATAGACGATTTAACTTTAGAACTTCCTACTAGATTTTACAATTCACAAAAGCACTACAGAACGCGGGACTGGTATAAACATTTAATGACAAGGTACCAAATATACGAATCACAACTCGAAACTAGTGCACGTATCTTTTTTGAGATAGTACGGATGTCATGAGCTGTATATGCGTCACTAGCACATTTAAACGTGATAAGGACAACTATCGAGTCAAGGACGGTGATAAGTGTAGACAATTCGGTCACTCCTTTCAATATGCGTGTCAAGCTCGCCGATAAACACTCATGATAGTTGCACCGTTCAAAACATTAAACTTGGATAAACCTAGCTGTATTTCACTGAAAAAAACAGAAAAACGCACAATTCAGTGCTCTTATTCGTGCACGATATTTTTTGCTAAAATCTTTTTTTTATTTTGTTTTGCGTTTTCTGACAGTTTGAATCTTTCGGACAATGAATTCAACAAGCAAAATAATTTCAGAATCTCGAAATATATTTGTTTCCTATGAAATAAATACTCACTAATTTCCACCTGTGAACTACGTGATGTTTAAATTGACTATTCGATTGTAAGTATAAATAAAAACAAAGTTCCAATTAACTATTAATAGTTTGTCCAACTCTAGTAAACTGAATAATAAAACTTTTTCAAATGTTAAAGTTTGTCATCAGGATACACTATTTGGTACAATAAATCTTTAAATACTAGACACTTAAACAATTGTTTTGTGTTTACCAAAAGATATATTTCCTTTTTAATAGGTAAACTGAATAGAGAATCCTATATCGATTTAATTGCCTTTAAAATATAAAGTGACATATTAAGTGCTTACGTCAGTGCAGTATTGTGGAGAGTCATGTTAAATGGAGAATCCACACTCCTATAAAGTCTAAAGCCATTGGTTGGTAACGTAGCTAACCACATATCTTCAGTCTGATCAACAACATGTTTTATAGAGGAAAAACATGTTGCGATTGATTTTTTAATCATCAAAACAGTATTTTAACCATTTGTTAGTTATTTAAATAGCCCAGATAACATAGATTCAAAATATTTTTGAAAAGTCTACTATTTATACGTATGTATCAGCTATGGCAATAAAATCCATCTATTATAAGATTTAAATATCTACGATAAACAAATATACTGGTATATATGATACAAACTTGTACAAACAACAATTCAGAATCATATTACCTAACAATATTGAAAACATAAAACTTTTAAGTGTTGATAGTGAAGATGTAACAAATATTGTCATGGTAACGTAGTTCACATTAAATTGACACACGTATATATATTGTGCATCCACACCCTAACAAAACTTTATTTACTAGTTAGATGCTTCTGTTTTGCTAAATTGTAAGTGCAAGTCACCGTTAGTTTTGCCATGAACTGCTAGATACATAACTTTTATATTCGCTTAAACTCCGACTCCTTTTCAGTCTTCGATTATACCTTTCGATATGAGGGTTATATTTCTGTTCGAATGCTTAAACAGCGCCAAAATGTTATATCCTTTTAGTATACTAACCACTTGTACATATTGTTGACATCAATAGTTCACTTTGTATGTTACTGTATATTGGTAACGTAGTTCACGTGACGCGTACAACGTTTTGACACTCACGCATTCCTTTACCCCCTGTGCATCCTTCTTAAAGTATATCATTTATCAGCCTCCTCCCTATCTATGTACGCTTCTGTTAGCAATTTATATTTGGTAAACATCAGAAAAATAGTCATTTGTTATAATTTGAACTACGTTACCATTTTGTAAACTACCTTACCATATCTATATTACTTTTGTGCTGAACGATACATTTGTTTTTGTGGAAAATCGGTTGTGAACTTCAGATACACCTTCAACCTTACATAATATTATAAAACAAATACATGTAGTTGCAACAATACGCAAACTAATTTTACGATGTATTATATGAACACCGTGTTAAGTACTACCTTTAAATACCTACAGTATTGTAAGGAAATGCCAAAGACTCACTATTTCTTCTTTACAATACTCCCACCGTACAGTAAGGGTGCACTGATACAATTTAGATTGAGAAATAAGTCATATGAACAATATAGCTTTTTTAGATACGTGCAGTCACGTAGTTCACAGTCACGCATTTCACGAATCCTTGTCATAAGTGGTACAATTTTATGTGAATCGGACATAACCAAGTTTTAACAACTTCATTATAGATACTACATTGGTATCATCACATTTACTCTAAAACACGTTCCTGCTTTAACTCTATAATAGAGGAATACATGGTAACGTAGTTCACATTTAAATGTCAATAATTTTTAGTTTTAATCTCAGCTTTTATTAAATAGACGCGTAGGTTTTTATTTTTACATGTACTCTATATTTTCTGGGACTGTTAGTTTTGTCGTAAGTCATGCATGGGCTATATTTCATTCGCCCAAAAACTGTAACGTAATTCTCATAGAATTCTGTGACATGCCAAAATCGCGAAATTTGTGTTTGTTTTGATTCCTTAAGATGTCAGCATCATTATAAAATCAAATTTAAACCTTATGTCTATTCAAAACCATTCTAAAGAGATTAAACAAGAATATGTATCAGTGTAATAAAACAAGACATAATACAGCACTGTAGCTTGCTTGACAGTGTATTTTTGCTATTTTGTGACCATACATACACTGTGTAGTCGAAAAAAACATGTCAAACTTGATTGTACCTGAAAAATTATTTTTCTTATGTGTAGATTCTGACATTGTTTATATCAGAAAACATCAGTTTATCAATAATTTGCTATTTTTCAATGTACTATTGCTCTGTGACAGCCATTTTAGCGAATTGAGCGTTTTTCTGGTTTTTCAGTGATTTGTCTGTTAAACCACTTTCACAATTGTCGTGCGACGGACGTGCGCCGGGTCTACGATGTAAATTGGAGTACTATCGTGCGTCCGTCGCATGCGACGTAAATAATTATAATCATGGACCCTCGTCGTAGAGTTTTAGACGGGTGACTGTTGTAGGTCCGTGGTACGATGCCCTACGTCGTCGCATGACAGACGTGCGATGAACGCACGATTTGTTTGTGATTACAAGGTCAACTAGGCACTTGGAATCACACCACTATCGTGGGATCGACGTGCGATGGAGGTACGATGGACGAGCGATGGTCGTGCGATGTTCGCCCGACAGTCTTGTGTATATTCAGTATCCTACAACAGCCGTGTGTCAATCGCACGATCGTCGTACGACGCTCGTATACATATATGTCCTTTTTTCAAAATTCGAACCCTATAGTGCAATTCTAGGATAAAATGTGTACTTTGAAAACAATAAAACCTCTCTATAGCGACACATATTCGGAAACATAACATAACATAGGTTGTTGCTCTCGAGAAGTAAATATTTATGCATATTAAATTGTTAATTCTCGAACAACATGTTTTTGTTGCTTAAAAGAGGTTGTTACTCAATGGAGGGCTGCTCTGTAGAGGTTGCATTGTACATACGTATGACAAATGCATTCGGCTACATACTAAGATCTCGAAGTTGCATCAATGTTCTCATACATGCATATCAACAACATACTTTAATCACTTAGCAGGTTATAAAAATATCAACTATCATGTATGTTTTATTCCATAATTAGTATACTAAGTAACAATATACCAGTATATCTAAAGACTCTAAACACGTTTTATTAAAACATAAATAGTTCCAACATTTTATGCACAAGAAAGCCATGGTTTGAATTAGGAATCAACTGTTCTTTCTTTTATAACATGTGGACATCCAAAATATCTCGATACAAACACAGCCAAAAATATGCCGCGTTTGACACCAGCGGTCCACAAAACGCATTCTTATTATTATATTGATTATGCATACATGTAGTTCAGTTTAATACTAGTATTCAGCAAGTTCCTATTTGCACAAATGTATTATTATTCGAAAATTAAGAGTTTGATTCGACGTTTGTTGTGTTTTTACTCTATGCTTTATGTGTTATGTTTTGTACATAAATCATTTGGCTTCCAATATTTTCGCCAGCTTGATCTTTACTTGTTCAGTTTGGCATTGAGATGTGTGTGTTGTAATGTTTTCTGTGCTCGGCTGATTAAGTTGAGTGCAGCCGTCACTGTCTGGTTTACTATTATCTTTTCGACAAACAAAATTACTGAACGCATGTTGAGCAGTATGTCGAGAATATCTACCTGTGTAAAAAGCAAAGTCATCATGAATGGTCCCCTGAAACGTAGATGATAGTCCATAAACGTATCTTATGTCTAGAATTAAGTAGGGACTATATGTGGTAAAATGGTCTCCTATATGAGTTGTATGTATTGCTGTTATTTTATTATTAACTTCAAGTTTTTTTTAATAACGTTATGGTATTAGAAAGTACTGTTATGCATTTTTCAAAAAATATCAAATGTATTTCAATCAGCCTCAATGATACTTCAACAGTGCGATCTGAAATATACATTGGGCCAATGCAACGCAATGCAATTCCCTCGCGTATTTAAGAGATATTTCAGCCAATAACCCAAACCATGTATTGCTTGAATACCAATAAATTATACATTCTCTGAAATAAAATAATATATTTGCTATGAGTGTCTCGCTGAAAGATTGATCTTTCAGAAAATGTTAACTTTTAAATATTCTGACCAACCAATATAAAGCTATCACTCAGTTATCAGAACTTTCAGAATGCCCCTCGTATAGCTGAACTCACACTGTCGTTTATTAAACAGTAAACACAACGACCTCTGGGAATACCATTACGTTCAACTAAAATTCCATTTAAATTCACACTCCCTAAACAGTAATAACAAATTTGTCTCAGTTTGTAAATAATAACGGCTTATGGTATATTGACAACTCATTATATCGTATCACAGCAATTCTTGTTAATGTGTACTGATGAAGTGGAGCAAAATAGAATGACAACTTAAGGGGAGAGTTATTTATGTTCAGAGGAATTAATGCAATAACTTCCATGCAGTCTGTTGATATTATGCACGGAAGTTATTGCACTTCCGACATCGCTATTTGCTGTTGACTTTATTCATTGTGTTGTCTACGCAACTACGATGTATACATGTATTAGACATTTATGCAAGTCTAGCAATTTATACACAGTTTATTTGTCTGTGTGCCTTTTGTGCTAAGCTGTTTGTGTCGAATGCTGTCTTCCCTGTTCCGATTTGTTATAATATTTTTGTTTGAGTTTAGCGAATCTTAATACAACAAGCAATACTCCCCCGCACCAATGTCGTCTGAATGAGATAACTATCGCGTTCTCCACAAATAATGAGCCCATTTACCACTTACTTGATAGGAGTTTGGTTACCTAACTAACGATCACACAAAACGGTATAATGGAACATAAATTAACACAACTAATTCAATCAGATAATAGTTCCACAGCGTATAAACGACTGTATGTGAAGTAGGATGTTGTAATTGGATTTAGATGGTTGGAGTAAAAAACACAACAAGATTGGTTGAATAATTTGAAATACTAAGCTTATATAAGAAAACATAATGACAAGTTGTACATATTTATTATAGCGATTAACTTTCCTACCGTTCGTATACACTTTATTCCGAAATGTTTGCTCATGTTACATAAAATCATTGAACATCGTTTAACTTTTGTGAGAAAAATGTACACCGGCTACTTTTAAACATAATTTACATGTTGATTGGGTACGTTTCGTTTGAATAAGTGTACATATTATTACAGATATAACATTAACATATAATTTGCATGTTTCAAATATTTTCAAACTGTGTTTTTATTGCGATAGAGGTGAAAAACAAACCGGCTATGTGATGCCGCTACTGTATGTTTACTGCATTGACTATGTATGTTTATTGCGATTATTAAAATTTAATGTGTACGACTTATTGCAATTTTTTATCGCGATTTGAGTCAAACTGTCAGATACAACGCACAAATTCAAGTGCTTATACTGCACATTTTCAACAGAAAACTTCGGTACCTGCATTATACATTACACTGAAGTCCATGAAAAGCTCAATTCGAAAATCAAAATTTTGCATTACAATTCTGAAACAAAACGTGTACTATGGTTACCCGTTTCTAGGCAACGACAGAACCTGACATAAACATAACGTTCTCGCTTGTATGACTATCATTCTTTTCAAATGATCGTTTTAAATTCATCAGTAGAAGCATAGAGTCTACACTAAACCACATTAAGCAGTGGATGGATTTAAAAGAATAATTTAGAAAGAAAACAATTAAAAACCAGCCGCCTGTTTACTTGGTAAAAAGCCAGACACTATGGTTTGTGTTTAATTTTCGTCGCCTAGCAACTGGTAACCAAAGCAACTGTAGCTCTTGTATGTTTTAGGTTATCACAAATGGATGAAACTTTCCAATCGATATATTTTTTTGTTTCTAAACACTTTAAAACTGCCATACATTACAAGCGATATAATTGAACATGGAAAACAAATTCAATATGGACGTCACTTGACGTGACATTTATCGAGAAAAAAAATAATTTTCAGGAATCTTAATTCCTTGGTTGCATTTAAAGTAACATAGTCATGCTATACATTCAATAAAAATTTGAAATGTAAGCTTTCCTTTGGTATATGATGTGTGATCAAGCAGTAAGTCATGACATTCGGTTGTAATGAGGGCAGATACTATGGAGGAATACCATATACATGACACACAAAACCGAACGGGTCAATGCCATCAAATGACATTCTCACAGCGTAAGCGATTGATTAAATAAATGGTAATAGAGCAGTAAATATTGCTGGCTTACAACAATAACGACCTTATAAGACCATTGCTCATTCGAAATCAGCATCACTTGGCGCATCTTACGAACCTATTTTGTGAAACTTGGTACTGGTCATGTTGACCAGATCGAAGTTACAAATACTTTTTCTCAGAATGGCTTTTTGTAGTTACGACCTTATTATTCTAAGCCATAGATATGGATAATTGGCACACCAAGGTAGTTTCATAACACGGCTCAATAAAAAGTAATCTTGGGTGTGTTGTTTACGGTTTCACAATCAATACATAAATGTAAATTTCGTTTAGAAAATGATTAGGTACAATATTTGACCAAATAATTTACTGAAATACACTGAAGAGCCCTAAGAAACAACTTCAATCAAAATAAACATACATCTCTATCACAATAAACATACGAATCATTTTTCAAAATTATCAATAAACATACAGTAATGAGACTACATAGCTGTATCTCTTTTTGCCTCTATCTCAGTAAAACACAGTTTGAAAATATTTGAAAACACGCAAATTAAATGTTAATGTTATATCTGTTATAATGTGTACAATTATTAAACTGAAACGTGCCCGATCAATCATGATGTAAGTGATGTGTAAAAGTAGTCGGTGTATATTTTTCTCACAAAAGTCAAACGATGTTCATTGATTTTAGATAATATGGGCAAACATTTGGCAATAAAGTGTATGCGCACGCTAGGAAAGTTAATGGTAATAATAAATATGTACAGCTTGTCATTATGTTTTTGTATATAACCTTTGTATTTTACATTATTCTATTAACTTTGTTGTGTTTTTTACTGCAATCATTTAAATCCAATCACGACATCCTAGATTGACGTACAGTCGTTTATACGCTGTGAGTTCTGATTGGTGTGAAAACAAGACATACATTATCGTCATAGACAACGTTGTACATTGTACTGTCGGTTCAATAAGAAATACTGATGAGGGAACTATCCCATTAAAATATATATATGGAAACTAAAGTTTCATAAAATATATATTATGTATTACTAAGTCAAATACTGTACGAATTGTCTATGCATTAAACGATGAAAATAGTAAGTCGTTGCTGATTTATTTATTGAAATGAATATATAATACAGTTAACTTATCATGCCTCTACTGTGTACAAACATGTCGCTAACTTATTAACTGCAGATATAATTAATGCATTGCCTCATACAGATATACTAATCCATTAGTTTACATTATTGGTAGGACGGTGTTTTTACCCTGCATATTTACACAATTACCAGCTAGCTAAAACGGACCGCTTACGTAACAAAAAATAGTGTGCGTGTGCGTTAATTTTCTAGTTTCGTTTTCGGCAAAATTAATGAGTTCTTTTCCGGTGATGTTTGAGAAAAGTTCGAGTAGTATATTTATGTATCATACAAGGTCAAAGTTTATAATTATTTACAAAAACGATGAAAGTAACCAAACGAATGCGGCGGTGTCTTATAAAGCTTACTTTTAGATCATTGGTATAGCAACGTTTTGAAACCGCTTGAAAATATGCATGTCAACGAATAAACATTGCTACTCCAATTGATTGCCATTTAGTCTTTGTTTTCAAAGGGTTAATCGTCTATTCACGCACGTGCAAATTGGGTATTTTATTTTTCACTTAAATTTCACTTTACACGTGCTTCAAACATGTCTGTTACAAAAAGTCCACAATACGTTTTTAAATTAAGCAAGAGGTGTACGCCTAAAGAGATTACCAAAATGGGTAATTGTGAACATATGCGTGTATATGGGATGCTAAAGGTTGGTATTTCACTAAGGCTGCTTTCTATCGCATTAAACTGTCATATCTTTATCATTGATAGACTTTGGTATCATATCAAACAGTCAGATCGTGTATATGACATACCACATGATGACAGGTCAAGGATCAATACAGCTGATATAGGCAGGCATTCTGCTAAAACGGTAGCATGGTATTCAACAACATTGCTGTGGCTTAACCGTAGCCAACCATACATTTAAATCATCATAAAACTTGCATTTCAATTGTGTTTTTGTAAAAACGACACCGTTTTTAAAAAAATCTTCATTTGGGTGTAATGCTATTACGATCACTTAATAATAATGGTCAAAGAACGACAATTTTCACCATGCTTACCTCCCTTGCACTTTAAGATATTAATAATGATTGAATATTCTAAAAAACGCTGTCAATCTAAGGTAACGGCAAACATGTTGCTGAGTGGAAAAACCGCCTTTATTGGTAGGGTGATTTTTAATGGTCGATTGGTCGATAGCATTAGCAACATTTCGTGCAAATATATTACTAAATAGAAAGGGTATATGGTACCAAAACGGGCACAAACATTTGCTAAGTGTAATGTGTATTTTTGAAATTTTGGGTTATGTCATATTCGGTGTTCATATGGATAAATACATTTCTTAAATTTGATTATTGTTATGAATTTATATCGGTGACATGTGCAGTTGTATCAGCATCAACTAGTGTGCGGTTCCTATAAAAAATACAAAACAATGTAGATTTGCGGAACTTTTGACGCTCAGTAGATGTGTATTTGGCATGCTTTGTCAACTTAACACAAATACTACCTATTGATATTGCTATTGACGATCTTCCAGTACCTGTAGTCATGAATATTTTTACGATTTATTGCTTGTAAAGTATGTAATGTCATAAAACCTAAAGGATTGCTCGCAATGATGTACAGTTCATATAGGTTTAAATAAACAACCAAATACATGACTGTATATATTACGATAACCACTGGCCTCTCGAAACCAGTTTACATGTTATCTATTTTTAGATAGTGCGCATGGTATTATTGTCTGACCAGATTAAACTGAGACTCCTTGCATAATTCGGTCAAGTCCGGTAAATTCCCAAGTTATAAAAACATATAATAATTACATTTATCGCTATATGTGGCTTTCTTGAGTTGCTACTAGATAACAATCTGTCATGGCTGAGTGGTTAAGTGTGCGGTGTGAAGACCACAAGGTATCGGGTTCGAGGCTATCTAAATATATTTTTATTTAACATTTTTATCTTTTTATGCAAGTATGCTAGTTGTGAATTATCATCCTCCCTACATTTGTATGTTCACATATCCATTACACAATTTAGTCATACATGAAATTAATAATGGCCAAGTCGTTGAAGCCTTTTTCATGTACTTGGAATAAAACAATATGCAATTGAAAATATTACAAAAACCGAAAATAAAGACAAAATAATATAAGAACGTACGGGGAATAGTTTTAAACATTAACCCATTTATACAAGGATAGATAGTTGAAATTAAAATATTAATGACAAAAGCTTGTAGTAAGTTTCGAACCTGCAATCACTTGCGAGGCGCAAACGTTTCCACTGCGTTACAATTCATGCTTGATTTTTCTTTCGATTTTGTTACAAATACAGCGATTACTGCGCATGTAGTAAATAAACATACGAATCGAAAACAGCCGAGTACAGCCGGTGGCCCAGTATACGGAGTCTCAGTTTAATCTGGTCAGACAATAGCTGTATCGTATTAACATGTGCACAATGCACATTTAAAACGTGATTATTTTTTCAAATCTATTGAGTCAGTCATAACTGTAAAAAAATCGGTCACTCGTTTCGTTGTGCGTACTAAACTTGCCGATTAACACTCATGGTTGTTGCACCGTTCAAAACATTAAGCTTGGATAAAGCTAGCTGCATTTGTCTGTTAGACCCTTTCAAATCATGCAAGCAACTGACAAGTCTTCAACTTAGGGGGACATGACTTTCGGCAATTTGACACAAAGCAAGAACATAGCCTACGTGACCCACCGTCCAACTGAATCATTCGTGTGACAGACGAGTGCACCGTTTAAAACCAGACATACATCAAAGTTGGTGTACCTACAAATGGATAGACATAATACATAAAACCTGAGAACACCTAAAGGATCGTCTGCAATTATTACCGAACAATCGTTCTAAAAAACAAACAAGAGGGCCATGGTGGCCCTAGATCGCTCACCTGAGTAACATAATTATCTACCTATGTAAACATGTCAAAGCACCGCCCCTGAAAGCCATTATTTTTTAACAAATAAGCAAAGAAATTAGGAATTTTGTAGAGGGTCACTCAAGAAACATTCCTATGGAAATATATTGAAATCAGGCCAGCAGTTTCTGAGGATAAGATTGTTTAAGTTTTCTATATAGCCATATAGTGGAAAGTAGACCCATGTTATTTAAGCAATCAACATTACAATTAGGAATTTGGTAGAGAGTCAGATAAGAAACATTCATGTGGAAATATACTCAAATCATGCAAGCAGTGTCTGAGAAGAAGAATTTTGAAGTTTTCTATATAGCCATATAGGAAAGTAGCCCCGCCCCTGACGGTCATATTTTTTAGACAATCAACATTAGAATTCGGGATTTGGTAGAGGGTTACCAAAGGAACATTTCTATAAAATTATATTGGAATCGGGCGTAACAGTTTCTGTTCAACCTTCTTATTGAGAGAACACGCCCCGGTCCTTGGCGGCCATGTTTTTATCGAATAATGATAACAAATAGGAATTTAAAAAAGGACCATCCTAGCATCATTTTCATAAAATTGGCAAAATAGTTTATGAGGAGAAGATGTTTGAAAAATTGTTGACGACGGACGGACGGACAAAGGACACAGACCGATCGCAATAGCGCACACTGAGCATTTTGTGCTCAGGTGAGCTAAAAACCATAGACGTATGTATACATTGTATACATATAAAGTTGGGTTTTCACGCTTTGCTTAACTTTTTATACATAATTTTTTATCATTTGGCTTCCAATTTTTACCAGCTGAATGCACTGAACGCATGTTGGACAGTATGTCAAGAATAACAACCTACGTAATAAGCAAAGTATTCTAACACGCTCTGCGGATTAATCCATATACGCATCGAGCAAGCCAGGGCATGTATTATTACCGCAATAAACATACCAGTCAAATTGGCAGTTTCTATTTACGCCCCGTATCACGTGACATATTTATGAATGAATGAACGTAAACTTTATAGTAAAAACTTCAACCAGACGCAAGTTGCACGAGTATCCAATGGTACAGCTATGACTAATTTAATTTTAGGAACTCCAATATACTCTCGAAACTAAGTTTCATAAAAACTTCTGATAATCAATTAAATCATATTTTTCATTTCACGAAATAGATACCCTATAATCGTGTTATTAAAATTGTTTCAATGCTTAAAATGTGTTATTTCCTTCAAAAAATTACGAAGGTCGTTTTCATTAACGAGAGAGGTAATTATATCTGCTAATAAGCCGCTCAATTTCAGCGTGGAATTATGTTAAATGTCAAATTGGTGAAAATGGAATGCGCGCAGTTAAATAGTACGGGATATTATCGTTTTTAGAATCGAAATAAAAACTCACGCACTCGTGATTTAATTTTTCCGCATCCGAACTCCTGCCCGACAAAATACAAGAACAATTTTTTTTCTTAAATCATGAATGGAAATCATGCAACACAGTGGACCAAAAACTGCTGGCTTTAACCGGACATTGATTAACAATTCGCCAGTAAAGATACCACAGGCAAATCACCATGGTGAGCTTTAATGTTGATTCTATGCTCCAGACGGACTGAAGAGGTTTACAAAAGTGAGTAATGCGAGTTTGCTTGGAAATTAATAATTACAAGTATAAGAATCCATCAGACACACGTAAAATTATCTAATAACTCGCATGGTACTGGATAATTATTATCATTTCAGGGGTTCGTATTTCCTATCACAGGTAACTGTATCATTAATAAACAGTACCTTTTTTTTTTGTTAAATTTAGAATTCTTATACAAGGTGTATTTCCATGAATTGACCAGGTATCAAAAACAAGAATTGGCTTTCGATATCTTCATAAAGTAATTATATTCGTAAAAAACATGACTATAACTACTTTCATGCGAAATCCCATCGAAATTGGTCAAGTAGTTAAACAGTTATACCATAAATACTTTTCACGGTGACCAACCGGTCACTGGGGTGGACTGAATAAAAACAAAAACACGGAAATATTGAGGAAATCACCAACATATGTCGAATTTACCGTTGTGTAGAAACATAATAATGCGGTAAAATTAAAGAACGAAAAAGTTGGAACAGATTTACCTGGTTGACACATGTTCACTTCAGTGAATGTATACGTGTAAGCCGAAAAACGAATCGTTTGCATATTTAAATGTAAAAATGTCTCCATATTCTCCGAACGTTCCGAATGATGCGCGTGATTTCCTTTTTGTAACAACGATTTTCATTGGTTGATTTCATTGGGGTTTCCCAGGACTTGGTAACCAGCGTACAAACGATGTATACTACGCCAATGAAAACGACCGTTATAAAATACGTTCTAAATACCCGTCAGACACACTAAAAACCACTACAGTCGTTCCTGCAGCGTTTTACGCCCTCGAAAAATAAAATCAAAGTTTAAACAATGAATTATATCGTACGAAGGTAAATTTAAGCATGTTTTCGAATGCTTTCGATTCACAAAGATGTTTTTTGATCACCCACTGCTTTAAATAGATGAATAATGCCGTAAATGCTTTAAATTATGAAAAAAAAATACACCCAGTGACTGTACGATCACTTCTCCGGGAAATATACCTTGTATAAGAATTCTAAATTTAACAAAAAAATAAAAAAAATTTAGGTACTGTTTATTAATGATACAGTTACCTGTGTTTCCTATCACAATGAATCCAAACAAACGATATTTCGTGTACTTTTGCTTCGTGTACTTTTCTTATAGAATGTTCAGAAATAGAAATGACAAGTCTCTAAGTGTATCACTCGTTGTATTATTGTATACGTACTTTGGACTTTTGCCCACAATTACAAGATGCGCTGACAGTTTAAACAAATTATCAGTCTATGTAGTCTGAGTGCATTGTTCAATCAGCTCTCTTGTCGTGGCAGTGTTTGCACTCTACACGCGAATGTTTCTACTTCCAAGACTGATTTCAAGTCAATGTCCCGACACAATTAGATTTCAGTTTATATATGGGGTACGATACGACATTTCATTGTGATATACAATATAATTGCGTGGTTATGGACACATCATTGCACGACAATATAACAGTCTAGAAAATTCGATACACAAGTTTTATTCTTAATGAGACACGTCTTCAGTGCGTTCCTGTTTGGGCATTTCGTGTTTTAATGCTACTGTAGGTGCCTTCCTAACAATCTATTTGTGATTATCGTTTTCATTTATTTATAGGAATTGTCTAGTAACATACAATTTATGTTTAACAAGCATGGAGCAAGCACTGAACGAGCGCACGTACACATTGATAACTTGTGCTGACCATTACAAAGTGTGCTGGATATGGCAATGTTTGCGAAGGTACAAATCTGGTACATGGTTCAAGCATCGGACTAATATCCATACTACCCGCCAAGTTGGGTCGCTATCATGGTCCCATCGCCACGAAAAAGCAAAGATACGACAGTTGTAATGCAAAAACATAATATATTTTCGTGTCGTATTGACAACATTCTTCTGTGGTACGTATTTACGCTATATGGCCATAACGATGTACAAATGTGAAAACACGAAGATACGACAAAGTCAATATTGTCGTATTTCGGCATTTTGCTTTGAGTCGGCGACAAAAGCAAACATAAGACATTGACTAAATCATTTACCATATACAAAATAAACTAGGTAAAGCACCAATGCAAAAACGCAACGAAGCGACAGTCCAACAAAGTGAAAATACGGAAATAGGACTACTTTGTTGTGTTTTCGCATTTTTACATTTTCGCCAAGAAAAGGCGAAAATTTAACATGACGTTAAACAGCCACCATAAGTATGCTTAATATGCAACATCCCCAAGCTAGTTCCAACTCTCAGCGTTTAGGTTTAGTGTAAGTTAATGAAATCCAAACGAATAAAATAAAGGTGCTACTAAGAAATACACATACGTTCTGTTGAACTTGGACAGGCAATTACTTTCACGCGGTGGTGTGAACTATAGCTGAACTCACACTGTCGTTTTTGTGTGGTGTAAACGCCACACAATGATATTACCACTTTTCAGCTTACGACCAATTTAACGCATTAGGCCTCGGCAAATAAATAGTTCTATGATTTGAACAATATTACAAGCATGCAACACAGGTTACACGTATCATTGGACCTGATTTGTTTACATTACCAACATTTACTCATATTAAGACCAACAATTATATCAGACTTTTATTTTTAGAGGATATTTATAGCAAATCATTCCGCAACGGACTATATTTTTACTACCAAAGAATGTTTTCACTGGTGGCGGGAATCTAAAATAGTTCCCACGGCTTTCAATCGTATACTGTAACGTATGTAAATCACCCCGCCGCTGCACATTGCAGACGATGTTGTATACAAACATTGATGCTATATATAGCTGGCGGGGGGAACTGAAATAGTTCTACGTACATATCGATCGGCCGATTAACAATGTTACCGCGGTAAGCGTGAAACGCACTAGTCAATTTCTACCCTGCTTTATATAAGACCTCATAATTTTCGTATCTATTATCCGATTTTGAATATTTAAAGCTTGTAATGAAGCAGAGATATATGTCTCTCTTTAAGACAACATTCAACACGATACCCTAATTATTAAATCCACGGCGACGAGTAAGAATCCGTTCCGCGTAAAAGTAAGTTTAAAATATCCCGTTTTATAACAAATAAAAATTCAATCAACGGTCGAAAATCATCAATTATTAATTTAATATTCGATCGATTTTGTTCATTAAAGCTTGTTTTAAAAGTTAATACTTTAAGGTTTTATAAAATGTAAAACTTGTTTTTAAAGCATTAATCGGCCGATCGATATGTGTGAGCGAAACCATGTTTACCCCTTTTACATACGTTAATATAGAGTGTCATATACATTTAATTAACATGCGTGGTCACACGGAGAATAAACAGTCACTTATCTTGACACTGGTCGAATTCTCCAAGTCGTTAAAAATGGTATTTGTAAATATCCCTTCATTGTTGCTCAGCATAGTTACTTAAGTAAGTTCCAGGTAACTGCTGGTTCTCTTGCTGTCTTTAGCAGCACAAATGTTTGAGTAAGGGTGGGCTTATCAGAACTGTGACATAAAATTATGATACAACCTGGATTCGATATTGGATTTAATGGCATCAGTACGCCACACACTAGTACTTTCAGTGCTTTGGTTTTAAATAGTAAACGCAACGACCCCTGGGAATACCATTACGTTGCACTGAAATTCCATGTAAATTCACACTCCATGAACAGTAATCACGATTGTCTTTGGAAATAATAGCGGCTGACCGTATTTTGACAACTCATTATATCGTATCACAGCAATTCTCATTAATGTGTACTGATGAAGTGGAGCAATATGGAATGACAACTAGGGGAAACTTTCTTTATTTTCAGAGGAATGAGTGCAATAACTTCCATGCCGTCTATTGATATTATGCACGGAGGGTCTGACTTCACCAAGACGCATATGATTTCGACTTATATCCATTTTGTTGATTATTGATAGTTCGTTCTATGTCTGATTCTTGCGTGGATGGCTAGGTGCTGCTGTCGTTCCTGTGTGGCTTTGGATTGCTTGCGCGCTACAGTATTTATTCATTACGCTGTCATCACTACTATGGTGTATATGAGACATTCGTACAAGTCTAGCATTTTGTACACGGTTTATTTGTGAGCATTTTGTGCTCGGCTGTTTGTGTTGATTGCTTCCTTCCCTGTTCCGATTTGTTATAATATTTTTATTTGAGTTTAGCGAATCCTAATATAACAAGCACTACTCCCCCGCACCAATGTCGACTGAATGAGATAACTATCGCGTTCTCCACAAATAATGAGTTCATTTACTACTAACTTGATGGGAGTCTGGTTACCTAATTAACGAATAACACAAGACGGTATAATAGACAATAAATGTACAAACCTAATGTAATCAGATAATAGTTCTGATTGGTATGCAAAGAAGACATACATTATTATCATAGACAACGTTGTACATTGTACTGTCGGTTCAATAAGCAATACTGATGAGGGAACTATCCCATTAAAACATATATATGGAACCTAAAGTTTCATAAAATATATATTATGTATTACTAAGTTAAAAACTGTACGATTTTTCTATGCATTAAAAGGATGAAAATAGTAAGTTGTTGCTGATTCATTTGTTGAAATGTATATTGTTTGAAACTTATGTTATTATAGTCCACAAACAGGGTTTTAGCATTATTACAACTTAAACCGATTTGTTCAAGCGATAGTAACGCGAGATGTAACTTATAGTGTTAGTTATGTTTCTGTCATGACGCCGGATACCATTTAAATTGGAGTGTCTACGAACTGTTTTGACACACCTCGTAAATCAAACTTTTATGCCTAGACGGCCCGAAATTGAATATAAATGATTGAACATGAAACGATACAATTTTGTCTAATAAGGGAAACAACCAAAGCATAGAATATTGTATCGTAATGTAAGAGTTATCTTTCTATGGGAAACAACCCATACAAAGAACATTGTATCTTAATGCGAGAGCTACCTCTCTTGTATTTGTTAATGACCGGATTCGAGTGTTAAACGTTAAAACGACTTATTTTGTATTATTTAGTCTTGGCGACGGATGTCTTCAGCAATAGTATGTTGAAGACGATTAATCGACCTGAGAAAAGATGAGTTAGAAACTATACGAATTATCTATCCAACACCGATTAATAATCACCAAGTAATTAAATGGTTGTACACATTTGAATAAAATGCATGTATTGCATCGTATAAGTTCTATGGAATCGTATTTGAATTTTACAATTATCTTGAACAGTCTTTTATGATAATTAGCATCGACATGGGATCTCACAAAGAATGTTCAATGCTGTCGCTAACAATATATACGTATTATGATGCGTTTAATATATTGACAGGACAAAACATTGGAGTATAGCCCTGACCTGTACATTCATTACTCGGATCAAACTGAACCGTTTGTAATTGTCTTAGGATTAAAAAACATAATACAATGTACGTAGTATGGTTAAGCGGTGGTTAGATTGTACTAGCAGCATAGTAAGCGTTTATATGAACATGTATAAATATTGTATACAGTGTTGCGTTCGATCAGTCATTTAATTACATGTACTTGTATACTAGTATATGACTAGAACACTGGACTACAGGACAATATTGCCATTACATATCGATTGTGTTTTAATTATTTGAACCAGAATGGCTTATAAAGTGATTTAACATTACGGAATACAGTGACATTATCCAGATGCCTGACTAGTCATCCATTACCAAACCGGAAGATAGAACTGTGGATCGATACGCTAGGGAGGATAGGATAAAACCTAGGAATTATTGTCAATTCAATCTATCAGACTTTATGGTGAGTTGGCATTAAAAAATGTATTTTGTCGCTCTGTGCACTTCCCTTTCAGCGCGTTACATTGCGCCGCTTGAGTTGTTATATAATGCTTCTAATAATGCCTTGCGATCACATCAAATTGTTTATTTATTGTCAGAAAAGCAGGTTAACAATATATAAACATAAGCTATAGCTTTTTTTCCTACAAACCAATGGTACACATTACATCGTGTTATAAATGTGTAGCTACTAGCTACGGTAAAACAGGATTTTTTACCAATCTAGGGAACCTGGCTCGGATAACTAATACTCGTTCTATTGGTATTACGAAACTCATTATGAAGAATGTACACCCGACATAAACTTAAGTCCAGTCATTGAATGCTGAAACTGAATTGACTAAAGGCAAAACATCACAAGTGAGTTGTACGCTTATCGACAAAAGGCCCGAACCTTTTACTGTATTGTTGACCAAAGTATTAACAATATGCATGCACACACAGGCGTTTAAGATAATTTATATAAGCATTGTAATAGCAATGTTAAACGGTGATAAATGTAAGTATATGATATTGCTTATGATGTCGTGTCTGTATAATTATAGATGTACACACATTTGTATCAATCTGAACATTCCGTGTTGTATATACAATACATGGTGTGTTACGGTACTTGTGTCGATATAGGAAATAATATTTTACGAAAACCGGAAACAACATCTTGATTGTCATCCGGGTTATAGCAGGATCGTTCACATAGATAATGACGATATTATCGCTGGCTTAGAATAAGAAGGTCGTAAGTACAAAACCAATATTTTGAGAAAACCGTGAAGAAAAAAATTGTCCGAAAACTACTCTTTACTTATGGAAAAACAAGCTTTTTAAACAAATTTCATGAAAATAAGATCATAAGAAGCGCCTTGAGATGTAGATTTCAAATATTCTAATTATAAGCCAGTGATATATCGGCTTCCGTATATAATTCCTATCCTAAACAGTAACACTTCTTTAGAGCAACAGCCTTTGATATAAACACAACGTTTGGTTGCTGTTCAGTGCATGGTTGTTGCCCGGGGGGGGTAACATTGCTAGGAATTGGTTATATCTGGAATAAAATTATTAAATTGCTTAATCGAGGTTGTTGCTGTATGGAGAGCTGCTCTGGAGAGGTTAAAGTGTATGGTTATAGGAAGATGCAAAACCCAACACGTTTTACAAGACTAGTCATCTTTAGAGAATTAATGACATGTGTGAAACATATTACATGTACATACATCTACTATAACTGCTCGGTTTATGCATCTTGGTTCGAATACTTAAAAAAGATAAGTTACCAGTTTTCAGGGGCCGCTTTCAGCTATTCAGTCGCAATAAAGTTTAGCCACCTTTTGACATTTAAGTTCCATTGGTCATACAACTACATAAGGAAACGTGCGTTTGAGTATCCCTTTGAGGAATATTTCTCTCATGTGTTGCGTGCAGTCAACATCTAGTTACGGCGCTTAGAATTATCGAGGAATGTGTACATACACCGCCCTCACATGTACCGAATCAAACCTTGGTCGGGTGGAGCATTGTGGATTATTCTTGCTCAGAGAAATTAAGCATGCCCAACCTGAAGGCCACTGCTCCACACTACTTGGTCTAGCAGGTTATGTACCTCTGTGACATTAGTTACAGCCACAGTCGGCATTCTAGCAATTAATTCTTATAGCCTGATTTAATAATTCATAATTCATAGCTTTAGATTTCAGTCAATGGCTTTTCATTTAAGGGGTACCTTAAACTATATCGTAAATATACAAACTGTTTATGCAATTATTTATTGAAGATTGTTTATCACACACCAATCTATGCTATACCGTACGATAAAACCTACATGCTTAAAATCAATACCAATCATGGAAGTTGTTTACTAACCTGATTTCTTAAAAATCTGTTCGCGTATTTTGTCGATGAATAAAACTAGGGCAGGAGTTCGATCGGATGCAGAAAAATTAAATCACGAGTGCGTAGCTCGAGTGATTTAATTTACCGCATCCGAACGAGTGCCCGTGTTTTATTCACCGACAAAATACAAGAACAGAGTTTTTATTTCGATTCTAAAAACGATAATATCCCGAACTATTTAACTGCGCTTATTCCATTTTCACCCATTTGACAGATAACACAATTCCACGCTAAAATTGAGTGTCTTATTAGCTGGTACGATTACCTCCCTCGTTAATGAAAACGACCTTCGTAATTTTCTGAAGATAATAACACATTTTAAACATTGAAACACTTTTAATAACACGAGTACAGTGTATCTATTTCATGAAATGAAAAATAAAAAATGAATTGATTATTAGAAATTTTGATCAAACATAGTTTGGAGAGTATATTGTAGTTTCTAAAAATAGATGCGTCATAGCTGTAACACTGGATACTCGTGCAACTCGAGACTCGTTGAAGTTTTTACTATACAGTTTACGTTCATTCATTCATAAATATGTCACGTGGTACGGGGCGTAAATAGTAACAGCCAATTTGGCAGAATGTTTTATTGCGGTAATAATACTTGCCCTGGTTTGCTCTATGCGTATAAATGCATGTATAATCATATACTTAGTAAGCACGGTATGAATCCCGATACACCGCTTCTCAGTTCCGTGAGAGAATTGTTCTATTTTCATATGGCTCTGACGGAACTGAAAATCGATGTAACACTCGGACGGAACTCAGAGTTCATGTATCCTGAGTGTTACATTGGTTTTCAGTTCCGTAAGAGCCGTATGAAAATAGAACAATTCTCTCACGGAACTGAAAAGCGGTGTATTGGGATTCATACCGTGGTAGACAATACATGCACGGGTATACAATAGTTCTGTTTTAGAATGTATGAACTGCATAAGGTACAATGATAACATATTGCATAACAAAGACATACATGTACCTCCAGAAAATGAAAGTCACACTTTTGACCAATTGGTAATTGATAGCGTCGACGAATTTATCCAAATGATGCGGATTTATCTAAAATGTGAAGAAAGTCATCTCTTTATTATTTAGTACAATATGCTTTTGAAAACATTTGATACGACATTTACCTGACATAATGCAACTCATGTCTTCATTTTTTCTTAGCTCACCATAATACAAAAATACTCAAGTTGATAGTTTAGCATCTTTGAACATAGTTATCGATCGCCATCAAGTTCATATATGTGTTAACATCATATTCACTGGTTCAGGATCCGGACATACCGTTGTTTGTGCTGTTTTATTCCATCCACCACCATCGACGTCATTCACTGACGGATCGTTTCTCCAGGTTGTCAAATGAATGTAGCTGGTCTGCGCAAAACTGAAGCAACGTCTTATTCATGCAATGTGAATGTAGCGTGACTTCACAAATGTTTCTGTCGACCACATGGTAGACATGTCACCCTGAGTATTGTAACACGCATGTTTTATTACATGGAAATAGACCTTTACACTATTCGGACAGGCAACGGTCTTGATAAATAATTATTTCCCGGAATAATCGTTTTAGGTCGATAGTATATCGTGTCCTGCGACTTATAATAATTACTCTCTACATCAAATTCTGATATCATTTATCGCCACGAGTGTATAAGAGAATATTCCTATTCCGATATAGTTTATTCGGAGTGTAGCAATGTAAAACACTGTTGTTATACCTTACCTTTTTCTACAATGCTAAACTCCTATTGCACCAGCAGGGATGTGGTGACTGTCAAACCAATTTGACACGTTATCGACCGAAAAGCGCATTTTTAAAGTTTTTTTTGTGTTGAAAGATGTTCCAAAAATATACTGTTTATAATTTTCATAATTATATCGGAGAACATTTGGCTTGGCTTATTATATTGTTCGGTATAAATATAATTTTCCAGCGTGTGTGACATTGATATTGTCAACCTGCTGTCAGCTCGGGATGACATTCTGTCCTCGGGTTTACAATATTAATGCCAAACACGCTGGCATATGATATGTATATAATATTATTCATAAATTATTTCGTGGTTAGTATGTCCATCCTGAACTCGATTTGGACACACTATGCCACCTAGGTGCCCTTGATATCCGATATACGCATTGAATTATGCATGTAAAATGTACGAGGTGTGTCCAAAAAGTTCGTAGACACTTGTGATAAAATGAAAACAAAACAACATATCCACATCAAACTTCAGTATTACAAAAAGCATTGCATTTGCATATAACACAGAAATTTTCAGTGAAATGCGTGGAGTAATAATTTTTCTACAATAATTCAAGTGTACTCACTCGTACCCGAGCGGCGCAGGTGGTGACGTCAGTAACGTCCGCAAAGTAAATTAACAACGTTAAAATCTGTTAACCTTGTCACCCATATCTTTTTTATATCTAACTGCTGCTTAAGTATGTTATTTTCTATCCAATTCAGACTCACGAACGCTCACACGTATATCCTTATTGACGATCCCTTCTAAAGACGTCACACTAACGTCGTTTATGGTTTTCGGTCGTCCGTTAAGTAGGTCTGCTTTGTTAGTCGTTTTTCCTTCTGAATATCTCTTGTGCCACTTGTAAACAAGTGCTCTACACGCGGAATACTTGCCTATTGCAGACCAAAGTGTTTTAATGGTTTGATTCGGTGTTTTCTCCAATGATACACGCAATTTAATGATAGTCTGTTGTTCTTCGACGTCAAAAGACGTCATGTTCGTTTCCAATAATTCCATCGGTCCTTATGATAAAAGTTTATTTTTTCAACGTACAGGTGTTCTATTGTAATGATATTTGGCGGACTTGACATCAGCACAACCTCGTGGCACGTTGACAAACGTCAATATAATCGCGCCAAAAGTAAGCAATTGCCATGACATTATATCAAACGTACTAACTAACGAAGTTGACCTGCGCCGCTTAGCAAAACCATGATAAATAAAATGTCATATATTGTTTTTATTTTTATAGTATATTTAGTCAAATTACTACAGAATATGTATTTTGTAATAAAGTATAGAGGTCTGGTGAAAAAGAATTTGTCATGACGCCGGATATCTTTTAAATTGTGATGTCTACGAACTTTTTGGACACACCTCGTATGCTTGTCAGTATTAAGAGTGACGAAAACGAGGACTTACTCAGTATAAGCGCAATGTACCGGGTGTTGTAAAGTTCGCTTCTTGATGTTAAACTCCCAATAGTATAGTTTTCTGACCTTAGAAGTATGTAATTTTTCAGGTTAAATTCCAGAGGATTCTGTCATTGTTATAACCGTGCTGGAATTAAATGGAGCTGGTAAAGTAAGATATTAATATTGTTAACTGCGTACATACCTTAGATAAGATTAAGTATGGAACAAACTTTGTACAACCCTGTACACGTGATTATAGTATGTTAGTCGTTGACTTATTTCAGAATCTCTTCAAATTGTCTGAGAATCAAATACATGTTCTTGACAGTATAATGCCAAGGGGAAAACAAAATACCGGATTCATCAAGAAATGTAAATACGTGTGTGACAACCACTTGCATTCAATGCTCTCTATTTCAAAGCCCATGTGACCAGTTTCTGACGTATGCAAATCAAGCATTTTCTCCCTGACAGACTTAGTAATATAGTTCAACGTTTTACACATAGTACTGTAGGTTATTTACCATAATTCATCAGACTATGTACGATATGGTGTATGCTACTTATCGTCCATAACATGGGCTCAACTGTCACATTCGACCAAATATATTGAGTAATGGGCTCAATTGTCACACCCGGCAAAATATGCTGAATTTCTATTAATGTTTGAGACAATATTCTGAAGCTTGTGTCCAAATGTCCAATAAATTAGTTTCTGCTTATTATACCAAACTTCATGGCAGACAAATTGAATTGTCACACATGCCTAAAAACTATATTACTGGTTTAATATACATTATCCTGGAATTTCGAGATATTGTAACCCTTCTTGTATTTTGTATTGAACACCCTTCGCTCTTTAAAAATTGATTTTCACGCAGTTCTCATGTTTGATTTTTGCTTCATGCATATGTATACATGTATCTCATTGTGCCTTTATAATGTGACAATTCATGCTATATAACATGCTTCATTGTAGATGCCGAATGAATAGTTTTTTAGCTCACCAGAGCATAAAGTGCTCATGTTGAACTATTGTGATTGGTCTGTGTCCCTCGTCCATTCGTCTGTTCGAACGTCCGGCGTCAACAATTCATCCAAACAACTTCTTTTTCTAAACTGCTGGGCCAATTTGATGAAACTTTACTAGAATAGTGCTATGATTGTCCTCGTTCAGATTCCTAATTTTTATTCTGTTTTCTATATAAATTATATAGCCATAACCAGCGATGATGAAAATTATCCCCGTCACTGGTGGCCATGTATTTTAAGCAATCAAATTAAAATCAGGAATAACGTAGAGAGTCATTCAAGGACCATCTACTAAATTTGACATTTCTTTTTTGATTTGTTAAAAAATAATGTTTGCCTGGGGCGGTGCTTGTACATGTTAAAAATGGTAGATATGGTACTCAGGTGAGCGATGTAGCCATCATGGCCCTCTTGTTTTATTTTCCGGAGTTCGTGATAATGCACATGGATTAAACTCGAGATACTCGCGTACCCAAATTATCCATCTTTATCATTAAAATAATACATCACCGTTATATTGAAGAAGCCTCATCATTTGCTTCAGTTATTCACAGACACGTCTTCTCAATAAAGGTCAATCGTCAAACTGATGAATGATGACTGCTTGACAGAAAAAAAACTAAACAATGATTAGTTTGTATTCCTGTGAACTGCTATCCCTGTGAACGATATCTAGATAGAGTACCAGTTTAAGAAGTCAATTATTTCAAAAAGATACAAAATGTGGACTCAAATACATTGACACAGTAACAGCAGAACACAAAATGCACAAAAGTACAGGGTAGATCTACAACTTACTAAGTCTGCATGAAAGTGCACTCCGGTTAAAATAAGAACTGGGAGATGCTATGACTTTTGACTAACTAGGAATAAACCATTAACTTAAAGGTAATTTCACTAAACGGATGTTATTAAGGAAGTTTGAGATTATATAATCCTTTCCAGGAAGAGTAGGACAGTAGTAGCGTTATTGCTTACAGAACAACATGCCTAATTGCATTGAAATCGATGGTAATGAGAGTTTGACAACAAATGAATAGTTCCCTTCCCTCATCAATCAAATGATCAGGACAGAAAAGGACACACGTTCGCAATATCCCATCTAAAAGCAATCAGCACTTCTATGAAGGGTCAGTGATTAGTAGGTGGAGTTATAAAAGCAGTGCGCTCATTTAGGCACGTACCAATGATAACTTGTTACATGAAGTCACATTATTTGATTAGAATAAATGAAAACTTAGTATTTAAACATGTGTTGATCGTTAATGAAACTAAGACATGTTTAGTACAACCACGTCAGTATGACAAGGTTACTTTTCAATTAAGCGAAACTACTTGTGATCCTAGTGCGTCTAATAATGCCAAATAATAACACAAAACAAACGATCACCAAACGCACAGAACTTTACAGTATGAATTCCTAGAATCCACCATTGTACTGTAAAATCACATATTTTCGTGATTATTAAAGTTCGTGGATTTTGATGGAATCGTAAATTCGTTGATTACAGACCGTGAATGGGTAAACCCATGTCTGACTTTGAGAAGTCGATTAACCGTGGGGATTATACAGGGTGTCCAAAATGAAAGTATACAGTTTCAGTGTATATTTATCAAATCCCTACATTCTGCTATCGCAACGAAAATTTGCACATGTATAGACAAAATATGTAAGTTGTTTCTGTGACAAATTTAAAATTTATAACCCGGATAATATTTAGTAACTAGGGTGGACATTTTTAGAACGTCATAAATGACTGAATAGACACCACGGTCAAAATAGGGTAATTTCGATAAATTTACATTTTTCTAAAAAGTATCCAAGTTATAACCTTAAAACTGGACCCAGAAAAACTTACATCTTTTGTCTACACATGTGCAAAGTTTCTCTACATTAACAGAATGAGGAGATTTGATAAATATACCCTGAAACTGTATAGTTTCTCTTTGCGCACCCTGTATTTTGTGGTCGAGTTCAACAACGAAGTCAACGTAAATTTAACTCTCTCGAAAAAAAAATGCCGTATTCTATAGAACTATTGCTACACAGTCTCTATTCAAATGTGAATACGACCCTTAAAGTTGTTGACAATAGTGATCGCATTGTATGACCAGTATGCACAGTAATATACAGGGCAAATGTTCCAACTAGACCATTTTAAGTGTTTCAATTATTTTATGTGAAACAACATAAAAAGAGGACAAAGTGTTTGTGTTCACGACAATAAGAAAATGCCATAAATGCCGTTAACGCAACAGAAGGTGCGCCCTGCAATTTCGAGTTACTTCGCGTTTCCAACAGTACACCTTCTAAATATTATAACGAAGTATTTATTTTTACTGAAAGGTTCACTGCATGTATAATATTATATGTTTTAATAATATTCGGTGTTTGATAGTGACTTATAGGTCCATTGGGCCGGGTGTATGTATCATATGTTTTATAATATGTTTGTTGTACATATTTACACAGGTCACATTAATAAACAATATACTCACTCACTCGCTTGCTTGCTTGCTTGCTTACTTACTTACTTACTTACTTTCTTACTTACTTATAAAGTGAGGTGAATGTATATGCTAACAGTACTGTACTAAGTTATTTCAATTTTGTTTGAAGGACTAATCGATTTATCGGATTCTGGTCACGTAGGCATTTACTGGCTATCTAAAATATCCTACATATTCAGGTTAATGTTACGTTACGTTTATGACTCTTTTGTGCACGAATTTTACAAGTATCGACCGTGGTCCAGTAGATAGTATGCTGGATTTATAACCCGGCGATCCGGGTGCGGCGCGGCAGGTCATACCCTTCCATGAAAAATTAACAACACTATCGAATAAACAAACATAGTTATTATTTTGTAAATTCTATATGTATAGATTCAAGTTTAATCATCGAGAATTTCCAATAAAAATGTAAAACCAAAGAAGAATAAGTTGTTAAAAATAAAATGCGTTTTGTACCAAGTCAGGTATGGAAGCTGAAGATAATACTTAATTGACATAGAAATGAAAATGCTTCATATCCCACTAAGAAATGTGGCAACACAACCATAATTATTTTTCTACAAAACACGCTCATAAAACGAACTTCCTGCAAGAAGCGACTTGTTGGAAATAAAAACCTTCAAAAATATGTAAAAATTCTCATTTTGTGTTTCCTTTTGAAAGCAATCCCAATTAACATCAAAATTTAATGGACAAACTGATGAATTCAGTCCATCAACAACTGGAACCCGTCTATTTTATCGTTCTCCAATGTTCAATCCAGGAAGTGGTACAAATAAAAGTCCATTAATCTCTCCAAGTTGCAGACATGTGAAGGTGTTATAACAATATGCATCTTCACAATATCGGAGAACCACCTTAATGTCGTCGTCTCTCACATGTCGCCGTCCACTGCTATGTATCCTGACAACCTGACTAGATAATGTTCTGTCAATCAAATACCATAACTTTATTTCCAATGTTAACTTGATTTTCATTTTGGGCTTCATTATCTATTATGTATGAGGGTGT
Organism: Spisula solida; assembly: GCA_947247005.1. Taxonomy (NCBI): domain Eukaryota; kingdom Metazoa; phylum Mollusca; class Bivalvia; order Venerida; family Mactridae; genus Spisula; species Spisula solida. Next base: position 43,377,602 of record OX365956.1, read on the forward strand.
AAAGGGAAATAATTTTCGTGATAAGAGAGTAGACAGACGAGTAGACTCCTTTAATTAACATAGGGTCTGTATAGACAGACAAACTTCTATGCTAATCATACCATAACCATATGTAACTGTATCATTAATGCAAAATAAAAATACAAAAATTGATTGATAAATTAATTTCTGTATTTTTGTTATTTCTTAACCAGATCAATGACACAATTACCTGTGACCACAGGAACCTGATATTTATATATATGGCTAAAACATTACCCTTCTTAGTAACCGGGGTCTTGGATAGTGTTGTGTGCCATATATATGTACATATAGCCCACAACACTATATTAGAATTAAACTAGCAGGTCCCTGTAAATCTCAGTTCAAATGTGTTTACGTTGAGTTCAATGCCAATGCGAACATGAACTCAAAATTGGTGTCTCAATCTTAGATTCCAATTTGAGTGAAATCTTAATTTGAGCTAAGATTTGAGAAATGCACTTGAGATGCTTCGGCAGATTGTGGCCAAGAACATAAGTCAATATAGTTTATACTAATTTATTTAAGGTCGATTGTGAAACAAGTTTTTTCCAACTTATATTAATCCCTCTCGACACCTCATTCCTGATGTAATTCATCGCCACGAGGGTATGAGAGAAGCCAGTTTTCCTTTTATGGTGAGTGTCTAGCAAAGGAATTTCTGGTACCATTTTTATTTAGTCTTTGGTATAACGCGGCCAGGGATCGAACCCGAGACCTCCCGCACTCGAAGCGAACGCTTAACCACTAGGCTATCGAGTCAATATAATAGATATTCACAAAATTAGAAGCTCTGGTAAATTGTAACGATACAACTTGCGAAGTTTAACGTGTGCAATGTACTACCCACTGATTGTGTTAATTATGCTTTATACATACTGTACATACAGTTTAAAACAAGGAAGTTAACCAGTGTGTTCTAATTACACGAAAGATGTATTATGGTTATACCACATCCATTACAATCGTACTACTATTTCTATAGTACAAAGAAAATGAAACAGTGACGATGCATACGCACATACACTTTGGAGCATCTTATAATATAAAATACAAATAATTTGTACAACTAAAAAACATCAAAGGATACGTTATAATGGAATTACCTTGGCATTCGTTATAATAGATTGCAGTCGTTGGCACGGAACTAATAAACTTGGACTGCGATCATTAAACTACGATGCTTAGTCTAGATAATAACCTGGAAACATCTAACTTAGATAAATTGATTAAAATGTAAAGATATGAAGATACAACAGTTATACGATAAGTACTTCAGGTACTAGTGACCGCCTGTTATTTTTATATCACTGTGTGGCATAATGTTGTTTATATCAATAGGTTGGGATTGATTGGTTATTGTTCCTGATAGTATCGCTGATCTCCAGTAATTCATACACCTTACTACTTAGGTATAATTGTGAAACCCGCTTATAATACAATCTAGGGAATCAATATAGAGATCATTATATCCGTATTGTCTCATACTGAGCTGGTTAGTTGTTTAAGACCGTTTGCCGTGGTGTCTACTTTTTGTTAAATGCGTGGTGTTTGGAGTTTCTGACCAAAGTGATGTAGTTATAACACGGGGAATATGTTGTGATAATATGTTTTGGTAGCTGGATACCTTTCTGTATAGATAGGATGCTAATTTAGTTCAATTAATAGAAAGTGATGACGTCACAATCATGGCAAGTATTTTGTGTTGTATACATATCGAAAGACTTTTGTTTATAAAGTATTATCCACACAGCGAAAGTTTTCATTATTTATCTCATTGAAATGTAAGTTCAGTTAAAGGTTTATTGTATATCAGAATATATATTTTGGTAATCTTGGTAATTAAAAACATATTATAATCCTGAACTGATGCAGTGGTGTTGTTCTCGGGGTTTGGTTTCACCTATATGCATTTCACATGTGACACGGAATGTCGACGAAAAGTAACTATTGTAATATTTGGTGATCCTTCGAACGAATATGATTCTAGTACTTGAAACAATATTTACATATCTGAGGAACCGTGTTTCAGTATCAAAACAACATTCTCGTTGCGTGCTGTCTGTCTACTTTCGTTTTCAACGGAAGTAAAGTCTCTGCTCTGACAAAAGTAGGAAATAAGACGATGTTATGTTATCATTCGTATTCATCGACCCCGTGTAAAATGTTGAGACATAAGTTATTTTACCTAAATTTTACCTGATCATTTTTTGTAGTTTAAACAGATTTTTTTGCCATAAACGAATGAAGGACAGAGTAACTTAGATGGCACACACCAAGTTACAACCCTTACTTACTACGTTTTTTTGTATCTCTAAAAAATGTTAGCTCGTAATACTCATACAATATCATGGACTGCAAATGGTATACACATTGGAACTGAAAGTGAAAGTTTAATTGTGTGCAAACTGATAGAATTTTTTATCATTCAGTATGGCTACGCCAGTATTCAAATGATAGCCGTGCACCAAAGCCATCCATCTCATTCACAACATTGAACGTTTACGGATAATGCACATCGACAAATGGCCATGCCAGAAGATATTCTCTGTAAATCTACACTGTTTGATTACAATTCTAAATGCAGTCATGAGGTGCAATTATATATAGTGGAACAGTCAATCTTACTGTCTCCAATTTTTCATGTAAGCTTTTCCTTGATTCCCAGTAGTCTATTAGATTCAATGTTTGATTTAGTGTTTGATTAGAATATTGGAGTATTGTCCTGTGATATGACGTGTACTGAAATAACCTTATCCTACGGATCCCAAGAAGTGACAAATGCCACATTTATTTGATACCGTTTGAACGGCCTATTATCCCGTTTATAGGGCCTATTATCCATAATGATGCCATTTAATTATCCTGCCTGTCTATTCAATAAGCTTTCTGTACATTACATATCGTTCTAATACCGCAATATAACAACTGAACATTGTAAGCTTCAGTACACCCTGACCAAAGATTCACCTCTATATTTAAATCATCTCAAGATTAACGCCACCTTTTTCAGGTACATTTGCACTGTTTTTATTTAAGTTCAATATTGAAACCACTTTTCACGAGTTCTTATCAGGTATTTATACTGAGATTTTGCTGTGCAGAAATACCATCCTAATCTAGATTTTGCCTCACTGCCCAAAATACCTATGCCAGCGATGATATGGAACTTACGAGTGAGTTTGTATCGCAGTGATCGCCTGTATACATATCAACCCAGTTGATCTACGAATTGATCTAAGAGTTGGCCAAACAGTTGATGTAGCATTAATCCTGGTTAATGATACATACCTCCCTGTAATGATCCACACATGATGTATCATTGTATAATGGTATACAGCACAGATAATTTGACGTGATCCTGACCTTTATGCATTAATATGATACAATGTTTTTGCGTTGAATAAATAAATTTCGCCAGCAAATCGTGCAATATTGGTCCTTTAGATTTGTGATATGAAAACATTCAATCGGGATAATTGATAAAGACATTATATCAGCTGTTAAATTATGCTATTAGAAGGTCGAGGGTCGTGTCAAATTATCCGTATTATACTTATGGTTCAGGTCAATCCATACATACGTAATAGCAATCGCAAGTAACCCTTTTTTAAGCATAACATTTCAACTCAAACAAATATGCAACAACTTGTTTCAACGCTTTAAGTTCCAGTCCTTACAAATATGCAACAAACATGCAACAACTTGTTTTTCATGCAACAACTTGTTTTTAAAGCACAACATTCTAGCCCTTTCAATTATTCAACAACTTTTTTTATAAAGTATCACATTCAAACCTAACAAATATGCATGTATTCATCAACTTGTTTATTAAGAAGAACATTCAAACCCTAGCACATATTCAATAACTTGATTTATAAAGCATAACAGTCAAACCCTAACAAATATGCAACAACTTGTTAATAAAGAATGCCAAACAGACCCTAGCAAATATGCAACAACTATTCAACAACCTTTTTTATAAAGCATAACATTGAAACCCTAACACGTATGTAACAACTTGTTTATAAAGCATAAAATTCCTGGAAATTCTGTATTGCTGTTAACTGAATCATGAACCAAAATAACTTGAACATTAATTGCCGTTAACCTGTGTACCTTTCATGCCTAATTAATAGGAATTATTGTAACATCACATAGGTCTAGAAATACATTTGTATCTTTACAATCGGCACAGTAACATTAACACTCGTTGTATCGTTTCACCGAGGTTACATTACGTACGTGTATTAGGCCATTCCAGATTTATTTATGTTTAGCGTCAACTCCTTTTTTGAAAAACCTATCTATCCTCCAGAAAAAAACACACACAAGCCATGCAGACAAAAAACTTATGAACTACAAACGGTTTGAAATGTATAAAACAGATCTGTTTTCAAGGTTTAATTTTAAATTGTCCATTTAGACTAGATCTAGAACGCATTTAAACAATGAACAAACTTGACCAATAAAGTGTCAATTAAAACGCTGGACATTCATGAAAAGAATGGGCAAAAAGTAGATGTTCGGCTCGGGATTTGCGCATGCAATTTCAAAATATAGTTAAAAAACGTTGTTTTTTATGAGCTCAAAACCTACAAGCCCACGGACGCTAAACAGAATTCACAATTGGAATGGCCTTAGTGTACATCAATTGTGTAGATAATCAGTTCTTTATTACTTCCTGTACTATATGTATTTTTGGTTTATTGCATTTCAGGTATCAGGATATTGGAAACATTGACAGCACTGGACACTAGCATATAATGAACTATGCGTCAGTCTCTAGGAACTACTCCCATGAACTGTTCAATTAAGGAATAATTACAGCATTTCATGCATAGAATATAAAGATCAAGCCATGGATGCCCGATATTGGTGAGCGTGATTGTCTGGTGTGTTTAATAGTCGCGGATCATTGGAATGTGTCGTGGATGTAATAAGTGTACCACGTGTTGGTGATATTCATTCGCAGCAAATATGGGATTTAAAGTCAAATATTTGCTTCTTGGGGGATTTATTCTGGTACTAGGAATACATTGTCGTATAATCAATCACCAAGAGCTCAATGAACGTGACGATAGTGTATATAAGAGAAGTACTGGACATGAAGACGAAGTTCATCATAAATCTACAAACATTACCGAAGATACAGATCATGTTGATAATGTCACGCATGAAACACACGAGCAGCATAAAATGCACGTGGCAAGCTGGAATTTTGAGCACGTGAAAGGACCTTTCATCATTGCCGTGTTTCTCATTTTTGCAGGAGTAGCAAAATTAGGTAATTACATTCATTATATTATATTTAGTACATCTATTCTTCAATATAATTATACAGTTAAACTAGATTATAACGAATTCCTGGGGACCCGATTTTCAGTTCAATATTTCTTGCTCTTTCTAAATAGATTATCACCTAGAAGGCTTGCCGAACTGTGTTGCTTCTTAAAATAAAGCAATTATTATTTTATATAATTAAATTAAATACGTTATACAAAACGGATAATAATCAACAGGACAGGCCGAGCAGCACTCACAGGAAACAGGACAGGCTGAGCAGCACTCACATTACAGGCCGAGCAGCACTCACGGGACAGGCCGAGCAGCACTCACAGGACAGGCTGAGCAGCACTCAAATGACAGGCCGAGCAGCACTCACAGGACAGGCTGAGCAGCACTCACAGGACAGGCCGAGTAGCACTCGCAGGACAGGCCGAGCAGCACGCACAGGAAACAGCATATCACAAAGTAATATACAAATGAACTGCTACATGAAAAGGGACGGTAACACACACACGACTCGACACTCTGACATATTGTCAGTCAGTTAGACATTATCAACTCCCAAGGACAACCACGTTTCACAAGGACAACCACGTGTCACAAGGACAACCACGTGTCACAAGGACTACCACACATCACAAGGACAACCACACATCACAAGGACAACCACACACCACAAGGACAACCACACATCACAAGGACAACTACACATCACAAGGACAACCACACATCACAAGGACAACAACACATCACAAGGACAACCACACATCACAAGCGAAACCACACATCACAAGGACAACCACACATCACAAGGACAACCACACATCACAAGGGCAACCACACATCACAAGGACAACTACACATCACAAGGACAACCACACATCACAAGGACAACTACACATCACAAGGACAACCACACATCACAAGGACAACCACACATCACAAGGACAACCACACATCACAAGGGCAACCACACGTCACAAGGGCAACCACACATCACAAGAACAACCACACATCACAAGGACAACCACACATCACAAGGACAACCACACATCAAAAGGACAACCACACATCACAAGGACAACCACACATCACAAGGACAACCACACATCACAAGGACAACCACACATCACAAGGGCAACCACACATCACAAGAACAACCACACATCACAAGGACAACCACACATCACAAGGACAACCACACATCACAAGAACAACCACACAACACAAGGACCACCACACACCACAAGGACAACCACACATCACAAGGACAACCACACATCACAAGGACAATAATAGGGAGCATATAGCATCGGTGCGATCCGTCCGTCCGTACGTAACACAAATCTTGTGTTGAATTCCTCACACACTGTTGGGTTTCATGGTTTCAAACTATTACAGATTAACAATCTCAATGCATAGATGACAGTAAAGATTAGAAGTTGTGCTGCGTCCATTTTACTAGAATTATGGCCCCTTTTTACCTTTACTATAATATATAATCCATCATGAAAAATCATGTGTGTTGAACTCCTCACTTACTGTTTGGTGGAATTTCTTCAACATTTCAAGGAATGATATAATAACTGATGACCGAAAAGGATGGAAATTTAGCTGAATCAATTTTTATCAGAGTTATGGCGTTTTGTTACTCTTACTATATAGTATATACCCCATAATGAAATAAATTTGTGTTATATTCCATTTCGTGAGTTTTACCTTACAGTATTCGCAGAAAAGTATTATACCCCGATTTCATGAATAAACTTTTATTACTCTTGCGTAAATACTAAACAACATGATTAGGTAAGTTCGTGTTTATAAAATGCAAATGACACTAATTACGTAATTGACTGTACTGAACTCATGCTCACCAGTGAATCTTATTAAACATTCAATACGTTGTACGTATTGCAAACCAAGATAAGATTTCTATCAGGGACTCTATCATTTCAAAACATCGACAGATTACGATGTAATCTCTTGTTTTAGTTACAGACATTAACTATGTTAATTTATTATCTGTCGGATGAATATTAAATGCCATCCTTATATGAATGTTGCGACAGCACTACGCTAGCGCAGTCACCCTGTCAACGATATTCAGTCTATAACAGTTCTCGACAGGTTTTTTCAATGACATTCGGTACGATCGTGTCCTCCAGATTTGAAAAGCAATTAGTAACGTTTGGATTATTTCCAGGAAGATTTGTCTGACACCTATGAACACCAACTTAAAACCGAATAAAAACGATACACGTTTGGCAGGATTTGTTTCCTTCCGGCAGTGCAAGCATACACCAAGTGTCAATTGTCATTCTTTATTGCTACACAAATGCATGTGGTATATATTTTTTGCAATATCAGCCAGCCATTGCTGTGAAACATTGCACCGGAGTATGAAAGGTTTTCCGTTGCGACTTGCATTATATCCCCAGACAGGAAATACATACAGCCAGTGAAATAGGGTAGTATAGCAACTAATGTCATTCTAATAGTACAGAATTATTCATAACACACGTATATGGAATTGAAAAGAATTATTGAACCGTCAAAGTTGGTCATACATTAATGTTTTACTAGTACGCATATTACAATATGTTTAGTACATGAAATAGCTTCAGAAAGTGGCATTGAAAAACGTATTAGGGATTTCTTGGAACTTCAAAATAAATTTATATCGTTAACTCTACCCAGCTGTGTCACAGTAGTGCAGGTTTTCTACTAGGAAGTTTAATTGGTAATTGTGTAGTTCCGAACGATAATTAACACTCGTTGTAAAGCGTGCTGATGAGTACCCGTTCCGATACGTTGTTCACCTTTTGGTTTAATAAGTTATGTTACTGGTGTTCGAGGGCCGCTTTCAGTAATTCAGCCGTTCAGCCACCACTCTTTGACATTAAACTTCTACTTTTCGTTAGACTGCGTTCGAGTCTCCCAGTGGCGACTGCTCTCTTCTGGTTTGTGTGCAGCCAATATCAAGATACGGCGCCAGGAGTATCGAACATGTACAGACACCGCCCTCACAGGTGCCAATTTACAGCTTCGTCGAATGGAGAAATTGGCAGTTATTCTTGCTCAGAGAAATTTTAAGGCAGTGGCGCAGACAGTGATTGAAACCCAGACCTAGATTAAGGTTTTAATGTTAGATATACTAGAACTCCCTTATAACTAATATCATCCTAATATCATCCTAATATCATCCTAATATCATCGTAATATCATCCTAATATCATCCTAATATCATCCTAATATCATCCTAATATCATCCTAATATCATCCTAATATCATCGTAATATCATCCTAATATCATCCTAATATCATCCTAATATCATCCTTATATCATCCTTATATCATCTGTAATTCAGAGGTAATTGACAGAAGAAGAATAAGATGAATTGGTGTGTTCTTGTTCCGGGTCTCGAATGTGGAACATTTACCTCACCTTTAACTTGAGCTGTTATTATAATCAATTAGTAATTACGTATAATGTAAGTGCACGTCATGCTAAACAACTGATGATTTTCTTGAAGGTTGCGAGAGTTCTTTTTGTAAGACGAGTCGTTCTTCGTTTAAACATGTCTGTTCCGTAAGTATAACTACTATAGTAAAATCACAACACACAAGAACCGAAAGTATGTAACTTGATTCATTGTGCATTGATCATGCAGCGTACTGTTCTTGATAAAAACTTTGGCATATGTAAAGAGCGTCCGCTATAAGTGCGAGAGGTGCCTTGCCGCCATTATATACACCACAGTTGGACCAGTGGCCCAGAAAACAATATTTGGCAACATAAGCAACAATAGTCACTCTGTTTCTGTGAGCCGGATGAAGGCGTTTACATGTACCGAAACATCGATAAACGATAAAATTGAATAGAACATTAGAATGTTATTGTCGAGTCATGTCCATCCTCTTCGTGTCAAGGAATCCTGATAATAGTACAGGGAATGGTAAGGTAATAACACGCAGCGCCTCACTAACCTCAGAATAATGCTTTCACAACCATTCATATCGCGATGAAACATGGTCACAAAACTCGCTGACACTTGCGACTACAAGGAAAAACATCAGACGATATGGAGTAATACGAACTTTTCTGGTCAATTACAATACACATTAAACAAGAGAATTCGTTCGAAAGCTTTATCCAATTCAAACTGATTATGTTTGTATATTTGACATGTATCAAAATGTTACGTTCCTGGATTTAAATCCATAACAAAAGTATAGGCAATATTGTGATTGTTTTAAATTAGTATAACTTCAACACGATAAATTGCAATACAAAAACAAACACAAAATCCGCTATATCTATTGTTTCTGAATATTTTGGAGCATGCAAACTTTATATGTTGTATAGAGTTATACTGCAAGTTATCGCGTTAGAGTTATAATTGTATCAGCAAAAACACAACGAGGATGGTATTTATTACACGGTGGTTTTAATAAAGATGCAAACGCTGCACTGAGAAATGACGAATACGTATGCTATTAAATAAATCTTTAAAAAAATAATAATCAAAATAATATGAACTAATGCACAGCATATGTAGCGGACTATGTCAGTTGTCCTACATTATTTGTAACATGCTCATCTAGTACTGGATTTTTTGGTGATGCATAACTTCACAAAAAATTGTTTGGTTACGAAGTTACGAATCTGGAGCAAGCCGTTTCCAAAAGGCGCTACCGAGCGCTTTCCTACGTCTATGCAACCTATCGAAGCGGTTCGTTGCACAAGAAACTGGGTACAAAGTAACGAAAGACGATACAAACCTGCTATCGTTTGTCAGTCCGAATGAACACGAATAATACACGTTTTTCAATTTGTTTAATTCTAGGGCTACTTAATTCAGGGGTAACTAATTTAAAAATGAATAATTAGATATAAACACAGATAACAACTGATTTCTAGGCCTTATTTGATATTTTATCTTTTTTTAATGGGTTGCATGAGCATACCAGATAGTACTTTTGTTCAAAAGAAAAGGCTATTTTCATTTCAATTAATTATATTACGATTAAATATCAAACATCTTTAATCTTAATCACCTTTTTTCGTTAAATAAACCCTGCAAATCGTCACAACATAAAAGAGATTTAGACGGAAAATTACGGGTTTTATTGTATCCAATAACGACAACAACAACATGTAATTAGTTTTCGCGACCTTCATCCCGCGAATATTTTTTGACGATTTTGGAGGGATTTTTTAATTACATCTCGGGAGGAATTACGAAAATGCATTTGTTTTACTTTCTTTACAATAACCTACAACTACGATGTGGATTATCACCGTCCGGTCTAGATACGTAAATACCCGAAACGGACTTTAATTAATTGTATTGCAAACTTTGCGATGGGAAATAACCGAAACTTGTGTCTTTTTCATTAGATTTTCTTAAGATTGGTTGATATTTCGCGCATATGAACGATTCCCACTCGACTTACTTCGTTATCTCATAGTAATCATGTGTCTCATAACAGTTTGTAGCATCGTTTATGCCCTGAAAATGTTAAAATTTCCTTCCGAAGTGGGCAAAAAAATGGCTGCCTTTTTGTGTTCAAACATTTAGGAAATAGCCCTCCCCATAAATACCCGAAACGGACTTTAATTAATTGTATTGCAAACTTTGCGATGGGAAATAACCGAAACTTGTGTCTTTTTCATTAGATTTTCTTAAGATTGGTTGATATTTCGCGCATATGAACGATTCCCGCTCGACTTAATTCGTTATCTCAGAGTAATCATGTGTCTCATAACAGTTTGTAGCATCGTTTATGCACTGAAAATGTTAAAATTTCTTTCCGAAGTGGGCAAAAAAATGGCTGCCTTTTTTGTGTCCAAACATTTAGGAAATAGCCCTCCCCATATAAAAAGATTGGTTGCTAAAGACTGATAATTATTATCTTTTCTTTTCTAGACAGGGGCCTACGCTAGTTTTTGGAATATTTTTAAACATCATTAAGAAATAAAAGAAAATTTATGAGCTGCCGAATATCGCATTTTAATTTTTTTTGTTATTCTATTAGCAGCCATTTTCTAGTATCTTTGCTTCAGTGCGGGATTTTAACACAAATTTTTAGATCCATTAGTGAATTCAAACTCTGACCAAACCACGTGCACACGTGTTATCGTAAAGCGGAGCGACATTGTCCGCTAATATTGAAGCCCTTGAGGATTTTTATGTTTTCTGTGCTCGGCTGGTTCAGTTGGGCGTTGTGTCTAGTATGTTTAATTATGTTTTCTGTGTTCGGTTGGTTAGTAAGTAAGTAAGTAAGTAACGACTTTATTTATAGTGGATAACATATTTGGCAGAGCCAATTTACAATATGGTTAAGTTGAGTGCTGCCTTCCCTGTCTGACTTGCTGGTCTGACTGTCATCATGTTTGGTACAGTTAAAGCTCAACGTACATGTAACATTTCCCCCTAGTAAGTTTATATGTTACATCAGTAATTCACTCTCTCTTTCTTCCAGGCTTTCATCATGCCAACTTTCTGTCTTCAAAAGTTCCTGAATCATGGTAAGTGATATTAACATCTTTACAAACTGTCTGCCATTATACTAACAGTAGGTTTTTGGTAGAAATTTAATGAGATTTCGATTTCGATCTCCGCGCTCGAAAGTACGCTCAGATGATTGTGCTTTGTGTGTTTTTAATGTTTTCTGTGCTCGACTGGTTAGGTTGAGTGCCGCCTTCCCTGTCTGACTTAATATCATCGTTTTTCCTATATCAATTGTCTCTGAAGAGGATTATTAAGACATTCAAAAACATTATAAAAGGTTATGCTGTTTGAAAATCAGTTAACCGTCAGCTTGTTGTTTGAATATATTCCAAATCACTAATGCTTTCCCTTCAGATTCTATGCAAATATTTCACACGATACCTAGGATTTTTGCATTGTACAAGAAATTATAAAGCATGTGTTGGATATATAATTGTTATCGTATATAACTTGCACTTTTGAACTTGGATTTTGATAGGCACAATACAAAATGTATGATATAATCATGTCATGGTAATGTTCAGATGTGGTGAATTTGCAATTTGAAAACAGTTCTGAAAGAAAATTATTTGTCAGGTTTAAAGGTAGACTGCTTTGTAAACCTAATACATTATAACCTACTATAAAGCTATATTTTTACATACATGTGACCGATTTCAGACCTAAGGTTACTTCAATACATTCCAACTCATTGTGTTGTTTTCCGTTTAAAATGTCTGCTTATGCATTAATAGACTCATGCAGATTTTCACACTGATACAAAGTAATTCAAAAATATAATAACAAATCAAACAGGAAATGAAGTACGCAACAGAATCAGCTTCATATGAAATGCACACAAAATAGCACTTAAACAAAGAAAAATCACAGATTACAAGACTTAGTACAAACTAAGTACCAGATATAAAGATGAACTAATAAATAATGAAACTTAAAAGCTACACACATACACAAACATATAATAGAAAATCGGACAGGGAAGGCAGCACTCAAGTGAACCAGCTGAGCACAGAAATCATCAACTATAGGCGCAATCACCAAACACATAACTGAACGAGAAAACAAACTTAACCGCTGAAAACACCCAACTCCGACTGCTTACCAACCTCAGTCAGTCTAACATAACCGGAGAATAAGTTATCAGATAATACCAATGTATAAGGATTGCACATACAAGGGCATTACTGAAATCAGCATACATCAGAAACAGCACAATTCGAATACAGATGAAACCCAGACACAATGTAAAACATGATGATAAACAAGGAAAGAATGAAAATTAAAAGCTACAAACACACAACACCTTATTCTTATATAGCCTTCCACCTCAGTCATCTTCATTAAGAACGCATTCGCCTATTTGATACGAGATAATGGTAAATATTAAACATTTACGCACATAATAGGATAATATAATCCTGATGAAATACAGTCGTGCTAATCGGATTGGCATTTTATCAGACGCATTAATTCTAAATGTCATCAAACCAATGGTTTTATGTCCTCTGTAGAGGACAGTGTGTATGACTTCGTTTCCATTATAAATAAAAGTGTTGCATGTTCGCACTGCACTTTTATTTGTTATCACTTGTCGCGAAAAAACTGATTGACTAACATGGTTAATGTTAATATTTTACTACATTATTTTTTACTTACGGTAGTATTTTACTGGTTCAATTTACTTGAAAGATTCGACATTCCTTGAAATACATGTATAAGTCATTTTCCGAATTACACTGTAAACAACAAATTAAACAAAGAACATTGTTTCAACAAAACCAAATGCAAAATTGCTGATAAGAAGAGGTACGTACGTTAACAATATAGTTAAGTGTATCGCTTATAAAAGATAAACTTTCTGACAGAAATCTATCTAGACGTGCTATTCATTATTTTAACTGATCAGCATCATGCATACGTTTTTGTTGTCAATCATGTTAAAGTTTACTTTGGATCTCAATACTTGATATACGCGTATTGCTGCCAATGCTTTGGCATGAATGTTGTTGTTGTGCGTGTGTTTTAAGTGGTAATATGAAACAAGATATAGACCTACATCACATACACCTCTAACTACAGGGGTATGTTTTATTAAACTGAAAGGTAATTATAATTGTAATCGCAAATCAAGATTCTTTAACAAGGGTCACAAATATGAAGAGAGAATTGGTATAAGACGATCTACAAGTACGCTTACAATTTTAAAATTCGTACCTTACTCGTGTTAATCTATGTGTTTCAAACTAGATATAATGTGGATGAGACTTAAATAAACTATTTAACTATACATGTACTAGTATGCGCTATACCATGTCATGTTCTGTTGAATGTTTTGATGAATTTTTATTTATCAGTTTTATTCATTGTTAACTTACCATTTGTTACCTTCATCAAAACATACTCGTATTTGATCCGTCTTATGTTATAAGTATACCATTCCTTTGTCAACTTGATGACTCGATGACATAGTTATTGTTGCTTGGCATGATGAATAAAATATCGTGACATGGATTTGGCTCATTTGTGAAATAACATATAACTTAATGAAGCTATAAATACTAACATTCAGTGTCAGTTGATAGATGTATTGGTTTGTTATTTTTCCCTTTAACATTGTCTATGTAGATGTGCCAAGCTCTGTCGTTAAGAAGATGTACCACAGGTATCGGTAGATGATGGATGCAATTATGTTCGTTAACTTGGCACTAGCGTTGGTTGTTTGGGGTGTAATACTTTAGCTTGTATATCTGTTTGTATTACGGTGACATAATTGGACCAAGGTATTATAACTATGAGTTACAAAGTCGTATTCTGTAAGTAAAAATCTGAGCTCAAATAGAGAATTTGCTCAAATTAGAGTCTGCGTATGAAAACTATTAAGAAAGTTGGAGCTATCCCGTTACACTGTAATCAACACAGAATAACAGTCCGGTTATCTGATTCCAATTTTGAGTCGGTTCTCCTATACCTAAAAACCAAGAGATGTGGTAATTGTTAAGCTAGATTGAGTTGCCTCGGGAGATCACAACGAGGTCAATGAACACTGCACCTGGTGGGATGCGTCCAATAACAATCAAGTATAACTGTCCTGCTGCAGACATATTGTCGATGAATGCTTGCATCACACACGCTGAGTATATCTTAAGCTATCGATATCAAATCAAAGTTGTGTTTCAGCATTTGAAACCCTGCAAGCGTGATAAACACATGGATTGCTCCACGTGACGTCATTCGTCAGCGAATTTATTTCAACGCTGATCGGAAATAAATAACGCACAGTAACGATTTCAATCATTATGATTAAGCTAGATCTATTGTGCTAGAATGTAACACTCGATGAAAACTTGAAGACCTGTCAAATTGAAATACCTCTGGAGTGTTTTCGAAGCAAGTATAGCTGGGTTTCTTGCAAGTTATGAAAACATTGAGAAACAGTATGATAACGTGTAATTATACGATGATTTCATGAGTCTGTCTATCTCTATCGATGCATTTGTTAACCAGTTCGACCAATGTGATTTCTGTAAAACTCACAACTAGTTAATTAGTGTTTGTATCATTTGATAATCGAAGATATCTGTTATACATCACGGTACGTCACAGCAATGTACAATTATATAATTATATAGCCGATAATACTTTGAGATATAATGTTTTATGTTTGAGGCTACTTACGGAGTCCGTCAGTGATGATTGATAGTAAAGGTGTTACATGCATATTTTTTTACTTCTTCCAAACCCCCAATCAATGCGTACTTGTTAGACTATCTATCTATCTGCCATTTAGTTAAACCCCGCAAGAGACATAGACACGACGCGCGTCACCAACAAAGAAAATTAAAAAGAAACAGAGTAAAAGTGTACAAGATGGAAACGTACGGTTAAAAAGTTTTAAAACAGAGCAGGTATCAATTATGAAGACACATGTTCAACCTGGCTGACAGCCAGACTGAACTGAGGGTCCGATAAGGTAACAACATCACGGTGTAGAGCATTCCAGTAGACAATGTTTCTGAGAAAGTCAAAAGTGTCTTGTCGCTTAATCCTGTCTTTCGATATACCTTTGATATGTTTCTTTAATTTGCATGTACCCTAGAAATAGTATTCGTTATAATATAAACTAACCGTCATGTGTCCCATTTTGGCCGATGAAAAGCGATTAATATACATGTAGAAGTCATACAAAGTCGTACATTAAAATGTTTATTCAACAAACATCGAACGTTTATTTCCTTCCGATATAACGAACTCTGCTACTTTGGATATTAAATTCTGTAAAGGCGTTACACAATACTTGTTAAGCAAAGCACAGGAGAGTTTTTTACTTAACTATGTTCAAATCATAATGATAATTAGCAGTTTGCTGCAGGTGTTCTGTTGTTAACTCTGAATAATAGGGTTAAACCATTGTATGTCTAGTTTGACTAATGCCAATTAAATTAATGAATATAGAATAGTTGAATGGCCTGCTGGCAGTGTATAGCTAAGTAACCTGGGTATACAATGGTCATGCATGCCAGGTTTTAGAAATAGGTATTGTTTTACGATAAACTGTATACACTCAACTAACTTACGATCTGTTCTGATTGTTAACTTTAATTATTTTTTGTTGATGAAATTGCAAATACCGATATTTGAATACTATTATTTTGCTGTTCCCATAGATGATTTTAGACTGTACAAATGTATATGAAACTAACACGAACAATGTAATACTGACTGAAACGAAATGTAGTTTTATAATAATAATCACGTCTTTATTCTATGTGAATAACATAGTTGGGAAACCCATTTTAATCATGGTCCATCTCTAAAACACAAACACAAAATCTCTGTATCCCTTGTCAGAGAAATATCAACTTATCAACGGACATAAATCCGACTAGACTTGTTGTTATCGTTAAATGATAGACCATCCTCAACCTCTCACTCTCAGAATTACCTTGGTATTCACGTAATGTTGACATTATGGTCCTTTATGTCTAGTAAAGTGTTATAAGTTCTGTACATATATTATGTCAGCATTCCCTGTTTGATTACTTTGATACTTCCAGCCACAAATCCATAACAAAACACGTGTCGTCGTGTAAAATGCATATTAAAGCCTAGGTCCCACTGAGCATTTTTGCTTCGGCGATGTACTGCCGATTTAAATTAATGAATTATCAGGACATCGGGAACAGGTCCATCGTGTTCTAGGGGAAGCTTCGGGGAAGTCATGAGACAGTTTGTGGTATCGGAAGGAATTGTGATGAATCGGAAGGTATCGGTAGAAATCGGGAGAACATCGCCGATGTGGAATTTCTCAGTGGGATTAAGGCTTAAGCAACATTAAAACATTTAAAAAAAACTTGTTGTTTGCATATCAATTGATACCGTCATTTAAGATAGTATGCTTGTACCTGTTAATAGGTTTGACGAATTATTTAACATTTCTTGACTCGCAGACATGTATTTGTCTCATTGGTTCACAACATGATGTTACATCATTAGTCTCTAAACATTAGGCATTGTTTGTCTTACTACTTCACGACATAATTTGAACAAAAGCATGGTAAGGACTTCTACCATGGTGTTAGAAACGTAGCATAAATCGACAAAACCCTTACATCGTCCTATGGACTCTGATGACGTGATCGAACTTTAAAATGTTTAAAAATACTTAAAATGATAATTATGGTGAATTCGAATGCAGTATATGAGGGGTGATCAATATAGTCGTGGACTTTTCATCTAGCAATTTTGTTTTGTCAGCAAGCCTCAAAAAGCAAATTAGCATTATTCAGTGTAGGATATCTCCGACCGAATGCACCTATAACATAGTTTTATTCATGTAATGGGTGTGTGACGCAGGCCGTCACGTGACGTCATTCCAAGCGTCACCGTTTGAGCAGCACCGAGCTCCTTTCAGGATTCTAATCCGACCCACTGTATACGATTTATTTACTTTTAATACCGAAATAAGTCATAAATAGCCAACTCTGGAATATAAGGCGGAAAAGAAATTGTCTCTTTGCGTTACTGGACTTTAAACCCAGAAAAAGCGGTTGGTTTTACACGGTAGCATCATCCCGATGAAGAAGGAATCACGACCTAACAAGTTTAGGGGCGCAATTTCTAAAGAACTCTTTTCAAATGGAATGAAAGATGTATTGCTTTGTAATATATACTGATCGTAGAGTTCGCCAGGAACATACCGTTTTGAAACATTCCTCTATTTTCTCAGACATTAAGGAGGAGCATCCCTAACGCTGTCTTAATTCTTCCGTTTATTTTTATTTTACCATGGAATCAGTTTGACAGAGTCCCTACAATCACATTAACAAAGAAATCATGTGCAGATCACTGATTTGGAGTGCAAATAATCCCCTTACCAAGTCATCTTCGAGCTATCGCAAGGATTTTCCAAGTAAGGCGTTAATCTTAATGAAATGCCGTCGTTGCTCTGTGATTATTTATTGTCCGTCACGCTCGACGGCGCGAACTGCACCTTGGTCACAATAAGTGCCGTCATTAAGAACATTGTGACGTCACAATATAATTAATTAATTAAAACGCTAGATAATTGATAGATCAATATTGCCTGGTAATTTCATTGTTCTAGAATCAATATTTAAAAAGTTAGAAGGAAAGTCTTCGAATATATTGATCACCCCTCGTATATAGCATTTGTCACAAAAAAACGAGGAACTGCGTTCAGACTAGTTCAATTGAATGTATACAAATAGTGAATCCAATTTCTCTTTCAATTTGATCACGTTCTCGCTTGGGCTGTTCTATCAAGATTTAGATGATGCAATTTCCGTCCAAGACTTTTCATGTGTTTTAAACACTTCCTACACTTAATCCACCCAAGGATCGTATTCAATAATTACCTGGAAATTAATAAATATGCTGAGTTAGTACCTATCCGATATTGTATTTTTGTTTGATTTTAATATAAACAAGACTGCGTTCAATAAACGCTTATGCACCCATGGAAGCCTTGCCCATAAAAAAGTTAAGTAAATCAGGGGCCATAATTTTGTTATAATGTTGGATAGTGTTACATGGCTTTGATAATGTAAGGGGCTTATGATGGTAAGCAAGTATGCCAAGTTTTAAGGCAACGTCATGATGGACATGATGTAAAACAAAACGGTCATTTTGGGTTAACCAAGAATTAGACGCTTAATAAGTCTGAGTCCAAAATTAGGTCAAGGTGAAGGTCGATATGCGGTCAAGTGATACAGGCGTGTGCAGAGTGTTCATATACAACATCCATGCAAGTATGGAAGCTTTGTAGCAAGCCATAATAATGCTAGAAGAAACGGTCAATTTGGGTTAACCAAGAATTTGGCGCTTCAATAAGTCTAAGTCCAAAATTAGGTCAAGGTGAAGGTCAAAATGTGGTTAGGTGATACAGGCGTGTGGAGAGTGTTCATATACAACATCCATGCAAGTATGGAAGCTTTGTAGCAAGCCATAATAATGCTAGAAGAAACGGCCAGTTCGGGTTAAACAAGAATTTGGCCCTTCAATAAGTCTAAGTCCAAAATTAGGTCGAGGTGAAGGTCAAAATGTGGTCAGGTGATACAGGCGTGTGGAGAGTGTTCATATACAACATCCATGCAAATATGGAAGCTTTGTAGCAAGCCATAATGATGCTAGAAGAATCTGTCAATTTGGGTTAACCAGGACGGACGAACGGACAGGTGAATCACTATATGCCTCCCCATCTATCGATAGGGGGGCATAACAAGAAAAATACAATGTGAACGCTTTATTCACGAAAGTGCAATTGATGTAACACATTCACGAATTCACAGATCACTTAGCTAGTAAATGAGAATTCACCTGTGGTTCATGTGATAGTTATGAATGTATCATATCTAGACGATAGCGTACATACAACGACCTAGGGACATCTAAATGAAGAATAAAATTGCAAGCGCGGAATGCAGAAATATCCACAGGAAGATAAATAAATGTTTAGTCGGACAAAGAAGGCAGCACTCAACTCAACCAGCCGAGCACAGAAAACATAAAAACATCACATACCACAATTACACGACAAAATGCCCAACATATATCTGAACGAGAAAATGAACAGCCCTAGTCATATATATCAATAAACTGAACGCCCTAGCTGAATGACATAGTTCCAACAGTAAAAGAAACCATTGAACGCAAACACATGATTGTGAACTTTCAGTGTTTCATTTCATGCAAACGTTAACCTATACGACAGGATCGACATATACATGTAAATGTGGTTTCATACTGTGTGTAGCGACAATGTACACACTAATTTTTCGATAAAATGTTCCATTCGTCAGAAATTGTCCAGTCATATACATTGTTCAATACGTTTATTAGATAACTGATTACCAACCAGGTCTGAATAGTTCTTCTTCGATAACACATTCTTTAAGTATGGGGGACAGAAGAGTAGAAGAGCAAAACCAATCCGACTGTATGTCCGAAGGAGGATGGCTTCTGTTTAGTTTTAAAATATCCCATTATCCAAATATATGGTATGATTAGACATTAGCAACATTTAAAAATACAAAGGATATGATGCATTGGGAAAAGGTCGAGCCACCATTTCCAAAACTTTTATTAATTCTACGGCTCTCTCCGTGTTTTGGCGATATATGAGTGCTCTATTTACCGTAGTTATAAGAAGTACAATGTATGTTTCTGATAACACTTTATCAACTTTTTTATATTTTATTTCATTTCAGTTTGCTTATCATACTTGGAACAATGGTGGGAGCTGTACTGTAGTAAGTATGCTTCTCGTAAACCATTCCATTTAAAATATGCTGGCTACAACTCATCTCAGATAGAACCTTCAGCTCAAAATGAGATTTGACGTACTCCCATCCTAATCCGAGTGAGTTGGAGTCAAACTAGTCCGGCAGAACTTGCATGGTACCGTGTAATATCTTCTTTACAAAATGTTTTGCATTTTCTTGTTGTCTGCGCAACCTTGTCATCATTGATCAATTCCTACAATGAGGTCAAAATCGCTCAATGGTGACAAGGTGGCACTATCCAGATTCTGTTATATTATTTTCCAGAGAACAAGAAAATGCAAAAAACATTTTGTATAGAAGACATTGCACGGTTGTCCCCCAATTACCCCCCAATTTATCTGCCGGACTAAACTTCAAGGTGGAATTCTTCAATTACCTTGTAATAAACTTTCATAACTGTATAGTTAATTAATTACATTTCATATTCACGAATGTACACATCCCACCTGTTTGTCTTAAATAAGGATGTGCTGCAACACGCCGAAGCTACTATACATGTATACTGCTGTTTCGCTGTTTCATATGTTCCTTTTTCATACAGAATACAGTACAATCTCTCTGTAGTACAACAACCTCTCTAAAACAACATATTCAAATGTTCCTAACCTGATTTACTTTAAATTTATGCTCTATAGAGCAACAACTCTTTACATCGACCAATATTCGCAGCTCCCAAAGTGTGTTGCTTTACAGAGGTTGTACCGTATAATTTAATGTTATAATGGGAGACAATCGCTGGATATACTAAATGCTTGTTTAGTTGGGCATTGTGCTTTGTGTGTTTTTAATGTTTTCTGTGCTCGGCTGGTTAAGTTGAGTGCTGCCTTCCCTGTCTGACTTAATATACTCTTTCTGTTGTTATTACGTATACGTATACATCGGTTGTTTTTCTATTTCAGTGGCGCATTTCCAGATAATGAATTAGCTCTACATTCAGACCTGTTCTTTCTCTATCTACTACCTCCGTATGTACATCTTTTTTTACTTATTATTTTTATAATACCATGTTTTTACATACAATGTTTTTCAATATACTAGACTTCACAGTCTTTAATTTCATATTGTCAAAATTGTTACCATCACAATTAAGACATTGTTAATACGATTTGAGCATCTAGTCCGGTTGTCTTCGCAAACTATTTGGCCAGTCCAAAAGAACTAACAGTCTCTCTTATAAATATGTAGTACTGTTCAATTTACAAAACCCACAACATCCCTGGTGATAGAACGTCTGTTTGGAGTGAAAGCAACTCATGGGATAGACATGACCGGTCCATCTGTATCGCATCTTAAAGTCGTTTAATTATTTGGGGGTACTATAATTCCAGAATAATTCTGACACCCGACTTGCTGCATTGGAAAAAAAAACTTTTCTGCAGATAAATTTATGGTCATTTAAAGTTTCGTTATCTGAATTTTAACCAAAAAAACCTAGTTAAGGTGTAGGGATTTGTGCTCATGGCACTGGAAACAGACTTGCAACTCGTTTTCAGGGTGGGCATTATGCCTTAGTAGGACCCCTGATTATTATTATTATTATTATTATTATTATTACAGCATATTAGGGCTGGTATTCGCTCAATAGCCCCGTAATACAAACTACGAAATAAAAAATATGACAATAGTTCCCTTGTTCGGTGCCCAACATAAAAAGGGAAAATGGGTGTTTTTCTCTCAGTTACCAACATAAGATGCATGTTGTAACATTTACACAGAATTGCAATATTCTTACAATAATATTATAGTAGTCCAAAATATGATTAAAACATTCTAAAAGAAGGGTAATATATCTAGTGTATACAGTGTAGTACGTCCACATACATGTTTCTTTTGTTCTAAGCATGTTGAATGCCTGTGAAAGTCAGAATACCTTGCCATTGACACAGCATTACCGATAAGCTCAAAGGCATTTAATGTCACCAAAATGATAATATTAGGCCGGACAGGGAATACAGCACTCAACTTAACCAGCCGAGCACTTAAAACCTAAAACTTACAAAACACAAAGCCCAAGTAATAACAGAACGAGGAAATAAACTGCTAAAGTCCCAACTGTCAAACAGCAGAATGAACTAGTTTCAGCACTCAAAAAGCTGAATGTCCAAGCTGAATGACCTAGTTTTAACAGTTAAAAGGGCTGAATGACCTAGTTTAAGCTGTATAAAGTCCTAAATTGTTAAAGAATAACAGTAATGAAAAGGTGAATGTCCAAGCTGAGTGTCATAGTTGTCTGTGATAGCGATGTGTAAACGATGTGACAGTGAGAAAATCATCGCCTTTACTGGTCATTGACTGACTGTTGATTGCTTTGATGAATCTAATCTATGTCAAATGTACTGGTTGTGTGACAGAATTCCACTGTATCTGGTTTATGTTATGTATAAACCTCTCATCATTGTCGGGGGAAAGCAATTTATTGTGACAAGATTACTAGATTATGCTTCCGGAGTCCATTATAGCCAGATAGATTGGATTTCAATAATTGAGTTTTCTGCTAAGTAATTCTTATGCGCGATTTCTTAGATCATATAGAGCTGTTAAACCTGAATTTATATTCGCCTTTGTCATTATTTTATTAGATCTATATCTGTATCCCATACAATCGTGGTGTGAATTGACTTGCAATCATTCTTCTAACTACTGCCAGAGCATCCCTTATCGTAGAGCTTCAACCCATAATTTCGAAGACAAAACAATCATACTGTGTATAGTTATTCTTTTATGTTTGCAAATAACTTCGCATCAAGTTTATATCATTTTTAAAGTACCAATATATAGGTTTTGTTTGACGCCCCAAAATTATAGAGTATTGCCAAATTACAGTTAATTCCCTCGAAGCAGGTGGTCATTGACCAACCTGGTATGGTATCTAATCTATTATCATCTGGGGATGCGTTGCATGGTATATTTATGCACATACACAGTATTTATAAAATATATTGACAATAATTACATATAATTGATAAAAACAAGCGTCTCAGATGATTAAGGCTATATCTACATTAATAGTCTTTATTAAGTACAATCTTTATGAACTATTTGAATTGTTGTTTTAAAACTACAACTGACATTATCACTCTATGTCGATTTATTACGTAACAAATCATCAACGATAATATAAAACTTTTGTCTGGTAATAATGTGGCATAGAGAGATATTTGAGTTGCGTATTCATCACAATGCCCCTTATTACAGATGTTTTCGCCAATGTGATCATAAAAAGGGCTTGAATAAATTGTTGAAAAATGTTCTATTTACACAAACAGTGATAATGTAAAACCATGTATTTGTGTTACAGAATTATTCTCGAGTCAGCTTTCAGTTTACATGACCGTACATTCTACGATAATGTTGGCACTGTAATGATATACGCTGTCTTAGTAAGTATTAGAATTATATTTCGTCGATGATAACACTACCCTTTTGTTTACAAAAAATGACAATATTAACACGGCAAAGGGTACCTTGTCGCTAGTTTCACTTGTCGTCTAAAACCAAATATCGTTTAAAGTGATTTTGAACACAATCGAACAAAAATGGTCATCGGACATGCATCTGCCATTTTACTTTGTAAATAAAGGCAAGTGTTATCCCTGGGCATTATAATATATACTGTTTATACATGCATGCAGTGTAAATATTACAAAAATACTATATTACGTAAATTAATTATGAAGCCAAACTACTGTCCAGATTTCAATGACTTGTACATGTATTATATCGTATGTTTCTATGTCCCAGATTGATTAGACGGTAACATACACAAAAAACTGTTTTCGATAGAATAAAAATTTAGTATTTGTTTTACTAAGGCTCGACGTATACGTCACCAATTGTGTGAGAATGTTAATACAGTAAATGTACCGTTCACTTAAGCTCGCCGTTTTCTTTTGAATCCGATCTTGAATGTTTTCATGGTTTTATGTGCTACATTCAAGCTATGGACTAACCGGTGACAATTACATATTGTTCTCTGCGTTACACCGTATAGCCGAGAACCACTGTCTCAACACGGGCGTGGCCAAAACTGGTTTTGGTCAAGTTTTGTGGGTATAAAAGGTGATGTAAATCACCGGAGCGGTTACTTCTAGCGAGCTATTCGTTCGTGTTACATCTGCAATTTTCAAATTCAATTTTCAAAGACATGTTAAAGCATATAATTATATATATATTTTACTGCAACTAATTTTATCCGCTTTATCAGAGGAGTTGATCTTAGTATCGAGATGTGTTCGACATCGAACAGAAATACATGAGCCAATGTATCGTGATCTTATTTTTAAGATGGTCTTATTATAATGGTTGTTTTTATTGAGGGTTATTAGTAACATGCCGAGTGAAATGTCAAGATGCATGTATGTTAAAATTATTGTCATTTGTATAATCATTATGACGTTATACTGTTTAAATCATAATACATTCGGCTGCGATAGAATGGAAACAGTTTCCAGAGTTTTGTCTTACAAAAGTTTATCTCCGGTTTACACCTGGTCCATTCTATCGCATGGTCATGCCGTATTGCATTTTATACTGAATATTATGTGATAATAAACGTTTGAGTACTCATGTAAATTCATAGACCTTATGAATGTACTCTGTTGCAATTACATATTTGAACTATGCATTGTCACTCGTAGCACGAATAAATGCGTACTCGCCAACGCTAACTGAAACATAGTTTGTAGTTTTGTGTCATGTATGGTGTTGAGACCCAAACAAATATACAGAAGATTTAGGTATACGTTAGGTAAATAGTTTGTCTCAAACGTGGCGTCACTACCGCTTACCTGGCCAAACTTAGAGTTTGCGCTACTTGTTTGTTCTTTAACAGGTGTGCTTGCATGTACACGGGTCGTTGACTCTATGAAAGTATTCATTGTTATATATCATAGTATAGTAACGAGACAAGAATACACCGCGTCATTAATACGAAATTAATGATGCTTACAATGAGGATTAGGGTTGCTTTGTCAGAACTCATCAGATTCAATGTGTTATATCTTCATACGCTGTACATGTAGAAAAATACAGTACATATAAAATGTAATCATGCCAACTTCATTAGACGTAATGATTTACTAGTATTTCTTATAAACAATTCTTAATAAAGCAATGAGTGCAAACTTAAGAAGATTATTATAAATGAAGTTTCGGTTTTTACTCCTTTATTAATGTGACAGTCATACGTCTTAACAATACGGTGCATATCATGTCTGGAAGTCTTACATACTCAGCGGCAAGTAAAAATTTAAATAACGTCAAATGTATGCAAATGTCTGACAAAGCCCATGCACCACTTGACATTGTGATTACTTCTTTTACAGCATACGTACGAAACCAAACCTACTTGAAGTCTGACGTGCGTCTCGGAAGCTTTTATTACGATCTGTTACAAACAATTTACCAATAATGATTACCACGCTAGTTAACAGTTTACACATTCTGCGTACTAGTATATAAAATTACTTCCGTAACCTTCATAAAAACATCAAACGTCCTTGACTGTAGCATGTCTGATAAACTCATAGAATGATGTAAGATGTAAATATTTACATTGGTAGTTAAGCTGCCTTATTGAACCGTACTATCAACATCAAACAGTCTGAGAATATGCTTGCCAGGCTAATAGCTTACGCACGAGTTTCCGCGTATGTAACCGCCATGAAGTATTGGCACGAAAGTCTGATGATACAATTACTTCTACTTAAGCAATTGCGGCTTTGGTTCAAATCGGTTGTATGCTAAAACATTAGGTACTAGTATTACAATATAACGTTTTCTCGGAGATTTATTTTCCAGCTACATTGTACATTTGTTACAGTGATCTACATAAATTATGTAAATGTGTTTTCCGCATATATCTTAAAATAAACTATTAAACTAAACTAAACATGTAGTAATTGTAATAATATGGCCCAATCAATTCGTTTGTTATAAGCATTACTACGATATAAACTCGTATATGTTTAATGACATAGATTGAACATTGGGTATTGTAAATATTGTATCTAATAGACATGACTAGCGTATGTGAGGTTGTATTTTTATAAAATCAATTGATGCATGTTATTTGTTTTATTCAAATTATAAATATTGTTATTATTTTTACAGGGCACGATTCTCAATTGTTTTCTGATAGGTAAGTGAAGTGCTCACATTAATGCTTCCTCTTCTCCTTCTGTGTTCCATATACTACGCCCATTTATTTGTTCAGTTCGGTTGTAAAAGGTTGCTGACATTTTCCAACAACTTGTTCTAGAAGGACATGCCTGTGGTCCAAACATTCTGATGTTCGTTCTCAACATAAAGGCAGATTTGCAGTTAATGGATTGGTGCTCCTCAGTTCCACAATGACACCGTTCCAACAATACACAGTCTTTATGTTTGTTTCCGCAGACCACAATGTGCAGTGCGTAGATGGAAGATAATTGTTTGACTGTGCCTGTTATGTGCGCATGCATGCAGTTAATGTTTCCAAACGCAAACAGGCATAATATCCATTTAGTATGTACCTGTATTACATGCTGTATACATATATCAATGTTCAGTATTGTTACGCGAAATATCTTTAACAGCTTAAAGATAATAACACATCGGGTAGAGATGGAAACACTGAATATACCGCAGCAGCACGACATGCACAAATAGGATCATACTGAAACAAAAATCACGCGTCTGGGTACTGTTTTGCATGTACATAATATACTTAGCGTCAAAAATTTGCAACAAAATTGAAAATACTACATTTTTTAATTGCTGGGTTGAAAGAACTTTTCTTACCCACGTATACATGAGAGTATCGTTAGTGATTATTTTAAAACTATTGTCGACCTTTTTCGTCACGCTTGAAAGTTTACAGGGTCGAAAAAGGGTTAATTGTCTACTCACACACGAACAAATTGGGAATTTCGTTTTTTACTTAATTTTCACTTTACACGTGCTTCAAACACGTCTGTTATAAAAAGTCCACAATACGTTTTTAAATTAAGCAAGACATTTATTCCTAAAGAGATTACCAAAATGGGTAATGGTGAACATATTCGTGTATATGGGATGCTGAAGGTTGGTATTTCACTAAGGCTGTTTCTATCGCATTAAACTGTCATATCTTTATCATTAATAGACTATGGTATCATATCAAACAGTCAGATCGTGTATATGACATACCACGTGATGACAGGTCAAGGGTCAATGCAGCTGATATAGGCAGGCATTCTGCTAAAACGGTAGCGCTGTATTCAACAACATTGCTGTGGCTTAACCGTAGCCAACCATACTTTTAAATCAACATAAAACTTGCATTTTAATTGTGTTTTTGTGAAAACTACACGGTTTTTAACAAATTGATCATTTGGGTGAAATGCTTATACGATCACTTAATAATAATGGTCAAATAACGACAATTTTTACCATGCTTACCTCCCTTGCACTATAAGATATTAATAATGATTGAATATTCTAAAAATACGCTGTCAAGCTAAGGTAACGGCAAACATGTTGCTGAGTGGAAAAACCGCCTTTATTTGTAGGGTGGTGCTTTTTAATAGTCGATTGGTCGATAGCATTAGCAACATTTCGTGCAAAAATATCAATTAATAGAAAGGGTATATGGTACCAAAACGGGCACAAACATTTGCTAAGTGTAATGTGTAATTTGTAAATGTTGGGTTATGTCATATTTGGTGTTCATATGGATAAATACATTTCTTAAATTCGATTATTGTTATGAATTTATATCGGCGACATATCAATGCACACATGTGTAGTTGTATCATCATCAACTAGTGTGCGGTGTCTATAAAAAATACAAAACAATGTAGATTTGCGGAACTTTTGACGCTCAATATACATTACAAAGCTATACAGAAACGGCGACAGCGCTCCCATACCATTCGTACTGTTCGTATCCCTGCTTCGGACACGCTTCATAAAATATTTGCAGATTCGTTTACATAAATGAATTAAACTAATAGAAAGTGTAATGAAATTTTATAACTATTTTTCGTAACAAGGTTTAGTACAAACATTTATGTATTGACATACATAATGTATTAAGAAAATGAGTGAAACCGTGTTCGAACTGAGAACAAAATCTGATTAAAATAATATCCTCTACAAACGCTTCGCATGAGAAAACTCGTGTACATTGGTTATATTGGTAGTTAGAATTGGTAAAACGTCAGCTTTTTAATGCACATAAGGTTTATTCCAAAGACAATAAATTTCACCACACTACAGTGTGTCTCTATTTAAAATAAATTACTTCGACGACTATCAGAGCTTGGTACTGAATGATATTATGATATTACTAATTATGACACAGTTTGTGTGCCACCATAAGATTGATATCAGGATCTTGAGTTTCTTAAATATAATGAGAGAAATAATTACCTTACAGTGAGCATGATTACCACCTACAGTTTTTGCGAATACTACATCAGTATTATCGCCCTCAGCCGTAACTATCAGCAGGCCTACGTCCTACTTGACCGAGTGATTTCCGTCTAGATGTGATCAATGTCGTTCAAACATAGTTGTTCTATAATTGCTGCCAATGGCTATATGTTCTTCACTGGCTAACAAATGAATTACGCACCATGATTCCTGTGAATGTTATAGTGTATCAGTGAATGATTGTCAAATAAATCACCCGAGTAATCATATACCATGATTTGCAATCAGCCTAACATCCTTAATATAATTGTGCATTATTGAAGATTATATTCTTAGAAAGATAGTCTGCATTCACATGTGCATATCCCACGATAATTGGAGAAATAATAATAAAAATACTTCTCGTCGGTTGTCCTTGAGAAAGCTGTCATTTTCTTACGGAACGTGACTTAACCAATTTGCAACTTTCACATCGAATTCATAGGGGAGCTATTCATTTTACGTTATGGTTGCTAACCTATGGTGACTTCTGCTTAGGATCATTCGTAAATACGACGTATGAAAATAGCCAGGAAGCGGGAAAATCGCATTATAGTTCTTAAAGGAATATTTTGATAGAAACATCATAAGATTTTGTAAACATGTAAACCGGAATTCGCAAGATTTAGAGTGTTCCACTTATTTGCATGCGGTACAAAAATGTTGACATTGATTCTTTGCGAATGCTTTTGTGATTTAAAGGTGCTGCCTCACAGATTGTGCTAAAATTTTTGTATATCGTAATTTTCCAACCTAACCAAGTATTGATGTAATAGAAAGCCACTGACGGTTGCTTTACGAAAGATTTGGTGCAGATAAGCAATTATAACCACTCTCGATATCGCCCAATGAGTATTGTTTTTCAAAATCGCTAAGTTTCCTTCCAACATGTTTTGTGAATTATGTTATTCACATATGATTGAACTGTAACATTAACAAACTACAGCGTAAACATCAGTGAGGTATTTGGTTCGTTTTTCGATTCGTTTTCATCAAATGTGTACAGTTTTCAGGCAATTTAAGTAATAGTAGTGTTAATTCTATAGGGTATTAATACCCTATAGAATTTTTTATGTAAAAGTACTATATAAGTACAAAATGCCGAAGTTTCTCAAGGTATTTTAGATGTCAGTGTGGTTGTTTATGGTATATACAGGCAACTATACCAAAATTACGCGAATATTTGACAATCTTATTTTATTTTTGCAACACATCAATATGTGAGGCAGTCCCTTTAAAGAGGCATCGCTCATTTAAATTGTTCATATTTGAATATTTATCAAATTAAATTGTAGATAACTGTAAAGATTGTTTGTACCGCTGGATAAGTTTTGGACAATCAGATTGCATTGCACTCCGTTGTAAAGATAGTGCAATGTACCAGAGCATTTGCATGTGTATATTGGTTTATCCAGATGCTAATGGCATAGCTATTTGTCAGATACCGTTGTAAATGTCACAAAGTATTGTAAATCTCACAAATTGAGCCTAATTATACAATTGATAATTCAATAAACTGTTCTTATATTGTGTCTCTCTTGCTGTTTCTATTTCGTATTGCCTTCTCTGTCTGATTTGTTATTATTATTTTTTCCATTTCAGGGCCGACATTGTATGGCGTCTATAAAGTTGGTTGGATGGGCGAAGTTAATTTTTCATTGAACTTTGTACAGTGTCTCGTGTTCAGTGCTGTTATCGTAGCAGTGGATCCAGTAGCAGTACGTATCTATGTGTTGAATGTTTTTTTCTCTATTTTTTTAACAAGTTAGGTACATAAAATTATTTCTTTCTGAATTTGATCTGAATTTTCTTTTCAATAGTTCGGTGTTAGCTAACCCGATCTGTCTCTAGAATTGGTGACAGTCTACTTGAATCCTACTTTCTGTAACTTCAATTTCGTTTCCAATAACGTAGCCGAAAACAAGACATGACAGAATCTGATTGGTACGTAATAATATTTGATACATTGATGAATACTGCTTTATTTATCTCCCCAAGGACCCAAAAAGATGTCAACACTTAAATACACTTTAGAAGATATGATACTGTCTACAGTAATGTAATTTATATATAGTATAAAATCGAAACCATGTTACAAAATAAATCAATTACAGTGAATCTTGTTCCTGTGTAATTTACGTTATTTCGACAAATTATGTCGTAAGATTGTCGCAAGACGCCGATCTGACGACGTTGGTGTTTTATTATGAAGCTTTCATCTTAGCCACGATGAATATAATTATATATAGAATATATACCTAGAATTGAGATATTCCTTGGTGCATTTCGGTTCAAGAGATTTTGCGGCTGTTTTATCGGTCAACATGTTCACCATAGTAGACATTTTGTTCCATTTTGGTACCTTTTATTCAACTTTTTAGAATTATTTCCTGTACCATTTCCCGGTGATCACACATTGGATGTTTTACATAGTACATGTTGATAAAATGCAACACAGTAGTTTTGAAATCTATCACAAACAGTATTTCGGTTGATATAGTAACCTTATTGTTCTTGACACATTCATACTTTTTTATTCGACAGGTTCTTGCAATATTCCAAGAAATTGGTGTCAACAATACATTGTATTTTCTTGTATTTGGAGAATCTCTTTTTAATGGTGAGTATTAAAATGATTGTATACTTCATTCTGACAGATAAAATCGGTAATATTACATTAATAACTTTAAATTTGATTTGCTAGATAAATATAACCACGACTTATCGGCCTCACAAATAGTACTGGTGTTCTCCTTCGTATGTTTGAAAGGACATTAAGCCATATGAACAACCATTGTAAATCATTATAATACATGATTTATGTACTTAGTAAATAACATGTTTGTTTTAATTCTATAATACATGTACAAGGATTGTATGATAAGTTTGTGGACTGTATGCATGGTAGCTAAATCAACGAAATGAAGATTTAAAAATTACACAGGCATAAAGTACGAGACAATAGTATTAACATAAGTGATAATGTCGCAATGCATGATAGCTATCGAGTGAAAAGTGTTTATGTATGACTATGTAATTTGGATTCAGATACTACGGAATATTGTTGTTGATAATTGGGAATATCATTTGCTATGTCCGACGTGAGATATATATTCTGCGAACAGAGTCATGACTTCAACATCAGAGATTTACCTTAACTGTGCATTATAATTGTTTTTATATGCATATACAAACGTAAGGTGTACAATACACTCAAGGACTTTAAAAACGCCTCACCTAATTCAAATTCCAATATCGCACAAAGTATTTATGTTATTGCAATATAATTTTACATGTTTATTAATTAACCTTTCCCACGTGTAAATCAGTTTAGTTTGTAATAAAATGTCTCATTATTTTCTAGGAATCCTGAAAGCGCACCCACCCTAGGCAAAAGTGTGGGATTTTCAATACAGGCTATGCGAGGCATTATACTCTTAATTTGCTCATATTTGTGAAATGGTGTAGGCACACTTATTCGTCGAATACACTTGTAAATCGTTTTCTATCCTTTATTTAAGCATCTGCGAGTTTTCAGAATGCTGGTTTACTTTTACACACACTATAACCTAGCGCATTTAAACACGTTTAAAGGGAAATGATTTTGAATTTGCCAATTTTAGTAAATATGCCCCCATCTTGGATGATGGGGGGTATATTGCTTTGCACATGTCGGTCGGTCGGTCGGTCGGTCGTATAAAATGGTTTCCGTTCAATAACTCGAGAACACTTTGACCTAAGATCTTCAAAATTTACATGGAGGTTGGTCAGCATCAGAAAATGACCCCTATTGATTGTGATGTCAGTAGGTCAAAGGTCAAGGTCATTGTGGCCTTTACTATTTCTGACTATTTAAATGGTTTCCGTTCAATAACTCAAGAACGCTTTGACCTACGATCTTCAAAATTTACATGGCGGTTGGTCAGCATCCGTAAATGACCATATTGATTTTGAGGTCAGTAGGTCAAAGGTCATTGTGACCTTAACTATTTCTGACTATTTAAATGGTTTCCGTTCAATAACTCAAGAACGCTCTGACCTAGGATCTTCAAACTTTACATGGAGGTTGGTCAGCAACAGTAAATGGCCCCTATTGATTTTGAGGTCAGTAGGTCAAAGGTCAAGGTCATTGTTTCCTTTACTATTTCTGACTATTTCAATGATTTCCGTTCAATAACTCAAGAAGGCTTTGACCTAGGATCTTCAAACTTTACATAGGAGATGATCAACAACAGTAGATGACCCCAAAGGTCATGGTCACTGTGACCTTTACTATTTCTGACTATTAAAATGGTTTCCGTTCAATAACCCAAAAACGCTTTGACCTAGTATCTTCAAACTTTACATGGAGGTTGGACAGCAACAGTAGATGACCCCTATTGATTTTGAGGTCAAAGGTCAAGGTCACTGTGACCTTCCCCATTTCTGACTATTGGGCTGCCATGGGGGCATACGTGTTTTACAAACATCTCTTGTAAAACTTAAAACTTGATGATTTTGAATGTCTGTGAAATGCGTTGACATTATTTTGTTATTGACTTTATCTATGCTTGTTTTGAACAAAACTACAGGTTATTGTTGAATTTGAACACGCGTAGAAACTATTGTGAAAATCTTTTATGTGACAGGAGGTTCGTTTTAGGACTTTGAAGACGAATATTAGGATAGAGCGCTCCCTTAGCCGGTATTGAAAATCCCACACTTTTGTCTATGGTGAGTGCACTTGCAGGATTCCCATAAAATAAGGAGACAAGAATTGATCACAAACTAAGCTGATTTACATGTAGGAACGTTCAATAAATGCATATGTAAAATTATAATGCAATAACATAAATACTTTGAGCGATATTGGGCTTTGAATTAGATGAGGCGTTTTTAAAGTCCTCGAGTATGTTCGTTGACTTCATTCGTGGTAACTAAAAACGACTTAATTTAGGTTTTAAAAAATACATAGAAAGAAGTACAGCACAATAGCATTATTACATGTTGATCATCAATGTTCATGTTAATAGTGTAGATACATTTTATGTTTGTAGACGCTGTTACAGTGGTGTTATATAATACAATGAAAACGTTGAATATGATGGAACATATCTCCATAGATCAGGTAACTTCTAGGTTTAATGCATACTACAATATGCCTAGTATTCATTATTAACCTAATACACACGTTATGACATGCGTTATGACGTCATAACTTGTTTACTAACGCCGCGCCATTTTGTTGTTGTTTGAGCTATATCAAACCAAGCATGATGTAGTTTATAATGGTGAGTTCATAATTTTGATAAAGCTTGGAAAATGCGAAGTATTTAAGGAGGTACGCGCACCTTTTATCTAACGATCGAATTTTCCTTGAAACATCTTAAAATGACAGAACAGTCTTCTAGAACAACATTGAAATCATAAAAATTATATGTCACCAGGCTCGTTTTCGACATACATGGCTTTCTAATGACCTACCATTGTATTTTGGTCATTTTATCTATTTCCTGCATTTATGGCACCATTATGTTCTTTTTAAGATTATTACTTTATGAAACCACTTTTAAGCAATGCATGATATTTTGTGTGTTCAATGGTCATTCCTATTGACATTAGTCACTATTCCAGCTGCCCGGTGAACAAATTCAGTATTTGAACATGATAAATAGTTACCCCACCCACTTGCTAAAAAGTGTGATTTTCAAATGATTTCAAATGAACGTCAAAAAATACCCAACGATCGAAAATGATTTAAAATTGGCCCTAAGTTTAGTATCAAATAGAACACCAGTTTAGTCAAATAAAAAATAGGGGTCATCAGCCTTTTTTGGGAGCTGTGCATAAAAAGCACTAATTATGAATAAATTTGCATAAAATTAACCTAATTTGCATATTGTAATGAAATAATTTTTTCTTAAAAATATTTCAAAGTGTGGCTACCTCTTATAACTAAACCATGCACTACATATTATATATAAGCATATGCATTTGAACAATTGTAGGGACGTATTGTTAACCCATATTATTCACAATTTTGCCGTTCCCCACCCACTTTTTCATACAGGCAAAAAATAAAAAGTTAAAAATATCTAATTTGTGCGATAATATTTTGTTTATTTTCATTAATCAACCTTCATATGCAATCATTGAAACTAAAATTCATGTTTGTTCTTATCTAATACGATTTTGAAATTTCGCGCATGCGCACAAGGCAGCTCGTACCTCCTTAAGAGGAACCTATTGAACTGTATTATGAAATATTGTCCGTAAAGCATTTATTCTGAGATATAAACAACAAATACCATGTTTATAATCAATACATGTAATGTCGTTGCAGTAATAGTATTCATGTACGAGTTCTGTATGTTTTATTGTTTTACTTTATTGTAGGTTATTTTGGGCGTGGTGCAGTTTTTTGTTGTCAGTACGGGTGGTCTGGCGATTGGTGTTATATTTGGTGCTATCACTGCAATACTCACTAAATACACCGAACATTGTCGAGGTAAGAATACAATCATATCCTTCAATTACCTCCCTTTATGGTCATATGCTAATTTCAAGGTTCGCGTGCATGGTGAGGGGCCAGTATATAGCCGTTTTACTGATTAGTGAAACTAGTTCATTCAACTCTTTGACGGCTGGGACTTAAGCAGTTCATTTTCTCTTTCGGTTATGTGTTGGGCATTGTGCCTCGGAGGTGCTTATGTGTTCTATGCTCGGCTGGTTAAGTTGAATGCTTCCTTCCCTGTCCGACTTATTTTTATCTTTTTGCATGAAACATTCTTCTTGTGGAATAGTGATCAGGTACGTTCTGTGTCTGGATGTTGCGTAGGTGAGTGGGCGACAAAGCGATGTCATCGCTTCTGTATTACTTTTAGATGTCTGTCCATTGCAGTAATTAATATACTTCTTCATGTTCTTACTCCTGAATCTGACTGAAAATGACGTTCAATCTCTCACGAGAACGTCTATCTCAGGATCTAGTTTATGATTAATTTATTATA
Organism: Spisula solida; assembly: GCA_947247005.1. NCBI lineage: Eukaryota > Metazoa > Mollusca > Bivalvia > Venerida > Mactridae > Spisula > Spisula solida. The sequence goes on from OX365956.1 coordinate 43,413,650, forward strand.
TTCCTGCATCTTATATTGTCGCTTTGACATATCGCGTGATGGACTTTAATTTGATTCCCAGGAAATGAAGAGCTAAATCTCACAAATTGATTCGTGAGCCATTGGATTTTACGATTATATTGAACTGTATAATATAATCTAACAGTATTCCTATAGTAGTGATGATATGTTTGATCAATTTAAACTTGTGTTCTATTTCAGTTGTTGAGCCATTGGCAGTGTTTGTTTTAGCGTACATATCTTATCTTATGGCAGAAATGTTCCATTTTTCTGGTATTATCAGGTACGAAAATTGTTCTCAAACGTATGTTTGATACAGTCATTATATTGATATCCGATGTTTATACGAGAGGGGGACAACTTTCACTTGAACAGAGTTGAACATTATACAGCTCACGTTGCTACATTGTAATTTGTCTTTCACAATGAACATTTAATCATACAAGTATTGTTTAAACATATATCTGCTATGTACCCAATTATGTTGTTAGTTATTTTCAAGATTCCGTGCACCTGTTGTATCACCCAGTACTAGATCAATGTGTTTAGGCACGTAGGTACATGTTTCATTTGCAAGGAATAAAATGAATAGAAAAAAATACTAAACATCATAAATGAAATATTTATAAATAAATAAATGTTTTTAAAGCGTCCTTTATTTTTTATCTTTGACACGGTTACCAATGATGTATGATATGTTATTTATTTTTAATGATGTATTTAGTTTGATTTATTTTTTCCAGTATTATAGGTTGCGGTCTGACACAGGCCCAATATGCATTCCACAATATATCTACAAAATCACACACAACTGTAAAATATTTTAGTAAAATGATGAGGTAAGGTTATATAGTATGTATTCTACACTTGTTTATTTATCCAATGTGCGACTATATGGACACTTACCCAACTAGAAAAATTACAATGGACTCGTCAATCTGCTCATCCAATATGGATTTCAAGTTTGGTACCCGTTCAAATATATTTCCTCATTGTACAAAACAATGTTATAACCTATTATTTGTATAAACGACACATACACTCATTGAATGTGTTACAAAATGTAGTACAAAGTGAATACACTTGGTGTGAAATCAATGCAATTATCATGTAAAATTCGAAATATTTCTTACGTTGATCTATTTTATGCGTGGTTTCGTTGCAGTTGGGAAAACGTAATTTGGTGGAATGGGAAATGATGTGATTGGAGAGATGTCTGGTTTATTGCATGTTAATTGTCATCATTGTGATACAAAGTTTCAACTATCGAAAAAAACAAATAACTTTAATGTGGTTTAATGATTCAACGCAAACGTTAGCTTTAAAGCATACTCAGTCATTGTGTTTGGTAATTCACAAAGTAAACTCGGTGTATCAAAATACTACGAGACGTTTTCTGTGATAGAGCCAACTGATCAAACTACAAGCAAATAGACAATTTTCATACACGCTAGGCTGTATAGTTTGAGGTACAGATGTGGCAATTATTTAACCCTTTGTATCTTAGTTCCCTGACTTAGAATGAGAAGGTCGTACGTGCTACTTAAACCTTATAAGACGCAAGCATTATTGAAATCTGCATCACAAGGCGCTTCTTAGGAGCCTATTTTCGAGAAAATCGGAACTAGTCATGTTGACCAAACCGAAGTTACGAAAGCTTGTTTTTTCATAAGTAAAGAGTAGTTTTCAGATATTTGTTCTTGTTTTCTCAAAATATCGATTTTGCACTTACGACTTTTGCATTCTAAGCCAGCGAGTTATGACAGCACAGCGTCACAGAGCATAAACGAGTCAACTTCCGGTAATAGCAATAAAGAATACACGTTTGCAATAAGTCGTACGGTGATACGAAATCCACGGATGGTTCAATCACAATAAGTCATGCAAGTAGAATTGTACAGTTTTCCAATAAATCGTACAGTAATTTGGTTTATACGCGGTGAGTTTGTAATTACCGCAATTTTGCACTCAAAAACAAATCTGCAATACCGTACTGGGTTTGCCTTTCACCATTGTACTAGACATGCATTCAGTTGGACTAGGATATAAAACAGATCGAGAGCAAACAAGAGGATAACATCATGTTTCAGTTTTCTATATACCAAATAATTGTTCATGTTTACTATATTTTCAGCTCAACATGTGACTGTGTAATATTCATGTTTACTATATTTTCAGCTCAACCTGTGACTGTGTAATATTCATGTTTCTCGGTATCTCCCTATTTAAACCTGACGTGCTTAATCCTAACTACTGGAACATAGGATTCATATTATGGACAGTTATAGCCTGTCTTGTATATAGGTTTTTAGGTAGGTTTGTTTGTTTTATGGTTTTGGTACCGATTTGCAATATGGAGATTGTGTACATAATATGCATTAAGTATTCTACGGTACAGGGTTAACATTTTTAGTTGGAAAGTGATTACCCAACCAGTATGTATGTTGACTAGGGTTGTCCTAAATGATACACTTTTTGGGGAAACTTTAAAATAGACGAAACAAATTAATGCGTATGCTGCATTGACATTGAATTATACAAATATTATTATAAAAGTTTCTATTAGTAATTTGTGTTTAAAGTTACATGATACTTTCTCTTCAGTGGTATTTTTGTTGACGTTCCTTATTAATAGAACAAATCGGTTGACTAAGATCTACCTGGAGGAACAGTTCATCATGGTATGTATGTCTAGGTTGTTTTATGATGATTATATTTGAGCCATGTAACACCTAGTTAAAAAAGGATAATAGAATTCGGACAGGGAAGCAGCTCCCAACCTAAACACCCGAGCACAGAAAACATAATAACAAGACATTTTGAGTTTTTCTTTAAATTATAGTTATTCACTAACTTGCAGGTTGCAATATCTTTGGTTATACATGTATATGACTTAATGTAACAGCTCTTGTTTGGTATGTTGCTCATTGTTCGTCTCTAGATTATATACGAAAATGGTGCCAGTCTTGCAAAGTCTAATTCTGTGTTAATTCAGTATTAATACTTGTATTGTTGTTTATAGGTAAGCTTATACCCATATGAGATCTGTCTCGAAGTCTGTATCACGAAATGAGAGTGTTTACATTTACGTTCCATTAGCTCAAACATGAAATTCGTCTCAAATTCACAATTCTTGTGTGATGTTATGCTTCTCTTGAAATGCGCATACTATCCACAAGGGACGACGCACATGTAGTACGAACAGATACAATTATTTGATATAGAATGTATGCACAAAGTTTAATAACAACGTATGCTAAGCGTACGAGAAGTTTTGCAAAACACATTGGGGTTCGTCGAAAACGTCATGGGTATGTTTTACACAAGTTAAATTACACCATCAATGTTCAGTATTAACCTCACTATGTTGTGTTGTAGGCGTATGGTGGATTACGTGGTGCTGTGGCATTCTCACTGGTTGATGTTCTACAGAAGAAAAACCTCCCAAAGGGTCATTTCCTCACCACTACATTAGTGGTCATATTCTTTACAGTATTTGTTCAGGTGCGAACTATTTATTTCCCAACAACGATATTTGTGTCATGTGGCACCTATCACTATTTAGGAACAGGGGGGAGCGGCAGGCATACACGGGATTTTAAACAAAAGACGATGTCCGACAGGTGGGAATTTAAACGCCAAATTATTCCGGGTTCCGGAAAATAGACCGGCCGGGTTTCAGATCCCGGTATTGGGGAATTCAGACGCCACAAAAAAGGCAACCATTCAAAGACGGCAAATTGCCCTGGGCGTGCCCGCCGCCTCTCCACTTGGGTAAATTATTGATATGTGCTTTAACAGTATATTGTATCTCCACTTTCGTTATTCACATATCAAACCATTACTGGCTTTATGCGATATAGTCACATTGATACTGGTTATTTACGCAATCTTCTTCTATGGTTTTTGCGATAGCGAAGTCGTCTAATGCGTTCGTACTTAGGCGATGACAGTATGTACAGTACAGTATGGGTTTGAATCCCACTATGAGTGCAAAACATAGCTTCTATACAGACATTTACCGTGTCTCGTTATTTTTACTTTTACTTTATTGTAATTTATTGTGTTTTGTTTATGTCCCTTGGAATGAACTATACTTGGAAGTTCCGTAACTGGTTCAGTACAATCATAAAACAAAATCTTCTAAGGCTGGAAGCATTTCGTTTGTGGTGACAATTATGACGTCTAATACCAAAGGGAAATTACCATTGCGAGCAGTTTGGCAAGTGATGGTACAGGTATTACGTGTGATAATTTTCTTGCGCGTTGTATCACGCGCAAGAAGTGCGGACAATAAGAGTACCAATGTTGCTGTCGCCACTTATATTAAACACATCCACATATACCTGCACGGCCGTTAATACTGTTACACGCACAGCATTGCCTGAAACATATTAAACATGTTGAATCCGCACTACCAGGAATATATTGCCACAATTGTGTACACGTCTTATGCAATACAGACAGTCCCGTCCCAAAATATGGTCGATTAAGTGGATTGCTTCTTCTAAATACATGAGTGTGTTCTTTGATCTTTCAGGGAAGTACAATTAAGCCGCTTGTAAAGTTTCTGAGAGTGCGAATGGAAGAAGAACAAAAGTTAAAGCTTAGTGAAGAAATCAATAGTCACGTGACGGATCATGTGATGGCGGGAATTGAAGAAATCTCGGGTCAAAGAGGTTCACATTACTTACGAGTAGGTATTAGGTCTTTATATCATGTGAACGATATGTCAGCTTTATTAAGTGCCTTTGCTGCTTTAGAATCTATCTTGGTCTAACGGTCTTTTGGCGACTTACAGAGGTATGAGCATAGTTTTTGTTTAACCACCGAATCCTCTCCTCGACAACTTAATTTATCATCTTAGCTGACGTTAAAATGGCGAACATGATATGTTACGAGAGAACGATTTCCAATTAACTATCGTTGTCTCGTGTTCATTGTCTGCCCATTAATTCCATACAGAAAACCAACTAATGCGTTTAAAGAGTTTAAGTATATTACATCACTGTTTTCAAGCTTTTCAGTATTTTCTATGTTTACAATGGTCATACTAGATGGCATTAACAACAACTTCGGCTCCAAGGTCAACAATTGCAATACATTTTTGTTTTCAAACTATTCGTATACTTTGCTTATGTTATAAAATACATCATTCATATCAGTTTCAAAATTTCACTGACGTTCAATCAAAATGTTTTGATCATGTACGCAAATTTTGGTTAAAATATTTTGCGGAAAACCAATTCTGTTAACAATATAAAATCATATGGTTTACGTTTGTGGTGCACAACGACGTCCGTTTTGTATTGTATTTTGTACTGATATTTAAAAGGTGTGATTTTTAATTGAATACGTAGTGATTGAAAACAATTGTAAACATTGGTATGGTTTGAGACTCATATAGAACGCCAATTTAGTAAAATGTGTGATGCTAATTGATATGAATTTTGTTTACTAATAAATTATGATGATTAGGGAAACGAGAAAGTTCCAACATATATGACAGTATAATTATACCAACTGCATGCTCCTAAATATTGTGACATTGATATTGGTTTGTGTTGCAATTGATCGCACCAGCAGACATATTGTAGTTTTCAAAATTTGTTTTGTATTCCAGGAACTGTTGGAATATTACAACAGCAAATACCTTAAAATGTGGCTACAACGAAATCCAATCAGCAACGATGAGAAGATAATGCAGTATTTTGAACAACTCGCCTTAGAGTAAGTCATAGTTTGTTTCTCGTCTTTGTCTTTGAACAAATGGCCTTAGAATAAGTCATAGTTTAGCGATCGATGACAAAGTGATGCTTGCACTTGTTGTTGATCTTGACATAAAGGTATTTAAATCTCGAATAATTGTCTTGAAGAAAATGAATGTCTGTTGATAGTGGCATTTTAACACAATGTAATGAAACCTTGTAATGAGGATTATGATCATAACTGATTTTATAACGAATACCGATTATAATAAATCCAAAGCACTTCGTTTGACATACGACGCGGTTAGAATATTTGCTATTAAAGGCATACATGTACTAGCATAATTATATATACGTATAAGGAGGCATATAAGCCAAATGGAAAGATGCTCTTTAATGGTGTATTACAAATATGTTTGTCAATCCATGTATATGTGTCACTATAATGCTTAAGTGTTTAATGGAATATAGGATAATTATATTACTTTGTAGATCTAGTCATACAATGTTTTATTCAATAAATGAGATAACCAAATTGATATTTGACTTGCATTGCAATGAGGCACTTTCAGTATTTCTGCATTTGCATGCTGTACGAAGCTTCGTTCAATACATAAAATAACCATCCATTGGTTGCTGTTGTTTGTGTTTACAGACAACATTTTGAACATTTGGCTGGCAGTAAGATGATTATAGAGAAATATGGCAGTGAGATGGACCTTACAGAAGATATCGAGTAAGTTCTTCTTCCAGCAAACTATCAATAGTCTTAGAACTTTTAACAAGTTGTAGGAGTCTTAATTCTTGTTGATCGCAATCTATGTTGTTTTATGAGCGTTTTGGCTTTTTTGCACTGTCTTGTTACCTCAAATAGGGGATAACTTGTCAGATAGACGGTTCAAAACACAAGAACCATTGTCCCACTTCAACTAACTTCACATAACATAATTATGTATGTTGACCTTTTTCATATTATATAAGTTAACTCGCTTGACCAGTAACTAACATAAATACTATCTTATTCTTCAAATGTACGAGTTTTCATATGGTTACGATATTTTGGCCGCCAAATTGATTTGTATCTTTCGCTATACTTACTGGTTAACTAAACAATTCACAACTCTTGAATGAGTAGTATATATCCATGGAACACTTGGTTTTTGTATATTTTAGATTTGAACCAGATGACGAGCAACAAGACGAAGATAGTGAACCGGAATCTATTGCTGAAACTATCTCTATACGTGTACCATCAGTCCATGACAGTAACGAAGATATCAGTTCGGAACTAGATAATGAATTGCTCTTGCGTCAAAGTAAGTTAACATGATTTTGTAATTCGTTCAAATATAAATAATTATAACGGATTACATGTTATGAGTATGAAGTTGATTAAACTGAAAGCCAAATGTGGTGTTTTTGTACTTTTAAAGATGATAATGCTTTGTTTTCTTGTTCGTGTAAGTAGCTTAACCAGGGTCATCACATGCCCTATTAAGGAGTGCTTTCGCGTCCTTTGTCTTTGATCCTTCACAATCATATCTGTTCTGCCTGATTTCAAAACCTCGAAATCGATACCGATACAATTGTATTGAATTACAGATCGCACACGACGAAGACGAGCTATACTTCCTGTTGCTGTGTCTAAAGATATGGAAAAACGATTGAATGAAAATCCAACGGCTGAAGATATACGTAGAATAATGTTACCAACACGTCGACAGGTTTGTATTTAGACCGGATATTTTTATCACGCATAGTCCATCTGGAAGTTTTTTTGTTTCTAGTATGCCTGGAGTTTATTCGCAATGCTTACGTAATCAACAAGCCGAAGTTAATTATAGACACGTCCGTACTCTTATAAATTACAAGGTCATCTAGTGGCATGGTACGGGATGGACTAATCACATTTATTTATTTTAGCTAATAATGTGTCAGAACTGGGATAAATATCTATCATGTTTTAACATATCTTGATTAAATGTATTACAATGTATGTATTATGAATCATTCGTTGTTAAGTTCGTTCTACATGGGACTACTGTAGCATCTAGCTTCTAATAAGGAGTTGTCTGGGTAGTGTAATATAATATACATATTAGAACATGCTCATCGAACACCTCGAGCTATTCTATGACTCGTACATTGTTCTGTGAATGAGCGGAGAGGTCTTATTATATAAGATTCTCAATTTTCGTCGGCGACATATGTAGCAGCATTTGACTCATAAATGTTAAATGCTTGAGAAATACATACAATGTACTTTAAAACACTCTTATATCGAACAAATGGTAAAAAGATTATATAAAGTCAGACAGGGAAGGCAGCACTCAACTTAACCGGCCGAGCACAGAAAATATTAAAAACACACAAAGCACAATGCCCAACTGAACCAACCGAGCACAGGAAGTTCTGTTCTGTGATTGGTTTTGTTCTATGTCTGATTTAACTGTTGTTGACATTACAACTTTGTAGATGCAATTCAAGAAGTTAGACAGAAACTTGAAGAGTGATACCAGCGAAACCGATCTATTAAAATACCTTCAAAGTAAACAACTCCGGACCCGACGTCTTTCACAAGCTTTATGGAACCAACCAATCAATGAATCGCAAGAAATCCCACAAGCTGGTAATAGACTTCAACTGCCAAGAAAGAGTATAGCTCCAGTCGTGACAAATAACTACCGTCGTAGATTGAGTTTAGCTGTACCCGATGATCCTCAGTTTAGAGGTAGACAGCGTGGTAAAAGTGCGGGTTATGTTCTGAAAGGTATAGATTCACCGGCAAGACGACGACTTCGATTGCGTAAAGGTGCTGGTAGTTCTGTATGTTCAGAAGATCAAAGCGAGTCTACGAATCTGTTTCCACTAGCAGAAGAGGATGAGAAGAAACTTAGCAACAATGATAAGGTAAATTTTGATCTAGAATGCCCGGCACTAGAGGACGAATCAAGCCCACAACGATCTGCAGAGAGCCCAAGTAGCTCAGGTTCTACAAAACATCAATCAAAGCATGGCTCATTGCGTCGTTCTCAATCTAGTGAGGCTTCATCACCTAAACGAAAGGGTGGCTCTTTACGTGGAGTTTCGAGTCGACCCGAATCAGGAAGTCGTAGAATTAAAAAAAGTCCATCAACTCCTGAAAAAGGTGTAAAGTTTGTGTCTTCAAAGGACAGTCCAAGTAGGGCGAAACGTATGCAATACGCTAGTGGGAAAGGATCCAAGTCTCAAACAGATGAAAGTGTACCCGAAATGAGCCCTAACAGTAAAATGCGTAAAAACATATCCTATAGCAAAGCCTTATCTACTGACATAATGGAACCGCCTGATGATGAGTGATAAAATTATATTTCGTATAAGGTTAAACAGTTTAAGTTCACATTGTCAGAGAATTACTGAGAATTACCGGCTTTAGTGATTATTTATACATAAAACATATGTTACTAATAATAAACATATTTGAGTTGTTTTCCTCTGATTATTTATTCTGCCGGGCCGTTATAACGTAACTGGCCCTCATATTAGGGCCGATTACTGATAACGGCCCGCAGTACAGAATTACGCGACGTACAATGGCGCGCAATTGACGTCGCCATAATTTGATTTCAAGTTTAAGAACGCGTTCTAAAGCAAAAGAAAACACAGAAATATGAACAAAACATATCACGTGTGTTTGGGAATTTAATGCCGTGACGGTAAAGTAGCATTTGTATTATACAATACACGGTGTAGCGGGCGGGGGTCTAGATAATCGAGCCTTCGTTCGCATAATGATTATGCTTCCTGTGTGTACCCTTCACCGTATGTGTCTATTTCTCTTCAATCCTTTATTATGTTTGCTGCATCTAAATCTGCATTTTATTAAAGCAACATAACTTTTACTTGTGTTGTAATCAATTTGATTGCTTGATTTCAGACCATTGTCAAGAGTGCCAGTTTTGGTTGTACGCATGCGCATGGCGGAAGTTTTACCAATACTACACATTTCTGAGCAAGACTTTCCGAAGCATGATCCTCGTATCGAAGCATCTGAAATGTTGTAATGTTTTGTAAAGCATTGAGTATGGTGCATGAACTGTAGACATCTCTTTGATAAAGACAACCGAAGTATACTAGCATGTTTAATTGTAAGGCCCGTCGTGCATTACACCCTTTTTAAAAAAAGGAACTCGACGTTGATCGAGGTATGGTAATGTCAAGCATGCTTGTAGTAGTTGATACTGATAATCGTTCTCGCAGCGGTTGAGTTGTATGTTGATTTCGCTTTTAATGATTATATTTGGGAGTACCTTGCCTAATACAATCAACAGCGTTATTTCCGTACAATTCTTGATTTTGTTATTTGCATGCACTTTTGCTTTACCAGTGTTTATTTTCTTAATTCCTATGTAATGTATTTACATTGTACATATCATTACTTTATATAGTTTTTTGTTTCCTCCATTATGAATGTTCTGTATATAATTGCATGTTAATTGTGAATGAATAAACAAAGCTTTAAGCCTATGAACATGACACATATGATATGAGAGATTGATGTACTAGTATGTCAATTGTTTAATTTTCAATATGAAATCCTATAATGTAGCAAGTTCATATATTTATTAAATTTAGCACGTTTGTTCTTATGTTTGTTAATCATTATTGGTGCTTACAATTAACAATACAAGTATTTATATTAACAAAATAGTCATGTACCCCACTCCAGTCTAATTTTAATCTACTTTATAATAACGACCAGACTGAACATGGATTTGTGGAATTTCAAAAACAGATTCACCCGTTTCATGTACAGAATCCAAAGTACGAGGGGTGTTCGATATGTATTGTCACTTGGGTCACAAATAAGAAAATTCGTTGATATCTTTAAATCTTTATACATTTCTGGAACCATCAGGATTTCCGCGATATTTCGTGAAAAAATCAATAAAATTTAATTACCGGAATGTTGTTTCTGTTGTCTTTTCAAAGGGCTAGTAATAGACACTGCGACTTTTTGCGAATAACTGTCGATTAAAACTTCATTTCGGGAAATAATCTTATTTCAAAACTATCATACCGTAAATAATGTAAATTCCTTCGATAAAAACATGATTTGCTGTACTTGATTGCCATTTTTGAACAAAATAAGAGCATTTCATAGTCGCGAAAATAGGTGTCAAAATTAGTAAAAAAAGCATGCTGTTTTTTAATGAAAATTTTCGGTTAGTTTAATTGATTGGCATTTGACATATCATACATGTATGTATGCCATTGACCATCAGCATTGATATCTGGGAAGAATTTCCGATCAAAATACAATTTATATGAAGTTATTGGTGCGTGAACCAACAAGCATCATTTGGTATAAATAAGAGTGATCTCCCTTGTTTTGACCGTCTTACTCGTAGACAACAAATAATTTCGTTCTAATGGAAATATCAGGATCCAAATAGCGTATCGTAAGTTGCAGTTTAATGAATACTGACATTTACTTTTCTAAACAAGTACTGCAAAGATGACACAAATTTAGCTTAAAATGAAAATAAGGCCAGTGTACTCGAGCATACCCTCTTCTAAGATCAATAAATTACTTAATTGTTGACGAAAGGCTATGTAATTTTCCAGATATAGAATAGAAACATGCACCTTTTAGACAGTAATCGTAGAATCCTTTTAAATATTGTCATAGAAAAATGCAAAGGTCAGTGACAATACATATCGAACACCCCTCGTAATTCGATATACCATGGCATATTATACATGCATTTTACAACAAAGTCATAAAATTTATTACGACAAAGGTCTTTCCAAAAAGATAATATTAAGTCAGACAGGGAAAAGCAGCACTCAACGTAACCAGCCGAACACAGAAAACATTAAAAACATACAAGGCACAATGCCAAACTGAACCAACCGAGCACAGAAAACATAAAACACATACAAGGCACAATGCCCAATTAAATAAATAAAACATGTTCACATTACTTACAAAGTCAACATATATTTTGTTTGGTCGAATAACTATATTCGCCATTCGTCATTCCACATTTTTTGGTAAATGAATTCCAATATAATCATAGGACACTAGTATGTTTCAACGTATTGTTCAAATTGTGCATTCCAAACAGTTTGTGTTTGGCGGTGTCTCTCTCATCATCTCAATCCGAGTTCATCTTGGCAAATGCACATTTTAATGTAATGTCTTTTAGGATATGGAAATGTCTCCGCGTACATCACTGCAGTTCACAATTGCTCCCCCATTATGGTTATATGCTAGTTTTAAAGGAGGGCATTATATATAGGTCTGCTTGAATATCATTTATGGAGGATACGGATGTTCGGTATATGTCTGACTCTTGCGTGGGTGGCTAGGCGCTGCCACTGTTTCTGTATGACTTTGTAAATGCGTGTGCAGTCTTGCAATATTTGTAGATAAATCACTCTAATTTCTCAATATTTCGACCTAACAAGGTATTCTTCAGGAGGATGAAACACTTTATGAACAAAATTAAAGTGTTTCATCCTCCTGAAGAAGACCTTGTTAGGTCGAAATATTGAGAAATTAGAGTGATTTATCTACAAATATTATAGTGATCCCCTTTTAGGGATATTTTACAACAAGTATTTGCAATATTTATATTTACATTATTCTTTGAAATGCTGATGCGGTAAATGCAAATGGAATACTATTATAATTATGTTTAGCTTATTTTGTTCGAATGTATTATTTATCTTGAGCTCAGTTTGATATAGTGATTCAAATCAACCTTTTAACATCATAAAGTATACGTGCCATCGGTACAGTGAAAGTACAGGTTTTTTGTAGCCGTAGTAAGTAATAATGTATCGTTTGCATGCGCAGTGTATGTTAGCTCACTTACAGTTGCATGCTGTCTTCCTGTGTATCAATCAAGTTATAAGTTGCTCGTCGCCAATAAACAATGACACAATATTTCCTAAACTACTAGTATCACATCATAGATATGATCATTGAGAAGACAGTTTCAAAGATACTCTTGAACTTGTACAAACCGACAAAGAGGCAATGTGCGTTGTATATATTATGTGTACTTGAGAAAAATATCTTTGAAAGGACATTTTCAAAGATACTCCTCAACTTGTCTGAACCCACAAAGAGGCAAAGTGCTGTGTATATATTATGTGTACTTGAGAATATTTAAACTTTCCATGTTTTTACATGTAGTAGTTATTTTTATAATATTTTCTGGACTGTGATATGAATTGATCGTGCAAACTATTGTATTCATGCTCTATGTGTTAAGTGTTATTCTGGTTTCGCAAAATAAATGTAAAACATATTGTTGTTTAGTCATAATCTAGACCATACCCACTCGTTAACGTTCTGGTGTTGGGTTTATTACGTTTAGAGTAACTACTACGTTATTCAATGGAACATCCACAATGTGCCTACCATACTCACAGGTATATTTCGGACTATAGACAAAGGTGGTTGAGTTTTCTTGCAGTGATATTTCAGAATAAATACTACGTCCGGACTATACATTTGTAAAGTATGTCAACAACCATTTACTGTCGAGTATTTACTATTCTATTCGCTACCTGAATGTTTTGTCCAAACGATCACCATTATAGTAAAACACATGTCATAGGATTTTGACACGAACATTTTCATTATTTCCAAAAATGGTGAAAAATATTGGCACATACCGAGCAATCTAATTCCATAGATCAAAGTTTACCCTTTTTATTTTAATCCCTATTATGCCGTTGAAACTGATCTACCATGTAAGTTCAGTCACACAGTATATAGACAGTGGGCATATCACTCGCTTGGTGGGGCAGATTATGTACCATTGGTTACGGTCATGCCTTCCAAATATAGAGAAGATGCCAGTTACCTGACGAAAAGCAATTGGGTACTGGTGGATGATCAATTCCCGGAAAACTCGCTAGGTCACCAATTCACTGACAGACGCATATCACTAAAACGATTGACAAACGAGATAAAAAGGAACTAACACTTTTTTTGTATGTCATTATTTTGAGCAAATGATGATGAGACCATTCGGATATAGTACAAGAAATTCATCTTCACAATCCTCATTGTGCAGTATAACCAGCGTCGATACTTATAGCAGATCCAGTTGTACTAGCTGCCTCGTCGCTACATAGATAGTTTACTAAACCAGTCACCTTCAAATAGATATAAAAAATATTGGTTAAAATAAACATAGCCACGGAAGGCGTGTTGAATCACAGGAATTTGAAGTTCTACCAATAAAATATTATACAAGTCGGTCCATCACAAATCACTCTATACGTATATATAATACTAAAGGAACGCAACGCCTTCCCCCCCTCCAAAATGGAATCCCGTAGCCAGTGCTAACAAAATAAAAGAAACAAGATTGTTTGTCTGAGCTGCATACTATGCATACTCGTTCATCAATTGATTCCATTAACAGATCGAAATATTGTACGAGCATAGCAAGCCAGAAAAATACATGCATTGTTGTTCTGAAAACATGACAGCTAAAAGAAAAGGCATTCTTTATTTTAGAAACATACCAGACACATTTGTCCTCACATTGGTAAATGATTATGTTGAGCGAGCGAAGCGAGCAAGAAAAAAATGGAGAGTTAATTTGATCAGCATTTCACACAAACTCGTTCTCTACTTGATAATACATGGATTGTATTCAATAACGAACTAATTAAAATGCGAACGAAGCGAGTTTGATAAAAATGCATAACTCTGTAGGCTAATGCATAGAGGATGACAATTTTATATGCCTCACCCGGATCAGGCAGCGATTTTTATTGCAGTTTTGGAGTTTTTAAATTTTCGACTTTTTCAATTAACTGTACGCACGTGCGTAAGTGCGTAGGCCCAGACACGCGCCTGGTTATATAGGAAATGTACTTCATAATGTGTTCAAAAGCTTGAAATGTCTTTAGATTATTACAGCGTTGGTTAGTGCGAAGTAAAACAGACATACTGCGGACGATCCAAAAATTTCAATTTGTTAAAACGATATTTATAAAAGTAACTACAGATATGACCTGGTACAGAATACACTGTCATGCATACAAAATTATAGATTGAAACCGTCAGTATAATGAATTGGTACGGTAGAGTGTTGGCGGATAACAGTATCTTTAATTACTTCGGCAACCAAATAGTTATCCTTGTGAAGGTCTATGTGAAACCAAAACTAGTAGTTCCAATAAAAGACCTTTTTTAAACTGTTCAGGTGTTACTCGTGCAATTCTCCCCCCTGTCTTAGCTGGTACATGTATATATGTTGGATGTACGTTTTCCAATCGTTATTCTGCCAAGTAAGTGTAAGTCCCAAAGTTGTTTTTTTAAAAAACATTAAGTTACCAGAGTGCAGCTAACATCGAGATACGGCGCCCAGGAATAACGAACATGTACAGACGCTGCCCTCAAAGGTACCAATTCAAACATTGGTTGAGTGAAGCATTGGGGTTCATTCTTACGTAGAGAAATTAAGCAGGGGCACATATGTTGATCGAATCGGGAACCTCTCAACCCCAAAGCGTGCAGCCTTTCAACAGGCCACTGCTCCCACAACTATGTTAAGATATTTAAATAAGTGGGTACAAGTGTCGTGCGCACTATGTTAATACCAGTATAATGATAATTCATTTCTTCAGTTAACTTACCTGATCAACAGAGACTGCTTTCTTTGTAGGGTGAATGTTGCCGAAGAATTCAACCTGAAAAGTACGTTAATTATAGCACATGCAAGAGAAAACATTTGTAGATTTTCGCATAGCTTATCTGTTTCATTATTGACGTTTAGGATTGGCAATACATAAACACTTGTGGGTGAATGTAGCTCACCTGCTGACCTCAAAGTAATACGGGTCATGAATCTACTTTTGATGAACAACCTCCGTGTAAAGTTTTGAGATCACAGGGCAAAGCGTTCTGGAATTATCGAACGGAAACCATTTCATACGACCAACGGACAAGTGCAAAGCGATATACCCCCTTATCAAAGATGGGAGGGCATAATAAGAAACATTGGAATAAAGAATATATTTTAATTTATTAATAACACAGGTATCATTTCTGAACGGATACGATAACAGTTTTTTATTCGTGTAATTGCTTATTAATGTTAAGCTATACATTTTTCACTTTTTGTACGGGGTTACAAATAATCGAAAATGAGCATAATAGATAGTAAGCTCATGTCAACGATAATAATATTAAAACTTAAATAATCAATTGGCAAAACGGATATTTCAAATTTAATACAAATAAACATATGCAACTTGGTGATTACCCGTTTTTGTTCAAACGTTTTATTTTCATCTTCAGCCATTTTCTTTATTTGCTTTATAACAACTGTAAAGATAAAAACAACTATGTATATTGCTAAAGTGAGAATAAAATTGCACGAAACCGTTTGGAATAACATAATGAACCAAATATGAAAATTATAACATAATGGTGACATAAACGCATAGTAAATTTATTTAACACCTCGCGCTGTTATAACCTCGCCGTACATTTTATATTCAAAAACCACTACATGTACATTAGATACCTGCATGTAGGAATAACGCATTAAGTTTCAGTCAGTGTCAGCTTGTTAAGCCTTGTCCACCAACCATCAAATTACGCATGCCACTCTCACGTGGCGCTTAAATGTGCCAACGATACATGTATAAATCGTCCGCATTCTTTATTTGTTTATTGTAAGCGTCGTTACAGGATTAAAATAGTACATGCATTAGGTGTACCATAAAACTGAGATTGAAATTGCAGAGCAATAAGAAGCACATGATATACGCGAATGACCTAGAATATAATGCATTTATAATAATGTCATAATGATAACACAAATTGTACTGTAACCATGAAAAAATGCAACCTGTGCAGATGACTACGTAGGCAAGATACAACTAGTGCAAAACGATAATAGACTGTCGGACAGGGAAGGTATGTACATGTATAAAGGTTACAAAATATGCTTGTGGATTTGTAAAATTCAGTGCATGTATGTAGGAACTATTATTCTTATTTCAGGAATTAAAAGAGAAACGTCTGTCAGAGAGGTTTAAGTGAATGCGACAGGTACAACACAATGATTGTACATTGTACAACTTACGTTCTGTTTCAACATACCCGGGACATATACAGTTACATGTCACACCATACTCAGCCGCCTCTAGTGCTGTACCCTACAATTACAAGGGTGTAATATGAAGAAGTTAAGTTACTTAATATGTTCTAACTGGCTTAGAATATAACATCCTGCATTTTGATTGACCAATAGAAATTTGCATCAACACATAACGTTACGTCTGTTAAGAGCAAACTTTTGGTGATTTAATGTTCATTTCACCGCAAACCGGTAATGTAGGTAATTTTCTCATACTAAATAAACTTTTCAATACTAGTTAAAAGGAAAGAACAAATTAAAAATGTACGGCTGCAGATTACTCAGTATTTAGAATATAACCTTCATTCTGAACCAATGAAACGCCGATCTGCGATTGAAAATTGAATCATTACAATTGTACTCTTAACAGAAGTGACGACATGTCTTGGTGTTAGATTTTATCGGCCAATCAATGGTGAATGTTACATTCTAAGCTAGTAAGAACTTATTAAGTAAATTTGATGACTAAAAATGACACACTTCGCTTTGCTCGCTCCAACCTTTTCAATCATTAAAACATATGTTCTGACTATTGCATAGAACAGTAAAACACAAACATAAGCATATATTTGACGTCATACATATACATGTATATACGGTAAGGATGTATTATGTCCTCCTATGTGTAAGAATATGCATCCGATTCGTACATGAAACTGTGCATTCACAAGACAAAGTCTGAACGTTTAGCTCACGGTCACAGGGACAAAATTTATACAAGCAATATGGCACTGTTCATCAAAGCACTTACAGACATCTTAAAGTTACGTTCAAATTGAAATGCTTGACAGCTCTTTAACAACTACAAATTATGGTGAAAGGTTGTTCAATACTAATTAATACTAATTATTAGTGAGTCAAGGAATCCCTACAAACCATATATAGGTCTTTCTTTTACGTAAGTTTTCCATAAGTGCTGCTTTGATAAACACTTCTCTGGTGATTAATGGTAACTATTTGGACTGGGCAATCAGATATGGTCAGGGCATTGTATATCTAGTACATTTGGCAGTATTACTTTCGTGTATAATATATAGTGAGATTGTACAACGGTATACATGTAAATACCTTCGCCAGTCCGATTAAAGCAGCTTTCACAGCGCTGTAAGGCGCCTTACCAGGAGTGCTTATTAGCCCCATTTGTGATGATGTGTTGATAATTCTACCCCAGCCTGAAACAAGGGTTGTAAAAAGATAATTTAACAAATTGGGCATGGAAGGCAGCGCTCAACAGAAACAGCAGATCACGAGGAACACAATAAAGAACATCACAGATTGCACGTACAAGACACAACGACAATCACAAAGATAAACAAGAAAAATGGAACTTATGGTCTACCAATGCCTTTCCGCATGTATACATTTGGACCAATAAAGTGAAATACAATACTGTAAATGGTATAACCCAGTTGCTTTGGAGATGCATTCAACTGTTGAAGGGCAATAACGTAGCCAATAATATAATGTTGTACAGTGTTCGCATTATCAACATGACGACAGATGCAACAAATAGGAGGTTAGTATGTTAGTATTTAGGATTTACAACCAACAAATTAGTAGATAAATGTATGATACAAATTCGTGACTCTCAATTATTTCATCAAAACCAACGACACTGACATGTTCTTGCATTTAGATAGCTACTTAACATTGTTTAACTTATAGATACGTGTAAGTTACGAGTACTTTATGTTATTCGAGACAGTATTCGGTCGCCTTGATTTTTAATTCGTGAGACAATTCTGAATGCTCAATGTACGTTTGATGTTTTCCACCTTATAAAAGATATAATTATAGAATCCGTCACTCGTTGTGTTTGGAAATCAACATTTCTTAAACGAGGCTAGAAAACACAGGTTATAAAGAGAGCATCTGACGAGCTTAATAATTAGTTTTCGAGACGAGTTTAAGAATTGTTTATGTCAAAGACAACGAGTGACGGATTCTTTTAATTACATTACTATAGTTACCAGGTCAAAATAACGTCAGAACTAACGAATTTTAGCCGGTGCCGTTACTTTTTCGCGCCCGGAAAGCTGGCACGTATTTGTTATCACAGACGTTGGAGAACATTGTTCCGTCATTTGTTCTCACATGGAAAATCACGGTATTTATGCGATGAAATAACATATCAGGGAAGATAGCACTTAATTGTATGTCTACATTTGAACCAGGCAATATCAGACATGGTTGTCCACGCATAGTCTCAGATTTTCAAAATATTTTGCCACTTTTTTAGTATTCACCTACATAAATAATTTCTGGGGTCAAAACTTTATTTTCACTACCGTTGCTATGGCAACCGAGGAAATTCAATTTTTCGCTATTTTTCACTTTTTATAAAAATTAATTTTGCAATTTTTAAGCTTTTTTAAGATGAAATCGCGACAAAAATTGTCATGATGCACCCTTACATGTCACTAATTATGTTACATAAACTATTATAGAACTATTTCTGTACAAAACATATGCTTCAAGTGATTTGAGATTTTCGTTATACTAATTCTCTTGGGACCCCCTATCTCAAATTCGTGGTTTACTAGAAAAATGAAAAAGTGTGGTGTTTCAAAATGTATTTAAATGAGAATTGGAGCGGATCCAGATATCACATCCATATATTTGAAAACAGATAATGTAGGTGTTTATTGTCTGAAAGGTTTCGCCATGGTGCAAACAAGATATTTTTTGTAAGATAATGGCAAAAAATGGCTTTTTTCATTTTTACAAAAATAGTATTTTTTTATAGATTCCACAATAATCGAAATATATGGTTGAAATTTTCATAATTTAGCATCGGCAAAGCATTAAAACAAAGCAACTGACACAATTAAGTGTTTAACGGTAAATTTATGATAAATGATCACAAGATATTTGAAAAAACCATGTTTAAAACGAACCCCACCCACTTTTTTAACACTACGCAGGACTTCTTGTGAACACTATTTCGTGTATAAATCGAAAAAAAAGTAGTTTATTTGTGTGATTCTTCTTTGCATATGTCCGATAGAAACTCCTGTTAAGTTTGTTAAAAAATAAATGAATACTTACTTTTCCGTTACCATGGTTACCAAGCAAACGGTGCAGAAAAAGGATGTAGGTGAAAAATGTTCAAATGAATGTTAACAACTTACAATTCGTGACTCCTGTAATTTTGTTGTATATATTATATAACATTGTTTCAGAAAAGATAGTGCTTCAATTATGGCTGATGTGTGGCTTGGTTAATCTGGTAGTTACCATGGTAACCAAGGATGAAAGAAGGAAAAGGGCACTTTTTGACCGTATTTTCACAACTTTCACCAATCATGCTGCATACTTGCAGATATATGTTCTATATATATCGTGTTGATCATCCTAATAGAATAGTGCTCCATGTCTTACTGGTGTATGATCATGTTATTATGGTAGTTACCATGGTAACCTTGCAAGAAGGAAGGCGAAAATCAGCTTAATTACTGTATGCTTTCAATTATCACAAATAATGCTCCATACCAGTAGATATTTAGTACTGATCTAAATTGTTAATCATCCTAATTGATAAGTGATTTATATAAAACTGGTGAAGAACCATGTTATTATGAAAGTTACTATGGTAACCAAGCAAAAAAGGAATAAAAATCCACATTTTGATTGTATTTTCACAATTTTCATCAATAATGCTGCATACAAGCAGATATATGTTATTGATACAGTTTGGCAATCATATGTATTGATATGTGCTACATTTCTAACTGAGGAAAGCCAATGTTATTATGGAAGTTACCATGGTAACCGAGGATGAAAGAAGAAAAAGGGCACTTTTTGACCTTATTTTTACAATTTTCATTAAAAATGCTGCAATCAAGCCAATATATGTTATTGATTTAATTGGTTAATCATCCTAATACAACAGTGATCCATTTCGTACTGATGTATGACCATTTATTATGGTAGTTGCCATGGTGACTAAGCAAGAAGGAAGGCGAAAATCCTCTTAATTACAGTATGCCTTCAATTATCACCAATAATGCTCCATACTAGTATATACTTATTATTGATCTAGTTATTTAATCATCCTATTTGATAAGTGATTTATTTCTAATTGATGAATAACCATATTATATTGGAAGTTGCCATGGTAACCAAGCAAGAAAGGAAGAAAAATCCATCTTTTGATCGTATTTTCACAATTTTCAACAATAACGCTGCATACATGCAGATATATGTTATTGATATAGTTTGGTAATCATCTTTATTGATATGTGCTCCATTTCTAACTGAGGCATGGTCATGTTATAATGGAAGCTACCATGGTAACCTAGCAAGATACATTGAAAAATCTACTGTTTGACCGTATTTGCACAATTTGCATCAACAATGCTGCATACAAGCAGATATATGATATATATTTTTACAATTTCACCAAGATTGCTTCAATTGTTCTTTATATAGTTAGTAAATCATCCTGAATGATAAGTAATCTAGTGTCTGATGGTGCCTTTGTGTTGATACATATCTGGTGTCGAAGTGAATAGTATACATTTCTATGGGAATATTTTAAATAGGGTGTTTAGGGTTAGGGTTAAGTGTGTAGTTGATGAAGGGAATACATCATTGGTTTGTAGTTTATGAATAAATGGAATGAGTTCTAGGTTAGCGCTCTATGAAGTTAAACGAAAAACAGATTTTCATGTCAGCCAAGCAGTATTTTGTCAATGCTGTTTTGTAAAAGTGACCTTGACCTCACCTGGCCAACTTTCAATCACGAACGACGTCTTCACACAAATTACCCACACAGCAGTGTTTAACAATATATCTCCATTCAAACAAAAGATAATCAGTGGAAATCTTTTTTTCTATTTTAGTAACAATGACCTTGACACAAGCAGCCACATTTTCAATCAAAAGCAGCAATTTAACACTTTTGGTGTATGGGCATGCGTGCGCAAGTGTCCGTACGTCCGATATTGCCCGGACCATAACTTTGACCAATCTTGCTTATATTTGGCATGAATGTTCATTTCCACGAGGAAGAGTGCCATGCCCAACCACAAGGCTCCTATCCCAAACGTCAAGGTCACAGTTGGAGGTCTAATTGAAGCTTGTCCGGACCATAACTTTGTCATACATGGACCAATCGTTCTTATATTAAGCATGCATGTTAACCTCAATAAGGCGGAGTGTCATGCCTAACTCCCAGGGTCGTATCTCAAAGGTCAATTTCACAGGAGAAGGTCAAACTGAAGCTGGTCAGGGCCATAACTTTCATACAATTGTCATATAATAACATTTACCAATCTTTCTTATATACTGGAAAAAAACTGAGTGACCATGGTAACTACCATAATAACGTGGTCCTGCCTCAGTTAGAAATGGAGCATTCTTCCATAAACTATAGTATGAACATATATCTGCTTGTAAACAGCATTCTTGATGAAAACTGTGAAAAAAAGACAAAAAGGTTGCATATTTGCTTGGTTACCATGGTAACTACCATATTAACATGGTAATGACTCAGTTAAAAATGGAGCATTCTATAATTAGGATGATTACCAAACTATATTATGAACATATATCTGCTTGTATGCAGCATTCTTGCTGAAAATAGTGAAATTGCAGTTTAAGGTAGGATTTTTCCTCCTTTCTTGCTTGGTTACCATGGTAACTTTCATAATTACATGGTCATGCCTCATGTACAAATGGAGCTCATATCAATAGAGATGATTACCAAACTATATCAATAACATATAAATGCTCGTATGCAGAAATCTTAAAGAAAATAGTGAAAATATGGTCAAAATGGGGATCTTACTTCTTTCTTGCTAGGTAACCATGGCAACTACCATAATGAGATAGTTATGCATCATTTAGAAATGGAGCATTCTTCAATAAGGATGATAACCAAACTATAGCATGAACATATATCTGCTTGTATGCAGCATTCTTGATGAAAATTGTGAAAAAATGACAAAAGGTGGCATATTTGCTTGGTTACCATGGTAACTACCATATTAACATGGTAATGACTCAGTTAAAAATGGAGCATTCTATAATTAGGATGATTACCAAACTATATTATGAACATATATCTGCTTGTATGCAGCATTCTTGCTGAAAATGGTGAAATTGCAGTTTAAGGGCGGATTTTTCTTCCTTTCTTGATTGGTTACCATGGTAACTTCCATAATTACATGGTCATGCCTCAGTTATAAATGGAGATCATAGCAATAGAGATGATTACCAAACTATATCAATAACATTAAATACTCGTACGCAGAAATCTTAAAGAAAATATGGTTAAAATGTAGAATTTCCTTCTTTTTGCTAGGTAACTATGGCAACTACCATAATAAGATAGTTATGCCTCACTTAGAAATGGAGCATACTGCAATTTGGATGATTACCAAACTAAATCAATAACAAATAAATGCTTGTATGCAGCACTCTTGATGAAAAATGTGAAAATATGGTCAAAATGTGGAGTTTTCCTCCTTTCTTGCTAGGTAACCATGGTGACTACCATAATAAGATAGTTATGCCTCAGTTAGAAATGAAGCATACTTCAATTGGATGATTACCAAACTAAATCAATAACAAATAGCTGCTTGTATGCAGCACTCTTGATGAAAAACGTGAGAATATGGTCAAAATGTGGAGTTTTCCTCCTTTCTTGCTTGGTTACCATGGTAACTTCCTTAATAACATGGTTACTCATCGGTTTGATGTAAAGCACTTATCAATAAGAATGATTAACATACTATATAAATAATAAATATCTACTGGTAAGGAGCATTATTTGTGATAATTGAAAGTATACAGTAATTAAGCTGATTTTCGCCTTCCTTCTTGCAAGGTTACCATGGTAACTACCATAATAACATGGTCATACACCAGTAAGAAATGGAGCACTATTCTATTAGGATGATCAACACAATATATAAAGAACATATATCTGCAAGTATGCAGCATGATTGGTGAAAGTTGTGAAAATACGGTCAAAAAGTGCCCTTTTCCTTCTTTCATTCTTGGTTACCATGGTAACTACCAGATTAACCAAGCCACACATCAGCCATAATTGAAGCACTATCTTTTCTGAAACAATGTTATATAATATATACAACAAAATTACAGGAGTCACGGATTGTAAGTTGTTAACATTCATTTGAACATTTTTCACCTACATCCTTTTTCTGCACCGTTTGCTTGGTAACCATGGTAACGGAAAAGTAAGTATTCATTTATTTTTTAACAAACTTAACAGGAGTTTCTATCGGACATATGCAAAGAAGAATCACACAAATAAACTACTTTTTTTTCGATTTATACACGAAATAGTGTTCACAAGAAGTCCTGCGTAGTGTTAAAAAAGTGGGTGGGGTTCGTTTTAAACATGGTTTTTTCAAATATCTTGTGATCATTTATCATAAATTTACCGTTAAACACTTAATTGTGTCAGTTGCTTTGTTTTAATGCTTTGCCGATGCTAAATTATGAAAATTTCAACCATATATTTCGATTATTGTGGAATCTATAAAAAATACTATTTTTGTAAAAATGAAAAAAGCCATTTTTTGCCATTATCTTACAAAAAATATCTTGTTTGCACCATGGCGAAACCTTTCAGACAATAAACACCTACATTAACTGTTTTCAAATATATGGATGTGATATCTGGATCCGCTCCAATTCTCATTTAAATACATTTTGAAACACCACACTTTTTCATTTTTCTAGTAAACCACGAATTTGAGATAGGGGGTCCCAAGAGAATTAGTATAACGAAAATCTCAAATCACTTGAAGCATATGTTTTGTACAGAAATAGTTCTATAATAGTTTATGTAACATAATTAGTGACATGTAAGGGTGCATCATGACAATTTTTGTCGCGATTTCATCTTAAAAAAGCTTAAAAATGGCATGAAAAAGAGTGAAAAATAGCGAAAAATTGAATTTCCTCGGTTGCCATGGCAACGGTAGTGAAAATAAAGTTTTGACCCCAGAAATCATTTAGGTAGGTGAATACTAAAAAAGTGGCAAAATATTTTGAAAATCTGAGACTATGCGTGGACAACCATGTCTGGGCTGGATATATAATGCGTTTTAACAGGTACAACAAACACGAAATGTACAAAGAAGAACAGTATGCAAACTAGCAGCCCCGCAGGATTAGGTTATTTTGTCAAGTTTCATCGACAATATTTTGTTTCCAGTGGATAATTAGTAAGGTTTATAGTATCGCTATTTCATTGTTACCATCACTTAAATATTCAAACGCAACGATCGTACGTTGTACGACAATTACACACACTCGTACTTGAAACACAACGTTCAGAACTTTCTAATATGTTCGGAAATATACTAATAGAAAGAAAACACGCACCTGAAATATATTAGGCAGTACATCAACTAAATGGTTAACAACTTATTGGTCTCACAGTTAGAATAGTATATCATTGGCCAATTAGGCAGGGATAAAACCGAATGACCGCGCGCACTACAACCATCTCAGTCGAACACGAAAAGAACATCATAAATAAAGCTATAAGGATAATCTTAAAATGGTGGAGATGTTGAGGGTGATGACAGTGGCGTTGATGATGTTCCCTTTATCATACAACTGTCTCTTCCCACGATGTCGAAGGTCATTGTCCAATTTTGCAGAGAAATGACCCGACTGACCACGCACGTATGACTTTCTCAGTCAATCACAAACAAACAGTTGTCTCAAATAGCATAGAATCTTCATTCTAACACGATCTGCGGATTAATCCATAAACGCAAAGAGCAAACCAGGGCATGTATTATTACCGCAATATAACATGAGAGTCAAGTTGACTGTTACTATTTACGCCCCGTATCACGTGACATATTTATAAATGAATGAACTTTATAGTAAAAACTTCCACGAGTCGCCAACAAGGCAAGTTGCATGAGTATCCAGTGTTACAGATGACGCATCTATTTTTAGAAACTCTAATATACTCTCCAAACTAAGTTTCATAAAAACTTCTGATAATCAATACATTTATATTGTTCATTTCATGAAATAGATAACCTATACTCGTGTTATTAAAATTGTTTCAATGTTTAAAATATGTTATTTCCTTCAGAAAATTACGAAGGTCGTTTTCATTAACGAGGGAGGTATTTGTACCAGCTAAAAAGCCACTCAATTCAGCGTGGAATTATGTTCAATGTCAAATGGGTGTAAATGGAAAGCGCACAGTTAAATAGCGCGGGATATTATCGTATTTAAAATCGAAATAAAAATCTGTTCGCGTATGTTTATATAAATCACGAGTGCGTAAAATAGTATATTTTATGTTATACGTAAGTTGGTGTCATCAATATGAAACGAGTGAGCATTAAATGAACAACCTTGATCAATGCTATGAAAATATAAACAATGCGGGTTTTCCCACTAACTCTAGTCCCAACCTAAAATATAAAATAAAGTCGAAAAGGGAAGGCAACACTCAACTTAATCAGTCGAGCACAGAAAAAATAAACACATCATATACCATATCTTCAAAGCACAATGCCTAACTCATACATGCATAAAACATATGTACCTTTCTTTTTCATGAACGGTAAGAAGAATCGTATGAGAAGAAATGACGCTGTAAGATGGACGGCTACCATATCATTCCATTTGTTGATTGGATATTCATCTATACGTGCAACATGTTGAAACCCTGAAACAATGTAATTTGTAGCTATATTCACTAATTACTTGTCAGTTACAATAGTCTTTAACTTGTACACATACGAAATGATTTCGTCTGATACAAATACAATTGACACAACTTGTGTTAAAATGGTAATGGTACGGGTATAACTATCCTGTTTAGTGCTACGCGTATAATGTTAGTTCCAGAACAACGTAATCTCTATACTGATACTGCTGATGAAAATTTAAAAATATTTTACCCATAGTGTGATCACTACCATTTAATTTGTTGGTTCTCTGATCTTCCGTAATGTGTACTTTACCTGCGTTATTTATCAATATATCGATGCCATTTGGATATTTTTTTACTATATCTTCACACATTCGCTGTATTTCTTCAGGCTTCGTTAAGTCCGCCCCAACGTATGTACAGTCACCTTTGTAATTGCTGCGAATAAACTGTTAGACAATGATAATACTGATTGGCTTAACTCATTTTCGTCATAATATGATGCTTTCATGGTGTACCTATGATATGTATTATATTGTTTTGTACGTTTACTTAAGAATTGAATAGACATTTTCTGCAGTTCATCGGTGTATGAACTGTCGGGAAAATCACGCCTAATTTGAATAAACGCCGTAGGCGTTTATGTAAAACATTAGGCGTGGTTTTCCCCGACAGTTCATAGGCTATACAAATTACGTCATCAATACTAATGATCTCAAATAGCTAATTCTTATAATTTACATGCAAGTTGTAAAAGAAAAAATGAGTTTCGGTTTACAGGTCTATGAAGTTTATCTGGTTGTACAGCTATTTTTTTGAGAATGGTTTACTGCATTACACATTATAAATTGTGCCACAAATGAGTATGAATACTGTTATATGTAACAATGTCGCCATAGTGTAGCCATAGTAAAGTTACAGTTTCTATGTTTTTTCGACCAAATATTACCTCGAGTTTAATGTCTTATAGTTATGTACATTGTGTATTTGTAATACCTCAATCTTTTATTTTAAGTGTTGGTCACGTTATAAAGATTCCAAAGCATATTTCCGCGTATTTGTAAATCATCCCTCGTGCATACAATCTTGCCTTATTTTACCTTCATTACTCCATCAATGGGGATACAATATCGTTTACATACTTTAGACATATTTGACCTGACATTACAACTATTCAAAGATAACAAAATAGTCCGTCTGAACATACTTTTTGAATTCCTGTAGTATTCCATTGATAACCTCCTGTTCACATATTCCGGTGATAACAATGTTATACCCCTGTGATGCAAGTCGTCGTGCTATACCTAATCCAATACCACTTGTTGACCCCGTCACAAAGGCTACCCGTCTTTCTGTGTCTGTCATGTTGGCTGTAAAATATTATCAAACTAGAAGCTAAAAAGTGATTGTACAGCACTTTTGAACGTGTAATTACATGATAAAAGTGCTATATATATATGGTATAATAAAATAATAATATAAATAATAAAAGAAAGAAACTATACAAATTTGTATGGAGTTGTACTATAAGAATGATAAAAAATTATACACAGTACAACCTCTGTAGGGCAACAACCTTTGGGGTCTGCAAATATTGACTGGTGTATAGAGATTGTTGCTCTACAGAGGTTAAATGCGTAGTAAATATCAGCTTAGGGACATTTTGAGGGTGTTGTTATAGAGAGGTTGTTGTTCTACAGAGGGCCGCTCTCGAGGGGTTGTAGTGTTTATGTTAGCAATTACCATAACTATGTCAGTATGTGTTTACTAAACGAGGCGTGATGGACATGTACATGCTTTGACACGAACCATTTTAAAAGATTGTTCATACCTTTAGACAGTTTATAATTGTGCTATGACATGCGGAATAACATCCATATTGAACATAACGATTAGGTATAGTACAACCTCCTCGGAGCGACCTCTGTGGAACAACCACCTCTCTACAACAACACCTTCCAAATTCCCCTGAGGTAATATCTACTTTGTATGTAACCTCCGTAGACCAACGATCTATACACAACGATATTTGCAGATCCAAAATGGTGTTGCTCTACTGAGGTTGTACTGTACATCGAACAAACGGAAGTAAAACTTTCTATGTTGGGTCGTACTATCTCGAACCTTGTTCTACATTACGTACTGGTATGTCACAATGACACGGAGGTCAGCGTGTGTTTAACGATTAGATACTGAAACATGCGTACATGTTTAAGTGTGTGTGTTTGTTTATACTCGTTTAACACCGTTTTTCTCGTCAAGGTCTGAATTATTTACGGCAGTCGATTCACCTTACCTGTATTCTAACCAGTGGTACTAGTAAGTTACTTTTCCACTGGGAACCAGCACTTTCTCCACATGCGGAGGAACATCGTCTTCAATGTCAAATGGAAGGTTATGACATGCCGCGGCCGAGAATCGAACTCGGATCGCCGGGTAACATTAACACATCGAATATTTAGTGAACAATAGTCGGGAGCTATTGAACCAAACTGTATGATGTTTTAATACGGCGTCTTATATAACACCTGTTTGGAGGTATTATCATGTTACACAATTAGTACGTGACGACAATAAGTTCAAATGCACAGGCCCATAGCCACACAGTTGCACAGCGAGACTCTTGAACGGTGAAAATTTTAGAAATACCAAAAGTATCGATCTTTAAATGACAATAAAGCAATAAGATATACCGTAGAAATTATTTCCTTTGGTGCTTTTCTAAATTCGGTCCTGATTCCACTTATAACAGTTCAATTGACTGACGTTAAAATAATAGTGAATCGTACATTAAATATTTTTATATAATTGTATTACAATTGATATGTCTGACTCACCGATATATATCCGCTGTACAACCTGCCTGATCCGAGCTATAAAACAACTGACATGATAATGTTATCTCATGCTAGGTAGTTAGATCTTGCACAATATCATATTACAGTTACTGTAATAGTTTAAGTAACCTCAAACTAAGGTGAACTTCCGTTTCATGTAAATTGTCGGGATACTAACTTCTACCAAGCGAATACTTACTGTGGGATGGTAGAATAATATGAAGCTACGATAAACTTGTATTTCATAGGACAACATAACCCCCCACCACCACCTCCCCCTCCTACCCCAACCCCTAATATCTAAATATAAAGGACCGATGGCAGCAGTGTCGGGAACATATAAAATCAATAATTCGGGCATATATAAATGCAAACTTGTGAAACAACGCCATAAAGTAACATTTCATTAGCAATTCTAGCTAATTGTGATGCTGTTTCTATAGGAGAGATCATGTTTGTATACAGATGGATTAGTACCACCAGCTAGCTATTAGTGGATGGAAGGTTTTTATTGTTCATTCATCCAATAGATTGCCGGTGGGCATTTTGCATATGAATACAATGATCTCTCCTATTGATTTATTGAACGCCCCTCCTTCATGAACAGATTTTAAACATGCTAACAGAAAGCATTGAATACGTTTAAGAACACATAAACTACGAAACAAATATGCACTGTGCATATGATAATTCGCCAGCGAAACAAAACGTACATAATTTAATATGTAAAATCATGTGTAAGTTCAAGTCTGATTTCCACATGAATTAAAATGAGTGAGAATATTCGAAACGTGGTGAATGAAGTTTGAATATGTGTGATAAGATATGTAGCTTCCAATACAAAAAGCGTACCTGTAAAACGTATTGCGAAACTCATTTGACAATTAAATTAAATGGCAATCTTCCATGAGATCCTCAACAATAAACAGTTGAACAAGATAATATATTTTTTTCAATCAATTATCATAAGTTAATTTTTAATTTTAGCTAGATCTTATTTTGGGATTGATTATCTACTATGTTTGAGGGTGCAAAGGGAATTAATCAGGAAAAAAGAGAGGACTGAAGAGTTGTCTCCTTTAATTAAACATAGAGTATGTATAGACAGACTAGGGGTCATGTCCAAGTGACCTTTCATTCATCCAATTAAAACGTTACTTTCACAAATCTGAAAGTGTACAGGTGGCTAGCCTTGCACCAATCTTTTATGCTTGTATTGATATGTTCTTGTGCATAGAATTTTAATATCAATCCATACATATTTACTCAAGTAGTCCTTAAAAAAAACTTTGGCTTACCTGTAAATGGGGATATTTCTTGACAAGAGTGAACTGGAGTGATGAAATTGAGTTTAAATGCATTGTAAATATGTATGTTATGTAGTGAAACTGGAAAATCTGGAATATCTTGGTATTCTTACATTGATACCAAAGTGAAAGTAGGATAGGGTAAAACCCGGATTGAATCAGTCCGGACATGTGTAAAAATAGGTAGACCATGTTTGATGGCCAAAATATTTTCTTAGAAGATACATGACCCCCCCCCCCTTTTTATTGTATTATTTTGAAGCTTAAAGGTACTTCTTTAAAATGATATATGTCTTCCTGCTGGTCATAGACTAAAAGATGTAAAAATTTTGGGCCTACTATTGTAACTTTACATTGAACTAAAGAGCAAATTTATTTGGTGGTTTCTAACCTTAAGTTTGGGATGAGATAACATGATGGAATTTGCTAGCTTTGTAGGTAGCCTGTTTGAAAAGACAACACTTGGGATTTAAATTGGGGGTCAAGGTAACCGTTACTAAAATAGAAAAAAAAACGTTTTCACTCAATAACTGTCGTCAGGAATGAGATCTCAATGTGAAACTTGCAGTGTGTATAGCTAATGTGTACACATCACTTGCAATTGACAGGGGGCTGATGGAGGTCAAGGTCTCTGTTACTTAAAATAGATCAATTGTTTTTGCTCAATAACTTTAGTTAGGGATACGATATCATGATGAATATTGCTATGTAGGTAGTAGCTTTTGTGAAGACAACAATTGGGATAGATGATGGGACTGTTTGGTCAATGTTAACCTGGTGTTCGTGTAATGTCTGCTTGTTGTTGTCTGTGTTTATTTGTATGTAATAAAGTTGGATATAGTAAAAAATATTTTAAACATTTCTCATGGGATTGAAACCAAACTTTCACATAACTTATGATATAAAAATATTTTTGGTATTCAATAACCTTTGGTACAATTATTTTCCCTTCGGCGGGGGATATGGCTCTCTGTGACTGCTTCTTGTCTTTTACTCTTTTAACACTTGTAACATACTTATTTCTTTAATAAGTGTTTGCTCTGACAGCGCCACCCTGTAATAATCGGATGTTTGATGCAGATGAAGATGTAGTTTTGGTCTTAGCAAAATTAATCACTAGGACTAGTACCAGTCTAACTAGTGGCTACAAACTAACTGACTCACTGTGTGGGAGAGAGGACCTGCTACAGAGTGTAGTCAGATCCAGCGTAGCTAAATGTCACTGTGTGGGAGAGAGGACCTGCTACAGAGTGTAGTCAGATCCAGCGTAGCTAAATGTTAGGATCTGATTTTAAACAGATGTGTACATGATTTACATATACTATAAAAGCACATATTTTCCTTGGTATTCAAGTTCGTGAAATTTGATAAAAATCCATTTTCGTAGTGTCGTAAAGTCGTTGATTACAAAACATGAAAGGGTAAAACCATGTTGTTTTTTAGGTTCGATAAATTAAGACCGAAGAATCGTTAACTACGAAATCAACGAAATCAACGAAAATTCAACTCACTCGAAAATATTGATTTTACGGTACATGTGTATATGGTTTTGTATTTCAAGGATGTTCAAGGTGTTTAGTGTTTGTTTGGTAATTTGTATTTTTTGCACATTAACCAGCATGGTTTATGAGAAAATAAGGGCATATTATGTAATTTGCAGTGGGACAGTGCATGTTTATTCAAAAGCGCTTTTTCTTCAATTTGAAATTTGTTGGATACAATAGCGTAGCATTACAATGAGCTACATTTACTTTCATTGCAAATCTTACATCTCATCCGAACGTTATTGGTTCGATAACCGGTTTAAACAGGACGAGGTTTTCCCGAGATATTGGCAAAGGTCATGTCCCTTCCACATGTGGAGTAGCTAAACTCTCCGGGACAACGTAAATGATTGAAGACTTTTGCAAACGAGCAAATAGGTGCTAACACGACAAAACGGTTAGGTTTACTCAACCAATGTGAAGAACCCCCCCCCCCCCCCCTCTCCAAAAAAAGGAAAAGGAAAACACTTACATTTTATTGTGATTTGTTAATTATGTTGATTACGGGACTGACATTTAAACAAATAATAGAGACAATCTCATAATCGTATACTGTGTTTCTGTTTTACATGAACACATTCATACCTTTACTGGTTCGTTAATATGATTAATTTATTTATGTCATTAGCATACGTACATTTCACAGTGAGAACGTTAATAAATATTTAGTTGTAGTATAAGTTTGACAACTTGCGGTTGATATATACATATGACATGTTGTGTTAAGTTTATTTATAAAACAATGGATGTCATTAAAACTAATAGATGTGGAAACAATGGTTGCCGGATTGCTTTAGTTGTTTTCGGGGGATTTTTGATCCACCTAGCACTAGGCGCCATGTATACAATAGGTAAGTAAGTGTTTGTGTACACATGTCACAATTTAACTAGACCTCAACATAGCTCAATACAAATCTCATCTCGACTTGAGATTTTCCTCAAATCAGAGTCAGAATTTACCAGAAAAATGATGGTTCGAGTTCGGTAAATGTTATTGTAGAAACTAAGAATAGGGTTTACTTTTTGTGATGCGAATTTTGAGTCCAGTCTCCCATGGGTATTGGAGAGGTTGCGAAAGTCAACGTGTAACGTGTACGTGTATGTGAATACTACTTTTGAGTATTTCGTCATCCATGTATGTGTAGTTTCAACAAGTAACCGAAGTGTGACAGACGAAAATATAATATGTACTATGTCACACAGGTATGCGTACGCATGGGAAACCCAAGAATTCATCGCCCATGATTTCTTTGAGATTATGTAAACGCTCATTATCAATTCACGAAGAAATCATGCTAAACCTGTCATGTGATGTTACACGCACACGTTGTCTTTCGCAAGCCAAGTTTAATTGCAACGCGTACGTACACATGTACGGGTAACTACACGTTCGCATAGCAACCTCTCTAATATCTTAAAGACGCATGTCAATATTTGAGCCGAGATTTAACTCAGAGTGAGATGTTTCGGGAGATCGGGGCCAGAAGATGCACGGATATACGAGGGATGATCCAAAGTAACGTAGACATTTGTACATATATAGATCGTTACGAACAATTTCCACCATTAGGGAGGCTATGAAGTGAACGTGTACGACAACCTGTACGTGTAGCTACCCGTTCATGTATGTTTAAATGCTTGCTAGTCACGACGTGTACGTGTCTGTAAATCACGTGACAGTTAAAATACGATTTCTGGGCTTATGTGGACGACTGGATATGAGTGTTAATATAAATTCAATGAGTTCAGGGGTGATAAAAATTGAGTTCGTCGTGCATACGCATACCAATGTGACATATTACACTTTCGTCTGTCGTGCGTCCGTTACTTGTAGAAACTACACACATAAGGGTGACGAAATGTAAGAAAGTTAGTAGTACCCGTTACACGTTTTGCAACCTATTATTAATCGGCGGTGTATAGGTGTAGAATCAGTATAGGTTTGAACGCCAATATAGCAGTATACACAACCCAAAAGTTCTAACCCGCCACCATAATTGTGTGTTAAAACTTTGTTAATACTGCATGTACTCTCATGAAATTTTGCATACCAATACTTGAATATTTCTTGCATTTAATTATTGATTAATTTTGGCAGATAAACAGCCATGTTACTCGTTAAAGGTGCGTTACGTAATAAAGTCGATTTTACAAAGTCACAATATATTTCACCAAAATTGTTCATGAACACGTGCATATTGCAACGCAACGAAAACGTGTTCATTAACATTTAGCACAACCGATATCTACCCTCCCAGAAAAACACGTAACATGCCGAGATTGACGCAAAACGAACTTGGATGAAGTGTAAGAATCTTACAACAACATTTCACAAAGGCTATTTCAATGAAATGTCAATTTTGCAAATTTTGCTTGAGTGTTGATTTCAAAAATTGAAGGTTCCTGCGAATGAAAAAACGGAAATATATTTAATCATTAAAATAACAATTACAAACGAAATAGAAAACCATTTTTGTAATAAAAAGCAAAACTAAGGGCCGCAACTTTATCCAAACTGATGACATCCCGACAGGTCAGCCGCGTTCTGTTCGTGCTAAATTCAACATGTTAGGTGTTTTTCGCAAAATCGTACATAAACACGTGCTTTTCGACACGCATGCATTATACGTGTAAATTATTCTAGATTACGTAACAAGTCTAAAACGGTGAATTAGACCGTAAGTAGGCCAAAAATGTTTGGCTTCATTGGATATTCATATGTCATCATTAAAAAATATTAATAAAATAAAAAAATGTCAACTAGGAATTGTGTTCACAGTGGTTTTTCGTAATCTCATGAGTGTTCCTCTCGAGTCAGTTTCGGCATTTTATGTGTTTTTCAAGATGAACAGTCATCAGTAATGCCGATTTTGTTTATGGGCGCGTGAATTCTGGTCCACATGTTGCATCTCTTAATCATGTATCGGTATGCGAAAGTTTAGGTGAATACATGCATTTTTCACAAAACGAGAATGAAATATAAACTGGCGGGTTAGAACTTTTGGAGAGTGTAGGTGCGAACAATTTATTTGACTACATCGCCCAAAAAACGTTGCCCCGTGCGCATTGCCAGTGTTGATATTGACATATCTATATATATAATTGACATATCAACTCATTACTGGGATGGTGTGATGTAATCACAGTGATGCTGGTAATTTGTGCAACCTTTTTGTGGGTCTTGTTGTGACAATCGAGTGGTTTAACGCTTTCGAATTTCGCATTGTGTCAGGCGATGACACTGCTTAGTATAGGTTCAAAGCGCAATGTGTGCGCAAATTAATTAGTCTAATATATCAGGTGATACTTTCAAGTTCTGCTTTATATGGTACTGTATATTTTCAGGTAATTTCTCACCTTATATAATATCATACCTCCGCAATCGTACAGACGATCAAACGATTAGGAATGTAGACATACTGTGGATCAATGGTGTGGGATCGATCGGTAATTGTATAGGACTTGTCGTGGGTGGACTAAATGCTCACAACTTTGGTGACAGGATCGCGATACTTATAGGCTCCGTAGTATTCTGGTAAGTTTTACTA
Source organism: Spisula solida (assembly GCA_947247005.1). Classification (NCBI taxonomy): domain Eukaryota; kingdom Metazoa; phylum Mollusca; class Bivalvia; order Venerida; family Mactridae; genus Spisula; species Spisula solida. The sequence goes on from OX365956.1 coordinate 43,449,417, forward strand.
TTTCGCTGTTTTAGAATTAGAAGGTCGTAAGTACAAAATCAATATTTTGAGAAAACAAGAAAAAACTAGCTGAAATCTACTCTTTACTTATGGAAAACAAGCTTTTTAAACTTCAGATTGATCAACTTACGATTTTGAGATGCAGATTTCAAATATGCATGAGTCTTATAAGGTCTTAAGACCTTCTAATTCTAAGCCAGCGATATGATCATACATACGTATCTAAATTTAGTAAAACTACATCTTTCGGGGTCGGTTTGTCCCCCCACGTATGCCCCTCCAGGTTCATAATAATTTACCCTTGTTTCAATTGCCAATGTACCCCTTTATCAGGGAAAGCAGCATTCAGCATCTATGGCACAAAACAGTAACAAAAGATAAATAGCACAATAAATTAAAATAATTTAAAATGAACAGCGATATACGAGTGCCACTTAAAAAGTATTAATCAGTGGGCGATAAATCAGTATCATTGCCCCTGACTATATTAAATATTTTATAGGAATGCATTTATATTTTATTGCTATTCAAACAGGACATGGTTTAAACCACTTGACAAAAAATCTCTCATAAACGCGTAAGAAAATTGTTTTATGTGGACTCCTACGGTTTCAGAGTGTCGTTTTCAATTGTCATTCAGGCTGATTAAAATTTAATTGACATTATTTGCAATATGTATCATTGAACTCTTAAATGGCGATCCATAATGTTAAAAATATTAAATTATTACCAACTTATAGCAATATAAACAAGTCATATACGAGACCCAACCTACCACATATACATCCTAATTGATACTAGATATAGCCATGTAGACTATCCAAACAATAATTTTGATTTACCACTAATTAAACAAGTATACGATGCATATAATGTGCAAATTCCAAAGCAATCGGAATAAAATTGTAGAAATTATTAACATTAATATCTACCCTTTCGACTGCTAATATACCTCATTTTCTCGACATTCCAGTGTTCCATACCCCTACTGGTCATATCGATGAATGGATAGTTTTCCGATTGCAATATTATTTTATTGTTTAGCTAGGCAAAGGTTGTATCTTTCTGAAAATGTCCACTTTTATACACATTAATTGGATATTAAACATGTTATTGGCCACTGATTAATACTTTTTAAGTGGCCCTCGTATACGCAACATAATCAGACATACAGTCGTCTGAGTCACTGAAAGATTACCAGAAAATTAACGATCAAACAGAAACAATGATATTAACACGACGACCACACTTCCTAAGAATAACCCATACAACAGCAAAAAACAGGAACATATATATGCAAATGCATTGTCACTTAACAAGGAACCAAACATCAAACTTACCCCTCAGAGCCAGCCAACTTTATGGAACAAGACGGTGTAAATAAAAGATTCCAACGAAATAATACTTCCCTAATTAAAAGGCAAAGATATAAGTTGAAGAATAGGGGAGTAAATCAAATAGTGTGTTGGAAGTGTTGATTAGTATCCAGTCTAGCCCGGGAATTCTATTCAATTGATTATAAAAAGACACACATTCCATGTGTGTATTGTTGAGTCTGACATAGAAGTTTAATGTCATCTCAGTTTACACAAACATAGTTGACTGTATGTACAATGTATATTCCAGATAGTTAATGAAAAAAGCTACAGAATAGTCATACAATTAAAGCAATGCTATCGGCATTGAGTACTTTTGTATGATGTCGCATTAGCATACATTGTTAGGTCGAGCTAATTTTATCAAATGATGCTTGTTTAGAAGATACTAGCAAAACGGACAGGACAGGGGCGATAGTATTCCACAAAAACTACAAAGCACGAAACGAAAAACACATAAATAGAGGAATCACAGACCACAAGTACAAGCCACAGCGAAAAACACAAAAAATAAAACAAAATATAACAGCTACATAGTCCTATACTCTCAAATGTCGATTAAGTTTAAATAAAAGTTTTTGCGAGTGTTATAGAGTGTATCATCCAACAACTTCGGACATGATTTCAAATAAAAAAGCGTAATAAATCGGACAGGGATGAGGTGAGCAAGAAAGACACAAAAAAGAACGAACAGTACGTATACCAACAAATCGCTAAGTCTTGAGTTCAACCAAGTTCATCAAACTATGTATGTCCACCATATTTCGAAGGCTCATCTCATTTTCAGGGGTGTTAACCAACGATTACAGAAGACGTAAGAGACGTACTTGACGTTCAATGATTTACGAACATACCGAAGGGTCGCCACCAGCCCGAACGGTTCAGTAATAATTAATATTTGATACTTGTTTTGTTGTTATTTTTGTTTGTTTTTCTTTCAGTGGATCAACGGCATTGAATTATTTCAGTGTGCAGCGATCCTATGTTGCCTGGATAACAACACAAGGTCTGGTGGGGTTTTTCGGTCATAAACTCACTTATGGTACGCCCATACAAACCGGAATCAAGGTATATAAGTGTATCTATAGCCATGGTACACACCAATTCAAAACCAATAGGCAACTTTACTGAAAGCATACGACATGAATCATTAAACATTTAATGTGCAGTCGTTTTTAGCAATACTCCTTAACAAGGTCATTGAGTGTTTCATACAGTATCAGTCATTTACACCTAAATATTGTGTTTACACTATAACTGTATTCATTATAATGATATGCACAAACAGTATCAGAATCAATTTGGTGAAAATGATCAATATGTACCCACCATATCAAAACCACGTGGAGAAATCTCATTACCTTAAACAGCATGATAATAAACAAGCGCATAAAATACGAATAATATACACTTTTCTGAGAGAAAACAGTATCAACTAGATGCACTACTGCAGCCGTATCCACATATATTGCTCCTACTGAATCAAATGGCTTGCTCTTGTATGTGTGCACGGATGAGTGCCGTCACCTCGACATGCCCGGGACCATTGTCAATGAGAGGTGGAACATTCTACCAACAGCCCAGTGAAAATGTGATGTTGTTTATGAGTAGCCATTGTTGTAAATGCACCAGGAACAAAACATAACACCCAAACTACTAAACTGTGGATTTCGCAGTAAGACTAGAAAACCCATATGTCACATGACTTTGCAATCTTGTTATGATGTTTTGCTTAAATGTTTAAATATAAAATTATCTTTTTTCAGGCAACTTTTATTGTCAATAAATATTGTATTTGCGTGGTTTTACTAAGTTTTCAAAGTATTTAAGTGTATTCAGACTTATTCAGTAGTTCAGTTCTATAGTTACGACAAATACGAGTGAGAGAGCGACAGCCAACAAGTGAGACGAGAGAATGCGCTGCTGCTGCGACGGCTTATCATATATTTTACAATTTTAAACGTCGGATTTAACTCGGTAATTACAGTGGTGGCCAAACCATTCTTCGCTAGTTGCAGGACTGATAGTAAGTGGAACAGGCGGAGGTTCTATGATCTTCAATCAAGTCATCACTGGATACGTCAATCCTGATAATTTATCACCTGACGTCACCGACGATGACGGAGAGAGGTAAGTTCTTCGGCGATAAAAGCAACATGCTATCTTATAAACAGTGATGTTTCGGCTTTTTGACAGCAAGGACTTGAGCAGTTCAGTTTCTCGTTCGTTATGTGTTGGGCCTTGTGCCTTGTAAGTGTGGTATGTGGTGTTTTCGTGTTTTCTGTGCTCGGCTGGTTAAGTTAGGTGCTGCCTTCCCTGTCTGTCTACATATTATATTTTTGTTATACACGTATTAAACTATTAACCCATTACATGCGTGGTGTGACATAGGTAAATTGATAATGGTTAATTGTACAATCTGTTAAGGGGTTGTTGCGATGGCCGAGGTTCCTATTGCTTTCCTACTCAACACTGCTATCTGCGATGGTGGCGTGCTGTATGGGATCGAAATTCGAACCGAACTGTGGGTTCAAATTATTTAGTCAACAATGGCCCTTGGTGTTCTTACTATGAATTATTCCTCATTTGTAAAACGGTGTCAAGACGTGGATCACATATACATTATTGACAGTCGACAATTTCGTGAACGAACAGCAGTGCAATACTCAACATTAAATGAACTCAAATATAAATAAACTCTGTCTTGCAAAATAAAAACTTTAAAACAGTTAGGTGTACAAAATTACCATATACTTCAACTTCAAATGTTTATTGCATTCAACAAGCATCCAAGTTTTCACAACAAATACGATATTAAATATAAAACATTTCAGATATTTCACTCAAGCAGACGTTTTAGACAAAGTACCTTCATGTTTTCTCATACTCGGTGCCGTGTACTTCTGCTTACAACTAATCGGTTTAGCTTGTATCTCAGAACCACCGAAACCTCATACTATGGTAAGTTATATAGGGCGAGTTCACACTGTAGCTCTATGGTGGAGTATGCTTTTACAGGAACATTGCTTACTCCCACCAATACCGGTCTCTAAATTTATCATACAATCAAAAGTTAGGCCCTGGTAATATCAAAAAGTGTAATGTATATTTTCATAAGAGGACACTTTTGTGAGATGTTCGAAGTCTTCGCCTCGGACAATTTGTTATTAGTACATGTGTACTGTATCTATTACATACTCGTATTTAGCATCGTTTGTTCATACTTATGTATTGTCCATTAATTGAAGATTGAGACCGGAGTCTAGGCGATTGACTGTTGAAATTACCTTTGACGCTCTTTAATGTCGTTTTATGCAAAATGCCAGTAACTTAGTCTAGTAAATTAACTAAGCAACTTCAGCTTTTGTGTTTGGCATTGGAGCGAGTGCTTGTCGTCTGAGATTGTTCTCTGTGTTGTGTATGATCATGTTTATGTTGTTCGTGCTAGGTGAAGTATTCCCTGTCCAATATATAACAATATTTTTGAAGGGGGTAATCTATTTGTCAGACACCCATTGCTGACACTTTGGACGACAAGTTCTGGAATAAATTAACTGAACTTACTGTTAATTGTTTTTAAAAGGTGAACAAAATTATGTTTTCATGAAACTGTGATGGATTTTTTGCAGTCTGAAAATCTTTTAACCGTTTTAACAGTTCGAAATCAAAAGCGAGGATATGGCTGATACCAAACATGACGTGAAATTGGTAAAAGTGACTGCCATAAATATAGAAGATCGTCAAGGTATTGGTCAGGATAACAAAGGATTTGAAAGTGAAGATAACAATGAAAATGAACATAAGGTGGTCAGTGACCAACTGTCGTCGGAAAATAAACGAAACAGGTTCAATCTAAACGCATACTTAGTGTTACATTTATAATATATATTTGATAGAACTGAATTATCTCTTGAGTTTCTCTTTCTTGCGAAAGGATACGAGTGTATACGTGTTGTTATTTACATCAGCAGCTCTCCACAATCCAGTGTATCATTCATTGTGGCTGCAATATGTAAACTTATTTGAAATTACCTTCTTATGGGGATATGGGTGGTGTGCTCTGTGCCTGTTTCATGCGTGCTTGCATGGATGGCTTGGCGCTGTTGTCACTTATTTGTGGCTTTGGTAGGTTGTCTGTGCGTTGCGGTATTTTGTATGATATGCTATGCATGTATTCATGTTATCACTCACCACACCGATCAGAAACACATCTGTCTTTTTAAGTGTACCAATTAACTATCTTAAGATTAGTATTGTTATGATTACCCAGTCAATATATCGTAGTCATACAATCAACGTATTATATATAATTATGCATCATTCGAATACATTTCTTCGATACTATACTTACAGTGAGATGAATGAGACAAACGAGTCGGAAGAGTTTGGTATTCTACAAGCGATAAAACAATCGTTGACATCTAGAAGCTTCTATGTGATTTGGTTTACTATTCTGTTCATCAATATTGGAATGCAGTTTGTTACTGGTTTATACAAAGTGAGCAACGCTTCGAATAGTATCTTTGTTCTTTATTTATCTAGTTTGTAGATAGTTGCGACATAATTATGTTCTGCATGCGCATTCCGCATGCGCATCGCGTGTGCAAAGTTCCAAATTAACTGACGGCAATTACCTTCAAATACGTTTTTGTATAATAATAGAATGATTTTAGTAACCTGTAAAGCAGGCTTGAAAAAACGTTGATGCAATATGGAACTGCATGTGCTTGAGTGATTCGACTTTGCGTAAATACGTCAAATTGGTTATATGGTCATAATAAATTTATTTTAGTAATAATGACGAGTTTTGCACCACAACAAAGGGAAATATGTAACCAAGTATTTTAATAAGTGTCAACAATGAAATGCACTTTAGTGGAACTTCAACCTTTTACAATTACGAGGTTATTAATTTAAATAATTGAACACAAGTATTATTCAACGCGTTACGCATAGAAAATCTTGCATGGGGTATTGATGTTTCTGGCAGATTCACTCCTTTCAAATCTCCTGCCTAATCACTACAATCAGTTTACTACTGTACTACTACAGTTTTTGTCGAACGAATGGTGAATCGTAATTGCCTCGTTCCCAAATTGCAATAAGATGCTGGCTATTAATCCGCTGCACACTATGGTAAATACGTAATTAACATGAGGTTACTTTTTATCCTAGGCTTATGGCCAGACATTTATTGAAGACGATCATTTCCTAGCTCTTGTAGGGTCAATAGCTGCAGTGTTTAACTGCTCCGGACGTCCAGTGTGGGGTGCAGTCATGGACAAAGCTGGGTTCAGAGTATGTATATCGTATGATTAAAACATTTGACATGCTTGACTGGACGGGAGACAACACAAAGTGGGGTTAACAAGTCATCAGTTTTCAAGGGAGACCATTATTGATATTTGTCCAACAAAGCTGCACAAGCATGCGTCCACGCAATACAATGATTGTGTCCAAATCGGTGTTACGACAATTCTGAGATAACCACGCCAATCTGATACTCAGACACTATCGGTCCGACATTTACAAGTGAATCAATTGGGTAATGCAAACATGTGCACTATTTGCAATATTTACAACCAGAACTAGAGCCATTCATTTGTCAGCTAAATTCCTAAATAACATCTGTCGACAAGCAAGTTGTGATATAGTTTGCGTCAATAGTTTGTTATGTGTTCGAATATTATGACTGACGAAATGATGTTGCGACATTTACGTACATATAAAAGTCATTGGTATTGGTTTAAGAACAGGCATCCGTCTGGATTGAGTTCGATATATGTTATACCAAACTTCATTATAGATCAAAGTGATCCTAAACGTATAAACAAAAGTGGTTTCCGGTAACAAGCACATGTGTCATGTTTATGTGGCGGCCAATATAAATAAAGTCCAGTAAGGATATTGTGAGTGTCATGTTGTCGGTTGTGTGCACACAAAAGACTATGACCATCATCTGAACAGGTAGAGCTAAGCATAGTATGTTAGTTTAGCATTGGAATTATAGCTGTCTGTATAGGCTTTTATAATTGGTTTTACACCATAATCGTGGACTCGACCGCGGGCGTCACTCTTTTGTTTCCCTGACTAGACTATAATCCCTAACAACCACTTTGTGTATACATTTTTCTTATTCTCCAGGTAGCCATCCGGTGTATTTCAGGCGGATTTGCTGTGATGTGTGGAACCTTACTTCTCACAGAGAAAATGCCAAAGGAATTATTTCTTGTCTGGATTTGTGCTATATATTTCTTCTTCTCCGGGCTCTGGTCTACCATGCCTTCAGCATTAGCTAAAATGTTAGGCCCCAAAAACATGGCAATCAACTATGGATTTGTTTATACTGGTTTGGTACGTATGTACATTGGCATAGAGGGGACACCGGAAATATTGTATTTATCACGTGCGCACGTGTTACTTCAACGTGGGTTAGTATTAGTTACCATGTGCTAAATAAATATATATCCTGTGTCCCAGCTATTCCACCGTACGTATGGCAATATGGTTATGACATTTTATTTTGACTGTCTTATAATAATCATGGACACATATAAATGTATAATAACAAACCAGACACCATTCAACCGAAACAACAGAGCATTCAAGACATACAAAAGAGCAGTGTACAAAATGCTAGCTGTTGGTCCCTTGAAAATAACGAATACTGAGATTTGATGACGTTTGGTTGAATTTCCAAGTAAGTCAATTACTATTGATGGTTGTGGATCTTAAAATCAAATCTAGCACGATTTCCCAGAAGTTTATGTTGAAATTCGAAACTAGGAAATAAGAAAGCGTAGGTACCTACCTACCAATCTACCAATCTACCAATCAATCAATATATACCTCTTTGAAAGCACTGGTCATTTCTCTGGTGTTGTTTATATTACAGGCTGTAGCATTTATAAGTGGTAGCACTGTGGGAACAACGATGAAGGCTACAATCGGCTGGCATGGCTTATTTTACATTGCAGCTGGTCTTGGTATTCTAGGTACGTAATAACCCCTGCAGTTGAAGGCTTATATCAGGAATATACGTAGCTTTAATAAATGACTTTATTTCCGATTGGGTCCTTATGTTGTTCTGAGACATTCTGGGGGGTTTCGTTGCAAGATTGATCAATTGCCAAACTATGAGTGAAGAGACTGTTGTGTGATACAAGAAATCTGGGTGCGCTGCCCTAGCTTTTTCCGAATGGACTATTTGGTTCATTATTTAGTCTAGTGGACAGCTCCCCCACACGATCACCCCTGGGCTATCAACCATTTCATATATAATGGGTTAGGAAACAGTACTAAGCGTTTCAGAAACGAGTAAGTGCGCCTGCAGAAAATCGAACCAGTGACCTCTCGATCCTTAGTCAAGATAAACATCCAGATCTATGCAATGACAAAATAAAGCAATATAGCAAACCCTCTCTGCTTCTATTTTCAAACAGCTTGGTCTTAAATATGAGTATGTGTGATTGTGTATTGGCTGTAATTGTCTAAATACTTTGTTTACTAAAGATTATGCATCATGAAGTTTAGAGTATATGTATAGAACTTAACTGTGTATGATTGTCTCGAACGCATGAAAGTGTGAAAGACAATGAGAATGTGGGAATAAAAATCTTTAAAATAAAAAATTTAAGAACATTTTGTCATTATTTTATACAAATGCATAAACGGAATTGTATTTTAAAGTAATGATAAATGAGAAAAGGGATAAAATACAGATGAATAGTTTTATCATAACAATTGGCGTTTGTATCGTCAATAAAACGCCACTTCGGTTATCACGAGTTCTCGGTTTATCTCGAGCATTTTACCTGTCCCGGTTATTCTTCCAGATTACGAAGTTTTACTGCATATCAGTTTAATATTCTTATTTTAAACATGTTTATTGTTTACAGTGTTCTTGGTGTCATTTTTGTTCAATGGTGTGGATCGGTCCGGGAAACGTGTATAAAACAGACGAACAGTCATCCAACATACATCAACCACAACACAGAAATCCAGTCGCTGACTTACCTGGGATAACACAGATGTTTGTAATGCTATATTGTCTGTATTATATTGTTTGTAAATAGTATGCTGTATATTTATTTGAAACGAAGAATGTTTTAATTCAAATCGACATAACCAATATAAAGTAAATACCCAGTAAAAGTATTTGTTCAGACACATGGCCGTTCAATCGACTGTATATTTTTACCCCCCCCCCCCCCCCCATCCCATCGTTGAGTCGCAAGTCGACTGTGAACACACCGAAGCTGGCAGCCACGGTACATTGGCTTGTGTCCCTCTCAGGTACACATTCATATACTAGGATGAAATGGAGCAATGTATGTTATTCTTTTGCTCAAAGACATTGGCCAGTGGCTCAGATGGGGATAGAACCCGTAACCTCTCGATCCCAAAGAGCGTGCCATACCTCAAGGCCATCAGTTCCCATAACAGTTTGATCCCGTTATGTAGCATTGCAACACCCTGTAGTGTTGAAATATTTATCTACAAATTGCGTTCTGATTCGAAATGAATATGCTGCCTTGTAACGCATTATGGTGTTGAAAACGCCAAAATCAAACTGGTGTTTAGCACCAAAGTAGGATGGAACATTCGGTAATATGACTAAAATACACATTGGAGATTTCAATATACATTAGAGCTGGAACCTTGGGGTTAAGGTAGTTCAAGCAGTACAGCGATAAATAAGTCAGTAAGTAAGTTTATTTCTGTAGACAAGGCCATCGGTCCAAAATACAAAGTGTACAAAACATAAACATTATGTCACATCTACAATTATACGTCAAACTGTCATAAATTGACATTTCTTTAACGGTGTGCAAGAAAGAAGAAAGAGAAGTAAAAATAGGAAAGTTAGAAGAATAGACACGGGCAATTATATGCAGTTAAAGTAAAAAGAGTAAAATAATAGAAAAAGTTATGCACAGTTACTTTCGACCATCAAGACAAGACCAAACCAGCTTCCGTGGCGTTACCAGGGTGCAAGACCCCGCTGGCATAGCTCGAGCCTATCACTTGGCAGTCCTTTGTCACATGAGCATTCATACGTCTATCGACATAAAATGAACTCAGTTAGCTATAGAAATTATCTAGATTTGTACACGAATTATATTATATTTTTTACACTGAAAAAGCACATGAAAATTACATTCAACAGAAACAATTTCATTATTTTCAAAACAGAATTGACACAATCGGATATTTGTCTTAAATACTTGGTTTCGTAGGTGAATACAATACAAAGCACCATTAATGTTGTAAAATGTATTAGATCTACTAGTAATTATAATAATGATTGTAATTCATGTTTAGTTATTTGTAATTCCAGATATCACAATGTTAAACTTTGTGCCTAGTCTTATGACTCGGTGATACATGTACATGTATATGGGAACTGCATGTTTACAATCAGGAAAAATAAAACATACACAGCTGAACAATGTGTTTGTAATTTTATTAAACAAACAAAGGACAACACTGATAGAGGAGTGAGTGACCACACACGTCTTCAGCGCTTGGATATTGTTTGAAACTGAAAGAGTGCAGTCTGTAACTATATCAATGAATTCGATCGAAATAATGTCTTTTTGCAGAGTCCGATTTCTCAATACTTACATTCTTTGTTACCTTGGCCACCTTAACACGTGACATGTAAAGTTTAAGCACAAAAATTAAACATTTAAAGTATTCCATGTGTTATGATTGGTTTTAATGACCATATTAAAGTATTGATTTTGAATGGTTAACAATATTTGAGACAGAATTAAATCGAATAGTGCTTAGAAGCAAGGTGCTACAAAATAGAATGCACTTATTCTAAAGCCTTGCAGCAAGACCAAAACTTCTTTTGTTTTACTACTGACGAGAAGCTGGATTGTGTTCATGTAAAAAAGTACCCTGAACAATCCGTACCCTGTCTGACCTTCTGATGGTCTTTTTAGCTACTCCTTGTTCCCGTCTTTAAATCAGGAAATGTGTAATAATTATTATTACCAGAGCCAGTTACCTTAAACCCCCATATCATATGGTTTGTAACCACACCGCATTTGTTAGTTACTGGAGTATTGCCCTTTTCAACGTTGACGCCAGCATGAGTCTTAAATGAGTCTGTTCTATAAAGCACAGCACTGGTCGTTTTTTATAACTGCTTTCCTAATCTATTCAATTTTATCTTCTTTTCTGGTCAGTCTATATGCGCTTCCCTGATCGGTCTATGCCGTTGAACAAGAATGACAAGAAGAACACTGCAAACAAAAGAAAACATGTTTTCAATATGGATCTACATATTTGACTCGTTTATCCGTAAATATCGTACATATATATACACATAACGCGCTATAAATCTTGAAACAGTGGAATGATTGCATCCTACCCCCTTGCAATGGCAATACTTGCACATAACGAACTTCCGGCAGCAAACATCCTAACTGAATGATTTATGTAGTATATTTACTAATGTTATGTACTTACATGCTTACCAGGGATCAAAATCAAGCTTTGTGTCTACCGCAGTAATAGCATGTACATTTTTTGTATCTATTATGAGCACTTCATATCAAACATCACAGGGTAGGGCTCTTCTGGATATCCAAAATGTCATCCAAAATTACTTTTATCCAGATAACCAAAACTCGGAAAATCCTAAAAGGTAAGGACGATTCGAGGATCTTATAAACTCCCATCAAATAAAAATATGTTTAAACCCCAATAGCAACAATAACGAACCAATGACGCTAGCTCCAGCTGCCATGAAGAATAGACCATGCCATCCTATGAGGGTTTTCAATGAACTTCCTAACGTGCTTCCCAGTATACTCGCCACAGCCTGCAATAACAGAAACAAAGGATGCGTCACTCAAGTTCGTTAATGATACTATTATACATTATTGAGTCCATGAATTCGTAAATAACTACACCAGATTTATATGTTGCAACCACAAGGGCGCAGGTGCATTCTCTACCAGTGCAGATACAGCATGATCTAACCAGAGGAACAGACTGAGAAAAGCCCCTGAAGGGAATATAAAGATAATGCTAAGTTCGTAAATTCTAACGTTGTAGTTATATTTGTGTTCATGAATTTAAAGATATACCAAACATGCAAAATGCAAATAAAGGATTTTGAAAATTTGGCAACATGGGCAAGTAAAGAAATAACAAGACCTTTCTGTAATATTGGTAATAAAGTAGTCAGAGACAAGTCCCCGTGTACACAGTGTATGGACGAGTCAACTTCCGATTATCATAATAAGTCATACACATTGAATTGTATTGTACCCCCAATAAATCACACAGTGACATATGCTTTTGCTCGCAATAAGTCATATAATTTGAATTGTATAGTCTCCCAATAAGTCATACAGTTATTAGGTTATAAATACGCTTTGATTTACTCACCACTCCAGTGTATATCATTCCATAATTGATAGCCATATGCTGCGGTCCTAACAATTTCGCCAAAGCTGATGGTATCATAGACCATATACCACAGAAGAAAAAGTAAATTGCACATATCCATACTAGAAACATTGCCTGTGGGAAATGTTCTGTGAAGAGTAGAGTCCCTGTACATACAGCAAACCCTCCAGACAGACATCGCATGGCTACCTGTAAAATATGGGGCGGGGCAGTTATAATCCGAAATATGGTGTCAATTAATTACCTGTGAAACAGAAATATGGAACCAGTTTGTCAGTAATATTTCCTGTGAGCTCTGCATGTTACTGTGTGTACATATAATGTAAGATTATCCCAGTTAGCAACGGATATCGCAAGGTGTCTTGTTCGTTTGTCCCTGTGAACCCCGTTTGCTCCTGGTTGTGCCTAATGTAATGTTATTCCTGTGAGCCCCGGGTGTTACAATATAACATATACACCTGTCCCTGTGTGCCCAGGGTGTCACTATATATATGATTGAGGTTGTCCCTGTAAGGTTGTCCACGTAGTATACAGCGTGAGGTAGTCCCTGTCAGCTAACTATCCATACAATCACTGTGAATGTTTACACATTATTTAAATGACATACCCGAAATCCTGCTTTGTCCATGACTACTCCCCACACTGGCCTCCCTATACAGTTAAACACAGCTGCCACTGATCCAACTAAAGCCAGAAAATGATCATCTTCTATAAATGTCTGTCCATATGCCTAGAATACCAAATACATTTGGTAGACGGCAGTACAATGCCTAAAGGCATCTGTATTTAATTAACTATTTATACAAGTAAATATTTTTTTTCCAGCTATGTCAAATAGCCCATTTAATTTCCCCGTCATTGGTGAGAGAGGGTCGGGGAACCATCCCTTCTCACCTTACAAATATTCATAAATATATGTATTGGTAAAGTAAATCAAACACAACAAAGTGAATCAGAGATAGTCAACAGTTAAACTTGGAGAAAAAAATGTATAGGAAATGTGTTGGTTGCAGTCAATTGTGTATTAGTGACGTAAAAAAAACTGTTACACTGTTATGTGATCCAGGAAATGTCTGATTAAAGTGTGTGGTTTATTTTGTGTTTTAAGTATTTGTATGGCCAGTTTCAGTTCATTTGTAAGGATGCATTTTATGTTGTGTTGTTTTGTTCTTCTTTCGGCTATAAGGTATGTTTTATAGATGCTGAACGCTATTAGGTTGATGATGATGTTAATATTGGTATATTCTCTCAGTTCTGCTTTGTATCCCAAAACTATGTATTTTAAATTTCTGAAATTATGATTGTAGCCAAGATGTTTAAAGGCTGTATTAACCTGCGTCCATAGTAATGTTGTACAAGGACATTCAATGAAAAAGTGCACATAGTTTTCAACAGCATGGCAGTGAAGACATGAGGATGAATTAAAAATTCTCCATTTCATGAGGTTTTCATTTGTTGCAATGATATTGTGTACTAGTTTGTATTTGAATTGTTTTACCCTGTTATCTAAACAAGTTGCTGTCCATCCATTATAGAAAAGAGTCCAATAAAAATGTGGTTTGTCTAAAGTACGTTCCCAAAATTTATGAATGTATGGAAGTTCTGATTTTTGTTGTATAAAATCATTATAGAAATCTTTGTTTTGCATCTTTTTGAAAGGATGTTTAAGCCCGTCAAGTTGTAGCTTTAAGTTTGTTTGAACTTTTGTTAGATAAGACTCTTCTGTCTGTACTAGTCTTTTCCATTCTAATGGTATCGATTCTCTGAGAATGCTTATTTCTGCTATCCAGTTTGTTTTGTTTTTTAGCTTGATTAGTATAAAAGTTTCATTGATTTGACCTTTTTTATCCAATATGTCGTTTAAAAAGTAGATATCCGAGTTTATCCAGTGCTGATGAAATAACGTGATGCTTGATTTTGATTTTATGTGTTTATTACCCCAGAGTACTTCTTTTCTGATTTCTCTGAATGACTTAGGTAACTGTTTATTATTATTGTTTTGAAATTCGAGCCATACTGCTAGAATGTCACTGTAAAAAGTTGAAAGTTTGTGTTTGATTGCCGGTAGGCTTTTTTCAGAGCCAGGATTGGTATAAAAGAGGAGCAGATTTTTACCATGTTGATTGAGGTAAAATTTCGGAATTATTTTCCAATTCGCTGTTGTATCGTTTTCTAAGAATTTTTTTAACCAACTAAGTCGCAGTGCTTTAATATAAGAAGGGATATCTGTCATGCCTAAACCACCATTAGAAACGGTATTGACTAATATGGTTCTTTTGATTTTCTCTCTGCGATTATTCCATAAAAAGGCGTAAAACATTTTGTTTATTTTTGACACTACAAATTTCGGAACGTAACACGATTGCATAAGATAGGTAAACTTTGGTAGTAGTAAGCTTTTAATAATAGTGATTTTCCTATAAAATGTTAAATGTCTTAATTGTAAGTTATTTATGGTTTTGATGCAGTTATCAATTTTGCTGTTCCAGTTTAATGATTCGCATTTTTGTTTATCATGGCCGAAGTATACTCCAAGTGCTTTTATTTCAGTCGCCCATTTTGAATCGGCAATAGTGTTCTGGTTCGTTTTAAAGGTTCCTAGTCCTAAAATTTCTGTTTTATTTCTATTTAAACGTAGACCTGAATGTGCTCCAAATTCATTGACAATATCTAGCGCATTGTTAATTGTTAACAAGTAAGTATATTACAGTTTGATTTTCATGATTCTGTTAGGGTTGTGTCAGTTTCAGTATTTCATAATTCATTGATGGTACTTTGACCTAACAAGTTGTATAGCTAACAAACTAGCTGTACTTAAACCTGCTCATCAATCACCAACTGTTACCTTGTCCATATGAATATGAGTTGGCTTCATTGACTTTGTATGCAGACAGTCAAAAAGATAATATAAGGTCGGACAGGGAAAGCAGCACTCAACTCAACCAACCGAGCACAGAAAAAGTAAAACTT
Organism: Spisula solida; assembly: GCA_947247005.1. Taxonomy (NCBI): domain Eukaryota; kingdom Metazoa; phylum Mollusca; class Bivalvia; order Venerida; family Mactridae; genus Spisula; species Spisula solida. The sequence continues at coordinate 43,465,193 of OX365956.1, forward strand.
ACAAGATACAATGTCCAAAGCCCAACACACAACCGAACGAGAAAATGAGCCAGCTGTCGAAGTGTCAATTGCTTTGAATACCATAATAGCCTTTAAATGCTGTTGTGCTTCATAACAAACATGCATATCATACCGCATATGCATTTTTAACGCAACCATTCGAAATAAATGCTCTTTTGCGATGAGTCAAGATTTACTGTAAACCATGCATGACAATGCTATGCCTTAATTGGCACTTATGACCAACAATTTCTTAATAAGAATAACTTTGACGTCTCTCCCATCATAACCTCGGAATTATTGAGACCATAGAACTCATCAATCGGAACGTCCGTTCGGCATTTATCGCTACTTCATGACGTACGCCAGATAAAAATACAGAATTGTACGAGGGGCTGAATATGAACACATATGTGATGAATTAGATCAGGGGGGGCCATATAACTAAAATAGCAACTATGGTTAATGGGTACCTACTAGTACGACCCAATGTTTTATAGTAATAAATCATGTAATAAAACTAACAATAAATAAGAAATGGACAATGGTAGTATAGTCGCCTCTCAAAAACAGTTGATTACCTTATACAGGCCGGAAATAAACTGCATTCCAGCACTTATCAGTAAAATTGATAACCAAATAATATAGAAGCTTCTCGAAGTCAATGCGATCTTCACTGCTTCCATTATACCAAATTCTTTTCTTGGGGCACTGCTGTAAAATGCATTGTAGAAGTTCATTAGCAATTGTTTAGTTATATTATGAAAGAAGCTATGCAATTTATAAAAGTCACTTACTCATAAATGAGACCGTATTTTTGAGAATATTATTTCTTGATTATTAAGCCAGATTATTTTATAAAGGGTATATCGCTGGCTTAAAATTAAAAGGTCGTAAGTACAAAATCAATATTTTGAGAAAACAAGAAAAACTGTAACTAATCTTTACTTACGGACAAACAAGCCTTCTAAATTTCAGTTTGGTCAACATGACCACATCAAATTATCATAAAAATAGGCTCATAAGAAGCGCATTGAGATGCAGATTTCAAATATGCATGAGTCTTACTAGTATAAGGTTGTAAGTAGTACTTACGACCTTCTGATTCTAAGCCAGCGATATTTTGCTTCACTTTATTCTCGATTACTCGATGTTTTTAAATATATCTTATCTTGTTAATCTTGATATTTTTACGTGTGAAATAAAGTGTTCACTTATTTACCTTTCTACTGTTTTGTCAGTACATGTACTAGCAGGTGCGATTTTCTCAGATCTTCCATTCACGGTATAGTCTGATTCCAAAATCTCTGTAAATGCTTCGTTATCTCTACCTCTCACCTCATTCACTACATTTGTGGTGGACTTTAAACCATTTTCAACTTGTGTAATGTTTCCAGGCGTGTCATCTTCGATCTCTTTGTGAGTAGGCACCTGAAATCAATAAATGGTATTGTTATGTTCATACAAATAGTGCCTTTGCACATCTGAAACAGTCATAGCACACAAACCATTGGTTGATTTGTTTTGTTGATGTCTTATGGCGGCGTCAGATTACTATGTAAGAGAGGTGTTTAACTTATATTTGAACAAAATTGAACATCGGATTTTGTCAGACTTCCACATTAAAATTGATTTATTTCTATTGAACCATGCAAGGAAATGTGTTAAGAAGTATAAAAATTATACACTCATTGTGTATCAATATTTGCATTATTTGTTTGACGAAAAGGCACCAAATATTAATAATCACCAAAAATGTTCGAAACCTGCAATCGCCATACCCATTGGTTCTGTGATATCCATGACAAATCCAATAACCCAAAGTTGGATGGCTGGGAAGTTGAATTATTTCGAAAATGTAAGATCCAGAATTTCAGAAAAAAATGCGGTGTTGTCAATGCCAAGCAAAACAAAGAGCGCAGACAAAGGTCTTGGAGGCTGTACACGCGACAACGGAACAGAAGAGTAAGTTAAGCATGGTATGTTCGCGGGCGTTTTCATGGCATAGTCTTGTGTTTTATATTATGGATCAGCGAAACTCAAAATGATTGAAAAAGGGACAAAAGTGAATGCATACTTTATTTATGCAAAAGGTTTAAACCTTTTTTTCGGCAAAAAAAGTGACACTTCCTTTTCCTGGTGACATGCCAATGAATTTGCCTCGGCGATATACTCCCGATGTAAATTATTGGGCTATCAGGACATCGGGAACAGGTTCCTCGTGGTCTAGGGGAAGCTTCGGTGAAGTCATGAGACTGTTTGTGATATCGAAAGGAAATGTGATGAATCGGGCGGTATCGAAAGAAATCGGGATAATATCGCCGATGTGGAATTCCTCGGTGGGACCTAGGCTTAAGATATACTGACCTGTACTGGTATTGATGGTGGTTCAGAGATACAAGCTATACCCACAAGCTGCATACCGAAGTAAATAGCACCAAGTATGAGGAAACATGTAGGAACTCTGTCCAACACTTCCTCCTGTGTGAAATATCTGCAAAAATGAAGAAATGATACGATTTGTTTTAGATGAATCGCCTGGTCCACTTTGACTGCGGGAGGTCCCGAGTTCGACCCCTGACCGCGTCATACCAAAGACGTAATAAAATGGTACCAGATGTTCCCTTGCTAGAGGCTCAGCATTAAAGGGAAACTGACTTATCTTCTCTCATACCCTCGTGGCGATGGATAACATCAAGAATGGGGTGTTGAGAGTAATTAATATAAGTTCGAAAAACATGTTTTACGATCGACCTTAAATGAATTAGTATAAACTAATCGCCTCGCTCAAACCGCTGGACCTACGTAGCTTCGGTAGGCCTATATTACATGTACAGTCGTAGAAAGATGCAAATTCGTCTTTGTGACACGTTGTTTTACTTGCAAAGTGTTAAAGGGCCACAGCTACACCAAATATTTGAAACAAAAAAATACCAAAAAAAACCAGTACAGTTGCTTTTCCCACAGGTTTGTAAGTTAGCTTCTACTTATTAAAACTACGTATCACTGTTAACAATGCATTTCTGTACGATAGAATTTCAGATAGAGATTAAGACTATAATGTTATATGAACAGCTTTTTTATTGCTGAAACTATGTTATTCAGCTGAAACCTTGACATTCAGCTTTTTAATACTGTTATTTTTCAACTGTTTAGGACTTCTGAAAGCTAAAACTAAGTATTTCAACCTTTTATTGTTGGAACTGAGTTATTCAGATTGGGCATTCAGCTTTTTGATTTCTGAAACCAGTTCATTCAGCATTTTGATGGCTCGTACTTGGGCGGATCAATTACTTGTTCATTTGGGTATAATGCATTGTGTGTTTTTTGTGTTTTCTGTAAGTTTACCTTTCATCGTCGTCGTCGGTGAAGTCCGGTGATAGATTATTAGGATTGACGTATCCTGTGATGATTTGATTGAAGATCATAGAACCTCCACCTGTTCCACTGACTATCAGTCCTGCCGCTAGAGTAGCGTGCTCTGGTAACCACTATTGAATACAAAGAAGCCGTTACCAGTCGTTAGGACACTTTGTTGCTTTTTATTTAGCGGGCCTAATTGACAGTCCTAAATGTCGTCATATAGTATGGTTTAAATTCAATTCCATGTCAAAATTATCTTTCATTTAGTTAAAAGTAATTTCCAGGTTGTGTTCCTTACGCAGAACATCTTCTGGGAATTTTTCATCACTAGTCCTCCAGAGAAATATGCCAGTTGTTTGTGGACGAGCTAGTTACTGTCGGTCGCTGTTCATACATGTACCATGTTAAAATACGATAACAGACCGACGGTTATGACGGAGGAATTGCTGAAAAATGTCAAAACCCGTAAGGAAATACAACCATACGGCAATCAGGACCCTCGGACATTACTGGTGTAACAAGTCTCGGAGCTTCTTGATTTATGACGGAAAGACCCGAGTAGTTACGATTGTCATGATGGGTGATCAGGAGTTATCTGGGCTTATCATGTTTAAAATGTACGATATAACGGCTTGCCATATTACTTACCTTAATGGCAGTCTGTACTGGCGTTCCATAAGTTAGTTTATGTCCAGTAAATCCTACAAGACCGTAAGTACATACTAACGCTATAAACGATGTCTGTATACTGAAGTAATTAATCGCCGTTGCTCCACTGTGGTATAAAACGACAAATGGTTATTGTTCAAGCCAACAGAAACACTATGACATGTAGATGGTATGTTAATATAACAAATGTATCGTGATAACACTCCCGCAAACACACACTCATTCAAGGTAGACATCCTTTGGAAATAGTATGGCCGATGTTTCGAGAGGAATATTTAAAATGTTTGGTCTCTAAAATGTTATACTGCGATTTTCGGGCTAATGGTGTCAAAAAGACACTGCCTACAAAGTTGATTAGTTTAAATGTGTTCATGTTTTAGTCGCCGTAACAAAAGATGCAACTTTTTATAACAGAATACCAAACAAAACGTGTAATGCTATATTTAAAGATATCTTAAAAAGTATACCAAATAAACAAGAGGTGTTTGTAAACCCAATTGCAGTCAAGTAGTCAGTAATGGTCATCTTCTGTTGCTTGCCAATCTCTATGTGGAGTTTGAAGATCCATTCTTGAGTTATTGAACATAAACCTTTTGTCTACCGACTGACCGATCTAACCGACAGACAAGTGCTAAGCAATATACCACCTAACCAAAGATGGAGGGCATAACTACTGGTCGGTGTTCGCATGATTTGGATAGTTTTAGGGGCATTGTCTCATTGACAAGACTTATTACTTGGTACTTAGACGATGTACTGCAGGAGCTTGAAATACTGACATAGATTATACTAACCAGAATACAACAGAACCAATCAATGTTGCTATTTTGGCGCCAAATCTGTGAGCGTTAAGACCACCAAGTGTTAGTCCTATACAGTTGCCTATGGATGTGCGTGAAGTTAGCAGCCAGTTGCCAGTTGCCAGTAGCCGATTCAAAGTTTTGAATCGGGAATTGGCAAATGGCAGCTAACTTCACAACCTAGCTGACAATTCGATTTTTTCTATCGAATCGGCAACTGCGAACTGGCAGCAAGCAGTAGATTCAAATTTTAATATAGGATCGAATTGGCAACTGCGAACTGGAAGTCAGCTGCCAATTCGATGTTCCTAGTGGACACGAATTGGCAACTGGCAACTGGCAACTGGCAGCTAGCAGCTAGCAGCCGATTCAAATTTTTCTCAAAAAATATTTTAACTCAGAAAAATCGAATTGGCAACTGGCAACTGGCAGCCAGCAGCCGATTCAATTTTTTCTAAAAAAAAAACGAATTGGCAACTGGCAGCCAGAAGCCGATTCAAATTTTTCTCAAAACAATATTTTAACTCAGAAAAATCGAATTGGCAACTGGCAACTGGCAGCCAGCAGCCAATTCAATTTTTTTCAGTAAATTCTAATTGGCAACTGGCAACTGGCAACTGGCAGCCAGCAGCCGATTCAAATTTTTCTTAAAAAAAGATTTTAACTCAGAAAAATCGAATTGGCAAATGGCAACTGGCAGCCAGCAGCCGATTCAAATTTTTCTCAAAAACATATTTTAACTCAGAAAAATCGAATTGGCAACTGGCAACTGGCAGCCAGCAGCCGATTCAATTTTTTATAAAAAAATCGAACTGGCAACTGGCAACTGGCAGCCAGCAGCCGATTCAATTTTTTTAAAAATAATAGTTTTAGTCAGAAAATCGAATTGGCAACTGGCAACTGTCAGCCAGCAGCCGATTAAAATTTTTCTCAAAAAATATTTTAACTCAGAAAAATTGAATTGGCAACTGGCAACTGGCAGCCAGCAGCCAGCAGCCGATTCAATTTTTTATAAAAAAATCGAATTGGCAACTGGCAACTGGCAGCCAGCAGCCGATTCAATTTTTTTAAAAATAATAGTTTTAGTCAGAAAATCGAATTGGCAACTGGCAACTGTCAGCCAGCAGCCGATTCAAATTTTTCTCAAAAAATATTTTAACTCAGAAAAAATGAATTGGCAACGGGCAGCCAGCAGCCGATTCAATTTTTTATAAAAAAATCGAATTGGCAACTGGCAACTGGCAGCCAGCAGCCGATTCAAACTTTTATAAAAAATATTTTAACTCAGATGAATCGAATTGGCAACTGGCAGCCGGCAGCCGATTCAATTTTTTCTCAGAAAATTCGAATTGGCTACTGGCAAAAAAAATATTTTAACTCAGAAAAATTGAATTGGCAACTGGCAGCCAGCAGCCGATTCAAATTTTTCTCAAAAACATATTTTAACTCAGAAAAATCGAATTGGCAACTGGCAACTGGCAGCCAGCAGCCGATTCAAAATTTTCTCAAAAACATATTTTAACTCAGAATAATCGAATTGGCAACTGGTAACTGGCAGCCAGCAGCCGATTCAAATTTTTCTTAAAAACATATTTAAACTCAGAAAAATCGAATTGGCAACTGGCAACTGGCAGCCAGCAGCAGATTGAATTTTTTTCCGTAGGATCGAATTGGCCACTGCGAACCGGCAGCTAGCTGCCAATTCGAATATCATGATTCGAACCTTCGATCTCCAGCTTCCACGGCGGGCGCCTTAACCACTTACATAGGTAACAACTACCTTGTTTATGTGTGTTTATTAAAATATTCATGTTGTACGGATTAAACCCTTGACTTCTGTGCATTTTTGCGCACAATTATATTTGTTCTTAAACCGATAAAACCTATGTTGTGCAAGTAGCGCTCGTGCGAAATTGAAAATTGGAACGTTTGTATTGACAAATCGCAAGTTATATATAACCCTGTTAAAACTCATATAATAAAAGCATACAAAGTAAGTCAACACATATAATATTTGCATGAAAGCAGTCGATCGGAAGAAACTGGAATTCTTCGAATGTGATTGTGTCGTACTGCTGTCGCCAGGCAATTCCGTTGCCACCATTCTACAATGAGAAGGCTAAAAGAGCGATATAATGTCACTGGGACGATAAAGGATCGCCCTCACAAAGGGAGACCCCGAATATAACTCGTAGACAATGCGGAACTATGCGCATGCACAATCGCAGGAATCGGTTCCGGTCAGCCACAACCACAGCTAGGATGATGATACGAGTACAATGTCGAGTAAATATAACTCTGTTTTCTAAATATCGTATTTTAATTTTGATTCATGTTTTGTTTCACTCTTCATTGCAGACGATAACGATACATTTCACAGTCGTTTCATGTTTAGCCGATAAATGTCGCAACGCATACATATCTTTACCAGCAGTATCACAAACAATGAATAAACGCATATTTTTATTTGTACGTGGCACTAACTGCATGTGTAGCAGTTGAGTCGGTTTCAGGCAAAACTGTGCGCCTGTCCCTTATCGAATTCATAAACGTGCGTGTCTTGGCGGTCGGATCCGCGCACCCGCACCTCTACCGTGGAACGTTGTTGTACCTCACCGGACCCTCATTCAAGAGTAGAACATGATCCCATCAATGAACCGACTAGTGCATTCGTGTTAAGGGTTCAACAACAGGCATTAAATGTGACAAATGTATGAACTAAGAAATTTATTATATCATGTGTATAGGTTGTTCGGTTTTATTTTGTTTACTTATTCCTTGCCAAGAACAGAACAAGAATACTAGCAGTACTTTGATTTGTTTCCACCACAAACGGATAATGCATATGCTTTCCGTTTTTTTGGACTTTTTCATTGATTTGTATTATGTCTTTGCCACTGCGTTTTATCACAATATTGGTACGGTAGAGCCACGTACCTTCCCCGGTATTGCCCCAGTTATATCCCCGGATTTTGATATCGCTTCCGGTATACCTCCTAGTTGTATTAAAAAATTTAAAACAACCAAGGCTGTCAGCCGGTTCATCACGGTCTATCACGGATCGTCCCGGTTAATCCCAGATGTCACAGTCACGGTGCTGCTGCTGTTGTCTACCCGGTTAGACACGCCCCCCCCCCCCCCCCCCCCCCCTAGGATTAAAAACAGGGACTCGCCGGGGATGCCAAAACCAGGACTGTGAGAATGGGACCTACGCGGTCCATCACTGTTTATCACGGATCACACCGGTTGATCCCGGATGTTCACGACGAAGCAAGGCTTGTCGCCCCGGTAAGAAACGGTATCACTGAAATTTCCCGCAGTATTTTGTTCTTAAAGTAGTAATGTTTTTCCAATGTCATTCTTGGTATTTTATCAAAATACCAATATTAAATTTTTAATTAAATGTCATCCAATGGTTTTTCAATGTCAAACAATTGAAATGCAGACGTATTTGAGATTCGACCAATGTTAACGATTGTGGGGTGAATTGAACAGAAGGGACTTTTAGTCGAAAGTTTTATTCCGCGTAAATCGGCTTCTTTTCGCTTACGTCAAGGTTTTAAAATTTTCCGCTGCTTTTTTTCTCTAAAAGTAATGTTTATTCGCATGTCAATCTTGATGTTTAATTAAAATACCAATATTAAATTTCAATTAAAAAACATCCCTTAGTTTTTTAATGTCAAATGATTGATATGCACACATTGTTTGGATTTGACCATTTAAGTGATTGTGGGGTGAATTTAACACAAGGGAACTTCTGATCGAAAGAACCACCCTGCGTAAATCGGCTTCTTTTCGCTTATGACAAGGCTTCAAACTTTTCTGCTGCTTTTTTTCTTGAAACGTAATGTTTCTTCCCATGTCGTCGGTCTAGATATTTTAATTGACATGCACACAATTTTGAGATTCGACCATTTTAACAATTGTTGGGTGAACAGAACACAAGGGAACTTCTGATCAAAAGAGATACCCTGCGTAAAGCCGCTTCTTTTCGTTTACCACAAGGCTTCACATTTTCCGCTGCTTTATTTCTCTATAAGTAATGTTTATTCGCATGTCAATCTTGATGTTTGTAATACCAATTTCAAATTTCATTAAATCACATCCGGTAGTATTTTAATGTGTAATGTTGACATGAACATATTTTTGCGATTTGACCATTTTAGCTATTGTGGGGCGAAATGAGCACAGGGGAACATCTAGAAAAAATTGAATCGGCTGCTGGCTGCCAGTTGCCAATTCGATTTTTCTGAGTAAAAATATTTTTTTTGAGAAAAAATTGAATCCGCTGCTGGCTGCCAGTTGCCAATTCGATTTTTCTGAGTTAAAATATGTTTTTGAGAAAAATTTGAATCGGCTGCTGGCTGCCAGTTGCCAATTCGATTTTTCTGAGTTAAAATATGTTTTTGAGAAAAATTTGAATCGGCTGCTGGCTGCCAGTTGCCAATTCGATTTTTCTGAGTTAAAATATGTTTTTATAAAAATTTGAATCGGCTGCTGGCTCCCAGTTGCCAGTTGCCAATTCGATTTTTCTGAGTTAAAATATGTTTTTGAGAAAAATTTGAATCGGCTGCTGGCTGTTAGTTGCCAATTCGATTTTTCTGAGTTAAAATATGTTTTTATAAAAATTTGAATCGGCTGCTGGCTGCCAGTTGCCAGTTGCCAATTCGATTTTTCTGAGTTAAAATATGTTTTTGAGAAAAATTTGAATCGGCTGCTGGCTGCCAGTTGCCAATTCGATTTTTCTGAGTCAAAATATGTTTTTATAAAAATTTGAATCGGCTGCTGGCTCCCAGTTGCCAGTTGCCAATTCGATTTTTCTGAGTTAAAATATGTTTTTGAGAAAAATTTGAATCGGCTGCTGGCTGCCAGCTGCCAGTTGCCAATTCGATTTTTCTGGGTAAAAATATTTTTGAGAAAAATTTGAATCGGCTGCTGGCTGACAGTTGCCAGTTGCCAATTCGATTTTCTGAGAAAAAATATTTTTTTGAGGAAAATTTGAATCAGCTGCTGGCTGCCAGTTGCCAGTTGCCAATTCGATTTATTTATAAAAATTTGAACCGACTGCTGGCTGCCAGTTGCCAATTCGATTTTTCTAAGTTAAAATATTTTTTTGAGAAAATTTGAATCGGCTGCTGGCTGCCAGTTGCCAGTTGCCAATTCGATTTTTCTGAGTTAAAATACTTTGTTATAGAAATTTGAATCGGCTGCTGGCTGCCAGTTGCCAGTTGCCAATTCGATTTTTCTGAGTTAAAATATGTTTTTGAGAAAAATTTGAATCGGCTGCTGGCTGCCAGTTGCCATTTGCCAATTCGATTTTTCTGAGTTAAAATATGTTTTTGAGAAAAATTTGAATCGGCTGCTGGCTGCCAGCTGCCAGTTGCCAATTCGATTTTTCTGAGTAAAAATATTTTTGAGAAAAATTTGAATCGGCTGCTGGCTGACAGTTGCCAGTTGCCAATTCGATTTTTCTGAGTTAAAATATGTTTTTGAGAAAAATTTGAATCGGCTGCTGGCTGCCAGTTGCCATTTGCCAATTCGATTTTTCTGAGTTAAAATATGTTTTTGAGAAAAATTTGAATCGGCTGCTGGCTGCCAGCTGCCAGTTGCCAATTCGATTTTTCTGAGTAAAAATATTTTTGAGAAAAATTTGAATCGGCTGCTGGCTGACAGTTGCCAGTTGCCAATTCGATTTTTCTGAGTTAAAATATGTTTTTGAGAAAAATTTGAATCGGCTGCTGGCTGCCAGTTGCCATTTGCCAATTCGATTTTTCTGAGTTAAAATATGTTTTTGAGAAAAATTTGAATCGGCTGCTGGCTGCCAGCTGCCAGTTGCCAATTCGTGTCCCCTCGAAACATCGAATTGGCAGCTGGCTTCCAGTTCGCAGTTGCCAATTCGATCCTATATTAAAATTTGAATTGGCTGCTGGCTGACAGTTCGCAGTTGCCGATTCGATAGCAAAATTCGAATTGGCAGCTTGGTTGTGAAGTTAGCTGCCATTTGCCAATTTGCGATTCAAATCTTTGAATCGGCTACTGGCTACTGGCAACTGGCTGCTAACTTCACGCACATTGCCTATGGAGCCAATGGAAATCATCCATAAACTGTCCACGTTCCTGATGTTAGTATCGTCTGTACGATTCCGGAGGTAGGAGATTATGTATGGAGAAAAGTTACCTGTAAGTATAACATTTAAAAATGCCGAGCAAAGCCTTTATTTGCCAGTCAGCTTTCTACTGAAACGTGGGGGGGCAAACATGCGCCTCCACCCGGATTTAAAACCGGGTCGCCAGATAATACGGCAAGCGGACTAACCACTGAGCTACGGAGAAATCAAACTATAACAATCACTTATAAACCATTTCGAAAGTTACGCCAAAGAATGCAGAGTTTTACTTTGAGACCACCTGGTTAATAATGTCATGTATTCGATTTATTGTACAGTAAATTTTCGCTAATAATACCGCTTTAATTATTGATAAATGTTAAATAGTATACATGTATATTCATGAGTGACGACTACAAGATTTATTGGTTCTGAACAAACTTACTTCAGCCAAATATTACCTCGACAGCAAGACAAATGGTGTTACTAAGACAATTCATCTAAAACGTTCATACCTATCGTGTACATAGCACCCAGAGCGAGATGAATCAGAAATCCGCCAAATATCACAACAACAACGCGACATCTGATGTTACCAAGGAAACCCGTCATCTTGAATCATTAACCTGAAGCGAATGCTTATTTTTTCATGCCAACATGTACTAGTATAGTATCGATTTCAGACCAATTAGATATAATCCTCTTTCTTTATTATTTCGTTATTGAGTTTATATGTTAAATAATTAGAATATTTGTAGCGCTATTGGATACTTTGAATCTTTGTTTTCTTGTATATATGTCTGTTCCTAGTGAACAAACATGATTGATGAAGCACACGTTATTTCTCTCCCAACATTTGTAATAAAGTTGTACATCTCCAGACAAGTTGTCTCAAAGTAAAATACGAAAACAGTTTTGAATGTCACGACTAAAAAAAGGAAGATTAAAGACTATAATAATAATAATAAAGACTTTATTTTACGAGGAAACTCATTTGACAATTATATTAACTATTAATTATATTCACCATAAATGTTATCCAAAATGATACATAACTTTACACTTGAAGCAAGTAATGGACCTATCTTTGTGTTTCATAATACAATGTAATTAGAACTATAAAACATCTTCGCATTATCCCGTTTTCTAACTACGTCGGAATTTCATATTAACTAAGATATAGAGCATCTTCACATAACGGGTATGTTCGTATCCAGGCACACTCAAATAACCTCATTAATTTAAACATAATGACATACATAATAGTTGATAATATGAACTAAGGCATGGCCTTTAACGGAGATTTTTTCTTTCTTAATTAATAAATTAATGTAGATTGTATGTATCTATGTATGTACAGTTTACATAAAGAATCATGTATACATCTTAATTAATAAATTAATGTAGATTGTATGTATCTATGTACGTACAGTTTACATAAAGAAACATGTATGCATTTTAACTACAGTCATGTACTTAAGGGTAAACAGGAATCAAAGAGCTGAAAGACCTGAGGTTGTTCAAATGTATGTAATTCTGATCACCCCGGCTTTATGCATTGCAATATTTAGTAGACAAACTGAGATGGCCGTACTTTCACGATTAGAATTAATGCATGCAGGGAAAGAACAAATCAAATTATGCCACATTATTATTATTGCATTGGCAATAAACATTTTATATGTTTACATCAAATAAAATATTGAAGTTGAATTGAAGTTGAATAGTTTTCTGCAGCCAGAAAATTTACTGGTATTGCTTAGGATGTGTTTTTTTTGCAGTTAGGATGCTGAGCAAAAAGATAACATTAAGTCGGACAGGGATGGCTACACTCTACTTAACCAGTCGAGCACCGAAATCATAAAAATATACAAGGCACAATGCCCAACACCCAGCCGAGCGAGAAAAATGATCCGCCCAAATCCCAGCTGTCAAAAATCTGAATGAAACAGTTTCAGCAATCAAAAGGCTGAATGCCCACTCAGAACGACCTAGTTTCAAATGTAAAACGGCGGAATGATACAATAATAAATAAACACCGAAAGCCCCGGCCGGATGACTTAGTTTCAACAAGCAACAAGCCTTAGTCGAGTGTCACCAAGAATGACCTAGCTCCAATAAGCTTAACAGCCCAAGCTGAATGACCCAATTTAAACAACCCAATTTAACCAATTAGTATGCCAAAATGAGCAACAACGCTACATGACCATTCCGGTGTATGTTTAAATTTATTAGTCAGAATAATAAGCCAAATAATCAGAAATGTGTAATATCGAATACTACGACAGGGGCGTAGCCAGACTTGAATTGACTCATAAGCCTTGAAGTTGGTGGTTATGGTTGGGGGTCCTCACGATTCGTGAAAATTTGAGACTTATATTTAATGTTACGCACGTGCGTACATCAGTAACATAACCGACTATATATAACAGTTTATACAGAATAGTACATGGTATCATCTACGGGAACGTTAATAATGAAACAAGGTTAAAAAAGTATGTAGCCGGACCAGGGCTCAAACCTGGAACCATTTGCTATATATTAATAAGGTTCAATGCTCTACTGATTGAGCTAAGTGGATTACTACAAAGTTCTCTTCCTTATCAGTAATTAAATCCTATACTAGCTCCAGGCATCCTACAGACAGACACTTTTAGCATATTTTTCAGGGAAATTCTTAACTCTCATTTAAATGAAGCTTGTAACAAATAAATTTTTCCAAACATTTTAAAATCAAAGTTAAACCCCTTTCACAATTGTCATACGACGAGTCTTAGATGTAAATTTGAGGAATATCCTATGTCCGTCGTACAACAAACTTAAGAAATTTTGTCGCGTTTGACACCATCGGACCACAAAATGCATTTTTATAATTAAATTGATCATGCATACATGTATTTCAGTTTAATACTAGCATTTAGCAAGTTCCTATTTGCAAATATTTATTATTATTTGAAAATAAAGAGTTTGGTTGGACGTTTTGATTAATTATACCCAGCTGCTGAAACTTATTTTTTAAACCAGCTAATAGTTTGACAATGCTTTTATCGTACGACGGACGTGCTACAACTGTTCATCTTAAGGCTTTCTCGCATCAATTGTTATGACCTGCGACCATCGCATGACCATCATACGTCTGTCTGTCGTGTGGCGGACGCACGATAGTTCCCAAAAATGCATCGTTGAGCTGTCGCACCCTTTCCAGGCGCAAATTGGTACATTTCCATGTAGACCCATAAGCCTCGTGCAACGAAAACATTCCTACGACAATTGTGAAAGGGGTTTTAGTCATGGCTCCTATATATTTTGAAATTACGCATGTTTATCCGGTAATGTCGATAAGGTGAATATGAATTGGAATAAGTAGATCATAACTTTGCCGATGCAGCCTTCAAATTTCACGGCAGACATTTTGGTGGAACAGTTGTCGAGTGATAAGCGCTCTCAACTTAGTACCGATCCAGAGGTCCCTGGTTTGAATCTCTGCCGGGGCACGGGAAATTCCTACCAAACTAAATCGGCACTGATGACGAAGCCCGACTCACCAACCTCCACTTCTGAAAACCATGCACAAAACAATTGTGGTTTTAACAATGTTATTGTGAAGGCATACACACATCATGTTGGTTAGACTATAGGCAAGATGCTAACAGATCGAACACTTTACCAACTGAGCTATCCAGGCATTAGTCAAACGTACTGGACGCGTATCGTCGGGTGACCTATTTTGACGCTGACCTAATTCGACGCCATGTTACTAAACAGTTATTATAATATCTAAACCCAGCAGCCAATGAAAGGCGTCGTTTTAGGTACCTGTCAACAATAATGGCCGCCCCCATGTAGATTATTGATAAAATGAGTTTTGAGTCAATTTAATTATTAGAACCTGACAAAAGGTAGCCTATAAAAGAATAAATATCCCAAAGAAATGAGTTAACAATTATATTCATTTGCAGAAACATTTTTTTAAAGGAAATGTGCCCCAGATCTCTTAAGGGCGTCGAAACTGGTCACTCGGGGATACAGTATACACTGTAGCGGCTCAGTTGAAAAATTGAAAACTGGTCAAACTGGCCAAATACATTTCTCCCCTATCAGTAATTTAATCCTGTACACAGTACTACAATTATCTCATAAACATTGCTATCCAAAGCACAATACACATGATACAGACGGAACATTGTCAAAGAGTCATTTTACATTTTGTTTTGGTACAAACTAATGAAACTTGGACGAATAATTTCGGTCGTAGGTACGAATAGGAACGGGTACGACAGGAATTTGTAGAAAGTTGTACTTACCAAACCTTTAATAACAACATACGTCATCGGATGTTGATTTTATTGTATAAGTATGCTAATTGCGAGTATTAAAGACGATTTTCCTTGCTTAACAAGTACTTACATCGTGTAATCGATGGTCGGCGTCTCAGACGAATGCAATCACGTAGAATGTTGAGTTACTTCCCCTGTTACCTGGCTATCGCTCCGGACCCGGGATTATTTATTTATTTTGTATAGCGTAATTTGAAATCTGCAGATGTTCAGAAAACCTAAAAAATATAGAAGTTCAGCTACGAATTGTCAGTTTTCAACTAATTTGAGATTACAATAATGGTTGAATCCTCGTACCAATCATAACTACTCTCGTACGTCACTGCGGATCTTCGATGAGACCGGAAATCCATACCTTTTCAGCTATTAGTGGGGCGAAACTTCGGCCGATGACGGAAAGACCCGAGTAGTTACGATTGCCGGGAAGACAATTGGTACGGCCTCTACGACATTTATAGGCTGCTGATTTAGGAAAAAAGCCAAACTCAGACGTCTCGGAGATGTTTTTTCAAAACCTTCGGTTTTGAAAAAAATCTCCTAATATATTACAGTCAAACTAATTAGTAATATCTATCTACATGTGCACATGTGTATTTGTGTATAAAATTATACACCTATTCACCACATGCCTTATACAAGATAACGTACGAGTGTAGTGTATATTTATCACAGTAAAACACCGATTTTAAGAGCAAGCCAAGTTATAGTCCAGTCAGGATAAAAATCCAGTGACGCAGCGGTCGAGTCCACAATAACGATGTAAACCAATTATAAAGGCTTATACTGTACAAACAACTATGATTTCAATACTAAACGTCGCTCTACCTGTCTAAACAATGGTTGTGATTTTTGCGTACACACAAACTGCAACGTCACTGTCACAATATCCTAACTGGACTATAGCTTCTGTAGTTCACGGTTTAGTCATCAATGTTTGAGTTTGTTACACAAAAACAACACAATAATGATGGTTGAATTAGTCAAAAAGAGAAACGTTTGTGTCAAACTGATGAGTTTAGCTGAAATACTAGTATGAGAACAGTTTATAGGTGATCAAAGAAAATGTTTTAAAAACGAAACACCCTAAGCGACTTGTAGTGTTTCACCAACATACGTCCAACGTTGTTCCCGCGGGTTTCAAGAAGCGTCCCAATCTCATCTACTTTACTAGCTGCACCAACCAAGTACTATTTTAGTAACATCGATCTGGTTGAATTACTTCTCAACCAAGATCTACAATGGTTGTTATAGTCCAGTCAGGGTATGAATACAGTGACACAGCGGTCGGGTCCACTATTACGGTGTAAAACCAATTATAAAGGCTTAAACAGACATCCATAATTTCAATGCTAAACTAACAAACTATATTCGCACTATAGTCAAGTTAGGATATTGTGACAGTGACGTTGCAGTTTATGTGTACGCAAAAAATCACAACCATTGTCTAAACAGGTAGAGCGAAGTTTGGTATGTTAGTTTAGCATTTAAATTATATTGGTTTGTACAGTATAAGCCTTTATAATTGGTTTTACACCGTTATAGTGGACTCGACCGCTGCGTCACTGGATTTTTATCCTGACTGACTGGACTATACCTATTCAGACAATGATTGTAATCTTCTGTGTACACATAAACGGCTACTTCACTGTCACCAGATCCTAAATGGATTATAGAAAAGCTACACCAAAGTAATCTTGTTTTGTACACACTGGCATGTTTGGTTGTTGTGCTTCTACATTATTCAGATATGCTCCTGTGTCTGTAACATTAGCATGTGCACTTATTTCACTTTACAGAAGGTATTCAAATATGGTCATAAACTATCGTCATTTTAGGTGACCGTATGACAAAATTCATTTACTGTTCGGATAAGTCTGGTTTATCTAAGTGCTGCAAGTAAATATTGGCTGGTGGACAGAATTTAGGGACCATGGGAATTCAAAGGAAAACCATAGTTTGTGTTAGGTAAAGTATAAGGGAGATATAACAATTTACCATGAAGATGTGGTGTGCAGGTACATGTACTTGACAATGAGAAGGTTTGCTGGTGTAAGTAAATAGTGTTCAGGTTTATATACTGTATATCTATATCGTATTTCTGGTTACACAATATAATAATAATATCTCAAATACACATGATAACGTTAACTAGTACATTTATATTTATCAATACATAATTATCAACGAGTCTTATAGTGTATTGTTTACATTTGTTTGTTTCCGAAACGGCTTGTATCATTTTGTTTCTTATATAGATCTATGTCCCCCTGGCCGAGTAATAAAGGCATCAGCCTTGGTTTGGTGCGCAGAATCATGTGTATGTTCTAATATGTCCGGTCGGTGTGTCGTGGCTACTATAATAGTTACCCTGTGAGTATAAGTAAAAGTCAGGAAATAAATTGAATAATGCATATAACGAACAAGTCATGTCTCCGGAACTCGGTATATCCGAAGTTAACTGTATAAACATGAAATATCTCTGATAAGTTTAACTACATTTTGCCTCGCAGGCAGACACGCCACTTGGCTTTTAGGAATGCCTGGGGCAGAAGCTATCCATTAAATATCTAAAAATCGTATATGAACCCTCACTCGGTGTAAGTGGGATTCGAATGGCCAACTCACACCGAGTGAGGGTTCATATACGATGTATTCATAAACATGGTTTGCGATTTATTTGTATACCGCATTAAACTGAGATCCATCAGACTTTAACGAAGATAGGCTTGGAGTCTCAGTTTAATGTGGACAGATACTATGTAGTGCGCCAATGATAATGAGACAGGCGGGAAAATTTGGTCTATTCCATAAAGGTGGATTAATCAGATGTGCACGGTTTATCAGTGATGTTTTGAGTACAATGCTGACCTTATCGGTTTACTTAAGTAATTTGTAAAACCAATTTTGCAACAGTTAACCAAACCGATTCATGATTGTAAATATCACATTATCCTGGACGCACAATAACTGTGAAGTTTTAACAGGTTATCATCTAGGATACACTATAATTATCTAACCACCATGTATCATATGATAATTAAATGGTTACAATAATACAATGAAGGGTACAGATGTTTGTGTTCATGGATCGTGTAATCTAAGAGTTGTTTTTGTTGTATTCGGTGGATTTCTCGTCCATCTTGCCATCGGTGGATCTTATGTATTAGGTAAGTCTCCTGCACGGGATAGTGCAGAGAATTTGACACGATTCTTGACCTTCTGTTTGCATAATTTAACAGCTGATATCTTGTCTATATTTATAACCCCGGTTGTATGATTCCAAAAGTGGCGAGAATCACGAAGATGCTCAAGTATAATACAAACATAAATCTTAAAGACCGATATTGCACGATTAGCTTGCGGAAATTTATATATTCAACGCAAGAACTTTGTAATATATTCATGCATAAAGGTCAGGATCAAGTCAAATTCTCCGTACTATACTGTTTTATCAATGCACTCACGAAACTATTAAACTAAAACATTTCAAATGTAAATGCTTTATAGCTTTTTAACAACTACTTATTGCTCAATATCATGAGCGAAAATGAATTTGATTTTCACTTTTATTTGTAAACAAAGTCTAGTATAGTGTTATCATCGGCGGACTGTATGACTATAAAATACCAAATAACGAAGATATTACTGTAAAACCACACTTAAATACCACCTCAAAAATAATACCCTAATAACAAGACCACCTCAATAATAAGAGGACCTCAATAACAAGACCACCTCAAAAATAATACCTCAATAACAAGACCATCTCAATAATAAGAGGGCCTTAATAATAAGACCACAATTAGAAGTTCCAAAACAGGAACCTGGCTGTTCAATATAAAAATATGTCTTCAAATTTCCAGTGAAATGTTGTTATGAAAGCATATAGTCATTAATATGAAAATGTATATAGGCTTACACTCGTCCGGTAAAATACCTTACATGGGTTAATTTCTGTCGGCAAAAATGTATGCGATATCGGCCAAAATGGGTAGGTTTTATTTATGATATGTGTTTTTTTTCTGTGACCTGCGTTGAACATTTTCAAGTGATGTAGATCCTGTATAGTGTAATTAAAAATCAAATTGCCCGCATTATTTACCAACTACAATAACATAATATGTCGCCTAACATTTGCTTTGAATATTCTGCACCACATCCCAAATCATGAGTAAATGTACCACAAACGCCTTATTACTGCAATGCTGGGTCCTCAACGTTTTATTTTTACATCGCAGTACTCATGTATGCTATGATAGGTGTCTCATTAAATCGTGTGCTTCGTCAACAATGAACTTTTTTGACTTCACGTAAGAACACTATATTCTAACTTAAGTTACGTTTGACTTACTGTTTAGACCAGCTCAAGTGTTGCACAACCGATTTCACAAAATTGCTTCAGTTTATTATAGGCCCCCACACACAGAAACATGTTTAGTTCACATATTTGTATATCAATTTATTTTAAAATTATTATGAAACAAGTTTTTCCAACTTGTACGAGGGGATTTGGAAAAAAATGCAACTTACCCAATAATTTTTTATTGACAAACTCATTTACAATGAAACTCAAAGAAAACCTCCAATGAACTCTCCTTTACACATTGCACACATAATTTAACTTTTAAATTCAAGATTAAAATTATGTTTTGTCGTCTACAAAAGGTACAACACTCTTGTACTGTAGTATGGCTGATCATATAGGTTTCCTGGAAACGTACCTATGGTCTATTGAATGCGCATATTCTATTCGCATAGGACTAGGTCAACAGAATAAACTTGGTGGTAAAGCTTTCGCATGCGCTTTTTGTTCAAAAACTACTTTACTTATTTTGATGAGGAAGGTACCTATTGTTTTACGATAGTTTCTGGTCTGCAGTGCCCTAGAAATCTGACAACACCAACTACATCTGGATACATGTTGCATTATGACGCTTTTAAAGCACAATTCAAACAAATAACAACTATGTTTTATAAACTGTATTTGTTTAAACTGGCAATTGAGTCTCACCTGACTGTGTCGAACCTTGGTCGTCTAGAACCAAACCGGTTAGTCTTTACAGACACAAGTATTAAACCTCTGGGATGGTAGCCTATTCAAGCCCGAAACTATAAAGGGACAATATTACGTGATCAAAATCCGCACATGTGTACAAAAGAACATGTAATATGTTTTAGCGCAATTTTATTTTACAGGCAATTTTGGTCCATATTTCATATCCTACATACGGAACCGTACTGATGACACGTCCGTGAAAAATATAGATACACTATTGGTGACATCAATGGGTGTTGTGGGTGGCATGATCGGTATGTCTATTGGTGGACTGCTGGCACACAGGTTCGGACCTAAAGTAGCCATCTTGATCGGAACTCTCATATTTAGGTATTGCTTATCAACAGTTATGGGTTGTTAAATGTCTTCAAATGTCGGTCAAAAAGACATTCGTATTCAATTTTGCAATCTGTGAATCGTCGACTTAGATGTATAAGGTCATAAGTGCAAAAATGCTTTTTAAGAAAACAAAAAGAATCTTAATCTGACAACTACTCTTCTTATTTTGCTTCTATTTGGTCAACATGACCTCGTCCGATTTACGTGAACATAGTCTATAAGATGCACTTACAACCTTCTTCTTCTATGGTAACGATATTTTAGCACATACGTAAATATGACAGTTCGGTGTGTTATTTTATAGGCAACTTTGGACCATATTTCGTATCTTACCTCCGAAACCGAACTGATGACACGTCAGTGAAGAATGTTGATACACTATGGGTCTCGTCACTGGGCGGGGTAGGTAACATGCTGGGTATGTCAGTTGGTGGACTGCTGGCTCACAGGTTCGGACCTAAAGTTGCCATCCTTACCGGATCTGTCATATTTAGGTATTGCTTATTATCATTTATATAGCCTGATCTATGTAATAGTTAGAACAAATTAAGTACATTTTAATGATTAAATAGTCACTTTGAGTCATCAAAAAAAGACAGCAAGTAGAAGAGACAGTGGAACAGACTCCTTGGTTCTTTAACGTGCCCGGTGTATAGCACCGATATACGCGAGACCACCTCTGGGTTTCCAACCACTTGTATCATTCATTTACTTGGCAATGGATGCCATCAGTGATGAGGTGCCGAAGGTCGATTGATATAAGTTGTGCAACTTGTTTGACAATTGGACTGATATGTTAGTATTAACTACTAATGTATAAAGTAGGGATGCATGTATACAAGGTGTTAAAAAGATTTGTTCTCAAAATTTTAATTCATACTAGATTTAGTTTAAACAACATTTAATTGTTTATAAACATATGATAATAGTCTACTATCATTTACACATATCAAGGATTGGGTAGAAAGCTAAGCTTAGTAATAAACTCGTTCCTTTCTAGATTTTGTATCTGAGCTATGTACCCAGTTTAGAATTATTATTTCTAACACTAGTAGATTCATTTAATGCTCGAAAGATTGGAACAATGGTAGAACCCTCTGGAATTTAACTTGAACATTTTACTTTCTTCCGACGTCAGAAAAATAAACAATTTTTAACACCCTGTGCACAATAAAACAGCAACGTGTTTTGTTACTTTAAACAGTACATCAGTTGCTATGGGATACTTCACCGTCAATGTATCATACGTCATGGTCGTGTTCAGTTATGGTTTCGCCACACATTTCGGATCATCAATAACGTACGGTACATCTATACAGACTGCAATTAAGGTAAACATACCCTTGTCATTAGCGTAAAATTGAAATAAGTTATTATAAACTAGAGTTTTAGCATATTTCACCATTTCTTGTGAAAAGGTTTATCATCAGACATAATGTACATATGGCTTATAAATGGGGCTCACAGGGAAGACTACATGTATACCTGTATTGCCTTTTTTAATAATGTAATTGTTATTATTATTATTATTATTATTGTACACATATATTAATAATATACGCAATACGTGTGTCATAATCATTATGATATACATTAACTAAATAAAGACGTTAATATACATGTAGGAAACGTATTTAACTATATAAACATGGCGATCTTCCGTATTAGAGCCTCAGCAGTTAGCAAATACACTAGAACTATAATTATTCAAAGAAAAAGGTAAATGGTATTTATGATGTGACAATGATATGATATGTTGTTTATCGTCGATAGCAAATGGTACAGGCATAAGTTCTGCTGTATAGTATAGTGTTGTTTATCAGTGGTTGCCCAAACACTCGACGTTAGCGGCGGGTCTGATAGCAAGTGGTACAGGCATAAGTTCTGTTGTATAGTATATTGTTGTTTATCAGTGGTTGCCCAAACACTCGACGTTAGCGGCGGGTCTGATAGCAAGTGGTACAGGACTAAGTTCTGTCGTCTTCAATCCTGTGGTGACATTCTTCATCAACCCGGACAATCTCCTCCCAGATTTTACAGATTCCGACGACGAAAAGTAAGTTAATATACCCGTGTTTGTTTATACAGTTGTATCAATAAATCGATAAACGTGTCAACAAAATGACAGTTATGGCTTTGATTATATTATATTGCCAATAATGACGTACGAGAATAATTGAGCGCTGCTGTGGGATTTCCAACCTGAGATCAAAATTTCAACTCTTTATATTTTGATAGAATAGTGTAGTTTAATGTTTAAGTTTTCCAAAAAGTTATACCTTTTCAAAATGGTCCAACTTAGTGACATGCTATGACATGATGAAAACTAGACATGAGGATTGAAATGACGTTATTGACGTCGCGTAAATACAATAATTATGATGACGTCAGTTGAATCATGTAGTGTTATTGATGTCTTGTAAAATCTGAAATCAAGTTCCATAACGTGCAGTATTTATTTTACGGGGTAAAAATTACAAAATAATCAACCGATTCCCAAAATTCACACTTTTCGTTTATATTTTGTAATATTTTACCCCCAAAAGACTCTCATTTAGCGCAAAATTTTGGCAATTTATTTTTGATGCATTAAACTACAAGGCACTATGTACCTATCACAGTGATTTTTTATCAAATAAATTTATTAATAACTTTGTATTCAACCAAGTCCTAAAACTCACAGTTTTGTTTATATTTCTAAAGGTTTTGCCCCAAAATATCGCATTTTGCGCACTAACATGGAAAACGATGTTTGGTATCTTAAACTACAAGTAACAACCTACCTATCACAAAATATTATTATCAAATACATCCATAAATGACAAAGTGATCCACAGATTCCAAAAATTCGAGCTACGCTTTTATAATTTGCAAGGTTTTACCCCAAAAAAGTCGACTTTCACTAACAAGTATAGACCTAGAATTTTAGTATGTTACAAAATACACATTATGTGACATGATCCTAGAAAAATACTCGTTTCGCATTTTTTCCACAAAAAATATCTACTCTGTACTAAATGTGATTTTCTCCAATTGTGTTATTTTTTGAAGAGGTTGGAAATCGCACAGCGGAGCTCAATTAAAGTTTTTTTATTATTTTTCAGTGAAAATGACACCAAACAACTTTTTTTCGAATATTCGAATATTGAAAATGGATTCGAATATTCGTTCGGCTTCCGAATATTCGTATTTTTCGGTCCCATCTCTAGTTTATACGGGTTTAACGCCGTTTCTAAATATTTTTTCAGTAATATAGTTACGCCTGCAGATCACTTAATCCGGTTTCCTGGATTGTATTCTAACCCGTATTAACTCAATTACCCTTTGACAAGGAACCGACAACTTCTCCACATGTGGAGGAAATTAGAATTTGGCGTCAATGTTACATGGAAGGGGTTTGTGCTTCTATAATTGAAACCATTCACAATGTGACGGTGACGCTGTCTCTATATTCACATGTTTCAGATATTTCACACAAGAAGATCTTCTCGACCGTGTACCCATGTGTTTTATCATACTGGGATCCAGTTACTTTGTTCTACAGTTGATTGGTGTGTTGTGTATAGCAGATCCTCCGGGACCTAGCCATGAAGTAAGAGTAACACCAGAACGTGGTGAAAGTCAAACATTGCTCCCCAAGTATACATATAAACCAGAGCGAGGCGATACTCGTATAACATCAGGGACGCTAGGATCACATGTTTCTACATATTCGTACAGATCAGAGTTCGACGGCATCAGTGATAGTTTTACTACTGATACAGACTATACAGAGACTCAGTCGTTAATCAAAACAGCAACAACAGACATAGATAGAGTCGCTTACAGCAATGCAGCGGTAGCCTCTCAACACGTTAAACCACCAAGTATATGGAAATCCTCTGATACGGTACACTACAAACATAAACAGTACGTATACATACACGGTATGAATTCCTGACGGAACTTAGGGTACATGCCATCTGAGTTCCGTCCGAGCGTTACATCGGTTTTCACTTCCGTCAGAGCCATATGAAAACAGAACAATTCTCTGACGGTGCTAAAAAGCGGTGTATCGGCATTCATACCGTGACATCGCACCATCCTTTATTCACATTTTTTACTCTCCTTTCTTTTCTTCATGATAGCCCCTATAGTATTCATATGCAAAATGCCCATCAGCAATCTATTGGATGACAATTAAAACCTGCCATTTACCAATAGCTAGCTGGTAGGCACATTTGCGTATGAATAACTCTGTATACAAACATGATCCCTCCTATATGGTTTTTATGATTTGCTGTATTTTGTGACGTCAAAGTCATGTGGTATTGCTATACTGTATATTGTTGACCGTCAAGCCAGCAAAACACCATTCTCGTTCGTCATCGTATTCTACACACGGAATCTTGTTCGGGCAACTTGATGTATCATTTTATTAAAGAAATTATGAATCTTCAGTCAAAATCCAGAGGGTCAAATTGTGGGGTTTTCGTATTTCAATGGGGTAATAGGATCACTGCAAGGATCAAATAGAACCCCTTATATACCATTGCTGAGCTAACCGGTCCACATGGGATCAGTTGAGTCTGCTGATGAAGACTGCACACTTTCTATAATTTCTATATAGTATATTGTACACACGCTATAGGGCATCTTTTAAGAAATAAACCGTAAAACGTAAATATTGCATAGCTCCAGTGAACTGTCTATGGGACTATTAATTTAGTATATTACCGGTAATTGACTTACATTGGCATACATTTCAGTGTGGACACCTCGGACGAGGAGCTGAGTATAGTTGCTGCTATAAAATATGCTCTAATGTCGCGTAGTTTCTACATCATATGGTTAACCTGTTTCATGTTACCAGCTGGGATGCAGTTCTTCGTCGGACTATACAAGGTATGTAGATGATGAATGTCCAGAGATATGTCAAATGTCAAACAACACAAATATACGTAGAATAGAATATAATAGAGTTTATTGCAAGGCAATATTGCCCATGAACATATAATACATACATACCTATACAAACAGTACTTAATAAAAATCAAAGCACTGAGAGTACTGATGGGAGGCGATCTGGTTGCTGCTACTAAAGCTTAAACCGACTTTACACGTTTAATGTTCGTTTTCTTACTGCCGATCTTGTCTTGAATGTCAAAATAGACATATGTGACTATATAGGCATGTTGGGTTACTAAATAAGTGTTAAAAGGTGCATATTAATTTATATGTAATACGTGTATTGAATGCGTATATCAAAAGTGGCTTTAAAATAATACTACGCGCCTATTTATCAGATTCTACAGTACCGTCTTGTAATCACTTCCCTCGCAGCGGGAGACAGTCTATAGAAAACGGCTAGCTAGTACATAACAGTACTTTGCAGACCGTATACGATTCATTGATAAAACCATCACTTGACCGTAGTCTGAAGTTTCTAAAAATAGCTTTACAGCCGGGACATTTGATGAACACGTCATTTTCGTACTGTGAAACAAGTTCGGTTTCAGCCGGTGTAGTGATTTTTTTGGCCAAAATATCGATTTAACGAACAGTTTCACAATAACTTTTGATCTTAGAATAAACAAATGTTGCTGATTGGCTTAAATCAGTTAAATGTTTTGCAGAAACATATGTAGCAATATTGGGAATGTTGACAGTTTCTGGAACTACTTGAATGCGGATTCACATAGCAGCCTAAAGGCGGTTAATTTTTTATTAAGAAATGGGCAATGGTAGTAATGAGAGGCTTAATCGCCTCCCAAAAATTGGTACTACATGTATTATGTTAGAGATACTTATATTAAATGTTTTAACAATAAGATAATAAAAATCGGACAGGGAGCGAGTTATAAAAAGCCTGGTCCCATTGTTTCTGAACATTTAACATTAAATATGTAGTTCTTCGTTTCTAATTTTCAATCTTTTTGGAAAAGGATGCTTGATCTGATTTTAAGCTCCAACCCCGTCTAAAATAATAACTTTTCAAACTTAAAAATTTTAGCTCCAAAGGGAATTCGTAATAAACGTATTTATAAGGAAATAAATAACTTTATTGATTACAATTTAGTCATTTTGTTTTCAGTATAATGTTAGTTTAATTAAATACAATGTAATTTCGTATGCTATAAAGAGCATTGTGTTGACTACAGGCATACGGACAAACTTTCATATACGATGATCACTTCCTAACATTGGTGGGAACAGTGGCTGCTGTATTCAACTGTGCTGGACGTCCAATATGGGGTATAATGATGGATGTAGCAGGATTTAAAGTATGTACAAGTATTTAAACACAGTGTAAATAATTATATTTTGCTTTATAACGATATTGATATTCATAACACTGTTATGAATTTAGTCAATTTAAGAACATATTTCCAATCTCAAAAGCACACATACGATAGCTGTGCACAAAACAGGAAGCTGTTATTTATCCAGCATACTGCCTATCTACGGTCTAGGTACTGACACCTTCGATAATCGAACCTTTGACCTTCAAGCTGCTAGGCGCGCGCTTTGAGGTCGAGAGATCCCCGGCTCGATCCCCGTCTGCGCCACTGCTTAATTTCACTGAGCAAGAAAACCCCGCAATGCTCCACCCGACCAAGATGTGAATTGGTATCTATGAGGATGGTGTCTGTACATGTTTGATATTACTGAGCACCGTATCTCGATGTTGGCTGCACACAAACCAGGTGAGAAGTAGTCACCCCAGAGAGACTCAAACGCAGGTGGCCTTAAGCAGCCCAATGACCAGGGAATGTTAATGTCAAAGGGTGGCTGAACGGCTGAATCGCAGAAATCGGCCCTCGTAAACCGGTAACCATTTTATTAAATATGTTTTACCCCATTCAGGTTACATGAGTGGCGACATTATCAATGTTTCAGGTAACGTTAGCTTGCATCTCGTTCGGGTTTGCAGTGATCACTGGTACCATATTTCTGACGGAGCAAGTTGCTAGGGAATGGTTCCTCGTCTGGATATGTACCATATATTTATTCTACAGTGGTATATGGGCAATGATGCCATCAGCTCTAGCTAAACTACTCGGTGCCAAGAACATGGCAATCAACTATGGACTGATCACTTCCGGTTCTGTATGTATTACATTTAAGTTCCGCTAATAAGACACTTAATTATTTTTTAATTTTTGCAGATTTTGCAATGTTAACGTCCAAAATTCTTAGATTTAGAACAAAAATCAATTATTAAGACCAATTTGCCATTAAGACCATTTGTCTGACTGGTCTTACAATCGAAATTTCACATGCATTGTATTAGGTAAAGTCATAACTAAGATCACATAGTAAATATTCTAGCCAGTAGGGACAAGCTGAAAAAATTGGAAGAACCGCTTATCTCAGGTCAAATGGTTCACAATTGATATATCTCGGGAATCTAAACATGTGTCTAGACAAATATGAGAAGCAACAGATGCACGATTTGTACTAGTAATAAAATACTTTTTTATTTTTTTCAAAGTGTTTGGCCACTCTTTTGGGAGGTACACTGGCTTCCACACTGAAGGCAGAAATCGGCTGGCATGGTTTGTGGTACTTGTCATCTGGAATGGCCGGTGTAGGTATGGTTCTTTACATATTTACGTCTGGAGACCGGCATTCGCCATTGACGTCTGTCGTCTCGGGTTACATATATCAGAGACTATATATAGTTTCTGCATATATTAACCAGTTCATACTTACCTTGTATATGAATAGGTGTCAATCTGCTCTCGACTTATTAGACGGAGGGGAACACGAGGCTGATGGTACCATCAAGAGGGTGAATGAATGATTTCCTGTGTAAAGCTTAGTGTCAAACAAGAGAATACTGGTACCATTTTACTTGTCTTTGGTATGACACGACCCGACTTCCCACACTCCAAGCGCGGACGCTGTACCACAAGGTTATAGTTGCTAAAAACAATTCTGAAATCATATTTTATATGCACAGCAACAACATGCCATCTTTTGAAACCATAGTTGGTCTCATTATTAAGGGTCTAGTTCGTATATTAGTATAAACTAGTTTTTTGTTAAAATCTACTATTGATATTTTATTTTCAGTATTTATATCTTCATTATTTTTCAATGGTGTGGCACAAGATGGGACCAAGATTTGAAGACGGAGAATATATGGAATTATTATAGTACACCAACGACCTTATAAGACAATCCGCATCAACGCACATCTTATGAGCCTTTTTTTAAATCGGAAGAGGTCGTGTTGACCGTACAGAAGTTTGCCTTACGCAAAGAGTAGTTATCAGACAGATTGTCTTATTTTTCTCAAAATGGCATTTTACACTTACGACCTCATCCTTTGAAGCCATAGACATGCTTATAGACAATTTTGTCTGTGTACAGATGTGGTTTATTTTATTCTGTGATATAATAATGTTTTAACCTGAGTAGTGATAGCTGTCAGTGAGTGGCACGTGCCTTGTAAATAGGTCAGTTTGACTGTTTTGGTAGTTTTTTGTTTGTTCGATGTTTAGGCTAGTGTGTATTTATACTAATTGTGGAGAAAATTATTGACCAGTATTTGGAATTGTATGTGCAGGTTTCTCAGAAGTATTTACATCGAAATTAAGGGCAAATTTCAGAACCAGAATGTTTTATTGGTTTGGACAGAATTCCTGTTTCCGCATATGACACATTATTACTGTGTAAGCTTAATGTATCAATCTGTATTATTTATCTATAGTTCACCGGGGATAACTCTAGCCTCAAAATAAAGTATAAACACTGCACGGTCAACAGGCATATATATGCACAAGATTGAACAAAAATGAAAAATGTATTTAATTTTAATTTGTAAACAAAGGCTAGTGTTATTTCCGGCGAACTATATGTAGGAGAGATGTGAATAAACAATATTTTTTTACTATAAATATGTATGTGTTATTTTTGGTTTTGTATTTGTCAGTTAACTTTTCAGGTATCAATTCCCAATATGTGTTATGCTAGTACGCAATGTAACTGTTATATACACTGAGCGGCATTGAAAACGCAACACTTTCACTAACATAGCTTATATGTATGCATGTATGTATTTACCCATAAGTCTGCCAATATGCATTAAATTTTGCTGAGATTTTCAGCATGTGTAGCTAAGATATTTGGCATTACAATCCATTTCATTCCATGACAATCTGATAAGACCCTTTACAACCACAATAAAACAATGACGTCATAAATAAAAGCATATTTTATGCCCTTAGTCCTTCTGTGTTTTTCAGATTGTTAATGCCGATGTGTACCTATTCTTCGTATAAAGTTCGGGAACAAGTGTCCGTGCATATCATGGAGACAGAAATAAAGTAAAACACAGATAAATATAAAGTTCAATTTAGATTCAGAAAAAATAAATTTTATTCACTCTATCTCTATCCAGATTTACGTACTTCCCCTTGACTGTAAAATTTGTAGTAGTTTTCGGTAAATCTGAAATATTGCTATCAAGCGTTTTTGAAACTTCACGACCACTATGTTGCGGAGTGGTAAATCGTCTAATTTTGGGTTTTTCGAATTCTTCGATTGACTATTTAAATTGACCTTACATAAAATAATAATTGCATCGTACATTTTTGTGCAATTCCTCTTACGTGTTTCGTTCAATGCACCATTTTAGCGAATTTTGATGGACAGAACATCGAGTTACAATCCATGGGTAGCCAATAACACGCACACAAAATTTCGTTGAGAAATATCAATAAATAAAATTCATTAGTGTTGCGTTTTCAAAGCCGCTCAGTGTACAATGAAACTTGTAAATTCAGTACAGCACATTTTTTTGAAATTAAATTCATGAAATTCTAATATTGAGAATTTGTTCAATACGAATTGTGAATACATTATTATTTATATGTGCAGCTGAAATCATGAAATTAATAGAATTTTTGAAATTGAGACTGTTATAAGAGAGAAATGATAAAACTTGTAGTCTGTCATGCGAGGTGTACGCAGCATAATTTTTACTAATTGTTTTAAGTCCCACAGGTCATCAGTATTTCAGTCACATTGGGACTACCCTGTCTAATTATCCTGACACCAGTTAAACAAGCAGTTACCTGGAACCATAACAAAAAACGCTAATAATTGAGCTACGGAGGCCACATAGACAAACACACAGTAAAAGAACAAGAGGGCCCAAAGGGCCCTAGGTCGCTCACCTGTTATAAATAGCAGTACATGTCAAAGCGCAATATCGCACTTAGATTTTGTTGAGATGATCACTCTGACCAAGCTTCATAAAGATTAAGTCAAAATTGTGACCTCTAGTAACTACACAAGGTTTTTCTATGATTTGACCGTGTGACCTAGTTTTTGACCCCGGATGACCCAATATCGAACTTGACCTAGACTTTGTTGTGATGATCATTGTGACCAAATTTCATAAAGATTAGGTCAAAATTGTGTCCTCTAGTGACTACACAAGGTTTTTCTATGATTTGACTGTGTGACCTAGTTTTTGACCCCGGATGACCCAATATCGAACTTGGCCTAGATTTTGTTGTGATGATCATTGTGACCAAATTTCATAAAGATTAGGTCAAAATTGTGACCTCTAGTGTCTACACAAGGTTTTTCTATGATTTGACCTTGTGACCTAGTTTTTGACCCCGGATGACCCAATATTAAACTTGACCTAGATTTTGTTGTGATAATCATTGTGACCAAGTTTCATAAAGATTAGGTCAAAATTGTGACCTCTAGTGACTACACAAGGTTTTTCTATGATTTGACCTTGTGACCTAGTTTTTGACCCCAGATGACCCAATATCGAACTTGACCTAGATTTTGTTGAGATGATCATTGTGACTAAGTTTAATAAAGATTAGGTCAAAATTGTGACCTCTATTGTCTACACAAGCAAATTGTTGACGGACGGACGACGGACGGACGAAGAGTGATCACAAAAGCTCACTCTGTCACTTTGTGACAGGTGAGCTAAAAATGTAAAAAAAAATGCACATATACCTGAGTATGTACTTGTTGCTTAGTGGGCAATAAAATGACATTTTAATTGAAACAAGAGGGCCCAAAGGGCCATAGGTCGCTCACCTGTCCTAGTCGTTCATGCACCCCTAATGGTAGCCTCTATTGCATGTACAAGGTTTTCATATTGTCTTATGCTTATCACGTTTAGACCCAATGACTTATTAAAGTGATTTGACCTTGTGACCTAGTTTTTGACCTCGGATGACCCAATATCGAACTTGACCTAGATTTAGTTAAGATGATTATTGTGACCAACTTTCATAAAAATAAGGCCGAAAATGTGACCTCTAGTGACTACATTAAGGTTTTTCTATAATTTGACCTTGTGACCTAGTTTTTTACCCCGGATGACCCAATATCGAACTTGACCTAGATTTTGTTGAGATGATCATTGTGACCAACTTTCATAAAGATTAGGCCAAAATTGTGACCTCTAGTGACTACACAAGGTTTTTCTATTATTTGACCTTGTGACCTAGTTTTTGAACCCGGATGACTCAATATCGAACTTGACCTAGATTTTGTTGAGATGATCATTGTAACCAAGTTTCATAAAGATTAAGCCAAAATTGTGACCTCTAGTGACTACACAAGGTTTTTCTATGATTTGACCTTGTGACCTAGTTTTTGACCCCGGATGACCCGATATTGAACTCGACCTAGAT
This sequence comes from Spisula solida, assembly GCA_947247005.1. Classification (NCBI taxonomy): domain Eukaryota; kingdom Metazoa; phylum Mollusca; class Bivalvia; order Venerida; family Mactridae; genus Spisula; species Spisula solida. Next base: position 43,497,524 of record OX365956.1, read on the forward strand.
TTTGTTGACATGATCATTGTGACCAAGTTTCATAAAGATTAAGTCAAAATTGTGACCTCTAGTGACTACACAGGGTTTTTCTATGATTTGACCTTGTGACCTAGTTTTTGACCCCGGATGACCCGATATTGAACTTGACCTAGATTTTGTTGACATGATCATTGTGACCAAGTTTCATAAAGATTAAGTTAAAATTGTGAACTCTAGTGACTACACAAGGTTTTTCTATGATTTGACCTTGTGACCTAGTTTTTGACCCCAGATGACCCAATATCGAACTTGACCTAGATTTTATTGACATGATCATTGTGACCAAGTTTCATAAAGATTAGACCAAAAGTGTGACCTCTAGTGACTACACAAGGTTTTTCTATGATTTGACCTAGTGACCTAGATGTTGACCCCGAATGACCCAATATCGAACTTCATCTAGATTTTGTTGAGATGATCATTGTGACCAAGTTTCATAATGATTAAGCTAAAACTGTGACCTCTAGTGTGACACAAGTAATTGTGGACGGACGGACGACGGACGACGGACGAAGAGTGATCACAAAAGCTCACTCTGTCACTTTGTGACAGGTGAGCTAAAAACATAATGCAACTAACTGTATGATTCAATCATCATATTTTATTATATCTTAAATTCCTGAACAAACTTTACTGTGATACAAATATCACAGAATAATGTATACGTGTCATTTTATACAATCATAACAAAAACATAGATCTACAAGAACATGTACATGTATGCAATAAATGGCTCACAAACATGTATGATATATTAAGTCACCGATATATTCATATAATATAAACAGAGCCACATCGAAATATTCATGTTTATACAGAGAGCCAACCAGGTGAAATATATTGGGTTAAATGGCGATAACAAACCCTGGTCCTTTTTCTATTCCACAAACTAAACACAACTAGGCAACTCAAAGAACTAATAATTTACAATCACTCTACAAACAATTTGAAAGATAAGTCAGTCATATAATATTTGAAGCAGTGCCCAGACATATAACAAAATTATCACATTTATATAAAGCAAAACATTTCTTAGGTAATATATAAATAGAAAACAATTTCCACTTAAACAAAATGTTTAAATATTTCGTATGACATACATCAGTTACTATCAGGCCAAACAAAATTATATGTGGTTCCAGTCATAATGAACATTTTTAAATGCCAAGCATAGCCTTTATTTGCCAGTCAGCTTTCTGCTGAAATATGGCAGGCCTACGAGTGCCTCAACCTGTATTTGTACCAGGGATGCCAGATTAGACAACAAGCGTGCTAACCATTGAGCTACGGAGGAACAGAAATGGTTACCTGATTTATGATGAAACGTGTTGGAATAAAGATCCCGATCCTGTGACTATATTGGATGATTTACAGCATGTCAAGGGACAGCGGGTCCAGATCTCTGTGAATTTTGGTAAAATGTGGTTATCTTATATAATGTGATGGAGTATTTAAAGGCTAAAATAAAGTTAGGTAAGGACCCCTCCCCCCTGAGAGAAAAAAGCTTCTCCCCCACCCCAAAATTAACCTTAAGTTGTATGAAGCACTTGCATAGAACAGTATGACAGTCAAGCATATCAGACATACACCCTTCCCTCAACGTTAGACCGAGTTCATGTTCACTTAATCTGATCTCGGCCAATCCTAAGGTCATATCTGATCCATCTCAAGGTCACATGATCTAAAAGTAACATCTGATTTTAAGGTCACATTTGATCTCAGGGTCACATCAGGTCACATCTGATCCAAATGTCACATTTTATCACATGGTCACATGATTTTAAGGCCAAATCTGATCTCAAGGTCACATCTGATCCAAAGGTCACATTTGATCTCAATGTCACACAATTTCAAGGTCAAATCTGATCTCAATGTCACATCAGATCTCAAGGTCACATACGATCCAAATGAATATGAAATGTGAAAAACGTGTCTTGAAAATAAACCACAAAATGCAAAATGTATTACATTGTAACACGACTGTATATTAAACAATGAGCTCACAATCTAAACTAATGAAATGATCGTTAAAATCCTAGTGGATGTTCCTGAACACAGCCGCCATGTTTAACCACTTCATCGGATATAGAGGACAACTGTCTGAAGTTTTTCATATTTCTGTCCGATGTAGCAATATTCAGGTTTGTCTCCACACGGACTGAGGCCTGCAATACATGGAGGATATAGAAAAAGTTAACAGATTTATATAATTAATACCACAATATGATAAAAGTTAAGGGCACAGGGACTCTACCAGGGGTTCTACTGAGGCATAATGCCTGATCCTGTAAATTAGACTCAAGTCTATTTCGAGTGAGATGAGCACACGTCCCTACACAAAAACTCTGTTTCAAGCATTGTTCTAATGTTAAAGTTCAGCATATGAAATTTCAAATGACCATAATTTAGTCAATAATTGGTATTTTTTCATAAAATAACGTTTATTTTTAGCAGAAAACTTCCTTCTTCTTAGTGCAGCAAATCAGGACTACAAGCCATGACAATAACGTATGCTTTGTACGAGAATTTTGCAAACATGCTGGTGTATGTCCCATACATTAGGGGGTAAGTTTTTCACATGTTAACAGCACGCTTGACTGTTAAGAATAGGATTGTGCAGCAAATGTCAGGTTAAGATCATGTCATGTTGACACTATGAAAGCTAGATAAAGTAATAAACTCTAATTTTCGCAAATTACGCGAGAGAAAAATAATCCCTCATGAGGCAGTCAATATATGTAGGATAAAGATATTGCATCTTCGGAGTCGGGAGTTTTAACCAGGGACAACCCCCTCGGGCGAGATATCCTTATCCAACATTGAAGCTCTTTTCTTACCTCATCACAAAATGTTTGACACATAGCAGATTCCACGTTAGCAGACGACACATTGTTACTCAATGACCTTGAAGCCCGCGATAACACACACACCATACCATAAATATCAATGGCTGCATCCGCCACACGATTTAACACCATTTGTTCATCTGAAAAAACATGTGAAGAAATTTAAAATAGATACCGGTAATTGTTTATAATTTCTAAATTGTCTCTTCAGTAAAAATAAATACATACATAGCTTACTCAGTGATAGATAAAAACAAAGGGACACAACAACACATTATGACTAGATCAGTTTCATACATAGCTAGCAATTTTTTCAGTGTTCTTCGAGACCAACCATCCCTCGAAACAAGTGTGTCTGCTTTGAGTGTGGTAAGTCTGGGCTTTGCTCGAAGGTATCCGACACTCAGCATTAGTAAAAGAGGAAACTGACGACCTTTCTCCTGTACCCACCCACAAGGCAATTGATACGTCAGCAATGAATGGTGAACAGAGATTGACATATCAAGTCATAGAATTTGTTTCACAATCAATATGAAATAAATCAGTATAAATCTAATAAAGACAGCTTACTCATAATAGTTTTGCGGTATTTTATGAGTAGGGCATCCACAGTTCCTCCGAATTGTTCGATAGATTTTGATGCCTGAAATGTACCATATATACAGATATAACTGCTTACTGTGCTACAAACATACTTCAGTAGAACTAAACATTTCAGAAAAATTGATTTCATTAAATATAAATTTTCTTCGTGGAGGTTTCATGAAAAATTTCAATAAACTAGAAGGTTTTTTTTACACAAAAACCTATGTCTCCCACAAGGGGCCATAATTTGGACAAAAATATCCGGCCTAAAACTCCTTACAAAAGGCACAACTAGACTTTGTACCAGGTATCCATGTGAAGTTTCAATGAAATTCAACCAATGGTTAAGGAAAATTGTACGGACAAACTTTGTGACATCCAGCACAAAATCAATATGTCTCCTCCACCTGTATGTGGGAGAAAAAATAAAACTGGGCGAGCGATATTTCCCACAATCTGTAGCACATAAAGATTTGAAGAATTGTGTGAAAGTTCAAGATTTAAATATGTACTTTGATAAAACTGTACCCCCAGATGGTTAAATTATTTGATTGTAATTTTTGTAAGGGAATATGTACTTATGTACTCCTTACAGTTTTAAAACCTGCAAGCTGTATGAACACAAGCCTGAACAAGTCTGTATACAGTATAATATACTAGGGCTCCGTATTGGTCAGAATGATCAATATGATTTTTGTATCGATACAAAGTGATCAATATTCAACATATCATGTGATATTTTCTTTTGACAACAAAACGTCTAAAAGGCATATGCAGATTTACAATATGTATATTAGATGCAGAACACAATCAAGTCAACAAGTCAAACAGGTTCGAGATGTGAAACACAACTTGTGTACCCGTTTTGTGTTGCTTAACCATGACATTTGTAAAAATATTTTCATAGACGCCTCATAAATCGGCCTCACAATTTTGAGACAAACATTTGGACAACAAAAATCTTTTACTGAAAAGGGGGTTTAATTTGTTCACATGAGTTTGCAATACACTTGTCAGTGGCAAGATCATCATGAACTGTTTAATGTTGTTTATTTGCATTACGTAAGTGCATTACCCTCTCGTCTACTGTGACACTGGTTATCTGTAGTGCATTACCCTCTCAACAACTGTGACACTGGTCATCTGTAGTGCATTACCCTCTCAACAACTGTGACACTGGTCATCTGTAGTGCATTACCCTCTCGTCTACTGTGACACTGGTCATCTGTAGTGCATTACCCTCTCAACAACTGTGACACTGGTCATCTGTAGTGCATTACCCTCTCAACAACTGTGACACTGGTCATCTGTAGTGCATTACCCTCTCGACTACTGTGACACTGGTCATCTGTAGTGCATTACCCTCTGTACTACTGTGACACTGGTCATCTTTAGTGCATTACCCTCTCGACTACTGTGACACTGGTCATCTGTAGTAAATTACCCTCTCGTCTAATGTGACACTGGTCATCTGTAGTGCATTACCCTCTCGACTACTGTGACACTGGTCATCTGTAGTGCATTACCCTCTCAACTACTGTGACACTGGTCATCTGTAGTACATTACCCTCTCGACTACTGTGACACTGGTCATCTGTAGTACATTACCCTCTCGACTACTGTGACACTGGTCATCTGTAGTACATTACCCTCTCGACTACTGTGACACTGGTCATCTGTAGTACATTACCCTCTTGACTACTGTGACACTGGTCATCTGTTCTGACAGATGGACCAGCAACCAACCAATATTAAATAGATAGCCACCTCTAACTTTTTTAAGAGTGTTGCAGAGGGGTATAATATATAACGATGATCCCATACCTTCTTGGCGGCCTCTTGTAGTTCTGGATGTACATGTTTATCATTCTGTAAATCTACACCAGTTCCTGCACCAAACTTTCTGTAATGTAATTGTATAACATGTTGTAGTGATCTATTTATTTGAGTTTGATGTCATTTCTCAACAATTTTTCAGTGACAGTCAATATAACGACACCAGATATACTGACAATTGCATATAAATGCTCTTGTATCAATTCAGTACACTTGACATATATTCGCTACAACATTTTGCTTCGGAACAAACAGTGTTGTTGTATGGAGACCTGACTGTATGTGCAGTGTCTGATTTACTTAACCAGGTTTCCTGGACTGTATCCTAACCCGTACTAACTAATATCCTTCCACAAGGAACCAGCAACTTCTCCATTTGTGGAGAAAAATCAAATTGTGGTTAAATTTTCATGGAAGGGTATGACATGCCGCGACCAGGAATTGAACCCGAATTGCCGGACTACAATTCTAGCGCACTAATAACTAGACCATGGCCACAGCCACAGCTGTATGTTGAAGTGAATCATAGTCAGACCTGCACCAGTGGTCACCACAGTTCAACAACCAACTGTCTTAGGTAGAATTGGAATGGGCAACTTCTACATCAAATACACAAAATTTTATACTACCGTAGTTATATTGTCTTGCTCAGGTAGTGAGCTAAAAAGTAAAAGCGTTCCATATACATGTATACAGTAGACTAGACTTTTGATGCCTCGAGTCATCTACTGTTTTTCAATATGAATAAAAAAGTGATTATGCCAGAACAGAAGAACCAGTTCGAGGCATCTAGGGTGTTTGAGGCAAATACTGTTCAATGCATCGAAGTTCTACTGTATATACATATAAAGAGCAGTTAAACAGACTAGACGATTCCTTAACATAACCAACCTTTTCGCCATTTTGCCAGCATATCCAGCCACAGTTCCTAAGTTACCCATCGGGTTTTTCAGGGCATTTTGAACATCTTTCAGATGTTTTCCAGCATACTGCATACCAGTCAGAGCCACAAAGAGTCGTAAAATGTCATTGGTCCCCTCAAATATTCTAAAGATTCTGAGATCTCTCATAACTCTCTCCACACCACAGTCCTATAATATAATACAACATAGGATATCACAGAAATTTCACAAATTAGACGAAATACCGGTAAATGTCTCGAAATCTTTCGCGATTAAAATTTCTATTTTCACAGACCCCCTTTGGTATGATTCTTCAATATTGTCAGCCATATTTAAAAAAACACCATAGTATTGTAGATAATTGGTCTGAAATTCTATGACCTAATTCAAAATTCCCTGAGAAACTCCTGACTTTGAGAACAAGTCACTAAGAAAGTCCCCTACCGATTAGAAGCTATGACCTATAAATTATTTTCAATGTTTCTGTTGCCATAGCAACTACAATTTTTGTCAGAATCAGAAAATATTTAAGATGGGCATAATTTCCTTACTGGCACCTACCCACATACAAAGTTTCATAAAGATAGCTTGGATCCTGATTTTTGACGGACAGACGGATGGCTGGCAAACCTATAGTCCCCTCCGGTTTAAAACCAGTAGGGGACTACAAATTTTTTTTCCATGACAATTTCACCAACTGTGAAAATCCTGAACAATAATAATGTTGTTTGTTTGCATATGACTGAGACAGTGTGTAGTCATTTGGCTTTTCCCCTGCAAGATTGGCAAATGACCTCTGGCTTCAAGGAAAGAGACAGTTGTGTGATACAAGTAATTCGGGTCTGATACCCAAGGTTTTTCCAAATAAAGTCATAGGTTCTTGCCTGATGCACGCAATACTACCTCTGGGTTACCAACCAGTACATCTGTAGTTGGCTGAGAAGCACTGGATGTGCCCAACTAAGGATCGAACCAGGGACTTCTCGATACACAGTTAAAGAGCGTTATTCATTCAGTTCATGCCACCATAATCATAAATATAATATGCAGGCAAACATTCTTAACTAAATTACCTAAACTCAAATGTAGTTATAGGTATACATCATTGCTATCATTGGATTTAATTTATGTAGATAGTTGAGATGAATTTGAGCACAAAATCAACTTCCTACAATTATCAACATCACAATACATAAACTCTTTTCTTTATAAATTGTATCTAGAAATTTGCGAACACATAAAATTGCCCAGGCAACAGTGTAGAGAATTCTCCACTCATTTGTTCGCAGAAGATTTTAGATGAAGTTTATCAAGCAAATCTATTGGATAATGCAAATATCTGCAAAGTTTCCAATGCTTTTACAACAATTAAATTCCCTTCATTGGTCAACTCAATTCATGATTTACATATTGTGAACATCTGGCTGCATATGGTCAATTACTCTGAACCCAATCTATGAAATTTGATGTCAATGAAAATCATTTTACAATATTTGTATACATACCCTCATAAATCCCATTCCACCGAGGATCTGTATGCATTCATCTGCACAATACCACGCCCCTTCCTGTAAGAAAAATCGAAGTTAATAAAAGCTCCACAAGTATGATGCATCGCCCAACAAAGAAGAAATTCAAGAACAATGCAAGGTTATGGTTTTGGGCACTGTAATCAACTTTTTACAAGAAACATGCTTAACAAGTTTTGAGTCATCAAAACTCAAGGCAACAAACTTATGCTCCTGACAAGCAAATTGGCCACCGCCGATCCCTACAATATGATGTCCCTTAGTCAGGCAACACAAAATAGTTCACAAAAAGTCAATATATTTTTTAAAATGTCAAAGGTCTATCGCTTGGGTAATATAAAAAATATTTCTGTTAACTAGTACAACAAATATAAACATCATTACATATTTATCTGAACAACATAGGTCAGGTACCCAGGACTACGTACCGATGCATAGATTTTTCCTATGGCAGCTTCTATCTGGAAGTCTTTGAACCCTTGATCCATATTGGCGGAGATCATGTATGCCATTGACTACAAATAAACCAAGAACTATTCAGAATATTGTGCATATTAGTTGTAGTCAAACAAACTGATGGCCATGTTTTTAACAAATCTGACCTTCTAGTGCTATAAACCCTGCATTAGCCTGTTGGGCTATGACAAACATTCATAAAATCTAACAAAGGTTTCAAACAAGGAAGTAAATATTTCTGTAGTGTAAACAAATTAACCTGGTCCTCAACCTTTACGCAGGAATATAATTACAAGCTTCTTGAGTGGAATATATCAACTTCCATGAGAAAGTTGTGTCTTGCAAGAGATTAAAATTAGTGTTTATAGAACACCTTATATATTCATAATACTCCCTACTTATGAAAATAAAGACTGAAATTAAATTTTAGACAAGAAATCAACTGTTAAATTAAGCTAATAGAATGTTTTAGGATCATGTTAAATTGTTCACACTTTACCTCAGCTACGTAGTGTTTGATGGCCATCTGTGCCAGTTTTTCTTGGATTGCTCCAAACTGAGATATTTTATCTTTAAACTGGACTCTAGTTGAAGCATGATCGACAGCCTTGTGTAGACAGTATCGCATTGTTCCAGACAATGCAGCCACCATACCAAATCTGCCATTGTTGAGAATATTCATAGCCACCTTGAATCCACCACCAATACCTGAATTAAGTATAGAACAAACAATGTGACATCACAGAATAACATATTACTGTAAAATCCTTAAATTTCAATGGGACAAAACTTTGAGGTTTTGGTGAAAAAGACCATTTCAGGGGGACATAATTTCAAGGATTTTATATTTCATGAAAAATGGCGAATTCAAAGTTCATAAAACTTGTCAGAAATCATTCAAAAATCAAACAGATATAATAATTAAACATGTATAATAACATGTTGATATATACAAGTAAACTTCAACAAAAACCCAGCTTGAAAGCAGTATGGCAGCCACTGTAAACTTGACATATTTATCGGTATAATTATTCATGGGGGATTTAATTTCATGGTTGGTGATTTTTACAGTATACAACATAATTATCAAACTAAATGCGTCTTTTACACAAAAACATATGCCTGCCACAAAGACCAAAAGTCTGACAATATTCATACGACCTGACATTGCTGGCAATATGCCAAATCTTACCATTAGTTAAGGAGAACAAGTGCAGACAATCTATGTGACATTCATCCAGACATCCAGCATTAAATCAATATTTCTCTCACATAATTACCCACAATGTCATCAAGTTAATGCCTTCATTTACCAGAGCACAGGTTAGAGTACTTGCTTTTAGGGTGTCATAATTCAACCGAAAACACAATCGACAATCGAAATGAATCGGACAAGTTATTTTGATCAATCATCTATTAAATAATGGAATGATGCGCAAATATAACCTGGCCTCTTAAACACATTCTGAGTTTGTATAGCACACAAGGCATATTAGAAAAAACATTCGAGCCAATTTATGCTTTATGTCAAGAAATTTAACAATCTAATTTCTACATAAAGTATTTTGTGGTGTAGTCTTATAGTTCAAGAAATGAATGTTTTCCACATACTTAGGCAGAGATCTGGGTTCAAGCAGTTACTTCCCTTAGTAATAGCAATGATTGATTATGGACAAATGTAATCAATGAACGACTAAGTCAGGATCATTCGAACAATCATAGAGTTAAAAATCATCCAGTACACTTGATCATCGTCTAATCCCTTCTTGCTCTTAAAAAGAAAACAGCTCTTTACCTCCAAGGACATTTTCTACTGGTATTTTCACATCCTCGAAGTATACTTCAGCAGTGTTTGAGCATTTAATCCCCATTTTCTTTTCTGGCGCACCACTGAAAAGTTGAACACAATTCTTATTTTAAACTTCTGTAATCATAATTAGGAGCATGATTTCAAACAATGCTCAAATCAGTATACTGGTAACCTCAAATTGTAGGATTGTTAAGTCCAGTAATGAAATGATTCAATACATTTGTACACTAAAAGACAAATATTACAGAAACTAATGTAAACTGACACCAAAATGGTTTATATCATCTATTAATGCATGTTCTGTAAATATGTTTGTTAAAGATCTGATACATTTATTACTACAAGTAAAATGACAGTTGTATATACTAACTTGGTAACACCACCAAAACTCCTCTCTACAATAAATGCTGTCACCTTATCTTTGGTATCTCCATTCTCATCAGTTACAGGACACTAAAACAAAACAGGGATAAAGTCAGAGTAATCCATATGATAGGACCAACATAGTTTTAGAGAGTAGTAAGGGGAAATAACTCCCTAATGTCTCTCATTTGGGCTTTTCAACTTGGCTGTTTTGTGGAGAAGGTTATAATCTGATTCCCGCACCCAATATTACAGCAGTAGTATTGTAGAAGTATTGGGAACAGTAACAAGAGTATAGCCTGCTACACCAAACTGCCCAGTTGAAAAGGCCTATTTTATCACATAAATTAAGCTCTGGGAGTTTAATAAACCCATTACATAAAGACCGTATTACACACGTGTAATAAACATGCAAATGAGGTATATACATGGGCGAGTCACTTTATTTATGTATCCATACACGTTGTCAAGAGTAAAAAAATACAGTTTTTAGAATAGAATAAATCTTATATCCAATTATGAGCCCTCTCGGGCATATATAATCACACAGTCTCAGATGTACAAGAACATCTAGAGACATAACCGTAAGTAAACATAAGAGTGGGTCCGTTGGCCGTGGGTACGAATAAGATCGGGACGAAATGTACTTACAAAATGTCTGACAACTACACACACACACGGCATTGGATGTTGATTTCATTGTATAAATACATTAATTTTGAGTATTAAAGACGATTTTCCTTGCTTACCAAGTACTTGCATCGTGTTATAATCAGTGATTTAACTGAAATCGGCTATTCAGACGAATAAAATCACGCGGAATACTGTGTAACTTCCCCTGTTCCTTGGTTGTTTCTAAAACCCAAATCTGAACACTGAACGGACAGAATAAGCTATCTATCCGGACCTAGATTTATTAACTCATTTATTTTGTAAAGCGTCATTTTAGATCTGCAGTATTTTAGATATCCTAAAAATATTATTTTCAAAAGAAGAAAAATTAACATAGTTGGGTATGCATTGTTGCACTATTTTCTTAGCTCATTCAAGGAACTGCTTTACTCCTATGGAGTTTGTTTCCTAAAGGGAAGTGTGTGCATTCTTAACACATTTTTACTGTGTATTTAGTTTATGTGATAAAAAGAATCTTACATTTGTGTCATTCCATAATGAATTTATTAAACTCATTGAATAAAAATGATAAAATGCTCGGCAGAGCTTCGCATTTTATTCAACTTGTTTAATAAGTTCAATATGGAAAGACACTCATGTAAGATCCTCTATATATTTTACTAATTTTTAAAGGAATGAAAGTAGAAAAGTCTTTAACAGTTTAGTTCCCCAACTTTTGGCAGTTGAATGGACAGCATGCTATTGGATAATTAGTTTTGGCAACACTTGATCAAGACTTAACAGACATTAGTAATATTTCAACGACATTTGGAGTCAGCATGACTTTGTGTATTTGTTATATTAGGGTATTTCACAATATATAAAGCCAAATCATCCCAAAGACTTGTATTCTACCATGAACAGCATGTATGTTATTAAGTCAACCTTTAGATTTCACGGCTTATATAGTTCAATTTCAGCACACACTTACCTGAGCAAAAACAGTGAAGACCTCAGCTAAACCTCCATTACTGATCCAAATCTTGCTTCCGTTCAAAATATAATGTTTACCATCATCAGACAATACAGCCCTTGTCTTGATGGACTGAAATAATATACATATTTATCATCTTTTACAGTCCTTGACAATGAAATATTTCAGATATTGTAGGATTTGATCAATAAGTTCATGCTATTAAACAAATGGCTGCCACAATAAAATCATGTAAATACGGTAGAGAATTTGAGCGCGCAAAGCACCAAATTCAATATTCCTATCCTTCCCGCTACTAAAAAGAACCACTTGGACACAGAACGAAAAGACAGTTGACCATTTGCTGAACAATGTACTCTTTGATTTCGTAAAAACGGTATACACTGTAGTCAGCCATGTATGCTTTGATTTTCTCAAGATTGCCGGTAAATTGGACTGCAAATGAATCAGATCGCCGGTAATTACCGGCTCAATCCAGGGAAATGGCAGGCCTGTAAACAATACAATCATTCAATGGATTTTAAGCATTTTAACAGTCTTTTACAATAGGCTGGGTGTTTCAGTATAATGAGGACTACAATCACAGAAAGTTTAGAATCACTTTTGACAGGAGACCTTAATTATAGGAATTCAAATCTTTGACCTCCCATTCCAAATATAAAGGGGGTATATTGTTTACGATATTTAAAGCTGATTTTTCAGGTATATATGGCAGTAGATCAGTTTGTTTTGCCTTTAACAGTACTAACTTACCCTTCCACAAGGAACTAGCAACTTCTCCACATATAGAGGAAATGGACATTGCGAAATTTTCATGGAAGAGTATGACCTGTCGCGACTGGGAATCAAAACCGTATTGCCGAATGACAAATCCAACGCACTAACCATTGGACCACTGCCACAGCTTAACGGGGGTATAACAATATATATAACTACCACAGCTAAACGGGGGTATAACAATATATATAACTACCACAGCTAAACGGGGGTATAACAATATATATAACTACCACAGCTAAACGGGGCTATAACAATATATATAACTACCACAGCTAAACGGGGGTATAACAAATATATATAACTACCACAGCTAAACGGGGGTATAACAATATATATAACTACCACAGCTAAACGGGGCTATAACAATATATATAACTACCACAGCTAAACGGGGGTATAACAAATATATATAACTACCACAGCTAAACGGGGGTATAACAATATATATAACTCCCACAGCTAAACGGGGGTATAACAATATATATAACTCACACTGGCATCTGATCCACTGGCTGGCTCTGTCAGACAGAATGCTGCAATGTTCTCACCAGTAGCAAGTTTAGGTAAATATTTCTGTTTCTGTTGATCATCACCGAACAGTATGATACCTTTAAATCCAATCGACTGAAATATAAAACCACATATTTATTTTTTTTTTATGCTAATTTATTTAAGGATGATTGTGAAACAAGTGTTTCTAATTTATATTATTAAATCACTCTCGACACCTCATTCCTGATGTTACTCATCGCCACGAGGGTATGAGACGTATATTGCACTAATCTGTGTTACTATTATAAGTTAAAAGATAAAACAAATCTGACAGGAAGGTCAGCAACAGGTGAATAGAGGCACAAAAAAGAATGGTATACATTTTTGCTAGCTCTGCAGAAAACGCCATGTTTAAAATTAATGGTAAATGTCAATTATTGGTCAGCCAGCTAAATTGATAACTCATAACCATACCACCACTAATGTGAATGTGACACAACAAGATAAGTGAACTATATCATGACTAACCTGATGGGCACCCAGCACAATACCAACACCTAGATCATGTGCTCCAACAATCTCTACCAGTCGGGCATATTGTGTGTTTGACAAACCTAATCCATCTGTAATCACAACATATACATATAAATTATACAATGCTGAAAAACAATGCTATAACTTTTAATTAAAATAAGTGGTATTGAGTGACTCATTTCGTCAGATTTTATTTTTGATATAATTAATACAATGCTATATACAGTCCAACTTGTACTAGCGACCACGCGTATTAAGCGACCTTTGTCTTAAACGACCGCTTTCAAATCCTCCCGACCATATTTACTCTATATGTCTATTGTATTAAGCGACTTTTGTCTTACGCGACCAGCGACCACTGTTTAAGCACTATAATTCATTGGTAAAATTGCATTAAGCGACCAAAAAATTGTAAATTACTGGTCGTTTGTAGTGACAGGTTGTTAATTTATACCTGATACCTCGTCATAAATCATTTTTTGTTCACACTTCAGAGTTTGTCTTTGGGCCCAAATTAACACCATTGATAATCACAATTGTGTCCGTAGGGCATGTCATTGGGATAATTTTAATCCGATTACACACATTATTACGGATTAATTGTTGTATGAATCTTTTGCTGCAATCAGCTTGTTGTCTCCGTTCATTAAGATTGGGCTAAACCCCGGCCTATTCCGGGTTTTTTCTTTGAGTGCAAGCAAAACTGACTTGCATTAATTGCATTGTGTATATATCAGTAAGATTATTAAAATGATAAATTGAAATGCTTATGAAGACCATAAATACAAGTAAGAATCATCATGTAATTTATTTACACACTAATGTTTATCAATTGAAGTTCAAAAGTAATCAGACAGCCTAAATTCGGCAATTCGTTAATTACACTCAATGTTTCTTACATTTGTGTTAAACGACCATTTTCAGACCTTCCCCAGGGTGGTCACTTAAAACAAGTTAGACTATACATGTATATATACAATGCTAGAATGTTAACTCAACAAGAGCTGTCCACGAACAGCGTGCTCCACTATTCGCAGCGCCATGCTGGGATAGTACAATCATTATATATTCAAAACAAAAGCTTCATAACAGCAGCATTACCCTCTGCTGTGTAGATGTTGGGGCTTCTAAGTCATACAAGGGGGATAATTTGGACAAATTATGCAGGACCATTACCTACTCATGTGTAGGTCTTCTTGGTCATGAAGGTAAACAAATAAGCATTTCTTAGTCCAAAAGGGGGAATAATTTCAACAAAATGCTAAAAAGTTATCTTCTCCTGTGTAGGGGTTGGTGTTATGATGGTGAACAAGTATGCAAAGTTCCTTCTTTTCAGCAAATCAGGATTATTACGGAATAGTAGGACCCCTATTTCTAAAATAAAAACTTTCCAACATGAAGTTTACCCAGTTCAGCAGGTACTTGCAGACCGAATGCACCGATAGCCTTCAATCCTTCCATAGTCTCTGGTTCAACTGTCTCTAATAAGTCATTCTTTGATGCATCATTTTGTTCCTACAAATACATGTAACACATTGTATCATTATCCATATTTAAAAACTTTCCTTGCTATATAATTGTATAATCAGAGATTTATTTAGAACTTTTGCCAACAAATTTTCTGCAAAGTTACAATTTGGCCCTTGGGAAACTGACTGAAGTAAACAAATAGTGTTCAATATAACATTCCATGTAAATCAATGTTGAATATAACATTCCGTGTGAATCAATTTTGAATACAACATTACATGTAAATCACTGTTGAATATAACATTCCATGTAAGTCAATGTTGAATATAACATTACATGTATAATTAAATGTTATAGAAATTAAATACATAGATCTATGACACCATAGTGAGAAATGAAGAGTACTGTTTTACCATATTCACTCACGTATAGCACACAGCTGTGAACTGGACGCAGATACAAAATCAGAGAAGATTCAAAGAAAAAAAGACTCAAGCAAAAATTCTTTAAAGTACCACAAAAGATTATGGCTGATCCCTATTTGCCCATCAGAGAGACTTAGAAAATGTCTTTAGCTGTGTAAAGGATACATCCAATTATTGGTTATGATTCACGGTTGATAAAAGTGTGGGCAATCCTTTTAAGAATGCAGTATTTTAAAACATGATTTTCAATGATTCAATGTATGGATTATTACCTCAAAGAATTTAGCAGTTTGATCAGCAAACATCTGCAAGTTCTCTCTTTGTTCCTCATTTAAAACTGAAATTTAAACAAACACCTTATACATGACACGCAGGTAGTAACTAGTTCATACATTTACTGTAGCCGCGGTTCAGTGGCGTGCTCTGGATTTGTGGGTTTGATTCCCAGTCGTGGCAGGTCATATACTTGAAGTTCAATGAAAATTTGACGACAACGCTGATTTCCCTCCACATGTGGAGAAGTTGCTAGCTCCTTGTGGAAGGGTAAATTAATACCAGTTAGGATAGTACAGTCCAGGAAAACTTGTAAGGTGAATCTACCACCAAATATTACTGAAATATGTTCAGAAACTAACAAATCATCATTCATTTACTAATAATTTAAACTGATTATGACTTTGATACATATTATTTAAGCTAAGTGCACAATAAAAAGTTCTATCTTTGTGTAAAATTCTTGGAAAACCAATAAATAAAGTATGTTTCTGTATAAATACCTTCAGGGAAAGGGAATACTTGTTCAGGGTGGCCTTCTCCTCGGAACAGATTCAAACCAAACGACTGAAAGAAATTTAAACATGTAATATACATACAGATCAGATCCTAGCAGAGCAGAGCAGAATAGAAAAGAGCATTCTTTTATCCCAGGTACAAAGTACAACATTGGTACAATATAAATGCATTTATGATTCAGTAAACATTCTACAAACTACAAGCTCTGATGCCTGCAATGTTGACACAATTAGTAAGATTTTTGTAAAGTGACCTGATAGTGAGGCTGATGACCTAATATTTTACTCAAGAATTGAACTTGGTCTAGAATTTAAGAGAAAATTTAACTACCTGAATCAATGTAAACATTTTTTGCTATATTTTTTTATTTGCTTTTAAATAACTTCAATTTCAAGTAGGTTTTTCTGCAGTTCCTATCTGTCCACACTCATAAACTATTTCAAATTCATCAAAAGGAAGAAAATCAGTCCAAACAAGCTGATCAGGTAAAAATCCCAATTCTTCCTTCCTGACAATTCGAAGATAAGTTGAGTGATGAACTATGCATCCATGATAATCTAATAGTTACCTTTGATTGCTCGCTGACATTTCTTGTTTGGGTGACAACTGCATATTCTGTCCTAAAATGAATAATTTAATATGTTTGATAATAATACATGTATCACCAAAATGAAACACATAACAAAGTGTGTTATAGTTCATTAACTTATAATTTATGAGCATTTATTCTCTGAAGTATATAACAATGAGGGTTTATTTTATGAAGTTTATAACAATGAGGGTTTATTTTATGAAGTATATAACAATGAGGGTTTATTTTATTAAGTATATAACAATGAGGGTTTATTTTATGAAGTATAAAACAACAAGGGTTTATTTTACGAAGTATAAAACAAATAGGTTTTAATCTATCAAGTAGATGTTCATTTTATGAAGTATAAAACAATGAGGGTTTATCTTATGAAGCATACAACAATGAGGGTTTATTTTATGAAGTATAAAATAATGAGAGTTTATTTTATGAAGTATAAAACAATGAGGATTTATTTTATGAAGTATAAAATAATGAGGGTTTATAATTTTATGAAGTATAAAACAATGAGGGTATATTTTATGAAGTATACAAAACAATGAGTGTATATTTTATGAAGTATATATAACAATGAGTGTTTATTTTATGAAGTATATCATCATGACACCATGTATTGCATCATCATATGACTACCAATAGTAATGGTCAGACAAAATGTGCACATAGTTTGCTTTATCAGTTATGACTGATAGCAACGACATAATTATATATCTAGACAGCTGGAGGCAGAAACAAAGTAATATTTGTTTCTACATGTATTAATACATTTCTATTTTCCAAACACTACTATTTGATCAACAAGTTTACAAAAATCAGTTCAAACTGATTTTAAAATATATTATGCATACACCTCATTTGCAGTTTTTCACTGAATATTTTGATGCTGTATCAGGCCTCCCTCTGTAATAAATTATTGTGTTCAATTTTCTTCTTCTTCTTCTTCTTAAATGAACTACACTCCTTCAAAGCTCTGAAGATTATGTGTAGGCGCTAGTTTTAAAAACAATTTTGAATGTGAGTGTATGATACACAGAAATACTGGTTTGTATTGTAATACATGTGCAAGTTAAAAGATTGATTTTATAATCAAACATTAAGATTAAAACTTTGTACAATGGTTGCCATTTAGTATGTGAATGTGGAGACCAAGATTTTAAGTCATTTGTTGATTGTTGTTATTTTACTTTAGCATTCCTCACAATTGTTGTGCAATTTAGCATTAATTTTGATGGCCTAATCATTTAGTTCTTAACACCAAAGACCCACTTGTACTTGTAATGTATTATGTACCTACCTATTCTAATTAGAGACTCAACAACCCCTTAGTTTAACTAATTGGTGATAGACACCTGTATACTGATGGGGTGTAAAAATGAGTGACTTAATGGGGATGATATTTATAGTGTTAATAATAAATTAATGCCAATTAAAATTAATGTTAATATTTTTAAAAAGTAATCCCTGCATGTTGATATCAAACCCGAAACTGTAAATACAAAAGGCAAGTCAAAGATATGAGGAAACATTGAGCTACAGTACTTAGTGTTTATATTTATGTAACTGTCAAAAAGAGATTTATTACATAAACCAGGTAGTTGTATTATACAACTACCTGCATAAACCAAAGATTTGCCATTAAAAACATTTCCAGTTTATAATATGACATTTGTTTAAATTGCATCTTACTAAAACCATGACATTAAATGCAAATGACAGGTAGACTTTAATAGCAGTCAAAAATAAAATTGAAAAGTAACAACGAATCGCGCATTACACAACGTAAATCGAAGTTTACGAACTGTAACGTTTGACATGGAGTTTGGGGTTAGCAACTATAACGTTAGTGCGATTTTGGCTATGTTTAAGTTTCTAGAAAAAAGTAAACAACGAAACATAAAATTATTTACCATTTTTGAAGGAGACAGTTACGGAGTTGACTCTGTCTAAGTGTCGTCGATATTCTAGACACAGATCGAAACATTTTGTCGATTTTTTGGGCACGATTCTCCTTTCGTCGCGACCTGTCAACGGCGCACAATGAGGAACTGCACTTCCTGTTTGGGGAGCGTCTCAATATTAAATTTAAACGCATGCGATATAAACTTTAAAAAACTCACATATATTGAGAAAACCTATTTAGTTGTATTTGATTTCAAAATTATCGTTATCTCAACACATTTTATGGAAAATACATGCTATGAATCATGGCTGTCTTTCCAGAAACTATAATTATCTTGATACTATCCCCACAGTACAGTGACGGGTTTCATTTTACCTCATCCTCAATTTGCCCAAACGGGTTCTAAGTCATGATAATGTACGAAAGAAATTAACACTTTGTCACAACTTGTACTATTTTTAGCGTTTGCAATATGACATTCACAGTCATGTAGTGTTTAACATTAAAATTGTTTATTTCAGAGGGCTTATTAAGATGACAGAGCGGTTATGGTATCTCTTTGGGTTTATTACCCAACCGGGTCATAGTGATCCAGTCTAAAAATGGCGACGTCCAGTCCTATGGATAGGCTGCATCAACTTGAAAATATCGAAAAAGAGATATCAAGTTCTATTGCCAGCGCCGGTAAGTCTGTATTTTGGTAAATTTATACCAAAGCAATATCCCTGTTGTTTCAATTATGTATCTAAGGTTAACAAATTACAACAAATCCACTTGATATCATTTTCTTTTGTTTCCGATTTGTTTCGCCCCCTAGTTCCTTCGATCCATAAACTTTTCGCTTAACCATTTTTAGCACCTGCTCGTTTCGGAACAATATATTTAAACAAGGTGCATACAAATAAATAAAATTATGCATGAAGAGTGTATATCAGACAAACTTAATCACCAACATCTCAAAAGGACGACATTGCATAATTATTTAATTAATTTATTATCAATGCACCAGTCAATTGAAACCACAGCCTTCCGACCCAGAGAAAGAGAGAGAAATAGCGGGAACTGCCCCGTGGTTTTACCTTTCCAATGTTCCCACACTGCTGTGTGAGTGCGGGGCTTTTGTTTTCAAAGTCAATAGACATTGATGCTTTGCATACTTGTTCAGCATCATGAACACAACCCCTAAATTTTTCAAAGGCCATATACAGGAGAAGATAACTCTATCAAGTATTTTGTCAGAATTATCTGCCCTTTTCAACTAAGAAATCCATATCAAAGTTTAGGTACAACCTCAAATACTTCCAAAGTTCTTTGACATATTGCTTTGATAGTTTGCATACTTGTTAACAATTGTTCACCATCATGACCCCAACTTCTACACAGGAGTAGGTAACTCTACAAGCATTTTGTACGAAATTATCTGCCCTTTTCTACTTGGAAATCCATGTTAAAGTTAAAGTACATGTCAACTGAGAAGAGTGTTTTGTTTATAAGTATCACAAACACCATCTATATGCAGGAATTATATAATAATATGTTTTCAATTTTCAATATTGTTAATATTTTGTATTAATATTTGAGTATGTGTACCAAAATATTACAACTACGGTATTAGCATTTCAAACTTTTCTATATATAGATATTTCCTTGCTTACTAATACACATCCACATGTATATATTTATAAATGTACTAATTCAGAATTTGTAAGGTGTGTACTGGGATGCCCTCGACCCAGGCACACCTATTGACGAGGATAATAAACAATCACTCCACAAAAAAAAAAAAAAAAAAACAAAGTACATGTCAACCACAAATATTTTCACCGCCCATAGAGAGATTGCTTTGATACTTAGCATACTTGTTCACCATCTTGACCGAAGCCCCTTCACGAGAGAAGGTAATTCAGTAACTCTTACAAAACATTTTGCCCTCCCCCCCAAGACCTTAGAAATCATTGTTAAAGTTCATTGATATAACTAGCTTTGATGCTTTGCACACTTGATAACAATTATGAACCCAATCTCTACACAGTAGAAGGTAACTCTATCAAGCATTTTTTGAAATTATCTGCCCCTTTTGACAAAGAAACCCCAAACATCTACACAGAAGAAAGTAATGCTGCAGCTACAGTTGTAACCAGCATTTTGTTTTGATTATATACTAGTATATGTTGCCTTGATGAAAGTAATACTATGAAAACATGGCACTGAGAATAGTGGAGCACATTGTTTGAGAACTGCTCTTATTGTGTATAGGTGACTAGGTCTGATGAAGGCTTACCAGTAATATTAAGACAAAACTTCAGGAAAAATTATATTAAACAAGTAATTAAGAATTGCAAGCAATACAGAAGTCCCCTACCGGTTTTAAGCCATTTTCAATGTTTCTGTTGCCATAGCAACCACAATTTTTGTCAGAATCAAAATCTTTTTAGACGTGCATAATCCCCTTATTGCCCCCTATCCACATACCAAGTTTCATAAACCTAGCTTGGAAACTGTTTGAGTTATGACAGGATCCAGATTTTGGCATATTTTCACTCTTTCTGTCGCCATAGCAACCACAATTTTTGTCAGAATCAAAATCTTTTTAGACGTGCATAATCCCCTTATTGCCCCCTATCCACATACCAAGTTCGCAAGTTTCATAAACTTAGCTTGGAAACTGTTTGAGTTATCTCAGGATCCAGATTTTTTGACGGACTGACTGACTGACTGACTGACTGACTGACTGACTGACTGACTGACTGACTGACTGACTGACTGACTGACTGACTGACTGACTGACTGACTGACTGACTGACTGACTGACTGACTGACTGACTGACTGACTGACTGACTGACTGACTGACTGACTGACTGACTGACTGACTGACTGACTGACTGACTGACTGACTGACTGACTGACTGACTGACTGACTGACTGACTGACTGACTGACTGACTGACTGACTGACGGACGGACGGACGGACGGACGGACGGACGGACGGACGGACGGACGGACGGACGGACGGACGGACGGACGGACGGACGGACGGACGGACGGACGGACGCGGACGGACGGACGGACGGCAAACCTATAGTCCCCTCCGGTCAAAAACCGGTAGGGGACTAATAAACACATTAGATCTGTCATTAGTAGTAAGCTCCATATACTTACTTATAATATTTTATAAACCTTGAAATTTCTGTATTTTCTCTACATTGTTTTCTAGGTAAAGCATTAGAAGAATTGGCCAAGGAGAAGCCGTTGATGAAGACAGTTGAGTCACATACTACTGGTTTTATTAAAACTTTGGAAGTTGTTGAAGCTGGTCTACTGAAACAAATCAATTATCTAACACAGGTGTCAACTGGTAGGATGTTTGAAAATTTATTTAATCATCTTAATAGCCTAGTGCCAGTAGTTGCTGGGCTGACTATAGAGGTCAATTTTGACAATTGCAATACTATTGCTTAAAGTGCTATTGTGATACTATCGTAGGTTACTATTGCAATCGTTATTGCCAACCAAAGTTTAGCTAGTAATAGTATATTTGCAAAGTCTAAAACATGTACAACATCTTTATTGATTCATAATAATTATTTGGAAACTTGGAATCACAATGCATCGATATTTTGATGCAGGACCCCCCCCCCCCCACCCAGTAGTTGTAGACTGTACAACAAACTTAAAAAAATGGTGATATTATTTTTAAAAAATGCTCAGAATGTTTATATATGTTATATATTTTTATTGGTCTGCCACATGAAGCAGAAATTAGCACTTGTATGGTTGTCTGGGGCAAGTAATCATTGATTCTGACAAGTCACTTAAAACTGCAGTGATTATATAATAGACTATAAGGCCAAACTAAATCTCATGCTCTCTGTTTGAATGTTTATATTTAAATGTTTATGTTTGATATTTTACAGGTCAGCCACATGAAGGCTCATGTTATGCTGCACAGAAGGATCTATTTATGGCTTACCATCGTCGGGCTCATGTCCAATGTCGATTAGAAGAACTTGAAACTATACAGTCAGAACAAAGACCAAAACATTTACAATTGACAAAAAGTTATTCTCTACCTCCTATGGCGGCAGCCAAAGCGGCACAAGGAGCCCCAGGACCTTCAAACTGACCAATAACAAATTGTTCGTACATTGTATCAGGGGTCATACAATTCCAGAATAATCTGGTAATTTATTGCAGAATAAGAAAGAAGGAACTTTTCTGTAGAACATAAAAAGTTATTTGATGAAAAAAATCCTAGAATTGACAAAGTTATGATCATTTAAGATTCTGTAAGCTCAATTTTAACAAGAGGACAATAGTTGAACTGAGTTTGGTGTAGGGGAGTGTGCTAATGGCAACAGACACACATTTCCAACTCATTTCAGGATTGGGCATTGTGGCTTCGTAGAGCCCCTGATTGTATCTTGATACTCGACAATATCGCTGAAAGTAACGTGAATATTCTGTGGAGTGGAAAATATGGACGTTAAGGAGATTAAATGTTTCCAGCATTGTCAGAGGGATAAAAACATTCTGTGTTTTTCTGTTCCCTTTGAATGTCCGATTTGCGGACAAGACACAAGAACTTCACAGTTTAGGATTCCACCTTACCTGATTGAATCTCCGTTCACTAACGCTGATTATACACAGTGTTGTATTGTAATCAAACCAACTGTCGGACATTTTCTGTATGACTTCACCGATAGTTCCAATCTACATGTTGGAGTAACGGATATATCCGGAAAAGTCTTTGAGTTTGATGAACGGGGAGTAACAGTGGGTGATAAAACCTGGGACCATTGCTTGAGAATCAAACTTGTGAACAATGTCGATGATGTGATGACTGAGTGGGACAGGTTACTGAGACAGTGTGTTGAGGGAAGACTTTGGAAACAAGAATGTTATGATGAAAACTTGCATAATTGCTTTGATTTTGTTCTTTACTGTTTAAGAAAACTGGGTCTAGATCGAGATATTCCGTGTCTAGTTGATCGTTCCTTGTTTTGTCAACAAATGATAGTGCCTGAAACGAAGAAAGCGGGTAGATATATCAGTATGTATAGGCAAATTGTTGAGCATGGTGTTATAGTACAGGAGATCTGAAAGATGTGCTGTCACTGTGTCGTCAAAGTCCATACTTGTTAACCATGATAAACACCAACACTACAATTTGGACGGAATTATGGCCCCTGATAGACTTAGTTTAGTTTTTATGAACAAGGCTTCCACCATGGCATAAGCGTTTTTTGAACAGAATCTTATTCCTCTTACCTTTGAGTGGTCCTTTCCTCTTTGAGTTGTCTTTAGCAGAGCTACAGATAAGCTGCGTATTGGGGTAATTACCCAATTAATTTTCATAAAAACCCAATAGATTTTGAGAGGAGGGAGTAAGAAAAAGCAAAGACAATCTGAAATACTCAAATAGAAAATTATTTTTTAGTGAAAATTAGTATATAAAAGATCATTTACCCTATGAGTTTTATTAAATACCCAATTAAATCTTGTCAAAACCCAATCAAAATTGAAAGTAGGGGGTAAAATACCCAATGGACCAAAACCTTATCTGTAGCTCTGCTTTAGAATATTAACTTGACATGTCTAGGAAACTTTTCAACAAGTTTCAGGTAGATTGGAACTTTCCCAGTCCGTTTTGGGCAATGTAATGCCCAACGTATCCACAAGTGTAATATCATAAGCATCCTTCTCAAATTGCAAATGATATAGCAAGTCCAATGTCATATGAATATAACTATCATCATGGTTAGCTTGTTTTCATCGTGTGTTTCAAAGATCCTCTAAAGGTGTTGTGGGGATAACAATACATACATTTTATTCACATACATTTTCTAGTAACTGAACAACCTACTTTTGTATTGAATTCACAAATATTCAAATAAACATTGTAACATACTGCATGTCTTTGTTCACTTGCATTTATACTCATTTCTGATTTGTATTTGTTTAATAAACATGCACTTTAGAATGAAGTTCTTATGCTCAACTTTGTGCTTTGTAAGTATCCTTTGATGTTAGGCAAAAAATCAACAATTTTTTCAATAATATCTAACCCAACAAATTTTGACCCAACTTCACTGTAATGATGTTGTGTGATCCTCTAATTTGTATGTATAAAATGGTTCCAGTTTAGGTCACAATAGCTTAAAACAGCTTTACAAATTCGTAAATTCCTTAATATTTTGGGATACTGTATTATCTATACTGAGCGTCAAAAGTTTTGCAACTAAATTAAAAATGCCATTTGTTTAGTATACTAGTAATTACAGAAGAAAGAAGCAATATGGATGATATATTTTACCAGATCGATTATTAATTCACATTTTGAAATATTGATACATGGGTAAATGAAGGGAACCATCCAAAATCCTCATTTTCCTGCGCAAAACATTTTCTTTTTTAAAATGGAAGTTCACAAATTGTCAAAATGGGTAGTCTAAACTCAAACCAAAGGTGCTATTTTCAAAAGCTGAATCTATACCCAACATATACAGGGTTGAATGGCTAAATAAGTGAATCATGACTGATGGACCTGTTTCTTGTTCATCTATATGAGTAAATGGCTATATTGATTTCAATAAAATAGCCAAAACATTTAGTGTTGCGGAACTTTTGACACTCTGTATATATAAGCGGATTTAGCTCTGGTAACACGCTGGGCTGTCAATCCAGAGGTCGTGGGTTCAATCCCTGGCATTGGAACTTGACATTTCTGAAATATTTATATTTCCCGCTTTATCTGGCCGTGTGGTCTGCAAAGTATCTGGAAGTGCCAGGAAGCTGTGTATCAGTGCTATACACCGGGCACATTAAAGAACCAGGCTGTCTATTCGAAATAAGAGCTAAGGCGCACTTCTGCAGCGCAGGACATGCCTGTATCTAATGTCTCTCTCTCCCTTCAGGGGCTTTCTCTCATGCTGTATTTGCACTGGTCGAGGATGCACCTGCGCCCTTGTCGCTGCAACACAATTATGTAAAGTGCCTTTGAAGGTGCGTTCGCATGAAAAGGGCGCTATATAAATCTGGTATATTTATTTTTATATTACCGGTATGACTCTCTTACCAGATTGCATCAATTAGTCAGTTCACGAGGCCTAGAGCTTTGACATTTAGTGAGCAGCATCATATATTTAGATGTCTTCGATCAAGACTTCTCTGATTTGTGGGGTCAGTACTGTTGAGCGATTTAGACTGAACTTAGCCTGTTGAGCGATTTAGACTGAACTTTGCCTGTGGAGCGATTTAGACTGAACTTAGCCCATTGAGTGATTTAGATTGAACCTAGCCCATTGAGCGATTTAGATTGAACCTAGCCCATTGAGCGATTTAGACTGAACTTAGCCCATTGAGTGATTTAGACTGTACTGTATAGCCTGTTGAGCGATTTAGACTGAACTTAGCCTGTTGAGTGATTTAGACTGAACTTAGCCTGTTGAGCGATTTAGACTGAACTTAGCCTGTTGAGCGATTTAGACTGAACTTAGCCTGTTGAGCGATTTAGACTGAACTAAGCCTGTTGAGCGATTAAGACTGAACTTAGCCTGTTGAGTGATTTAGACTGAACTTAGCCTGTTGAGTGATTTAGACTGAACTTAGCCTGTTGAACGATTTAGACTGAACTTAGCCTGTTGAGTGATTTAGACTAAACTTAGCCTGTTGAGTGATTTAGACTAAACTTAGCCTGTTGAGTGATTAAGACTGAACTTAGCCTGTTGAGTGATTTAGACTAAACTTAACCTGTTGAGTGATTTAGACTGAACTTAGCCTGTTGAGTGATTTAGACTGAACTAGGCCTGTTGAGTGATTTAGACTGAACTTAGCCTGTTGAGTGATTTAGACTGAACTTAGCCTGTTGAGTGATTAAGACTGAACTTAGCCTGTTGAGTGATTTAGACTAAACTTAACCTGTTGAGTGATTTAGACTAAACTTAGCCTGTTGAGTGATTTAGACTAAACTTAGCCTGTTGAGTGATTAAGACTGAACTTAGCCTGTTGAGTGATTTAGACTAAACTTAACCTGTAGAGTAATTTAGACTGAACTTAGCCTGTTGAGTGATTTAGACTGAACTTAGCCTGTTGAGTGATTTAGACTGAACTTAGCCTGTTGAGTGATTTAGACTGAACTTAGCCTGTTCAGTGATTTAGACTAAACTTAGCCTGTTGAGTGATTTAGACTGAACTTAGCCTGTTGAGTGATTTAGACTGAACTTAGCCTGTTGAGCGATGAAGACTGAACTTAGCCTGTTGAGCGATGAAGACTGAACTTAGCCTGTTGAGCGATGAAGACTGAACTTAGCCTGTTGAGCAGTACAGACTGAACTTAGCCATGATTTGCTTTGCTTTTGCTTACAGTCACTGTAAACTTTCACTGTAGCCTAGCACCATGCTTTCATGTTTTCTTCTCATGTGAACATTCCAATAGTCTGTCCTATAATTCCAGATTCGCTGGACTAGAAATATTTTATGAAAAAATACCAAGTATTGACTGAGTAATGGTGTAGGTTTGTGTGATAATGGCATCAGAAACAGACTTGCGCCTTATTTTCAGGATTTGGCATTATGCCTCTGAGTCAGTAGAACCCCTGAACTCCAGTGTGTCTAGAGACTCTAGACTGATCAATATGCTATGCCTTGTTTTTCAAAGTTCATTGGTTTTGAGAATAGTTTTGTAAATATGAGATGGAAAGCCCTTAGTTTGCTGACCCTAGTCAAATGTTGTGTGGTATGCGAGTATTGTTTGAAGTCACATTGACCGTCATCTAGTGACAGTCACTAACTTGTACTTGTTGACTCCAGGGTACTGTTTGATCAAAGCACTAATGGAAATCTTTAACTTGCGTTCAAATTTAGATTATTTATAGCTCATTAATGGCTACAAATTGTGGTATAGGGTTGTTCAATATTGATTATTATTTAGTCAGCAGGCCCCTACAAACAAAATCAGAGCCCAAGGTGTAGATTTTAAAGAATAGTTTAGAATTAAAATTTGAACGTAAGTTTACAATCTTCGTAAGTGCTTTGATAAAACAATACCCAGGTGGCCTTTCTAGTATTAACAGTACAGTGTAGGGGGACTCTAAGGTAGAACCTCCAACATTCCTCACAAACAATTCAATATCTGCTCGGAACCCACATCATTGAGGGGCAAACAACAGGGGTCCTAATATTCCAGAAATCTGGATTTGCTGCAACAGAAAGAATTTACTTTTTTGCAGAATATTAATATTGTTTGATGAAAATGACTGAGTTATGGCCTTTTGAAATTTCATATGCTGAATTTTGACAATAGAACAATGTTTGAAACCAATTAAGTTTTTGAGTAGATGGCACCAAAACAGACTGGCGTCCTATTTTCAGGATTGGGCATTATGCCTCAGCAATATCTTACCAGCGACCATAGACACAAGATGGTACAAGCAGTATTCAAAATGTTTCCCAGTTGTCAATCATTCTCCTTCACCAGCGTATTCTTAACCCAGAACTTACACGAGTCCCAAAAAAAAGAAATGGTACACTTTTCCATCGGAGATAACCATGATAGGAAAGCAACAGTAGTCTGCCCTTGTTATACTATGCAGACACTGATGCACAGTACTGCTAAGAATGCTTCTAGAGTTGCAGTAAATCAATAGCAATTCAATAAATCAGTTTTTGAATAGGTCTTAGTATAACAAGTTACTAGTACGTGGGGTGATCAAAAAGAAATGAGACAAATGCTATAATTTGTAATGTTTACGTGATTTAACCATAAAATATCATATTCGTTTAGGTGCATTTAATGCCGATTTGTACATGTGAAATATAATTTTCTACTATTAGTAGTGATTTGTTAATAGAATGTTAAATATAAGGTGTTTCGCTATGTCACCGCATATTAAAACGTCGTCAGTTTTTGCCCTATGATATGGAAAAGCATATGACTAATATTTTATTAAATATTCCTCCAACATTTGTCAAATTAACTGGACATGACGTCAAAACATTGAATAACTGCGGATTAAAACGGTTTTGATGTAAGTGTGTCTGTTTTAAATATATGACGTGAAAAGTAACAGTGCCGTCTCAAAAACCACGTCATATTTCGGCAAAAAATCACTGCTTGAAAATATACAGTTTTATCACTAACTAGGAGAAAAGACTAAACAAACATTTAAAATGATGAAATGGACATCGGAAGGGAAGTCTGGCAGAAGTATACTTATATATCGTTAGTACACTATGTTTTGTGGCGGAAAATAAACTTAATTTTATCAAGCAGAGGCCCGAAATGCATTAGATGAGTGTTCAATTTTGGACGTCGATCGCCAAGATGGACGCCATACGCGGAAGCCGACTTTAGAATGATAATGATGGAATAATTATTTAACATATTCGACAGTTGTGATATTTTATTACAACTGAATTGTTTTTTATAAACAAACTCTCTTTCTTGCTTAATACTGAATAAATTGCAATTGTATCGCAATACATTTAAAGATATGAGCTATTTATTTGAGCAATGTGACGTGCGAATAGTTACCATCTACGTACATGACGTCAAGTTTGTGCGGCGAGTCGCTGTACCCAAAGTTGCGAAAACGCTGATATCTATTCAAGTAATAAATGAATAAATATGAAACTCGGCGCACAGAGAGAGTATATATTTTGTAATAGGCATACAATTTTTCTTATTTATATCCGTATGCATTGTCATTTTACAGCGTTAGTCTCATTTCTTTTTGATCACCCAACGTATTATGTAAATAAATACAATGGGCTCAAAGTAACACAGTATCCCGTGCGTACACATGTACAGACCTCGGCTACATGTTGATCCAAAACTACAAGACTTAGTACATGTATATCAACTGGAATCATTACACGATTAACCAAAATATACCTGAATAACGGAACAGAAATTTGTGTCAGTATTTAAGTCAGACAGATACCAGTGTAACAATTTGACTTTGACAACTCTAAAAGGCTACAAATCCAATACAAAATTTGTCAACATAGGAAAACAAAAATGGCCAAAGGTATTTTATTTCTATACCGATTTCTATGAATTATACGTCAGTCTTACTCTAAGGGGTAAAAATGTAATAAGCTTTCCACGAAATGTAGGATCCCTATCAGATGCTGGGCTGTTTTCCAGCACCCTGTGAAACCTTGGACAACAGACGGCTTGAAATTTAATTCATCTCGCATACAACCACTCCGGGAGGTTTTAGAAGGGCTGGAAAAAACTGTTCAGTGTTTGAACAAGATTGATACCTATACATTTCCCAAGTGTTGTTTCAAAGAAATTGATGAAGAAATAAAATACTTACGACTATTTTTGTTTTCGAAGCGAAGCAAATTTTAATCTTGGATTTGTAATCTTTAGTAATGTCAAAGTCACATGGTATTGTTACACTGGATACAGTAGATATAAATTTTGTAGTTTTTCTACTTTTTCAAATTATATGTTTTGAAACTTGTCTACATGAGTATCACCACAACCTCAATTGGCTAAATGAACTTTACAGGGTACATAAAAAGACAAAGTTTTATTTTGAAATACATCTATATTGCCTCTAGTGCAAAATTGGAACATAAAATACAGCAGTACACACAAAGTTTGCTGTTTAACAGTTTTAGAATACAAGCTGTATTATGGTCCCTGCCAAAATTTGCATATTATAAAAACTCTAAAAAGTTTATAGTAAAGAATAAAGATTTAAAACCTAGAATTAGTTTGACTATAAGTGTTAAATACAAGTTGTTCTTAGTCGTTAGAAAGTCAGAAAGTACTACTACAGTCTAACTTGTATTACGCGACCACCCTGGGGAAGGTCTGAAAACTGTCACTTAACGGAACGGTCGTTTAACACAAATGTCAGAAACATTGAGTGTAATTAAATAATTTCCGATTTCAGGCTGTCTGATTACTTTTGAACTTCAATTGGTAACATCAGTGTGTAAATAAATTTTATGATGATTCTTACTTGTATGCATCGTCTTCATAAGCATTTCAATTTATCATTTTAATAATCTTACTGATATATTACACAATGCAATTAATGTAAGTCAGTTTTGCTTGCACTCGAAGAAAAAAACCGTAATAGACCGGGGTTTAGCCCAATCTAAATGAACGGAGACAACAAGCTGATTGCAGCAAAAAATACAACAATTAATCCGTAATAATGTGTGAAATCGGATTAAAATCATCTGAATGACATGCCCTACGGACACAATTGTGATTATCAATGGTGTTAATTGGGCCCCAATTAACAAAATACAAACTCTGAAGTGTGAACAAACAATGATTTATGACAAGGTATCAGGTATAAATTAACAACCTGTCACTACAGACGACAAGTGATTTACCATTTTTTGGTCGCTTAATGC
Organism: Spisula solida; assembly: GCA_947247005.1. Classification (NCBI taxonomy): domain Eukaryota; kingdom Metazoa; phylum Mollusca; class Bivalvia; order Venerida; family Mactridae; genus Spisula; species Spisula solida. The sequence continues at coordinate 43,528,854 of OX365956.1, forward strand.
AATTTTACCAATGAATTATAGTGCTTAAACAGTTGTCGCTGGTCGCGTAAGACAAAAGTCACTTAATACAATAGACACATAGACCAAATATGGTCGGGAGGATTTGAAACCGGTCGTTTAAGACAAAGGTCGCTTAATACGCGTGGTCGCTAGTACAAGTTGGACTGTATGTAATCTGCGTTTGGCTACTGTTGTTTCAGTTGACAAAATACAAAATTTTGTACAAATTTTCACGAAATATGGAATTTGTGAACATAGTGAAAATTTAATCCCACACGAAAAGTTCTGATTTTAAAGTTATATTGCCTGATGTAGGAAAATACCAACGGTATAAATACCAACAAATAAGATACCAATGGTATAAATACCAACAAATAAGATACACAACAGCAGTGAATTGTTGTTTGTTAAAAACGAATTGTTGTTTGTTCACATTTTTGCACAATATTTTGTTTGTGTAACCAAAGAGCATACAAAAAAAACCTCTTCCAGTGTAACATAAAAAACATAGTTTGAGTAAATGAGAAACATGGAAATTACAAAATTCCGATTTCAAAACATAATTCTCAACTTTGCTGTAACTTGGTGCTAGCAAAGGATAACAATAAACATCAAACATGCAACAAGTAAGTGTACAGTCCAGTTAGGTAATAATAGAGTGACACAGTGGACAAGTTCACTGTTATGGTTGGTGTATAAACAATTGAATTATAAATGCTTATCCAGACATCTAAAATACTATATTCGCTTATCCTGTACAGACAATGGTTTTAATCTTTTTTGTTAATACATGAAATACAATGTCCATCTCACATTATCCCAACTTCATAGTATATGTCTAAACAAAAAATGTCACTAATACTAGAGTGCTCATTCATATATGAATGTTATATACAACATTGTTCAACATCTGACAAAACAACATAGAAGAAAAAAGCAAGCAATAATTATCACTGAACATGGATACAAAACACTATACTGCTTCATCACACATTTTAGTTGGTCATATTATTAAATATGATGAAAATGTCCAAGGGCAGTAACTCTGCAATTCAAATCAAGCTACCGGTACAAATAAAAAATCACAATAAAGTTTGAAGATGCACAATTTCACAATAACAGGGGTTTCACTAGCCTCAGAATCTAAAGAGTCATTTTGATACTAAATTCTACCATTTTATAGGCAAAATACCCAAACATTTAAGAGAAACTGACCCTTTAAACCAAAATCTTGAGGGTCAAAATGTGGCTTTTTGGAAATTTCAAGTGTCAAAACCCCTACTTTTGAGTCAAATGGAACCACTGAATCATATGTTGCAAATGAGAAATTTTCAATCCTCGACAGATTACGACATGGTGTTAGCAGACTGTAGCATGTTTGAGGAGACTTCGAGAGTACCGGTGCCGGTATTATTGTCCTGTTGATGCTTAGTCTTTACCTTTTTGGCAGGAGGTTGGTATACACTAGGTTCATACTCAACAGGAGCGCCATCAATGGGCGGTTGATATTCAACAGGCTGTGGGGGGTGCTGGTGCTGGTTATTCCTTGCCTTAGTGAATGCTCCCACTCGCATTTCAAACTTATATGTATTCTTTACTCTCTTTGGTAATGGTTGTAAGAAATTTGCACGGACATTTGCCTTGACCATGGTATCAACGACCCCGGTACAGAACAATGGATAATTCAGTGTCAGCCACAAGGCAAGCACCGTTTCCATATTCAATTTGACACATTTCTCATCTGTTTGAAACAATTCAAACATAGAACTCATGAGAAATACATCAAGAACACAATCATACCAGTAGAAACCTAACCCATTCCTAGATATCTCTACAGTAGGTACAAGGAATTTGGTTAAATTATGATTATTTGTATGTTTTTGAATAAATGAAAATACAACAGATTGTGCCGCTAATTGACCAAGGGAGATCATTTTCTCGGATGTGTTGAAATGTGAAACCACTGGTCTTCGATCGGACGTAGGATGTACAATAGCCACAGGTCCTAACAGCGCATCCACCTGTCCATGCCAAACATTTTCATTACCTGAAAAATAAACATGAATAATTTCCAATAAAACCACTAAACCAAAGGCAGGATTTCAGCAGGGGGAAATGAACAACTTATAAATACAAGGCACAAGTGCTGTAGCATAACTTACGACTGGCACCAATTATTCATGTTAAGTTTCATCGAAAAACAACCATGTAAAGGAGAACGAAACATCCATCCTTTCAGCACAAAATCAATATCATTCTATATTTTAGCAAAAAGCTTTCGGTGAGACACTGAAGATTTTGCATAATAAGCCATTATGAATACTGGAATAGCATTTTAATACCAATAAATGTGTCCCCTGTGTGTCCTGTAAGACGTTTCTTACAACATGGGCATCCATACTCGGACAAGTCTACGGCACCAAGATATTTAGCATGGTGATCCACTGTATAGTCATCCGTGCGAGTCAGATCTTTCATCAAATGATGGCAAGTCTGAAGTGTCCAGTGTATATCAGTGTCTGCATCTTTCTGTGGCTTTAATGTAGTAGGATCATCATCTGCAAAATAATCAAGTTGAAGATGATAACTAAACTTTTAGCTAAATTTTGAAGCTCAGATTGATCATCTTGTCCAAAATGTCATCATAAGTAGGTTAAGTATGTTTTATAATACAATATTTCTCATCCTTCCTAACTTTGCTGGTACTTTGATCAGAAGCAATCTACTTTCTAGCAGTCGTTCGAAAATCACTGTGACCTTGACCTACTGACGTCATGCAATGGCTTCTCAAGAATTTTGAAACATATTGAAATATGTAGATTAGTGAGCGTTTTACCGTATTCAAGCGATATTATATATGAGACTAGTTAAGTAGTACAAGTTTAATTTCAACCAGCAGTGATTGTCTGGACCAGAGTTTTCAGTTGTCACTTTGTTTAAACAGAGTTTCTTGTAAAGAAAAGGTGAGTGGCGTATCGACACATTTCACTCCTGTCTATATTCTTACGTGCGCTTGTCATTAACAGGGGTTAGTATGATAGTGTTATGCATCATCTATCTTGATATACTGCCCAAAGTTCTCCTCTTTCGAGTATTATTGGCAGGTAATATAAAATATCAGGTTCCTGTGTTTAGCCTTTAGGCCTTCTTAGTAGGAACCATTTGGCTTAGCCATTGACAGATGTGTGCAAATCATCTTCAAATACTTGGTATCAAAATCTTCGGTGGATATGGCCAAGAGTGTCTGTTTTGCTGCAAAGGGAAGTAACGGTATCCAGTCAAAACGCCCCCAGATGAAAACGCCCCCAAGTCAAAACGATCCAAAATGGTTGGAACGCCCCCATCATGTAGTCAAAATGCCCCCAAAAGGTTAAAACGCCCCCAAAGTCCTTTTTACTATTAAATGTATGCCCCCCACCCCTACCAAAAAAGGATACATTTGAAAAAAAAACCAATATAACTTGAAAATATAACTGTCCTTTTACACACATATTCTCAAACAAACTCAATAAACAGTTAAACAACTACCATAAATTATAATAAGATTGTCTGGTTGCTATATTCATAAATGTACTCTATACGTTGAACATTTTATAACAGTAACAATCAATAAAATTGCAAACTGTGACAATATTAATTATTGTATCAAACACAGTAAATTTGTTCGAAATTTGCAGTCTGTTTTATAATAAAGTTTCAGGACTGCCTTTTCTCAGACATTTCGCTGGTAAATACCAGCAATTTGGTTCGAGTACATGCAGCTTTATTGGCAATTGAATTCAATTTTACAAACCTGATTTTTTTCATATAATATACATGAATTAACGGTTAATAACATATTTTTAATGAATAATTGTAAATGTGGATGAGACATGAATGAACAATAAAACTACCTTTGACAAAAAAATATGTAATACAGTTGGCCAAGTAAAATATATACACTGTACATCAAAATAACATAATTATAATGTACAATAAATACTCCCAATAAGTGTTACAATAATCAATTCTTTTGTATCGATTGTTGATTTATCAATTAACAGGAATCAGGTGTCATAAAATGTTACACCTCCCATTGTTCTCTTATAATGTACTCCATCTGGTTCACTTCATTTTCCATATATGTATGTTTAAACGCTTTTTAGACACATATGATTTTAAATTTTGTTCTCTACTCTAGTGACACATTTTTTCTGCATTTCATTTTTCATCTGCATTTCTACATGTATATATGTATAATTGTATTTGATATGCATATTATGGATCATATTTGAAATTCTTATCAATATTTGTTCAACATGAGTAAAATGTTTATGGTAATTAATTTATTAAATTCAGAAACTATATCTATAGACAGTCTCTGTTTAAGTTGAGGAAATTGCAAAATTGTATTACATTTTTGCATAGACAAAGCTACAATCTCTCAATTATAGTGTTCAAGATATACTGAATTTGCCTACATCGTACGCTTTAATGCAATGTTTGCTAGAATCTCAGACAATTGCAGGACTTATCTAGACTATGGCGGGCCTGAACGAGAAGTTTTGTTTTGTTTTGTTTTGTTCGTATATATATCTTTACACATTTAATATAATCTTATTTAAGTTAATTCTTGCAATATCTGTATAGATAATTTACGCAATTAGAATGTAATGCTTATCTCCCAATATCAAATTCATGTATTTTAGCTTTTTTTCAGAAATGAACAATGCAAAAAGGAATGCATTAGAATCAAAAATTTCAGCAATGATTTTATACAAGATAAATTATAAAAGTCTTGAATAGGTTATTTTATTGTTTTACACTTAATTCATCTTAATATATAGACCTATGCAATTTCAACAATTTGATAAACAATTCATAGACCTAGCTAGCTGTGTGATGTTTTCATGACAACATAGTTTGAGGATTATTCAAATGATTAAATAGAGTAAAACATTAAAAAAATATAAAAACAACAAAACATGTTCTGTTTAATGTATAAATGATTCATTAATTTCAGATAGAGAACAAATCTTATTTATATTTAACTTGATCAAATATTGGGGGCGTTATTTGGGGTGTTCTGACCAATTTCAATAATTCATGGGGGCATTATGACCATTTTGGCTCGTTCTGATCTTCTGACTTGGGGGCGTTTTGACTGTAAAGCGGAGTAACTGCTGCTAATTTGCCGGTTTCTAAAATTTTTTGTTATTTACCTTGAAGTCGAATGAGATAATCCATCAAGGCGTCAATGGCAAGCACTTCCTCCGTCTTCATCTCAACGTTTGCAGTACAATCAAGTCCAAAGAAGAACTTGAGCACGTCTAACCCCCGATGAAATATACTCCAGAAAGTAAAACCTCGCTTGCCTTCTTCCGCATCGCATGTTGCATCCGAAAACGAGTGACCGAATGCGGCGTTGGTTTGTTTGAAATGTAGCGACTTATGTTCATGCCCATTTAGCTTATTAATACACGAAAGTATATCATCTTTTAATCTATTCATGTGTCTAACCCTTTGCTGCTCTGTATCTGTTAATTTTCGTTTCTTTCCCGAATCGAAAGCGTTTCCTCCGAATGCCGCCATTGTTGTTGTTGTTGTGCGTGGTATTGATAAATATTGACGACTTCAGAAATATAATATCGTTATCATCTCAACTAACTGACTGCCATTACGGATTACAGTCGTTTCGTACACTAGTAGTTTCGTACACTGTAAATTTCAGTTGTTTCGTACACTCTCGATCGGTCGTTTCGTATACTGTTGAAAATCGTCGGTTGTTCCGTACACTCTATTGTATTTTGTATATATAAGTGGTCTATTATTGTAATTATATATGTTTGGTACCATAATAAGATATGTTGTTCGCGAGTCTTAATTGAATATATAAAATTCATAGAAATTGATTGAACAAATTAAACAAGGGTTAGTTTGTTAATAAATATAACCATAGATAAATCTAAAAGTACAGAAAATGTACATTCAGCATTCCTCCTGATCCTTATTTACTAGTCTACATACATGTGTGATAGTTTTAAAATAACTAATTAGTGAACAAACATTACAAGTACACATGTATATTAGTTAGTATATTCGTTATTTATATGATCTTTGATATCAGATGTACAAATTATGAGTACTGTTGGAATTTGTGAAAGTTGAACATTTATGTTTTAGTTACGATAAAATGGTTAAAATATCATTCTGTATAAAATGTTCATATTTAATTCGTAGGCACATGGTTTCAACTTATCTCAGAGTACCCCCTATACTTAGGGTACACTCAGATAGTACACTAGGATAATTTGAAACGATGTGCCTGTGATTTGATTGTGTTCTATGGTCTGTATAAAATGTCGCTTTGCACATTTAATTTTGTTTCCTGCTCTTTGTAAAATGTGAAATTTTATTTCAGATATGCTGACTAACATTCTTACACTGTAATGATGTGTTGTATTCATTCTTAATTGATATGTTGTATAATATATATGTATATATGGAATAAATTTAAAAAATATAAATACACATTATTCTGGGTTTTTTTTATATGCTTCTAGCTCATGAACTTACATACATACGATTATAAGCATTTGGGACTTTATACAAATGCTATACTTAATAGCCACAATGAATACGTTGTATGACTCGCAGCTGTCGCTAATTTACAAAAAATATAACATCTTAGTTGCTAAAATATAACATCTTATTTGCTAAAATATAACATCTTATTTGCTAAAATATAACATCTTATTTGCTAAAATATAACATCTATGTTAAAATCGTGGAGTTTTACATGTACATGCAGTATATGACTCCATAGTTACAATACAGTTTTTATTAAAAATATTTTTTTATAACTATTTTATAATTCTATATGGCCATTCATTTGATTTATTTTGGAAGTTAGATTAAAGTTTGTCATTTAAATGCTCAAAATCATCCTTAATTATAGTAAATAATACATATAAAAGCATGAAATAAACTTAAATACATCGTGACAATACGTGCGAATAACAACTATATACACACAATTACATGCATAATAGATCAAATATATATTAATAGACCAATTAACACCATACATGTATATAGGAGTGTACGAAACAACCGACGATTTTCAACAGTATACGAAACGACCGATCGAGAGTGTACGAAACAACTGAAATTTACAGTATACGAAACGTACAGTGTACGAAACGACTGGCTCCCGCCATTACTAGACATGGGACATAACTCTAGCATGGTTTTATAAAGAGTTGAGGCCTTTCTTTAACTTAGACATTTTCGTAACTTCTGTCTCATATATTCGTGTCTTCTCCTGAACTCTGTGCTTGGTTTAATTATTAATAAAGCTCTAATATATGCGCTTCATTGTAATTTTAGTAAAATTAACCAAAATGATAATCAAACAAATATAATAGTCTCAAATAGATACAAATTCATGTATCAATTGAGGCAGTCATTTTGGAAGACTCACCATAGCTAGTTATCTTTACTACAAGGTAAAATACGGGGAGTAATTATTAATAATAGGTTCCTATTGGTATTTTCAACTGGTATTAATTGTTTTTGGATACCATTGTCATTACGCATTCTTTTTATCACCACCTTCTATAACAATCAAACAGAAAACACGTTTCCGTAAGTACTAGGCCTACTCCAAACTTACTTAATTTAAACTCGACTCAAAAATTTTCCAACATGAGGCCCAAATACAGACAAGCTTTTGCGGAGGCACGGATTTCAAGGTTACCGTCAACAGGATTCAGAGCACCAATATAGACACAGAAAAACTGTGATTTTATGTATTTTGATAAAAAATGTCATTCTTTTTTTATTGGTTAAGTTAACAATTTTTCTTCCAACAATGGTGGCCCGATGCAGACATTATTTTGACTTGTATGCATGAGTGGAAGCTTGAGTGCGCATGCTAGGGCAGATTTAAGGGGGGAGGGGGAAGAGGGTGTGCGCCCCCCCCCCCATAAAATAGTCGGAGCATGGAAATTTTGTCTTTTGTTCTATCGTGAAACAAACATAAAGTATGCAATTTTCGCTCTTTACGCTCGCAAAATAACTTTAATCACTAAAAATATAGTATTACGTAGATAATGGAAAACATGTATGCTCTTTAACTTCTAAAGAGCGAAGAGGTCTGACATGTGGCTCAGATAAAAATCTACTATGACTCTAATTCCCTTGCTAAAAAACCCCTCCTCATGCTCAGAAATCGGATTTAGAAATACAGATATACATGCGCAATATTAAAAAGTTCCATAACTCATAAATGAGGACTATGATTCAGCTTGATTCTGTAATAAAGCTTTTACCTTTTCCATCACCAAAAATGGCTAACAGGTACCTCACATCACACCAGATGGAACCATTGATTTCAAAACAATCAAGGGAGCATGGCCTCGGACCACCTACCACCTACTTGCTGTAGCATGCTGCTGATTTTTTTAGCTCACTTCGTTCACCCAAAATAGGTTAAATGAATATTATCAAGTCAAGAACAGGTTTGTAGGCATTCTTTTCAGATAATCAATTTTTCCTCAGGGAGGGTGGGGGGAGTATGTCAACATTTATGCCCCCCCTCCCTAACACCAAATCCTGTAATCGCCACTGTGCATGTGAAAAGGAAACTGTTAAGAAGCACTGATAAACAAGACAACGGGATATTTGTGTATACCATAAACATTGTATTTGAGGGTTCATGCTCCATGTCCCTTACATTGACAGCTCTTGTTTTTGAAAATAAGGATTTTGAAAGTCAGGGACCATCCAAACATTTTAGTAAAGTTTCATCAAACTTGGCCAAGCATTTAAGGAGGAGACATTGTGTAAATGCATTGTTGGAGACAGACACCGGGTGATCACAATAGCTAACCAAGAGCTAATAAAACTAGGACCGGGACGATTACTCTGTTAATCGGATGCGATTCGATTACTAGGTGAAACCGGTTTTAAATTTGCAAAACCGCTAATCATTCTAAAACATTACACAATCATCCTTAAATGCCAATAAAATGCATGTTACTGCGTATACATAATACCTTTGACAGCAACATACATGAATGTGTTTATCGACACATAAACAGGTACATTAAGCTGCATGTGTTGGGGTAACTTGTATATACGAATCCATAATTGATCGTTATTAACATATAAATCTTATATCGTTATTGTATACATTGTAGAATAAAAAAATACCGATGAATTAAAGCTGCTGAAAGTACCTTGATAAGGTCCGCAGGAATGAAAACACCGTTTTCAATATGGCGGTCGATTAACCGGTTTGATTCGATTTCATACACACGATTAACCGATTTCAGAATTTTGAAATCGTCCCGGTCCTAAATAAAACAATGGACACAAAATGCCTGAATTATCTTTTTACTTCCTGTTGAAAAACAAATACATGTTTACAAAATACAAGAGAAAAAACCTTAATCAATAATAAAAGCTAATAATAAAATTGTAAAAATGGTAAATCTGGAATGAGACAAAAAGCTTCACAACCATAGTTATGTTCAAATACTGTTCATGATATAATTTGTAAACAAGAGCACCTCTAATGAGTGCTGGACACTCCACTTTTACATACTTGTAACAAGTAACAAGGGCAGATTACTCCATAAATATAAATCACAGGGCTACCAGCCTTGTCAGTATGGACCCGCTTGTGATGGTGAAGAACTATGTTGAGTTTCAAGTGGATACCTTTGATAGTCTTTGAGAAAATGACTCTGATAATAAACTTAACCAACGCACACACAGACAATCCAGTCACAACAATAGCTCGACTTTTCGAATTTTTCTTTGAAAAGTTGAGCTCAAAATGAATTGATACCAGTACACATACAGTTACTTTATATTATGCTTCAAAATTCTCATTCTGATCATACAGCCCCCGTGACAGAGTTATATATATATATATATATATATATATATATATATATTACATACAAAATTTGAACTAACTTGGAAAACCTAGTCAAATACCATAAACTTTAGAAACTTAGCCACAAATTATTTTTCAGCTATCAATTTACACACATACATTCTGGCAGTCGACTATACATCTAGTAACATTGTGTTGCAGATTTCAACTGTATACTGATCAAATGTGAATGCATAACCATGATGTCAATGGTTAATAGTTTTTTTCATAATATACTGTAGTTTCAATAATATCAATGATAGTAGACAACTCAAATAATTTGTGTTCAAAACCCAATACAAATCATACTAGTTATATAATATTTCACAATTTCATGCATCTATCCTCCAAAAAATAGGTTTCATAATGGCCGATAGGTTTTAATTTAATATAAGAACTCAAGTCAGGTACAGGTACATGTATCATACCAGTAATTTGGAACCATAATATAATGATGACGTATAATAATGTTGTGTAGTAATCAATCATACCAACATGCAATCAAACCTTACTTGGTTACCAATCAGATTACAATCAATCTATATTCAATATAAAACAACCACCTGCCTCATATCTGGCTCACAAATCACCTGGGTGCTGGACAATGTCTGTGTATCGGACATCTAGAAATAATATGAACGCCCTCTGATGTGTAGCAATGCATATTTCTAAAGAGACTTATCATTACTATATGGCTGCTGTAAAGGGTTAACTTTATAAAATCTGGCAATAATACAACAACATTATGACATGTCTGAAATGAGGAAACCAATGAACACATAACAGTCTAGCACTTTTAACTTACCAAATTAATGAAAGAGATTATTGCACAGTACATAGGTTATTTTCTTTCAAAACTAGAAGGTCGTTTCACACAACATGTCTCCCACAAAGGGCCATAATAATCAGACCTTAATTTCCTGACAATATGCACATCTAGACCAAGAAGTATTCATGTAAAGTTTCATTGAAGTCCAACCTTTGGTTAAGGAGAACAAGTACAGAAAACTTTGTAACATCCAGACAGACGTCCAGCACAAAATCATTATACATTCCCCACTATAAGTAGGAGACCTAATAATAATGCAAGGTGATTATGTTTAGAAAATGGCGTCTACTGACCAACCGACCAACATGTGCAAAGCAATATACCTCCTTATCAAAGATGGGGAGCATAATAAAAGTAGTATATTTCAACATACAGTATAACCTCCCGAAACGGCACCTCTGAGAAGCGGCAACCTCCGAGAAGCGGCACTTTTATTTCCCCCCGTTGGTTTTTACTCTTATTTTGACCTCCGTAGAACGACACCTCTGCAGAGCAGCAAACGGCCGTTTAAATTGTTTACCTTATGTATGGTTTACCTCTGAGAAGCGACAGGTGTGTTTTTACAACGGCATATTCACATGTGTTTCATTAAACTCGATTTTTTTTAAATCAAAGACTAAGTCGTTATTAATAATTAAAAATGAAATATCAATACGCGCTTATCAATCAGTTTAAGAAAGGAAATTCGCATACACGTCGTGTTAATGGTTAATCACGTCGTCTAAAACTGTCAATTTCAGCATATGCATTGACCAAGTTACACGCGAGAGGTAAACAAATTACCGATCACGTGTGCAAATTGTGTAGTGCGCGTTATGACGTAATAGAGATTTTAACACTTGGAAGGTAAACAATTCAATTGCATGTGCGTAAAAAAATATGGATTCGGTTTACAATGTTAAGAGTTGTGTTTTTGTATCTAATCAACGATCTTAATTAAATTAATCGTCAGAATTATATCGCAAAACGTGCGGCTACGATAATTGATCGAATTATATGCACTTAATCACAAACAAACGACATCAATTTAAGATTACCGTATTTACAAACACTCAATTGTCTATGAACGACATTCTAAAACAATCGACCTCTACAGAGCGACACCTCCGCAGAGCGGCAGTTTTTTCTGTCTCCGCCGGATGTTGCTCTACGGAGGTTATACTGTATTCTGCAAATATTAAAGCTTAAAACTTTAATGGCACAAACAATGAATTTAAAGTATATTGCACAATAATGGCATAAAAGAAAATACATCCCTTCTAAGTTCTAACACATACAGCAAATATACAAACATAACTACATGTCCTGTAAATGCATTATTATATGTGGGCAATTATAGTTGGCTTCGTGAACAAACATGTCCACAAAATCATCAAGATCTCCATTCTTAATACAGGATAGTCATTAGCAAGAGCTGCCAGTATGCAACAATCGCGACTATTCTAATAAAAACTGAAATGGACAAACATACAACCTCGCTAATTTGTTTTTAGCAAGTACTGTGAACTTTTACACCCCCAAAAATAGATAATTCAACAACACATGATTGAAGTATGACAAATTGAAGTATTTGAAATGTTTGGTTAATTAAGGAAACTTAATGAAAAGAATTTGCTCTCAGTTTCAAACTTGACCTTGATTTGGCTAACATTTAGTGTGACCTCTTGAGTGTTAACAAGGTTATTCTTTATTTGGCCTGGTGACCTAGGTTTTTACGCTAAAAAACACAGATGCAAACTTGACCTTGATTTGTGACCTAGCTTCATAAATATTCTGTAAAAATGGTGACCTTTAATGTGTTGACGTTAAGAAGGTTTTAGTTAGATTATATATGCGAGCAAGCCTTACATTGAAATACATTAAAGCCAAGTTTTATAAAGATAATGTTAAAACTATGATCTTTAGAGAGTTAACCAGGTTTTTCTTTGATATAGGTTGTTTAACCTTGATTACCCAGAGGTAAACTTGGTCAAAGTTTTACAGAGACACACACTCTGTGATTAAGTTTATCTCATAAAGAGTCAGGTGAGCTAAAAATCTTCATAATACCCAAATATAAAATGGGTTACATAAAATGTTACATTTTTACCCAATAAATAAATACCCAATTAAAATTTGTACAAAATAAGTGTAAACTATCAAATAGACAAAATCTTACAGGTCTGATGCTCAGCACAACAGACCATTGACGTATGTACATGTGCATACTTAAAATGCAGTAATAGTTAAATGCATATTTTCAGTGCAAACACATGGTTGAAAGTTTGAAATTCTAAAAACCTAAAATCCTCAAAATTTACAATTTATATATGGATAATAAAAGTAAAACAGGCTTTTGATACTGTCAAAAACCTGAAGTTTAGACTAGCGCCTGAAATCTTTCACCCACGCGAACATTTTTTATAACAACAATGTCATGATTGGGGTAGAAGGATAAAGGTCCCCTTCAGATCAATGTAATACAATATAAAAATAAAATAATTGCTCAGATATGGATTGTCTCGGCCTCCGACTCGTACGATACTTGTGCGTCAGTAAACAGTCTGTATGACTTGTGTCTCCCACGTAGATAACCTTTCTTTGAAGCCCAACATATGATTGCAACAGTGCCACAAATACCTAGAAATGCTATACTTGTAGGTATGATTATAATAATAGCAGTCCTAGTTCCAACAGTTTCCCCTGTTTCTACAGTCCCAAGTCCTGCAATATAGAATGTACCGGTACTTGTATTAAAATCATACAAATCTTCAAAGGGAGAACCAATATTTACTGACTCACTGGTCATATTAAAAAAGACCCCTTTCAGCATAAAACATTTTACCTTCAGAACTGAAATTCTTTATAATTATGTGCAACTACAAATTGGGCACAGATACGGTTTTTAAGCCTTCTTTAACTGAAACTTTATCAATATTGCATTATTATATATATATTAATCCCTTTACCACAACATGACTTGATCATGGTGTTAAGTTATCAAACGGATCTTGGTTAAAAACCTAGTCTATACCTAGCGTCATAATGCAATCCGATCGCCGTCTGATGATCAAAAGGTGTACTTAGGCCTAATCAGCCAAAGAGACATCGACTGGTCATTGGGCGGCGTCCGCGGGATGCCTAGACACCGGGTTCATTATAAAACTCCAGCAAACAAGTCACTTAAAGTGACCCCTCTGGGATGGGGTTAGTTTTGACTCCAATGGGACATACCTTGAAGAAACAAGTGACCCCGAGATGGAGCCATTTTGTACCCAAAGGACATATTATATTGAACAAACAGTGTGACTCCTATGTAACTCCCATATATAGTACAACTTTGATGTCTCAAATTACTGTCGGGTCTGAAAATTGTTGTAGGCATCTGCTGAATACTTATATTACTAGTACATGATCATATAGCCAGGATGAAGAACCTGTTAGAGATTTCTAGAGTAGGACAAGCTGTTTGAGGCATCAAACTTCTACTTTACACAGTTACTGTAAAATCTTTTGTTTTCATGGGTTTTAAATTTGGAGGTTTATTATAAGAATGAAAATTCCTAGGATTGTAAATTCACGGTTTTTACAAGACACAAAATATAATCGTTGTTCAATACTTGAAAGGTCGATCAATCGTTTAAAATTTAACGCCTCGAAAAAAATCTAGTATCTGCTGTATCTGCACATACCTTTATTCATACGGAACCAGGAGAATGATGTATTAATGGGTTGAGTAAAATTTCCTGTGAAATACGTTCCACCTTGAACCCGGAATGATCCTGTCATCTGTAGAGGTGAAGTCAATGGAAACCTAGTACCCGGTGTGTAAATACGCGCCAGAGTAAACACAATAATATGGTCATCAGCTGACGTTCCTAAAACATAAATACAGCCAAATATATGTACAAATCTTAGAATTTTATGCAATTGATGTACTATGAAAGCTATTCACCGACACATACCCCCGGTATACTGTCAAAGCTGTGTTATTAACTACCTGCAAACAATTACCACAATTACAAAATCTGACCACTAATTCGAATGACCACCTGTCAATAAAGACAGTTCCCATGGCAAGTCTTTAATTAGAGAAATGGTACATCACTAGCTTTAATTCAAACATCGTGAAACATCTATACTCCCTGGCAGCAATTTGTTTAATTTCTTATCAAAGATCACTGCAACTTTGACCCAAAGCTTTGCTATCTGCAACCTACACATTTGACCTCAAAAGATTTAGGATTGATCTACAGGTCATAACCCATCTCCCTTAATACGTTATTCAAAAGTCAGTGTCACTCAAGAGAGGTAGTCAACAAAGAGGGGAAGTCACTGAAGAGGGGAAATCACTGTAGAGAGATGGTCACTCAACATTCAAATATTAGGAGGTCAGTCAAGAGAGGTAGGTGGTAACTATAGAGGGGCAGTCACCTGGGGAAGGAATGCTACATGCAAGCATACAAATGTAGAGTAACTTCTCTCAAGCAACCTAGGGAACAATGTTGGCTGTTATATACAGGTTGTTAAGTCTTATGGTAATGGATAACATCTGGAATGAGTTGTAAGACCTTGTTTCACAATCAACCAGAAATAATTAGCATATTTAACAGAACAAGGTCAATAAATTAACACAGGGTTTTCATAATCAATATTGTTAACAAATTGGCAGTAAAAAGCAACCTGTTGGGCCAAGGCCCTTCCTTTAGTATTGTTGTTAAAAATTTTTTTTCGAAAATTGACTGATCAAAAAACACAATTTCAACCAGCTTTCTAATGGCTGCTGGTTAAATATCATGACAACCCTGTGACAATGAATTGTTATATTGCTGGCTTAGAATTAGAAGGTTGTAAGCGCAAAATTAATAATTTGAAAAAAAAAACGAAAAAGCTGTCTGAAACTGCTCTTTACTTATGAAAAACATGCTTTTTAAACTTCAGTTTGGTCAACATGACCTCTTCCGATTTTCATGAACATAGGCTTATAAGAAGTTCTATGAGACGCATATTTCAAATATGCATAAGTCTTATAAGGTCTAAGCCAGCGATATGTGAACCTGTTGCCATGGTTGACAAGTGTTGGTTGAATGTTGACGCAGTAATACAAAGCTTACCATTGAATTCCAACACAGCTCCATCCTGGTCATAAAGTGTAGCAACAAGTGTTTTATAGTCTAATTGATGTCTATGTCTTGCTACAAAGCTAAACAAATATTGGATATCATTGTATGTGTATTGTCCTTCAAAATGATGAGTGCTTAAAAACGTATGCATCCAGTCCTGGTCGTCCATGGTAACAGGAAATGTGGAGATTGTGTTCGCTATGTCCTCATTGTCAATAGTGCTGTGACTTCGTGTAGTTCCAGGATGTTTGGACTCTTCAGGAGCCTCTGTTTGAGTATTGTTTACATCTTCTTCCAATTCCCCTGGTAACTGAGTAACCTTTCTAGGGCCCGCAGGGGTAGTGGTAGTAACCTTTCTAGGGCCCGCAGGGGTAGTGGTACCAGTCACTTTTTGTGGAATGTTTCCTGTAGTTGGAATGTTATGATCTAGATGTGGAGTGGTGACCTTCACCTTACCTCTGTTAGGCATGGTAGCATCTATAGGGCCGGTATGTATATCATGTATATTGGTTACAACATTATGTGCAGGTGTGGTGATCATCTCATCATTATTTGATGCCATGGTTTCATTGTCTTGAGAACCGACATCACTTGTGACACCATTATCCTGGGCAAAAACACAACCTGCAATAACGTATGAAATATGATAAATCAATTACAACAAATTTGTTTGAATTCAGAAAATTGACCAGTAAATACAGGACCTATATTCACAAAGTGTTAACTGATCTGGATAAATTTATATTTTTACGATTTTTTTAGAAATCATTCGAGTTAGTTCATGCCCAACCATTAACACAGTTAACAAAAATACCAAAAACAAATATATCATAGAAGTATTTATTTTAAAAAATGTTTCGTCTTTTAAAAATTTTGAGTACACAATTTCGCTGG
Source organism: Spisula solida (assembly GCA_947247005.1). Taxonomy (NCBI): domain Eukaryota; kingdom Metazoa; phylum Mollusca; class Bivalvia; order Venerida; family Mactridae; genus Spisula; species Spisula solida. Next base: position 43,545,604 of record OX365956.1, read on the forward strand.
TTTGTGCATAATTGACAAAGGAGTAGATCCACGAAAGGTCTGAATTGGCCTAAAAATTATTAAATTATCAAAGTATGTTATTATGTGTCATTTGTATATTTTTGTTATGTGGATAGCTTTATCCGTTTGCATAGGGAAGCATTTTTCATCAAATTTGATTTTTACCGGTCACCTGTCCACTAATTGGTATCCACGTTTGGCTATTTTTCACAAAAATGGCATATTTTGTCCATATTTTTCCACTATAAGTGATTTTTTTAATATGGGCACAGTCCTCGACAAAAATCAGATGACTAAAATGTGAAATTGTACTTTATAATACATTGTTTACAGCACAATTCATGATGGTCGAGAGCTGTGCCCATATTAAATTTTAAGATTTTAGGTACCGCTTCAACGATATTTCCTCTCGGCATAGAGCCATGAAGGCACGACATTCACCCGCTTTTAGCCATATTCTCAATACATTTAGTACTTATTGTACAATGTTTTATATGCTGTACACAATCATTAGACATTGAACTTCAATGATACATAAAAAACTTACAAAAAATACGCCTTGCTGTTTTGATATACTCCACTGAACCCCACCCACTTTAACAAAAACGTCATTTTATTTAATTTGGAGTCATAAATGTGCATTTTGGGCATTTTTTGAAAACTGTTACCATGGCAACCGAATTCGTAAGAAAGATAAGTTTCAATTTTTAATATCACTCTATGGATGCGCACTTACATTTCGATTCACTATTTTGGAAATAGAAGCTTTTTTCCAATTTTTGGCAAAATATTATACCCGTTACCATTTTTTACCCTTCGTGGCTTTACCCCTTTCGAAATTATTTTCCTTGTAATACCTATCAACACATGAGAAAAACTCACACTAGATTATCATTTAAAGAAGGATCATTTGCACTTGAAGGACGAAGAATGACCACAAAAGCTTACATTGTCAAAATGTGGCAGGTGAGCTAACAAGACATACCTAAATGCAGCAAGGCAAGAAGTGTAGAAAAGTATATCCATTCCATGGTCATCTTGTATCAGGCCATCAAACTCATTGCACTAATAATCACCTAGAAAAACAAGTTACAAAATAATAAAATACAATATAAACACCAACAAATGGGTGACTGTATTTAAGTTAAGACAGAGGATAATTTATTAATTTGAAAATTCATTTTTTGTCACTTGTCCATGGACAGGTTTTCATTTGTACTTGAAAAATCTACTTGTTTGCCTCAAAGACTAATTGTCCACAGAAGTCGAAATGTGTTTGTAGCAAGTACTTTAATTACTTACGTTCAGTTTAACTAAACACACTACTCAACTTTATTATCAGTCAATTATGCTCTTTACAGGAAGTGAAAGTATGATAATGAAAACCGAGTCAGTGTGGTTTTTTTCAGTAAATATTTGGGGAATCGTGTCATATAGAGGCATCATTAAAAGGAACATCAAAACTAACTCCACACAAATTAAAGAACTGGCCTACAAGACCTACGTACGACCCCAAATTGAGTACTGCTCAACTGTTTGGAATCCTTGGCAAAAATACTTAACACACAAAATAGAAATGATACAACGATCCGCAGCACGATATCATGGATATGTACTCAATGATTACCACCAAACAAGCAGCGTCACACACATGATAAAAACACTAAACTGTAAAACACTAGAACAACAAAGAAATCACTCAACACTTGTCTTGTTCTATAAAATTAAAAACAAACTAGTATCAGTAGATCACAATCACCTCACACAAACCAGAAACCTAAATTACCTAATCCCACAATCAAGAACAGCCTACCATATGAACACCATCTTCCCCCGATCAATCCGCCTCTGGAATAGCCTACCACAACATGTTCAATCTAAACCCACATTACAGACATTTGACAGTAGGCTAGACAAGCACAACCAATAAACTGATATCTCTTGTTTTTAATTGTACATACTGTTCTTTTTTTACCTTTTAACTATACTGATGACATAGCACATAACCATATTAAACTAATGTCATCGTCTCCGACAGCGCCTGCCAGTAATGATCAGTAATTGATCGCTGGCAGTATGAAGTTGAATTTTGGTGCAGAAGGTAAAATTGATTATTTACTTGGCCACCTCACCATTCAATTGATAGAAGACGATATATATCACCAGCTGATTAGCGTGAGTATCTATTTCAGGACAGTATACACAAGATTTGATTAATTACCCATCAATTCACCGTATCGACATTACAGGATAAAACCTGTTTTCCGGGATAACAGAATTGAGCGACAATTTGCGAGATTTTCTGAATATACATCAGGGGGGTCGCTGCATAAAGCTATAGAGCACCCAGGTACAATAATCACGATTATTTTAGCCAAATGATAAGAATTTGTACTTGAACACAATGACAATACTATTTTACGACTTTGCTGACAGTATTTTCGCCTAAATCATATGTTTGCCTTGAAAAATGTGTATATTTTCTTGCCATTAGTATCAAGCTACGGAAGCAACAGTGTATATATACATTGTATATACTCTTTATTTCCATTTTCGATTGTTTTATACGGTTTTCATGTTTAAACGCTGAAAAACGAATATTTATATACACTCCCGCTATACTACCTATTGGTCGTTACCCCCCACACCCTTAAATTCCAAATTATGGGCTTTATCGTGTAATGTCGATATCGAGAATAATTGTTTAATTTTTACAAAATAAAATTTGTCAAGCATACAAATATTGGAACTTGATTAATATGAATTTAATTAACGATTATAAAATCCAATTAATTCACATTAACAAATTAAACATTGTGCCCTTAGATTATCGAATTAATCATGCTGACGTTATGACCCAATCCTGTACGTTTTGACCAGGGGACGTCTTGACGTCCAACTGTCAACAATAATTTACAGATTTATACACATACATCTACATTATCTACATTATACTCCCGAACAATCGAACTCGATTATGACTGTTACTGTTCAGTAGCAGTTACGTTATAAGCGCTATTCAAAACGCACACATTATGATCGCCACTCAATATCTACCTACTTGTTAAGCTAGCGCTCGCCGTGTGGGCTTAAAAGTATATGCATAGTGCACCTCTTCTAGCTCAATTAAAACCCAAAATATTCGCAAATTGATTTTAGGCCACAGTACAATAAATTGAAGGGTTGAGGTTATCGGCTGTTGGAGCATTGAGACCATGGATTATTGAGACCAGAAAATTTCTGGAGTATTGAGACCAGATTTCTGGAGTATTGAGACCAGATTTCTGGAGCATTGAGACCAGACTATTGAGTATTGAGACCGCATAATTAATATAGTTATTTGACTATTGAGGCCAATGGTTAAAACTTATCAACAGTTTAATAAAATATTACGACAAACCATTTTAACTCTGTTTTTTTTCTTCTTAAAATGTAACAATTATACAACAGTTTATCAATTTGACTTATTTGTATATATGTAAATGAGACAGAAATAAAGAATAAATAATATAATCCAATTATGGCTAAGCAACATATTTCGGCTTTAAGTACGTTTGTCGCTAAAATTGACTATATTCCCTAGAACTATCGACAGTATAAAGATAGTATTGCTAGTGTATAATCAATTTGATTTGTGAGTTGTAACAGGGAGTTTAGATACCTTTTTATAGAACAGGTCCTGGTTGTAACACAAAGTTTTTTTTAACAAATAATAATTCAACCAAATTAATCAAATTTATGAAGTGTAAAATCATCGAAGAACATTTTGAGCAAGTTAGTTTTAGCGCTGAATGTTGATTATATTCAGATTGATAATTGGAATTATTAGTCAATATAATATCAATGCTTTCATGATCTGATATGTCAGTTTATTCATCTGTTAATCACCTCTCTATAGCAACAGCTTGTTTTAGTACAGTACAACATCTTTAGACATTACTATAATTTCCTCTTTTGAACACATGCTCTAAATAACGACCAATATTTGCAGCTCACAAAGGGTATTGCTCAAAAAAGGTTCTATTGTGTATTAAATCAAATTAATTATTTAACAATCTGTTAACAAATGTATAATTTTCAGCAGACAATTAATTAAAAAATCAAAAGTATGCTGTATAATGTACATCAGATAATCCAATCAATTTGTATAATGGGTTGTTAAAGGATTATCGGTAATCCCATTAAGTTGTATAATTGATATGTAAATGCCGATCACTGGTATTATTATAGGTGTTGATAGGAATGTGATAATTTAAATAATCAATTAGGACTGTGAACTATCTTGTTTACCATGGTTAGTGTAAAAATTAGGTTGTATTTAAACCAATATTATTATTTATATTGACATAATTCAAAGTATATATATATATTTAGATAGTTTCACCTTAATTTGATACAAATTACAAATAATTTAAAATCTGTCTGTTATTGTTAATGAGAATTAGGGCTGGGTAATACTGATTACCAGAAATATATTTATTAGTGGCTGCATGGTCTCAGACTCTGTTATATTACAATCTCTTACACAGTACTTTATATCACTTGCAGAATTATTCATAACAAATGCAATAAAAAGAAAATATGTGTGTCTTGTCTCAATAGTCCAGCAATCACACGACTATATGATAGGCACACGACTATAAAGTTTATAAACAACATGTGCATACTGGTATATGGTATTATAACAATTTGGTCATCATAAAAATGTACTTTGTAAATGGAATCAACAGTAAACCACTTTAAATAATTTAATATCAAGCATTGCTCTTTATAGCAAATTCACATAATATAGATATCGCAATTGATTAGTTTTTCTGATCTCATATTCAACGAACGAATGAACAAAAACCTATAATATGCACTTAACTTTAAACTCTAGAATATCACATATTTAATACCACTTAACGTTTTATTAATGACAAATGCAACAAATTGGAAAAATATTTGTCTGGTCTCAATACTCCAGAAAGCTGGTCTCAATACTCCAGGTGTCTGGTCTCAATACTCCAGAAATCTGGTTTCAATGATCTTGTCTCAATGATCCATGGTCTCAATCATCCGGTATTCAGGTTATCGCCCGTCATGTCCGTAACTTTAGGTGGAATTATGAAAATAGAGCCATGTATCTAAATCTAATAAACACACTCGGTGTCACGTTGCGCTATATTATCAAATAAAGACAAATAATATCTATTTAATAAGGGTTTTGATATGATATGCCCCGGCCCTACGATTTTAACTTTTACTAGCGTTATACCTATGAGTGATTATCACGACATCGTTAATATTACAAAGACTCCCAAAATGGTCGAATAAACCAGGAAGTAGAAGGACCCAAGTAAACAGTTTACTTCCTACTTCACCAACTTATAACAATGTCTTTTGAGACTGACGAAGACGGGTGTGATTCTATCTATGCCAATGATAGCACGTCCGACCTGCTTAATATCAAAGAGTTACTCAAGACTAAACCTCTGAAAGAGCTTCTTAAAGATGATAAAGAAAAATGTAAAGAGAGAGACAAGGAGAAATTGTGGTACCACGGTAGAATTACTCGTGATGTGGCTGAAGACGTATTAAAGAGAGGTAATGCGACATCTACGCATCTTGTTCTTAAACTTATTAAGGCAGCGGCATATCCCCGTATTCTTCTTCTTCCTATTCTGCCTGGGATCCGTTGCATTAATTAGCGAAGCACTTTGCTAGGAAACAGTTTTCTACATAGCGGACGAAATTACATATTTATTGAATACCTGCAAAGCACTCAGTAGTGCTTGCCTAACAATGTGCTAAGAAACAGTATTCTGTCGGCGAGCACCACTCATTGGTAGTGTGACATTGAATTATAATAATAAAATATGATTGATGTAGGAAAGCGCTTGATATCGCTATTTGTAAGGGGTTTGGTCACTAGGCAACAGGCTCCTGGTAACAGGCTATTTCGTAACCAAGCTTAATTGTAAAGTATTGTGCATTTTCTGCTTTTTCATACATGTGCAGTTAACATTTTATAGCCATATTTGTAATTATATCTTACAATTGGCGATTTTGTAACCACTGATTTAAAGTGTTTCATTGAATCAAAATATACAATGAGTATTACAACATGTGGCTTTATATTTTAATTTACTTTGCCAATGAATTGTGGTAATATTATCTGTTCATACAGGGCCATGCATTAAGTTTATTTGTTACTGTATTTACTAATTGAATTTCTGTAACTCTGTTTGGTAACATCACTACAGGCTTTTCATTGCAGTTCAAACACTTTAAAATGTGCTAATAAATAGGGAATGGAGAGTTTTATAACATAGGTGGTGAAAAATTAAGAAAAAAATAATCTGTTTCAACTGATTAGTGATAAAACTGTGAGTAATTTTGCCTATAGTGAGTATTCATGATATTTTTGTAAAGAAACATTGAAGACCGAGGAGTAGCATATGGAGTACTGATGTCTGAATTTAAACAGATATCTGAGTTTGAAATCTTGTGAGATATTGATTACACCAATAGAATGGAACCCACATAAATTATAGTGAGAACCAACTATACTATAATTATATAACTTTGTGCATTTTCAGGGCTTGTGAGACAAGACAATATTGATGGTTTATTTCTTGTACGTGAGAGCTCATTTTCATCCTCCAGTTTTGTTCTGTCCCTGTGCTCTAAAGGAACTTTCTTCCACTTTCAAATAAATGAAGTGAAGACTTCCCATTTCAGTATAGATGCTGGACCAACTATTCATGGTATGTATATTTTCATTGCAATCATGTCATTTAACTTCAAGCTTTGATAAATTCAATGTTGAATAATTGTTTAATTTAAGGCGAGGGGAACTGATTTTTATTAAAAAAGAACTGTCACTGATATTGATATTTTCATGATTTTTATTTTAATTTTTGGTTTCAAAATTTAAACAATCTATTGAAAAATTCTATCAACTTTTTACACCATATGAATTAGCACAACAGACTCACTACATTTGACTCATAAAGTCACTAGATAAAGGAAATAAATGTAGGTTCACAGAGGTTACTGTAAGCACCATATTTTGTAATCCTACTCCACTAGGTTGACAGAGCAGGAAGTCCGCATGTAGTGATATCCTACTCCACTAGGTTGATAGAGCAGGAAGTCTGCATGTAGTGATATCCTACTCCACTAGGTTGATAGAGCAGGAAGTCTGCATGTAGTGATATCCTACTCCACTAGGTTGACAGAGCAGGAAGTCTGCATGTAGTGATATCCTACTCCACTAGGTTGATAGAGCAGGAAGTCCGCATGTAGTGATATCCTACTCCACTAGGTTGATAGAGCAGGAAGTCCGCATGTAGTGATATCCTACACTAGGTTGAAAGAGCCGGGAGTCTGCAAGTAGTGATATCCTACTCCACTAGGTTGATAGAGCAGGAAGTCCGCATGTAGTGATATCCTACTCCACTAGGTTGATAGAGCAGGAAGTCTGCATGTAGTGATATCCTACTCCACTAGGTTGATAGAGCAGGAAGTCCGCATGTAGTGATATCCTATTCCACTAGGTTGATAGAGCTGGAAGTCTGCATGTAGTGATATCCTACTCCACTAGGTTCACGGAGCAGGCAGTCTGCATGTAGTGATATCCTACTCCACTAGGTTGATAGAGCAGGAAGTCTGCATGTAGTGATATCCTACTCCACTAGGTTGATAGAGCTGGAAGTCTGCATGTAGTGATATCCTACTCCACTAGGTTGATAGAGCAGGAAGTCCGCATGTAGTGATATCCTACTCCACTAGGTTGATAGAGCAGGAAGTCTGCATGTAGTGATATCCTACTCCACTAGGTTGATAGAGCAGGAAGTCCGCATGTAGTGATATCCTATTCCACTAGGTTGATAGAGCAGGAAGTCCGCATGTAGTGATATCCTACTCCACTAGGTTGATAGAGCAGGAAGTCCGCATGTAGTGATATCCTATTCCACTAGGTTGATAGAGCTGGAAGTCTGCATGTAGTGATATCCTACTCCACTAGGTTGATAGAGCTGGAAGTCTGCATGTAGTGATATCCTACTCCACTAGGTTGATAGAGCAGGAAGTCCGCATGTAGTGATATCCTACTCCACTAGGTTGATAGAGCAGGAAGTCCGCATGTAGTGATATCCTATTCCACTAGGTTGATAGAGCTGGAAGTCTGCATGTAGTGATATCCTACTCCACTTGGTTGATAGAGCTGGAAGTCCGCATGTAGTGATATCCTACTCCACTAGGTTGATAGAGCAGGAAGTCCGCATGTAGTGATATCCTATTCCACTAGGTTGATAGAGCTGGAAGTCTGCATGTAGTGATATCCTACTCCACTAGGTTGATAGAGCTGGAAGTCTGCATGTAGTGATATCCTACTCCACTTGGTTGACGGATCAGGAAACAGCTCCTCATGTCGTGTTTCTTACTAGGTTTATGGAGCAGGAAGTCCGCTCTGCCTGTAGTGTTTCTACTCCACTTGTTTGATGACAAATATTCAACCAACCAACCGAGCGTAGAACAAAATACCCAGTGTACATGATTCCCACTGCTCAATTTTGTGTAGGTGGATAAAATCCCCATCATTGATTTTTACAAGGTGGACACAATTCCCATTACCATAAAACAACTGGTTTAGATGACTTCAACACAGGGAGAAGCTGTGGTGCATATCTACGAGGTTTTCATTCTGTACTAACATGGTTTTATAATTTGTTTGAAGGTTTGGATAGATTGATACAAAACTACCAGGAAAATGCTCAAGGACTACCAACAGTTTTAACCCAGTTCTGTAGGTGCAAGCAACCACCAGATGAACAGAGATACGCTGGTGTTACAAATCTACTTCACCGAGCTGTATTAGAAGGTAAGGACACTTATTGTTAACTAGGGGGTACACTAGGAGCTACATAGCAAGGTATAGTGCGTACAAATTAACATGGTTCTCAACCTTACAAGGTGATGATCATCAAATATGAAGTGTTTTATATCCACTGTAAATGTTTGAAGAATGTTTAAATAATACATTCTAACTGAAACAAGCTTGAAATCTCAATATTCATACATGTAACAAAGGTAACTATGTACAGTCAGGGTAAGAAGAGAGTGACGCAGCAGTCGAGTCCACTATTACGGTGTAAAACCAATTATAAAGGCTTGTACAGACAGCTATAATTGCAATGCTCAACTAACATACTATATTCACACTACCTGTTCAGACAATGGCTGTAGTCTTTTCTGTACACTAAACGACTATGCCACTGTCACAATATTCTAACTGGACTGTACCTAGTAGACTTACTCAGTAAACATTTAATTATAAAAGTTTCCACAAGATGTACTGACAATATCACTCAGTAGAATAAATTTATATATGTTTTACATTGTATTGACGGCAATATTTGAAAAAGCAACTTTTATCATCATCAGTTGAGCAGCTCTATGGTTAGTGTGCTTGCCGTCTAATCTGATGACCAGGTTGCAAATACGGGTAAAGGCACTCATTTGTCTGCCATATTGCAGCAGAAATCTGACAGGCAAATAAAAGATACACTCTGCATTAATATGATGATTATTAATTGCATTGTATTCATGGTTAAGGCTATTACAAATAGATAGCTTACATGAAAATTGTTTAAGGCCAAAACAAATTAATTATGTGGTTCTACTACTTCTAGTAACCGGACAGACCCTAGGTTTTTGGCCCGAACCTAAATATTTTATTGCAAAAAATAATATTTTTGTGGAATCAACAAAAATAATAAAATAATTTTTAAAAATAAAATGTTTTTACTTCCTACCGACCGTAATTTGTTCATCATGTTTCTAGATCCACATAATAAATTTGTTTTGGCCTTACTGGTTTTATGCACTTGAAAATCATTGATCCGTGGTAACTTCCAGAAAATGCCAAAAATGTTTTCGGTTACTAGAACCGCACTATTAATTTGTGTTGGCCTTACAAGTGACATTTTTCCTCACAATGGGTCTGACTTCCTGGTTGAAGTGTTAATATTAGAACAATACAGAGAGATAATATATATAAGGAAATAGTTTATCATTGTTTTAGCAGTATAAGTGTTGCAATGTCGACAATTGTTTCACATAATTTATGTACATCATGTACAATATATTGTAAGGTTGAAAGTTGATATGGAGTCGTTGTCCAGTGGTTAGTGTGCTGGATTTGTATTCCGGCAATCCGGGTAGGATTCTCTGTCACATCAGGTCATAACCTTCCATGAAAAATGAATAATACAGTCCATTAATTTCTCTCCTTATGTTGAAGCAGTTGCTAGGTCCTTGTAGAATGGTAAATTAGTACTTGTTAAGTTAGTCCAGGAAAATTGGCTAGATTAATTGACTGAAATATATAACTTGATAGATGAGGAACTGCGTCAAACCTGAATAAACAACTAGCATCAAACTGTTAGACTGTTAGGCCAGCCCATCATGCTTTCAGCCTGTCACAAAAATCTTGTGTAGCAAACTTCATTGTTTTTCAAGAGATTCCAACAGCACAGTGCTGCACCCCTGACAATCAAGTGTTAATATGCATTACAAAATATTCATGTGTGTCAGAGTCCAGGTATTAAGCCAAAGCAGGACCTCTCCACCTTATTGTTTGTGGAAGTTGTTTGACTAAGGCTTTCATAATTTACCATTAAAATGGATGTACAGGTAATTGACCGACAGCCTTTAAAATTGGGGTTTGTGTGCAAAGAGCAGAATTGTGTAGTAGTGTGTAGGATTTGATTACTATTCGGGGAGAAAACTTGTTTAAGCAGCCGGCTAGCTCAGTCATTAGAGCATTCACCCTGTAAGCAAAGGGTCCAGGGTTCGAGCCCCGGTCTGGTTGCACAATTTTCTCACCCTGTTTCATTCGGCGCCCACCATGAGGCACAAACAGCCCTCAAGCTATTGTGCTCCCTGCAGGCTGATGATCACACAGCAGCCCTGCCTACTATGACATATCTCTCCTATAACATGTACATGTTTATGTTTCCAGATATACCAGAAACTGTAGAGGAAATCTTAAAAAGCAAAAATTGTCCACAAATCAATGCAAAATCAGAATGGGGTAAGTCTGTACAAGTTATACAAAAATGGCTAAATGTTTGAAAGACAGAACTACACGGTTATTCATAATTCAAAGGTTGATTTAGGAACTTTTGCATAAACAAAGCATTATCACTCAAGACTGACAAATTTATAAACACCCATAGACACCACACTAGGATTTAAGGCTCTGGAGGAAAGCCAATACTGGCGTAAAAGGGCTGTGGTACCCCAGTGCCTTCTGTCCCTGATGAAAGACCTGTGTACATATGGTTTTATTTTTATGCCCCCGTATAGATAGATCAGGAGGCATATAGTGATTCACCTGTCCGTCCGGTTAACCAAAATGGACCGTTTCTTCTAGCATCATTATGGCTTGCTACAAAGCTTCCATACTTGCATGAATGTTGTATATGAAAACTCTCCACACGCCTGTATCACCTGACCCCATTTTGACCTTCACCTTGACTTAATTTTGGACTTAGACTTATTGAAGGTAAAACTTCTTGGTTAACCCAAATGGACCATTTCTTCTAGCATTAGTATGGCTTGCTACTTAGCTTTCATACTTGCATGGATGTTGTATATGAAAACTCTCCACACGCCTGTATCACCTGACCCCATTTTGACCTTCACCTTGACCTAATTTTGGACTTAGACTTATTGAAGGTAAAAATTCTTGGTTAACCAAATTGACCGTTTCTTCTAGCATTAATATGGCTTGCTACAAAGCTTTCATACCTGCATGGTTGTCGTACATGAACACTCTCCACATGCCTGTATCACCTTGACCTAATTTTGGACTTAGACTTATTGAAGGGCAAAATTCTTGGTTAACCCAAATTGACCGTTTCTTCTAGCAATAATATGGATTGCTACAAAGCTTTCATACTTGCATGGATGTTGTATTTGAACATTCTTCGCACACCTATATCACCTAACCTCATTTTGACCTTCACCTTGATCTAATTTTGGACTTATTAAGCGTCAAATTCTTGTTAACCCAAATTTCGTCTTACATCAAGGCGTTGTCTTCAAACGTGACATACTGCTTTACTATCATAAGCCCCTTACATTGTCAAAGCCATGCCTATCCAACATTTTAACAGAACTATGGTCCCTGATTGACTTAGCTTTTTTTATGGACTAGGCTTCCATGGGGGCATAAGCGTTTATTGAACGCAGACTTGTTATTCATGGAGTGCAGTGAATGTGTTTATAGAATATGTTTCTATTTCTAGGGACGACAGCATTACATGAAGCTTGTACGTATGGTTATGATGCAGTGGCTGATATATTGATACGAAATGATGCCAATGTAGATTCATTAGATAAAGATGGACAAACACCATTACATGTAAGATCTACATGCACAGTATTTCATACTTTAATAAACTATTTTTATACCCCCAGTAATTAAGTATAGGTAGGCTATATTGGAACCTTGCTTTAGGTCTGTCATTCAGTTGGTCCATCCTAATAGTGTGTGCGCTATTTATCGGTAACCATTTGTTGGATTTCAACCAAACTTTGTGTGTCTTATCAATGCTAAGCATAGTTATTTTTATTCTCAATTATTATGTTTCCCACATATAGTTGAAGAGTCATATGGATTTTGAGCTGAATGGATGTTACAAAGTTTGTCTGCGCTTCTTCTCCTTAACCACTGGTCCACTTTCAATGAAACTTCACATGAATACTTTGTACCAAGCCTAGTTGTGCATATTGTCAGGAATGTTTGGTCTGACGATTTTTATGCCCCCCCATCATGTAATGGCGGAAGGGCATAATTATAGTGTTCACCCTGTCCGTGTGTGCGTGGGTGTGTGTATGTGTTCAAAAATTGTGAAATCGTGTCCGCTCTGTAACTTTGTCATTTCTTATTGGATATTTATAGTATTTGGTACAAATGTTCACCTCATCAAGACGATGTGTCATGCCCAAAACTCAGGTCCCTAGCTAAAAGGTCAAGTCACACCTAGAGGTCAAAGGTTAAAAGGTTCAAATAGGCATGTGATTCCTGTCCGCTCTGTAACTATGTCATTTCTTATTGGCTATTTAGAATACTTGGTACAAATGTTCATCACATCAAGACAATGTGTCATGCGCAAGACCCAGGTCATACTTCGAGATTTAGAGTTAAAAGGCACAAGTATACAAATTTTGTCTGCTTTGTTACTTTGTTATTTGATGACTTGGTAACATTCACATTTACACCCTGAGATCCCTAGCTCAAATATCAAGGTAACAAGCAATTACAAACTTTATTTCAAATTATTCCATTTGCATAATTTTATACTAAGTGTCTGATGACTGCTTTTAGCAGGGGCATCCTTGTCGTGTGGACACATTTCTAGTTGGTGAAGTTATGGCCATTTGTGGGATACATACTTTTTTTGTCAAAATCCCATCTAGTTTAAAGTTGTTTTGGTTATGAAGCACATTCTACAGCAGCTTATAGTCACTCTCATTTCTGATGGTATCCTGATACATTACCTCAAGGTTGGAGAGTAGAGAAGCCATTTCCGTCTTTTACATGCTATAAGGAACTATATACACTATAGTTCGGGTATAACAGGGGTTCCACTAGCTTCTCAATGTGAAGGGTCAATCTGATACTTTTGACTAAATTTTACCATTATATAGTCAAAATGTAACCCATGATTTTAAGAGAAAATGACCCTTCAAACCAAAATCTTGAGGGTCAAAATATAGCTTTTTGGAATATACTTGTTTTCTCTTTTTGTGCCCCCACACTTATTTATAAGTGGGTGGCATATAGCATTGGTGCTGTCCGTCCGTACGTACGTACATAACACAAATCTTGTGTGTTGTACTCTTGATAAACTGTTGGGTAATTTCTTCAAACTGTCACAGATTAACAACCTCAATGTATAGATGAACGTAAAGGATGGAATTTTTGCTGTGTCGATTTTTACTAGAGTTATGTCCCTTTGTTACTTTTACTATGTACCCCATTGTGAAAAATCTTGTGTGTTGAACTCCTCACAAACTGTCTGGTGGAATTTCTACAAACTTTTACAGATTAACATTCTCAATGTATGGATGACCGTAAATGGTGGAATTTTCACTGTGTCAATTTTTACCAGAATTATGGCCCTTTGTTCTTTTTACTATATATCCCATAGTGAAAAATCTTGTGTGTTGAACTCCTCACAAACTGTTGGGTGGAATTTCAACAAACTTTCACAAATTAACAATTAAAAGATGGAATTTTCGCTGTGTCTTTTCTTATCTGAATGATAAACCTTTGTCACTTTTAATATAATCATGAAGCTCTGTGATAAGTCATTGGTACAGCGAAACTAGTCTGTGGATTATTTATTAATATCAAGAAATCTTGCAAGCGGTTGATTAGAACTTGTGGTTACTTTCTAATATAAAATGTATATTGTTGTTTATATTGATTACAGAGATGTTGTACTTCCAACAAGGCTGGTGTTATATCTATATTGATACAAGGTGGTAATGCTAACGTAAATGCTCGTAATCCGAAGAGTGGTTGGATCCCTATACACCAGGCTGCATACAAGGGACATTTAGAATGCATAAAGGTATTGCTACATTTGTATTGTGTACTGTAAAATCATTATTTTTTAAGGGAGTTGAGTCTTTGTTGATTTTGTTGTTGAACTCGTCCACGAAATTATCGACCTTTCATATTCCGACATGGGTTTACCCTTTCATGTTCTGTAATCCATGAATTTACAACCCCACAAAATGTATTTTTTATCAAAATCCACAAAATTTAATACCTTCGAAAAATATGTTATTTTACGGTATATGGTATAGTTAGCGATATGGAAATACTTGCAAATTCGCTAACATTACATCTAGAGTAAGCTGTTGCCAACATAGAGCTTGATAAAGGAATTAAAAAAATTACTGATTTGAGCACCTCAAATGTCTGAAAATCAGAGTTCGCTAACTTTTTAATCCACAGAAATATCCACTTATTCCATATACATACATGTTATGAAATGATGGGGGATATAGATTTATCCTTGATATGATTAATTCACTAGTCTGTCGGCAATAACTGGACAGATATGAGTATTTATGTGGTATGAGCAGTTAGGTATGTGGCTAGGAGAACAGCGGAAAACTTAAAATTTCCGCCAGCAAACAGTGCATTAATTGATTGCTTTGGATTTGTGTTTGAATTACAGCATATTGGTAATACTTCCAGGTTATGAAAACACACATACCTGGAAAATAAGTTTTGTGGTTGCTTGTGTATTGTATGTTATCATATTTCAGTTATTATTAGATTTTCATTCATCGTGTACTTGCCTCATGCTGAAGATACAGTTCCTGATCATATGTTATCATATTTCAGATATTATTAGATTTTCTTCACCCTACATGCCACCACAGGTAACTGTGTCATTGATTAAGAGTAAATAAAATTAATAAAAAATATAAAATGCTGATGATATGGTTCCTGTATCGTGTGTTATCTTATTTCAGATATTATTAGATTTCCATTCACCATACTTGCCACGTGCTGTATCGTATGTTATCTTATTTCAGATATTATTAGATTTCCATTCACCATACTTGCCACCTGCTGTATCGTATGTTATCTTATTTCAGATATTATTAGATTTTCATTCACCATACTTGCCACGTGCTGTATCGTATGTTATCTTATTTCAGATATTGTTAGATTTCCATTCACCATACTTGCCACATGCTGTATCGTATGTTATCTTATTTCAGATATTATTAGATTTCCATTCACCATACTTGCCACGTGCTGATGATGATGATGATACCACGCCGTTAGATCTTGCTGAAAACTATGAACATAAGGAATGCTATAAAGAGATAGGTATAAAAGCTCAAATCTACTTTACTTATTAAAAGCTCAAATCTACTTTTAACGTGTTAAAAGCTCAGAGGACAAGGTTCAGTGCTGGCTTAATTCGACTTTACGTTAAAGTTAATTTCATAAAAAATTCTTTTTTTCCAAAATATTACCCCGAAACTACACATAAGATTGAGTTGGAATTTAAAATATTAATAGATGGCGACAAGGAGTAAAGCATTGATCAAGAGCATTCATTCTGTCATACAAGCAAACACATTCGGCGGAGGGATGACCATGTGAACATGGCTCTTGTTTTTTTAGTTTTACTTTATTTCAATGTATATTTCTATTCAGATAATTTTGAATGCCAGAAAGTGATGACACATAAATACGACTGGTTTCATCCAGAAATAAATAGACAAGTAAGTTTGTTTGTAATATTATAAATAAGAAACTTTACCTTATAGTTTTAAACATTTTCTATTACCATTTTCTTCCTGTATTGCCCACACTTTGTACACAGAACGGTAACGAGAAATTTGATGCGTCCTTTAAGCATAGGTCCCACTGAGGTATTCCACATCGGCTATGTTCTCCTGGTTTCTTCCGATACCATCCGGTTCATCACAATTCCTTCCAATATCACGAACTGTCTCATGACTTCCCTGAAGCTTTCCTTAGATCACGAGAAACCTGTTCCCAATGTCCAGATAGCTCATTAATATCTATCTGGAGTACATCGCTGAGGCAAACAATGCTCAGTGGCACCTAGACTTTGCACTGCTTTTGACATTTTCCAAGTCTCATATGACCAAATAGGGAATGGCCGTAAGCTTTGGTCATATTTTCATGATTTTTTGCATCTGATTTCTTCTTTGATTCTTCTCTAATTTTTAATGGCGTCAATACACAACAGCTGCATGCAATACTTGGGTGCATGCAATATTCATTTGCTTGATTTGGTTCTTCTATTGTTTCTCAGCAGTAATTTAGTTATACACAGCAACTTGTTGAGCTGTGCAGGCTTGCTTCTTTGTAAGCAACTGTCAACAGCTACTGGGTATTTCTCCGCACAAATCAGAGCTCATAGGTGGAGGGAGTGGATAACACTCCTGACTTTGAATTGAGAAGTTCCTGGTTCAATTTTTGTCCAGTGCCTTGTTCATTTCTGCAACGCTTTTCTTGGGTTTTCTTGGAATTTCTATGTGTTATGTTTTGCATATTTCAGGGTGCACAAAAATTACTAGAGTTGAAGGGACTTGTTGAAGGGTTATTTCTAGTACGGAGCAGCAAAAAGAATCCAGATTGGCATGTACTTACTGTATGTCATGATCAAAAAGTATTCAACTATGAAATAAAAACAAAGGTATAGTATGTGTTTATATGATGACTGTACATGTATGTAGTTTATACTACACATGTATTGATTTGCAAATTCATTTTTACTGTTAATTACTGTACTTTGTATTTTTTACCCTACATGTTGTTTTCAAACCGAAGTATATACATTATGTCAGCTCTTACATTTTATGTAATACAGAAGGGAGAAATTGCATGTGTAAAAACGGCAGTAAGCTACAATAAAGTCAGAGGATTCCAACTAGTTAGGACAAATGTGCTAACTGCTCTACCTTGGTCTATATCTTACAAGGGAGATAATTTCTATAATAAACTATGATAAAGTCAGAGGATTTCAACTAGTTAGGACTAATGTGCTAATTGGTCTATATCTATCAAGGGAGGTAATGTATACATCACTGATGTCTCACCAGTGCAAAATATACTTCATGTTCCAAAACCAAGAACTGAATTCTCAAGAAAATCCCTTTCATACTCCGGTGCAAAACTGTGGAATAAACTACCAAGGACAGTTTTTAGCTCACCTGTCACAAAGTGACAGAGTGAGCTTTTGTGATCACTCTTCGTCCGTCGTCCGTCGTCCGTCCGTCCGTCAACAATTGGCTTGTGTAGACACTGGAGGTCACAATTTTAGCCTAATCCTTATGAAACTTGGTCACAATGATCATCTCAACAAAATCTAGGCCAAGTTCGATATTGGGTCATATAGGGTCAAAAACTAGGTCACTAGGTCAAATTATAGAAAACCTTGTGTAGTCACTAGAGGTCACAATTTTGACTTAATATTTATGAAACTTGGTCACAATTATCATCCTAACAAAATCTAGGTCAAGTTCGATATTGGGTCATCCGGGGTCAAAAACTAGGTCACAAGGTCAAATCATAGAAAAACCTTGTGTAGTCACTAGAGGTCAAAATTTTGAATTAATCTTTATGAAACTTGGTCACAATGATCATCTCAACAAAATCTAGGTCAAGTTCGATATTGGGTCATCTGGGGTCAAAAACTAGGTCACAAGGTCAAATCATAGAAAAACCTTGTGTAGTCACTAGAGGTCACAATTTTGGCTTAATCTTTATGAAACTTTATCACAATGATCATCTCAACAAAATCTAGGTCAGGTTTGATATTGGGTCATCCGGGGTCAAAAACTAGGTCACAAGGTCAAATCATAGAAAAACCTTGTGTAGTCACTAGAGGTCACAGTTTTAGCATAATCTTTACGAAACTTGGTCACAATGATCAACACAACAAAATGTAGGTCAAGTTCGATATTGGGTCATCTGGGGTCAAAAAGTAGGTCATTAGGTCAATCATATAAAAACCTTGTGTAGTCACTAGACATCACAATATTGGCCTAATCTGTACAAAACTTGGTCACAATGACCACCTCAACAAAATCTAGGTCAAGTTCGACAGGTGAGCGACCTAGGGCCCTTTGTGCCCTCTTGTTTCATTTAAAAGCAATTATTTGAAGTGGAAATTTACTGGTATTTAATAATAATTACTAACACATTTTATATTTTCAACATTGTTGTTTTTGACTAAAATACACCTGAACATCTGATTTAGGTGTTAATATGCATACTTGTTCTTGTGTTACAAAGTTTGAATTCTGTATTGTTGTAAATATTGTCATTGTATATATACCTCTGTCTCATAATTTTGTGCCTTCTCCTGAAATTCGTGCCTGGTTTGTTTCAGCTCTAATATATGCGCTACATTGTATTTTTACTAAAATAACCCCAAATAATATTCACACAAATGGCCTGTATCAATTTGGGCAGTCATTTTGGACGACTCGTCATTGTTGTCACCTTGACGACGAAGAACAATACGGATATTACTTATTCCAATTGGGATTCTTCAACTGGTGTTAATTGTTTTGCATATCATTTTTATTACGCAATTTATTTAGCGCCACAGTTTATTACACTCAAAATGAAAACAGATTATGTGAGTACAACCCCAAATTTATTTAATTTAAACACAAATACAAACATTTACTCCATGGGGCCCCAGTACAGACAAGTTTTTAAGGAGGCACGGATTTCATGGTTACCAGTCAACAGGATTCAGAGCACCGACCTAGACATACAAAAGCAATAATTTTATGTATTTTCATAATCATTTTGTCATTGTTCTTGTTTTTATTTGTTAAGTTAATAATTTTTCTTCCGAGATTGGTGAAGATAATTTTTGAACTTATATGCGCGAGTGCGCATGCGCCTATGAAACTGTTAAGAGGCACGGATATACGAGACAGCAGCATACTTTTATCATTTATCTCTATTTTTATTGTGACCATAATGAAAATTGGTTTGCCAATTATGTTATCCACAGAAAATAAAGATGTTATTATTATTACTACTATTATTTTTATTATTTATCAAGGCATATTTTTGTTTTCAGAATTACCGAGATCGGCACATGTTTTACATTGACGATGGACCCTTTTATAAATCATTGGAACATCTGATACATTATTACAGTTACCATAACAATGGACTACCGTGTTCATTAACCATTTCTGTGAATACAAGTAAATATAACCAAAATCAACTATTCTGACTTTTTATTTACTAGTAATGTATGCATTTATATCTTTATTAAGGTTTAAAGCTGTTTCTCAATGACTTTTGGGTTATATACAGTGGCTGATTCTCTTAACCAGTTTTCCTGGACGCTATCCAACCAGTACTTACCAACCCTTCCACAAGACACCAGCAATTTCTCCACATATGGAGGATATCAACATTATTGTCAAAGTTTCATATAAGGATTAGACCTGCCTTGACAGGGAATCAAACCAGTATCGCCCACCATGTGGTTAGGTCACTGCCTTGACCAGGAATCAAACCAGTATCGCCGACCATGTGGTTAGTTCACTGCCTTGACCGGGAATCAAACCGGTATCGCCCACCATGTGGTTAGTTCACTGCCTTGACCAGGAATCAAACCAGTATCACCCACCATGTGGTTAGTTCACTGCCTTGACCGGGAATCAAACCAGTATCGCCCACCGTGTGGTTAGTTCACTGCCTTGACCGGGAATCAAACCAGTATCGCCGACCATGTGGTTAGTTCACTGCCTTGACCAGGAATCAAACCAGTATCGCCGACCATGTGGTTAGTTCACTGCCTTGACCGGGAATCAAACCAGTATTGCCGACCATGTGGTTAGTTCACTGCCTTGACTAGGAATCAAACCAGTATCGCCGACCATGTGGTTAGTTCACTGCCTTGACCGGGAATCAAACCAGTATCACCGACCATGTGGTTAGTTCACTGCCTTGACCGGTAAATCAAACCAGTATCGCCCACCATGTGGTTAGCTCACTGCCTTGACCAGGAATCAAACCAGTATCCCCGACCATGTGGTTAGTTCACTGCCTTGACCAGGAATCAAACCAGTATCACCGACCATGTGGTTAGTTCTCTGCCTTAACCAGGAATCAAACCAGTATCGCCGACCATGTGGTTAGTTCACTGCCTTGACCAGGAATCAAACCAGTATTGCCGACCATGTGGTTAGTTCACTGCCTTGACCAGGAATCAAACCAGTATCACTGACCATGTGGTTAGTTCACTGCCTTGACCGGGAATCAAACCAGTATTGCCGACCATGTGGTTAGTTCACTGCCTTGACTGGGAATCAAACCAGTATTGCCGACCATGTGGTTAGTTCACTGCCTTGACCGGGAATCAAACCAGCATCACCGACCATGTGGTTAGTTCACTGCCTTGACCGGGAATCAAACCAGTATCGCCGACCATGTGGTTAGTTCACTGCCTTGACTGGAATCAAATCAGTATCGTCGACCATGTGGTTAGTTTACTGCCTTAACCAGGAATCAAACCAGTATCACCGACCATGTGGTTAGTTCACTGCCTTGACCAGGAATCAAACCAGTATCACCGACCATTTGGTTAGTTCACTGTCTTAACCAGTAATCAAACCAGTATCGCTGACCATGTGGTTAGTTCACTGCCTTGACCGGGAATCAAACCAGTATCACCGACCATGTGGTTAGTTAACTGCCTTAACTGGGAATCAAACAAGTATCACCGACCATGTGGTAAGTTCACTGCCTTGACCGGGAATCAAACCAGTATCACCGACCATGTGGTTAGTTCACTGCCTTGACCGGGAATCAAACCAGTATCACCGACCATGTGGTTAGTTAACTGCCTTGACCGGGAATCAAACCAGTATCACCGACCATGTGGTTAGTTCACTGCCTTGACCGGGAATCAAACCAGTATCACCGACCATGTGGTTAGTTAACTGCCTTAACTGGGAATCAAACCAGTATCACCGACCATGTGGTTAGTTCACTGCCTTGACCGGGAATCAAACCAGTATCACCGACCATGTGGTTAGTTAACTGCCTTAACTGGGAATCAAACCAGTATCACCGACCATGTGGTTAGTTAACTGCCTTGACCGGGAATCAAACCAGTATCACCGACCATGTGGTTAGTTCACTGCCTTGACCGGGAATCAAACCAGTATCACCGACCATGTGGTTAGTTAACTGCCTTAACTGGGAATCAAACCAGTATCACCGACCATGTGGTTAGTTAACTGCCTTGACCGGGAATCAAACCAGTATCACCGACCATGTGGTTAGTTAACTGCCTTGACCGGGAATCAAACCAGTATCACCGACCATGTGGTTCGCTGGATACAAATCTAGTGCATTAATCACATCACCGCATCTTGTATGCATTTGTAAGATAGAAACATATGTGTTACACATTGTAAGAGTATGGAGAATTTGACATGATCCTCGACCTTATGTTAACATAAATCTTAAGGACCAATATTGCTCTACTTGCTCGTGGAAATTGATATATTCAACACAAAAACCTTGTAATGTATTTATGCATAACGGTTAGGATCAGGTCATTATCTCTGTACTATACGAGAAAAGTCATAAAATATTTTAAAATTGTTAATGTTGAGTTTTCAAAACAAAAAATAACATCCTCCTTTTTAGCAAATTATGGCTATATGAGTGAGCTTAATTGATAATGTACTAATATGTTGACAGTTGTTATTGCTGGTTAGGTGTGATTTAATCACATTGATACTGGTCATTAGTGCAACCTCTTTTGGTGTTTGTTGTGATCCTGAGAGTCCCGATAGTATGCATCGATAGTAAAAATCTCGATCCAATAACTATCGCCGATAGTTAGCTCAACTATCGATAGTTACGATAGTTTCCTTTTTATAAGTAAAGTTTATCCTTAATTTAAAACAACTTCCTTTCTCGTTAAAAAACTAATTTTAAATAATCCCATGCATCAAAACTGCCACAAAATACCAATATCGCAATCGTTCAACTTATAACCAGAAGCATGAATACACTCTACCACTGAACACGATAAAAAACTTTAACTTTAACGTTATAAAAGATATCAGATTAGTATGTTGTACAACAAAGTGATATCTTACCCCGTGCAAATTTGCATTTACAAGTTAATAAATGGTTTTCAAACCTTGGCAATAA
The DNA here is from genome assembly GCA_947247005.1 of Spisula solida. Taxonomy (NCBI): domain Eukaryota; kingdom Metazoa; phylum Mollusca; class Bivalvia; order Venerida; family Mactridae; genus Spisula; species Spisula solida. The sequence continues at coordinate 43,568,372 of OX365956.1, forward strand.
CTATTGCAATAGTATCGCAATAGTTTCCAGCAATACAATAGTATCGCAATAGTGCTTTCAGCAATAGCAATAGTATTGCAATAGTCAAAAATGGTCTCAATAGTCACCCCTGGTCTAATGCATTCATACTTTGCATTGCTGGATGATGGAGCTGTTCAGTTCACGTTCAAATCCAATTATAGGTGCAATCTATAAGTACATGTATGCTTTTGTTAACTTTGTGCATTTCCTCCCAAGTTGCTTACATTTTCTACATGTGTATTTTCAGCACAGGAATTAGTACAGATATCACAAGATGATGAGTACTTTAACCTGATAGAAACCCAACGAATACCAGGTAACATATACTGTAAAATCATTTAATTTCGATAGGATGAAATTTCATGGTTTTGGTAAAAAAGACCATTTTGATAGGACGTAAGTTCAACGATTTTGCGATTCAGAAAAAAAATTGATGGGTCAAAATTTGTGCGAATCATAGGCAAAACATCAAAAATCGACCTGTCATCAAATCTCCACATCGCTTAAAATGATGCAATATAGATCTATTGGTTTCATTCCAGTTGATTACAGCTAATTAACATTTTATTGCCCATTGAAATGTTACGTAATTTATTATACATGTGTAACAGCAATAAACAACATGACAGTTCAATCTTACTCATTTACGTGTCTTATTATTTAATATCTAGCATCCCATGCTACGGATTAAAAAGGCAAGGTCAAAATTTGTGCGAATGTGGGTATCATTAAAACACAGATCTGCAATAAATCGCTTGGTTGCACACGTGTATTGACAAGATGGGACAATGTGATGCAACAAACTTATACTTACGAGGGGTGATCAATATATTCGAAGACTTTCCTTCTAACTTTTTAAATATTGATTCTAGAACAATGAAATTTCCAGGCAATATAGATCTATCAATGATCTAGCGTTTTAATTAATTAATTATATTGTGACGTCACAATGTTCATGATGACGTCACTTATTGTGACCAAGGTGCAGCGCGCGCCGTCGAGAGTGACGGACAATAAATAATCACAGAGCACAGGCATTTCATTAAGATTAATGCCTAACTTGGAAAATCCTTGCGCTAGCTCGAAGATGACTTGACCAACATGTATGGGGATTCTTTGCACTCCAAATCAGTGATCTACACATAATTGTCTTGTTTATGTGATTGTAGGGACTCTGTCAATCTGACGCCATGGTAAAATAAGAATAAACGGAAGAATTAAGACAGAGTTAGGGATACTCCATCTTAATTTCTGAGAAATAAGAGGCATATTTCTGAACGATATGTTCCTAGCAAACTCTACGAACAGTATAGATTACAAAACAATAAATCTTTATTCCATTTGAAAGGAGTTCTTTAGAAATTGCGCCCTAAACTTGTTAGGTCGTGATTCCTTCTTCATCGGGATGATGCTATCTTTTTCAGAGTTTTAAGTCCAGTAACGCAACAAGACAATTTCTATTCCAAGAGTTGACTATTTATGACTTATTTCTATATTAAAAGTGAATAAATTGTATACAGTGGGTCGGATATGAGTCCAGAAAGGAGCTTGGTGCTGCTCAAACAGTGACGCTTGGAATGACGTCACGTGACGGCCTGTGTCACGCACCCATTACATGAATAAAACTATGTTATAGGTGCATTCGGTCGGAGATATCCTACACTGAATAATGCTAAGTTGCTTTTGAGCCTTCCTGACAAAACAAAACTGCTAGGTGAAAAGTCCCCGAACATATTGATCACCCCTCGTACTCCCAGTATTTGTTTGTGAAAGTGGGTGTCATAGTATTCTCAATTAATAGATAGTAAACCAATTAAAATGATAGACCCCTGACATTGTTATTTGTTTGTGAATGATAAAGAAAATGGTCTCTGGACAGTCCAGAATGTGTTTTTCACACCCAATTAGTTTGCTGAATTTATCAAAACAATAAAATTTATGTTGAAATATCGCTTTAGTTGTATTATACTTACTTCATGTTATTGTATGTTTGCAGATAAGATATCACCAGCTTTACCACCCCGACCAGAAACTCTAGATCCAGTATATACGGAAAGTGCGAAGAAGCAGCCTATACCGCAGCTAACTCCACCACCCTCTCCCTCCACCCCCAACAAGAGTCCACCCCCACCACCAAATCATGTAAGTAACATCTTAATATGTTCAGTTAAAGAACTATGAATGTGTCACAAAAATGTCACAGTGTTTTCCAAACATTTGAATATCCCTGTAGGTTCTTGACACTTAAGCGAAACATCGCCGATGTGTCAGGGAAGTCTCTGGGATGCCTCTTGGAAATTATATGTTTTTTTATTGTGGAAGCATCCCCTATCATTCCCTGAGGCTCTAGGTGCTACGGAGATGCCTCACAGGGATATTATTGAGCTTCAGGGATGCCTCCTTGGGATATTCACCACAAGTACATCGGACAAAATTCAAAACCTGCATTCAAATTTCCCAGTGTACAAGTTATGTCACTTAATGTCTCAAGACTTCCCAAAGCTTCCGCGAGACATTGAGGAGCTATGATATCATGGAACCTGTACCCGACACCTTTTGATGCTCCTAATTACCATCCTGATTAGGACCAAGAGGCAGTGGTACAGACGCATTACGTCTGGAACACATCGGGAGTTCACCCGATATCCCCGATTCATCACGATTTCTCCCAATATCACAAATTGACTTCCCCAAAGTTTCCCCTAGTCCTTAAGGAACCTGTTCGCAATGCCTCCAGAAGCTAATTAATTTCCATTGGGAGTTCATCGCCAAAAATGCTCATTGGGACCAATTAAGGCTTTACATGAAAACAACCCAATATACTGTACATATTACAGCCTCCACCATTTAGACAACAGAGTGTACAGAGTGGAGCCAAAGCTGAGGCAGCACCAATAGAACTGAAGAAAATTGACAGAAAGTTTCTATCATTAGGTAACATAATATATTTTAATATAATTATCATATTAATTTAATAAAGATTTTTTTAATTTTCATGTAGGCTGCGCTTATTAAACGGACCCCCCCCCCATTGAACATGAATTCTGAGTCTTCAATTCTCGTCTTATAAGCGAGGAAGTTAGGTAGTTTATGGTTAACAATTGTGTGATAGAAATATATCCATTAGGGCTGATCGACTATTTATTTTAAAAACTTGACTTAAAACAATTTGCTTCACCCGTTTGTTAACATGAAGACAATTTAGCTGTTTAAAATGACTTTTTTCAATGTGACTTTGGAACTTATTTTGTAATGATTTAGTTAAACTATTGTACCAAACAGAACATGCAAAATCAAAATGACATTGTACTAGATACATTACAAGGAGCTTTTTAGTATCGGCGGTCAAATAATTCTTTTTCCAATATAGGAATTTCAGTTTAGCATTGGCCTTATTAGCTTGACTTTTCGAAGAAAAAAAGTCGAGCTTTTGTCGTGACGGGATTGTGCGCGTCTGCGTGTGCTTTGGTTAAGTTTATTGTCAGTCATTTTCTCTGTCAATTACTCCAAGAATATCTAAGGTATCAACTTGAAACTTACAAAAGTTTTTCACCATCACATGGGTAGTCCATACTGACAAGGCTGATAACTTTGTGACCAATATTTATGGAGTTATCTGCCCTTGTTTGGGCTTAGTACATAGAAATAGTGGCAAATTTTACACATAAACTGAACTTTCTCAAACACTATCAAAGCTTTCAACTTGAAAGTCAATACACTTGTGGAATATGATGACCTACATCTACTGACAAGAGCAAACAACTCTATACAGCATGTTATAAGAGTTATTCCCCTTTTCTGACTTTGCATCTTTACACAAAAATGTCAATTATTCAAAGACTATCAAAGGTATCCACTTGAAACTTAACATAGTTATTCACTATCACAAGGGGAGTTCATACAGACAAGGCAGGTAAATCTGTGACTTATATTTATGAGTTATCTGCCCTTGTTACTCTTAGAATTTTGACTCACAGATGAGCAAGGTTACTATCAAGTACGAAAAAGTCAAGCGTCCAGCACTTGAAGGCGGTGCTCTTGTTTAGTATGGAACTTGCCATGTCAGTAAATGAAAGGATAGGTCCAATGTGACACCAAGATATTTGACAGATGACATGGATTCTATGTCGCAACCATTACAAGAATTATGAATTTTGCCGTTAGATCGAAGTTTGTGATTTGAACCAAATAAAATTGACTCTGTTTTTCCCAAGTGCAGTGAGAGTTTGTTGTTGATGAGCCATTGACTAACAATGTTTAAGCCTTTTGATAAAGAGATCTCAACTTACCAGATACTTTAATACCAGAATAATTGGTATACAGTAAAAACTTGTTTTTTACGACAGCTGACATGTCATTTACATAAATTAAAAATAAAAGAGTTACGTGTGTTTATGACCATTTATATAATATCCATTATCGAATGCATTCAGGTAAAGAGATAGGACAGGGTGAATTTGGTCAAGTTGTGAAAGGTATATACAAGAAGAAGACAGGGCATGTTCGAGCTGAAAAGATCAACGTTGCCATCAAACTGTTCCACAAAACGGCCATCAATAACACAGAGGATTTCCTGAAGGAAGCTCGCACCATGCAGCAACTCAATCATATCTGTATCGTTAACTTCCTCGGTATCGCTGAAACAGATAGTCACGAGTTAATGCTGGTATGATATTTTATACATGGTAACCATTGGTTGCAGGGCTTACATGTCATCATTGACCCTTTAACTTCTGATATATATAATACAACTCCTTTCCACACGAAGCATTCTGACTGAGAAGTCATTTTTTATCCTTGTGTTATACCCATCCTTGTACGTCAGAAGTTTGTTAAGCTCCCAAAGTATTATACAGGGAAAAAGATAATAGAAAATCAAACTTATCCTATCCAGTCGAGCACAGAAAACATAAAAACAACAAATCACAATTACACAGCACAATGCCCAACACATAACTGAACGAGAAAATGAACTTAACCGCTGAAAGCCCAAGTCCCAGCTGTCAAACATTGAAAGGCCAAGTCCAACCTGTTAAACATTGAAAGGCCAAGTCCCAGCTGTCAAACATTGAAAGGCCAAGTCAAACCTGTCAAAAAGCTGAATGACTTTGTTTCAGCTATAAAAGGTTGAGTGTCCTAGTTTCAGCAATAAAAAGCACGCTAAATGACCTAGTTTCAGCTATGACAAAGCTGAGTGTTCTAGTTTCTGCAATAAAAAAGCTGAATGACCTAGTTTCAGCTGTAAAAAAGGCTGAAATACCTAAGATAGCTGTCAAAAGTCCTGAAATGTTTAAGAATAACAGTAAATGGTAAATCCTGCATTCCCACAGGTGAAGACTACGCTGTTGAACAATGGATGACCCCCATGAAATATTTAAATTGACTTCTTTTCACTCTATGAATCTCGACTGATCTCCAATTCAAAGAGTACATTGACATGTATGACCTTTGTCTATTCCTACCTCCAGGTTGAAGAGTACATTGCTATGGGATCTATGTTAGACTTTCTACTTGATCATCCGAATGATGTACGAAAGGATGCCTTATATCTCTGGGCTTCACAGATTGCCCTGGGTATGACTTACTTGGAAGAAATGAAGATGGTACATCGTGATTTAGCTGCCAGGAACATTCTCTTGCAGGATAAGCACAAGGTAGAATATTTTTGCAGATATATGAAGAGCTTGATTAGTTTATACTAATTTATTTAAGTCGATTGTGAAACAAGCGTATTTCAATTTATATTACTCACTCTCAACACCTCATTCCTGATGTTATCCATCACCATGTGGGTACGAGAGGAGAGAAGCTAGTTTTATGCTCAGATCGTCTTAACAAGGGATTTACTGGTAGCATTTTTATTTCGTCTTCGGTATGACGCAGTCTGGGATCAAACCACGACCTACCACTAGGCTATCGAGGAGGCGGTAGTAAACTTCTGCTATTTGTGGTAAATTTCTATGATACAAACATTTATAGCAAAATGATAAGGGATAAATGTGAAAAAATCAATATTCGATCAAAGTTGTTCTAGTGACCACACATATTAAGCGACTTTGTTTTAAACTACCTGTTTTAATTCCTTCCGATCCTATTTGTTCTATTCTTTAAGGCAACTTTTGTCTAACACGACCAGCAACCACTGTTTTAGCACTATTTGATTGTTAAAATTTCTTTCAGTGACTGACAAAATTTGTAAATTACCTCAAAGAGAGACTATACATCTACTATCTCATGTTTATCTTTGTTCTGGATTAAAATCCATGACCATGATTGCATGAAAACATTAAAATATAATACATGTACGCCTAATACATAAAGAAACGCACATATTACATGTTCTCCATAGGGTTACATGTTCTCCATAGGGTTACATGTTGGTTTATAGCTTTCTTCCATGATCAAACAGAACAATGAGTTTAGTGTGTCAGTAGTCTGTTTCAAAACTTAAACTTTTCAGCTGAGGATTCTAGGAATGTTAACATGTAGCCCAATGGATAAAATTGAACATGTGGGTTTCTTCATGTATAATACATGTACACCAAATAAAAATTAGGATGCTTGAAGTTCTGATATAATATCAGAAAACCTCTAATTAGTATGTTAGACAAATGAGAATTTATAAAACCACTTCTTTGTTCGTGGACTGTTTTTCTTGAATTTTGAGCATTTTGATTTACAGGTATGCATGTTTAAGACAAAAAATAAGAAAAAAATGAGATTTTAGAAAAATGAGAATTTAGAAAAAAATGAGAATTTAAAAAATATATGAAACTTTAGAAAACTGCTTCTGCGTCCATGGAATATTTTTTTAATTTTGAGTTGTTGTTGAGTGATTTATGCATGTTTTAGGCAAAAGTAAAAAAATGAGATTTTAGAAAAAAATACAAATTTAGAAAACTAATAAAATTTAGAAAATAAATGAAACTTTAGAAAACCACTTCTTCATCCATGAACGGGTTTTACTTGATTTTGAGATGTTTGATTTCTGCATATTTTAGGCAAAGATCAGTGACTTTGGTTTGTCAAGAGCTGTGGGGTCAAACAGTGATTACTATAAAGCAACGACTGGTGGTAGATGGCCTATTAAATGGTAAACTGTGTTTGTCATGTTTTTCAATTCTATGTTTAGCTCACCTGTCACAAAGTGGTAAGGTGAGCTTTTGTAATAATTTTTCATCCCTCCCTTCAGAATTTAAATTTGAACGTAAATTAAATATTTCAGCAAGTGCTTTGATAGATAGTACCCTGTTATTTAGATTAAGGTTATATTGGTCCTTTAGATGTTAAAGGAATCATTGTTTGAGATAAGTTAAATGTATGAACATACATTGTATATGGGTGGCCTGATGGTTAAGTGGGTAACACTCTTAACTACAGAACGAGAGGTTCCTAGTTCGAGTCTCAGCTCAGGCACCTGGATCATTTCCAAAACGCTTTTCAGTGTTTCCCATCCAACTAGAGATGAACTGGCTGGTACCCAGTGGTAGTTTCGTGTGTGTACCAGGGCTATACATCTGACAACTATCACATAACTATCTCATTTACTCAAAGTCAGACAGGAGAGGGCTTATATAGGCAAAGCCTGTTGCCCAATCCTATTAGGTTAGAAATAAAATATATATTTAAATTAAAGTAGGACATCAACAGCCGATCTGGCAGGGAAAACACCAACTTACCATGCACTTACAACTGTCACAGTCTGACAGACACACATTGTGTATAACATTGATATTCTTGTATTGTTCAGGTATGCTCCAGAGTGTGTAAATTATGGACATTTTTCACATGCCAGTGATGTATGGAGCTTTGGTGTTACATTGTGGGAGATGTTCTCATATGGTGAACAACCATACGATAATATGAAAGGCATTGAGGTTAGTTTTTCATGCAACTACTCTGTCACCTGTGATTGTCAATAATTATACCTCCAGATACATAGTATATGGGGGCTATATTGGAGTCATGCTTAAAGTTGGTTGGTTGGTCTGTTGGTTGGTTGGTCCGTGCAGATTTTGTCCGCGCTATTTCTCTGTAAACATTGGTCGGATTTCATCAAAACTTTGTATGACTGATCAGTACCATGTCTAGTTATGCATATCATTGGCTCACGCTGTTCGGATCAATTTTAAGGGAGTTATAGCCCTTTGTTTTTTACACTTTAACTTTTGTCTGTGCTTTTCCTCTGTAACCATTGGTTGGATTTCAATGACAGTTTGCATTACTTATCATTACAAAGTCTAGTTGTACATAATTGTCAGAGAACATTGGAGTGACTGTGTCGAGCAGTAACTAGGGGTAATTATCACATTCAGTGATGTTTCTTGTTTGATTTAACATTGTCTGTTGCAGTCATTTTGTTTAGGACCAGGACGATTTCAATATTTGAAACAGGTTACTGTAAACCAATTTACTTTCGCGAACACTAACTTTTGCGTTTTTCTGATCATTAGCATATTTGCGATGACAAATTTTCACGTTTTTTAAGTTTCCTGCAATGTCCATATTAATTTTTTAGCACTTTCGCGGTGACTTAATTTTGCAAAATTCTACCACTCGCGAAACTCTGCAAAACTAAATCATGTGAAATAATTTCTTGGTTTACAGTAATCATTTGTTTACAATAGAATCCACCCCCATATTGAAAATAGTGTTTCCTTTCCTGATGACCTTATCAAGGTATTTTTAGCAGCGGAACTCATAAGAGTATATTTTATTACCCATTGTATACAATTTCAGTATATGATTATCAATGAATTAAATACTGATTCCTGTATCACTTGTTACCCCTATACATCCAGATAGTTTACCTGTTTATGTGTCGATAAACACTTTCAGGTATTTTACTGTCAAAGACATAATGTATTCATGCATTTTGTTAGCATTGTAGGCAGTGTCTTGTATTAGAACAATTGCGGTTTTGCAAAATTGACAACGGTTTCACCTTGCAATTGAATTGTGTATCAGATTAACCGAGTAACAGAAATTCATTTTACTTGTAGACACATTTTCTATTTGAAGGTGACTAAATTCTGTAGATGTAGAAATTCAATTTACTCATACTGTAGAATCATTAATGTTCGTGGGGAATTTAACTTTATGGATTTCGTGGATAGATAGATAGATAGAACTTTTATTTCCTCCAGAATCGGAGAGCAAAACATATTTACAATGACAGTTACACAAATATTATATATGTACATATTACAGATATCACAACATACACTGATATAATTATAATACATTCATAAGATCATGGTATGACATGTATACAATATAAACAATGTACTACAGGATACGTATATAGTATCGTTGAAGGGCACATAATGCACAGGACAGATACAAGCTTTGTAAGCAGCATATTCATATTGTGACCATCTTATTCGAACGCGAAATATAAGAAAAGTCGAATGATTGTTGCATAGTTAAACTGTTGCTTTCATAAATAACATAGTTCCAATTCCGACTCTCATAGTGTGACTATCTTATTCGAAATCGAAAAACAAGAACATCATAACTGTGATTACTGAATAGTCTGCTAAGGCAATATCATTCACCATTCATACAGACTTATTACAACACACAAACAACCACTGACTTAACAAAACTTCATAATATGTGCAAGTGCATGGGATACGTTTGGGATCTCAACCACAAAATTAAATCCCCAATGAATAATTATACCAATAGACATTTTAAGTTTCAGTGGCTTCCATACTTGCTTTCAAGTTCAGTCAGGTATTAGACTGTGTTTTTAGGAAGTTTACTTGCATATATCAACATGTAATAAAACAATTACTATATCTATTTGATGTTTGAATGATTTCTGGATATTTGTGTGAATTTTGACCTTGCAATTTCTCATGAAATCTGAAATCCTTGAAATTATATCCCCACGAAATTGTCTTTTTCACCAAAACCATGAAATTTTGTACCATTGAAATTGACTTTACAGTAGTTTACTTTCTATTTGAAGGTGATTAAATTCATAGAAGAAGAGAAACGTCTCCAGAAACCAAAGGACTGTCCTGATGTAGCATATAGACAAATGCTGAAATGTTGGAACAAGGAACCAAAACAACGTCCAAAATTCTCCGAATTAAATCATCATTTCGTCAAAGAAGATATCTACAGTACTGGCATATGTGGTGAATTGATGAAAGAATATAGAAAATAGCCGTACCGAGGACTGGATCCAGTACAGACTTACAGCAGATCAGATATACTCATACATGAATGAACACTGCAAACTTGCCTACAAAATGTTGGTAAACCCCGCCCTTCTTTAAAGAAGTTGGGGATGTATTGCTTTGGATATGTTGGTCAGTGTATATTCAATCTAAATCTGGTTGACGACTAAAGAAGGCTTGTATTTATTGTCCTCCAACTTAGTCATGACCTGCGTGACAAGTTATTTTATGGGGCTTCAGGTCAAGGTGTAATATGATATGACTAATATTGTCTGTAGAACAGGCATACTGTATAATTGAATGTTTCTGCAGGTTGAAAAATTAGCAAATTATGAATTGCTGACATTTACCATGCAGAAATATTTGTGATTCTTGCTTTCTTTGTCGAATACTTTGTAACCAAAATTTTACATTTATTTACAGGAAATGTTAGCGTATTTTGTAAAACTCACTAATATTTTCAATTCGCTACCTTAACCATTTAAACAGTATAAATAAATTCTTTACTTCAAGCATCTCATGCTACTGAAGGGAGGTTATCTAGTGTGATTTTTTTTATTGGATCAATTCCGTCAGCTGTTTTTGGACCAAATATTGAACTTTTGTGGCTATTGTATGGATAATATAGTAGGGAGAATTTGAAACGACCCTCGATCTTCTATTAGCACAATTTAACAGCTGATAGTTTGTCTGTATTTATAGTCCCGGTAGTATGTTTCCATATGCGGGAAGTATCACAAAGACGTTCAAGGTGTAATATAAACACAAATCTATGATCTAATATTACATAATTTGCTCGCGGAAATTTATATATTCAACGCAAGAACCTTGTAATACTTCATGCATGGAGGTCAGGATCAGGTCAAATTCTCTTGCTATACACTAATACTGCAAATCTTATTTTGAAGAAAGTTTATCATCTGGTTTGAAGGTTGAAGTATATCAGGTTTTGAGTAAAATTATTAAGCTTTATCCTTGAGCCTTCATCAGGTTTAATTCATGTAAAATACAACAAAAAGGTGTCACATACACGTCACATGACATCATGTTGCCATCACATGACATGTCACATGACCTTGCATGGTGTCAAGTTATATAAAGTATGATGCAGACAGACATATCTTACTTCCATTCCTTGAGCTATCTGCATTTATAGAATAATTTCAAAACATTTCAATAAATGAAGTTGTTGTTGTTATTATAAGTACATAATACTCAATCTGTGTCAGTGTGTGGTATATGATCATGATAATTCAAATAGTTTTGTCAGTCTGTTGGTCATGCAAATTATCATGAACATTTTATGTAGACAGTAAAATAAGTCAAGGCAGTGTCACCGTCTTTTGACCATGATCCTTACAGCAGTAGGCCATTTTTATTTTTGTAGGATGTATTTCTAACTTTTCAGCATAAATAAAGTAAATCAAGACAAACTCCAGGATTGTTCAACGTTTCGACTTTATTGTCTTCATCAGGAATATTAAAAATAAACCTTTTCAGCAATAAGCTGATTTTCTTACTCATCAGCAGTAGACAGGATTTCTAACAATTTCAGCAGTAGGCCGTATTTCTTACTTTTACTTAGGAGGCAATATTGTGTAACTTTTCAGCAGTAGGCTGTATATCTAGCTCTAACTTTTCTAACAATATTTTTCTGTTTCTTTGTACTGAAATATTTACATGAATAGCTGTTTTACCCTGGTGAATTGCCAGATACTATGTTTGTGGTGTTAAACTGTTATAAACATGTTGTTCATGTATTTATCACTTGTTTTATTGATTTGGTGCCTTAGATGACAGATTTCAGAAACCCAAAATAGTTAATTTTGTATGAAGTATTTACAATGTATGTTATAAATGCTTGTCTTAACATGCAATCATAATATCCTTTTCTTATTATGTCTCCCATATCACTGGCTTAGAATGAGAAGGTTGTAAATACTACTTACGACCTTATATGACTCATGCATATTTTAAATCTGCATCTCAAGGAGCTTCTTATTAGCAAATTTTCATGAAAATCAGAAGTGGTCATGTTGACCAAACTAACGTTTAAAGAGCTTGTTTTTCGTTAAGTAAAGACTGTTTTTTCATGTTTTCTCAAAATATTGATTTTGTACTTACAACCTTCTAATTCTAAGCCAGGAATATATATTGGGGAGATATATTGATTTTGTGCTGGGTTTCCGGACGGATAGATGTTACAAAGTTTGTCCCACAAGATCTTCTTAACCACTGGTTGGATTTCTATTAAATTTCACATAGGTAGTTTGTGTCAAGTCTAGTTGCAGACAATGTCTGGAATTTTAGATCAGATTATTTTCGCAAGAGTTATGGCCATTTGTAGGAGATACATGTTATTTGTGTCAAAACCCCTTCTGGTTCTTAATGACTTTGTTGATGAGTTTGATCAAACAACCTTTGAAATACTTATTATAAGATTGATATCCTTGAACTTACAATCCCATCAAGTTGCTTTAACCAAATTATACAGTTTACAATTGAATGGCCACAAATATAATATGATTTCAACACACTGTGTCATGGTTGAAGTTGTCAAACAGGTGGCAATGTGTGGTTTCATCTAATGTTGTATTCTATTTTGGGCAGGACCCAGAAATTTACAGTCATGTATATTGCTTGAAAATATTCTTCATGTCAAATAAAAGGAGGGAGTCTTTCTGATGAATATATTCATCTTTTCATGGATGTAAATCCATTAGCCTAAGGGATATTTTTGTTAAAAATACAGTAAATGTTTACTCTTTTATTATCTGATCAGCATATAAGTTTTCGTCATTTTAAAAAAGGCTTGCCAAAACATTAATAATAGAGTGAACAATATGCACTAGTCAATATTTGGCCTGCATGGGTATATAATAAAAACACAAATAAAAGTATTGCTGTCGTCTTTCGCGGTGTCGAAATTCCTGGACCAAAGTCTGTTCCCCTGGACTCGGAGTCAATAAAGTTATCAAATTCCCGCCTGTCGGGAAGATTTGTCTGTCTAATTCCTCCTGTATGCCCGCCGCCCACCGGGGCGGGCATACTATTGACTGGTGCATAAAGTACTATGTTATATTTATCTTATTGATGTTAAATTTCTATTTATAAATATACTATGTAACCCTAAGCTCTATATGCCCCATATTTCTACAGTAAGAGACTAGCTGGATTGTATTCACTACCTCCATACATGTGCCTAAGTAGCTCAATGATTAGTGTGCTTGCCGTCTAATCTGGCAAACTGGCTTCAAATACGGATGGAGGCACTCGTATGACTGCCATATTTCATCAGAAAGCTGACTGGCCAATAAAGGCTTTGCTCGGTATGTTATACAACATTATTGTGATTTGAATTCTATATTCAACACACATGTTATGATGGGGCGTGAAATTATGGGGATTGAAGTTAAGGATTATAGCTGTTTGGTGTTGAAAGGTAAAAATTATGGAGCAAAGAGTTAGATGGTACCAGTTGTAAATCATATACATATATAATTATGTATTTTGCTTTCTTGTATATAATATTATGACTATATTTGTTACACTACAATGATTATGTATGCTAAACTTATTGAATGTGCTATATTTGTTATTCATGCTTAAATTGTGATGCTGCAATTGTTATGCATAGTACAATTTTATGCTGCAGATGCACATACAATTGTTATGCATAGCGCTATTTTTATGCTACATTTGCTTCGCCTGTATCCATCGTACAATTTTATGCTACAATTGTTATGCATGCTACAATTTTTATTCATAGTACAATTTTATGCTATAATTGTTATGCATAATGCTATGCTACAGTTTTTTTGCTACAATTGTTTTGCTATATTGTCAATTTGATACCGTGTCAGAGAAAGGACTGCATGTAAGCTACAATTTATGCAAGAAACAAACTATATTTTCTATTATATATACAATTGTTAATTAGATATTGTTTATACCAAAGAAATATATATCTATATTATATAGAAGTCCTACATAACTTACTATGTTAAATCATTACCTCCTTATACAATTGTTGAATTAAAGGCCTTCAAGTACCTGGCAGGGGATTCATTCGACCTTCAAGTTGACTCTTGAGCCTCTGAAATTTCTAAAATTCCATATTTTGACCCACAGAATTCTGACAGAAGAGCGACATTTTCTGTAGACTATATAAACATGTATATTGGCTGTTAATTAGTAAAATTGTGTACAAAATTATCTAAATGATTGAGGGTCGAGTGAAACTTCTACGGCGGGTAAATGTTTGTACATTTGTATTGCTCGTCATTTGTGCTAACTTGTTGTGTTTTATATACGAATGTAACTGTATGTTGAGTCTGTTCTTCAAAATATGTATTGGTACTAGAATTTTTAAGACAGCTGTTCTGGAAGGGGCTGCTACCTTGAAGGAGCTGCTACTCTAAATGAACTTCTATCCTGAAGGGACGGGCTGCTGCCCTGAAGGGGCTACTATCCTAAAGGGGCTGCTGTCAGGAAGGTGCTTATATCCTTAATGTGCGGCTATACTGAAGGGGCTGCTGCTCTGTAGGGACTGCTGCTCGGAAGGGGCTGCTGCTCTGTAGGGACTGCTGCTCGGAAGGGGCTGCTGCTCTGTAGGGACTGCTGCTCGGAAGGGGCTGCTGCTCTGTAGGGACTGCTACTCGGAAGGGGCTGCTGCTCTGTAGGGACTGCTGCTCGGAAGGGGCTGCTGTATTTGTATTGGTAGACTTTTATTGTAATATTAAAGTGATACTGTATATGCTGGACAAAAATTGTTGTTGAACCACATGTTTCTTACACATATTTGTAAATTCTATGAATTATAAGTCATTAGTACATGCCTAATTATTATGTTATATTTTATGTGTATATATTTAAAATATGTGCGTGTTTTGCTCGGGCAGATTTCGCATCATTATAAATATCTGAATGTAGAAATTAAATGTTTCTATTTTGCATCATTTATAAGATCTAATCCTAGCATGGAATTAGCAAGATGTAGCTGACCTGTATCTTTAATTCTTACTAAACCAATGCTGCTTACATTTAGGCTGGGATTAAGATCTTTTATTATTTGCTATCAATGGATTATAGAGATTCTTTAGTAAAAATAACAGTGAAATTATCATTTTATTGTCACTGAAGGTGGTTCCACAATCAAGCAGAAAATGAAGCAATTTTTCATTGGATATTTGCAATTATACAAAGTTTGATTCCCAATAATTTGATAGACTTGGTTGATTGTGTATGTAATGTCTGATATTGTTAATCAAAGAATAATGATAGTAACTTACAACATTTTCAATAAAATTGCATGCTCTGGTATGAGGAATGATAAAAAAGTTCCCGTAAAACTGAAATTTTTACCGTAAATCACTTAATTATCGCGTAACTTTTATTTCGCAGTTTTCCGAAAATTTCAAGATTATTTTGTTTGCAAGAATTTTGAATTTGCGTCATTGATGATGTCCAATTTAGGAATTTGTATTGCGAAATTTTTGTGAGAATAATGATTTCGCATGTCAACTTCCTCGCAAATATTAACGAAAATAAAACTCACGAAATAAAAAAGTGATTTTATAGTATTGCTGAAACTTAGTCAGATAATATATTAGCATAATTCGAGGGCTCAGTGCAAAACAGTTGTAACTACATACGATTTTAGAAGGATTTACAACTGTTTTGCACGAAGCCCTAGATATATATACATGTACTATGTCAGTACATGTGTTTTGAATGACAAAGTTTGTTATAGTATACATTGTGTATGTTAAGCTATTATACATTTTTATTATATAAAGCTGTTATAAATATATTGTTATACAAAGATAGATTCTGTTGGCTTTAGATGTTTAAATAATACGGTACAATGTAACTTGATAATAAATTATAAATTAACTTGTCAGTCTTGTTAGATATTTTTTCATTACTTTAATGTAAAAGCATTGATATGGATTCATTTTCGCTGATTTTGCAGATGAACTAGATCGAGAAATTAAATCCCCTTGCATAATTGACTACAAAACACGATGCAACTTATTTGTCTTTCAATATTTACAATCCACAAATTTAAGGAACCACGAAATTACCATTTTACCAAAATCCACGAAATTTAATATCCGCGATATTAATGATTTTGTAGTATTTGTGTTTTTGTTGTATGTTACATGAATAGGAGAGATGATGTTTGTGTAGAAGGGATAAACATATGCAAATTTGCCACCACATCACCAAACCCTCCGTTTTACCACATCACCAAACCCTCCGTTTTACCACATCACCTAACCCTCCGTTTTACCACATCACCTAACCCTCCGTTTTACCACATCACCTAACCCTCCGTTTTACCACATCACCTAACCCTCCGTTTTACCACATCACCTAACCCTCCGTTTTACCACATCACCAAACCCTCCATTTTACCACATCACCAAACCCTCCGTTTTACCACATCACCAAACCCTCCATTTTACCACATCACCAAACCCTCCATTTTACCACATCACCAAACCCTCCATTTTACCACATCACCAAACCCTCCATTTTACCACATCACCAAACCCTCCATTTTACCACATCACCTAACCCTCCATTTTACCACATCACCAAACCCTCCGTTTTACCACATCACCTAATCCCCTATTTTATTATATCACTTAACCCCCTGGTTCATTAATTCAAAATCAGACTATATTTGAGAAAAAATATAAATATGTAGCTACTACTTCCGATGCCCTAGGGGTTTAATCAATTAATTCACTTTCATGACATTGCTACAAAATCAAAGTTGATGTTGTCTAATTTCTAAATATACCAGTATTTGAAAATGTGTTCATTAGTGATGAAATCATTCTTAATAGAATATTACACAATTTCATTTGATTTTAGCATGTCTATTGTCCTGTTTGGCCTACAAGATGGCGGTAATAAACCGTTGCTGAAATGCTGCAATGTGATTGGATAACGCCACTTGTCAATCAAAATCGGCAGAGAGGTCAATTGTGCTCTGTAGAGCAACAGCAACTCTATAACAACACCTTCAAAATTATCATCAGATGGTATTCAATACTCTATATCTAACCTCTGTACCGCAACAACCTCTATACAATTACCACATAATTGCAGCTCCCAAAGGGTGTTGCTCTACAGAGGTTATATAATGCATATTATGCATTAAAAAGCCATACAATAAATGTAACTTACATTCCAAGCAAACTCCGTATACAGAACTGCTGTGCCTGGTTGATTAAAAGTTAACTTACTATGGTCAGATGAGGATTAGTTTAACATGCATTTCACATGCCACAGATATTCCAACATTCAAATACCAGAAACACATGCATCTGAATGCAGTAATGGTAAAAAGAGTATATTAAGTCAGACAGGGAAGGCAGCACTCAACTTAACCAGCCGAGCACAGAAAACATTAAAAACACACAAAGCACAATGCCCAACTAAACAAGCGCAGATCCGCCCAAGTCCAAGCTGTCGAAAAGTGTAATAAATTATAACTAGCTGAATGACCCAGTAGAAAAGATACAGCAACCAAAAGGCGGAATGCCTACGCTGAATGACCTAGTAACAACAGTAAAACTGCTGAACTACATAGTTTTAGCAGCCTACAGTCTAAAAGTTAAGTAACAGTATTAAAACGTTGAAAGGCCCGATTTCAGCAACAAAAAATCTGAAAACCTTAAAACGAGTGACCCAGTTTCATTAAGTAAAATGACGTAATTGAACAAATCGAGATATGACGTACTGAATTGCAAGCAATACAGAAGTCCCCCACCGGTGTAAAGCCATTGTCAATATGTATGTTGCCATAGCAACAACAATTTCCGTCAGAACCAAAACTGACGGACAGATGGCAAACCAATAGTCCCCTCCGGTCAAAAACCGGTAGGGGACTTAAAACTACATTAAATGACCTCAGGGGACAGAACACTACATCCATAACTCCACAGCTGTACATAGACTCATGAACGAACCCGGTAGGATGCGAACCGCTGGGACGAAATAGTAAGAGGACAACATACATACAAACTTTCTAACATGCGCGTAACACACCGGTTGACTGACTGTAGCTCAAAATCTTAGCTAATTTTACAGTACAACCTTGTCAGAGCGACCCTCTGTACAGCGACAAACTCTCTACAACAACACCTTCAAAGTTTCCCATATATGATATTCACTCTAAAGTTAACATCTGTAGACCAAAAACTTCTATGCAAGGGCCAATATTTGCAGACCCAAACGGTGTTGCTCTACAGAGGTTGTACGAGGGGTGTTCCAGAAATAATTTCGACTTTTCTCATGACTTCGTACTTAACACATACAGTTAAATAAAATTGATGTCATACGTGTAGCATTTTATGCTCTATATACTGGCAGCAAAAAAGTTCGTTGTTGTTGGCGATGCTTATACAAAGCGTTGTCATACAAACTATGTCATGCACAGGCAGATCACATTGTAAATTTCCATTACTAACCATACTAAACATGTGATTATCTCAGTAACCACTGAATAAATAATATTGGCAAATTATGTGGCATTACCTTATGTCACTGACGTGTACATACAAACTTACAAAGCAATCGCTGTTTGTTTATGATCACAACTGAGTAAACAAGTGTATATATCCAAGTGCGCCATGGTCGAACCGACGTAAACGTCAAAAAGTAGAAACTGCGCGATTGTTAAATTATGTTGTAAATTGGAAAAACCAACAACGCAAACCATTGAAATAATTAAATAAGCAGAATGTAATGAAATCCAGCAGCCATTCGTGTTCTGTTGACACAAACTGTTCACAGATGGCGGAGGTATGAAATAACAAGTGAACACAGGTCATTTCACAGGAAAAGTAGTTACTAGACGTTGATGAATGTCCCATTTCCTGGGTCATTCTGTAAACGTTATCATAAACTTCATCTAGTGCAGTGTGAAAACTTATGAAAACTGATTACAATCGACTTTCTGCCAGAAAAAAACATGAAAGAACAAAAGCAATGTATCTACAAAACATATGATGCCATCAACAATGTTATTAAAACTGCTATTTCAGCTTTAGAGCAAACTACCCGTATAAATGTACTTGTATTAAATTGTGGCAAATTATTTGACCATGTATGTCTATCAATATACGTAAGACGAACCATTGTTATAATATTATACCATAATATAGCCCTTTTACAGCCTCACATTCACATAGTAAAGACTAGTAGTCTACACATAGATCGACAATGCCACAGAGTGGATACAGTTAACATCACATTACGTATCAGAGAAACATGATTATGTGACCATTCTAATACAGAATTATAAGAGACTAATAAATATTCACAACGATATTACAAATTAAAAATGCAACTATATACATGTTTACACATATTATTATTATTAATTTATTAATATATTTATCATTATTAAAATGTAATTATAAAGTACAAGTAATTAAAATCAACTTTAAACAGACGATGAATAAAGGAATTTTTAAGTTTGACACATGAACTGTGGACTATTAAGTGTGAACTGTGGAGTGTGAACTGTGGAGTATGAACTGTGGAATGTGAACTGTGGAGTGTGAACTATGAAGGGTGAACTATGTACGGGTGTTTACATATAACATATGAGCCATAAAGCAGTGTTAGACATAAAGTTCGAAGTGTGAAGTTTGAAGCACGAACTATGAAGTCACCACCGGGCTTTCGAACAATAACACAGCCAAGGTGTGCGTCACCCGTCCGGAGCCATAAAGTTCGTAAAACATTTGCAGGTCACTCCTATGATGTCCATATGGTGACCACGCGGTGTCCGTGTGAGTACTTTTCGATATGACATGAGAGCATCGACAAGCCTATTGGTGTTCAAATCCGTACGGATATCATAAATAGCTCGTTTGATGTCGGTATGAGACCCGTACAAGATGTTCCCTGTCGCAAAAACGTATACAACTCGGGAGTTCGGTGAAACATTTCACTGATATATGAATTAAGAAATCTGTAAAATCGGCAGAAATTGGAAATAATATAGACAGGTCGTCAGGGGTGCAGTAACAAAAACCACACTGTAATCGAGTGTTTTCCTTAATCATAGGTATTTGGAGGGAAAATGGGCTTGGGTCTGCATGTAGCGACAGGGCCGGGTACGGTGGGCTGGTTGATTTCATTGATAACGTCTTACAAAACAAAGAAAAGTCAAAATTTACTTACCGAGACGAAGAAATTTACTGTCGAAAATCCGTCAGGGGTATCACTTCCGTTCTATACGTTATCCCCATTGTATTTTTACTGCAAACTTCAGTTGAGTAAATTCGTCGACTGATTATATAATAATTATTCTACAAAATTAATATTCATTTACACTCATGTCATGACGTCAATAACGTTCTCAACTTCATATGTATTATTAATAATAAGTCTCTGAAACAGAATTTGTTTAAATACTCGTGACCTCCTTCGTGTGTGCTTTCGTTTTTTTTCTTTTGTACGAAAAAATTCGTTTACCAAAATGTGAAGGCAACGCCAGTTGTGTACCAACATTGCAGGTTTGATTATACGCCATGTGGACATTTATCGACCCCTCTTGTTCCGCGCATGCATTCGATAGGTGTCCAGTCCATTATAAAAATATAATCGCTTCAGGCGAGTTTAATAACTTATTGTTGAGCTACAAAGCGAAATATCACGTGTTGTCACCTACACACAGGTCACAAAAATATCATGTATGTGCAAAATGCATTTGAATATTTATACATGTGTATACGTTTCGTCGCTGAAATGGAGTTACTGTACTATTTAAAACGTTTTTGTTCAAGATCGTGAAACACTCACTCTAGCTTAACAATAATGTAAGTATTCTGTTCTATCTATACTTATTATTATGTGTTTTTTGTATTCTATTAAATTTCAACTTCAACGTTTTTCTGTCCACACTCGTTTTTCCGATTATGATTGGCAAATGTCTGACAAGGGCAGACATAAAGTCGATGGAGTGAAAGATGTGTGATACAAGGAATCCGGGTGCGTTACCCTGGCTCTTTTCGAATAGAAACACTGGTTCTATGTTAACTAGCGATACTACACCTGGGTTTCCAACCAGTTCCTCTCTTCTTGGGTGAGAGACAATGAAAGTGTTTCAGAAATGACCAAGTGCCCCGGTCAGGTATCGAACCAGTGACCTTATTAACAAAATGTTAAAGGTAATCACACAGCGGCTGTGGAAATAGATGCAGCAACAGCCATTTACGGAAATCCCCCATAGCATCCTTGTATACATCGTTGTCAAATTTGAACCAAACAATGCGTTATCTCGGTACAATGTATCATGCTATGTATATTGCGTAATAATGTGTATGTATATAATAATATATTTGACGAGCATCTGACCTAAGGCTTCTTTAAAATGAAAACTAATTTATTACGGATACGTTTTCATGTCCTGCGTTTGGGTTTAATAGGGTATTTATCGTTACTAATAAAGTAAAGACTAATTCAAATACTGTCTGAGGCTTTATTCAACTTGTTCACTTTAATTCGTCCTACGCTCGTAATGATACAAAAGTTGGGGCAAAATTCAACATATTATCGAACAACCAACGTACTCAGTGACACTTTCAGACTTGAAAACGTACCACTTATCCCTACTAGACACATATATAGTAAAGCAACAAACATTGGTGTATAAAATAATCTACTATTTAATAAACTATGTAAAATATTGACAGAAGTTTACAAGATTATTGTAAGCCACGTGTCGTGTATTTGTCCAGGACCCGTATTTAATATATGTATGTTAGATATGTTCTTATTTTTGTTCTTATCCTCACATCTTAATCTTACGGAAGGATAGGATTGATTTTAAATTCAAGTTGTATTCAAAATCAATCTTAGTGTACACCTTCTGTAAGAATACCCTAACTTGTAAGTTCGAGAGCGTGCTGGAATGTTTTTATAAATATACAGGTGAATAATGATAGTTTGGCAATGTTTTGATATGTTAAATACACTGTAATGTTACATTGTCAACGGGAAAAGCGTTGCCAATTGATCGCGGTTCATCAATACAAAACGCGAACCTGATAGAAATCACTTTATGACTCATTACTGACAACTGTTAGAAAGTACATGTAGTTTGGTGTCGAGTGCGCAATGGTGTTGAACACGAAAGTAAGTTAAGCAATGGACTGCACTGTAATGTAGGTTTGAAACATTTGCATATTGGTGTTGATGTTGTGCGTCAATGTATTTTGACAATTTAATAGCGGATATGACATTGATTTGAAAATATTTTTCTGTCTATTACGTTTTTCATTATACATGTATGTATCTCTTGAAGTAACATCAGCAGCATCAAAACATTGTTCACACACTATTGTAAAACTCGAAACCAATAGACCGGGATGGTTTTCTTTAAATATGAGGATAGGTCCTAATGAAAATCAGGCATATAGCGTTTTGCTTTCGTAGGAACTACCCGGTACATGCAAACATTTCTCAATAATAAATGGCTCGTAATAAATTGACGTCCGTGTACGTTTGAAATGAAAGCAGTGCCTGAGGTGCCGAAAAATAAGTATCATCTTCCGTGCAGTCCCCAATTACGAATACAAATACATACACATTAATTGTTTAAAATTCCTTAAAATGAACTTTTGATAAACAACACATAAGCTTCTGTTACATCAGCGTAGCAACAGCCGTGCATTATGTACTATAAGGGGATTTAGCTCAGTGGTAACGCACTGGGCTGTCAATCCAGAGGTCGTGGATTCAATCCCTGGCATCGGAACTTGACATTTCTGAAATATTTATAATATTTCCCGCTATATCTGGCCGTGTGGTCTGCAAAGTATCTGGAAGTGCCAGGAAGCTGTGTATCGGTGCTATACACCGGGGACATTAAAGAACCAGGCTGTCTATTCGAAATAAGAGCTAGGCGCACCTCTGCAGCGCAGGGGATGCCTGCATCTAATGTCTCTCTCTCCCTTCAGGGGCTTTCTCTCAGTCTGTCCCTCTGGTCAGATCATGCTGTATCTGCACTGGTAGAGGATGCACCTGCGCCCTTGTGGCTGCAACATGGGTAAAAGTGCCTTTGAACGTGCGTTCGCATGAAAAGGGCGCTATATAAATCTGGTATATTTATTTATTTTATTCTTGTCTACGATCATCTTTCTGGGACATCGCTAGCGTTTCGTGCAAAAATCGTTATTCCTTAATGATAGATCTTAAAGCTCCAATATAACGCAGGTGTACAGTCGCAATTGCAATATTTACCAATGGTATGGAAGTCGGCAATTTTGTCTGTGGCACGGGTGTAATAAACATCGTGTGATTAAATAGTCGTGCTGCCGTAACAATTTTTCAAAATACCACGTACGTAAATCTACAATAAAATCTGGTATTTGTAACCAAAACATCATCAATAATACGGTTGCGCGTCAAATCTTAGCAGACACGAACACTTGTTAGTCTGGTGCTTATACTAAGCTAAAACTGAATAAGTTTGTTACATTAACTGGTGACGGTGAACTGTGCGACCAATCAGGGGGACATGCCATCCTAGCACACTACCCTACCGCCGATTAAACTCATCAAACAGCATCCTGACATCACAGTACTACACTGTTAAACTAATGCATGTACCAACATGTTATGAAATGCCCTGTGATTGATATTAACATAACTTTACTGTAATGCACCAGTCAATTAAAACCATGCCCCCAACCCCAGAGAAGGGCGGGATTTTTTACTTTTGCTTTTTCAAATCCCTGGTAAAATCCTTACATCCCCAGGGCCATGCAGATGGTAAAAAACCCGTAAATTGCCCCGCCTTATATGTCATATAGTTACGACAATATTTCCCCATTTATTTTTGTGCGAAACAAAAGCCCCGCACGAACATGGCAGTACGGGGAAATCGGTGAGGTAAAATTTAGGGACTGTTCCCCCGCTACCCCCGCTCTTACCCGGGGTGGCCGTGGTTTCAATTGATTGGTCCATAATAAGAAGTTTAATAAGTATGCTCGTCAAAAATATTAAAGTTTGTGTTTTGCAGCATAAACAGTATAACCATTGTTAATTTCATATGCAACGAAATAAAATCAAGCAATCTCCGTTATTTTACGTAGGTTTGTTTTAGTTTTAAGATCAATTTAAGGAAGCTAGTGAGCTTCCTTGTGTTATAGAAGATCTTACTCGTATTCTTAGAATAACGATATTAAATACAACTAACCTTACATCTTAGATCTAAATACAATCTTACGGGTAATTCTTAATTTTATCGAAAAAATAGTCGATTTAAGATAGATCTTACAGTTGAGATGTATACTGAATACGGACCTTGTCCCAATTTCCAAATTCACACTTTAGTAGAGTGGGTAAAACGTTGTGTTCGTGGTGCATTCACAACAACGGCTACTCATAAATTAAATAAACCGCCTCATTTCAGGCCGCGTCATACCATAGACGAAATAAAAATGGTACCTGAAATTCCCTTGCTAGACGCTCAGCATAAAAGGGAAACTGGATTCTCTTCTCTCACACCCTCGTAGCGGCGGATAACATCAGGAACGAGGTGTCGAGAGTGATTAATATGTGTTTGAAAATCTTGTATCACAATCGACTTTAAAAACTACTATAAACTAAACTAAATAAGCTAAATAGTTCAAACAAAACTATTCGGAACCCAGAAAAGTGGTGCGTTTTTAAATCCGAAAGTGTATTCTGTTATTGTATAATATTCACTTTACAACACCTATAGTTTTTGTTTAATTATTTTTTCCAGCTTTGAAATGACTGACGATAAGGAACACAATCCTGCTTGGTTTTGCAAATATAAGTGACAAATGGAAGAAAGTTAGAAATTGTCAGCATTAGTGCAGGTAAAATATTTAATATACAACCTTCCATTGGGTTTTAGGGGTCTATCCAGTGGAGCACAGGGTTGTCTCTAATGGTTGACATATTCCTGATCTTCCAGAGGTCCAACCAATGTAGACCTTCCTATAGACATTTTTAGACGAACATTTGATCGCCATTTGAATGACTACTGGAAACCATTAAACTGATCCATTGGACGCTTCGAATGTTGTGTCGGGACCTTTCAATTGTTGCCATTATAATATGTCGGTCCGACGGTCACCTTTTCTCATGGACTACCAAAGCTATTGCCCTGCATTGAACACCAGGCCCCAATTCCACGAAAACACTTAAGTTATTACTCAGCTGAGAGTGTTATTGTAAAAACACATGACTCAAATGTATATTTGAATACATTGTTTCTTTACAGTTAGATGTCAATTTAATAGTGCAATACTTATCAGTCCGACTTTTACAGAAAATAGTACTTTAAAGTTATGAACATCTAAAGTATAATCTTAAGTCTGTTATAACAAGCTCAAGTACGAAGTGCTTTTTTGGTCATTACTGATGGATTTCCATTCGAAACGCACCAACTAAATCATTATTTAGAAATAAATACACAGTTTCTGGTAGCTACAGACATCAAAAGACTGTAAGTGGAGTCATATAATAAATTCAAATTTGCAATCTCAGCTGAGCAATAGCTAAGTTTTTTTCGTGGAATTGGGGCGTGGGCTGATATGCACAAAGCTTCTTAGATATTTTGTAAGGTTTTCTAAATTGATAAGAAATTATTTTAGCTAAGAATATAAGTCACGTGCAGACCCAGAGGCATCTGGACCCACTTGGATTGTAGCAAAACATGTTGTTATAATATAGTGTGTCATGGTTAGGAGCCTAATTACGACACCGCTCCAAGAAAAATAGTTGTTTATGGATCCCTGAGTAAACGATTAGTGCTG
The DNA here is from genome assembly GCA_947247005.1 of Spisula solida. Classification (NCBI taxonomy): domain Eukaryota; kingdom Metazoa; phylum Mollusca; class Bivalvia; order Venerida; family Mactridae; genus Spisula; species Spisula solida. The sequence goes on from OX365956.1 coordinate 43,594,404, forward strand.
GGCGGCTTGTATGTAAGCCATAGATAGTAAGCTAGGAATTGTTGTAACTGAATATACTACTACAATTGTGATAAGGGTCAACTAATTTCCCTTTACCATATTTTCCATATTGAATAAGATGCACTGATGGATTTGTCAGATCTGCAATATTGTAAGCGAATGCAGATTACTTCAAAGGTTCTGATATGCTCACTCTATTTAAATGTTTGTACTGCACTCAAGAATCTGTAATAGTAGAATGGGGTCCCTGTTTTGGCATTTTGGGTCGTTCGCAATATCAGAAGAGCACAAAGGGACAAATATTTCCATGTTCCATGCCATTTTTGTCCATTTCAATAGGATTTATCAGTTATCTGGTTAAAAACGACACTATTTAAATGCGTACTAAGTGCAACAAAATTACTGATATTCTCGAAATTTAGCAGCAGATTAGATTTCAATATTTGCTCAACGTTTTCTTAATCGGTTAGGTCAGTAAACGTTAAGCATACGGTTGTACGTTTTGCGACAAAACATAACTTGAATCTAGAATTAAAAAGTTAAATTAGTGTACAAAGTGTACAGGAGAGTTCATTGAATGTTTTATTTTAAATGATTATGTCAATAAAAAGCGGAGTACGTTGCATGTCTTTTCGAACACCTCTCTTAAGTAACACTGTCAATGTATAGAAGAAGTATTCTAGTGTATCATGCTAGAAGGAATCCGTTGTAACCGTCTTTGGGTTTTTTTTTAAATTCAATCCCCTTTCATACGAGGCTTTTGACCCTACGTCATCTTGAAAAGCGGACCAAATTGTCGCGTATCGGACGTACGAATGTTCTATGATTCAAGTTTGAGGACTATCCAGCTCGCACGACAAAATAATTGAAGCACTACAGCCCTTCGACGAACAGTTGTCGTAGGCCCTTCGTACAATCGACGTATGTCAATTGTACGAAAATGGAATTGCCTAACTATTGGCTAGGTTTAAAATTTAAGATATATTTTCTTCTAAGAAGCTTTGTGAATACCTTTGTGAATATCAGCCCTAAAACACCTTTCTCCACCAATAACTTACTATGCTAAGAAAGACACATAAATCGTGTCCTACTAGATGCAAGGGTTATGAGCCATTTTATAGTGACATCTTTTAGATGCGCTTATGCACACACCAGACGGTGTTTTGTTTCTTTCTGTTTTGCATTGTTCTGTGTGGGATGCACACTTAATTGTGTTTGTCGTTTATGAAATTGCTGTGTTGGTTCTATCTTTTGTTGATATTTATCTTATTGTCTTTTTAGATTGACGCAACTTAAGGGAAGAAAAAAGAAAAAAGACGTCGTCCACTTTGAAATGTAAGTGTTTTTTCTGTTTTAACAGGAGACAACTCAAGGTTATACCCATTAAATGCATACGCGGCCCAAAATCCGATACACACAAATAGTCCTTACCAAAAACTTCCGCTGGACTGGAAATGAGGATATGCATTGACAAAATGGAACTAGAATACTCTTATTGAGTTTAACGGTAATGTATTCATATATATAGGTGAAGTAGTGAATCTGTTTTATCTTGAATATTTTGAGTTTGGCATATTTGTCAAAGCGAAAGTAGAGTAGGGTAAAATCAACACTGAAGCCGTCCGCGCGTCTGGACAAAATTGTCTACCGCTTTTGACGAACAATTTGTTTCTGAAACATAACCCCTTGTTAAGTTGGTCTTATTGTGTAGTTGAAATGTTGAAATACACTTCTTTTCAATGATGTAGGTCTGTCAACTGGCCATATACTTTAACATAATACAATCTGGGGCTGACAATTGGCACTTTACATAGAACTAAAGAACACTTTTATTTTGTGATTTCTGACCTTAACACAAGGTGCATTTGCTGAATAATTTGATTTTACGGCTATGCTCCTTTTTCTTTATAGTTCATTGTTAGTTATAACGATCTAGTTTTGCGTTGTATGAGTTTGTTCTTGTATCCAGTTCATTGTTTATTTTCAGTTTGTGTTATTGTTGATGTTTCCAGTTTACTGTTTTAAGTTTGTTCTTGTATCCAGTTCATTGCTTATTTTCAGTTTGTTTTATTGTTTATGTTACCAGTTTACTGTTTTGAGTTTGTTCTTGTGTCCAGTTCATTGTTTATTTATAGTTTGTGTTATTGTTTATGTTTCCAGTTCACTGTTTTGAGTTTGTTTTTGTACACATTTAGTTATATAGTTTCAGTTTGTGTTTTTGTTCACGTTACAATTAAGTTACAGTTTTGAGTTTGTTCATGTGTACAGTTCATTGTTTGTTTTAAGTTAGTGTTATTGTTTAATTTGCCTGTTTACTGGGAATTTCAGGGGTGCCGTCGTATCATCGTTGTTGCACAATATACCGTCGCTGATTCGCCATCGTCGTTTCTCAATCGTGCCATCGTTGTTTCACCATCATACGAACTTTGTTTCATCATCTTGCCATCGTTGTTTCATCATCGTACTACCATCGTTGTTACAACTTGTTTGACCATCTTGTCGTCGTTGTTTTACCATCGCAACATCGTTGTTTTACCATCTTACCATCATTATTTCACTATCGACTTCCAGTAGTGATGCGCAGTAAAATCCGCTTCTGTTTAGCTGCAGGAAAGATGTTGCAAGACTCGGATGCGGAAGGTACGCCCATAATGTTGATTAAATAGAAAACATTGGCATTTGACATTCCCTTAGTCATAACTGCATTAGGTTTCAATCTATAATGTGAAAGAGTGAATTAAATGAGTAGTAATAATTATTTTATTCGAGAAAACCAGTTATAACTATTACGAGTCGTATACTGCATAGAGCTAGGAAATCATTCTGAGTTACTCAATGCTGATGCGTCCGAGTCACCAAAGCACAAGTGGACGAGTCGCTTTAACAGCAGAGAGTGATTTGATATTAATGGCTTGACTGGAACTGTTTGCGTGCAAAACAATGCATTCGTCGATACTACAATAAATAGCGTTATTACGTAGACCTGGACTGAATCACTCAATGCTGAAGCGTCCGAACCAAATCATACGTACGTTGTTGCATATAACCGAACACAATCAGTTGAAGAGGTCGAGTCGTTTCAAAGCAAAGAGAGAATTTGACACTGACTGAGTTGGTTGAACAATTCAACTTCTTCATATCACGGTGCAGCAAAACGCGCATCTTGTCTGTGATCTATTTATGGAAGAATGTGATTTTCGTTGGCCGGTATTCGAACCCGTATGCAACCTAACTGTACTAACCACTAGTCCATGGTCGTATGTTCTCAAACCTCGTGGTGTGTTTCAATGAAGTTTAGATTTTGTTCTATATTTTGTATATAAACACTCTTTTTTACTTCACAGATGTACTTTCGGTGGGTGTATATGTTCCTGCACAATTGCGAGGAAATGAAATCGACGATAGAGAAGTATAAAAGTAGTAACCAAGATTTCGAAAATCAAGGGCAGATAGTACAATATGAAGAATAGTACAATCAAGGACACAGAGAAGTAATAACGGTCGAACTACAGGGCAGTTCAAATATGTGTCAAGACATTTAGACTGACAAAAACGGCGAACTTATTGGAACCGGAATGAAGATAATAGTCTAAATCAAAATGGAGTGGGGAAATATATAAAAGATTACTTGATGACCGATTCCCGATGACTACATATATGTGTTAGCTTTCAAAGTAGGTAATGTTGGTTGTGCTCATTTTAACTGTGTATTCTTAAGAATTGATTTTAATTCCAGAAGCGTTGAAAGATTTGAATTAAGTAGTGAATCTGATTTATCTTGAATATTTTGAGTTTGGCATATTTGTCAAAGCGAAAGTAGAGTAGGGTAAAATCAACACTGAAGCCGTCCGCGCGTCTGGCCAAAATTGTCTACCGCTTTTGACGAACAATTTGTTTCTGAAACATAACCCCTTGTTAAGTTGGTCTTATTGTGTAGTTGAAATGTTGAAATACACTTCTTTTCAATGATGTAGGTCTGTCAACTGGCCATATACTTTAACATAATACAATCTGGGGCTGACAATTGGCACTTTACATAGAACTAAAGAACACTTTTATTTTGTGATTTCTGATCTAAACACAAGGTGCATTTGCTGAATAATTTGATTTTACGGCGATGCTCCTTTTTCTTTATAGTTCATTGTTAGTTTTAACGATCTAGTTTTGCGTTGTATGAGTTTGTTCTTGTTTCAAGTTCATTGTTTATTTTCAGTTTGTGTTATTGTTTATGTTTCCAATTTACTGTTTTGAGTTTGTTCTTGTTCTTGTATCCAGTTCATTGTTTATTTTCAGTTTGTGTTATTGTTGATGTTTCCAGTTTACTGTTTTAAGTTTGTTCTTGTATCCAGTTCATTGCTTATTTTCAGTTTGTTTTATTGTTTATGTTACCAGTTAACTGTTTTGAGTTTGTTCTTGTATCCAGTTCATTGTTTATTTTTAGTTTGTTTTATTGTTTATGTTACCAGTTTACTGTTTTGAGTTCGTTCTTGTGTCCAGTTCATTGTTTATTTATAGTTTGTGTTATTGTTTATGTTTCCAGTTCACTGTTTTGAGTTTGTTCTTGTACACATTTAGTTATATAGTTTCAGTTTGTGTTTTTGTTCACGTTACAATTAAGTTACAGTTTTGAGTTTGTTCATGTGTACAGTTCATTGTTTGTTTTAAGTTAGGATTATTGTTTAATTTTCCTGTTTACTGGGAATTTCAGGGGTGCCGTCGTATCATCGTTGTTGCACAATATACCGTCGCTTTTTCGCCATCGTCGTTTCTCAATCGTGCCATCGTTGTTGCAACATCATACCATCGTTGTTTCACCATCATACGAACTTTGTTTCATCATCTTGCCATCGTTGTTTCATCATCGTACTACCATCGTTGTTACAACTTGTTTGACCATCTTGTCGTCGTTGTTTTACCATCGCAACATCGTTGTTTTACCATCTTACCATCATTATTTCACTATCGACTTCCAGTAGTGATGCGCAGTAAAATCCGCTTCTGTTTAGTTGCAGGAAAGATGTTGCAAGACTCGGATGCGGAAGGTACGCCCATAATGTTGATTAAATAGAAAACATTGGCATTTGACATTCCCTTAGTCATAACTGCATTAGGTTTCAATCTATAATGTGAAAGAGTGAATTAAATGAGTAGTAATAATTATTTTATTCGAGAAAACCAGTTATAACTATTACGAGTCGTATACTGCATAGAGCTAGGAAATCATTCTGAGTTACTCAATGCTGATGCGTCCGAGTCACCAAAGCACAAGTGGACGAGTCGCTTAAACAGCAGAAAGTGATTTGATATATTAATGGCTTGACTGGAACTGTTTGCGTGCAAAACAATGCATTCGTCGATACTACAATAAATAGCGTTATTACATAGACCTGGACTGAATCACTCAATGCTGAAGCGTCCGAACCAAATCATACGTACGTTGTTGCATATAACCGAACACAATCAGTTGAAGAGGTCGAGTCGTTTCAAAGCAAAGAGTGAATTTGACACTGACTGAGTTGGTTGAACAATTCAACTTCTTCATATCACGGTGCAGCAAAACGCGCATCTTGTCTGTGATCTATTTATGGAAGAATGTGATTTTCGTTGGCCGGTATTCGAACCCGTATGCACCCTGACTGTACTAACCACTAGTCCATGGTCGTATGTTCTCAAACCTCGTGGTGTGTTTCAATGATGTTTAGCTTTTGTTCTATATTTTGTATATAAACACTCTTTTTTACTTCACAGATGTACTTTCGGTGGGTGTATATGTTCCTGCACAATTGCGAGAAAATGAAATCGACGATAGAGAAGTATAAAAGTAGTAACCAAGATTTCGAAAATCAAGGGCAGATAGTACAATATGAAGAATAGTACAATCAAGGACACAGAGAACTAATAACGGTCGAACTACAGGGCAGTTCAAATATGTGTCAAGACATTTAGACTGATAAAAACGGCGAACTTATTGGAACTGGAATGAAGATAATAGTCTAAATCAAAATGGAGTGGGGAAATATATAAAAGATTACTTGATGACCGATTCCCGATGATTACATATATGTGTTAGCTTTCAAAGTAGATAATGTTGGTTGTGCTCATTTTAACTGTGTATTCTTAAGAATTGATTTTAATTCCAGAAGCGTTGAAAGATTTGAATTGAGTAGTGAATCTGATTTATCTTGAATATTTTGAGTTTGGCATATTTGTCAAAGCGAAAGTAGAGTAGGGTAAAATCAACACTGAAGCCGTCCGCGCGTCTGGACAAAATTGTCTACCGCTTTTGACGAACAATTTGTTTCTGAAACATAACCCCTTGTTAAGTTGGTCTTATTGTGTAGTTGAAATGTTGAAATACACTTCTTTTCAATGATGTAGGTCTGTCAACTGGCCATATACTTTAACATAATACAATCTGGGGCTGACAATTGGCACTTTACATAGAACTAAAGAACACTTTTATTTTGTGATTTCTGATCTAAACACAAGGTGCATTTGCTGAATAATTTGATTTTACGGCGATGCTCCTTTTTCTTTATAGTTCATTGTTAGTTATAACGATCTAGTTTTGCGTTGTATGAGTTTGTTCTTGTTTCAAGTTCATTGTTTATTTTCAGTTTGTGTTATTGTTTATGTTTCCAATTTACTGTTTTGAGTTTGTTCTTGTTCTTGTATCCAGTTCATTGTTTATTTTCAGTTTGTGTTATTGTTGATGTTTCCAGTTTACTGTTTTGAGTTTGTTCTTGTATCCAGTTCATTGCTTATTTTCAGTTTGTTTTATTGTTTATGTTACCAGTTAACTGTTTTGAGTTTGTTCTTGTATCCAGTTCATTGTTTATTTTTAGTTTGTTTTATTGTTTATGTTACCAGTTTACTGTTTTGAGTTTGTTCTTGTGTCCAGTTCATTGTTTATTTATAGTTTGTGTTATTGTTTATGTTTCCAGTTCACTGTTTTGAGTTTGTTCTTGTACACATTTAGTTATATAGTTTCAGTTTGTGTTTTTGTTCACGTTACAATTAAGTTACAGTTTTGAGTTTGTTCATGTGTACAGTTCATTGTTTGTTTTAAGTTAGGATTATTGTTTAATTTTCCTGTTTACTGGGAATTTCAGGGGTGCCGTCGTATCATCGTTGTTGCACAATATACCGTCGCTGTTTCGCCATCGTCGTTTCTCAATCGTGCCATCGTTGTTGCACCATCATACCATCGTTGTTTCACCATCATACGAACTTTGTTTCATCATCTTGCCATCGTTGTTTCATCATCGTACTACCATCGTTGTTACAACTTGTTTGACCATCTTGTCGTCGTTGTTTTACCATCGCAACATCGTTGTTTTACCATCTTACCATCATTATTTCACTATCGACTTCCAGTAGTGATGCGCAGTAAAATCCGCTTCTGTTTAGTTGCAGGAAAGATGTTGCAAGACTCGGATGCGGAAGGTACGCCCATAATGTTGATTAAATAGAAAACATTGGCATTTGACATTCCCTTAGTCATAACTGCATTAGGTTTCAATCTATAATGTGAAAGAGTGAATTAAATGAGTAGTAATAATTATTTTATTCGAGAAAACCAGTTATAACTATTACGAGTCGTATACTGCATAGAGCTAGGAAATCATTCTGAGTTACTCAATGCTGATGCGTCCGAGTCACCAAAGCACAAGTGGACGAGTCGCTTAAACAGCAGAAAGTGATTTGATATATTAATGGCTTGACTGGAACTGTTTGCGTGCAAAACAATGCATTCGTCGATACTACAATAAATAGCGTTATTACATAGACCTGGACTGAATCACTCAATGCTGAAGCGTCCGAACCAAATCATACGTACGTTGTTGCATATAACCGAACACAATCAGTTGAAGAGGTCGAGTCGTTTCAAAGCAAAGAGTGAATTTGACACTGACTGAGTTGGTTGAACAATTCAACTTCTTCATATCACGGTGCAGCAAAACGCGCATCTTGTCTGTGATCTATTTATGGAAGAATGTGATTTTCGTTGGCCGGTATTCGAACCCGTATGCACCCTGACTGTACTAACCACTAGTCCATGGTCGTATGTTCTCAAACCTCGTGGTGTGTTTCAATGATGTTTAGCTTTTGTTCTATATTTTGTATATAAACACTCTTTTTTACTTCACAGATGTACTTTCGGTGGGTGTATATGTTCCTGCACAATTGCGAGAAAATGAAATCGACGATAGAGAAGTATAAAAGTAGTAACCAAGATTTCGAAAATCAAGGGCAGATAGTACAATATGAAGAATAGTACAATCAAGGACACAGAGAACTAATAACGGTCGAACTACAGGGCAGTTCAAATATGTGTCAAGACATTTAGACTGATAAAAACGGCGAACTTATTGGAACTGGAATGAAGATAATAGTCTAAATCAAAATGGAGTGGGGAAATATATAAAAGATTACTTGATGACCGATTCCCGATGACTACATATATGTGTTAGCTTTCAAAGTAGATAATGTTGGTTGTGCTCATTTTAACTGTGTATTCTTAAGAATTGATTTTAATTCCAGAAGCGTTGAAAGATTTGAATTGAGTAGTGAATCTGATTTATCTTGAATATTTTGAGTTTGGCATATTTGTCAAAGCGAAAGTAGAGTAGGGTAAAATCAACACTGAAGCCGTCCGCGCGTCTGGACAAAATTGTCTACCGCTTTTGACGAACAATTTGTTTCTGAAACATAACCCCTTGTTAAGTTGGTCTTATTGTGTAGTTGAAATGTTGAAATACACTTCTTTTCAATGATGTAGGTCTGTCAACTGGCCATATACTTTAACATAATACAATCTGGGGCTGACAATTGGCACTTTACATAGAACTAAAGAACACTTTTATTTTGTGATTTCTGATCTAAACACAAGGTGCATTTGCTGAATAATTTGATTTTACGGCGATGCTCCTTTTTCTTTATAGTTCATTGTTAGTTATAACGATCTAGTTTTGCGTTGTATGAGTTTGTTCTTGTTTCAAGTTCATTGTTTATTTTCAGTTTGTGTTATTGTTTATGTTTCCAATTTACTGTTTTGAGTTTGTTCTTGTTCTTGTATCCAGTTCATTGTTTATTTTCAGTTTGTGTTATTGTTGATGTTTCCAGTTTACTGTTTTGAGTTTGTTCTTGTATCCAGTTCATTGCTTATTTTCAGTTTGTTTTATTGTTTATGTTACCAGTTAACTGTTTTGAGTTTGTTCTTGTATCCAGTTCATTGTTTATTTTTAGTTTGTTTTATTGTTTATGTTACCAGTTTACTGTTTTGAGTTTGTTCTTGTGTCCAGTTCATTGTTTATTTATAGTTTGTGTTATTGTTTATGTTTCCAGTTCACTGTTTTGAGTTTGTTCTTTTACACATTTAGTTATATAGTTTCAGTTTGTGTTTTTGTTCACGTTACAATTAAGTTACAGTTTTGAGTTTGTTCATGTGTACAGTTCATTGTTTGTTTTAAGTTAGGATTATTGTTTAATTTTCCTGTTTACTGGGAATTTCAGGGGTGCCGTCGTATCATCGTTGTTGCACAATATACCGTCGCTGTTTCGCCATCGTCGTTTCTCAATCGTGCCATCGTTGTTGCACCATCATACCATCGTTGTTTCACCATCATACGAACTTTGTTTCATCATCTTGCCATCGTTGTTTCATCATCGTACTACCATCGTTGTTACAACTTGTTTGACCATCTTGTCGTCGTTGTTTTACCATCGCAACATCGTTGTTTTACCATCTTACCATCATTATTTCACTATCGACTTCCAGTAGTGATGCGCAGTAAAATCCGCTTCTGTTTAGTTGCAGGAAAGATGTTGCAAGACTCGGATGCGGAAGGTACGCCCATAATGTTGATTAAATAGAAAACATTGGCATTTGACATTCCCTTAGTCATAACTGCATTAGGTTTCAATCTATAATGTGAAAGAGTGAATTAAATGAGTAGTAATAATTATTTTATTCGAGAAAACCAGTTATAACTATTACGAGTCGTATACTGCATAGAGCTAGGAAATCATTATGAGTTACTCAATGCTGATGCGTCCGAGTCACCAAAGCACAAGTGGACGAGTCGCTTAAACAGCAGAAAGTGATTTGATATATTAATGGCTTGACTGGAACTGTTTGCGTGCAAAACAATGCATTCGTCGATACTACAATAAATAGCGTTATTACATAGACCTGGACTGAATCACTCAATGCTGAAGCGTCCGAACCAAATCATACGTACGTTGTTGCATATAACCGAACACAATCAGTTGAAGAGGTCGAGTCGTTTCAAAGCAAAGAGTGAATTTGACACTGACTGAGTTGGTTGAACAATTCAACTTCTTCATATCACGGTGCAGCAAAACGCGCATCTTGTCTGTGATCTATTTATGGAAGAATGTGATTTTCGTTGGCCGGTATTCGAACCCGTATGCACCCTGACTGTACTAACCACTAGTCCATGGTCGTATGTTCTCAAACCTCGTGGTGTGTTTCAATGATGTTTAGCTTTTGTTCTATATTTTGTATATAAACACTCTTTTTTACTTCACAGATGTACTTTCGGTGGGTGTATATGTTCCTGCACAATTGCGAGAAAATGAAATCGACGATAGAGAAGTATAAAAGTAGTAACCAAGATTTCGAAAATCAAGGGCAGATAGTACAATATGAAGAATAGTACAATCAAGGACACAGAGAACTAATAACGGTCGAACTACAGGGCAGTTCAAATATGTGTCAAGACATTTAGACTGATAAAAACGGCGAACATATTGGAACTGGAATGAAGATAATAGTCTAAATCAAAATGGAGTGGGGAAATATATAAAAGATTACTTGATGACCGATTCCCGATGACTACATATATGTGTTAGCTTTCAAAGTAGATAATGTTGGTTGTGCTCATTTTAACTGTGTATTCTTAAGAATTGATTTTAATTCCAGAAGCGTTGAAAGATTTGAATTGAGTAGTGAATCTGATTTATCTTGAATATTTTGAGTTTGGCATATTTGTCAAAGCGAAAGTAGAGTAGGGTAAAATCAACACTGAAGCCGTCCGCGCGTCTGGACAAAATTGTCTACCGCTTTTGACGAACAATTTGTTTCTGAAACATAACCCCTTGTTAAGTTGGTCTTATTGTGTAGTTGAAATGTTGAAATACACTTCTTTTCAATGATGTAGGTCTGTCAACTGGCCATATACTTTAACATAATACAATCTGGGGCTGACAATTGGCACTTTACATAGAACTAAAGAACACTTTTATTTTGTGATTTCTGATCTAAACACAAGGTGCATTTGCTGAATAATTTGATTTTACGGCGATGCTCCTTTTTCTTTATAGTTCATTGTTAGTTATAACGATCTAGTTTTGCGTTGTATGAGTTTGTTCTTGTTTCAAGTTCATTGTTTATTTTCAGTTTGTGTTATTGTTTATGTTTCCAATTTACTGTTTTGAGTTTGTTCTTGTTCTTGTATCCAGTTCATTGTTTATTTTCAGTTTGTGTTATTGTTGATGTTTCCAGTTTACTGTTTTGAGTTTGTTCTTGTATCCAGTTCATTGCTTATTTTCAGTTTGTTTTATTGTTTATGTTACCAGTTAACTGTTTTGAGTTTGTTCTTGTATCCAGTTCATTGTTTATTTTTAGTTTGTTTTATTGTTTATGTTACCAGTTTACTGTTTTGAGTTTGTTCTAGTGTCCAGTTCATTGTTTATTTATAGTTTGTGTTATTGTTTATGTTTCCAGTTCACTGTTTTGAGTTTGTTCTTGTACACATTTAGTTATATAGTTTCAGTTTGTGTTTTTGTTCACGTTACAATTAAGTTACAGTTTTGAGTTTGTTCATGTGTACAGTTCATTGTTTGTTTTAAGTTAGGATTATTGTTTAATTTTCCTGTTTACTGGGAATTTCAGGGGTGCCGTCGTATCATCGTTGTTGCACAATATACCGTCGCTGTTTCGCCATCGTCGTTTCTCAATCGTGCCATCGTTGTTGCACCATCATACCATCGTTGTTTCACCATCATACGAACTTTGTTTCATCATCTTGCCATCGTTGTTTCATCATCGTACTACCATCGTTGTTACAACTTGTTTGACCATCTTGTCGTCGTTGTTTTACCATCGCAACATCGTTGTTTTACCATCTTACCATCATTATTTCACTATCGACTTCCAGTAGTGATGCGCAGTAAAATCCGCTTCTGTTTAGTTGCAGGAAAGATGTTGCAAGACTCGGATGCGGAAGGTACGCCCATAATGTTGATTAAATAGAAAAAATTGGCATTTGACATTCCCTTAGTCATAACTGCATTAGGTTTCAATCTATAATGTGAAAGAGTGAATTAAATGAGTAGTAATAATTATTTTATTCGAGAAAACCAGTTATAACTATTACGAGTCGTATACTGCATAGAGCTAGGAAATCATTCTGAGTTACTCAATGCTGATGCGTCCGAGTCACCAAAGCACAAGTGGACGAGTCGCTTAAACAGCAGAGAGTGATTTGATATATTAATGGCTTGACTGGAACTGTTTGCGTGCAAAACAATGCATTCGTCGATACTACAATAAATAGCGTTATTACGTAGACCTGGACTGAATCACTCAATGCTGAAGCGTCCGAACCAAATCATACGTACGTTGTTGCATATAACCGAACACAATCAGTTGAAGAGGTCGAGTCGTTTCAAAGCAAAGAGTGAATTTGACACTGACTGAGTTGGTTGAACAATTCAACTTCTTCATATCACGGTGCAGCAAAACGCGCATCTTGTCTGTGATCTATTTATGGAAGAATGTGATTTTCGTTGGCCGGTATTCGAACCCGTATGCACCCTGACTGTACTAACCACTAGTCCATGGTCGTATGTTCTCAAACCTCGTGGTGTGTTTCAATGATGTTTAGCTTTTGTTCTATATTTTGTATATAAACACTCTTTTTTACTTCACAGATGTACTTTCGGTGGGTGTATATGTTCCTGCACAATTGCGAGAAAATGAAATCGACGATAGAGAAGTATAAAAGTAGTAACCAAGATTTCGAAAATCAAGGGCAGATAGTACAATATGAAGAATAGTACAATCAAGGACACAGAGAACTAATAACGGTCGAACTACAGGGCAGTTCAAATGTGTGTCAAGACATTTAGACTGACAAAAACGGCGAACTTATTGGAACCGGAATGAAGATAATAGTCTAAATCAAAATGGAGTGGGGAAATATATAAAAGATTACTTGATGACCGATTCCCGATGACTACATATATGTGTTAGCTTTCAAAGTAGATAATGTTGGTTGTGCTCATTTTAACTGTGTATTCTTAAGAATTGATTTTAATTCCAGAAGCGTTGAAAGATTTGAATTGAGTAGTGAATCTGATTTATCTTGAATATTTTGAGTTTGGCATATTTGTCAAAGCGAAAGTAGAGTAGGGTAAAATCAACACTGAAGCCGTCCGCGCGTCTGGACAAAATTGTCTACCGCTTTTGACGAACAATTTGTTTCTGAAACATAACCCCTTGTTAAGTTGGTCTTATTGTGTAGTTGAAATGTTGAAATACACTTCTTTTCAATGATGTAGGTCTGTCAACTGGCCATATACTTTAACATAATACAATCTGGGGCTGACAATTGGCACTTTACATAGAACTAAAGAACACTTTTATTTTGTGATTTCTGATCTAAACACAAGGTGCATTTGCTGAATAATTTGATTTTACGGCGATGCTCCTTTTTCTTTATAGTTCATTGTTAGTTATAACGATCTAGTTTTGCGTTGTATGAGTTTGTTCTTGTTTCAAGTTCATTGTTTATTTTCAGTTTGTGTTATTGTTTATGTTTCCAATTTACTGTTTTGAGTTTGTTCTTGTTCTTGTATCCAGTTCATTGTTTATTTTCAGTTTGTGTTATTGTTGATGTTTCCAGTTTACTGTTTTGAGTTTGTTCTTGTATCCAGTTCATTGCTTATTTTCAGTTTGTTTTATTGTTTATGTTACCAGTTAACTGTTTTGAGTTTGTTCTTGTATCCAGTTCATTGTTTATTTTTAGTTTGTTTTATTGTTTATGTTACCAGTTTACTGTTTTGAGTTTGTTCTTGTGTCCAGTTCATTGTTTATTTATAGTTTGTGTTATTGTTTATGTTTCCAGTTCACTGTTTTGAGTTTGTTCTTGTACACATTTAGTTATATAGTTTCAGTTTGTGTTTTTGTTCACGTTACAATTAAGTCACAGTTTTGAGTTTGTTCATGTGTACAGTTCATTGTTTGTTTTAAGTTAGGATTATTGTTTAATTTTCCTGTTTACTGGGAATTTCAGGGGTGCCGTCGTATCATCGTTGTTGCACAATATACCGTCGCTGTTTCGCCATCGTCGTTTCTCAATCGTGCCATCGTTGTTGCACCATCATACCATCGTTGTTTCACCATCATACGAACTTTGTTTCATCATCTTGCCATCGTTGTTTCATCATCGTACTACCATCGTTGTTACAACTTGTTTGACCATCTTGTCGTCGTTGTTTTACCATCGCAACATCGTTGTTTTACCATCTTACCATCATTATTTCACTATCGACTTCCAGTAGTGATGCGCAGTAAAATCCGCTTCTGTTTAGTTGCAGGAAAGATGTTGCAAGACTCGGATGCGGAAGGTACGCCCATAATGTTGATTAAATAGAAAACATTGGCATTTGACATTCCCTTAGTCATAACTGCATTAGGTTTCAATCTATAATGTGAAAGAGTGAATTAAATGAGTAGTAATAATTATTTTATTCGAGAAAACCAGTTATAACTATTACGAGTCGTATACTGCATAGAGCTAGGAAATCATTCTGAGTTACTCAATGCTGATGCGTCCGAGTCACCAAAGCACAAGTGGACGAGTCGCTTAAACAGCAGAGAGTGATTTGATATATTAATGGCTTGACTGGAACTGTTTGCGTGCAAAACAATGCATTCGTCGATACTACAATAAATAGCGTTATTACGTAGACCTGGACTGAATCACTCAATGCTGAAGCGTCCGAACCAAATCATACGTACGTTGTTGCATATAACCGAACACAATCAGTTGAAGAGGTCGAGTCGTTTCAAAGCAAAGAGTGAATTTGACACTGACTGAGTTGGTTGAACAATTCAACTTCTTCATATTACGGTGCAGCAAAACGCGCATCTTGTCTGTGATCTATTTATGGAAGAATGTGATTTTCGTTGGCCGGTATTCGAACCCGTATGCACCCTGACTGTACTAACCACTAGTCCATGGTCGTATGTTCTCAAACCTCGTGGTGTGTTTCAATGATGTTTAGCTTTTGTTCTATATTTTGTATATAAACACTCTTTTTTACTTCACAGATGTACTTTCGGTGGGTGTATATGTTCCTGCACAATTGCGAGAAAATGAAATCGACGATAGAGAAGTATAAAAGTAGTAACCAAGATTTCGAAAATCAAGGGCAGATAGTACAATATGAAGAATAGTACAATCAAGGACACAGAGAACTAATAACGGTCGAACTACAGGGCAGTTCAAATGTGTGTCAAGACATTTAGACTGACAAAAACGGCGAACTTATTGGAACCGGAATGAAGATAATAGTCTAAATCAAAATGGAGTGGGGAAATATATAAAAGATTACTTGATGACCGATTCCCGATGACTACATATATGTGTTAGCTTTCAAAGTAGATAATGTTGGTTGTGCTCATTTTAACTGTGTATTCTTAAGAATTGATTTTAATTCCAGAAGCGTTGAAAGATTTGAATTGAGTAGTGAATCTGATTTATCTTGAATATTTTGAGTTTGGCATATTTGTCAAAGCGAAAGTAGAGTAGGGTAAAATCAACACTGAAGCCGTCCGCGCGTCTGGACAAAATTGTCTACCGCTTTTGACGAACAATTTGTTTCTGAAACATAACCCCTTGTTAAGTTGGTCTTATTGTGTAGTTGAAATGTTGAAATACACTTCTTTTCAATGATGTAGGTCTGTCAACTGGCCATATACTTTAACATAATACAATCTGGGGCTGACAATTGGCACTTTACATAGAACTAAAGAACACTTTTATTTTGTGATTTCTGATCTAAACACAAGGTGCATTTGCTGAATAATTTGATTTTACGGCGATGCTCCTTTTTCTTTATAGTTCATTGTAAGTTATAACGATCTAGTTTTGCGTTGTATGAGTTTGTTCTTGTTTCAAGTTCATTGTTTATTTTCAGTTTGTGTTATTGTTTATGTTTCCAATTTACTGTTTTGAGTTTGTTCTTGTTCTTGTATCCAGTTCATTGTTTATTTTCAGTTTGTGTTATTGTTGATGTTTCCAGTTTACTGTTTTGAGTTTGTTCTTGTATCCAGTTCATTGCTTATTTTCAGTTTGTTTTATTGTTTATGTTACCAGTTAACTGTTTTGAGTTTGTTCTTGTATCCAGTTCATTGTTTATTTTTAGTTTGTTTTATTGTTTATGTTACCAGTTTACTGTTTTGAGTTTATTCTTGTGTCCAGTTCATTGTTTATTTATAGTTTGTGTTATTGTTTATGTTTCCAGTTCACTGTTTTGAGTTTGTTCTTGTACACATTTAGTTATATAGTTTCAGTTTGTGTTTTTGTTCACGTTACAATTAAGTTACAGTTTTGAGTTTGTTCATGTGTACAGTTCATTGTTTGTTTTAAGTTAGGATTATTGTTTAATTTTCCTGTTTACTGGGAATTTCAGGGGTGCCGTCGTATCATCGTTGTTGCACAATATACCGTCGCTGTTTCGCCATCGTCGTTTCTCAATCGTGCCATCGTTGTTGCACCATCATACCATCGTTGTTTCACCATCATACGAACTTTGTTTCATCATCTTGCCATCGTTGTTTCATCATCGTACTACCATCGTTGTTACAACTTGTTTGACCATCTTGTCGTCGTTGTTTTACCATCGCAACATCGTTGTTTTACCATCTTACCATCATTATTTCACTATCGACTTCCAGTAGTGATGCGCAGTAAAATCCGCTTCTGTTTAGTTGCAGGAAAGATGTTGCAAGACTCGGATGCGGAAGGTACGCCCATAATGTTGATTAAATAGAAAACATTGGCATTTGACATTCCCTTAGTCATAACTGCATTAGGTTTCAATCTATAATGTGAAAGAGTGAATTAAATGAGTAGTAATAATTATTTTATTCGAGAAAACCAGTTATAACTATTACGAGTCGTATACTGCATAGAGCTAGGAAATCATTCTGAGTTACTCAATGCTGATGCGTCCGAGTCACCAAAGCACAAGTGGACGAGTCGCTTAAACAGCAGAGAGTGATTTGATATATTAATGGCTTGACTGGAACTGTTTGCGTGCAAAACAATGCATTCGTCGATACTACAATAAATAGCGTTATTACGTAGACCTGGACTGAATCACTCAATGCTGAAGCGTCCGAACCAAATCATACGTACGTTGTTGCATATAACCGAACACAATCAGTTGAAGAGGTCGAGTCGTTTCAAAGCAAAGAGTGAATTTGACACTGACTGAGTTGGTTGAACAATTCAACTTCTTCATATTACGGTGCAGCAAAACGCGCATCTTGTCTGTGATCTATTTATGGAAGAATGTGATTTTCGTTGGCCGGTATTCGAACCCGTATGCACCCTGACTGTACTAACCACTAGTCCATGGTCGTATGTTCTCAAACCTCGTGGTGTGTTTCAATGATGTTTAGCTTTTGTTCTATATTTTGTATATAAACACTCTTTTTTACTTCACAGATGTACTTTCGGTGGGTGTATATGTTCCTGCACAATTGCGAGAAAATGAAATCGACGATAGAGAAGTATAAAAGTAGTAACCAAGATTTCGAAAATCAAGGGCAGATAGTACAATATGAAGAATAGTACAATCAAGGACACAGAGAACTAATAACGGTCGAACTACAGGGCAGTTCAAATGTGTGTCAAGACATTTAGACTGACAAAAACGGCGAACTTATTGGAACCGGAATGAAGATAATAGTCTAAATCAAAATGGAGTGGGGAAATATATAAAAGATTACTTGATGACCGATTCCCGATGACTACATATATGTGTTAGCTTTCAAAGTAGATAATGTTGGTTGTGCTCATTTTAACTGTGTATTCTTAAGAATTGATTTTAATTCCAGAAGCGTTGAAAGATTTGAATTGAGTAGTGAATCTGATTTATCTTGAATATTTTGAGTTTGGCATATTTGTCAAAGCGAAAGTAGAGTAGGGTAAAATCAACACTGAAGCCGTCCGCGCGTCTGGACAAAATTGTCTACCGCTTTTGACGAACAATTTGTTTCTGAAACATAACCCCTTGTTAAGTTGGTCTTATTGTGTAGTTGAAATGTTGAAATACACTTCTTTTCAATGATGTAGGTCTGTCAACTGGCCATATACTTTAACATAATACAATCTGGGGCTGACAATTGGCACTTTACATAGAACTAAAGAACACTTTTATTTTGTGATTTCTGATCTAAACACAAGGTGCATTTGCTGAATAATTTGATTTTACGGCGATGCTCCTTTTTCTTTATAGTTCATTGTTAGTTATAACGATCTAGTTTTGCGTTGTATGAGTTTGTTCTTGTTTCAAGTTCATTGTTTATTTTCAGTTTGTGTTATTGTTTATGTTTCCAATTTACTGTTTTGAGTTTGTTCTTGTTCTTGTATCCAGTTCATTGTTTATTTTCAGTTTGTGTTATTGTTGATGTTTCCAGTTTACTGTTTTGAGTTTGTTCTTGTATCCAGTTCATTGCTTATTTTCAGTTTGTTTTATTGTTTATGTTACCAGTTAACTGTTTTGAGTTTGTTCTTGTATCCAGTTCATTGTTTATTTTTAGTTTGTTTTATTGTTTATGTTACCAGTTTACTGTTTTGAGTTTATTCTTGTGTCCAGTTCATTGTTTATTTATAGTTTGTGTTATTGTTTATGTTTCCAGTTCACTGTTTTGAGTTTGTTCTTGTACACATTTAGTTATATAGTTTCAGTTTGTGTTTTTGTTCACGTTACAATTAAGTTACAGTTTTGAGTTTGTTCATGTGTACAGTTCATTGTTTGTTTTAAGTTAGGATTATTGTTTAATTTTCCTGTTTACTGGGAATTTCAGGGGTGCCGTCGTATCATCGTTGTTGCACAATATACCGTCGCTGTTTCGCCATCGTCGTTTCTCAATCGTGCCATCGTTGTTGCACCATCATACCATCGTTGTTTCACCATCATACGAACTTTGTTTCATCATCTTGCCATCGTTGTTTCATCATCGTACTACCATCGTTGTTACAACTTGTTTGACCATCTTGTCGTCGTTGTTTTACCATCGCAACATCGTTGTTTTACCATCTTACCATCATTATTTCACTATCGACTTCCAGTAGTGATGCGCAGTAAAATCCGCTTCTGTTTAGTTGCAGGAAAGATGTTGCAAGACTCGGATGCGGAAGGTACGCCCATAATGTTGATTAAATAGAAAACATTGGCATTTGACATTCCCTTAGTCATAACTGCATTAGGTTTCAATCTATAATGTGAAAGAGTGAATTAAATGAGTAGTAATAATTATTTTATTCGAGAAAACCAGTTATAACTATTACGAGTCGTATACTGCATAGAGCTAGGAAATCATTCTGAGTTACTCAATGCTGATGCGTCCGAGTCACCAAAGCACAAGTGGACGAGTCGCTTAAACAGCAGAGAGTGATTTGATATATTAATGGCTTGACTGGAACTGTTTGCGTGCAAAACAATGCATTCGTCGATACTACAATAAATAGCGTTATTACGTAGACCTGGACTGAATCACTCAATGCTGAAGCGTCCGAACCAAATCATACGTACGTTGTTGCATATAACCGAACACAATCAGTTGAAGAGGTCGAGTCGTTTCAAAGCAAAGAGTGAATTTGACACTGACTGAGTTGGTTGAACAATTCAACTTCTTCATATTACGGTGCAGCAAAACGCGCATCTTGTCTGTGATCTATTTATGGAAGAATGTGATTTTCGTTGGCCGGTATTCGAACCCGTATGCACCCTGACTGTACTAACCACTAGTCCATGGTCGTATGTTCTCAAACCTCGTGGTGTGTTTCAATGATGTTTAGCTTTTGTTCTATATTTTGTATATAAACACTCTTTTTTACTTCACAGATGTACTTTCGGTGGGTGTATATGTTCCTGCACAATTGCGAGAAAATGAAATCGACGATAGAGAAGTATAAAAGTAGTAACCAAGATTTCGAAAATCAAGGGCAGATAGTACAATATGAAGAATAGTACAATCAAGGACACAGAGAACTAATAACGGTCGAACTACAGGGCAGTTCAAATGTGTGTCAAGACATTTAGACTGACAAAAACGGCGAACTTATTGGAACCGGAATGAAGATAATAGTCTAAATCAAAATGGAGTGGGGAAATATATAAAAGATTACTTGATGACCGATTCCCGATGACTACATATATGTGTTAGCTTTCAAAGTAGATAATGTTGGTTGTGCTCATTTTAACTGTGTATTCTTAAGAATTGATTTTAATTCCAGAAGCGTTGAAAGATTTGAATTGAGTAGTGAATCTGATTTATCTTGAATATTTTGAGTTTGGCATATTTGTCAAAGCGAAAGTAGAGTAGGGTAAAATCAACACTGAAGCCGTCCGCGCGTCTGGACAAAATTGTCTACCGCTTTTGACGAACAATTTGTTTCTGAAACATAACCCCTTGTTAAGTTGGTCTTATTGTGTAGTTGAAATGTTGAAATACACTTCTTTTCAATGATGTAGGTCTGTCAACTGGCCATATACTTTAACATAATACAATCTGGGGCTGACAATTGGCACTTTACATAGAACTAAAGAACACTTTTATTTTGTGATTTCTGATCTAAACACAAGGTGCATTTGCTGAATAATTTGATTTTACGGCGATGCTCCTTTTTCTTTATAGTTCATTGTTAGTTATAACGATCTAGTTTTGCGTTGTATGAGTTTGTTCTTGTTTCAAGTTCATTGTTTATTTTCAGTTTGTGTTATTGTTGATGTTTCCAGTTTACTGTTTTGAGTTTGTTCTTGTATCCAGTTCATTGCTTATTTTCAGTTTGTTTTATTGTTTATGTTACCAGTTAACTGTTTTGAGTTTGTTCTTGTATCCAGTTCATTGTTTATTTTTAGTTTGTTTTATTGTTTATGTTACCAGTTTACTGTTTTGAGTTTGTTCTTGTGTCCAGTTCATTGTTTATTTATAGTTTGTGTTATTGTTTATGTTTCCAGTTCACTGTTTTGAGTTTGTTCTTGTACACATTTAGTTATATAGTTTCAGTTTGTGTTTTTGTTCACGTTACAATTAAGTTACAGTTTTGAGTTTGTTCATGTGTACAGTTCATTGTTTGTTTTAAGTTAGGATTATTGTTTAATTTTCCTGTTTACTGGGAATTTCAGGGGTGCCGTCGTTTCATCGTTGTTGCACAATATACCGTCGCTGTTTCGCCATCGTCGTTTCTCAATCGTGCCATCGTTGTTGCACCATCATACCATCGTTGTTTCACCATCATACGAACTTTGTTTCATCATCTTGCCATCGTTGTTTCATCATCGTACTACCATCGTTGTTACAACTTGTTTGACCATCTTGTCGTCGTTGTTTTACCATCGCAACATCGTTGTTTTACCATCTTACCATCATTATTTCACTATCGACTTCCAGTAGTGATGCGCAGTAAAATCCGCTTCTGTTTAGTTGCAGGAAAGATGTTGCAAGACTCGGATGCGGAAGGTACGCCCATAATGTTGATTAAATAGAAAACATTGGCATTTGACATTCCCTTAGTCATAACTGCATTAGGTTTCAATCTATAATGTGAAAGAGTGAATTAAATGAGTAGTAATAATTATTTTATTCGAGAAAACCAGTTATAACTATTACGAGTCGTATACTGCATAGAGCTAGGAAATCATTCTGAGTTACTCAATGCTGATGCGTCCGAACCAAATCATACGTACGTTGTTGCATATAACCGAACACAATCAGTTGAAGAGGTCGAGTCGTTTCAAAGCAAAGAGTGAATTTGACACTGACTGAGTTGGTTGAACAATTCAACTTCTTCATATTACGGTGCAGCAAAACGCGCATCTTGTCTGTGATCTATTTATGGAAGAATGTGATTTTCGTTGGCCGGTATTCGAACCCGTATGCACCCTGACTGTACTAACCACTAGTCCATGGTCGTATGTTCTCAAACCTCGTGGTGTGTTTCAATGATGTTTAGCTTTTGTTCTATATTTTGTATATAAACACTCTTTTTTACTTCACAGATGTACTTTCGGTGGGTGTATATGTTCCTGCACAATTGCGAGAAAATGAAATCGACGATAGAGAAGTATAAAAGTAGTAACCAAGATTTCGAAAATCAAGGGCAGATAGTACAATATGAAGAATAGTACAATCAAGGACACAGAGAACTAATAACGGTCGAACTACAGGGCAGTTCAAATGTGTGTCAAGACATTTAGACTGACAAAAACGGCGAACTTATTGGAACCGGAATGAAGATAATAGTCTAAATCAAAATGGAGTGGGGAAATATATAAAAGATTACTTGATGACCGATTCCCGATGACTACATATATGTGTTAGCTTTCAAAGTAGATAATGTTGGTTGTGCTCATTTTAACTGTGTATTCTTAAGAATTGATTTTAATTCCAGAAGCGTTGAAAGATTTGAATTGAGTAGTGAATCTGATTTATCTTGAATATTTTGAGTTTGGCATATTTGTCAAAGCGAAAGTAGAGTAGGGTAAAATCAACACTGAAGCCGTCCGCGCGTCTGGACAAAATTGTCTACCGCTTTTGACGAACAATTTGTTTCTGAAACATAACCCCTTGTTAAGTTGGTCTTATTGTGTAGTTGAAATGTTGAAATACACTTCTTTTCAATGATGTAGGTCTGTCAACTGGCCATATACTTTAACATAATACAATCTGGGGCTGACAATTGGCACTTTACATAGAACTAAAGAACACTTTTATTTTGTGATTTCTGATCTAAACACAAGGTGCATTTGCTGAATAATTTGATTTTACGGCGATGCTCCTTTTTCTTTATAGTTCATTGTTAGTTATAACGATCTAGTTTTGCGTTGTATGAGTTTGTTCTTGTTTCAAGTTCATTGTTTATTTTCAGTTTGTGTTATTGTTTATGTTTCCAATTTACTGTTTTGAGTTTGTTCTTGTTCTTGTATCCAGTTCATTGTTTATTTTCAGTTTGTGTTATTGTTGATGTTTCCAGTTTACTGTTTTGAGTTTGTTCTTGTATCCAGTTCATTGCTTATTTTCAGTTTGTTTTATTGTTTATGTTACCAGTTAACTGTTTTGAGTTTGTTCTTGTATCCAGTTCATTGTTTATTTTTAGTTTGTTTTATTGTTTATGTTACCAGTTTACTGTTTTGAGTTTGTTCTTGTGTCCAGTTCATTGTTTATTTATAGTTTGTGTTATTGTTTATGTTTCCAGTTCACTGTTTTGAGTTTGTTCTTGTACACATTTAGTTATATAGTTTCAGTTTGTGTTTTTGTTCACGTTACAATTAAGTTACAGTTTTGAGTTTGTTCATGTGTACAGTTCATTGTTTGTTTTAAGTTAGGATTATTGTTTAATTTTCCTGTTTACTGGGAATTTCAGGGGTGCCGTCGTATCATCGTTGTTGCACAATATACCGTCGCTGTTTCGCCATCGTCGTTTCTCAATCGTGCCATCGTTGTTGCACCATCATACCATCGTTGTTTCACCATCATACGAACTTTGTTTCATCATCTTGCCATCGTTGTTTCATCATCGTACTACCATCGTTGTTACAACTTGTTTGACCATCTTGTCGTCGTTGTTTTACCATCGCAACATCGTTGTTTTACCATCTTACCATCATTATTTCACTATCGACTTCCAGTAGTGATGCGCAGTAAAATCCGCTTCTGTTTAGTTGCAGGAAAGATGTTGCAAGACTCGGATGCGGAAGGTACGCCCATAATGTTGATTAAATAGAAAACATTGGCATTTGACATTCCCTTAGTCATAACTGCATTAGGTTTCAATCTATAATGTGAAAGAGTGAATTAAATGAGTAGTAATAATTATTTTATTCGAGAAAACCAGTTATAACTATTACGAGTCGTATACTGCATAGAGCTAGGAAATCATTCTGAGTTACTCAATGCTGATGCGTCCGAACCAAATCATACGTACGTTGTTGCATATAACCGAACACAATCAGTTGAAGAGGTCGAGTCGTTTCAAAGCAAAGAGTGAATTTGACACTGACTGAGTTGGTTGAACAATTCAACTTCTTCATATTACGGTGCAGCAAAACGCGCATCTTGTCTGTGATCTATTTATGGAAGAATGTGATTTTCGTTGGCCGGTATTCGAACCCGTATGCACCCTGACTGTACTAACCACTAGTCCATGGTCGTATGTTCTCAAACCTCGTGGTGTGTTTCAATGATGTTTAGCTTTTGTTCTATATTTTGTATATAAACACTCTTTTTTACTTCACAGATGTACTTTCGGTGGGTGTATATGTTCCTGCACAATTGCGAGAAAATGAAATCGACGATAGAGAAGTATAAAAGTAGTAACCAAGATTTCGAAAATCAAGGGCAGATAGTACAATATGAAGAATAGTACAATCAAGGACACAGAGAACTAATAACGGTCGAACTACAGGGCAGTTCAAATGTGTGTCAAGACATTTAGACTGACAAAAACGGCGAACTTATTGGAACCGGAATGAAGATAATAGTCTAAATCAAAATGGAGTGGGGAAATATATAAAAGATTACTTGATGACCGATTCCCGATGACTACATATATGTGTTAGCTTTCAAAGTAGATAATGTTGGTTGTGCTCATTTTAACTGTGTATTCTTAAGAATTGATTTTAATTCCAGAAGCGTTGAAAGATTTGAATTGAGTAGTGAATCTGATTTATCTTGAATATTTTGAGTTTGGCATATTTGTCAAAGCGAAAGTAGAGTAGGGTAAAATCAACACTGAAGCCGTCCGCGCGTCTGGACAAAATTGTCTACCGCTTTTGACGAACAATTTGTTTCTGAAACATAACCCCTTGTTAAGTTGGTCTTATTGTGTAGTTGAAATGTTGAAATACACTTCTTTTCAATGATGTAGGTCTGTCAACTGGCCATATACTTTAACATAATACAATCTGGGGCTGACAATTGGCACTTTACATAGAACTAAAGAACACTTTTATTTTGTGATTTCTGATCTAAACACAAGGTGCATTTGCTGAATAATTTGATTTTACGGCGATGCTCCTTTTTCTTTATAGTTCATTGTTAGTTATAACGATCTAGTTTTGCGTTGTATGAGTTTGTTCTTGTTTCAAGTTCATTGTTTATTTTCAGTTTGTGTTATTGTTTATGTTTCCAATTTACTGTTTTGAGTTTGTTCTTGTTCTTGTATCCAGTTCATTGTTTATTTTCAGTTTGTGTTATTGTTGATGTTTCCAGTTTACTGTTTTGAGTTTGTTCTTGTATCCAGTTCATTGCTTATTTTCAGTTTGTTTTATTGTTTATGTTACCAGTTAACTGTTTTGAGTTTGTTCTTGTATCCAGTTCATTGTTTATTTTTAGTTTGTTTTATTGTTTATGTTACCAGTTTACTGTTTTGAGTTTGTTCTTGTGTCCAGTTCATTGTTTATTTATAGTTTGTGTTATTGTTTATGTTTCCAGTTCACTGTTTTGAGTTTGTTCTTGTACACATTTAGTTATATAGTTTCAGTTTGTGTTTTTGTTCACGTTACAATTAAGTTACAGTTTTGAGTTTGTTCATGTGTACAGTTCATTGTTTGTTTTAAGTTAGGATTATTGTTTAATTTTCCTGTTTACTGGGAATTTCAGGGGTGCCGTCGTATCATCGTTGTTGCACAATATACCGTCGCTGTTTCGCCATCGTCGTTTCTCAATCGTGCCATCGTTGTTGCACCATCATACCATCGTTGTTTCACCATCATACGAACTTTGTTTCATCATCTTGCCATCGTTGTTTCATCATCGTACTACCATCGTTGTTACAACTTGTTTGACCATCTTGTCGTCGTTGTTTTACCATCGCAACATCGTTGTTTTACCATCTTACCATCATTATTTCACTATCGACTTCCAGTAGTGATGCGCAGTAAAATCCGCTTCTGTTTAGTTGCAGGAAAGATGTTGCAAGACTCGGATGCGGAAGGTACGCCCATAATGTTGATTAAATAGAAAACATTGGCATTTGACATTCCCTTAGTCATAACTGCATTAGGTTTCAATCTATAATGTGAAAGAGTGAATTAAATGAGTAGTAATAATTATTTTATTCGAGAAAACCAGTTATAACTATTACGAGTCGTATACTGCATAGAGCTAGGAAATCATTCTGAGTTACTCAATGCTGATGCGTCCGAGTCACCAAAGCACAAGTGGACGAGTCGCTTAAACAGCAGAGAGTGATTTGATATATTAATGGCTTGACTGGAACTGTTTGCGTGCAAAACAATGCATTCGTCGATACTACAATAAATAGCGTTATTACGTAGACCTGGACTGAATCACTCAATGCTGAAGCGTCCGAACCAAATCATACGTACGTTGTTGCATATAACCGAACACAATCAGTTGAAGAGGTCGAGTCGTTTCAAAGCAAAGAGTGAATTTGACACTGACTGAGTTGGTTGAACAATTCAACTTCTTCATATTACGGTGCAGCAAAACGCGCATCTTGTCTGTGATCTATTTATGGAAGAATGTGATTTTCGTTGGCCGGTATTCGAACCCGTATGCACCCTGACTGTACTAACCACTAGTCCATGGTCGAATGTTCTCAAACCTCGTGGTGTGTTTCAATGATGTTTAGCTTTTGTTCTATATTTTGTATATAAACACTCTTTTTTACTTCACAGATGTACTTTCGGTGGGTGTATATGTTCCTGCACAATTGCGAGAAAATGAAATCGACGATAGAGAAGTATAAAAGTAGTAACCAAGATTTCGAAAATCAAGGGCAGATAGTACAATATGAAGAATAGTACAATCAAGGACACAGAGAACTAATAACGGTCGAACTACAGGGCAGTTCAAATGTGTGTCAAGACATTTAGACTGACAAAAACGGCGAACTTATTGGAACCGGAATGAAGATAATAGTCTAAATCAAAATGGAGTGGGGAAATATATAAAAGATTACTTGATGACCGATTCCCGATGACTACATATATGTGTTAGCTTTCAAAGTAGATAATGTTGGTTGTGCTCATTTTAACTGTGTATTCTTAAGAATTGATTTTAATTCCAGAAGCGTTGAAAGATTTGAATTGAGTAGTGAATCTGATTTATCTTGAATATTTTGAGTTTGGCATATTTGTCAAAGCGAAAGTAGAGTAGGGTAAAATCAACACTGAAGCCGTCCGCGCGTCTGGACAAAATTGTCTACCGCTTTTGACGAACAATTTGTTTCTGAAACATAACCCCTTGTTAAGTTGGTCTTATTGTGTAGTTGAAATGTTGAAATACACTTCTTTTCAATGATGTAGGTCTGTCAACTGGCCATATACTTTAACATAATACAATCTGGGGCTGACAATTGGCACTTTACATAGAACTAAAGAACACTTTTATTTTGTGATTTCTGATCTAAACACAAGGTGCATTTGCTGAATAATTTGATTTTACGGCGATGCTCCTTTTTCTTTATAGTTCATTGTTAGTTATAACGATCTAGTTTTGCGTTGTATGAGTTTGTTCTTGTTTCAAGTTCATTGTTTATTTTCAGTTTGTGTTATTGTTTATGTTTCCAATTTACTGTTTTGAGTTTGTTCTTGTTCTTGTATCCAGTTCATTGTTTATTTTCAGTTTGTGTTATTGTTGATGTTTCCAGTTTACTGTTTTGAGTTTGTTCTTGTATCCAGTTCATTGCTTATTTTCAGTTTGTTTTATTGTTTATGTTACCAGTTAACTGTTTTGAGTTTGTTCTTGTATCCAGTTCATTGTTTATTTTTAGTTTGTTTTATTGTTTATGTTACCAGTTTACTGTTTTGAGTTTGTTCTTGTGTCCAGTTCATTGTTTATTTATAGTTTGTGTTATTGTTTATGTTTCCAGTTCACTGTTTTGAGTTTGTTCTTGTACACATTTAGTTATATAGTTTCAGTTTGTGTTTTTGTTCACGTTACAATTAAGTTACAGTTTTGAGTTTGTTCATGTGTACAGTTCATTGTTTGTTTTAAGTTAGGATTATTGTTTAATTTTCCTGTTTACTGGGAATTTCAGGGGTGCCGTCGTATCATCGTTGTTGCACAATATACCGTCGCTGTTTCGCCATCGTCGTTTCTCAATCGTGCCATCGTTGTTGCACCATCATACCATCGTTGTTTCACCATCATACGAACTTTGTTTCATCATCTTGCCATCGTTGTTTCATCATCGTACTACCATCGTTGTTACAACTTGTTTGACCATCTTGTCGTCGTTGTTTTACCATCGCAACATCGTTGTTTTACCATCTTACCATCATTATTTCACTATCGACTTCCAGTAGTGATGCGCAGTAAAATCCGCTTCTGTTTAGTTGCAGGAAAGATGTTGCAAGACTCGGATGCGGAAGGTACGCCCATAATGTTGATTAAATAGAAAACATTGGCATTTGACATTCCCTTAGTCATAACTGCATTAGGTTTCAATCTATAATGTGAAAGAGTGAATTAAATGAGTAGTAATAATTATTTTATTCGAGAAAACCAGTTATAACTATTACGAGTCGTATACTGCATAGAGCTAGGAAATCATTCTGAGTTACTCAATGCTGATGCGTCCGAGTCACCAAAGCACAAGTGGACGAGTCGCTTAAACAGCAGAGAGTGATTTGATATATTAATGGCTTGACTGGAACTGTTTGCGTGCAAAACAATGCATTCGTCGATACTACAATAAATAGCGTTATTACGTAGACCTGGACTGAATCACTCAATGCTGAAGCGTCCGAACCAAATCATACGTACGTTGTTGCATATAACCGAACACAATCAGTTGAAGAGGTCGAGTCGTTTCAAAGCAAAGAGTGAATTTGACACTGACTGAGTTGGTTGAACAATTCAACTTCTTCATATTACGGTGCAGCAAAACGCGCATCTTGTCTGTGATCTATTTATGGAAGAATGTGATTTTCGTTGGCCGGTATTCGAACCCGTATGCACCCTGACTGTACTAACCACTAGTCCATGGTCGTATGTTCTCAAACCTCGTGGTGTGTTTCAATGATGTTTAGCTTTTGTTCTATATTTTGTATATAAACACTCTTTTTTACTTCACAGATGTACTTTCGGTGGGTGTATATGTTCCTGCACAATTGCGAGAAAATGAAATCGACGATAGAGAAGTATAAAAGTAGTAACCAAGATTTCGAAAATCAAGGGCAGATAGTACAATATGAAGAATAGTACAATCAAGGACACAGAGAACTAATAACGGTCGAACTACAGGGCAGTTCAAATGTGTGTCAAGACATTTAGACTGACAAAAACGGCGAACTTATTGGAACCGGAATGAAGATAATAGTCTAAATCAAAATGGAGTGGGGAAATATATAAAAGATTACTTGATGACCGATTCCCGATGACTACATATATGTGTTAGCTTTCAAAGTAGATAATGTTGGTTGTGCTCATTTTAACTGTGTATTCTTAAGAATTGATTTTAATTCCAGAAGCGTTGAAAGATTTGAATTGAGTAGTGAATCTGATTTATCTTGAATATTTTGAGTTTGGCATATTTGTCAAAGCGAAAGTAGAGTAGGGTAAAATCAACACTGAAGCCGTCCGCGCGTCTGGACAAAATTGTCTACCGCTTTTGACGAACAATTTGTTTCTGAAACATAACCCCTTGTTAAGTTGGTCTTATTGTGTAGTTGAAATGTTGAAATACACTTCTTTTCAATGATGTAGGTCTGTCAACTGGCCATATACTTTAACATAATACAATCTGGGGCTGACAATTGGCACTTTACATAGAACTAAAGAACACTTTTATTTTGTGATTTCTGATCTAAACACAAGGTGCATTTGCTGAATAATTTGATTTTACGGCGATGCTCCTTTTTCTTTATAGTTCATTGTTAGTTATAACGATCTAGTTTTGCGTTGTATGAGTTTGTTCTTGTTTCAAGTTCATTGTTTATTTTCAGTTTGTGTTATTGTTTATGTTTCCAATTTACTGTTTTGAGTTTGTTCTTGTTCTTGTATCCAGTTCATTGTTTATTTTCAGTTTGTGTTATTGTTGATGTTTCCAGTTTACTGTTTTGAGTTTGTTCTTGTATCCAGTTCATTGCTTATTTTCAGTTTGTGTTATTGTTGATGTTTCCAGTTTACTGTTTTGAGTTTGTTCTTGTATCCAGTTCATTGTTTATTTTCAGTTTGTGTTATTGTTGATAGTACAATATGAAGAATAGAACAATCAAGGACACAGAGAACTAATAACGGTCTCGAACTTCCTGTAATACATAAATGACATGCCAGAAAACATTAAATAAGAAAATCAGACTCTTCGCCGATGACACCATAATGTACCTCGCAATTGTAAACGACGCAGACTGCAAGAGCCTCCAGTCTGACCTCAGTAAGCTTCAAGAATGTGAAACACGTTGGAAAATGGCTTTCCACCCTATGCAATGCCAAGTTCTATCCGTAACCAAAATGAACTTCTACCATCATGCACGACTACAAACTCCATGGATACACTTTAGAACACGTTAAATCTGCCAAATACCTGTGATGTACAATCAATGATAACATGGAATTGGGAGAACATATCAACAGCATTCCCAACAAAGCAAACCAGATACTGAAATTCCTTCGCAGAAACCTGAATGTTGCTTCAACTACAGCCAAAGAAACAGCTTATAAGGCCATCATTAGACCATCTATTGAATACCCAGCTCAGTATGGGATCCGTACCAGAAATGTCAAATAAATCAACTAGAAATGGTACAAAGAAGGTCAGCCCGCTTCGTAAAGAATAACTACCACAACCGATCAAGTGTATCCGACATGTTATCTGCCTTAAACTGGAAATCGCTAGAAGACCGCCGAAGAGAAGCCCGCCTCATCATGCTATACAACAATGAACAAGTCTACTTCACCAATCCTTCAAAATACTTCATTCCAGTAACTAGAAACTCCAGACAAACAGACACTGAAACATCCTTCCAGCTTCTACAATGCCGTACACAGTACCGACTCAACTCCTTCTTGCCAAGAACAATCCGGGACTGGAACAAGCTACCGCCAGACATCCAGTCAGTTGGGTCAGTCGATGCCCTCAAGCAAAGACTGGCCGCACTCTCTATCTAAACTCTTAAATAGTCTTGTTTTTAACCTTTTAATCTTTTTCTTATTTTCATACTTTTATCTGTATATCGCCAAACACTGGCAAAATCTTCAACCTGTTGATGGTGGCCAGAAAGTGGAAGAAGAAGAATGATGCCTTCGTGGTATGCCTATAACAACACTATACACAACATGAATAAACCTACATTCTATGGATGCCGCCCAAAGATGTCTACAACAACACTACATACAACATACAATAAACCTTCATCCTACGGATGCCGCGTTAACATGTCTATAACAACACTATATACAACATAGAATGAACCTACATGCTAAGGTTGCCGCCCTTACATGTCTATAACAACACTATACACAACATAGAATAAACCTACATTCTATGCATGCCGCCCAAAGATGTCTACAACAACACTACATACAACATACAATTAACCTTCATCCTATGGATGCCGCATTAACATGTCTATAACAACACTATATACAACATAGAATGAACCTACATTCTATGGTTGCCGCCCTTACATGTCTGTAACAACATTATATACAACATAGAATAAACCTACAGTCTATGCATGCCGCCCAAAGATGTCTACAACAACACTACATACAACATAGAATAAACCTACATTCTATGGATACCGCTCTAACATGTCCATAAAACACTATAAACACAACATATAATAAACCTACAACGTATGGATGCCTTCCTTGCATTCTATAACAATTACAGCCTTATTTAGACATAGTCCAAGTGAACAAATACAGAAAAGCATTGTCAAAATTTAGAGTGTCATCACACAGACTACAGATAGAAGTTGGTCTTTGGACTAAATCTAACCCAATACCTGTCTCTGAAAGAAAATGTAAATTGTGTAACTGTTTAGAGGATGAATTTCATTTCTTGTTTGAATGCAACCTATATGACAATCAATCTTAGAAATATATATATTCCTATACATTATAGACAACATCCAAACATTCTTAAAGTTTAGAGACTTGTAACAATCTAGTGATGAAGAGGGTGTGTATGTGTGTGTGCGCGCGTGTGCGTCTGTGTGCTAGTGATCGTGTAAGAGGTGGTGTGCGTGTGTGGGTGGGTGGGTGTGTGTGTGTGTACGTGTATGTGTGAGTATGTATGCAAGTGTATAGGTGTGTCTGTGTGTATATGATTGTTTTGTATGCTTTTCTATATATGTATTTATACATTGTTGTTAACATGAACCACGGGCATTATGCCTTAATTTCTGAATAAACTGCATATAACAACCCTATACACAACATTATATTACACCTACATTCTAAGGATGCCGCCCTACCGTGTCTGTAACAACACTATATGCATTATTTATAACAGAA
The DNA here is from genome assembly GCA_947247005.1 of Spisula solida. NCBI lineage: Eukaryota > Metazoa > Mollusca > Bivalvia > Venerida > Mactridae > Spisula > Spisula solida. The sequence continues at coordinate 43,627,165 of OX365956.1, forward strand.
ACAGTATACGGATGTCACCCAATCATGTCTTAAGCAACACTGTATTCAGCATTTATTATACCTACACTCTGTGGATGACATCTCTATATGTCTATATCTATAACAACAATATATACAGCATATAATACAACTACATTCTATGGATGGTATCCTTATATGTACATTTATAACACCTACATTCTATGGATGCCGCCCTAACATGTCTATATGAACGCTACATACGACGTATAATACACCTACATTGTATGGATGTCGTCCCAACACGGTACAACTATTTTAAATCCTTCTACGGGCACTTCAGTATCACAAGCCACGCCTATAATGCCTTAACGGTGGGATTACGAAGTTCACCGGAAAACCTACGTTATATGGATGCCTCGTATGTATGTTAAACAAATGTTATGCTATATTGAATATGATATGTGTTCCCTTTTCAGGGTAAATTATTTCTTTGAGCACATTATTTCTGACGTTTCTGTCATATTAGCAAAACAAATTATGAAATAAATGCAGACATATCGGCGCAGTACGTATTCCCTACGGCATGACGGTGTCAACTGTTACAGCAGGTTATTACCTAAACATATGATGTATCAGCCGCAGAAGTGAGAATCGCGAGTTTCCAGTCTGCCAGGATGTTAAGTTCAAGAGCGTATCTACCTGGGTGACTCTAGTTTGATTGATCAAATTCATTTAACGGTGTAAGCCGAAATCGTTAATTAGCACACGTACGTATACAAAACGTCCCAATTGTTATGTTGTATTTATTCATATCCAGCGGAGGAATTGCTAGCTGCAGTGCACGCCTTGACAACTATTGCCATAATACTACTTGGTTTAGGCTCTATACTTGGAAGAGTGTTCAGAATCAAAGACAAGAACCTAAAGCTGTCCTATGATTGGATATCAGTGATGTATCTGGCAGGTAAGAACATCAACATTTTATATTTTACTATTCTGTACAATATTCGTCCTGTACCAGGTGTGTTCAACAACATTTGTACCAATACTCAGCATTGACAGTCAATAGTGTTCACACCAATATATCAATACTCAGCATTGACAGTCAGTAGTGTTCACACCAATGCAAAAATACTCAGCATTGACAGTCAGTAGTGTTTACACCAATGTACCAATACTCAGCATTGACAGTCAGTAGTGTTTACACCAATGTAACAATACTCAGAATTGACAGTCAATAGTGTTCACACCAATGTACCACTTACTCAGCATTGGCAGTCAGTAGTGTTCACACCAATGTAACAATACTTAGCATTGACAGTCAATAGTGTTCACACCAGTGTACCAATACTCAGAATTGACAGTCAGTAGTGTTCACACCAATGTACCAATACTCCGCATTGACAGTCAGTAGTGTTCACACCAATGTAACAATACTCAGCATTGACAGTCAGTAGTGTTCACACCAATGTAACAATACTCACCAGGCGAGTTGTAGTTGGGGGATGTCTTCTGACGTTTGGATATTACTTTATCCGGCAAATGTTACGAAGAAATGGTACAACTATTCAAGTTGGATAATAATCAAAGTGTTTCTGACTTCATATTTTAAGCTTGCGTAACATTTTAACAAATAGGTGACCCAGTGTTCGTATCCGGCGAGAGCTACTATTAAACTGCTGATCCGAAAGTCGTGAGTTTGTAAAGTTCACATCTCATACTTCAATTATACCAAATATCATTACATTCTGGCGTACATTTCTCTTTTACCGAAAAGGATGGAATCCACCTTAAGTGAGTTTTACGCGTAACTTAACGTAACCCTCTTCGCCTATGGGTGAAAAGCTAAACATAGCGTATGTTTATTTTGTTGTGCCCGAATTTCGCATAAATAAAAACAAATTTGAGCATAGGACCATCACTGCACGCCTTCATCTACAACCGTCTCTGGCCACTCTTTTCAGTACTCCCCACGATATTGTGAGGGTTGCAGCTAGGCCTCCAGTTACCCCATACAGGTTGTAGCAGGTCGGCCTCTTTTTCTGCCTTTTTTCGTTTATACATTTGTGTTTTATATGTAGGTGTGAGTATGTTTAATGTGAATGTATGCATGTGCACATGTCCTTACCATAATAACATCACACAAGGCACCCAACAGTTAATGTTTTATAAAGGTTCATATATATTATGCTTAATCAACATTGTATGTTCCGAGGATGTATTATATTAAAAATGTTTGCTAACTAATTGATTGCTCGATGGACGATTTAGTGTATGCATTTAGTCACCAAAGCTCAAAGACATGAACTATTTGTCTCGGGTTTTTTTTCTTAGGTTCATATACACTGCTGCAACTGATGGGAGACAATCCAAATATGATATCTTTAATGTACAGTGGGAGTTACGTCCCTTCCTATATAGTCTAAACACACACTGTACTTGGCACTGTACATACTTGGCACTGTACATACTTGGCACTGTCCACTGTACATACTTTGCAATGTACATACTTGGCAGTGTACATACTTTGCAATGTACATACTTGGCAGTGTACATACTTTGCGCAATGTACATACTTGGCAGTGTTTATACTTTGCAATGTACATACTTGGCAGTGTACATACTTTGCAATGTACATACTTGGCAGTGTACATACTTTGCAATGTACATACTTGGGACTGTATAAACTTGGCACCGTACATGCTTAGATATACAACCCTACAACTGATGGGAGACAATCCAAACATGTCATATTTAATGTACAGTGGGACTTACGCCTCTTCAATAGGCCTACTTCAATACAAACATATGTAATTTGCTTCCTCAACACTACGCCTGCATTTTTTTACTGACTGATTGTAACATGTTGAGATATGTGTGTATATATATGAGCAATATGTGCATATATGTGTATATATGAGACACTGTACGAGATATGTGTACATATATGAGATATGTGTGCATATAATTATGAGATATGTGCACGTGCAGGGTATCCAAAAAGAAAGTATACAGTTTCAGTGTCTATTTATAAAATCCCTCGTTCTGCTATCGCAAAAAAAAAAGAACACAATGATAAGAATAAAGCCAAATTTAGGTTTATAACTACCCACTTTTGCATTAAAATGCAATTAGGGAAGAGTTACCTCCCTTCGACCATAAAATTCAAACAGTATTTTTAAAAGTTAAAAACCACCAAGTTGCTGAGTGAAAAATCGCATAATTTTGTGGGTTTTTTTAATGTAACGATATATCTAAACTTCTAATTGAATATAAATAAATATAATTTGCACCTATGCGTAAATTTCTCGAGCATTTTACGTGTTTTGATGTTTCATGGTTCAGTGATCCGCTGAAGAAAAATTTCCATAATCTAATCCTGTTATATTCAAAAGCATATACACAAAATGTCATGCAAAAATATTCATAAATAAAAAAGTTATACGTGAAAAACACGTGCACACTTATAAGATTTGTTAAGTGTATATGATCAAGACTCACGTGCCAATATCTTCATATGCATGTTGACACGTAACAATATAAATGTGACCAACAGACACGTGACAACAATTGCCAAGAAACAAACGAAACACACGACCGGGTGCTCAGAATTATAGAAATGCTAATTCAGTATGAATATTGAATTCAATGTCCTTCCCATATCAAACATGGTTCTGATTACAGTGAAAAATCATCGTGTTTTATATCTTTCTTGGAACTGATCTACTGTATCTTATTTATTTCATCGACGATTGACTAGTACATACAGCTGACTTATCTACTGTATCTTATTTATTCCATCGACGATTGACTAGTACACACAGCTGACTGGTCTACTGTATCCGGATGAGCTATGTCTAGATCTGCTTCTAGTACTTGTTTGCGTGTTTGTTGCCTTTCTAAATGCGGTGGAATGACGTGCTTCCTCCTGTCTCATACTTGTGCGTATATCTACAAGTGATCTATGATTCGTACGAGACACGTCAGCTTCACTTTCAACCATCCTACTATCTGGTCTAGGATAAGAAATGCCACGTCTGCTAGCGGATGAGCTTGGTATGGCGAACTGTTCGCATAACTTGGATGGGCTAACTCTTGAACTATTTTTCTGTTTCGACCTTTTCACTCTCCGTTTCACACGAACAAGATAATAGCGAAACATTCCGATTTGAAATTGTTTGAACTGACTTTCCTGTCTTCGTCTTTTACTTTTCTTTTTACGTCCAGTACCTCGTTCCTTGTCTTGAAGATGTACACTACTATTCAGTATTGTCTCAAGAAATTGCAATTTTCCACAACTATCATTAGTCTGATGTATCGGTAAACATTCTCTAGATCTATCATCAATATCATCAAGAGTCGTATTCATGTCTATAGAAACATTCGAAGCATTGATATTTTCGTTCTGTCTCATATTGACTTCACTGAGTTGAGAACTATTAACACGAGATGTTACACACATGTCCTCGCAACAACTTTCTTCTGATGCCGTGATGTCTAAATCTTCAACAGATTCTGATAGTTCTATGTCTTCTCGGAGGTCAATGTCTGATGCATCTTCGCTCCTCGTCGCCCGTTTCACAATGTTAGTTTTCTCTTGAATTTCTTGCATCCTACCATCGGAATATCCCGTTTTATTCATTCCTTGCTCATTTTTAACCACATCTTTCGCTTCAGTTTCAGTTGACCTAATCCTGATGTTTTGCTTAGGTTCGTTTTCGTCCACTAAACATATACGCGTATCCTTCCCTTCATATTGTTCGTTGTGATGAAACGTGTCAATACTTTCTCTTGTCTCATCCTTTAAATTGATCTCGAGCATACTTATCTTTGTCACAAACATCCGCGATTCATCAGATTCAAATCGTTCAAAATAAGCTCCGAGTGTTTCGAGTTTTTCTGGGAAAAGGTATTTCGGTTTAGTCGACATATACTGGCTAGGAATGTCAGGGTCTGGTTTCTTCTGTGCTTTGTTGAGATTGATACATCCGATACATACAACAACAACAACAACTATCACCATAGCAACACTTAACGTGGCCGCCATTATTATGACCATCTCCGCCATATTGACTGGAAAAATAGTTACAATAAACATTGCATATTATGACGTAAAATGTAATTTTACAAAGAAATCATTATATCGACAAAGAAATCATTTATGTATTGGCGCATCTACTTTATAGGTTATAAACAACTGAATACATACGCGAACGCAAGTAGTCCTTACCAAAACTTCTGTTTGACTGGAAATGGTGATATGCCTTGACGAAATGGAACTAGAAGCATCTTATTGAGTTTAAAGGTGTTGTGTACATGTAGATGCAGTAGTGAATATTTTACATATATAATTATTGAATATTGTGAGTTTTGGCATATTTGTCAAAGCGAATGTAGAGTAGGGTAAAATCAACATCGAATCAGTCCGCGAGTCTATAAAAAAATTGTCTACCGCCTTTGACGAACAAAATGTTCTTATATGAGACATGATCCCCAGTTTGTTTTTGGTCTTTTTTGTAGCTGAAACATACTTCGTAACAATGATATATGTGTGTCAACTGGCCATAGACTTTAACATGATACAATCTTGGGCTGACTATTGTCACTTTACATTGAGCTAAAGAACAATTTTATTTAGTAGTTTGTGACCTTATAAGTGTAATACTTTATGCCTTTAGAAACGAGCAACATTTCAGACCAAGTCTCTTCAGCGATTACTGTAGGCTGCATGCACTTTGATATTGGAGTGAATATGCCATTGTGTTGTTTTCTTCTTTCTTCGGATCAATATACAAATGTACTTAACAAGTAGTTTTGAACTATAGTGAGCCCAGGATAGCGTGCTTTTTACAAACATGAATCGGTTTGGTCAACTGTTGCAAAATTGGTTATACAAATTACTAAAGAAAACAGATAAGGTCAGTAGTGTACTCAAAACACAACTGGCAAATCGTGCACACCTGATTAATCCACGTTTGTGGAATATACCAATTTTCCTGCCTTTCTCGTCATCCTGGGCGCACTATAGTAGGCGTTTTCGCCTTAAAACAGACGCTACATAATTATGTGGAACACTTGTCAGTTTCTTACATAGAAAAGCAAGTAACATAATGTAGTCAGTGTTGATATCGATATCCATATCAAATGATATATATTGTACCTTATTGTTACTGGCTATTTACGCAACCTTTGGGGTTGTTGCGATGGCAGAGTTGTACAAAGCGTACGTGATTCGCTAGGCGATGGCGCCGTTCATCATTCGAATCCCATTACAGGTGCAAACTATAAGTAGAACATTGATAACTAGTTCTACGTGTAGTACGTATTACTTTTCTTGTTCAGTTGGGTTCAGTTTGCAGTGTGATAATTGTAGCCTGTGTTGTTTTTATGTTTTCTGTGTTCGGCTGTTTAAGTGGAGTGCTGCTTTCCCTGTCCGATTTTCTAATATTATCTTTTTACAGACTATTATGTTAAATATACGGCGCTAAATAGTAAATACAGAATAAATTAATGATAAGGTTCTAGTGGAGTGATTCAAGAGACGTTGTTCTAGTGGTTATTTCACCATTACCTTCGAAACTATCATGTGCAATGTTTCCGTGTTTGGATATAGCTTTGTGATTGACTGGACGAATATTGAATACAATAACACACAAATACTTGCTCGTTGTGTAATTCAAATTACACTTAAAGTTCGGCTAATAAGCCCAGTCAAAAAGGTTGTCTAAATAGCGACTCGGTCATAATAACGGACCTTTGATGCGCTAAAATTCGAACTTTTGGACATGCTCTTGCTCTGCATGAAATATGATTAAAATTGAAATGTAATAAAAATAATTAAAGTTGTCTTATAAACGGAACATAACTGTATTGTGTTCATGATAAGTTTCAGTGTTTTAATACCTGTAGGCATAGCATATAATGATATTTGATATTATTGTGGTAATACAAGCGAACTATACCGTTCACGTCTCATTAGTTAATTACAAAAATGCAATAGAACGAGGAAGCATTTCAATTTTAGCTTGACTTTCAATGCGATAGTCTAACGTTTGTATGTATTATATTATAATTACACAGTGTATATGCAGTTTTAGATGATTGCTATTACATACTTCATTAAAAACCCGTAGGTGTTAAGCTATTATTTTGTCTCAAAGAATTACCAGTATAGAATATAACCGAGTCAAATAGTTCCTGCGAGCAAATGATGTACCGACTTCATTTGACAGAGAATTGACAGGATCCTCGACCTTCTATCTGCATAATTCAACAGCTGATGTGTATAAAATTAAGCATGAAAATCTCAAAATTGTGAGAGAAAAATAAGCGCGATAGGCCGGTAGCTTTCAAATTGGGAAAACTATATGCACGATAATTTGACATACGAAATTAATCAACAAATTGTTAAATAATTTCATGTATAACAAACCAATGTTCAAGACACTTAAATTGCATATTATGACTCCCTTGTTCCATATAATATTTATATGCTTATAAATAAAACCTTGTATCAGTTCATTAAAAGGTATTATCATAAGACATGTTTTCAGTGTTTAACAATATCAAAGATCATAAACCAATTCCGATAATTTCATGACAATTGACTGGGAAGCGCTGTGCTAATGCAGCTGCAGTCACCTGCTGTTTAGATCCATGGTCTCAATATTGCCTAGCACTCACCGAAATTTCGGACAGTTCTGATTTCTTCGGTAAATAAACTATTGCAATGCGACAAAGACCGATGTTATCCGCATGGAATAATGGAATTAGTCTGGTTCACGACAGTCGAGCACAGAAAACATAAAAAACAACATAAACCACAATTATACGAACAATACCCAACACACAACTAAACAAGAAAATAAACTTAACCTCAGTCAGTCCACAGTTTCAGCTGTAAACAATTTACAGGACGCATGCACAATGAAAATACTTTGACGAATTTTAAAAATCAATGTTATACTAGTATGATCGTACATTAACACGCTTACCTGACCTCGGTTTTATCTGAGTCTGTATAAGTCCATATCAGTAACGTGTTTCTGTGTGCTCGGTTAAATTGAAAATGATTTCTGTTTTTCTGATCCTAATCGATGAAGTTTCATAGCGTGATATGAACGTTCTAATCGGGACAAAGTAAATAAACAAAACAAAGGTGACGATATGGTGTATTTGAATACTTTAAACTTTATGTACACGAGTACTGTTGAAAAAACCGATCTGTAATCATTTCTTATGCATATATTTATACAGCGTAGAGAAACTTGGCACTGACTTCTTATCTGTTAACTTTATAGTTTGCAAAACATTATTATAACAAACAGTAATTAAAAGTACTTGAATAAATTATGAATAAATTAGCAATTTTGCTGAGAGCGTATTAATTATAAATAGAATATATTGTACTGCGGACCTATTTAATTACTTGTTTACTGAGACCGTTTCGTTCTGGGGACAGGCAGTCCGCAAGATTGGAATTTAGCACCCGGTACATCTAGGTCAACAATATGTATATCAATATCTACACCCGTTATATCGAACTCAACAACTCATATGTTCGAGTATTTAACTCAACCAAGGTAAAATGGAGTTAAAATCGTGTATAACGAACTCAACACCTGGTATAATCGAGTTCAAACCCTTAAACACCAGAATTAAATATGTAATACTAGTAACAATGGTTACCCCCCCCCCCCCACTTCATCCATATTTAACTATTATCATCATACATGTATTATTATCATTATTATTTTACCACATCTATATAGCTCTATGTTCACGTATTTACACGTTCAAAAGTGTGATAACGTTTGCGACGCCATAACAACGTCATTTATGACGCCAACGCAATATAAGATATGTACCATTGAATTACAAATAGCTTCTAGTTACCAATGGAGTCAACTATTATAAGGAAATGTATTTTATTTCGCTTTATCCTAGCGAGATTTTTTACTGTATAACCTTCGTGAGAACTTTCCTTAGGTCTTCCTGTTTGGTAAATGTAACCAAATGATACGTCTCATAGTTCTTCATGTATACTCAACATTAGTTTAGACCCTGTTTGACGTTCAACATTTACGACACTCTGTTTCTGTTTGGGAACTAGTTTAGATCTTGGTTTACGTTTATTCAATTTATACTCCGATACTTTAGTCTTCATAGGTTTCATAAAGTGATCATATCTATATTTCTTTGGTCGTATTTTCTTCAATTTCTTCTTGGATCTAAGTCTTGGTAACTTGATCGATTTTGCTGTATGTGTTTTTGTTCGTTTCATTTTTATATTGTCTTTTTTCTCATCCATTCTAGATTTCGGAATATCTGGTACCTTAGGCTTATTCCAATTTTCTTTAACAATATAGTTAAGAAACGATGATTCCTTCTTCAGAAAGAACGTTTTCCCGTCCTTTGATTCGATATTCTTATCACCAACCTGTTCAATGTCACGTGGTGTGTTATCTACTTCCGGTGACACTTCGTCCTCAACCTTCACAACATCTGTAGTATCTTGGTTAACTATTTCACCTTCATTGTCCCCTTCATCGTCATTTGGTGTACTTACCTCCTCCATCTCTTCTTCTTCATCATCCTCAATGTCTTCTTCTTCTTCTGGTATTTCAGGAAACATACCATTCTCGTCGGCTTCCACCTGTTTATAGAACTCATCCATTGTCTCCAGTCTTTCCACTCTCATCATATGTTTGGTCGTACTGTTCACTATCAGCTTCATGTGATTCTTTCGTATCACCTTCACTGACCGTTTAAAGTAAAGGTATCCAGCCACAATGACCATGATGATCGCTACTGCAACAACAGCACAAGCAACACTGATGATTATAATGATAGTTTTGTCAGAGGAGTCCTGGCTAATTGCTGAAATAGATATAGAGAAAATTCACAGCGTATAAACCTAATCACTGTATGACTTATTGAAGATATTTTACAATTCAACTTGTATGACTTATTGCGAGCAAAAGCATCAGTGATTTCCGATCACTGTATGACTTATTGAAGATACTATACAATTCAATATGTATGACTTATTGCGAGCCAAAGTATCGATGATTTTAGATCACTGTATGCCTTATTGGGAGACTATACAATTCAACGTGTATGACGTATTGTGATAACCGGAAGTTGACTCGTTTATACACTGTGAAAGTACATGAACAGATGAATTGACAACTCCCAGTACGGTCCCACATACATACAGTCAAACACCTGACGTAAGGAGCTAACATGCCTAGCTACTTGATATGTTTGCTACTTAAGTACTATATGCCCATCTAATGTTCTGGTATATTTTGAAGTATTATGCTCAATCCATATACCAGGAATAGTTATATAGGTACAGCTGTGGTTTCCAAAAGACATTTTCTAACAAATCGAAAAAACTTAAAAACATACTTATTAATGGTCTAGTGATGTAAAAGATTGGTGTTTAATTTTATTTGGGTAAACGTAATACCTGATTGTGCGCTGACATGATGAACTATCACCGACATGATACTGTACCATAGCACTGTAGTGAACATCTTGGTGTATCTGGGAAAGAAACGGTAAAACAAAGTGGACACATTGTATGTTGAATATATAATTTATGTTGCAGTGAGTACCGTACAAAAGATTATTAGGCTGAGCCTAACCTTTATGAATGAATCAGTGTGCGATGTTTGCAAAAAGTTTCGTATTTAACATTAAATTCGCGAATTAATTATTGGTTTTTGAACAATTATAAATACTTGAAAATAAATTTCAATCCTTCCCCCAAAAGAACAATCGTTTTGCTTTGATGAACTATTTTTTTCTGTGAAGATTTCGAAAAAATGCTAACGGCGAAGGCAACATGTAAAATATTAATGCTAACACTGAGGCAGATTTAAACTACATGTACTTGTTCTAACGACTATGGTAGCTATTCAAATTGATTCACGGGGAACGTTTGCCCTAATACTGTTTGTATGTTATATGTAATCATGTAACCCAGTTTAATACAAGGCTGTATTCCAAGTCTATTTGATCAAGTATCACTGGAGTTTAGTGGTTATTTGATATCATTTAGCTAGGCATGACGCTATCAAAGGTCATTTTCCATTCTAGTGTATTGCTTTCACTTAGCATCACAGTTATAAGACGCATGCGTTTAAACAAATATCCTTTTTGCTCTACATATTCATAAAGTCACTTGATCCTTCGTGTGGTGAGAAAGAATGTTTTATTCCTTACATTGTGGTACGTTTTAATGTCAGACACACATCTTTGATAATGTTGCAGGTAATCATACCACTTTCTCGCTTCTGCTTAGTTTTTAGTTCGACTTATACTAAGCAATTCTTTGCAACTGAACTGTTAATTCATATGTCTGACATATCGGTGGCTTAGAATGAGAAGGTAGTAAGTTCAAAATCCGTATTTTGAAAAAACAAACAGTCTGAAAACTACTCTTTACCTATGGAAAACCAGCTTTTTAAACTTCGGTTTGGTCAGCATGACCAGTTCCGACTTTCATGAAAATAGGCTCATAAGAATCGCCATGGGATGCAGCTTTCAAATATGCATGCGTCTTATCAGGTCGACCTTCTAATTCTAAGCCAGTGATATCTAAAGATAGTGTAATACAAAACATCGCAGTGTAATACTTGTTAGCATGGACACAAAAATGATTGGTTGTTGAAACTTATAAGGTTAATGAATCAAACTAAACTCGTGTAAATGCACAGGTGTGCCATCGTAGCCCTCTACATTGTATTTCATTTAGTGAAATACTAGTGTTCAATTTTGTGTCTAGCACATGTAAGTAAATGCATTGAAAATGCAACTGCAAAAACTATTCAGAGGCGTCAAATTACTAGAATAAATCAAAGTCCTGAAGTACTGATATTTGGGGGATATCGCAACTCTTGGTATCTATAATATTTAATATAGGGTTTACATCATTCAGATCTCTCCAAACGGACCCATAAAGGCAATCCACCCATAAAAAGACCAATGAACTACATGTAGTTTCTACTGTAAAAGGGGGACTGAACAGCCTAGTTTTAGCTGAAAAACGTATTAGAAAGATTAATAATAACAGTAAATGGTAATATCATGCAGCTGCACAAAAAAAAACGTTTGACTATAGCTAGTAAACAAAAATACTATAAGTAAATCTAAATTGGATAACGGATGAATGGGCGCAAAAATATGAAAAATAGCACCAAAAACTACACTAGTCGTAATTACATAACTCTACAGCTGCATTATAAACCAACCGCATATAATTTTAATTGCGCGAACGAATCAGATTGGGGATAAAAGAAAAATCGACAGACATGAGGCATTAGAAAATAAAACAAAACTAGCAACTAAACTACACAAAATACAAATTCCATATACTTAAATTCTAGCTGCATACGAACTGGATATGGTACGAGTAGCGCGAACGATTCAGAATGGGGACGAAACCAGTATGGTCTCGATCTCGGCGGGAAGTGTATAGAAAAGGGTTGTTCTAAAAATAGGCACAATATATTTAGCTGAATATCTGAGGTAATATTATGGATAAAACGACGATCAATACTATTGACAAATGCAAAATATTGTAAATAGTGAAAATAATCACACAATATAATAGGAGTTTTTAGCTAAATTGTTATATGAACATTATGAAACCAAACAGTGTAAATTTCGTCTGCTCAACCGTTTACTTTAACAGTGACAATTTTATCACCCCTCAAAATTCATTAGTCATTTTACAGCGCGTAGGAATTTATTCGCGCAGATACATTAAATCACAGAAACAAACATTCCAGATTAGCTCGCAATACAAAAAAGTAAAAAATAATTCAATTGCCAGAGACAAATATTCTTAAAAATGATTGAAAATTATGATTTTGGTTGAGATTGGCTGGAACTCGTTTCTTGCTCGGATGAATTGGTTGTGGAGAAATTACATGGTTAAAATCGTAGTGATTTCTGGATTGTATGTATAAGCAATACTTGGGGGATAAATCCCCAAAGTAAAAATTACATACGTACGACGTGCTCCGGTCAGTTGTTAAAGCAAGCGCACGTTTCAATGTAAAACTCATGTCTGTTTAACTAATCCAATAATATTGGTGATGTTGTTTTGCCATACATATAGTCGTGTCATATTAAAATTTAAAAGCATTTGGAGCTGCAGTTTGTGAGTTATAGTATGATTCCGCGTACGTTTTGGTCCTCCCACGTACTGTTAATAACTTTGAGTTTCCACCCATCAGAGTAGTCTTTACAATCTCGATGTTTCCATCGTGTAGTCGGGAGAGCCTGCTCCTCTTGATGTTTTCATAAACTAAATCATAAGAAAGGCGACATAATGTAATCAGTCGAAATAGCTGCCATGGCCGTAAGAACAAGTCTTTTAAACCTGTGTAATATTATTTATAATAATAATACAGACTTTTTTATTAGTCTAGGTGCCAGAGGGGGTAACCTAACTTTGGAGTATGCACAAAATGTTTTGGTACCAAAATGTTCAGGAGGATGTCCCCTCTCAGAATCTGTTGTATGACATCTGGTCATCCTTGAGCATTTTCCAAGATGGCCGCCATAAATTGCCAATTTATACACAATATTATGTTTCTATTAGGAAGTTATGAATGAATGTAATGCTAAATGTTTGCATTCATAGTATTAATTTGATGGTGTGTTTCAAATGGGCACACTACACTGACCACTATAATAATAATACTAATAATAATAATAGCTTTATTTAAAGAAGATTACACATTAAGATCATACAAATTATACAAAAATGATTATCTTTTTTACAATGTGGTCTTATAATAAGAGCTAGGCGCACCTCTGCAGCGCCGGACATGCCTATATCTAATGTCTCTCTCTCCCTTCAGGGGCTTTCTCTCAGTCTGTCCCTCTGGTCAGATCATGCTGTATCTGCACTGGTAGAGGATGCATCTGCGCCCTTGTGGCTGCAACATGGGTAAAGTGCCTTTGAACGTGCGTTCGCATGAAAAGGGCGCTATATAAATCTCGTATATTTATACATTTTGTACTTCATAAAAGGCATATTGAGACGAAATATCAAATTTGACCTTGAAATGTCAATACCATTATAAATAAAACTGTGTCCTATTTGAATATAAGAATTATGAATACCGAATCAAAGAATGTCATCTCGGACATCATGGACATGAATAAAGTGGTTATTTTCACAAAGTTATAATATGCTGAAGTAAAAACAGTTCTTTGAATAAGAGATAAATGTTCTTACCAAACCTTCTATCACTTTTTTATCCCATTTAAATGATACAATATACAAACAAAATATATATTCTAGTCCAAATATCAGCTATTTTTGTACTTTGACCACGAAATGACCTTGACCTTGGCCTCATAGTGGTCAGTGCAGTATGCCCATTTGAAACACACCATCAAATGAATACTATGAATGCAAACATTTAGCATTACATTCATTCATAACTTCCTCACTGAAACATAATAGTGTGTATAATTTGGCAATTTATGGCGGCCATCTTGGAAAATGCTCAAGGATGACAAGATGTCATACAACAGATTCTGAGAGGGGACATCCTCCTGAACATTTTGGTACCAAAACACTTTGTGCATACTCCAAAGTTAGGTTCATCGTATAAACATGATTGGCTGGCATCTAGACTATATGGAGGGAGCTTACTTGACATAATTGTCAATTTGTCGTAAGGCCCTTAACAGTAAAACATTGAAGCAACAGAAACATGACATCCATAAATCTAATGACTATGTACGAAATATAATGAAATTATTAATATGTCATATAATATTCTTGCGAGGAGTGCAAAAATGGACGATTGAGCGAGCGGTGCAGTCCCACATACCATATAACGGGACGGGTACATGGAGCAGCTCACAACTTATGATGATTTTATTTAAAATATAATACAAATAACTATGTGTGTTGGTTTAACTACACTAGGAACATGTACTTACCGTTCTGTCAATCATAGACAATATCTCCACATTAATCCACTGTCAGTGTGTGACTGTGTGTGTACATTTAGTATTAGCTGATCAATACATGAAACTTCAAACAAAAGAAAGTTTAATTCTATTGTACACTCTGCTAATTTAAACACAACGGAAAGAGATACGCATGTATGTATACGAAAAATAGTATGGAGAATTTGACACGACTCTCGACCTTCTATTAGCATAATTTAACAGCTGATGTACGTATTGTCTATATGTATAATACCGACTGTATGATTACATATTATCACGAAGACGTTCGGTGTGTACACGAACACAAATCTATAGGACCGATATTGCACGAGTTGCTCGCGGAAATTTATATATTCAACGCAAGATCCTTATAATATATTCACGCCTAAAGGTTAAGATCACGTCAAATTCTCCGTCCTATACTCAATGCTTGTTAAGCACCAAGAATATTCAAGTACAAAATATATTTTACGTCGCGAAATCGACATGATAAATACTTGTAATTTTCATAAGATGTCATTCTAATACTTCAGGTGTTCCTAGCAGTTTATTGTGGGGACAATACGAGTTTCCAAATAATATAATTTGTTCATTAACTTTGTATATGGAGAGGCTATTATATTAGAAATAGAATAATGCAAAAATAATCATAGGTCACCGTGCTTATTTAGGGTTGATTTGTCCTTGAATACTATAATTTTACTTTTCCATACGCTACTTTGAGCAATCTAAGACAGTTAGTCCATTCAATCAAATTTATGTGAACTAGAATTATCATAAATAAATATTTTAATTTGTCCAAGATGTATGGGTTCACTTAACTAGTATGTTCTCTCGCATATTCCACCGATGACAACACTAGCCTTTGTTTACAAATACAAATGAAAATTAAATGCATTTTCGATGTGAATTCGTTTTTGTTCAATCTTGTGCATTTTAATTTTAATGGATTTACTATTTCAATCTACACTGATAACAAGCGTTCAGTCGACCACGTCGTGTTTTTTTATACATGTTTGTTTATTGATGTTTGGTTTGAATCGTCTATAACGCTATTTAGATTACAATTAAAGAATATGTGATGCCTAGAAGACACATATCGGAGGCTGTGGCAGCTCGCATGGTATTAGCCAATGTGTAAGTACTAGTACCTGGAAACAGGAGCCGTCGATAGACGTTCTCAGAGTGGACTTCCAATGTCAACATCTGCTCGTGAAAACCGTACCATCGTTGTCATGGCATAACGCCACAGGTTTGACTCAGCTGCATGTTGCTCTAATTAGAGATTTCACTTCCAAACTGCTTCTGGTGTTCGAATTTCGGCACAAACATATCGCAACAGACCACAAGACACCAATTTACGTGCTCGCCGCCCTGCGACATCCTAACGTCAAAACACCATGAGGCCCGTCTGGAGTTTGCCAGAGTTCACGTTAATTGTCAATTCAGGTACTTTTGTAATATGCTATTCACTGACGAGTCCAAATTTTGCCTGGGCTATCATAATGAACGTCGGCGTTCGCTGAGTTTTGCATATCCGTATTAGTAGCGGCTCTGTTATTGTTTAGGCGGGTATTTCACGTATTTGAATCCAAATATATGTAGACGTGCATAATAACCTTATTGTCCCCTATCCACATACCAAGTTTCAGAAACCTAGTTTGGAAACTGTTTGAGTTATTTCAGTGACCAGATTTTTTTATGGACGGACGGACTTTCTCACTGACTTGACGTAGTGGGTTTTTCTTTTGTTCATCCTTTTGTTTGTAAAACCCCATAAACAACCATTCTTAATTACTTGTGGTTTTATGTTTTCTGTGCTCGGCTGGTTCAAGTGGGCATTGTACCTTGTGTTTTTTTATGTTATCTGTGCTCGATTAGTTAAGCTAAGCCCTGCCTTCTCTGTCTGACTTAATATTATTTTTGGTACCAGTTCTTCGTCTGCATGTACGTGTATTATAGTTATTTCTCTTGCATATAGCACAGTATAGCCTGTCTGAGGTACCATTTGACCACATGGTACGACGCCTGAAATACAAATGTAAGTGTTACCGGGATTACCTGTGCAGTTTCTTGGTGTTTTTAATGATGTCAGCTGACAATAAGGAACTTCAGTTTGGTATTCTTTCCTCTTGATAACATTGATATGTTTATTCACTATTGGTTTATTCTTGTCTCCTGGCTTTCTCTCCAGATTTGTTTGACTGACTGAGGCGGCAAGTTGTCGGAGTTTCGTGTCGTGTTTTTGTAACTGTTTCAGTTTTTCTTATCTACTTTTGTTGTTTCTTTGAGGCCCGTACTTGTAATATTTTCCTTTTCGTATGTTATTGTTGTGCGTTCGTGTCCTGTTATTTCTGTTCGGTGTTGCTTCCCTAGCTTCTTCATCTATATTCTTCCCCAAGCTTCGCATTTCAACATATTAAATTTATAGGAAGTGGTGATGGATCTGATTTTCTAAAATGTGGCAAGGACTGCAGAAATCAAGACGCTAAAAATTAATTTTGATTTTTTTTCATACACTCGAAGACTTAAGTCTGATTTACTGTATAGGAGGGATTCAGAACTACGTCATCAATATAGTCTGCTACTCGTTATCTCGAAGGTCGGTCAAGCAATGTAAACAAGGGCTGTGTTCAGTGTTAAAGTATTGTTGTTTTGAGTTGGTTATAATCTTCTAAACACAAAATAAAATGCAAATAATTAGGTAATTGGAAAAATATTTGATCACATGATTACTCTGAAACTGAATAAGTTAACATTATTTTGTATCTTGTAAAACAACATGTATAATTAGCAGTATCTGTGACCATGTGTTATCCTATGTTTTCATTAAATTTCTTGACATCAATAGATCATGTACTTCAAAATCAACCAACAAAAACAAGCATTATATAAGATGTTATTATTCATATAAACTTAAGGGTGTTTTTTAATGAGAAGAATACAATAACGTGAAAAATGCTTGTTTCTAGTGTAAACTGCACATGGACCATTCTTTATTTTCGTATATTGAGTGTGCAGTCAACTTAATTGTCTGTTCTATGCTAGCATATTTTATAATTTTGTAACAGTATGCTGTCACGAAAATATGTTCATCCCAAGGATGTAGGGTACTTTTTTTATAATTATACAGGAGGACAAAAGTATCAAATGATTCTAACAAGGTAGACAAAACCCCTCCGTAAGGCCACATGTGTGGTAGACAAACTTTTAGCTCATTCATTTTGAAAATTATTTTTTTGATTTGCGCATCTTCAAATTTATAGTTTCAAACACAAATTGTTATTTAAATAAAAAAAAATATGTAACGGGAATAGTCTGTCATTATACAAACAATTACAGCATTTCGTTTATGAAAAGCGTAGTTGTATATAAATCAATTAAAACTAATTAATTACCACTAGATTCATATAATTAACAATATGGCATAAATACACGTACAATACTGTATTTTAATAACTTTTTTTCTTTAATTACAGACTTAGTATTACCATGAAAATATATCACTAGGGATTTTGTCAACCTTACATGTATAATCATGATAATATCAATTCAAAAATGAGATAAGACGAGTGTCGGCTTCACCATGTTGAGGACAATTGATTTATATTAACAGTGCCAAGTATTCAAAATTATTTATTATTATTTTCTGTTAGGTCAACAGCAGAATTATGACATCCGAAATGCATATGATGTTGAACATTGTTTCAAGTTAAGCTATTAATCCTTACATTGCTTACTTAAAAGCATGCTTATGTTTCATTATACTTGATCCAACCAAAAACATATGTTACGTAAACATGTACATAATATCACAACAGTGTTAATTAACTCCTTTGAGTTTTAGTTGATGCTATATTACACACCTTAGTACAAATTCTATACAAATGATACTAGGTCGGTCAAAAGCTTGACCGACCAGCAACCGTTGCTGTGGTCAGTTCTTATCAGTAAATCTATTTTTAGCACATTCTCTATTTCTGAATTCCTCCTATACTTCCTGCTTCCGGTTAGCTACGGAAGTTGGCAGGTGCGCGTATTGTAACGCAAAGTGCGTTGAGCACAGGAAAGACCAAAAAAGACATTTTTCACCGTCGTATTACAGGCGCGCGAGACTTTTTGCGAGTGAGCTTCAGACCTTTGAAAGTTGCAGGGTGACGAATCACGTGACTTTTTGGGGTTTACCGGCGCAAATTCATAGATGTCAACAAGCTCGGTAAGTGACGTTTTTTGCAAATAAACGTTCTAAATGAACTTATTTTTCATTTTCTCGTAGCGCATAAAAGATAGCTTACGCTGCTCGTCATGCCAATATTAAATATTCCACAAAACTCTACTTAATAAACACGCTATCCTTGGCCAAAATATGACATGTTGAGAATTCGCCGTAGACTGTATGCTGCACGCAACGTGCATTTATGATTTTTAAACATTTCATCGCAATTGAGTTGATTTTGTAAGCAGATAGTGAAGTCCAAAGTATATTTTGTATGCCAAAAGTGTTTGAATAACATTAAATGCATGTATGTTATAAAATGGAAACTTTGTGAACATTCCAAGTTTTGCTGTCGTAAACGTGATTAAAGTAAGATGCTGCTTGCAACGTGTAAACCATTACGGTTCAACTAATTATTCTGTTTGCAGTTATAAAGTCAATGTAACATATCCTTTATGTGTGTTCAAGCCAATTCATATACATTGTATTGATTAATTTCAAGATATAACAGTTTCATGATTATAAAATTTCAGTGAGATATTTTTTAGTTCCTGTTATTTGTCTGTACTCCTAACAAAAACATTTTTCACCCGATCGTCTTCAAACTTAGTGACAATGTTTATGGGCATAATATCTAGGTCAATGTCAAGTACAGGCCAAATAGGCCCAGTCCTTCTTGGGTAATGGTTTTTCAATAACTAAAAAATGTGAAATTGGCCTTGTCTGTACTCTAGTTCAAACAGTTTTCATAGGATCGTCTTCAAACTTGTTGACATTATTTATGGGCATGATATCTAGGCCAAGTGCAATTATAGGGCGATTGCTAAGGCCTTCGTGTGTTATGGTCCAATAATTACCAAAATAATTGACATTGTTCTCTAGTTCAAAGAGTTTTCATCTGCTTATCTTCAACGTTGGTGACAATGTATATGGGCATAATATCTAGGCCAAGTTTAATTGAAGGTCGAATCAGCCCATGCCTTCTTGGGTTGTGGTCCTTTAATTACCACAAAATGTGAAAATTCCCTTGTCTGTACTCTCATTCAAACAGTTCTCAACTGGTCATCTTCAAACGTGTTGACATTGTTTATGAGCACAATATCTAGACCAAGTTCAAGTATAGTCCAAATCATCCAAGGCCTTCTTGTAGGATAGCCTATTAATTACCAAAACAATGTGAAATAGGCCAAGTTGGATTATTTTGTGAAATAGGCCAAGGTGGATTATTTTGTGAAATAGGCCAAGTTGGATTATTTTATTTTCATTCACTATTCCCCAGGCGGGCGTATTTTATGACATTTTGGCTCTTGTTTATTTATAAAATGACGGTTTTGAGCTGTCTGTTTGATATTATTTGAGGCTAGGGCACAGGACATAATCACTCATTAGCAATAAATGTAAATCCCAGGTAACCAAAACTATCAACCATTCACCATTTTGTTACATTTTGATCATTAAATCTTGATATATGGACAGGCATATTTTATAATATCAATTATTATTACAGATGCTGTTGTAAAGAGCATTCCTAGCAGGCACCTGTTAGTGAAAATGGATGCAACCATTTGACTATTATTCTAGCTGGCTGGACAGTAACATGTTAATCAATTGATGAAGCTGCGACTGAATATTACAAGCACTGGGCTTTCGTGATAGGTTAAATTTAACAGGATTAATACATCTCTGTGCTGCTTAACGTTTATTTGAAGAAATATAAAAACTGTTGTAAAATCCAATCAACAGAAATATTATGGCTCAGATGGGAATTTCTTGGAATTAATATGTTTGAAAGTTTACAACATGTACCCTTTACATTATGTTGTATTCCAACAGCTTTTAACAGTCTAGTCAATGTGCATACTCCACTGAAGGAGACCGCTCACAAATGACATTTGTGAATTACATGTAAAAGCTCTATGGCGAAAAAACATTAAAACTGTATTGCTATTAATTTATTTTTATTACATGTATCGCAAATACTGATTATGTACGTATATGTAACTTTCACTGTATAAATAATATGTTTGTCATTAAAAAGCTTATTCAAATACATAAACAAGTATCATATTTATATATCTCATAAACAAAGATGAACAGTTAAACTTCACTTAAAGGCCATCTCAGAACATAAACCATAATTTTGTATGTTACTTTCCACGATTTCACAGTTGTATACTTCTAATATTAAGACCAAATCTATAATAAGTGCATTTTCAAAGTACCAATGGCGGTCTTATTAGTGAGGTTTGACTGTGACACTTGGCATATACAAAACAGTAGTCTGCAATCTATTAGCTGCTGCAGTGGTTAGTGCGCTGGATTTGTATCCCGGCAATCCGGCTGTGAACCGATTTCTAAGGGGCAATCTAATTATTACCCTTTCTTTTGCACGTAATAACATCGTTGTCATCCGCTTATCACTATCTACAAAAGTTAGCCTCACATACGAGTACATCTCCATGAACTCTCATCTGGTTTTCAACTGTCTCAATGAAGTGTGCAACTGCTACAGGAACTGGCATCGGTTCAAGTATAGTCTCTATCATATCAATAGACACATTTGTCATGTTTGATTTTTCTAGTTTTTTCCTATCTCATTGTGCTTTCCTTCTA
The DNA here is from genome assembly GCA_947247005.1 of Spisula solida. Classification (NCBI taxonomy): domain Eukaryota; kingdom Metazoa; phylum Mollusca; class Bivalvia; order Venerida; family Mactridae; genus Spisula; species Spisula solida. Next base: position 43,648,943 of record OX365956.1, read on the forward strand.
TTCCTTCCTTGTGCACATTTCTCATGGTTCCTGTCAATACATGAGAAGAACCACCACAGAACACTAAGTGAGATGACTGAAACAGCTATCGACAGTGTCATGTTGATTGTTGTGGTCTAAGATTTGTTCAATTCCATATTTAATATTTTCATAAACACCTTCTGTTTCTGTGTGTTCACACTTTGTGCAGTTTAATTAAGTGAAATAACTTCACACTGGTGGATATATTAAAGTAGGTTTAATTGGTGATTTCAAAATCGTCATAACGGGTGTAGATTATTACTTCCATTTAACCGGCTCGTGACTTCATCCATGGTGTCAACCATACGTTCTTAATTATAATTGGGGACGTGACTGTAAACATCCTCCACATCCGACACAAAGACAAATATTATTTTCGTCGCTTTTCCATGACATACTATCTGCAAAATAATTGATATGTTAGTAAGTAAATTCATTATTATGGATTACTTAATAGTATAAAGCTTGTGTTAATCTTTTGTGTTTTGAAGGTATCCAAAGAAAAATTATCACGTTTACAACAGCAATCTATAAATTCACGTTTACGACAGCATTTCTCCAAATGTCACTTTAATCATGCAGAAACGTCAATTTATGATAAATAGAGATAGCCATATAATACATGAACGTATTCAAATGGTTTGATACACAGTTAACCTACTAAATACAACATTTTACGGTAAACTGAAATGGGAAATGCAATTTCACGTCGCATGCAGCACGATTGTTTACATCAGTTTCTTTACTCGTCAATTTTGGCCAACGATTGCGTCCAAATTAGGAAGAGAATCCTTTAAGTTTGAACATGGTTAGAAGCAGAATGCTTATCCGTCTTTTATGCACTGCAAACTATTAAGAATCGTGTACGAACAATTAGAGATATTGGCAAAAAACAGGTCTTACCGATGACTTAGCTCCTTTCAGTATCCGTGCGTAAACCCCGTTGATTCGTCACCCTGAGTTGACCAAACACACTCTTATTAACCCGAACCCTTCGCATAAAATTATATGTCTGTATTTGTGTGAGTTAGAATGTAAACTGGAGCGTGTACATGAGAGAGTGTAATTTTGTTGTATATATTACGTGATGAAGATGTATTTTATTAATATCATTGCTGTAACGGAACATATATTATAATATTGTTGTTATATGCATGTAAACTGATGGGCAAAATGCCTTATGTTTCAAAATAAACCATACGTATACATTATTGAAAACACAAGCGTATAAGTCACCCAGTAATTTAGTTTGGAAAAGTCATTCGGAACATTAAACGATAAAAAAATCATAATAAGCGAACGTGTAAGAACCCCTAAATATAATAGATTTAATAACACATATATATGAACTATAATATTCATAAAAAAACACTCAACAATTTCGTTTATTTAAGCTGAAGCCACTTTAGTGTCTCCATGGAAAATTTCAAGATTTTCAGGAATACGCTTTTTTAAAGACGGTTGCTAGGGAAACGAGACGATATAGAAACTTTTTATTTGTACCAAACCCCAAAAGAGGGGGAACCTCCATATATTTATGATATTTTTTTTGCATTCTGTGACATAGCCTTAAAAGTGAAAAAAATTCACGCAGTGACTGTTAATTCTGAAAGGTTAAGTTCATTCTGGTGATTGCTGTATGTTTTACAGTATTTATTTCTCCTGTTCTTTGTGAATTTTACAACATCATCAAGTCTGTAAACTGATCGAACAACTTCATTGCAACATTCTTAAATAATGGTTGCTATGGCAATATGTTACCTTCATGCATTATTGTAGTTACCATGATAACATTACACCAACAATTACATTTGTGGCTGTGAATGAGATTTTTTGGGTCAAATAAACAAAATTTCATTGTCTAACTTCGAATAATAGCAATTTTGTACCGTCGAAAATTGGTAGTTTTAACGCAAATATTTGTCCAGGAATATTTAGAATTTGACAGAAGTATGAAATAACAGTTCTAAATGGCCAATGCATTTAAAGTAAATGGTATTTTCCAGTGATTAACCTTTGAAGCAGCACAGAATGTCTTTCATATGTTTCCGGAATTTCCGGTTGAGCCACGCGTATAATATCGGATTAGACGCCGTGTTCACGAGATGCGTCATTCGTGCAAACAACTTCACTTCAAACCCAAACGTACGCCCATTACAGTAAAAGATAAAAGCTGTCCAAGGTGGCACCCACGATGTTATGAAAACTACACATACTAAGAATGATAACTTAGTAGTCACTTTACTGGCTTGTCTGTAACCATTACACGCTGGTATTATGGGTGGTAGCTGAATGGACACAGTAGGATAATTTGACACTGGCTGTTTATCTGACACTGGCGCAACCTGGTTTGGTGAGCGACCACTGTTTGAAGTGGACGGTTCAGTCGTTGGAAAACCACCCTCTGGTATTTCCTTGTCACCATTGAACTGTACCAATGTGTTAACTATGTGCTCTTTATTGGCGATACTGTTTTTACACGAGGGCGCGACTTGGTTTCGCTTGTTTGTCAAACATATACGGGAACCTTTTATATTCTGCAACGTCATCCGTGAGGTATTATGTCTTGCAATGGCTGCTTCTGTCTCCTTAATTCGGGTGTTGACTTTGATGTAAGAAAATGCAACAATTACAATGGCGGCAACAAATGTTAGAAATACCATGGTATAGTAAATGATCAGTTCGATCTTAAAGATGACACGACATGAGCCTTGTCGATTTTCGAAAAGACTCAAACACGGGAGTGACAAAACTGTAGTTACAATACTTATGGTGATACAAATATTCCGAGCCCGGCGTGTTGAGTAAAACATCATGGGTCTACATATTCGGATATATCTATCCAAAGCAAGCCCACATATCAAAAATGAAGATGATAACGCGACCGATTGACTCACAAACATATGGACTACGCATAATGCAGTGTTTCCATACAGGGGCCATAGTCCAGTAGACAGTGTGATATAGACGGGTACGTTGATGAACAATGTGACGAAATCACACAATGTAATAAACAGTATGAACCAGTCCGTGGTAGTACTTGGTTTATGTTTGGCGAACACCACTAACACCAGTGTGTTACCAGGGAGACCTAGCATCATCACCAAACACAGGTATACGTTATACACCACCATTACCACGTGGTTAACGCCAGACTCGGGTGGCAATGTGATATTCACCATTGCAGAGCCATTTTCTATCGTAACACTATTACCAGCATGCGGGACAATATCCATATTCTGTTGTTACACTCTGCAAATAAAACAAACGATTATTACCACTGGAGCTATACCGCACTTGTTTCGTATTATAAAAATGCACGGATCAATGCACAATTATTCGCGACTCTTTGAATGTCCCGAATATAGCTATTTTAGGATATTTAGTAGTTCTACACATACGAAGTAGTTCTAAGTTGTGAAAAAGGTTTTAAATCGAAAATTTGCCTGTATTGTACTAATAAATTTGAAATACGACACTACTCACTTCAAGGCCCGATTTAGTCAATCAGCTAATGAATCATACAGGGCGTCCCAAAATATATGTTACAGTTTCGTAGCTTAATAACTTTTTAACATATGCATTACATAAAATCCGGAAATACCATTTTAAAGTAGAGGCTTCAATTTTTTATGATATATCATATGCCATGAATAAACATTTTTTATAAACCTCACTACTAGAAACGTTTGAAGTACATTCATATGAAAGTGACGTTTTACATGTTAAGATTTGACGTCTTTGTTAAAGAGTAAAACTATTATTAAATTTAGAGCTCATCTAATGAATGGTAAAAAGGGGCATATAAACCAAGACCTCACAGCTGGATTCCAAATAAGCGAGACACGTCTAGAGAAAGCTAGTATATATCTGGGTCGGTGCCACACTATATGATTACGTTACAGTCGTTGCAGTCGACAACTCCGTCCATTCATAAAAGCTCCATTGATCACGTGTCTCTACAAACATGGTCTCGAGAGTAGTAATTGTTATAAACTGTTATTTCATCAAAAGAAATTAATCAGTGTAAATCACAAATAGTCAAAATTAAAAACTGAATATTAACTTGGGCCCATGTAGTTATTTTAAAAATTTCTAACGGCTCTTAGCTGTATGAGAATACCAAGTGTCCATTTTTTTCTCTTTAAACATTGTTTTAGTGTTTCCAAGTGCAACCATAGGCACAATCAATACTTCGTTTAATGTCCTGTTGCTTAAAATTGATGTTGGAATGAAAATATTTCAAACATCTCAAGATTATAGAGATTAATATGTTGTTAAAATCATGATTAACAAAAGTCAAATTTTTAATAATTAGATTGTTGCTAGGCAACGGGGCAGTTATGGTTTATTCACAAAAAAGTTTACACAATATAAAATGTGTGTGTACCCTTTCTTATGATGTATTTATCATGAATGTAGCTCAAGTATCCATATTATAATAACGATTCCGAAGCTAAGTGTAACATATATTTTGGGGCACCCTTGAATGTTAAAGATAGTTGGTCTAAGGCTATTAAACATATGATTGATTCACTTGGCTTTAACTATGTATGGAACTTGGATACTATCAATCAAATGTGTTATTATTCTATGCGACAACGTATATACGATCAGCATGTTCAGCATTGGGCTGATACTATTAATTCACAATCTAAGTTGGATTTTTACAAACAATTTAAATGTCAATATAAGTCTGAAAAATATCTAGATATCAAGATGAACGACAAATACAAGCTAGCTTTAACAAAGTTTCGTCTATGCTCACACTCTCTCGAAATTGAAGTTGGTAGATACACCAATATTGCCCGCTCTGACCGTAAATGTAAACTATGCAATACTAATATGATAGAAACTGAATATCATTTCATGCTATGCTGTCCATTTTATTCTGACTTACGTATTATGTATAATATTCCCAGATCATGGAATACTTTGAACAAATTTGTATTTTTAATGTCATCGAATAATACTACTACCATTAAAAATATAGCTAAATTTACCTATAATGCTATGTTAAGACGCTCTGTAGCCATTGATGCAGTTGCTTCGTAATTTGCTATTTATCTCTGTTGGATACTATGCCATGTGTTTGTATATTACTTATATGTACTTGTATATATTTGTTGTAAATTGGCCAAAGGCATATTATTTGCCGATTTTGCTAATAAAACTTGAAACTTATATAGTGATGACGTGTTAATTCTACGCAACAAGGTTAAACAAAAAGGGGTATAGTTCAATTTTGAACTCTGAGCCATGACCTCTCCGACTAGTCCATTTTGGCGGGTAGACTATGATTCATTACGCTCGGAGCGCATTTTTAATGATTTGATTCTTACCGTGAGATATCTCTTTACAATCAGATTACAGTTTAGTCCAGTCGGCAACGTTCAGAATTTCTAACCCAAAAGTCGGTGGTTCGAATCCCTGGGTACTGTTTTATCAAAGCACTTACGGAAATCTTAAAGTTACGCCCAAATTTAAATTCTTTATAATTATTTTACAGCTACAATGTGGGATACGTAGAGTAGCGATACTAATAATGATTCAGTTAATCAACTCGTACAGACCGTATCTGTCCTGATTTTACAGTTGTTAAAGAATTATAAAGAATTTAAATTTGAACGTAAGTTTACGATTTCCGTAAATGCTTTGATAAAACAGTACCCAGGTTCGCTCATTTTTTTTAATTCGTTGATTTATGTTATTTGAAGAGATTGTAAGTTAAAGATTTTGTTTATATTTTTAATTTATCCATTGAAAGGTCTCGATTCAATATATTTATCATTATCTCTCATTTCGATCGTTGGTGTATTTCGAGCTTAATGACATCCTATATTCGGTTGATTAGCCTTCATAACGTTCTACAATATACATGTGACAAATATGGTTTGTCGCATATACTAGTATTACACGGATTTTACAAGTTGAAATGAAAACTATTTTGGTGGGATTCGAACACGCCCTGATCGGACAAAAGTTATTTTACAATGTACCAAGCGCTTTACCGTAACGACCAACCAGACACATGAACTATTTGGCCATAATTGTATTATCGTACTGGTCAAACCTATACCAACCTATATCGATTAGTGGTTAAAACCTTAAAAGTGCAGTCACGGCTAAATGCTCGAAATCGAACTATATAGACCGATTTCGATAATCTGACCGTTTGTTTATATACTAAGGCTATTACATAAACATAATGCAGGTGATCCAGCTATGATATCATGCATGCAACGCACATATTTTTCAATTGCAACCATAGCGCAGTGGGCAGAACAGCTAGTTTCAAATACCAATGGAATAACGTTTTAGGTTCAACCCCACACTGTCTCTATCTTTTTTTTAAAACGCACAAAATAATTGCTTATAAGTGTTTTTGCTTTTGTTTTATGGTATCAGGCTAATAAAAGGTATGAACTTATATTCATGGTAAGAAGAAAGTTAACTCAGGAAATCGAAACTCCCACAAAGAATATAAATACATGCAGGCAAAATGTTTAAACGTCGTACCAGACGAACACGTTTATTAATTTGATATTGATCTACATAATATTGTATTGAATAAAAAATAAAATAATAAAAATTATGATAAATTATGCAAAGTAAAAAAGACGATTTCTGCTGTGAGTGAGTGAGTGAGTGAGCGAGCGAGCGAGCGAGCGAGCGAGGCAAAGCAAAACACTCGGCCCAATGGACCTATATGTCACCGGCTTTGTGACGTAATAAATTAAATCATGGTGATATTATACATATTTACAGATATTTCTCTATGTTTATTAAGCTGAAAAGTACAACGAGCTTAACATATATTCATTCGGATGTATAATATTGATACAGTAAGCACAATGTCTGTAGAGTTTTGATCGCCTCTTTAAATAACTTTTAACTAAATATTTAGCCACTTTTCTCGGAGCATTGTTCATTATAAAATCCAGGCACGTAGCTACCTATACGCGAGTACGCAGCTGAATCAACATGATTCTGCCAAATATATTTGTTTCAGGAAAATAATTCACTTTAAACGCTTTCCTTCTTTGTCGTGTCTATATTCCAAATTTCTATAGAATTCACATTGTGATATCCTCAGACATCGAACTGGTTATTTACGCAAGACTGTTTGTGTTTCTTTTGCTACTTTTATAAGCTGTATTGCTGTCTAACACTACCAACCTGCCATACTGTAGGTGTTGCAGTAGTCTTTGACGTTAACCAACTCACCCCAGTACAACCGCGTATAGGATTTCGTTTGATTTAATTAAGAGGGAATCTCAAGTTATGAAGTCCATTAAGAATCATTACGACGTGTGACCAGGTAAAGGTGCCAGCAACTAGTTTCACAAGCAATGTTAACTGCAAAGTCCATAACTTGAATCAATGGATTATGCGTGTACGCCTGCGGAGAAGTACACGTTAGAAACTTGCTCAACCCAGTGCAGCAAATCGGTAATCTGCAAAACGTCTTTCAAGAGGAAACTACGCTGTTGCTAGAGAAAAAATGATGAACCGATCTAGCATGCATAGTCTATGTGATGGACCAGTCGTGCGGACTCAGTCTACCATTTTAAAACGGCTACCCCACTATACATAGCCTACAACTGAAGTGCTATCTAGAGCGAGAAGGCGATTCCACCTATAGGCGTAACATCCAGAGGTTCACCTTTATCGTCTCTTTGCATAGTTGCTGTTGGGTTCGTGACCACTGAATAAACTGTCACAGAAGCAAAACATCGACTTAGTTGAAGCAGTTACGGAGCGCTAGATGTTAGGATGGAAGGCGCCGCCATGAGAAGTACGGCAAAGCTCTGGCCATGGCTGAATCCCACTATATGGAGCCTTCAAAGCAAAAGCAGCTCGCCATCAATGCAACGACACCGTGGCAACGTTCCCATGAACCGATCGCCTCTCGGAAATCTAGAAAAGGTCACTGTTCTTACCGTTCCTTTGATTTGCTAATCACCATTTTCGCTTACTAGTAGCTACAGACATATGGACATTGGTTGACAATGTTATCATACAGAAAGAATTTTGCTGCCCTGAAAAGGGACGGGCAACTAGACTTTTATGAGCATATATGAAGCTTATGTGAACATAATCATTGGTAATGGGACTGGTAGATGTACATTTGTTTGATTTATGTGTTAGCTTTCTTTTGAACAGAGAAGTACTCGCTCAATTTTAGCGTTAATCAACAAATTAATGATTCTAAAAATTACGTTGTTAGAACTAAATAAAGCACCTCGGGAACGCTCCAAATGCACCAAAGTTTCAAAGTTTATTTACATATAAGCGCATGAGTCCCGAATCGGCAGCATCATCAAAACAATTTATACAATTCATAGATAATGTTGACACGTGACAAAATGGAAACGACTTTACATAATATTTACATGGTTTCAATACATATATGTAGCAAGCAACAGTAGAAAAAAGAAACATCATTTATATCATCAGATTCATAAGAGTATATAGAGAGTAAGCAGCGTCAGCAGGTGAAAGATGAGTTTATAGAAGGTGGAATGAAGTAACAGACAGTGAATATTGTTAATAATATTAGGATACTTGAATGTATCGGGAGTAATCATGCAGAAATAATAGTATACATCACATTCAAAACAAAAGATGGCTACAGTATAGGAAGTAGTAGTGGAAGGGATAGAACTGGGATGTCGAGTTAGAAATGATATTGGAATATATTAATCGTATATATATATATACATATAGATAAATATATACATACACACACACATACATACACATATGCATACAATGTTAGAGAAACAGTAAAATACATGTATATAAGTTAAACACAATGAAAACAGAGATAATTTACAAGTCAATATGTACAAAGATAAACAAAATTACTTGTAAGACAAAGTAGTGGAGCATGTATTGTTATGTACTATTATTTGAAATGGTTCATTATCTTCTGACATAGTAATGCGATATTTGATAACTCTACTTCATTGTCTACATTTAAAAGCTCTATAAATTTTATAAAATTAGGTCTGTTATAGTAATAATGTTTGATATATTTAGTTCTTATAAGTTTAAATTGTTTGCATTTAAGTAAGAAGTGAAATTCGTCTCCCAGATCATTACAATATGGGCATTTTCTATCACGCAGTGGAGTATTTTGCCATCTGCCTGTTTCAATAGGTAAGTGGTGATTTCGTGTTGTAAACGAAATTAAACTTTTGGTCAAATATGAAGGCAGTTTATTGATGTATTTACTACGCCCAAAAGATGATTTTAAATGTTTGTATAAGTTTGTATCGGTTGATCGAGTAATATTTGAGTCCCAATTTTGTATGAACATATCTTTAAGTTTTAGATGGGTAGCTTTATTTAGCCATTTATAATTATGAATGCTTTGGCTATACGATAGACCAGACATACCACAATTGCATATGCTTTGTTTAATATTTTCCAACCAGGGTATTTTTGTATCATTGTTAATGCTGAGACTGTATAAAACTTGATACAGTTTTGTGGACAATTTCGATTCATTCTGATTGTATTCATTTTCGATCATTTTACCCCAAAATAATAGCATTCTATGTTTAATGTCAACTGAAAGTGGTGTTATCCCTAGTTCTCAATATATCATATATGACGGAGTAGAATGTTTTAACTTAAAGATATATTTAAAAAACTTTAATTGTATTCTTTCTAACAAATCTATGTTACCATAACCCCATATTTCACATGCGTAAAGTAAAATAGGCTTTACCATTTTTTGGAATAAGTCTATTTGTAGATCATAGGGTAACATAAGATTATTTATCTTTCTAAGTAAAGAAAACATTGCTTTGTTTGCTTGCTCAGCTAGATATTTTTTTGTTTTTAAAAACGAACCTGCTTTAGAGAAATAGATTCCAAGGTATTTGTATTCATTGACAATTTCTATTTTATTGTCTCCAATTTTGAATTCTATACCATTTGGAATTCTTCCCTTGCATATAATCATTATTTTAGTTTTCTGTACATTTATGTTGAGTTTCCACCGGTTACAATAGTCCTTAAAATGATCAAGGGCATTTTGTAGGTCATATTTCGAATCGCTGAATAAGACTGTGTCGTCCGCGTATAATAGGATAAACAGTTTTAAAAATATTGTTGCTCCGTCGTTTGTATTAATTCCGTTTACATTGTTTTCATTGAGATATTCTTCAAGATCATTAAGAAAAATACTAAAAAGGAAAGGTGATAAATGTTCACCTTGTCTGACTCCTACTAAGCAGTCAAAATATGCAGACGTACCTTCGGATGTGCTTATTATTGATTTTATATTTGCATACATATTATATATAACATTAAAACATTTCCCATTAACATTTGACTTCCTAAGTTTATTCCACAATCCAATTCTCCATACAGAATCAAACGCTTGTTTAAAATCAATAAAACAACAATATAATTTTTTGTGGTTAGATTGTACTAAGTCGATCAGTCCTTTTAGTATAAAAATATTGTCAACAGTTGAAAAATTGTTACGGAAACCTGCTTGTGTTTCATGTATTATGTTATATTTATCGGCATAGTTATTCAATCGAGTGTTTAAAATGGATGTGAACAGTTTACCGAGACAACTTAACAGTGAGATCGGTCGATAGTTTTCTGGTGATGAGGGATCACCTTTATTTTTATAAATGGGTTTTATTATACCAATGGTCCAGCTTTCTGGAATATTTCCACATTTAAAGATTAAATTAAACAGTTTTGTGTATATTGAGATCATAATATCTATGGTCGATTTGATGTGTTCATTTAGTATATCATCGATCCCGGGTGATTTATTGTTTTTAATTGTTTAACAGCTTTTCGGATTTCTTCCTCTGTGATTGATTTATTAATTTCTTCATTTAGAGATTCTTCGTTAATGTATTCAGGTGTGTTTTCATCGGCATTTTCATTTACCGGGTCGTTTGGTTCGTTTAATGATTAAAAATTGTCATAAAAATCGTTCAATGTGGCTGTTTTACCTTCTGATTTATTCGTGGGATTTATAGTTTGCCAGATTTTTTTCGGATTAGTTACTTTTATTGATTTGAGTTGTTTTATTTTCACTTCACTGAATTCAGTACTTGTTCGTTTTAGGACACTTTTATATTCTTTACTAACTTGTTTGAGTAAAACTTTCAGATCATTAGTTTTATACTTATTATACGCTTTTCTGATCTTATGATATTTATCTCTCATGTTTTGGCAGTTAATATTATACCATGGTTTTTTAAATGGCTGTTTTTTAATACATGACTTGATTGGCTTCATGCGGAAAGTTTCTACAGAATTGGTAATGAAAAGGTTTTGGATTTCATTTGTGATCTCGTCAACCGAGTTTTGATCTACATTTAGATTTTGGCCTATTGCGTCAATTTTTCGTTCGATTTCTGATGCTTTATTATTGTCAAAATTTTGAACAAAAATATTAGCCTTATCAGCGTTCCAAAGTTTTATTTTTGGCGCTAATTCCGGTCCCAGTATTTCATTTTCAATATTTTGTATTGGATGATTATCGGCGATTCGTAGAGTAAGTTCTATAGGACAATGAACATCTGAGAATAGGTGACAAAAAGTTTTGACTTTTAATGTTGAGATGTATTTAAAAATACCCGTTGATGAAATAAAGTAGTCAACGGTACTTGCATTTTTGCAAGTGAGTGTGTGTTCCGAATAATCGGGGTTTATTCTGCCATTAAGTATGAACATGCTGTTGTTTTTACAGAGATCAATCAATCGATACCCGTAGGTATTGGTGTTTTTATCAGCACATTTCCTAACTATATCTAAGTTATATTGTTCGAAACATTTTAAATTGTGCGTATCTTCATCATGCAACTCACGCAGATCAAATGTATCAGATAATACATTATCTATATGCGTAAAATCGTTGAGATCGCCACAGCGTGAGTTAAAATCACCAAATAATATAACATTTTTACTGTCTGCACAGTATCTCAAAAGCTCATGTTGAATTTCTAAATATGGGTCTACAGATGCATATCTCGACCCTGAAGGTGGGATATAAACGATTCCGCATTTAACATCCATTTCAGACTTAAACAGTTTTTGTGAAATTGTTAAAAATTTGATAAGATCACACTTATCATAGTTATCAACAGAAATATAAGGCATCAATGATTCTTTAATCAGAATGGTAATCCCGCCAGATTTATATCTAGATAATTTGCGCCTATGAAACATTTGGGAAACAAAACCATGAACGTGCACATCGTCAGATTCATCGCTTTTAGTTTCTTGTAACCCGATTATATCGTACTCGTTTAAAAAAGATACAAATTCAGGACACAGTAGTTTCGATTTTAGACCACATACATTCAATGATAACAATTTTAAGTCAGTGTATTCTACATTCAAATTTGTAAATGTTTTTATAGTGTTCGTTTTCTCGTATAACTTCAACGCGATAAATTGCAATACATAAACAAACACAAAATCCGCTATATTTATCGTTTCTGAATATTTAGGATCATGCAAACTTTATATGTTGTGCCAAATGTTTGAATGCTTTCATAGGCAAATGTTACGGTCCTTGGTTTTAATCCATAACAAAAATATAAGCAATTTTGTGTTTGTTTTTGTACAGCAATTTATCGCGTTAGAGTTATAGTCGTTTCCTACGCACCGTTAGGCATTGTTTATTGTATTTTCGTCGTCCATTGGTGACTGAGCACGGGATTGAGTACCGTTGGAATGTTCATCGTTTGTAGTTGGTCCCAGGGGCGTAGGGAGGGTGATTATAGGGGATGGTGGGAGTGTCACTTTTGGAGGAGATGCACAAGTAGTTTTAGCAGGTTCTACATATGATGTGGAAGGCAGATTGGTTCCGGAATCAGTGTCACTATCCACATTGTAAATAAGTACTTTCTTACGGTTTTCATCATTTTCTAGGGGGGATGAAGCTTTTTTCTTGCCTGCTGGGGTTCGAACTGGCATCGCATTTGTCGGTGTTTCGCTGAGGGCAGAGAATTTATTCTGGGTAGGTATGGCATGGAATATTTGATTTTCACGTTTGCGCGTGAAAGTCCGTGATTGGTAGGGTGTATAACTTCTGCCTCGAAAGTTTCCGGTGTGGTGGTCATTATTTCCCGTGAAATTTTGCCTGTCGCCATTTTGTCATGTTTTGGGCAGATGCTTTTGTTGTTCGGATTGTGTTTGAGCCGGCATAAGTTGATACCTTGTTGAGTGTATTGTCCATTGTAATTACCGTTGTATTGATTCGATTGGGAATTATGCTGTATATTTTGCATCGGTTGACCAACTGTCTGTCCTTGATTTTGACCGGTACATACATTATTTGTGGGAGCTTGGTTTTGTAATATTTGGGTATCTTGGGGTTGTTGAGTGTCCCTGTTCACAAAATATGAATTATTTCCAAACATTACTTCACGCGTTTGCTGAAGGATTTCAACTGAATTTGTTTCTTTACAGAGCCTTGGTGCTCGGTCCTTTGACGTTCACTAATTTCGTCGACTGTGATTGACAATGTCCTTTGTTTTTATTTCTCGGAGGCATAACTACACATCAACATTCCACAGTTGTAGCACGTATAAGCACTTTTCGGGTATAAATCATAAACAGCAATTGTCTGGTATACAAAAGTTTACCTGCAGATTTGTACACAGTCGAGGTTCATTGTTCTCCGATTCGAAAAATACAATCCTTTATATTGTCCGTTATCGTGTTCATAAAGTTAGTCTAGATCCACAGAAACACTGTATATACATTTACGATTGTTTATAGACTCAGTATAACATCACATAATTCCATATTTTACGAGAGCTTCAAATTTTCACATACAGCCGCCATTTTGATCACGTGACATCCCCAGACTACACCATTGTTTTCAAAATTTTCAGGGGGAGCATGCCCCCGACCCCCCTAGCACAATAGTTAATCCACATGATTATGGGCTAGCTAAGCGCCTGAAATCTAACAAATCATTGTCACTGAGGCTGTAGTTCATGGTTTTTTATTAGTGCACATATTCACTGATGGAGAAATCGAATGTGAGCGTTGCTTGTTTAGTTGGGCATTGTGCCCTGTATGTGTTTTATGTTCCTGTGCTCGGATGGTTCAGTTGGGCATTGTGCTTTGTGTGTTTTTAATGTTTTCTGTGCTCGGCTGGTTAACTTGAGTGCTGCCTTCCCTGTCTGACTTAATATAATCTTTTGGGAAATAGTAGGCTAACTTATCTAGATGTACGATGTTCTTACAAATTGAAGATGTTTGAGTTAAAAAGTTTAAATTTATGTCTTTCACGTTTATATTTCTTGAAAGTTTTGATTAACAGTGTAGCAATACCACGTGACAAAATACTACAGTCCAAAGTAGAAGTGTGTAAACAAAACCTCTACTTGGAAAAGAAAAACAGGCGTACTGTAAGTATTTAGTAGTTTATTTCTTCACCAATTTCTATGACATATAGACCACGCTAAGGGAAAAAATATAAGGTTTTCGCGATATATAGTATATCTGTTCGCAGTTTGATCGTTTTTTTCAGTTACCCTGTGAAACCTTTGAATCATTTTGACAACAGTGTCAAGCCGTCTCGTTTTCCTTGCATTATCTACTTCATGCGGGATTGACGAGTCATGTTTACACCAATCGGGAACATCGGAGGCTATTTCGCAACAAACAAAATACATGTTGTAACAATGCATGGCTATAATCCGACAGTTTCGTTTAATTTGCAATTGTGGCTACAGTTCGAAGTCAAAATTCCAGGCTACAGTTTAAAGCTCTTTTCAGAATTTACCATAACACTAAGCAACATGTCGCCCCTGATGCTATTTTTGTCAGCATTACACACACTACAATATTCTGTATTTGGTCAGGTTTTATGTGTAACAACAGATTATACAAATTTAAGAACACAAACACGCTCATGGGTATCAGTAGTTTACAAAATATGCATGTAGTGAATTTTGGGTAATTTCCATACGTGCATTTGATGCTTGATCTTCATTAAATATTGGATGGTGCCATCGTTATTCGCCACTGCTAGACACCATGCATGGGATATTGCCCCCTACTTCGCACGAAAACGAAAGTAAAAGTGGATATCGATTTCGGCTTAAATTTGTTCACTTCAAGTGGATTACATAAATATTAACAGAAAAATGATTAAAAACTTACCGTCGTCTGAAATCGATATCCGCTGTAAGGTGTCTACCAGTGGTGAATTACAATGGCCCCGTCCAATATTTATAGAACCATATCAATTTATTTGGAATACATGTATTGAATGCGTATATCAAAAGTGGCTCTAAACTAATAATACGCGCCTATTTATCAGATTCTACAGTACCGCCTTGTAATCACTTCCCTAATGTGTGAAGCGTGATACAGTCTATAGAAAGCTAGTTTAGGTGGCGGGGGATTTACTATTGGCTGATTTTCGGGTTCCGACAGGCCGCGAACAGTCAAGCCTATTTCTTGAAAACAGCCAATGAGACAATAAAGTATTTCTGTTTCAGTCTCAGGGCCTAGACAACATGCCTTGAAAGCAGCATCCAAATATAAGCCTGAAGCCTTGGGTTGTGGAGTTATGGCCCTTTGATTTTCCCCCTACCCCTCCAATTTTTATTTAAAAAATACAAAAGTGACCAATTTCACAGCATACACAGTATTTTTAAAGCTAATGCAATCCTATATTTGGCTCCATTTTACATAAATAGAATACCTGAGCAAGGTTATTTCAGCAAGAAAAGTGTCTCCCATACCAGTGGATTTTTTGCTATTTGCTGTCAAACTTTTTCGCGGTTTCTAACGACGCTAAATTTGCACTTCCGCCAGTGGTGGTAACCTCCATTTTGAAGAGTAGCAAATCCTCAGAGCCAGCTGATATTTAGTTTCTATGAGTTTTCAAAATAATAAAAACCTTCTTTTTATAAAATAAATACAAAATTGAGTATTTAAAATACAAATTCAATTTTTGGTGCCCATAAATAAACTCTACACTAAATATTTGTTATTTTCAGGGACCCTCTCACCCTAGTATATCCCCTGCCACCTTAATAGCAGGGCCCGTTCCACACCATATGATTGCATAACAGTACTTTGCTGACGATATACAATTCATGCCTAAAACCATCACGTGACCCAGGTCTGGAGCTTGGTGTAACGCTCCTATATTCTAAAACTAGCTACATCTGGAACCTCAAATAAAAGTTCTAAAACAAGCTATACAGCAGGGACATTTGTTGAACACGTCATTTTCATAATACGAAACAAGTTCTATATCGCTCCGGCGGAGTGAATATCTGCAAAAATATCGATTTAACGAACATTTTGACAATAATTGTTGATCTTAGAATAAACAAATGTTGCTGATTTCATCAAATCAGTTCAAAAATTGTGAGTACACATAATATGTAGCAGTATTGGGAATGTTGACTTGAACTACTTCAAGGCGGATTCACATTGTTTAACCTAAGGCCTTCAGTTGGCATTAAGAAATAGACAATGGTACATTTGAGAGGATAACGCTTCCCAAAAACCTAAATATAAGCGGATTTAGCTCAGTGGTAACGCTCTGAGTTGTCAATCCAGAGGTCGTGGGTTCAATCCCTGGCATCGGAACTTGCCATTTCTGAAATATTTATAATATTTCCCGCTATATCTGGCCGTGTGGTCTGCAAAGTATCTGGAAGTGCCAGGAAGCTGTGAATCGGGCTATACACCGGGCACATTAAAGAACCAGACGGCTATTCGAAATTAGAGCTAGGCGCACTTCTGCAGCGCCGGACATGCCTGTATCTAATGTCTCTCTCTCCCTTCTCCCTCTCCATACCAGAACGCAATACAAAATAGCCAGACACAAGAACTTCTTTAGTTGCGTCTTATTACGCATGCACATTAAGAAAATAAAGCATTATTTAATATATAATAGTACAAATGTAATATACCAAACCGTTTTTTTTTCGCACACAACACAACTTACCTGCGTGCCTATTTATACCTTTTAGAACACACAAAGACACCAGACTTGAAACTACATGTATCTGATTAATCTAAAACATATTGTCCTCGCCAGTGAAAATTACTGCCTCTTATATATGCCAGCTTTACATTAACTGGTATCACGTGTTTCATTTTCCGACTACGTCTTCACTAATAGGACACGCTTTACATGAGAAAAATAACTTATATTCGTTTCGAATAACGATAATAACAAAGCAGTATCGAATATCTCACAATGCGAATCATTAAATTCTGCTTAGTTTAGGTTGATAAAAATGATATATAAAAGTTGTTGCATCTGTTAGGCGTCATAAAACTGCAAATATCTGACAATTAGGATCATTTGCATCTGTTAGGCGTCATAAAACTGCAAATATCTGACAATTAGGATCATTTGCATCTGTTAGGTTTTATGAAACTGATATTTATGTATTAATGTAGTAAAATCTTAGACAGAAATAGTTTTGATTTGAATTATACGTTGTTTCTACAATATTAATTAGAAGTCCATGGCGAACGTAATCAGATATCCTGGCTTTATTTATTTATGTAAGCAATAGACAACATCTCAACACGAACTACAGTCACGCACTAACCATATAGAGATTTCGCTATATAGGGTACACTCAGATAAGTTGAAACTTAAGGGTACACTCAGATAAATTGAAACCATGTGCCTATGGGAATAACCAGGTAACTCGGGAACCCTTGGCAGTAAGGACGTTGTACTCAGTATATTCCACCACAAGCTATGCTCAGTATATTCCACCACACGCTGTACTCAGTATATTCCACCAGACACCGAACTCAGTATACTCCACCAGACACTGTACTCAGTATACTCCACCACACACTGTACTCAGTATACTCTATCACACACTGTACTCAGTATACTCCACCACACACTGTACTCAGTATACTCCATCACACAATGTACTCAGTATACTCCACCACACACTGTACTCAGTATACTCCACCACACACTGTACTCAGTATACTCCATCACACACTGTACTCAGTATACTCCACCACACACTGTACTCGGTATACTCCACCACACACTGTACTCAGTATACTCCATCACACAATGTACTCAGTATACTCCATCACACACTGTACTCAGTATACTCCACCACACAATGTACTCAGTATACTCCACCACACAATGTACTCAGTATACTCCACCACACACTGTCGTCAGTATACTCAACCACACACTGTACTCAGTATACTCCACCACACACTGTCGTCAGTATACTCAACCACACACTGTACTCAGTATACTCCATCACACACTGTACTCAGTATACTCCACCACACACTGTACTCAGTATACTCCATCACACACTGTACTCAGTATACTCCACCACACACTGTACTCAGTATACTCCATCACACACTGTACTCAGTATACTCCATCACACACTGTACTCAGTATACTCCACGACACACTGTACTCAGTATACTCCATCACACAATGTACTCAGTATACTGCACCACACACTGTACTCAGTATACTCCACCATACACTGTACTCAGTATACTCCACGACACACTGTACTCAGTATACTCCATCACACAATGTACTCAGTATACTGCACCACACACTGTACTCAGTATACTCCATCACACACTGTACTCAGTATACTGCACCACACACTATATTCAGTGTATTCCGCCAGTTACTGTCCTCAGTATACTCCACCACACACTGTACTCAGTATACTCCACCACACACTGTACTCAGTATACTCCACCACACACTGTACTCAGTATACTGCACCACACACTGTACTCAGTATACTCCACCACACACTGTACTCAGTATACTGCACCACACACTGTACTCAGTATACTCCACCACACACTGTACTCAGTATACTGCACCACACACTGTACTCAGTATACTGCACCACACACTATACTCAGTGTATTCCGCCAGTTACTGTCCTCAGTATACTCCACCACACACTGTTCTCAGTATATTCCATATTTTACATTCGTATTAATTGGTCTTTCCTACGTGTGAATCAGTTTAGTTTGTAATAAAATGTTGTCTTGTTATTTTCTGGGAATCCTGCAGGCGCACTCATCCAAGGCAAAAGTGTGGAATTTTCAATACAGACTAAGCGAGCATTATACTATTAACGTGCACATATTTGTGAGGTGTATATACACTGTGGACATACCACGTGACAAAATGCTGTGTTGGTGAGCCCAAAACGGGTGAAAATCGCTCGACTCAGGTAACATTTTTCCTTTTAATTTTCTTATTACTGGATGAATTTTCATGAAACAAAGACAAGAGCCGTCTCCTTAGCGAGATACGCATTGTGTAGTTTCAAATATGTACCAAAATCCCTATATGGTACCAATTAATATCGAGTAAGGGAGAAGAGAAATATGTTCATCTACGTATTATTTCTGAAACTGCTCACACACACAGCATTTCTGAAATAGCTCACCCACACAGCATTTTGATGTTTTTAAAAATATGTCGCGAATACATGCATATATTGACAAAACATGTGACTCTCGAGTCGTATAAATATAAAATACAATGCATCGCAAGATAGTTTGTCCACAGAATCACTAGGAAAGGCAGAGCCGCTCATTTTGGCATGTTTTTGTGTTTTCCTCACCAACACAGCATTACGTTTTCAGTTTTGGAAATGCGCGGTTGCACTTTCTGACAAAACAAGAAATATCACTGAATGTGATGAATACCCCCAGAAACTGCTTGACACAGTCACTTAAATGTGCTCTGACAAACAAAATGATCATTCAATTGCAAACGTTCATTGAAATCAAACCAATGGTAACAAAGGAAAAATTCATAAGTGTAAAAAAACAAAGGGCCATAACTCCCTTAAAAGTAATCCTATTAATGATAGTCGAGGATATGCACAACTAGACCTGGTACTGATCATTCATGCAAAGTTTCATTGAAATCCAACCAATGGTAACAGAGAAATAGCGCGGACAAAATTTATAAGTGTAAAAAAACAAAGGGCCATAACTGCTTAAAATTTATCCGACCGGCTTATGCTGACGATATGCACAACTAGACTTGGTACTGATCAATCATGCAAAGTTTTGATGAAATCCGACCAATGGTTACAGAGAAATAGCGCGGACAAAATTATACGGACCAACCAACCAACAGACCAACCAACCAACCAACCGTCCTCAAGCATGACTCCAATATAGCCCCCATATAATATGTATATGGGGGTATAATAAAGGGATTCTGGTACATATATGAAACTACACTATGTGTATCTCGCTAAGGAGAAGGCTCTCGTCTTTGTTTCATGAAAATTCATCCAGTAATAAGAAAATTAAAAGGAAAACTGTTACCTGAGTCGAGCGATTTTCACCCGTTTTGGGCTCACCAACACAGCATTTTGTCACGTGGTATGTCCACAGTGATATAGACACGCTTATTCGACGTATACACTTGTTAATCGTTTTCTATCCTTTTTTGTAAGCATCGGCAAGTTTTCAGAATGCTAGTTAACCTTTACAAACGCTCTAATCTACCACATTTGAGCATGTTTAAAAGGATAGGATTTTGAATTTGCCAATTTTTAAAGTACAATGTAACAAGGCATGAAAACCAGGTTTTTTTGGCAGCCAAGTCTAATTCTATTTTAGTAAGAGTGACCTTGACCCCACCGACCCCACTTTCAATCACAAGGCAAGGTTTTCATATAAGCTACCTACACAGCAAGTTTCATCAAGATATCTCATTTCTAACTTAAGTTATCAATCGGAAACCAATTGCGGCACTCGACAGACGGCCGAATTTGCCAGTCTTATAACAATTTTTTCGTTGGAAAATCTTGTTAACAAGAAAAAAGAGAGATTTGTTTGATATTTTTTTAAATAAATTTATCATGTTTATTCATGTTTGAATACATGTATGTTGATTTCTTGTAAGATTGTTTGCAGAAAAAAACAATTCTTATGATATTTACCTCTCCCTGAAAGACATAATATTAGTTGAAATAAATACCGATGTTTTATTTAATAATATGTAATTTTCATTCAAGTGAGTGAGTGAGTATGTTGGTTCATATTTATATCAAGTTTCATGATATTCAACCAAGTAGTTACTAAGAAATGACTGTGGAAGGACATTTTTCATTACATCAGGGGCAATCTTGACGGGCATCATCACAGTCTCTTTGTTGCTGTTTGTTTAAAGTTTTATGAAATTCTAATAGGTAGGTACTGAGAAATGGCTGTGGAAGTTATTGTGCGGAAACTGTTTTTCCTATTTTAGTAACTTTGACCTTGACCCAACTGACTGGCCCCACTTTCAATCCCAAGCTGCTACATCTTCACAAAAGCTACCTATACAGCAAGTTTCATTAAGATTCAAATAACTGTTTTCTATTTTTAGTAACAGTGACCATACCCAACTGACTGGTCCCATGTTACCTTGACCCCATTGACCGGTCCAAGCTGAATCTTCACAAAGCTACCTATACAGCAAGTTTCACTAAGATATATCATTGCTTACCTAAGTTATTGAGTAGAAAATAATTGTAGTGATGGTGACCTAGACCCCATCGGCACCACTTTCAATCCCAAGCGGGGGGTCTTCACACAAGCTACCAACACAGCAAGTTTCATTATGATATCTCATCCCTAACTTAAGTAATTGAGCGGAAACCGTTTTCTACTTTTAATAACGGTGACCTTGACCCCACCAGCCCCTCTTTCAATCCTAAGCGAGGTCTACACACAAGCTACCTACACAGCAAGTTTCATCATGTTATCTCATTCCTAACTTAAGTTATTGGGCGGAAAGCGTTTTTCTATTTTCAGGAACAGTGACCTTGACCTTTACCCCCACCAGTCCCACTTTCAATCCCAAGCGGGGTCTTCACACAAGATACGTACACAGCAAGTTTCATTATGATATTTCATTCCTAACTTAAGTTATTGCACAGGCCTAAGAAATTATATCACAAAATACAGAGTTTTGAAATTCCCCACCATCCCGTCATTACTATATATAATAGATTATATATAGTAATGACGGGATGGGGGCAACTATACCACGCATCCTGTCATATCAACACTTTACATTTCACTGAAAAAGCCCTTAGTTGGGTTACTATAGTAACCACAATATGTGTTCGGTTGGATAAAATTATACCAAGTTTACCAAGTATCAGGTTGGTACGTAAGTCCTATTAAACGAAAATTCATTACAGTTACATGTTTCAATCAAGCGCTATGGCGATCGTCCGGGTATTAAATGAACGACCCTCGTACTTCGTCTCGTTTTTCTAAAGCTTTAAAAATAAAGATAGATAATTTTCTACAGACTGTGGGTTATTCTGACGACATGAGACTGATGGATTTTTGGTTGGAAGTGTTAGAATTTGTTTTAATAGTTTCTTTTGGTGTGTTTCAAGTTTATTTAACAAAAACTTTCCAAGAAGGATAATTTCCAGACCGTACAGTCGAACTGGTTGAACATATAAGTTTATTATGTGTAGTGCTGTTTGAGTACCGATTCCACTCATACCATGCAGGCCTGACGATATTAGACTAAAGGCGGCTCGTCTGGACTTCTGTATGTTGTTTTCAACGTTAGTTTCAGCGGACTTGCGTATCGTAGTTGACCTTTTTAGTCCTAAATGGGTACTGACTTCTGAATTTGTGATCGGTTTGTTGTAGAAAAGTGCCTCAGTCTTCATGTGCTGAAGTATATATCTTTCTAGCTTGGAGAAGTCTTCTGTTATGTTCAACGTGATATCGTCGGCACAAGCGCTAGCGTTACACCTTATGTTTCCTATCACACATCCATGCTCGGTGGCCTTCAGACGATCTAGTAGTGGGTTTACGTAAACCTTGTACAGGTCCGTGCAAAGCACCCCCCCCCCCCCCTGCCGGACTCCTTGGTATATTTGGAAATGCGTAGACACTGTATTCGACCACTTGACCACACTTGACGAACCACAATGAATATCATAGAGAATTGACCAGTGTTTGTCTGCATACCTGCGTGATATATCCATCTTTTTAAAAGCTTTTCTAGTGCCCTGTAAGTTGGTCCACACTGCTAATTTCGGTTTAGAGTTCATGGTTTTTATTTTGACTGAGTGTTTGTCCACACTTGTTTTCACTATTTTCATCAATTTTTGTGTCTGTAAATCAATATCTGGTATCGTTTCATTTTCTTGAGTAATTATCTCACTGAATGTTGTTTCCATGGTCTGTATATATTCTCTCCAGTCTATTTTATTCCATTGAGTTTTTATTTTGTTATGCGCCTTGACTTTTCCCTCTACATTTTTTCTGCAGATTTTACGATGAATTGTCATGTTTATGGGGTGATGGTCAGAGACGTTCTGTACCAGGTTGATGATAATTTTCTTTTCGGAACATTTCAGGTTATTAGAGTATAAGAAGTAATTATCTATCTCAGTACAATCGATGTCATGCCACCTAACGATTCCCTGATTCTGTGCATTCGCTCGGTAATACCCATTATTAGCATAATGGTAAGGCTGGTGTCCTATTCTAGTGTTGTTAACGTTTCCATGTTCAGTTTTGTTCATTTGTGTCTCATTTATGTCCCCATCCATAATTGTTTCAAGATTATCGAATTGTTTCTCTACCTGTCGCATGATAAGATCAGTTACTCTATTGTGTATTTAGCCATAATATTTTCGCTTTCTCTCCGAGTTTATTTAATTTGATCAGGTGGTTGTGCTGGATTTCCTAGAGAATTTGACTGAGTAGTAGGTTCCAATGATAATGTTTTGATATGGTTTTCGAGAGAGTCAATTTTGCATAATTATGTTTAACAGTTCGTTCTAACTCTTCAATTCTGGGTTCTAGTTTCTTTATGTGTGATTCCAATTTTTTTCGCGTAGCCTCATCTATCTCTTTCTGTTTAATCTTTAGTTCGGACTCTATTTTCCTAATATTTTGTTCACGTCGTTTAATACTATGATGGTCATTCATGGTATGGACAGCGATTGAAGAAAATGTTGTACCTTTAGGCTCCACTCTATCGGTTGCTTTGGCTGTTACCTGTAGTGTGACTCTTTCTGATTCTTCCCCCCAATTTTGTTCTATTTTCCTGTAACGATAGATGGTCATGTATGCCTACACATGGAATGCAACTTACGATGTTCGTGACAAATCGCCTGGCAGGTGTCACATGTGCGTTTCTGATTGTGTATTCCCAGGTTACAGCCGTAGCAATTAATAATATGTTCATTGCTCACATTACTCTTGCTTTCTACGTATACTTCGTCCCTTAATATTGTATTAGATTCACTATCAGTTGTTTTGTACGTAATGGCGGGGTCTTTGAGCGTTGGATGATTAGTTTAAACATATTTTATTACCCAAACAATGACATACAAATAGATCTATAAATACATATATATACATACATGGGTAAAAGGGTCGAGCCACAAGTTCTACAACTTAGTGACGGCTCTCCCCTTATACCAATATCAATTACATTATAATAATTCAAGTTACTATGTTAATATGGCATAGAATAATTTTAATTAAATACAGCTGTTTACCTGAAAGAATAATGTATACATATTTACAAAGGTAATAATCAAACAATTTTTAATTGGAATGACTGGATTGAGTAAGAATAACAGAACAGTAAGAGTAAGGTTTGGAGTAAGAAAATAATAATGTTGTGGACGTTAGATCTAATCTTTATGCATTGAAACGTTTCGTGTCTTTAATGAAACGATGAACATCATTTACTATTTTTATATTATTTTCATAAGTTAAATTATCATTTCCGAACAATAAGAGCTTAATATTTAGAGGATGAAGGTTACGAGTACTGCGAAAAAGCTCGAGTCGTTCATTTGCGTATCGATTACAATGAAAGAAAAAATGAACTGCGTCTTCGCGTGAATTGCATTGCAAACATAGATCATGCTCAGATAGTTGATTAACATACAAGTCATTATTCAAATTACTGCAATTATTACGAAGTCTAGCATGATATACAGACATTGATCTATTACCGTACGTAAAGTGAGATGGGACACGTTGACGGGAAAAACATCTTTTAGCAATTCGCGTTTAAACAAACTTAATGATTGACAGTTTCTTAATAATGGTGGTAAATCGTTCCATAGGTGAATAGCGGATGGAATGAATGACCTTTCAAATAATGCTGTTCTTCGTGGAGGTGTCTGAAAATCATGTTGATGCCTTAGGTTGTAATGTGAGTTTTCATTATTCTGTCTTGGGAACAATATATTTAAATAATCCGGCACTAAATTGTGTTTTACTTTAAACATAAAAATAAGTTTTTGATATTTTCTTCTATCATTAAGAGTTAACCAACCAGTTTCTATATATATTTTTTCTAAACTTGTAGAGCGAGTGACACCTGTAACAATTCTAGCGACTTCAATTTGGAGTTTTTCTAATCTGTTTTTTTCATACTGGGTGCAGTTATCCCACACTATAGCAGAGTATTCAAGAATTGGTCTTAAAAAAGATACATACATTTGATTCAATGTTTTACGTCGTACTGAAAATTGTAGTTTTCTCATAATTCCAAGGAGTTTGGATGCGGAAAGTAAAATATTATTAATATGGGTGTGCCATTTATAATCGTTGCTAAGTGTAACACCCAAATGTTTATGATTATCGATAGCAGTTAATAAATTATTACCAAATTCAAGTATTGGTGGTTGTTGATTGCCGAAGTATAAGACCTCTGTTTTATCGGGATTAAAAGTGACTAACCATTGATTAGACCACTGTGATATTTCATTTAAGTCATGATTTAAAATGCCTTGAAGATCATTTACATTAGACGTAGTAGAAGCCAACGAAGTATCGTCTGCGAATAATCTAGTTATACTGAGTAAATTGTCAGTTATATCATTTACATAGACTAAAAATAATAATGGGCCTAAAACTGAACCTTGGGGAACCCCTGATTTGATTCCTTTGGTAGAAGACAGAGATGGGCCTATGAAAACACGTTGGTGGCGATCATTTAAATAATTTGAGATCCAGTTTAAAAGTAGACCCTCAATTCCCAGTTGATTTAATTTAAACAATAACCCCTTATGCCAAACTCTGTCAAAGGCTTTTGAAATGTCACAAAATATAACGCACGTATGCATTTTCGAATCATAAGATTGGATTATTTGATGGTATAAGTCAATTAGTCGAAACACTGTTGAATGTCCAGTTAGAAATCCTGCTTGTTTTTCGTAAATGAGTTTATTTGTAATTAAGTAGTTGTACATATATTTGTATACACATCTTTCCATCAATTTACCTAAACAACTTAATAGAGAAACAGGACGGTAATTACCAGGACATTGTTTATCTCCCTTTTTATAAAGAGGTAGAACAAGAGCTGATTTCCATTTGGATGGGAAAACTCCTTCAATTAAAGATCTATTAAATAACATACATAAAGGTTTTGAAATCGTAAAACGCACATTTTTTATAACTTTATGAGAAATACAGTCTGGTCCGACCGCTTTATTAGCATCTAACGTTAGAATAATATCTTCGATATCGGACTTTTTGATTTTAATATTTTCTAGCGTTGTACAAGTCTTTTTGCTAAACGTTGGTAAAACAGTATTTGAGTCCTCTACATTTGAAATGGAAACGAAAAAGTCATTAAGGCAGTTAGCTTTATCTTCATCACTAATACAAATGTCGTCACGCCCATCAATAGTGTGCCTTAAAACAGGAATGTTATCAGGTGATTTATAGTTTTTCATTAGTTCTTTGATTGACTTCCAGTAGTTTTTGCTGTTGTTTAATCTATAATCTTCTATGTTATTTTCGATGTTTGTAAAAAATCTGGTTTTCGCATATTTTTTAAGATTGTTTACTTTGTTACGCAATGTTTTATATCTAGACCAGTTGGCAGGAGTGTTATTCCCTAATGCGATTCGTTTTTGCCTGTCCCTATATTTCGTATGACGACGAATTTCTGAGTCGTACCAAGGTTTATCATCTGGACGTAGAGTTACAATTTTTGAGGGAATACATGAATCCATGAACTCTAAGATTTTATCGGTTAGTTTATCACATGCTTGATCAATATCCAATGTATTTATAAAATCCCAACATTCACTTGACATTAATTCATTAAGACGGTGAAAGTCAGCTCTTTTATATAACCATACTTTTCTGGTTTTGCATGCAGTATTTTCTATCAAGTATTTGAGATAAATGAATGTTGCTTTATGATCACTAATTGTGTTATCAACGTTTAAACAACCAGATTTAAAAAATTCGATGTTATTAGATATTATAATAGGGTCAATTAATGTTGATGTAGTTGCTGTAATTCTAGTAGGTTCATTAATAACATTCTCTAGATTATTAATTAGCAAAATATTTCTTAAATGCGTTGTGTTATTGTTAAGTAAATTTTCGTTCAGGTTACCCGTAATAATTATATTTGGGTTAGAATCTAGAGCTCGTTCAATACTTAAGTTGAAATAGTCCCAAAGACCAACACGGGCACTTGGTGGTCTGTATATTGTACACAGTAAGAGGCAGGAGGTTTTGTATTTTATTTCAAGCCAAATGCACTGTACCGTTGGTACCTCCAGGTCAAATCTACGTTGGCAGAGCAAATCGTTGGAAACAAACACTGCGACTCCACCTGAGTGTGCAGTCAGGTCACGCCTATATAGGTTATAATTCGAACAATGGCTTAAAAGATATGCGTCAGATACTTGATTATCTAAATGAGTTTCGGTAAAACATAGTATGTCGTGATCGCCCAGTGTGTCAAAAACATAGTCTAGTTTATTTCTAATGCTCCTGGTATTGAGATGAATAAGAGAAAGTGCATTTGAGGAATGACCTTCATATACACTTGGACCAGGATTGGTTTCTACGTCGCCGCAAATAATTAAAAGTAAGGTCAGCACAAATACATAATGCAAATTTACATCGTTGCATATCATAAGTACACAGATAACTTCTAAATTCAAGTATGAATGTTGAAAACAGCTCGATAAAATTTGACGTAATTCAAGGGGGATGTTTCTCATAAAGACAGAACGTTTCAGACAGCATCTACATTTACTGTAAAATAGGCCGATAGAAGCTCGCCAACAATTTATATCATCACCCATTGGGTAATACGAAAAATACCAAAATAACTGAAAAAATGCGAACCTCTATCGGACCAACTCTACAGAATACATACAATGAGTAACAAACAAAGATACACCGTCCACAAACGAGTAAAGACAGAAAGCATAACATATCTAATGCCCAGGAGTATCGGCCATAAGATGATGTTTTGCTCGTAGTGCGAAAGAGACAAGAAAATGGAGAGAGATAAAATATAGAGTGAATGAAGAAATTCATTACCAGCTGATAGATTTGGAGATAATGGTTTTGAAGGGGGATTGAATTATAAAATAGCAATTTTCTAAAAATACCCGAGTATGACTTGTGAAGTGTTTTGTGAATTATGATAAATAGGAGAATCATAGCAGTACATGTGCAAATAGGCAATACAAACAAGGGTAGTGCCAACAATAAACATGAAATAATGGAAATTAGTTTTGAGAAGCTCAAGCAATATGTATAAATATTGTTATAACTCTATAGATAGTGTGACTTGTATTGTAATAATATGCACTAACAGAATATATAAAGAGAGAACAAGTATCAGTTAATACTGACTAAGTTACAGTATCATGCGTTGGACATGTATACAATTCGAGTGGTAACATTTTGTCAAAATAAAATACTTTAAAATGTTGTATTTAGTCAACGTACATGTATACAATTCGAGTGGTAACATTTTATAAAAATAAAATACTTTAAAATGATGTATTTAGACAACGTACACGTTCTATGTATGAAAAATCTATGCGAGCTAGCACCTGCATAATGTGTGCATGTAATCTAGACAGAACACCGACATACCTGCCAATAAACAACAACAACGACAACATAAAACATGCAAAAAAAGCAGTTAGGGTGGAAATACTTTTTTACATGTATTCACACAAGGGACGTAACTCGTGATAGCAATACCAACCGCAATAGTTCAAAATACAGTGAGAATATGAGTTAGAAGACATAATCAATCAAATGATACATCAAACTATCAAACATGTATGGCAAATTACAAACATTCAAACAAAGACCGTTTTGACCCGAATAATGTTAACACAGTGTCTAATCTAAACATTCCCTACAACAGGTAGTGATGTCACAGTTATAACGGTTAAACAGTAAAGAATTTACACAGGCAGGTATACACTATGACAATGTCAATCCAGGGGCGGATTAGGCACTTTTACAAAACTTGGCTTTAGTGTTGCAAGCTCGTCCGCTGTACAAACACGATGGACCTTTAAGTCATTGTCTTTCAGAAGAATGTTACCGTCGGAAGTCCAGGCACCGTCAATAAGCCCCCGTTTCACCAATTGCCTGGCTTCATAGAAAACAGAATTTCTTACACGCGTTAGGTCTTCATTTACAAATGCACCCTCGTACTTAGTTTTAAGTATTTTTGATTTCATAGTGAAAAGTTTTTGCCTGGCCCTGCAAGATGTAAATTTCACTATGACGTCTCGCGGACGAACTTGTGCTTCTCCTGACGCCACTGCAGCGAATGATTTAGGCTTTCCTAACCTGTGGCTTCTGTCAATCTCATTTAAATTTAGATTTACATTAATCACACTCGCAAGATCGAGAACGATGTCATCTGTGACCTCTCCGGGTGCCTCAGGAAGCCCAGAAATTCTAAGGCAGTTCCGCCTACTGTACTGCTCGGCCGCATCCGCCTTGTCCTCTAAGGCTACAACTCTTGCCTTCAGATCCGAGTTTTCCTGCTCAAGATCAGTAATCCTCGATGAGAGGCGGTCTACCACCTGTTCTACTACATTGGTTATTAGAAACCCAAGCTTCGACTCAAAAGACGCTTCGAAATGTTTTTCGAGAATGGCACCTAGGTCAATTAGATTGGCCTCACTTAGTACGATATTAGTGGGAGATGTAGAATCCTGATCAACGCTGTCTTCATCAATGGACGCCATGCTAGTTGGGGACGAGACTATGTCACCTCTTGTTTTTTTCAGCTCACTCTGATCGCTGAGCGTTGGATGAGGTCTATATAATTTACATCTGTATTTTTTGGGGGTTATTCTCAATCTCAGTTTTTCCTCATCAGTCAATTTGAGGCAATAATAATGTACCCAATTGTTGTTGTATGTGCATTCAACATTTTTCGTCTTACACATCAGGCAAGCTATGGGCGGTTCATTATCATCGTCCTTTGTCTGGTTCGATGCTTTATCGTTATCAATCATATGAAATGTTACCTCTTGTTCCTTTGGTTCGGGATTACCTTCTTCTATTGCTTTCTCGATACTCTCAGCCATTTGTTTGTTGAATTCACGAAGATCGACTGGTTGGCAATCGAATGTACGTGTAGCTGTTCTCGCCACTTCATGGATGGCTACCATACCATAAAAGTGCTAATAGAACGCCAATTTACTAGAATCCTACTTTATGTGTTGTACATATTCAGCGTATACTCTACGTTTACTCTAATAGTTATACATGTAGATGTAATATGTTTTCCTGATTTATCAGTGACATTATTTCGCCTTTGTTTTGAGGATAAACCTCATAATATTGGATTGCTGCTTCTTTCAGTAATTCGTACGATGCTGCATCGAATGCAATTACCAATCCCCCTCCCTTCATTATGCACTCTATATTGTTAATACGTTGTGCTGCTTCTAGTTTCTTTTGCAATGATTTCCCTATATTTAGATGATAATTCGTTACCTTTCTAGTCTGTCTTCTCAAACTCCGAGTCGCTACTACCTGTGCCATATTTCACCGGTATCTCCGAAACAGTCACTTATGTAGGTACTTGCCACCTATAGCATACTATTAAAACAATGTCCTTCTTGCGCTTAGTAAGACAGGTAATACTGTTAAAATTGTTATAAAATTCGACATATATTATATAGCATAAATACAAGTTAAAAACTCTATAACGAAGTTTCCGGAAAGTCCGATAGTACAGTTAAGATCAACGTTAAATCAACGTGATATTTCACACATATAAATTCATTAGGTACTCTGGTTAAAATTTTGTATAAAATCAATGTGACATTTCATACATACAAGTTGCACCGTTTGAACACTAACTATTCTTTATCACTGGTATTAAAACATACCCGGCCTTTATCCTTCTGTAACCAGGTATCTCAGATAATACATGTATAATTGGTATATGAGGCAATATGAAACGTCATACATACAGGTTTCACCGCCTAACACTGGACTCTTCTTAGGTTTGTTACAGTTACTGTCTCGGAAAACTACAAATCTCTGTAGAGCTATCCTATATTGAATTTTTGGTGAGTAAGCAAGCCCTACCACTTCGGGGTTATATCGCCCTTGTGCTTTGTCACCAGCTTGTTAAATATATATAAAAAATAATATTAATGCTTCCAGACAAACAGTTCACTGGTCAGTTTTTTGTTGTGGTTAAAATGTAAAAATGTTCAATAAAATAACATAACAGTTACCGTATAAACCGGTATATGTTCCGATATCGGTTCTGTCGCACCTTTGTTGATAGAACTTTATAGTTTTAGTATTTTACTAGTACATGTACTATAGACATTCACTAAAACAATGACACGGTTCAACACTCTATTACCACTGTTCAGGCCAGCATGAACCGTTTATGATATACATGTACAAGGAATGATTCAGTGTCCCTCCTCGATAAGACCATCGTGCAGAAAATAGATGATCGAGGGGCTCAGTCGGGATAAAAGTCAGGGTAAAAAAATTAACGAATACCAGTTGTCCTCCTGTCTAGTACCGTACTTGCTCAACCCGAGTCGCGTTTCCGTTTCCGGTCAACACTTCCCCAACTGTTCTTATAATGAAGATAGAGTACAAGCTCCTGATGAAAATACAGTATCGGTTCGGGAAACCGAAATTATGTCGGTGTTAAGTTATTATTCAAAGATCAAGAGCACTTCAGTACCTGCTCCACTCTGTACCGTGATCTCTGTGTTGGTGGCTGATGACCAAATGATTGTTCGGAACAAAATTCAGGAAAAATCGAAACGGATACCAATTCCTTTCCATTGTTCCGTAAAATCACTCTAGTTGCCAATAATCTCGTTTCTCCAGGAACTTCCGTGGTTCGAGCTGTCTCTCGGTCCCTATTTCCCTTCCTGTCATGTTTAATTACACTTATAGAGTAACTCTGGGGCTTCCAGAATGTATCGTATGTTCGTCTTAGACTAAAATATGTGAATAAAAAATGCACAAAAAAGCGTCGCTCAAGACAGGGTCAAAATCAACTCAACAATCCAATATGGCGGCCTAAAGCGCGGAATCTCGCCACGTGCTAGATCGAAATGTTTAGCCTTTTCCCTTAACCAGTCAACTGTTTAATCCACAGTTTCCACACTAAAGCACAGTATATGCGTTTAAAAATATTTTAAAATCCTAAAAACCATTTAAAAGTTAATAAACTTTATAAAACACAGCTTTTCTTTTCCTCGTCAAATATACGTCTTCCCTCTACCAAGACCAAAACCCAACTTCCAAGCTAAGTTAATACAACCGATATATCTCAATCAACCATGTATGAAAATGTGTTAGGTACAACAGTTTGATCACTGTGAAATGTATATGCAATTTGGTTAGAGTTTAAAACAACAATTAAGTAGATGATGTTGTTTTGGGCTTTTTAAGGCAAAATGTCCCTTAAAAGCGTCAAGGAAGTCTCGGTTAATTATGAATTGGCATTTTTTATGAAAAAAGTAGTAATATTTGTCGTAAGAATGTTCTATGAGTTCTGCTTTTTGTAATTGTGAAATGACACACAAGATTAAAAATCGCCCAACATTTTTAAAACATATAATAGTAAGTCCGTTTGTTTCGTGATAGCTATCATTACATTGTATTATTATTATACCATATTTGATATTTATATAGCACTATTATCATGTAATTACACGATCAAAAGTGCTGTACACTCTCATTTAAGACATGGTTAAAACAATTTGTAACGAATTTGCGTTTATGCTCATTGTGAACACGGTCCGTTCGTTACTCCTTTCGCCCCATGCTTCAGTCATTGCTCCTTTAATGCATACTCCTTTTATGTATTGCATCATACTAGGATAGAGCGCTTCATTCATTACTCCTTTCATTCTTTGTCATATTTAATGCTCATGTTATGTATTAGGCCTACATCATTCTAGCAAAGACCTAAATATACATATGTATATATATATTTAGGTCTTTGATTCTAGGATGGAGCGTAGGAGCCAAATTGGCCTCCTATTAGGAGCACAGGAGCTACTGTGGCCTCTTTGTAGGAGCTTATTAGGCCCTGGTTCGGTTGAAATAAATACCACTTTGGAGTTACTGTATGGTGTTCCTCGATCTGTAAAATCCTCATTGCGTTTCAAATTTAAGTAATTTGAACTTTAATTTTGTAAAAAGAAGCTGGTATACAGTAGATGTTAGAACATGCGTCCACATAAAATCAGGTAAGGTATATTAAACATTTGGTATTAATTTTGTTTCCATTTCGTTTAAATATAACCCATTTCGTCAAAATGACCCATTGCGTATTTTTAGATTTTTTTCTCGGGAATTTCCGTTCATTTACGGAAAATATTACCAATTAAAAACCTCATTAATTCGTTTTTTATGGATAATGCGCGATCACTCAAGTGAAATCCAGTATTATTCAACATTATTTGAAAAGAAACTCATTAAAAAATAAAAAAAAGTTTCATAACATATGAAAAATCCAAATCTCGCAAGAACGAGATTAACTCATTACTGCCGTGAATTCACCGAAGTTATTGACAGTTCATCGAAGGAAATCGCGTAGATTTCTTTCCTCTTACTACTGTCCCTTATTAACGTGTGACAACGCAGATGCGTATGCTATTTGTACTTCTCGTTCTTCCACTTCGCAGAAAATCAGTCGGTTAAGGTAATTACACTGTACATAATGATTGTTTACAAATCGAACGCAAGTCGGCCATGTTTTGATATGTCGGGCATGAAACCTTCGCAAATTTATGGTCATGTTTATTTATGGGAACTATGTCGAAATGCAAAGACAGCGCAATTGTCTTAGATGCCTTAATTTGTATATGTCTGCCGTAATGCCACCGTGTGTATATCAAATGATCTGTGCTAAAATGAACTTGAGAATTTTAAGAGTCATGTCTCTGTCTGAAAGTGAAAGTGGTTGATCAATTTTGTCTGCTTAGTCATTTGCTCTGATCCTTGGGATCCCTATACTGTTGTGCTACTAAGGTGTTGACTAATTGCTTATTAAATTTAGTTTTAACTGCAGACTGTATCGTGATGTCAATGCTAGGTTAGGTTTTTTTGGCTAAGTTATTTAGTTAATAGACTTGTTTCTGATTCCTGACAGTACTGGCTGACGACCACCAAATCCGGACGACCACCAATCCGGACAGACTCAAAAACGCTTTATAGCGGCCATTAATTTTGATCATCGGTTGTCAATCAATTAGGCGCTTGATTTTTGTCAACAAAAACACAACGAAGTAGCAACGATTAAAGTTAAATATTTTACAAGAAATGTCGCATTTATTTTCGTCTGCACTCGCGAAGCTTGTTTACATTACGGGGGAAGTCAAAAATCGTATAACTTCGCATGCGCAATACTTCTGCGCAGCCCCGAAATGTAAACTACGGTCCTTATGCTAAATATGAGGTAAGCCGATGCAATGTTTTCTAACAGATAAACAAGGAAAATATAGCTTTAGTAAAGTACGTGCAGAGTTTCAAAAACATCGTACAACGTCATGATACACAAAATGCCCGCTATGAAAAGTGAACGTTTAAAATTTTACCGCGAGGTTTCGATCGATTTTTTTCCAATATTCATGGGAGATAATTCGTACAAATTTTGTACAAACCGTTTACTTGTGCTCTCCTTTGATTCAGTACACAGTTTAATTCAATATTTAACGCATTTTTCGTAATAAAAAACTCGACAATACGGTGTCCAGATTGATGGTCATGTTGGACTTAAAAATGAGGTGATGAAGTGACCCCTACAAGTAGTACAACGGCCCTCAAAAATGCACTTGAGCTATTTTTAGAAGTAAACAAATTAGCTCTTCAGTTCTGAGATGAACCTAGCTTCGACATTATAGGACAGCGATTTTCCCCCTTCTTTGTTAGGTACCCCTAAAAGGTAGCTTCCCAATCAGAAAAATGTTCCATTTTCCCAATTTCAGAGGAAAATAATTCCCCATCAGGTGCATCTAGGCTGTACAATTCATGCCATAAGTTAAGTTTGCACATTTTATATGAATAAATGCATGACATATCATTCACAAGCTGGTTCATGTTAATTTCTATCATAAATAAGATAGATGTGATTGTTTTTAAGAATTTTTAACTTATAAAAACATTCCCAATTTGGGTAAAAATGTCGCTAATTTTCCCAATTTGTCCGGTACTGGTACCTTTCCCAAACAAGCCAAAAAATCGCTGTAGGATAAAACACATTTTCCAGGATTACAGAATTACCCTGTTTGGATGTATTTTCGCGTTACTAAGAAAATAAAGTCATATAATGACAAATAAAATAATTGCCTTGTTGTTTTTTAGCTCACCTGTCACAAAGTGACAGAGTGAGCTTTTGTGATCACTCTTCGTCCGTCGTCTGTCCGTCCGTCCGTCAACAATTGGCTTGTGTAGACACTAGAGGTCACAATTTTAGCCTAATCTTTATGAAACTTGGGCACAATGATCATCTCAACAAAATCTAGGCCAAGTTCGATATTTGGTCATCAGGGGTCAAAAACTAGGTCACTAGGTCAAATCATAGAAAAACCTTGTGTAGTCACTAGAGGTCACAATTTTAGCCTAATCTTTATGAAACTTGGTCACAATGATCATCTCAACAAAATCTAGGTCAAGTTTGATATTGGGTCATCCGGGGTTAAAAACTAGGTCACAAGGTCAAATCATAGAAAAACCTTGTGTAGTCACTAGAGGTCACAATTTTGGTCTAATCTTTATGAAACTTGGTCACAATGATCATCTCAACAAAATCCAGGCCAAGTTTGATATATGGTCATCTGGGGTCAAAAACTAGGTCACTAGGTCAAATCATAGAAAAACCTTGTGTAGTCACTAGAGGTCACAATTTTGACTCAATCTTTTTGAAACTTGGTCACAATGGTCATCTCAACAAAATCTAGGTCAAGTTTGATATTGGGTCATCTGGGGTCAAAAACTAGGTCACTAGGTCAAATCATAGAAAAAGTTTGTGTAGTCACTAGAGGTCACAGTTTTTGACTTAATCTTTATGAAACTTGGTCACAATGGCCATCTTAACAAAATCTAGGTCAAGTTCGATATTGGGTCATCCAGGGTAAAAAACTAGGTCACAATGTCAAATAATAGAAAAACTTTGTGTAGTCACTAGAGGTCACAATATTGGCCTAATATGTATGAAACTTGGTCACAATGATCATCTTAACAATATCTAGGTCAAGTTTGATATTGGGTCATCTTGGGTCAAAAACTAGGTCACATGGTTAAATCATAGAAAAACCTTGTGTAGTCACTAGAGGTCACAATGTCGACCTTATCTTTATGAAACTTGGTCACAATGATCATCTCAACAAAATCTAGGCCAAGTTTGATATTGGTTTATCTGGGGTCAAAAACTAGGTCATTAAGTCAAATCATATAAAAACCTTGTGTTGTCACTAGAGGTCAAAATATTGGCCTTATCTGTATAAAACTTGGTCACAATGATCATCTTTACAAAATCTAGGTCAAGTTCGACAGGTGAGCGACCTAGGGCCCTTTGGGCCCTCTTGTTTCTTTTCTTCACCCGATTTGGTAATTAAATGATTTATTTATATGGACAAAATATTGGTCAGATCGACACAATTTTATTTGCGGCCATTTGTAAAAAATGTATCATAACCTTGACATTGGAAAAAAGTTGATTGTATTCTCACGGCAAAAATCTTTTACACACACTAAAACTTGAAAACAACTCGGGGTCTCAAAATATCTAATGCAATTTATTAAACATTTAATGCACTTCAATTTGGAGCAAGTTTGATTTCATTATTAATTTAAGAATTCTACTAAAATCGGTAATTTCTGAGCCCTACGCAAGGTGCTTTAGATTTGCCCAATCAAAAGCGCTGTTACATAACAAATGTTCCATGCGCCATTTTGTTTACATCCATATCGGTAAAATGTCATTCAAAGCGATGCTGAATCTATGTAGGTCACTTATGTTTACAATAGGTGGCGCTGTTCTGAGAACTTCGTAAAAAACCAAATTACCGTGAGGATAGGTTTAACGCGAGAATACCAGCAAATGGTATAATTGAGTGACAATTTGACGTTCTGAATAAACGTCGGGGGTGTTGGCTGCATACAGTGGCTAGACTCATAATAGAGCAATCAGGTACAATAATTTAGCGATTATTTTTGCCGAAACGTAAGAATATGTAAAAAAACTTACTTGAACACATTGACAGCACTATTTTACGACCTCGCTTTATATTTAGTTTTTAGCTCACCTGTCACAAAGTGACAGAGTGAGCTTTTGTGATCACTCTTTGTCCGTCGTCCGTCCACAATTACTTGTGTAGACACTAGAGGTCACAGTTTTAGCTTAATCATTATGAAACTTGGTCACAATGATCATCTCAACAAAATCTAGGTCAAGTTCGATATTGGGTCATCCTGGGTCAAAAACTAGGTCACAAGGTCAAATCATAGAAAAACCTTGTGTAGTCACTAGAGGTCACAATTTTGGCCTAATCTTTATGAAACTTGGTTACAATGATCATCTCAACAAAATCTAGGTCAAGTTCGATATTGGGTCATCTGGGGTCAAAAACTAGGTCACAAGGTCAAATCATAGAAAAACCTTGTGTAGTCACTAGAGGTCACAATTTTGGCCTAATCTTTATGAAACTTGGTCACAATGATCATCTCAACAAAATCTAGGTCAAGTTCGATATTGGGTCATCCGGGGTCAAAAGCTAGGTCACAAGGTCAAATCATAGAAAATACTTGTGTAGTCACTAGAGGTCACAATTTTGGCCTAATCTTTATGAAACTTGGTTACAATGATCATCTCAACAAAATCTAGGTCAAGTTCGATATTGGGTCATCCGGGGTCAAAAACTAGGTCACAAGGTCAAATCATAGAAAAACCGTGTGTAGTTACTAGAGGTCACAATTTGAGCCTAATCTTTATGAAACTTGGTCACAATGATCATCTCAACAAAATCTAGGTCAGGTTTGATATTAGGTCATCCGGGGTCAAAAGCTATGTCACAAGGTCAAATCATACAAAACCTTGTGTAGTCACTAGGTCACAATTTTGGCATAATCTTTATGAAACTTGGTCACAATGATCATCTCAACAAAATCTTGGTCAAGTTCGATATTGGGTCATCCGGGGTGAAAAACTAGGTCACAAGGTCAAATCATAGAAAAAACTTGTGTAGTCACTACAGTCACAATTTGAGCCTAATGTTTATGAAACTTGGTCACAATGATCATCTCAACAAAATCTAGGTCAAGTTTGATATTGGGTCATCCGGGGTCAAAAACTGGATCACAATGTCAAATCACTTCAATTTGTCATTGGGTCTAAATGTGATGTAAATTATAAAGCATAAGACAATATGAAAACCTTGTACATAGAATAGAGGCTACCATAAGGGGTGCATGAACTACTAGGACAGGTGAGCGACCTATGGCCCTTTGGGCCCTCTTGTATTTTTAGGTAAAGTTTTCTCATAAACTATCGAAGCTATTGCTTTGAGCTTTGCAACACTTGTTCACCATCAATACCTGAGCCTCTCAACAAAATCTTGGTCAAGTTCGATATTGGGTCATCCGGGGTGAAAAACTAGGTCACAAGATCAAATCATAGAAAAAACTTGTGTAGTCACTACAGTCACAATTTGAGCCTAATGTTTATGAAACTTGGTCACAATGATCATCTCAACAAAATCTAGGTCAAGTTTGATATTGGGTCATCCGGGGTCAAAAACTGGATCACAATGTCAAATCACTTCAATTTGTCATTGGGTCTAAATGTGATGTAAATTATAAAGCATAAGACAATATGAAAACCTTGTACATAGAATAGAGGCTACCATAAGGGGTGCATGAACTACTAGGACAGGTGAGCGACCTATGGCCCTTTGGGCCCTCTTGTATTTTTAGGTAAAGTTTTCTCATAAACTATCGAAGCTATTGCTTTGAGCTTTGCAACACTTGTTCACCATCAATACCTGAGCCTGTGAAGCAAGACCCATAACTCTGATCTGCATTTTGCAAGAATTATTGCCCATTTTTGGACTTAGAAAATAAATTGCCTTGGTTAAGTTTTGTGGTTAGGTCCACATTTCTCCAAAACTATCAAGAGCAGTGATTTTTCTTGAACAAAATCAAACGGCCTGTGCCTTTAAAATTAGGAAATTTTAGCGCAATAATTCGCAAAATTGGGAATTATAAAAAAGATTGTTTTGGTTAAAAGTGTTCATATTTTGTTATTTTCTACTGATAATACTCATATGTGGCAATGACTTATACTGCAAGTTTGGAAATCTATTGTTTTGACTTGAAAACAGCTATACTGTAGTTGCTTTGAAACTAGCGAGCACAAAAGGGGGAAAATATGCATACTTTTGGGAAAAAATTATGATTTTTTGGGAAAAAATGGAAGTTATTTCGCTAGTGGAAGGGGCCTGTATTCGGCCCTAAAAATAGCCCAAAAAAATCACTGAAGAGTTATTGCTTTGAAACTTGCAACACTTGTTCCCTACCTGACCATGTAAAGCAAGACCCATAACTCTGATCTGCATTTTGCCTGAGTTATTTCCCTTTTTGGACTTAGAAAATACCTTGGTTTAGTTTTTAGTTTATGTCCACTTTTCTCATACACTATGGAAGCTGTTGTTTTGAAACGTTCAATGTATGTTCACCATCAATATCTAACCATGAAAAGCAAGGGCCGTAACTCTGATCTTAAGTTTGTAAGAGTTATTGCCCTTTTTTGGATGTAGAAAATCCTTGGTTAATTTTTATGTTTAGGTAAACTTTTCTCATACACTATAGGAGCTATTGCTTTGGAACTTGCGACACTTGTTCTCTAACTTCACTGTCAATACCTGACCATGTTAAGCTAAACCCATAACACTGATCTAAATTTTGCTGGAGTTATTGCGCCTTTTGGACTTAGAATACAACTTAGTTAAGTTTCATGTTTAGGCAATTTTCACATACATTTGTTCACCACCAATACCTGTCTCTTGAAATCAAGACCCATAATTCCACCCTGCCTTTTTGGAAGAATGATGGTCCTTTTTGGACTTGGAAAATATCTTGCTTTGATACATATTACACCTTTTCACTACCAAAACCTCACTCTGTTAAGCAAGACACATAACCCTGCCCTACTTCATTCAGGGGTAATGGGCCTTTTTTACAGTGACAATGATAAGATGAGCGTCTGCACCCGCAAGGCCGGGCTCTTGTTAATCTGTTTTTAAAATCATGTGACTCGTGCTAACGAATTGCATACTATAATGAAAAGGCACTAAGGTATTCCTACCTTACTATATTTATCTGATGCTCTTATATATTTCTAATCATTATCATAGCAGATGTCTTGTGCCAAGGAGATTTTACAGAGATTACACAGAAAAAAAGACTGAAACCAATTATTAAGCTCAATTCAAAATTTTCGTTGTCTCGTAGGTTTTGAAGATTTAAGATGGCAGTTTAGGGGCTTCAAGACTGCAGTAGTGGTGATCTTCTTTTGCAAATATTAAATAGACATAATCTAATTGCTCTTTATTAGTAATATGTGTTAATAAACTGTCCAATGATTTAGACCATGTTCAGCAGTTTTCAAAAATACAAGGCATGTGTTATGAATATAATCCTCGTACTATATATTGACTGTATATCCAGTAATTGAGACCACACATGCACAGCAAGTTGGCCATTAGCAAACAGTGTGAACATTTGGTGTAACTTTATGAAATCTGTTTGTTTAATTTCAGTGGCAGATATGACAATAGTAATGAGGGGTTTTCCTGCTGGTGGTGATACATCACAGGAGGGCCAGCAGCCCCAGCAAGGTCCGGTCCCTGTTCCTGCCCCTGCCGCTCCTTCCGGTACTACACCTGTTCCACCTCAGCCAATGCCATCAGCACATATAGCTGGAGAAGAGAATGGTCAAGGGGATAGTGTAACAGAACCTGGTGAAGATGGCGACCCAGAATTCCCTGTACAAGAACTGGCTCGTTTAGATGAAATGATTAACAGACCACGATGGGTTGTTCCAGTCCTTCCTAACGGAGAATTAGAAGCACTTCTTAATGCTTGCATAAAATTGTGCAGAGAAGGTAATTCAGATCTTCATTAACTAGTTTCGAACCTGGTAAAAAAAACTTGTAAATCTTGCATAAAAGTGGGATTAGCGATTGAATTGAATGAAGTACATAGATTCTAACATTACATTTATATAAGGTGGCATACTTAGGACTATGTATGATATTCATTGTTAGA
The DNA here is from genome assembly GCA_947247005.1 of Spisula solida. Classification (NCBI taxonomy): domain Eukaryota; kingdom Metazoa; phylum Mollusca; class Bivalvia; order Venerida; family Mactridae; genus Spisula; species Spisula solida. The sequence continues at coordinate 43,690,598 of OX365956.1, forward strand.
TGGTCATATTATTTATGCCTTATACTATTTTACTTTCAGGTTTAGATACGCGTAGTGAAGCGTGTCAAAGATTTTTCCGAGAAGGTTTAACAGTCTCGTTTACTAAGATTATGACTGATGAGGCTGTTAGTGGTTGGAAGTATGAAATCCATGTAAGTTTATTACATTCCTTGTCATTGTATGTGGCATGTATAGCACAGAGAATTTGGCACGACTCTTGACCTTATATTAGCATAATTTAACAGCTGATATATGTCTATAACCTCGGAAGTATATTTTGATAAGCAGGAAGAATCACAAAGACGCTTGAGCAGTGTTCAATCTAGCCCACCATGACAGGGGGCCATTCGGGCCCATAGACTATACAACAGGGGGCCATTGGGGAAAAATGGGGGCCCTTAAAATAATAAAAAAAAATTCCAGTATTCATACTTCATGTAAATGATAAAAGTATACCAGGCTTGAAAAGCACTCATACATGCATATGATATGCTTAGCTAACGGTGACCTAACCTCAATGGCAACTAAATTCAAAATCACTAAAAAATAAAATGAAATGAAATTCTCCTCGAGCAGTTTGTTCAATCTGTCAACAGACAGGAATATATCTTTGAGTTTATGACGATTGATGAGAATAAAGCATCCATACTTTAGATCTAAGAATTGCCATGCCCGTGAATAAGCGCGATTTGTAAAAGTGAAACATCGGCACTAAAACGATTTTTTTCGGCCAAATTACAGACATCATTTGACATACTTGGGACTTGCAGATGTTCTTCTTGTAATATCATTTTGATTTCTTCCTCATTTTTTTATAATTTAACCGATATCGGCGTAAAATTACTTGAGATGTTTCAATCATGCTTCAATGACTGGAGGCTGACATCATTACCATAGCAACGGACACCTGCCTGAAGAGTTACTGAATGAAGCTAAAGGACAACAAGTAACGAAAAGATAATGTAGCAAAAAGACTTCAATTTTCTGTGAGCGCGCCGACCTGGCCCACAGTAACATCTCAAGTGCGCCATTTCAATTTTTTGGGGGTCAATGGCGCAATGGCGCGGCCTAGAATGAACACTGCTTGAGGTGTAATACCAACACAAATCTAAAAGACCGATGTTGCACGATTTTCTCACGGAAATTTATATATTCAACACATGAACTTTGTAATATATTCATGCATAAAGGTCAAATTCTCCGTGCTATATATGCTACCAATGGTGGCCTACTTCCCATTGTACAAACCTTTAAATGAATGACTTAGAACAACATGTTACTGCATGGCATTCAATAAACATGGGTAACAAGTGTTAACTTGATATTTTGGAAAATTGTAAAAGTAAAGCTTTTTTATAAGATCATATATATTTAGTATGACACTGAATAACACATTTACAATATGCATGTAATGTTTTGAGATACCATTGTATTATACATATTTTTTTTACTGACTACATGTACCTAGTAATATATTGATATGTTCATAATTGGTTTTGTCTGAATTATTTTCAGAAATGCATTTTAAACAATGCTTTCAAGTTGGTAGAATTGTGTGTGGTAAAGTTGTCCCAAGATTGGTTCCCACTTCTAGACCTACTTGCTATGATTTTTCATCCACAATGCAAGTAAGTGATCTGGTTTCTAGCTCTGAATGAAAACATGTACTGCATGCAAATCTTTATTAAAGCATTTTACAGAATACTGAACTTAAAAAAATACCAAGAATGTTTCATGTAATCTGATTGTAAGTGTATTCTGACTTAGCTATAACCCACAATTAAACATTTTTGTTAATTTTATTTATACACTTCTCAAAAAAAGTCTTGCATTAATTAAAGCCAAAAATTGCTTAAATGATTTATTTTCTTGAAAAATCAATTGATGTGGGTATTTTTATTAACATTCCATGCATATAATGCAATTAAGTTTGTAATAAAATGATATCTTGTTACTAAATGAAGATCCTGCAAGCTGACTCAACGCAGGCAGACATGTGATAAGTACTGGCTATATATGCCAGGCATTTGTAACTGAAGTTTAAACTTCAAACTTTATGAATTATATCTATATGTTGCTTTTGGTGTAAGATCGATTTTATTTCACGGAGTGATCAAAGAAAATCAATACTTCACAAAATTTAATTTTCTTTGATCACAAGTCAAAGAAAATCGATCTTCCACCGAAAATCAACAAATTTTCTGTTTATTATATGCCTCATTTTCTCCTTAAATGGAACCGTAATGGGCTTAATTGAAAAAATCACATTGAAATTGGCGTAACAATAATGGCCCGGTGCCGTTGATGTAACGTGTCTTTTTCTGAATGAACCCGGTTTAAAACAGTGAAAATAACAAAATGATAATTTCACTGTTATTTTCACTGAAAAATCTCTATAATCCATTGATAGCAAATAATAAACATTTATATAATTCACCATTGCAGGTTTCATACATACAATAGCAATCGTACCTCAGAAACTGTACCAGCTGGTTCCACACTAGCTGATGATGCTTTATTTGCAAGACCACCTGATCCAAGGACACCAAAGGTATGTATTGACCTTGTATATGTATTCAATTGTCAAAGAAATGAGATGTGAATCAGTGGTTCCATCATTTCTGTAATGGAGAAGACCAATATGTTAAGCAAGACAAAAGTTGAAGGACAGTTTGTGGCTTTTCCCATTTGATGATAGCATTATATTTACATTGTGTTTAATATTTTCAGGGATGGTTGGTAGATCTTGTGAACAAGTTTGGGTCCCTAGAAGGTTTTCAGATGTTACTGGATAGATTCACTAATGGTCCCTCATTGTCAGTACCTGTGATAGCAGCCCTTGTTAAGTGAGTATAGTCTCCCTCTCCTTTTCCACTGTTAAAAATTGGCTAAATTTGAACTGTCATTGCTCTTGCTTCTAAATGTTTGATTTAGAGTCATAATGAAGTGTGTTGGATTGTTGACTATTGTCTGAGTTTGTACTGCCCTTGAAAGGTCATTGACAATGGGTTTAGTAGTCTAAAGTCTCCAAAAACAAGTTTATTTTGTCGTAAAACTGTTAAATTTCTAATAAATGTCTGGAAGATGTAAACAATACTTTAGAAGACAAGGAATATTTTTGTTAATTATGTGTAAAGACCATATATATCAATGGTACCCTAGATTCAAAATACAAAGTTTCTTTGTCCCGCTTGGAAGATAACTTTGTCATAAAAAGATGAAAAAGTCCGCTTATTGGATCCCATGGTTATTATAATTCAGAAGATCTTCATCTTTATTTCTACTTCTTTGACTCAATTAGTAACTGTAGTTTCAGAAATTAGTATAATTATGACCGCCTGATAAACATATATTGAATAATTTGAACAAGTGAATTTTGCAACTGTATACTTATTTTTGGTCGGCACTGTATGTCATTAAGGATACAAGGTTTGACCTGCTTGTATGTATTGTATGTATCTGTGTATTGTATATCTCTTATGTTTATTTTTAGACCATTTGGATTATGTGCTGAAGTTTTGACCTCTCATACAATACAGAAGTATTTGATACCTATTGTGGTAAGTTATCTAATTTATCATGATAACCTCTTATGACAAAGTTTGCAATGTATTAATGTAGTAGAGAGCTGGTTGGTAGAGTCTAATGGATGATCTGATTGTCTTATATTGCAGAAGAGCAAGTCAATATGAGGTTGGTAATAAATTCCTATGAAACTAATTTGGTCTGTGTCCACTGTTCATAAAGAAGCATTTACTATATGAAAACTTAATTAATTTATCTTTGCTTGGAAATATTAAGTTATGTATGGAATTTGTTTGATTGTTACATGTACTAACGGGCAGAGTCTGCATTTCATTGTTCAGAAAGTGCTTATATTCTCTCTTTTGTTTATTGAATGAGGTTGGTCAGATTAAAAAATAAAAAATCTCCTTTGCCGCTTTTAAAAAAGAAGATAATCTAGCGATAAAACTTATAATCAGGGTTCCCACGGTCAGGGAAAAGTCAGGGAAAAACAAAATTTTTTCAAGGTCAGGGAAAAGACAGGGAATTTTGGAATTAGTCAGGGAAATCCAGAATTTTACCAAAAGTCGGGGAAAAGTCGGGGAATTTTTTATTGAAGCTGTCGATAAGTGTCATTTCCTATGAAGTAATACCTAAGACTGAAAAATATCCTCACTCGCTATGCTCGCTCGGAATCATTCTACATTATAATAACTTTATGTCAATCAACAGTCTTAAAATCTGCTACCTTAAACTTATTTGTTCCATATAAAGCAAATATATCCTCATTTTCTCTATTTTATTGCCATATTTTGCTTGAACAAAAATATGCTGTGTCGCCCGATTGCTCGTAAACTTAGGGAAAACTGCTCTGTGGTCAGGGAAAAGTCAGGGGATTTTGTCTTGGAAAGTTTGTGGGAACCTTGAATTAATAAGCCAAGGTAGACTTATATTATTACTTTGATTAGGTGGAAGTAAATTCATTCTGTATCAGGCTATCAGTTACAAAGTAGGGTCTTAGTTATAACCATAGGGCTTGTATTAATATTTGCAGGAAATAGTGCCAAAGTTTCTGGATAGTTTAACAGATGATGAGTTGAAGAAAGAATCTAAAACAGAAGCTAAGAATGATGCTCTTTCATCGATTATCAAAGCACTGAAGCAATTGGTTTACAGACTGCCTACTCATGAAGAAACTATAAAAAATCTGGAGATTTTCAGATTGAAAATGATTCTTAGGTTCGTACTATTATACAGGGGTTCTACAATTCCGGATAAATCCAGAATAATTCCGGAGTTGATGCTTTACAAAGAAGAAACTTTTCTGCATAAAATAAAAGTTATTTGATGAAAAAATTCAAAGAACTGATTAACTTAAGGTCATTTTAAGTTGCATAAGCTGAATTTTAACAATAGAACAATGTTTGAAGCAGCGTTTGATAAAGGGAGGTGTCCTAATGGCACCCAAAGCCGACTGGTGTCTTATTTCAGGATTGGGAATTATGGCTCAATAGAACCCCTGATTATAACATTGTTGATAATTAACTGAATGAATATTGATGGACGTGAGTTTGACATATATGTACAAAAAGTCATGTTACAGTAAATGTTTGGTGCTTTTGTGATCACTTTTGTCTGTCTGTTATCTGACACACTAGAGGTCACAGTGTTTGTGTCACATAGTGTGACTGGGATATACCTCAATGTGTGTTTTAGTCAAATTTCTGTGCAAACTTGTTTTAAAGCACTGAATTATCACGTTAAGTTGCCTTTATTATGTGATTTATGATTATACTCACTCAGGTATGTATCTATTCTTTTATTTCTGAACCATTTATGTACATGCATAAAATTTACACCGTATAAAACAATTCCAATGTGCATAACTGTTCATCATTGAACTATAAGAGACATTTTGACTTTAAATAACTCAATAAAGCACCAAAATTACTCTAATATCACATTACTAATTATAAGTACTATTAACATATCAAATATATGTATATGTTTGCTATTTTCAGATTGTTGCAGATATTTTCAGGTATATGTTTGCTATTTTCAGATTGTTGCAGATTTCCTCATTTAATGGAAAGATGAATGCCTTGAATGAAGTGAATAAAGTGATAGCCAACGTCTCGTTCCACTCTAGTAGACATTCACAGACTGAGGAAGATGAATGGTTAACTGCAGATAAAATGGCGGTATGATGTTTTATCTAACACATTGAATGTGTGTTGTGACATATTGGCATTTGTATTCATGATGACAAGAAATAAGAAAAAGATATTATTAAGTCTGACAGGGAAGGCAGCACTCAACTTAACCAGCCGAGCACATAAAAACACGTACAAGGCACAATGCCCTACTGAACAAGTAAATGATCCGCTCAAGTTCAAGCTGTCGAAAAGCTGAATAAACTTATTTCAGCAATCAAAAAGCTGAATGACCTAGTTCCAACAGTACAATGGCTGAAATACTTAGTTTTAGCTGCCAGAAGTCCTAAAAAGTAGAAAAATAACAGTATTAAAAAGCTGAATGTCAAGGTTTCAGCTGAATAACCTAGTTTCAACAAAAAAAAACATCATTGCAGTTCTCATGTTCTAGTCTTGCTCTTGTATCATGACCTGTACAATATCTATTGTGAAACAAAACTACACCTTTGTTGAATCTTATTCGCTTATCAAATAGTTGGGAATAGCATGAAAAACAAAGCTTGGTTTTAACAGTTGTCATGGTTTCAAGGTACTTTTAAAATAGGTTGTTCTATACTTCTTAGATATTAAGAAATAAAACTAATTAAAAACATAGTGATTGCAACTTTGAAATTAGACATATATGACAGCTTGGCATTGATAGGTAGATTGGGAATATCACTGAACATGTACTGCTTCTGTTGATCGCCAAAGTGTTTATTGAAGAAATGGTTTAAACAGGGGTCGTACAATTTCAGAATCTGTTAATCTGTATTTGCTGCACTAGAAAAATTAGCTTTTCTGCAGAAAATAAAAGTTATTTGATGAAAAAAGTCTTATATATGGTCATTTGAAAGTTGATAAGCTAAATTTTTACAGAAGAACAATGTTAAATTGTTTAAAACAGACTTATGGTGTAGGAATGTGTGCTGTTGGCATCTCAAACAGATTTACGCTTCATTTTCAGGACTGGGAATTATGCCTTAGTATGAACCCTGTATTAATCAGATTAATTTTCAAGGAATGTGATTTGAATGATCTGTGTATATTTGTAGGAATGGATACAAGAGAATGATGTACTGTCTATAGTTCTCAGAGACAGCTTACATCAACCTCAATATGTGGAAAAACTGGAAAAGATACTACGCTTTATGATCAAAGAAAAGGCTCTATCATTACAAAATTTAGATAAATTGTGGGAAGCACAGGTATGGCTTGTCTAGTTCTATTAAAAAGCAATATTGTAGAGTGATTAATTTTTGTGGGCATTAAGTTTGGTGGATATTGGTAAAATGACAATTTATGGTGTCATCATTTGAAGGGGGGGGGGGGGGGTCAATTTACCTGATTTATGCAGAATTCTGGATTTATCATTTCTTATAGAGCAATGCCTTCTGACAAAAATAAAAGTCATTTGATGAAAATATCTCAGGAAATGGCAAAGTTATGGTAAATTTAATCTGCTATGAAGGACTTTCTTAAGTACAAACTGAGTTAATTACGGAAATAATGTCATTGGAGGCCTCTCGTTTGGCAAATTGATCAGCTGCATAAGTTAATTTGGCCCTGTTGACATCCCTGAATATTGTAAAGTATTAATTTTTGTGAGCATTAAGTTTTGGTGGATGTTGGTAAATGACAATTTCATGTCGTGTCATAATTTGATGAAGATATGAAAGTGGAAGGAGGTTAAACTTGTTAAAGAGACATGCTGCGGTATGAGAGAAAGGGTAAACAAATTCTGATGTAGAATTTGTTCAAACTACTTAATATCATGTCAAATAGAACAATGCTAAATACTCATTGCTCACTGTACTTGTTTAGGAGTTATCTGCCCTTGAGTGCAGTATTCACATTAATTGTGAGGATTTGAGTTTTTTGCTCACATTTATCTACAAAAATTGATGGAAGAAAAAGCTCCCCATCAATATCTATGACTTTATAGCATGGAACACTCGGCACATTTGGATTGAACTAATGCCATTTCAGGCAGTGTTTCTAGTTAATTACATCTGTTTTGACAATGCTTACAACCAGATGACATTAATGTAGCAATATGTCTAAATTTATTACTTTGTTGATCATATTGTGGGAATGTTTTATAGACTTATTGCATGTGCAAATTTAATTATCTTACCATAATTCTATAACTACTTTGAGAATTGAATTCTGTTTTACCATGTTTATGTTTTACTCTGTTACAGTCTGGGAAACATGATGCTATTGTAAAGAATGTACATGATCTGTTAGCAAAACTAGCATGGGACTTCGCTCCGGATCAACTGGATCATCTATTTGAGTGTTTTCAGGTGTGTGAGTCAGGGATATCTTGGGTTCCTGTTTTCTGTGCCTCCTCCCAAAACATTTAAACTGAGGGCTGGTACTCATGACCATGCATGTATCCATGTAACAAGTGGGACCTACAAACCCAACTTTTTTTTAATTTTCAGTTGTCATGTACATTGGATTATTAAAGTTAATCTTTGTGCATCTTTTTAAATTAATTTCTCTTGAAATACACCCTTTGATTTCCTCAGTGGGACTTAAAACTAAAATTATAGATGGTATTTTAATGCCTAACTGTAAGTTACTCTGCACTCAGTGTTCATTGGTCTTTTATTTGTAGATCATCACCTGATTGGTTAATTATTTATAAGACACATTTTCTTTTGCTGAACACTGTAATTAATGTTTGCTTGCAGTCATTCTCAAGTAAATTTAGTCAGTTTATATGATATTGTTTTCTTGTATTATCAGGTAAGCTGGGCACATGCTTCTAAAAAACAACGAGAGAAATTGTTAGAGTTGATACGACGACTTGCTGAAGATGATAAAGAGGGCATCATGGCACATAAGGTAAACAATAGTCTCTTAACCTGGTTTTATGTCTGTAATTGTGTAGTCAGGGCTTTTTTTCGATATTTGGGGATGGGGCCTTGCCTTGAATTAGGGGAAAAATAATGGTTACATGGGGAATGATTTTGTCAAGTTAAACTTCATTTTTCGGGAAAACTGCATGATGTTAATGTTAAAGATTTTTTTCCAGGGAAGGGGCCTTATAGCGCAATCAGCAATCTTTGTCAAGAAATGTTTCAGATGTTAGTTGGTTGGTAATGGTTTGATATTATATGATTACAGGTACTTGGCTTACTATGGAATCTGGCACACAGTGAAGACGTTCCTACCGACATTATGGATCAAGCTTTGTCTGCTCATATCAAGATACTGGATTACAGTTGTAGTCAGGTTGTTTATTTGTATATCTTCGTGTCTGAAAACATTATGCTCCCCATCTTTGATGAGGGGGTATATTGCTTTGCACATGTCGGTCGGTTAGTCTGTAGACCAAACAGTTTCCATTCAATAACTCGAGAACACTTTGCCCTAGGATCTTCAAACTTTACATGGAGGTTGGTCATCAACAGTAGATGACTCCTAATGATTTTGAGGTCAGTAGGTTAAAGGTCACGGTCACTGTGACCTTTACCATTTCTAAATATTGGGCTACCATGGAGCATACGTGAATTACAAACATCTCTTGTTTACACTTCATTTAATCTTCATTGTTGATAAACTATGTCTTTATTACACATACTAATCATTTTTGGTGACAACTTCCCGTGTTACTGACTGTTTCTGTGACTAAATAATACTGTATATATGTTTTATATATGTTGCATGGGCCCACGGCCTTAAAGCAGGAATAAATAATGTCATTGTGTATTTCATGGTCAAACCGTCACAGCTGATATATTGTCTATATTTATAACCCGGTGTAACGGTCAATTTTGCACGATTTTCTCGCAGAAATTTATATATTCAACACAAGAACCTTGTAATATATTCATGCATAAAGGTCAGGGATCATGTCAAGTTCTCCAGGCTATACTGTTAAGTTTCTATGTTCATGTTCCCCATATGTGGAGAAGTTGTTGATACTCACGTAGATCAAATTAGTACTGATTGTTAATGCCAGGAAAATACCAATTGTGTCAACCGTCTGCCGCTCAGTAAATGACTGAAAAGTAGTTGAAAAAATTGGGGTAGACCCCCAGGAAACTTTTTGCTGTGCTTAGTGCAATGTCGTCAGTTATACAAAATTTACTTGTTGACATTTATTGTGATATATATAGCTTGTTCTATATAATGGTGAAGTATGGCTTGTTTCACTTATTGTGTGTACCTTGTATGTTTTAAAAATGTTATAAAAATGTATACGATCATAAATACAGTGACCAACATTATTTTTGTGTTAAATTTCCCTACTTGTTTGCAAGACTAATTTTATGATCTGTAAACTATACATTCATTTACTTAAAATATTTGTATTTATGTTTATTGATGTTGTGGAGTGGTTTGTACTACAGTAAAACAGATGTGTCAATTTCCCCGATTTATCCGGAATTCCTGATTTTTCATTCCTGATAGAGCAATGGCTTCCGACCAAAATAAAAGTTATTTTATGAATATATCTCAAGAAATGGCAAAGTTATGGTAAATTTAGTCTTCTCTGAAGGAATTTCTTTAATACAAACCAAGTTAACTTTGGAAATAATGTCATTGAAGGCCTCGTGTTTGGCAAATAAGGTCGGTCGCATACGATTTTCCTGATTTTTAGTTTGGCCCTGTTGACACCACTGAGTATAAGTAACTTAAATAGCAAGGCTCATATGACATGCAGTCGATATTGGTCCAGTCGATATCAGGCCCCTATATCGTTTGCAGGTCTTTTTCTAACCTTCGGGATGGCCTTAGACCTTCAATTAGGGTGAAAACATTGTTATTATAGTAACATGGGGAACTGATGTAGAGGTAAACTATTTTTGGGGAAAACTGCATGGTTTTAAAGACTTCTTTGTGAAGGGGCCTTATAACCGCCCCTACATCATTAGGGAAAAGGCCCTGGTTTACTGTGTGTAATGATTGTCTTCAATGTATGCAAGTGTTGAGTGACGTTGCATGTATTGTTTGGTGTTGTGTGTTGTTACCGAGGCAGGAATGTTTGAGTGTTCATATTTCAGCAGGACCGTGATGCCCAGAAGATGAGCTGGATTACAAAATTTGTGGATGAGATCAAGAACGACAAGTGGGTACTTCCTGCACTGAAGCAAATACGTGAAATCTGCCAGTTGTTTCCTGAGGTAAGATCAATCCTATGTTGTTTTGGTTTGTTTGAGCTGGAATATTGTTGTAAAAATATGATGAATCTGTTTAAATATACTATTAATCTGTAATGTTAGATTTGTTTCTGGTTTCAAATTTGGCTGTCTTTTGATCGTATTGAACATATTTATAGATTGTCCATATTTTTAGCTCAACTTTGAAGAAAAAAAGTCAAGCTATTGTCGTGACAGGATCGTCTGCTTGGGGGTGTGCGTTGGTTAAGTTTATTGTCAGAGTCATTTTCTCAAAGACTATCAAAGGTATCAACTTGAAACTCAACATAGTTATTCACCATCAAAAGGGGAGTCCATACTGACAAGGCTGGTAACCCTGTGACCTATGTTTATGAGTTATCTGCCCTTGATACTCTTAGAATTTTCACCCACTGATGAGCATGGGTACTATCAAGTACTTGTAGGCGGCGCTCTTATTAAATTAAAAATTTGGAAGGCATGCAAAATAGGATTGGAAGAGGACAATATTCTGAGAAGTCATTTATCCTGGCCGCACACAGTTATTTGTTTGTTTGGTACTCCTATATTTACTATGTTCTTTGTGTTTGTTTTCAGGCACCACAGAATTTTCCCGGAGTTCCAAACCGTGTGTCTCATGTTTACTATAGAAATTCTGTGATCAGTATTCTACAAACTAACCATGCTATTGTTATGGCTGTAGCTCAGAACCTGTCCTCATACATGGTCAAAGCTAGAACATATTTTAAAGGTAGGTACTATGTGATGGTCTCATTTGTGTACTCCACCCCAAATATAGATTGATTTTGTTCAACTGCTGGTATGTGTAAGATTACATACTTAATAGCAATACTACTGGTTAGTCCCCTTCTGGAGAGGACTATAGGTTTGCCCTCCGTCTGTACGTCAAAAATCTGGATCCTGACATAACTCAAACAGTTTTCAAGCTAGGTTTATGAAACTTGGTACATGGGTAGGGGGCAAAAAGGGAATTATGCACATGGTTTCTATGGAGACAGAAAGGGTGAAAATATCATCAGACTATTGATTGTTCATCCTTAAAAACTCGACTACAATCCTTATAAGTGTACTGTATGAATTACTCAGATTTAATATATAAATTTATCTTGATATCATGATGAGGCCTTAAGCCTAGGTCCCACTGAGCATTTTTGCCTCGGCGATGTATTTCCAATGGAAATTAATGAGCCATCAGGACATTGGAAATAGGTTCCTCTTGGTCTTGGGGAAGCTTCGGGGAAGTCATGAGACAGTTTATGATATATCGGAAGGAATTGTGATAAAATGGGTGGTATCAGAAGAAATCAGGAGAACATCACTGATGTGAAATTCCTCAGTGGCTTTACGTATAGAAGATTATTGACATACATTGACTGTATATTATTTAACAACTTGTTCTTGTTTCTCTGTTATAGATCATCCCAACGTGGATCCAGCTGATATCTTACCAGATGGAAGGTTTAATCACAGTTTTCAAGTACAGGAACGTTTGAGATTTCTTAGGTAACTATCTATTAATAGTTTGTAATTTTAAATCACAATTATTGCACTAACGTTATTTAATTATAAATCTTAAAAAAAGTGGTTACACTAATTTTTCCGTTATCCTAACTGTTTATTCAACTGAAAGTATCTTTGTTAGGTGTTTAAAACTTCCCATAAATTACACAAGGAAAAACAGTTTTAATCAAAATACTGCATTTTCCCCATCATTTCTACTTTTATTTATTGAATGTTTTTCAGGTTTTTATTGAAGGATGGACAACTTTGGTTGTGTGAATCTCAGGCCAGGCAGGTTAGTGGTTTATCACTTTATATTATAAGTTCAGATGACTTACACCAGGGGTTTTACAATTCTTAAATATTCAAGAAATCCGGATGAAAAATGAACTTTTCTGCAGAAAATGAGTTATTTGGTGAAAAAATTGACAAAAGTTATGATCATTTGAAATTTCAACAGCTGAATTTTAACCTAGAACAAATTTTGAACTGAGGTTTGGTTTAGGGATGTGTGCTAATGACACTTGAAACAGACTTGCGACGCATTCTATAAGCGGATTTAGCCTGAGTGGTAACGCACTGGGCTGTCAATCCAGAGGTCGTGGGTTCAATCCCTGGCATCGGAACTTGACATTCCTGAAATATTTATAATATTTCCCGCTATATCTGGCCGTGTGGTCTGCAAAGTATCTGGAAGTGCCAGGAAGCTGTGTATAGGTGCTTTACACCGGGCACATTAAAGAACCAGGCTGTCTATTATAAATAAGAGCTAGGCGCACCTCTGCAGTGCCGGACATGCCTGTATCTAATGTCTCTCTCTCCCTTCTGGGGGCTTTCTCTCAGTCTGTCCCTCTGGTCAGATCATGCTGTATCTGCACTGGTAGAGGATGCACCTGCGCCCTTGTGGCTGCAACATGGGTAAAGTGCCTTTAAACGTGCGTTCGCATGAAAAGGGCGCTATATAAATCTGGTATATATATTCTCCGGATTGAGCATTATGCCTCAGTAGAGCCCCTGTTACAACAGTGCTGTGTTTAGTTTAGAATTTGCAAGTGTGGGTCCTGGATATTAGTGGCTTTCTTCAGAATCTTTGGTTAATTTTGGTGATCATACTTATGTGTATATTTGCCCAAATATTTATTGAATGATATTTTGTGTGACTTGAAAAAAAACAGTTCTTGAATATGGTAACAGGAGCCCATTGCCTAACCAAACTTAATATTTATTGAATGATATTTTGTGTGACTTGAAAAAAAACAGTTCTTGAATATGGTAACAGGAGCCCATTGCCTAACCAAACCGCTACCGAGCACTTTAGGAGACAGCTTGTAGTGTTTGCCTAGCAAAGTGTTTAGAAACAGTATTCTATCAGTGAGCACTGCTCGCTGGTAGCATGTCGTTGCATAGGCAGAGGAAAGTGTTTGATAGCGCAAGTTGGAAGCAGCTTGGTTAGGCAGGGGGCTCCTGGTCCTCTTCTAAACAATTGTGCCAATGACACAAAAGAAACCCAGGCATCGTGGAAATTCCAGCCATGTGATTATCAAATATTCCTGATAATAAAAACATGTAATGTCAAATTGATATGCTTGTGATATTATTGATATGTAATAAATTAAATGTTTAAATTATATATACTACTCAAACTTTGCTAAGGGCCAAGAAATTGATTTTGATGTCAGTCTCACGTTATATGTACAAAACCAATGAAGAAAACGTTGTCCAATTAATAAAATACCATCTTATCTGCTTCTTAAGTTCACAGCTTGATGTCTTGCATTTGATACGCATTGCCAAAATGACGTCGTTTTCCAGGTAACTGATAAGCCCTATTGCTGGGGACCAAAGTGGCTAAATTAACATTGAAATCTTTATCCCGTTTTTATCAACATTACGTGTAAGACCCAAAATGCCAAGAAAATGACCGCATTCCGTTACGACAGAGGCTTGAATGCAGCACAAACATTTTAATGGGGTTGGGCTTATCAGCACTTAGACATCAAATTTTGAAGTACTTAATCTTTATTGGTTTACAATGTTGCAGATGTAGCATTATGTTTTTGAAAATTCTACCGGTCAAACTTATTCAATTTGCAAAATATTCAAATGGAAACTTTCTTGGCCCTTATCAAATTTTGAGTAGTATATATTCATGTTTTGTTTCTGCTTTACAGATTTGGAATTGTCTTGCTGAAAATGCTATTTATGCCACAGATAGGGAGGCGTGTTTTAAATGGTTTGCTAAGGTAGGAAATATGTTCTCATTTGTAGCATGTGTCTTTAGTTGATAAACCCTTCACTGACCCTTCACAAACCCCCACACTATTATGAACTGAAATGTGAACACAACTTTTGGGTCAAATTTGAAGAATGATTTCCTTGGTATTAAAGATTTCTTGTTTAATTCATTTCTAACATTGGGTTATCTCCCTCCACATTCAAAATTGGAAAAAAATTGACAATGGACCGTGAACCGTATTGAGACCTTACAAATTCGATATACCGTCCAATGGTATATCGTTACACCCTTGGTATATAGACAAAATTTTAGATGTATATTTAGTCTTGCTTATCAGCTGCATATGAATAAAATTGATTCAAATCGCGAGGATACTCTGTAAGATTGAATCTTGACTTGCCGTGATTATTTTTTCATCATTGTAGCCTTGATTGAATATGACTTTTATGAATTTTACACAGTTGATGGGAGAGGAGCCAGATTTAGATCCGGAAATCACACGAGAATTCTTTGAGAAGAATGTCTTACAATTTGATGCTAGTCTACTTACTGAAAATGGAATGAAGTAAGATCTACTGACTTTACACACACTTCTCCATAATCTCACCTTTATAAATGAAAAAATAAATTTGAGTTGATTTGTTATGGAATTTGCAGGCACCATGTTTTTGAAACGGAGACAATGTCATGAAACTTCCTGTCTCATTTCCAGGAAATACAAGAAAAATAACTCTTGAAACTATTAAAATTTGCATGCTGGATTAGTCTCCCATTGTTATCTCCCTTTGTTATAATAAAAAATCCACTCCAACATTTCGCTAAATAACCACAGCATTATTGTAGATAACAATAAGCCATAATGAAGAATGATATTACTGTAAAAGTGCTTTTGCTTTGTTATACATAGCAGAAGTACTTTGTAAATAAATCCCTATACGAATCACAATAGTGGGGGGCATAAAAATGGTAATTAGATCTGCAAATTTGGATAGTCAGGGTATGGATGGGTATCATATCATTGAGTAGCCTGTGTGTACAAAACTAAGCAGAAAGGTTTATAAGCATGGGAAGATAAAAGTATGTCATACTCTTGGGAGTTTTGTTTTTGTGGAAGCAAGGTTCAGTACATGTCTTAATTGAAAGGAATGGTGTTGTCGAGAGTGATCAACATGAGTTGAAAAAACTTGTTTCACAAGAGACCTTAAATAAATTAATATTAACTAAAAGATGCAATTATAAGAACATCACTCAATAAGATAATAAAAGAGATTTTGGAAAACCTGTCATTGTTTTCTAACAATACGTGTATTTGACACTGCTTATTTTTGACTTTTTCAGTTGTTTTGAAAGGTTCTTTAAGCATGTAAATATGAAAGAGAATAAATTGATTCAGAAAAGACGAGGTGGTTATATGATGGAAGATTTGGAATTAGTTGGCTATGATTATCTATGGCGGGTAAGTGTGCTTGAATGTCGTTTTAGAATTATGTCTCCTATGAAGATGTATTGATTTTGTGCTTGTTCTCTGGTCCGATTTCAGTGATATTTGGCATCAAGCCTAGTTTTGCCAGAGTTGTGGCCCTTTATGGAGATGCTTATGAAAGAGCCAGTAATATGTACTGTTTGATCAATAATTTCAGAAAAACTATTGTGTGAGTATTACCAATAATGTACAAATTGAAATGATTGTTCTATAATATATGTTTCAGGTGGTTATGTTGTATGTTTCAGGTGGTTATGTTGGCTCCAGAGGATGTGGCGGAGAAAGCTATTGTACTTCTAAAAGACACATTTACCAACCTAGGTCCCAGACTGCAGCAAAATCAGATAGAAATCCATGAAGACTTTATCCAAACTACCATGGACAGGCTTAAAGTGAGTCAACTAGTTCATGGACACTTGTTTATGATACACTTTGTCTACCAGGCTTCGCGAAAGTGAGAAAAAAAGGCCGGACATCCGGTCCGGCATAAAATAAATTTGGCCGGACCGAATCAATTTTGGCCGGACCGAACAATATTAATAGGAAACAGTTTTTTGTTGAGATTTGTATTCACAAAATGTGTTTCGGGAAATAACATACTGAAGACAGAGTACAGTATAAGTATTCGTCAAATCAGCGTCCTTTTGCAAATTAGTTCTCTTTCCGTCCTTTAAACAACCAACCTGCGCATCGTTAAATTACCGGAAATAATGCTTCGTACCGATAAATTTCGAACCAGACGATACGAAAATTTTGACGGGCATTCGGACCGGCGAGCTATAATTTTTGTCGGACCAAACTGATTTTCACCGGTCATGACCGGCGGTCCGGCGACTTTCGCGAAGCCTGGTCTACATATATATTTCTGTTCATTGATTAATTTGGTCTTAAAATATAAAAAAAATATGTGTATCATATTCTGATGAAAGCGTAAGCGGAAACGTAAATAATATAAAAATACAAAAGTACCACATGTTCTTGTCATGTCATGTTCTTTATTTGGATTAGAGTTTTGGAAACTTACAGTTAATAATGACAAGGTTACAAAGCATGTATGATGTCCGTACGAGTGTAAGAACTTATATATACCCTGATGAAGACTATTGTATAGTTGAAACGTCATAGAAAACATTATAACATTATATGACCTGTCTTTTCCATGTGTTCCACATATCCCACTCGGTCTGAGTTTAAGAACTTGTACAAGTCCACAAATTCAAGAATCCTTACTATATCTAGCACCTAGACACAGCTTATGTGTGTCCTTTATGATCTTCAGATGATAAAATAATTCAATATGTGTACTGACTAGGGGTTCCATTTGACTCGGGAGTAGGGGTTTTGAAATTTTCTAAAAGTCACATTTTGACCCTCAAGATTTTGGTTTGAAGGGTCATTTTCTCTTAAAAACATGGGTATTTTGCCTATGAAATGGTAAAATAAGGTCAGCAGTCTCAAAATGACCCTTCAGATTCAGAAGCTAGTGGAACCCCTGGTATGGACATCTCAGACAAGTTGTTCCGAGCTTGTAGGTTCTTACTTCATCATCATAAGTTTCAGTGATTGCCTCACTCTAATTAGATTATCCTGGCATATCCATCACATGACACGTGTACAATGTATTGAGTAGACTTTATTGAATATTTTAGGCTTTGTTTGATACTGTGTCCATCTTAGAAGAAGATAAAGAATCTACCAAAAGTATGATGCAGGAAACTACGCGAATGATTCGTGTTCTTACTGTACTCAAGGAATATGTTAATGAATGTGATGAATTGTTTGGGGAAGAGAGATCTATATTACCTTTAAGTCGGTAAGTTGTCTGCATTTACACTCATAAATTGTTTGTTTGCTTGTTTGTTTGCATTCTACTATGATACTAGATGAAAAACCAGAGAGTATAGGGAATGGCAAAACAACACGTTTAACAACGGGATGGTTTAGACTAGATTTTATTTTTAACTATTTCTAATGATACTAGTAAGAGGAAAGTCATTTGATTTGAGGTTGGCCCATGACTTCTGACTTCCACGGGAACATTGTCTATTGTATATTATGTGGTATTTTTCCTGCACTTTTCCTTTTGTGGCCATTGCGTATAACTGAAGCATTGAGAAACGGCTTTAAACTTTAATTAATAGAATGTTAGATATTATTGATCTGGTGTAATTAGAATGTAATATTGTGTTGTTTCAGGGCGTGTAGAGGTAAACTTGTCACACTGGTTGTACGATTCCCAAACCAGGGTAGACAGGTGGATGACATTGAGATATGGTCACATACAAATGAAACTATTGGTGAGTATTATATTCCATCCCCGGTCTCTTTATTATCTTATACATAACATTATCTCTGTCAATTATTGGTTAGTGTTTTATTCCATAGTGGTCTGTATCGACTCCCCGGTCACTTATTATCTTATACATTACATTATCTCTGTCAATTATTGGTTAGTGTTTTATTAGTCCTCTACCGGTTTTTGACCGGAGGGGACTATAGGTTTGCCCTCCGTCCGTCCGTCCGTCCGTCAAACAATCTGGATTCTGACATAACTCAAACAGTTTCCAAGCTAGGTTTATGAAACTTGGTATGTGGATAGGGGGCAATAAGGGGATTATGCACGTCTAAAAATAATTTGATTCTGACAAAAATTGTGGTTGCTATGGCAACAGAAAGAGTGAAAATGGCCTCAAACCGGTAGGGGACTTCTGTATTGCTTGCAATTCTTAATTACTTGTTCCATAGGGGTCTGTATTGACTCCCCGGTCACTTATTATCTTATACATTACATTATCTCTGTCAATTTTTGGTTAGTGTTTTATTCCATAGGGGTCTGTATCGACTCCCTGGTCACTTATTATCTTATACATTACATTATCTCTGTCAATTATTGGTTAGTGTTTTATTCCATAGGGGTCTGTATCGACTCCCCGGTCTCTTATTATCTTATACATTACATTATCTCTGTCATTCTCAATTATTGGTTTGGTTTAACATGTTTGATAGTTTTGTAAATACCTTCACAATAATATAATGATGCTTGTAAGTGTGATTTGAAAATTGTCTTGAAATGAACAGAAATGAACAGAATTTATCTTGTGACCTTGTTTACTGAAAAAATTGCCAGAAGGATAAGAATGACAGTCCAAAAATACTCAACCACCCGATTTTGAATTCTTGTGACACCATTATGTACATTCTTAAAATTTTCCAACACCCTCCCCCTCAGATTTGCAGTACTTATCCCCAGGCCATTTTTGCTGGAACATCTGTTATTACAGTGGTGTCAATATTCCTGATTAATCTGGAATATTGGATTTGTCTATCCCAAAAGAGCTATGATTTCTGACCAAAATAAAAGTTCTTTGATACAAATAAGTCAACAAAAGGCAAAGTTATGGTCAATTTAATGTGTTCTGAAGGATTTAAAAAATCGTTAGATATGGATACAAAGCATTTGAAGGCCTCTTGTTTGGCAAAAATGGTCGGCCACATATGATTTTTAGGATTTTTAATTTGGCTATGTTGACACCCCTGAGTTTTCCTGGAACATGTGTTGACCAATTTAAGACGTATAATCTTGTTTCTACAGGCGCTGTTAGAAGACACATACTGCATAGAGTGAAGGCTAACACCAATGTTAAGGTAGATTTATATGTAAATGGTGAAATCCTGGAACCTGGGGAAGATAAACGTCTTATCTTACAGATTCCGCTCCGAGACAAAATGGTATGTGATCAAATGTTTCTCTCTAAATACGCTCTTTAATAATGTGACAGTATATAGATCAATTTTTATATGTTAATCAATATGTATAGGCCTCCCTGGATCATGGCCTATGAATTACCAAAAACATGAATAATTGACCTTGTTTGATCTGCTTTCTTGAATGCGTGGTAGGTTTTTGAAAACAAGACCTATTTTCCTTGCTCCTTTTGAAGAAATTTCAGATGTTAGTAAATAATAAATGGTCCTTCACTATATAAAATTGTGTTTTAACAAAATCACAAAACATGTATATTTTCAGTTGATTACTGCCAAGTTAGTACATGTAGGTAATTCAATGCCATCTAGTCCAGATTCTAGCTCCGACAGTTCCGGTGGTTCACCACATCATACATTTGATGGACCTAACGTGGAAGCAGAGAATTGTCTTCCTGGAGTGGTGAGTCAACTATATCAATCTGTCCCATTTCACTGCATCACATTTCATGTCTTATTTGACCACATCACAAAAAGATGATATTGAGTCAGACAGGGAAGGCAGCACTCAACTTAACCAGACGAGCACAAAAAACATTAAAAACATATACAAGGCCCAATGCCCAACTGAACAAGTAAACAATCCGCCCAAGTCCAAGCTGTCGAAAAGCTCAATGAACTAAATTCAGCAATCAAAAAGCTGAATGCCCAAGCTGAATGACCCAGTTCCAACAGTAAAATGTGTCCTGAAAATTTGTGTTAGATACGATATATTCACGAGCAGAAAAGCTTCAATCATCCTGTGCACTCAATGACATCATTAGCATATATGCAGAAACTTACAGGACATACTTGTCATGCAACATTGATCCCAATTTTGCCAGTTTTTGCAGTTAAACATTCTATTTGTGTTTGGATTTGATTATTATACATTTAATTGATATTGTTTATCACATAGTTGTCCACTGTATTTCTTTGTGTGCAGATGTACCCATGTCAAGTCTAAGATGCACAAACCTGTAGGTGTAGAAATCATTTTAAGTTTTAGTGAAAATGCTAAATGCCGGAATTTTCAGAATAAAATCAGAAAAAAATCTTGACATTCCTTTAATTTCAGTTGATGTCGAACAATCAGCGTTATGCACAGTTCTTATTCCAGCTGTCAGATCTAGGGTGCTCACTACAAGTTTCCAAGTTAAGAGACACGGCTAGAACTCTACTCAAACTGATGCCTGGAGGTATATAATCACCTTAATAAAAGCAAAGTTTTCAGGCATTTAATATTTAATTGATATTCAGGTGGCTGGTCGTGGTCACCTTCAGTTCCAAATATATGGTTTCCAATTGAAAACTGTTGTACCTAACAATACTCAGATTTCTCTTTGTGACTGAGTCTTTATTTGCTTATCAGTCTTGTTACCTAATTCAGGGATTGCATAGTCCTGACTTGAATCACTCTCCGATGCAAGGAATTACAAATATGTGAAGATTCCCCCCCCCCCTTTCGCCTTTTTCTTGACAAGTAAATGTACATAAAGGAAGGAATTTGGCAGTTTGTACTCTGATAATTCATGCCAGAGTTATGGCATTTTACAAAATAAACATAATTTTACAGTAGCTGCAGACTGTAGATTAGTAATCCTCATCTCTCGGGAGAAGACTTCTATAGATTTCACCTTCTGTGTAACGGAGTTTATTTTGCATAAGTTAAAAAAACTGCACTATTGTATGTATTGCATTATAGATTGAATTTCTGTTCTATTTAGACACAAGTTCCAAAGAAAAGTTCAAGTCAATATGTGATGAGTATGTTCCGGCTGCTGGTACTGGTACATGTCAGCAACTAGAAGCCATGTTCTTCAATTCTTCTCCAACACAAGTACTTTATAATATTGAGGTAAGCTTGATTGTGTATTTTTTTCAAAAAATGTGAGGACATTTCTCGGTAAAAATCTTAGGGTTATTCAATTTAATCTATATACCACTAAAGGGATGCACTTTCATCGCAGACCAACCCGTCAGAAGGTCATTTGAAAGTTTGTATGACGAGTTTTAACAGTAGAGTAATGTTTGGAACAGAGTTATAGTGTACGGACGTGTGCTAATAGCACCCAAAACAGACTTGTGTTTTATTTTGTCCAGAGTGTCCATTATGCTCAGTAGGACCTGTGTTATCATGTCATCACATTCTCTTGGTATATGCAAGTATCTAATGCACAATTGTTATATTGTAAAACCTCAATAATAAGACCCCCTTTGGGACTCTTATAAACTGGTCTCAATGTTTGAGTTGGATTTTATATTGAGGTTGAATAAAGAATAAGACAGTAAAAATGGACCTTAAAATGGTGGGCTTAATCTTGATGTGGTCTGTAAATGGATCAGATGTACATTGTATGTTATATGTTGCTTGATTACACTTAGATGTTCTACAATTACAGATAGCTTACAGCCTATTAATGCCATCACAAGATCCAATGGCACAAGATGCATTTGAATTTCAGGTATGTTTTTTTGTGAACAATTTGATAAGTTGGTATTTATTTTTATGCCCCCGTATCGATAGATCGGGAGGCATATAGTGATTCACCTGTCCGTTTGTTCGTCCGTTCGTTCGTCCGTCCGGTTAACCCAAATTGACCGTTTCTTCTAGCATCATTATGGCTTGCTACAAAGCTTCCATACTTGCATGGATGTTGTATATGAACACTCTCAACATGCCTGTATCACCTGACCCCATTTTGACCTTCACCTTGACATAATTTTGGACTTAGAATTATTGAAGGGCCAAATTCTTGGTTAACCCAAATTGACCGTTTCTCCTAGCATTAATATGGCTTGCTACAAAGCTTTCATACTTGCATGGATGTTGTATATGAACACTCTCCACATGCCTGTACCACCTTGACCTAATTTTGGACTTATTTATGGACAAGGCTTCCACAGGGGGCATAAGCGTTTATTGAACGCAGTCTTGTTTTTTTATTGCAAATTTTCCAGTGATTTCAGGCGTTGGCATATTATATCCATAAAAAAAATTTTTACCATTTCTGACTATTTGGCTGCCATGGAGGCATACATGTTTTACAAATTTCTCTTGCTATGTATTTGATCACATGTAGTTACATAGTATGCAAAGTTTTTATTTCCATTTAACATTATTTTACAACTCCAGATGTTGGCAAAGTGTTCATAATTCTACATGCGACAATTCCGAATTTCCAAAATTGCTGTCCTTTTGATACTCAGAAAAATCCAATTATACAGTAATACTTTAGTATGTCTGTAATAAAAATTGATAGTATATCAGAAACCCATTGCCTAACCAAACCGCTACCGAGCACTCGGTAGTGCTATGCTAGGAAACAGTTTGTTTAAAAATTATTTGCTACCGGTGAGAACTCGCGGATAGCAGACCATTGCATTACAAAGCGCTACCGAAGCGTTCCGTTGCACAATAGAGCTGCTTGGTAGCGCTCGCCAATCAGTATTAAGAAATGTATGCTATCAGCGAGAGACGTATGCATAGACATAGGAAAGTGCTTGATAGCTCAATTTGGAAGCGGATTGGTTAGGTTGTGGGCTCCAGTTGTTGGTGGCAGTATTGTATTTCTATATATTGTGATTGTGTTTTATTTTACAGTACAACTTCATCAGAAGTGGAGGTGTTCAATTAGCTCTTAATATGTTGACCAAAAATAACTTTCTACCCAATGCTGACTTGCAAACTCGAAGGTAATCTGTTCAAATAGTCGTAATTCAGTACTTGCGTAATTAATATTTTTGTGCCCCCCCCCCCCCCCCCCCTCCCCACACCCTCCTCTGGGTAAATGAAGATTTGTCAGTAACTTAATTATTGATTTCTTAAAGTTTTGTGCCTCCATAGCTCAATGGTTAGCGCGTTTGCCGTCTAATCTGGCAACTCAGGCTCAAATACGGGGACATGCAGCCGACAAGTTACTCCCACCTACAAGCACAACCACTAGGCCATAAGTCATTCATTTACACTGAAACATTTTAAGATGAACTTTATTCAGGACACTTAACTATAAAATATTATCATAAATTAACCATACCTCATTCTAACCCCAGTTTGGATGATTTCACTGTAGACTAGTCCCCTTGACATCATTCGCCAATCTGGTAAGGAAATAATGAATGACCTTGCACTAACGACTCTGTCACTTATCTTTCAAACTCAAACAAACAAAAAACTGTAGCCAAGTTACCTTGCAGTCTTCGAAATAAGCACTTGCTGGTTGTCTGGGATAAGTAATTGTTGATTCGGGCATGTAGCTTCTGCAGTGATTATGCATAGAGTATATAGGAAAACTATTCAGTTTTGCCGATTCGGGCATGTAGCAAGTAGTTTAAAATCATAAATTCACAGATTGCTTTCATTTTGCTTTTGATCTAGTTGCATTGGTTGTGCTTGACTGACTTGTTTCTATGTCTCTATTACAGGTTGGCATATATAACTGTATTGAAGATGTGTAAACTGATGTTGACTGTTGTTGGTTATGCTAAGTTACAAGTGGTGGTGGATGCGTGTAGTAATGAACCACGTGGTCCTCCAATCACACCTGCTGAACATAGTCATGCTGTTATCTTACAACAAGCTCTACATCATATACCTAACCATTCTACCGAGTTCACTACAAGAAATGTAGCTGTTAGACTTGGACAGCATTTAGCTGAACAGGTAACACCTTCATCTTATTCTTAAGTCTACCTAGTACCCTGCACACAATAGAAACATACTGTTTTATGAGTAGTTTATCTTTTTACTTTAATAAAAATCTTTTTGAACTCAATACTATTATATAAAAAGTAATACATAGTTACTGTACAAAAAACCAATGTCAAGCCATAACAACAGCTACAACTGCTGAATAGCATTTTCCAATGTAGTAGAGGCTCTTAATTGAATTTTTTTGGATGAGATTTTTTTTCAGAAATTACGGGAAAATGTATATTCATTTAAGAATGGAATTCGACCCATTTCAGCCCCAAAAATGGTGAATTGATGGCCCTGTGCCTAAAGCGTTAAAGTGGCTGTCTGCATGTATGCATTCACATTGTACTCATCACTCATTTATTTCATACCAATTATTATCTTTTTTTAGGCGACAAGTGTAGTACCAGATTTAAATACAATAAAAGCAATACAGAAGATAGCATGGGCTTCAGGCAGCGGGTCACTACATCTTGTACATGCGTCCAATGAAGACATACATAAGGCACATGAGAAGGTAATGTTCTAACATATGTTATGAGTAAATAACTTAGGGGAAGTGGGTAGGGGACGTTCAAGAATGTTTTGGATTTTACCTCGGAAAGTGAAAGTCTTGGATCTCCCACACATGTAGATTTGGTTGTCTATGTTGTTAAATAGTCAAATCTGACAGTAGGGTGTCTATGTTGTATAGTGGTCAAGTCTGACAGTACAACATAGATCAATATAGACAATTCTTTCAAAAACTTTCAGCTGTTGCCGTTTTCTGGGGTTTGCTTTTTGGTTGCGTCATACCAAAGAATTAAGGAATTAAGGGTTGCTTTGTATGCAGACTGTTCACCGAGATGTAATTGGTTCAAGTGTTTTCTTTATTGTGTTTAAAGTAAGATGTTATTGTGATTTA
The DNA here is from genome assembly GCA_947247005.1 of Spisula solida. NCBI lineage: Eukaryota > Metazoa > Mollusca > Bivalvia > Venerida > Mactridae > Spisula > Spisula solida. The sequence goes on from OX365956.1 coordinate 43,716,010, forward strand.
TTACAGGATATTAATCCCGATGCGGATGATTTATCTGTGGCACGTGAAGCTATGGAAGTATTAACCGTGTGTATGTTATTATGTCCGAGTGCTACAGATGTTTTACATAAAGACAAAGCATGGCAGTTGTTTATTATAGACAACTTATTACACTGCAGAAATAAGTAAGTTATTGTATAATCATATTAACATTAGGTCAAAATTTCGCGCTATGTTGTTTTTAAGTAGTTTCCAAGGTTAAATATTTGCACTTTTTAACCTTAGAAAGAACTAATTTCTGTGTGTCTATGGCTGTTGTTTTAAGTTCACAAGCGTAAATTTTTACATGCAAACTTATTGATTTCCTAAATTTAGCAAATATTTATTCATACCGAATTTCTTTTTATTTTACAGTATGTTCAATCTTGTTAGATTATGTCTGCTGTGTTGTTGATTTTGATTGCAAGGAAATTTGTTGGGTTGTAATTTTACCTTTGTTCATCTGTCAATCAGTTCTTCCTAAAAGCTTGTAGCCCACTTATCTCTGACAGTCAGCATATGTTGTATGGACCTGAGGATGTTGTTACATTATGTCTGCAGTGTTGTTGATTTTAATAGCAAAGTTATCAATCGAACCCTCTCTGATTGAACAGATAATCTGTTTGGCACCTTGGCAACCGATTACATAACCAGTTATTTTCAAAAACAAGTTAGAACATTTGTGTTTTATAAACACATATCTAGTTCCATGTCAAAAAAGTAAAAAGAAAATTATGTATGTATTTGATTTGTTTTGATGGAATTTCTATGTTTTACTTTTAAATTGTTTCAGGCCAGTAAGACAGTCATCGTCAGAGCAGTTCTTCTTAATGGCGACCAAATGTAGCAGTAGCCATAGACCTGTTGTGTTCTTCATAACTCTACTCTTCACAGTTCTTTCTGTAAGTACATGATAACACGGCTCCTTCAAATCCCAAATGACCCAGAAACTTTAATTTGCTGCCCTAGAAAAAAAACTTTTCCTTTCGAAATGGGATAAAAAAAAGTTCAAAAGGATTGACTCAGTTTAGTCATTTGAAATTTCAAATAAACTGCATTTTAAAGATGTTTTTATAGCACCCAAAACAGTCTTGCATGATTATTGTTCACATTTGCAGGCACTTTGTTTTTTGAAAGGGAGACAATGCCATGCATCTTCCAGTCTCAGTTCCAGGAAATACAAGAAAGACAACTCTTGAAACTAGTTTAATTGACATGCCAGATTAGTCTACCTTTGATGTCATAAATCCACTCCAAAGTTTTGCTAAAATAACTAGGGCATTATTGTAGATAGCAATAAGCCATATTATTGTTCACTAGATAAGGCCTCAGTAGGACCCCTGAATAAACTTAATGATACAGTCTAACATGTGTTAGTGATCATCTGAAATAAGAACTGATCAAAATTTCTTCATATATTCTTGAAAAGCAAGTTCAAAATGTACATGTTATTAGCAGACAGTATATGAAATACAATTGAGGGTGGTAAAATATTAGTCTAAAGATTAGCCTTAATCTTATTTAGGCATGAAAGTGAGACATTGTTTGCTAAAATATATACTCTAAAAAGGAGGACTTGTCATGAAACAGTTTGGCAATGTCAAGTGTATGTATATGCAATGACTGAGTTCTGTAAGGTAAGTATGATAATATATGGATCACAAATCACCTGGATGCCGGGTAATGTCACTGTATCTTATGTGTACTCGATGTCTGGGCATCATGTGGACACCGGCCGATGGAAAACAATGCATTTATCAAAAGAGTAAAAAAATTACTCCGACCATGGGTAGATGTCCGTCTTGCCTCCAGGTTGATTAGACCAAAGTATGCTGTCTGAACATCAGCAAGTGGATTAGATTTGTGACCCAGGAATTAGTTGTCAAAGGGTCTTATATCGTTTGCCCATTAATGCAACTTTGTTCTGAGTTAGCAATCATAACATATTTTCCCAAAACCATACCCCACATACCCTAATTGCATTGCTCTAATGTTGTGTTAATTTTGAGCAGGAAAGATGGCTGGTAAGGGAGATTATATAAATATTTCTTGTCCTTTAATTACAACCTATATGTACCAAATCTCCTTCATCATTGGAGGAAATTGCCCGCTTGGGTAATTTGGTTATCCCAGAACGACTTGCCCGATCAGGTTAGTTTTTCAAAAGTGGACGTTTCTATTGCCTGATCGGGCAATTTCCTCCACTCTTCATTGCATCCAGCTATACCTAATGCATAAATCACTATGCTTGTTGCTGGCTATATACACTACTCAAACGTTGATCTCCAAATGCTCATCTTGTATATTTTGTGCATTGATCAAATTTTCTGTCATGTTTTACCTCCATCAAAAACCTTTGTTTAGTTGTTGATAAACTGACTATGGAAAGGTTTGGTGATCCTCATCATAATATGAATGGTATATTTATAGTGTAACAGCTGCTGTCATTCTACAATCAATCTTGTATGTCATCTTCTAACAATGTTCTCCAATCAGTGTTTATTGCATCCACTGAAGTATTTCAATAAATGTACTCTACACAGTGTGCTTATTGCAGCTGCTGAGAAGCTCTGAATGTACTCTACACAGTGTACTGAATACTATTGTTTGTCCTACTCACAGTGCCCTCAATACTCTCATCTGTCCAATGCTTCTTCTCACATCTCGTCAAGTCTGACGGAAATCTTCCTGTATATGAATTTTACTTTTTTATGCCAAAAAAAATCTATGGTATGATTTCAAGTAAGATTGATTAGTCATATAGTACAGATAATTTGACTAGATCCTTGACCTTCTATTGACTTAATTTAACAGCTGATATCTTGTCTTTATTTATAATTGGTGTTTGATGTTTTCATAAGCTATAAGAAGACGCTCAAAGTGAAATACAAACACAAATTTAAAGGACCGATATTGCATGATTTGCTCGCGGAAATTTATGTATTCAATGCAAGAACCTTCTTATATATTCATGCATAAAGGTCCGGATCAGGCCAAATTCTCTGTGCTATACTACGAGGGTCATTCAATATATAATGCGAACTATCAATGATCTCCAAAACCGTCAAGATAGTTAAACGAAATTTCACATGATAAATATTAAAGTCATTTTCGTTTTGTTCAGAAAATTTAAGGCCCTTTACGTCGATGGCGTCATCGGCGCGCGTCTTCCTTCAATGTCACTTTATACAGCATGGACGCAGTAACGTCACATACCAACGTAGTTAACATAACAATCGAGCGCCGTCGAAAAAAAAGTTTATCGATTTATTATTGCCTTACAAGAGGCTTGGGTTAAAATATCCTCTCTCATATTCCGAAGTGGCGAGACTATCAAATAAAAATACGATCGGCAGAATAGCAATCAAAGATAAACATGGTTCAGGGCAGGATATCTATATGCCGGCCAATACTAAACAGCAAAACATGAGATAAATTATGAAAGCAGGCAGACTACTCACATGCGAAGAGAAAGTCCTGGAAAGGGAGAGTAGTTTAGGCTCGGTTCATTCGATTTTGCGGAACATGATAAACAAGTGCAAGGATTGCGCTTGGTAGGTGCCCATATTTTCGACGTCAGAAAAGCCAGAACGTCACTTTAAACGAGTTATCGGCCTGCTTTAGCACTTGATCATGGAAGGACTAAACGTTCTATACATACTATTTGCTATAGATGAAACGTAGATACGTTCATACCAGCCGGAAATGAGACGACAGTAACCTCGGGATTTGAATTCCTGATTTACTAGCTCGTACATCGGAATTAATTGACCGCGGCCATGCAGTATAGAGTGTATGTGCGCAGCTGCCTAGCAACGTGAAAAGAAGGTCCGTCGAAATGATGGAAGTAGGTCATTGATCACATATAAAGTTACTTTAAATGATTATGTCCATCTTTGAATGATTAATATTGTATGTAAGTATTTATGTGTTAGTTCGCATTATATATTGAATGACCCTCGTATGAGGATTTTAATCTAAAAATACAAAATGCTTAACATCACATGATTGCATATAAACAGGATACAGTGCTCTCTTATATCAAGTTGTGTGTTGATCAATGGGCAATATTGTTAAAACATGGTTTGTGTGACCTCAATGTAGATGGCTTCTGAATATTGTCGTGATTTGTAGTTAATCCTCAAGTTTGTGGCATCTTTAGTTGCGTTATTGTCTGACTTGTGTAGTCTCAGATATGCCTCCATAGCTCAGTGGTAAGCACACTTTGCGTCTAATCTGGCGACCCGGATTCAAACACAGATGGAGGCACTCGTATGCCTGCCATATTTCAGCAGAAAGCTGACTGGCAAATAAAGGCTAGGCACGGCATTGTTCTTATATTAATCAATGCTTTGATATAGCTGTATTGTTATGTTTATTCTTGCAGAGTTTAGCAAAAGACAATGCAAAGCAAGCTAATGAATACTTCCAGTTGTTATGTAGGTAAGTATCCCTTAGAAATTATTTATTTTGTCACACCGAGTATTGCTATGTGAAGTTTGCTGAATATTTGCATGGAATGTTTGCTGAAAGGTCAATTTTTATACGCCCGTTTGAAAAACGGGACGTATTATGGGAGCACCCTTGGCGGGCGTGCATCTGGGAGGGCGGCAGCGTCCAGCAGTTTGTCTGTACTCTAACGCAAACAGTTTTCATCCGATCGTCTTCAAACTTTGTGAAGATGCTTATGGGTATTTAGCCAAGTTCGATTATAGGCCAAATCGGCTGAGGCCTTATGTGGTTATTGGCCTTTAATTACCAAATAAGTATGAAAATGGCCTTGTCTCTAACTTGTCTCTAACGCAAACAGTTTTCATCTGATCGTCTTCAAACTTTGTGACAATGCTTATGGGCACAATATCTAGACCAAGTTCGATTATAGGCCAAATTGGCTCAGGTCTTATTTGGTAATGAACCTCTTATTTGGTAATGAACCAAATAAGTATGAAATTGGCCTTGTGGTGTGCTCTTACGCAAACAGTATTTATCCGATCGTCTTCAAACTTGCTTATGGGCATAATATCTAGGCCAAATTCGATTATAGGCCAAATCTGCTTTGGCCTTATTGGGTTATGGGCCTTTAATTACCAAAAAAGTATGAAATTGGCCTTGTCTGTACCCTATGGCAAACAGTTTTCATCTGATCGTCTTCAAACTTAGTGACAAGGCTTATGGGCATAATATCTAGGCTTTTTTTTCGATTATAGGCCAAATTTTATTTATTCCCCATGCCCTGAGACTCACCATGCCCCGACATGGGCGTATTTTGTGACATTTTTGCTGTTGTTCAGATTCAAATCATCTGAAGGTTAATTTTATCAGTGCTATAATAGGACTAGAATGGTTTTGTTGAAATCTGTTCAATGGTTGCAGAGAAATAGGCTATTTGAACCAATTTCAATACAACTTTTCAAACAAGACTCTGAACCTAATACAAACATGTCAGGGCAGTATCTGGGGGTAATAAAAAATCAAATCTAGCGCCATTTTCAACTAGCAAGCATGTAGATACACTTTGTGGGAGTGAACCTTCGACCTGTACAATGTTTATGTTGAAATGTGAAACTAGAGATAAGAACCGTAGATGTCAATTTAAGGCACCAGTTTCCGCTGGGTTTTGTTTTTAGTCCCCTACCGGTTTTTGACCGGAGGGGACTATAGGTTTGCCCTCCGTCCGTCTGTCAGTCAGTCCGTCCGTCAAACAATCTGGATCCTGACATAACTCAAACATTTTCCAAGCTAGGATTATGAAACTTGGTATGTGGATAGGGGGCAATAAGGGGATTATGCACGTCTACAAATATTTTGATTCTGACTAAAATTGTGGTTGCTTTGGCAACAGAAAGAGTGAAAATATGCCCAAATCTGGATCCAGCCATAACTCAAGCAGTTTCCAAGCTAGGTTTATGAAACTTGAAATGTGGATAGGGCGCAATAAGGGGATTATGCACGTCTAAAAATATTTTGATTCTGACAAAGATTGTGGTTGCTATGGCAACAGAAACATTGAAAATGGCCTCAAACCGGTAGGGGACTTCTGTATTGCTTGCAATTCTTAATTACTTGTTGCTGTTTGGTAAGTGAACTCTGTCCTCATTTTCAAGTTAGAAAATTGACATATGCTTACTTTATTGTTTTAGATTGTTAAATTATGCATGTAGTACTGATGTCCATCTACCCAATGCTGAAGTGTTATTAAATAACGAAATTACTTGGCTGAAACGTGTTAGGGTAAGTTCAAATTTTGTATAAATCTCTCTCAGCTTAGGTAGATGAGGCTCTCTTATTTTTGGGTATCACTTGAGTTATTTGTCGCTGAAGTATGTGGTCTGTTTAGCTCGGAGAATTCGATATGATCCTGACCTTTATGCATGAATATATTACAAGGATCTTGCTTTGAATATATAAATTTCTGCGAGCAAATTGTGCAATATTGATCCTTTAGATTTGTGGTGGTACTACACCTCGAGTGTCTTCATGATACTTCTTGCTTTTGAAAACATACAACCAAGGTTATAAATATAGACATATATCAGCTGTTAAATTATGCTAATAGTAGGTTGAGAGTCATGTCGAATTCTCAAGACTATACTGAGTTTTGCAAGTGAACAGTATTTAATATAGGTATGCATTGTGGCATATAGCTTCCGAATGGAATATAAGTAATTCAGTGGTTTATCAGACAGTTGTTCATCAACACATTTCCAAATCTTTGTAGAAATATTCTGTAAAATCATTTAATTTCAACGGGACGAAATTTGGTTATTTTGGTGAAAAAGGCCATTTGTGGGGATGTAATTTCAAGGATTTCAGATTTCATGAAAAATGGCAAGGTCAAAATACCCAACAAATAATTTAACTGGAACCAAGTTTAAGCAGATTTATGGGCCTTGTGTAAAAACATTTTTGTAATGAAAGTTCTATATTTGGTGTTACAGGACCAGGTATTGAATACGGGTGAGAGCCATATAGAAGAGACCCTATTAGAGGGCCATCTAGGGATCACGAGGGAATTGCTCTCATTCCAATCAGCTGAGAAGAAGTTTGCGATGGGTTCTCAACAAGGAGGAGCAAATCTCATCAAGGTTTGTCTCATATTCTCAAACTTCTTATTGTAACCTGGCCTGGTATTTATAAAGCATCTTGGTGGAAAACTTAAATATTTTTACTTAATATGTAAAAAATTAGCAATGCACATATTTCCTGCAAATTGAAGAATAGCTCATGTTTCCATTGTGATTATAGTAGCTCCCTACATAATGTATAAAATCTATTTAAAGACGGCTGTGAAAGGGGGGGGGGTCTAGATAATCGGCCCCAGAATGCATAATCATCCAAGTGGCTTTAGCTGTTGATATATTTGTGTTCTGATTTTGTAGGAGTTGGTTGAAGATTTTGTGTTCCCAGCCTCAAAAATAGTGCTGCAGAGTCGGAAATTGAATGGGGAGTTTCCGACAGATCAGGCAACTCCTGTTTGTTCATCCCCAGCGACTGTGATAGCTGCGTACGACCTCCTAGTAGCATTGTGTACAGGTTGTGTACCCAATCTGAGGTCACTCTCAGCCATGCTTATTGACATGTATTATAGTGGTAAGATATCGCTTCTTTGTTTTTGATAATTTTAAAAACCTTGATCCAAAGATTCAAATTGAAAATAATCTGTAAATCCAGATTTTCTGCACTAGAAGGAATGAACTTTTCTGCAGAAAAAGTTACTTGATGAAAAATTCAAAACTCATGACTTAGTTAGAGCCCAATTGAAATTCCTTCAGCTGAATTTTACCATTTGAACAATGCTTGAAACATAGTTTTGGTGTAGGGTTGTGTCTAAATGGCACCTAAAACAGACTTGCATCTAATTTTTGTGTCGCCTGAAAAGGCGACATATAGGTGTTACTTTGGTGGCTGTGGCTGCGGCGTCACAAATTGCTTGTCCGGAGCATAACTTTGTCACCTTAAGTTCAAATGACTCAAGATTTGGTATGCATGTTTCTTACAATAAACCGAAGTGCAGTGCGCAAGAACCATAACTCTACCTGTCATAGTTTTTGAATTATTTCCCTTTGATTGATTTTATTAGAGCATTTCTTGTCCGGAGCATAACATTGTCACCCTAAGTTCAAATGACTCAAGATTTGGTATGCATGTTTCTTACAATAAGCCGAAGTGCAGTGCGCAAGAACCATAACTCTACCTGTCATAGTTTTTGAATTATTTCCCTTTGATTGATTTTATTAGAGCATTTTTTGACCGGAGCATAACTTTGTCACCTTAAGTTCAAATGACTCAAGATTTGGTATGCATGTTTCTTGCAATAATCCGAAGTGCAGTGCGCAAGAACCATAACTCTGCCTTGCACCGTTTTTGAATTATTTCCCTTAGATTGATTTAATTTGAGCATTTCTTGTCCGGCGGATAACTTTGTCACCAAGAGGTTGAATGACTTGAAATTTGGTAAGCATGTTTCTTACCAAAAGTCCAAGTGCAGTGCACAAGAATCGTAACTCTGCCTTGTGCCATTTTTTATTTTTGTCCCTTTGATTGATTTTATAAGCATTTCTTGTCCGTGACATAACTTTGTCACTATAAGTATTAATGACTCCAAGATAGGTGTGCATGTTTCTTGCTGTGACATTTTTTTGTCCAGAGCATCACTTTGTCGTTTTTAGTTCAGATGACTAGAGAACTCTTGTGAGTCGATATGTAGCCCAATAGTGGATAGTTTTCCATGACAAATGTGCATGTCGTCAGGCGACACATGCGACTCGCGGAGCTTTTATAGGATAAGGTATTATGCCCCAGTAGGACCCTTGTTAGTTCTAGTCCTTCAATTAAATGAGAATGTCAGAAACTAAAAAAAAAATTATGAAAATATTCGAAGTATTTACAAGTTATGGTCATTTGAAGTTCCATTAGCTGAATGTTAGCAGTATAACCTTGTTTGAAGCTGAGTTTTGGGGTAGAGATGTGTGCTAATGTTGTCCAGAACAGACTTGCATCTTATTTTCAGGATTGGGCATTATGCCTCAGTAGGACCTCTGTTATTGTTCTTGTTCATGTTTCAGGTGATGCATCTTTACTTGAATGGGAATATCTGCCACCAGTTGGGGCCCGACCAAACAAAGGATTTGTTGGTCTCAAAAATGCTGGGGCTACATGTTATATGAACTCTGTATTACAGCAGGTGAGTTATGTAGGGATTTTGTTATTATGCCCCCCATCTTTGATGAGGGGCTATATTGCTTTGCACATTTCAGTCTGTTTGTCGGTCTGTCTGTCAGTAGACCAAATGGTTTCCGTTCAATAACTCAAGAATGCTTTGCCCTAGGATCTTCAAACTTTACATTAAGGGTTGGTCATCAAAAGTAAATGACCCCTATTGATTTTGAGTTCAGTAGGTCAAAGGTCAAGGTCACTGTGACCTTTACCATTTCTGACTATTTGGCTGCCATGGGGGCATACATGTTATACAAACATCTCTTGTTAATAAATGGTTTCATTTCAACCTTGTAATGACTATTAAACCCTAAAAAATTTAGAATTTAGGTATCTTTGCTGTAAATGGGTGAACTTGGGTACAATATTAGCAAAGAGAATCAACCCCTAGTGAATCCCCTAACATAATATATAAGGGAACTTGTTATGAGTAGCAATTTAGTCGTATTAATCTCCCAAATCATGGTTTGTGTAAATCTTAGTCTTGTGTCCAAGACAAATCTGTTTGAGATCTTAATTTCACTGTTTTGAACTTCTGTTCTGTGATACTAAATTTGAGTCTAGCCTCAAAAAGAATTTAACTCAAGTTAGGAGATCAAAGCCAGGTCCTGGTATTAAAGATTGTTCAGAATTATGTATAAAGGGCTTGACTAGAAAGGGTGATTACTTTTGTGTTTTCAGTTATTTATGATAGAACCGATCAAGACAGGTATAATGTCTGTAGAGGGTGCGGCCGATGATGTAGAAGAAGATTACTCGTCTATGGAGAAAGGGGAAGGGGAGGTAAGTCAGGTATACACACCATTCTGTAATCTTCTTATATGCTTTATGTGCTATATCAATCAAGTAACAAATTCTATTAATCAGGGATGAGAATTTAAGAATTTTCCATGGATTTAGGTCTTTAAGTGTTCCTGTGAGCTAATTGACAAGTGTAGAGAAAGCTTCACCCACTGTGATGGTCCAGTGTTTAGTATACTGCATCTGCAACCCGCTGGTCAGCTGAAACTATATAAATGTCTATCTAAAGCTGTGTAAAGAATGCAGGCACGTTTTGGTTACCATGTGGACTATACTTGGACGATGATGTTATTGTTGTATTGCAGACAAATGTTGATATGGCTGAAGAGGAGAGGAAAGATGAAGAGAAACCTGTATCTAACAGAGACGAGGAAAGAAAGGAATATAATCTGGGAATATTGAAACAAATACAGTTAATATTTGGTAACCTATCAGCCAGCAAGTTACAGTACTATGTACCGAGAGGATTCTGGAAACATTTCAAGTAAGTCCCAATCTAAAGAGATGATATAGATGCATCAGGTTTTAAGCATTTTGGTAATTTATGGCAAGATTAGTAATTTACTTTTTGTTAGTATTTTAATGAAATGTATTGCTTGAATATGAAGGTAACTGTTGAGGTTTTTCAAGCGAGTTTAATTATGCAAAAGGGCATATTTTTATGGAATATCCATAACTTTTGCTATGATGATGTTTCACTTGATAAGCGTTGATTCTTGTAAAAAAGGGTTTGGGAGGGGCAGACAAGAAGAAAAATAAACTAACATATGTTTGTGCCAAGCAGGGGCGTTAAAATTCTACTTCTGCGAGTGAGGGGAGTATTTTGTTTGGACTGTCTTTATGACCCCCTCTCCCTGACCTAACAGAGGCAGCCATAAATGCAAGAAGCACTGACCACAGTTTGTTTGATTGTTTATGTTTGTTGTTGTTGTACATGCAGGTTGTGGGGTGAACCAGTGAATTTACGTGAACAACATGATGCTCTAGAATTCTTCAACAGTTTGGTAGACAGTGTAGACGAGGCATTGAAAGTTCTCGGTCAACCCACCATTCTACAGAAAGTCCTCGGTGGATCTTTTGCTGACCAGAAAATCTGTAAAGATTGTCCGCATAGGTTAGTGTAGTTACTGTCAATTTGTATTGTCAGTGATTAAGGACTATTCCAATAAGTTTTGAATTCTAAATAGTGCCTGTTTAGTGAGGGAAGTTTTTAGAGTGATAAGTTTCGGTTTAAGTCAGTTTTAGTTGATAATTGATTTCAGGAAAACTGATAGTGGTATATAACTGAAAATTGTTAAAAAGCATAAAACACCAATGAAATGCAGCTACGCTTGTGCACTAAAGTCACAATGATGTGTGTCCATCACAATGATGTGTGTCCGTCACAATGATGTGTGTCCGTCACAATGTGTGTCCATCACAATGATGTGTGTCCATCACAATGATGTGTGTCCGTCACAATGATGCGTGTCCGTCACAATGATGCGTGTCCGTCACAATGATGCGTGTCCGTCACAATGATGCGTGTCCGTCACAATGATGTGTGTCCGTCACAATGATGCGTGTCCGTCACAATGATGCGTGTCCGTCACAATGATGCGTGTCCATCACAATGATGCGTGTCCGTCACAATGATGCATGTCCATCACAATGATGTGTGTCCATCACAATGATGTGTGTCCGTCCGTCCTAGTTCTCCTTGATCCATGGTTTTCAATGAAACTTCACATGAATACGTGCTGCCAAGCCTTGTTGTTGATATTGTGATGGAATTATAGGTTGTATGAGTTATGGCCCTTTGTTGGAGACTTTTCCAGTTATTATTTGATATTTGATTTCTTTAGGTATCAGCGAGAGGAACCTTTCACGTCACTGAATGTTGATATACGAAATCATCATAATTTATTTGAGTCGTTAGAACAGTATGTGAAGGGAGATTTGTTGGAGGGAGCAAATGCTTATCACTGTGATAAATGTAATAAAAAGGTGAGAACTTTATATTTATCAAGGGTCCTACAGTTCCTGGGGAAATCCGGATTTGCTACATTAAAAAGAACACATTTTCTGCAGAAAATAAAAGTTATTTGATAAAGTTATGGTCATTTGAAATTTCATAAGCAGAATTTTAGCCGGAGAACAATATTTGAACTGCGATTTGGTGTAGGGGTGTGTGCTAATGGCTCCTGAAACAGACTTTCCATTGGTTTTCTGGATTTGGCATTAAGCCTCAGTAAAACTGCTGATTTATGAAATTTGATTTAAGTGTATGAGCTAAATAGGAAAAATCAAGATTATCATTTAGAAGCATTATGTACAGAGTTACAATAATCACAAAGAAAACATGGGCTATTCTTCATTTTGTGCGCAATATGTGCAGCTTAATGTATTTAAGTTTTCCCTTAAGATGCTTTGTGAATGCCAACCCAGGTAAGTAGATGTTGGTATGTAAACCATGTCACGTTATATGTTAACTATCTGTGGATTGATGAATGTGTTGTGTTGTTTTACAGGTGGATACTGTGAAAAGACTTGTGATACGAAAATTGCCTAAAATCTTAGCCATACAGCTTAAACGCTTTGATTATGATTGGGAAAGGTAATATAAGAGTTTGTCTTATGTTTGTGTTGAAACTGATTATGACTCTATTGCTGTTTAATTAAAAAATTACATTAATTAATTAGACCTGGGTATGATCTCCCGAAGCATCTCAATCTAAGTTTAATTTCTCCTCAAGTTTTAGCTTGTGTCTTAGAGTTAATTTCTACACAAGGTTGGACTCAAAATTGGCATTACAAAACAGAAACAATATTTTGAGTTTTAAATCTCAATTTATGCTTAGATTTCTCCTTGACATGCTCTGATGGATTGGGGCCTGAGCTTGGTAAATGACAAAGGAAGTATAAAAAGAAAGCTCACATGAATGTAAAAAAAGAATCTAAACATAGAAATTGATTTTGTTACTTATCTATAATTAATATTTTTCAGGGAAAGTGCAATAAAATTCAATGATTATTTTGAATTTTCTCGAGAATTCAACATGGAGCCATACACAGTTCAGGGTTTGGCCAAAATTGAAGGTACGCTTTAGTTAACTTAACTATCATCCGTCTGTCTGTATTTGGTGTTCTCATTTGGAGATGTTACTGGTTCCTTTAGGGAGAGTAGTTAGTACTGGTTAGGATACAGTTTAGGAAAACTGGTTTGGTCAATCGACTGCTGTATATGTTGAGAAATGTGTTAAACCTAATCAAACATAAACATTCATTTTATGTACTGTGTTTGCATATAACTTCAGCCTGATAACTTGTTATATGAAAACATACCAAAAAGTAGCCAGTAACTTGTTTATGGATTAACATCAAGGAGTGTTACATGGAGTTAGTATAACACAGGTGTAACAGTATCACAACATTATTTCATCTGGATAGCCTAGTGGTTGAACGTTGGCTTCGAGTGTGGGAGGTCTCAGGTTCGATTCCAGGCCAAGTCATACATAAATAAATAAATACCAAATAAAAAACGGTACCGGTAATTCCCTTGCTAGATGATCAGCAAAAAGGGAAGTTCTCTCATACCCCTGTGGCGATGGATAACATCAGGAATTAGGTGTCAAGAGTGATTAATATAAGTTGAAAACTTGTCTCACAATCAAACTATATATATTAACTAAGACTTTATTTTCCAGGTGAGATTATAGATGCTGACTGTGATGAGAAAGGACAGAGTACCAAGTACAAGTTGATCGGTGTTGTAGTACACAGTGGACAAGCTAGTGGTGGACATTACTACTCATATATATTACATAGGTAAATCATTTAACTATACTGATCACAGTTAAGGGCCTCCTTTTAAAGAAGCGTGCTTGTAATACTTCTGTCACAGGGTGAGAAAAATGTGCAACCAGACCGGGCTCGAACCAGAGACCCTTCGCTTACAGGGCGAATGCTCCATCGACTGAGCTAGCCGGCGGCCTACACACTCCTTCACCCATTCTTTGAACAGGTTGAACAAACTTTGATTATGCTTTGTATCTGATAGTTGACCACAAGGTTTCCATACATTAAGTAAAGCATGTTTTATCTTAGAATCCTCTATCTGGGTTGGTGGGGGTAGATGACAAAGTATCATATTATAATCTATATCTATTTAAAGACTATTTAAAGAGTCTTTATGTCAATGTCTGAACGGACGCATGTCTGATAGTAGATTTTAAATTGTTGCTTTACTTTTACCAAAATCTCCCTCATACATGACCCAGCTGAGCCTAACTTCCAATCTGACCATCCAAAAATTTGACATGTACCTAATGATTGTTGTATCAAGCTAGGGGCCTGTATATGTATACTCGTGTATCGTATTTGCGATTTGAGTTATTAAACAGTATGTTGTGTTCTGTAAAAAAAGTGAGGGGCCTGCCTTGATTTGAATTCTGGATTGTTTCTATATTTGATGTATATTATAGGGGCCAGGGAGAAACAATGTTTATATATTTGATGTATATCATAGGGGCCAGGGAGTAACAATGTTTATATATTTGATGTATATCATAGGGGCCAGGGAGTAACAATGTTTATATATTTGATGTATATTATAGGGGCCAGGGAGTAACAATGTTTATATATTTGATGTATATCATAGGGGCCAGGGAGTAACAATGTTTATATATTTGATGTATATTATAGGGGCCAGGGAGAAACGACACCTAAGTGGTACAAGTTTGATGATGGTGATGTCTCAGAATGTAAAATGGATGATGACGAGGTAAACATTCTTCTCATTGTTTAACCTGATCATACTTGATGCTTGTACTTACAAAGTAGTTTATATTCACTGAGTATTGACCCTCATTATGATTAAGTACAAAACACTCTGATAATCATAGACGTCAACAGCGAGTATCGATTTGTCATTAGGTGTTACGCCCCAAACACCCTCTTGATGGTTGGACAAGCAGTGGTGAACAGCCACTTCTTCGTTTAAGCTGGCTTCCATGATGTTTCGCATCGTCTAAGCCAGAGCCAACTGGATGTTCGCTCGGCAGTCTTGTCAAGGGCATGAATTTTTGTCTTGCGCATCCCTCCCTTGATGCCTGCTGTTCCCATCATCTTCCATATTGACTGAAATGGAAAACCCCTGCAGCCAACTTCTACTGGAAAACCCATGTCTTCCACCCTTTCTCAAAATGTCATGTTACCACAATAAAAATGATCTAAATAATGAACTTTAGAACTATACCTGTAATTTTGTTAGTTGGTTAATACGTTTGTTTGTTTGCAATTGACTGAAACAGTGGTAAGTGTGTGTACATTCAGTTATTTTACTGCCAGAATGGCCAAGGACCTCAAACTTTGAGGGAAGTAGCTTGATATTTTTCTGATGACTTCTTAATCAATGTCTTGTTGGTTTGCAGGAGATGAAGAATCAGTGTTTTGGTGGAGAATATATGGGGGAAGTGTTTGATCATATGCTCAAAAGGTAGGCAGTTCTCACATCAATGTACAGACATGTCCACATTATCACTGATAGAATATACTTTGAATAAGAAATTTTCCTTAGGTATTAATTCTTGCTATATTCACAAATTTGTTAAGTTCGCATAAAATTATGCTTGAGAAATTAAACAATGGGAGCTAACGCATAACAAAGTGTATAAATCTCTCACATTTATTATCTCAAATTACTTGTCATGTCTTTCAAGTGTTGCAAAGTTGTCTGTTACTTGTAGAAGCATGAGTTAGTACGAGTAAATAATTCCAGAAACTGGTTAAGTCAGCTGTCTGTCATAATTATATAGCTGAAAAACAAATGATAACAATGTCTCTGATTTGTAGTATATGTTATATACGAAGCTTTAAAAGCTGTAAAAGTTGCAAAAGTTAGTCTTTCATCGATTTTGACAAAGTTACCCTGCTTTGCTTGTGAGGTTACATAACACACCAGTGTCTTAGTGTAGTTATATGTTATATATTGTACAGTGCACACATACAGATATGTTGTTGCATGTTTGCTTATGTGAATACATGTTTCTAGAATGACATACAGGAGACAAAAACGATGGTGGAATGCTTACATACTCTTCTATGAACGAGTCGAGGAAACAGAAGAAGAAAAAATATCCAAGAACATTCAAGATCTAAGCATTAGTAAGTCATCATGTGTGCTTGTGTATCTGTTTAAATGAGACCTGGTCTAGTGGTTAGTGTGCTGAATTTGTAACACTGCTATAAGGGTCTGGTTTCCGGTTGGGGCTGGTGATACCATTCCATAAAAATTAGACACCAGTGTTACTGGTTCCTTGTGGAAAAGTAGGTTAGGACTGGTTAGGAATCAGTCCAGGAAAACTGGTTAGCTGAATGAGGCGCTTGTATATTGGAAAAATTATTGATGAATCGTGTTAAACCCGAATAAACAATAATTACAATATTGTGTTATGTTACTTCTTTGTTAAAAATTTTGTTTTTTGTCCAGAATACCATGTTGGTGTTTTTGTGTGTATATATAGCAGAGGGCAACCATCTAGAATAGAGGAAAACAAGTTGACAGAAGTATAAATTTCCATTTACAAAAAGCTGGAGTTAAATACAAATGAAAAGTCAACTGCTACTTATACAAATAAAGTTTATTAAGAGGATCTGGTCTATATCATGATATGATTGTCATATGAGTTTAAGGCTTAGTGCTATATTCCTATCAATTTTCAGCACAAAAACCAAAGATGCCGAAGGCAATAGAGAAGTGTGTACGTAAACAGAATATCATGTTCATGCATGAGAAGACACAATTTAGTCCGGAATATTTCCAGTTTATGAAGAGATTACTTACTTGTAACCAGATATATACACATGCTAGTACAGCACAGGAAAAGTTGGTATGTATCATTGAGAGTCTTAGAGCATTAATGACAGTAAACGCTAGAAACACGCTTTTTAAAAGTTAGAACTAATCTGCAAATCTACATCCTATTTGCTGCACTAGAAAAAAAAATTCTGCAGGAAATAAAAGTTTTTTGATGAAAAATTCTAAGTATTGACAAAGTTATGGTCATTTGAAATTGTAACAACAGAACAATGTTTGAAAGAGGAACATACTGTGCAAATGGCATCAGTAACAGATTTGCATCTTCTTTTCAGGATTGGGTATTATACCTCAGTATGACATAATAACATACTTTTGGACATTATAGAAACTAAAGGCATAGATCTCATGCTGTTTTATCTACTGTTGCCTCATTTAGACAATATTATAGCACAGAGAATTTGAAGTGATCCTGACCTTTATTCAAGAATATATAACAAAGTTATTGTGTTGAATATATAAATTTCCGCAAGCAAATCGTGCAATGTTGGTCCTTTGGGTTTGTCTTATACCTTGAGCGTCTTGTTGATTCATTCCGCTTATGAAAACATACAGCCGTAGTTATAAATATAGACAGTATATCAGCTGTTAAATTATGCTAATGGAAGGTCGAAAGTCTTGTCAAATTATCCTGACTAGAAATACTTACCGGTTACTATATATTCTATTTCTGAAAACGGGCAATGAAAGCAAAATTCCCAAAAGGTCATATTTGTAATAAATACACCCATATTAAAAAGTATTTGCTTTGTTTACAGTCTCAAGAAGCAGAACACCTTGCTATGTTAAGTACAGAACTAGCTTCCAAGTTCCTCTTTACTGTGGGCTTTCATACAAAGAAATCATTACGGTAAGTACTGTACTTGTTAATCTTTCATTAAATTGGGTGGCTTATAGATTTGTGCTTGTTCATTTTATTTTTGTTCAAATTTTAGTGATATTGAGACAAACTACATGAGTGGTATCCTGACACGAGTCCAGCCAGTCCTTAAACTTGCCTTACATGCTTTGTTTTGTGATCAAATGTTCAATCTTCGGTTCTTGCGGGAAGGTTTTGGACTAAAGGCTTTATTCACAAAAAATTCTATTACTGATTATCCTGAGGAAAGTCTATGTAGACCGAAACAATTGATAAAATAAAATAAGTCAAACTTTCTCCTGTTGTTTTGAGGTATTGTTTGAGGTATTGTTTCCCGTATAGCACAATATATTGATGTACATTTAATAACCGGATATGGCTGTCACTGATTTCTGGCTTTAGCCCTATTACGTACCAACGGTCACTTTAAATTTGTCGCCAAAACAGATGACTGTGTTAGCAAATAAAATGAAACAAGCAAACTAACCCCATCAATTGAATCATGGAATGCTATATATTATTTATACAGTGGTTCAGCTACAGAGTGGTATGAGGCATTGACATGTAATCTACGATCCAGTAAAACTGTACGACGATGGTTTGCCCAACATGTGATGTATGCACAGCCTGGAAGATTTGCTGAATATTTACTGGAATGTCCGAGCTCAGAGGTTATTTGTATATCTTAATATTATGGTATTATAATTTAAGTCTGGTATAATGGGGAATGTAAATCATAAGAAGTTCAGAATTTCAGGTGTCATGTGTAATTAAAAAAACAGACCCCTCTAGTACATTCTGGGCATTCTGATGTATTCTATTTGTATCATGGAAACAAATCTTCACGCTTCATATATAGAAATTATCCAATTTGACAAGTGCAAAAGATGAATGAAGGATGACACATTTGTCTACTCTGTATGAAAGATTAGGTTCTGGTCAAATAAATTATGGAAAGATGGTTAGACTGGGGCTTAAATATTACTTAACTACTGTTTGATTCAAGCAAATTGACAATTTATTTGTGGAACAAATAATAAAATGTTGCCAATGTTTCTTTTCATTAGTGTGGACAGAAAACCAAAACGCAATATTTTGTTGAGGATGAAGCTCCAGTTAGCTCCACCTCCTCACTTATCTGATATATTGTTGAGAGTGGAGCTCCACCTCCTCAGTTATCTGGACATCACTAATATAAAAGTATTTTGTTAATGTGATGTGTTATATTTTAGGTACGGAATGCATTCTGTAAGGTTGTTGTATGTTTGGCACATTTCTCACTGAATGATGGACCCTGTCCTCCACCACTTGTACAGGGACTGTATGGTGAGTCATGCTTCTTCTTCTTCTTCTTCTTATTTTTAATGTAGAATTTACTTTGTAAATTGTTTGCTGCTACTTTCAATCTAACATTAGTTGAAAACTACAAGCATATTACAGATGTCTATAGTAATACTCGGCTTGTCTGTCTCAATAGCAATTGAATTTGTCTTACAAATAACTTACATGACTTATGTACATGCATGCATAGCATGTTTTCTATTTCAACAGCAATGGTGATATGTATGAATGTATAGAGGATATTTGAGAGTGAGCAGCTGACGCAATATTTTCACGAGTGGCATAGCCACAAGTGAAAATTTATGTCAGACGCTCACGAGGTGAAATAACATTCGCTCTTACACCGAAAAACACAAATATTCTATTTATTTAATGTGTTATGTAAATGTTAATGAACCAATTAGCTACTAATTGAATTTTATTGCCCCGTATGGTGCCTCTTAATGCTAATGTGACGTCAATTTCAAAGCGCGTGCTGACATACGATCAAATAGATCACCATAAAACAGTCGATTTCCGACGTAATTTCCACTTATATGTTTCACTTACTTGTAGTTTAAGTAAACATGTTGACTTGGATTATAAAGTGTATTTCTGATAGAAGAAAACAACTTTTTCATTTTGTATACATACGCTATCTAGATTTTCAAATACAGCAGCCACTGTAAGCAAGCTAATCGTTAATCATTTGAGTAATAAACTATTCCGAGTTCATGTTTGATTATGATGATGTTGTAACGTTTAATTCAAAATACTTTCTACATATTTAAATTACTTCCGATACAATAGGCCTATATCATTATTTTTTGGCTGCATTGCCTCCAAATTGGTGATTTTGTGAGCTATACACTGAGAGTTCAGGGCAGACAGTATCATTTTGAGTTCAGACGTCAATAGGCTTAAACAACAATTGGGGCGCTCCATAGGGATTTTTAAAGTACAAAATGTAGTCCATTTGAGTGCAATTATCAACAGTGAAATTATCGCCAGTGAAATTATCGGATTTTAATTCACTGATATTCCGCGATAAACCACTAGTTAGCATTAAATAAATAGAGGATATTTGTGTTTTTCGGTGTAAGATCGGTTGTTATTTCACCAAGTGAGCAGCTGAAGTAATATTTTCACAAGTGGCGTAAACACAAATATTCTATTTATTTGATGCTTTATTTTGATAATCTAAACCAATTAGTAACTAATTGAATTTTATTGACCCGTATGGCGCCTCAACATGATGACATGACGCCATTTTAAAGCGCGCGCTGACGTTCGATTAAGTAGGTCTTGAATAAGCAGTTGATTTCCGACGTTAATGTTCACTTTATAAGGTTATTTTAACTGCAGTGTAAGTAATCATATGGATGTTTTTATTAAGTGTATGTCTGATGAAGAAAACGTATTTTTCATTTTGTATATACGCTATCTAGATCTTCTAATACAGTATCCGCTAAAAGAGGCTAGCCGTCAACATTTTGAGTAATGAACTAATTTGTGTTTTTATTTGAAATTGATTCTGTACTAAGTATTATTTTAAACATAAGCAGCATATTTAAATTACTATCAATGCCAAACAACATTATTATTCGTCTGCATTGCCTCAAAATTGGGGATTTTGTGAACTATCCACTGAGAGTTCAAGGCAGACAGTGTCATTTTGATTTAAGACGTCAATATGTATAAACCAAATTGGGGCGCTCAACGGGGATTTTAAAGTAGTCTGTTTGAGTGAAATTATCAACAGTGAAATAATCGCCAGTGAAATTATCGGATTATAATTCACTGATATTACGTGGTAAACCACTTGTTAGCATTAAATAAATATTACTAACTGATATTGGTGACCAATTATGATAATAGGTGAATGTTGATACAGGTTATTTGCCAAATCATTTTTGGGATTTTTGCGATAGTTTAGTTGTACTTGTCCTGCCAGACAATGGTGCTGTACAGTATATGTAGGAATCTCACTATTGGTGAAAAATGCCACTATAGGTGCAAACTTTATATTTTCAGCTGGTCATTCTGCGGATCCTAATGATACATTGAGTGACCACTTACTGACTGCTGTACTCAATCTGTTAAAGAAGGAAGTATCGGAGCATGGACGACACCTACAGCAGTATTTCCATCTATTCTTAATGTACTCGAACCTAGGAGTAGCAGAGGTAAACTTCTTATCTCTATGAATTTACATCCTAAATGTACTGATATTACATGCAATGATTCAATTCACAAAGCTTAGATTTTGCTTCAATACACTTAGTGAAAAGGCCTATTTTTGCCCTAATCAATATGTATAATCGAGCTAGAATTACCAAACCTTGATATCCCTATACGGAAACAGTGCTTAGAGTGTGAAAGAGTCATACCATATACAATGTAAAAAGGGTGCTGGTGCCTCCAATGCTTGACACTCGGCATAAAAAAGGAAAGCAGGCTTCCATCATACCCTCGTGGTGATGGAAAGCAGGCTTCTGTCATACCTTTGTGGTGATGGAAAGCAGGCTTCTGTCATACCCTCGTGGTGATGGAAAGCAGGCTTCCGTCATACCCTCATGGTGATGGAAAGCAGGCTTCTGTCATACTCTCGTGGTGATGAAAACCAGGCTTCTGTCGTATCCTCATGGTAAAGGAAAGCAGGCTTCTGTCATACCCTCGTGGTGATGGAAAGCAGGCTTCCATCATACCCTTGTGGTGATGGAAAGCAGGCTTCCGTCATACCCTTGTGGTGATGGAAAGCAGGCTTCTGTCATACCCTGGTGGTGATGAAAAGCAGGCTTCCATCTTACCCTCGTGGTGATGGAAAGCAGGTTCGTCATACCCTCGTGGTGATGGAAAACAGGTTCGTCATACCCTCGTGGTGATGGAAAGCAGGCTTCGTCATACCCTCGTGGTGATGGAAAGCAGGCTTCCGTCATACCCTCATGGTGATGGAAAGCAGGCTTCTGTCTTACCCTCGTGGTGATTGAAAGCAGGCTTCCGTCATACCCTCGTGGTGATGGAAAGCAGGTTCGTCATACCCTCGTGGTGATGGAAAGCAGGTTCGTCCTACCCTCGTGGTGATGGAAAGCAGGTTCGTCATACTCTCGTGGTGATGGAAAGCAGGCTTCCGTCTTACCCTCGTGGTGATTGAAAGCAGGCTTCCGTCATACCCTCGTGGTGATGGAAAGCAGGTTCGTCATACCCTCGTGGTGATGGAAAGCAGGTTCGTCCTACCCTCGTGGTGATGGAAAGCAGGTTCGTCATACTCTCGTGGTGATGGAAAGCAGGCTTCTGTCATACCCTCGTGGTGATGGAAAGCAGGTTTCTGTCATACCCTCTTGGTGATGGTCACCATCAGGAATGAGGTCTCGAGAGTGATTAATACACTACAGTTGTAGAACTTGTTTCAGAACCAACCTAAAATAAAATTTAATAGATAACAAACTAGATTTACTTAAGTTAAAGGGTAGAGGAAGATATATCATGACCTATCACTTTCTTAAAACTTCTTCTACCAATAAATAATGTACCTATGTATAATTATACTTCTTTTGAATATTTTTAGAAAATGCATTTACTGAAATTGAATGTACCAGCACTGTTTATGACGGTAGCGTTAGATGAAGGACCTGGTCCACCAATTAAGTATCAATACGCTGAACTGAGTAAGCTCTACTCTGTCGTCTCACAGCTTGTACGATGTTGTGATGTCTCTTCAAAATGTACATCATCTGTGGTATGTTATATATTACTGTTTGTATTATGATAATTTCACTATGGGGTCTGAAATCCAGATTTGCTGTGTTAGAAAGAATGAACTTTTATGCAGCAAATTCGATGAACAATTTCAGATTATTGACTAAATTATGGTCATTTGAAATTTCATAAGCTGAATTTTAACAGTAGAACAATGTTAAAGGGACTGCCTCACATATTGGTGTATTGCAAAAATAAAATTGTCAAATATTCATGTAATTTTGTTATAGTTGCCTGTATATCCCATAAACAACCACACTGACATCTAAAATAACTTGAGAAGCTTCGGCATTTTGTAGTTATTTAGTATTTTTACATCAAAAATTCTATAGGGTATTACTACCCTATAGAATTAACACTACTATTACTTAAATTGCCTGAAATTTGTTTGCATTTGATGAACACGAATAAAAAAACGAACTAAATACCTCACTGATGTTTACGCTGTAGTTTGTTGATGTTACAGTTCAATCACGTGTGGAATACATAATTCACAAAGTATGTTGGAAGGAAACTTAGCGCTTTTTTTTCAAGAAAAAAATACTCAGTGGGCTGTATCGAGAGTGGTTAAAATTGCTTATTTGCACCAAATCATTCATAAAGCAACCATCAGTGGCTTTCTATTACATCAATACTTGGTTAGGGTGGAAAATCAAGATTATCAAAAATTTAGCCCAATCTGTGAGGCAGCACCTTTAAAACAGATTTCTTGGATGTGTCCTAGTGGCACCCAAAACAAGACTTTCATCTTATATTCAGAATTTGGCATTATGCCACAGTAGGACCCTGTATGCAAAAAGTTTAGCATTTTACATAATTTGAGAAGTGCTTTGAGACCTATTAATGACAAACAATTCATGCATTTATTTGATCATTTGATGATAGTGTAAAATCAGGGGTGTCAATGACGTAGCAGAATTCATCTGGTATTATTTGCAATGCAATTATTTGCAAATTTAGTTTTCATAAATTTGCATAAATATACTCTTTATTAACATACAGACACGACTGTCTAGTCATAAATCCATGAAATATGTATGTTACCAAAATTTGTCAGACAAAGATCATGTGATATGATTTCCAGTAATTGAAATGATTATGTTACAGAATCAAGAACCAAAAGCCAATCCATATGGTGATCAGATATTGATGCCTATACAGCCTCAAGTAGCTGATATACTCATTGCTAGAACTAGCTATGTCAAAAAACTGTTAGAAGATTGTAACAATTCAGAAGATACAACTAAATTACTACGGGTAAGTATGCTGTTATCTATGACACACAGGCTAAGTTCTGTTAAATCTATAAATGAATGTAATAAAAAGATGATGATAAGTCAGACAGTGAATGCAGCACTCAACAGAAACTGCTGAGCTTAGAAAATTAAAATAACACAGACCACAAGCATACAAAATGCCTGATACAAAACTGAACACGAAAATGAAAATAAACTGTGCAAGTCCCTAGTTTCAACTGTCAAAACGTCTTTAAAAGTTTTAAGAATCACTGTAAATTAGGCTGTAAATGCTATAGCCCTGCAGAAGCACAAATGACTTTCAAATAAATAATATCTTTATTTGAACAGAAGCAAAATTTTAATATAATTATGTCAGAGTGTCTGCTTTATTAAATTCTTGAAGTAGAGCCCAAACTTGCAATTGATTTTGGGTGAGTGATTTTTTTAATTCCTGTACACAAGAATATATTAGACTGCTGAATTGCTGATTAGTATGCATGTAGACACTTCCTACCTACTAAGAAACCACTTAATTCCCAATTTGTACCAAAATAAGTGAATTTTAAAACTTGCAAAAATGTATGATGTTACAGTAGTTGTTTTGTATATGTTTCAGTATTGTTCCTGGGAGAATCCACATTTCTCCTCCACAGTGCTCAGTGAACTCTTGTGGCAGGTTTGTTCTCTTCTATTCTTTATATGGTTGAATTAAGTCTAAAACTTTTCTTGAATTAAAGAATATTCTCTATAGTTTTGTGTTATGAATATATGTTAATAGATTTGTTTAGCCGTAGCTATGGTGCAGGGGTTATTGCACTAGATTTATTCCTCGGCCATGTAGGTTTGATTCCTGGTCACCAAGGTCATATCCTTCAATTAAATTCAGACATCAATGTTTATTTTCATCATCATGTGGAGAAGTTGTTGGTTCCTTGTGGAAAGTTAAGTTTATACTGGTTAGTGTACAGTCTAGAAAAACTGGTTAGGGGAATCGGTCGCTGTATGTTACTGAAAAATTAGTGAGGAATGGACTTAAATAAACAGGCAATATGAACTTATAGTATAACTCGAGCGGGATAAATTGCAATACAAAAACAAACACAAAATCCGCTATATTCGCCGTTTCTGAATATTAAGCAGCATGCAAACTTTATATGTTGTGCCAAATGTTTGAATGCTTTCATAGGCAAATGTAACGGTCCTTGATTTTAATCCATAACAAAAATTTAGTCAATATTGTGTTTATTTTTGTACTGCAATTATCGCGTATTGAGTTATACCAGTATTTGTTGACTGATATCTAGTTATATATATATTATTTCAGGTGGCATATTCTTACACATATGAACTACGACCATATTTAGATTTACTACTACAGATGTTATTACTGGAAGATTCCTGGCAGAATCATAGGATACATAATGCTCTTAAAGGTAACATTTACTGTTTTACATTCGTCACCTTAAGCCATATACTAGAATATAATCATAAAAACGTTTGGGTCTACGTTAAATTAGCTCTCTAATATTGAGTGAGAAATTTACTGTAAGAATGGTGGGCAGGAACACTAGCTGAGCTCTCATGTACTCATTGATACACTCAAGTGAAGTTGAGCATTGTGGGTATTCTTGCTGAGAGAAATTAAGCTGTGGCTCAGGTGGGAATAGAAACTGGGACCTCTCAATCCCATGGCATACATCTTACTATTAGTTAGTCAACTGGATTAGGCATTTTATTTTCTGTGATATAGAGAAGATTCCAGAAAAGGTAAAGTGGCCAATTAAAAATAACAGCTGTATGTTTTCTACTATGCAGGTATTCCGGATGATCGTGATGGATTATTAGATACTATACAAAGATCAAAGAGTCACTATCAGAAGAGGGCTTATCAGTGTATCAAGATGATGGTTGCTCTGTTCATGCAGTAAGTCAATGACTATCTATACATTGCATTGATTCCCTTCATGATGTTTACTTCTAAAACGTTCCTGTATAATTATGCTCTCTCGAGTTGTAAACATTTGTGAAAACTCACTAAAACAACCTGAAACAGGTTTGCCAATCAGGTTTCAAACTAGAAATGGTTATTTCATCAGCAAATTGGCGGGAGTCAACGTAATTATTCTTCATTATATCTGCTTAAAATTTTTAGCTATGGCCATGTGATATTACAGGTATATTTATAACCTGTGAGGTTGTGTATGGTAGGTTTCACTTTTCTTTGATCAAGTTTCAGCAGCTTTGGACCTGTTTGAAATATTTCATTGATTGATTCTCATTCTCTGCAGAGATTCCTGCTGTGTAGTGGTGAGAAACTGATGTGTATTAGTAACGAAATACTTGTTCTTGTATTATAGCACAGAGAATTTGACTTGATCCTGACCTTATGCATTTTGATATATTACAAGCTTCTTGCATTGAATATATAAACATACGCAAGCAAATCGTGCAATTTTGGTCCTTTAGATTTGTGTTGGTATTGCACCTTGAGCGTCTTTGTGATACCCAGCTAAGAAAAAACATACAATCGGGATTATAAATATAAACAAAATATCTGCTGTTAAATTATGCTAATAGAAGGTTGAGAATCAAGTCAAATTCTTCGGACTATGATATAATATGGAGAAATGCTTGATGATTATTTCTATACTCCTCACTTTATGTTGATGTTCTGCCTGATGTTGTGTGTATGTATATATTGTAGTTGTCCACCTGCCCAACAGATGTTGTTGAACAATGTAGATCTGAAGAGGAGATGGACAATGGCTGTAGAATGGTTGAATGATGAATTAGAAAGGGTAAGTAGCATCTTAATGTCAATGCCCTTCAAATCTGGAATAATCGAAAAATATAATCCTACAAATCGGGATATAATCCAAAATATTTGATTTGTTGGCACTAGGGTTTGTAAAGGTCTTGAAAAGTACTTGAGTTTTATGCATAGCTCTTGAAACGTTATTTGTTACTGCCAAACTGTCCTTGAAAAGTACTTGAAAATTCAACCATTTGGGAACTCTGCGAAACTAAATCGCTAAAATAATTTCTAGGTTTACAGTACATAATGTGTTAGTCCGTTAATGGACAAAAGCTTCCGGTAATGACAAAAGAACCCCTGAGCCATAAAAGCCCTCAAACCTGACCTGCTGACACCCTTTTGATTTTGATGTCAGCTGGTCATCACAGTATGCTTTAATGTGAAACGACTGATCGGCTGCAAGAAGGGAGGTAACTCTGTTTTACAACATCTCATTCTATACTTGTAGAGACCGTATTCAGGTAACACACAGTATACATACAACAACTGGTCACCACCAGCACAGTCTAATGAAACCTCAAACGGGTAAGTGCAATTTGTTTATCCTATTTATCCTGTTTGATTTTCATTTGTATTGTAAGTCTGCCTGATCAATGAAGTTTAAGATAACTGCTTACAAATGTTCATTTATATACAACCTTTGATCGCTTGTTTTTGTTTGCTGTATTTGGGGGGGGTTATAGTGCCACTGACAGTATCTCGGTCAAATTGAAAACAAGCAGTGAGTCACGGTATCCTGACACCGGATCTACCTGTCCTTAAGTTACTTTATCCAGAGCAACATGCAAGGAATCTGTACCAGTTGTGTCATCAGAGTTACATAATCGTGAAGTTCTGTGAAACAGTCTACTTTGACTGTCTGGAAATTAAGTATTGCATGGTCATTTAAATTTATCCTGTTAAGTTGTGATGGCTGTTGATGATATTTGTTTGTATTGTAGGTATTTCTTGGAGAGGTCTCAGAGTGCTCGTGTTACATTGGCAAAGGCAATAGAATTATGTCCTGATCCAGAGGAGGTGAGGAATATAAAATCATTCTTTTTTGTCAGCATCAAATTACAGGGATTTTAAATTTTGTAGAGATGGATATAAATAAATGGGAGGGAAACCTTTGCTCTGATTAATTTGATTTTGTGGTGAAGTCCATGTATGAATAGAAATGTTCATCAGTCATCAAAGTTTTGCATATAGGGTTTGTTTTACTGGAATTAAATTTAAGCTGAGTTCTGTACAGTAACAATGAGCAGCTGGAGTAATACAACAATATTCAAGTAGGTAGAAATTAGTCAGAAAATATGAAAACCTTGATGCCTTGAACACCTTAAAAACCTCAAACTTGTTCTTAGGTCCCGACAAAGTGATGTTGCACGAGTATGACCGTTCTACTGTACAATGAATCTCTGAAACTGGACTTTTCTCCAAGTCAGGGCAATGTGAAGTTTTCAGGGAGTTTATTGCACATGTGCCTTGTTTAAATTTACTATGTTTGAAAATCTTGGGCTGGGATTAAATTTCCACAACTGTAGTCGTGTTATATCAATGCATGTGTTGATTGTATTGTAATGTATATGTTATATTATAATGTAGGATCAGGAGGATGCTGAGTTAACAGATGAACAGGAAGGCTCTCATATTGAGGAGTCTCAAGGGGTCATTCGGGAAGAATTTGAAGGGTCATCACAGGGTCAAAGGTCAGCGGATGGTCGACAAGTACAGAACAATCAGGTAGATTTTGTCATCTTAATCAGGATAAAAAAAAACAATGTCTTGCTAGACTTAAAATAGACTCTACTGTCATCTTTCTTGTAAGCAGTGTCCGACTACAACTGATTGAACATTATAGATTATATAAATTTAAATGTGTAAACGTGAAGTTTCTGGCCATTTGTTTCCATATTCGACCAAGTATTGCACACAGCTATGTATTGGATACATGTTACATCAGAGAAATTCAAAGAAAGTCAGATGTAAACAATTCTGAGAATACACCAAAAGATGTTAATGTTCCTGATTCGCCCATCAGAGACTAACTTGGAAAAGGTCTATGAAAAGAATGCATCCAATTTTTTATTACACCTCTGGGTTGATAAAAGTACCATACTTGGTACTATAATATTATTGTTTACACATGTTTTGATGTGCTTGCAGGTAACTGTAGAGAAAACGCAACCTGTTGCCCCTGACAACCAGATCAATAATCAACTGAACAAGCCATCTTCTAGTGAAGAACAACAACCTGTTACACCTGATAACTCAGAAACTGGCGAAGAAGAAAAAGAAAAAAGTGAATCAAAGGTCAGAAAGACTTCTTGCATGCATGTATGAACCACAGTCGTAATTCAGGCACTACTCATATATACTGGGGCGCATGCTTTGGGATCGCAAGGTCCTGGCTCAATCCCTGTGTGCGCCACTGCTAAATATCTCTGACCAAGATAAAACCCACAATTCTCCATTTTACAGATGTATGGCTGCATACCTGATCGGCCAAAATCCAATGTGCTGGGCTGCCATCGGCACTGAGTCTTACGGCCCACTTTTGACTCAATAGTCCAAGATAAATGTACAGTCAGTTCAGCGTAAGCGTGTCTGAAAGATGATTTTATATACAAGGTCATCCAAGCATGAAGGCAAATGTTTTCATGAAATTTATGAAACTCCTTTCTAGCATAAATTATGATTTTAAACTTGCATATAAAACATTCTTCAAATATAAATATAAATCACCAATGTGTAAATGTGCATGTTGTCTGGTTAATATTACAGATTACATCAGAAGATGTCGAAAAGAAGGAAGAAAAACAGCCGAGTAAGTCAGCTCCAGAATCAAGTCCCAAAGTGGTGAATACAGGGTCGGATGTCCCAAAGAAAAACAAAGGAAAGCCAGTTTGAGAAAGTTCATTATTGATGTTGAACATTAAACGAATGTGTGATGAAATTAAGACTTATATACGTATAATGTGACGTTATTGCTGGTGGCTTATCTTTGTTGAACACTTCATCGAGTCATGGTTGGAAAGGAATTCTGAAGTAACTGGATTGATTCTAGTTATCAGTATGAATTGTTTGTGAAAACAATGTTATAGTCATAAACACTTACTGAGACATATTAAACCGATTATGGAGAAGTATGACAAAAAACCTTATCAGGACATTCTGTAATCTGTTTAAAGGATTTGGTAAACATAGGTTTTAAGTTTTGTTTGTTGATATACAAAGATAGCGTATCCAAACAACTTGAGTAACTGGGCTGTTGACATTCTTGTGCCCTCCCCCATATATTTATATAAAGTGGGTGGCTTACATAGATATTTATATTAAACTAACACAAGTTACAACATTGAAGCCTAGTAAATGAAACAAGTCCTGCATGATATTGTTTGTGACTTACAAACAATGGTCTCGTAAATTTAGCAACTTAAGACGAAACATTTGTGTACAATGTTCATCTTGAGATGTTTTGGACACTGGTATAAAGTCAGAAGACATTTGTTTTCTACCATTGAATGTTTTAGCAACATTTTATCAAGTCAGTATGTTTTAATATGTTTTGCATAAAAATGGTTTGCTTTTGTATCCATTACTTTTTTTAGCGGAATAGTGTATTTTGCTATGTAAGGCTTTTGTCCACATGGCTGGGCAGTCAATGCAAAGACTATGTTCAATATGGTGAACGAAAAGGTCTGATAGTAGAAGGGCCCTGTTAGCCAGAGAATATTATAAATGTTTCAAACTTAACATAACTTGTCATGTCATCATTTCGAAATCCAGTTTAAACATAGTTGACTGATAGCTACATGTTTGTTACATAGTAAATAATAAAATGTATTGTTTGGAATACCTTTGTGTGTCATGTGAATACATTTATTTATGATGATAATTTATTTTCATGATAGAATTCTCGTGTTATAATGTTCTTATAGAATATGTTGCTTGGAAGCGGACTAAAACTGTTGCACAGAGATTTTGTTCCATCTGTGTATCGCTGCATCAGACATATTCTATCCATGTACCCTAGGTCATAACTTACAAAACAAAAACTTAGCATTTAGTGTGAGCTGTAATGTGTTTGCATCATTTCCATGTGTATGGTTGAATTGTTGTAGTTTATCACTCAAATATGCTGTGCAAATCTTGTCATCCCCTGCGCATTGTTCTATGTTGGATTTGAAGATATGTGTTTAATATTAGATCATGAAGCTAAGTTCTTTGTTTTAGCCTCTTATGTATATGTAATGATATAAAATATTCAGTTACATGATAATAATATTATGTGCATTAAAGTGCTATACACATTTAATATTCATTTACATATATATACGAGGGATGTTCAGAAAGTTCTGAGACTGCTTACATATAAAACATACAGACACCGTCTTAAAACTTTACAGGCAACCCTTATATATCAAATTGAATATAACCTGTCCATTTCTTTTCTTAATTTTTTAAGTGTGAAGAAAAGTGCTTACATATACTGGTACATTGTAAACTGTTTAAATGTCTGGACATTTTTACAGAGCATCAATTGAACTTTTCCTTTTTTTTGCAAATGTCTTATAATGTAAGTTAACTTTATGTTTGTCTCCTGATCCGTAACAATGGGGAATTGAATCTATGTAAAACATTAGCACTGTTTTTGTCTGACGGCGTAATCAATGGCACAGTTTTTGTCTGACAGTGCAATCATGTATTAAAGAAGAACAACATTTGTGTTTAAATGTTGAAGTCAGGATCTTTTTTACAAACTTCAAAACAAAACAGTTTATAATTTATGTTCTTATGTTTATTAAGATGTTTTTAATTTATTTTTTGGAAAATGTTAATAGTCTTACTACAATATTTACTTACATAAGAGGGGCTTTGTCATGGACTCAAATGGGGAAATTTACTCAGATTTAATGGAATAATTTTATTTTGTTCCGAAGATGAAGTGTGATGTAGGCTCTTTCAGTATGATATGATTACAAAAGGGCCAATATCACAATATGGTCATCTGTGGTTCAAGTCAGTTAACTTTGCATTGTTACATCATGTATGATAGATATATTATACCCACTGTTGTAGACTAGCAAAATGATGCATTTGTCAGGTTTTGTTGCAAAAAGCTTCTTGTTTAAATGTTGAATTTGAGTATCTAGTAGACTACTGTGTGTAGCCATTGTCCTGTGCAAGTTGAAAACTGTTTTAATGTAAATATACTGTGTATACAAGCAACTAAACTTGTGGTCTGCTGTCTTGCTGCAAAAACAATGTTAATGTTTGGTCACTTTTATTGACTTGTCATGTTTTTGCTTGAGGTGGCGACACATGTTGCCCAAGCGTTGAGTTGTTTTATCCTATTTTTTTTTAAGATTGACTACTTACATTAATCACTGGGCTAAGAAATTCTATTACAAAATACAATACAGAGTTTTGACAATCCTGTCACTATTATACAAAGAGAATGACCAGATAATGGGGAATGTCAAAACTGTGTATTTTGTGATATAATTTCTTAAGCCTGTGATTAATTCCTCTCAACACCTCATAGTAGTCGTCACTATAAGGGTATGAAAAATTAATCTAGTTTACCGTATGTCGAGCGCCTGTAGGGAAATAATAGGAACCTTTGTTATTCCGTCTATGGTATGGCAGGGAACTTCTGAACGGATACTATCACTAGGCTATTCAGGTCCAGATCTCCTGAGCATCTCAAGTAGAAATCTCAACTCAAATTGAGATTGTGCTCATGAGATAAATATGAAGCTCTCGAAATTTATTGTAATCATTTTTCTGTTTTGTTGTACCAATTTAGAGTACAATTTGCATGGAAACCATATCAAACGATATGTGACAAAATTTGAGTTGAGATTGAGCTCAGATTGAAATGTTTTGGGAGATTGGGGCCAGGTGGTCAATGAGTTGCATGTATTGTTTCTTTAGCTATGTTACCAATGTGCTGTTGTTATTGTTGTTGTTGTTTTGTGAGACTACTGTGTAAATATACCACTATGATACTTCTGAGACAAAAAGCTTGTGTATCACATTGCAAAGTGAAAAAATAATTTATTGTTGTTCTTACTCGCTTTTAAGTCCATTGTTTAATGTCATTGTGAAACACTTATTCTTGTTAGTTGTGTATGTGTGTACATAAAATATGTGTTATATATAGTACAGCTTAAACTATTATATTGTTATTGCATATGATGGCTGTGTATATATATATAGAGATTATAGAGTGCTGTATATAGATACAGTAGGCACATAGTTTCCCTATTAAACTGAGGAGTTCAGAGATTTAGGTCAAGATATGTTCTGCAATGTTTGCCATGGATATTAGCCGTGTGTACATGTTGGCGATTACATTAATATTGCTTTTATAAACTTTGTGTTAGTTACTCATGTTTCCTCGCTATTCATTTCTCATCCTCCCCGTCTGGTCTCCCTTCATCTCCCTCTACTCCATTCTCTCTCTCTTTCAGTTAGTATTTTACTCCTTATTGTATGCTTTTAATCAGGTTTTCCATTGGAAAAAAATATTTTATATGAAGATTAAGCAGTAGAGCATCAACATTTTGTTTTGAACATGTCTCCAGGGGTGGTATTCAATAATGATCTTATTTAATGGGAGAATAAGAAGAGCCAATCACATCGCCTGTTACAGACCAAGAGTTTAATATGGTGTGATCTAATTGGTTGTCCTTATCCTTAAGTCAAGTAAGATCAATAATGTATACCACCCCTGTATTTTAGGTCCCGTATTCTTCCAAGTATTGCCACCCAACACAACCATTGGCTGTGTGCGATACTTGGGGTAAATACGGTATAACTATACAATGGTCTTGGAGGTTAACTGGAATATTGATCAGTATGTGCCGTTGTGCTCCGGAGATTTTGAATTAGCTGGAACCAAGATTCTGTAGTTGTGTTTTCCTTCAAAAACTGGTTTTGCACTTTTGGTAGAATTTCAATCTTTCTGTTAACTATTTTATGCATGTTGCCAATTGGAAATCAAAATTGTTAGGATGTTTTAATGTTGCATAGCAACAAAGCTACCCTAGTTCATAAGCTTTGATTTGTTCCCTGTAGAAACAACTGATATTGTGTTTTTTCTGTTCATGTATTAAATTGCATGTGTGATAAAAATTGTGTTATCATGCAAGTTTGTTTGAAAGTTGGATTTTCTGTCTAATCTTTTTGTAAACGGTCCTCTTGGTTGAGATAAGTATGCTACAGAACTTTGCCTTCTAGAAATGTGAATTTGTGAACATGTTATTGAGAACATGTAAAATATTCTTATGAAATTGTTAGTTCTTTCTTACTGAACAAATTGTTAGTTTATGCTCCTTTTTTGCTTTATATACATGCAATGCTATGACGTTTACTACGATTTTATGTGAAATATTTTCAGTTATTTCGTACAAGTCAGAATGGTGCCATTCTTATTGAAGGGGACATGTTTGCTTTTGTACTTTCAAGGTTTTTATGAACTATTGAAAGTTCCGCATAATTTATTTCTCATCATTTTTGTATTCATATTGAATAAACCTATTTTGTTGCTTGAATGTGATTGTTCCATATCGAGGATCTAAATTATTTTATAATTAAGTAAACTTTTTGACACATG
The DNA here is from genome assembly GCA_947247005.1 of Spisula solida. NCBI lineage: Eukaryota > Metazoa > Mollusca > Bivalvia > Venerida > Mactridae > Spisula > Spisula solida. Next base: position 43,750,498 of record OX365956.1, read on the forward strand.
AATGTTGTCTTTTATTTTTTGTTTGTTTGAAACTTGGACGTGCGTAACAGCAAGTTATGGATTGGAAGCCATATTGCTCTAAATATGTAGAATGATCAGTTTATGATAGACAGTCGAGTCAAGAGCAGAAAGTAATTACTCTAAATGCAATTCTAACATAGCATGTGAGATTTGCCTTCTTTACGTATATTGAGCTACCATATTTTATTACCAGGCTTCGCAAAAGTGAGAAAAAAAGGCCGGACATCTGGTCCGGCATAAAATAAATTTGGCCAGACCGAATCAATTTTGGCCGGACCGAACAATATTAATAGGAAACAGTTAAAAAACCAAATGAAGAGAGATGTATAGATAATGCACGTTCTTCTTAAATTATTCAGTGGTAAATTATTTAGAAATGCATTGTTAGCTTTAACACACAGTTAACAAGTGTTTTCAAATAGGCCTAATTAGATAGTTTGCCTTTTCACAATGGGCTCATTCAGCCCATTCAATGAGCATATATCAGACAGGACTTTCTGTCAAGAGAAATGTTATTTTCATTTTACCATTTAATATCAAACATCTTTAAACTAAATCACGTTTTTTCGTGTTAAAAAGCCCCCTCGGAAATCGTCAAAATAAAAATATATTCAGAAAAAAAATCGCGAACATTCCAGAATCCGTACCGTGTACTACAGGTTTTATCCGCATCCAAAAAATAATCAGTTTTCGCGACCTTCATTTCGCTGAATTATTTTACATTTTTGACGATTTTGGAGGGATATCTTATTGAATCTCGACGAGGATTTACGAAAATACATTTGTGTTACATTCTTTACAATAATCTTCAACTACGATGTGGGAATATCGCCGTCCAGACTTAAAATCTCCGTCGGACCAACGGTCCGACATTCAGTCAAATTTTGCCGGACCAAAGCATTTTTTGTCAGTCAGGACCGACGGTTTTCGCGATGCCTGTATTACCGCGATAAAATATAGCTGATTGGTGACGTCACATGATATGACAAATTACGTAACGGTGACTGTAATGTTCCTAGGAAAGAAAGTAGTTTGGTGTCAACCTATCTTGTTGTGCTATAATGGCAGAGCATTGGCGATGTTAGAATCGAAATAATAAATAGGAGCTGTGCTTTGTTTGGTTATAAAATATAGGCACTCGTTTGAATGCGTACATTAAATCACTCGTGCTACGCACTCGTGATTTAATTACTAAGCATCCAAACACGTGCCTATATTTTATTACACAACAAAACATAACTACGTATTTATTATTTCTTAAATAAAGAATAGTTTAACTTTCAGCTCTTAACTAGACTGTCTATGAACATTCTACATCAGATCTGTGAGATCAATCAATTCGGAAGGACAAGGTTCAAAACTGCAAAACTTCCCTAAAACAATTCATGTACTTTTCACTCATTTTTAAGGACTAAATATTTGCCTGTTTGTCATGGCAAAAATGTGCAGCGTCTTAAAATCTTGAAATAATGATCATGTGTCAGTTACTTTCCACAGGAGGCTGGACTCAAAGTTGACATCATAAAACAAGGTTACAATGTTCAGTAAAATTTCACCTTGATTTATCTCAAATTCAGAACAAGAAATATCACTGAATGTGATGAATACCCTCAGAAACTGCTTGACACATATGCACAACTAGACTTGGTACTGATCAGTCATAGTTTTGTTGAAATCCGACCATTGGTTGCTGAGAAATAGGGCAGACAAAATTAATAGGTGTAAAAAACAAAGGGCCATAACTACCTTAAAATTGATCCAACAAACGTGTGTCGACCATATGCAAAAATAGACTTAGTACTAATCATTCATGCAGGTTCATTGAAATTAGACCATTGGTTAAAGAGAAATAGCGCGGACACAATTTATAAGTGTAAAAAAACAAAGGGCCATAACTACCTTAAAATTGATCTGACCAACATGCGCTGACATTATGCACAACTAGACTTGGTACTGATCATTCATGCAAAGTTTCATTGAAATCAAACCAATGGTTACAGAGGAATAGCGCGGACAAATTTTGCACGGACCAACCGTCCTCAAGCATGACTCCAATATAGCCCCCATACTATGTATCTAGGGGTATAAAAACTAGTTACTAGTATGCGATTTGGTCAAAGCTGTAAACCTCAATCAACATGAGGTTGTTTGATTATGAAGATCACAATTTTACAAAAACAATTATTCAGGTAGTCTACTTTATTTTGCATAATTTTAGATGGTACGTTTCAGTTGAGGGCATCAAAAATGTTATAGTAATCTTCTTCAATGTTATTTTTCACTGTTTATTGTTCTTCTCCGTCTTCTTCCTCATCAAACTCGCCTTCTTCCTCGGCTGTTGCATCCTGGTATTGTTGGTATTCAGATACCAAGTCATTCATGTTGGATTCAGCTTCAGTGAACTCCATCTCGTCCATACCTTCACCAGTGTACCTGGAACAGATCAAATAATAACATAATACAACAAAACATGGACATGATCACATTTCATAAAAACATGCCTCTTGAGATCATGAAACAACTTGTTCAATTATTGCATTTGACTCAAACGCAATAATTGAAAAAGTATTTAAATGATTTGAGATTGTGATCTAACATAAACATGTATGTGATTCTAGCATCAGATTTCAAACCAATAAAATTAGGTCTTTTGACACAAAAATGTATCACAGCATGTCTCCCACAAAGGGAGCATTAATAAATCCAACATAAAATTCCAGATTATATGTACATGTCAACTAAACTTTGTATTAAGTATTCATGTTGAGTTTCACTGAAATCGACAAGCTCCTTAAGTCTTAACAAGCGCTGACAATTTTGCGGCATTCATACAGCACAAAATCAATGTCCCACTATATATTGAGACATTGTACCTAAATAACCTGCTAAAACTTAATTCAAACTTGCAGTAAAATAAAATCCAAGGTGCATATTTTCACATCCTGAACAGGAAGGGATTTTGGACGCTTAAATGTATTTCTCCCACTAAGGCCACAACTCTGGCTATGTTTTTCAGAGACTTGAAATTCCTAACAATATGCACAACTAGGCTTGGCGTGAAGTTTCATTGAAACTTGACCAGCGGTTAAGGACAAGCGCGGACAAACTGAGACAGACATCTAGCACAAAATCAACATGTCTTCCCCACTACATGACTATTTTGACCCAAATGCCTCTTAATAATTCTCAATCCCTAAGCCATGGGCTATATTCCCAAAATAGGGGAAATAAACACTGAGTTATCACATAAAATGCTTCTAAGTTTGAGGTTTTGACAACACAGTTCTTATATGACAATGATAATAACTTACCAATGCAAGAAAGCTTTGCGTCTGAACATGGCAGTGAACTGCTCAGAGATACGCTTGAACAGTTCCTGGATGGCGGTGCTGTTGCCAATGAAGGTACCAGACATCTTAAGGCCACGTGGTGGGATGTCACAGACAGCAGTCTTGACGTTGTTGGGGATCCATTCAACGAAGTAGCTGCTGTTCTTGTTCTGAACGTTCAACATCTGTTCGTCCACTTCTTTCATGGACATACGTCCACGGAACATTGCAGCAACGGTGAGGTACCTTCCATGACGTGGGTCACATGCAGCCATCATATTCTTGGCGTCGAACATCTGTTGGGTGAGTTCAGGAACAGTGAGAGCTCTGTATTGCTGGCTACCACGAGATGTAAGTGGAGCAAAACCGGGCATGAAGAAATGCAGGCGAGGGAATGGAACCATGTTTACCGCCAGTTTACGAAGATCAGCATTCAACTGGCCTGGGAAACGCAGACAAGTGGTGACACCGGACATAGTGGCCGAGACAAGATGATTCAAGTCACCGTATGTTGGGGTGGTCAGTTTCAAGGTCCTGAAGCAGATGTCATATAGAGCCTCGTTGTCGATGCAGTAGGTTTCGTCAGTGTTTTCAACTAGTTGATGGACAGAGAGGGTAGCATTGTATGGTTCTACTACTGTATCAGATACCTGTAAAAGATAAACGTTGTTAGAAGTCATCCATCAACTTGTGACACTATCATCTGACACAAAATCACAAGTATGACTACACAAACAAGAAATTTGGTCATCAGTAACCAAATCCAGTGTGATTTCAATAGGAAACAATGTTTTAATTGAAGGTCAGTGACCTTGACTGATCAATAATCCTATGACATTGTTATTGGTAGTTATTAATTGAAAAGGTTGGCTAGCCAGGTATCGACAGACATTAATGCAAAGCATTATATTACACATATACTTCCATTTCTGAAGGTGTGAGGAAATAATGAATTTATTTTATCCAACTCACTTTAATACTGAATCAAAGTAGGTCAGTATATCTAATTCTAAAGATAGAAAATATCCTGAGTTTATTATTTAAGCTGTCAATTGTACATACATGTATATGTCAGTCACTTAATCATATAACATGGCAAGGGCTCTCTATCTCCAGAAAATTGCAAATATTTTAGTAGAGTATGTACTTTAGAAGCAGTAATGTCAAAATTGCTGAATTTACACATCGTTTGCCATGTCTAGCTATTTAGTTGCTCCTGGACACAAACAGGACATTTTACAGGAGGCACATGGAAACCTTTGTTAACAATGGCTGGTTCTACATTAACTTTTTAATAAGACAAACACATTGTAAAATTCTCAGTCACCATGATAAATATTTAACCTAATGTAAAAGTTAAAGAGTTTGTACCTTTGGTGAGGGGACAACAGAGAATGTGTTCATGATTCTATCTGGGTATTCTTCACGGATCTTGCTAATCAACAATGTTCCCATACCAGATCCGGTACCACCACCAAGGGAGTGTGTCAGTTGGAATCCCTGAAGACAATCACAACTTTCAGCTTCCTTTCTTACAACATCTAATACAGAGTCTACCAACTCAGCACCTTCTGTATAGTGACCCTTAGCCCAGTTGTTACCAGCTCCACTTTGTCCAAACACAAAGTTGTCAGGTCTGAAGATCTGTCCAAAAGGACCTGATCTAACTGAGTCCATGGTACCGGGTTCCAAATCAACCAAAATAGCTCTCGGTACATACTTGCCACCTAAAATAAACAAGACAGTCAAGTGTAACTCATGATGTGACATCGTGCTGCCACACTTTCATATTTAATTCATATTTCAGGACCTATACTGCGTGTGGAGCTCTAATCATGTTGAACCATTCTAAAACCCACAAGGTCAAGTGTACTTGAAAAAAAGCTGTTTGTAAAACTTGTATGCCCCAAGGCAGCCTAATAGTCAAAAATGGTCATGGTGACCTTGACCTACTGACCTCAAAATCAAAAGGGGTCATCTATTGTTATTGACCAACCTACATTAAGTTTGAGGATCCTACTAAGCCTTAAGGGTCAAGCATTCTCTAGTTATTTTGCAGAACTGTTTTATGTTAAAGGTCGGTGACCTTGACCTTCAACCTACTGACATCAAAATCAATAGGGACCACCTAGGTCAAGCGTTTTCTTGTTAATCAACTGAAACCATTTGGCCTACCGACTGATGGACAGACCTACAATGTACATGTGGAAAGCAATATATCTCCTCATCAAAGATGGTAGGCAGATATAATGGGTGCCGAGCAACTTCGCAAGTATTTCTGCCTTTGACCCAAAAACACTAGGTTCTCTCAGGCTTGTGGTTTACAAACTGGGCTTACCTGTAGCTTCATTATAGTAAACATTGATTCTTTCAAGTTGAAGATCTGAGTCTCCGTGGTATGTTCCAGTTGGATCTATGCCATGTTCATCTGAGATAACTTCCCAGAACTGAAAAACAACAAGACGACCATGTTTATGTAAACCCCATGGCAGCCCAATAGGCATTTGTCACAACAGTGAACTTTGTGACCTTTGAAATCAATATATGAAAATGACAATTTTTTTTAATCAAAGACTATTCTTGATCCAAAACCATTAGACAGATTATGATAAGCTGTCTCCAAGTGGCAGGTTTTTTTAATTCTGATGGTCCAGCCAGTGTACTAAAACGCGTCGATTTGGTTTGACTACCAAAACCATTTGCTCAACCGACTGACATGTGCAAAGAATGTGCGTCCTCACAGATTCGGGGCTCTTTAATAGATTTGTACACATGCGCAGTTATCAAAACTTGGCCTATTTCTCAAATTTTTGGTCATTCAAGGGCAATAATCCGATCATGTACTGATCATGATTGGAAATGAAATTTATTCTTATTCTTTAGGCAAAGTTTCATTGAAATCTGACCATTGGTAAGAGAATGAAAAAAATTGTGTAAAAAAACAAAGGGCCATAACTCCTTTACAATTGATCCGACGAGCGTGTGCAGACGATATACTCAACAAGACTTGGTACTGATCATTCACAGTTTCCTTGAAATCCGACCATTGGAAACAGAAATAGCACGGACAAATTTCGAAAGGACCAACCGACCAACAAAACAAAGGGCCATAACTCCTTTACAATTGATCTGACGAGCGTGTGCAGACGATATACTCAACAAGACTTGGTACTGATCATTCACACAGTTTCGTTGAAATCAGACCATTGGTAACAGAAATAGCACGGACAAATTTTGAACGGACCAACCTCAAGCTTGACTCCAATATAGCCCCCATATACTTTGTATCTGGGGGTATAAAAATGAGTTTTCCTAATAGCAGCCAGTGACTTTAATCCCATGGTGGTAAGAAAGTGGACAATTACAACTTGATTGACTGATAGTGATAACTTGTATCATCAATTTTTTTTTCAATTGGCGACAATATTTATGGGCAAAGTTTGATTATGGGCACCGTCTTTTTTGGTCAAGGCCCTTGAATTACCAAAAAATTGAGAAATAAGCCAAGTTATGATAACAAAATGTAAGTCAAGTTATCAAACTTGACTTTTAAATTTTGCTGAGATGATCATTCATCATTGTGACCAAGTTTCATCATGATTAGGCCGAACTTGTGATGATGCACTTTAATTAAACTTCGTGTTGTGACCTAGAATGACTACACAGGGTTTTTCTATGATTTGACCTAGTTTTTGACCCTGGGCCTAGATGACCCAATATCGAACTTGACCTAGATTTTGTTGAGATGGTCACTGTTACATAGTTCCATCAAGATTAGGTCAGAATTGTGACCTCTAGTGACAAGCAAAGTGTTGACAGGCGGACGAAGAGTGATCACAAAAGCTCACCCCGTCACAAAACTTTGTGACAGGCGAGCTTTAAACTTAAAGGCAGAAATCAGCCTAAACTAAATAAAGGAGGAAGTATCACACCACAGGTCCCGTTTGAAGTTTCAGGGACCGTAACTCTGACCAATACTATGGCAATATATTTGTAATTACAAATGTTGATCCATTTCAGCAAATCCTAGTTCAGTAGTTGACCTTTTGAATGCTTTTCTATCACTCCTGGTGACGCTGTCAGGAATGGCTATTCCTACTAAAACGGTGCGATTTTAACCTTAACTTAAGTTCATGCTTATTTAGTTAAATTTTACATTCCTGCAACTATTCATATCATTTCAAATAAGTTACCTTTGCTCCAATTTGGTTGCCACACTGGCCAGCTTGCATATGAACGATTTCTCTCATGGTTGATTCTGCGCGTTTCTTGGTTCCAATTCAAAACTAAACCGTTGAATTTTGCTTTTATACCAAAATGCTGGCGGTTTACACACTTAATCGCGTACCAAATATAGAGTGCGTTATATTCTATGTAATTAATTATTTATAGCATAAATTTGTAGCCGAGAAGTATTTAAAATGTATAAATTTGGTCATTATCTACTTATGTAACTATTAAATAAATGCTAAAACAATGCACTATCTTATAATTGTCATTGTTGGCTCGTTCGCGTAGGAATTTATCGTCAAGTTGACTGTTTTGAAAAACACGCGCGAAGCACGCGACTTTATTCTAAAGACACTATTGGGGATATGGTCGCGCACATTGTTAAAATTATCATAAAATTAGTCATAAAAAAAATCCAAAATTATCTTCCTAATTTTGTTAAAATAAATAGACGGAGAGAGAATTTTATTTTGCAGGGGTACGATTTAACCAATGAGTAGAAATTTCATTGCCGTAACCAAAGATCTAAAAATATGTAGGCCCTGTAGATCTTTGCCGTAGCTTGGATTTTTTTCGCTTGGCTATTGCATTCAAAGTCTTTTTATCCATGGTCATCCATGGCGTTAACCCTTTACTTTGTGGAAAGCTTATATTTCAGAAAGTCCCCTTAGACTGGTGTACATTTTGTAGACTGAAATCGGTGAAGAAATAAAATACTTACAGTCAATGCAGTCCATTTCGTTGTTCCAGTGGAGTTTTGAGTGAAAAAAAACAATGTTGACAAATTTGTGATGGGATTTGTATGGAACGCCAAATCTACATATACTCAAATAATTGTAGAGGTCTTTAAATATTTGGAGAGCTCTTCAAATAATTGTAGAGGTCTCAAATTTAATTAAAGATATCTCCAAATAATTATAGTGCGCAATAATTCTAATAGAGAGGTCAATAAATATATGGAGAGCTCTCTTATTCAATTTCAGATATCAAAAATTGATTTAAAGCATGCAAGTAAGTAATTGTAGACCTCTGCAATTTATTTGAAGATATCAAAAATTAAACTTTAATTCAACTGTATTTAAGAGCTCTCTAATTGAATTGAAGAGGTCTCTAACTGATTTAAAGACATCACTAATTGTTTTATAGCTCGCTACAAATTAATTTATAGAGCTCTTGAATTGAAATAGAGACCTCTCTAAATCAAAACGCGGTGAAATTCATTTTAGATATCTTGAATTCAGTGTTAACATATGCCATATCTACTCAATTATTTATAGAGGTCTTTAAATACTTGGAGAGCTCTGTAAAATATTTGGAGAGGTCTATAAATCAATTAAAGATATCAAAAATTCGCATGTAACGCGGTATAATTCCTTTGTTTTTGGAGATATCTATAATTCAATTCAAGAGATCTCCATTTGAATTGGAGACCTCAATTATTGTTTTACAGCGCACAAGAATTGAAATTGAGAGGTCTATAATTCAATTGTACCGCGCTACAATATTGTAATCGCAATTCATCAACAACTTTGAAGAAAATTACTGCTCCCTACACTTACTAACTACGTCAATCAGCTCCATTGTTTTTCCTTTTGTAACGATAAATTTGATTGGACGATGGATTTTCTGGCGAGGGAGTAATTTTTATTTGTATGATGCATTCAAATAAAACAATTGTAGCGCGGTACAATTGAATTATACTATAGACCTCAAAAATCAATTCATGATCTCATTAATTCATTTCTTGCGCGCTGTAAAACAATTATTGAGGTCTCCAATTCAAACGGAGACCTCTTGAATTGAATTATATATGTCTCCAGGTCAATGGATTTAATCTAGCTACAAACGAATTTCTGATATCATAAATTGAATTATAGATCTCTCCAAATGTTTTACAGAGCTCTCCAAATATTTAAAGACCTCTTCAAATAATAGAGTATATGTAGATTTTGCATTAATACAAGATATCAAAAAATGAATTTCACCGCGGTCAAATTGATTTAAAGACCTCTCTATTTGAATTATAGAGCTCCCTAAATCAATTGTAGATAGCTATAAAACAATTGGAGATGTCTTCAATTCAATTAGAGACCTCTTCAATTCAATTATAGAGCTCTTAAATACGGCCTCAATTTTTGATATCTTCAATTGAATTGTAGAGGTCTTCAAATCATGATTGCGCGCTTTAAATCAATTTTTGATATCATTATTTGAATTAGAGAGCTCTCCAAATATTTAAAGACCTCTACAATTATTTGAGTTTATGTAGATTTGGCGTTCCATAGATTTGATGTATTTAGTCACATGGTATTGCCAGAGACGTAACCAGTGATACGCAAGTACGCACGTGCGTAACATCAATTTGAAAAGTAAAAACATAAATAGGCCTATGGTAAAAATGACATTAAGGTCAAAAGCTGGGGTGGTGTAGATACTTTTATCACATGTTTGACGTCGTGGTAGCGTAATTAAGCCATTATTTATTTTTGATAATACACTAGTGTAATAAAGCCTTCACGTGACGTCACTCAAAGCATGGGCGACGTCGTCAAAGTTGCGCGTTTATTATAGTGAAAAAAGTAGCTATTTAATGTTTCGGCCGGAAAAAAGCTAACATGTGATAAAAAGAACATTACATTTGTGACTTTCCACATTGAATTTATCAAACTCGTTTAATAAAATCGATAAAATGCTCGGCAGAGCCTCGCATTTTATTATTTTATTCAACTCGTTTAATAAATTCAATATGAAAAGACACTCATGTAATATCCTCTATTTAAATAATACGAGGGTCATTCAATTTATAATGCAAACTAACACATACATTTTTATATACAATATTAATCATTCAAACATGGACAAAATCATTCAAAGTAACCTTCTATATATTCAATGACTGACTTTCATCATTTCGACAGGCCTTCTATTCGCGTTGCTAGGCAACTGCGCACATACGCATGGCCGCGGCCTACTCATTGCGATGCAAATCAGGATTTCGAATCTCCAGGTAACATTCGTCTCATTTCTGGTTGGTATAGCCTATGTCTCATCTTTAGTTAACGTTACAAAACAATAATATAAAACAACCAAAGTTTCAAATATGATTTACTATCACACAGACATAGTTCACATACAATGTACAGAACCGTGTTCAGCAGAATGCCCATGTTGATGGTAGTTAGCACCCTCTAGACTCTGGAACGTCTGGAAAAACAGTGTTTACAAAATACTTAATAAACCAAAACAGCCAATAAGCTAGGTTCTGTGACAATGATTTTTCTGTAAAACATTGACGAACTTTACTTTACGCTTGTGATTTGAAAGAAACGTATATATATGCATGTAATACAAAGACAAAAATGATAATAAAATTCGGATCCAATGCAGCACGCAACTAAAACAGCCGAACACAGAAAACATAAAGACATACTAGTTAGTATCATAATTATAGACAAGATAACAAGAAAAGATCCATTTTAAAATCAGTAAGTCAAGGGTCTTAGTAAAAAACTTCGAATTTCTTAAAAAACTTAAACTTAACAGTTAAACAAGAACACAAAGATAATTAAATTTTTACATAGGTTTGAAGCATTATGTAAAGAGCTACAATAATCACTGATAAACTTAAGCCTTTTTTAAGTTTTCCACTTAAATGCTTAAATGTGAATACTAGCCCAGTCGTTGTGCTATGTGACCGAATCATAGACCGCTGCTCATGTGACCGAATCATAGACCGCTGCTCATGTGACCGAATCATAGACCGCTGCTCATGTGATCGAATCATAGACCACTGCTCATGTGACCGAATCATAGACCACTGCTCATGTGACCGAATTATAGACCGCTGCTCATGTGACCGAATCATAGACCGCTGCTCATGTGACCGAATCATAGACCGCTGCTCATGTGACCGAATCATAGACCACTGCTCATGTTTGATAGATGTAGGCCTCTAGACACGTTATTGTCACGAGTAAAGTGACCCTCACAAGAAGATCATCACACTATTGATTTCACGAGGTCTTTTCGACTGGGCTGTTTCGTGGAACAGGTTATATTCTAGTTCCCATCTCCAAACTTACAGTACTACCACAATCTACTACTGTAATATTGGGCACGGGAACCAGACTATAACATGTTCCACGAAACTGTCCATTCGAAAAGCCCAATTAACACGTTTTGGTTTTGGTTAAAAGTAGAACGGTGTAATACTTTCTTGCTCATAGAAATTAAGCAGTGGCGCACATGGGGATCGAACCCGGAAGTGCGCGCCATACTTCTACACCACCGCACCCTATATAAAGTAACCATGTTAACAGTATAGCACCTACCTGTACCCACCATGTGACCCACTCAGCTTCATCAAGAGTACCATCAGCATTACCTAAACCAACACAAAAACAATTACACAAAGTCTGAATCAAAATGTAGATCTACGGTCTCAAGAGCAAACCAAACTATATATAGGCATATATGAAACTAACATGTTTATTTAAAATGCAATTTCAGGTAGTTATATAAAAATATACAAAATGTACATCTATTACAAATGTATAGATAAATTAATAAAAAAATATTATCGGAAACATCGTGGATCTGTTCACATGGTTATTGGACATGATAGGAAGCTATTTAACCATTTAACATGGCATATTGACATGTTCACAAGATAGTTTAACAGTGTGACTTGACATACAATAATATTGCACTGAGAAGTTCACATGCCCTACCGACAATTTAAGAAGTTGTTGTAACTATTTAACATGTCGTATAGACATGTTCAAATGATATTATAACAATTTAACATGACAAGCGTCAACAAATGACAGCTATGGCGTTCCATACGCGCCTGCGATTGTCCTTTAAATACATTATGTTCATGTAGCTTTGACACTACTTTTTCTAAATATTGAAGACCACAGGTAACAATATCTTTGAAAAGAATGGAAAATAAATGAAAAGACTGTTGTAAAATTTATACATCTTTTAAAGCGTAAATCAATTTCAGTCAAGAAAAACATCGTTATCAATGATACAGTTTCCTGTGTGGAAGACAGTGACGTAACGTCAAAAGGTGAGGCACACTCAACGGCAAAAAGCGCAAACGATTTTCTACGATTACTTTCGCAAAACTCGGCCTAGAAAAATGAAAATTATATCACTAAACGCAGACACAAATTGCGCATTTTGCAATATACACATGCACACGTTTTGTGCAATTTTTTCGCTAAAACGCAGCGAGACTTGTAACAAAAACGCATGGTCATATAGGTAACAGTTGCAATAAAGTACTAACTACGGAACGGATTTATATGGTAATAACGCTGTCTGTTTAACCAGTCACAATACCTGATGCGATATTAATCCCGTTCGTTTCCGTCGAGAAAATTCAAAATAGAGCTAAGAAAAGACAAAGTTAAAAAAAGCTAGACTTTTGTATTTTTCTGACGGTAATTTCAATTTTCTTTTGTTTAAAGTCGACTTGCTAAATTATGCGTGAGTGTATGTGAGTCATTTTTAACTAAAAACATAGGTTTTTTCCAAAGATTTGTTTGCACAAAAATCGTTTCAATATCATAAAAAATGACTGTTTTCTTGGAGATTAGGTAGCATATACAAAAATGTCCAAAAATACAGAAATAAAGTTAATTTTAAAAAATCCCATTTTTGAACGTATAAAAATTATGTGAATTTATGTAACTGAAAACAATATATAAAAATACGTTTTTATCGTAGTACAAGCATAGCGAATTTCAAGTAGATTGAATAATAAATAAAAAATATATTAACTTTTTTCTTGCATATACATAAATGTCCCGTAGCCGCAAATTATGACGTCGACGGTTATTCCGGCCATAAATTACTTGTACATTTACTCGTATAACTTCTTGAATAAGAAAATAATCACGATAAAAAAGCGCACAACATATTGTGTGTCCTGTATTTATTAATGACAAATCAGCACTTAATATTTTACTTTAATGTGGACCCTTATCAATCGCATTTAGTACCTGACGCTTGCGTTTGTTAACAAAACGCTGTTTGACGTCGAAAGCGTTACACTTGTGTGCCTCACCTTTTGACGTTACGTCAGTATATAATATTAAGAGACATGTCGCTGGTTTAGAATTAGAAGGTCGTAAGTACAAAATTAATATTTTGAGAAATCAAGAAAAAACTGTCTGAAAACTACTCTATACTAATTTAGGAAAACCAAGCTTTTTAAACTTCAGTTTGGTCAATATAACTACTTCAGATTTTCATGAAAATGGGCCCATGAGAAGCGCCTTAAGATGCAGATTTCAAGTATGCATGTCGAGTCTTATAAGGTCGTAAGTAGTACTTACGTCCTTCTAATTCTAAACTAGCGATGTATTTCCAACATGAATTGTACTGGCCAATACTACTTGCCATACTTGGCTCTTACAGGATTATAGTACCGATAGGCAGAGGTAGGTTACAATGTCCGTATGTTACATACCATTTGCATCCAGCTTTGAATAGAATTGCTGAAAGTCGCTCATTTCCAGTTTGTGATCGACAGGGCTGAGATCATACTGATCAAACATATAATGTGACATATGATACATGGCCGGCTGTAGGAAACATATGTATGCAGTATACTCGTGTCGTGATACATACCCATCATCTGAAAAAAGATCAACTAAAAGTATAATATACAAAGAAACCATTGATGCAAATTTAACATCCAATAGATGCAAACAGTTAGAACAACATGTACGAAACTACCTCTGGGTTACCAACCATTCATCTCTAGTTGGATGGGAAACAGTGAAAAGCGTTTCTGAAATTTTCGATTTCCCGACCGAAACTCGAACCAGGAACGTGCGGATTGTTAGAAGAGAGCCCTAACCACTCGTACTCCATGCCTACAAGTCCCCGTACACTTAAGCTACAAGTCCCCGTACACTTAAGCTACAAGTCCCCGTACACTTAAGCTACAAGTCCCCGTACACTTAAGTGTTATCATTAATCATAGTCAATCACAGGTGACTGTATCATTAATAAAGAGTCAACAAAACGTTGTTTTTTTTTACAAAATTATAATATCTTAGAAAGGTTCATAACACTGGAAATTGACTACACAGTCACTGCGGTGCAGTTTGTTTTTAATAAACATTTCATTAATACAGGTGTTATTTTAAATATATTTACATAATCAGAAACTAGAGAGCTTCGTTTTTTCATTTGATCTCAACATTTTAAAAGTCCGTCCATGAATAAGAAAATAAACCCATAAGGCGTGAAATCACTTTCTTTTTTCTGTTTAGAATAGCATTGTCGTTTCTATTGAATGCACCCCAGTGACTGACTGGACACCGTGGTATACATTTCATGGTATAACATGGAAAGCCATTTTTTGTTTTTGATACCATAAAAATCTGACCACTTTAGAACAAATGCACCTTTCTAAGAAAATATACATTTAATAATAGAAAGGTTGTTTTTACTCTTTATAAATTATACAGTTACCTGTGAGTTCAATAGGGTTATGATCTTATACAATTGTATTATAATAACAGAACTACTCACGGTTTATATCGTACTTAACGAATGCCGCCCTTAATTCTTGTAGTGAGAATATACCATCATGGTTGGTGTCACTCTCATGGTACATTGATGTCGCTGTGGCATCGTATGGCTTCAATAGTTCTACATTCACACTGTAAATGGAATTTTAACATGATCAGTTTGCGATCAGACTGGACCCCCATAAACCTTAAATATCTTTAAAAGCAATACATTGTAATGCAAGTTTATTGAAACTTGGCATAGTTCAATGAATTACCTTTACCAAATTTGTGTTTAAATTTCAGAATTCTTTGCTGACTCATTATTTATTTTCCCCTTGGGTCTAATGTATTAATTTGGTATTTTAATCAACAAATGGACAGGGAGTAAAATAATTAATTACGGTCAGTAGTTAGAGTAACGCTATTGTATTTGTAACAACTGTTACATGATACACGTGGATAACTTTGATCTACATTCAATTTAGCATCAAAGCTTATACATGTATAGCTGAGGCCCAACTTATGATTTCAATGATCGTTTATCCAAACAACTCTTGTTTATAGATGTTTTTCTTACAAGTGTTTCAACACAGTTTCTCCAGCTATTTTAGCAACCTACGGTGAGTTTAATCACAAACACGATGATGTCAAAGCCTTTTTATACGTGGGTTGTACTAGAAAATCGAATATTTGCAATGATCACACGTGTCTGTATTCCCTGTATTAATATCATACAACCACTCAGTTTATGTAAAATGCACATGATAACTGTAGTTTTAACCAATCAGAACACTCATCATTATAACATCACATGACTAGTTTTAACCAATCAGAACGCTCACCATTATAACATCACATGACTAGTTTTAACCAACCAGAACGCTCACCATTATTACAACACTTGACTAGTTTTAACCAACCAGAACGCTCACCATTATAACATCATCACTTGACTAGTTTTAATCAATCAGAACACTCACCATTATAACATCACTTGACTAGTTTTAATCAATCAGAACACTCACCATTATAACATCACTTGACTAGTTTTAATCAATCAGAACGCTCACCATTATAACATCATCACTTGACTAGTTTTAATCAATCAGAACGCTCACCATTATAACATCACATGACTAGTTTTAATCAATCAGAACACTCACCATTATAACATCACTTGACTAGTTTTAATCAATCAGAACGCTCACCATTATAACATCACATGACTCGTTTTAATCAATCAGAACACTCACCAGAAAATGGAATTAGCTGATAGAAGCAGCAGTACATTGACTAAACTAAGTTTCCTCATCTGCAAAACAAACATGTCATACGTATCAGCATCATTATGTACATACAACGTATGCTTAAGAAATAATGAATATGTACCTGTGTTTTATTCTAGAATAAAGCACAGTCACGAGTTCGGATGCGTAGTAATTAAATCATGAGTAGGTAGCACGAGTGATTTAATTACGGATCCGAAGAAATGACAGTGCTTTCTTAAAGATAAAAACAGGTACATATTTATTATTTCGATTCTAACATATATACTAGTAGCCAATATTCCGCATTTGACAACACGCCAAGACGTAAACTATAACACTTTTATCTTCATCGGAAGCTTAGTTGCAGTTTTATGTCATTCAGTCGTAGCTGTGTTTTATTGGCAGTTCATGCACATCGTGTTTTCCTCTGTGTGTATATAGCTGACATCGCGTGTTATGTTATGCTGCCTTCCCTGTCTGACTTAATATAATCTTTTAGAATTAAGTATTAGATTGAACACTATGCACCTATAGCCACTGTGTGTGTATCATACACATACTAGTATACTCATTGGAAATTAATTAATTGTGTTTCGTTAACAGATAGCGTAGTCACCAATATTGAACCCACATTCAATTATCATACCGAGCAATGTTGACATTATATACTGTAAAGTTCCGCTAATAAGACCACTTTGATTATTTTGAAATCATGCATATGCTTGCCCGTTTAAGGTCCCAACGTTTTAAATTTAGAACAAAAAGGTCCGTTAATAAGACCGATTCGCTATTAAGACCACTTTTTTTCTAATATCGTAAAATTATACCATTGCGGGGGAGAATCGCACTGGGTTCTATCTTAACAACAAAGTTGGCCGCCGGGCTAAAAAAGGTAGTGTTTTGTAAATATCTGTTTTGACACGTGTTACATAGTCGGCCTACATTGGAAGCTAAGATGTAGCTATTAACCCCTTCCACACTTTTCTGCACGTTCCAGTATAATTACATTCGTCGACAGCCACCTCTACGGTAGTTGTCTTGGAATGCTGGTCACGGCAGGAATCGAATAAAGAAAACATCAACAAAATCAGATGATAAAGTTCAGTGACCATTGTCATTCAAAAATGTCATTTTTAAAAACTGACTACCCTCGCCTCGTCGTCGGTCTCCGGTAAAACTTCAATACAACAATATTGGCATAATCATGTGACATTATACATATGGCCAATGAATTTGTTTGGTACTTTCACAAGTGGCATATTTAAAAGTGTTTATGTTAATCGAATAGCTTTGGATAAAAGTTCAAAAACATAAGGAAGCAAAGCATGATACGGAAGTTTGCAAGCGCCTGTACCTCACCATTGAAAGAAACACGATTGTAAATAAACGATTTCACTCACCCCAACTGTATGATTTCTAAAAACAAATCAAAGCAATTTATAATGACGGAACTTACCTTGATTTTCGTGTTTCGGACAAGAAATCTAGAACAAAAATTTCTTATCAAAAGTAGCGAGTCTTGTAGACACATATACCTACATACAATCAAACAATGTAAGACTACGATATCTACTTTATTTCGTGACACAAATCGTGATACAATCGTATGACCATTAAGCTCTTGGCAAAAGGTTTAAACCAGAACATTATCATTTTGACAGTGTCCTCAGATCGTGGTATACTTCATAGACAACTTGTGAATGTAGAACCACAATTTGTAGTTCATAGATTATAATATAGGTTATTTAATTGTTAAGTCGAATAGTGTAAAACCAGCTACATATTACTTATATTAATTGCTCTCGGTATACCATTTTTCCGCGGTATAGCACGGATAATTTGACACGATCCTGCCCTTTATGCATGCATATATTACAAGGTTCTTACGTTGAATTTATAAATTTCCGCTACGGCAAATCGTGCAATAACGGTTCTTGTGATTTGTGTTGGTATTACACCTCCTTCGTGATACTCCCCGCTTAAGAAAACATACAACTGGGGTTATAAATATAGACAAAAATAAACTGTGAAATTATGCTAACAGAAGGTCGAGAATCGTGTCAAATTCTCTGGACTATACGATACCATCCGAAATACG
Organism: Spisula solida; assembly: GCA_947247005.1. Lineage (NCBI taxonomy): Eukaryota > Metazoa > Mollusca > Bivalvia > Venerida > Mactridae > Spisula > Spisula solida. The sequence continues at coordinate 43,768,979 of OX365956.1, forward strand.
GTATTTTTTCAACATTATTCCTTCTTCCAATTATTTTGAAGTTACCTGTCTTACAGCAAACTATTCCATACATGCCCCCCCCCCCCCATTCCAACCAAATGCATTGCGATGCTACTATAATTACTTTCTCGTAATTGCTTGATGTTCCGTCTATAGCATCAAGTGTTCCTTCTCAACTCAAGGCATTTTTTCATATAGCCGTATTACCTGCGGCACCGACGCCTATCGGAATACATGAAGAGATATGTACATGGTCTCAAGTACGAGCGTTTATCACATGTTTGACGTCGCGGTAGCGTAATAAAGCCATTATTTATTTTTGATAATACACTAGTGTAAAAAAGCTTTGACGTGACGTCACTCAAAGTATATAGGCGACGTCGTCAAAGTTTCGCGTTTATTATAGTGAAAATACGTAGCTAGTTTCTAACATGTGATAAAAATGCGCATGCTGCTTTGATAATGTATTTTAACTTACAAATGTATAATATTTTCATTAAAAAGGATTTAATACTTTCTATCTTGAAATTGACAAGAACTGCTCATTTATTGCTAATGTATTACCCGAATGTGTAAATGCATTCAAAAGTTAATTGCCGAAATAAACGTACGAAAAACATTGTGTAGAAAACAATTGAAAATTGTTTTTATCTTTTTATTTATGTTGATCGTTTTATGGATATCTTATCTTTCAACTACACTAAAGTTTGTCGTACTAGCGTCACTAAATATTCGTACTTCAATTTCCACTTATATTCCCTTTCCTTATCAGTCCTCTATTAAAGAAGAGAAATTCGTTTTAGTAACCAGATACAGTGAAACCCCGCAAAAGAGCGGCCCTCCATAGAGCAATAACCTCCCTAAGCAATATAATCATTTTATTCCAGAAGTAGCCACTCGCTATAATGTAACCCTCCAGAGTATTATTATTATTATCATCACCAAGCAACTTGAAATGAATATATCAGCCGATCGTCGGACCCCACGTTTGCTCAGGCCTGTCGCTGCTGATTAAATTGTAGTAGACACGGAATATATTACACACGGGGTGAGGAATTGTATGCCTGCTCAATTTTCCAGCAAATATTCAATTATATATACATGCATACATGATTCAGCTGACCTAACCAATTGTCCTGTAATTAATTATCAGCCCGCACTAACCTGTTATTCCGCAAGCAGCTGGCAACATCTCCGCATGTGGAGGATATGTCCTGCTAGCCTATGCCATTGTATTTCTCATAGAACATACTAAGAAACATCTAGCATCTTCACTTATTCAATGTCACTTTGACTATGCCTGTTCCTTTTGCTTTGACCAAACAACTAAAGTCTAAACTGCAGGTTACCCAGAATGAATTAATAAGATTCGTTCTCAATCTTGACTGTAAAGCTCACATTGATCAAAAGCATTTCAAAACATTAAAATGGCTACCAGTTGACAAGAGAGTTGAACAAATAATCATTTCCCATGTTTATAAAATTAAAAAAAAGTTTATCCCCTGAATATATGAAAGAACACGTTATTATATCTAATTCTGTTCATTCTTACAAAACTAAATTTAGTACAGATGAATGTTTTGCTGTGTCAAAGGTTGGGTCCTTCGGTAGGAAGACATTTTCCTACGGAACAATCTTCCTTCTAGTATTAGGTTCTAATATCTCTACTTTTAAGACAAAAGTTAAAGACCATCTTCATGAAGGGAAGTGTGTACTGCTTCTTCATTTAATATACATGTACATGTACACAGTCAATTTTAAATCATAGCTATGCACACTTTAATAAATATATATTTATAACATACACATTTTTATTTATATAGTCAGTTAATTTATACATTAAAATACTTTTTAATATATACATGTATGTATTGAGAAAATTTTAGTTTTAATTATGTCTTATCTATACGTTTGTCTTTCATGCCTACTATGTGCAATGCATTTTTTCCTTGCCTCTCTGTGTCAGAACACCTAAAATTTATTTATTACAAGGACCGCAATTGAAATAAGAGGTCTCCTCTTTTCTGTTATACTTGGTGTGTGTGTGTTTGACATGGCTTCCTTAAATTCTTAAAATATAATTTTGTATTTGTAATTTTGTCTTTGATTGAACACGTTTTATTTATAGTTGGTGATATTTATTATCTAAATTGATGAGCCATGTTTTATGCATCTTTTACCTAATAAATATTATTGTTATGGAAGTGTAATCTGTCTGACTCCGTATTGGATCCGGATAGCTATTGCGAAAATCGAGTGATCTATCCACTGTGCTAACTCATGTACAATACACCTTAGAACTCACATGCGTCGAACTTTCTCGAACCAGCTACAAGTTCGAGGCATAGATCTACCAGTTCGAGACATGTGATGTATAAAAGTAAAAACTCATTTTGCCGCATCCGAAGAAACTGTTAGAAGCTTTTAGGGTGGTTGAGACAAAACTATTCGAGGCATCAACCTTCTATTGTTGTATTTCAATGTGTGGATTATATAAGAAATATCGCATGTAACGTACATATACATTTGACTGTTGAAAGTACATACAAGTGCACAAAAGATTGACTACGAAAAGTGCTATCCAACAGGTGCACTTGTACTACTACGTGTTTACGTTTATTCCAAGTACTCTCTTATCATTATCTCCACACCTATAGGTCAGTCATCATGTGTTTAGATACGTTTGGTTATTGTTTTATTTATTTACATCATGTTATCTAGACAGATGGAAGGTGGTAGGGATACTAGGGATCACACATGATTTCCTATCAAAATGCCTGAATTACGATGTCCGCCTTACACACTGTGACGAAATACCGAAATTACTATGCCCGCCTTACACACTGTGACGAAATACCACAATTACCATGCCCGCCTTACACACTGTGACGAAATACCACAATTACCATGCCCGCCTTAGTGTGCTTTATGTGTTTTTAATGTTTTCTGTGCTCGACTGGTTAAGTTGAGTGATGCCTTTCTTGTCTGACTTAATATAATCTGTTTGCACACTGTGACGAAATACCAAAATTACGATGACCGTCTTGTACACCGTGATGAACCGCCAAAATTACTATGCCCGCCTTGTACACCGTGATGACCCGCAAAAATTACGATGACCGCCTTGTACACCGTGATGACCCGCCAAAATTACGATGCCTCTCTTGTACACCGCGAAGACCCGCCAAAATTTCGATGCCCGTCTTGTACACCGTGAAGACCCGCCAAAATTACGATGCCCGCCTTGCACACTTTTTAATACGAAATACCAAAATTACGATGCCCGCCATATACACCCAGGCTTTTCTTTACATGTAAAGGTCTTGTAACGCCTTGTTAATATGATTTAAATGCACGTGCCTGTCTGCATAATTGGAGTAAGTGCTCAGTACTAAGCATTTGTCTCATATAAGCCAAATTAGCCGACCTTTTAAAATAATAAGCCAACACCTTGCATTTACCCGGTAATACCCGGTACATGGTATAATTATATGGTTTACAATTTTTAAGTCCTTTAACATAAGGTACACTATTCTGTAGAAGTGTGTATCAAGATATCGCGACTAACATACAGATAAAGGCAAAAAATAAGCATTAATATTGCACTGGCCTCAAATTGTCCTCAATGGCATTATAAATTGATAGTTTTGTTTTGAAATTTCTTGTTATTGTACGGTTGAGTGTTGACTCAGTGTCAATTACGTGTTCCTTCTAGAAGTACTTTTCACTATTGCTCAATATTTTTTCAAAACTTTGATTTCATTGGTTAATCACATCACCATTGTTTACGAACGGTGTCGCGTGTGATCCATATGTCACAAGGTGAGTCATTGGTTCCAAGTACTGGTAGATAATAACGTGCCGTATACATGTGTGTTATCACTCGGTCCAGCTTGACGATAATAATGACCATTTCCTGCAGCTGACAGAGTTCCCATCTCGAATACATGTATAGCCAAAATAGAACACCATTTTGCTATAAAAGATGACGTTGTTGTTCATTTCTTTAATTATTACAAACATTCGCAAGCATGTTCAAGAAACAGTTTATTTTCATAGTGACCATAAGTGTCGGTGAGTATTTACCTCTGCTTATTTCTTAAGGTTTATTTACTTAAAGCGACTGCCTCACGTTTTTGTGCACTGTAAAAATAAAATAAAATTGTCAAATATTCGCGATATTTTGGTACAGTTGCCTGTATATGCCATAAACACCCACACTGACATCTATTTTAACTTGCGAAACATCGGCATTTTGTAGTTATCCAGTATTTTTACATCAAAACTTCTATAGGGAATTAACACTACTATTACTTAAATGGCCTGAAATGTGTTCGCATTTGATGAAAACAAATGGAAAAACGAACCAAATACCTCATTGGTGTTTACGCTGTAGTTTGTTGATGTTACAGTTCAATCACGTGTGAATTACATAATTCATACTCTCCAATTACATCGCCCGAAACTACATCGTGAATAGAACGATATAGTGAAATCAAAGCGCTGTAAGGAGCGTACATAATTCACAAAGCATGTTGGAAGGAAAATTAGCGCTTTTTTTTCAAGAAAAAAATACTCAGTGGGCGATATCGAGAGTGGTTAAAATTGCTTATTTGCACCAAATCTTTTATAAAGCAACCGTCAGTGGCTTTCTATTACGTCAATACTTGGTTAGATTGGAAAATCAAGATATACAAACAAATTAGCAAAATCTGTGAGACAGCACCTTTAAATCTGATTATATCTATATAATTCATTATTGTTTAATGGTATTATCAGTGTAATAATTTGTACTTGTAATTTCTGTATAACTGTTCTTATTTCTTAAGTTTTGGTTTTCTTTAAGACTTGATTATGTAATTTTATTATAAGCATAATAATTTATATTTGCAATTGCTGTATAAAGGTGTACAAGTAGTTTATTTCTGAAGTTTCGGTTTCCTGTAATTCATTAAACAGTTCATTTTATAAAAACATAGATTTCTAATTTATATTTGCCATTTCTCGAATTTATAAAGCGCCTAAACTCAATTGGTTATAAATAGTTTTTTATTCATAGCTTTTGATTTAATGTCCGTACTTGTTTGTAAAGAAATCAGTTTATTGATGACAATAACGACACACACACTCATTGACATAGATTAGATAAGTCCCTCTTATTTATATCAGAATGGAATGAATGACCTTCAAACACAGAATTTCTTTCGAAAGCTCCGTTTTAAAATTATGTACACATTTACATACAGTAGTTTTACCATATTATTTTGATTTGCATGCTTATACTCTTCATATATTTGGAGGAATAATTAATAAAAGTACAGATCTATCTATTTCAAATCGTTTTTACCTTGTCTTAGTTGTACAACACTTTTGAACTTGTCATTACGTGACAGTTTCGTGCTACATGAATAATAGTAATATGTACTCTCTATTGCTAAATACTTGTATTATGTAAACGTGTGCTATCATCATATCTCCTGACAATAATATTGTCTTTGAGTAATGGTGTATGCATATAAGCAATACTTTATTTGAGTCATGATAATCTAATATTGTCAGTTTACGATCAAACTTGAACCCCATAAACCTTAAAAAGTGCAAATCGGATTAGAACCAAATTGTTCATAACTTATTATAATAACCTTTCAAACTCTCATAAAATCGAACAGAATTTTCGGTGCTGAAAAGTTGACTTTGCATTGTCTTTCTAAAATAAGTCTTAAACAGGGGAAATATGTAAGGCTGGTTGAAATGATTGGAGAGCATAAGTCAGCAACTTAATCCAATATAACTATACATAAAGTAAATCATCAGAGCCAATTGGTCCAATATAACTATACATAAAGTAAAACATCAGAGCCAATTGATCCAATATAACTATACATAAAGTAAAACATCAGAGCCAATTGATCCAATATAACTATACATAAAGTAAAACATCAGAGCCATGATCCAATATAACTATACATAAAGTAAAACATCAGAGCCAATTGATCCAATATAACTACACATAAAGTAAATCATCAGAGCCAATTGATCCAATATAACTATACATAAAGTAAAACATCAGAGCCAATTGATCAAATATAACCATACATTAACTAAAACATACAAGATGGTTATCTGTTTAAAGAACGGATCTACATCACCTATTCTCAGAGTACACGATCAATTCGCATAAAAGTGTGTCGCCCCTACATACAATACACATCTGCATTTTTATTACCTCTTTTTGTTGGTTTGAATGAGGTGTCATAACCCTACTTACTGTGCAACTGGCATTTGCAAGGCTTTTTATATCGGCTCAAATGGCAAAGTACTGCAAACGTGTGTCGCCAGTTAGGGTGCTTATATTAGAGCATCATTATATGTATGCTAAATTTACCTTTGTAAACATTTTATCGTATGTTTTGTTACACTACAAATGATGAATTTGAGGTAAAACAGCGAGTTTTTACAATTTCTTTCGTTCTTCTGATTTTTATTCCATCTAAACTGTTGTCGCACGAACTTGAGTAAGCTACGTTACTGACATTTACTGGGTGGCGCATCCATTCGTTTTTGCCGATTTTCTCAAATATATTGCATATTTATCGCATGCATTACTAGCACATCATGCAAAGTGGTCATCTTTTGTAGACACCATTAACGTAATACCGAAAGTTGCTCGAAACCCTTCGTCAACCTGTGCGTATGGTTAAGAGTGTAAGCTACGTTACATACGTTTAACGTACCATGCGTTTAAGATTCAGTTATTTCATTATACTACACTAGAGCTACCATGTCAAGGATATTGCTGAGTAGATTGAATTAGAAAGATCTCTATTTGGATTTGTGTCTGGAACCTTTGATTTAAATACTGTAAGCTACGTGATGAAAGCTACGTTACTGATTTTCCGGCATTTGGTTTAGAATAGGTAGATAAATACACAATACAACTTTAGGAAAGGACACAATACACTGCATAACGATTTGTATCCCTTTCTTTGCGTATAGTGTCGTTTGTAGAGTTTGTATCAAAAGATAATTGTTGAACGGTAACGTAGCTTACAAAACACAGTTCTCTGGTGTTTTCTGCATATATACATGTACCTGAAATTGAAACGTTATTGTCTTGCACAATTGTGTGTAAACATGCTATTTCAAAAAAATGTCTGTAAATTGTTTGGATTCTTTCATCGCAATACTGTATTTATAAGTAACGAAGTTTACTATTTATTATAAACCTATCCATGTATTGTCATAAATGCAGACAAAATCGCACTGTGGAATACTACCCGCGAAATAACATTTTCCGCATCATAGGGCTTACATGTTAAGTTTTCTTAATCCGTATCGTGCATGCACGATGTGTTATATGCCGAACATATGTCAATGTCAGTGACATCAAGACGTAAATATATACATTATTTAGAACGAACGTTGCGTTATATGTCAAAACTATACCGACGTTCATGACGTTAATGAATACACATTTAAATTTAACGCATTTGCGGGCGTAAAAGAGCTTTTCCACTTCTGTATTTATATAATAAAAGGAATATTACTGCACCTGTGCTGATCGGTTTGGTAGTATTACATCTCGTTGCTTGCTTTATACCGCATACCACGAGATACGGCATTACACAAGAAACTCTAGGTAATACAGCCCTACGGATCAGCACATTACAGTGATATTCTGTATGTATCGTAATGTTGCTTAAAGAAGATTATTGTATCGTGTTTATATGAATATAGACGTTTAGTGTATGTTATATAAATGTTCAGGGTAATTTACGAGCCCATGGATACTTCTTCAATTATTTATAAAGAAGTGTAGGATAAAGAATATAATATTTTGGGTGCCATAATGAAATGATGTTAGTAGTGACTTTATCGTTATTTGTGACTAAAATTGATATTGTTTGAATAGTTGAGTACCAGTATTTGTCATTTAAAAGTTATGAAAATGTTCATTGTGCCGCATTATATCATCTTCTCATTTACAGCATACTATTTGAAACAAGCCGTTCGATTTTAGCTTCATGTACCAACTAAATGAAGTTGTGTAAGCTACGTTACCACTTTGTTTGAGTAAATCTACATATAATATAAAGATTTCCAGTACATGTAAAAAGTTGCATTTTCAGCCTGTAAATGTCACTTTAATGCTACGCATGTCATTGCATATTTGAAAGTCTAAGGAATACATTTAAGTGTTTAAACGAGTACCAAACATGGTATACATGATAAGTAAAAATGCACGCCCTGTATTTACTTATGTTAATGTCACCTGTAATAATATATTCAAAAATAATTTCGTTTCTTACTTCAAAATTGGTTTATGATCGCGACTACAGTAAATAAAATATTGTTTTTCTTTCGTTTTGTTTTTGTTTTTGCATGATAGACAAGCTTTGTAATAAACGTTACTAATACGTGTAATATACGTTACCAGCTTCTCCGGTGTAATTGTGGCATATAGATCATCGGGATGTGAAAATTAAAATAATTAGTAGCTGAATCACCTCAGAAGAATTTGTTAACACAACTATTTCATATATTGTACTCGTTTTTGTCTTTTGTCATTAAAGTCGTGATGAAGTTTCAATAAAATGTGTAAAACTGGTGTTTTAGGCAAAATTCCCTTCCATATTTCTTAGAATTTGTTTGCCTTCTGTAGACAAAGTTTATTTTCATATGATTGCATGACGATAATAATTTGTCATAATAACACTTGCCAAACATTGTCTTGTTAAATAAGTTCTGTAGAAACATATAGTTGTGTATTTGGAAAAAAACATGGCTAAGACTTTTGGCCAACACTTAAAATTTTAAAAACTCTCTTAAAACTTTATTTCTTACATTTGAGTCCTTAAACTTTGGAAAATTTTTTGTAATATATGTTTGTTCGAGAAAATAACTGATAGAAGTAGTGCCGAAGACATTTTATTTTAGGCGTTCTTTCATTTGGAAATGCCTGTGTATTCTGAGAATAGGTGACATACAGTAGATAATTGAACAAGTGATCATTGCAACCTGAAGATTGGCATCAACAAATATATACACCATGCTTTTCAAGCAAACGTAGCTTAACATTTTCCAAATTCCTTTCAACAGTGTTTTCTCAAACACTATGACCTTGAATATGATCTTGAAAGATAAGTTTACAGTACCGTTTTGTTGATGAAAATACAAACATAATCGCATATGATTTAATGAAACAAAAACTTAAGGATTCAATAAAAAATCACTAATTTATATAATTATTATCAATCAATTAAAACATCAATAAAACATACAGTACGAGTCCGGGACGTTCAAAAATAACGTAGACTTTGCTGTAAAACGATCAATGTTGTAGACAGATTATATATGAAGATATTTTTTTAAATCAGAATTATCTGGCCACCTGATGGCATATTTTTCAAAATATTTTATGGATATTATAGGTAAACCCGCCATTTATTTCTGAGCATCCCTCCTATTTTGCTAGTTTTGTCAACGCAATAATGTGACATAGAGTTCATTCATTAATCTGGTTTAATAGTATGGATGCTTTAGCCAATGTGATTACAAAAAGGCGATGAGTATTTTTTTAAATGGGCAGCATACAGCTTTCAGTATTCTTATTTTGATTTCAGCGGCTGAAGCGTCCACATTTATTGACAAACTCTCGAAAAATGTCAATCGGTATAAACAGAACAACTTCCAATGGAACGTGCGAAACTTCGACGACAACAACGTTTCATTGCGAAAGCTTGAAGATGAAAAAGATAAACAATTCAATGAATATTTGGAACATTTGGGAAGTAAAAGTCATGGCAATGCATTGGATGTTGTCAAATCACTGCACTTCAACAAGCTAATACAGCAACGTAATGCAGCAGAAAGGAATGCCTTACCAGTGGAATCTAGATTTGTTGACAATAAACGCCAGCCATCGCGGGAACAAAGTAGCGAACTAAATGTACCACAAGTAATGTGCTCCGAATGTGATGACAGCGTCAATGAGCAACCGGAAGATACTCCACAATCTATGATGTACAGTAATAAAGTGAACGTCGCCAACCAGCCAAGAAATGTAATGATGTATAATGCAAGACTTCCACCACAAACTATGATGTATAATGCTTTACCCGATACTCCACAATCTATGATGTACGGTAATAAAGTGAACGTTGCCAACCAGCCAAGAAATGTAATGATGTATAATGAAAGACTTCAACCACAAACTATGATGTATAATGCAAGACTTCCACCACAAACTATGATGTATAATGCTTTACCCGATACTCCACAATCTATGATGTACAGTAATAAAGTGAACGTCGCCAACCAGCCAAGAAATGTAATGATGTATAATGCAAGACTTCCACCACAAACTATGATGTATAATGCTTTAGCAGATATTCCACAATCTATGATGTACAGTAATAAAGTCAACGAAGTCAAATATCCAAGAAATATAATGATGTATAACGCCAAAGAAGACATTCCACAAACTATGATGTACAGTAATAAGGTGAACACCCTTGAAATATCTGAAACACCCCAGGATATGAGGTACAAACGTGATTCTGCACAATCTCCACAAGCAATGCAAGTAATGTTTTATAATGCACTAGACGATACTCCACTTACAATGTTATACAGTGATAAAGTGAACGTAGTCAAGCATCCTAGAAATGTGATGATGTATAACGCCTTAGAAGATACCCCTAGAAATTTAATGATGTATAACGCCTTAGAAGATACCCCTAGAAATTTAATGATGTATAACGCCTTAGAAGATACTCCTAGAAATGTGATGATGTATAACGCCTTAGAAGATACTCCTAGAAATGTGATGATGTACAACGCCTTAGAAGATACTCCTAGAAATGTAATGATGTATAACGCCTTAGATGATACTCCTAGAAATGTAATGATGTATAACGCCTTAGAAGATACTCCTAGAAATGTGATGATGTATAACGCCATAGAAGATACTCCTAGAAACGTGATGATGTATAACGCCTTAGAGGATACTCCTAGAAATGTGATGATGTATAACGCCTTAGAAGATACTCCTAGAAATGTGATGATGTATAACGCTTTAGAAGATACTCCACAAACTATGATGTATAACGCCTTAGAGGATACTCCTAGAAATGTGATGATGTATAACGCCTTAGAAGATACTCCTAGAAATGTGATGATGTATAACGCCTTAGAAGATACTCCACAAACTATGATGTATAACGCCTTAAAAGATACTCCTAGAAATGTGATGATGTATAACGCCTTAGAAGATACTCCTAGAAACGTGATGATGTACAACGCCTTAGATGATACTCCTAGAAATGTGATGATGTATAACGCCTTAGAAGATACTCCTAGAAATGTGATGATGTATAATGCAAAAGAAGATACTCCACAAACTATGATGTATAATGCAGTGCCGCAAACTATGATGTACAATAAACCTAATGTTTTAGAAGAAGAATACTCGAGTTTGCCTAATGTGATGTTATCTGTTGAAAGACTTTCACAACCTATGAATCCACTAAGTATGAAGTATAGTAATGAAATCACCGATATCGACCGACCTGATAATGTGATGATGTATAAAGCAATAGAAAATATTCCACAAACAATGTTATACAGTGGTCACAAAGACATACTTGTTGGGCGGAGAAATGTGATACCAACTTTGAGAAACACAAAAGTTCAAACTGCATCAAACGACAGAAGAAGATTGTACAAAACCGTTGCGGCACTAGTTAAGAATGTTCCAAAGGATGATGCGGAATATTTTAACAAATGGTCGGAAACGATAGCGTTGTTTGGAGCAAACCAAACGACAAGAGCACAATTCAAATCTACATTTCCCGTCCAGCCTATCGATAAAGTGATAAACAACTTGGGGTCAGTAACAATGTTTGAAAAACTGTTTTGGCCTTTTGTCTATGAAAACGGTTTTATGAACCAGAAATTAGGACTTTTGGGTCTTTCAGGAGAGTCACCATCTTCACAGGATCAAAAGCTTGCATTTTATGAAGCACTGGAACGGTACCAACAACTAAGGATACCTGTGTCGTCTGACAAAATCGTTCTAAGTTTTAACGAGGAATTCGTCGTGGATGGTTTAAATCGTTCCGGTCTAATGGAAACTACGAAGCAGTATGTCGATGCTGGTTTACATCTATATACACCAGAGGAAGAAAGAATCATATTAAGGAGAGTGAATGACGCACTTCATCTTATAAATGACAGCATGCCACAACTTTACAAAACCATTAGTCAGGTGATGGCATGTTTTGCCTATTATAAGGCAGAAAATCCAGGATTTGCAGGAGGTTCAATAAGTTCGGCTCTTGGTCTTACATGGCAGGATCCTCGTGTCTACAATGAGCAGTCGGTGGCTCACTATGCAGAACAAATCGTCCACGAATTTATTCACAACTCCCTGTTTCTAGCTGACATGGTTCAGGGTACGTTTGTCAATGCCAAACTCACATCTCAAGCAAAAGTGTATTCACCAATTCGACACAAGCTGCGTGATTTTGATAAGACATTCCATGCATCGTACGTTTCAACCGGTAAGTAACATACAAGTAAATCATTACACTTTACTGTTCATTACAATGTACTGATTTGTACAAATGTTGTCTTTGGTGAAGTCTGTTTTGATATACTCTCTGACGTGACCATTAGTTGCAAAATCAATCAACCTGATTTATGGATATAGTAAATGTATTAATATGATCCCCTATGTTCCCCTGTTCGTATAATAAAAAAATGCTTAAAAGTAGTAGGGGCACGTATTTGAAATATGAAGGACTCGACTAGAGAATACAAGATCTTAAAACACATCATAAAGTTCTAAAGTGTACATGTATTGACGTTAATATGCACTTAATATTTTGTCCAACCTGATATGTGTTCAGTATGCGGGGACTTCACCATACTATACATGTAAATATAGCCGACAGGCAGAATGTCGACATGTTCGCAAAGATAGGCACATATTTAATTCAAGAAACGACGCGAATCTCAGGGAAAATGACGTTTTAGCACTGAGGGTGTTACAACGGTCCTAAGAAGGGCATTACAATATTGATTATGCATTATAATTAATAGTACACATGCGCATCATTAAACAATACCACGGGTTAAACCAAGTGTGTGAGATATAATTCCACGACAATACATACTACTGTTTCGTTACATTGTAGGAGTTTCTCTGTTCCATGCACGTGCTGGTAACTATGAAAAGGCCAAGAAGCTGCTAGAACCTCTTAGAACCTCTGTTGCTGGACTTGTAGAGATAAACGATCAAGTTGGTGTACTTAATGAATCTGGAAATGCTATGTTACAATCTATGGTCGACTTTTTAACTGTAATTCGATTTTTATAATAAACGATATCAAACTGTTTCAAGTGTTGTTTGTTTTAAAGAATCTGGAACAAATTATTAGCATATGCTGTAAATAAGAGTACATGTGATTTTGTTGGGACGAAATGTGGTGGTTCGGTTAAAAAAGCTATTTCCTGGGGACGTCAATTGGAATTATATTTTAAGTGTTTTCGACGAAACAATATACGTATACATACACTGTAACATAACTAAACATATCGTTTAATGTTCTCTTTTATTTGGCTCAATAAAGTCAAATGAAAAGGTACAGATATATCGACTTTAACAGTCACTTCATGGAGCCGGAACTGCCACGGCACATATTGCTGACTGGGTGGACATCATGAAGTTACTGGTTGGACACATGCATGATGTATAAGAGTCTGGGTGATAAACATCTCCCTTCTTTATAATTGTTCCGTCAGTATGGCGACAATTCGCTCCTGAAATGAATAATGAAGTTAATATAAGACTTAGTGCTGATTCTCGAAAATAAACTGTGTTATGATATATTACAAGTAAAGCTTGTGTCACATTAGCCACACGATTATTTGGCTTCACGGTTTCTTACACTTGAAGATTGAATACAAATCTACAAGCACGCTCCAGACAAAATTACAGACAACAGGCAGATATCTCAGGCAGCGCAATGTTGTTGTATGATGTCCGTATGGCAGTCTCGCGTGACGAATGGATATACGATGCATGTATACTCGTAAAGTGGAAAGATCCCAAACACCATGCGACGTTTACATTTCGTGGGACGCCCACTGGACATGCCTTTCATCAGTCAAACGAAACAATAGCGATTCACTAAAAGTTGTCCCGAAACTTTAAGCTACGTTGTTTACGTCGCCATGGATGCCCAGTGAATTCCGTTAACCTGTTTCGAAGCGATTAAATTTAAAAATCATCAACATAAATATTAAAATGAAAATAATTTGAAATTAATAAACATACACACCATTAGGACAGACTGGACAACATTGCTTTGGGTCATGTGTAGCATCCACACATTGCGGCGCCATACAGGCGGACGCCAAGCACAACGTTTGTCCACTTGGATCACAAACACAATGTACACATGGTGAAGTGTCGAAGGATTGTCCAGACGAGTACGTCTTTCCGTCATGAACGCATACTGATGATACTACGGCAATCAGCACGGATAATAATATTACTCTATGCATCGTTATTAATCAGTGTGTTCACATTTAAGTTTTCCGTTTGAATTTAACAATACTTTTGAGAACAGATAGTTACAGCTCAGAACATTTAACATGGAATCCTTGAATATCCGTACTTATCCGTTGTCCAATCAGAGTTGTTAGTTTAACTGATCAAAACATTCTTACAGTACAATAACAAAAACACACGACAATTAAAAAGCGTGATGTCAAATGTTCTGTACTCTAATAGACCTACATACATGTTTATAGCTGATAAGACTTGTTGAAATAGATTGTTATGTGACATTAAGTTATATGTGTAAATGAACAAGGCGCTTCGCAAAATAGGCCAGTCATTCTAGCCCAAAAATGGCATTAACCTAGACAAAATTGCAAAAGTTTTGTTTTGAGTATTTTTAAGTTTTTTAATGTCTAAACTATTACCTGGAAAAAATCCCCTGTCCAGAAAGTTGCGGAAGTACCTTAAAAAGCGATTTTAAGAAGGTCACTATACTTTTCATAATTTTATTCCATGAAAATTTGGGTATAACATTTTATCAGTATTGTAATGCTATACACACACACTGGTTAAAATATCAAACCATGTTGTTAATAAAAGGAATTTACAAGCAAAATATTTTCAATAAACCATTTATTTCAATTTTTTAAGCCAATAATGTGAAAATGAAGGGGTAGATTTACCCCACCCACTTTTCAGAAAATTTGATAATTATTTTTATACCATAAAACATGAATTAATTTCTTTATTTTGGGTAAACATATCTAAATGAGAGTATTTTATAAGTCATCAACTGATAAACATGCATCAGGATCTTAATTTGACCTACATACGTGTGTCCATCTGTTTGTCTGTAAGTGCTTCAGTCAGTCATGCTCATCCGTGAAGAAATCTTTATTATATGATTAAGTAAAATAACTTCAATGGTGTCGTTATTAAACATAGAATGTGGAGAGGGGCCTGTAAGGGACAAGTAATGCGATAGTGAATAACATTCCATATCTATATTATGACAACAATCGCGGTTGCTATGGAAACGAAAATGGTGAAAACATTTTCTTGCATAAATCGAAATTTTGATTGAAACGTTTATGAGAACTGGATTATTAACAGAGAATAATGTAGGAATAATGCACATCATTGTACTGTTTGAATTTCATTAACTCTTTTGCTGATATGGTAGCACAAACTTCTATTTCACTATTTAAGCTTTTTATTCGATTTGTTTAATGTATTGTCACGTAGGTGAATTCCGGACTATTATATTATAATATAGGTTTGTGTTGCCTTATGAAGTGCACTCACAAGTCGGAGTTCCTTTTGCAATGAAGTTCGTTTATGTCATAATAAATATACCAGTAATATATAAACACCAAAGTAGATTGAATGTATCTGACGTTTTATTAATATCATAATAAGGTTATGTTAGCAAATTATGACATTATGAAGTTGGACAAAGCAAAGTTTACGTTTGAGCTATAAAAACCACATGGTTAACTGATACTAGTCTACAGGGGGTATGGCTATAGTCAGGCAGTTAGCTTCCTTGGTAACCCCGCAACAATATTTAAAGACCGGTACAGAAATTTCTACGTTTTGAATCAGTAAAACAAATTTATCAGTGATGTTTTAGTACAAAACTGACCGTATCTGTAGATTTGTTTGGATGTAGCAGGTCTGTAGCAGACGATTTTTGAAAATAATGCGTTTGTCGCACGGAAATACATCCGTGGTTTGTCGGGACTTACATTTAATGCAGGTCTACGTTCAACCAAAACATGTATGCCCTAGACACAGGGGGTGCGAAATGCCTAATTCATCAAGAACAGGATCGCATCTACCAACAACAACCGCGGTTGCTGCATGGACAGCAGTTTTTAAAATAACGCGAAACATCGCCGACGTGTCGGGAAACCTCTGGGATGCCTCGAAGAATTCTTTTTACCGCGGAAGCATCCCCGATCACTCCCCGAGGTTCTGTGTACCTTGGGAATGCCTCCTCGGGATATTCCCGAGTTTCGGGGATGCCTACCCGAGATGTTCCCGACATGACATCTTGAGTACATCGGGTTAAATTTAATTCATACATTGAAATTCCCCGATGTACTTGCGATCTGACTAAATGTCTCAAAACTTCCCGAAGTTTCCCCGATACATCGGGGAGCATTCATCAGACATCGGTGAACCTCCTGATGTCAATCGGCAATACATCCCGAAGCAGTTAGACCAACGCATGAAGTCGGGAATACATCGGGAGTTCGTCGGATGCCTCCCGATTCACAAATTGTTTCGAGACTGCCCCGAAGCTTCCCAAAGACCACGAGGATCATGCTGTCGATGTCTACCGACGCTAATTTATTTCTATCGGGAGTACATCGCCGACGCAAAAAAAGCTCAGTGGGACCTAGGCTTTAACTGTCACACCTGGATAACATTTCAGTTAAAAAGGTGAGGGTACTCACATTAAACGTTGTTTACACCAGCGTTGTTTAGCGTTTCAAAGGTATAAACAAGAGCTGTCCACGAACAGCGCGCTCCTATATTCTCAGTGGCATGCTAGGGTAGTATAATCATTATATATTCAAAACAAAATTCTTCGTAGATGCAACATCTCCCTCTTCTGTGTAGAGGTTGCGCCTTGTATGTATTTTTTGTTTTCTGTGCTCGGTTGGTTCAGTTGGGCATCGTGTCTTGTTTGTTTTTCATATTTTCTGAGCTCGACTGGTTAAGTTGAGTGCTGCCTTCCCTGTCTGACTTAATACTATATTTTTCTAAGATAACTTGATCAAACTGCTTGACAGAGTTACCTACTCATGTGTATGTCATGGTGTCATGATGATGAACGAGTATGCAAAGTATCAAAGCAGTATGTCATTGCACTTTGAATATATTACAGGTTACAAACCTTTTATCTAGACTTTAAGATTTGCATTTCTAAGCCCAAAATGGGGTATACTTTCAACAAAATGCTTGATAAGTTATCTAACTCTGTGTATGGGTTAGTGTACATGATGGTGAACAAGTATACAAAGTACCAAAGCAATATGTCACTCCGCTTTGAAAATATTTGATGCTAATACTTGTACCTAAACTTTAACATTTGCATTTCTTTGTCAACAAAAAGCTTGATTGATAGAGAATAATAGGTCAGTGCCGTGGATGAAAAAGTTTATCTGGCAAGACGGAGAAATTTATCGTGTGAGCCGGATAAACTTTTACTTCATTCACGGCACTAACCTATTATACTATTTATCCAGTCGCTTAATCTGCTCAGTAAGGGGATCAAACTCGGGCCTATACTGTTACTCTTTCATTAACTAGCGCACAACGTCACGTTCGTTCCGTGACGTCATGATAAACAACGACGTCGGACATCTTGATAGACGTCGTGTAGACGCAGGTAAGTCGAAGAAAATAACCGATCAACCACCAGCTCATTTAGGATAGGAAAACCTCACCCTCGGTCACGGAAATGCAACCGGCGACTCTTATATAAGAAGAAGTCTGTCAGATCATGTGGTAAGGTGACGGATTATCACTAGTCACATGACCAGGTGACCGATTATAGCTAAGTTTAATCGGCACCCCTTTAACTCGCAGATTTTGCCGGAAGTGACTGGATAAAGCTCCCTATCCGCGTGTATGGGTTGGTGTTATAATGGTGAGCAAGTATGCAAAGTATAAAAGAAATATGTCTATGCACCTTGAAGATATTCGAGGTTTAAGAAATTGTACCTATACTTTAGCATTTGCATTAAGTTGAACAAAGGGGCATAATTTCAACAAAATGCTTGATAGAGTTACCTACTCCTGTGTACGAGTTGGGGTCATGATGGTGAACAAGTATACAAAGTATCAAAACAATATGGCAAAGGACTTTGAAAATATTAGAGAGTACCTGTTCCTGTACGTCAAAATTAGTGCAAATAGTAGATCCAAGTATAAATTTTAATTTTTTCGACACACGGCTTCCCATAGTCGGAAAAAAATATCACGTGACCTTGTTTGAATATGTCTTTAAAATGTTTTACTTTGTTTATATATGGAGAATTTCGATGTTTTACTATAGTCTGCATTGTGTGAAATTTGAATTTGTTAATATGTAACATTTCATGTCGTCATAAACACAAGTATGGGTCGCCGTTGTACATGAATTACTTTGCGCATTTTCCAAAAACCTTTCTTCATCAAATGCAAGAAAACGGCGAGGTCTATCGATGGGGATTTTTTTCTGTGACTATATGGGACAACACTCTTCACAAATATGTACAAAGAAATTCTTTTGCAATTTTGTCTAGGTTAAAACCTAGAATGACTGGACTAAAACGACACGTTCTTACAGTACATGGCTCTAATAAAGTATACAGCGTCAGATGCGTAAGGTTTTTGACGACGGTGAAGAAATAGTTATATGTACATGCACGTTAAAAGAAATAGCCAAACTAATTATAAATTCTCCCTGAATGAAGTGTTCGATTATTTATTTTTTCTAGACAGTTCAAAAGTTTGTATTATTTAATGATTTTGCCATAAATAGATGGTGTCAAACACAAGTATGACTGGCAAAGGTCAATATTTCACCCTCGGAGATAAACAAACAGATAATAATAAATCAGACTGGGAAGCAGCAATTAACAGAAACAGCAGAACACGAAAGTCACAACAAGAACACAATAAGAACAATTGCAGGGTTCAAGTCATAATGACAAACTTGAACAAGAAAAGATGAATCGGCACAGTGACCAAACCCCGACATTCCACCCCGACAGTCATCTGTCCCAGTCGGTCAACCATAACCGGAGTAGGAGCCAACAGACAAGAACTAATCAGAAGTAAGACTACACATCATAGGGACGACCTTCAAAGCAACAACACTCAACGGTATTCGACTATTCTTGCCTATTTGAAATAAACGAAGAAGTCTTACTATATAATTGACTTCAAAGTTGCAACCTCTGACAACCTCTAGAAAACGAACACAGTTTAAAAATGTCAAAGTGACAAAATGAGTTTTGTAATGTTCACGAACAACATTCATATAAATTCAAGTAACAGTCGTTTCAGTTCTAGAGAAAACAAGACTGCGTTCAATAAACGCTTATGCCCCCTGTGGCAGCCTTGTCCATAAATAAGTCTAAGTCCAAAATTAGGTCAAGGTGAAGGTCAAAATGGGGTTAGGTGATACAGGCGTGTGGAGAGTGTTCATACACAACATCCGTGCAAGTATGAAAGTTTTGTAGCAAGCCATATTTATGCTAGAAGAAACGGTCAATTTGGGTTAACCAGGACGGACGGACGAACGGACGGACGAACGGACGGACGGACAGGTGAATCACTATATGCCTCCCCATCTATCGATAGGGGGGCATAAAAACATTTACTGGAAAAAATTCAAATGCAATTCAAAATTTTGATATTAGTGAGATGTTTCGGGAACGAAAACATTAGAAACATTGCCTATCAACGTTTAAACAGCTGGAAATTGGACTTTCAGCGGTTAAGTTCATTATGCTCGGCCGTTGTGCCGAGTAATTGTGGTATGTGATATTTTTATGTTTTCTGTGCTCGGTGTTTCTGTGTTATCTTATTGAAAGTATGATGAGTGCAATGAGTTGTGAATTAATAAATCGTTCACACCTAAACCCTTTGTCAGGAAATCTGGCATAACCGTATTTCTAGGGAAATTAGTCGTAACCTTAATCCAGCCTTCATAACAGCCTTGTCCATTACCAAAATATCTGCGGACTGTTGCACCAGAGAAGTCTTCATCCCAAACATAGGGAGTCTGGGAACTTGACTAACCGGTGATGTCTGAGGATGCAGAGAGCAGAATTAACAGAACAGAACATCTCTTATTCTCTCAATGCATACAAAACATGCAAATACGAGGAAATATATAATTTCAAAGAGGCTGCAATAATAACTACAGTACTGTAATAACAGTAGTTTTTAAGTTTCAGAAAATGAGAACTAGATACGTATCTAAACTCCCTGGATCTACTTAGTACATTATCCTGGATAACTTTTCTTTGAGATGTGCGTTTCAGACAGTTTGATCATCACGTGATCTTGTGGTCACAGGTAACTGTATCATTAAGAAAGAGTAAACAAAATATTATTTTTTTATAAAATTTATAGTATCTCAGAAAGGTTTATAACATGGGACATTGACCACACAGTCACTGAGGTGCAGTTTGTTTTTAATAAACATTTCATTAATACTGGTGGTATTTAAATATTGTTATATGTTCAGATATAAGAGAGCTTCGGCTTTAATTTGATATCAATATTTTAAAAATCCGCCCATAAATAAGAAAATAAACCCATAGGGCGTGAAGTCACTTTCTTTTTCTTGTTTAGAACTAGTAGCATTGTTGTGAATGCGCCTGAGTGACTGACTGGACACCGTTTTATATATTTCATGGTATAACTTTTTAACTAGTCGATCAATTTCGATGGGAGTGTGCATGGAGGTTGTTCTAACGATGTTGTCTATGAATAACTTTATGAAAATATCGAAAGCCAATTCTTGTTTTTGATACCTTGAAAATCTGACCACTTTAGTACAAATGCACCTTCAAAGCACGCACGTGAAAGCACGGATATACACAGATATAATGTATTTCCGTGGTGAAAGATAAACCTTCGTGTTCAAAGATAACATAAATTTTATAAAATAATTTGTTTTACTCTTTAACAATGATACTGTGCTTGTGGTTACATGTGTGTTTTCTACAGCTGATCTACTTCTCATATTTGTTTAATTGACTTGATGGTGCTCATAAAGATTCAGGCCCAAAACGCCTTCTTCACCAAAATAAACCGTTCCGTTCTTTGTCGCCCTGTCGGGAATTAAAGTTTTGCAACAACAACAACACCACAAAAAACTTTTTCCACAATTTCTTTCAAAGCAGTCTGCATACAGTATCCTTAGGTGAGTATCCAAGTAAGAATGTATAAATTTTTAAATGCTATAATTCCTGCACCTTCCAATCTGAGTGAAAAATATTGGCACCTTTAGAACGCGAATAAATTGTTGAGAGTCATGATTTCGGATTGAAATTTTCGGATACACTACGTTGTCAAAGGGCCTGACTTCTTACCCTAAGACACCCCAAAACGAAAAACTAACGCTATTTTTAGTTCATCAATAACAAGTGACAGGGTGAGCGTCCGTCATGCAGCAGTCAATATTTTGCCCGCCCGGGGGTTGAGGCTGAGGGCGACCCCAGGGGGAATTGGACATTAAAATTTCAATTTGTTCATGTCTAAATCCCCACCCTGGTGACAATGTTTAACATCCATGGGTCATAGTTTTTTATCTACTTTAATAAAAAGACGAATTAAAGTATCACTGTCCAGATTTCCGGACCTAAGTCTTTATTCCCCGGAACTTGAGTCGATAAGGTCTTTTTTTTTTTCGAGGCTAACATATTTACAATAATGCAATCTTCCATATAAATAATAAGGTCGTCTTATTTCCCCTGTATCCCTGGGGAACTTTTGAATACTAAATAATTTACTTTTATAATATATAATTCTTTTTTTTCCTTGACCATTTATCTGCCTTTAAATTCAAATTGTTACAACTTACATTGGGATATGCGTTTTCAATCCAATAATCCTAATTAGTTTGCAGGAGTTGTCTTCCATTGAATACACACATTTGGGGAAAAGAAATAGTATATTATTTGGAAATAATTGCCCATACAAGAAACTGCAATGCACACCTTAACATATAATTTAAGAAACATCTTGTTATATTACAGAACCGACTGCATAAGAAATGAAGACAATAATAATTTAGACGTGAGACGTTTCCTTTGTCTCTAGTATATGTAGTTTTGGTAGTGAAACAGAATATTACAGTGTGGATACAGGGAACTGAGCCAACAAATACTAGCATCACTCAGACAGGTATGTAGCTTCATTTATCCTACTGCAATTAGAGGGTTCTAATTTGACCCAAAAATAAACTTGGATTGAAGATGTCTTATTAATATCTCGGAAACATTCTTTTATTATGCAGATCTATCTAGATTGTAGTTAGTGATCGCTTGAAAGATCACACAAATTGGGTATTTCATTTTTCACTTAATTTTCACTTTACACGTGCTTCAAACATGTCTGTTATAAAAAGTCCACAATAAGTTTTTAAATTAAGCAAGACATGTACGCCTAAAGAGATTACCAAAATGGGTAATGGTGAACATATTCGTGTATATGGGATGCTTAAGGTTGGTATTTCACTAAGGCTGCTTTCTATCGCATTAAACTGTCATAGCTTTATCATTAATAGACTATGGTATCATATCAAACAGTCAGATCGTGTATATGACATACCATGTGATGACAGGTCATGGGTCAATACAGCTGATATAGGCAGGCATTCTGCAATAACGGTTACACTGTATTCAACAACATTGCTGTGGCTTAACCGTAGTCAACCATACTTTTAAATCAACATAAATCTTGCATAAAATTTCAATTGTGCTTTTGTGAAAATGACACCGTTTTTAAAAAAATCTTCATTTGGATGAGATGCGGTTACGATCACTTAATAACAATGGTCAAAGAACGACAATTTTTACCATACTTACCTCCCTTGCACTATAAGATATTAATAATGATTGAATATTCTATAAAAAAAAACGCTGTCAAGCTAAGGTAACGGCAAACATGTTGCTGAGTGGAAAAACCGCCTTTATTTGTAGGGTGCTTTGTAATGGTCGATTGGTCGATAGCATTAGCAACAATTCGTGCAAAAATATCAATAAATAGAAAGGGTATATGGTACCAAAACAGGCACAAACATTTGCTAAGTGTTGTGTGTATTTTTGAAATGTTGGGTTATGTCATATTCGGTGTTCATATGGATAAATACATTTCTTAAATTCGATTATTGTTATGAATTTATATCGGTGATATATCAATGCACACATGCGTAGTTGTGTCAGCATAAACTAGTGTGCGGTTCCTATAAAAAATACAAAACAATGTAGATTTGCGGAACTTTTGACGCTCAGTATAGTTGTATCATCCGCAAACATATCTATATCAGAATTTGTCATGTGTAGTGGAAGATTATTAATGTAGATGACAAAAAGTAAGGGACCAAGTACTGAGCCTTGTGGAACTCCAGCGGTAATTGGTCTAGACTCTGACAGAGTTTCTGATACAGAGACTGACTGTGTTCTACTCGTGAGATATGAGTCTAACCATTGTATTGAATTAGCGCTACAGTTATACAGTTTCAATTTCTCTACAAGAATGGAGTGATTGACCAAATCAAAAGCCTAAATAGAAGTCTTAAGTATGTATAGAGAATAAAGGAAGACTATTCACTTGCTGATTTGGACAAGTACTGTATTCCTAGATACTTTCGCGGATACAATATTTCGCGTTTTTCATACCGTCGGCATATTCGCGGCTACAAATTTTCACGGAATCATAACAACCGCGAATTCCGCGAAACTAAAGTCGCTACGGCATAAAGGTATGTTTGACACATCTTGCAATTTCAATATAGTCCGGCCCGAAATCCCCAAAATTTGACTGAACCTTGCATTGGAGTATAAAGTTTTTTTCTTTGCTGATTTCAGTAGACAAGACCTTTCGAATGGAAGTTCTGACGGGTGACATTGTGTCACCCTTGAGCATTTTGAGAAAATTGGGATAAAAGTTCCAAAATATAAACGAAACTGCGAATTTTTGGAATCGGTGAACTACATTGTTATTTATCATCATATTTTATAATAAATCACATTTATATGTAGTTATTAAATTGCAGTTGAAGACTGCAAAATTTTAGTGCCGTGTATTGATGCAAAAGGAGGTATTTTTGGGGTAAAACGTTAAAATGTGCATGGAAAAGTGCGAATTTTCGGAATCGGTGAAATTTAACGTCACTGGCCATTATATCTGGTAAATAATCGCTGTGATAGTTTAATAGTGACTTGCGATGAAGATATTAAACATTTTAAGCTAAGCTATGGTACAAAATGTGGTATTTCTGGGGTAAAACATTAAAGAGTACATGTATGGAGGAAAACTACAATTTTTGGAATAGGTAGACCAGGTACAATGTCATGTATCTTTTCTCTGTGATTAATTAATATGAATGGTATTAATAATCATACAGTTTTGATATCAAACATCCTAAGTTTTGGCTATTGTGCAAATGTGATAATTTGGGGTATACATTGTAACTTTTAAATATAAAGAAAAAGGGCGAATTTCTCGACGTGGTAGACTACACAATCTTTTATCGTTTTATTTCATCGTAAATCAATGCAACATGTACTTATTAACATGTAGAGTTTAAGATATCAAACCTATGTGTAATGTTATTGAGATAAATATGATATATTGCGATAAAATGCTATAAAATATAAACGAAAAAAGTGATTTTTTGGAATCCGTAGATTTTATTGCCCTTAGATATGTATATGATATGTATCCCGGGTTATAGAAATGACTATTCTAGCTGTGTGTAAGTTACATCATATAACTATTACTGACAATGCCCAACATAACTAGTATGTGTTATCCCATATAGACTAAGAGATGATGCTGTGTAAGGCAAATATAGATTTTAATAGAGCCAGTCTGAATGACTTCTCCATAGTGCTGAGTACCCGAAACAGTAATTAAATCAATAGCAGCGTCAGGCGCAGTAGTTGATATCCTATCCTGCTAGAATTGACTACTGGTATACCAGGCAGTGTTTTGTCACCCTCATAGAACCAGGAATACCTGTTCACAGCAGTGTTATGTATCATATAGAGCATAGTATGGCTATTCTATGCAGTGTTCAATGCCATATAAGGTCTGGAATGACAGTTTTAGACATCACAAAACAAGGCGAAACTGTCAGAACATCCCAAATAGATAAGGAATGGCTGTTCTTAGCAGTACAATGTTACTTATCCATACGATCATATCACTGGCACTCGACCAGACAAACAACTCTATAAATGGCCTTGGCTTATAATCTATACGTTTCTGGTCAGTGGGTCATACATCACAATGACAACCAGTGGTACCCTATAAAGTTAATAAAGTGTATGTTATATAATTAGTACCCCACAGAGCAACAAAGACCAATTGCAAACTGTGTTGGGTACCAATTAAAGCAAGGAATGGCTGTTTCAGGTCACGTATGTGTCCGAATTAAGCAAGGAATAGCCTAGAGGTAAGGCGCACGCTTTGGGATCAAGAGGTTCCGGGTTCGATCCCACTCTGCACCATTGCTTAATTTCTCTGAGCAAGAATAACCTACAATGCCCACTCGACAAAGGTGTGGATTGGTGCTTTTGATGATGTGCATGTTCGATATTTCTGGACAGCGTATCTTGATTTTGGAAAACATTCCAGAGGAGAACTAGTCTCCACAGGGAGACTGGAACGCAAGTATCCTTAGGTAGCTTAATAAATGTCAAAGGGTGGCCGAACGGCTGAATTTCTGAAAGTGGTCCTCCAAAACTCGGTAAAGTTTTAACTCTAAATGTCAAATGTACTGTTTGATACCCTATATATTTACAAATGGCTGCGTCCAGTAATATTGTGTTTTAAATGAAGTCAGGAATGACTCTGTCAGGCAATATTCAACCAGGGGTGGCTTGACAGGTAATGTATAATCCTTATAAATTCAGGAATAGTCATTGTCATGCTTCCAACAGTATTAGGTAACCCTTTCAGGTAATAAATTGCTTTGCTATCCTTTGGACATGGAAAGTATGTGTTACATATCCCGTAGAGCAATAAATGGCAGACCCAAGCAGTATTATGTAGCATATAAAGCCATGAATGGCTGTGTCTGATAGTATTTGCTATCTGATAGAGCAGTGATAGGTACCACAGAAGGCATGTGCCAAAAAGTGCCAGGTGGCCCTTTGGCTCAAGGAATAGACACTATATACAAAAAACATTATGTTAGGTAGATTGTGAAACAAGTTCTTTCAACTCATATTAATTAATCACGCCCAGCGACTAATTATTGATGTTATTCATCGCTACGATCGATGGTATGAGAGAGAAACCAGCGTCACATTTATGCTAAGTATATATATGCAAGGGAATTACTCCATGGTAGCATTTTATATCGTCTTTGGTATGACCAGGCCTGGAATTGAGCCCGGGACATCCCGCAATCGAAGCAAACGCTCTACCACTAGGATATTGAGGAGTGACTGTACACAGAAGTATATAGTATCGATAGCGCTAGGGGGGCTGTCATGCAGGGTTACATCCCGCAATCGAAGCAAACGCTCTACCACTAGGATATTGAGGAGTGACTGTACACAGAAGTATATAGTATCGATAGCGCTAGGGGGACTGTCATGCAGGGTTACATCCCGCAATCGAAGCAAACGCTCTACCACTAGGATATTGAGGAGTGACTGTACACAGAAGTATATAGTATCGATAGCGCTAGGGGGGCTGTCATGCAGGGTTATGTACGTATAGAGCCTGAAATTGCTGAGCCAGATACCACAAAGAGTAACGAATTGCTGTGCCAGGAAATTGAAGGTATCCAGTACCATAAGATAAGCAGCAGTGGCCTGTACCCAATTAGATGAGGAATGGCTGGTGGTGGCGAGTACTTTATATGGCTAGGTATAGGTTAACATTTTTTCTGGCATCGCGGCTTTATTAAATGGTGGTCAGTGCTCAGTAAGTCTTAGATTGTTTGTATTCATAGGACATTGAATGGTGGACTCACTGTTGGTTTTAATACCCTACTCGGCCTAGCAAGCTTGTACTCGGTGGTGGTTGGTACTCTATAGGGTATGACTTATGATGCATTTAACTGGTTCTAATGCGTACCTCGTATGTTCAATAATGGTGGACTTGGTGTTGATGAGTAATACAAAATAATAATAAGGCCGGAAATGGCTTTATAAAGTAAAATCGGACTTGTCCGTAGATTAAAAATGTTCATATAAGTTTAGTGATGTTTTACCCCAATACATTACATTTAGCTTAACGCATGGCATTAGATGATAGATAACTTGAACTACATCATGATATGTACCACTCACAGTGATTTACTATCAAGTTAAATTAATTATAACAGCGTAGTAAACATATTCCCAAAAATCATACTTTTCGTGACAAGTGTGTATGTTCTATCCTAAAATATACATTTTGCACCATACCATGATTTAAGACGATTGTTATCATTAATAACACATTACTATAGATCATATTATAGTAATTACAATTGTAATTACCATGCATATAAAATGATCCATGACATTGATGTCTATCAGTTCCGAAAATTCGCACTTTCTGTTTTATTCTTTAGTGTTTACCCCCAAAATTCGACATTTCGTACCATAGCCTAGGTTAAGGTGTTTAATGTCGTCAACGCTAGTCACTATTAAACTATCACAACGATTATTTACCAAATATAATGGCTTATGACGTTATAGTCCACCGATTCCGAAAATTCGCACTTTTTCTTGCACTTTTTAACGTTTTACCCAAAAAATACCTCCTTTTGCATAAATGCACGGCACTAAGATTTTGCAGTATTCAACTGCAATTTATTAACTACATATAAATGTGATTTACTAATAAATATGATGATAAATAACAATGTAGTTCACCGATTCCAAAAATTCGCAGTTTCGTTTATATTTTGGAACTTTTATCCCAATTTTCTCAAAATGCTCAAGGGTGACACAATGTCACCCGTCAGAACCTCCATTCGAAAGGTCTTGTCTACTGAAATCAGCAAAGAAAAAAACTTTATACTCCAATGCAAGGTATCTTGGGTTTGGCGCCGGACTAATAGGACTGTTTGTCATCACCATCCGTGTATACACGTTCAAATTCAATTGAGTGTGACCTAAGCTGACATGACAACAATTACGATGATCAATTAATCTCTTTATACCAAAGGATTTTATAATGTGTTTTCACTAGGTGTTATCAACATAAACCGGTAAATAGTTACAATTATAAATTAACCACCAAACATATGCTAAACAAATAAATGTGAAATGATTATTTTAAATACCAGTACAGGAATACAATGACAAAAACAAACATTCGTATGTAGAAGTAAACTGAATGTGAACACCCCACCCATGTACCCCTGTCCTTGTTTACATTGAGCACATTACACCCTACGTCATAACCGTGTTTATGTCTACATAAGCTAAAATATGCACGATTCTCAGAGGATTGAATTGATGTTTATATTGAGAACATTAACGCAATTGTTCTTAGATTTTATAAAGATGGATTTATGGTCAGACGTTTTCACGTCATGTATGCGCAAGTAAAATTATCCTTCGTCGAATGATTTTGCGATTTAAGCATGTTTAGTATGAAGCTAGAAATGTTCACGGATTTGTTTGGGGTAACATTTTCGCGGCTATTAAACTTCGCGAAATGATACCTCCCGCGAAAGTCGCTAACTTAAAATGCGCGAAACCATTTCTAGGAATACAGTAGTTTTGAATGCTAAATTCTCAGTCTGCAAAGTTATGACATAATCTTTATGAAACTAGGTCACAAAGTTTGACTCTGTAAAAATGTGTACATTTATATGATGTACTATGTATCTTCAGTTGTTTCTGCTACATCAATGTGGATACCTAATGCAAGATGGATAAAAAGCAAATATAAAACATTAAACCAAAAGGTAAGTGGAATAGTAATCCAATCTAAAACTTGTAGTTTTACACGAATTGTAAAGAGTAATTTAGGTATAGCCAGTAGTGTCGAGATATTAACATGATCCTGACCTTTATGCCTGAATATATTACAAGGTTCTTGAATTGAATATATCAAATTGCGTGAGCAATTCATGCACTATTGGTCCATTAGATTTGTGTTTGTATTACACATCAATTATCTTTGTGATACACCCTGCTTATAAAAACACACAACCAGGGTAATAAAATTGGACAATATATTAGCTGTTAAGTTATTCTAATTGATGGTTTAGGATCACATTAACATCTCTGTGCTATAAAACTTAACAATTTTCACTGCAAATACAAATTTAGGTGGAACGTCATTCAAGTACCACAACCAAGACTGTTCAAATGATGCTCCTTTGATCAAAACTGGTCTTTACTTGGCTTAACTTTACTGGGAAAATGTTTAAAATTCATCTGAGACTCATTTTATGTAACATGATCAGCATCTTCATGAAGTCGCCAAACAAGTTTGTTCAAATTATATCCCTGTTGTCCATACTGGTCCAAACAAGTGGTCACTTGTTTTCTGTAATACATGAAAACTTAAAGGCCAACTGAATTGTACATTAAGAGATTTTTTATGGGCTCTGTTTACATTTAGAACTTGCTCCCATAGGGACATAGTGCTCATTTTTAGAGCTCATACATATGAGCGATTTAACTTAGTGCCTACCTTGATGTTCTGTTTGTTTACCGGTAGTTATATAATTCTCAGGGCCTTAGCATATGTTGATAGTGAGATAAATGTTGATTCAGATAGTTTGAAGTCGAACGTTTCTTTTACAAGAGGGTATAAATAAGCAGAAAACACTAAAGATCGGACAGAGAAGGCAGTACTCAACTGAAACAGCTGAGCACAGAAAACATGAAACAACATAGACAACCATTACACAACACAATGCCCACAAACAATTGAACAAGAAAACGAAACTAAACTGCTGAAAGTCCAAGCTTCAGTCGTCATAAAACATACAGTAGTTTCAGCTATACATAGTTGAAAGGCTTAGTTTCAGCTATAAAAATGCTGAAAGACATATTTCAGCTGTATTAAAAGATAAAAGACCTAGTTTTATTTTTCAAAAAGTCCTAACAAGTTTAAGAATAACGGCAACCCCATAATGGTAGTAAACAAGAAGTTCCACAAAAACCTTCCATGCAGGAATTTGCTCCTTGAATGTATTTTTAAAAAAGTGCCACCTTCTATATTTATTATATGTTACAATAGATTTTCAAATTTCATTTCTAGTGTCAAAGGTTTGCTTTGTGGGTATAGCCAGGGGTTCCATTTGACTCAGGAGTAGGCGTTTTGACCCTTGAAATTTCCAAAAAGCCACATTTTGACCCTTAATATTTTGGTATTAAAGGTTATTTTCTCTTAAAATCATGGTTATTTTGCCTATAACATGACAAAGTTTAGTCAAAGTGTCAGAATGACCCATCAGATACAGAAGCTAGTGAAACCCCTGTATGGCACTTGATACTTCTTTCTACAGCTATCTTTTACTCCTTGTTCTTCATGCCTGTCCTTAACTTACGGAAGTCTGATTAAAAAATACTAAGTTTGCTTTTATTTATTGTAGATTGATTAGTTTCTTGCAATGTGAAGATTTTGAATATGAAGATCAAGGATACGTCGGTTCGCCTGATTTTCCTCACTGGCAAGATGTGCATAAAGATGTAAATATGAAACGGCATAAATGTGTCAGACATATTTGTTGGTGCGAGGGCTTATCATGGAGTAAATGTTTTCTACAACATCTTAATTGTGAATAGAGTATTGGTGACTTAACAAAATTTTCAAAATGACTGCATTAGAAGAGACTATAGACATCAAGCAGGAGCCACATTCGCCAGTAAATACAAAACATCTGCTTGAAGAGACAATTCATACTGCAAGAGCATCTTCCATTGATGATGATATTAGTGCAGATAAATCTGTTGGTAGTGTTAATCCGATAAAAATTGAGAATGATGTTCAAAGTTCGATGTCTTTGTTTTTTACGTCCAGGCAAGATGATTTATCTTCTCAAAGCACTAGTGCTGTCACTAATTTACAAGTGGGACAAGGTCATCTTATAAAAACAGAAGAGTGTACCAATAATTCACTGTTATCTAATCAGACCATTTCTGGATCTAATTGTTCATCAGAATCTGTAGTGCAGGGATGCCAGGTAAAGACAGAAGTGTGTGAAGATAATTTACTAATTCCATCATCAAGTCAGGCTGTTGGTCCAAACTTAACTGCTGCAACTAATTGCTCACTGGTGCTTGGTAATCAATTAAAGACAGAAGAATGTGTGGTTAAATCGTTGTCATCACCATTTACCTCGAATCCAAATGCTTCTCAATATGTCATTGGAGAACCGATACCTGTTGTGCTTGGTAATGAAATAAAAACAGAACCATATGAAGATAATTCACCGTCACCATCATTGTCATCAACTCCGATTGTTTCTCAATACACAACTACCTCAACCACATGCTACTTAGAACCTGAAATAAAGGCTGAAGAGTTTGCTGATAGTCCACTATTACCTTTATGTTCAACTAGTGAGGCGGCTGCAATCAATGAGCCAATGGTTGTTATAGAAACTGATCAAATAAAGTCAGAAGAGTCTTCCAATAATCAACTGCTATCGTCATCGCCAGTAAGTCAACATACAACTGCAGGAAGCAGTTACTCACAGATACCAGTAATGAATGTTGATAAAATCAAGACTGCGGATGTTTCTTCATCATTGCCACAAAGTGTTAATCTTTCAAATTCTCTAAGTACAACTGCTAAAAATGAAAACGTTTTACTTCAATCAAATAGAAGTGATATTGGAATTCAAAACAATTCACTAGTAAAACAAAGAATGGTTAAAGATATTGTGCAAACAGTCTATCGTATCATTAGACCACAAATTCATAATCCTGTGAAAATTATTTTGAATAGAGGATCAGCGGCAGGCTCAAACCAAAGTAACACTCACACGTTGTATCGGGTGGAGAAGACCAAAGTATCAACTGTAGGGTCATTCCAAATACCAGCTGCCACCGGTCATGCAGCAGTATTGCCTGTTGTGCATACAGCAGTAGCACCGGCTGTAGGGCCAGTCCAAATGTCAACTCAAATTGGTCAACTAGGTGTATTGCCTGTTGAGGGTACTACACTAGCGTCATCTGCAGGGTCAGTCCAAATGGCAACACAAACTCAAAGTGGTCATCGAAATATTTTGCGAATACTGGAATCAACTGAAGGGGCAATCAAAACGCCAACACAAACTCAAATTTTTCAAACCCGCATTGATCAGAAAGGAGTATTGCATGTTGTGCGTACACAAACATCCCCTACAAGGCCATCCCAAGTGCCATCTCAAACACAAACTTGTCCTCGAGGGTTATTACCTGTGCATGTTGTTAAACCAATAAATGGAATATATCCAGTTGCATTGCATCGTGCTGGTTTAAGCATTCAATCTGAAACAATAACTACGTTTACCTCATCGTCGATGCAAAATCAAGACGTGTGTAGCACAAGCACATCAGTAAGGTTGCCAGGAATTGTGTCCAGACAAGTCAATGAACAAAAACAAAACCTTTTTAATCGGGAAACTATAAGTGAAGATTCATTAATGTGTATTCAGAATAATACTACTAAGTCAGAAAATCTAGTTAGAAATGAACGGGAAATGTTAAATAAACGAGAAGAAAGAGATGAAGGTCATGAAAGTGAATATGTAAGAGTATACGATAAGAATCATACTGAATCACGGAACGTAAGATTTGGCATTGGTGATTACAGTGGACATACCGGCGAGGGTCTTCCAAGCAGTCAAACAAGAGCAGATGATCGCACTGACAGTGTCAAAAGTGATGAGGATAGTCTAAAGAGTGAACCTGTAATTGTATGGGATAAAATTCATTCTAAATCAAGGCAAGTGGATGTAATGGGTACTCCCGTATCCACTGCTGTATTTGAAATAAAATACGATGATAGTGTTATAGATAACTGTGAAGCAGTTCGTCCTGTTCAGCATCTATCTTCAGGATGCCGAAGTACTTCTTTAGTTACTCAACCACAAAAACCGAAAACAACTTCCTTTGCAACAAAATACAATGTACCGGCAGCTGGTCTTAAACATGGATCACAAAAAACTGGAAGTTGCTCGAAAACAATCAAATACAAGGGTGAAGACTTCAAATTGAACTTATCACTCGATGAACCTTGTGTAAATGACACTATCGTCGACTTGCCTAAATGGAATTCTTCATTTTCATCTCTGTATAGTTTCAGAAGGACAATAGAAAAGTTTTGTGCTAAGACTTGGACCCCTAACCAACACTTATTCTACTGTTATCTGTGCTTGCATGAAACATATTGCTTGAAAAATCTACTTAAACATCATAATGAAGTCCATTTGGATCCGTCAGAAACTGAAAATACAAGTTATGTGTTCAAATGTACTCATTGTTTTACAATAATGTCAGACTATCGATCAGTGATGTCACATGAATTTTGTCATCATTTGTCAGACTTTCCTTGTTATTTTTGCGGAATTTCTACCGGAAGTCTTCGGGACATGTTGAATCACATCTATGCTAAACATGGCCAACGTATCACTTGCAGTTTATGTTCGATGAAATTCACTAATGAGAATGAATTGCTGGAACACTGCGTTCAGAAAAACCATCGACAGCCTGTCGTACCACGAAGTGCCTGCTGTCCCTATTGTTCCATGGCATGTAGCAAAGATGAATTGAATGAGCATATTACCCGACTTCATGTTAACAAGGCGATTCCAAATAAAGTTGAGTGTATATGCTATTCATGTCGACATGTTTTCATGGATGAACAAGCATTGAATGTTCATAAAAAACTGGAAATGAAAAATGTCCCCATCCATTTACCTGACCAATCCTTGCTGTCGACCATATCTAGCGAGTGTGTCAAACTGATGCCAGACGGTGTGTATGGTTCCTCTTTATATAGTTCAAAATGGACATGGTGGAGACGTTACCTGAGAGAAGAAACGGGCACTGTTCGAAGTGTTCGTGTGAATGACACCACTGTTTCTTACCCATATGGAGATTTATTGCACATTTTTGATGTAGAAAGGACTTTGAAGTTTCAACTGAATAAGCTAGCATGGGTAATAGACATACTTGTTAAAATTACAATTGAGACATTCGGTCAGTTGCATGGCAGCCTAAAATTGTGTTTGACCAGTCGTGTCCAGGAAATGCTGTCTGCTGTGTATTTTTGCGAAAGGTTTTTGGTGTTTTTGAAATCTATGGATATGCATTACAAACTTTATTTGCGTGGAGTTAAAATGAGCCCTTGTGCTTCTGAGATACTCATTGATGAAAAGCTGTACAGATACCCATATAGAGAAGTCTTGAAATATTGTGCTGTAGAAAAAGTCAATACTGAGGTAATGCCTGGAATACTTGTTGGACTAGTGCGTGTTGTTTTGAAGGAATTTCCTCAACTTGATCCAAAAGTGTGTTTTGCATCTTGTTACTTCTGGGGAATGGTGGTTACTGTTAGCAGAACTCCATTGTTTGCTTGTATCTTATCATCTGCTAGTTTGAAACCTCTTCCATGGAATACCAATGTGAAACGCGCTATTCAATGTTTCCTACAAAAATGTGCTCAATGTAATCCTGATTTTGGACTTCATGATGCTTCAGCTAATTTGAAAAGTACATTGTCGTCATGTTATTCTTCCACCGAAGTTGCTACCCATACAGTCTCTGTAAATACGTCTGCCTGCAGCACGGACATGGTAAATATGTCCTCGGTAGGTCCTCAAGCTACAACATGTGTGCCTACTTCAACCAAGAGTGAGGACGTCGTTCCTTCTCCCATTGTCGCCCAGCAAGATTTGTATTGGGAAAGTTTACATAACAGTGAACGAACATCACAGACATTGGAATATCCTGAGCTCAAGAAAATGTTTTTGCAAACATTGAATACACCTTTATTGAAACAACAAACATTTGATTTAAAGTTTTGGTATCGAAAGTATGGAATGAACGGTATCGATTACAGCATAAGAAAGTGTACAAGGAAAGAGCATCGAACCGAAGACCTTCATAGTGGAGGATCCAGTCAAATGAAGCCCGGTGCAGGAGATAAAATAATGCATGCTGTTGATTGCACTAATATAACTACTTCTATTCGGCAAATGTGTGGCAATGTTTTTGCTGAATACCAACTTAGTGGCTTAAAAATGAATCAAAATAGGTTGAAACATGGAGTATTAACTGACGAAACAAATTATGTAAATGGAAGCAACGTCAGGTCACTAAACATGGAAAAGAAAAATACAGACGTAGTTGCTACTGAATCTCAGGTACCTAGTATTTCTAAACTGAACTCGACATCGCAGAATTCTTCCTGGAATCCAGGAATGGTCGAAAAACCGAGAAGCTCTCTCTGCATCAACAATGATATTGAGAAGTTGCCTAAGTGGAAAAAATCGGTGATCTTATTTGATAACTTCAACGAGAAAATCAAAGACTTGTATCCGGGGACAATATTGACACACAACTCATGTTATCTGTGTTCATATGTGAGTAACTGTTTAATAGATTTGCATACACACGTTGAAGAAACCCATTTTCTGCCAAAAGATGATATATGCGATCGTCAGTGTAATATGTGCACCCATTGCTTTGAAAAACAAACAGACTTTGCCGCCCTTAGAGCTCATGAAATTGAACAACATTTATCAGAATTTCCTTGTTATTTGTGTGGGTTTTCTAACGATACTCTCTCAAACATGTTGAACCATATCATAAAGGACCATTGTAGAGTATTTGTGTGTGATGTATGCAATCTCGAATGTCAAAACGCAACAGAATTTAAAGAGCATTGCAGTAAAGAGGGTCAGCATCACTCCTCCTACTCGAAGCGTTTTTATTGTCGATATTGTGTCATTAGTTATACGAAATCAGTAACTCTGAGAAAGCATGTACTTAAAAACCACGTGCACTCACCAATTCCTAATACGAAT
Organism: Spisula solida; assembly: GCA_947247005.1. Taxonomy (NCBI): domain Eukaryota; kingdom Metazoa; phylum Mollusca; class Bivalvia; order Venerida; family Mactridae; genus Spisula; species Spisula solida. The sequence continues at coordinate 43,805,269 of OX365956.1, forward strand.
GAACGTGTGTGCTTCTCATGTCGGCATACGTTTGTTGACGACCGTGCACTGAAGACTCATCAAGTAGGCGCATGTACTAAGTACAATGACAGCTTGCATACCATTAACTCTTCCACCTTAACATCCTTACAAATGCAATGTGAAGAACTCAAACCTAAATTCGATCTGGGGAAATTTCCTTCAAGCATCGACTGCGACTATTCTTTCAATCACGGATGGTGGCAAGGCTATCTAAGAAATGTAAGTCGTGTTAGTCGTACTGTTACTGTATACGGTGAGGCAATTCACTATTCTTATCGAGATATAGTGTACTGTTGCAAAGTAAACAGTAGTTTGGTAACTAGTTTATATAAACTTCCCGTGGTAATAGACAAACTGGTCGTGATAGTTTTGGAGAGGTATCGACATGTTTTCAAAAACAGGCAATTGTTACTTGATGCCGATTTTTGTCAGATGCTGGCTGCTGTTTGTGTTAGTGGTGTATATTCAAGTTTTCTGAAGTCAATGGGTATGGAGGAAAAGTTTCTTTATTTGAATTGGGGGTGTGTGAGTTTCGTAAATGAGGCTACCAAAATAGTCCTCGGAGAAAAGATGTACATATATCCGTATGAAATATTATTGGCGTATTGTTCAGATGGATCGGCTAATGGCGAGATAATGCCTAGTATCATCTATGGATTATTGCAACTAATATTTGCGGAATTTCCTCGGCTTGATCCCAGCAAATGTTTTGGTTCAGACGACTTCTATGAAGTAGTGGTCACTGTTAGCAGAACTCCTATGTTTGAAAAGCTCTTGACATCTGTGAAGCTGCCTCTTCTTTCTTGGAATGAACGTGTTAGTACTCATATTAATTCATTCCTGTTGAAATGTGCATTAAAGGATTCACATTCAGTTGTTTTGAATAAAATACTGTATTCTAGTGTTGCTTCGTCAGCTATTGCTTCTGCTAGCTCCAGTCATTCTTCAGATAAAAATGAAGACGAATCTACATTATTGCGACAGATGCTAGATTCAAGTTTATGGAAATCGAAAAGTGTTCAGGGAAAGAAGCGAAAAAATACGACAATAGATCAGAAAGATGATGACAACACTGCTTCATCCAGGAAGAAAGTTAAATCTCAAAATGTGCATGCATTCTGCGCAAACAACAATAAGAGGTTCCGGTGCTCAACTGTGATTTTGGAGAGAAATGTAGTTGCAGAAAAATTGGCTGCAGAAATCATTCAAAACAACAAGAAATTAAGCAAATAAAGAAGGTTGCTTGTTGACTACGACTCGCGAAATTACTGAAAAACTCGAAAGTTCTTAAAGAAGCAGTGTGATCAAGTATGTTCTATATGTTCTGCTACTACCTATTTCGAAGATTGAATGCACGCGTTTGTTCTAACGTTTGATCGCATCTTGATACTACATGTAGTACGTTTGGAAGTATTGGAACTCGTATTATCATATGTTTTGCATTGTCTTGTTCCAAGTGTCGGTAGTGATTGTAAAACTTACCTAGAAGTAGGAACCAATGATACCATGACTGTCATGCCAGAACAACATACCATCGTGGTGAATTGATTTAATTTTGCTGACTCATTTCTTACGTCCTTATAACTTTTGAGACATTTGTGAAGGGTATATAATTTTATAATGTTGGTTACTTTACTCCGTTAGGTGTTCTGTACTTACTCATTTTGAAATTCTAGTTCATACTGATGTACCAATCCCCGTTCTAAGTGGTTGAACGTGTTGATATCTGGTCCAAGTAATTGTGACATTGAATACAATACTTTTCCTGATTTTTAACAGTCAATACATAGTTCTTATTGCTTCAAAACTTGGTAGGGTGTTTGCATTACTAAAATATTAATCCCTTTAGTTAATATTTCAGTATGGCCATAAACGGCCATTGAACAAGTTTTACAGTTTAGTAAAATTGTCTGGTCCATTGTTTCTAGATTCCCTAACCTGGTCAAATATCCTAGATTATTTTATTGGTAAAATGTAAATTTTGCCGTAACATTTAATATAACACATCCTAATTTTATTGTTAACTTGTAATAGTCATGTAAATAATTCCTGTTCATTGCAAACACAATCGTGTTAATTCCCAGGGATTTTTTTTTCGCTAAAATATATGGAGATATAACGCTGAAAAGTATACCCCAAAGTTTTCTAAACTTTTCCCTTTTGGTCTTGTCCCATTTATTTCTTTTCCACATAAACTGTAAATTGTGTAGATAAATGAAAGCACAATGGATCAAAATGACTTATTGTTTACCCCCCAAAGTACCAATACTAAATAATCAAACTAGGCATCATGCACGTTTAATTAACGTGCGTGTAGGCATATACGGAGAATTTATTAAGTGAAAATTCGCATTTCAGCTTGTCTGCGCGCTAATGGTCACCCTTCTATGGGCCCGGATCCCCTTGTCCCAAAATTAAAAAGAAAGACTGATTCCTTTGATAATATGTTACGGTCATGAAAATTATTCATGTTCATTGTAAACATTATCATATGAATTCCATTCATAACATGTTACTAGTCATGACAATATTTCATGTTTATTGTAAAAATTATCATGTTAATACTATTGTTAACATGTTATAGTCATGTAAATAATTCATGTTCATTGTAAACATTATCATCTTAAATCCATTGATAACATGTTACTACCGGTAGTCATGAAAATAATTCATGTTCGTTGTAAACATAATCATGTTAATACTACTGCAAACATGTTATAGTCATGTAAATTATTCTATTCATTGTAAACATGCTATGATTATCTCTATCATGTACACTTGACCAATGTTCTAACTACACCGACTTGAAATTTTAAAATCTCTGGAACCGTTGTAGTAATTCCAATTATTTTTAAAGAAATCTAAATCGATAGTAGGATGTTTTTGCAACGCAGTCTTTGCAATAGTGAGCACCGAGGCATGAGGTACAATATCTATTTTCGCATGCATGCTAATGAATGTTTGGCGGGAAACCCGTTCTCGTGATAGATCGCTTTTTTGTCGTTAGTCCTTTCAGATAAATAAATTAGGTTTGTATATCCTTTCCAGAAAGGGCCAACATTGTGGGGTGTTAGGGCAGTGGCTCGTACTAATAGGGGATATACCGGCTAATGATAGTCTTGGTAACTGTGGTTTACAATTCAAACACAAGACATTGTCTGATCCTCATTTCTTGTTTGTTTCATTGTATCAACATGAAAATACCAATATAATATCATTTCAATTTGTGCGCTATGAACTAAACTAAAAGTAAAAAAACTGTCTGCAGTGTTTTATCCTGTGTTAGCTCAAACCACTACACCAACGACACATAACCTTGGCCCTTTCTTTGAATGGCATACGATCCATATTATGTTTTTCTGAAAGAACGATCGACTAAGAAGCGATTTACAATGTGGAATTGCATTCCTCCCCAAAAACTCCATAAGCACTTGCACAAAAATGGATATTGTACCGTCATGCCTTGGTGCACAATATACCACCTACTGACTTGTAGAAACATCATAATATCGAAGACAATATCGATTTAGACACCTTGGTAAAAAAATCACGTGCTTCAATGCAACGGTTCAAGAGATATTCAAATTTGGTATAGTTAGAACATTGGTCAAGTGTCCATCCATCGGTTGTTCTGACCCAAAATGTGTCCAGGCTGTAACTTCTCCATAAGTGTATTGAAGGGTACTTGAATAACTTGAGTACTATAAATGTTGCTTTTAGCTTGGCTATTCAAAGAATAAGTAGAGCTATTGTACTTCTGGTACCACCCAACATCGGCGCCTCCACAAGTTGAAGGTTTTTGGCAGGTTTCAATTTCGGAGTAATTCTGATATACAAGACAAGTTAGGAATACGATATTGTGATGTTAGGCAGCTTATATGAAAATACTGCCTAGTCCCTGAATGAAATCAGGACTGATTTTGGTTAAAAATGAAAACTCAATTTCTGACAACGCGCTGTAGTCAGAGAAGTAGAGTTCTAATTATCTTCCCTAGTCGAGCGTGGTGTCTGTCAAGTGAGGAGCTTAAGAAATTGATTACGCAAAATTGATGTGTTTTAAAGTCAATTATATTATTACAAATGTACATCGATTGATGGACGTTATTATCGTAAAAATGACTATTTGTGTTAATGTGTTAAATGCATTAAATGTTTGCTCTTAAAAGTGTGTTTGTACATTATTTAATAGAGACTTCAAAAGGGCAAAACTGAAGTATTTGTGTCTCAGGTACCCTATATATATATATCCGACCTGTTGTACATGAGAAATAAAATCAGTTTACACCCTTCGGTAATCCTACATTCCAGAATGTCCATGTTACCTGATTCACACATATTTAGATTAAGCCTAACAGTATAACTAACATGTAACTAATAGATCCGGAGTCTGTGATTTGGTGAAAAAGCTCGAGAAATGTGACTGTTATGATTGTTTAAAAAATAAATACCCTGCTTGCGGAAGTAAGTGTCTTTCATTTCAAAATCTGATTGATATTCCAATTATGTTTGGATGACACTTATAAACATATCTTAAACTATCTAAAAGATATCTAATAAGCAGACGACATGTGATAAGCACTGAACCACAGACTCTGGCTGTACTCGGGAATACATTTCAAACGCAACATACATCTGAATGTCAGTCAGCTGTGTCCAGTACATGGCCTGCTTCCGTATGTCCATTTGAAAAGCATTATTGTATGACATTTATGCTCAACAAATAGTAATCGGACGAGAAAAGCAGCCTTCAACATAAACAACCGAGCACAAAAAACACATCGCAAATGTTACAAGGAAAAACGAAAAGACAATCAACGCATAAAAGAACAACAAGCCGCAAGAGTAACTATTAAATTCAAAAATAAGAAGTGGGAAAGGCACAACGACAAACAAAACCCGACTCCCCACTTCGACCAGATTTTGTTTCAGTCAACCAAACATTGCCAGGGTAAAATCCAGCAGAAACGAATCACAAGTTTCTCTTCTTAGGTCAACCGTCAAAGGTCACAATAAAAGCGCAAAGGCAAAGTGACAAACATTCCTTCGTATCCTTTGAGTTCTCCTTCATGAAGTGTTCATGGTGAGCCTTATTGTGTCAATGTTGATGAAACTAGTTTTCAGCTCCACTATTCGTAGAATAAGGGGAGCTATTGCAGTCACCCGAGCGTCGACGTAACACTTTTGTTAAAGTTTAGGTACAGGTTTTTTAACCTCTTATATTGTCTAAGTCCTTTGAGATATTGTTTTCATACTTTGCATACTTGTTCGCCATCATGACCCCAACCCATGTGCAGGAGTAGGTAACTCTAATAAGCATTTTGATGAAATTATTACCCCTTTTTAGACGAGTTATCTAGACGAGTTATTTGAAGTCGGTTATGAGTTAACACATAAAACATAAACTTAAAGCTTATAATAAAAGAAGTATCACATAATTATAATTATACAGGGCGCTTTTGTTTGCAACAAACCTGGTTTGGTTTCCAACTGGTTTGTCAAACCGTCCGTTTGTTCAGTTGTAACGTGCAGGGACCCTATCTCTGAACCCGTCCAGGGAGTATAGTTTCAATTACTAGTCTTAAAAACAAACGTATGTCGACAAACAACAACACACTTAATTCATTCCAATATATACAAAGAATCACCTATATACAAGTGGGATATATAACCTTGCCGTGCATATGTCTTAGAGCTTAAGAGTGAAAGATAGAGAGTTTTGAACAAGTCCACTTTAGAATAGTTCAAACGTACCGTGGTGTATACCAAGTATAACAGAATCAGCAAACAGATTCTCCAGACACAGCTGCGTAGCTCAACAATACAACTTCAAACCAGTAGAACAACACCCGTGATCCTAACACAGGCTCACGTATGACTCAGCTTTGAACAACGAGACACCTTGTGGGACCTTGTAACGTTTCCATCTACCACTAACAGTAGTTCGCCCTAACCACCTAACCAGACGAACAAAATCCACTGTAGTCCAAATCACTAGAAACGCGCTACCTCAAACACCCACAAAAGACGTACTGTCTATGCTGCTTCTCAGATGTCAAGTTATTCTAACCACGCAGACAGCAAGAGCCAAACGCTGGTCCAACAGAATTAACACTTCGTTCTACCAAATAAATCAACTGTCACAAGCTGACATAGTCTAACCGAAACCAAGCAGTACCATCTATGCCCAATCGAGCACCCTTGCGAGTAGGACGATTCCGTATATAGCGGCACCATACGAAACTTCAGCCAGACTAACTATGAACTAACTAATAACTCGGCAATACCAACTATGCCCAATCGAGCACCCTTGCGAGTTGGACGATTCCGTATATAGAGGTATCACCAAGACAACACAACCAACCTCAACTAGACTAACCAAAACCCAGCAGTACCATCTATGTCCAATCGAGCACCCTTGCGAGTTGGACGATTCCGCATATAGCGGCACTGCACGAAGCTCCAGCCAGACTACGCTATCAACTATCTAAAACTCAGCAATACCAACTATGCCCAATCGAGCACCCTTGCGAGTAGGACGATTCCGTATATAGAGGTACTGCCAAGCTCCTATCAAAAGGCTTCAACTACCAACAAACTACTATCTAACTATCCGAACAACCAAAGTTCAACAGTCTCGTAGCAGAATTACAATAAATCTAAAACTAACTACTGCAAGTAACTACTGCGTCTAACTACTACTGCGTTCCCTCTCCGAGATCGGTGAGCATACGAATGACGAATTTCAGTCGATTACCGCCTTATATAAGCTTATTCTGTGACGGCATATATCTAGTCGGCGTAGTTCAGTAATCATCGTCAAATGTTTAATAAGCGCCTCGTTTGGCTATATTTAATGAGTGTCTATTAAATAACCATGAATTTAAGACTACCGTAGGGCTCCTAGCTTGAATTATTGGTCTAAATAGCAAGAATGTAATATTCTTAATTGATATCAACCAAAACAATTGTCTAAATATTTCTGAATTTCAAGCGAAGTAAATATTTATGAAATGCAATTTGCCTATGCGTTCAAGAACCATGACTTCCGGGGAATACGATTTAAAAGCGTCTACATGAGTATGATAAAAGTATAAAGTTTCAACGTGTTTTACGGACTAATACCAAATTAATAGAAGTATTTTACGATGCAAATACACTATGAAAACATAAATCTTGACTCGACATGCACTATTTAAGCAAAAAATTTCAACAAAATAGACAAATCGGTATTATGTTACTTCCTGGTACGAACACACTTAGCGGCGAATCTGGAATCAAACCACGGTGGTCTCCCCTACCGAACTAGTAATGAGTAATATAATATACTGTAAGGAGTTTAACGAAACCGCTGTTCGTTACATAGTAAAACTGGTTTGAAACGGAAACAAGTTTCGCGATTTGTGTAAAAAAATCTCGAACCGGTTTGTCAAACCTTCCAAACTACCCCCGGAGACGGTTTGATCGGTTTGATGCATCCGAAATTACAAAGTGACATAGTTTATTTCAAATACATAAGACTTTACAGTCTATGAGCATTACAAATATTAACAATACAAATTTCAACATGCAATGGTCAATGGCAACAGTAATAGTGCAAGTACATAATTATGTATAGTCACTGAGTCAAGTCAAAATTATTGAAAATACGGTATAAATTGAAACACGTACAATTACAACGTTAATAGTGAATAAAACTGTGTATGAAAACACGAAACAAAATAAACTTCCAAAGTTATAGTAAATACAATACAATGCATATTAGCATTTTAGTAGTACAATGATTCCACACAAAAATAACCGTTATACTTGGAGTGGAAGTTGCATAAGAGTGTATTAATTTATATAAAATGTTTTGTTTCTCAATTCAAAGGATTTGTAAGTATACATAGCAAGATTTCTGATGACAGTTTTATTTTCAGAATTTATCAAATCTATAAGTTTAATAATATATTTGCACGCTTCCAATAATATTTCTTTATATGTAGTTTTCTAATTTCATTATATAATGGACATTCAAACAAAAAATGAAACTCATCTTCAAGGACATTGCATAATCTACATTTACGTTCATTATATGGTGTTTTTACTGGTTTGTGCCACCTTCCAGCTTCGATTTCTAATCTATGAGATGATGTTCTTAGTCTACTTAATGAAATGCGAAATTTTTCGATATTTATAACATCTAAATAAGGTTGTAATCTAAAAGTACTAAATAATTTATAAGTTCTAGCTCTCGATGAATCTTCAATATCGCTATTCCAGATTTGTAAGTAATTATCATGTAGTCGTTGTGTAAATGTGCATAAAAAAGCCTTTTTATCACCAACTCCTTGATTCAACCAAACATAAGCAAATCCATTCGATTCTAAAATTGTTTTTACATTTCTTACTCAACCCGTATTGTTTATGTTTTGCTCTTAAGCGTTTAACATCATATTGTAAATAATGTGAATGTATCTTTCTTTCGGACTTCGGATTATTTTTAACCAATATCTTATAACATTACTTAAACGTCTTATTTTTAAAGGGTGTCTACCAAGTTCACCATAGATAAAGCTATTCTGTGTTTGCGACCTCACGCCTAATACAAAAATGTATTTGCTTGCAAAATTGTAAATGAATCGTTTGTATCTTAATTACATCGTTATACACCCAAATTTCACTACCATAACATAGTATAGGAACAATAAGTTTATCAAATAAATCTAACTTATGACTAACTGACATATTGGGAAATTTTATCAAATATGATTTTAATTTAAATAATGACTTAAGAGCTTGACCCGCCAATGCTTCATACGTAGCGTTAAAAGACCCACCTGTTGTAAATATTATTCCCAAATACTTGAACTTATTAACTATCTCTATCTCTATATTACATGTATTAAAGGTGAATGATAAATTTCTTTTATTTTTCCCGCCCTTTTTCATAATTATTTTAGTTTTTTCAACATTTACACTTAATTTCCATTTTTGACAATATTCATGTAACAGATTCAATCCTAATTGTAATCCTGTTTCACTCTATGACATAATAACAATATCATCAGCATACAGTAATAAAAACATCTTCAATGTACCAACATCAACACCATCAAAACCATTTAACATAAAATGTTCTTCTATATCATTCAAATACAGCGAAAAAATAAAAGGTGAAAGACTTTCCCCCTGACGAACCCCTAATAAACATGTGAATTCTTCGCCTAATACATTATCATATTTAACTCGACATGTCGTTTTAACATTATCATACAGCGAACGAACGATATCTAACATTTTTTCCATGAACACCAAGTTTAATAAATTTATACCACATAATATCTCTAACAGCATAATCGAAAGCTTTTGTAAAATCAATGAATGCGATATATAATTTCTTGTTTGCATTTATTAATTTGTTAATAATTCCATGAAGTATAAAGATGTTGTCTACAGTACTCATATTCTTTCTAAATCCAGTTTGTGCTTCAATATATACATTATAATGTTCTGCCCAAATCGTAAGTCTATTATTAAGAATTTTCGTGAATAATTTACCCATTGTACTTAAAAGCGTTATTCCCCTGTAATTACCTGGATTATTTGTATCACCTTTTTTATGTAATGGTACAATAAAACCTTCTGCCCATTCATCCGGAAAATATCCGATATTAAATAATTTATCAAAAAGAAGTGTCAAACAGTTTAAAAATATTTCGCTTTTGCATCCATGTTTAAAAAATTCATTTAACACCATATCTGGCCCTGATGATTTTCCAGATTTCAGATCTTTACATGCTTTTAAAACTTCATTTCTTACGATATGATCATCTAATTCTTCGAACATGCAATGCAATTCCCCGTTTAAATATCTATCATTAAAATATAAAACATCATCATCTGGTTGGAAAAAATGTGATTGTAGGTCATTAATAGCTTTGAAATAATCAGTAAAAATGTCAGCATTTAAATGGTTATTATCGGTTTGTTTAATACATGTACTTTTTAACATTTTCCAATACTCTTTTGCATTCTTATATCTCATACCTTCTAACCGTTTCGTCTGAGCTTGTTCATATTTAAATTTACTATTCCGTATCAACGTTTTATATCTACTTCTAGCCCTAGTCATATTGGTTCTATTTGAACCAGATTTCTGCATCCTATATTCATTTAAGTATTCATAAAATTCATGTTGTGCTTTCTTACAATCATTATCATACCAAGATTTTCGATTGACATCGCAGTTATTATTATTATTATTATTATTATTATTAATATTCAAATTTCGTTTAAATAATGGGTCGCATACATCCTCGACATAACTATAAAAGGAGGTTAAATTACATTTAATATCATCTGCTGTTAATGATGTATTAATACGGTCATTTAACTCATTGAACTTTGTACTCATATCATCACTACATAGTGTATTTATAGACAAATCTGTCTTATCATTATTCCACTTATATACATTTTTTACTCTATCATGATCAGTGCTATCTTAGTTAATAACATTATCATTATACACAATAGGTACACTAGCTTTTAAAATACAACTTAAAGCACAATGATCGGATAAAATATTCGGGTCATGTATCATAAACCTATCTATAGAATCAAACATATTCGGTCTACACAATACAAGATCAATAACGCTACTACCCTGTGATGTTATACATGTAAACTTACCAGATTTATCAAGACTATGTCGACCATTTAGAATTCTAAGACCGGTTGTTTTACATAAATCTAATAAATGTCTACCATGTTCGTTAACAACGTTGTCTTGACAGTTCCTTGGTAAATTAACATCGTCAACATAATCATCTGGTAAAAAATCAAAGTTAATCAAAGTTTCATCTTCAACATAATCAATTCTATTACTCACTCTTGCATTAAAATCTCCTGCCAACAAAAAATTGCATGTATTTTCAAACATATTTTCATAGAAGTACAAATCATCTGCAATCAAATCAAATACATTTCTAGTCACAAACATTTATCTACTGCTACCCGTAGGTACATTATAACACAAGCATAGTAATATACAATCATTACATTTAGTAATATTACCATTTATCTTTACCCAGATTAAACAATCATCAACACTTTTTAAAAATTCTATGTTTTCTTTTAATTTGTTTCTAAAGTAAAGAATTAAACCACCACTATTCGAACCCTTATGCTTACAATTTCTATTTAATAATTTAATACCTTGGAGTCACTATAGTGCGGCCAAGATATGATGGCACAATAACAAATACACATGCTAATTAGCTGACGGGTTCATCTTCAACAGAAAGGGGTGCTTATTTACAGTCATGGTCAATACACGCTTGTTTCGTATTATGTTGTTGCAATATAAGCAAATATACGAGACATTTTTACATGTGCCTCGCTAGCTCAGTTGGTAAAGCTTTGGAACTACAATAATATTATGGATGGAGGTTACTGGTTCGAATATCACTTCTGTAATAATTTATATTCTACAGTTCTAGTTACCTATTTTTCTTAGTATATCCCGTTATACGTTGATTATCTTGTTACATTTTTTTCATTCGTATGCTTTCTTTATTCTGTATTTTATTATATTATATTTTATTTATCTAGAAGAATCAATTATAAAAATTATATTCTGTACGTAAAGATGTATATATAAATTATGTGAATTAACATTGTTGATCAGTAGTGTCTATGACGTAATCATTTAAGATACCCCTGTCATCGCGGCAGTTCGTTTCCTAGTACAGGACAACGGAATCACTGGCAGTTCCAATGATGCCACTTGTGTGTACATTAGACACAATGTATCGCCCTTGTTGCGTTAAAACGATACGTTTAGCCATAGTTCGATTAAATGATGTGCAGTTTACTCAGTTTATCTGTTTATAAGTATTACACCCACAAATACACGAGTTTCATGAAAAGTGTGCGGACAAATTATTCGCAAAAAAAATAAAAAAGATTCTGATTGGTTTCGAACCCGGACCTTCTGCGTTGTGATTAGTGACGTTACCACTAGGCCATATAGTAAGCACAGCGATCTTCATCCTTAAATAGTTTAAAAACTGAACAAGCGCTTAGACGATTATGATTTATGAACTTACCCGCGTTTTGATATGGGCTGATCCAACCAGTGACGTTTACACAATGTTATTTAGCCATCATATCTTGGCCGCACTATATCTCTAAAGATCTAAACTGGACCCCCACATAAACAACATAACCTCCAAGGCCAAAGATTCACTCAGATTCATTCAAAGAAATATCAAAACACAAAACAAAAAGGTCAAAGAATCTGCATACACAACATACGTAAGGCCCCAACTAGAATACTGCTCCGTCATTTGGCACCCCTGGCAGAAACATCTCATAAATAAGGTTGAAGGTGTCCAGATAGTCTGGTTCCCGACGTACATGGTTATAGTACGTCTGGCAACGACGAAATAATGGCCGCCTTCATGGTAACAATAAAACAATTAAGTTGTGAATAAAAAAAACATAAAACATGTTACTTAAATAATCCAAGTAAACAGTGTAATTTGAAATTGAATGTTATGTCTAAAACCGATAAGTTTGTTTGTATTTAATTGAGCATTTACATATAAATTAATGAATAATGAAGTTGCACCAATTCGGACGTTGCTACGCGACCATTAAAAATTCGGATAGTAATTTTGTTATGTTTATTTTTCATATATAATATAAAACAACTGTCCAAGTACATCCACCTAATTTGATTGATTATAAATCAATATTAGGCGGAAACATGTCATTTATATCACGAAGTAGAATAAATTAAGGTGCGTTTTTATACATACACCCTAGATAATAAAAACATTTTTGTATTTCAATGCAATATGTGCGTGTATACTGAAACTATACCAATCTTTACCCATACATGGGCATAGACATTTTAAACACAAAATCTCTCAATAACAGTACATTTAATTTAAAGTATAGAATAGTAATTTTATTTGAAAAAATATTATAAGTACTTCCGAGTGAAAGATCGAGTAATTTAAATACATATAGATCTACTAGTATGCGAAATAAATCCAATGGTAAGTAATTTACTTATGAATATAATACTTAACTCTGAATTACTTTAACTTATAATTTATAATACATACGACATAATCACAGATTATACAGAGAACGTACTGGTATGTTCCGTGTTATTATGCCCTGGTCACACAGTCACTGATAATAAACCCGACCGAGTCATCCATCCTCTAGTTACTACGGATGATAGCGGATTATAAGGAACTGATACGAGTCAGCAACTCGAGAGTATGGACCGTATGTCATACTAAAGTGGAAATAAAAAAGAATTGCTATCGGTCGGTACTGATTGCCACAGGGTAATACAGATTGATATCTAGCATCGTAGAACTGTGGAACTTATTCATGATCATGGTTTGTTACGGAGAGGTAGGTTTTGTATTACGACGGGCTGCGTCGACTCATTTAGATGTTTTAACGTATCTAACTTCGCATGCTATGTCCAACCAATCTATCCAGGTACCCGGCAGTTAGTATACAAATTCCTCCCTTGTACTCTCATATGATGGCCTCAAACTTAAACGATGTCGCATAATAAAATGATGCATGCATTATTACCTGCATGTATCCCACACACGAGTGACTTGTAACTTTAAACAGCCGCTGACTGGTTCATTCAGATTTTCGACAGCTTGGACATGGGAGGATTATTACTTGTTTAGTTGGGCATTGTGCCTTGTATGTTTTTTTATGTTTTCCGTTCAGCTCAGCTGGTTAAGCTAAGTGCTGACTTCCCTGTCTGACTTAATATTGTCTTTTGAGAACGGGTTACTACAGATAAATACACATTGGTACGGATAAAGAACGAATTGAATTAGATAGGACTAGATTTTAAGATTTAATACGACTACCAAATGTTATTGACAATGCCGTATCAAATCCGTGGCAATTGGTGATGTCGACCCTGGATAGTGTGACCAGGGCACAACTGTATTATAACTGTGATGGGTCCGGGGCCAACCATACATCTGTTGTAAAAATTCCTGATGTTCCGGGATTATAACAAATACTTACACTCAACATTCAATACTCACATATTGAAATTAACCCTTTTGAGGTTCATTGTGGCATATTTTTAGAGCAAGATGTTGTAATAATGTTAAATTGGTACTAATTGTTGTTTTTGGCTTACTTCCTAGTTTGATTTAGTGCATTTGTAAGCTATAATTGCAATTCATCAGTCTGAGTGCCGAGTGTGGCACTCATATTCAATAATTACATTTACACCTCATAAATAGTACAAAGTGGGAAGGAAAATTTATCAAATTATATTTTCAACACTCATTAACTATATTTTACATTTTCCCCATCTAAATTGGCAATCTAGGACACATAATAACTCATTATATAACATTTTCAATATTGAGTGCTGAATGCTGAGTGCTGAGTGTAAGTATTTGTTGTATCCCGGCCCCTGAAGTTGGTTTCCAGACTGATAAAGACGCATACATACGCATATTCAAACACAGTATTTAGTTCTCCAGATCATAGTTAAAACATTTGTATACTTTATCGTATTTCAGACTCAGCTTCCTCAAATCAATTTTCCGTGCTTGCTTGTTTGTTTCAAGGGGGTAGGCCATTCGTGGGAAATCTACTTTTTGTGTAAAACACTTCTAGTTTGAACTGTTTAATAACCCAGTATATCTTCTTCTTCTTCTTCTTCTTGGCCTCCGTCTCTCTAAGAAGACGATGGGGTGCATCTCCTGCGGTGACTATGAAGGCCTATTTAAGACATATTCTCTTTGGCAGTCGATGCAGACGATACTGAGTATGTGCTCTGTGATGTGGCCTTTTTCCTAGCTCTCTTTATCTCACAATCCCGTCTTCTGTCATTTTCATACATTTTCACTCCTTTCTTGAAGACACGTCTCCAGCTTGTCCTATCTTGGGTCAGGTACTCCCCTTCTTCAGAGTTGATGTGAGTGCTCTGCAGATCACGCTTGCACGTGTCTTTGTACCAAAGACTAGGAAGACTAGGACGACCTTGTGGACGAGATCCTTGTTCTAGTTGACCGTATAAGAGGTCTATTGGAATCCTGCCCTTTCTCATACGACTCACATGACCCAGTCAACGAAGACGTGGAGTAGATGGTGGTTGAGTGTGCCCTCTTTAGAACCTCAGAGTTTGTGACCTTGTCCTACCATGAAATCTTCAGGATTAATCTGAGGCTGCGCATGTGCAAAACATTTACCCAGTATATTCGTGGGGGGATAAAAAGAAATTAGACAAACGCTAAAAATTACAATGAATATTGATATAAATAAGAAATGTTGTATGCCCATTACAAAATATATCATCTCTCCGTCTACTGAGTTTCGTAAATATTCAATTATTATTTATAGAGATATCAGCGGCTACGCAACCTTGTGTTCAGCGACTCACCGCACACATTTGACGTCAATAACGCCATGCACGTAAACGGTTAACTATTTGAATGTCACATTGTTCCAATCAATCGCTCATGTCTCTATACGTATTGCATAAATTTACCATTTATTCAGTTTTTAAAAAAAGAGAATTTTTGTTGTATAAAAACATTTCAGTTGTAATAAAATATCAAGGATATGTTAATATGAAAATAATTATTCGATCGTTCTCATTCTAAAGATTCCGTGTATGACGTCCGTCTTGGCGAGTGACGTTTAAAATTGATCGCTCATCTAATACTATTCGACGTTTTTGCTTGATA
The DNA here is from genome assembly GCA_947247005.1 of Spisula solida. Lineage (NCBI taxonomy): Eukaryota > Metazoa > Mollusca > Bivalvia > Venerida > Mactridae > Spisula > Spisula solida. Next base: position 43,821,033 of record OX365956.1, read on the forward strand.
TACTAAAGTTTATTTTCCATCACAAAACATTTCATACTGGAGATATAACCACTTTGCATAAATTAACTTCAGAGACAAGGACATGCAAATATAAATACGTATACTTCTGTTAGACTTCTCTTCCGATGCCCGTTTTGTCATTTTTAATGTTTGTTTAGACTTTTCCCCTAGTTTGTGATAAAACTGTCAACATTTTGTATTTTCAAGCTGTGTCTTTTGCCGAAATATGACGTGGTTTTCTAGACGATACTTTTAGTTTTCACGTCATATGTTTAAAACAGACACACTTACAACAAAACCGCTTTAATCCACGGTTATTTGATGTTTTGAGGTCATGTCCAGTTAATTTGACAAATGTCGGAGGAACATTTAACGAAATATTGGTCAGTTGCTTTTCCATATCATACGGCGAAAACTGACCACGTTTTGATGTGCGGCGACATATCGCGACACCCCAGTACTAGTATTTAACGTTCTATTAATAAATCACAACTAACGTTAGACACTTATATTTTATGTTTATATGTTTTTCCTACTCACTTCGCTCGCTCTACATGTATTTTGTGAGGCCTGAAGCCGGCCCTGATTACAATTATTTGTTATTATTCATGTTTTAATATATGAGCCAGTCTTTTGGAAAACCTGCTATTTTGACAAAACATTTGATTTTGAGATTTTTTATTTTCTAAAAGAGTAATCTTAATGAAGCAAAATGCAAAAGAAATTTTGTTAATATCATTATTTTTAAGGACGTTACAGTTGTTTAGTTGAGGCCCTATTTAGACCCTTTTTGCGCGACGTCGCAAGCGTCATTCAAACGTTATTCGACGTCATTGTAACAAGTACTTTATAAATACTGCATTTGATCAATTCTTGACGTAAACTGGTCAAAATGGTATCAAGTTTTAGAATGATGTTTTAAGTTTTAAAATATACATCCAAATTGTAAATGTTCACATTTAGAGATATACTTCTACTGTTTTAAACAACTAACTCCTCGTTTTTATCAATCAGAGTACTTTTCTGAAATTGGTCACCATAGCAACGAAGTAAATGATTTCTACATCATTCATAAGAAATTTTAAAGCTAAGATATAGTAATATATGGATAAATGACTTAAACTTGAATCTATTGATATGTCATTTTTTCTTATTTGAAAGCTTTTTAAAGCTTGTTACATGCAGTAATTACATAATGTCAATATAGCAGGTTTTCCTGGAGACTGGCTCATATACAGTATATTTCTAAAGCTGATGTTACTGGGTGTTTTTATATGATAACAACTTACTTAAACACTATTATATTTATTGCGACATCGTCGGGTCTCATGTCCTGAGTTAAAAAGCAGAAGCGCCTAATTGTGTATTGGCTTCTACTTTTAATTGAAGTTATTGGAGCTAGGCATATGTAGGACTAAGTGTTATTTTAATTTTATATACTTGAATTACCAAGATACACATTTGTATATAAACATTATTATAATATTACTGAGTGGGCACAGCATATATACTGGCCACACAGTTGTCTGAATGAAGTTTGGAGTGTTCAAATTAATATCCGAAATTGTGCATGGAAATGTAACAACGTCCGAAACGGTGCAACTTTTATTATTCATCAAATTATTTTACAACACAAAGTGTTAAAAACTCAAACTCTACGATTCTCGGTGCAATACAACACCACAAATTCAAATATCTGCTTGTTTTACATTAGTAACACGTTTAATCGTTTTTTTATTCTCAACGTATGTAAAGTTTTCTTCCATATGCGATCTTCCATAGTTCGTCGGCGCCTGGCTCTATCACATAGTGTAAAGGGCAGGTAATCCAGTCTAGTGTCCAGAGAGCTGCAGCCCGGTACGTTTGTGGGAACTATGACTATCAGAGCAGTGTCACCACTATGCTAAACGATCTTGGCTGGGTGACACTGAAACAACGAAGACTGCAATCATCCTTAATCTTTCTATATAAAGTCCAACATAACCTAGTCTTCGTTGATCATAATCATCTCATCCCAACCCGCAATCAGAACTTTCTAATACCGCAGTCAAATACCCAATATCATATCAACTCCTTTTTCCCGAGAACAATAAGACTTTGGAACAGTCTCCCATCCCAGGTCAAATCGAGTCCCAGCCTAGACATCTATTCTAACAGGCTGGCGACGGTCACATTCTAGCCTGTACTATTCTGTTTTTATCCTGCACCCTTTCACCTATGATCTTTGATCTTTTTAACCTTTAATTTGAGCACATAACACAATTTTTAAACTATTTATAACACTGTTTTCCAGACAACGCGCCTCCCAATCATAATTGAGTTTAATTGTTCGGGAGTATAATGTAGATGTAGATATAATCAAAACCATCAACATCATAGTTAAATTCTTCACTTAGCCATGTTTCTGTAAATAATAATATATCGTGTTTATCAAACAATTGTTTCATATATAAATCGTCTAATTTTGAATATCTCTTGCCAATAAGTCCTTGGACATTTAACATGCATACAACATGTATATTTATATCGTCAAATACACTCTCGCAGACGTCCTACTTATTGATCTGCCCCTGACCACTCCGTTGACTCGGTTCAGCTTGAACAGGTTTTAAAGTTTTAGCACTACACGGTGGGTGTTTATCTTTACACACGGACGGTTCGGAGTTTACTGAGTTTATATGTGTCTTTTATTTGGTGTAGAATTCTGGCTATGATGTGAAACATTATTCTTGGAGTTATCTGTAGAACGTTTGGATTTTCTTGTGCGCGGTGGTGGTGTGGGTTTCGTAGAATTTGGAAGTTTAACACTATTTACAGGTGAATGACAAAATACTATTCACACATTTGCTCTGTGCATTGGGTCTACATGATGAGTCACGCGATTTATGCTCTCTCACCGGGTCGCGCGGTATGTTTACCTGTGTGTCACTATCACTGAATACTTCTTCGTCGTCGGTTGTTTCTCTATCGTGAACGGTTTCTACTGAATACGCACGGCGATCTGGTTTCTGGCATACATATTCATCCAGTCTATTTCTGTTCATGATGCTGTACCATTTAGGGAATTTATCTTCGATCAGTTCTCCTTCAATATATAGGATGGCCGGATATTTGATGTTTATTCTCTTCTTGTCAAATCGAGCTCGTGTAGCAATATCTGTCGTGTATAGCTGCTTTCTAGCCTCAGCGATTTCTCTCGGATAGTCTCTATCCACTCCGAATGGTGTAGTTCGTAGCATGTACGCTCTACTCATTACTCTCTCTGTGTCTATATAGTCTCTAAATTTAACAATAACTGGTCTCTTTTGTTTGAATTTCGGTACACCTTGTTTGAACGATCCTAGTCTGTGCGCTCTTTCAATATAGACATCATGCAGTTGAGCGCGGGAAAATGGTCGACCATGTTGACCATTACTAAATCTCTTAGTACACAATTTCCTATCTATTTCCTATCTGATCTGATTAGCTATGGTCAGATTTCTACGATATAATTACGAATTGACAATGTTTCAATCTAACTTAAGAGAGCAATTTCAATCATATGCCATCCTAGTATTCAATATATTAACCAAATTTCCAAATACCGTAGCCGTAGCTTAGTTATAAAGAATAAAAAGAAAAAGGAATGAATTTGTTATCTCCTTTCTTTTGTTATTCCTTGATTATAAGCGTGTGTTCCTTTTAATACATCAAGACCATAGCACAGCCCCGCCTTGGAGATTAAAATGGTTCTTCAAACTACCCGTTTGTTCGCCACTCAGTTTAAATCGAAACCAATTTTAGTTTACTGTCCTACGTTTAACCAAACCTAAAACCAGAACTGAAACCGGATATTTCCAACAAAAGCGCCCATAGAGTAATCACTGTATCACATTCAATGCATAAAACAATATAAAAAGAAAAGTTTGAATAATGCTCGGAAAGACATGGGCACTTATAAGCTAAGACAGGTATAAACAGTTAAACACATGCAAAGCAGTATAAAGAAGTTAAGAGAAATATAATATAATTTGTACAAGACCTAAAAAACAAAGTGATCAGATATAACTAGAATAGAGCACCCCGACATTAAAGCACATTTATATAACATTCATGAGAAGTTTAAATAGAATCAATATTTAGGAAAAATACAACAGGCATCGGGGTCAAATCATATTTAAATACATAAAACAGACATGAGCAGCATATATAGGTACAAATTTCGGGTTAAACAGTAAGCAATACTGAATAAAACTGACTTTAGCTTCATGAAAATAAACATGCACACAAAGCGATAACATGCAACAAAAGAGGCATTCATTCCTTGAAAATGACGGCATACATAAAAGCAACGAAAAAAAAACGAAAAAAACAACAACATAAAAGCGCATACAACCAGTGTCAATCAAATGGATGACAATCATCCTAAGAGTTTGTTAAAGCAAGAAAAAAACTGAGAGGAAATGTATAGGAAAAGCCGACAATTAAAAGCGTGCTAAAAACGTATCACCTCGTATCATATATGAAATGAACATATTGACACTGTTTGTATACGGTATTTTCAATGTCTAGTGACCAGATAAAGAGATAGCTATAGAGCAGAGTTAAGCACATGATTAGGGCTATATAAGGCAGCACTACAGAATATAATGTAACATATAAGCATTTAAAGACATGACTAAACAACACAGAGCACACAAAAAGATGACCACATTGAAAACAATTCCAGCTAAAGGGAGGTAACTAGAACAAAAATTGAACAAAACATTATGTACACATGGTGCATGCACAGTTATGGATCAGTCTCCTGAACTCATTATAGTAGGTAGTTGCACGTAACTCGTTAGGTAGACTGTTCTACATCTTGGCGGCAGCAAAGCGGAAGCTCTTCTTACCATAGGTAGTTGTATTTACTGCTGGCACTTCAAGAGTGTTTGTTTTTATTTGAAATTATAGTTGTTGGATTTAACATTTATTAGTTCTTGTATAAACACAGGTGAGATATTAATTAGTCCTTTAAATACTTCAATGGCTATTTGGCGAAGACGACTTACATGTAGCGTTGGCATATTTACTTTATCCAGGAGTGTTTCATAGTTTGATTCGAAATCGTTAAATACATTGTACTAATTTTAAGACTCTACATTGTAGTCTTTCATATATGGGACAGTAGTTAAAATTGGATCGAACAAAACATTTGTAAATAAGAAGTTTGGTTTCTACGGTTAGGCAATTACTAAGTATATATAAAACATTAAGTTGTGTAACTGCTTTGATACAGACATTTAAAATATTTAATTCAAAATTTAGGAGTTAATTAATCTCAATACCAAGAAGCTAAACATGACTACATGTATCACATTTAATATCAATTCCTGTGATTGAGAAAGACTGGATATTCTCAGTAGTATGTTCGCCGATACAAATAGCTTCGAATTTATCTGGGTTAATCTGCATGTGATTATCCTCAAACCACTTTATCATTACTTCACTTTCGCGTTCAAGTGTTGTTTTAAATTTTGAAAATTGTCAATGTTGAACGAGAGGGTATTGTCGTCAGCATAGTTGTATGCTGTGCATTTATTAATGAAATAAAAGGTGTCATTTATAAATATATTAAAGATCAAAGGGCCTAAAATAGAGCCTTGGGGAACCCCTTTACTAACATTTATCCATGTGCTGTAGGAGACCCCAAGTCTCCCCTGTTGTTTGCGGTCTGAGAGATCATTCAACATGAGGCTAGCCACAGAGTCACTAAGGCCGCATGCTTGAAGTTTAAGGACAATCAGGTCATGGGGTAGGCAGTCAAAAGCTTTGGATATGTCCAAGAGTATAAATGCAACATACTCATGTTTGTCTAGCGTGCACCCTTCCAGTCCTCTATCAACCTAATAAGAGTAGTTTGACAGCCAAATTTCGAGGGTTGCCCGCAAAACTGTCGTAACTGCCTATTATTAAAGAAGGATGTACTGCAGTCTTGCAGGCAACCCTCGATTTAGGTCTGAAACCTGATAAGAAATTATGAAAAATGTTTGAAAAATATGATGAAAGCTGGTCATTAATAGATTGTTCGAAACTCTTAGAGGTTGGATACTCATAGGGGTGAAGCTAGTGAAACTGCCCCTGCCTTAATAATACGTGGGAGTAAATTATCTAACCCAGTGGCTTTCTTTGGGTTGACTTTAAAAAGGAGTTTATTTACATAATCAGAACTTACAGTTTTAAAATCAAAGGTTCCTAATGACGGGTTGTTTTCATAAATTTTTATACTGGGGTGAGACTGGTCAATTTGAGCTGTTCTAGTGATGCCTATATCCCAATGTTTACATAAAAATCATTAAGGGTGTTTCCCACTTTATACTGAGTTGACAAGATATTACTATTTTCATTGTAAATAACTTTAGCATCTGATTTACTGGTACTTTTGCTAGATAAAAAAGGTTCGATAGTATCCGAGAAATGTTTAGATTTTGGGCCTTCACCACAACGTTCTTGAAAGTAGTTTTTCATAGAGACCCGTTTAATTTTTGTTACTTAGTATCTTTGTTTTTTATATAGGTTTCAGGTTGATTTACTTCTTTGTTTAAAAAATGGTTTCTTAGTTTTCTCTTTTTGTAGATAGCCCTTCTTAATTTACAATTCATGAAAGGAGTTTTTTGCGGTTTTATGTTGGTTTCCTTAAAAGGTGCATGTTGAATTGTTCATCCACTATTTCTTTTAATAATAACTCAGTAGCCCAGTAAGTATCGTCCATGTCATCAAATAAGAGGTGCATGGAGGGGAGCTTTTTCTACATCTGCATTAAATAATTTACAATCAAGTTTTAAAAGATCTATACGTCACATATTTAGGTTTTGTAGAGTCGCACTGCTCTCTAATGGTGGTAGCAACTAGGTTGTGACAATCACTATTACCACAGTCAAAATTAATTGTGTTACATATAAAGGTTGTACTGTTGGTTAAAATAACATCTAAACACGATGGAGACGATTTTTTCATAAAACAAGTAGGACCTGAGACTACATTTGACAAGCTGTAAGTATCACAAAGATTTTGAAGAATCAATGACTTTTCTGGTTTACATGATGTGTTTATCCGTGGATTTACTAAGCTCAAAATTTAGATCACCAATGGTTAAAACATGGTCAAACTTATCTGATAAAACTTATTGTGTTTGTTTTGTACTGCAATTTATCGCAATTCTAGTTATGTTGAATAAAACACACCTTGGGAAATATTAATCGATAAGTTCCACAAAATAAGATCATCAAACACATGTCGCTAAAAGTTCATTTCGTTTATTGGAAACCGTTTCGCTTATTGTCTGTAAAAATCGACAACAACAACAAAACAATTTGCAGATTGAAATTTCCGAAAGTTGTACAAAAAGTCGTTTAACACCATGCATATGTTTTGGTAAGAACAGAAAGCTTTAATTATTACTTGAATATAATCTGTTTCCGTTATCACCCAGATTAAGTGCGTAATAAAGTTACAAAAGTTAAAAGCGCAAATGGTGGAATAGAAGTGCTTGAATTTCGGATATGGATTTTCGGATATCGATATTCATTTCAAGCTCAACAGTCACCATACATGCCATGTTTTGCAGACCCCTTTGCGTGAGATTGGTGATGGAAATGCAGGAGAAATTTATTAAAATGCAGGAGATTTTCCTTGCTGAAAGTTTAGACTTAAAGTATTGAAGTTTTCACTTATCTTACTTTGATGACAATACCATGCATGCTTCATGTAGCAATTTAAACTAATACTTGTCATCATTTTCATAGTGTAAACAAAAAAGTGAGGTTCCACTTTGTCCATGAAATGCGTGAGATTTGATAAATTGGCCTCCGATCATGCAGGAGTAGAGTCTCAAATGCAGGAGACTCACGCATGATGCAGGAGATCTGGCATGTATGAATCACGGCACGGATATACACAGAACGGATAAGCAGGTCTAAAAATAGCCTAATTATGACCTGACTACCCATAATGCATTGCGCGCTTCGGTAAGCACGATAATTGTGAACATGGCTTATCCAAAAGAAATCTTTTTTTCGTGTCAAAACCACAAAACTAAGTGGTTTGATCATTTTCAACAAATAGAGGACACCCCAAAGATCACAAAAAATATTGATTTATAAGAAAAACAGTCGCAAATAAGTTTCCTTAGGGATTTAAAAAAGTAAATATCAGAAGCAATCCAAAACCCGTCGATTGAAAATTTATCGATCAGGATAGGTCACAGAAAATGTGGTCTATGTCACAATTGACAGATGAATCGTCCAGACTATCTATTTAAAAACGTTCCAAACACACAACGAAACAAATAAACACCCATCTTTGCTTATTTAGACGAAGAGTTGCTTTAAATGAAAACAAATTTCTCATTGACAAATCAGGCTGAATTGGTGAAATAATCCAAGATGGTGGTGGCTAGCGGGAAAAATAGCGCCAACTTGAGAAACTTAAGTCTCGTACAAGTAAGCCGATCGCGATATTTCATTCCAATATGGCGGCCTATATAGGAAAATAGTGGGAGTTGAATGAGTTGCCATTCCGTCTAATGTATTTCCGTGATCACGGTGCTACTAAAAGCAGTCGAAGGCCGTCTAAGTTAAAAAAAAAAGATTTTAGGCATGAATACGTTACGTTTGGGGTCATTTATGTGTATATAAGTATATTTGTCAATGGTAAACAAGTAAGAACATCTTAATTATCAATTACATTGATAAACAATGACTTATGATTCCATATTTACTCTATTTGCATTTTTGTTGAACAGGAATCGGGGACGGATACAGGATATGGTGGGTGGCATAAATAAAAAAAATCACTAAATGTTGACCCCCTCTAGAAAAAAAAGTTGTTTTTCTGAGAACCATGACTACAAACCCGTTCTTTGCTTGAAAATATTCATTTTATCAGATTACGTGTTAGCAAAACGATCAAGAAAAATAAGCAGGCTACTTCAACCCATTCCGCACTTGCTAAATTTGGTATGCAGCTATTTTGTAACCAGGCTTAATCGTAACCGTCCATTTTTCGGCTATTTCATAACCTTAAAAAGGCTTTCGTAACCCACCTAAAAAAATCTTGAAATACAATTTGCTATTCATTCCGTAAATATTAACGAAATTATTAATATTAATACATTTTGAATATCAAACTATTTTAACACCTTTAAATCACATTTCTACGATGAATGATATAAGCCATATATACGAGGGATGATCAACAAATACGCAGGAAAATTCTCTGAAATATTTACAATGTAAAATTTGTGATGCATGGTTTCACATTAAATGTCAGAGGGTCAGTCTTGCTAATTATGAGTTTTTGAACAAAACAAATGACACTATATCTTGGTCTTGCAAGTCATGTACGGGTGCGTCTAAAAAACTGTATCAGATGCTTTCACTAGTTAGCAAGAGGCAGGATAAATTAGAAAGTAAGATGGCCAGGCTATCTAATAATGTAACGGAATGTAGTGACAAACTTGACAACCAGGGTAAATCTGTTCAGGATATGGCATCAACTGTGTCTCAAATTCAAGCGTCATTACCAGAAGTAATTTCGATGAAAGTTAAAGAAATTCTTGAGGATAGAGACCAGGAGAGCATGAGAGAGCGAAACTTAATATTCTTTAACTTGGCTGATAATAAGAGTGATGATGCAGATGCGGAACTTGTGAAAACTGTTTGTAAGGATGAACTAGGGGTTGAGAATGTTGATGTGCAAGAACCCACTCGATTAGGTACATTTAATCTGAATGCAAAAAGTATAAGGCCCTTACGTGTGAGAATCGATAGTAGATATACAAGAGGTGCAATTCTGAAAAATGCTCATAAGTTGAAAGATAGTACATTGTACAAGCCTGTTGGGATCGGGAGAGATCTCACAAGGAAGCAAAGAGAAGCTAACAAGGAATTGAGGAAAGAATTGCTGCAGCATAAGAAGGATCAGCCAGAGAAAAACTGGGGAATCCGGCGGGACAAGATAGTGGAACACCCTAAGGATAATGTAATTGGTGACATGCCAGTATTCACGAACCATACACCGCCAAACAGTGCTCCTGGAACTGATTCCATCAATAAGAGAGCTATAACTGACACTGGAGGTACCGGGCCAGTTTTGATAAGGATAGGGGGTCCGGGGGACGGGAGTGCTTAGATGAGAGTGACGAAAATCTTGTAAATATGTTACCAGTTAATACAGTTAATGAAGTTATTTCATTTGACAGTTCAGTTGAAAATGTTATATCTACAAATGATTCAAATATTGACATAATTGATGCTATGGAGGATTTTGAAAAAACTTCTTTGAAAGTATGTTTTTCAAATGTTGACACTTTATCAAATAAAGTTGCGGAGTTTGAGGCGTTTTTAGATTTGGAAAATCCGGATATTGTTGGGTTATGTGAAATTTTGCCGAAAAACTCCGATGACAAATTTAGTATAAATGACTTGAAATTCAAAAGTTATGATGTATTTGTGCCAAGCATTGATGGTGTTCGAGGTGTTATGATTTTAACAAAGAAACTTTTGAAGGCCACTAGAGTAAACACATTAGATAATATTAGCTTTAATGAGCATGTATGGTGTGAGATTCAATTACACGGCAACAATGTTTTACTAGTTGGGATGGTTTATAGAAGTCCTGGATCAACACGGGAGAACAATTTGAAATTAGTTGAATTAATTCGGAAGTCGTGTGGCTTGAAATACTCACATTATGCAATTATGGCTGACTTTAATTTCAAGGATATTGATTGGGCAAAACCTGAGTGCCATTATGCTTCAGAAAGTGACGGTGGGAAATTTTATGATTGTATTTTTGATGCATTTCTGTCTCAACATGTAAAAGAAAATACACGTTTTAGGGAAGGTCAATTACCAAGTTGTTTAGACTTATTTTTCACGAATGAGGATTCTATGGTGCACGAGAACTCGGTTGTTATTAACCCCCCGTTAGGGAAAAGTGATCATTCTATGATTTGTTGTAATTTGGAACTGTATATGCCTGTTTCACATGAAGAGCAGACCAGATACCAATACTATAAGGGTGATTTCGATAGCATTAGACAAGATTTGGGGTCTATAGATTGGGAGTCTGAAATGAAGGACATGAATGTGGAGGAAATGTGGGCAAATTTTAAATCTGCAATTGATAATGTGAGTAGTAGACATATTCCTGTAATAAAAGTTAATTCAAATAATACTAAAAACTCACCATTATGGATGGATATGAATGCAAAACAGGCTATTTCTAAAAAGAGAAAATTTTGGAAAAAGTACAAATTTTCACGATCAAGAGACAATTACACTAAATACGCTGAAAGCAGACAAGAGAGTGCGGATGTAGTGAAAAATTCTAAAAAGAGCTATGAGCGGAAAGTTGCTACGGAAATAAAAACAAATACAAAGTCATTTTGGAGGTATGTGAATTCTAAAAGAAAGACTAAGGAATCTATTGGCGTTTTGACAAAAGAAGACAATGGTATTACCTCAGAAGCAAAATCAGATTTGGAGAAAGCGGAAGTTTTAAATAAATTTTTTAGTAGTGTTTTTGTACAAACTGATGCATTAGATGTAGATCATGTAGAAGATGAAAATGAGAATTTACTTGAAAACATTGTTGTTACTCAGAATGAAGTTTTGAAAGTTCTGAATACGCTTAACCCTGAAAAGTCACCAGGACCTGATAGTATTCATCCAAAGGTTCTATTTGAATCAAAAAATGAAATTTGTGCACCATTAACTTATTTGTACAATAAAACTTTTGAAAAGGTGTTATCCCTGAAGACTGGAAACAAGCGATAGTAGTGCCGATTTTCAAAAAAGGAAGTAAAAAGGATCCATCAAATTATAGACCAGTTAGTCTGACATCAGTGGTATGCAAACTATGTGAAAGGCTTGTGAGAGACAAATTGATGGATCATATGAATACCAATGAGTTGTTTTCGGACACACAGTATGGTTTTAGACAAGGGCGGTCGTGTGTGGTTCAACTTTTGGAGATATTAGATGAATGGACTGAGTTATTGGATAAAAGCATACCTATTGATGTTATATACCTTGACTTTGCTAAGGCATTTGATAGGGTTTCTCATGATCATTTACTGTTAAAACTCCATAAATTGGGTATTCGTGGGAAAATGTATAACTGGATTAAACACTTTTTGAGTAATAGAACACAGCAAGTGCGAGTAGGGACTAAAGTATCAAATTGGACAGATGTCTTAAGCGGAGTGCCACAAGGGAGTGTTATTGGGCCGGTTCTGTTTCTCTGTTTCATTAACGATCTACCAGATGTTGTCAAAGGAATGGTAAAGATCTTTGCAGACGATACTAAGCTGTATTCACAAGTTTTAGATGATGATCAGTGTGAAAGACTGCAGGAGGATTTAGACAATCTGTGTAACTGGAGTGAGAAATGGAAATTGTCTTTTAATGCAAAAAAATGCAAAGTTTTACACATTGGTTCCAAAAATGAACACTTTAGATACTCAATGAGAATTGCAGATGGCAATTATGAATATGTAGACCCAACTGCCTTTATAATAATAATAATAATAATAATAATAATAAAGACTTTATTTAAAGAGGCAACACAGTAACTGTTGGGTAAACCCAGTCTTCCCTGTGAGCCTCATACATATAACATTGACATAGTATGTGTAAAATGACCTTGGTATAACTTTTGATAAAAACCTAAACTTTGACCAACATATTACTAATAAGGCTCAAAGAACACTTGGGCTTATAAATAGTTCCTTTGAGTGTATGGACAAAGAGATGTTTTTACCACTATACAAGTCCTTGATTAGACCAGTACTGGAGTATGGATCGTGTGTTTGGTCACCTCATTTGAAAAAAGATATTAAGAGAATTGAGGATATACAACGAAGGGCGACTAAATTGATCCCATCTTTAACACAGTTTTCATATGAGCAACGTTTACGAGAGTTAGGTCTGGTTACACTTGAGTATCGAAGAGATCGTGCAGACATGATACAAATTTTCAAGTCTATACACAATCTGGACAATTTCAAATGGGACAAGCTATTCAACTTGTCACAGGCCGAACTACGCGGACATTACCTGAAGTTTGAGCCCAAAATGTGTTTTCATAATGTTAGACTTTACACGTTCAGTCAGAGGTCAATACCATATTGGAACAAACTCAGTGAAAAAACTATATCCGCCAATACAGTTAATCAGTTTAAGTCACTGCTGAACTGTGAGAACTGGAATGTGAAGAAATTTAAACCAAGTGTTAATTAATGCACCCTGAGACATGAGATAATTTAAATGTATAAGAGAAGAGATAATTAAAGAAGAGACCGTTATTAAAGGGGCCAAGACAGCATAGCTAATATGACGGCCCGAAGATTCAGGTATTCAGGTATTTGTTATGTGACCTATATTGAAGAAAATTTGTGAGATAATAGATTGGCGTATTACAAATACATAACTATAAAAAAACATTTAACTCAAGGAAATAGTTTGTCAAGAAAACATAGAAACTGTGGCTACACTGGCCCAACGTCATCGCGACGTCGTTCCATATAACAGTATACATACTCATTCGTGGCTAAATTCATAATGTATAATGCATTGAATGATTCTATAAAAAATTGGTGTTCAATCAGATACACTTCATAGACCTGTCAACCGTAAATTATATTCTTTATATTCTTTTCCTTTGTAACTTGCATGTAAATAATGAGAATTAATAGCTGGCAAACATTATTAGTCATGACGTAACTTGACGTTATTGACGTTGTTAAGCCCATTTGCATGTCTCCATATGAGAGAATATGAACAACAGACGCCTGTTTACGATGCTATTACGTACATATCTATTGTATTTAGCAATATTGTCATTGGTATTTAATGACATTTCATTCGCAACACGACTTTTCATGGCCGATTTCTTTATCGCACTCATTTTCAGACCGCTACTTCGAAGCAAATAGCTCTAAAACGCAATTTTGATGTTAAAACATTTTTTTGAAATAATGAATGTAATAAAATTATTGATCATTGCATATTCATAATCAACCCTTTAGAAAATTATAATATTATAAATGCACAAATTAAACGTCATCGTTTGCTACGTGCAACGTTGGAAAATATGAAATTTTGGGCCGCATGTTTAGAATGTCCCCAGACTTACAATGACAAATAAAGAAATAACAGCACTTTTCCGCGTATTTGTTGATCACCCCTCGTATAATAAACTTATATATATAAAAGCAATAAATCTGCAATTATGACGTTGCCGATACTTTTTTGGTTACGATTAATTAAGCCTTGTTACGAAATGACTTGTATACCTAATTTTGACAGTGTTAAGGGATGGATAGAGTGTTTTGAAAATCAGCCTAGTTGGCAACTAGGTAGTGGGTGTGGTCCGGGGACATGCTCCCTTATCCATCTGGTGCGATGTTAGGCACCTTTTTGGTATTGGAAAGGGGGTAAGGCTTTATTACAAAAGCAAGCCAACTATAGTCATTACTTATGAAACTTATTAATATTGCACATGTACATCGGTGTTTCTTAATCGGATTTCTGAGAACTTTATTAAGGAAAGGTAAATTGCAAGGCAATAAGAGATATAGCGAAAAATGAATATTTTATGTTGTTTTCACGTAGAACCGACTAGTATTAGCAGAGTTGTGGCCCTTGAAAAGATCAAATTTGATGATTGTAGCTGTATTGTATACACTTAAAGTTAACTGATTTAAAAATGCAACAATCTGTTTTTGATACATGTACATTTAAGCCAGTTATAAATAAATCTAGGTCCGGAAAGATAGCTTATTCAGTCTGTTCCGCGTTGCTTGGTTAAGTTTTGTGTTTAGGTAAACTTTTTGCATAAACGATCAAAGCTATTGCTTAGAAACTTGCAACACTTGTTAACCATCAATACCTGAGCCTGTAAAGCAAGACCCATAACTCTGATCTGCATTTTGTAAGAATTATTGCCCCTTTTTGGACTTAGAAAATAAAATGCCTTGGTTAAGTTTTGCGTTTAGGTCAACTTTTCTCCTAAACTATCAGAGTTATTGCTTTGAAACTTTCAACACTTGTTCACCATCAATACCTAACCATGCCAAGCAAGAACCATAACTCTGATCAGCATTTTGCCTGAGTTATTGCCCCTTTTTGGACTTAGTAAATTCCTTGGTTATTTTTTGTGTTTAGGTCCACTTTTCTCATACACTATGTGGGCTATTGCTTTGAAACTTTCAAAACTTGTTTACCATCAACACCGGACCATGTCAAGCAAGAACCATAACTCTGATCAGCATTTTGCGTGAGTTATTGCCCCTTATTGGACTTAGAATATTCCTTGGTTAAGTTTTGTGTTTAGGTCCACTTTTCTCATACACTATGTGGGCTATTGCTTTGAAACTTTCAAAACTTGTTCACCATCAATACCTGACCATGTCAAGCAAGAACCTTAACTCTGATCAGCATTTTGCGTGAGTTATTGCCCCTTAATTCCTTGGTTTAGTTTTGTGTTTAGGTCCACTTTTCTCATACACTATGTGGGCTATTGCTTTGAAACTTTCAACTCTTGTTCACCATCAACACCTGACCATGTCAAGCAAAAAACATAACTCTGATGAGCATTTCGCAAGAGTTATTGCCCCCCTTTTTTGACCATCAATACCTGACTATTTTAAGCATGACTCATAACACTGTCCTACTTTATGCAAAGGTAATGGGCCTTTTATACAGTGACAATGATCAGATGAGCGTCTGCACCAGCAAGGCGGTGCTCTTGTTATGTAATGGGTTTATACTACTTCCAGAGCGTATTTTATGTGATAACTATGTTTATTGCATCTCAAACCCGTAACCGGATGTCGATAATGAAATATGTCAGGGTAAATAAAACTACTTAATCGTACACATTATTGCCTTCAAACTGAAACTGTGTAACAGTAAAAATATTTGACCGGAAGAGGCATCATAAAAAAAATTGTTTGGTGCCATCATGTTTACGTGCTTGTATTGTAAGCTTACCTGACGCAGGAAATAGTAGGTGTAAACTGCTTCTTGAAAACGCTTTGCAAATCTAAATATCGTCGACAGACGACAGTTAAAATGTTTTTAATGTTTTCTGTGCTCGGCTGGTTAAGTTGAGTGCTGCCTTCCCTGTCTGACTTAATATGATCTTTTTGCCATGACAAAACATCACATTCGAGGGACAGTCAAGAAAAACTGAGAGTTGGTAATTTAAGCCTTTAAGTTATGTTTGCAGTTGTACTTTGTATTATTCATCGTCAACTATTATCCCCTTTGGATCTTCTGATGAATTCCGTCATCAGATATAGGCTTATAAATATAGTTGCCAAGCAACCAAAGAACATCAGTAAGGGACATGCGTTCGCACCAGCGATATGAAGATTGAATCTGTTGTAAATTCAATGGTTTAGTTCAACCTTATATACCATAATTTATTACAACTAACATGTGTATATTGTAGAATAGCATATCTCAAATAATAATGAGCAATTATTTCAGAATGGTCACTAATGTTCTATTATTCTGTTGCCTAGCAACAATTTTACCCACATTTTATCAATTTTCCCAGCATGTGTTCTTTTCGTTGCCATGGTGTTCTAAAACTGATCACTGATTTCACCATTTCTTTTCAATAAGATTATGAATATATCTCAAGGAGTCCAGTAACCGTATTAGAAATAAAATGTATAACGTCGCTTTGTAAAAAAATGATGCGTTCTTTTGGATGGGGTAAAATTGTGGTTTTAATACCATCAAATAAAATAACAATTTACATTTTTGTCAAGTATATTTTCTATATTGGTGGCATAAAACAACCAGATATATTAATGTATTACCAAATAAATAATATGTTTGAAAATGTCAGGTATATCTTTATGTTTCCATAGCAATGCACACTTTCGTTCTACTAACAGCGTGAACACATACACTCGGGTTGCCTTCATTGGTTGCCTAGCAACAAGAATCAAATCGTCATAGACTAGAGTGGTATTCGCCAAAACATCAGTGAGATACCATATTTCACGATAACGTATAGAAAATATAAGAACACTTATTTGTCTTAGAATTATTTAGCAACTCTCAGTTTTTCTTGACTGACCTATAGAATGTCAATAGCATCAGGATGTTATGTATACGCAAAACGTGACATCGTATAAAACACACTTCAAAACATAATTTCATATTTTTTGGTCGGGGTATCGTTGCCCTACAATTTATTGGTCAAATCATCACCCCAGTGGTTTTGTTCGGGCGTTACATGTAAATCATGAACATAACGTCAATATGGAGTAATGAGTTAAATTGAATTATACTCCAATAAAATGTAAATAGTAATTTGTACCAAACCCCCCCCTCCCCAAATTGTTATGTTTCTAAATCGGTTAATGGGTGTATATTGTAACGTCTCATATTTCAGATCAGATGGTAACAGAAATATACAATACTTGGAGTTTGCAGTTGATGTGTATTTGTATTCTTGGATGACAAGTACTGAAGCAAAGGTATTATAATTCATTAAATTCTATTGTGACATTATTATTCAGGAAACAGATTGCAATTTCTCCAGAATGGCTCTCCATATAGCTGCAACCTCTCTTAAGCAATAGTATCACTTTTTTCTGAATTAACAATTTACTATTAATTTTACCTCTTTATATTCACCACTTCTATAGTCTATATGAAAACCAAACTTAATGATCCAACAGGACCTGGTTGTGCTCTGGAGAGGATTCATTTTAGTATTTGACCAACCATTTCTAGGCCAACCAAATATTTAGCATGTTTGATTGGAATGTAACCCACCTAGGTAATGAGGTTTTTCTAGATTGTCTCCTAGACAATATAGGCTAGATTCCTGTTGGTTACAGTCTTGTCCTCAACACACACTGGTTGCAGTGGTAGGTTATTCCATGAATCACCTGTAGTTCAGACATGTTTGCAACAAACATCTAACTGTTGTCCGAGGCTGCAAAACAAGAATAACGTAAAATTCCTAAATCTCTGAAAGGGAAGCCTCTATTAAGATAAGATTGTTTATGTTTTTCGCATTAAAATACTGGATAAGATGGATTTGGATTAACCTTTGTGTTTGTGAGTAGATGTTTTAGCTAAAAAT
The DNA here is from genome assembly GCA_947247005.1 of Spisula solida. Lineage (NCBI taxonomy): Eukaryota > Metazoa > Mollusca > Bivalvia > Venerida > Mactridae > Spisula > Spisula solida. The sequence goes on from OX365956.1 coordinate 43,839,171, forward strand.
AAAGCGGGTGCCTTTATTAGGGGAGGGGCATTTACTAGGAATTTTACTGTAAATATTAAGTTCTATACTTTATTTATACTATTATGATAGTGTATCCATTACCACAAGGACTAAGGCAGATTATGGTTTTGTTTATACATGTAGCATACAGACATTGATACAAAATTGAAATCCTCAGTTTTGTAGACTGCAGACGGCCTAGAACATGAGTATTTTCTGGGAAATTTCACATTCAGCGTTTTCTTCCTTCAGTTTTGGTAAAAAGATTAAACAGGTTACATTTTAACAATATAACTTAACAAAACACATCAAACTCATTGTTCTGTGTGACCTTTGAAGAAATGTGGGTTTCTTTTTACACTTGTTATAGTAAACATTAGTTTTTCAATTTATTTTGTTGTAGATGTGATGGTGCTCTCATGGATGAAGTTAAGAAAACTTGTATACATATCAAACTTCAAGATGAGAAAATGAGATGATGACCATATTTGGAAGTCCTTTTTCAAGTTAGCCTGCGTCACTCTCTAGTGATGGAGATGGATTGGGAATGTGTCGGGTATATACTTGAAAGTTAATCAAAAACTATACAGGATGCAATGATGTGTGTTAGCAATACTATGTCAACATCTGCTGAAACTTGAACTATGCACTACATAACTTTGTGACACTGAGTGTATTTACTGAAATTCTGAGATGTTATGAATATGAGATTTTAAAATGGCCGCCTTGTTACAGAAAGAGATTAAACAGGAGCCATGTTCTCCTACAATGGATGAACCTAATACTAGTCAGACTTTAACCAGAGCAATCAATCTGCCACCTCTAACAAGAGCAATAGTTCCGCCACCTCTAACAAGAGCAATAGTTCCACCCCCTCTAACAAGAGTCACCGGTCCACCGCCTCCTCTAACCGCAACAAACCACGCACAGTTGCCTATGATGAGAGTTAATCCAATCAAGAAAGAGCTTCCAGATTCGGAACACATTCCAGTTACATCGTCATCAGCATCCACCCTCAATATTTTACCATCTCAAACTAACAGTGCTGCGACTGGGAATCTGATTCAAATGGGGTTACAGAATTATCTAATGCAAACAGGCTTATCAGGCAGTAATCTCGTGCAACCAACTTTACCATTATTGCAAAACAATATGATGATTGGACCTCTAGTTCTTGGGACCAACTTTGGTACTCCGTCAAATTCCGTGCCAAGTGTTCTGAACACTCCTTCAGGGTTTCCAGGAAATCTATTCAACATACAGAATCAAGTACAGTCTGTCCCTCAATTGGCAGTTCCTGGAAATGTAAGCGGTTTTAGAATGCCTGTAATGTTGACTTACGCATCCTTACCAAATATGGGAGCATCCACTGTCACTACATGCACTGAATCTGTTAACAATCCAGCTTGCGGAGTAGCTAACCAAGTATCAGATAAAGGGAATGTAGCAATCAAGCCCAAACTTGCCGACAAGACTCAAATAGATACAACAACAGTAGAACCAAACCTCAAGAAAAGCAAGAAAAAGAGAATAGGCCGACCACGTAAAAGTCACCATGTTCCTAATAGCCCTAGTTCAGCGACAAATTCTAAGATATTTGACCAACCACCTGTTGTTGCATCTTCAAGCAGTAATGTGAGCAATCCATTCAACAATGACGAAACAGAGGGCGATAATCTACCTCAGATTGAATTCTGCTATAGCATGAAAAAACTAAAATTGAAAGAAATGTTGGAGATTTTAGGAAGTGGGTATGATATTCTAAAATTCGTAAAACCGGGATCGGATGACGATATTCGAGCCCGGATTTTATGTGAAGCAGCAAAGAAGCACAAAGTTCACGGCATACATCCTGGAATTTGTGACGCGTTTTATGCCAGTTTAATGTCCCCCTTCATACCTGCTTTAGAAATCTTCTTGTTGAAAGCTGATATAGAGAACACTTTAAAACTTAGAGACGAGGGTCGTTCTGAAAGTGAACAAATAAAACCTAGAGATGAGGGACGCTCTGAAAGTGAACAAATAAAACCTAGAGATGAGGGACGTTCTGAAAGTGAACAAATAAAACTTAGAGATGAGGGTCTTTCGGAAAGTGAACAAATAAAACTTAGAGATGAGGGTCGTTCTAAAACTGAACAAATCATGGAGACTCAAGAAATTTCTGGTGTAAAGGATAATTCGGAGTTAGACGGTGAAAATAAACTGTCTGAAGTTGTACCTGGTGATACATCTATTGCATGTGATGGAATATATAAATGTGAGACATCTACTCGTGACCAAAATGTTTCATTGAAAGAAAAAAGTTCTGTTGGAAAATCATCTTGTAATAAAAAAGTTGTGGCAGTTGGAGATGATTTTCAAACCAAAGCGGTGAGTTCCATTGAAACATCATCTTATAATGAAAGTCCTGTAGCAGTTAGACAAGCAATTCATGCAAAACTAGGAAGTTCAATTGAAGCATCAGCTAGTAATGACAAACATGTGATAATTCCAGAAGATGAAGGCGCTGTAAGGGTTAGTGTTAGTCAATTATTTCCTGAAGCACGGGAAGTAACTGTGTGCAGTAGTGATAGAATCTCAGGGTCAACTGAACATAATAGTTGTGCTGATAGTAAAAGAATTGACAGTCACAGTAAAAATCAACAAAGTCAAATTCTGGTAAATATTTTGCCCAAATGGAAGCATTTCATTGCATTACTGAACAAGTTTGACTCCGACGTAGAACAATTTTGTACCCGTAGAACAGCACTTACGTATTCCTTTTTCTCATGTTATCTATGTCCGTATGTCACGTCCGATGCAGAAAATGGGTTGAAACATTTAACTGTAACTCACTGGAATCCAGCCAAACAACGAGAAGTTGGTACAAAGTTTGTGTGTACTCATTGCTCGGCAGTACATCAGGACATTAAAGCTCTAAAAACTCACGAAATCCAATGTCACTTGTCGCAATATCCTTGCTATTTTTGTGGCATGTCTAACAACTCTCTGATGAACTTGGCTCAGCATATCTGTTATAGCCATAGTGAGGTATACTTGTGCAACTGTGGTTTAGAGCTGGTGGGAAAGCGAGCATTTCTTCAACATTCAAAGTTGGAAAAACATTTTCATCCAATGAGGTCTACGACATGTGTATGCTTGTACTGTTCCGTTCGATTTTCTGAATTTAATTTGCTGAAATATCATATGATTGCGCGACACATCAACAAACCAATACCGAATCAATATGAAAAAACATGCTACTCATGTCGACATGTATTCATGGATGATAAAGCTATGAAGATTCATGAAAGTTGCAATGGTGAAACAGACACTTTACATTCCTTTGACATTTACATACTCAATGCCATAAAAAAACAAATTGGTGAGATGAGTGAAAGTGAACAAAATCCAAGTAACAATGGAGACAATGTGGACTGTGAAGAGGAGGAGACAAGTAGACGTCTGCCTCTCGGCTGTAAATGGCCTTGGTGGCTGAGGTATCTGAAGTCTGTAGAAGGCATTTATAGAAGTATAAGCGTGAGAAGATGGCGAGGCAAGGAAGTATCGTATCCCTATGACGAGTTATTGTGCATGTGCAAAGTAACCGAAGTCTTTAATGAACTTCAGGAAAATCTTGCACTTGCTGTGGACAGACTTGTAACAATCACTCTTCAAACATATAGACAGGTACCATATATGAAAAGATTGCCTTTGACAAAACGTATCCAGGATATGCTGTTATTTGTCAGTGAAAGTGCAGAGTATTTGAAGTATCTGAAGGATCTAAAGATGCAGAGCAAGTTTAGTTTATTCAAAAGGACTGATAGGACAAATGAGAAAGTTGAAATACTCATCCGAGGAAATGAGTATGAGTATCCAGTAAATGTAGTACCATTATACAGTGCTGTGAGAAATGTCATCATTGATGAAATGTTGAGTGTTATCAACCGTCTCTTGCTGATTGTGTTTGAAGAATTTCCTCAACTCGATCCTGCTATTTGTTTTAAATCTTCTGACTTCTGGGAATTGGTTGCGGCAGCTAGTAGAACACCTTTGTGTAAGTATCTCCTTGAAATTGCAAAGATGAAAGCTTTGCCATGGAACGAACAAATTGATCAAAAAGTTCGTTCTTTCGTAGTGAAATGTCTCCGTGGTCAAACCAAGTTTGGAATAATTGATCCCTGGCCCTTTATACGAGGTGATGTTGGCTGGACACTGGGTCGATCGCCTGCTGGATCTACTAAAACTCATGAAATGTTGTTTCTTGCCAATGTTTTGAATAAGCCTATACTAATACAGATATTTGATCTTGTGACTCGGTTATCTGATGGTAAGGTACTGTTCAAATGGATGCAACAACAGCATAGACCACACCAATTTAGCACAGACTTGGCTGCTTCAGAAGAACAGCATGGACAACAAGAAAAGAAGAAGCTGAGTGAATCCTTGGCTGCTTCAGGTGAAAGTGGTTTAATGTTGACAAATGATCAAAGTGCTGTGAAAAACATGACAAAAGAAGACTCAGGCATTCCCATGGAAATACAACTTGAAGAAATTGAAACCATTGATCATGGCTTCGTACAGTCAGATAACCCAAGCACGTCAGATAACCCGAGCACGTCAGATAACCCAAATACGTCAGATAACCCAGGCACGTCAGATAACCCAAGCACGTCGGATAACCCAAGCACGTCAGATAACCCAAATACATCAGATAACCCAGGCACGTCAGATAACCCAAGCATGTCAGGTAACCCAAGCACGTCGGATAACCCAAGCACGTCGGATAACCCAAGCACGTCAGATAGGAAACAGGAAGTATCAGGAGATGCATTAAAAGATCACATTCAACCAGATATTGATGTACCAGTACATGGACATAAAAAGTGTAAATTGACAAGTTCACTAGATGATAGAAAGAATGAAAAGGCTGGTTCTGCTACTGAACAAAAATTCATGAGCAAATCCTGTATTAGTCAGGAGAATTCGGAGATTGCGGCGAACAACAGAAAGAGGAAGATGCCTCGAGTGCTGGGGGTTAAATTGGTAGGAGTTACTTTATCACGTGAGACTGTAGTTGACAGTGACAGTGTTAACACGACCAGAAGCTCCATTAGTGCAAGTATGAAGAAAGCTCATCGGCCTAACGTTCCTCCTTGTGTTAAAAAGTCTAAGTATGTTAAGTGTGCTTTTGTTATTCTTGAAAAAAGTGTTGCAGCTGACAAAATGGTAAAAGAACTCAATCGCCCTAAAGCAAATGACCAAAAATTAGGAGTAAAGACTGAGCCAGGAAAACCTTGGTCTCCAAGAAGGGAATTGCGAAACTTTTGTGAACGTACACTGTTTGAAATGCATAAAAATGAAATTCAGAAGCGTACCAGAGCATATGCAAGTGGGAAAATAGAACAGAAAAGTAAAAAAATAGAACTTAAAGAAAAACAAAAAAGTGGGAAAAATGTACATAGAGAAAAAAAGAAAAATGGGAAAATGGAAAAGAAAGAAAAACAAAAAAGTGTGAAAATAGAACAGGAAGAAAAACAGATAAGTGGGAAAATAGAACAGAAAGAAAAACAGAAAAGTGAGAAAAGAGAACACAAAGAAAAACAGAAAAGTGAGAATAGAGAACACAAAGAAAAACAGAGAAGTGGGAAAATGAAACAGATAGAAAAACCAAAAAGTGAGAAAGGAGAACTGGAAGAAAAACAGAAATTGGATAAAATTTCTAAAAATCTACAGTCTCAAACTTCAGATTCTGTTGAACCAACTGAAGAAAAGATGTCTGTGATGAATGAGGTACAAGGAAAGTCACTGAGGCCAAGAAAGATGTTGAGTTATTATGAAGAGAGTCCTGATGAGGAGGAGGAGTGTGGTATGAGTTGTACAGAAGATGAAAATACTGATTCTTATGATGAAATAGGAGTGAGATCCAAGCATGATACAGACAGAAGCATTGGAATGTTGGTCAGTAATGAAGAATATCTGAAGACAATAACTAACCCTGAAGGTGTTTGTATTGTTAAGATGAATGTAGTAAGTTCAACATTGTCAAGTCTGCAGTATGGATCCTTCAAAGAAACAACCTGTATATGGCCTTTGTCATCTTCGAGTGAAGCTTGGAGTATTGTTACTCAGGCTAGATCTTGTCAACAAACTAGTCTTTCTTCTGCTCTTCCAACCAGAATTTCTGCAACAGATAATGTGATCATAAAGCAAGAACCTATGGATGTTGAAGATGATAAATCCATACCGGTTACCAGTTGTTCTATAACTGCTTCAACATCATATAAACCCACTCAGAAGAGAAAACACAATGAAACATTTAATGCAAGCTTTTCACTGTCGACAAACGAAGCTGGAATTAATACCCAGGCTTCACCTTACAATCAAACCAGTCTGACTTCGGCTATTCCTTCTGCTTCACCTTACCATCAAACCAGTCTGATGTCGGCTATTCCTTTGGCTTCACCTTACCATCAAACCAGTCTGACTTCGGCTATTCCTTCTGCTTCACCTTACCATCAAACCAGTCTGACTTCGGCTATTCCTTTGGCTTCACGTTACCATCAAACCAGTCTGACGTCTGCTATTCCTTTGGCTTCACCTTACCATCAAGCCAGTCTGATGTCGGCTATTCCTTTGGCTTCACCTTACCAGCAAACCAGTCTGACGTCTGCTATTCCTTTGGCTTTACCTTACCAGCAAACCAGTCTGACGTCTGCTATTCCTTCTGGAATTCCTGCTCCACAACATTTTGATTCAGTAATAAAACAAGAAGCTATTGATCCCAATGTCTTGTCTTCTGATGAACCTGACACACCTGATTCTTGTAATACAGATCCGGGGATGCCTGTGCCTAAAGAGGTATTAAAGATAAAAGATAAGGCTCACACTAGCTCTGTTGCAGTGCCAGCTAGCAATGTTTTGAAAACTCTTATTGGTCAGCTTCATCAGGAGAACGGAAGGAAGAAGGCAAGCAAAGCTCGTGTTAGAGCAACAAGTAACATGTTAGCAAAAAAGTTTGCAGTTGCACATTCAGAAACTGTCTCCAAAACATGTTCAATGTCATCTGCCACTTGTGCAAACACTACTACAAGACCCTTAAACATACGAAGTATTGCCTCTGATATGATTCCCCAACCATTGAGTCAAAATCCAAATGAAACAATGTTTTTGGTACCCACTGGGCATGGTAGCAAGAAAATAGTGACTGTTCCCCTGACCGTACAGGAAATGTTGAGAGATCAACGAGCCAAAGCAAAAGAGGCTGAAAGCACTACTAACCTAGAAGAGAATCTGACTGATGCTCCAAACAGCTTGCAACAGGCAGTCAAAAGCCAGAGTAACTTGAAACTTGCCTCTGCAACATCATCCAGTCCAAAACTTAAGAAAGAAAATCTACTTTCTAGCTCACATCAATCTGCACCCTCACAACCAAGTCAACCATTGTTAGCTCAAACTCAATCTGGCCTGCAACAGGTTGTTCAACCGCAACCTATAGTTCAACCAACAACCACGATACAACCATTGGTGCAAACTCCAACCGGTGTGCCACATTTCATTAACACTGCTTCAGGGTTGCAACAGTTTGCTCTAACTCCATCAGGCATGTTGCAGTTTGTGCAGACATCTACAGGCTTGATGCCATTGATGCAGTCTCCAACTGACTTAACCCAGATAAATCAGACATCTACTGGTATACAGCAGCAAATCGGGCAATCTCCAAAAGACTTGCCACTGTTAGTACGGACATCTTCTGGATTGCAGCTTGTACCCATAGTTACATCGCCGAGTGGCATGCATGAACAGTTAGCACAGACTACAACTACCCAGTCACTGATACCTAAGGCATCTTCTAGTATGCAGCAAATAGTTCAACCAGCTGCTGGGACACAGCCACAGTTAGCACAAACTCCAACTGGCTTACCACTGTTAAATCAGACATCTTCTTGCTTGCAGCAAATACCGGTTGTTCAACCTGGCACTGGCTTGCAGCAAATACCGGCTGTTCAACCTGGCACTGGCTTGCAGCAAATACCGGCAATTCAACCTGGCACTGGCTTGCAGCAAATACCGGCAATTCAACCTGGCACTGGCTTGCAGCAAATACCCATTGTTCAACCTGCCTCTGGCATGCAGCCACAGTTGGCACAAACTGTCTTACAACTTTTAGTTCAAACATCTTCTGGTGTCCAACAAATAGCTGTAGTTCAACCATCAACTGGAATACAGTCGCAGTTAGCACAAACTGCAACCAGTCAACCACTGTTACCATATTCTGGCTTGCAGCAAATGCCGGTAGTTCAACCATCAACTGGAATACAGTCGCAGTTAGCTCAAACTCCAACCAGTCAACCACTGTATTCTGGCTTGCAGCAAATGCCAGTAGTTCAACAATCAAGTGGCATGCAGCATTCAGCTCAAACTCCATCCAGTCAAACACTGTTACCAGATTCTGGCTTGCAGCAAATGCCGGTAGTTCAACCATCAAGTGGCATGCAGCATTCAGCTCAAACTCCAACCAGTCAACCACTCTTGCCAGTTTCTGGCTTACAGCAAATGCCGGTAGTTCAACCATCAAGTGGCATGCAGCATTTAGCACAAACTCCAACCAGTCAACCACTGTTACCAGATTCTGCCTTGCCGCAAATGCCGGTAGTTCAACCATCAAGTGGCATGCAGCATTTAGCACAAACTCCAACCAGTCAACCACTGTTACCAGATTCTGCCTTGCCGCAAATGCCGGTAGTTCAACCATCAAGTGGCATGCAGCATTCAGCACAAACTCCAACCAGTCAATCACTGTTACCTAAGACACGTTCTGGCTTACAGCTTATAGCTCATCCATCTACTGGCATGCTGCAGCAGGAAGGACAACAATTTGTTCGAACACCTTTTGGCTTGCAACAATTTGTTCAAAATCGGACTGGTTCCAAACATGTAGTTCTAAGACCTAATGGCCAGTTGTTTGCAGTCCCTTCTAAGACTCCATATCAACGTATAGTGGAAACTCCAGTATCAACATCGAACCCATCCGGTGTACATGTGCAAACAAATAACTCAGTAAATACAAGCAATATCTCTGTTAGTGGAACGAATACAATGCCAGAAAACATGTGCACCCCACAATCAACTGGAGGGAACTTTCAGTTTGTTAGATTACCAAGTGGACAGGTGATGGTGGTACCATCAGTGAATATGGATAGTGTACAAGCTAGTCAAGCACCTGCAACACCTACCAGCAATTTGGCTCAACCATTCTCTATGCCAGGTGTTAAACAACCAGTTCACATTTCATCCATTCCGGTTCCCATTTCATCCACTCCTGTTTCCATTTCATCCACTGCGGTCCCCATTTCATCCAGTCTCGTTCCCATTTCATCCACTCCGGTCCCTATTTCATCCACTCCGGTTCCCATTTCATCCACTCGGGTTCCCATTTCATCCACTCGGGTTCCCATTTTATCCACTCCAGTTCCCATTTCATCCACTCCAGTTCCCATTTCACCCAGTCTGGTTCCCATTTCATCCACTCCTTCAAATAATCCTTTGCCGACACTTGTAAAAGTAAAACAGGAACCAGGTATAGAGTCTTCATCAAGGGAGTATTCACTGAGTGTTCCTACAGTTGTATGTCCGCCAAACAAACCTAGTCCAGGATTGATACCGACTCCAGTCTCCCTCTGGGCCTCATCACATGTACAGAATATACCTCCAACATTTGCACACAAGAGCCTACCTGTTCAACCGTTGGCTTCTAGTACATTGCCTGTCTCTATCAATCCTATACCAACATTTGTAGAAGTTAAGCAAGAACCAGGCATGGAGTCTTCATCCAGTCTGTCCTCACAAACTATTCCTACTGCTGTATGTCCACCTAACCAACCTAGTCCAGGATTGATTCCAGTGGCGGTACGTCCTTCGTTACATCTACAGCATACACCTTTGATATTTGCACAAGGGAACCTAAATGTTCAACCACCAGTTCCCGTTGCATTACATGCTTCAATCAATGCTTGGTCGGGATTGAGTGCAAACCCAGTCAATCCTTTATCAACACTTGTGAAAGTTAAGCAAGAGCCAGGCATGGAGTCATGCTCACAAACTATTCCTACTGCTGTATGCCCACCAAACAAACCTAGTCCAGAATTGATACCAACACCAGTCTATCTCACAGAATCAACTAAAAAAGGTCCTTCAAAATTAGTTGAAAGAATCCTAACTGGAAAACATCAACCCTACGTATCAAGTGAAATGAAGAAAACCCCTGTTTTTAGTTCTTCAAAATCATCTGCACAGAGATCAAGCACATCAGACATGATCATTCAGGGTGAAGTTACACAGGGTAGTCTTGGAACAGATGGAGGATTTCTACAATCCTCACAAAGTGGAGCAGAGTCTCAGCAAACACAGGAAGTCTCAGTATGTGGTAATCAAGGACAGCTCATGGTCAAACCACCTGTAATATCAGAGCACTTGTTGTATGGTCCTCTGAGTGAGCACTTGTATGGTCCTCCAAGTATTGGGGATGGTATGATACAACCACCTGATTCAACTGGTACATGAACCTCACGGAACAAATTGATTGAGAATATACTTCTGGTGAGTGTTTATACTTTGCTATTTGAACCTATACTCTAAGTCTGCAGCGCCATCGCCATGTGAAGTAAGAACTCTTTACTCCATAGTGATGCCATTTCATACCACATCAGATCAATTTGTATCTATTTGAACATTTGTATCGGATATCTGGACCTACCATTAAAATTTGCTTCAATTTTTCATGTCACAATTTGAATTATGAGTCGTTGTCGTATCCAGGATTACAATCATTGGTCAATGTCATGTCCTAGATTTGAATCATGGGTCAATGTCACAGCCTTGATTTGAGTCATAGGTCAATGTCACGCCCTTAATTTGAATCATTTGTCTATGTCAAGTCCTTGATTTGAGTCATGGGTCAATGTCACGTCCTTGATTTGAATCATGGGTCAATGTCATGTCCTTGATTTGAATCTTGGGTCAGTGTCACATCCTTGATTCGAATCATGGGTTAATGTCACATCCTTGATTTGAATCATGGGTCAATGTCACAGCCTTGATTTGAATCTTAGGTCAATGTCACATCCTTGATTTGAATCATGGGTCAGTGTCGCAGCCTTGATTTGAGTCATTTGTCTATGTCAAGTTCTTGATTTGAATCATGGGTCAATGTCATACCCTTGATTTGAGTCATGGGTCAATGTCATACCCATGATTTGAATCATGGGTCAATGTCACATCCTTAATTTGAATCATGGGTCAATGTTTCATGTCACAATTTGAATTATGAGTCGTTGTCGTATCCTTGATTTCAATCATTGGTCAATGTCACGTCCTAGATTTGAATCATGGGTCGATGTCACATCCTTGATTTGAATCATGGGTCAATGTCATGTCCTTGATTTGAGTCAGAGGTCAATGTCACATCCTTAATTTGATTCATGGGTCAATATCACATCCTTAATTTGAATCATGGGTTAATGTCACACCCTTGATTTGAGTCATGGGTCAATGTCATGTCCTTGATTTGAGTCAGAGGTCAGTGTCACATTCTTGATTTGAATCATGGGTCAATGTCACATCCTAGATTTGAATCATGGGTCAAAGTCACATCCTTGAATTGAATCATTGGTCAATGTCACATCCTTGATTTGAATCATTGGTTAATGTCACATCCTTGATTTGAATCATTGGTCAATGTCACATCCTTGATTTGAATCATGGGTCAATGTCACATCCTTAATTTGAAACATGGGTTAATGTCACACCTTTGATTTGAGTCACGGGTCAATGGCACATCCTAGATTTGAATCATAGGTCAATGTTACATCCTTGATTTGAATCATGGGTCAATGTCACATCCTTGATTTGAGTCATGGGTCAATGGCATGTCCTTGATTTGAGTCATGGGTCAAATGTCACATCCTTGATTTGAATCATTGGTCAATGTCACATCCTAGATTTGAATCATGGGTCAATGGCATGTCCTAGATTTGAGTCAGAGGTCAGTGTCACATCCTAGATTTGAATCATGGGTCAATATCACATCCTTGATTTGAATCATGGGTCAATGTCATGTCCTTGATTTGAGTCAGAGGTCAATGTCACATCCTTAATTTGATTCATGGGTCAATGCCACATCCTTGATTTGAATCATGGGTCAATGTCATGTCCTAGATTTGAATCATGGGCCAATGTCATGTCCTTGATTTCAAATCATAATCAAAAGACAAGCTTTGTTTTGCATTGGAATTAATAATATCCTTATTATAAATTGTGTATTTAAAATGTAAAGTGACATCTTATAGGTAGCTAAATAGTGGCATCTTATAGGTAGCTAAATAGTGGCATCTTATAGGTAGCTAAATAGTGGCATCTTATAAGTAGCTAAATAGTGGCATCTTATAGGTAGCTAAATAGTGGCAGTTGGCCAGGTGTGTGTAGACCAAATATTTACCGCTCAATAAATCAATAGCGGTTGTGTTGTAGGGCCTTTAAATGTTATAGGGAGGCAAGTCATCATGAGTAGATGACCCTTATTAATCTTGAGGTCAAAGGTGAAGGTCACTGTTTTCTTTTATATTAAAATGATTAATTTCAACACAGATCATTTGACTGCCTTGTGGCATGTTTTACAAACATCTCTTGTTATGTTTGAAGTTCACATTGATATATTTCAGAGATGGTCTGAAGCTGTTTTGGACTCGATCTGATATAGGACAAGAATTGGAGATACTATTATTTGTTCATGATGATTGCATGCAGAACTACAGAGCAGTCCTATCAAGATTACTCAAACCATGTACACTGCAACCTTTATACAGTGCAACCTATATAATTTATAAGTTAGTTATTTTTCTCTTCTGAAATTTGAAATTCACCAACATTTTGGACCTGCAAAAATAATTGTATCAAGACATGACTGGATGCCCCGTTAGGCCCTACCATTAGATCTGGAATGGGTTATGTAGGAGTCCTTAATAATTGTAGAATTTCAAAGTTATAGCTCGCTGGATATAACTCTAGACTTATCAATAAACAAATACAGATACTATAAACACCGCACCTTGTAATCAGCATAGATTGAGTATGATATTATGCATTAAAAGTGATTTTGCATAGGATTAAACAAAAATTGGACATGGAAAATGTCTTTAATTTTTATTTGTAAACAAAGGCTAGTGTTATACCATTTGCAGACTATACGTGTACATTGTATTTGTTTGTAAAACTGTATTTGTTACTCAGTCAGCAAAAATGAAACTTTTGACATCTGTTAGTTCTTGATGTAATTAATTTAACGACAGCTTGTTAAACTAGGAACCGTTTAATATTGACACTCAGTACAAATAGTTATATTGATTTGTTGTATTGATGACAGCTGGAAATGACGCTATGTACACTTTCTAAACAAAACCTGCTCGACTCATTGAAAACCAAGGATGAATTATTAAATATAAAATTTGTTTTATTATTGATGTACACCTGAATGCTAGATCTCTACTGGTTTATGTATGTTTGTTTTAGTTAAACGTATTTATTTACCAGGGTATATGTTTTTATTGCTGTCACATATTTTAAAGCAATTAAATGCTGTATTTGTTGTTCTACTCAATATTTATGCATTGTGTACATACAGTATTCTCCTTGATTGTATTTGGTTATGTAGAGGCAAGGGAGTCTGTGTCCGTTGAATATGGGAAAACCTTAGAAGCACTCGCAGTGGATTGGAACTAGGGATGATGCATTTGGTTTGTTTGCCATACTGTTTAGTTCATGTGAATTTCATTGATTGAATAGATAACAATGTTGGTATAATATGGGACATTTACTAGTAGGTTAAAATCATACTGTAAATCACTCCATATGTGCATGTTTTTTGGCGAATTTTGGTTTAGTAAACGTACAAACATATTTGGCGGATGTATGAGTTTGTGCATGCATCAAAGGTTACAGAATAAGTCTTCATGTTATACAGATTTATGAATTTATGAGGAATTCATTATGTGAATAACAGTGAAATCCAAACCATCATGAATAATACCCGATGTACAATATCCAAGGGCGAGTTCGGATTAACGCGAGTTCGATCTAGGTAGACTCAGGTTCCAATCGAACGCATTTGGTTTCTACACTTTTTGTTCCTTCACCACTGAAGAGTCAAACTCCAGCAAGCCTTTGATTGGTTGATAAATTTAGAGACCTGTATTGGTGGGAGTAAAACATCATTCCTGTAAAAGCATACCCGACCCTAGAGTTTCCATCAGAACTCGCCCAAAGAGATGTTCAACACTGAATTCTGTTAAGTATACACCAAATTGAATACATTCATTCTTAGTTACTACAATGTAGCATATTGTATTCATGTAAAATATAACCATATATGTTTTAATTCTTTGCTATGAAATACCATCATGTTTTATACAACCATCATGTTTTATGTTCATGTTAAGTACAATTAGTACATGTTTGATACTCGTGTTAAGTACACAAATTATTTTCATGTGCATGTTTAATTTTTCATGTTATTAATAAATACATGTTTAAATTTCATGTAAATTAAATTTTTATTAGATATTAGGCGTTCTTTCTGTATTTGAGACAAATCTGAAATTTGAGCTGTTTGGCATTATTTTGAGTTTGTTACATAAAATGTTTAAACAGCTCAAATTTCAGATATTTATATGTTGGGTCTTATTGTTCCATTATATACTTCTCACAAATCGATTTGGGTCACAAAATCACTTTTTTGGTTGCTTTGTTGCATCTACTTCACCATGTTGTTTATCAAAGAAAATTTGAAAGTTTATCAAGCTCGACTGTGGAAATTATCCGATTCGACTTAGAGGTTGTTCATCCATCTGTGAAATTTTAAGAAAACCCTGCCAGGAGGAGGAGTTGTGCCCACAAGAATGCTTCTATGGACAGACAAGCTGAATCTAATATACCCCCTTACAACTCATTGCAGGACTTTTATAATTTATAGATGCAACACAATTAGGCCTCTTCCAAAATATACACTCAACACATAGCTGTGTTCCAGTGGTCCATTTTCCTGCACAAGTGGAGAAGTTGCCAGTTCCCTGTGGAAGGGCAAGTTAGTAGTGGTAAGGATACAGTCCAGGAAAACTTGTTAGGTGAATCAGCCGCTCTACAGAACTTGTTGAGAAATGGCCTTTAACCTGAATGAACAATGAAGACTTATAATTGGTCAGTTTAGATTGTTAATAATGCAGGTTATTCACACAAAATTTAGAATACTCTTAAGGTTGATATGACAGCAATTTCGGCCAAAAAAATTACCTGCATCGAGATTTTCTAATATCAATAATTGTAATTCTATGAGAAAAATATGCATTATTTTCAAAATGGTGATACAATACTCATGTAAACTGACCGATTCATAAGATATAACAACATTAGTTAAGAAATAACGAATATGTGACCATATTTTATTGCGTAATAAAATATAGGCACGAGTGTTGATGCGTAGTAATTAAATCACGAGTGCGTAGCACGACTGATTTAATGATCGCATCAAAACGAGTGCCTATATTTTATTACGCAATAAAATATGGCCACATATTCGTTATTTCAATTCTAACATCGCATAAATTTCGTATTTTACAGCAACAAAATGCGACCTAATTTTTTACCTCTGCACCGTTAAATCTTACGCGCTGTTCAAATTAACGCCCCATATTTTGACTCTCGATTTATCGTTTTTAACACGTTGTTGTTCAATATTTTCCATGCCGTTACATAATCGACATCTAAACAAATACACATCAAGTGAGATGAGAGAAGAAATACTTGTTTAAGTATCATTTACAGTAAATTCAGGCGATTGTGTGTTTTGTTCTTTGGTTGTCAATGACTCTAACTGCTCTACTTCCTGTTCGAACTAAAAGGACATGTATATCGTTTTTAAAGCTATAAATAACGGATTGGTGTTGATCTGACATCCACGCATGTGTCTGATAAATAAAACAGGCACAAGGAATTCTTCTAAACATATATTATGAGAAACCAAGGCGTGATGTGCGAAATATTTGCATTCAAACAGAATGCGCTATTTTCCATTCGACAAGTGACGTTGAAAAGCGGCGCTCATGTAAAAAGCTTTCCCTTAAAAACTCCACTGTTTAAAAAATATCGATTATTATTTAATAATGTAATTTTTGTTGGATCTATTTGCATCATTTTGTTTCTAGTATTTGTTTACATTGAATTGTAGTATTTATAACCCAACTATAGCCACGAAATTTATGTAAACTTCCCGTTCTGTCAATAGTACTTGTGAACGATGGGTAAATGGGAACAGCCATATTTTATCGCGGTAATAAAATATGGTAAGCTCAACATACGCAAAGAAGGCAAATCTCACGTGCTATGTTAGAATGTAAAATCACATATTTTCCTGGGTATTAAATTTCGTGGATTTTGATAAAAATGCATTTTCGTGAGTTCGTAAATTTGTGGATTACAGAACATGAAAAGGTTAACCCATGGCTGAATTCGAGAGGTAGATTAATTATCAGGATTATATTTCGTGGTCGAGTTCAACAACAAAATCAAGGAAAATTTAACTCCCTCGAAAAATAATGATTTTACATTATAATGCTCTCGCGTAAGAACAATCAACATTACGGTGAGGTAGAAGAAAACAATGACACACAGGTGTTGAGAAATCCTCATCATATGAAGACAAAATCTTTTATTACATCTTATTTCTTTGCACTGACAACAGAAAAACAAGCTGTGTGTATACGAATATCCAGAAAAACATCCTGATTTTGTCCAATACATCTTGATAATCTAGGTTCACTTTAGATTACTATAAAATACAATTCTACAAAAAAAGAAGATAAGATTTAAAATCTTGTATAATATATTTATGAAAATATATACATATGGTTATGACACATTGTGTAGCAAACTTATTATGGTTAACATATAATAATTGGCTGGCTTATAATTAGAAGGTGGTAAGTAGCATACAAGACAGATACATATTTGAAATCTGTATCACAAGGCGCTTCTTATGAGCCTATTTTCAAGAAAAATCAGAAATTGTCATGTTGACCAAACAGAAGTTGAAAAAGCTTGTTTTTCCATCTTGTTTTTTTCTTCAAAATATTGATTTTGTACTTACAACCTTCTAATTCTAAGCCAGCAAATTATACAGGGTCGTATCCAGGGACAAAAAGTACCAAGGCAAATAATTCATTTTGGTAACTTCTCAAATATTTTACCCTCTGCGTGGCTACTGGCTTGTTATACCACATTATCAGTATAGATATGGAGTCACATCATATAATTTAAGGTATAGAAATCAAGTCCTGTTTGTATATTTTGTACAATCCATGAGAGAAGTTTGAAATTAATTCAAATTATTTTATAACAAGGCCCTGGTCGCTCACCTGTCGTAGTATGCATGCCCCTATGGTGACCTATAAAGTCATTTACAACCTCTAATAATGAAACCTCTATATCAAGTAAAAGGCTTTTAACCTAGTGACCTAGTGACCTAGTTTTTCAACCCTAGATGACCAAATATCCAACTTGACCTAGATTTTGTTGAGATGATCATTGTGACAAAGAGTCATGATGATTAGGCAAAAATTGTGACTTCTAGTGACTACACAAGCAATTGTGGACACACAGACATATGACAGACGAAGTGTGATCACAAAAGCTACCTGTCACTTTGTGACAGGTGAGCTAAAAAGGATAATATGAAATCTCACTAGTAAGAAAAGTAAATGTATATTGGGTGTATAATATATGCAAATATATGAACAACCTACATATCACAACTTATAATCAAGGAATGTGGAAAAACATAATACATAGAATCTTTGTATATGTAGAAAGATGTATAACTATAAAAAAGTATTAAAGATGACAAGGTAACCCTTGTTCCGCTTATTCTCCAGACCAAATTTGATTGCCTTCTGGACATATGTTAAAACAAATGTAAGCAAAGCTAGAGTAGAATATCTGCACAGTACAAAGTAAAGTAACACATAGATAAGTTTTACTTGTACATGTATTGCTTGATTCAGGACATTCCATGTCAGGACAGACTTGAATGAATGGCACACACACACAAGCCTTGAAATGGTTGGTTAAGGATTAGGGCTCCTCGTGAGGACGGAAATTTGTGAGAATATGGGGAAAAAGAACTACAATGGTAGTCTGAATATATTTTGTGCTAGATGGAATCATAGGGGGTGGGTTTGGTTGGGGTGACCCCTCCTGTAGAAGATTTTTTCAAGCATATAATAAAAAAGTGCAGCAATTTCGTGCATCAGATGTAGGACTAATTATCACCCTTTAGATTTTGTCTTTAATGCAATTTTTGGGGCATATTTATGTTTTTACGTTTCAAATTGATGTTACGCATGTTTGTATCGCTGGCTTATAATGCCCCTGCATGTTGAGATTCTAAACAAAATTACAAAAATTACAATATGTTAAAAAATATTTTCACAAGAATAACAGAAACAACATGTATCCGCCTACTTTGACCTTGTGACCTTGAAGAGTTCATCAACTTGTCAAGACCTATGTTTGAGGATGATATGTCCATCTGTTATTAAAGTACAAATTTGAAAAAAAGTAATAACTCAAACC
Organism: Spisula solida; assembly: GCA_947247005.1. NCBI lineage: Eukaryota > Metazoa > Mollusca > Bivalvia > Venerida > Mactridae > Spisula > Spisula solida. The sequence continues at coordinate 43,857,831 of OX365956.1, forward strand.
AATAGTGTCAGCAAAGTTAGTAACTAATGCAATCACATGGCATGTAAACTTGGAATGTAACAACCAGTCCGGGCAGGGTAACCATGGCAACTAGTCCGGGCAGGGTAACCACGGCAACCAGTCCATACAGGGTAAAAGGCGAAAATTAAATTCAAAGTTGGAAAATAGGGCAAATTTCATAACATATGATATGAATAGTTCGCCGGAGATAACACTAGCGATATTTATTTTTGTTCAATCTTGTGCATATACACTTTTTAGCTCACCTGCCACAAAGTGGCAAGGTGAGCTTTTGTGATTGTTTTTTGTCTGTTGTCCATCCGTCTGTCAGTCCGTTAGACAATTCACCGTTAACACTCTAGCACTTTCAATTTTGCTTTGATCTTCACCAAATTTGGTCAGTAGTTGTATATCAATGAAATATAGGTCAAGTTCGAAGTTTGGTCATGTGGGGTCAAAAACTAGGTCAAAAGGTCAAATAATAGGATAACCTTGTTAACACTCTGGTGGCCACATTTTTGCTTTAATCTTCATGAAGTTTGGTCAAAATGTTTATTTTGGTGACCTTAAGGTCAAGTTCAAAGTTGGGTCATATGGGGTCAAAAACTAGGTCAAAAGGTCAAATAATAGCAAAACCTTGTTAACACTCTGGAGGCTTCAGTTTTACTTTAACCTTCATCAAGTTTAGTCAATATGTCATAAGGTCAAGTTCAAAGTTTGGCCATGTTTAGCAGGTGAGCGCCCCAGGATCTATGATCCTCTTGTAATGATATACTCTTTAAATCTACACTGATAACTGGCGGACATTCGACCGTGCAGTGTTTATAATTTGCTTTGTTTGTTTATTGATAAGGCTAGAGTTATCCCCGGCGAACTATACATGAAGTGCATACTACAGTAAACTCCCTCAAAACCGGAATCCCCATAAAATCGGACGATTTTCTAGGTCCCGTATTTTCTTCTTATAAAGTTAACTTAAAAAGCTCCCGCAATACCGGACTCTCATAATTCCGGATTCCGGACGGCATTTTCGGTCCGCTGACAAGATTTTCAACGATAGTTACTTGCGGAATACCGGACGCGTATATTTGTCTCACCTGACGGAAAACTTAACGCGTACATTTTTCTTGTCTAAAATGTCACTTTGTTAATTGTTAGTTAAAGAACGTGTCATAACAAAAGGTGCGATTAACAAGTCGTGTTTTTAATGTTTACTCTTAAACGGTCTCGCGTGTAATTTGCACAGGCGTGAAAAATACTTTGTGAAATTCGCAGCGATGAAATTAAATAATTGCCTAATTATGAACGTAATAAGAAAACGGTCCTTCCATTTGATGTTTTGTTCTTGAGGTAGGTATTGCAACAAACATTTACTGGAACAAAGGATCGTTTAGCCAATCAAAATGTTGTAATTACGACAAACACTGCACTCAATCGTATTTAATTAATATGTCTCCAATTAGCTCACACTTGCATTTCGGGATTTGTAAGATTGCACTGTCTATGTCATTGGATAGTTTTGATGGCTAATGAAAAAATGAGCAATTTGAGAACTCATCGATGTTAGAATGGAAATATTTGCAGCTCCCTTAATGGTGATGCTCTTCAAAGGTTGCACTGTACATGTAACGTAAACATGTATCATGAAACACACAGTATATTCCCTATGATAACATATCAAAGTGTACATGATACAGAACTCCCTTAAAACCGGACCTCCCACAAAACCGGACTTTCGAACCGGTCCGGACAGGGTCCGGTTTTGAGGGAGTTTACTGTAATACTAAACAGAACATATTTCTAAAATGTTAAATAATAATAATGCTTTTCAGGTAACAGAGTTGGGCAAGCCCAGTCTTCCTTGTGAGCCTCCTTGATATAAGCGTACATTTATACGTCAAACAAAACATACATACACCAAAGGTATGAATATATAGTTTGTACATGAAATCATGAAGATGAATAAAACAAGAAATATCTCTGAACAACTAAGTCTAGGTTAGGTACTGCCGAGTCATGCTAAGATTCATTAAAATCCAACCAATGGTTACTGAGAATTTTGGACTGACAAACTAAACAATCAACAAACTAAACCAACCTCGACTCTAATAAAGCCCAGTACACAAAGGTGTACCGGTATTTTATAACAAATTGAAAAATATAAGATAAAATGATTTGCGAAAAGGTATTATTTTACGTAGTTAACAGAGCAAAGTGTAGTTAAAAAAACAATAAATGCATTAATCAAGACAAGTATTAGTATTATATACAATGATGAAAAATGTACATAAAACACATACCTGACAGGTTATTTATGGTCATGGGATATGAATTATTTGAAATGGTTTACAAAAGATTGCTAAGTATAAAAGTAAAGCTATAAAACTACAGTCAAACCTATGTTAAACACTATCCATAAACAAAGCCCACTATTACATAACCTGTATGCAAAGGCCACATTTTTTATCTCCTTAAAGACTATTTCCAATGATACCTTGTAAACCTGTTAAGAGAGACCACCTTTCAACAAAGACCACTTTTTTCTAGAGCTGTCATTGATTTGATCAGAGGCATATCGTTTATTTGATATATCAGAAGATGAATTTTGACAATACGAGGGGTGTTCCATATGTATGGTCACTTGGGTCACAAATCAAAAAAATTTGTTGATATCTTTAAATCTTTATACATTTCTAGAACCATCAAGATTTTCGCGATATTTCGTGAAAAAATCAATAAAAATTAATTACCTGAATGTTGTTTCTGTTGTCTTTTCAAAGGACTAGTAATAGACACTGCGACTTTGTTCGAATAACTGTCGATTAAAACTTCCTTTCGGGAAATATTCTTATTCCACAACTATCATACCGTAAATATTGTAAATTCCTTCGATAAAAACACGATTTGCTGTACTTAATTGCCATTTTTAACAAAATAAGAGCATTTCAAAGTCGCGAAAATAAGTGTCAAAATTAGTCAAAAAAGCATGCTACTTTTCAATGAAAATTTTCGATTAGTTTAATTGATTGGAATTTGACATATCATACAGGTATGTAAGCCATTGACCATCAACATTGATTTTTGGGAAGAATTTGCGATCAAAGTACAATTGATATGAAGTTATCGGTGCGTAAAACAACAAGCATCATTTGGTATAAATTAGAGTGATCTCCCTTGTTTTGAGCGTCTTACTCGTAGACAACAAATAATTTCATTTTGATTTAAAGTTCTAATGGAAGTATAAGGGTCCAGTTATCGTATCTTATGTTGCAGTTTAAAGAATACTGACATTTACTTTTCTAATCAACTACTGCAAAGTTGACAAAAATTTAGCTTAAAATTAACATAAGGCCAGTGTACTCGAGCATACCCTCTTCTAAGTTCAATTAATTACTTAATTGTTGACGAAAGGCTATGTAATTTTCCAGATATAGAATAGAAACATGCACCTTTTAGACAGTCATCGTAGAATCCTTCTAAATATTGCCATAGAAAATGCAAAGGACAGTGACAATACATATGGAACACCCCTCGTACATCACAATACAGTCAGGTCGGGATACAACGCCGCTGTTTGTTCCCAGGTAAAATGTCATTGTAACAAATATGTCAGTATACTAAACTGATACAAAAAGCATTGAGGAGTATTTGTCCCCATAAAATGATGTCAGTATATGAGTTTGTCAATATATCGGGCGTCATCATATCGAGACCTGACTGTACATCAATACATAGATTTGCACATATAGATGTTCATGTTGTATTGATATTCAAAATGTGAAGCGATAATTGATTAGCTAAACAATATCATCAATACATCAATATCTCTTTTATCAATGACATATATAGTACATCGCCGAGGCAAAATATGCTCAGTGGGACCTAGGCATTACACACAGATTTGACTGTATACTAATACTGAAATATATCATGATATGTGAATAGTGGCAAGATTTTGTAAAACTGTTAAATCATTATTATACATAGGGGTATTTATTATTGTTTGTTGATTTTCAGGATGAATTCAACCATAGAATCCAATCCCCAGAATTAAATGGCCTCAGAAATACATAACAACGGGTTTCCATTTTATCTCTAAATTCATAAATTGCCTTGTAACTAAAAAGAACAAAATTTTATCCATGAAAACAATAATGAAATAATACAAAGTACTCAAAAACACTATGTTTGCTTTAAAAATGAGTTTTACTTAATTTTACTGGATTTTTTTTTACAAAATTTCAAACATCAAGTTGCACAAGTGAAATATGCAGTAGTTTACATGTTGTGGAGGGAAAGATGGAAATATGTGATCAGCCAGAATCTTTTCTGGAACAAAAGAAAGAACTTGATTCCTAAATATGGCACAAAAATGAAAAATCTATAGTAGAGTAATAAATTGTGCAACAACAAAAATGTAACAAAGGCTTAACAAATCAGTTTGTAGTCATTTAAATAAACAAAGATAAAATAGAAGACTACTACCATGACCTAATGTTATATAAACATTATATAAGCAAACACTATAAAAATTATTGTAGTAGTGTCAAAATTTCAAAGCTCGTAATTTGTATACATCGAAATCGGATCCAAGTTCTAAACAATCTTATTGGTTAAGGAGCTCACTTAGCCCTTATTATTTCTTATTTTTTACGTAATGTGTTTAAACAATTATGCCTGGGTCACAACAGGATGCTGGGCGATATACAATGTACGAGTATCCTATGCTGAAGGAGAAAGTTGGCCGATGAGTAGCACTGAATATTTCAATTGAGACTTAAAACTTCTCTGACACTCAGACACTCAACACCACCCAACTCTCAGAAATGTCCTGATAACCAGTCGATGTCTGTCTGACCTCTAGCCCAATTATCTAAAACACATGTCAGCTGACCATCGGACAGCCTTCGAAGTAGGTCTGTGACAAAGGTATTACATGTTACTTCAAAATTACATACTTTACTCAAGTCACGAACATTAACAGTGTATGTTTTATAGTAAATTGAGATTGTAAATGCTGAATTACAAAATTTAACATAGTAAACATTGAATTACAAATATTAACTTTGAAAATGCTGCATTAAATTACAAATATTAACTTTGAATATGCTGAATAACAAAATTGAACAATATGAATTCATTAGTACACTTAGAGGCACTTACAACTGTGCAGTTTTCAATTCCTAATAACTTTTTTGTGTGTAAATATTTTTGAACGAAATTTAGTGTATTTGGTTGTCTGTCGACAGGCAACTTAATTCAAAATTTAAATCTGACGGTTCAATGAATATTGTCCATTGAACTGTGAAAGTAACAATTTAACGAATTGCACGAGAAAATGGTGAAAGTGCGGGAAATAAAATTACACATGGTCATTTCCATAAAATTCATGACCTGTTAACCTAAACAAACACAGATGATAATGTTTGTCTAAATTGATGCTGTGACATCGGGTTTATCAACACTAAGTAACTGTTTGAATATAATTATTATTGGCGTTCTCTAAATAAGCAAAATAACGCGTTACGCAATCATTAACCCCCTACATGTTTCGAGCAATGTTATACCTGTCTATCAGTCTGTTCATTGTAATTTTTTTTTAATTTCAACATCATTTTTCTTAATGACTGGTCGGATTTCAAAGTATGTGGATACGAGCAAAATGTTATGCTTGGACCCACTGTCACTGCGATTGTCCATCAAAAGTGACGTCAATGCGACAACACTGCATTGTCTAACCGCCTAAATTGCCTAAATATTGTGTGTTATGGAATGAATTATACTTAAACATTATCACACATCTTTTAACGGTATCCGACCAACTCACCCCCCTACCAACTCACCCCCCTACCAACTCATCCTGGATTTGGACAACTCGCCCGATGTCAATTTCGAAATGTCCAACTCACCCCCCCCCCATCAATTTTATATGTAGAATATTATATTTATTTTTAAACTTAGTGTTAATTCATGATAATAAAGTGTATTTATACACAAATAAATTAACAGATCTCTGATATCTCGAATACTTGCGAGTTTGTTAGTTATTTACCTTCGTTATTTTCAAAACTTGATCTTTCGGAAACTATGATTTTCTATGTAAGTTATCTAATTTTCCAATGTTTTTAAACAAGGTATTTGACTATTGACAATTGATATAATAGATCTAATTATAGTCCTAATGTTTTCGATCATAATGTTTTTTGACAAATTGTTTTATTTTTTTCCTTTGTTTTTCGCTTTTTTCACTGTCATTACAGCGTTTTCAAAATGGCCACTGTTTGAAAATACCGTTAATTTTACAAAAAACGCCTCCAATATCACATAATTGAACATATTAATAATTTCATAGTAAACTATTACCAATTCAAAGTGATTTTTTCCAACAAAGCTATTAAATTTAATAAAAATATCTTTAGGGGGGTGAGTTGGTATGTTATTTTTTTTTAAGGGGGGATGAGTTGGTCATTGCGTAGGGCGAGTTATCCAAATCCAGGGTGAGTTGGTCAGGGGGTGAGTTGGTAGGGGGGTGAGTTGACTGTAAATCCTTTTAACTACACTTACTGCAAATTTCAACAAAATATACACACTAAATACTGAGATAGTGACATTTTTGTAAGTGCACAGTTATAAGTGTCTCCTAGTGTACATAGCAACGTCCCAGTTTTGTCATCTTGTTGAGATACAAATTTTGGTTGCTGCTGAGAGGTTCGAGGTTGATGTTTTATAAAGTCGTCTTTGAATAAATTTTTTAATTTTCAACACTTCCTACCTGCTGGACTGGCTAAGTTCTACATTCTTATAACTTGTATTTCTGTGGCTAAAACTTGGTTAGTAATGTTCACACAACAACACTGTTCACGCAAGGGCTCTAGTTCAATAAGGGCTCTATCTCAAATAAGGGCTCTAGCTCAAATATGAGCTCTATAGCTCAAATAAGGCCTCTAGCTCAAATAAGGGCTCTAGTTCAAATAAGAACTCTAGCTCAAATAAGGGTTTTAGCTCAAATTAGGGTTCTAGTTCATATAAGGGCTCAAGCCCAAATATGAACTCTATCTCAAATAAGGGGTTTAGCTCAAATTAGGGTTCTAGTTCATATAAGGGCTCTAGCCCAAATATGAACTCTATCTCAAATAAAGGCTCTAGCTTATATAAGGTCTCTAGCTCAAAAAAGGCTCTAGTTCAATTAAGGGCTCTAGCCAAAATAAGGGCTCTAGCTCAAATAAGGGCTCTAGCTCTAGTTCAATTAAGGGCTCTAGCCAAAATAAGGGCTCTAGCTCAAATAAGGGCTCTAGCTCAAATGAGGGTTCTAGCTCAAAGAAGAGCTCTAGTTTAAATAAAAGCTCAATCTCAAATAGGAGCTCTAGCTCAAATAATGGTGCTAGTTCAATTAAGGGCTCTAGCTCAAATAAGATATCTAGTTCTAGCGGTGAATACATTTCTAGCATGTAAATATAACTGTACATCCAGTTCTATATGTTTCATGATATGTATAAACTCATCTTCGGAAACTCTCGTGTCATCAACATTATCGTCCAACACACGGAAAGTGTTCTTAAACTTCAAATTGAAAGTTGCCTCAAATATTTGTTGTGAGTGTTGCTGGTATTTTGTAAGACCGAAGAAAGGAATTTGATCCAAATTTTCTATAGCACTTTTTAGTTGTAACTCAGCTCGCACTTCTGGTTTCATCTTATTCCTACGGTAACATTCACTTTTAGAAAGATTCGCCAACATTCTAGTTTGCCTATTGATAGCAAGATTGTCTCGACATTCCATGAACTCGTTCAGTGTAACACCCTCCCATGTGTCCTGAAAACATGGTCGTACATCAAACAAACTGACACGTTTTCCGTCACATTTTAACTTGGCATCTTCCCAATGTTCGCCGCTACGTTGATGTCTCCATTCACTCAGATACCTGGATACTGGGTCCCTCAATAATGTGATATAAAAATACCTGAAATAAGCATACAGTGAAACATTTGGTTCATACAAACAACAGAATCGTAAAAAACAGCAAGTAAAATTTAACTTGTATTTTCCATACAGGCAGATCTATCGAGCAAAAATGTGAAGAAGAAACACAACTAACAAGTTGCGAAACACTTCTATAGAATCTACTTTTTGCATAAAAATTAAGAACATTGCTTTAGGCTGACTGGAAAAAAATTAATACACTAAGTGTAAAAAAGCCTCCTGAACGGCCAAGTTGAGTCGCAGGGATTTGCGTGAGTAGGTACATGAAGGGTAATATCAAATGAAGAATTTATTATGGTCAGCCTAATAACTAGTACAACAACAGAACACAAAATGTTGACACAGACTGACAAAGTGACTGACAGAAAATAGAAATTACAGTTTATACTAATTTATTTAAGGTCGATTGTGAAACAAGTTTTTCCTACGTGTAGTAATCACTCATTCCTGATTTTATCCATCGCCACGAGGGTATAGGGTAGAGAAGCAAGTTTCCCTTTTATGCTGAGCTTCTAGCAAGGGAATTTCTGGTACCATTTATATTTAGTGTTTGGTATGACGCGGCCTGGGATCTAACCCGGGACCTTCTGCACTCAAAGCTGACACTTTACCACTAGGCTAACGAAATTATAATTAATAATTGCCAATATAGCCATGCTTTAGCCTTCTAGACACATCACCTCTCTCTTTCATGGTCACAATTTATTTCAATAAATTATACAAAGATAGGTGTTTTGTCTGAAAAAAATATCCAGTCAAAACTATCAAAATGACCCTTGAAATTGATGTAGTTAGTGGACCCCCTAATTTAGCGTCCAGTAGTGCCCCTAATTTAGTGCCCAGTTAAAAAAATCCTTATTTTGCAACAAGTGGAGCCCCTAATTCATTGCCCAGTGAAGCCCCTTATTTAGTGCCAAGTGGAGCCCCTAATTTAGCGCCTAGTGGAGCTCCTAATTTAGTGCCCAGTAAAGCCCCTAATTTAGTGCCTAATGGAGCCTCTTATTTAGCGTCCAGTGGAGCTCCTCATTTAATGCCGAGTGGAGCCCCTAATTAAGTGCCTAGTGGAGCCCTTATTTAAGTGCCCGGTGAAGCCCCTAATTAAGCGCCAAGTTGAGCCCCTAATTAAGTGCCCAGTGAAGCCCCTAATTTAGTGCCCAGTGTAGCCCCTAATTTAGTGCCCAGTGAAGACCCTAATTTAGTGCCCAGTCAAGCCCCTAATTTAGCATCCAGTGTAGCCCCTAATTTAAGTGAATAGTTTCCTACCTCCTTTTTCTCTTTTTGCCCTCTATTTCATTCAAGGCATTGTCCACACACTCATGCAACATAGTCCAGTCAGCGTGTAAGCCACACGGCCATCCAACAGTAAACCAGCTAAACAACCATATGTAACCATGGTTATTGGTACAGGTACATGGTCTGGTTAACACATCTGCAATTAGTACAACAAATCATAGTTATAAAATTGAAATTGAACATAATAATACTCTTGGTTGTCTATTTTATATGTGCGAGATATGAGGTAAAAAAATTCTCATTATAAATATTATTTGTTTAAACTGAAATGAAAACAGTACCATGCAAACAAATCATAGGTTACCTTGCTTGTTTAGGAGTTATCAGCTCTAGAAATGTGAGATCCCTTCATCTTTTACACTACAAATGGGGGTAATGTATTCAGATCTATTGAAACAGAATGATGAAATTGTGCAAGATTTTACAAAATGAAATTTGTTATTGTGCTAAGGAATAAAGTAGAGAAATTTATCACAAACCTTTATCGCAATTGCATGGTTTCCCTAAGATGAGATCTTCTATCAGATGTTGATTAAATACTGTTCCTCCCACTTTCTGTATATGTAAATATACTAGAACATCCGTCTCCAAGTCAAATGGACTATCCGACGGAGCAGTCCCTTTGTATGTTGAATCATCATTTTCTGACCGTAGGTACTTTTTCAACGCCCTCGGTGAGTCTGGGTGTAGAAATGATTGACTTGCTATCATGTTTAGCAGAGTGTCATTTTTCTCTACCTCTTTCATATAGAAAGAAATAGGATGCCTGACTTTGTTATCATGAACGATGGATCTCCGTGAAGGTTTCTTACTTGGAATTAACAAGTAATAGATTGCTACAACGATCAGCACTATAGCAATAAGGAATTTCTGATTTCTTCTCATTTCTCCCAATACAGAATGCATCACAAACTGAAACAGAGGAAAGGCCTAAATTAAAATATTGTTTGTTTAACCTTTACCTACCTACCCAATAAAATTGCCTCTACTCAGATAATTATATTGCTTTCCATAGAATTGTTTTTATATCACTTACCTGACAAGGCCAGAACATTTTAATGTACGGTTTGCATTTATTTTTAATGTGTACATATTGCAATCATACATATAAGACAGAGCATTCTATGAAAGAGTATATACACAAGCCAAGCAAATAGAATGTATATCCGAGTCAACACAAAATCTGCACAGTCAAAATAAAATTATTTACCTACTTATAACTTATAACGCGATAAATTGCAATACAAAAACAAACACAAAATCCGCTATATTTATTGTTTCTGAATATTTAGGAGCATGCAAACTTTATATGTTGTGCCAAATGTTTGAAAGCTTACATAGGCAAATGTTACGGTCCGTGATTTTAATCCATAACAAAAATATAAGCAATTATGTGGGGTTTTTTGTACAGCAGTTTATTGCGTTAGAGTTATACCTATCCAATGTAAAAAAATGGGTCGGTAAAAGTCAAACAAACAATATTTAAATTTAGGCAAAAATTACGTACATCATTATAAAACAAGTTGTTCATTAATTAATATCCAGTTTTGTATGTGATATTCTGGACATTTCAACTAACTGTTATAAGCATTTTAAAAGCCATGAGGTAACAATGGTTGCCGCTCAGCATAATGATATCAGATGGTTTTCCCTTAAGATAATAATTTCTTAATTCATGTCAATTAAGGAAATCATCATTAAGAAAAGGCTGAGTGATTTTATGATAAATGACAATCAGACATGTCACATAATAATTAGCAAAAAATTGATTGTACTTCATACACAGGTAATTAAGTACATGCCACCGAGAGGTGATGGCTGCTGAGATTCATATCAGAAGAAATAAAAGAATGTAACACTGTATACAAGTATCAACTTTAGCCACTGGGCATTACATCTATGTTTTGGTAAATATACGTCACAAGACAAACCAGTAATTTAAATGAAGTTTAATTACAAAACAAATATGCCATACTCTCCACGTAATAACTCCCGAACGTATACATGTACATACATCCCCTAATATACATCATTCTATCACTTATCTATAAAGAAGTTAACATACAATCAATAGATGATTTAATTTTAGGTCCATTGTGAAACACGTTCTACAACTTGTATAAACCACTCCCAACACCTCATTCTCGATGGCATCAACTATCCACCAGCTATCACAACACGTTCTACAAATTGTATAAACCACTCCTGACACCTCATTCTCTATGGCATCAACTATCCACCAGCTATCGCCACACATTCTACAACTTGTATAAACCATTCCTGACACCTCATTCTCGATGGCATCAACTATCCACCAGCTATCGCCACACATTCTACAACTTGTATAAACCATTCCTGACACCTCATTCTTGATGGCATCAACTATCCACCAGCTATCGCCACTCGTTCTACAACTTGTATAAACCATTCCTGACACCTCATTCTTGATGGCATCAACTATCCTTCAGCTATCACCACTCGTTCTACAACTTATATAAACCATTCCTGACACCTCATTCTCGATGGCATCAACTATCCACCAGCTATCGCCACTCGTTCTACAACTTGTATAAACCATTCCTGACACCTCATTCTCAATGGCATCAACTATCCACCAGCTATCGCCACACATTCTACAACTTGTATAAACCATTCCTGACACCTCATTCTCGATGGCATCAACTATCCACCAGCTATCGCCACACATTCTACAACTTGTATAAACCATTCCTGACACCTCATTCTCGATGGCATCAACTATCCACCAGCTATCGCCACACATTCTACAACTTGTATAAACCATTCCTGACACCTCATTCTTGATGGCATCAACTATCCACCAGCTATCGCCACTCGTTCTACAACTTGTATAAACCATTCCTGACACCTCATTCTTGATGGCATCAACTATCCTTCAGCTATCACCACTCGTTCTACAACTTATATAAACCATTCCTGACACCTCATTCTCGATGGCATCAACTATCCACCAGCTATCGCCACTCGTTCTACAACTTGTATAAACCATTCCTGACACCTCATTCTCAATGGCATCAACTATCCACCAGCTATCGCCACACATTCTACAACTTGTATAAACCATTCCTGACACCTCATTCTCGATGGCATCAACTATCCACCAGCTATCGCCACACATTCTACAACTTGTATAAACCATTCCTGACACCTCATTCTCAATGGTATCAACTATCCACCAGCTATCGCCACACATTCTACAACTTGTATAAACCATTCCTGACACCTCATTCTCAATGGTATCAACTATCCACCAGCTATCACAACAACTGGGTATGAGATCAGAGAAGCAGTATTACCTTCCCTATTTTGGGTATCAAGCCATACTGTACATACTGGTTTATTTTATCTTTGGTAAGACATCGCAGGAACAGAGTGAACCACAGACCTCACACTAGAAGTGAACATTCTTAGTCTACCAGTAGATTTAAATTACAATAGTATACATAATATTAGCTCCTTTAAATATGTGTTTCGCATGAAAAGGGCGCTGTATAAATCTGGAACATGTATATAAAAAAAAATTTATATTTGGATTCACGCAGCTCTTAAAAACAAATATATCAATACTACATTTGCCATAATCATTTAAGGATAACAATTTAGCTAATAAATTGAGATCAATTTAGACATCACATAGCCGCCACAATTGTCATATTTAGAATACTGATTTAACTGATACCATGTAGGCCTATTTACAAGTTTAATTATTCTTTAATACACCATGACATGTACTAAATTTTACTGTTTGATAAATTGTCATGTGCTAAGTTCCAAATCTCAAAAAAATTATGAAACGCCTTCATTGCTGTCCATTTATTCAGTAAAAGCGTAAGAATAAACTTAATTAAGAGAATAGACAACAATGGCAAACAATGTATGACCCTGATCCTACAAGGCTACATGCCATTGCAGATTAAACTGCTCCAGATTTGGCACCATGACAAATAAATGTCCACCTGATCAAACACATTCAATGTGGAGTATGCACAATAATTAATTAAAAATATTAATAAACATACTGAAAGAGTTATGACTAGTAGGTAGAAACGAACAATAGGCCTTCATCAATTCATTTTAGTCTATCCGAATTCTGCATGTCCGGAATTAATGTCACTTACAAATGTTCGGAGGTCAAACATAAACGGTGGAAACTAACAGATTTGAAGTAAACATATAACGAGTTTAATGTGTTCGTCTGTGAAAGAAAACACAATTGCATATTCACTTACATAATCTGAATAAAGAATATCGAGTTTTGAGTGACTGGGTTGATCAGCGGTGAAAGTGTCCGGGATCCGTACGGACAGGAATGGGATTTATACACTTCAAAATGGTTGACATGTTGACACAAATCTAGATTCTATCTTGTTTGTTGTTTTTTTGCCGTCATTGATCGCCAAATGCGGTCAACATGTAAGTTTTTCTCAAAATTATCTTATATACTGATTGCATGCATCCTTTGATTATTAGTTGCATATTCAAAAAATACAAAAATATTGAAAAATGCATTTTATTTGGGCTTTATTTTTGCTTCTTCAACTTCAAGATTCATTTCACAATCATTAAATGTTCAATTATTGCTTAAATTATGTTGATGGAGCTGTGTATGCTTGTCAGGGACCTGACTGATGTTGTCAAATCAAACATAAATATTCTGCCATTGCATTTCATTCTGTTCGCATCAATGATCCATTGGCATTGCAGAAATTTAAGCAAAAACGGTATCAGATCAGAACGGCCCAGTATAAATGTGCCAGAACGACCCAAACTTGAGGTATATCTAAATGGTCCACTTAAAAAAATCGGAGTTTACTGGCAACAATTACGCTCAAATAATATAAATATTTGAGCTGTTAAGTGCAGACAAGGATCTCAAATATGGAATAATACTCCACACAATATCAGACAAAGCAATTCTTTAAAAACATTTAAAACCAAATATAAGAAATTGCTCCTAGAAAGACAAAATAATTGAGACTCGTAAAACTATGTATTGTTTGTACATTGTATATTTTTATTTAGTCTCTTCATCAAACGAATAGTTCATTGTTAATGTATGTTATTATGCATGAATGTGAGTCGTAGTAATATAATTCAAGTGAGTGTTTGTCGGAAATGTATACATGTATGTTTTTGTTTTGCTTTTGTTTTATTCTTGTTAAAATGTTATTTCAACGAAGGCCGCATTGGAAATAAGTGTATATATTATGTATGTAACTTAATGTGTTTTCACCTTCGGTAAATAAAGTCTTTATTATTATTATTATTATATTATTACAACAAACTAGTTACTATACCACAGTATTTTTCAGGTCAATCCGTAAGAATACATCGATAATCAAATCGCGATTAAAATTTATTTATTAACTGGGCCTTCTTGGTTTGTGGGCCGTTCTGGTCACTGGGCTTTTCTGGGAAGTGGAACGTTCTGACAAACAGCGTAAATTAATAACTAAAAGTAAATTCACAAACAGGAAGAAAATTGTTTATAAATAATTTTTTTAATAAATGAGGTAAATTAACTTTCTAGGGAAATGCATACTGTACTTGTCTTTGCCTACTGTCATTTGAGGCACAATCACCATGTACATCAAACACAGCATGCTAAATCTATATTCATGTATTTTGAGGGAACAAGCGTTAACTTTACACCATTGACATCAAGACATGGTTATCCCTACATAAATAGATGTACAAACTGTAATTTTAAACAGTTCTATAATTATATACTTAAATACTGTTCTTTTATTATTTTCCCCTCTTAGGAGACACATGCGATGGATTCAACATTAATAGCAGATCAGTTGCGCAACTAAAGTTGATTATTGAACTTGCAACTACATTGTATCTAATTTCTAAAATTAGCAACCCAATGGAACCGATGTAGTTCACTGTCTCAATTTGTTGATTTGTTTTCCTCATGATGTCACCTGAAGATTGTTTACTATAACTGAAAAGTAACTTTCATGAAACAGTGAGAGTTCTAAAAATGGTATTACATCATACATGTAATACGATACTGTTACGGAACAATTGGTTCTAAAAAATGTATTTAGACTTTGCGTCTACTTTAGCTTCATTGATGTTTATTATTTATCTTACAGAATCAATGGTTATAATGGGTGATATTGAGGTACAGAGATGTGGAGTGAAGTTTGATCCTCCTGGGATCATTGTAGTGTATAATGACAAAGGCTCAAATAAACATAGACAGAGGACCATGCCTCTTAGAGACTTCACGAAAAACACAAATGTGGAGAAGGCTACACAAGATTTACTATCAAACCCTAGACATGAAAAATTTGTGTCATTGATTACAAAAGCTCAATTAGTCAGACTTGTTACTATTATTAGAGATAAACTTAATGGTATGAGTCTTGAAGCAAGTTTAGCAAGAAACGATGAAATGGATAAAATAAATCCTGAAGAAAATCTCAACACTGTGGATGAAGAGACATTAAAAAGAAAGAAGGCGGTGATGGATAAAACTTTTGCGAAACATCAACTGAAGCCAGATGATCCTGAGTATAAGTATGATGTTGAAGTGGAGTTTGATGAGAACAATGTGATAGAATCAGGCTGGGATTCAGACCAAGGTTCCGACATGGAATTTTAAATTGATATATTACTGTGGTTACTGTTAAAATCCAGTTTCTTCCCCCATTCCTTGACCTCAAGTTGATGCAAGTGATCTTTTTCATGAGAACGATATTAGCTTGACATCTGTGTAAGAAAATGATTGTGATGAAAATATGTTAATTTAATATCTTAAAATCATAACTGTCCAAAGTTAATGACTACATTCCCAAAATTATAGTGAAAAGTCTATGTACAGCTTTTAACTATGTTCAAATGTTTTTACAGTGTTACACTTTTTTGTGTTACTTTCATCTACAAAACATGGAATAAGTAAGTCCTAAGATATTCTTTATTCAATTATGTTGAGATAAAATAAGATACAGTGGTCTGGTCTGGTCTGGTCTGGTCTGGTCTGGTCTGGTCAGGTCAGGTCAGGTCAGGTCAGGTCTGCTTCCTGTTTAGTGAACATTACAACACATTTTTTAAACAGACTGTCTAACTTATTTATAAACATTGAATACAATGAATTTAAGTAAGTGGAACTAAACAACGGATAATTGCATTTACTTATTTTTAGATTAATTTGTAATGGCCAGTAAGGTCACTATTATCTGAAAATTGAAATTAATTAAATCTCTTTGGGTAGATGTCGGTACGCAGTAGATGATGCCATATGTTGGGGAATCTCCAGGTCAGATGATTATTAACTGAATATGATCAAAAGCATTTAATTTTTACTTACATTCATGTACTCTGTAAACTACTCATACATATGCACAGATCCAAGGTCTTTTATTGAAGCTGAGATATATGTCACTTGCAATTGCTAAAAGATGTCATTATTTCGCTCCCCACTCATCTCTGATTAGCTATCAAACTTCTAAGGGGTGTATTTGTTTTGCTTTGAAGTTTCTATTGCTGTGATTTGTAGTTTATTTTGAATACATTTCAATGTCATGTTTTTTTAGAAGTAAGTTGTGGCTTTCATGCTGTGTAGGCTGCAGTACTTGGTAAACAAAGTTTGAGATAAAATCACATTTATGTTTTATAAATCAGTAAATACCTTTCAATTAGTGATTTTACTTTTTGAAAATATTTTCTCTTATTATTATAATACAATAAACCTTTATGCTGACACACAGATGTACATACTTGTGTTACTATATAATAATAGTTACTGTATTATCAATAAATTCAATTCAATTCATAGAAAATCAGCACTAATTCAACCTACGATATCAACAGTGTAAATAATATTTATGTTTGTACATGTATCATGTACAATGTAGTTTTACATAATGCAGGAGACTTAGTTCTTGTACATTATCATGTATTGTCCAATTCATTCAAACTGTCACTAACTACTCTATGCAATACAACCTCCCCAGAGCGACCCTCTGAAGAGCAACAACCTCTCTACAACAACTCCTTCAAAATTTCTCTTTGGTAAAATTGATGCTAACATCTGTAGAGCAACAACATTTACTCAACAGCCAATATTTGCAGACCCCAAAGAGTGTTGGTCTACAACAGGTGTACTGTTACAATAAAATTACATGGTCAGTGTACCTATCTCATTAAAATCAGACCCATATTATGCTACACTACTTTACGCTGATATAGAATCTGATGACACTCCGTATAGGGTCATGTCGATGTGAACTTTACTTTATCCAATCAAATCGCTTCTTTCACAAATCTGGAAGTGTGGTGAAACACTGCTGAGGCTATATGACTTCATTGTGCACCAGAGAGGTCATTTTAACATGACCTCATACGGAGTGAAGTCAGATATCTAACAAGCAAATGTTGGGATCTGATTTCAATGTGATGGTCAGTGTACATACTGTACGTAATTAATACAAGAATTAACCTGTAAACACAAAGTATTAGCACAGACCGTGTATTTCTGTAGTTACCGACAGTAAATGAATTTCACAATACATGTACTATGTAGTTATATATTATTGGTGCATATTATATATGTCATTTCAGTATCATTGTTAATCATACCTGCATCTATGGTACACAATATGTAGGATATATATATGCAATACTAGTACCCTACAACAAGTGTGATTGAACTTCAGCAATATAAATTCTTACTCTGAATCTGATCAGACTATGTATGATATCAGGGTACTGGTTTATCAAAGCACTTACGAAAATCTTAAAAGTTATGCTCATATTTCAAATTCTGTATAATTCTTTAACCACTGCAAATTAGTGTGGATATGGTTTGTTGATGTTCAGTAGATGTTCAGTAACTGAATCATTATTAGTATTGCAGATCCCTTTACCACACTTCATAATTGTAAACAAAAATAGAAAGAATTTAAATTTGATTGTAAGTGCTTTGATCAAACAGTACCCTGTTGACTACTTACCAGACTGTGTATGATGTATGTAGACTCTGTATTACAATATCGCAGCAACATATTTACCAGACTATGTTTGATGTATGTAGACTCTGTATTATACAATATCGCAGCAACATATTTAATCAGGGAACAATGTATTTATACCTTATATGTTAGTTATATGTTATACTGTTACTGTTATTACATGTTTGTGATTTTGTCAATGTGTTGAATTTATGAACAATTGATTTTTAAGTGGTACAATAGTTCAATGTTTAGTTGCTATAGTTACCTTGCATTGTAAACATCTAAGTAAATGTAAGCTATTTATAGAACAAATATGCCCTTGTCAATGTTTTTCCGAAGAGGGGTGGCGTCGGGATTATATAGGGGAATTAGACATTTTTGGAAATTGGTTGTCAAATTCCCTCCCATGTGCAGATAGTCCTGTCGAATTCCTTGGGGTCAGGTTGTCCATAAAATACGGGCCATGTCTAATTCCTGCTACATGTGACGACAGGGTTTATTAAATTCCCATACATCGGGTAAGTCTATGTCTAATTCCCCTGATGGAAGCGGCTTGGTTAGGCAACGGGCTCCTTGTAATGTATTCAATTCATGCATAAAAGTTAGGATCGGGTCAATATCTCCGTAACATAGACTATAGCTTACATTTTTAGCTCACCTGTCACAAAGTGACAGAGTGAGCTTTTGTGATCACTCTTCGTCCATAGTCTGTCAACAATTTGCTTGTGTAGACACTAGAGGTCACAATTTTGACCTTATCTTTATGAAACTTGGTCACAATGATCATCTCAACAAAATCTAGGTCAAGTTCGATATTGGGTCATCAGGAGTCAAAAACTAGGTCACAATGTCAAATCATAGAAAAACCCTTGTGTAGTCACTAGAGGTCACAATTTTGAACCAATCTTTATGAAACTTGATCACAATGATCATTTCAACAAAATCAAGGTCAAGTTTGATATTGGGTCATCCGGGGTCAAAAACTAGGTCACAAGGTCAAATAATAGAAAAACCTTGTGTAGTCACTACAGGTCACAAATTTGACCTAATCTTTATGAAACTTGGTCACAATGATCATTTCAACAAAATCTAGGTCAAGTTCGATATTGGGTCATCCGGGGTAAAAACTAGGTCACAAGGTCAAATAATAGAAAAACCTTGTGTAGTCACTACAGGTCACAATTTTGACCTAATCTTTATGAAACTTGGTCACAATGATCATCTCAACAAAATCTAGGTCAAGTTCGATATTGGGTCATCCGGGGTAAAAACTAGGTCACAAGGTCAAATAATAGAAAAACCTTGTGTAGTCACTAGAGGTCACAATTTTAGCCTAATCCCTATGAAACTTGGTCAGAGTGAGCATCTGAACATAATCTAGGTCAAGTGCGATATTGCCAAGAACTAGGTCACTAGGTCAAATCACAGGTCTTGCATGTACTGCTACAACAGGTGAGCGACCTAGGGCCCTTTGGGCCCTCTTGTTTGTTCTACTTCATAATATAATGGCATGTATATACCTTATTGCATCGTTAACAACAGGTTGTATGTTTTCATGTCAGAGTATTATTGAGATTATGCTGAGATTCAAACTCATGGTTTGCACTACAAACCAGTTAGGTTATGTACATATTTCATGATATTTGCACAACTAACTGGTTAGGTTATGAACATATTACATGCTTTGCACACCTAAATGGTTAGGTTATGAACATATTACATGATTTGTTCAACTAACTGGTTAGGTTATGAACGTATTACATTATTTGCACATATAACTGGTTAGATTATAAACATATTACATGATTTGCACATATAACTGGTTAGGTTATGAACATATTACATGATTTGCACATATAAATGGTTAGGTTATGAACATATTATATGATTTGCACATATAAATGGTTAGGTTATGAACATATTACATGATTTGCACATATAATGGTTAGGTTATGAACATATTACATGATTTGCACATATAACTGGCCAGGTTATGAACATATTGCATGCTTTACACATATAAATGGTTAGGTTATGAACATATTACATGATTTGCACATATAAATGGTTAGGTTATGAACATATTACATGATTTGCACATATAAATGGTTAGGTTATGAACATATTACATGATTTGCACATATAACTGGCCAGGTTATGAACATATAACATGCTTTACACATATAACTGGTTAGGTTATGAACATATTACATGCTTTGCACATATAAATGGTTAGGTTATGAACATATTACATGATTTGCACATATAAATGGTTAGGTTATGAACATATTACATGATTTGCACATATAAATGGTTAGGTTATGAACATATTACATGATTTGCACATATAACTGGTTAGGTTATGAACATATTACATGATTTGCACATATAACTGGTTAGGTTATGAACATATTACATGTTTTACACATATAACTGGTTAGGTTATAAACATATTACATAATTTGCACATATAACTGGTTAGGTTATTATAAAGCTTATGTGTATTACACGATTTGCAAAAATTAGTTTATCTTGTTAGTTTGTAAAAATTTAAAATTTGCACACACAAATTTAGCACTAACAATAGACTGAACAATGAATTTAGTATAGAACTAACGCACGTTTGTCGTGGGTAAATAGCTGTTACCAGTACATAGCACAAAATATATTGCAGAAACTTAAGAAACAACCAAAGTATACTGAAAATTTCCAACTGGACTATTTAAAATTTATCCCAATACTTCGTTTTTAGCTTTGTTCTGAAATACGATGTACAATATCTGTTGGGTACAATGCATGTTTTTATTAAACAGAACACTGGCTTTATCAAGTTCATTTAACCATATAATGAGATAAACATTAAAGTTTTTAATTGATTTCTAATGGTTCTAATACTATCAATCGAAAATAAGAAAATTGAAGGAGGTCGAGTTGTAACATTTGCACAGTATATTAGAGAATGTATTTAGGAACTTTTAAGCAAAAATCTTAAAGTAGTCAACGTGTCCATACAATGAGGTTACATTGTAATTCTTATATCCAAAATATGAACCTTTCTTGTATATTAACGAATATTATTAATGTCACAATATCCGTCCTAAAAGTATACCAAATGTTTTATCTATAGCAATAAGATTGTTTATTTGTATTTATAGTTTGTTTGTAGCATAATGATTGTTTGTAGCATAATGTTTTGTTGAAAGATAATGTGTTCGTCGTTCAGTTGTTTAGTACAATGCTAAGTGTAAAGTGTTCCTATATGTATTGTAGTTTTGCTTTTATATTTTATATGAAACTGCTTATAGTTACGGAAGTATACTTAAATGTTACTCAGTAGACATTGTTTGCTTTAATAGACAATTATTACACAGTAATTATAAGTAATTAGTGATGTAGCATTTTAAATATTTCCTGTGTCAGGGTTGAGAACTCTTGTTAATATAAGAATTGAACTTCCTTGATCACAATTGTGTTTCATAGATAGCGGACATCTGGGTACTGTTTTATCAAAGCGCTGACGAAAATCTTAAAGTTTTGCTCAAATTTTATTTCATTATACATCTTTTACAACTGCAGATTGGTGGCAGATATGGTTTGTAGTAGTTAATTAACTGAATCAGTGTTAGTATGCAGCTCCATTTACCACACTATATAATTGTAAACAACTTATAAAGAATTTAAATTTGATCATAGGTTTATAATTTCTGTAAGTGCTTTGATAAAACAGTGATATTGGAATAATTCAACCTAACACTGAATCTGTTAAATAAAACACTTAAAAGGTCGG
Source organism: Spisula solida (assembly GCA_947247005.1). Taxonomy (NCBI): domain Eukaryota; kingdom Metazoa; phylum Mollusca; class Bivalvia; order Venerida; family Mactridae; genus Spisula; species Spisula solida. Next base: position 43,879,896 of record OX365956.1, read on the forward strand.
TTTTTATCACAAATGTAGGTCGAAACACTTAATATTTATTATTAGTGCACTATTTTCCTCAATTTTCGTGATCTTTTGTGGCTATTTTTAGGGCCGAATATATACACTTTCCCCTATCAAAATAACCTCCATTTTTTCCAAAATAATTCAAATTTTCCCCCTTTTGTTCTAGCTGGTTTAACTAACAGATATGGCTGTTTTAAAGTAAAAAAAATAGCTACATATGACTTAGAGTATCAGTAGAAAACAGCAAATTTTGAAGAATTTATAACCAAAACAATATTTTTTAATAATTTCCAATTTTGGGCATTGCACGCTAAAATTTCCCAATTTATGGGCACAGGGGTTTCATTTTGTTCAAGAAAAGTCACTGGTTCTTAATAGACAAACATGTACACAATCATTATCAGCATTTGTTAAGATTTCATTTTATGCCTTCAATGATTGTTGTGTAACTTGTTATCAAGTTTAAAATATTATAATTATTTGGCTTGTTAATATCCAGTTATTATCATTTAAGAATAAATTTGTTTGAATTCTGCAATGTTTAATGTTGTTTTAATATTCTTTAAGCTGGGTTCACACTACAGCATTAATAGATCTTGGAACAGATGTTTGGGCAAAAGTAAAAAACTTTGCTAGTGAAAGTTGTTAAAAGTTTACAAGAGTTAATGTTTGATGGCGTATGCTGACAAATCGTTACAAGCAAAAACATAGTTGACGTTTGGAAATAAACGTTGGTGTAAGTTGTACCTCCTTGAATGCTGAAGTTAGTTATTCAGAGTTTGCTTAAGGACTCTGTTGGAAACGTCTGCTGAGACACTGATGGTTTTGGCTATTTTTTTTCAGACAGATATTCGAGGGAATGGTGAACTTTCCACACCACAATTGAGTGATTGTCCAACGGAGGTCAACAAGTACCAGATGTAATGAAAGCAATAGCAATGCATGGGTTAGCATAGGCAAACTTTCCACAGCTTACCCGTTACTTAGGTTAACTTTGAACAACGAAGTCTGACGAAAACCAATTTGTTTGTCTAAATTGGGCCAAGTTGTGGTCCACTGCACATATGATACACCTGCATATGCAAAACTCTACATAGGCTGATAGATTATAACAACAATACTGTCAACGCTAGGAAATAATTGTAAAAGTTAATATGCTCCAGATATAAAATGTTTGTAGTGCGACAAAAAATTCTTTCCCACCAACGTTTGGGCTTGTGTTTTACTTTTGAAACGCTGGTACAATTGTTTTAATTGTGAACCTACCATTACCTCCAACATAATTGTCATTATACAGTCACTGTATCTTGGTTCCTTTCTTCAACTGGCTATAACCAACATAGGTCTCATCTTCATTTACCAGTACAATTTAATTGTGACGTCAAATTTTCATGGAAGGGTATGAGCTGCTGCCATCTGAAATTGAACCTGGATCACCGTGTTACAAATCCGGGACACTAACCACAGGACCACAGCCAGACAACTACAGATACTTGTGACTTATTCAAACAAAAAGCACAGTTCAACCTCTCCAGAGTGAAAAAATATTGTCTGATGCAAAGTTGTGGATTAGGCAAAGCTTGTTGCTCTTAAATGTTTTCACCAGAAAATCAATAATGGTGTGTAACAGAGGGTTATGCTCAACAACGAGGCTACTCTAAAGTGCTGCTGTATAGAGGTTGATATGTAAGTTCTAAATAAAGAAAACATTTTATAGTTCCAAAACGTTGGATCATAGATTACCATGACATCAGAAATATTGTTTACATTTTATTGCAAAGTGATAATTAGCAATCAATTAATTACTGACAAGATACATAGAAACTTGGCTACATGTTGTATAAGACACAAAATCTAACAACTAGGCTTAAAATCATGTTTGTTTCCTTCCCTGCCACCCATATAGGGTCGGGTAGGTAGGTCGGTAGGCAGGAAAAATATAAAAGTAAACATTTTTACAGCAGTCATATTCAGCAACTTTCATTACCTTTGATCTTCTCTCATTGTTTACCTGCGTCCAATACATGACCACGACTTATATTCGGAAGAATTACGGTAATTTCTTTCCCAAAAAGAATTCTTATGTCTTAATAACCTTTTCTAGTAGGGCTGATATTGGCAGGCAGGGAGGGGAAACAAACAATATATAATTTGATGCCTTGTATTGCATGGAGATTTTGACTTGACTCTGACCTTTATGCATGAATATATTACATGAATATATAAATTTCCGCGAGAAAATCATGCAATATCAGTCCTTTAGATTTGTGTTGTATTACACCTTAAGCATCTTCATGATGCTTCCCGCTTGTGAAAACATACAACCAGGTTTATAAATATAGACAATATATCAGCTGTTTAATTATGCTAATAGAAGGTCAAGAGTTGTGTCAAATTCTCCGTACTGTATAAGTAAAGTACAACAACACCAATCTATATCAGTGGTATGTCCACAAGTTGCTCGTCATACAACCAATACTCCAGGATCACACATAACATGGACATATCAAGCAATATTGCACAACACTCCAAGAACATATCAATACTACTTTCAATATCATGGTGAACTCTCATCTTTCAAGACAATGTCAACACTGTTACACCAGTTTACTTGAAGTCTCTCTCACAAGGTTACATCGTTACAACAGTTACCTTGAAGTCTTACGCGGTATTGAAGTCTCACGAGATTACATTGTACATCAGTTAACTTGAAGTCTTACGCGGTATTGAAGTCTCAAGTTACATCAGTTTACTTGAAGTCTTACGCGGTATTGAAGTCTCACGTTACATCAGTTAACTTGAAGCCTTACGCGGTATTGAAGTCTCACCTTACATCAGTTTACTTGAAGTCTTACGCGGTATTGAAGTCTCACGTTACATCAGTTAACTTGAAGCCTTACGCGGTATTGAAGTCTCACCTTACATCAGTTTACTTGAAGTCTTACGCGGTATTGAAGTCTCACGAGATGTTACATCAGTTTACTTGAAGTCTCACGAGATGAAGTCCTGCCTTACAGATCTATCTTAGCACTATATCTCAAATAGAGAATTTCATGTGTTATTAAGTTACAACAATGATGATACCGAGCATAACATCAAGTATTACTTTCTGATTTGATCACTGAGACTTGCGTCTGTAGCTGGTCCCCGGCTGTGAACACTGATTTCATACCAACATCACTACCTTGTACCTCATGTACCGTCTGAGAACCAGCCATCGACTGAGGTAATGACATTACAACGATTTTTTGTCCCGGAGTGGAAGCCTGCGATATTCCACTCTGTACTACGCCACCTGGTGTCACGCCCGGCAACATCTTAACGAGAGAGGTCCCACTAGACTGAACTGGTGTGCCGGGTCTCTGTTGCATGATTATAAATTTCTGTGCTGGGTTTCCGGGAATATTTGGTGTCGATGGTGTGCGAGGTATACTGATCCCAGTTTGCTGTAACTTTGGTGTAGGTGTTTGTGGTGCTGACCCGGGTATCGATGTTTGACCAATGACTAGTTGTGGCTTACCCTGAAAGTTGGAAATGATATCTCTGTATTACAAGTCCTGCACATACTGGGATATGTATAATGTCTAACCAGCCAGTTGAGAGAGATGTCAAATATGGTAGCAAGAAGAAGCTGGCTGTATAAATAGCAGGACAGCTTTCTGTACAACCATCAATAATATAATTAACATGAAAAATAGCTGCAAATAAATGATAAGTCAACATGGTTTGAAAATTGTAATAGCTAAGAACTAAACCTGTGGACCATATGAAGAATCCAGATGTGTTCATGTAATCCAGTAATCAGGTCAAAAACAGACAAAAATTTGGTAGAATCGTAAATGCTTTCATTAACCATCATTTAGCAAATTGTTAGAGCAAAGAACTCTTGTAAATCAGATAAATAAACTAGATACGGTCATAATACAAAGATACCCCTGGCCTAGATACAGCCATAATACAAAGATACCCCTGGCCTAGATACAGCCATAATACAAAGATACCCCTGGCCTAGAAACGGCCATAATATAAAGATGCCCCTGGCCACTAGATACGGCCATAATACAAAGATACCCCTGGCCACTAGATATGGCCATAATACAAAGATGCCCTTGGCCACTGGATACGGCCATAATACAAAGATGCCCCTGGCCACTGGATACGGCCATAATACAAAGATGCCCCTGGCCACTAGATACGGCCATAATACAAAGATGCCCCTGGCCACTAGATATGGCCATAATACAAAGATGCCACTGGCCACTGGATACGGCCATAATACAAAGATGCCCCTGGCCACTTGATACGGCCATAATACAAAGATGCCCCTGGCCACTAGATACGGCCATAATACAAAGATGCCCCTGGCCACTAGATACGGCCATAATACAAAGATGCCCCTGGCCACTAGATACGGCCATAATACAAAGATGCCCCCCCTGGCCTAGATACGGCCATAATACAAAGATGCCCCTGGCCACTAGATACGGCCATAATACAAAGTTGCCCCTGGCCACTAGATACGGCCATAATACAAAGATGCCCCTGGCCACTAGATACGGCCATAATACAAAGATGCCCCTGGCCACTAGATACGGCCATAATACCAAGATGCCCCTGGCCACTAGATACGGCCATAATACAAAGATGCCCCTGGCCACTAGATACGGCCATAATACAAAGATGCCCCTGGCCACTGGATACGGCCACAATACAAAGATGCCCCTGGCCACTGGATACGGCCATAATACAAAGATGCCCCTGGCCACTAGATACGCCCATAATACAAAGATGCCCCTGGCCACTAGATACGGCCATAATACAAAGATGCCCCCCTGGCCTAGATACGGCCATAATACAAAGATGCCCCTGGCCACTAGATACGGCCATAATACAAAGATGCCCCTGGCCACTAGATACGGCCATAATACAAAGATGCCCCTGGCCACTAGATACGGCCATAATACAAAGATGCCCCTGGCCACTAGATATGGCCATAATACAAAGATGCCCCTGGCCACTAGATACGGCCATAATACAAAGATGCCCCTGGCCACTAGATATGGCCATAATACAAAGATGCCCCTGGCCACTAGATATGGCCATAATACAAAGATGCCCCTGGCCACTAGATACGGCCATAATACAAAGATGCCCCTGGCCTAGATACGGCCATAATACAAAGATGCCCCTGGCCACTAGGTACCTTACAAGCTAATTGTTCAGAAATTACTCAAAGTCAAATACAGAAGAAAAAACATGTGGATCCTACATTTTAGAGTATTTTATTATTTATGCTTACATCAAACACCCATTTGAGTGTGATGATGTTCGTTCTTTCACGCGAAATGACGGACAGGGACAAAACTCAAGAATGGTTTTTGACACAAAAATGTATGTCTCCTACAAAGGGCCATTACTTTATTCATCCCATCTAAAATTCCTGATAATAAGATGGTACAAACTAATGCTGGTACAAACTATTTATGTGAACTTACATTGAAATCCAACAGGCGGTTTAGGAGAACAAGTGCAGACAAACTTAGTGACATTCATCAAGACAGACAAACTTCCAACACAAAATAAATATGTCTCCCCCCCCCCCCCCTACATGTGGAAGACTCAATAATAGGAAAAGGACAAAGAGGAGTTATAAATAATTACCTGTGAGATTTGTATTGATGGTTTTTGTTGAATACTGAGACCTGATGTAGATGCTGTTCTTTCCTTAGCAACAGCAGCATGTAGTAACGGTCCTAGGTAACCATACTCTGTCACATAGTCCTCTACAGTCTCAGCAACAGGACGATGAGTTTTCAAAACAGGAGGTAAATATTTCTGCAACAAAACAATTCATGAATTACTAGTAATAGGGTTTTAAATCCTAGACACAGACAAATGAGGACACTACCATTGTTTGAGGACACTACCGACACTACAAGTAGAATCAGTACATTTAAGTTTTCTCTTTATAATAAATCAACAAACAAATGTAAGATAAGAACCTAACTTGATATTATTACATTTTACGCAAGACATAGTTTTAACAGCATTTAATAGGTATTTTTGAACCAATACGAGTTTTAACATGAGCTAAAATATTAGAAATGTCTACAATAATATATAACAGTGATTATAACAGATAAAAGCTGTCTTCATCCTCTAATATTGAAAAAAACATGAGCCTAGAACATACTGTAAAATATTTTAATTTCAATGGGACAAAATTTTGTTGTATTGGTGAAAAACACCATTTTGTGGGTACATAATTTCTAGGATTTAAGATTTCATGAAAAATATCAAAATTCATACAACTTATCAGAAATCATTCAAAAATCAAATAGATATAATAATTCATAATTAATAACATATTGATATACAAGTAAACTTCCAACAAAACCCAGTCTTATACCAGACTGAACTTGAAAGCAAGTATGGCAGCTACTGTAAACTTACATATTAAATGGTATAATTATTTATTGGGGATTTAAATTTTGTGGTTGAGGTCATCCACAAAATTAAATCTGCCATGAATATTAATAATTTTACAGTATAATAGATTGTAACAGATATAAGCTATAATTGAAGGAAGCAGAGGTCACATGACATAGAATGTACATCACGGAGAACTTTCACTTACAGTAGCGATCTTCTTTATATTCTCAGCAGCAATTCTATCTGCACTGTTGATCATAGGTCCTTCTATCGCCGACCTAACACGCTCACTGATCATACGTAGGTTAGGTAACACAAATGCATTGATCACCTGAAAATAATGTGACATTATCATACATATAATACATGTAGTCGAAGGAAAGTGAAGAAACAGAATTTTAATCTGTGATATCTAAATAATCTGTTTCCATGTCTGAATTTTAACAATAACTCTACCAAACCTTATTCATACAAATATTTATCACTGAACATTTAAACGTGTCCTATTTACGAAGAAAAATGAAGATAACACAAAGGTTAAAGAAGACGATCAATGTTTTTTCCCCTATTTTGTGAATATAGCCCATGGCTTTGGGATTGGGAATTTTAGCGGCATTTTGGTCAAAATTACTATCATAATCTGTTCAAGCCAACATTTATACATTTTATGTTATTTGGTGTTCTTGGTTAACAAACTTTGTGACATCCATCTAGACAGACAGGCGTTCAGCATAAAATCAATAAGTCTTGCCCACTATTTCCGTGGGTATTAAATTTCATTGATTTTTATCCATTTTCGTGGGTTCATTAAATTCTTGGATTACAAATCATGGAAGGGTCAAACCATGTTATGTATTTGGAAGTTCGATAAATCATGGGCATCTAGGTTTCATGGTTGAGTTTAATGACAAAATCAACGAAAACTCAACTCCCTCGAAATATATTGATTATACAGAATATGAGGAAGAAATATTTATATGAAATTCAACAAAATCTAACCTCAGCTCCTAGTTCTCCGAGCCCGGACAATGCACCATATATTGTAGCCAAGGCAGCTTTCTCAGATCTTACGGCTTTACTGAATGTCTTTGTTATTCTCGCTTGTATATTGTTTACATTGTTGTGGAAGTTCCTGAAAGGAGAATGTATGAACAAAGAGAGGACAACAAGGCAGTTCTAAAATTTCAAAAGCAAGGTTCTCTGTTCAAATCTTGTTTTTCTATATGTGGTAATGTATTTACTGCCAAATTATTATCCAACATTTTCCTCATTTTTTTTTATCATGCATCGCAATTTTTCAACAATTTCTACAAATTTTTAGTCAAATAAGGCAGTTATTTTATATATACTCAGCGTCAATGAAAAGTTACCACCCTAATGACTTTTATATTTAAAATTCACATTACAATTTGTTAAAAGCCAAACACGACTATGTTTTGACCTTACTGTGTAGTCACAGCTATCCTATTTAACAATAATCAAATACACACACTATAAAACTTTTGTACTGATAGGTTAAATTGTATACAAAATACAGAGGTGTATGTAAGTTGTAACTATTCAGTGATGCCCAGTATACACATAAACTCTTTTCACGTACTTATTTATTTCTAGTTTCAATTTGGACTGATTTTTTCATATTGAACTGTTTAACAGTTTATTAAACTGCAACATTTAGGGTGCTGATCTGTAGAAGGACCAATATTCAAGAGTCCCTGGTATGTCGTATTGAGGTTTAACTACATATTTTGTAGCTACTGATATGCGACACCATGTGCATTACTGGAGTACAAATACCTTTCATACACTTGATCATTGTATAAACAAACAGCTACCTACTTGCAAATCTGAGCATTAAGTCTCGCCGCAAAGTCTCGTAATGCCCAATGATTGTCCACATCTGGTCTCATACATAGCTGTTTACTGACAATGCACGATACTACGCCAGGTATGAACTCATGTAACTGTGTAGAAAACAGAACAGATTAACCAAAGTAATAAACCATACATTCAAATGTTACAAACCATAAAAATACAATGTTATGATATTGCAATGTTTGCATACAAGTGACAGACCTGATTCAACAGACTGTACATCTCAAATTACATCTCTATACTATCCATGTTTTGTTTTCTTGAAGAAAAAGACAAGTCAATAATTTATCTTTTAAGTCTAAACAACCCATACCCCCGACATAAAGTGTAACAAGAATATACTGGTATGCACCAGTTTAAATATACACAAGTAGTCAACTGACAAGAGAGGTCAAGAGGATACAGTCGAAAAATGGTGTAACTTCAAAATAAGTGTGTAATTTTCAAACTAAGTCTGTAATTGCTAATTATTGTTAAGATATGCTTACAGATTTTTTATGTGACTAAAAAATCTTGGTCAAACCTGATTTGATAGGGTTTAATTACTTTTATTCCATATGAAATATTCGCTGTCTATATTTGTCAAAATGTGTCTATAATCAGACCAGTAGAGGAGCAATGAACTTACATATTTTTCCAGATAGATTGTGTGGTTCTCCATCAAGGCTTTCATCATTCTCATCAGATAGATCAACAATGCCAGGTTATTCTGTACTACATTCACCTTTACCTATAATATCAGATAGATCAACAATGTCAGGTTATTCTGTACTACATTCACCTTAACCTATAATATCAGATAGATCAACAATGCCAGGTTATTCTGTACTACATTCACCTTTACCTATAATATCAGATAGATCAACAATGTCAGGTTATTCTGTACTACATTCACCTTTACCTATAATATCAGATAGATCAACAATGTCAGGTTATTCTGTACTACATTCACCTTAACCTATAATATCAGATAGATCAACAATGTCAGGTTATTCTGTACTACATTCACCTTTACCTATAATATCAGATAGATCAACAATGTCAGGTTATTCTGTACTACATTCACTTTTACCTATAATATCAGATATATCAACAATGTCAGGTTATTCTGTACTACATTCACCCTTACCTATAATATCAAACAAAGTATTTCTATAACTTTATACACGCACGTTAATTAAATGTATAAGACACTGTATATTAACGTATGTTAAAGTGGTAAACATGGTGTCGTTCACACATATCGATTGGCCGATTAACAATTTTATCGGCACTAAGCGTAAAAAGCACTGGTTAAATTCTACCCTGCTTTATATAAGACCTCATAATGTTCTTATCAATTATCCGATTTTAAATATTTAAAGCTTGTAATGAAGCAGAGATATAAGTCTGTCTTTTAATACAACATTCAACACGATAACCTAATTAATAAATCCACGGCGACGAGTAAGAATCCGTTCCGCGTAAAAGTAAGTTTATAAAAGCTCCGCGAGTCGCATGTGTCGCCTGATGAAATGCACGTTTGTCATGGAAAACTATCCAGTATTGGGCTACATATCAGACTCACAAGAGTTCTCTAGTCATCTGAACTAAAAACAACAAAGATGCTCTGGACAAAAAAATGTCCTAATAAAATCAATCTGAAGGGAATCAATCAAACACTACACAAGCTAGAGTTATGATTCTTGTGCACTGCACTTCATGTCACAGCAAAGAAACATGCATTCCTATTGTTGAGACATTAATAGTTATGGTGACAAAGTTATGCCACGGACAAGAAATGCTTATAAAATCAATCAAAGGAAACAAAAATTGAAAAATGGCACAAGGTAGAGTAACGGTTCTTGTGTACTGCACTTGGACTTTTGGTAAGAAACATGCATACCAAGTTTCAAGTCATTCAACCTCATGGTGACAAAGTTATCCTCCGGACAAGAAATGCTCAAATTAAATCAATCTAAGGGAAATAATTAAAAAACGATGCAAGGCAGAGTTATGGTTTTTGCGCACAGCATTTCGGCTTATTGCAAGAAACATACATACAAAATCTTGAGTCATTTGAACTTAAGGTGACAAAGTTATGCTCCGGACTAGAAGTGCTCTAATAAAATCAATCAAAGGGAAATAATTCAAAAACTATGACAGGTAGAGTTATGGTTCTTGCACACTGCACTCCGGCTTATTGCAAGAAACATGCCTATCAATTCTTGAGTCATTTGAACGTAAGGTGACAAAGTTATGCTCTGGACAAGAAATGCTCTAATAAAATCAATCAAAGGGAAATAATTCAAAAACTATGACAGGTAGAGTTATGATTCTTGCACACTGCACTTCAGCTTATTGCAAGAAACATGCATACCAAATCTAGAGTCATTTGAACTTAAGGTGACAAAGTTATGCTCCGGACAAGAAATGCTCTAATAAAATCAATCAAAGGGAAATAATTCAAAAACTATGACAGGTAGAGTTATGGTTCTTGCGCACTGCACTTCGGCTTATTGCAATAAACATGCATACCAAATCTAGAGTCATTTGAACTTAAGGTGACAAAGTTATGCTCCGGACAAGAAATGCTCTAATAAAATCAATCAAAGGGAAATAATTCAAAAACTATGACAGGTAGAGTTATGGTTCTTGCACACTGCACGGCTTATTGCAAGAAACATGCATACCAATTCTTGAGTCATTTGAACTTAAGGTGACAAAGTTATGCTCCGGACAAGCAATTTGTGACGCCGCAGCCGCCGCCGCCAAAGTAACACCTATATGTCGCCTTTTCAGGCGACACAAAAATCTTCCCGTTTCACACGCTTTCCGACGTGATTCTGCCATTTTGAAAATTTATTTGCAATAATTAGTACACAAATGTCAAGCTTTCTGACACTTTTAAGACAATGAAAACACAAATAAAATAAGACAAACACAACTACATGGCTTTCTCTCGAATATGCCATGTCGATTCGTAGGATAAACGTCGATAAATCGAATATTTTGATTGATTTCCTTTCACATGTTCTGTCGTAATGGCAGGTGTAATGCGCACAGACGACAGCTTAGTTAGACCAATTGTTAGTCGCATCTCCATTTGATTTAACTTCGTGCTTTATATGTCAAGTTTATCTGAATAATCAGGGGTTCCACTAGCTTCTGACTCTGGAGGGGTATTTTGATATAGGCCAAATACCCACAATTTTAAGACATTTAACCAATATTTTGAGGGTCAAAATGTGGCTTTTTGCAAATTTCATGGGTCAAAACCCCTATTCCCCAGTCCAATGGAATTAAATTTACTTCACTGAATTTTAGTTGCAGATAGCTGAGAAAAGCACTGCCAAAAATATAGGAAGGACATATGGACGGACACACATATCTGTGGGAAACTTAACAAGAGATGTTTGTAAAACATGTATGCCCCCATGGCAGCTCAATATAGTCAGAAATGGTAGTGGTCATAGTGACCTTGACCAATAGGGGTCATCTACTGTTAATGACCAACCACCATGCAAAATTTGAAGATCCTACTTGAAGATCGTTCTTGAGACAGAGTTATTGAATGGAAACCATTTGGTCTACCGAACGACATGTGCAAAGCAATGTACCCCCTCATCAAAGATGGCGGGCATAATAAAGAAATGACAGATGAATGCTCAAAGCTTCGGAGAATACAAAGAACTGACAGACGGATGCTCAAAGCTTCAGAGAATACAAAGAACTGACAGACGGATGCTCAAAGCTTCAGAGAATACAAAGAACTGACAGACGGATGCTCAAAGCTTCGGAGAATACAAAGAACTGACAGCAGATGCTCGTAGCTTCGGAGAATACAAAGAACTGACAGACGGATGCTCAAAGCTTCAGAGAATACAAAGAACTGACTTACTCCTTCTGATATAAAGCTTGTAAAATGAGGCAACATTTGATGTAATCCTGGATCTGTGGCCAAACTCTGTAATGCTTCTGATCGTTTCATCTCATCAGAACCAACACAGGCTTCAGTGATCTCCTTGTAGTAAAGTTGTTGTTCCTGTCAATGAAACATGGTGATACTGATATATTCCAGTAGGAGCAACAACCCAGGGTTGCTGTTAATTAACAATAAAAATTCTAAGACAATCAACCATGATTATGCAAGATGCTTTTGACTAACAAATGAGTAAAGCATTCCCTACACTAACATCAGTCCATTTATTGACCTTGAAAACACTTGTATTGGATGAAAATTGTACAAAGGATATTTACCAAAATTACTTTATACCAACAATGCAGTTTGCAATAAATGTCTAGTATAAGCAAGGCTGCAAACCAATCTAATACAGTTATACTCCCTTGGTGTAGTTCATTGAACATGAATCTCCAATATTCCTATTTAATGCAATATTTCTATAATTATGAATTATTAAATTTACTGTTTAATAACGCATCCTCAAGTTGTATTCTATCATTGACTGAACTAAACATGCTATGAAACACATGATTAACATCTCGTCCTTTTTGGCTCAACAAGATTGTATCTTACTTTACAGGGGCTCCATTTGACTCAGGAGTAGGGGATTTGACCCTTGAAATTTCCAAAAAGCCACAATTTTGACTATGAAGATTTTGGTTTGAAGGGTCATTTTCTCTTAAAATCGTGTATATTTTGCCTATAAAAAGGCTAAATTAAGTCAAAAATATGAAAATGACCCTTCAGATTGAGAAGGTAGTGGAACCCCTGCTATGTACTTTCTAGTGAGATACAACCTTGCTGCACCAGAGAGACGAATTCTCTTTCAATCAATGAACCAGAGAGACGAATTCTCTTTCAATCAATGAACCAGAGAGACAAATTCTCTTTCAATCAATGTACCAGAGAGGCTAATTCTCTTTCAATCAATGAACCAGAGAGACGAATTCTCTTTCAATCAATGAACCAGAGAGACGAATTCTCTTTCAATCAATGTACCAGAGAGACTAATTCACTTTCAATCAATGAACTATAAGATCCTGTGAGGCTAAAATACAATCTTACCACAGACAGCTCATGTACACTTAGTTCCTTCATTTTAACAAGATCAGACACGCCCTTAGGTTTATGTGGTAATCTACCCGGTGCAGCGTTGGGACCCTTGGCAGGTTTATGACTTTTATCTATCATAGCTTTCACTGATGTGTCTAGAATCTCCATTTTCTGTTGATCCTTGGTGGCAGGTGGAGGGTTCTCTGGTATAGCAGGTTGTTCTCCATCAATACATAACCAGTGAGCTGTAATCATTAGAGGAAATATTCTCCAATAACCAACATCAATCCCGGGGTATAGATCTGTCTCTAAGGCTGCAGTCACCAACATCAGTCCTGGGTAAAAGTCAGTCACTGTAGCCTCAGAGAGATGGTTGCTACAGCCTCAGTAACAGACTTATACAGGAAAACCCTGCGATTATTGCAGCCACATATCTCTGCCATAAAGTCTGACATGAGCATTCAATCCACTGAGCTTCCTCTTTAACTTACAGGTAACAAACAACTAAATGCCGACTATATATCAGCCAGCTGACCATACATCTAAAATGTTACAATCTGGGGTTGACAATTTTTACTTAACATTAAAGAACAAATTTACTGAATAAATCCTTCGGAGCAGATTAAATTGACCATAACTTTGCCATTTTGTGAGATGTTTTCATCAAATAATTTTTATTGTGGTCAGAAATCATAGCTGTTTCAGGATAGATATAAACTCATAAAATCCTAAATTCTGGATAAATCAGGAATATTGACATCCCTGCTAAATAGGGTTTTGATCAGTGAACAAGTCAAAATTTGGGAGTAATGTATGCTTCAACATGTACAAACTTCTTAATATAAAATTGTCCTACCCATGATATCTACAGAAAGGCAATACCTTTCAAACCAGCTAACTTACATAATGGAGTATATATGTACCTTTCATTGATACTTCAAGTGGAACTTTAGGCAAGGAAGAATTGATGACTTCTTGTAAATCAAGTTCTTTATCTTCAGTAAAGTGTAGTTCTCTACCTCCACCACTAGCGTATCTAAATGGTACCAGGTCTGGTGCATGGAATCCATACAATGGCTGAAATCAACAACATATATAGAACATCATTGTCATATCTCAACCACTAGCGTATCTAAATGGTACCAAGTCTGGTGCATGGAATCTATACAATGGCTGAAATCAACAACATATATAGAACATCGTATCATGTCTCCACCACTAGCGTATCTAAATGGTACTAGGTCTGGCGCATGGAATCCATACAAAGGCTGAAATCAACAACATATATAGAACATCTTGTCATATCTCCACCACTAGCGTATCTAAATGGTACCAGGTCCGGTGCATGGAATCCATACAAAGGCTGAAATCAACAACATTATATAGAATCTTTTGTCATACCAGTTCTTGTTATCAACATGTGTTTAAATTCAATGGGTTCCTCAAAAAAATTTATGTTATAAATTTATGGCGCCGATCTATCATACCAGTTTCCAGGTCTTTCCCTGGACAGTAGCCAAACTAGTAATAACTTAAATCCTTCCAAAAGAAACCAGCAACTTCTCCTCATGAGGAGGAAAATAGATATAGTTCCATTTGACCAAGGGATTTTGACCCTTGAAATTTTTTCAAGAGCCACGTTTTGACCCTCAATATTTTGGTTTGAAGGGTCATTTTCTCTTAAAATCATGGGTATTTTGCCTATAAAATGGTAAAATTTAGTCAAAAGTATCAAAATGACCCTTCATATTCAGAACCTAGTTGAACCCCTGTATAAATTGAAATATAATGGAAAATGTGTTAAATTTGCATGCATGACAAACTAACCGGAAGCATTTCTTTCAACTAAATAAAACAGCTTGTTACCTCAACATTCCCCACTCTCAGAGCATTATCAAAATCTGTACACGTTAATTTACTTCTTTTCCCATGATGCATCAGCTTCATAGCTTCCTGGAAATATATCATTAAGCTTAAACAAGAATCTCAAGGTAAACAAACAGATTATCATTCAATGTAATGGACATAAAATTAATATGATTACAACAGTTTATAAAACATTTTTATACTGTTTAAATCTCACAGGTCATCAGTAGACTAGTTCAGTAACATTATACTGACACCAACATTCCATCAGTCAAGAGTCAAAACTGGCACTTTGGTCAAATTTCAGAGGGTGTCAAGAGTCAAATGAATAAATATTATCACATGACTTTCCTTGTATCCAGATCAGTATGTAGTTTCTTATACTACACTAATGACTAGTGTAGTATACTATAATATTCACATAATCTCACTTTCTCTTCTACATGTACATGACGTCATTATAATTTATGTCCTAAATGACGTTATTTTCCATGTTGTTTTTATAGCAAAGTCTGTTTTACAACGACTAGATCTATGTGTAATTTCCTGTTAACTGTGTCATATGATAAAAAGGATCTAACATTTGTTGTCAATTGATACAAAGGCTTGCTTATCGGGGTAATAAAATTTCCAAAACTCATTTATTATAAGTAATTTAGTCTTTATCAATTGATAACTTGTGATAGATCCTCGACAAGTACTAGTATATCGTACATATACAAACCTGAACAATCTGTTTGATTCTGTATGTACAATCTTCAGCTAGGTATGTAGAAGCAGCATCTGGAAGACTATTTATACCAACAGATTCAGCTACAACACGGATAGATTCACCACTCAGATGTCCGTTCAATTTACCTTCTTTCTCTTGTTTCTCTGCCATATTGTTACCAGGAAATACCTACCTAATAAAGAGAAAATGTACGTATTGGAATTAGTATTGGATTTATCACACATCAACAGACAACCAATTAATAGATTTATCAATAATTATTTTGATACAGTTTTCTTGTAACCTGTACCAATAAGCGAGTTAACAGTGCTTTCAGTCTTTGCTATAATTTAAAACAATACAATGACACATACCAGCTAGCGATGCTTTCTTTAAAATACCGTTTCTTACTCTTTGCTATGGGAGGGCTATCAGCAGGTACTTTTCATTAGCCAATGGATTTACCAATTAGTCAAATAAAAATCACTTTTGGTAGCATCTACATTATACGTTGTACTGTCAGACTTGACCACTATACAACGGTCAGGGTTCTCGGTAGCGACGAGTGGGGGAGGGTGAGGGAGGGGGTGACCCCCTCTCGCAAGGGTGGTTTGGGGGATCTCCCCCAAGAAAATTTTGATTTCTGGACCCTTAAATCCTGCATTCTGGTGAACTATGGAGCTAATTGTTTCAGTTATTTTGTGACCTCAAAAGATTTTGTTTATGTCAGTGTGAATAAAAAAGTAGAGTTTTTGTGGTAGGTTACTGAATGATTCAATGCAATACATTCCGAAAATATAACAGAGATCAGGTGTACAGTACTGCTCAATGAAAATGATTATATTTCATAAGTACAGATAACATACATGAATTATTGCTATATATATAATAGTAGCCAAGAATGTATGAATCACGAGCTTATCCGAAAATATGTATATTTCCGAAAAAGTGCAACTCGCATGTCACACAAGTCGTTCTTATCCCGACCATTTGCAGTAATTTATGCACCTAAACGCATTACATTGATTGCTAATGTTTGAAAGTCATTAAATTATTTAAAAACTCGAATAATACCAGCGCCATTTATTGCGTCCGAAAATTTGATCAATTACGCGGTTTTAATGTTCACAAGTGACCAAATCATTCTCTGGAAATTCAGAAAATAAGTCTGCTGTTCGGTAACAATATCTCAAATTTAACACACGCGTATTGAACCCAATTTACGGACAAAATTCCCATGCCGCACGATCAAAGACGGGCAAAAAGAGTATATTAAGTCAGACAGGGAAGGCAGCACTCAACTTAACCAGCCGAGCACAGAAAACATTAAAAACACACAAAGCACAATGCCCAACTAAACAAGCGCAAATCCGCCCAAGTCCAAGCTGTCGAAAAGTATAATAAATTATAACTAGCTGAATGACCCAGTAGAAAAGATACAGCAACCAAAAGGCGGAATGCCTACGCTGAATGACCTAGTAACAACAGTAAAACTGCTGAACTACATAGTTATAGCAGCCTATAGTCTCAAAAGTTAAATAACAGTATTAAAACGTTGAAAGGCCCGTATAGTGGGATGACCTACTAACTAGCTGAATGACCCAGTTTCCACAGCAAAAGGACTATATTGCCCCGCTTTAGCTGTAAGAAATCTTAAAACGAAGAAGTGCCCAACACACTACCGACCAAGAAAATTAAACGCCCCTAGTCTCATTGTTAAAAACTGAATAAAAAAGATTCAGCAAACAAAAGGCAGAAAGCCCACGCTGAATGACCTAGTAACAACAGTAAAACTGCTGAACTACATAGTTTTAGCAGCCTACAGTCTAAAAGTTAAGTAACAGTATTAAAAAAGAGTATATTAAGTCAGACAGGCTTTGAAGTGAACCGCGCGTCGGTAACATCAAAAGTCCTTAGCATAGAGATTGACGCCGCACACGCGTTTGATGAAACTGACGACTTACATTTTGGCATAAGTTTGTTGGATTGTTGTGATATTTTAATCTGGGAATTATTGGCACGGAATATGAATTACAAGGTATATATTCTTTGAAAACTCGATATTTGCGGATACATTAGTTTTGAACACGAATTTTAATCAACGTGCGTGGTTTTGAGTCTTTTCAATATTTTTAAATTTAATGTGCGTACACATGTACGATTACCCAAAGTACGACAAATATCACAGTTATGATCAAACTATAATAATCATCGGACGCGGCAATCAAATAAAATCGATAATTGACTCGATAGATCAATTAAAGCGTACGTGTTTACATAACATCTGTCTTTACTCAATATTATCGCGACGCGTCAATCAAAAGTGATTGATGGTGACTCGTGAACGCTGATTGGTTGATGAGGCAATTAACTCCACCTCTCGTCTGTCAATTACTCGAAACGAGTGATGCTTTATTGAATACGGTGTACGCGACGAATTTATGAATCAAGGTCAAACGCGGCCGATAGAAAAACGGCGCGTCCCGAAAATGCGTAGGTCGGTAATTTTACGCGTCTAATTAAAAAAGTATGCGTCCAAATACGCTTAATTACGCGTTGCCGAGAACCCTGAACGGTGCGCAAGAAAACAGAAAAACATGAAAGTGTAAGATAGAAGCGGTCCAGTAAAATGAGTGGTAATGCAAAAGAGAAAAGAAAGAAATACAAATAGGATCAACTACTGCACTCGTCAGAGGGTTGGTGCGACCAATCCAGCTTGCGTAGCGCTACCAGGATTCTAGATCCCTTCGGCACAGCTCGCTCTCGTCAGAGTGCAGCAGTTGGTAGATAGTTCCCCTAGAAGGGTCGGGTTGAAAGCTCCCTCTTGAAGAGTGCCAAGGAGGGAGCCTCAGCTGTAGATGCTGGCAGCTTATTCCATGTTGGTATTGTACGTGGTAAGAAGCGGTACTTGAACGAATGTGCAGCCCTAGTCCTGGAGGTAACTGGTGTTAGGTAGGTGGAGGCTGGTATATCCACAAGATCATGGACTACCTAGTACAGCATAGTAAGTTGTGACTTTTCCCTTCTGGTCTTGAGGGATTCCCACTTCAGTTGGTTTAACATGTCGGTGATGCTGCTTGTGTTTCTGTAGCGGTTCGTCACAAAGCGCGATGCCCTGCGCTGGACCATCTCAATCTGTTGTATGAGGTCTTTCTGATGTAAGTTCCAGACTGAACTGCAGTAGTCGAGGTTGGATCTTACCATGGAGTTATAGGCATTCGTCTTAGTGTCTTCGTTGGCTTTAGACAAGTTGCGCCGAAGAAATCCCAGCTTTTGGTTGGCTTTCTGGGTTGTCTTGTTGATATGTTGCCTCCATGAAAGGTTGGACTGTATGATCACTCCTAAGTACTTGGTGCTCTCATCTTCTGTCAATTGAACACCTTTTAGCTTGTAGGGATAGACTTTGGGAGTCTTGGACCTTGATGCCCGTAGAACACTACACTTCTGCGGGTGAAACTCCATGCCCCATTCTAGCTCCCACGCTGCCAGGGAGTCCAAGTCTTGTTGAAGTTGGATTTGGTCATCTTCGGTCCTGATCTGTCTGTAAAGGATACAATCATCAGCAAACTGCCTCCTATATAAGCGCTTTCAAACACTCGGTAGCACTGACTGACCTCATGCAACTGACCTATTGTTTCCAAGGGAAAGTATTTATGACTTCTATGTTGATGTTTTAAGACTGAACTTCGCCAATCGCTAGGCTAATGTTGGCTTTGCAACGATCTATTGGTGAGTGCTCGCTGCTGTTGAAAAGCGTTATTGGGTCAGAGCGCTCAGTAACGTTTTCCTTACTCAATGACTCTGGAGTTTGTTGCCTAACTAAAGCACTACATGTTACGAAAAGGCTTGCTTAAAAAAATTACTATGTAGCAGACGAAGCGAAAGTATAGGGCGCATTCGTAACACTGTTCCGCACATTCCGGACAGTGGAACACACTTACGAACAAACCGGAACACTGTTCGGAACATGTTCTTTCTGTGCGAACACACTTACGAACAAACCGGAACACTGTTCGGAACATGTTCTTTCTGTGCCCGCCACAGAGGTGGTGCAGCCAGAACAGTCACGTGATTACAGCAAGAACAATGGTCGCTTGTGTCATAAAATAGAATATAATAAATTTATTTTCCAATTATGGGGCATTGCAGACAAACAGTCACATTCAAATATATCATTATGCATATTTCTTCATCCAATATTACGGCTTAAACATTTTACTTTCTGTTCCGTTTTGTTCGTAAGGTGTTTGGAGTAGAACATTCGGCACACTGTGCATGACAGTTCTGTTTTGTTCCTAAGTTGTTCGGAGTAGAACATCCCGCACATGTGCGGAACAGACGCTACGAACATGCCCATGCTGAGCACTTGCTTTCATATTGCAGACTGGTGCGCAACAAACAGAAGCAGTCCATTGCACAAGAAAGTTCTCGCCTAGCTAAGAATATATACGATATGTATACTATCTGCATGTCATTGCATTGACGTAGTAAAGCACTTTTAGGTTAGGCAACCGGATCCTGTTCATTTTGTAGACATTACCAAAAAATATTACTCGCGAAAACATATGACAATATCAAAATCCTTCTTTATTAGATGTCAAACATTATGTTTATATACGTAACATGCAAAAGTACCGTCTATAAATAGATGCAGATAAAAAATATCCGTGCAGTAATGTCTTGTAACCATAAAAATTGCATTTAAAGGAAAATACCGGTAAACAAACAATTTCATTCAGAGCTGAGCTAATTTTACGAGCCGTTTGTGCGCATCTAGTAAAATACTGTTCCAGCTCAATAATTTGATCACAAAATATTAAAAAAATATTTTGTTATTTTTTTAATTAAATATTTGCTAAATTATCTAAAGTATTAGTGTTTTCCAAAATACGAAAATAACGCTAATCATTTGGGATATTTCGCTTTTCATCCTTTCGTTAGATACATGTAAACAACCACCTGTCATTTTATTTAATCAGTGTTAATTGGTTTGCAATTTGACGCTTGCATGTTTTTATTGGATTTGACTTTGTAAATTGGTGAGTTAATTTATTTTTAATATTTCTCCTTTAATTTAACGATTATTTTAATTGACAATAACAAACTGAATAAGGCGTAATAATCAGCCGTAATCTGTATTGGTAATTAAATTACTACAACGATTTCATTGACAAAATGCCAGCAGTAAAGTAGTAAAGTTTTATAGATATAACTTTGACCTTATGTTGTAGATTTTTTATCGTAGCTAATAAAGTGACCAACAGTTACTACTCTTGGTATTTCTTGTTAGTTTCTGATATATAAACTGATAAATTGAACACAGCGCAGGGGTGTGGAATTCCTATTTTCAATATCGACGTTCCAGGAAAAAACCCGTTTCTCTGTGTTCGAAATTTCACGGTCAGGGGGTAAGCCATTCGGAGCACCGCATACATTTCTGTAGAATCATCATTGTCGCTTCCGTAGCTCGATACCGATTGTAGTATATCTCACATGTATATACATACTATGCACACACTGAATCAGGAGTTATATTAAAGTTCTTGTACTGGATACACGTGTTTGTGTTAAATCTATTTGTACACCACGCTCTTGTGGAAAACTCATTCTGAGTTAACTTTATTGATATACAAAATACAACATGGTGTCAGAAGTTTTTATGGATTAAAAGGACACACCAAATTTAATAAGCATTTTTAAAACAAAGGAAAATTAAACAGTTAATTAACAATGGATAATAACCAAAATCCCAAAATGGACTGGGAATCCAGGGATTTAAAGTCAACATTCGACAGATTTAAGGACCATGCTCAGTTCATGTTTAAAGGACCATTAGCAGCAAAAACAGAAGAAGTACAATGTAATTATTTAATGATATGGATCGGTGACAAAGGCAGGCAGATATTTTCAACGTTCAATCTGTCAGAGGAAGAAAAGAAAGTACTTCAGAATTATTATGAGAAGTTTGATGAGTACTGCAAACCGAAAACAAATATTATATACAATAGATATTTGTTTAAAACAAGACGACAAAAGGTGAACGAGCCATTTGAACAATTTGTGACAGAGTTGAAGATGTTAATCAAAGACTGTGATTATCCAAATGACTTACAGAACGATTTGATTAGAGATCATATAGTTTATGGAGTTCAGTCGGAACAGATACGCGAAAAGTTGATCATGGAAGGGTCGGGCTTGACCTTAGCAAAAACGTTGGACATTGCGTACACCCATGAACTTGGACAATCACAAGCCAAGGAAATGGGGAACCAAGAACAGCATGTTGACGCAATTCGGGAGCGAGGCCGCGGACGAGGACGCCCTCGTGGTTACGTTTCAAGGTCCAGGGGTGGACATATAGGTAGAGGCCAAGTCTCCGGGCAATATTCTTCTGGAACGTGTAAATATTGCGGTGGAAAGCGAACGCATACGGTATGTCCAGCAAAGGGGAAAAAGTGCTTTAACTGTGACAAAATGGACCATTTTAAATCAATGTGCAAATCGAAATCCGTGCATGTGGTCATCGAAGATCGTGAGGACAATTCCAGCAGTGACAACTTTTACGTCGACACGGTAAATGATTTTTCTACACAACCTGATCAGGTCTTTGTTAAAATCAATGTTGGCACCTCTAAATTAGATTGTAAGATAGATAGCGGGTCTCAAATTAATTGCATGTCACATAATACATTCAAGTCACTACATATCAAACACCCTCTAGAACCTTGCGGGAATGCAAATTTTACGTCCTATACAGGAAATCGCTTGTCTGTCATAGGAAAGATCAAGTTACAATGTAAATATAAGCAACGGTCTGTTGTGACCGAATTTCATGTTATAGACAGAAATGCTCCTACATTACTTGGTTTAAAAACGTCCTTGGATTTAGGCTTGATGAAACTTACATGTTCAGTTGACAAATGTCAGACTGACTGTGACATTATCATTGACAGGACGACTGTACTTGAAGAGTACAAAGAGCTTTTTACGGGCATTGGGTTATTTCCCGGAACATGCTCGTTGCATTTGAAAGATAATGCTGTACCTGTGGTGTGCCCCCCACGGAAAGTTCCATATGGGTTACAGGACAGGCTTAAGGAGGAATTGGACTCTATGGTTAAAGATGGGATAATATGTAAAGTAACTGAACCTACTAACTGGGTCAATTCATTGGTCTGTGTCCAAAAACCAAATGGTAGAATCAGGGTAGTCTTGGACCCTAAGCATTTGAATGACAATATAATTCGACCGCATTACCCGATGCGTACACTAGACGACATTACCGCAAAATTGCCAGGTGCAAAGTATTTTAGCGTCCTAGATGCGACCAAGGGCTATTGGTCCATCAAGTTAGACGACGACTCGTCATATTTAACTACTTTCAATACTGTATTTGGAAAATACCGGTATTTACGCTTAGCAATGGGTCTACGTAATAGCCAAGACGTATTTAATCGAAAAATAGACGAGACATTTGACGGTTGCCCAGGCGTAACGTCAATAGTGGATGACATACTAGTGTTTGGCAGCACACGCGCTGAGCATGACAGCAATCTGAAAAACATGCTGAATAAAGCAAAGGTCGTGGGTTTACGGTTTAACTTAGGATTGGCCTGACATCTGTGAAATATTTTGGGCACGTGATCAGTGCAGACGGACTGAGGCCTGACCCAGACAAGGTCGATGCTATTTTGCAGATGAAATGTCCTACTAACCGCGCAGAGCTGGAAACTCTGTTAGGCATGATCACATACTTGACGAAATTCGCGCCAAATTTAGCTGACATCACAAGCCCAATGCGTGCTCTGTTGCGCAAGGACATAGAGTTTAGTTGGGATTTTGAGCAAACGGATGCTTTTAACAAGGTCAAAGCGGTTATAACTAAGTCACCAGTACTATGCTACTATGACCCGAAAAAACCTGTACGGCTGCAGGTTGATGCATCGTCAAAAGGCTTAGGAATCTGCTGTATGCAGGATGGCAAGCCTGTTGCATACGCTTCGAAAACACTGACTTCGACGGAAGTAGGTTATGCTCAGATAGAGAAAGAAATGTTAGCTATTCTCTTTGGATGTATCCGTTTCAAACAATACATATATGGTAGACATACCATTATTGAGTCCGATTGTAAACCTATTGAATCAATCATGAAAAAACCGCTCTGTAGTGCACCGCCTAGGCTGCAGAGAATGTTGTTACAATTGCAAAACTATGACATTGAAATTATTCATTGTAGAGGCAAGAATATTCCACTAGGAGACGCACTCAGTAGGAATTTTGTAAGCGACACATGTCCAGACTTGATACCAGATCTAGACTGTCACGTACATACGGTACTTAAGTCATTACCAGTAAGCAATAGTAAACTTCAGCAGTTAAGAAATGCTACTGAAAATGACGCAGACATGCAAACACTGGCATCAGTAATTTTAAAAGGGTGGCCCGACGAACGGAAATTATGCCCTAAAACAGTATTACCATACTGGAATCATAGGGACGAACTGTCATATGAAGACGGCATTGTTTTCAAAGGTCAGAAACTAGTTATTCCGACACATATGAGAGACGAAATGATCGAGGCAGTACATGTAGGTCATTTCGGTATTGAAAAAACGACTGGACGTGCACGTGATATCATGTTCTGGCCATTGATGACCAAGCAGATATCAGACCACGTTCAAGGTTGCCAGATATGTAACCGACACAAAGACTCAAACATGCGGGAACCATTGCATCCCCATGAGGTACCCGAGTTACCATGGCAAAATCTAGGCTGTGATTTGTTTACATGGGATGGACAAGAATTTATGGTTTTAGTTGACGCGTATAGTCGGTACTTTGAAATAGACTTGTTACCTAACACCAAAAGTGTTACAGTCATTCGAAAGTTAAAAGTTCATTTCAGTAGATTTGGATCACCAATGAACTTAAAGACAGACAATGCAGCTATTTTTACATGTGAGCAATTTCAATTATTTCTCAAAGAATGGGATATTATACACGAGACAAGCTCACCGACATTTGCTAGTTCCAATGGTTTGAGTGAAGTATATGTTAAAATTGCAAAACGACTTTTACAAAAAGCAAAGGAATCAAATACTGACATTTATATGCCATTATTGCAGTATCGCAACACTCCTCTCAAATGTGGTTATTCACCAGCACAATTGTTAATGTCAAAACGTCTGAGATCAAACATACCAAGCACCAACAATCAGCTGTCACCCAAACTTGTTAAAACCTCCCTTGTTAGAAAAACAATGAAAAATCACAAAATGAAATCAAAACAATATTTTGACAGGTCAGCACGGAAATTACCATCACTAAATGTAGGAGAGTCAGTAAGAGTTCAACGCGGTACATTGTGGGAACCAGCAACTGTTGTAGCACCATACAACGACCATTCATACAACATACAGACTTCTAATGGTGCTACCTACAGAAGGAACAGACGCTTTATAAATTCCACCCCATTAGAACATAGGCCTACTGACAATGATTTGAAGTCTGACAGTAACAAAACAACACCAATTAACACAGGTCAGCAGTCAGTTATTCAACAGCAAACACCTATTAAAAATACACATGACCCGATGTCTACGAAGCAAATTTCTCCAAAATCTGTGCCAAACAGTCAAATGACTAATGTCATTAAAACTAGATCAGGTCGTGTAGTAAAACCATGCAAACTGTTCTCTGGTGAAGAGTGGAAAAAATAATAAAGTAACTGAACATGAACTTTATGTCATTTGATACATTGTTGTTGTAAATGTAAATTTATTCCATAAATGTAAGGTAACAGAGGACAGCATATTCATTTGTGAACTATAGTGTTAAACAAGAAGTGTGAACTGATATGTGTTTAGAAACAAGGAAATCGAAATAAAAATGTGTTGCTACATGCCTGCATGACTTAAAATATATTCAGCATACATGATCGTAAATATGCATAAAGCATACATTTGATTCATCATTATTTTATAAAAAAATGTTTTTGTTTGTTTTCAAAACAAGGGGAATGTAGTATATCTCACATGTATATACATACTATGCACACACTGAATCAGGAGTTATATTAAAGTTCTTGTACTGGATACACGTGTTTGTGTTAAATCTATTTGTACACCACGCTCTTGTGGAAAACTCATTCTGAGTTAACTTTATTGATATACAAAATACAACACCGATGACAAGAAAATATACGCATTTTTCAAGTTAAACATATTATTTAGGCAAAAATATTGTCAGCGAGATCGTCAAATAGTGTTATCATTATGTTCAAGTAAGACTTTTTACAAATTCTTAACATTTGACTAAAATAATTGCGATTAATGTATCTGGTTGCTCTGTGATTTAACCACCAAGACGTATATTCGAAATATCTCGCACATTGCCTCTCAATAAATTCTGCAATCCAGGAAAACGGGTTTTAACCAGTAATGTCGATATGGTGAATGTCAAACTTGCCCGACTTGGGCTTTTTTTGCCTGCAGGCAATATTGATTTTTCCATCCAGATTGCCCACGGGCAAATGCAAAAGAAAGTAATATCATGTGCCCTATTTTACTTTAACAAAGACGAATCCCTAAATTATACCGCCCAAATATGATTTAAATAACAAACATTCAATTAAACCTACATACTCTAATCCTTGACAAGTCAACTCTCTGTCAATCAATGCTTATTATGAATGGGAGGCGCAGTCAGGAGCAGTGAGTTAAAAGTTAAAAAAAGGTGCAAAGAGTAATCAAAGCACTGAAAGCCCTAGTGTTGGTCGAATGCATGCATGCAGAGGAAGTATAAATTAAAGATGTAGCTGTATTTTTCACGATCTTATTTTTTCTTATAATTTAATAGTACATTTATTACCAGCAAAGATTACATAATTGAATGCCTTGATGTATAGATACCAAACTTGTAAAGAGTGTAAAGAAAGTTTGTTCCGGTCAGAAAGTATGGCGTATTTTTATTTTTACCAAGCGCAATATTACGAAATTTGCTATGAAGGTATAGTACTACATTTAGGATCTGTGGATTATTTTTGCTTGGATTCCGTTCTGGTGGACGCCGTTGCCATGAATTTATAAAACGCGGAAGTAAGCGTACGTTAACGTTACGTCGACGGCCATTTTAAAGATGAGTCGACAAACAAAAATAACTGCTAAAATGAAACATAGCTAGATTTAGACATTTTAGACATTCATATTGTTAAACAATATGTTATGCTTACAGTTATTGATGGCTAAAGGAATGGTACCCATAAAATTGGAGCACAACTATGAATTTGCAAGTACATGGTATCGAACGTAATGTGTTTTTTTTTGTCGACGTGATGTGACGTAAACGTCAACACGCATTCTAAAAATTTGGGCCAATTGCCTGTCACAGCTACTTTAGTGTCCTTAATAACGTATATGCGCGTACGAAAGTGCTATCGTTAGATTTTAGTGTTAGGACTATATATTTCCTCAAAATTAAATACTATATACACTTGAAATTATGCTTTTTTGCAACATTTGCATGCTTACAAGATACGACACCCTGCTCAAAATCGACTGTCACAAGCACAAAACGTAAACTTTAAATGTTTCTTACAAATAGAAATAGATTTTAAGCCTTAAATTTTGTTGTTTATATGTATGCTTATAGGTTGGGAAATGCTCCAATATTATTTATTATGTGCGAGAGTGACACTGACTTACATAGTTCATATATTTTTGACAGTCCTCATGTCACATATATGAGGTATTTTACGTGACACTGTTTTGTTGATGTGATTGCTAAGTAAAGTTTTGCGGTAATTCATCAATTCAATAAACCAGACTGTTCACAGATATAAGTACTATTGATAAATACACATATTTTACAACAAATCACGCCCAAATCTTTTATAATTCAGTTTATTTCATGTATAAACGAGTTAGGGTATTTCATGTTGTATCCTTACGTGACGCCCATAAATCGCATATTTATTGCGGTATGGTCATTTAGTCCTTGTTATATGTCTGAGGTATTTCGAATTTAACTGCATGAAAAATTACATCACCTGAAATTGGCAATAAATGAGAAAAAAATACACCCAAAGGCTGTAAAAGTTTTACGTGACTGTATACTTACGTGACGCTTTTTTTAAAAAGGCGAGATGACAGCACTAACAGTGACATGAACCATATCTTATACTGTGCCATTTTGACGCATTTGATGTTAACAGCCGGTATGTACATGAAAAACTTTGGAATTTGAATAAAAATAAAATTTAGGGTATGTTTATTCTGAATGACCTATAATTTGCTTTTCAACTGAAATTTTTATTTATTGACATTTGGGGTATAACTTCAGTTTATTCTTGAACGAAAATGATGCAACGTAATTAATATTCTAGAACTAAAGTCATACTGAGTGTCTACCGTATGGTCAGCATGTTTTTATTGGTCACGTAAAATACAATTTAGTGTCACGTAAAATTTAAGTTCAATATTTGAAATTCCTTATTAATGTACGCTTGAATTTTTGCATTCGAGCACTTAAAATGTTATTTTAGTTTTTGATATATCTTAATGATTAGTATTTGCATAGTTTGCATGTTAATCAAGCTGAATATTTGACATTGGAAGTTGGAAGAATAAGGAAGTAAAAGTTCCAGTTCATGTAGTTATGCATACATGCCAGATCTCCTGCATCATGCGTGAGTCTCCTGCATTTGAGACTGTACTCCTGCATAATCAGAGGCCAATTTATCAAATCTCACGCATTTCATGGACAAACTAGAATCTGACATTTTTAGTTTACATTATGAAAATGATGACAAATATTACTTTAAATTGCTACATGAAGCATGCATGGTATTGTCATCAAATTAGGATAAGTGAAAACAGCATATAAACTTCAATACTTTAAGTCTAAAGTTTCAGCAACGAAAATCTCCTGCATTTTAATGGAATCTCCTGCATTTCCATCACCAATCTCACGCAAAGGGGTCTGCGAAACATGGCATGTATGGTTATGTTAAATTTAATAGATTATTGCAGTTATTAATTTTGATGAGAAGCAATGCTGCCTGTGACATAAATGTTATATACACTAGCATATCATCGCTCATTTTATGACAAATTGATGCATATAATGACAGCAAATGTGTGTATAATCACGTCACGTAAAATACAAAATAATTCCACAGTTGTTTGAGCCAATTCAGCAATACATTGTTGGCATATTGGCAATGATTTATTGTCTTATAGGCTCAAGTTATGGTGATATGATATGTTATTTAAATGTCATTGAATAAAAACGAAAGTTTTATACAATGCAAATTTGATCAGCCCGTGTCTACTGGGAAATGGATGCGATTCTTCAAACTTTCTGATGACTGAACAGGGCTCTCATAGAATCAGTAAACCATATATGAACATTACATGTACAGTTATGGGAGATATTTTAGAAATAGTATGACTTGTGCTATTAATATGTTATTTGCACAAGTTTTGCTTCCGGATTGATGGTTTGGTGTGTGTAAATTATTGTTTAGAACAGGGTTCAAAACTGGTATTTTACGTGACAGTCAATACATGTTACATGACAAAACTCTAAAGCATGTTTAACGTGTTAAGCTGGTTTTTTTGTATGTCTTAACGGAAAATCATGTTTTTGTGTTTCAAAACCTATCAGATTATATTTCTTATGTTCTAATTTCGTGTATAATGTTCTTTTTATTAAATATTACTAGTTCACGTGACAACATTTTGCTCAATGCGTTAACTAATCACTAGAAGCTGTATCGTCGTGTATTTGATTTTGTCTGGTACACTCATGCAAATAGTTCGATAATATGATGCCAGACACGACACTTCAACAAAACATGTAGCGTTTTATTCCAGTCTTGGTTGATGACTTTCTCTTGAATTTTACGTGACGATTACTTCTGTACAAACACACACACCTGTATGTATGTACGTAGCCAGTAATTGTTTAGATACTGTCCCAAATTGTTAAGTAGTGTCATAGGTTATGACTTATGTTTTTGAATATAACACTAAGACTTTTATGAATTTGTAGTACTAATCAAAATATATAAAAAACTAAATGAATGTTAAAAAGAGTGAAAACAAAATTGAATGTAATAATGTACATACCGGTTTCATAAATATACTGGCAGTTTATTGTTTTCATACAGTTGGTATGTGTAGATAAGTTGTATTCGAGTATTAAAAATTACCAAATAATTACTGAACATCATTGTAGTGTTCTTTAGGTTAGTCAGTATATCATATATGCAGTCATAACGTAAAATACACCGGTGAAAACACATGCTTGTTTCAAACAACAACATAGAAAAATGCATGTGTTTATTGATGTGGGCATGTATGAAAAATGTTGCTAAAGATGTTCGACTTTCATGTCAGATAGATGTTTTTAATGAACTTAAAGGTCAGATTTTTCATACCTGTACCATCCAGATTGGCCCAAATTTTGAGAATGCGTGCAAGCGAAAATTGAGAATGGGGTAAAGAAATTGACCGACTGTGTAAAAAATAACTGCGGAAAATTGCAGTTACAACTTCTATGAACATCATAAGCCATTGGCGAAGACATGCCACATTTTCCAAGCATAGAGTAACTAAATAAATCCAAAAGTAGAGAACGTCTGAGTTGACAAAAACGCGCCATTTAGAAAAAAATATGTATATGGGAAAACAAAAGGCATTTATTTGCAAAACGAAAACTCTTACAGCTTCATTACTTGGATGATGTTTTGTTCTAATATAAGGTTAAATATTAGTTTAGTTTATAACAAGTTTAAAACATACACAACGATACAGTGAGTGGACAACAAAGGGAGTATTTCGAACTTTACCCGGCCACGACGTCGTTTACGTTATATTCGAAACAAGATCAACAAATTTATTCAGTGCGTTTGAAAAATATTGACAGCCAAATCAGCTAAAACTGTTATACATTATGATGTCATTGTAGCAGGATACCGAATGCAAAATTTATCAGTTTTGTGTATAAAAGTTAATTAAAAAACGGGAACGAACTTTCTTTACACCCTTTATATACTGATCTTTCCATAACAGGAAAGGTTTAAATCTGTATTGTACGAGAACTGAGCCATGACTGCAGTTTTAACTATATGCTCTAAATACTAGGTGAATGTGCCACCATATACAAATGTATTTAAGCTGAAAAACGGATGAGAAACAGTACTTGTGAGCCGTAATCGGATTTTCTGAAGTATTGTAATCTTTATCAATGACCGTGCGGTATTACATTGGAAGGGCTTTTCTTATGCAACAGACACCCGCTGTTCTCGATGGTCTGGATTGTCAGATTGTGTACGCTTGAAGGTTGTATAGTTCCGCTTTCTTCCGTACAAACATATGTACCAATATACAGCCTTACGAGCTAAACAGGCTGCTTTTTAATATCTGACTGTCCAGTGCATTGACATATTGCTTTGATACTTTGCACATTTGTTCAGCTTTTTTACAGGAGTAAGTAACTTATATCAAGCCTTTTACTAGTTTTAGCCAAATCATCTGCCCTTTTCAACTTAGAAATTCATGTTACAATTTAGGTACAACCTCAAATATTTTATAATAAGTGCATTAGGTTTCGTGTCATTGTATTAACAAAATGTTTGTATATGTTTGACATATAAACTTCATGAAGTTATAAAACCGGTAGTTTAGTAAGTTGAGTTATGTTTTCTTTTCATTTATAATAAATGCATAGACACACATGTATTACTTTGATACTGTGTACACTTGTCTACTATCATGATCCCAATCCCTACACATGAGTTGGTAACTTTATCAAGCATTTTGTCAGAATTATCTGCCCTTTGATTTAGAAGCCCCAACCTCTACACAGAAGACAGTCATGCTGCGGCTATGAAGCGTTTTGTTTGGATATATGTTATGATTATACTATCCAAGCATGACACTGAGAATAATGGACCGCGCTGTTAGTGGACAGCTCTTTTTAAGTTAGTTTTTCCCGAATAAATAAAACAGACAGAATTTTTTTTTAATTTTGGCACACAGCTAGTGTATATTCATATCTACCTAAAAACTAAAAGAAAAGTATGCCTCCCCATGCTACCTAAAGACTACATGAAGAGATACCAATTTAGATAAAACTTATTTATTTCATTAAGATATTTAATTGTAACCTCCATAATTAAAAAAATACGAGTAATATGCTAAATGTCAAACACGTCATCTATAAAATGTTGTCTCATTGTTTGCTTTGTTATCAGAACAAACAAGTGTTGGCTGAATGCTTATAGTTTTTGTTATATCAAGCAAAATGTTTCAATGTCACCATATATGTCAGATGCTTGTGCTTGTACACAAGTAAAGTTATTAATTGTTGTCTATATCATCAACAAACTGAAGAGACAGATTTTAAACAATGTTTTCAGAATATGTGCAGGCATATTATTTAAAGCACAAACAACTGTGGCATTCCTCCTTAAAAAGTATTTTAGACTCTATATTTATAAAAAGAAATACTGGTAGTTCATTAAAAATTTATTGATGTTCAAGCTGGAATGTTGTATTGAACTTGTCGTCATTGAACGAGAAAACTCACAGTTGTCCATTATTAATGTTTTCATTAACTGCTGCTAGCATTGAGGCATAGTGTCTCCAATGATCTATATACAGTATAACCTCTCCACAGCCGCACTCTGTAGATCAACAACCTCTATAACAACACATTCAAAATCATAATTTCCTAAAGCTGATATTTACTATAAATTTAACCTCTGTAGAGCAACAACCTCTGTTCAATGGCGAATATTTGCAGCTCCCAAAGAGTATTGCTGGACAGGTTGTACCGTACTTGTATAAGTATGGAACTAAATATGAAAGAAAATACAATGGAATATCATAATATATATAATTATGTTTGCATGTCAAGTTGTCAATAAGACTTTTTTTAGTACATCAGGTCAATAAGTCAACATTTAAGCCCCCCCCCCCCCCAACATCGAATCCTGTAGCCGCCCCTGCAGATGTAGAGCGTTTGGGTCTCCGAATCCAGTATCTGCCCCTGCAGGTGTAGAGCATCTGGGTCTCCGAATCCAGTATCCGCCCCCTGCAGGTGTAGAGCGTCTGGGTCTCTGAATCCAGTATCAGCCCCTGCAGGCGTAGAGCGTCTGGGTCTCCGAATCCAGTATCCGCCCCTGCAGGTGTAGAGCATCTGGGTCTCCGAATCCAGTAGCCGCCCTTGCAGGTGTAGAGCATCTGGGTATCTGTTTCAATCTCAAGCCACGAAATGCCACAACTACTAAAAATGGTACTGGTACATTGGTATGCTTGACACTCAGCCTAATGAGTTAGTTCCAGGGAACTGCTGGTTTGTCTGGGGTTAGGATTATATGTTATGTGACAGTATTTTCCATTATTTTATGAATGAAAAACTCAGTTGTCAAGTGGGACTTTAAATAATATAAAAAACAACACTAAATTTAGATACATGTATGATCAGGCCAATTAACAGTGGATAGTTTTTTTTTCAAAGTCTAAGAAATTATGGGTGGGTTTTTATCGAGTAAGTAAAATCCAGTTTTTTCTTATATTCAAAATTTAGCCAGCATACTAATGTGCAATTTTAGTAATCCATAAACTTATTATTAAATTTAGTTTAATTTTAGCTGGTAGGAGAGTTACAGCTAATTGAGAGAATAGCCAATGTTTCCATTTGAAATAGGTCCAATGTATATAACAGGAATGTTTGTAGATCTCACAGTTTATAACAAAGGGGTTTACAGATAACCTAGTAGGTAGATAAAACGTTATTAATATTAATCATTTTGATTTCTATTTGTTACTGTGTACATAAAGCCATAAATGGTGTGGTGTATATTATTATAAACAAGCAACTTGAACAAATGTGACAAGATTGACTTATTGTTGAAATCTTACATTGTATGTGTTGTATACAGTAAGGTTATTTATAGTATGGAAATTTTAACATGATCCTCAAGCTTCTATTAGCATAATAAATTTAACAGCTCATGTCTTGTCTATATTTATAACCCAGGTTGTACGTTTTCATAAGCAAGGAGTATCACTAAGACGCTCAGGGTGTTATACATACACAAATGCAATGTACGGATTTTGCACAATTTGCTCATATACGCATGAACCTTGTAACATATTCATGCTTAAAGGTCAGAATCACGTCAATACCTCCGTATTATATAAACTTACTGCTTGATTATCTAATCAAGATGTTTCATGAAGTTTAATGCTTTTGTAATTGTTCTTTGTATGTTGTCAGCAAGTAACTGTCAGTCTGTGTATGTTTTAACAATTCATTCAAACAACTTTTCAATTTAAACTACTTGTCAAGTGTAACCTGAGTGAGTATGTTCCTTGGGTTGCTCTTTCTAAAAACAGCTAAAATAATTGAAGTTCATGCAGAACTCTCTGCTTGCCATGGCAACCGCATTGCAAAATACATGTATTAAAAAAATAATAAAAACCAACACAGGTGAGATTTCAAAATAAGTTTACAGAAACAATTCAACTATTGACCATTTTATCACAATTCGTCAAAAAACATGGCCGCAACATACGTTTTACATAATTATGTTGTGATAAGTATGCGCAGGTTTTGGTGGTAAGAGCATTTGGAATCAATGATCCATAAGGTTTTAAGCTATAGTTCCTTCTACGTTTTTAATAATAGTATAAAATAGTACCGGTATTAACTACTATTCACTACAATCGCGATTGTAAGACACAATGAAAGATACTTGCAATTCCCTTTTAAGCCTTTTCATTCTATTTGATCACAGTGATTAGACGCTGTAGATATGGCTTAGTTACTGAGATTTTTAAACTTCCGCTCAACTGAAAAACTTGGAGTTATCTTAAAAGATCATTTAATCTGCTACTAAATTTCGAAAAACTAATTTGTTGCATTTGGTATGCGTTGACATAATGTCATCTTTTTCCAGGTAATTGTCATAAGCCCTATTTGGCATGGGCCAAAACTTCAAGAATAACATGGAATTTTGTCCCATTTCTGTTCTCATGTTGTGTAAGACCCAAAATCCCAAAAATCGGACTACATTCGGTTGTCACAGATACTTGAATTCTGCCCAAACATTTTAATGAGGCTGTGCTTAACAGCACCTAATCATCAAAATTTGAAGCAATCTTTATTCACTTACAATATTAAATATACACATTTTGCTTCTAAAATTTTCGTCAGTCCATATTCATTATCAAATTTATTCACGATGAAATTTTTTGACCTTATCAAATTTTGAGAAGTACAATAATATCCAGATGAGTGAAATCTCCAGTTATGTTCCTTTGAGAAAATAAATTAAATATTTTTGTATACCGGTACTCTTTCAATTGATGTACAATCGGAGCTTAAAATGTAAATTGAATGAATCAGCGATGAAGTTTAAGAAATTCTCCATGTATTGAAGACTCTCAATATTACATAAATGGTCTTAAAACATCTTTAAGCTGTATCAGTATATTTAATGAGCGTGATGCTGTAATTCATGATGTATTCAAAACTGCCAAATTACTGGTAAACAAGGTCAGGTGACATATAATGCTGTATATCGGTTATAGTTATTTTAAATATAAATTTCTTAAGGCAATTATAAATTAATTGCGTGTATCAGTGCCCTACACTGGGCATAATGTTAAAGAACCTAAGGAGTCGATTCGGAAAGAGTTAGTGCCTGGACAACCGGATTCCTTGTATCAATTTAACTTCCCTCGAATTCAGAGGTCATTGGCCAGACTGGCAGGGAAAAAACAAATGATTTAGTGGAATGCAAACAACAACTTAAACTAGTTACCGATAATAAATTCATTATCATCGAATTTTTCCCCATGAGGGGAGGGACATTATATCTTATGTTCATTAAAAGTCCAAAACTCTCATTCCCCATAACAATGGACAACATCAGATATGAGTTGTCTAGAGTAACAAAGTGACCAAAGACCTAGGATCGGAGCTGGATTTGTTAACAAAATGGCTCAATCAAAATTGTAACATTCATGCTTGCAACTTTCTTAACAATTTAATTGGTTTTCAACAAAACATTTGTTGTATTTAAGACCGAAAACAAGTCAGTGTGTAAGGGACAGATAATTAAGCAATTAGTTTAGTTTGGCCTAATAATCAATTTGGTGTTTAGTTTCACTTTACATAATTTAGCTGTACAGATTATTATCTTGTAATTAGTACTTATTGTATGTCATAAGTACCTGGCTTTTGTTTTATTCTATGGTTAATACAACTAAACATGACAATAAATGGATCTATATGAATTCAATAAGTCATGCAGAAAGATATTGCTGTCTACCTGTCAACTGCAGTGTAACTAATTTGTTATGTAACCAAATAATAATTGTTGCAATCATATTTTTTACCAGTTCCGATGGTATTACATGTTGGAGATACTTGTTCAGTGTGGACATATCACATGATATATTACATAATTTTTGCCAAAAAAATATGTCAACAAAAAGTTAAAAACAAACATTAGTATTTTGTTCTAACGCCAATTTTAACAAGACATCATGGACGCTCAAGCAGAGAATGAGTACTACCCATTCCACTTAATATTCTTGTGTAATACATCACAGTTTTTGCCCAAAACTGACTCAACTGCTAACCAGGCAGTTGAGTTGGTTTCAGGCAAAACTGTGACCTTTTGCTGAAACATATTTATAAGTAGCATGGAAAGTACTTAAGTTCTTGGCTTGTCAGTGTTGAGGATGGCTCGATACAATCGGTCAAAGTATACGGTTTTCTTTAACATTGTGTTGACAGAATTTTACTTGCATTCTTTGCCAACAATTACATCACATACCATGTGATGTGTCCACGCTGTTTTTTAGCATTGGCCTCTATAAGTTAATAAGGGAAGTTTCTAGTGTATCATAGGTCTGAACCTACCGTAGTTAGTAAATAAATGATACTTATGAGTGGTTCCAAGATTGGTTGCTCAGCGTTGGAATTATGTGAATATGCTAGCCCCTAAATGTCTGAATACTTCTAATTAGACTTTGATTATCCCTTAACTCCATACACTGACAACACTTTTCTCATAAGAAATGAACTAGAATGTGTACTCAGTTCTCATGTGCAGCTTTTGTGGACAAATATCAAGAGTGATCTCCCTTGGTGTCTTATGAAGTCCATTTCAAGGACTGGATTGTCTCCCTTCATTACTTATTATTGGCAGATGGTAATGGATATGGGATATTATGATGCTTGTTTCGATGTATCTGTGGTATAGAGGGTTAAATCACTCAAAACGTTACACTGCAAACCAACAAATTATTTCGCGCAATTTAAGTTTATGAATTCGAGAAATTAAATATCCGTGAAGATGTTCCAAACATGAAAAACACAAATAAATCTCGTTTACGGGAGACTTAAAACGCAAACATTTGTAGCTGCAAAATTAAGTTGGTTTACAGTATACATTCTGGTATAAAAGTATAAAATGTTGTTTTATATTTCCAGGATAATCTGAGGAATCACCAGTCATGGTTTTATTTCATAATATAAATGTTGGACAGAGAGTTGAGGTGAATCTAGGGTGGGGCAATGTTCGTGGTACTGTACTCTACAAGGGCTGTCTCAGTGGGAAGCAGGGAGATTGGGTAGGAATGCATCTTGAAGATAGAGGTAAGTTTGTGGTACCATGATGGTTTAATTTTCACATACGGTATAGTATTGAGATTATGACATGACTCTCGACCTTCTATTAGCATAATTGAAGAGCTGATATATTGTCTTTTAATAATTTATAATTACGATTGTATGTTTCGTATGCAGGAAGTATCTAAAGGACCGATATTGCACAATATGCTCGCAGAAATTTATATATTCAATGCTAGAACCTTGTAATATATTCATGCATAAAGATCAGGGGTCAAGTCAAATTCTCTGCGCTATACATAAGTAAGCCAATTTAGTATGCATAATCAAGAGTATATATATTTTATATATTATAATTATATCATTGTATAGTATTTACAGCAGAAATGTGGTTATCTCATTTACACAAGTTGGACCTGTAGAGCTTGTAGTCTGATCAGGATAACTCTCTATAAAGAATTGCTGGTCGGACACCTTTCTGAGAAAAAAAGCTGGTCAGACACCTTTCTGAGAAAAATAGCTGGTCAGACCCCTTTCTGAGAAAAAATAGCTAGTCGGACACCTTTCTGAGAAAAATAGCTGGTCAGACCCCTTTCCGAAAAAAAATAGCTGGTCAGACCCCTTTCTGGTAATAAACCACTAAATGCATACGCGACCCAAATCGGATACACTCAAATAGTCCTTACAGAAACTTCTATTTGCCTGCAAATGGTGATATGCCTTGCCAAAATAGAACTAGAATCATCTTATTGAGTTTAAAGGTATTGTATACATATGGTTGAATGAGTGAATGTGTTTCATCTTGAATATTTTAAGATTTTGGCATACTTGACAAAGCGAAAGTAGAGAAGTGTAAAACCCACATTGGATCGGTCAGCGCATCGATAAAAATTTGTCTACCGCCTTTGACGAACAAAATCTTTCTTATATTAAACATGACCCCCTGTTTTTTTGGTCTTATTTTGTAGCTGCAACATACTGCTTTTCAATAATATAGGTCTGTGAACTGGCCATAGACTTTAACATGATATTATCTGGGGCTGACAATTGTCACTTTACATTGAGCTAAAGAACAATTTTATTTAGTGGTTTGTGACCTTCTGAGAAAAAGTAGCTGATCGGACACCTTTCTGAGAAAAAATAGCTGGTCGGACCCCTTTCTGAGAAAAATAGCTGGTCAGACACCTTTCTTAGAAAAATAGTTGGTCGGACACCTTGTTGGGAAAATAGATGGTCAGACACCTTTCTGGGAAAATAGCTGGTTTGACACCTTTCTGATAAAAAGTGGCTGGTCGGACACCTTTCTTAGAAAAAAATAGCTGGCCAGACACCTTTCTGAGAAAAATAGCTGGTCGGACACCTTGTTGGGAAAATAGATGGTCAGACACCTTTCTCGGAAAATAGCTGGTTTGACACCTTTCTGATAAAAAGTGGCTGGTCGGACACCTTTCTTGAAAAATAGCTGGTCGGACACCTTTCCGAGAAAAAAATGATGAGTCAGACCCTTTGCGAAAAGTTAATTGATCTGTGCATGTTCTGTATGTATTTTATACCTGGCTGTACAATATTTGTTACAGTGGGTAATTGTGATGGTATGGTTAATGGAAGACGATATTTTCAATGTCCGAGAGATTGTGGATTATTCGTCAGAGCGAACAGAGTTAGATTTATCCCCTTACAGAGATGGTAAGTGCATGCATTGTTTCCACATAAAAAAGATCAAATAAAGTTCAGTAAAGAAATTGTAGGGCTGTGACCTGGTGATCCAAGTTCCATTCCTAGTCATAGCAGGTCATACCCTTCCGTGAAAATTTGACAACAACGTCGATTTTCCTCTACATTGTAGAAAGGGTAAGTTAGTACTGGTTAAAACTGTCCAACCTGGTTAGTTGAGTACAATGAGGCCCACACGGAAGATGGGGAAACCGAATGTGTCAGCCTCGTTAAATAAAGGCGTTACTTACTTACTAACTAGTTGAATCTGCCACTGTATAATTATACGGTAACTAAAAATTGTCAAGAAACCATGTCAAACCTGAATAAACACTTAACAGAAATATTCGAGGGGGGGGGGGGTGGTAGGTGTGTGAAACGCTGGACTAGTAATGTGAAGTTGTAGAACCCAGCTCTGCAATGTCACTCAAGTAGAATGTGGTAGGTATAGTGATTGGAGGGCATGCTGCAGCCTTGATCTTAAAATTACAATTCGAGTCCAGCAATGGACTTGTGCTATCACAGACTACACAATCTCCAAACTTGGAGCAAAGGCTGATTGACAGTTTGGCAGCCAAGGAGCAGTCTTCTAGTCTCAGAGAGAGATTACTACCTTTTGTTTTCTTGTTTCAACGACTTGCACCAGTAATAATGTAGACTGTGGTATTGTGCCATTATGTTCTGAAAGTTCAATTTAAATGATTTGGTCAGACATCTGACATTCATCTACAATATCCAACTCTTAAGGCATTATTGTACAATTGATTATGTGTGTATAATTGAGTGTTTGCCAGTGCAGGGCTTGCTCTGCCTAATCATTATGTCAAAGATTGTTTGTTCAACGCTTTCAAGTGAATCTATTGGATTAGGCAATTATGTATGATTATCCATTCCACTGTAATCCTATTAGCGGTCAACTGTATGTTTGATTGGCAAATGGTGACTGGTGAATTGGTGGTCAAATTTCAGCATTACATTTATATAATATTTAATACTTTGTAATTTTGCTTTCATATTCTACAAGTATCTGGCTTTTACTCACTGTTGTTTCACATTGTCAAAATTTCAAATCATTGAACAAATTTAAACACTTAATTTTAAAAAACTTTATAAAACTAGGCCCATGTTTTGTTCAAATATGATGTCATATTTCAAATCAATTCATGTTGTTGATATGTTTGTTTTATTATGCAACTTTGAAAATTATGTTTGCTTTTAAAGTTGTTTAATGTAAAACCAACATATTACGTAAAATGTCTAGTAGAAGAATAAACTACCACTAAATCAATCAGATTGTTAAATCTTTTAATACATTTAAGTCAGGTTTTCTAATGGAAAAAGTCTGATTATTAGGTACTGTAAAATCATTATTTTTTGAGGGAATTGAATTTTAATTGATTGCGTTGTTAAACGCGACCACAAAATTTAATGCTCACGATTTATTGAACTCCCAAATACATAACATGGTTTTACCCTTCCAACTACGAAAGTGGATTTTTTTGAAAATCCACAAAATTTAATACCCACTAAAATATATGATTTTACAGTAAGCATATTTGTCAGGACGTTATGCAGGTACCAAACTCACCCAAGTATTGCAGACAGCTGAGTATTGGACATAGGTAAAACATGAGTGTAGATTCAAAGTAAAAAAGTAAGATGCAAAAAATTGTTAAAAGAATATATTATGTTTCTTCCTAATTTGCCTCTTAATTCTTCTTCGGAAATTATTTATCGGTCCATAAAATGTTTTGTTCACTATTTCAGCCTGTATAATAAATACCACAGAGTGAGTAATGACTCATTTGTTGAGGAGCCACTGTTTGGACAAACACCAAGTAAGTTTGTGTTTGACTACTCCTTCCATATTACCGGTAGCTATAGTGCGTCCAAAATGATAAGAAAGGTGGGGAACATTTGGTATATATTCCACAGTGGTGGAATAATCCGATGTGCACGTTTTGTCTGTGGAGGTTTAAGTATAAATGCATTATTCAGGTCGGTCACTTGTTTACATAACATTGTCATGGGTGAAAGTTTGAAATTCTGAAAAGCCTGAAATCCTCAAAAATTGACTATTTATATACGGAAAATAAAGAAAAACAAGGCTTTTTGGTACTCTCAAAAACCTGAAATTCAGGCATGCACTGGAAAACTTTCACCCATGCATTGTGTATAACTCTAACGTGATAAATTGCAGCACAAAAACACAATATTGCCTATATTTTTGTTATGGATTAAACTCATTGATATCATAGGGGTCGGTATCGACTCACTGGTCTCTCATTCACTAGATATAGATAACAGGGAAATAACTAGTATCGAAATCGCGACACCACAAATTTTACGAACAGTCTTTGTAACTTTTCCAAAATAGAAATTAATTACATACTGTTTTCTCCAGTAGCAAGCTTATATATTTATCTTCGAGAAACACCCAATCTTATGTCAAAATATATTGCACTTGAGCCGTTACAAATGCATACATGTTAAAAATATACCGAAAAATAAATTCTCGACACAGACGGGAAAAGGCCCTTACCATACAAAAGGGCTCTTCACACAGGAGTGACGACAAAACAATAACATGGTTGTATACAAGTGACACAACTGAATAAACAGACAAAACAGATCATCTCTGTTTACATAATCCTGGGCGCTCTATAGCTATACTATAAATCAATATCACGGTGGCAAAGAGGGGACACAAGAAATATTTTATTTATCATGTGCGCACGTGTTAGCATCACGTGTGCACGTGATAGCTATTACATGCACACGTGTTAGTTATTATGTGCGCGCGAGTTGGTCAGTCATTGGTCAATTAACATGTGCGCACGTGATAGCTATTACGTGCGCACGTGATAGCTATCGCGTGTGCACGTAATAGCTACCACATGCGCACGTGATGCTAACATGTGCGCACGTGATAAATAAAATATTTCTTGTGTCCCCTCTATGCCACCGTACAATATGATTTCGCGGTGCACAGTTTCATCTTAGGTTCCATGTTATGTAGTATACGAATGTATTTACAAAAATATATGAATTTATGAGACAATCCTTTCAAGAATAATTATAGTGCAAGTAAAATATTGTGAGTAATACCTGGCATACAGTGATTGATCCTATCTGGTAGCGATCTCCTCTAGGTCATAATCTTATTGCACACCCAATAATTATAATAATTATTCCATACTTTACTCAAATGAGCAGAAAATTTCATATGCTCTGTTACACTGAAACAACTAAATCATCTTTACTTTATCAGAAAATATTACTCTGCTTTCTACTGAGCCATAATGCCCAATTCTGAAAATAAGATGTAAGTTCAAATGACCATAACTTAGTCAATACTTAGAATATTTCCATCAAATAATTTCATTTTGTGCAGAAAAGTTCATCCTTTATATCAGATTATTCAGGAAGTGTAGGACTGCTGCAGTTTGCAAAGTTTGGAGTTTGGTCTCAACCATTGTCTTCTTCTTTCAATTCTTCGAGATATTTTTTATCAGTTCCTGGAGTCAAAATGAGTATCACATACATGTATCTCAAATAATTGAAGTGATCTTATTACGGTATTTGTATTAGGTTTTAAATTATAAAGTGTATTACTAATTATAATATTGCATGTTGTTTTACTCTACAGAACCAGAGGTAGATAATGGACCGTATGATCCAATTAAGATCTCAGCACGTTATCATGACAAGGTGGCTGTCGGTTCTAGCTATGATGGTAAGTAATATTTATTATGTTATTATATTAACAATGTCTAAGACAGATTTGACCATGTCTAGCATAGGTATTCAGTGCTGGATTTGAAAATAAAACCTGTTGTAAGCAAAACATGATGCAAGTAGCTGTTGAATTTAAGGATCATTAGCACAGGATCAAGATCTGAACACAATAACATTTCTACTGGTTATTTGCACAACCTATTTTGGTCTTATGCTTTCGTACTTCATATTGCTAGGCGATGGTACGAAATGGCTGCCAGTATGCAGGGTGTTAAAAATGTTCATTCTCAATGCTTAAGTTTTAATAGCTTTTATTTCTGACATGCAACATTTTCAGGTTAAATTTAGGAGGGTTCTACCATTGTTCTACTTTTTCTGGCTTTAATTGTAGCTATAAGAATGCGAAATTAAAAGTGTGTACTGCGTTCATAGCTCAGATAAAATTGAGTATGAATTTAAATTTTGCGAACAAACTTTTTTAACACGCTGTAGTCTTGAATTGAACTCTGGGTAAAGGTATATAAGAATTGGATATTTTGCCTTTATTTATAGATGATGATATCTTTAGAAGGAAGTACCATCCTTTGAAACATATGATCAGTAACACCATGCCAGCTGCCACCATGACACGACCTCGATCAGTGATGTTAACATATACCTCTAAACCAATACATGGCGACTATGAAATAGAGGACGCATATATATCTAGCCCATCTATTCCCAAGACACATATGCCTTACACAGCTCTGAGACGACAGGTGAAACGTGGATGGGAGAGTGCACATTATGTACGAGAAATGTCGGTACCCACAGGACGTGATAGTAGGAAATATACAC
Organism: Spisula solida; assembly: GCA_947247005.1. Classification (NCBI taxonomy): domain Eukaryota; kingdom Metazoa; phylum Mollusca; class Bivalvia; order Venerida; family Mactridae; genus Spisula; species Spisula solida. The sequence goes on from OX365956.1 coordinate 43,923,725, forward strand.
AATGGAATGATATATCTGCCTAAACTTTATATCTTTTGATTATATGTTGATTTTAGTGGAATCATTCAAGGCTGTAGCTGCTAGCTTGCACAATGTTTAGCTTTATTGCATCCCACACATTGGGGGACATATGGATTTATTACAGTCAAAGTCAGACCAGTAGTCAAAATATGAAATGTCCATGATTGGTCCACAGTATGGACTCCATATACATTAACAACATACCGGTAGTTTACTATGAATCACATTATATTCGCATGATTTTCATGTTGTCAACTTTGTTATCATACTTATTTGAGTTATATTGCCTGTGTGCTGAAGTATATACATACTTGTCATGTGCTAGTCAATTGGACTAACCTGGGTTGCAGTAGCTTGAAAAAAGGTTTGAGAAAATGACCATTATTTATAACACAGAAATAATTAAATGCATAATACCGCCCAATAGCAAACTCCAACTCATATCTTAAATCAACTTGTATCATCAAAACTGTGTAAATGGCTGAATTAAGCTGACACCTGTCTTAAAAAGCCAATATTCATTATCAAATCCTAACATGCCAATTTTATTTTAAATGCATCTACTGTAAATCACTATATTTTACAGATTTATTTTTTACATATTTATATGGGTTTGGTTGTGAATAAGTTACAAAACTGGTACCTGGACATACATTCATGTACCTTGGTGTGCCCGTATACATTGGCGCACCCGTATACCAGGGCTCACATTTGTACATGTATATCTGGGCACTCACAAAAAAATTGCATGCACACATCGCTAACTTAGATGAAAAGGTCGTAAGTGCTGCTTTCAAACTTATACATACCTATTTGAAATCTTCATCGCAAGGCGCTTCTTATAAGCCTATTTTCATGAAAAATCGGAACATTTCATGTCGAAAAAGTTTGATTTTCAAAATATAAATAGTTATCTTGTTTACTCAAAATTCGAATTTTTGTACTTACGACCTTCTCATTCTAAGCCAGCAACATGTACCTGCAGACACACATTCACATATCTGGGTGCACACATGTACCCGAGCACGCAAATACATTTTTATATCTGGGTGCACACATTCACGGTCCACCTTTGGAGCTTCAGTTTGCTTGGTACTACTTTCCTTGAGAACAGTTTGTATAAGTTCTGTTGTATTCTACTTTAAAGAATGATCTAAACAAATTGCCACGACTGTCTACTTGGTCATTATATACATGTGTAAGCTGTAGTTGTGCCAAGTTAATTTATTACAAAGTTTATTATCAAATTAGGGGTTTGGAGTTTAAACCACATCCCTGCTATTTTTGTACATATCTGTTTGACATAATGTTTATTTATATTCTTGATATAAAATAATAAATATTATTTATGTATATTTTATTATGACATTGCATAATTCATTTATAATAACAAGGGTATTTGTACATACCTGGAGCCTGTTGCCTAACCAAACTGCTACCGAGAGCTAGCTGTATTGAGCGCTACCGAAGCGGTCCGTTGCACTAGAAAGCGCTCATCTAGCAGTGTTAAGAAACCGTATGCTATCAGAGAGCACTGCTCGCTGGTAGCGTGTCGTTGCATAGACGTAGGAAAGCGCTGGATCGCTCAATTTGGAAGTGGCTTGGTAAGGCAACTGGCTCCTGGTACTTCTACGATGTACTCCATAATTCATTTATTACTGTAAAGTCAAGTCATATACAATTTTACTAACAAGTCATTTCTGAGGGTTGTGGATTTCAGAACAGTAGCAGCGTACCAGAAAATCATCTTCATTGATTTAACAGTGTATTCAGTTATAGTATGAAGGTTCTGAACTCCTATTTGAGGATAAAAATTTCAATACATTTATTAAACAAAATGTTTTTGCAAATGTTTCTTAACTGTACTTTGACAAATATCTAGTGATGAAAAATGTGATTTTAACTGCTTCTTCAATCAGATTTAGTATTCTAACTAATTTCAGTGGTTTTGATTTTTTTCCATATATTTTGTGTACAGTACCTTTAGAGACACTTCATAGAATAAAGCTCAACTAGTCCGCTTCACGATTGATATAAATGTATATTGTATAATAATCAATACCTGATTTGCTTTAATTTATTTACCTATATGACTTTGTACCGTATTCGTCCAAGTATTGAATGTATTACTGTATTTTTGTCTCAGGTAAAAATGTGAGAGATGCAAAAATACAACAAAAGAATATGGCCATTCAAAAATTGCCCGTAAGAGACTTGAAAAATGTCCAAAACTGTAAAAGATGCATCGAAAGTTTGGTAACAATACTGGGTTGATCAAAGGGCAGACAATACTCGGATGTACATGGTGATGTGTTTTGACTCTGGGGTGAAAGTTGAAACCAGTTTATCTGGAAGGAAATGATACAACAGATAGACTTGTTTTACATTCACTTCTCCACTTTACAAAGAACTTGGGCCTGTGGTCTTAGCACTCATAGCAAATATTGATGAAATGTACTTACTGCAAGGGTTCTACTGAGGCATGATGGCCAATCCTGAAAATTAGACGCAAGTCTGTTTCAGGTGCCGTTAGCACACATCCCTACACCTTAACTGGGTTTCAAACATTGGTTTTATTATTAAAATTCAGATTATGGAACTTCAAATGACCACAACTTTGTCAAGTCCTTGATTTTTTTCATCAAATAGCTTTTATTTTGTGCAGAAAAAGGTTCTTCCTAGTGCAGCAATTTCCAGAATTGTAGGACCCCTGTTACTGCATGTGTAAGTAGAAGAAATGATATGCTAAATGCGCATGTTTTGCTGTTAGCTAAAATCCTGTTTTTCTGCTGAAGTTCTCAAATTTTGTAGGAACATTAGTCAGCATGTCAAGTTCAGTTATCATCCCCTTGACAGAGTCAAATGGCAAATAGAGTAACTGAGTCCTATCAGTGCACTTCTAGTTACGAATTTCATCACTTTTGACATTATTTTCGGGTGTTGTACATGTATGTATGCTGCAAATGATGAGTGCCAAAATCTCGGGTCCCTGCTTGTTGTTTATTACATATATTTTTAGTGATTTGTTTTGTTGTAGATAGTTTTATAGTATTGTTTTCTTTTAGAGCTGTTTTGTTTTTGTTTAGAGGTCTCCAGATCTATACATATTATTCTGTTTGTAAGTTATACAAAAAATATTTATAATCGAAATAAAAGTTAAAAATACTCATTGTTTTGTCATGAATTCCACTATATTCTTTTGCTATGTAATAAAATGAAATCTTAAAACACCTTAATTTTGTTTGCATCAGGGGTTTCAACAGTCAAATAAAAATCCTGAAACTCATAAGCAGCTGACCATTTTTGCCAAACAAGAGGCTTTCAACCACATTGTTTCCATATTTAACTCTGTTTGTATTGAAACAAGACTGCATTCAATAAACGCTTATGCCTCCATGGAAGCCTAGTCTATAAAAAAGCTAAGTCAATCAGGGGCCATAATTCTGAATATTGGATAGGGCTACATGGCTTTGACAATGTAAGGGGCTTATGATGGTAAAGCAGTATGTCACGTTTGAAGATAACACCTTGATGTAAGACAAAATTTGGGTTAACAAGAATTGGACGCTTGATAAGTCTAAGTCCAAAATTAGGTCAAGGTGAAGGTCAAAATGAGGTTAGGTGTGTGGAGAATGTTCATATACAACATCCATGCAAGTATAGTATGAAAGCTTTGTAGCAAGCCATATTAATGCTAGAAGAAACGGTCAATTTGGGTTAACCGAGAATTTTTACCTTCAATAAGTAAGTCCAAAATTAGGTCAAGGTGAAGGTCAAAATGAGGTTAGGTGATACAGACGTGTGGAGAGTGTTCATATACAACATCCATGCAAGTATGAAAGCTTTGTAGCAAGCCATATTAATGCTAGAAGAAATGACTTTGGCTGTTACAATCCGGTGCGAAGCTTGGTACAGCATTACAGTACTGAACTTGCCATGTTCCAGGGGTTCTAAAGTCATAATTCCTAATCCTGAAAATAAGATGCAAGTCTGTTTCAGGTGCCATTAGCACACATCCCATTGTTCTATTGTCAAAATTCATCATATGAAATTTCAAATGACCATAACTCAGTCAGTTCTTGGTATTTTTTCACCAAATAACTTTTTTTGCTACAATCGCATTTCACAAAAACTTTTCAACAAACAAATGAACAGAGTGGACTCTACACTGGCATCTTGTAAATTAAACTTCAGATTGTTGGGACTAGTAACCAGGTTACTGTTTTATCAAAGCACTTACAGAAATCTTCAACTTAGTTCCAATTTAAATTCTTTATAAATCTTTGATAGCTACAAATTGTGGCAAAGGGTTGTAAAATATTAATTATTCTGTCAACAAACCCCTACATACATTGTTTGTCCCCAGTGTGTAGGGTTTAAAGAATAATTGAGTACTTATTAAGTATTTAAATTTGAATGTAAATTTACGATTTCTGAAAGTGCCTTGATAAAAGTTATTTTATGTATTAAAACAGTACCAAGGGAAGAGTCTAGAGCTCTACTGACTGTGATAGCTAGACACACAATCACATGTTAAGTTAAATGCCATGTAAGAACAATATCAAGAATGAATACATTTAAATGGGTTTATTTCTCTGTCATAGAATTCATACTAAGCGACATTTCATGAAATCAAAATATACATAAATAAGTGAGAAACAGATTCATTAAATACACATTCAAAAAATACACATTCATAAACATGTAAAGGAATGACAGACATGTGTCATATGTATACAATAGAACCTGTGTACAGGGATCACCTGATTCAAGCAACCACCTGCCTTAAACAACCATGTCAATACACCCAACGGGTCTGCAACCACCCGCCTTAAACAACTATTGCAATACACCCAACGGGTCTCTCTTTTTTTTAAATGTACATGTACCTTTAGTGAACAACCACATCTTATAAAAGTCTATCTTAAATAATCCCTTAACAGGCTGTTTAACTCAGGTTCCAATGTATACAGTTTAACAAACATGTTGTATTTATTAACAAATGTTCCAAATGAGAATGCATTATGTCATCAATAATCATACAAACTAAACAATACAGATATGAAAAGTACACAAAATGGGGACTGTTACACAGTATACAGACTTGAAAATCACATTAAAAGATCATTTCAACCATGAAATGTACCAATACAATTTAAGTCGAAGGTACATAAACACATTTCCATTTGTGCATAAACAATTAATCACATACTATACTTTTGTATCAGTAACATAATATTCAACAAACTGATTAAGAAATAATAAATATGTAAATGTCTTTCGTTGTATACTAAAACATGGTCACAAGTTGGAATGTGTAGTAATTAAATCACTAATGTGAAGCACAATTGATTCAATGTGCACATCTAAACAAGTGACCACATTTCTTATACCGGTCAATAACATGGTTACTTATTTATTATTGTGATTCTAACATAGCCTATGTTCTGAATTTTACAGTCCAGCAATACAGTTGGTGACAGTGTTGTCTGTTAACTATATTCTTTCCTTAGAACTTTACACTATTTGGCATAGTAGATAAGGTCATTTTTTTCATGATAATGTGATGTCATCAAGCAAGCACAGTTTAAGGCATAACATACTAGTTTAGTTTACACGGTAGCCATAGTGATGAGGCATGTGCTATGTTAGAATTAAGAATCTCTCAGTAAAACATGTTACAATACAAACACACATATTGCATAATATATTAGCTGGTTGTTCTGTTTAATGTATAACAGTGTCACAGATATGAATATAAAGTTAGTATAAAGCATTACAATATATAAGTTGGTCCTTATTAATTGCATTGGCCACTCGACAGTATTCTATCAAAGACCCAGTTGATCAATTATAGAATCAGGGTTTCCAATAGGGGTCATTTGATAATTATACACAGGACTTGACCCGTTCTATAGCCAGAAGGAATATTAATCATTTGTTATTTCTGAGGTCAATATGAAGCTTTTTGGAAATTCGGGGGTCAAAGGTTCAATTCACTAATGAAACCGTTATTGAATATTTGATAGTGGTAAATACAGTACATAGTTGCACAATCTACAACAAATTCACTTGAAAATCTTTGATGAAAAACCTAATAATGCTATATTTTTTCTGACGACTGGTCAACTGTCCCACTGAAAACTCAATGAAGGATATTCAAAACACTCATGACAAGATTACCAGTAATTCCAATTTCATTAAAAAAAGATTAAAAAAAACACGCAAATCTGCTGAAAAAAAGTTTTTATTACTTCCTGATTTATTTTCAACAATCAAATAGTAACCATGGTAACGAATGTATAAACAACAACAACAAAGGTGATTTCATAACCACAGATGCCACAAGCTGTCCCTAACCATATAAGGTGTTATCTGCATTTTTTGTATTTTGAGTAGACAATACGACCCTATGGTGCAACAATGTTGTATTGGACTATATAGTATAGTAAGACACAACCTTTTGCGCCAAAGAGACGAATAATTTGAACTGTTGAATATTTCAGTCTTATATTCAGACCTAAGCAGTATTCCTGGAGTTAACTTAACCAGTACTCACAAAATATTCCACAATCAACAGATAATTTCCCCACATGTGGAGGACATGATACTAGCCAATGTCACAGAAGAATATAACCTATTTGAACCCCTATTATTGGAACTTGAACCGCTTGGGTTGTAAGTGAGGGCTTTATCCACTGCCATATAACTTACAAGGGCAAACTTAGACAAAATGCTATCTTCGAGGATTTCCAATATGAACGCAGTAATGGATACATCAGGTAAAAGGTAAATCTGAGCACCTCAATTAATGAATACTTGAGGTCTATACATGTATAGCAATATCGTAGATTATATAGTCATTTAGTGATTTACTGCATTTATACAAATCATGCCATAAATAAGACTTCAAAAATTCATTCTCACATGTAAGCATCGTCATTTCTATGCATGAAGATTAAAACTCCCTAATACTACAACAAAACAATTCAATTACGATTTGTGAAGTTACCAGTGCACTTATGTACATATTCATTATCAGCCAATTAAGACTAGAAATGTGCTGATAGAATGTTCTACATGATAGGTACCACTCTGTCATACTCACTCTCAACATAAATTTAACGTGTTAGTCACAGGGGTGTCAATAGAACCAAATTAAAAATCCTGAAAATTATATTCTGCTGACCATTTTTGCCAAACAAGAGGCCTTCAACCACATTGTTTCCATATTAAGCTTGGTTTGTAATGAATAAAATCCTGAAAAGCAGATTAAATTGACCAAAACTTTGCCATTTCTTCAGATATTTTTATCAAATAACTGTTATTTTGGTCAGAAATCATAGCTCTTTGAGGATAGATAATCCAGAATTCCGGATAAATCAGAATTATTGACACCTCTGTAGTTAATAAGGATAATGAACAGTCAGGTAGTTATGTATATTACATATACATTGACACATCGACATTTTTTAATCAGGCTATATCAGAATTAAATTATAGTCATAGAGAACACATGTTGAGAATGCAATGAAATGCTATAAAAATACACACAAAAAAACTATGGTGGCTTACAAAACACTTCAAAAGTGAAATGAAATGACTAGTTTCTGCATACATACAGCTAAAATGCAAACGCAGAGGGTAAATTTGATTACTAGTTTCGTATAGTACCCCAGTATATGTAGAAAATAATATGCATAGAAGTTTAGCACTACCAAAGACAAAATTATAAATTGTAGATCTATCTATCAGAAATAATCTTAATATATATTTCAAAGTGAAGCAAAGCAGCATCACTTTCATACAAGAAAAATTCCAGAAATTATAATTTAAAACAATTTTTCAAACATATTTAAAAACTGATTTAATACAAACAAATGTTAAATCACGATTGTCATTATATTTATATACTTACCTGATTGAAAAAAATCTTTCTTATAAAAAGGAAGATAATTTATAATTGAGTTTTTCACAATCGTTCGTATTTTCAAATTGCCCCACTCAAAACATGTTGCACCACTCAACAAATGCCAAACATTTGTAAGAGACAAGATCTTTCACACCATTGCAGGCTCCGCAAAATGTTTTTTAAACATGTCAGTCCGAATTGGTAAAATGACTGAATGTTCCTCTTCATCTTATAGAAAAATACAGGATTTTCTGTAAGTCCGAATCAAAATTTGTCAGTCATGACTGCAGGACTGACAGTTTTGGCGGAACCTGCCATTGAACACATATGATCAATTCTAGACACACGTTAGACAATCCACTCACTTACTACAGACTCACACTCCATGCTTACTACAGACTCACACTCCATGCTTACTACAGACTCACACTCCATGCTTACTACAGACTCACACTCCATGCTTACTACAGACTCACACTCCATGCTTACTACAGACTCACACTCCATGCTTACTACAGACTCACACTCCATGCTTACTACAGACTCACACTCCATGCTTACTACAGACTCACACTCCATGCTTACTACAGACTCACACTCCATGCACACGATAATACAATCATGAAAACAGTCAATCCATAAACACAGATGAACAGGACATGTTATCACAAATTGTAGCACAAATAAAGGTGGGGAATGAATTGTCTTCAACTATTGGGATATTTTGATGAATAATTTGCTGACCATCATAAATGTTTCATATTACACATAGAAAACCAACCAACCATTTCTTTTTCAAAAAAATATATTAGCCAGGTAAAAATGAAAGACTCACTAAATATGCAACATATTTTTGGCAACAAAAACGTAGTTTTAATCTGAATAAATTGGCAATTCAATTTGCCGAAAATGTACCATATGTTAAATACTAGATAGATACTCACCTGCTATTCCTATGAAGTTGTATAATTTACTATAAACTATAGCGTTACTTACCAAATACTGCAATATATGGGTTGACTGAAAGACATTCAGTATACATTATGGCAAACTAATACAAGCTTAACCTCTTGAACTTGCAGTCATCTCCATAAAGGTTTTAACAACTTAACTTAATCCACAACGATGGTAAAATAATGACAATTATATCTCAAATTAAGTTACCCAGATAAAAACCTAAATCCATAAATTTCATATATCTGACCCTTTAACAAAAACAACGAATGCTAATTTGGAAGATTTACCAAACAACTATTTTTTCGTCTATTTTCCAAGTTCTTGAATCAGAGTCGAGTGTTGATGTATCCCTGATATATGACTTTTATATAAAAACCTAATTGGGAAAACCCTCACCCCTGAGATTATTTCATGTACATAAACCTCTTAGATACCCCAGTCAGGGATGGTTCAGTCCCAACAACTAAATCCTGTTCACACAATATCCGTCTCCCTGATAGGTGTTGACAATTTATCTGGGTTGTAGGCACGAGATTTGTGTGTTCCAATATGTGTTCCTAGATTCTACAACGGAAGTACCAACATAGCCAACAATATGTAGACATAGACTCACTAACACAAACTCACCAACTAACACCGTAACTTGTGATTTACTAAGATGCGCTCGTCAACGAACGCTATAACTTGTGATTTACTTAGACGCGCTGACCAACAAACACCGTAATTTGTGACTCACTTGCGAACAAACACTGTAATTTGTGATTCACTTAGACGCGCTCACCAAAGAACACTGTAACGTGCAATTCACTTATCACATGCATGTATACATGGCAATCGTGGCATCAACTGGAATACTCTAAACATTACAATCAGTGCATTAATAATCTCCCGATGGATTTCTACATCAAGATGTGATGATACTCGTAGTAACCTACTACATGTATATCCTTCAAGCATGTATAAAACATGTTAACTGTGTTACGATCGAAGATAAATTAAATTTTTCGCGAGATAGGAGAACCTTTCGTTCTCAGACCACTAACACAGCTGCCACTTTATCGCACTGAAGTGATCACTGAATAGATTGATATCTAATCTATCTAACACAGGGATCATCTACCGCCTATACTGAAAGACAATTTTGGACGTGCATTTTTCTTATTGAGTATCACTTCTTGTTCACGTTTTGTATCAGTGCGCTGTTTTTCTTCTAGTTTTTGTTTCTCTTCAAGCATTTTGCGTTGTTCTTCAACCAGTTTCAACTGCTCTTCAGCCTAAGATAAAATAAACAATGACATGTACATCATCCACAGTCTATAGTATACTTACATCAGAAAATTGTATGCAGCCCAACATTTTTACAAAACAAGAGACCTTCAATGAGATTGTTCCATAATTAACTCAGTTTGTATTTAAGTAAAATCCTTCAGAGCAAATTAAAATTATCATAACTTTGCCATTTCTTGAGATATTTTCATCAAATAACTTTTATTTTGGTCCGAAGCCATCGCTTTTTCAAGTGATTAATCCAGAAATCCGGATAAATCAGGAAAATTGAAACCTGTTACATTTAGAATGGAATCATAAGATGAAAACCAGCATTAATCAAGTGTTTAATTTGAAACAGATAAAAGTTTGAGCTAAAGCTTCTGAATTTGGTTGTTTTAAACGTACCAGTTTTCTTTGAGCAGCTTCTATTTTCCTGTTGTTCTCTTCCATAATCTTTTCTAACTCGAGTCGCTTCTGACGTTCTTCCTCCTAAAAAATATGTTTACATATGTTATGCATAGTCAGAAGTTGTTGACACATATCATACATGTCAGAGAAACTAACTGCCTCAAAATCACTTGATCACGTAAATCATAGGTTTAGAACGTGTATAGGCAGGTGGCCTTATATATCGCAAAATTAATTTACAGTTACAGATGACTAATGTGAATACATATTTATACTACAGTAATGATACAGCTTACAAGATGGGATGTTGATGTCCCATTGATTGAATGGTATACACTGAGAATAAATATGTTACGATTTGAGTTAAATATTGCAGTCAGTTTCACTGGCATGAGTATATCACAATGTTCTATATATTGCATCCCATGGTTAAAGCAAAGAATTGAAACAATACTGTACTACATCTCAAGTTGTTACAGTACACCACGTAGATATCAGGTCTACATCGTGACAATATAGCAAGTAAAGTTATAACGTTTCATGCTGTTTGTGACAAACTTTAACAGCCATTCGCAAATGAATACTAGTTTTAAATGTAAACATTTTAAGTTTCCGATTGAAATACAGCGCCTAGTCATTAATAACAACAAGAAAATGAAGAATTCCCATTTGCATGAAATGGAAAATCTTGTTTTTGTACTATACTTACTCTCAGTCCATCGCAAACCATTCAACAAACAAGCCCCAAAAAACGGTCAAATAAAAGCATGAGCAATTTGTATTTATAATTTGAGAGAATTTGATTGATGGACAATAATTGCTGCATGTCATCGAGCTGGCAAAAATTACTTTACCCAAAGGTACATTACCTACATAGTCCTTGCATCACCGAATCTGTTCCTCGTTAATTCTTCATTTTATTTCTGCATGCGATAAAGAGCTAGGTACATCCAGACAATTTTTATAGGTAGGAAAAGTCAAGTTAGCATTTAAAATGTCAAATTATGGATTTACAAATTTGAAAAAATACTCGCAGGCATTTTCCGTAAGCCTAAAGAAAGGGGAATAATGCCTATCTTTGTGTTCTTCTACCGAGGGAAATATCCGAAAACTAAGCTGTAAGAAAAAGATTAGGGCACACAGCTAAACAGAAGATAAATGTAATCTATGAAGTGTACAACCAGGTAGAAAATAGGGCACAAGTGTCAAATGGAACAAAACATTGTTCAGGGTAAAATAAACATGCTTTTATTATATATTAATTATGCTCTTATTACAAAATGTGTTAACGAAGCAGCTACTCAAAGATTATATAAAATAGCAAACTATTTTTCTGATCAATTCTACGCATATACCTTATGCCCCATTTTGCCTATTAGAGTACACACAATGAAAGGTGTATACGTAAGCCACAAGTAAAGTTGTACTTACAATTTCTGGGGTTTAAAGACAAACTTTCAGGTGCACTTAGTGAAAACAAAACAATCAATTAGCAGTGTTATTTTTCGTACATTTGCTTATTGAATCTAAGACAATGAAACCCCAAAACCAAGCAAGAATTGTTAGCTTCCATCTTACAGAAAAATGACATGTTCACACATCACAAAATAAAAAGGGAGCTGACTACAAAAAGTATGTTTGTATATAAATATGTAATCATTTACAAGTACTATTACAGTATATGGAATGCTAGAGCTATGTCCAAACAAAAATGAGTTCTTTCAAATAAAATGAAGCAGAATGCGCACCAGCGAGTGAAGTTAGCATTGTATGCGTAAATTTAATTTTCTAATGGAACTCATTTGAACTTTTGAACTTGGCACATGTCCATATTCCCTTGTAACAAATTCAAATAGTTTAATCCCAGATGGCTAACAAGTATTTTTGAATCAAGCAATAGTTTGAATTGCTATAGTAACACTTCATGTGCAAAATACAATAAAAGAAACATAGAACTTAATATTATTAATTAATTTCCTAACTAAGGAGAAAATATATACAGAAATAAAATGTAAATATTCCATATAAAAAGAAACCACTCATTATATAGGAAATTGGTGAAAGGTCAAATTGTTCATGAAAGCCATCTGAGTTGTACAAGTATGGCAAATGAAAGTTTGATTTTTAAATTTACCAAAACACAAATAAATACTAACTTCTCACATGCCAGCTATGAATTGTTTTAACATATTATTAAATATAAACCAGCAAAATTATATTTAGGCTTTAAAATTGAATGAAAAGTAATATATATTTACATCTGATGTCAGAGGCAGTTGGAAACTTGGTGTGTTTAACAATGGTAATAGAAAAGAGAAAAACATGTGGGTATCAGTTAAGTTTGGAGAAAATAACTGCAACCATTGACAACTAATGAATTATTTAAGTTAAATCATCATCAAACAAACAATCCTTCATTTGCCAAAGCATAATGAGCTCAATTTTGGATAAATGAGCAAGTTAACATATAGAATTTCTGACGCTATATGTCAGACGAAATTGAATCTGTGCCCAAAGATTAACCTGTATGTCAGTTATCTTTGGACGACAAAAGAAATGATGCCAACTAGAATGAGTGTATACCTCCTTTCTTTTTTGTGACTCTATCTCAGCCGCTCTTTGTTGCTCTAGTTCTTGTAACATTTGTTTCTCCATGATTTGTTTAGCTTCTTCAACACGACGTCTCACTTCGGCTTCAATTTCATCTTTACGTTTTTCCAGCTCTTCAGCAACACGCTTGGCAACAAGTTCTTCAACTCGTCTAGCAACTTCCTCTTCAATTAATTTCTCTTCAAGCTCCTTCTGTTTCCTAATTATAAATACAATCAAGTAATGATTTAATTAGAGTGAATGATATATTTTCAATTACACACAAACGCACATCTAAGATTTATAACAATGTTTAACTACTTTATATTAAATGTTGTTTATTCTGGTTTAAAGCCGTTTCTCAACAATTTTGGTCCGATTCACGAAACCAGTTTTTCAAATCTTTGACTGTATCCAAACCAGTATTAATTTAGACTTCCACAAGGAATCAGCAACTTCACATGTGGATGAAAATCAACATGTCAAATTTTCACGGAAGAATGTGACCAGTGTGAATGAAGAACCTAGGCTCGCTCTGGAGGATATTTATTATTACCACATTTTCCAAATGAAAAAAGTTGTCGCCATTTTTGAGCCACTTGGGCCAAATATTTTCATCAAGTTTTCTATTGTACATTTGACTTTATGTATTACAATCATAAATTGCTGTTTTTAAAAGACTAAAAGCGCTGTTCATTGTTAAACATTGTCAATCTGATTAGATATACAAGTATTTGAAGATAAGATTTCTTTAATCAAGATAATACGTACTGAAGACGCTGTCTTTCCATTTCAAGTTTTTTCTCCTCTTCCTCGCGACGCTTGGCACGTAATATGAGATCATCATCACTACTTGAACTACTGGAAGATAATGAACGATGCCTGCAACAAACAAACCAAGATAATAGTTAATAAGCTCAGATGATTGGTTACTATAGCTATTGCATCATAAATTATGATGAAACATATCTTACATTTTGACCAAGAAGTTATTATTTATAATGTAGCAATGTCTGACAGAATTCACAGCAGCACCGTTTGCTCTGTAGTTAACGACAGAGTACTGTACTTGTGAAGTATTCAGGGGTTTCACCAAATCAGGCAATTTAATTGTGGCTGATGTGACAGTCCACTGTTGACTGTTGTTTAGCAACAAAGATCTGTTGAGATTTGTGTCTTCGGAATCTGTTACGGTGTGCGCAAGTTCGGGTTTTAACATGACAGGGAATTCCCATACATCTGGGTATCAGCAAGAGCACACGCAGAGTTCTAGACTGCTCAAGCTAAACACGCTGATTTGAATTTCAGAATAGAATAGATTATGTTTTATTTTCCAATCATGGGTCATGTAACATGATATATAAATTTGAATTTCTGTGATTCTTGGTCCATTTGCATGGTTTGTTAGGTCATTTAGAGTAGAATAAGTTTTAAGAGAACTAAACGAAAGCTTTATTGGCACTGTGAGCAGAATTCCAACATAAGTTTGTTGAAGAAGTGAGCAAAATCACTGTGGTTGGTGTGATAGTCAGTTGCACATGCGGTTGGTGTTTCGCGTTCTTCTTTTTCCGATACTGTACAATATCCTTCTCTGGGCCAGACTGGGGCATCGTCGTTGTTAAAGGACATTGAACTTTGCGGTAAGAATGTTTTTGAAGCATTTTTCGGTCTCACAGGGGTAATTTTATATGAAAGTGTTCAGTAATTTTCTGTATTTTGTTTGTGCAGGTGTGGTTTTTGCCACAACTTGGGATGTTTTGACCTTAAATTTGACTTGGGAATTTCATGCAAAGATTGACAGACCAATTCTAACAAGTAAACATCAAATAAAATTTAGCCAGAATCAACATGACAGTAAATATAAGCTACCTGCGTTTCCTTTCTCTGTCTCTTGATCGTGATCTGACTCGACTGTGTCTGTGATTTTTGTCCCTGGACGTTGAGCGAGACCGGGTTCTGCGTTTCTTGTGTTTACTTCTGTGTTTTGATGTAGATTTACTTGCCCTGCTAGCAGATCGACTTCTGCTACGCGATCTACCCATCTTTGACCTTTTTAGCTCAATTTCTGCTTGTCTACAGAAAAATCGTACGAACTATGAAACAAAATGGCTGCCAGAAAGTGACGTCACGGCAAACAAAACCATAAAAATAAATATTGGTTCAGTTACTTCCCTTTATGCGGAACAGCGGCACCAGTCTAATTTCAGCGCGAAAGTCGTGCGCTGTTATCAAACCGAGAACCAATCGTAATAATGGCGGGGGATGAAATGTTGATCGATTTAGATTCCATAACGTTTTATTTTGTCCGAAAAAGGTCTGTTAAACCTCTTTTTGAAATTCGTGAGGAGCAATACGAAGTTCCTTATTACACCGGTCAATTAGTGCATGTGATTTTGCGTTGCAAATTATCCGATGATGCTTTGAAAAAGTTCAATTTGAAACGATCGATTCTGCAGGGTCACCCAGCTTCTCCAAACCTCATGGCGAATATAAAACGTCAAATATGCTCAACATGTGACGTCACTTGTTCAGTGAATGTAGCATCGGTTGCAAAACAGCAAAATGAGAATGCACCATCAACTGACAATAGTGTACTTTCCACATGCGCCAGCAGTGAAGCAATCTATGAAACCAAACTTGAATATGTAAGATATTGGGCATCATCAGGTCTATTATATCGCCCGATTTGTGTATCCTCCCGATTTGTATATCATATACAGATCTGTGTATACGTTGATACACAAATCGGGATATGTCACAAGAAAAATGGGAATAATTTTTTAATGTGGAAAAAGCGCATTTCGTAGCAGAAACAATATACATGTGTATGTAACACATGTTTCAGTACAATAATCATTTGTTATGCCTATTAGTGCAGTTCTTGCGAAATTACATTTTTCCTAACCGGCACATTTAGCAAGATAATTAAAGAAAAACTAAGACTGTTTATTAAAATCTGTACATATTCAAAGATGTGCATTATACACTTCTTAGTTTGTAACAACTTATTGCAATTGCATATTTATCATTTGATACACAAATCTGTATATGATATACAAATCTGTGTGTTATACACAGATCGGGCGATATAATAGACCTGATCATTAGATCATCTGATTTTTGAAAAAAAGATGAGTTATTAGGCCTTTTCGACTGGGCTATTTCGAGGAGCAGATTATAGTCTGGTTCCCATTCCATGTAGTAGTAATGTAGTAGTACTAAAGCGCCTCCGAATTATAATCGAGTTTGATTGTTTGGGAGTATCAATGATTCATGTAGATGTAAAGTAGCAATGTAAGCTTCGGACAGGAACAAAGACTATAACCTCCTCCACTAAACAGCCGAGTCGAAAAGGCTTATTGTCATCACTTGATCGGCGTCTGCGTTGCATGGTTAAGTTTTGTGTTTAGGTAAACTTTTTTCATAAACAAAGCTATTGCTTTGAAACTTGCAACACTTACAAGTTCACCATCAATACCTGAGCCTGTTAAAGCAAGACCCATAACTGATCTGCATTTTGTACGAATTATTGCCCCTTTTTGGACTTAGAAAATAAAATGCCTTGTTAAGTTTTGCCTTTAGGTCCAATTTTCTCCTAAACTATCATGCACCTATCAATGTTTTCCCCAGGGGGGGGGGGGGGGGGGGGGGAGCGGTGGGCTGACCCAGGGGAATTTGACATTTTTACTTTTTCAAAGTCTAAATTCCCACCCTGGAGCAAGGGCAATTTGTCAAAATCACCTCACTGGGAGATGCTTTACATACCCACCGGGATGAAAATTTCGGCCAAAGTCAAAATTTCCCAGGACTGCACCATTCGGTCTGTCAAATTCCCAGCTATCATGAACAGCCTTCTGTCAAAAGTCCCGTGTATGCCCGCCGTTCCCACCTGGGGGAAAACAATGATAGGTGCATCAGAGTTATGACTTTGAAACTTTCAACACTTGTTCACCATCAACACCTGACCATGTCCAGCAAGAGCCATTACTCTGATCTGCGTTTTGTTTGAGTTATTGCCCCTTTTTGGACTCCGAAAAATCCTTGGTTAAGTTTTGTGTTTAGGTCCACTTTTCTCATCCACTATGTGGGCTATTGCTTTGAAACTTTCAACACATGTTCACCATCAACACCTGAACATGTCAAGCATGAATCATAACTCTGATCTGCATTTTGCATGAGTTATTGCCCCTTTTTGGACTCAGAAAATTCCTTCGTTAAGTTTTGTGTTTAGGTCCACTTTTCTCATACACTATGTGGGCTATTGCTTTGAAACTTTCAACACTTATTCAGCATCAATACCTGACCATGTCAAGCATGACCCATAACTCTGATCAGCATTTTGCAAGAGTTATTGCCCCCCTTCTTTCACCATCAATTCCTCACTTTTTCAATCAAGACTAATTACACTGCCCTACTTTATGCAAGGGTAATGGGTCTTTTTAACAGTGACAATGATCAGATGAGCGTCTGCACCCGCTAGGAGGTGCTCTTATTTTAATCTACTCACGACATGTAGGGGTAAGCCTTCCAGACGAGTTGACCACCATAACACATATAGACGATCCATACACCTGACATCACAGTAAGTGTGACACATAATCATAATGAGTGGCAGCCGATGACACATAGGGGTGGCATATTGCTGATGTAGGACTGGTAAACATTTGACAGACAGCCAACATATCGCATGCGAGAGTCCCAAGCAGCTGACATAACACCTGCCAAAAGGCCAACATAACGCAGGATAGATGCCTGAAAAGACCGCTAACATGACACATGTAAATGTAGGAGTGCTAGGCAGATCGCTGACACAACACTATAGCAGTGCCAGACAGACAGCTGACATTACACATGTAGGAGTGTCAGACAGACAGCTGACATAACACATTTAGGACAAGCAGTGCCAGACAGACAGCTGACATAGCACATGTAGGACAAGCAATGCCAGACAGACAGCAACATAACACATGTAGGACAAGAAGTGCCAGACAGACAGCTGACATAACACATGTAGGAGTGCCAGACAGACAGCTGACATAACACATGTAGGACTAGCAGTGTCAGACAGACAGCTGACATAACACATGTAGGAGTGCAAGACAGACAGCTGACATAACACATGTAGGACAAGCAGTGTCAGACAGACAGCTGACATAACACATGTAGGACAAGCAGTGCCAGACAGACAGCTGACATAACACATGTAGGACAAGCAGTGCCAGACAGACAGCTAACATAACACATGTAGGACAAGCAGTGCCAGACAGACAGCTAACATAACACATGTAGGACAAGCAGTGCCAGACAGACAGCTGACAACACATGTAGGGCAAGCAGTGCCAGACAGACAGCTGACATAACACATGTAGGACTAGCAGTGTCAGACAGACAGCTAACATAACACATGTAGGACAAGCAGTGCCAGACAGACAGCTGACATAACACATGTAGGACAAGCAGTGTCAGACAGACAGCTGACAACACATGTAGGGCAAGCAGTGCCAGACAGACAGCTGACATACTGTATAAGTGGTTAAGTTCGCGTCGTGGAAATCTTCGCGTTTTTCGCGAATGGCACATTTTCGCGAAGTTTTCCGCCCGCGTAAATATCTGCCATCATAAAACGGTGTTTATGTACGATCAACTATGATTTCACCACTTACGATGCTTGTTCGTATTATACAAACCAATATAGGAAATGTTAATGAAGTGAGATATGAAAATAAAGAAAACATAGCTGTAAAATGACGAATAGAGATCTACTTTAGAAAATTACAGTGAAATAAATATTGTATTGACATTTAAACCGTCACGACTATTTTACATACGCACACGGGTGAGTCACCGGTGTAAACATACTTTATTATGATTGATTCATTCAGTCCTATTTATCTCCCTTCGTTAACACTGCACGAATGCATTTCGGATTACATCGAGTTTCTGGCGTGCTTTCATTAGCGATCTGCCTTGAAAACATCAAATATGCCAAACGCTGGTTGATCACACATGCACAAACGACGGGTGAAAGACATGTGTATACACACGAGTCTACATTGATCTATGGCAGTTTATAATAATAATAATAATAATAATAATAATAAACTGTGAAAGGGGGCCTATTGTTCTAGGTGTGAACAATTATTATATACAATGATACAATGAAAACACCAACACAAAGTTTTTTACGATTTATTCAGTTATATTCAGTTGAGTCAATATCAATGAGTAACAGTTATATTAATTTCATACATAAAGATTATCGCTTGTGAGCGTATCTGAACACATATCATGTTAAATACACACAATATGCATAAAATACGAGGTCAAACCAAAACTAATCCCCTCGTTAATGAAGGGAATTTATTATTAAAGGACAATCTGTCCGGTACATAGCATTCTTAGCGATTTTCACGACGTGTAATTATTACTCTATCTAGAAAATCGTATTTTCGCGAAGATTTATGTACGCGAAATGCCTGGAATGATGGATTCGCGAACTTTTCGACACGCGAAAATAACCACTTATACAGTAACACATGTAGCTGACATAGCACATGTAGGATAATCAGTGTCAGACAGACAGCTAGCATTACACATGTAGGACAAGCAGTGCCAGACAGACAGCCAACATAACACATGTAGGACAAGTAGTGCCAGACAGACAGCTGACATTACACATGTAGGAGTGCCAGGCAGACAGCTGACATAACATACGTAGGACTAGCAGTGCCAGACAGACAGCTGACATTACACATGTAGGAGTGCCAGACAGACAGCTGACATAACATATGTAGGACTAGCAGTGTCAGACAGACAGCCGACATAACACATGTAGGACTAGCAGTGTCAGACAGACAGCTGACATAACACATGTAGGACAAGCAGTGTCAGACAGACAGCTGACATAACACATGTAGGACTAGCAGTGCCAGACAGACAGCTGACATAACACATGTAGGAGTGCCAGAAAGACAGCTGACATAACACATGTAGGACTAGCAGTGCCAGACAGACAGCTGACATAACACATGTAGGAGTGCCAGAAAGACAGCTGACTAACGCATGTAGGAGTGCCAGACAGACAGCTGACATAACACATGTAGGAGTGCCAGACAGACAGCTGACGAACACATGTAGGAGTTCCAGACAGACAAGCTAACTAACACATGTAGGAACACCAGACAGACAGCTGACATAACACATACGTTGGAGTGCTAGACAGACTGGTGACATAACAGATGTAGGAGTGACAGACAGACATGTGACATAACACATGTAGGAGTGCTAGGCAGCAGGGCTCTCATTTTTGCCATTTTTGGGGCCGGATATCGGCCCCATCCCCCCCCCCCCTAAATAGCTCAAAATTGGCTTTTTGTTCAGTTAATATGTATTACTTTCATAATAGTATTGATATTTATAAAATACCAAAATTCCCCTTTTTCTGCAAAACAACATGAAATTCCCCTACCTGAGGGCCCCTGGCCCCAGTCCAAAAAGTGTAGTGAGAGCCCTGGGCAGACAGCTGACATAACTCATGTAGGAGTACCAGTCACCTGACAAGACTGCTGACATAACTCATGTAGGAGTACCAGACACCTGACAAGACTGCTGACATAACTCATGTTGGAGTACCAGACACCTGACAAGTCTGCTGACATAACTCATGTAGGAGTACCAGACACCTGACAAGTCTGCTGACATAACTCATGTAGGTGTACCAGACACCTGACAAGACTGCTGACATAACTCATGTAGGAGTACCAGACACCTGACAAGACTGCTGACATAACTCATGTTGGAGTACCAGACACCTGACAAGTCTGCTGACATAACTCATGTAGGAGTACCAGACACCTGACAAGACTGCTGACATAACTCATGTTGGTGTACCAGACACCTGACAAGACTGCTGACATAACTCATGTTGGTGTACCAGACACCTGACAAGACTGCTGACATAACTCATGTTGGAGTACCAGACACCTGACAAAACAGCTGACATAACTCATGTTGGTGTACCAGACACCTGACAAGACTGCTGACATAACTCATGTTGGAGTATCAGACACCTGACAAGACTGCTGACATAACTCATGTTGGAGTACCAGACACCTGACAAGACTGCTGACATAACTCATGTTGAAGTACCAGACACCTGACAAGACTGCTGACATAACTCATGTTGGAGTACCAGACACCTGACAAGACAGCTGACATAACTCATGTTGCAGTACCAGACACCTGACAAGACAGCTGACATAACTCATGTTGGAGTACCAGACACCTGACAAGACAGCTGACATAATTCATGTTGGTGTACCAGACACCTGACAAGACTGCTGACATAACTCATGTTGGTGTACCAGACACCTGACAAGACTGCTGACATAACTCATGTTGGTGTACCAGACACCTGACAAGACAGCTGACATAACTCATGTTGGAGTACCAGACACCTGACAAGACAGCTGACATAATTCATGTTGGTGTACCAGACACCTGACAAGACTGCTGACATAACTCATGTTGGTGTACCAGACACCTGACAAGACTGCTGACATAACTCATGTTGGTGTACCAGACACCTGACAAGACAGCTGACATAATTCATGTTGGTGTACCAGACACCTGACAAGACTGCTGACATAACTCATGTTGGTGTACCAGACACCTGACAAGACTGCTGACATAACCCATGTTGGTGTACCAGACACCTGACAAGACTGCTGACATAACTCATGTTGGTGTACCAGACACCTGACAAGACTGCTGACATAACTCATGTTGGTGTACCAGACACCTGACAAGACAGCTGACATAACTCAGGTTGGAGTACCAGACACCTGACAAGACAGCTGACATAACTCATGTAGGAGTACCAGACACCTGACAAGACAGCTGACATAACTCATGTAGGAGTACCAGACACCTGACAAGACTGCTGACATAACTCATGTAGGAGTACCAGACACCTGACAAGACAGCTGACATAACTCATGTTGGAGTACCAGACACCTGACAAAACAGCTGACATAACTCATGTTGGTGTGATCATTTTGATTATAATATGCTTGTAAAATAATAAAGTCTTACAAACTCAGATTTGTAATCTATTTAGTTTTACAGATGTAAACTGAGACAGTGGATGGGAAAATTATATTTTTACCAACAGTATTGGATACTTGGGGACATTTTGTGTCTTCAATCATATGATATAATCATATTTATAAAACACACAATATCTTTGTTTCAGAATGATGAGCATTATATGTCTGATGACAAGCAATTCTACAATATTTTGCTGTCTGTTAGAATACCCCATGTGTCAACATGTTGCAAAAAGGCAGAAATTTGTGTTAATGTCAAACCAACAAACAAGTTAGCTCCTCGCTGGCTTAGTAGTCCAACAAAGCAACGACCATTGGAGTTGGAAGATTTTCATACTAGAATGAAAGGGAAAACAGGTATGTTGAATATTAGTATACATGTCTAGGTGTAAAATTGCCCGAAATATGCTGAAGGAGTAGCCAGGGTTTCAGACTATTATGTAAAGGGGTAAGATCCCCTGTCCTAAAGTTACCATTATGTATGTCAGGAACTGAGAAAGTGACATTGATCCCAATCTGTTACTTCATCAATTTATAACAGAACCATTTAAGTTTTTGTTCTATATCTGTACCCTGCAGATGGGCTCTGTAACTGCCTTCCCCAAGGCCATTTTATCTATTACAAATATTTCTTGTTTATACAGGAATAATCCGGATCTGCTGTATTAAATAGTTATTTGATGAAAAAATCAAAGAATTGACAAATTTGTGGTCATTTGAAATTTTATGAGCTGAATTTTAACAATAGAACCATGTTTGAACTGAGTTTTGGTGTAGGGATGTGTGTTAATGGCACCCGAAACAACTTGTGACTCAGTCATTTTCAGGATAGGCCATTATGTCTCAGTAAAACCTCTGTTTATATTTCAGTATCAAAGATGGTGACCTTATTACATCCTCCACAACTTACAGCCTCACAGAATAGTGTTGGAAATGGAGAGTTTGTATTTGTTAAAGGTTTGTGAACATTGACGTGGTCTATATAAATAGTAGCCTGCATGTCGTGTCTTCTAATTGGCCTAATGACATATGTTTACATTATGCTTGTTATCTGAATTGAGAACTCTGTTGACCAATGGAAGTATCTAATTGTGGTTACAGTAGAAACATTGGTAATAATGCACCTGTTTACATAATCCAATAGATACACCAGTGATCATCTGACTAACAATAGATACACCAGTGATTGTCTGACTAACAATAGATACACCAGTGATTGTCTGACTAACAATAGATACACCAGTGATCGTCTGACTAACAATAGATACACCAGTGATAGTCTGACTAACAATAGATACACCAGTGATTGTCTGACTAACAATAGATACACCAGTGATCGTCTGACTAACAATAGATACACCAGTGATCGTCTGACTAACAATAGATACACCAGTGATAGTCTGACTAACAATAGATACACCAGTGATTGTCTGACTAACAATAGATACACCAGTGATTGTCTGACTAACAATAGATACACCAGAGATCGTCTGACTAACAATAGATACACCAGTCATTGTCTGACTAACAATAGATACACCAGTGATTGTCTGACTAACAATAGATACACCAGTGATAGTCTGACTAACAATAGATACACCAGTGATCGTCTGACTAACAATAGATACACCAGTGATCTTCTGACTAACAATAGATACACCAGTGATCGTCTGACTAACAATAGATACACCAGTGATCGTCCGACTAACAATAGATACACCAGTGATCATCTGACTAACAATAGATACACCAGTGATTGTCTGACGAACAATAGATACACCAGTGATTGTCTGACTAACAATAAGTTAATATCTCTCTATCTCAGTCTCTTCTCCTCGATGGTCTATTGAGCTGTATTTTCAAATGTTTTCCTATGTTAATCAAATTCAGTTATGTAAATCTGAATGTTAACCAGGTCCTTAGAAGATTAAATGTGCATGGAAGGTGGGCAACAATGACAGTTTGTGTATTGTATTCACCTTAGTACTGTATGCACCTGTGTTTCGGATGCAGGTAAAACAAATGTGGAAATAGGATAAATGAATATGACCATTCCCAATTTTACCATTGAAGACTTGGAAGATATCTTTAACTGTGTAACTTTACATAGAGGTTGGTCATCAACAGTCGATGACCCCTATTGAATTTGAGGTCACTAGGTCAAAGGTCAAGGTCGCTTTGACCTTCACCATGTCTGATTTTTGGGCTGCCATGGGGGCATACGTGTTTTACAAACATCTCTTGTTGTTTGTTGTGTTTAGGGAATCTATAATGTTTTATTTCCATTTGCAGTACAGAATACAACATCCCATAGTGTACAGTTAGAAGAGTGTACAGTACACCCAGATTCCTGTCCTAGAGGGTTACCAGGATGTCAGATATGTAGTAGTAGTGTGAAAATAGGGTAGGTAACACTTATAGTGCGTCCACGATAATGATAAAGGCCGGAACATTTGGTACATTCCACAAAGGTGGATTACCAGATGTGAACAATTTATCAGTAATATTTTTAGTACAAAACTGACCATATCTGTTTGCTTTAGTAATATGTTAAACCAAATTTGCAACAGTTGATGAAACCGATTCATGTTTATAAATATCACATTATCCTGGGCGTACTAAAGGGCTTTTTCATTCTATAAATAATGAGGCTGATATTAAGTGGCTTCCCAAATGCAAAGATCCTCTTTTTTTCCCCAATTTGCTGAACTAAATTCCCAAATTTTTGTTCACACAGGATCTATCGTGCACTTGGGGTTAAGGGTACTGTTTTTATCAAAGCACTTAAGAAAATCGTAACCCTACGTTCAAATTTAAATTCTTTGTAATTCTTTAACAACTACTAATTGTGGTAAAATGATCTGTAACATTAACAATGATTCAGTGAATGAACTCCTACAAAGCCATACCAGTCTGAAATTTGAAGGTGTTATAACAATATAAAGAATTCAAATTTGAGCGTAACTTAAAGATTTCCATTATAGTGCTTTGATAAAACAGTATCAAGGTGTCTATTAGTGCTTTGATAAAACAGTATCAAGGTGTCTATTAGTGCTTTGATAAAACAGTATCAAGGTGTCTATTAGTGCTTTGATAAAACAGTATCAATGTGTCTATTAACTGATGTGAACATTTGTTACAACCCTTTAAACAGATTATGATATTTCATTTACAAGCATTACTTACGACTTTGATATGAAATTTGTTGAGCTCAGAGTTATATAGAGGATATTACATGAGTGTCTTTCCATGTTGAATTTATTAAACAAGTTGAATAAAATAATAAAATGCGAGGCTCTGCCGAGCATTTTATCGATTTTTTCAACGAGTTTAATAAATTCAATGTGGAAAGTCACAAATGTAATGTTCTTTTTATCACATGTTAGCCTTTTCCAGCTGAAACATAAAATAGCTACTTATTTTTCACTATAATAAACGTGCAACTTTGACGACGTCGCCTATACTTTGAATGACGTCGTGCGATAGCTTTATTACACTAGTGTATTATCAAAAATAAATAATGGTTTTATTACGCTACCGCGACGTCAAACATGGGATAAAAGTATATCTTGTCTATACATATGAACCAAACCAGTTTGTGCTTGTCGTACCATGCACCAAACCAGCCTTAAGTAGCGTAGTTCTCAGTGCATCATGGTGAACCATTACAGCTCTAATACATTATAGCTGTGTATTATTTTACAGAGGTGTTTGTGAATCTCACAGGAGTATGATATCTATGTTACCAAGCGATGCTGATATAATGCCGGTGATATTGAGGCCCGGAGAATGTCAATCTTTGTGTTACTCTATCAATGTCGCACTCTGTGAACAAAGCTATACGAAAGAGGTAAACAAAACTTATATTTTATGAAATGTAACTTATGATTGGCCAATTAAGCAGTTTGGACCTACCATACATCAAGAATATTAAATCAAACAAACAATATGAAATTATGAATGCAGATTGTGCATTTGGAACATGAAACATAATGCCTAAAGTAAAACAGTATTTGTTTAATTTACCTCCAAACAAGTGGTAGAATAAAGCCTCCGTTTTCATGTTCCAAATTAGTCATCCGCATTCATGTTGCGCATGCGCAAAATTAGAACAATCAATTTTATATTGTACGCAAACATGGGGAAATAGAAAATCACTTGTTTGAAGTTTGTGCGTATGCCACATGTATGTGTAAAGCATTTGCAGAACACAGCATGATGCCCACGGAATACCAGCTTTACTCTACATTTTGATTTCAGGATATAGCTATTGTTGCAGCTATAAAATGGACTGTTCCATGTAACCAAGGTAACCAAGACACCTCCTTAGTAACAGTATACAGGTATGGTTGATATTACTGCAAAGTCAATATTTTTTGTGGGGTTTAGATTTTGGTTGATTTCATGGTTGATTCTACCACAAAATTTAATCCCTACAATTGATCGACATCCCAATTATAGAACAAGGTGTTATCCTTTCATGTTGTGCAATCCACGAAATTACGGCCCCCACAAAATCGCATTTTTTAAAAAAATCCACAAAATTAAAACCCCACGAAAATATGTGATTTTACAGTAAAGCATCATCTGCTTGGCCCAGTCTCCTGTGCGGATCCAGAGGGGGAACAGGGGTTCGGACCTCCCTGGAATTTTGACAAATATGTGGTTGTCCTCTTATATTTACACAAGTTTGACAGGGCTTAGGGTCTGACCAGGACAACCCTCTAAGAAAAAGGCCCCTTCCCCTTTGAGCAAATAGCTAGTTGTACCCCTTCAAGAGAAAAGAAGTTTATCAAACCCTCTTAGAAAATTTCCGCACATGATCTTTATATCTAGATGTTTTGTTTTCCATTATATCTGTATTCTGTATCACTGTAGATTAATTTTGGATATTTTTGTTCAATAACTTACTGCTTTAATCTCATATAATAAAAGAAATAAAATAGCATAATGGTAACAGGTTTTAAATTGAATGAACATATTTCATGTTTTAAACCGATTGAGGCTTATGAAGGAACTTCTTAATTTTTTCAGATTGCACAGTTTGAAGTTCAAAAGAGGTTTATTTGTTGTATCTGCTGCATGTGAGAAACAGTCAGTGAAGAAAGGACATAGGTTGGCAACATGGTGTTTATTACTCTAACATGCACTTTACTTCAGGGTGCTGTTTTATCAAAGCACTTCCAGAAATCGTAAATTTACAGTCAAATTTAAATTCTTTATTATTTCTTTACAAGCAGTGCACATTGCCATGATATTGAACGAGGTCGACATAATAATGTGGAAAGGGAACGTAGACTATGCAAACTTTGTAACAATAATGAGATAGAGGATGAATATCACTTTTTGCTTAAATGTACATGTTATATAGATATTAGAAAACAATACATTAATGTAAAATTCTACTCGGCAGCTACTTACAATAAATTCATAATACTAATGGCATCTACAAACAGTAATGTTGTTAAGCAAACTGCCTCGTACTTGTATCATGCATGTGAATTAAGAAAGCAACGATTGATAAATGATTAATAAGAATCAATTGTATATATACATAGGTTTGCTTGTTGTCTGTATGTTTCACACATGTGCTGACATCGATGTATTTTGTAATTGTTATGGGCCGGAGGCCTTAAATCAATAAATTTATGTTATGTTACAATTATAAAGTGTGGTAACTGGAGCTGCAACATTAATAATGATTCAGTTAATGAACTCATACAAACCATATCCGTCACCAATTTGCTGTTATTAAAGAAATATGAATAATTTAAATTTGAGCGTAACTTTAAGATTTTCGTAAGTGCTTTGATAAAACAGTACCCAGGTCCCTACAAATCCCAAATAAACCAATAATCTGGACTTCCTGCATCGAAAAGAATGATCTTTTCTATTGAAAATAAGAGACATTTATGATTGCAGACTTTGCTACCTGTTTACATCAATTGATCCATTCCCAGATGCACATTTCTTCAAAATTTAATAAAATTTTAAAATTTCTGATAAATACCAGACTAGACAAAGGTTGCATAATTCTTTCATAAACAAACCTGGGGCTATTAACGGTAAAATACAGCAAAAGATTCATTTTCAAAATGACCCTGGTTTGCTCCATTTTGTTCTCTTGTAGAAGGCATGTAGTGGAAACTTTGGGATACTAATTGTTATAATTGACAGCATACATGCGCCTGCCAGTAATAATCAGTATTGATTTTAGGCAGGTTGAAGTATGAAGTTGAAGTTTTAATCAAACACATTATTATTCATTTATCATAGAGTTATTTACTTCCATTTCAGTTTTACTGTGACTTATACGATACATAACACATTGCAAGACTTCTTGTCCGTCAAACTTCATTGGAAACCTGCTCTACAAGGTAAAAACACTCAACTACTTAGGGGTGTCAATTTTCCGGAATTCCTTGTCTATCCTTGTAGAGCTATGCCTTCTGACCAAAATAAAAAATATTCGATGAAAATATCTCAAGAAATCGCAAAGTTATGGTCAATTATATCTGCTCTGGAAGATTTTCTTCAATAAAAAGTTTGAAAAACTGAGTTATATATGGCTGACGGCCTCTTGTTATCAAAAATGGTCAGCCGCATATGATTTTCAGGATTTTTAATTTGGCTCTGTTGACACCCCTGACTACTGTATGCTTTAGATATTGCTATGTTCTTATTATCCATATTGCAGAATTGAACAATATCTCTTTAAATACCATAAGGGAATAATTAAAATCAAAGAAGCAGAACTTCACTAAATAATTGTTTTAAAAAATAGCATAAACAGGGGTTCTACAATTCCAGAACAATCTAAAAATTTTGATTTGCTGCACTCGCAAAAACGAACTTCCTGCAGAAAGTTATTTGGTGAAAATACTTAAAGTATTGACTAAATTATTGGCATTTGAAGTTCCATAAGCTGAATTTTTACAATAGAACAATGTTTGAAACATAGTTTTTGTGTAGAGGTGTGTGTTAATGGTACCTGGAACAGACTTGCATCTTATATTAATGATTGGGCATGGTGCCTCAGTAGGACCAACCCCTGATGATAAAACTCAATAATATCAAATGATTTAAATTTTAATGTTTGCATTCACCATGTTTATGACTGTCTTAGTTGATCCCAAACAAACAAGGTCAAAAAATAAAATATTGTTCATTCCCTACCTACCCAAGCATAAAGTCCCCAAACTCAAAATTGATATCAATCAAATTAAGTAGAACTAAAAAAGTGCATAGAAACAAAAAAAATATTCACAATAAAATATTTAAAAAATACACAACACTGTTGGCATTGATGTAGTAAGCATTGTCATTGCTGAATAAATATTTGAACTTGTTTATTTTAAACAGGAGAATATAATGAAGCAGCTCAGAGAAATTTTGAGAAGTTAAAAAATCATTTGATATGTGAGGATCCATGCATACAGATCGGGTAAAACAAACATTGAACCCAGTGTTGTGAAGCTGTATGCTTTAGTTCACATTTTGTTCTCTGCATTGTTGTAAGTTTTATCATTTGTTTTCTTTCTTTAATCTCCATGCAAAGGGGTTCAACACGGCTAAAAATGATCTCTACACTATTTGATATAGACAGGGGTATTACTTTACAACCGACCCTCGAGTCTAATATATTTAACCAGACAAATGCAATTATTTAATTTGTACTGTACACTTCAAGGCAATATAATACCATACAAAATACTTTTATCGCCAGAGTCGAGCATTGAGTGTCCGCGAAATGCGTAAAACACGTCTCATTTACACAATGTATAATACCCATGTCTATATAAGATAGTGTAGTGATTGATTTTTTTCCCGTGTCTAACCCCTTTGTCTTCACGCTGGCCCTGAATTTTACTTTCAACACTTATCCTAATTGTTTTACAAAATGAAAATGCTTTTGCATGTTTGCACTAGTGTGCATCTCTGTTTCTGTGAGACTTTGTTTATGATTTGTAATTTTAGATTGCCTGTCACTTTGTGACAGTGTGAGCTTTTGTGATCACTATTTGTTTAGTTGTTTGTACATACTTTGGGTCATTCAATGTAAAGACAAGGTCACGGGTTAAGACATTATGAGAACCATGTAGTTGCAATAGAGGCTGCATTTTCTTGAATCTTAGTTATAAATTGTAAATTATTACCTAGGTCACTATAGGGGCCTGCAGGCACTTCTACGACGGATGCGCAACCTAGGACCCTTTGGACCCTCTTGTTTCTTAAAAAGTGTGAAGTAAAATCAAGTCATGTTTGCAAAATTAAAACTGCATGATTTTGTTCATTTTCTGTGTGTGTGAGAGAGAGGGGGGGAGGGGTAAACTTCCACCAATGGTATTTCACTCATGAAGGTCATTTTAAGTGAATGCAGGAGTGTTATTAATGTCCAAAAAATAAATTAATTGGTTATCTTTTGCTTTATATGCTGTTGTTACTGTTCTCTCTAGTTTAGCAATACTGTACCTCT
The DNA here is from genome assembly GCA_947247005.1 of Spisula solida. NCBI lineage: Eukaryota > Metazoa > Mollusca > Bivalvia > Venerida > Mactridae > Spisula > Spisula solida. The sequence goes on from OX365956.1 coordinate 43,954,464, forward strand.
GCTAGTCTTTAACTGTTAGTAGAAATCATATATGCATGCTCATAAACCTTTGGTATAAATCTGTGAGAGACATCAAGTCAGAAGGATTTTATTCAATACAAACTGAGTTAAGTCTGCAAACAATATGGTTGAAGGTCCCATGTTTGGCCTTAATAGTCAGTTTCATATTATTTTCAGGATTTTTAAATTGACTCTGTTTACACCCTTGAGAATTTGATCACCAAACTTATATGGATATTGATCATCATATATAGATGACCCCTATAGAATTTGAGGTGGCCCAAGGTCAAGGTCATGGAGGCATACATGTTTTACAAATATCTCTTGATTACCAGTGACATTTTGTGTGCTTGTGTGACTGTTCTTGCTTCTTCTGACTGAGAGATATTACTGGGATACTGATGACTGTCAGTAGTACATGTTTGTCTTGTATCTATGTATAAGTTTGTATAGCACCCATTCCACTGGTCTGGTGTGGTTAGTGCACTAAATTTGCAACTAGACACTTCTGGTTCAACTCCATATGGCAGATCATACCCTTCCAAGAAAATTTAACAACAATGTTGATTTTCCTTCACATGTGAAGAAGTGTCTGGTTCCTTGTTGGAATGGTTGCTGGTTCCTTGTTGGAATGGTTGCTGGTTCCTTGTTGGAATGGTTGCTGTTTCTGGTTGCTGGTTCCTTGTTGGAATGGCAAGTAAGTACTGGTTGGAAAACAGTCCAGGAAAACTTGTTCGGTGAATCTGCCGCCGTACACAACTGACAAGTTGTTGAGGAGCGGTGTTAAACCCAAATGATTAAACCTTAATTCCAGTGACGTTAGTTAAATTTCTTGTTTTCAGAGCATGTCAGTATGGGGATGTAGTTCAAGCCAAGATATCATTCTGTGCATTGTCAACTGGATTGTATGAGGTATGTTTATTGCTTATTTTTTATGCCCAACATTTACTGATGTACAGGGCATATAGTGAGTGTCCGTCTATTTTGTCTGTTCAATCGAAAATGATAACAAAGACTTTGGTGCTTGTAACTTAAATATTTTCAAAGCCCATTAAGGCATTTCTTTCAAACTCAGCATACTTGTTAAGCATCATGAATACCTTTCATTGTGAATGCGATGTATCACTAATTCACTTTCTACAGCATAATGTCCCGATTGCCTTAGCAAGTTGTTATTGAAACGTTTTCCACCGGGATCTGAGCGTTAACTGAACTTAGTCATGTGTAAGGTCTGCAGATAATGTACTTAGATTAATCTCAAATTCAGACACTGATTGAAGCAAAATCTTAATTAACTTTGAGTTGATATTTCTTGTGATGCTTCAGGAAATCGAGGACTGGTATCAATGTTTTCATGTGAAGTTGTGTGCCTATTTTATGAGTCCATATATTTTGTCTAATGAGCAGGTATGCAAGCATTTGAAGATAAATCTACGATATTTGATTCCTGGATCGGACAATACATCATTATCTAGTCCAGCCAGTCTCTGCTCGTCTATATCAGGTAAATCTTTTGTTATCTGGGACGTTTGTTTATTCCATTGAAATGTTAACCATTACTTTCAAGTTCTTGAAACTCAAATATTTTCAAAGTTCATCAAGGCATTGCTTTCCAACTTGGCATACTTGTTTACCGTCATAAATATCTTACATTGTCAATACTATCCCTTTGTTCAGGGTTGTCAATTTTCCGGATTCATCCCGAATTCTGGATTTGTCTATTCTTGAAGAGCTATGCTTTCTGACCAAAATAAAAGTTATTTGATGAAATATCTCAAGAAATGGCAAAGTTATGGTTAATTATATCTGCTCTGAAGGATTTTCTTCAATAAAAAGTTCGAAAAATTTGAGTTATACTAGTATATGGTTGACGGCCTCTAGTTGGCAAAAATGGTCAGCCGCATATGATTTTCAGGATTTTTAATTTGGCTCTGTTGACACCCCTGTTTGTTACTTTTACTATATACCCTATAGTGGAAATCTTATGTGTTGAACTCCTCATAAACTACTGGGTGGAATTTCTTCAAACTTTCACAGATGAACAACCTCAATGTATAGGTGACCGTAAAGAATGGAATTTTTGTTGTGTCGATTTTTACCAGAATTAAGGCCCGTTGTTACTTTTAATTTAATTATGATGGCCTTTGATATTTTTAATGGAATTATAGTCCACAAGGTTAAATAAATTGAATAATGATGTTACCTCAAACTACTATTCTCCTCTCCTTCCCCATTTGAAAGGATATGTGCTATAATGGGGGCACCCGTGTCCCATGGACACAATTCTAGTCTTGTTAATAAATGTTCAAGATATCAGATATGTAGGATGTTGACCAATATGGTGCAATATGCTCTCGTAGATGTTGCTCTGTAGTTACCAGATATATACATGTTCTATATGTTGTAGATGATCATTTTGGAATGAGTTTAGAGTATCCATGGCGATCACGTAGTGGGAGTGGATCATCATTCAGTGATACACATCAGTATACGACTGAAGAAAAAAGATTGTCAAATAAATCTGTCAACTTTGGAGATCTACAAGATCGATCGCCATCAGAAACCGAGTTATTTGTTAAACCAAGGTGAGTCGTAATCGCCCTGTAACTAGGTGAAACCCACCTTGATAGCCTGGTGATAGAGCACACCCCGTCTGTGTTAGGTTTGATCTCAAGCCAATGTGTTAATTTAAAAACTGATATAAGAATCAATGTTACGTTGATAACAGTGTAGAATTGCAATACTTGATTTCTTTACAATTGCTAATATCCACATTAGTTCAAAATAGTTTGTGTTACTTATTGATTTTATACTGATTGAATGGATGTCTCGAAGTTTGTTTGCCCTAGTTCTCCTTAACGATTGGTCGGATTTCAATGGAACTTCACATGTATGCTTGCAACCAAGCCTTGCTTTGCTTGTTGTCAGGAATTGAAGATCGCATGATTTGTACTGAAGTTTTGTCCTTGTCTTGGAGACCTGTTTTTGTGTCAAAAACCCTTCTAGTTTCAATTTTATGTTTTTCAGGGCTGATAAGTCTCCAGTATTACCTAGAAGAGACCCCAAACTGGGAATGATGTCAGCTGCAAAATATGAACAGATGTTACTTAGTCCCGGAAATTTCATCAAAAACAGTTGTCTTGTTCGAGTTGAATGAACTATAAGTTACATCGCAAGAAGGATGACCTCAAGCTTTATTGCTCTTGGGTGGTAGTTCCTGGTGATGACAGTGAACATAAAGAAAAAGAATAATGTAGATGTTGTGAAGATTCTGTATGTACTTAGATATTTACTGTATATAATGAAACCCCATGCAGCCAGTGTATCCATGATACCAATGTATGTCGTTATCTCACGATTATGCCAATTTGCATGGGTTTCCACTGTATATGACGATGGTCACTTCCATATGTACATCTTACTGTTCTGAGACCTTATTTTGCCTTTTAGGTCTACACCTGACTGGTTCCTTATTTAGTCCTTTGTAGGTACATCTTACTGTACTGGGTCCTTATTTTGTCTTTTCTAGGTACATTTTTGCAAAAGTGAACACTTGAATGTGGCACTCTAGGTTTCTTTCTTGTATGTACTCCAAATATTTCTAATCTATTTACATACAGTATAAGATAATTGAAAAATAATTGGTGATATAGACACCTGTTACGCAATACGCATCAACCCCTTACTCCATGTACCCCGAATCTATTTACTCCCTCAGTACTGATTATATGTACACCATCTCTATACAGCTTATTATACCCAGATAGGAAGTACTGTAAAATAATTAATATTCGTGGGGGATTAAATTTCATGGATGACCTCAACCACGAAATCAAATAAAGTTCGTCTCCTTGGAGTAAAGGGTTGAATAATTTAGAATAATCATATTGTAATTCAGGGTGGTCACATTTTGGGCACACAGAATTTCAAATTTGGGCAAAAATCAGGAAATTTTACCAAAATTGGAGGTAAAAAATGTGTCTACTGACAGCTTCTCTTCATGACTTTATTAAATAGATGTATTTCTTCAAACAGACTGTTAGCAACATGTATTTATTATAAGATATAAATTTAATAATGAGTTTGGTGGTGAAGGTATTGCTATAAGGTGAGGTTGGAGGTCACATTATCAGCTGTATCTGAGTTGGGAACAATGTGTAACAATCATGGAAAATCCCCTTTCAGTCTGAAAAATCAGTAGATTATCAAGGAATTTCATTCAACATTTTCTGTGTCCACCCTGATTGTTATAGCTTACTATGATTTAAAATCTATTGAAATGATTCACAGCATAAGAAAAAAGCCCTGTGGCGATACTAACATAGAACAGTTTCATCTTTGAAAGTTTTATTATGAAGTGAGTAAAGGCATATCATCCTTGTAATTGTAACTACAATGTTAGTAACTGAACATCATTTAGATAGGGCCGAAGCTCTTGGATTCTGAGCTTTTTATTTACCCTTCGGCAGTCCAAAAATGGCTTTCTTCCATCTGATGTGTTTGTTCATGCATGATTTGAATATCTTTAATCTGGTTAATTATTTCCTTTTCCACTTTTTCGTTGGTCATACACTTGATCTACAACTTTTTTTGAGACGGCCTTGTCTTTTTTGTCCAAGAATGAATAGTAGAACACTCTAAAGACAGCATCTACATAAGCTACATCGTAACAGGATAGTCACAGATGAGAATTATACTGTTCTGGCATGGTGAATTTGACATTAACTTAGATAATCTCACTAGGTCAGATTTTTCTGAATTCCTTCTAGTGTAAACACACTATAGGGGTTTTGATGTACTATTTTATGATGAGCTTTAGGAAGTTGATAGCGAACATGTTGATGTATAGCCTGCATTATGTACACTGGGGACGTTGACTTCTTGACAATATTATTTCTTAGTATATTTGGACAATAATTCGAAAGTGAGCTGATTCTTTGAATCGTTACCTGCTCTCTCATCAAATATTCCAGGGACATGTTCTGCAAACGATAGCATCCTATGCAGGACAAATTGCTGTGAGAGTGTGATGGGATATTGTCTGTATTAAATTTCTTGTTGTCTAGACCGTTGGGTGACAACATTAAGCATCCACATACTAGGGTCGATAGTCTCCCATTTCAAACTAATATCTTTTGACATTTTCGATCTGAATTAAGAATCAGATGTATTCCAACCTTTATGTTTTGTTGTTGCAAACCTAATATTAGCAAAATACTGTAACAGGTATTGAATTTCTTCAGGATGTTTCTGTACATAAATCGAAATGAAAACCTAAAATGCATCCGTCCAAATTTTATTTGCTTGAGTCAAAATCAATTCACCATTAATTTTGTTTAACTATTTGCTTCATACTAGAATCCATCACTTGGTCCTTTCTAATCAAAGTATTCAAATCTATGTACTGGTTTTCCCAGATGTGTTCCTTCATTATCAGAGATACAGAATTGCAATGAATGATTCACTACCTGATGTCGTGATATGCTGATCTGAAGGTGTCATGTAGATATCTGCCGGTTGAGTAATTCCATCATACTGGTCTACATCCCCACCACCTAGTATGCTGACCTTCCTCTTTCTGGCCGCTTGTGGCTGGCTCACTGTTCTTGTCTTTTTTCCAGGCATTATCAATCTATCTCTGCCAGAGTCATACATCAGTGACTTTTTCCAGGCATTATCAATCTATCTCTGCCGGAGTCACATGTCCAAACAGAAGCTCCTGGGCGTGGTAAGGATGTGCTGATTATAAAGGCATAGGTCCAATTTTGATGTTCGATGTTTTTTGGCTGCCGCCCCTTTGGGCTTAACACCCAGAGAACCATCATCTGACATGACCAGCTGGTTGCTGGTTTCTTGACACTGGGCCTCTGTGATCAGCAGAGTACCCAGTGCTATGTATTTACCAGAAATTATTTTTATGCCCCCCTATCGATAGATGGGGAGGCATATAGTGATTCACCTGTCCGTCCGTTCGTCCGTCTGTCCTGGTTAACCCAAATTGACCGTTTCTTCTAGCATTAATATGGCTTGCTACAAAGCTTTCATACTTGCATGGATGTTTTGTATGAACACTCTCCACACGCCAGTATCACCTAACCCCATTTTGACCTTCACCTTGACCTAATTTTGGACTTAGACTTATTTATGGACAAGGCTTCCACAGGGGGCATAAGCGTTTATTGAACGCAGTCTTGTTTTCTTACTGATGGCTGGACCGTGACACCCAACTCGGATACCACGCTTGGCCAACATTACAGGTTGATGAACATATTCAAAGAACTACCTGTATAAACCCCCTTCTCCAACTGGTCACCTCCCTGATCGTCATGCGAAACCACGTCTGTCCCTTCTGTCCCATCTGTTTGGCAGACTACACCACTTGTCGTACTGGCAGCCACTGGTACTTCCGCCTTCTTTTGTTTGTTACTCTAGTGTTCATTTCTATAAAATTAAAACATAGGATAATTGCCTAAAAACGAAAATTAAACACGATCTGTCACGACAGCCACTTAATAAGCAAATCACTAATCGACCTGTAAACCACCACAGTAATTAGTTAGGTACATCTATATACCGATATATCAACACAGGATTGCAAATAACAGCTGCTTGTAAAGACAAACATTTTTATGAAATAAATGACCCAACTGTCTCGTTCAAGGATTTTCAGAAAAATGACAAAAAACCCTAAATGTTTAGGCTCAAGACAATTGATTAGCCGCCTCAAAATAAAATCACCTGTCATGAAGTGATAGCTGCCAATATTCCGCATAGATACAGTCAATACACAGAGTGTCACAACTTCTCTCAGGACAGAGCAAATCTGAACTACACTTACCATGGAAGTTATGTACTTAAACTCAATTTTACTTTTGCTTTCCTGAAATCACAAGAAATATATATTCTAAGATTAAAAAGCTATAATCAATACCATGAATCAGGATCACGAAACATATTTGCAGACTTAAGTCTGAGTTTGAACTGTAACGGTTGTTGAATCTGAGTTGAGTTCAATATTTGAGTCTACAAATATGTAGATTCAAAGTGAATATTATGTCTCAAATAAGATGCTTACTAATAAAAAAATAAAATAAATACGGAGCACGTGTTGTTGTCAAGTTATTTCCAACTATGCTTACTAATGAAATACTGAATTTCGTTTGGTCTTGGTGAAGCTAATTTCCTCTTTAATTTATACTTACATTATCACAGCATCTACATATAAAGATTTCTGGTTCTTTGTTTTCTGACAAGCCCAGGCATCCAGGGTGAAACCAATGTTCACAATGTGTCTATATGGCACTGATGCCCTCACTTGCCATTTCCCTTCTCCTCTACAGTCAGATCTCGATATAACGACACCCGATATACTGACAAATTCATTATACTGACATCAAATTTGGGGACAAAAGTATTAAAATGCTCTTTGTATCTATTCAGTATACCGACATTCGTTAAACAGCGACGTTGTATCGACATCTGACTGTATTGCCATTTGTATCTAAACATTTTGACAATATTTTCACCACATTAAAACTCTTGGATTTAAATAAATTAAACCTACTCGGGAGGGAATAGTTACCTTTGTTGTTGACTGTTGTTGTCTTCGGTAATTGTACTTGTATAGTAAGAATATACAAGGAATGGTCCTCGCTCTTCGGGGTACAGTAAGCAAGTACCTACCGAGCTCAGGTCAGTACCGAGGACAGCCCGTTCTGGTAGGTGGCTTGCGCACCTGCTAAGGCCACTATCAAAGTGCAGAAATAACTATATTAACTACACTTGCTAAGTAATATTCCTTTAAAGATACATTATTTAGTTTTACAAGTTATGTATGTCACAACATACTTGGACGGATACGGACACATCTATATGCAACCTCCAACACTGATTTATATAAAACTGCGTTAAGCGACCATATGCCGATGATCTATGATCTCTACTATTAACTTGAAAAAAATAAATTTTTTAAGGAATTTGTTGCAATTTCATAACACACTATATTACCTGATTTCAACGATATCGTAACTCAACAACAGTATAAAGTATTATGAAGATATAAAAGGCATGTTAAGCAATGTGTGTACTAAAGATATTTACTTAATGCATACCCTTTTTAGCTCACCTGCCACAAAGTGGCAAGGTGAGCTTTTGTGATTGTTTTTTGTCCGTCTGTCAGTCCGTCCCTCCGTCGGAGCCTCTTGTTCTATTCTTTCTAAGAGACATATGTTTTGGTTCAACATGTGTCTCTTCAACAACCTATCTTCTTCCCCAACTATATCATCCACTTTTTCAAAATCATCACCAATATCTGCACCATCACTAATATATATCATTACAGTAAAACACATCTTCCCCCAAAGTATTAAAATCAAGCCCGGTATATTCAACATATCATATGTATGTAGATAATACTCCCGTATTAAAACATATCTTATCCAGTCTGGCTTCGCAATCGAGGTGAGCTATTGTGATCACCCTATGTCCGGCATGCGTCGTCAACAATTAGACTGTTAACACTCTAGAAGTCACAGTTTTCACTTAATCTTTATGAAACTTCACATCAAAGAAAACCTTGTTAACACTCTAGAGGTCACGTTTTTTGCCTAATCTTTATGAAAATATGTCACTATGTATGTATCTGTAAAATTTAGGTCAAGTTCGAAATAAAGTCATCTTGGGTAAAAAACAAGGTCACCATGTCACATCAAAGAAAAACCTTGTTTATACTCTAGAGGTCACCTCAACTTTATTAAACCTGGCCAAAAAGTGTGTCACTGTAAAATCTAAATCAAATATTATGGTCATTTCATAACAAATACTGATTCTGCCTAAACTGCTAGTCGTCAGGTGAGCGCTTTAGGGCCAATGGCTTTTATGATCTTTATCCGTAAATCTTATCAACTGGTATGGTTGACATTCTCCAGTTTCCCCACAGACAATTAAGTGAACAACATGTTTCAGGAGGTTTCTGGGATCAGGATGGCCACTCAAAATACCCAAAATATGCGCGCCTTACTACATCCTGTCTTCGTGTAGCGTTGTCGGCTCTCTGACTCTTTCATTAGCATGACACCGTTCGTTGCAGACGTATCCAATGTCGGCCTTCTAAATGGTGCGATCGATGTGGCAATGGCTGTCAAATCACTCCTACAGCTGCAGCAGTATCTCCTCTTCTGCTTCTGACGGCTCAAAAAAAGTGTTGAAACTTCCCTTGCTTCTCACAAATTCAATTGAGGAATGAGATAAGGGTCAGCACAATCCTCCACGAGCTGAGGGAGGCAACTCCTTTGGCAGACTGCTCCCTAGTTCCATCAATCACTGACAACAATATTGCCTTCTTTTTGTCCTCATCAGTAATTTCATTCGCAACAAAATAAAACTCCAAACGTACTATGCATTCTTTCCAGTCTTCCTTCCCTGGGCAAAATTCCTTTAAATGTCCATTTACAACCATTGTTCAACTTCCTTGTCAACAATATGTTATAACTTAATAATTCTATGAGCTTGAACTAAATTTTATTTACTTCACATAGCAGAGTACAACTGATACATTTCTAATCTTTTCATTATGTGAGCGATCATGCGCCCCTCCCTGAGACCGTCAGCACCATTGACTAGCACATTGGATTTCGTTATGATTTCGTTGCATGTGATATGACGGACGTGAATGTCTATCAAATTCAATAAGTTTCTAACATCTAATGTGCTTGTTTGTTCCCATGTTTCCATTTCGATTCGCTGTATTCGTTCATTTCTTGTAAGTTTATAAGTGGTGCCTACACCGCTATGTTCAATAAAGCAAACCATATGACTGCTCTGCCTACCTCTATCAGGTCGCCAGTGACAAATCCAATAAACAAGCTCTGCCTACCTCTATCAGGTCGCCAGTGACAAATCCAATAAACAAGCTCTGCCTACCTCTTATCAGGTCGCCAGTGACAAATCCAATAAACAAGCTCTGCCTACCTCTATCAGGTCGCCAGTGAAAAATCCAATAAACAAGCTCTGCCTACCTCTATCAGGTCGCCAGTGACAAATCCAATAAACAAGCTCTGCCTACCTCTATCAGGTCGCCAGTGAAAAATCAAATAAACAAGCTCTGCCTACCTCTATCAGGTCGCCAGTGACAAATCCAATAAACAATAGCCTAAATAGGATGAACCACAACATTTTAAAGTCTGAAGTCTCGCATATAAAACTAGAACGGTGTAATGGTAAGAACAATTCGATCGTAAAACCAACTAAACAATCAAAGAATTTACCCCAAGTCTAACCCAGCACACCCCAATTAATTACCACAAGACATCATAAAGGTAAACTTGATATTATTTGATTACTTTTGTAAACAAAACTATTATGTTGTTGTTGTTGAATCGGTGTTGTTGTTTAAGGGAGTATCACTCAGAAAAGGTTGCACTGTATAGACATTTCACACTATATTTAAAATCCATTCAGTACGGTTTATATACCGCACTGGCAGGCTTCGCGAAAGTGAGAAAAAAAGGCCGGACATCCGGTCCGGCATAAAATAAATTTGGCCGGACCGAATCAATTTTGGCCTGACCGAACAATATTAATAGGAAACCGTTAAAAAACCAAATGTTTTAACAATTTATCATTAAAAATGGACAAAGGAACAATAAATTAACACTTAAGAAACAATATAACAACACTTCTTGTGTCTAAGTCAAATTTTCCACCACAAACTACTCTCTCATGAATGACATTAAGTGCTCATAGTTTATCATTTCATCTTGAAAATCTTAACACTCGTCATCTGCATCATTATCAAATTCCCAGGTTGTGCACTCCCGTAGTATTTGAGGAACGACACTGTATTGTGGTTACGACAGTGAAGAGTTTCTAAGAGAAATTAACTCTTATCATAAAGTTTGTATAAATAACGGAAAGTGAACACATTTGCAAAAAGTCGATTTTTAAAAAAACTTATTCATTATTGTTTGCTAGTTTCCGTAACTTGTTTCTCAAAAATCTTTTTTTGTTGAGATTTGTATTCACAAAATGTGTTTCGGAAAATAACATACTGAAGACAGAGTACAGTATAAGTATTCGTCAAATCAGCGTCTTTTTGCAAATAAGTTCTCTTTCTGTCCTTTAAACAACCAACCTGCGCATGCGCATCGTTAAATTACCGGAAATAATGCTTAGTACCGATTAATTTCGTACCAGACGATACGAAAATTTTGACGGACATTCGGACCGGCGAGCTATAATTTTTGTCGGACCAAACTGATTTTCACCGGTCATGACCGGCGGTCCGGCGACTTTCGCAAAGCCTGCACTGGTAATTTATACATTAAAATTGGTTGGCAACAGTTTGAAATCACCTACATGAAAAGTTTTCATTAAAGATATAAATGTAGGGCGGTTATATGGTAATTTTTAAATAACTTCTTTTTCTAAATTAAATGAAGTAATACGTCGTACTAGATGTTCAGGGTGTTTAACGTGCGGAAATTCAAAGGGAATAAATGTGTATCGCTACTGTTCAAATATTTTCTGAATTATATTTCAAAGACAATTTCTTCGTTCCTTATGTATATTTATAAAACATTTACGAGGTCCTATTGTGTACATCTATGAACAAGAGCCGTCACAGACGGGGTATGCTCCCCGTGGGGCGTTTGTCACAGAAAAAATGCTAAAAAAATATGTTATTATTCTTTGCCACTGCACTGTAATAATAAGATTTATTTATCTATGAATTTTCAAATTTAAATATCCAAAACTGTTTGAGTTATGACCTGGACAAGAATTAAGTATGAAAAAATACAAAGGGAGCAACTCTAAAATAGGAATAAAGAGTTATGGTTCTTGGGCACTGCACATCCTCTCAATGAGATCTGTTCAGCTATGAAGTTTCGAATTGATATCTCTTATACTGTTCAAGTTATGGCCCGGACAAGAATTAAGTATGAAAAATTACAAAGGGGAGCAACTCTAAAATAGGAATGAAGAGTTATGGTTCTTGGGCACTGCACATCCTCTCAATGAGATCTATTCAGCTATGAAGTTTCAAATTGATATCTCTTATACTGTTCAAGTTATGTCCCGGACAAGAATTAAGTATGAAAAATTACAAAGGGCCATTACTCCAAAAGTATACAATCAAGAGTTATGGTTCTTCTGCACTGTACTTCCCCTCAATGAGGTCTATTTACCTATTAAGTTTCAAATTGATATCTCTTATACTGTTCAAGTTATGGCCCGGAAAAGAATTAAGTACGAAAAATTACAAAGGGGAATAACTAAAAAATATGCAATCAAGAGTTATTGTTCTTGTGCACTGCACTTCCAATCAATGAGGTCTATTCACCTATGAAGTTTCATATTGATATCTCTAATACTGTTCAAGTTATTGCCCGGACAAAAGTGTGACGGACGTACAGACGTAGACGACATTGTGCATATTTTTCATTGCGGGGTTTGATTTCATGTCAGATATGACATTCAGAGGTTCACATTCAGCATACTTACCAGAGTGACATTGTGCAAATTTTAACTCTGCGGGGTCAATATTAGTTTTGAAATCTAAAAATGCTGCTTGTTCTTCATGTAATAATGAGAAAATATAACCACTTTGATACCTTCTCAATTACACTACAGACATTTAAATAAATTTATGTACAAATTCAATTTCCAGTCATACCCGACAAATAAGCCCAGAACAGTGTAACAATATACACTGATGCTCTCTACCGTCAATGTGTGGTTAAAACAATGCATACCTCTACATGTACCGGTTCTATGCTTGTATTGGATAGTACAGATTGACGATGTTTTATGAGACATGACAGAATCATACACTAACATAAACTACATCACTGAATTGAAAGTTGGGTTTTAAGGCGCACCAACACAGGTTATATGGCGCCTAACAGGAAAGATGACACCAGTCCCACATATGGTCTTTTATGGTTTTAATTTTGTATTACATATATTGCTACCTTCATTTTGACGAATCAACAACACTGTTTCTGATACATAGCAAAAGTGTTATTTGCAGATGTGTCATGTACTGCAGATGTGTCATGTACTATCACCCAACACAACTACTTACCATTTCAACATATTTTTTCTCTATTCAACATACAGTTCATTAGTCTGTTTGAAATAGTGGCACATATTTAATCAGTGTGTCATCTGGAAACATGGTAATCTGACATTTGTAAACAGAGAAAAACACACTAGTTTCTTAACGTTTATTTTTAATAACTCACTAGAGCAAACTTTCAAACTTATCAAAACAAACAAGTGATCAACATGAACACAAATATAATGTATTTGGAGAATGTGAATACTTTTCAAATTAAAAATATCTGACAAATAACATGGAAAACATTCAAAACACTATTTACTCTACAGTAATATGATAAGCCCACTGACTGGGGACCAACAATCCCACATTCTACATTTGTAACAGAGACATACACGCTAGTTTCTTATTTTTAGCTCACCTGTCACAAAGTGACAGAGTGAGCTTTTGTGATCACACTTCGTCCGTCGTCCGTCCGTCCGTCTGTCCGTCCGTCCGTCCGTCTGTCCGTCCGTCTGTCCGTCCGTCAACAATTGGGTTGTGTCCTCTCTAGAGGTCACAATTTTGGCCTAATCTTTATGAAACTTGGTCACAATGATCATCTCAACAAAATCTAGGTCAAGTTCGATATTGGGTCATCTGAGGTCAAAAACTAGCTCACTAGGTCAAATTATAGAAAAAACCTTGTTTTAAACCTTTCAACATGTAGTCTTCATAGTCACTATACTCTCTGCAGTAACTCTCTACTCTCCATACATACAATAAACTTTCATCAACCAATGAAAATGTGTATCAGGGTTCACAGCAGTTTTGTAAAGGTCAAATATCAAAATATTCTAGTATTTAAACCAGGGTGTGAATTGTACTGGTTAAGTGGAAATCAAAGCGCTGTAGGGAGCGTAGACATTTTCCTGAGGGTCGTGGGTTCAACCCCCACTGGAACCATAATTTTTTTTTTTTTTTTTTTTTTTTTTTTTTAGTGTTTAGGTATTGTTTTGTCTTTATAGCATGTATTTGTACATTTTCCTGATGGTCGTGGGTTCAACCCCCACTGGAATCATAATTTTTTTTTTTTTTTTTTTTAAATGTTTAGGTATTGTTTTGTCTGTAAAACATTTATTTGTACATTTTCCTGATAGTCGTGGGTTCAACCCCCACTGGAACCATAATTTTTTTTTTTTTTTTTTAAATGTTTAGGTATTGTTTTGTCTTTATAATATGTATTTGTACATTTTCCTGATGGTCGTGGGTTCAACCCCCACTGGAACCATATTTTTTTTTTTTTTTTTTTTTTTAAATGTTTAGGCATTGTTTTGTCTTTATAACATGTATTTGTACATTTTCTTGATGGTCGTGGGTTCAACCCCCACTGGAACCATAATTTTTATTTTTTATTTTTTTAAGTGTTTAGATATTGTTTTGTCTTTATAGCATGTATTTGTACAGTTATATGGAGGAAAAATACCAAAATATTTTGTTTAAAATAAAGGTCAAATCATAGAAAAACCTTGTGTAGTCAGTCACCAGAGGTTACAATTTCAACTTAATCTTTATGAAACTTTGTCACAATGATCCTGTCAACAAAATCTAGGCCAAGTTCGATTTTGGGTCATCTGGTGTCAAAAACAAGGTCACAATGTCAATTGACATTTTCCTGAGGGTCGTGGGTTTAAACCCCACTGGAACCATAATTATTTTTTCGAGTGTTTAGGTATTGTTCTGTCTTTATAGCATGTATTTGTACAGTTATATGGAGGAAATATTTTGTTTAAATTATAGGTCAGATCATAGAAAAACCCTGTGTAGTCACCAGAGGTTACAATTTCGACTTAATCTTTATGAAATTTGGTCCTAATAATCATCTCAACACAATCTAGGTTAAGTTTGATATTAATTAAGTCATCTGGGGTCAAACGCTAGGTCACATGGTCAAATCATACACAAACTTGCAATAGAGGCTGAATTTCCTTAAATTTTATTCAGAAAATGTGTAGGATCACCATAGGGGTGTGCATGCACTAGTACGACAGGTGAGCGACCTAGGGCCCTTTGGGCCCTCTTGTTTTAATAACTCACTAGAGCAAACTTTCAAACTTATTAAAACAAGTGATCAACATGAACACAAATATAATGTATTTGAAGAATGTGAATACTTTTCAAATTAAAAATATCTGACAAATAACATGGAAAACAATTAAAACACTATTCACTCTACAGTAATATAATGATAACCCCACTGACTGCGGACTAGCAAACCCTCACATTTGTACAGACAGTTTAACCCCACACTGCCAACACTATTCACTCTACAAGACTATAATGATAACCCCACTGAGAGTTGACCAACAAACCCCACCTTGTATAGACAGTTTAACCCCACATTGCAAACACTATTCACTCTACAAGAATATAATGATAACCCCACTGACTGTGGACTAACAAACCCCACATTGTATAGACAGTTTAACCCCACACTGCCAACACTATTCACTCTACAAGAATATGATGACAACCCCACTGACAGTTGACCAACAAACCCCATATTGTATAGACAGTTTAACCCCACATTCCAAACACTATTCACTCTACAAGAATATAATGATAACCCCACTGACTGTGGACCAACAAACCCCACATTGTATAGACAGTTTAACCCCACACTGCCAACACTATTCACTCTACAAGAATATGATGATAACCCCACTGACAGTTGACCAACAAACCCCATATTGTATAGACAGTTTAACCCCACATTGCAAACACTATTCACTCCACCAGAATATAAAGATAACCCCACTGACTGTGGACAAACAAACCCCACATTGTATAGACAGTTTAACCCCACACTGTCAACACTATTCACTCTACAAGAATATAAAGATAACCCCACTGACAGTGGACCAACAAACCCCACATTGTATAGACAGTTTAACCCCATACTGCCAACACTATTCACTCTACAAAAATATGATGAAAACCCCACTGACAGTTGACCAACAAACCCCATATTGTATAGACAGTTTAACCCCACATTGCAAACACTATTCACTCTACAAGAATATAATGATTACCACACTGACTGCGGACTAGTAAACCCCACATTGTACAGACAGTTTAACCCCACACTGTAAACACTATTCACTCTACAAGAATATAATGATAACCCCACTGACAGTGGACCAACAAACCCCACATTGTATAGACAGTTTAACCCCACACTGTAAACACTATTCACTCTACAGTAATATAAAGATAACCCCACTGACTGCGGACAAGTAAACCCCACATTGTACAGACAGTTTAACCCCACACTGTAAACACTATTCACTCTACAAGAATATAATGATAAGCCCACTGACTGTGGACAAACAAACCCCACATTGTATAGACAGTTTAACCCCACACTGTAAACACTATTCACTCTACAAGACTATAATGATAAGCCCACTGACTGTGGACCAACAAACCCCACACTGTATAGACAGTTTAACCCCACATTGCAAACACTATTCACTCTACAGTAATATAATGAAAACCCCACTGACTGCGGACTAGCAAACCCCACATTGTTCAGACAGTTTAACCCCACACTGCCAACACTATTCACTCTGCAGTAATATAATGATAACCCCACTGACTGTGGACCAACAAACCCCACATTGTTCAGACAGTTTAACCCCACACTGTAAACACTATTCACTCTACAAGAGTATAAAGATAACCCCACTGACTGTGGACCAACAAACCCCACATTGTACAGGCAGTTTAACCCCACACTGCCAACACTATTCACTCTGCAGTAATATAATGATAACCCCACTGACTGTGGACCAACAAAAACCCCACATTGTATAGACAGTTTAACCCCACACTGCCAACACTATTCACTCTGCAGTAATATAATGATAACCCCACTGACTGTAGACCAACAAACCCCAAATTGTACAGGCAGTTTAACCCCACACTGCCAACACTATTCACTCTGCAGTAATATAATGATAACCCCACTGACTGTAGACCAACAAACCCCAAATTGTACAGGCAGTTTAACCCCACACTGCCAACACTATTCACTCTGCAGTAATATAATGATAACCCCACTGACTGTAGACCAACAAACCCCAAATTGTATAGACAATTTAACCCCACACTGCCAACACTATTCACTCTGCAGTAATATAAAGATAACCCCACTGACTGGACCAACAAACCCCACATTGTATAGACAGTTTAACCCCACACTGTAAACACTATTCACTCTACAAGAATCTAATGATAACCCCACTGACTGCGGACTAGCAAACCCCACATTGTATAGACAATTTAACCCCACACTGCCAACACTATTCACTCTGCAGTAATATAAAGATAACCCCACTGACTGTGGACCAACAAACCCCACATTGTATAGACAGTTTAACCCCACACTGTAAACACTATTAACTCTGCAGTAATATAATGATAACCCCACTGAGTGCGGACCAACAAACCCCACATTGTATAGACAGTTTAACCCCACACTGTAAACACTATTCACTCTACAAGAATATAATGATAACCCCACTGACTGCGGACTAGCAAACCCCACATTGTATAGACAGTTTAACCCCACACTGTAAACACTATTCACTCTACAAGAATATAATGATAACCCCACTGACTGTGGACCAACAAACCCCACATTGTATAGACAGTTTAACCCCACATTGCAAACACTATTCACTCTACAAGAATATAAAGATAACCCCATTGACTGTGGACCAACAAACCCCTCATTGTATAGACAGTCGTTTTGTGGGGGTATAATTATCCATAAAGAACTATGAGTCAACATAAAGACACAATAGCATTAACAGAATAAATCAGTATATACTCCACATATATAAACAATTTAGAACAAGAGCAGTCAGAACAACACTTACCAGGTTATACCACTTTTAGGTGACCTTCACTTTTGACCTAGTCACCTCAAAATCAATAGGGATCATGACTGTAGCATTGCTTTACAAAGATTGAGCCTCTTAGGTATACAAGTACTTTATTCATTGGTCTGGAAACGACTTGCTGGGTTTCCACAATTTTCAGACATTACCCTGACAAAAATTCTATTTTCACAGACCTTTTCTGTAAGTTGCTATCTTCAACAACCAAATTTGAAGAAACAACAATTTTTATCAACGAAGAGTCTTAAATTTGAAAATTAAGACAAATTTCAAAATAATTCTGACCTTATTTTCTGCTGACCTTTTTTTACATGCCTGTGGAAACCCCGACTTGGTTTACTGACTAGAGTACCAACTAAAATGTAAGGGGGATAACAAGATATTCCCATGATAATCTAAATGTGCGAGTTATTTTATCTAATGATAACAATGTTTACAATACATACAGATATCAATAGCTGACTGGTTAATGAGACAAACATAACTAAATAAGCTTTCAAAATGTACAGTAAAACCTCATTTAAAGACCGACCTATAAAAGTACGACCATGTCAATTTAAAGAACACAATTTTAAAAGTTCAATTTTACTTTTTTGCTATTCATATTCAATATTAAAACAAACACAAATGTTCACCAGCCTTCAAGGGTTCCTAGGTCATTGATGCCTTAGCTTTCCTTATATTGATTAGCATATTACTGACTTTTTTCTTTATATTGTCAATGGGTCTTTTGTTGATGCTTCCTCTTTGTTTAATACTCTGCTTCACAGCACGGTTGATCTGTTTTGTATCAGGACATTTGTCCCTCAGAAAATTATCACTAAACAGGATTTTTAACTCCTTCTCCTCTTCTGCACTCCACTTTTGTCTTGCCACTGCCTTCTTTTTTGGATTTCCTGGTTGAAAAAAAATCAACAACACGTAAGAACAGAAGACCAAAACAAGACGAGGAAATTCCAAGAAAACTAGGTTTTTATGTCAGCCAAACATAATCTGGCACAAATTGTCACATGCTTTGACCCAACCAATTCCGCTTTCAATCCCAAGCATCGTCTTTACACATGCTAAATATACAGCAAGTTTCATCGCAATATATCATTCCTAACAAAAGTAATTGAGTGGAAACCATTTCTCTATTTTCAATAACAGTGACCTTGACCCCACAAGCTCCACATTCAATCCAAAGCGGCATCTTCACACAGGCTACCTACACAGCAAGTTTCATTATGATATCTCATTTCAACATGTGAAGAAAAGTCAACATTTTAGCCAAATTTTCATGGAAGAGCATGACCTGCCACCAAAATCAAACACAGATCGCCAGGTTACAAGTCAAATGCACAACTAGACCATGGCTGCAAAAGGTTGCCCTAACATATCAACAGTCTTAAAAAATTAACCCAAGTATAAAAGAAGCATATTTCAATTTAACATCCTGATGAAGATCTGAGAAGACCAAAACCGGTCGGTCTCAATAAATATATTGTTACTAGATGCCTGTCGGCAAAATGTCGAGCACATCCAGAAAACAGCAAAATGTTTTTGAAGTCGACCTCTAAGTGTGACCTTGACCTTTGAGCTAGAGACCTGGATCTTGCGACTGCACACTGTCTAAGTATACCAAGTTATTTCGTCAAATGTCAATGCACAAGGGAGATACAGCCCAGACAAGGTCTATAACTGTTTTTGATGTTTGACTTCTAAGTAAGACCTTGACCTTTGAGCTAGAGACCTGTATCTTGCTAACTGCACACCGTTCCATGGTGTTTAACAATAATGCCAAGTCATGTTAAAAAATGCCAAAGTATAAGGGAGATACAGGTCTATGATGCTCATTTTTGACGTTTGGCCTTTAAGTGTGCCCTTGACCTTTGAGCTAGAGACCTGAAACTTGCGGACTGCACACCATCCCATGGTGTTTAACAATTATGCCAATGCATAAGGGAGATCCGGACGGACTAACTAACTATGCCAATGCATATTAAGGGAGATCCGGACGGACTCACTAACTAACGTACAGACACTCAACTGCCATTGTGTTGACAAAATTATCCCGTTGTTAGACGTATTGTGTTGTTCTCCTCTCCCGTATTGTAGTTGGTATTTCATTTTAGTAGATCAATTATATTATTTTGAACATACTGTGTTGAGTTTCCCCTCCTAACTGCCTTTCTTCTTCTTCTTCAAATGCATAGAGATCAGGTATAACATCTGGCTCAGAGCTTCCTACAGTCTTCTGCTGCTCATCATCAATAGTGACTGTGTCTTCACTGACAATGTCTGGGAACAAATAATACAGCAATAAATGGCTATGCAATTCAGCATGATCATTGAACTTCAATGAATGCTTACCAGTTACCATGTTAAAAGTTTCGAACAACATTGCAAGCATCAGCTTTAATTTCAGTGTAACAAGGAAGTCCACAAAAGATTTATACAAGAGTTATTGAACTTTATGCTTTGTTTCTTCATACTGTAAATCCGGTATTATTCACGGTAGTTAAATTTTCGCTAATTTTCGCGATTTGTACTCGTCGCAAATTCATAATATCGTGTAAATATACTTTCATAACATAAGAGAAATATCCGAAAAATCTTGTCAAAAATACGAGCAAGTTTGAACGTGAATAGCCACCGCATTTACAAGACGTTGTAGGACTTAAATACTATTTCGATATAGAATAATATAGTATTTGAATATTGGAATTAACATTCATACACTTTATTTTCCAAATACATTGATGATATAGGCCTACAGTACAGCAAGTGTTGTTGTCGTTGTTACTCTATGTACAATCTAAAGTTTGTCTCAATACACGGCCAATATACGAAATAAACGATGTACTAGTATCAGTAGTATGTAATTCAGAGTTCACTGTTTTGAAAGAATACCCGCTTCTCCCCAACCTCACTGCATCATTTTGCTATCAAGCCCCATTTTGTCAAAGCTACTAACCAGCCATTTAGCGTGCATCGGTGTCACGGTAGACAACTGCATATCAACATCGATTGTTAGTCAAATCAGGATTGTTTTTAATTGGATTGTTTGTACCAATTTTCAAAACAACCTTTCATATATTGCTTTAAAACGGAGTTTACACTTAAATCATACGGGACATAATCTTTTCAACAAACCTGTAATTGTATTGTTTATTTAGATAACAATACAGATTAGTGTACAAGCGTCGCCCTACCTGTGAAAATGCGGTAGACTGTTACAATGTGTGAATTGCTTTTAACAAACTAGAATATCAAACTTTAAATTGAGCTCAATTAGCAATTATAGAAATAATCAATACTTAAAACGTTTTTAATATAAGCGCAAGGCATTTATTTATTATTAATCGATCAATGGGTCGTTAACTGCATAAAACCGGCACAGTACAGTTCGACATGGTTGTTAATACTAACCGTACTTCCGGAATGGACTTATTGAATTTAAGATTTTGATTCCGTCGCAATACCGCGAAATAAGTTTAACAGTAGTCTGCGAAAAAACTTGGAAAATATGAGACAAAGCAAAATGCATTACTCTGAAATGGTAGACAGTTTGTACATTTCTTTATAAGCCGAAATAGAAGGTTTGAAACATATCACTTTAAACTTTTAACACACCTGTTAAATCAATGTCAGACAAAGTCTTGCCAGCGAATTCTTGGGTACGGTTAAAGTCCTGTATTAGCAGAAGCTTAGAGATTTCTACTCGTTCCAAAATGTCGGACGACTGCCTGTAGTATGTCATATGTATGTCCATGTTGTGGCCCATATGGTCCACGATCCATTGCCTCTGAGTTTCGGTTGTATCCAAAGACTGCAAGCAAACATAAAAAAACAATGATCATTGTTACATCATCATCTGGCTATATAACAAGTTTCATTGATGTACTTTCAACGGTATATGAGAAATACTCTGAAATTTAGAAACTTGCTGAAAAACTTTAACGTGAAGAGACGCCAACGCCATCGCATAAGTAGTACAATAGCTCTCATTATTCTTCGAATAGTCGAGCTAATAACACACTTTGTTTAACTCACTGAATAGTCAAGCAATCTGCACAAGTATGTAACAAGAGATGTTTGTAAAACACGTATGCCCCCATGGCAGCCAAATAGTCATTAATGTTAAAGATCACAGCGACCTTGACCTTTGACCTACTGATCTCAAAATCAATAGGGGTCATCTACTGATGGTGACCAACCTCCCTATTTAGTTTGAAGATCCTGGGCCCAACCGTTCTTCAGTTATTGATCGGAAACCATTTGGTCTATTCATTCATGTTAAAGGTCACGGCGACCTTGACCTTTGACCTATTGACCTCAAAATCAATAGGGGTCATCTACTGTTGCTGACCAACCTCCGTGTAAAGTTTGAGGATCCTCAGGCCAAGCGTTCTCGAGTTATTGAACTGAAACCATTTGATCTACCGACAGACCGACACACAGACAGACCGACCGACATGTGCAAAGCAATACATCCCCTCATCAAAGATGGGGGGCATAATAAGTGCATACATTACCAAGATTCTAGATTTTCTAATTCTGCCAACCCCATTTATTTTAAGTGAGTAGCAAAGTTGCCATCTTTCAATGTCACCAGCCATGCAATCACATCTTGGTGAAAAATAAAAGATTTAGTATTATTTTAATTATTATAGTATTATTGTTGCACTTTAAGACTGGTACAGGAGAGCTTTTTATAGAATATGAGCTTATTTCAAAATTACCTGTATCATTGTAGCCATGTATCTCCTCATAGAAGTTGTCCTAATGAGATTTGGAAGGAGCAGAAAGTCATGGTCACTATCAGGTTTAGCATGATCAGAATTTTCTTCTCTGCAAGAAAAGTCATGGTCACTATCAGGTTTAGCATGATCAGAATTTTCTTCTCTGCAAGAAAAGTCATGGTCACTATCGAAAGTTTTAGCATGATCAGAATTTTCTTCTTTGCAAGAAAAGTCATTGTCACTATCAGGTTTAGCATGATCAGAATTTTCTTCTCTGCAAGAAAAGTCATTGTCACTGACACTTTCCACTTTTCTCTTTTTTGTTTTCGAACACTCTTGCTGCAGTTCATCTGGAAAATATTTTGTAAACGTTCATTGTATTTGATCCTGTAGTTTACATTACATTAGGCCACATTTAAAAAAGTCTATGTTTGCTGTCTCCCGACCCTCCTTTTTGAAGTTAGGTAGGTAGGAACATTGCACAAGGTGTCTAGGGAGCCCCTTGCGAATTCAGGGCACCCTGGTGGGGTCATACTTGAACCAGTTTTCCATTGCTATTGACTTGCGATAGTTTATTAGTGTGTTAAGTTTCATTGCAAAAGCATTGATAAAAAACAAAGTATTAGACATTATGAAGACTTGAATCAAAATTTCAAAGTTAAAAGGGGTTATAACTCCTTACAAAATCATCCTAAAGTTATGCCAGTGGCCCAACCGTTCTCGAGTTATTGATCGGAAACCATTCGGTCTATTCATTCATGTTAAAGGTCACAATGACCTTGACCTTTGACCTACTGACCTCAAAATCAGTAGGGGTCATCTACTGTTGCTGACCAACCTCCATGTAAAGTGTAAATGTGAGAATCCTAGGGCCAAGCGATCTCGAGTTATTGAACGGAAACCGTTTGGTCTACCGACCGACAGACATACCTACCGACATAAGCAAAGCAATATACCCCCTCATCAAAGATGGGGTGCATAATAATATGAAATAGAGAATAATAGGTTAGTGACATGTATCAGAAAGTTTATCGCCAAAACGTCACGTTAAAATTAGATGCAGTCATGAATGTGACCTCTCCAGTATTCACAAGGTAATTGTTGATGGACGACGTACAACGCTGAACATGATTGGTCACAAAAAGAAAGCCCATCTACCTACCTAATCTATTTTTTCTACCATTGAATGTTACCTGAACCACATCAATTATTTTTAGCCTAACAGAAAACGGAAGAAATCAAACCCAAGGAATGAGATTTCATTTGACTTTGAACAACAGAGAAGTGAGAGCTTTATACACTAAATTATAAAATGATTTAATCTGAACATATACAGCAAAGACTGCAGTCCCATTCCTCAAATTTTGGACAGTTTTTTGTAAAATGATCTACAAATATTATTATCTATGACAAAAATTGTTGACTGTCCACCAAGTTTTGAAAAATGACTCCAAATATTGGCTCCAGGTGTCAATAACATCTCACTTTCAAAGTCAAAAAAAATCATTAAACTTGTAAAGAACTTTCAAAACATAACTTCATATAACTAACTTAACAACAGTATACCTTTTGCCGTATTGAAATTTTTATCTGATGGAAAGTCCTCTAACTGGCTTAATTTGACATCAAAGCTAAAGGAGAACAGGAAATCATTAAATTTAATCATTTTTCAGGTAGTTCAGACATTCCACGAAAACTAGGTTTTCTATTTTTAGCAACAATGACCTTGACCACACCTGCAATATTTGTAGGCTGAATTTAACAGAGTCAGGCACAAGATCATGAGGCATACCTACACCATTCTCGTACACCAACGTATTTCTTCTACCCTAATCATACTCTGGTTTAATACGGTCAAATCCGAGCGAAATGAACGAAAAATCAACCAATCAAATCGATTTCGTTCATTTCCAAATATGGCAATGACGAATATTCGTCACAGGTGTTTTCAAACGACGCGCCGCAATTGAATTTAAAACACGTCTACAGTACACTAATTCCTTAATTTGTTTCAATATTTAACTGATTTCAGGTAATCCTCTAATCGTTTGTATGTTGTGTAAGACAACTAGATCCAAATATGTTACATTACACACACACCACAATATTTAATTTCCATGTTTATTTTTTCCCGTGTGTTTGTTTACAAATTACGTGCTGGTTTGTTACGCGCGTTCTGATTGGACGATGGATGGAATCACCAAATATGACGAAATGAGCTATATTTAGCATTGCGCTGGGATTTGACAGATTTGTATCAGGGTATAGTCTGCTGGGGGAAATTGACGATCACTAATGTACGAGGATGTGACCTACCGGTACACACAAAGTTTTATTATGATATCTCATTCCTACCTAAAGTTATCCAACGGAAACCAATTGTTGTCGCCCGGCCGACTAAATCGCCAATCTAAGAA
Organism: Spisula solida; assembly: GCA_947247005.1. NCBI lineage: Eukaryota > Metazoa > Mollusca > Bivalvia > Venerida > Mactridae > Spisula > Spisula solida. The sequence goes on from OX365956.1 coordinate 43,979,608, forward strand.
CCAGTTTTTCTGTTGGAAAACCTGGTTAAAAAGTATAACTATAGTAACATTTTTGTTACTTTTTAGTTCAGAGTACAAAACTGCCCAAGTTTAAATCATTACAGATTATAAATAATGTGAAATGCACACAAAGAAAACATACAGAAAAGTAAAACCTTCATAAATGTATACTCCCATAACTGCGTTAAATATTAGCACAGTTGGTGATGAAGTAATTATGTTTACAGAGCAGAAAAGTTATTTATCACATAACCTATGCTAAAGCCGTTACATAAATATCGTTCAGCACAGCCGCAGAGTGCAATAAACATGCAAATTAGCCGAATCACTACATTTGCATATTACACTATTTGTAAACATTATATATACGTTACTGTGTATGAATAAATTGTTGTGTCTAAACCTCAAGATTTCATCTCTTTTATTTGAATTTCATTGAAAAATGATCAACAGAATCATGCACACTTTTTATTGTAGAAGCATAAAAGTCATTAGTACGATTCCACAATATATATGCAATCTGTATCTATGTCAGCCTATTTTCACTTTCTGTGTCCCTTTTTACAGTTATGTGATAAATAGAATCTAGCATTCGTTGACAAAAGCAATACGACACTCGACAGAGCAAGTGAAAATATTAAAATGTTATCACTATAAGATGAGATATTTACTATATTCAATCAAAACAAACAAATATTCCATTTATTTTATGCTTAATATTGTTGAAAAAATGGTTCTATTTGCCAAACATTTACCACTGTTGTTAACATGTGGATGAATACATTGTTTCAGTGATCAACAATTTTCAGTTGACAAGCCACCATATTGGATTTGATGACTAATCAAGAAAATGAGAAATCTCTTTTTTTAGAACACACACCAACTTGCAGGAAATGGTCTAACTAAGAAAATGCATATGCACATGATATGTTTCTCTTCAATAATAAAAAAGTTACAGACATTTTAGTATTGAGGTGAAAGTAGTTCTCGCCCTTCCCGCTGGGGGCGGAGCTTATATCATTCACTGCAGTGAAGATAACCTGGGAAGATATGGGATTTTATTTCACTGACAGAACTCTGTACATTAAATCAAGCATTATTATGGTAAAAAAAGATTTCCTTCCATTCGCTAACTAGTGTAACATATTTTCTACCCTAGATAATCCAGATACCATAAACTTACATGGCATTGTCCGATCTACAATAAACATGGACACAGTCTTCAGTCGGTTTCACCAGTTTGGTACCAGAATCTTCTGAATCACATAATTTCACTGGCCATTTTAACTTGGCCGGCATCCCAGGCAGCCGTGCGTAATAGTATGCTGACATTAGCCTAGCAGACATCTGTGCAATTGAACCTGAAATTACAAACCAGAGTCATTTTGGGCAAGACAACACATACTAAATAATAGTGAATCCTAACTCGTATAAAATTTAAACACAACTTTGCAGACACTATTTACCCTACAAGCACATGAAGAAACTCCATTACCACAAATTTCATACTACATACATTTTAACCCAATTCTGCAACATAATTACTGTAGTGATAGGATGATCATTACATAACAACATTGACTTTTATAATCATTTAGTAGCTTGCAATGGCCTACCTGAATTCCAATTAGTGATGCTATTTAAAAACATTACAATGAAATATGTAATATATACTCAACTAAAAAAGCAAGTTTACATTATTCACGTATAGATATTTCAATGCTCATTTAAGAAATAACCAAGTACAAACATCATGACAGTTTAACTGCCCACCCTGTTGAAGAATTCCAGAATATGATGATAACCCCACTGACTGCGGACCAACAAACCCCCCCCCCCATTGTTCTGACAGTTTAACCCCACATTGTAAACACTATTCACTATTCAAGAATATGATGAAAACCCCACTGACTGCGGACCAACAAACCCCACATTGTATAGACAGTTTAACCCCACACTGCCAACACTATAATGATAACCCCACTGACTGTGGACCAACAAACCCCTCACTGTATAGACAGTATAACCCTACATTGCAAACACTATTCACTCTACAAACCCCACCTTGTTCAGACAGTTTAACCCACACTGCCAACACAGTTTAACCCACACTGCCAACACTATTCACTTTACAAGAATATGATGATAACCCCACTGACTGTGGACTAGCAAACCCCACATTGTACAGACAGTTTAACCCCACATTGTAAACACTATTGAGTATTCACTCTGCAGTAATATAATGATAACCCCACTGACTGCGGACTAACAAACCCCACATTGTTCAGAGAGTTTAACCCCACACTGCAAACACTATTCAGTCTTCAAGAATTTCGATAATATGAAATGTCAACGATTTTCGCGACCTTGACTTATTCAGGTCTCGGAGTCACCAGCTTTATATATGTAGGCTACCATTAAATGTTTATCTTTATATCAGTGTTGTGTTTCTGTTGATGATGCAGTGTGTCTAATTATAACTCACTACATCTTACATGTAACCTTGACATTGAAACAAATAGACAGTCTAGGAATATAGTAAAAAAACATGCACCACAGCAAATAGAGAGTAAATACATGCAATTATATATGGATCATGATGCATAAATGTTCCCACAACTGTTCGACGCACAGACATCGCGAATCATGGATGACCCCTGAAATTTTGAAAAATGACCCTCCTAATTTTAGACCCACGGGTCAGTTACCATTGACTTTTGGAACCTAGTGGAACCTATGTAACATTTTGTTCAGACTGACTAAAGATTCACTCGGACTGACAACATTTCTGTTTCTGTCAGTCTGAATGCCCGACAGGAGGTTTAGAGTTTTTGCGAAGCCTGCACTATTCACTCTACAAGAATATGATAATAACACCACTTACATTGGACTAACAAACCCCACATTGTACAGACAATTTAACTCCACACTGCAACACTATTTTGTTGCTCATGAAAGAATGTACAATCTGAATTCCTTACCTTCACAATTTTAGAGTAAAATCAATTTTCATTCCTATGCAATATGAAGTAATGACCCTCAACACTTCCAATGAGGCTTCTATTTCATAATACTGCACTATTTGTTCACCATTTTCTAGGTACGTACTTAATGAGCATGTCATGTCCAAGTAAAGAAGGAGGGATAGAACTGCACGTAGTCTGTCTGATTTTAACGAAATTTTCATTACTCTTACCGATATAAGTCTAAGTAATAGATAACTTCCCTATTCAGAGAACACAATCTTTTTGCAAGAAAATAAAGTCCACCAAATATGCAACAGAGCAGTAGTATAATCACACCCAATAAAATTGAAATTAAAATCATGATCTCGTGCTCATCCATTTTTTTAAAATGGCTGACACTTCCAGACAGGAAACACCCTGTGATTGGATAAATATGTCCGACAATCTGTGAGGTTTAGTGTTTAATAGTGGAACATTTCAGGAAAGGTTAATATCTGGATTAGAGTTTGTGACGAACGGAACCAGAGACGAACCAGTCGTGGGACGAATAGGCCCGCATGCAATTGAGTCATGCATCATTTAAAAGAACTTTTATTTAATGATAAAATAACTTCATATTTAATCTTATATTTATTGTCACTACGAATATGTCAGAAAATGGGCCTACTTCACGACTTCAAATTACCCCACCCACGCACTGCAGAGGATAATTCAGTGGAATTTATATGCTTATTTACAATTTACAACAATAAATTATACCTTGGATTATTGAATATTAAGTGCTTCATTAAATCCTATAAGTAATTACGTACCTAGCGATAAATTTAGCCTAAAATTTATTGATTAAACTGTAGCGACAACACGTCGGAAATAAACCGGAAATGATTTTTTTGTCTACCAGAAAGACGAGAATGCGACCCAAAGTGAGGAAATTACTACCATATTAGATGTACATTAATATTAAGGCCGATAGATACAATGCAATTTAAAAATGAAACTATCAATAAATTCGCTCATTTGTTAACAAAAAAGAGTATTAGATTTACTCACCTCGTCTCGAGAAACGGCGAGGGCCTAATGGGGTTTCCAATTGAAAATCCACGGCGCGCACCTGTCAGTCTGGTTCTCAGCCTCGTACGAAAAGTATGTGTTCCGAAAAAAACCGGGGAACCACAGTCACAGCAAATATCATTTACGGAGTTGTCCGTATTACGGACAGTGCTGATAAGGACAATTCAGTGAAAGACACATCACAGTGGGGTTATTTTGTGAGATTTTTTTTCTAACCTCACAAAACCTTAATAAACTCAAGGAAGCTAATGTATTATGGGGTTAACCCCTCAAACCAAAAAGACCCCTCAATGTCAATGCTAACTCAAAAATAACCCCAAAATGTCGTCTACGTAAGAACGGACAGACGGAAGGACGGACAAAGCGGCGACTATATGCTCACCCTTCAGGGAGCATAATAAAATTAAACAAGACCCACTCCAAGATGTTTTATGTTTCCACTTTAATAACAAGTCTTCATCAGGAATTTAAACAAAATATATTATATATATAAATATATATAACACTGGGTTTCAATTTAGCATAACGTTATCCAGTGTTCATTCCACCGCTTCAGCTTTGATATTTCACTGCGTTCGATTTTACAACCCAATCAATAAAGTCTGATTTCAGTGTTACAAAGAAAAAATAGTTAAAAAGTAGAAAACATCATACCACTTTAATGGAATTTATTAATTATTTTGAAGAAAATTATCTGATTGAGCTCTAACGAATCGTCGAGCTTCTTGTCTGTTCACACATACACCAGCACCATTTCGATTATTGAAAGGTCCTTTTTGCAAATAGTGATGGATAATATCGTTATTTAAAATATATCCTTGGTAATGATATCGACGAAGTTCTTCTCGTACGGTCCACCAAAATGGTGGAACCAAAAATTCCAATGCCTTCTAGCCCTTCTTGCATCTTGTCTACTAAGTGATGCTGATGGAAGTATTCCTGGAATAGCGGTTATAGTTTGAGTTAGTCTTCTTTCTATTTCCATATCCCTGAGCAGGAAGTAATCTCCAGCATGAGTTAGTCTTCTTTCTATTTCCATATCCCTGAGCAGGAAGTAATCTCCAGCAGAAATGGGAAATGTAGAATCATTTGAATTTCTATATGTACTGTAAAACGATACATTATACAGACTACGACAGAATGGGCACTTACTTAAATTCTTCACACACGGCACACAAACTAAATTTGTACAATTACACTCGTTTTAAAAAAAATTTTTTTAACTATTTGTAACAAATATCACAATTATGTAACCATAATTCTTGCAGCATTTTTATTTTTTAATATTAAAACAGATAACACTTTTTATGTGACTTTAAATATGCTCTAGAGCAAGGTATACGAATTTGTAATAATTGGAAGTATGTACATATCTAAATATATAACGTGAGAAAATGTAATAAAGCATTTTCTCACATACGAAACCTTCATTAAAAAGAAATAGCTTGATATTAATTATTATCATATAGAATGTTCAATATCAATAACGAAATCATTGAAGCTATTTTCTTGGTTGAGTCTTTATTGCAGAAAGTGTTGGTTTGTTGTAGAATATTTTATTAAGTTAATTGATATGTACTTGTAGTAAATTAGAAATAAAAATTAAACAGCTATGTTACCTGTTTGTTTGGTCATTCGTTCAAACCTAGAAAGATTATGAGTTTGTGACTGAAATTAGATAAAGAAAAACTTATTAAAGAGCAAATCATTCACCTGGAAGTGACTCAGTAATACTTGTCCCTTATGAAAACATCCAACAGGAATTATACATGTTGACAATATATCAGCAGTTGTTTTACAAAAAACTCAATAACTCGAGAGTCTGTCAACTGTGACTGGGGTACAGTAAGCCTCAGCAGCTTGTTCACATGGTCTGAGATCCAACTCCTCTCCCGGAACTGCACCACTTCCAGCCTCTCCACCAACGCCTTCAACTGGCCCTTCCTACTCAGCAACCTGGCCATCCCCACCTGCTTCAGCAGTAACGCCTTGGCCCGTGCACTCCTGTGGACAGTAAGGCAACAAACCCAGCAACCTGTCGTTGGCCAGCATCACCCCTTTCTCGGCCTCACCCTCCAACACCGCCTAATCCGCTGCAACATCTCTGCCTGTCATATCTGGAACATAACAAAAACATGTAAATGCATTTACTTATCCTTGCACTACATAACACACAATATCGTGAGTGGTTTAAAAATAGAGTGGTGAAATGATAAAAACAAATAAAATAATAATAAATATAATAAATACCAAATTTATATAGCGCTTTTTTCATGCAATTTCATGTTCAAAAGCGCTTTACAATAAAATTAGTGATATGATTAAAAATCAAAGAGTCTTATTTTAGACCTTTACGTCTCTTCTGCGCAGGACTGGTGTCAGGTGTAGACTTAGCCCCTGAAGGGGGAATTACACATACATCGTCCTCAAATCCCCCTTTCATTGCCTCCGAATTCAAAGACACATTACGGAGTTGGTCAAAGTCTCGTCTTAAGCTGGCAATACTTTCGTCCAACCCTGACATGTCCGGGGCTTTCATATTTGTCTCTACATCAGTAAGACGTTCACTAAGATCCCCAATTTTGACCCTCTGATCATTCAACGTGGTCATGGTCCAATTCCTTAGGCTTTCGAATCGCGCCTCCATCACGTCGCTCAGAGCCTCTATCTTGTCATTAATGACTTCAATAGTGCCTTGACCCGAACTCCTACCCATCATCTGCAACAAAAGATATGTATAGTTTAAGCATCGATAAATGGTTGCTTGGTTAGGCGTATTCAACAGCACACCAACATATTATGTCATTTAGACAACCAATAAGAACGTTTTTGCATATCTCCTAGCGCTTTCTTTTCTCTCTTTGTCGTTTCTTTTCTCTCCTAGCCCTTTCTTTTCTCTCCTAGCCCTTTCTTTTCACTCTTTGTCCATTATTTTCTCTAAATTGTTCTTCATCTTCAGCAGTGACAGAGTAGTTTTCTTCTTTTCATAGTATTTATTACACATTTGACATAAATCCTTTTTTGGGCTTATGGAAGGATAAATTGTATTCTGTGCAAAATATGTTTCTGTAGACCATTTCAGAGACTGGATTGCTGTGATCTTCTTGGCACTTTATAATCTTCTACAAGTCCTTCATTTTTCGTATAGTCAGATCTTGTGAAAGATATTTTCTTTTGGTTAAGTGTGCTTTTGTGATCACTCTTTGTCTGTCTTCCGTCCATGACAATTACCTTGGGTAGACACTAGCAGTCACAGTTTTGGAGTCCTTGGAGATAGTCCCCCTATCAAAGGCAGACAAAAAGTTTTCCCAACCGGGCCACTTGAAGGTTTTTTTGGGGGAATTGTGTAGAAGGATTTGTGAATTTCAATATCATGGCCCATAAAATTTGCCAAGACCTCCAGGTTTATTTTGGAAAGATTGACTGTTGCAACATGTTTTCATAATTTTGTGCTAGTCAAATACATCAGTTGTTCTCAAAGCCTGCAAAGAGTTGTTAGGTATAGGAAATATGAATGGATTGTTTTGGTCTACATTGGCCTCTTGCCTCCATTTGAGTAGCAAATCAATACACTTAAGAGTTTCAGGGCTAAGTAGAACAGGAACTGTATGGCCTTTCTTTCCTCTTACCTCAATTCTTACCAAAGTTGAGCGAAGCATCTTTTCTACAGGGCTTAACGCTAGCTCTACTTCTCTTAAAATGTCTTCTCTTACTTAGTGTCTTGTCATATGCTTCAAGTGTGACTCGCTCTGTCTCGTCACCCCTTCTTCTGTTATATAGATCAACCCTAACAAGCGTCATCTGATTCATATCCTATCCTGTTTATGAAAATGTTGTTTCTAATTGGTCTGTAATGGTCTTTGTTTAATTATTGAAGTGGACTTGCAATTGGGTATAAATGTATTTATTTCAATAGTCATACATTTATACAATAATACAAACATGATTATTTTTATTTGGAATAGGTCCATTTTCAGGACCTACCGAAGGTGTAGGAAAACCCCTGTATTGACGCACAATCTTTAACTAACTATTTGATCTTCCTGACAATATCACTGCCTGGTCTGTTATGGATTATTAGCTCACCTGCAACAAAGTGGCAAGGTGAGTTTTTGTGATTATTTTTTGTCCGTCGTCCGTCTGTCAGTCCGTCCGTTAGACTTTTGACTGTTAACACTCTAGCACTTTCATCTTTGATCTTCATCAAACTTGGTCAGTAGTTGAACCTCAATGAAATCAAGGTTCGAAGTTGTGGACAAAATAAGATTTTCTTACCTGCGGATCTTTGTCAATCGGATTCATTATTTTGCACTGAGAGGGAGCGATATCATTTTGCACTGAGAGGGACCGATATCATTTTGCACTGAGAGGGTACTGATACGGTTATACACCGTGTAATGATTAGGCTAAAACTTTGACCTCTAGTGTCTACACAAGTAAATTGTGGATGGATGACGGACGAAGAGTGATCACAAAAGCTCACTCTGTCACATTGTGACAGGTGAGCTAACAAGGGGCAATGACATCACAACAACTAACCCCACTCTGCACAAATTTTGTCATCAAGAATTCTCAATTTACGACTTGGGTTTTTCCCAAATGAGCTAGGAAAAGCCCGGTTAAGCGCACAATCCAGTTACTAGTCAATCAGACTCAACCCTTGTGGCAATATTACTGCCAAGTCTGTGATATATTCTTAATTGATCCACGAGAAGGACGTGGTCCTCCAACTCGCTGTCAGAAAGGGAGACCAAATCTTTCATTTTCAAATATTCTTTCAGTTCATCAGTGAACGCAATGAATTTGAGATCCGAATCATCGTAAGTTTCACCATTGCAATTCATATGCACTGTTCTGGTTGTTGTCAATGCTGACTTTTTAGCTCACCTGTCACAAAGTGACATTGTGTCAGAGTGAGCTTTTGTGATCACTCTTCGTCCGTCCGTCCGTCAACAATTGGCTTGTGTAGACACTAGAGGTCACAATTTTAGCCTAATCTTTATGAAACTTGGTCACAATGATCATCTCAACAAAATCTAGGCCAAGTTCGATATTGGGTCATCCGGGGTCAAAAACTAGGTCACTAGGTCAAATCATAGAAAAACCTTGTGTAGTCACTAGAGGTCACAATTTTGACTTAATCTTTATGAAACTTGGTCACAAAGATCATCTTGACAAAATTTAGGTCAAGTTCGATATTGGGTCATCTGGGGTCAAAAACTAGGTCACAAGGTCAAATCGTAGAAAAACCTTCTGTAGTCACTAGAGGTCACAATTTTGGTCTAATCTTTATGAAACTTGGTCACAATGATCATCTCGACAAAATCCAGGTCAAGTTCGATATTGGGTCATCTGGGGTTAAAAACTAGGTCACTAGGTCAAAGCATAGAAATCGTCATACTAATTTCCTGAGATCGTGTGTAAATAATGATTTCTCTTCTTTATCGAAGGCCGTTTTCTAGTTTCTGTCTGTGCAGGGTTATGTCGTCAAACCGGGTTTTACGCATTTTGTGAACATTCTATGCTCGACACAGGCGACATTGTGTACGTGTATTGATAAAAGTTGTATTTTTTATGTATAATATTATATTGTCTTGAAGTGTGCAGTACAAATTAAATGATTGCATTCGGCTTGTTTAAAATATTGGACATAATGTTGAGTTGGGTATATGAGGGCCAGTCATAAAGAAAGACCCCTGTCTTATGTATTCATAGTATAGATGTGAAAGATATTTTTATCGGGTCGAATCCCTTTGAATATACCCAGGCATACATCACTATCATGTGTACCCAATAGACCCAGACATGCAGCACTATCATGTATACCCAATAGACCCAGGCATGCAGCACTATCATGTGTACCCAATATACCCAGGCATACATCACTATCATGTGTACCCAATAGACCCAGGCATGCAGCACTATCATGTGTACCCAATAGACCCAGGCATGCAGCACTATCATGTGTACCCAATAGACCCAGGCATGCAGCACTATCATGTGTACCCACTAGACCCAGGCATGCAGCACTATCATGTGTACCCAATAGACCCAGGCATGCAGCACTATCATGTGTACCCAATAGACCCAGGCATGCAAGATTACCAATATTACATTTTATGTATTCAAACATTGTGACCAACTTTCATGAAGATCCAGTGAAATGTGCACCCTATATAACATACATTAAGTTTTTCCAACAGTTGATCTAGTGACCTCGTTTTTGACATTATATAATCTAATATCAATATTGACCTATATAAGAGATAGTCATTGTGACCAAGTTTTGTTAAAATTAGTCTTAAATTGTGACAGATATCATATACAGTGTTTTTTTTCAAATTTGTCTTAATGTCCTAGTTTCAATCTTTGACATGGAACATTTGCAGCAAACTTCATTTAAAAAAATTTGATGACTGTCAATATTACTTTGCTGTTTATAGACTAGCATCATATTATAAGATAATTGTGTCTAAAGCATAAATACATTATGGCACATGTACATGTAAAATAAAAAAAATAAGTAATATTGAAAATTCAAAGTTGAAAAAATGTAATTATGTGATATGTGGCACTTATCTATTCCAAATAAGCTGCTAAATAATACAACAAAGGTTAGTTAATGTATAACCAGCTGTTTAAATGATGTATGCAGTTTTATTGCTGAATTTTAAAGGATGACTGTATGTAATACTGATATGATATTTGTAAATAATATTCATATGATGCTTCAACAGTTATTGAATGTGTAGAAAAATGCATGTATATAAAAATATGTAGGCAACAGTATGTATGTCTTTTGGGAACACATGATATGGACTAGATAATTATTGAGCACCGGTTTGTTAGATATGTACAATATATACAAACAGAGATAAAACATATGTTATCATGTTTCAATATATGTAAACAGTAATAAAAACATGTAATTATGCTTCATGATATGCAAACAAAAATAAAATCATACGATATTATGAGAGTAAATTCATATGGTATTATTTTACAATGTAATTATGCAAACAGAGATAAAAACATAATTCTACGATGCTTCAATATATGCAAACCATAATAAAATATTATAATATGACAACAATCTTTGGTTATTCTTGAAAAAAAAGATTAAAAAAAACTAGTGGGATTTTTTTACAGGGTTTTCATTATTTGACTTAAGTATTAAAATGATACCAATTTGATTGCTATTCGAGATAATTCAGTTCGAAAGAATGCCTCTTTTAAATATATGCAAACAGATGAAAAAACATGTTATTAAGATACTATACACAAACAGAAAAAAAGATATTATGCTTTAAGATCATGAAGATAAAATATGATGATTACAGAAGTATGCATAAGAAATGGTGTCAGTCACTAAGTATGCATGGAATATGTAGTCAAGCACTAAGTATGCATGGAAAATAAATTCAGACACTAAGTATGCCTATAATATGTACTCAGGCACTAAGTATGCATAGTAAACATACTCGGGCACTAAGTATGCAAAGTAAATGTACTCATGAACTAAGTATGCATAGTAAATGTACTCATGAACTAAGTATGTATAGTAAATGTACTCATGAACTAAGTATGCATAGTAAATGTACTCATGAACTAAGTATGTATAGTAAATGTACTCTGACACTAAGTATGCATAGTAAATGTACTCATGAACTAAGTATGCATAGTAAATATACTCATGAACTAAGTATGCATAGTAAATGTGTTCATGAACTAAGTATGCACAGTAAATGTACTCGGGCACTAAGTATGCAAAGTAAATGTACTATGCATTATGTATGCATGGAAAATGCAGTCAAGCACTAAGTATGCATGGAAAATAAACTCAGACAATAAGTATGCATATGAAATGTTGTCAGACGTTAGTATAAATGTTGCATTCCAGTGTACATAAATATTCTAAGCACAGTATAGCACATACCAGAATGAAATTCATGGTATAAATAACCGTCTTTATGTAAGCTGATGAATGTTATGTTCTTTTTAGCTGAGGGTACTAATGTTGTACATATTTGTACCAGAAAATTTTGCTGTAAACTTAACTGGTAATTTGCTAATCATGTAACTAATGGCCTCTTCTTCATTGGCATTGATGGGAAATTTGCCAAAAAGTCTTTCTAAATTCTGTTCAAACACGGCCGATTCCTTAGAGAAATCATCTTTTCCGACAAAACTCAGCTTTGCCATGTAGGTTATGCGACTATCAGAACCCTCACAGTTAGGGCAGCGTCCATCTTTCAATTTCTTTAAGCGGCAACCTGAAATGAAATGCAATCAACAGATACTAAAATTGTAAATATAATACATCATTGTCATCTCACTCCTGTAAATTACATTTGATAAGTAGCCATAAATAAAGTAAATCAAGACAAACTCCAGGATTGTTCTAGTTTCGACTATATTGTCTTCATCAGGAATGATAAGTAGCTTATACTGACTTAGTATTATCTGTTACATATCATTGTATAAACAAACAAGTGGACTCAGTATGAGTACACAAAGAATGCTAAAACTAGTTTTAATAATTGGAGCTAGGATGGTATTCAGCATAGGAAAAAATGCTCCCCGTTACTATGACAAGTTGTATGCTTTGCAAATGAAATCAAGTAAATTATTCTGACCATGTGCTTATAATTTACTTAAAATTATAATTGATTTAAAGTTGATTTTTTTGTTATCAACATATTAGATTTCACGTTTTCAGGCTTCTACTAAAATAATATTAAAGACAATATTATTGGATGACAGTGCTATATTTTTTTGATCTTTTACATAGTACATTTTGACATTTTCAACCATTTTTTAATCAAATTGAAGTACTTTTTTTCAATGATTATAACCCAAATTGAAGTGCTTTTTTCAACGCTTATAACCCAAATTGAAGTACTTTTTAAACAACAAACATACCTAGTGTGGTGCATGCTGAATATACCGTAACATCATTTATCGACTCTACTTCAAACGTAGACATGGTGTCGGCATCTCTAATTTGAAAATCTGAGTCATCCATGAAATGACTAATGTCAGCCTCGTCTACTGTAACATCAGTGTCTTCAGATAGGAACTATAGAAATAAAAAATTATTTTACTAACTGATTTTACTAACACTTTTAAAAAAGTTTTACAAGATGATTTGACAATGATTTGGTTGACAACAATGTGCACCTTTAAAAGGTCACAGTTGTTGGTATAAAATGAAACCACACCTAGAATGGGTTTTTGACAATAATGTAGTCTACCATCAACTCAATTTTGAACATCAAACGGCCATAAGTCAGACAAAATAATCAAATTTATGATAATATACACATCTAGGCTTGTTACCAACTATTCATTGAAATCAAATCAGTGGTAAACAATAAGCGGACAAACTTTCTGACAGACATACAGCACAAAAACATATCCCCCACTATATGAGGAGGATATAATTATCAAGAAACTAAATAATATTATCAAATAGGAGTTATTGTTATGACAACTTGAGCATCATATTCATATTCAAGCATGTTTTTAAAAACTGTTTTGCAGAAAGAAAAAAAACTTGTTCATGTTCTTTTATGTACTATTACAAATAAAGCAAGTTCACAACATCCCTGATCAAAACATAACTGGAACCTTTTTCCAGCAGTATATTAAAAATAAATACTCGAAGAGCTGTTATTCCAAACAAAGGGAACACCATAAAAATAATGTCTTAAAATGAATTATCTACTAATCCCACAATGAAAGTATATGAACATTTATAATTAAACATGGTTTTAAAACATATTCATACCCGGCATGTGGTATCTCTGGTTACTGCAAGCTGAGGTGGCAGCACTGAATGTGTTCTTTGGTAGACACCGGTTAATTCAACCGTAGTATTGGCAACATATGTCTTCTCAGCCAGCTTTTCGAATAGGGCAACCTTCGCATATCCACTACTGTCCTTCAACCCTAGGCAGCGAACAGGGAGAGTGCCATCTTTCGTAAACTTAACCGGAGACACCTGAAATGCAAATTATAAGAACATATAATACATGATATAAACTGAATCTATTTCAAGCCTAATGCCAAACAAGAAATGTTACTGTTAGAAACATATGTCCACATACTATGATGGTGACAGTAACCAAGTACTTATGTGTACCAGTTTATCATTGTTTTATCAAGTTATACAACTTGTAATAATAGGTGTGCCAACTTTCAATACTTATGTTGGAGTTATCAGAAATGTTAAGGAGACAAACAGGCAGACATAGTTTTTGAAACATGTGACGGTTTAATTGTAATTTGCCAGTCTTGAAAGCCCAGTAATCCACAGGTCTCTAGAAGTTAGAACATAATAGAATTTATTATTTTTAAAAATAAAGTTATGAATTAGTAACAGTTAACTGTAACGATTTGTTTTGCTACAAACTCATATATATGACATTTTAACAATTGTCACTGTTGAAAGGCTATAATGTCTGGCATTGTTCCTTGAACTAAAATTCGTGATAATGCTCAACTACCAACTATTTGGATAACGTTTCAGGTTTGATCATCAAAAGATCATTATTCATAACTAGCATAGGGTATTAACTTTAGCAATAATCACATATTTATGATTTTATATGAAACAAAATATTGTTATGAATTTCATGAAGTAAATGGCTAAAATAAGGTCGTGTGAATAAAAGTGACAAATTCATTGCAAATAAAACGGTTCTATGTAATATTGATGAAAATGAATAGCAAACCTTTACAATCTTTGCATGAACAGTGCTTCTCGATGTCGTACCATGAGCTTGTTGAAGACTTCTTTTAGAATCGGTTGCTGGTTCGTCTTCTGGAAGATCTGGTACCAGCAGACCTTCATCTACACTGACGTTCTGCACGAACCCAATGGTTGAACTGGACACTATCCACAATCCATCATTTTTGTCTATGCCATTTCCAAACTTGTAGGACATTCCTACCCTGATCATGCTAAACCGGTGAACTTGATAAACTTTAACTTTATGTACTTCACCACCGTTGGCAGCTATAATATTGAAGAACTGCATACTGCCTCCACCTTTTTTACTGTAAGTCAACATTTGTTTAGACTTTTTAAGCACCTTAGCTAGTACCATCTTCTTTGCTTGTGGCTGATCTTTTGGTGGTGAAAAGGTGTTCTGGAGAAATTCAATGAAACAGAATTAAGACACTTAAGATGAGAGATTAGATTTTTAGCTCACCTGAGCACGAAGTGCTCACTGGTGAGCTTTTAGGATAGGTGGCTGTCCGGCGTCCGTCGTCGTCCGTCAACAATTCCTTTAAATGACTTCTTCTCCTAAACCAATTGATGGAATTTAACCAAATTTCACAGGAATGATCCTTGGGTGGTCCTCTTTCAAAGTTGTTCAAATGGTTCTGGTTAATTTATTAATTAGGTCACAGGAGCTAAAAATAGATTTTAAAAGTGAAAACTTAAAAAATCTTCTCTGAAACCACAGGGCCTACAGCTTTGATATTTTGCATGAAGCTTCATCATGAGATCCTCTACAAAGATTGTTAAAATTTTGCCCCTGGGGTCAAAACTGCACCCGTCCCGGGGGTCACTTGTTTTGCAATAGAGTTATAGAGAGAAATCTTTGAAAATCTTTTCCTCTGAAACCACAAGACTTACAACTTTGATATTTTGCATGTAACATCATAATTATTGGGGTCCTCTAACAAGATTGTACAAATTTTACCCCCATGGGGTTAAAATAGCCCCCTACCCCAGTCACTATGTTATTGTAGAAAACTTTGAAAATCTTCTCTTATACCACAATGCAGACTCCCACTGACCTCACCTTTAGATAAGAAATAATGTTGGATATTTCTTTCTTGCTGACATTAATGACTTTTCAATGAGATATACTAAACCCTGACTCTGGTATCTGAATTCAAACATGTGTAGACCATCTGGTCATTTGTTCAGTCAGTAGGAGAAGTTTATTGTGTGTTCAGCTAGTTAATGGTCAGTTATGTCACCTTACAGTTATGCTAGCATATCAGGTTACATGAGCACCGTTGTTGTCTTATAATTATAATCAATTTGATTATTTCAATCCATTATTTCACAAAATATCATGCCCATAAAGTGTATATATTTGCATACAAGTTAGTTGTGTTTTATATTCTTCCACTCAATCTAAGGCTAACCTTAATAAATTCTTTGGTTGGAGTTACTCTATCTACTCACGAAAATCCCAGCAACATATTTGGCCTTTAGGAGACATTTTTAGCTCACCTGTCAGAGTGAGCTTTTGTGATCACTCTTCGTCCGTCCGTCCGTCGTCCGTCCGTCAACAATTGGCTTGTGTAGACACTAGAGGTCACAATTTTAGCCTAATCTTTATGAAACTTGGTCACAATGATCATCTCAACAAAATCTAGGCCAAGTTCGATATTGGGTCATCCGGGGTCAAAAACTAGGTCACTAGGTCAAATCATAGAAAAACCTTGTGTAGTCACTAGAGGTCACAATTTTGACTTAATCTTTATGAAACTTGGTCACAATGATCATCTCGACAATATCTAGGTCAAGTTCGATATTGGGTCATCCGGGGTCAAAAACTAGGTCACAAGGTCAAATCATAGAAAAACCTTGTGTAGTCACTAGAGGTCACAATTTTGACTTAATCTTTATGAAACTTGGTCACAATGATCATCTCGACAAAATCTAGGTCAAGTTCGATATTGGGTCATCCTGGGTTAAAAACTAGGTCACAAGGTCAAATCATAGAAAAACCTTGTGTAGTCACTAGAGGTCACAATTTTGACTTAATCTTTATGAAACTTTGTCACAATGATTATCTCGACAAAATCTAGGTCAAGTTCGATATTGGGTCATAAGGGGTTAAAAACTAGGTCACAAGGTCAAATCATAGAAAAACCTTGTGTAGTCACTAGAGGTCACAATATTGGCCTAATCTGTATGAAACTTGGTCACAATGATCATCTTAACAATATCTAGGTCAAGTTTGATATTGGGTCATCTTGGGTCAAAAACTAGGTCACATGGTTAAATCATAGAAAAACCTTGTGTAGTCACTAGAGGTCACAATGTCGACCTTATCTTTATGAAACTTGGTCACAATGATCATCTCAACAAAATCTAGGCCAAGTTTGATATTGGTTTATCTGGGGTCAAAAACTAGGTCATTAAGTCAAATCATATAAAAACCTTGTGTAGTCACTAGAGGTCAAAATATTGGCCTTATCTGTATGAAACTTGGTCACAATGATCATCTCTACAAAATCTAGGTCAAGTTCGACAGGTGAGCGACCTAGGGCCCTTTGGGCCCTCTTGTTTACTTTAATGAGATTATTAAGTGTTCGTAAAAAATAATTAAAAACATTCCCTACTTACCTACCCGCCTAAACATTTCTGTGTAACTCCAAACAAAGAATTTTTTAAGGTCAGCCTGAGATATTTGGGGTAAATTGCTTTCTACATGTCAGCTGTCTGGTACACTAAATGGTTTCAGATCAATAACTCGAGAACAGTTTGGCCTAAGATCATCAAACTTTGCTTTGAGGTTGGTTATCATCAATAGATGACCCCTATAATGTTTTTTGAGGTCATTAAATAAACAGATAAGGTCATTAACCTTAAACATAATTATCATAGAGGCATATCCTACTATTCCGGAATAATCCGAGAATCAGGATTAGCTGCACTAAAAAAAATGAACTTCTATGTAGAAAAAGTTGTATATTCATGTATGTTTTTTTATGCCCCCCTATCGATAGATGGGGAGGCATATAGTGATTCACCTGTCCGTCCGTTCGTCCGTCCGTCCTGGTTAACCCAAATTGACCGTTTCTTCTAGCATAAATATGGCTTGCTACAAAGCTTTCATACTTGCACGGATGTTGTGTATGAACACTCTCCACACGCCTGTATCACCTAACCCCATTTTGACCTTCACCTTGACCTAATTTTGGACTTAGACTTATTTATGGACAAGGCTGCCACAGGGGGCATAAGCGTTTATTGAACGCAGTCTTGTTTCTATGTGAAATTTTGTTGTTGTTCATTTGAATGATTCAATGAATGTAGACTTCTGTTCAAGTTATTATTTTTTCCTGTATCTCCATGTCTAAGAAACTTATAAAAGTTATATGTATAATGAATGACAGAAACAAAATAGCATTTTAGAACTTTTTCACGTTTATTCTCTATAGCACAACACAAAGTGACATTTCAAAAGTGGCATTAAAACATGCATCCTAAATGATTCACAGTCTACCAACAATAATTAAATTAGTATAAACTATATGGGTACACGTTCTATCTTGATGATGACACATTGTTTTTGCGAGGGGACTTGTTACACAAGTTATATAAATTTGGGAAGATATTTTATAACTTGAGACTAAAGTCTGCATCCCTTGTGCGATATGCTGTAGCCAGTCAGCAAAGTTCTGTCTTTGATGCAGCTTCTGCTGCTGACCAACAAACTTGCTAAGTTCCAACACAAGTCCACATATAGTGTGATCATGAGCAATTGCAAATTGGTAGGTTTAAGTGGGAAACTTGTTTAGAAGCCTGTGGCAGATTTTGTTGGCATCTTGACATCTAGAAGACTTGACATCACAGCTGATCAACCATTTATCACAATACACTGTTGAATCTGAAACAAAATAAGACCAATACAAAATTTAACAGAAAATATAAAGATGTAAGTGTGTGTGAGCTATACAACCCTACTTAAAACTGCATTGTCCGAAAATACGAATATCCGAAAATGCGGTCACTTCAGAATTGACAAATTTTCTTAAAAAGTCGACCGTCGAGATTTTCGAGGAATATAAGTCAAATTATGTTTTAAAACGTCATAGGCTATCCACACACAATGTTCATGGGTTAATTTATCGTGTAAAACACCAAAACTAACGTTATTTTAGCTTAGAAAATGCACGAAAATGAAGTCACGTGATCCGCTGTTTTTTTCACGTCAATTTCTTCACAAATAAATACGATTCCCTGGATAAACTGGCGTAAAAAAACTTTTTAAATGGTAATATAATGATTAAGACTGAATAATTCAATGTTGAAAAATACGATCAATAATTACCTGATTTATGACTTGGATCATGCGTTTATCGCATTTCATATTCGTGACCCGTGACGGTCAATCGACAATTTCTTTCATCAGTCAATCAGGCCGCCTTGATTAGATAATCATCCGCTAATTATCTCACAAACTGTCATAAACACGGTCATGTATAGTTTGTTTGTTTAACAAGCTGTTTATTGACCTAATTTTATGACACGTGGACTGTGTCTACCAGTTTTCGTTCATTTAGCGTCGCCCGTAACAGTTGATCGTAAAACCAGTCTAGGTAAAATCTCGAGCGTGCTATTTTTAGTAACTGGATTTTCCAATATTTGTAAAGTCATACTTTTCGATGGTTCGGGCCAATTTGATTTTTTTCGGGCCAATTTTGATTTCTTCGGGTCATTGGCCCGATTGGCCCGCGACAGCGCGAGCCCTGTACTTGGTCTATCACGGTAGTAATCTAACATGTTCAGCTGAAAAACATTTATATCTGAATCATCAAGGTTTTCAAGTTCATGCAATGGCCTAAGAATCTTAATACGTTTCTGTATAGGCCAGGTATTTAAAAATATAAATTGTCTTGAAGCACGTAATAAATGTAAAGAGCCCATTCGAAATGCAGCCTCTTGGGCACTCATTCTTCTATGTTTTAACACACCCAAGCCTATTTTTAACAACCGAACGTTTCTAGGAATAGATGGGTTACTCTGAAAGACATCATGTATTAATGTCCCTAAAGCATTTTTTAAGTCGTCGGGCTCGGACTTACATAAGTATGAACATACGTAATAAGCTGCACCCTCCGCATTTTGTATCATCTGAATATCCATATTTGCACGCCAATGACGCAGAATGACAGGATTATAGTCATTTACATATAAGCTTTGGGCATCTCGTTTTGTGACATAAAATCTTCCTTTATTGCGTGAAAAAATATCAACATTACGCAACAACTTGGTATCAGAACATAACTTATTTGGAAACCCAAACCGACACATAGTTCTGGTTTTTGAACAGTAAGGAGAATGATTGTGTATTTGTAATCTTGTGACAAGTGCATACAGTTCTGGGTCACAATTTTCATCAGGAACTACTGATGATATAGTATTATTAATGTAAGTTTTAACATCTTGGGCAGTATTATCATCAATAAGAAGAAGTATATTTGCTATCCATATGAACATGTGTATGTGAGGGCTACCTCGATTTTGAAATTCAACTCGTGCAAAATAGTCGCGTACTTCACCTAAAGGTTTAGATTGTGCCAAAATAACATGTTTCATCAAAAAACCTGAACCTTCTCTCAAAATGTGTAGCAGTAAAGACTGGATCACTGCGCATAGAAGTAAAAAAAGATTTCCCAAAAGCATCATGAAAGTCAATGTTTTCTAAAGTCATGCCTAATTCAGGCCAGTGTAAATCATCAGCTGATAAAGTAACAAAAAGTGTTGGGGGTCCTAAGCAGCGAAAAGCAGCAAGTAAATCATACAACATATTTTTAAAATATGCTACTGTACCTTTTATTTTCTTCATGAACATATAAGAATTTTCCAGTAACTCTGACTGGTCATGTAGATTTCTAAGGTTACCAACAGTCACTGCATCAGTATTACCATGACTTTTGGAATGTATCATTTTCATTCTAACATTAACTGCAGACTTCAAGCAAGATATGTTGTATGCAACAGCAGTATGCAAAAGGTAGGTTATATCTTTTCTAAACCTTGTATCAGTATTATACAATCTAGAACGAAAGTACATGTTGGGGTTCAACTTAATTGGACGCTCAGGTTCAACCTTAAAACCACTGTGACCAAAAGGAAAAAGCCAAGGAAATGCTTGTTCTTCACCACTGCAAATTTCCAAAATGTTAATGGGTGCATTTGTATTACGACCTATGTTAATTTGCTGATTAGTTAAAGAACTATTGACAATGCAATTTCCAGATGGGTTCACAGGTATTATGACACATTCATCAAGGTCACAATCCAAACGTGCATAGCTATTATTGCATTCAACTTGGTGACAGTCAGCAGAAATATTTATATTTGAATATAAAGGATTATTTCTTTTTAACCTTGTTAAGGTTCATTCTAGGGGGTGAAAATGTGTTTTTTTCTTCAGTGATTTAAATACCCTTTTGGCAGAGAAACATATTAGTCTCATACATCATTTTGTAGCTTAAAGTTCAAATAATCTATATCAATGAGTGTTTTTGCTATATTTACTTGTTATAAACAATGTATTTATAAAAAGTTAATTACAAAATAGGTAACATTTTTCAAAATGTCAGTCTCATTTATTGGGTAACAAAATGCTAGAAAAATTAGAAATTGTGGTTGTAAAATATTTGATCAAGGTCATGCCTGCCCATTTATTTAAATAAAAGCAGTCAAAATGCATTGATTTTGAACAATAAAATACATCAACATGAATTAAAATCTATCACATGTGTATGTGTGAAGGCCTACTTTTAATAAATCCTAAATAGTTTAGGGTACGGTGGACCTGACGGACAAGATAGTTGTTGGTTTGTCAATAACCGATTTTATCGGGTCTATAAGACTTAAAACCCGATTATTTGTAAAAGTTTTAAGTTGCCTCGAAAGAACTGAAACAGGTTTATGGAAAATTAATTAAAGCTTTAGTATTTCTTTCATTTATAAACATATTTAGTTAGATATTCCTTTCCAATGTATTTTATTTGTTTATATACCAAATAAATTGCTTATTTATCTATAGTCGTACTGGTCACTGATAACGTTTGTACCGTCCGTTAGCCCGTTTCTTTTAACATGGAAAAATGCTGTATTTGGTCAGTTTGTGTGTTAAAATGGTTAAATATTACTCAAAAACCTATTTGCAGACGATAATATAGCATGGCAGTTACCTCACACCATACATTAACTTACCGATCACGTTGTAACATTTGCACGGACTATTCGTGTGGATTGAATATTTCTGACAGAATGTGTAATGACCGATTTTACACAAACTGTATGTGATCGAGAAACGATCCAGACAATCAAGTTACAAAACTGTGTTTGCAATGATTATACGAGCATAATTAACATAAGGATTATTTAAAAACGCATAGTACTTTTGTAATTTAACTAAAATAAAGTTTGACAGACAGCCTCGTAACACATATCAGATTATCAATTCGCTAACATGTGCAGCATGTGTTGAGATAGGAAAATGCTGATGTTGATGTTCCATTGGGACTTATATTAAACTGTTAAACCGTAAGTATCATATTGTATTCGATGTCATTATTTGTTATGAACGGCACATTATGAACACCGCATCATATTGATTTCGTCGATAAACTGTCGCACTACTTTGGCGCATGAATATAAATTTTCTACACAGCGCGAAATTCGTAAACAAACGAGATGAAAACAATAATAAATATTTGGATTTCATTGTTATTATCGTAGGATCGTTTGTAAAGATGATAAATTATGAATGCAATAAAGTTCATTATTCGATCTGGCTATCGATTATGTTGATTACTTTGTTTGAAAAACATGTTGCTGTACGTTTACTGTGGTGACAGGAGGGATCAAACATGGCGACTTCCTTGTCGAAATTACACATCAACATGAAGGTGTTTTTCTCGTAAACAAAACACCAGCAGCTAATTTCAAGCCTGGCATGCCCTTGCGACGATAGATTATAAAGTATATTCAATGAGTTCGTATTATAAAGTACAATAATGATAACGTTTGACATTTTGAAAAAAATGCTGTATTTTTCATTCAAAAATCGCCTTTATTTTAGTGCTAGCATTTGAATAAGGCGACTATATGGTACATTTCACATCACACGCAAGTGCTACAATGGTTTCCTATAATATATGATAAAATCAGATGACATACGCTGTTTGAAATAGTTTTTATCAAGTGTATGTTTTTCAAGCATTTTCAAGGGGTAGGATCTACCTTAAAGCATCTCTTAATTTCTGCAAAGAAACTGGTTGTCAAGTTACTTCTGTAGCACTGGAATTACTTCTCTCAAAACCAACAGCAACATGAGAAGTGTTACGCGAATTTAAAGGCAGTTTTGAAATTATTTCTTGAGTTTGAGCAGGTACATTTACTACTAAACCTTTTTCTGCATACTGGCCACCAGGTAACATAATTACTGTCATAAAAATATTCACAAGTGATATAAGCCTTTTCTCAAGATTAGAGAGACCAATTAATTCATTTGGAATAATACCAGGATTCAAGAAATTATCATTGTATACAATGTTTGGTATTTTATTATTACGTATTGAAGAACAACACGTAACACAAAGCTGGCAAGGTATGTTTAAGGACAAAGTTTCAGTGACCTGGTTTCCTTTATTTATTGTTTTTACTTGATCTTCAAATAACTGCCTCATACAAGAGCAACATACAAACTTTGGCACTAAATGAATAGACATTTCGTAAGCACTAATGTGGTTTGCTGACAGCGCATAATCTATAAATGTCATGTTTAGTGAAGTTTCAACATCGCAAACTAGACCTACCTCTAACATGCATAAACTTGAACTTGAAAACTCTTCATTTACGAGTGTTAGATCAGTCAAAGTGGGAATTTTATCTTTACCATTGTTTTTTTTCTTTTTAGATACAATCTTTTTACTAGAATATGAATGGTCTGGTACAGTCATGTTACATATGCAAAGAGGTTCAATTAAACTTTGACTTGATTGAAATGAATCGTCATTATTTATAGCAATTTCTGTTTCCATACAACTACTTTCTATATCATTAGGCAATTCTGTATGAGTTTCAAGTCGGTATGCATACAGTAGCTCAGCTTTGTCATCTTGATAATTACCGTCTAATGTGCACATTGGCTCACTGTTCACGTGTTGTGAACAATGAACACTATCAGCATCACTACTTTGGTCATAGGTTTCAAGTCCGTATGCATACAGTAGTTCTGGATTGTCATCTTGACAATTACCGTCTAATGTGCACATTGGCTCACTGTTCACGTGTTGTGAACAACGAACACTATCAACATCACTACTTCGGTCATAGGTTTCAAGTCGGTATGCATACAGTAGCTCTGGATTGTCATCTTGAGAATTATCGTCTAATGTGCACATTGGCTCACTGTTCACGTGTTGTGAACAATGAACACTATCAACATCACTACTTTGGTCATAGGTTTCAAGTCGGTATGCATACAGTAGCTCTGGATTGTCATCTTGAGAATTACCGTCTAATGTGCACATTGGCTCACTGTTCATGTGTTGTGAACAACGAACACTATCAACATCACTACTTTGGTCATTGGTTTCAATTGAAGTAAAGTAAATGGGTGTGAGTTCATAGGTGTATCCAGAATAATAGACAAATATGAAGTTGAAAAGTTCATCGAAAGACTCAAAAGACATCAACACAGACCGACCATCCTCACTTTGCATACCATTAATGTCCCTTTCATGAGAATCAAAGAGCATGTACCTATTACTATCAGAATTCAAATACAGACCTATTGTAAGATCATATAAAGTGAGTAATTGGTATCTTGACAGTAGGAAGGCCTGTGAAATTGCATCATTAAAGGCCATTTCACCAAAAACCAAATTTGCTATTCTATCAATGGAGCCATAATACGTATCAGTTATGTACTGAACACTGTAATACTGTTGACGAAAACTTGCAATATCTGGTAAATCTGTGTGAGATAAATAGCGGAAGCGTTGCATGGGTTGCACAATACGTGCGTACAAAGAGTTGCCTTCATGCAAAATGCCATCAACATCTGCAGCTGTAATAGTCGAAAAAGGAACATTTTCAAATTGAAAAAGACCTAATAAAGCAACTAAAGCCATTGCAGTACATTGCATGCCATTGTATGGCGAAAAAATTGCAGAACCTTGATGAAAATTCCCCAAAACACCTTACCATTGTTAAAGCTCAGTCCACGTCCTGCTTCTACAAAATGGCGGATTGTATCAAAACAGTGACCCACGCGGCACGTGACCAGAAGCTTAACGCTCATTGGTCAGACTATAGCGTCACTTCGCTTGGTTCCTGATTCACTCGGTAAGAGTTATGAGTGGACCAGCAACCAAAATAAAAGGCTATTTATAGTAATGAATTTATATTCGCTTGGTTCCCGATTCACTCGGTAAGAGTTATGAGTAGACCAGCAACCAAAAGAAAAGGCTATTTATAGTAATGAATTTATAAATAGACTTAACCCGGCGATACAAAAAATGTTTAACGATAAATTTCAGCAATTTATTTTCTTTTCATTATCTATATTTGATATATAAAAAAATTTATATGAAACTCTATATTATTGTTTTCACGCGAAATCATCAGCATCATTGGTAAACGAATAAAACGAACGATACAACTAGCGATCAGTTCAGTATTAAAAAAAAAATAGACACCCCAGCTAGTCTACGCTAAAAGGGATCAGCAATTAAATTATTAAAACGGAAACATTTTTTATTTTAATTACGTACATTATCCATCCAAAAAAATGTAATTTATGGTGGAATAAATAAGAATTTCATTGTGTTTATATAGTTATCAATTAATAGCTTCAATATCCACGCAAACAAATTTATTCATTTTATTAACTATCAGTAACTTGTCCTTTCTCGTCCAGGGGAGAAAATTGATTGGTATTCCATAATAAACCGTCTTTTGACTATGGATGACGCAAAATGACTATAAATATAAATGCAATCTTGTCATAAAAGCATGTTTCAAACACATGCCATGCAAATTAAGACAGCTTACTACTGTGAGAGCAGACACAGACTTGTCTGCAACACGATGTGAAAACAGTGTTTAAGGTAATTACTTAACTGATAATCCAAATCAAAAGCGTTGGACCGCCTTGTTACTTGTTACTATAACAGCTCGTAGATTCTCGAAGAGCTTCCTATTGCCTTCGTCTGACAAGTGGACACCGTCCCGGGCAAACACTGTCTTCACCGAGTCGACGGACCAAAATCCCTTTAGGCGCCACAACCGACAGTTCTCTGCACCATGGAGCTTATCTGACAATAGTCTGTTTAAACAATCGACTTTTTGTTGATATGAGTCAATATTAACCGGATAACGTGTGAAAACTGAAGGTTGAACTCTTTACGTAGTTTGGCAGACTACAACCTGGGGAACCCTCAGCTGGTGCTTTAAAGTGTCTACCAAATTCACAATATTCGCTGCAGTAGCTTGTGGTTCCTCTGAATAAATGTCATTGGTCCCAATTAATACGATCACTAAATCGGGACCGAAATCACCCACGCAATCCAACTTTGACTGTAAGTCTTTAACCCGCGCTCCGGAAAAACCAGAATATTGGATTAAAAAATCCTCAGGGCACAAATTCAAGAAGAACGACAAATCCGATGATCGTTGTATAAAATATTTTAAACGTTTCACAAACGAATGTCCTAAGATGTGTACTTTATAAACCATCTGTCCTAAGATGTGAACTTTATAAACCATCTGGGTGTCGTAGCTATTTCACTCCATTTTTCCAGGCGCCATCTTGTATGTTGTTGATGAGGCTGGCGTGACCCAGATAACTAAAAATGTCCCAGAAGTCTTCCAAGCACTAAAACTGTCCACAATACTTTACACGAATAGTGTTATCTATACACAAGTGATGGAACGTTAATAAATAAAGCACAATAAATAAACGATTTAAAGCATAAAATTGATGAAAATGTTAAAGCGTAGAATAATTTTTCACGGAGCGTCCTTCTTGTTAAAATCAACAATAAACTGAAATGCACCTTGGACGCGGCTCAAGATTAGATAAAAACCGGCCGGTGCTGGACAATAAATGACGGGGTAGAAGAGTGGGCCCCTATCGTTTATAAATTATTTTATGACAAAAAATGTATTTGTAGTATAATACAAAGATGATTACCTTTTCCAATCAAGTTATTCTACTAAATACAAAATGTAGGTCATCGGACTAAGTACTGTAGACATTGTCGACATGAATCCTCCCTTTATGCCGATATATTCTGAAAGGAACTAAGATGGTTCCATGTACCTAAAATAAATCATTACTTCTTTAAAAATCTAAATATGGAACAAGAATTCTATATACTGTAAATTAAGGCTATCTCACATGCACGAGGCCATCTCACATACACGAGGCCATCTAACATGCACGAGGCCATCTCACATGCACAAGGCCATCTCACATACACGAGGCCATCTAACATGCACGAGGCCATCTCACATGCACGAGGCCATCTCACATACACGAGGCCATCTCACATACACGAGGCCATCTCACATGCACGAGGCCATCTAACATGCACGAGGCCATCTCACATGCACGAGGCCATCTCACATACACGAGGCCATCTAACATGCACGAGGCCATCTCACATGCACAAGGCCATCTCACATACACGAGGCCATCTCACATGCACGAGGCCATCTCACATACACGAGGCCATCTCACATACACGAGGCCATCTCACATGCACGAGGCCATCTCACATGCACGAGTCCATCTCACATACACGAGGCCATCTCACATGCACGAGGCCATCTCACATACACGAGGCCATCTCACATACACAAGGCCACATACATGCAGTTATTTAGATTGCTCCAGTGTCCAACAGGCTACTGTTCTTCAAGGGACTGGGTTATCCTTCTTACACACTTATCCCAACATAAGCGGTATTTTATGACTATTTTTGTGTTGGTGTTATACCGTTATACCCAATCTCACTGCACAAACAAGGCCACAAAATTCATTTGAAGACAGATGTAAAAAATCTGAGACATGGTTACCTCAAGCAGGGAATAGTGAATGAAATGCAAAAAGATTTTGGTATAGTGCAAATATGTTATTCCCTTCAATGACCTATATCCTTTTCAAGTCTTAAAGTACTTACTCAATTTGGTTCTATATATTTAGGGCTTTGAAATGCCTTTCCAGAAAAATATAGGTTTATGTACTTTCTTCATATAACAAAAACGATAAAACCTTTTAAAATTTTAGCGATTAAAATTTCAATAAGGGTAATAAGCAAACAAAAAATTAATAGGGTTAAAGTAAAGGGCGTTCCTTCAACGCAAGATTGCGAATCTTCGCACGTATCTGCTTATCCGAGAACCTAGGCCATTTGTTGGCCCTAAGTTGGGTAATGATCGCTCTCAGAACAGTGCTGTAATGGAGAAACAGAAAAAAAGTTTTCAGTTTTGTAGATTTGCTGCAATTCACTGCATTACTTTGACATCATTGCCATTTTGCATACCTATCTATAATTCAATTTACGTTGGCGCTCTATATTCTGATTCTCTTGTGGTTCCCAATTATCAGTCATGAATATAGTCGTATTTGTGACACTAAACGAAAGTAAAACATTACCTTGCAATGTTGCACTTCCAGTCGCATCGGTTTGTTTGGGTGGCTGAGTCTAGGTTGTGAAATTCTGAGAAATATGTTTCAGCTTTAAACAGTTTTATATTGAATGCAAATGGCTAATGTAATATGTGGCTTACCAATCGTCCTCCACGGACTTTCTTATTGCTTAGTAAGTGATAAACAAAGCTTGCATACCAAAACACAATACAGTAATTTTCACTCATCTTAAACCTCAATAAAAACAATGCTATACAGATACGCGCATCTAGATCTACATATTAAACCAAATTGGCACCATATTCAAACTGCTACACACATATATATAGGATTTGACAATCATCATAATAGTTGAAAAATGTACGCCTGTTGTTACAAGTTCAAAATTTTAAGCTGTGTCAATTAATACCATATATAGTCAAAGAGAGATTACTCCAATACAAAAGTTTAGCCCACTGGCTACAATGTTGCGTGAACACATAACTACATGTTTCAATGAAAACACTCAAAACTTATTAACAACAAAAATTTGACTATTATTCAAAGCATAATTATACACTTGAAAAATCCTGGAATAGATCTATATTGTAATACATGTTGATAATGCAGCAGAAAAACTGTTCATCACTTCAGTTTTTTGCATAATAAGACCCAAAACATTTTATAAGCAAATACAATCAAACTTTATATGAATCAAATGAACACTATGCGCAACAATAAATGACTGCAAGCACCATGACATAACAAGACAGTCTATAAGACGGCAATAATCCCCTCCCACTTTGTGGCGGGGGATTAATAACAAAATACTGTACTTTCAAACAAGTTCATCAACATCATACGCAGCTTCTATGAAGGTATGACCTGCCAAGTCATCCACAACTCTGACCTCTCACCATCATTTGCTGTAACAACAGGAGTCCGGCAAGGATGTTTGTTGTCGCCCATGATCTTCCTTCTTGTCATCGACTGGGTGATGAAGACAACCACGAATGTGCCACGTGGTCTACAGTCGATCTTTGAGAAGAAACTGGACGACCTAGACTTCGCTGACAATATCTGCCTGATGTCTCACAGCATTAACCATACACAGCAGAAAACTGACTGTCTACAACAGGTCGCTAAATCTACAGGGCTGACTATCAACACCAGCAAAACAAAGACTCTGAGAATAAATGCAGCTAACCGTCGCCCTATTACCATACAAGATGGCCCAATCGAAGACGTCAAGAACTTCACATACCTGGGAAGTGCTGTGAGTACATCAGGGGGAACAGAAGAAGATATCAAGTCACGAATCGGGAAAGCCAGACATGTCTTCGTCATCCTTAGACCCATTTGGAAGAACAAGAATATCCGTCTACCAACAAAACTAAAGCTTTTCAACTCCAGTGTGATCTCAGTCCTACTATATGGCTCCGAGACATGGAGACACACCAAAATGCTGGATGAAAAGTTGCAAGTTTTCGTAAACACCTGCCTACGCAAGATCCTCCAAATCCGATGGCCAGAGACAATTTCAAACCGTGAACTCTGGAGAAGAACCAACCAGTCCCCAATTGCCATGACAATAAAGAAACGGAAATAACGGTGGATTGGCCATACCCTCCGGAAGTCCCCCAATACCATTGTCCGCCAATCCCTTGACTGGAACCCTCAAGGGAGGAGGAAGAGAGGAAGACCTGTCCTGACATCAGGGCTCGACACTAACACTGGTCCGCTGGTCCGAGACCAGTGAAAATCCAGAAGGACCAGTGAAAATTCTGGAGGACCAGTAACTGTCCTATTTACAAATTTGGCGCTTTTGCCCTGTCGGACCAGTGCCCAAAATAGTTAGTGTCAAGGCCTGGACATGGAGACGAATGATGGAAAAAGAACTCAAGACCATCTCCATATCATGGCAAGAAGCAAAGAGAGCAGCACTAGACAGGCCTAGATGGCGAAGAGTGGTGGATGCCCTATGCCCCCCTTGGGGCGAAGAGGATTAGGTAGGTAGGTAGTACTTTCAAACATATGGCAATATGCACAGTCACTAATATAAAACCTATATGAACAACTGATCATATACAGACTAGAAACAAGATATTCAAATACATGAAATTCAAAATGTTTGAAATCTGAGTTTCTTCTGGGGATGCGCTGGTCACGTAGCTAAGGTTGGTATCTAGGCCTGAGAGGTGCGCGTTGTTCCCAGGCCGGTCATGTTTAACATCTCACAGTCTTTGGCACTATGCTGTTTACCACATATTTGGCAGATAATTTCAGCAACAGATGAGTTGACATTGTTCAGATTTTTCATACACTGGAGTGCTGAATGTCCATTCTGGTCACAAAGCTGACATATAATGGCAGGTACTTTTTCTCCCCGACCTGTCCAATTACACTGGAATTTCAAATGGTTCCTCCCTCCACAATGGAAGCATGTTCTATAACTTTTGTTCACCTGGCTACCTGATGTTTTCTGCGGTATATATTTCGAAGCTGCACATATTTCCTCTGCCGACCTGTATCCGTGGGCTTCACCAATCTTCACCTGGTGAAAGGCGTCCCTCAAAGACACAGGGCGTGACGCACGAACAAAAAACGCCAACTGTTGGGGCATTCCTGAAATAAATCTGTTCACGAGTTCTCTTTCAGATTTTTGTTATTTTCTGTCTTCCTCCATTATAAGGGAATAATATTCCTCAGTCCTTTGGGTTGTCAGGCTTAAAGTGTTAAATGTTGCCTCCTCCGCAATCAAACTTGGACTGTCTGTTGAACAATATTCCTGGACAAATAGCGGCTTCACGTCAACAAAGGTATTTTTCACAACAATAGAAGAAAACCACACCAGTGCCGGTCCTGTTAATTGGAGCTGAAAGGCTGCAACATCCTTTTTAGACTTTATGTCAATATTCATCAGCACTAGATGAGCTTCGAAATCTGACAAAAATTGCACAGCATTTTCATTGCTGTAACCCCCAAACATGGAAATCATTTTGACATAATTTGAAGGCTGCTGATGAGCTATAGGTACAGACATATCCTGTGTGACGTGTGTCTGAAGATGTTGCTGGTTGTTCATCGGACTCTTCTCATATTCAAAGTGAATACTATCGTGTTGAAGTTCAGGCATATATAAAGGTCAAATAATAGGAAAACCTTGGTAACACTCTGGTGGCCACATTTTTGCTTCAATCTTTTTTTTATTATTATTATACCATATTTATATAGCACTTTTATCATGTAATTACACGTTCAAAAGTGCTTTACAATCACATTTAAGACATGGTTAAGACAATTTTACATAGATACATGCATGCAAACATAACAACAAATGTATATATATATATATATTAAAGATTAAGGCTAAAATCCTCCCTCAAATACCCCCTAAAATGGGTGTTTCAAGAGCAGCGTCACATACCACTGCCACGAGAATCTTCATAAAGTTTTGTCAAAATGTGTATCTTGATGACCTTAAGGTCGAGTTTGAAGTTGGTTCATGTGGGGTCAAAAACTAGGTCAATAGGTCAAATAGTAGAAAAACTTTATTAACACTCTTGAGGCCATATTTTTGCTTTAATCTTCATCATCTTTGGTCAAAATGTTTATCTTGATGACCTTAAGGTCACGTTTGAAGTTGGGTCATGTGGCTAAAAAACTAGGTCAATATGTCAAATAATAGCAAAACCTTTTTAACACTGGAGGCCTCAGTTTTGCTTTAACCTTCATCAAGTTTAGTAAAATGTTTATCTTGATGACCTTAAGGTCAAGTTCAAAGTTTGGCCATGTTTAGCAGGTGAGCGCCCCAGGATCTAAGATCCTCTTCTTTATTATATGTTTAAAGTACAATAGTGTCAATGCAATACAATAAGCATGACCACCATATGTTGAATTATCGTTTAATAAAAAATGAATAAAACAGGGATGTGTTGAAATGAACATGGTTTAACGCTTTTTCAGCAAAAAGGCGACAAAAATAATACATTCTTTCAGCTTATTCTTTCGTTATAATGATTCCTCCTGATGCACCTCTACCTTGCAGTTGGCGCCTTTCACACTATCATTTACAAGCCTCCCGAATGAACCATCCTCTTCAGTTGCATCATTTTAGTTACTCTATTACAAATGATGCGTTTAAGTGGCATTGTAACACCATGTATCACCAGCGTACACATTTTTTACCTAAACTTTATGAAACTTGGTCGCAATGTCTGTCTCTTTGATCTAGGTCAGGTTCGTAAGAAGGTCATCTGGGGTCAAAAACTAGGTCACAAGGTCACATCAAAGAAAAATATTGTTCACACTCAAGAGATCACGTTTTTTGCAAAATAAATACAATTGAGATAAGCAGCTACGACAAAAATAAGTAGTAATTCTAAATGAAGTGCCCAAATATTAAGAAAGTGATAACTATGCTTGCCATTTACTTACCCATTAAACCATGTATCCAAACTTTTTAAAAAAATGTGTTTTTCTTTTAACTCATTCTACCCTAACACCATTTCTCCACTTATCTCCTAGAGGTAAATAGCTTATCAGCCCCTACATCAATTATTGATTTATCAGCTCTGACTCCCTAGGCTATTTTATCTGATTATAGGTAATCTGATTAGATAATAATTATAATAACGACTTTATTTTAAGAGGCGACACAGTTGGGCAAGCCCAGTCTTCCCTGTGAGCCTTCCCTGTGAGATTGCGTTTGGTATTCCCTTCTTGTGGTATACTTCTATGACGTCACTTTTTGTCAGTCCAGTGAATGCGAAGATTCTGTTTTCGAATGCTTGTCTTTCATCGGGTAGCCATTTCCATAGTTTCTGGTTGTTAGTTACTATTGTAGGAATTCTAGGCATCAGTTGGCTTGGTTTGTTTTTAATGTTAATTTGGCATGGTTCTCCACCGAATACTTGTTTGTATGTCTCGGCCTTGGCTGTACTTTCTATTGTTAGTTCGTTGATCAGGCAGATTGATTTGTTCACGCATTCTCCAAAGGGGAATTCTTTGCTTGTCCCATTGTGATAGCCTGCCTTGTGTTTGTTTGGTACTATCAGTTTCGTCATGTACGTTTTGCCTGCGTTTGATTTGCCTTGGAAGTATAGTGTGTTTCTTTTTCCTTCTGTCATTTTGAGTACTTGGTACACTGCGCTGATGAAGTTCATTAGGTCGATATTTTGTTCGTCCGTCCATTTGTTCAGCAGTTCAAATGTGTCTAGTTCTGACATTGTTTTTGCTTTGATTTGTGCTGTTGAGTAGCGCATGAAGTAATTGTAGTATGTTTCGTAGGGTGGTCTTATTTATAGTACTATATCTTAAAAAGTTTTATGTAAACATGTATATAACTATACATATTTTTAAAGAGCACAAAATTCTCTTTATCATCATATATTTTTTATTAACATGCAACATCATATAACAAGGTTAGTGAGGGTTGAAACAATTGTTAATATGAACTTGTGGGTAAATATTCAATTCTGATCTCATATATTCAATGACACAATCCATAATAATCCATTTTTTAATAACACAATCCTTTTTTTTTATCACACAACACTTGCACTTATCTTTCTTTTAAATTTTCCAATTTGAACTGAATTTTTAGCACTATGTAAACTTCCATTTTCCTACACAAAACCGTTTCAACCCCTCTGTAGGTCTCATCAGGCAGTGACAGCAAAGATTTGCTATAGATATCCATGCAACAGTTTTTTTATTTGAATTATTATTGATTTAAATCCAAAAGGTATGTTCCAATGAATAAATTAAAATGCAAAAATGTTAAATTTGAAAGAAATTATGAAATAATCCTAAATTGCACCATAAAACCAGAATGTTTACTTGTTCTTTACCAAATCTGAATGAAATTCCTTAAAACAGTCCACACAAAGGTGTACATTGCACTGGCTACACATGTTTTTCACTTCACGGCGCCTTTTCAACTTGCTGCACTGGCGACAACGCGCTCTCTTCTCTGCCATCTTCGGTTCCCTTCCTTGCCGGTGTAGACTTGGAATTCGTTTACATAGCCGTTTGTTGGATCTGCCCTCATCCACACCTTGATTCCGTACTTGGTCGGCTTAGCAGGTAAATATTGACGAAAGGATAGACGTCCGCGAAACTTCACCATCGCCTCATCGACACATAAATTCTGGTGCGGGTTGTACCGATTCAGACAGTTGTTCAATACTTCATCCAAGATGGGTCGAACATGGTGAAGCCTGTCATGTCCAGGTTGACCTCTCTGCGGGTTCGTTGTTCGGTCAATCAGATGGAAGTACTGGGTAATCTTGTCGAATCGGTCCCTTTTCATAATGTTCCTCACACTCAGGTTTCCAAAGAGCGCGTCGGTTGACCAATACATGGCACTCTGGGGTAGCTGAAAGTAGACAAAATGCAGATATTATAGTCAACTGTTGTTCAAAGGTACAAGACATGTATAGCCACAAATATATTGGTTTGGGGAAACCATAATAAAAAGGTTACTTCATCTCGGTTACCGCTCTTCATCAATAAGGTTCGAATCCCGGGCCAGGCGACTGAACAACTGTACATCATATTCTGTTTTCAAATGTATTATATAAATTATCATTCATATACTTTTTATTCATAACATAAATAAATATTAAAAACATTTATTTGGTACTTATATTTATAAAACGAGCATATAGACAGACAACTTACATAGAGAATACTCATGTAGACTCTGATACCAAGCCAGGCTCGAATCTCCTCCTGGGTCACTGGTCTCCATCTAGGGTCGGGCTTCTCCTGTAGCTTCTGTCTAGCATACAGGTTCGTCTCGGTCACGATCAGTTCCAACAGGAAAATGGGAAAGAACAGATCAAAAAAGTCTAACTCAGACGAATCAGGGTCTAAATCAGTCGTCGGGCCAGGTTCAGGTCCAGAAAAAGGTTGCTTCGGGACGTTGGAGCGGTCGTTGAGTTTCCATCGGTCAGCATCAGGAACTTGGTTGGCTTCCTCGTCAATCTCACTTTCCGACGACGAATCGCTAGAACTGCTTAGATCGTCCAATTCAATGTCGCTATCCGACTCCTCGGCCGTATTTTCAAACGTCAGAACAAACAAAGATCGCCGCTTCTCTTGATTTTCCATGATATTCATGTAGCAATAATTTGAATTATACGCAAGCTATCAATATTTACTTTGATTTGTAAACAA
The DNA here is from genome assembly GCA_947247005.1 of Spisula solida. Taxonomy (NCBI): domain Eukaryota; kingdom Metazoa; phylum Mollusca; class Bivalvia; order Venerida; family Mactridae; genus Spisula; species Spisula solida. Next base: position 44,015,243 of record OX365956.1, read on the forward strand.
GATAAACCTTTCCTTCATCTATATAACGAATTTTCTGATTGGTTGAAATCCAGGGGACGCTTCCAAAATGAGCGAATCTGACCAATGGTAGACGCCGACACAACGCGTCGCTCGGGAGTGAAAGCTAGCTTTACATAGCCGCATATACGCGGCACGCGGGACTGGGCTAATCTAATCGACGACGCTTATCTCTGGCGCACGGAATACGGAGGAAGATAAACACGACGCATATATGTGGCGTACGGGTAGAATGAGTTAATAGAGATACACTTAGTTCCCAGACAGAAAAGATGTGGTACACAATGAGACATCCATTCCAGTCCTGACGCACTTCACAGTTAGACCTTTCAAATGTTGTTAGAGATTGAAGCAAAGTGTTAACATCTTTCGTAAATAAAAAAATGGATGGCAAATGATCCATTGTTTGTCAGTATGAAATCTAGGTCAAGTTCGCAACTGGGTCATCAGGGTTCCAGAATTAGGTCACCAGATCAATCATCATATCAAAGAAAATTAATGTTCTGTTTATAATGTCATTATCAAATTGAAATTTGCATAGCCATCTGGGGGAGGGATTGTGGGATTAAAAAAATTGGTTCCAGATGGCTACTGTCATGACTGGATCGTCTGTGTGGGCGTGTGTTTTGGTTAAGTTTTATTGTCAGTCAGTCATATCCTTCGTTATTGTCACTTGCCTAACTGGCATCGTCATCATTAATGTCACATTCAGTAACCGGATGGTTCTCTTTTCTGAGAATTCCTCTGTGTAAAGTCTGATGAATTCATCAGCCTGATCTTTTAATTCAACATTATGGCTTCTTATAGCTTGTCCCCTTTTAAGGCCTGCAATTTTCTTCATGAACTGACCTAATTTAGAGCAAATGAAGGTTTGCAATAAGTTTGTGTTCCTGATGAAGTATTTTCATTAGATTCTACGGCTAAGGTACCAATAGCTTTCATGAATGTATCAAACGAATGTTTTCGTGATACTCCCTGCTTATGAAAACATACAACCGGGACCAAAATATAGAGAATATATCAGCTGTTAAATTATGCAAATGACAGATCGAGAATCATGTTAAATTCTCTAGACTATACCTATTATAGCCTTTGAGAAATTGACAAATTTGTGTAAAAATTTCAAAGTTAGATAAGAGTATAACTCTTTTAAAATCATAGATAGATTTGTTTCCTTGTGTCAGTATATGGTCATCACGGGTGTATTGACTTTCAAGTTGAAAGCTTTGAAAGTGGTCGAGAAAATTCAGTCTATGTGTAATACAGTAAAGTTCCACCTAACGACCGGTCCGATAATGCGACCGTCCCGCTATTACGACCGATTTTTAAAAGAACCAAATAATTTTGTTCTATATTCAATTGAATTAAGGTCCTATAATGCGACCGGTCCGCTATTCCGTATTACGACCAATTTAACCAGTCCCATTGTGTCAATTCCCACTGTGTTTGGTCTCGCTAATACGACCAATTATGTGTCATGTATAATTTTGTGTAAACAACTTTATTCACACCTACGCGTATCTCCGGGGCGCTTGAAAATCATCTTGTACCTTGATCAAGGTCGCGGGGCGCTTGAATTACAGTCACGAGGGTAACATACCAGCTCAGCAAGAGATCGAAGACGCCGTATTGAAACTTGTGTGTCCATTTATGACTGCCAATTAAATGTCAATAAGATTATATAAACAATCGATAATTGCCTGGGGCAACATGCATGACTGGCAAACAAGCAGATTAACCAAATTAAGACAATGATTAGCATCAATTAAATGTCACTAAAGTTGTGAAAAACGTGTTGAATTTGCCGACGATAAAAATAAATTGTCTTCCATTACGGTACGGTTTACAGTCAGGTACGATACGGCGTCACGGAATTTCGTTACCAAAGAGATCGTTCAGAAATTTGTTAATAACGAAGAGCATTAATGTAGTTTATATTAATCAATAAATCATTCCTTAAATATATTTTGGGTCAAATCATAACAAAGAAGTCCCATTTTATTCTCAAGAACGATTCAAATCACGGTCTGTTATTGTAACTTGCATAGTATTCGGACAACTTCAAATTAGGATAAATTGAGCTTCAGAGAATATAAGCATTATTGCTGCCTTATTATGCAGTTTTAATTAATATATATATTATATTGTATTAATTAAATGTGTATGCTGTACATTGTTTTTGTTCTTATTATATTTATATATGTATATTAGCTTCAAAGACAATGTTCACCAGTATATAACAACCAGTAGTCAGTACTAGCTTTTTCAAGATACATACACACAGACTCGCTATTAAGACCGACTCGCTATTAAGACCACCTTTTGTCAGAACAGTCGGTGGTCTTAATAGCGGAACTTTACTGTATTTAACACTAAGTCCAAACAAGGGCAGTTAACTCCATAGACATGGGTACCCAGCTTTGTCAGTATGGACTCTCCTTGGATGGTGAATAACTGACCTTTGATAGACTTTGAGAAGATAGCATGGATCATCATAGCACACACGCTAAATTTGTGTGCTACACCACGCATGTATATTCCCTGTATAGGAAACAGTACATTAACCCTATGTAAAAGGTAAAAATATGTTGGCGCGCACCAAGGCATAAGACATCCTTTGGAGATCGGTTCAAAGTTAACATTGCATCATTCTATTTTTATCCTCTAAAAATACATTGGTGCAAAAGTCTTCCGAATTCTAATAATAGAAACTTTATGATCTTGGCCGGGAAGAACGGCCATGTCCGGCCATCCGGAAATTCGTGGGGTGTAATATTTTGTCCAATACTTATAACACAAATTGTCCAAATTTGTGGGCCACTTGTGGGTTGCACCCCACAAGTCGTAAATATCACCACAAGTTGAATCTGGACGTATGTCTATCACCACAAGTACCCTCCCAAGAGAGCGTGACGGACAGGTGAATCACTATATGCCTCCCGAACTATCGATACGGGGGGCATAAAAATCACTGTTATTTATCAATTTTTGTGCTTTAACGTTCATGGCACTTATTTTTTAACTATGTTGTCAGCTAAAAAAAATTCACTGCTTTTTATCTGTTTTTCATGCTTTAATGTTATGGTGGCACTTATCTTTTAACTATGTGGTCAGCTGATCGCTTATGTAGTTCTCCACCAGCCGTTTTGCTTAGTTGAATGAACATTTTGCAAACTTTTCTTGACTGTGTTTTTCTTTTCAACAAGTATTTTTCGGCATATTTCAACAACTCAGCAGTTTCAGTCTCCATCAAACGGGCCCTTTTTATACCTGAAAAGACAAGTGCCTAAAGTTGACACGAAGTGTTACAGAAATTTAAATGTTTCCACAGCAAATGAAAACAGACAACCTCAGTTTGCCACCTGTGGTCTGTCATTGAAAAAGTTAACAAGACACGTTTGTAAAACATGTATGCCCCCATTGCAGCCAAATAGTCATTAATTTTTAAGGTCACAGCTACATTGACCTTTGACCTACTGACCTCATAATCAAAAGGGGCCATCTGCTGGTGGTAACCAACCTCCATGTAAAGTGTAAAGATCCTAGGGCAAAGCGTTCTTGAGTTATTGAACAAAAACTATCTTCAATGACAGACCACAGGTGGCAATCAGACAGACAGACCAACATGTGCAAAGGAATATACCACCTCATCAAAGATGGGGGGCATAAAAAGGAGCATATATTTAAACATTTTGTCCACAGAGGTACACAACTTGTCCCTATAAACAGCTTTTATAAGTTCGAAGTAAATATTATATCACAAGACAATTATTCTGATTGGGTCACAATGGGAGCCTTGAATCTTAACAAGACAAATTTTAAAGCATGCAAGACAATGACTGGTCACAATAGTTCACCTTGAACACTTTTCTCTAATGAGCTAAAAAAAACAGATGCTTTAAAAAGGGGCAAAACTATGACAATATTGTCCAATATTATTTAACTTGTCATAATATTGTGTCTTTTTTGTTATGAACAACTTTTGTAAAGGCATTATTATTTTGTTTTTTTGAAAATGTCGAAGTTGTAGTTTTTGTAACACAGACAACCATGTGACTCAGACAATACTTCAACTTTATAAATTCAATAACACCTGAGCTCAACTGCTTACTTTAATAGCTGCAGCATAGCATAGCTTTATCGCTCTAGTGTCCAAAATATACCAGCTTCACAAACCTAAGAAATGCCACTTTCACAATTGAAACTGATTGACCGGGCCCAAATTTTGAAATTGATAAAACTTGAGTAGCTTAAACATTCAATGATGAAATATTACAAGCCTATATTGATTTTCTTTAGAAAAAAAAGGAAATATTGGTTTCACAAAGTTAATTTAAGTCAATATCCACTTTCACAATTCAAAAGCAAAACTACGCTTGAATTTCACAATTTTAAGAAAAATCGCGCTTTACATTTCAAAATTTTACAGGATAGGGCGTCTTCACAATTTTGGCAAAAAAAGCCCTGCCTAAAATTTCTAAATTTTCCCTTTGAGTCTTGCTCAATATTTCTTCCACATAAATAGTGTAAATTGATTTGATAAATGAATGCAGAATGGATTGAAGTACTTGTATGTAAGTTTGTTTGACCTCCCATGTAGGCTCCAATGGCACCCCAAATGTGAGAAATGGTGAAGGTCACAGAAAAATCTACAGTTGCTGATTGAACTGTATGTTTAGTGTGATGAACCTAAAACAAAGTGTTTTCGAGTTATTCAGAACAGAAACCATTTGAATACTCAGAAATTGTGATCTGAATATATCCTCAGTGTTTCATGTCTAAAAGAGTCAGTTCCTGAGAGTTCCTAGTATTCAGTATTGGGTTAAATCCCAACCTCACAGTTCAACACTTCCAGGGGCTGAGACGAAATCATCCTGGCAAACCCCTTCGGGTTTGACTTTACATTCCTTATTTTCCTGACCAACGCCAGCAGATCAGTACCTCTTTAGTACAGTAAGCTGGACCATATTAATATATTCTGAAAATATAATTGCTTATACGTTACCAAATTGTATGCAAAAAAAGGGGGGCCTCATTCCCCTAATTACGCCCGCAATACTAGCAGATATAAATCTCTACAAAGTCCAGTTAACATCATTAATATACTATTAGATACTGGTATTAGATAAGACACACCTCCTGCAGTCAAGCATGGAGCACGCTATAGGACCGTGAAACATCTGGTCCAGATTACCCTTGATAGCAGGGAGACTGAAAGCCGCAGTCGAGTTTGCAAAGATTCTGCAGTTATCTATAAATAACACTGTCTAAAAATAACTGGCCCCGAAAATTCTAAGCTAATTAAAGAGACCTGACATAATAGACCGTTAAATAGATCATACAGAACAATAAATCTATATCAAGCCAGGTAAATAATCTATATAATTACCAAATAACAACAAATAGATTAACAGCATGTATCACATCATGACCGACCTACGGTCAGAATAATAAAACTCAATCATGACCCCTAGTCAGAAAACATGGCCACCTAACTGGTGCCTAGATCGTCACCTAGACGATAATATATTCTCTCACCCCCTGGGTGATGTGGAACTCATCCACAGAAAAAAGCTGTACCAAACAGCGCTGTACCACCTAGGTACTTATAAGCTACCAAGGCTTTAATAATAAAAGGAATATATTCATACATTACGGAAAATAAAATCCTTCAACAGAATCACTGCTTGTCTTGCCTTGTCAGATACCTTAATTAATGACGTCACTTACTCTTCAGCGCCCCCTACACCACTGAGGATCTTGAACTTTGACCTACTGATCACAAACACAATAGAGATCATCTACTGTTGTAGACCAACCTACATGTAAAGTTTGAAGATTAAAAGGCAAAGCGTTGTTTAGTTATTGAACAAAAACTATTTGGAATACACACCGACCAACAGACAGACTGAAATGTTCAAAGCAATATATCCACTCATCAAAGATGTGAGGCATAATTAAAATAACATTAAGTTAATGTGTTCACCAAAAATGAAAAACTGAATTCAAACAAATGCAGATGAACCTAGTACAAATATAGATCACACTAACAATTAACATTCAATAAAAGTGACAACGTCACAGTTATCTTTGTGATGAAGTTTGATAACTTCCTTCAAGAGGATGTGATCTTCTAGATCACTATCTGTCAACATATTGATATTGTTAACAGATATATAGTTCTCTACTACCTCCTTAAAAATGACGAACTTCTCTTCAATTTGATTCACTAGGACAGACAAGTGTACAGTTCTTGAACTGGTCAAGACACTTGGTCTCATTTTGGACTTGCACATATCACAGCGCACTAGCACTGTGTCACTAGTGTCACTAGTGTCAATGGGCTTGAAGCATACATGACATTTATGCAGTGTGACAACACAACACGACATCACTGTGCCGGTTGTAATCACATCTCTTGTGTCAACCATGTCAACAGACATCATAAGAGTCAATTTTGGTGAAACAAGTGTTTGCGGTAGTGTTTAGCTGCAATTCGCCCATGAAAAGGAAAGATGTTAAGTTATTAATCACATAACTCTCTCCTTTGGATACTTTGCCAATGAAATTTTCCCACAAGGGAAGTTTCATCTGACCACTCTCGTCACCAATTGTGAATTATTTGTCTCCTTTAACAATGCAGTTTGTCTCTCTTTGACTTCTTTTCTTGTAACCTATATAAAACGTTTCATAACACATGAAAACAATATCTAGTGCCTGTTTTTAAAATGACTGATTTCTGCCAATTTTGTCTTTGTCCACTGGGTGGGCGCCAGAACAACTTTCATGTAAGTTCATGCCTCTCTGTGCAGGAAGAAAACCCTATCAATTCTAGTATACACTTACCTCTTAACCATGTTCTGCTACGACATGGACTCTGGTTTGCATTTCAACTTACATATATATTCTTAAAGGATATCCGCTCTTGCTTACCTTTTTGAAACTATTGAAAAGCTTCCTGAAGAGTTAAGAATCTTCTACCAGTCCCGGTGGTGCTTCGCAGAACGCAGGTGCTGCTTTTTCTGTTCCACCACTCGGCCACACTGGCACACGAATCGCCGCCTACCATTTGTACTAGACTTTCCCGTGGGGTTGCGTTCCAGGGCGACAAGAGCCAAGCGCTCCTCATCTGGAACCTCGGGGTGTTCCCGATTAATGTGTGTGGAGTCTACAATTCAGTTGAAAACAATTAAATGAGAGATAATTGAGGTTGAAATATGTCCATGATGAGAAACGCAACATGAAAAATTCATACACTGGAAAATAGAAGAATTTTTTAGGTACTTTTGTAGGTCTTAGACCCATCCCCAAAGCTCAAGTACATATTCCCAATGAAAAATATCATCCATTTTCCCAAATTTTACGAAATTTTCTTGTTGATTTTTTATCATAGACACATTTGAGTATTACAACACTTTACAGACCAAAACATCACTTAAAAATACAATTATTAAAACCTTCATTAAATTTTGTCATCATGAATTCTCAATTTACGAATTGGAGTTTTCCTAAATGAGCTAGGAAAAGCCCGGATAAGCCCACAATCTATCAGTAACTAGTCAATCAGATTCAACCCTTGTGGCAATATCACTGCAAAGTCTGTGATATATTCTTAATTGATCCACGAGAAGGAAGTGGTCCTCCAACTCGCTGTCTGAAAGGGAGGCCAAATCTTTCATTTTCAAATATTCTTTCAGTTCATCATTGAACACAATGAATTTGAGATCCGAGTCATCGTAAGTTTCACCGTTGCAGTTCATATGCACTGTTCTGGTTGTTGTCAATGCTGACTTTTATTGTTTGGTTTGGCAATGTTCACATTTTATCAATGTGGAACTCAAGTCACTAATTACCTTGTGACAGTTTATGCATTTTGTTTGCGAACTGACCCGTACAGCTTTGACGGAACCTTTGAATTCTTCTGTGAGAGGTTCTAAAACACATGCTACTTCGTCTACATCTTTGGTCAACTTTATATCTGATGTATTGGTTGTATTTAGTTGAACTTGACCATTGTAAATGGAAGTAACTACGTTCTTCAACTCGTATGTCTTTCCTAATACCATTTTCTTAATCATATTTTCCCATAATGGGAGCTGTAAACTCATAGTTACATCAGCCACTGTCGCTTTTACTAATGTCCTCATACCAAATCTGGTGTTGTCTTTCTGTAGGTTTTCTAAGTGAACCAGTTTCACTTTGACTGAACACTGAAATGAACAAAGCAAAGAACTAGTTATAGAATTTGACATTTATTAAATACTTTAATGACCACTATGGCACTTTGGAAACAAATGGTTTAATCAGCTTTTCCAGCATTTTCATCCACTGACGATATTAGGTTGCATATAAATAGAGATAGATATATGGTCGAGTGATGGCTCTGTGCAAGTTGCCTGTACACCTACAAGTCTGTGCATCTTAGTTTTGAAATGGACATATCCCTTACAGAAAAAATGCCTTGCTGTGTATTCCTACTGCATACATCTAATGTACTTGTTGCATACATGAAGTAAACAAAAAATAAGGACTATTGACAGTCCACTTGACATAATCAGCACATACACAGCAAGTACATTTGTAGGGCTATGACGCGCCAATTCACCCCATATTTCTTCATTTACTTTAGGGGCACACATCAAATCACAATTTGATGGTACTTTATATTTTTCAATTATTTCATTTACAGAACACATCTGTGTACATGAATCGTTTATCAACTTGGCAAGGGATTCGTTAATTGGTTCTCCCCTTTCAGGGGCCTTCAATTTGGCCTGCGGCCACAAATCAATAGAAGGATCAGGATCAGCTGGTTCAGCTTCGTCATTGCTTTCCAAAAGCGAATTTATTAGATCTGAGTTCAACTTCAAGTTTCTGGACGACCTAGCTCGAGGCCTAACAGAATTGTCCGTATCGGACGACTGGTCAACAACTGACCTAACGTCAGTACAATCATTGGATTGGGCCATAGGCCTATCATTTAAACCAAGAGCCTGTTTCAATTTGGAAACGGTCTCTGACGTTAAATTATCTAAACTTACCACATTCTCATGGGGGCCGCCATCTTGATTATCATCCGGGACTATTCGTCCTCGGACTATACTGTCCACTCTGTGCGAACTTATCACCGATTTTATCGGGGCCCTCCGCGGGGACTTTTTATTAATGTTTTTATCAATATTATCGCGTTCACGCGATTCAACGTCCGACATTTCTGAAAAACCAGAAAAGTCTTCCTGAGAGACCGATAGTACATCTTCGTCGCCGGATAAATCCGTTAAAACTTCTCTACTTTTACGTTTTGACATCGTCAAAACAATGGATACACCCCTTAGGGTTATAACAGAGTATACAGTGACTGTAGTGTATAGACTATAGCCGTGGTCCACGGATACGCTAGAATATAAATTTAAACACACAATAATGTATGTATACAGTAGACTTCAATTAATGACAATTCACAAAAATTCAGAATTTCAACTGACAAAGTCAGCAAAACCATGTGTGATACTCACCGGTCCACGCTCGAAACTTGTTCGGCAGTGACCAAAACGTCTATTGATACTCGGGTCGCTAAAATGAATATGAGATGCGCACGTGTTTTCAATGCTTATATACCACTGGATAGTCATGTGACAGGTCATTTTTGACCTGTTAAAGAGCGATTATGTCATGGGTCACTGAAGTGAAATGCTTGTATATGAGAGCCGTAGGCCATTGAAAATAATGTCACTTAGACCGTTTTCGCAATTACCCCTCAAGGTGTGTCCAATCATCCGCCCTTGTGCTACCATCTCTTCTGACTTTCTCCCACCTGGTCTGCTTGCTTTATGCTCTCTTGCAATCATCACTGCAAAAAATACACAATCTTATACTATCTGCTATGTGTCTTTAAACAAACTTTGCAATAAATGTGCCATAGCTTATTCATAGCATGGTATAAGTGCAACTCTTAGTATTTCCTGTGTTTCTATTTCTAGTGTTGCCATACTTGTAATGTATAGTATAGTGTTAGACTTCTGCTGTCGACCTTGTGGGTTTGAATCCTTGGCTTGGCTATCATGCATGATATATTTTGTTGTAAATCTTGGATTAGTGATTGTTGTTTCTGGAAGGCATAATATGTATATTCATGGCTAGATTTATAAGTAACTGCTCAGCCAATAATTTCATGATGGCGTTTTTTAGTCTCATCTGATGTTGTATCTATTAAAGCTTGACTTATGTGCTATATTGAACCATAAGCATCATCTTGTATGAGTCTCTCAATCAACATTCTCCACATATATCTTCATGACTGATGATGGTACAGGTTTGTCATGGTTCCTCATTGATTCTGAGCGATCGTCATTAAATCCTCTAGGATGCAGTCAGTATTGCCTAGTGTCCTGATATTTTGACATACATGTCTATCCATGGCACCAGTCTCATAAAACAACTTTTACCAAAATCTTTCAATGTTCTCCATTTTAAGCTCACCTGCCACAAAGTGGCAAGGTGAGCTTTTGTGATTGTTTTTGTCCGTCGTCCGTCTGTTAGACAATTCACTGTTAACACTCTAGCACTTTCAATTTTGCTTTGATCTTCACCAAACTTGGTCAGTAGTTGTATCTCAATGAAATCTAGGTCAAGTTTGAAGTTGTGTCATTTGGGGTCAAAAACTAGGTCAAAAGGTCAAATAATAGGAAAACCTTGTTAACACTCTGGTGGCCACATTTTGCTTTGGTCTTCCCCAAACTTGGTCAGTAGTTGTATCTCAATAAAATCTAGGTCAAGTCTGAAATTGGGTCATGTGGGGTCAAAATCTAGGTCTAAAGGTCAAATAATAGGATAACCTTGTTAACACTCTGGTGGCCACATTTTTGCTTTAATCTTCATGAAGTTTTATCAAAATGTTTATCTTGGTGGCCGTCAGGTCAAGTTCGAAGATGGGTCATCTGGGGTCAAAAACTAGGTCAAAAGGTCAAATAATAGCAAAACCCTATCAACACTCTTGAGGCCATATTTTTGCTTTAATCTTGATCAACTTTGGTCAAAATGTCTATCTTGATGACCTTAAGGTCACGTTTGAAGTTGGGTCATGTGGGTAAAAAACTAGGTCAATATGTCAAATAATAGCAACACCTTTTTAACACTCTGGAGGCCTCAGTTTTGCTTTAACCTTCATCAAGTTTAGTCAATATGTTTATCTTGATGACCTTAAGGTCAAGTTCAAAGTTTGGCCATGTTTAGCAGGTGAGCGCCCCAGGATCTATGATCCTCTTGTCTTTACATGACGTTGTGTCAATAAGTTTGCCACCAGCCCTGCGTTCAACGGAGAATCATGTGACGCACCTACCTGGTACATAACATGTACGAAACGTGCGTCACGAAATGTTTTGTTGAACGCAGGGGTTTTATACATCACACATGCCGTTTAGTTCGGGAGAAAGTTTAAATGTTATGATTATTGGGCAGTCTCTGGTATAGTAGGTATGTGAAGTTTTGAGAACATTCATTGATTATTCTTTGTATAATTAACTGTTGACCAATATGGTCAAAATAATAAAACTAAGGAGTGTCGAAAGAGGTGCTATGATGTGTGTATATAGGGTACTCTTTGCTATAATGCAATAGATTTATGCAGGTGTCTTCTCTCTGGATTTTTTCGTCTCATTTTAACAGTGTAGCAATACCAAGTGATTTATGACTACAGTTACAAGAAGAAATTTGTAAACATTAGAAAATAAAATAGCTATAAGTATTTTATTTCTTCATCGATTTCTATGAAATATACGCCACGCTAAGGGGACAATTATTTGCTTTTGATGAAATATAAAATCTTTTTCAGCGTCTGTGTGTGTCGTTTTGCCCATTACCTTGTGAAACCGTGGATCGTGTATGTTTCACAGGGTAATGGAAAAATCGGTAAAACTGCTGAAAAAGATCTTATATTTTACGGAAAGCAAATACTTTTCCCCTTAGCGTGGCGTATATTTTATAGAAATTGATGAAGAAATAAAATACTTATGGATATATTTGTGTTCCAATGTTTACAAACTTCTACTTGTAACTGTAGCCAAAAGCCACGTGGTATTGCTACCCTGTTTAACCTACTTTGGTAAAATAAAATCATGAGTTTGGGATTGCTGCATGTTGTATTCTTTCTATTTTGTTGTACATTGTATTTTACGTTCTCCCATTACACAGAGACTATACATAGTTCCCACATCTACAATATTTACCTCCCTTGATTTCAATTGACAGCCATCTTTGAAGGCAACTTTGTTATATGTTTAATAGAAAAAATCAGATAAATTAATGGGCATTAAACAACTTAATTAATGTAAAAATGTCCCAATCATGAAATGGTTAAGACCATTAGTACAGCAGGTTTATGAAAATGTGGTTGTGACATATGAACTTCCTTGCTATATTGCAAATTATCAAAAAATATAAATAAATTTGATTAATGCTTGTCAATTTTGCCTTCAAAGATGTCCGACCTCTCAGAACAAGGGAGGTTTAATATTGTAAGAATAAAGCAGATATGAGAACTAGATATAGATATCATAGTCTCTGCATTACTGTAATATATACTCAGAGTCAATGAAAAGTTACCACCCTATTGACTATATTTTAAAATTCACGTTACACTGTGTTCAAAGCCGAACACTACTATGCTCTGACCTTATTGTGTAGTCCCAGCTATCGTATTTGACAATATTCATATGGCCACACTATAAAACTTTTGTACTGAAAGGTCATATTGTATACAAAATACAGAGGTATATATAAGTGGTAACTTTTCAGTGATGCCCAGTATAGTTATCAAGCCCTCTATCAAAGTTGGTCTTTCTTTTTAGCTCACCTGTCACAAAGTGACAGTGTGAGCTTTTGTGATCACTCTTCGTCCGTAGTCTGTCCACAATTTACTTGTGTAGACACTAGAGGTCACAGTTTAAGCTTAATCATTATGAAACTTGGTCACAATGATCATCTCAACAAAATCCAGGTCAAGTTCAATATTGGGTCATCCGGGGTCAAAAACTAGGTCACAAGGTCAAATCATAGAAAAAACCTTGTGTAGTCACTAGAGGTCACAATTTTGGCCTAATCTTTATGAAACTAGGTCAAAATGATAATCTCAACAAAATCTAGGTCAAGTTCGATATTGGGTCATCCGGGGTCAAAAACTATGTCACAAGGTCAAATCATAAAAAACCTTGTGTAGTCACTAGATGTCACAATTTTGACCTAATCATAATGGAACTTGGTCACAATGATCATGTCAACAAAAACTAGGTCACAATTTCTAATCTTAGAAAAACCTTGTGTAGTCTGGTGGTCTGAGTGTTGCCCATATTTTTATGAAAGTTGGTCACAATGATCATGTCAACAAGACCTAGGTGAAGTTCAATATTGGTTCATCTAGGGTCAAAAACTAGGTCGTTTGGTCAAATCATAGACAAAACTTGGCTTAAACTTCAATATGCCATTGGGTCTATGTGATGTAAATAACAAGGTCGCTTTATAAGACAATATGAAAACCTTGTACATACAATAAAGGGGTTTGTATGAACTACTAGGACAGGTGACGACCTATGGCCCTTTGGGCCCTCTTGTTTAAAAACCATTCAAATTGATAAGCAATAATTTTGCTGGCCCCAAAAGTGACTGAAATGCTGATATGTGTCTTGGAGTGTTCTGTCTGTGATATCCGCTGAAATCTTTGTGTTTGTAAACTCCAAAACCTCTTATCCATTCTTAACCATTGTAATTGAACTAATGTTATGAGTAATTACCCTTTTTGTGAGACATACATTTTTATGTCAAACATTTCTAGTTTCCATTCCTTTGTGTTCAAAAAATGATAATCTGGTGCAATGTTTTTATGCCTCGCAATGTACAAATCGCTGGCTTAAAATTAAAAGGTCGTAAGTACTACTTTCTACCTTATAAGACTCATACATATTTGAAAACAACATCTCAAGGCGCTTGTTATGAGCCTATTTTCATGAAAATCGGAAGTGGTCATGTTGACCAAACTGAAGTTTAAAAGGCTTGTTTTTCCAAAAGTAATGAGCAGTTTTCAGACAGTTTTTTCTTGTTTTCTCAAAACATTGATTTTGTACTTCCGACCTTCTAATTCCATGCCAGTATTGCACTTAATTGCTACCTTTTATCTTTTAATTCTTATTTATATGTTCTCGAAGATGACATCTTAAATATCATTGTTGTTACATTATACTGTTGTTGTTTTTGTTGTTTTTTGTACATTTATAACATGTTATCATCTATGAATAAAATAATTTAAGAAACTTTTGTGTTGTACAATTTATTTAACCTGAGCTTATGATGAGCTATTGTGGTCACTTGTTGTCCTTAATATTAGCTACTTTTAGCTCACTTGTTATCAAAGTAACAGGGCCAGCGTAATTTTATGATCCCTCCTTTCTCAATCCATTCTCAATTGCTTGTGAACACACTTAAGAGGTCTCAATTTTGGCAAATTGTTTATGAAACTAGGATAAAACTAGGTCACAAGGTCTAATAATGGAAAAACCTTGTTTTAAGGTCACAATTTTGGCAAAATATTACATCTCAACAAAATCTAGGCAAAGTTCCATATTAGGTCATCTTGGGTAAAAAGCTAGGTCACAAGGTCAAATCATAGAAAAACCTTGTGTAGTCACTAGAGGTTACAATATTGGCCTAATCTTTATGAAACTTTGTCACAATAATTACCTCACCAAAATATAAGTCCAGTTCGATATTGGGTCATCCGGGGTCAAAAATTAGGTCACAATGTCAAATCAAACAAAAACCTTGTGTAGTCACTAGAGGTCACAATTTTGACCTAATCTTTATGAAACTTGGTCACAATGATCATCACAACAACCTCTAGGCCAAAAAGTAAATGATTACTTAGGGCACCATAGGGGGGTGTGCATGCACGACTACGACAGGTGAGCAACCTAGGGCCCTTTGGGCCCTTTTGTTGAACAAAACTTTTGTTGAACAAAATAAGAGCATTTCAAAGTCGCAAAAACAGGTGTCAAAATCAGTCCAAAAAGCATGCTTTTTAGCTCACCTGTCACAAAGTGACAGGGTGAGCTTTTGTGATCACTCTTCGTCCGTTGTCCGCCCACAATTTGTTTGTGTAGACACTAGAGGTCACAATTTTGGCCTTATCTTTATGAAACTTGGTCACAATAATCACCTCAACAAAATCTAGGTCAAGTTTGATATTGGGTCATTTGGGGTCAAAAACTAGGTCCCAAGGTCAAATCATAGAAAAATCTTGTGTAGTCACTAGAGGTCACAATTTTTACTTAATCTTTATGAAACTAGGTCACAATGATCATGTCAACAAAATCTAGGTCAAGTTCGATATTGGGTCATCTGGGGTTAAAAACTAGGTCACAAGGTCAAATCATAGAAAAACCTTGTGTAATCACTAGAGGTCACAATTTTGGCCTAATCTTTATGAAACTTTGTCACAATAATTATCTTACCAAAATCTAGGTCAAGTTCAATATTGGGTCATCCGGGGTCAAAAATTAGGTCACAATGTCAAATCAAACAAAAACCTTGTGTAGTCACTAGAGGTCACAATTTTGGCCTAATCTTTAATGTTGGTCTAATCTTTATGAAACTTTGTCACAATGATCATCTCAATAAAATCTAGGTCAAGTTCGATATTGGGTCATCCGGGGTCAAAAACTAGGTCACAAGGTCAAATCACTTCAATATGTCATTGGGTCTAAATGTGATGTAAATTATAAAGCATAAGACAATATGAAAACCTTGTACATGCAATAGAGGCTACCATTAGGGGGACTGCATGAACAACTAGGACAGGTGAGCGACCTATGGCCACACAACACGAGGACAATCTACAACACATATAGTGTACATGCAATTTTGAAAGATATAAAGCAGCCTTGTGCTGGACAACGAAATTGCAGAATGGCACATACAAATGAACAAAGTTCAACAAAAAGGCACAAAGGTTGATAAGACAATATGAAAACATTGTACATGCAATAGAGGCTACCATTAGGGGGTCTGCATGAACTACTAGGACAGGTGAGTGACCTATAGCCCTTTGGACCCTCTTGTTATTAAAGTACCCGGATGAAAAACTAGGGCACACGTTGGTGATTTAGACAATAAGCAGTGTCTTCAGGGTGGGGATTTAGACATAAAAATCGAAAAGGTCTAATTCCCCCTAAAACTGCCGAAGCATACGTAATTTGTCTTTTGTTCTGGTTGAAAAACTATGCCTAAGCATTTACCCCTACACAGGAGAAGGTAACTCATCAAGCATTTTGTCCAAATCTTCTGTCCTTTTAAAAAGAAGATTTCTACTTCGAAATGCATGTTAAAGTTAAGGTACAGCCTCCAATATTTTGGAAGTCCATTGGCATATTGCTATGATACTTTGCATACTTGTTCACCATCATGACTCAACCCTCACACAAGAGTAGACAACTCTATCAAGCATGCTGTGTAATCCATGTTAAAGTTTAGGTACAGACTCAAATGTTTTCATAGTGCATTGGCATATTGCTTATCAATGCTATGATACTTACATACTTTTTCACCATTATGACTCTGACCCCTTTAATCCATATTAAAGTTCAGATACCATCTCGACGTGCTTTTACAAAACATTGCTTTGACACTTGTTCACATCACCACCCAAACCCTATCTATTAAGCAATGTGTCAAAATTATCTTCCCTTTGGGGCTTAGAAACCCCAACCAATATCAGAGGATGGTAATTAATCGTATAACGTCGGAAACACATCGGGTGTTCTCCCGATGCCACCCGGTAACCCCCCCCGAATCATCACATATACATATTTACGAATATTCCGCGACCGCGAATGTGTCACCGAAATATTGCCGAATATTCGCCAAATATTTTAATATCCCCGGAGGTCCCTGACAGTTGGCGAAACATCACCGGTGTGTCTGGGATTCCTCGCGAAATCGCTTTATCGCGGAAGCATCCCCGATGATTCCCCGAGCATATATGGATACTTCGGGGATGCCTCCTCGATATATTCCCAAGCTTCGAAGTTGCCTCCCCGGGATATTCCCGACATGAAATCGCTAGTACATCGGGCAAAATTCAAACTGTTTCAAGACTTCCCGAAGCTTCCCCGAGACACAGGGAAACATCCCTCAGAAATCGAGGCAGTACATTTCCAAGACAGTTGGACCGACGCTTAAAGTCGGGAAAACAGTTCTACATTACGATTCCTCCCGATTTCACGAATTGTCTCATGACTTCCACGAAGCTTCAACTAGACCATGAGGACCCTGTTCCCAATGCCTGCTCATTAATTTCCGCCGGGAGTACATGGCCGAGGCAGAAAATGCTTGGTTGGCTTTAGTTTATTTACATGACTGGAGCAATTGTGGTAAAACGTACCTTTGTAAGAAAAACATGTTTTTTTACAAATGATTATGGAAATTAGAAGATGGACATCAGCTTTGTATGCCTTGATGGTCAATAAAATGTACGTCGAAGTTACCAGTTCCATCCCGTTACATTTGCTACAAATATGATAACATTAATTAAGTCTAACTACCGGGCTGTAATGGATTTTAAAAAAAAATATTTTAATCCCTGTCTGTTTGTGGATTAAAAGAAATAATACATTAGTCACACTTGGAAAAGAGTACATTTGTATATGCAATTCAATCTGTTCATCCGACACGTATTAAAATGTGTAACGTTTGTTGGGTGCATTAATGGAGGTACTTGGATAATTATACACAAAGTAAACATTGTATAAAGATAATTTGACATGATCCTGACCTATATGCATGAATATATTACAATGTTCTTGCGTTGCATAAATAAATTTCCGCGAACAAATCGTGCAGTATCGGTCCTTCAGATTTGTGTTGTTATTACACCTCGAGCGTCTTCGTGATACTCCCGCATATGAAAACATACAACCGGTGATATAAATAAAGCGAATAATTCAGCTGGGAAATTATGCTAATAGAAGTTCGAGAGTCGTGTCAAATTCTCTGGACTATATAATCGGACAAAGATAAATTGGCCGGGCTATAAATAGTACCAGAACATAAACTTTCATGTTTACCTTTTGCACCTGAGGAACACTTATTAAGGTGTATTAAACACACCACAATAAGCAATGAGGAAATATCTCAGTAAGTAAAGCGCAAGGTCCAGTCGCAATTAAGGTATGTTTTTATTAGGCGCGAGTTCGAATACAACTCATGACTTGTCTTATATAGTCCGTGCAGGATAATGTGGCAGTCACGTGACACAATGTTTTCTGTTTTGGACTATGTCAAATGATTGAATTAGGTGTACCATGGTCAATGTTTGGTATTATAAATCATTTAAACGACCCATCAAATAGAACATACTTCGTAGCCGAGAGGTTTAGTGCGTAGATTATTTTTCGTAAGGATAATGGTATTTTTGGCTGTGGGTACGAAACCTTGTCAAGATGTATGCATTTATTTATTTCTTTTTTTATCTCAATAAATTTAAACGACATTCAAGTTTACAGATATTTCGTCTCTGTTGAACGATGCTTTAAAGTGTAACGGCTAAAAAATGGTCACATTGTTCTAATCATGTTAAGTAAATTGAAGAACAATATTGTAAGCTAGATATAGCCATTGAAGATGTACTGGATCGACTTGTGATTCACGTCTCATCTAGCTACGAAGCCAAAGACAGTAACTCAGACCCTGATACAGCAGATGAAGTGATGGTAAAATTTGTTTGTATTGTAATGATTTTATGTTCTTGCCATATTAGTTGAATTGAATTAAATATATATGTCATCATGAACATGATAAAACAAAGGAAAACATATAATTAACAAATCCTAAATACTCACGAAGAGAATATAAAAAATAATCTTAAAATTATTTTGATGAATTCACAAAAAAGCTACTTATTTAAAAGGTTATACTTGAATCGCCCAGTTACAATTCCTGGGCTTAACTATCTGAGCTATTGCAACATAACTAACCACTTACAATTATTTAGTTTTTTTATTTACATAGAATAGAATAGAATCAGTTTATTTAGACGTATACAGAAAAGTACATAGTCATACAAAACAAATTTTAACAATTATTCATGGTACGTACATTCTTACACTGTCACACTCCCTTTCACACGCACAAACACGCACTCACATACCCACACACGCACAATGCCCCCACACACACGCAGATCCACGCACACACACCTGCTCATACAAACACACGGTCACTCCACACACACACACTCACTTGGAACAAAGCATTGTATTGCAATTAGTCAAGCATGACGATAAGGCCAACCAATTTAACGGCCTGTGTAACTGCCTATGTTAAATGTTACATTTCGTCGTTCAATGGATGGTAAAGGATTAGCTGCACAAGGCATTCATACTAGTATGAAACGTAAACAAACACTAGTCCATAGTCTTTTCTACACTACAATAATAACAAACACCATATTATAATGCATGACCAGACGGGAAACGTTTATTCAGAGCAAGTGTGATATGTAATGCAACAAATGACATAGCGTGCACAAAGACGCATAAACCATGTTGTTTAAAATATACTGAATCTGCGAATCGACTCGCCCAGGAACGACCAGAGATAAAACTTTATTTAGAAAAAAACTCTGGAAACCTGTGTCCGTTTGTCAATGTCGAATCGCTGAATGTCGGACCTCATTCTCAGACTGAAGATACAATTATGATCTGATCTGAAACAGTGTCATGATCGCTCTATTTAAAGTAAACATTATCATACAATCAAATACCATATTAAAGACTGACTGCGCTCGACGACCGCATATATATAACCTAACAGGGAAAATATTGTCCCCCTTTTGATAATACTTGTCACCTTAGACACCGACTTATCAGACATATAATATAGTTCACTATTATGTTACATTTGAAATATATCAATAAAATAAGTATGCTCGTGATGCAAAGGCATATTAATCAATATTCGCATGATTAAACAATCTTAAATTGTAAACGAAAAAACACGTAGTATAATATACAAACATGTGTCATATAATAAGTACATAAACAAAATAGTTGTATACAATATAGTCATAACATCTTGAAACCGTATCAATTGTTATTTTCTTAAAATAAAACAAAATGAAATCCGAGATGTGAACCGCTCTGAAACGTCTGGTAGAATGACAAATACACAAATTCTTTAAACTTCAACAACTCCGTACACCGCGTTACACGCACGAAAATCCCGTGACCATAACTCAACCTATCACTGTAGTGAATGCGTTCCGCAAAGACAACCATTTTACGCTATACTATCGAAACGCGTAAAATTAAATGTCTTTTCTACACTACAATAATAACAAACACCATATTATAATGCATGACCAGACGGGAAACGTAGACCCAACAACAAAAGAACGGGCTGGAGTGGCGAAACAGACAATAACGGTTTTATAAAACAAATCGTGTAAAAAACGAATTAACACCTGTCTAAAAATCGGCAACAAAGCCATCTGGCAACACAGCCATATTTGCTACTTTCACAATGACAACATCCGTCTCCGGCATCTACTTAAGCAGCGACCATAGCACGGCCCGCTATAACGAATGCAAACAATGCATACCGCGCGTAATTCACGTGATCCTGACACGTGTCAGTTTACCTAGCTCTCGCTTCTATGCAAATAAGGTTCGAAATACTGCACGATCGAACACATGTTTCTATTTCAATACATCGCTCGGTTATTCCAAAACTCAGTATTCAACATCACATTAGGAAAAAACAGGACAGAACAGTGTGTAGGTACATCGCTTCTGTATCCCAAACAGTCAAACTAAGTTTGCGCATGATCAAAAACAAAAGCATTATCATAATGAAAATTTCTAATAAGACAATATAAATAAATAATAATAATCACCAATATTATGTGAAATGCACATGTATCTGACAATCAATACATCAATGATGTAGAACATTTTACATTTCTAATAACTCAGTAGTAAAGTATCTGTAGTATCAATGAAAATACAAATGATTAACACAAAAATGTACGTCTTGAACAATCCCGAAAGTTATTTAAACGTCCATTCCATAGAATTCATAGATGTAGATACAACGCGTTAAAATATTGTTTATTCATCACGCCTGTTGTATACACGCCTACACAAATCGGTGTGAAATATTAAGCATAGTCACCTTTAGAATACATATGAAAAGCTCTACATTTCTTGCACGAAATATATTCAATCCCACGGGAAAATCACTTTATAATCTGACCACCTTGTCCGCATTTCTTCAACACTCGCCGACTAGTGCGTCCGGTAACTCATCGTTTATCGTCTGCTCCAAAGCTGACCCTAAATAAACAATAACATCCATGTACTCAAAATATAAAGTCAAATATCTAACCTAAAATAACTGAGGCTTACACAATCAGAACTAACATATGTTCCGCCATTTTCAACTTTTTAAAGAAACAATTGTTTGGCTGAAATTGCTTTATCTATCTGACTTCTAAGCACTCTATATTCAAAACAGAACCTCTCGATAAGGCATCAAACTCTAATCAAGTGAAGACCAATCTATCTCAGTTCAAACTGATTATGAACCAACGACCTCACTGTCGATTGTGCTTTCAATACAAATTCCAAACCCAGCTCCACTGGCGTCAACAAAGACGTAAATAATTCCAAATCCAGCTCCACTGGCGTCAACAAAGACGTAAATAATTTCAAATCCAGCTCTACTGGCGTCAACAAATACGTTAAATTCGGATTCGTCGACAAGGACGAGCTGGTTTTAACAACCTCATTGAACACTATCAGTTCGCTCAAATTTACAAGTTTTTAACATTTCTCTCTTCACATTTCTTTTCGAAATAGAAATTCGTCGAACAGCATAACAAGGACACCTTGACCAAATCATTCTGCTAGACCAGGTAAGTGATTTTAACATTCATATAACTAACGACGGTACCGTTATATACCGCATTGACAGCTAAAGTGACCAATTATATGACTAATTTTCGCGCAGGAATAACTCACACACTTCCAGAACAAGTTTGGTTATTTTCATTCCAGCTTTCTATAAACACAAGCATAGGTCAAGCCATTTTCAGAACCATAGATATGTGGATTTAAATCATACACACAGTATGTCGGTCATTTGATGACTTTCCAGTCACAGTTCAATATCATAGATATCAAAACAAGTATAGTGAGCATACAAATGTATTTCATATATTTTAGTAACATACCTAACCAATATTTCGGTCATTTGAAGACTATCCAGTTATATTATTTTGACACATGCCAAGCATCAAACAAGAGATCTCTACCATTACCACTTGGAATAACCATGGTACGCCGTTACTACGCTCATGAATCACATGCAGAGCATCCAACAAAGGATCTATACCAATACTACTTGGAATGTCTATGGTACGCCGTTACTACCATCATACATCATATTTGAAGCGTCCAACAATGGAGCCATAACAGTAAAGTTTTACAACGACTATGGTACGTCGTAACTATCATCATACATCACATGCCAAGCATCCAACTAGGAAACTACACCGGTAACACTTAATACGACTAGTGTGCGCTGTAACTGCCTTCATGCCCAACCTACTAAGCATCCAACAAGACAACTGTCCCAGTAACACTTAAAAACGACCAAGGTGCGCCGTAACTGCCCTCATACATCAAATAACAAACGTCCAACAAGCAAACACTTAAACCTGTTATGTTACGTCGTAACTATTCTTATACATAACAAACCAAGCGTCCTACAAAGGGACTATACCAGTAACACTTATAACGACTATGATATAACATAAGTATCCTTATACATCACATACCGAGCATCCATTACTACTGGAAATGACTATGATGCACCGTAACCATCCATATACAACACATGCTGAGCATCCAACAAGGAAGTTATACCAATGAAATTTTAATCGACTATAGTACTCCGATATACCTTACATGTCGAGCAACGAACAAGGGAGCTATACCAGTAAAGTGTTTAACAACTACCAACTGAAGTATTAACATGCACTGATCAAAAACAGGCTCATTACTTCCAGTTTCTATGCTCTTCAAGTACAAAATGTAGCATCATTAATCAACTTGATATCATATAGTCATGACCCATGCTTACTCTTACAAGTGCGCTAAATTTCGTTAGCCTTCCGTCCGGACTATGCAAACTACATGTACCGGCCTAGTACGCGCTCAGCAAGTAACATGCTTTACTACAAAATAAAATCATGTTATTTTGTAAATTATTCTGCACCTTTGCTACAATACGAAATAGTACTTATCTTATAACCCTTCTCTCAATCCGTAGTTTACACTACACCATTGACCGCCAAAACCAAGACAGAAACTTCTCCCGGACCATACATGCTGCTTGTTCGTTATGCTGATGAACATCTCTGTACTGCTGTAGCTGGTCTCCAAATACTGATGCTAACGCTTAGTCCAGCTGCCGGACTCCTGTTGAACTAATTTCAACACAACCTAAAACACATATCACAAGACGAAATATAATACTGAAGTTGTTGGGTCGAATAATCCATAATGTATTGAATAACCCACTTAAAGTTCGTCTGGCAACATACTGATCTTCAAAACGTCAAATGTTTAGAACGCGATCTACATTTGAAACTAATCTAGGTTTCGTACAGTAACAATCAAAACTCAAAGAAGTCGCCACTTCCCGAGGCGACTGAACCTCTCAATTACCAAAACTGTTAGATATACACTATATATACAATAACTGTTTGATGCCAATTTTGTAAATTATTCTGCATCTTTGCTATAATACGAAAAAATACTTATCTTATAACCCTTCTCTCATTCCGTAGTTTACACTACACCATTGACCGCCAAAACCAAGACAGAAACTTCTCCCGGACCATACATGCTGCCTGTTCATTATGCTGATGAACATCCCTGTACTGCTGTAGCTGGTCTCCAAATACTGATGCTAACGCTTAGTCCAGCTGCCGGACTCCTGTTGAACTATTTTTCACTCGACAAATCTTCTTTATTTCTAACTACCACGTGGTCGAAATGTACTCAATAACGTTAATACAAAATGAAATCCGAGATGTGAACCGCTCTGAAACGTCTGGTAGAATGACAAATACACAAATTCTTTAAACTTCAACAACTCCGTACACCGCGTTACACGCACGAAAATCCCGTGACCATAACTCAACCTATCACTGTAGTGAATGCGTTCCGCAAAGACAACCATTTTACGCTATACTATCGAAACGCGTAAAATTAAATTTACGTATGTATTTCAACAGTTTCTACTTGCATGGTATTTAATGAAACGCACAATCAACAAACAATTACATTCTTTTTAATTTATCTGTTATCAATATCGTGTATTGCCTGTAGTGAAATAGACTCGACTGCCACATTATCTAGCACGAACTATAGAAATAATTTGTTTATTCTGTGTAATTTTTAGTGTTTATTTTTCGTTTTATCTTTACTAGACTTGTAATTTTAAAGTGTTGAGAAGATGAAAAACAAGAGGGCCATTGGCCCTAAAGCGCTCACCTGATGACTAGCAGTTTAGGCAGAATCGGTTTTTGTTATGATATATGACCTTAATATTTTATTTAGATTTAACAGTGAAACACTTTGTGGCCAGGTTAAATAAAGATGAGGTAAAAAATGTGACCTCTAAAGTATAAACAAGGGTTTTCTTCGATGTGACATGGTTACCTAGTTTTTGACCCCCAGATGACCCAGTTATAAACTTGACATAGATTTCATAGAGACATACATTGTGCCCAAGTTTCATTAAGATCATGTATAAAATGTGACCTCAATAGTGTTAACTAGGTTTTTCTTTGATGTGACCTGGTGACCTAGTTTTTGACCCCAGATGACCCAGTTGCAAACCTGACATAGATCTCATAGAGACAAACATTGTGACCAAGTTTTATTAAGATTATGTCAAAAATGTGACCTCTAGAGTGTTAACAAGGTTTTTCTTTGATGTGACCTAGTGCCCTTGGTTTTGACCCCTGATGACCCAGTTGCAAAACATGACCTATATTTCATAGAGACAAACATTGTGACCAAGTTTCATTAAGACTATGTCAAAAATGTGACCTCTAGAGTGTTAACAAGGTTTTTCTTTGATGTGACCTAGTGACCTTGGTTTTGACCCCAGATGACCCAATTACAAACTTGACTTAGATTTCATAGAGACATACATTGTGACAAAGTTTCAATAAGATTATGTCAAAAATGTGACCTCTAGAGTGTTAACAAGGTTTTTCTTTGATGTGACCTAGTGACGTTGGTTTTGACCCCAGATGACCCAATTACAAACTTGACTTAGATTTCATAGAGACATACATTGTGACAAAGTTTCAATAAGATTATGTCAAAAATGTGACCTCTAGAGTGTTAACAAGGTTTTTCTTTGATGTGACCTAGTTACCTAGTTTTAGACCCCAGGTGACTCAATTACGAACTTGACCTAGATTTTATAGAAACATACATTACATTACATTAAGATTATGTCAAACATGTGACCTCTAGAGTGTTAACAAGGTTTTTCTTTAATGTGACCTGGTGACCTAGTTTTTGACCCAGATGACCCAATTACAAACTTGACCTAGATTTCATAGAGACATACATTGCGACCAAGTTTCATTAAGATTATGCCAAAAATGTGACCTCTAGAGTGTTAACAAGGTTTTTCTTTGATGTGACCTGGTGACCTAGTTTTTGACCCCATATGACCCAGTTACGAACTCGACCTAGATTTCATAGAGACAAACATTGTGACCAAGTTTAAAAAAGATTAAGTGAAAATTATGACCTCTGGAGTGTTAACGGCGCACGACGGACGACGGACAAAAGGGTCATCACAATAGCTCACCTTGAGCACTTCGTGCTCAGGTGAGCTAAAAACAAATATGATAAAAATAAAGACAATAAATGGATTCGAACCTGCGTACAAAAGTAGCATACCTGGTAAATCATCTAAAGGCTGAAGCGTTACCACTGAACCACTGGAGCTATTGCGGGAACGAATGTTCCATTATCATGTCTACCAAATTTTCCGATTAATTTAGATGTGAAGGTCATCGTTGTGTTTATTTACGTTATTAACGTTAATATGATTGAGGTTATTTAAGTCCCGTCTATAGTTTTTTCAGACTTTAATGCGCGCTAAATATTAAAGTCTGAGTTAAGTTTGGAATCACTATAAAATTATATCGCTATAATTGCCGGGTTTAACGGACCGCAGAATCTAGACTAATTAATACAGTTTACAGTTTTAAGTCTGTGTGTAGTGTGCTACAATCACTAGGCCTAAATTACGCGTGGATAAATCAAGGTGTAGGGAATGAGAAAATGTTTTTATAAAGTCTAGATTAAGCGACGTATTTATTCAAAAATGGTATACAGACATATGTAACTCAACAAGAGCTAAAACTTATACAGTGTTTTCTAGTTTTCAGTTTCAACTCTATTTGACTGATGTTAACATAAGTAAATTTAGAATTAAGTTTTGTAAATTAAGAGTATCATCTCATAGATTACAGGTAGAATCCGGTAGATGGCATAAGCCAGAACCCATACCATTCCAAGAAAGAAAATGTCATTTTTGTCAAACTTTGGAAGACGAACTTCATTTCATATTAGAATGCCCGATATATAAAGATATAAGAATGACATATATTGATAATACTATTGGAAAAAAACCAAATGTACCCAAATTTATTGAATTAATGAAATCAGAAAATGTAAAGACTAATAGAAACCTTGCTATATTTTGTCATAAAGCTTTTAGTCAAAGAAATATATATTACTATTATTTTGAATAAACTAAAAAAAAACAAAAACGAACTTCTATAGATCTCGCGCTGTCAGTCGCACTTTCGTCTTTTTATTTTTGTCTTTGTATTTTGTTTTTCTTTTTGTATTTTTTTGGCGTATTTTACACTGTATTGGTTAGAATACTTATGATGATAATATGTATATATAGATAATATATTTGACCACTCACATATATATGATACCGAATATTTGTGTACTCATGGATTGTATATGTCTATTGTATTTGAAAATAAACTGTAAAACTGTATATGCTATATTAACGCTGTTTATCTTTTTTAAAGATACAGGGTGATCATTAATATAAGGTAACATAAATAACTTTAATAAGTTTTCAGTTGTTAAGATAATCTATATTGTTATATACCTTTGATTAACATACATATGTTAGTTTTATTCTGCACATAAATCATTTTCAAATGTCACATACTTTTTTCACAGCCTAAGTTCGAAACGTTCCCCTCTATTCTGCAAAACTGCAAAACCAGCCCCAAAATACGTCGAAAATAACCAATTGAAACCTTGCATGTTACACCACCAATGCTACAAACTTCTCACTGTATTGAAGTTTTCTAACAAATATTGTTTCTGGTTTTGGAGTATTCATTCCTTCCTCTAGGCATCCACATTAAACGAAACCCCAAGGGTTTAAGTCTGGTGAATGTAGAGGCCAAGTAAATGTATGGTCTTCGGCGAAATGATACAGTGGCCAATGTTTTTAAAAATTACAGAAAATGTACGGCAGCATCAAGGACAATATGACGTCACCTTTATAGCACATGCATTTATTATTCATATCCAAAACAAACTTGGGCTCATTAGCTTTATAACAAGGGTCAAACCACTTCTCTATAATAAAATCTGACAAAGTTATTAAAGTTATTTATGTTACCATATATTAATGATCACCCTGTATTTCTTGTTTTATTTTCTTTTTTTCCATTCTGTTTTTGTCTATAATTTCGACGTTAATATGAGGTAATTTTAGTTCCGTCTACAGTTTTTTCAGACATAATGCGCGCTAAATATTAAAGTCTGAGTTAAGTTTGGAATCAGTATATATCGCTATAATTGCCGGATATAACGGACCGCACAATCTAGACTAATTAATACATATACCTACATGTATATTACTATTCTTTTTTTATTTACTGACAAAGAATTTACATGGATAAATATATAAATTCTATTTTGATTAGTGTTTTCAATTTCAACGATATGAAATAACGTCCGCATCTTTATTGAAAACAAGTACACATATCTGCTATATTAACGCTGTTTATCTTTTTTATAGATATTTCTTGTTTTACTAAGTATGGCCATGTAACGTTTTTTGAAACTTCAAAGCCAACAAATACTGTTTACATAATAATAGTTCTGTACAATTGTCCCCCCACGGCCTAGCACACACTCCACGAGTATTTGTATTTTCCATTACCGGAAGTTGACTATTCCATTTCCGGGAGTTATATTTGTCTCAACCGGAACGTGTCTCGCCTAGCAAAAAAATAAAAACTACTTCAAAATAAAAAAATACCACTTTATTCGTATTCATAAATTGTTTGCATGATACAAATGAGGAAATATTACTTCATGCAGCGGATGCTTCCAACAAAAGTCTGCAACAATTGACGTTGAGAATACATGTAGAATCTCGTTTGCTGTGGGATATTATCGACCATGATGACTGTTTCACTCGATTGAATGAGATATTCTGTATGCATGTACTTGGATACCTCATTTATATATTGACACTTGACCAATACCCAAGAATACACATAGGGCTCTAATCTCGTTGTTAATAAAACACATCTGAACTGGCATGCAGGTTCTACGAGGGTCATTCAATAAATTCGGCGTAGACCGTATAATTGCGTTTAAATAATAATTTCTTATATCATTACAAACATTTATTTATAACCCATAGTCAATACAAATTTATCATCAATAATGCATCAAAGCGAGTCACGTTTTCAGTAAGGTCAAAATTTCTATGGCTTTACGCATGGAAATTCATGTGACTATCAAATTGTGCACGGTGCTTGGAAAAACACAGCAGTCACCCAAGAGTGCGAAAGAAGAGCATACAGCATGTAGTGGTCTTGTTTTTAAATTCAAATTTCTGAAGAGCAGCATGGTATTGAAAACGATACAGGGATGGACAGGTAGGCAAACGTAGAGACGTTTCACGCAACGTCCGTCGAATTCATGTTAACATACAGCCATTATGTGTAGCCTTGAACCTTAACGTAGACTATATAAGAAATTGTGGTAGATATATCGAATCAAGTACAATTTGAATGTTGATGTTTTTTCCATATTAGTTAATAACATTATTTCTTTCTGGGCTTACCATTTTCAAGAGAAACTGCAAAACGTCATTAACGTCGCTGACGTCAGAATCAGTATAAATAGCGGTGTGTGGTGGCCGCGGTAAGGTTATATTTCTAATTTAGCTATATTTTCTTGTAAAATGCGTTGTTTCAAGAAATGTTTTCTGCATTTGTCTCCGATAGGCTGTAGTTTGAGGTGATGCATTTTGTTTTTCTCTGTGTCATTGGATATTAAAATGATTAACACAGTCTACGAGTTTATTGTGAAGCTTCATAATTTTGATTCCTGTATAGTAACGACTTTATTAGTCCCCTACATGTTGTTGACCGGAGGGGACTATAGGTTTGCCCTCCGTCAGTCAGTCAGTCCGTCCGTCATTCCATCAAAAATCTGGATCCTGACATAACTCAAACAGTTTCCAAGCTAGGTTTATGAAACTTGGTACGTGGATAGGGGGCAATAAGGGGATAAACATATTTTTATTCCGACCAAAATTGTGGTTGCTATGGCAACAGAAACATTGAAAATGGCTTAAAACCGGTAGGGGACTTCTGTATTGCTTGCAACTCTTAATTACTTGTTTGTTATGGATTAGGCCTACCGTAATTTTACAATATCAATTTTCAACTTTGCCCCCCCCCAAAAAAAAACAAACACATTTCATATCCATGTTGAGGAGGTGGCATGTGCACGTTTTCGTACGCAGACAAATTAGTTTTTACAGACAATTTTCTCGCTGGAGATGCGATTGTACAAACAGAGGTGATTATTGACAAACACCAATGAGAAGGACATTACGTGATATGGTCGGATCTGTGCACATTGGACGTACACGATCGGTTTTATAACTGTATAATTGTGTATTCAAAGCTTAGGATACTTATCCAAGAAAGGTAAACGTGGAATGTTTTTAAAAACAACTCTGTTGCAAGGCACTTACGAGGGAATATCCATATATAACGAGAAAATGCTTATAATTTTCTTATGTTATAGGTAAATTTTAATGATTAAAAAGGGCGGAGCGAGCGAAGCGAAGCGAGTCCTTTTTAGTCATTAAAATTTACTTAATATGTTCTAACTAACTTAGAATATAACATTCTGATTGGCCGGCCCGATAGAAAGTAGCGCCAACGCATGACGTAAAGTCTGTGAAGAGAAAATTTTAATGATTAAATTTTAAGTTAACCGCCAAAATGCGGCGTTTTCATTGGCTCAAAATGTAGGTTATATTCTAAGATACTTTAGATTTTACTCAAACTTTAGCTGGTAGTAATACCATACATTAGCAATGTTTCCCTGAATTTCCATGATTACAGCTACACCATGCTAAAATCTATGGTTGCTAAGGTAACCCTTGGTACGCCTTAGCGGGGCATTTTGCGGATTTTTCCCTGTTTTCGCACAAATTCAAACCGTCACAGTTTTTATGTAAGCAATGTGATGAAAATTGGTGCTCGGGATCACTTAAGACTCGCCGTACATATGGTGACGACATACACGGATCGGTTGCCATTCGTTACATTACGCACGTGTTATCGTTTCGTGATAGCAAAAATAACGGACGACAACTGATTATCATTAAAGTATTTAGTTTTGAAGAAAACAAGTAATAATGAAAGTGTGCATGATATTCAGTAATCATTTCGTGATAACTTCATGTCAAAAGCTTCGACTTGTGTACATAATTAACACATTAAAAATCGACATGAAAAATGCTAGTAATCTAACGCAAATTAGGCGCAACGTGACGTCGACGTCAGAACTAAGCACGAAAATATTGGATGTTCTGAACGAAATTCCAAAGGATGGCTATCGTCCGTCTTTTACAACTTGGTATCGCATTGGCGGTGACGTATAATTATTGCTGGAGGATAATCTGACATTGTTTAAAAAATTAATACAGTTGGACATAAGGAATGTGATAGATAGATCATAGTTAAATTCTGAATGACGTTAAAAAGTTAAAAAAAGACGTTGTCCCGCCTTCCGGTTTCATAGGTCGGCAAAAATGTTCCAAACAATTTATTTTTCGATATATTTCAAAAATGTTTCGCACGTTTTCTTTTAATATACGTATTAACCACCACAAAAAATATTAGAAAATAACATGTAATAGCAAAGTTATAAGCGTTTTCTCGTTATATATGGATCATCCCTCGTATATCGAATATTATTTACTTAGTAAGTTATTATAGTTTTTAAAAACCGCGCGAACAGTTATCTACATATATAGTCGCGAAGGTGCTGGCTTTCTGCAAAACGCGAACATTTATATGTATATAAAAAAAATACTTACGTTTCTGACCATCAATTACTTTATTTCAGTTGTAAACAAAATGAGATATTACTTAGTTTTGTGGACCATCGGACTTTGGCATGTATATTACACTGAGGCTGGTAAATACTTTATAATTGTATAATGTGTAAGGTTAATTATGTTATTTATGTACATTTTTAAAGCTTTTGCACTAAGATCCTCTTTATCTTAATTATCATAAAGTCTCTTCTTTGCACTAAATGCATGTACATAAACATTTACAAAACATGTCGGCAAAATTACAATTTAAAATTCAATTATTCACAGCATCAAATAATTAAATTGGATGCGTCACTGGGTCTTGCTTATTTGAACAGTGTTGTTTGTAAACCTTTAATGTAAATACATTTTGTGGAGCAGTTAATTTGCTACATACCTATATTATTATGAATAACGACTGTGTGTATGTTTGCTTTATATATATATGTTCTCAAAAATGTACATATGTTGATTGTTGATTTGCCTTTATGTATATGCCTCTCATAAATTCATGTCGTGTATAGCCATTTCTAAACGGACTATGCATCTTTCTCCGCTTAACACCCTTGCTCTGTATGCCCTATCCACTCAACCTTTTTCTTTCTGTCCTGCAGCTTTAGTTAATATCGCCGAAGTTCTTTCTTACGCTGCTATACATATTTCGTATTTTCGTCTTTTCAATACCCACATTACTTCCGTGATGTGCCATCCCACTCTCGAACCACTCCATCTTTCTCTCTTGTTTTTTATTACTCTATTGTCACATCTTTGAACGTGTACACGCACTCACTCTGTTGCATTTATGTTGCTAAATAGTGTCATTTTGTTGTGTCATTGTATAAATTGTGTATTGTATATTGATGTTCTCGTGGGCCATGTGGCCTTTTGAATTCGAAATAAACTTCTTCTTCCAAAAAAAACAAAAAAACAATTATCATTTGATATTATATCAGTAATATTACTAGAGTAGGAACCCCAATTACAAAATTTGACCTCATCAAAATTTAAACATGTGATACGATGTTGATTGATTTAAGTCCGTTTTAATACTTGAACATGTGTAACAAGGTTCTAAACTATGACATGTTTCGGTATAGTGGTTAAAATATGTCACATCAAGCTTTAAGCTTTTAATTGTATAGTGCTATCATTTTACTTCGACGTCAAACATACAGGGTGTCCCATATTATGTGATACCATATAACAGCCAGGTTCAAATAATGTCGACCCAATTTTGAAACATAGCTGTTGCTCGACTTTGCCTATTTCTTTCTTCTGGTATAATGGTTATGCATAAATTCTTACTATTATTTTGGCATGTCTAGGGACTTAGGGCGACAATGATAGTTTTTTAGCCATGCACAACTAACTTTTGATGGTTAGTAAAAGGAGGAGGCATATAGCGTTTTTGCATGTCGCTTGGCTGAATCGTTGACGAAAAGTGAAAATTATGTATATTTTTCAACTAATTGGGTCGATTATTTGAATCTGGATGATAAACCGAATGCCATGAGAATAATTGATCTCATACTCATATTGTCATATGTAATGGTAACATATATTATAGTACACTCTGTATGATACATTGTTGTCATTTAAGCATGTGGTGCATATTCGATCGAACAAACAAATGATGCCAAAGTAGTAAATTTTGACGAGACTATGGTGGTGCAGGATATGAATCAGACGGAGTGCATGAGTTTCTGTGTGCCAGGTAATGTATCGATAACGACAGGGTGTGCCATATCGTACATCCCTGATGACGAAGTTTACCCTAATGGACCAGGGGACTGTTTCTACTACCACACAAACTGTAATGGTTCGTGTCCCATCGACACCCAAACCCCTGCCGTCGTCATGGTATTCACATGTACTGCTTTAGGTAAGTACATGTAATTTACATTTGTATTTATATAAAAGGGAGGGTGTGGAACAGAACGTCTAAAGCCTGTGGCATAGGCCTATCAGTCGCACTCTTATTTGCTGTCACGATATGCCTTGCGATGTCTGCGATCTGTCTGGA
Source organism: Spisula solida (assembly GCA_947247005.1). Classification (NCBI taxonomy): domain Eukaryota; kingdom Metazoa; phylum Mollusca; class Bivalvia; order Venerida; family Mactridae; genus Spisula; species Spisula solida. The sequence goes on from OX365956.1 coordinate 44,048,817, forward strand.
TGTCTGCGATTTTCTCTGCGGTCTGGATTTTATTTAAATTTTATTTTCGAAAGTAATAAATGCGGCTGATATGGCGCTGGCTTTAGGAGGGGGTAAACTGCAATACAGATTTCTAAGATACTGACATAATTGTACTTGGGGAGTATATATGTCTACTATCACTTGACCGTAAGTTATGCCCTATATATATAACACCAACCTGTCGTAAAATACCGTATTTTATAACAGTTAAATTTTAAGAATATATTAGTACATGCCATCAGAATAGAACAACTGACTAATTGTGCTAGTATAAATGCAAATCATGTCTTTACTATGCAGACAAACTCATATCCTATAAATCTGTGCTATATTTCTAATAACCTAACACTGTCTTTCAAACAATTAAGCAATCATATCCTAATTTCCCTCGTTATTTGTCGACAAATCTTCTGTAAATATGTCCTGTTTAACAAAAATGTCATCTTTAGCCATTTTCATGGCGTATCATGACTTAAAACATTCCCCTTCGCGTTTTTTAAGGTTTTATGTCATAAATAGTCGTGAAAATGGCCTCCCAATACGAACATTGCACATTTCTTAATGCAACCTGAACCGCCTGTAGGCTACAATGTGAATCCGCATTCAAGTAGTTCCAGAAACTGTTAACATTCCCAATACTGCTACATATGAAACTGTCCATTATATCGATATTTTTGCAGATAATCACTCCACCGGGGCGATATCGAACTTGTTTCGTAATATGAAAATGACGTGTTTATCAAATGTCCCGGCTGTATAGCTATTTTTAGAAACTTCAGACCAGGGTCACGTGATGGTTTTATCTTATACTCTTATACTTAATGTATGACTCAATGAATATTGTGTACGTTTGTTACTGTAGATTGTGGTCCACGTGCGCATCCAACAAATGGGTCGGTCGATGTTTCTGGTGGAACCATAACGGGAGACATAGCAACATATTCATGTAACGTTGGTTACCTCATATCCGGGTCGGTAACATCTACTTGTGGTGCAGATGGCTCGTGGAACAGCACGGCTCCTGTATGTGATATTGTCGAGTGTGGTGTTCTTGCAAACCCGGGCAATGGAACGGTTACCCTGCTGTCTGCTAGATTGTTTGGTGATCTAGCGAGATATTCGTGCAACCCTGGCTTCATACTAAATGGAGCAAGTACAACTACATGTGATGGGACCGCTAATTGGAACGCATCCGCACCGACATGTGACGTAGCCGGTATGTTCATCTCAGACTATTTTTCATCTGTTTAAATTATAGGGGTGTGCAGTGTCGTGATACATGATAATTTTGCATAGAATGTATCCATTTCTGTCGGGAAATTGAGCATATTTCATAGCTTGTGTTAATCCTTAGTCCGTCTGTATATTTTATAATAATTATATAGAAAACAAAAATGAAACCATTTTTAAAGGCAAAGGCGAATATAGACAGGAGTATAGACACTTATTAAAGATTGTAATATTTCGAATATGTAAATATACATTTTAGTGTTTATAAGCAACGTTGCATAGACTGTTCCATTCAAAACTTGCGTACAGATAAATACAGAAGTGATGTGCTTAACCTTCACAATCATATTAAAGTAAATTCCCATTACGGAGACATTTTGGACATTTTAACATTTTTATTTCGTCATGCCGTTAACAAATGACGCATTTCGGTACATTCATTAAAGATAAACACTAGAAGGAAGAAATGAGCGAGCATGCCAATATGATGTAGAAGTTGCAATGTATTGAAATTAATATCATGTTTTTTATTACCAGATGTCCTCGTTTCCATGAATTGAGAAAATTATATATCACAAAGTACTACATTGTATTACGCTAGACCAAATATGTTCGATTTTTTTGAGCGTTTGAACTCTAAATTAATAAAATTAGCTATATATTCAGAATAAGAAAGCTGCGATAAATAAATAAAATATATTAAATAATATGAACTGGTTTACCCTCGACTATAAAGGCCAAGGTTCATTTATGGCTTTGGCCCTGTGTTTTGTCAAAAAAATAAAATGCATTTTCCTATAAATATGTGCTATATTTCTAATAACCTAACACTGTCTTTCAAACAATTAAGAAAACATATCCTAATTTCCCTCGATATTTGTCCACAAATCTTCTGTAAATATGTCCTGTTTAACAAAAATGTCATCTTTAGCCATTTTCATGGCGTTTCATGACGTAAAACCTTCCCCAAAACGACGATGGCACTCCCGCTACAATTTCTTATTTTGTACATACAGTGTATATAAACACTGAGTATGTAAAAGTATAAAAGTGTAGCAAGACTGCCATCGTGTTTTTTTTAAGGTTTTATGTCATAAATAGTCGTGAAAATGGCCTCCCAATACGAACATTGCATATTTCTTAATGCAACCTGAACCGCCTGTAGGCTACAACGTGAATCCGCATTCAAGTAGTTCCAGAAACTGTTAACATTCCCAATACTGCTACATATGAAACTGTTCATTAAATCGATATTTTTTGCAGATAATCACTCCGCCGGGGCGATATCGAACTTGTTTCGTAATATGAAAATGACGTGTTTATCAAATGTCCCGGCTGTACAGCTATTTTTAGAAACTTCAGACCAGGGTCACGTGATGGTTTTATCAATGAATCGTATATCGTCTGCAAAGTACTGTTATGCAATCATATGGTGTGGCTATACTAGCCGCTTTCTATAGACTGTCTCACGCTGTGAGGGAAGTGATTACAAGACGGTACTGTAGAATCTGATTAATAAGCGCGTAATATTATTTTAAAGCCACTTTTGATGTACGCATTCAATACATGTATTCCACATAAATTAATATGCCACTTTTTACAATTATTTAGATACCCAACATGCCTATATAGTCACATATGCCTATTTTGACATTCAAGACAAGAGCGGCAGTAAGAAAACGAACATTAAACGTGTAAAGTCGGTTTAAGCTTTAGTAGCAGCAACCAGACCGCCTACCATCAGAACTCTCAGTGCTTTGATTTGCACAGGCAGTGTTGAATTATAAGAATTATAGGACGAATTTATTGGAACATGCATTTTCATTTTTTTAAAAATCACAGGGCCAAATAAGCCTTTCGTAAACCTTGCCCTTGAATTACTAACAAAATAATCATATGTTAACTTTGTTTATAAATATAATATATGTTTGTATGTGTACATGTGATTTGTATATGATGTACTGTGTACAAATCTGAAATAAATATCTGTTCTGTTCTGTTCTGTAATGAAATAGCAACTACTATTCAAGTAGATTCTGATAAAACTGCTCGAGGATATCATGCGATCGGCAATTTGAACAAGAATCATACTTTCTTTCTTCTTCTAGAGACTAAATGTTATCATATCATAATGTATGCCACTAGAGGTCAATATATTCACAACTAGAAGTTACACATGATTTCTTCCTGTTTCTAGGACCAGGTGTCCCCGGATGTCAGACTTTGGTACAATATCCACGGTCAATAAGAATGATGAAGTCTGAGTCCACTGTGTTAGCAGCGTTCTCAATTGTGCGGACGACAACTGGATTCAATCTTATGGAATGTGTGCGCATGTGCACAACTCAATTACGTACAGCCTGTGAACTGCCAACTGCTTGTCTTTTGGCCAGATATGACGTCATGAGCGGCACGTGTTACCTATATTACCATGACACCAGTGGAAGCTTTGTGACATGTACTGCACCCAGTCATTGCTATATATATGAATACTACACATTTTTCATGTAAGACCGAGTTATTGACTTTTATGGAGAGCTAGCATTTTTGTTCGTATATATCTTATCGACAGATAATTTCTTAACGTACTTTAAATCAATCAATGATCCAGATTCTGTATTTTATCAGCCTGGCGAAGATGTTATATACTTTAACAATAGATATTTGAATGGTGGACTAAATGTAATGTTTGAAGAGTTAAATATTGATATAAGTGAAGAATGCATTTTAAAGGCTTGTAAATCATTAAAAAACGGAAAGTCGGCGGGTCCGGATAATGTAATTAACGAATTTTTTAAACACGGGGTAAACAACAAACAATTTTTAAAAGTACTACAATGTTTGTTTAATAAATTGTTTAATGCTGGTTATTTTCCCAAGTGAAGGGTTATTTTCCCAAGTGAAGGGTTTATTGTGCCGTTACACAAAAAAGGGGATATTGATGATACGGGTAATTGTAGAGGCCTTACATTACTTAGTACACTCGGAAAATTATTCACTAAAGTAATCAATACTAGATTAAATATTTGGGCAGAAAAATACAATGTTTATATTGAGTCACAAGCAGGTTTTCGGAAGCACATGAGCACAGTCGATAATATTTTCGTCCTACATGGGATAATTAATCATTTATTGAACAGAAACATAAAGTTATATACAGCATTTGTCGATTTTACAAAAGCATTTGATTACGTTGTACGAGAGAATATGTGGTATAAATTGTTAAAAATTGGGCTTAGGGGTAAAAGTATTGATATTATTAAATCTATGTAAGTTAGTGTAAAATATGATTAAATATGATAATGATATAAGCAAGGAGGATTTTAATTGTTTTTAGGTGTTAGGCAAGGAGAATCTTTATCGCCTTTTTTTATTTTCAATGTACTTGAATGATATAGAAGAATATTTCATGTTAAATGGACACGAAGGAGTAGATATCGGAGTTTTAAAAATGTTCCTTTTATTGTATGCGGATGACATAGTTATTTTTTCGGAAACTGAACAAGGGCTACAACGTGGATTAGATGTATTAAACGAGTATTGTGTTAAATGGAAATTGACAGTCAATATCAATAAAACAAAAATCATGATTTTTAAGAAAGGCGGACAAAATAAAAAGAATTTAAGATTTAGTTTTGATGGGAAACAATTAGAAATCGTCAACAAATTTACATATCTTGGAATAGTATTCACAATAGGAGGATCGTTTTGAAGTACTTATGACACGTTATCAGGTCAGGCACAAAAGGCACTATATAAATTAAAGGCAAATTTGATAAGATTCCCCTGTATGAGTTTAAGTCATTGTTTGGACCTTTCTGATAAACTTATTGTTCCTATTTTAAATTACGGTAGCGTTTTAATGATTGCATGAAAATTGAAAGGGTTCATCTTAATTATTGCAAATACTTGCTAAGTGTCAAATCACAAACTCAAAACAATTTTGTGTATGGGGAACTCGGAAGAACAACTTTGATTACTAAACGTCTGGAAAATGTAGTAAAATACTGGTTAAAAATAATGCAGTGCGATAATAATAAATAAGTGAAAATTGTATATAAAATGATGTTAAATGATTTAGAAATTTATTCAGAATGCAATAACTAGGCGAAATCGGTGCAACATATTTTAGAAAGACTAGGTTTTAATGATGTGTGGTTGTTTCAAGGGGTTGGGAATAAAAACGTGTTAATAATTGCTTTACGACAAAGGCTAAAAGATATTTTTATTCAAAATTGGAAGTCTGAACTTCAAAATTCTAGTAGAGCTAAATGTTATCTGTTGTTCGCTGATTTTAGATTTTAACCTTATCTTGATACGATAAAAGTTGCAAAATTCAGAAATTCCCTAACGCGCTTAAGAGTATCGTCACATAGATTAGAAATAGAGGCTGGGCGATGGCACAAACCTAATATAACACCATTTCAGGATAGAAAATGTCAACTATGTAATGTCATCGAAGATGAATTTCACTTTCTGTTCGAATGTCCTTTATATTATGATATACGTAAACAACACCTAAAACTGTTTTACCGAAGAAATTACAATATACCTAAATTCATAGAATTGTTAACTTCAGAAAATCAAACTGTACAAAAAAACCTTTCAATGTTTATTTATAAGTCTTTCGAATTATGAAACAGGATATACCGATTATGAGTTACATTATCTTCTCCTCACTAATATTTATGGAAATATAATTTTTATACATATTAAAATATTCTGATTTGCAAAGACATGATTGAGTATGAAATATCACCACTACTGTCCATACAATGATCCTGTATACTTTTTGAAAATTTGAATCTTAATTGTATAATGTCAACAATGTATGTATATATGCGTGTGATTTTGACATATATGTGTGTGTGCGTGCTCGTGCGGATGTGTGCGTGTGTATGTGTGCATGTATGGTGAGTGTATGTGTGAGAATGTGAGTAATACACTTGAAATTGCATTGTATAAATATGTAAACTCACGGGCATAATGCCTAATGTTTTTGGAAAAAATAAACTATATACGCTCAACAGATTTAAAAACGCACCAGTATAAAAAATAACTGAATTTTGTCAAAACTCATTTTAGGCTGAAATTAAGAGTTGACAGTTTCTTCGTAATCTTTTATCTAAAGCAAAGAAAATGTAAATTTTATATTTGGAATACCCTGTCAGCTACACTTCTTTTTTTGTGCATGTTTTGCACGTGCAGCTCGAACCCGTCAACATAACGGACATATATTGACTTTCAATTGTACACTGTAGGTTTACACAAAAATATTTTCTTATGGTCTTTTTCTGCGGCGATTAGCTCGAAATATTTGTTCTGATGCTTTTGGGTTTGCTACTAGCTTAAATGAGCCACGGTGTCGAACTATGGCGGTCCAGCTGCCACCACACATCGTAGTCTAGGAGCTGGAGACCAGAATTTCAATTTTCATTTACGCCATCTGGTAGAAAAAGTCTGTTGGTATTTCCGAATAATATAGACATTCATGCTTCGGAAAAAGGTGGATGCCAGATCTGAAAGTGGTGCAGATTTTTTTAACCGGGGCAACAACCCTCGCTTCCGAACTATTTTACGAAAACACACGATGGCCTACATGTATGTTCTGGTGTGAAGTTTTTGTTTATATATGTATTGTCACATATTTGCATGGATATTGTTCATTTGGTAATGTGCATCAAATGGACATAAAACACTGACAGCTTTGAGGTCAATGCCAAGGTCAGTTTAAGGTCAAAGTGAGACAAATAGCTAAAAATGAATATTTGCTCTCTATTTTTCTTTGTACAGCATGTGTTTTGAATTCCATTTGATTATAAAAATGACATTTGTATTGGTTAGTACCTGTTTTCTCATTATAAGCCATTTATTTGATTAAAAATATAAAAATATTGTCAAAACAACCATTTTATGCATATGCATGTTGGCCGAGATGGCATTGTTACGAATACCCCTGACATTCTATGATCTAATATGATTTGTTTGTTTACGTATGTAGTGTCTCATATTGACATGGCTATAAACTTGTGCCAATTTGAAGGAGAAGTTGAAGTAGGCACAAGCAGTATTAATATAAACATGTGCCAAGTTGATGGAAATGTTCAGTAACCGTATTCTGACGTTGCACGTTTACTGGTATTCTATATATAACTTGCAAGTTTCATTTATTCTCGGCTGAGTGATCTGAAAATAAGATAAACCAAGCATGGCCCTCTTGTAAGATAGACACCACGTATATACTAGTATGTTAAAATATTGAATGGCAACATCATCATAGCAATCATAAACACGAGACGTTTTAAATTACGTATGGCTCTCATGATAGCCCAATAGCAAAACTACTAAAGGTCAATGCGACCTTGACCTACTGATCCCAAAATCAATAGGGTAAACTACTGATAGTGACCAACATAACGTTTGAAGATTCTGGGCCCAACCAGTCTTGAATTATTGATCAGAAACTAGTTGGTCTATTCATTAAAGATACAGATCACAGTTAACTTATCACGACCCTTGATCTCAATAGCAGAAGGGTCAAGTACTGTTGATGATCAACCTCTGTGTATAGTTAAAGGATCCTGGGGCCAAGCGTTCTTGTTGAGTTATGGAACAAAAACCATTTAGTCTATCGACAGACCGACAGACTTTCAAAGTAACATATTCATCACATCAAAGATGGAGGCGTTGCGATTCAGGGAACCTTTTTGAAAGTACCAAATCAAGCCCACAACGGCGATTATGTAACGCGTGTCTACTTTATTGAGAGTAGCCCTTCATCTCACGAGTTAAGTGCCAAAATAATTAAAAAAGCGGATCGGAAAACAAGCGTAATTGTTTAGTATGTGCAAAACGATAATCAAGTCACTCTTTATGTAAAACGAAGTCTCGATGTTCAAAATGCACAGAACTTTGACTTAAATTTAAGGAAATCCGCTTTTTGTCCAAAACACAGGTTTGTGTATAAAAATGTAGAATATATGATCATATATAGACCACGGATTGATGCAGTGTTCTACCATTGTCATTTTGACCTAATTTGATACTAAGATTGACCTCGTTAATTTAAACGTAACCTAAAATCACAGGTAGCTGTATCATTGATTAAGACTAAAAAATAAATTTATTTTGTAAAATTTACATATTAATAATTTACAAAAAAATAGTAGTAGAATTTCTCTCTTAATCAATGATACAGTTACCTGTGCCTAAAATAAATAACAACACATAATGAAGCATAAGTTTTATCAGAATACATGTATATTATTGATACCGCCTGTTGTCCTGTGCCTTTATAGAAGAAATATCACTGCGACCTCCAATAGTCTAGCAAAAACTTCAGCACCTAGAAAACCACCAACGACCATTCCTCCATTTCCGACAGGGGGTTCTACGTCATCATTGTCTGTAGAAGTTTCTACGTCATCATTCCCAGAAGGCGGTTCTATGTCATCATTTCCGGCATGAGCTTCTGCAATGAGATGTTTTTAAGGATGCTGGATCGGTTTAATGCGCATGCGTCATTTGGTTTATTTAAAGTAGTCTATTTTCGTACATTAATTTACAGGGTTCATTATAACAATGGCAACGTATATACATGATATAGATCTGTTACAACAGGAACACTATCCAATACCCCGCTACTGACCAGCACTTTAATAGAATTAAGGCGCTGGTCAGTAACGGGGGCTTGGATATTGTCACAAAGTATGGCCATATACAGTAGAGCAACACCCTTTGGAAGCTGCAAATATTGACTGTTTTAGAGGCTGTTGATCTACAGAGGTTACATTTATAGAAAATGTTGGATAAGGGAAATTTTGAAGGTGTTGTTATAGATAGGTTGTTGCTCTTCAGAGAGCCGCTCTGGAAAGACTGTACTGCATCAGATTCCTGTGATATTACAAAACCAAGAAAATACGAAACTAACTGTATAGGCAATAAATCAATACTTAAGAAATAAAAATCTGTTCGCGTATTTTGTCGGTGAATAAAACATGGGCAGGAGTTCGGATTTTTCACCCATTTGACATTTAACATAATTCCACGCTGAAATTGAGTGGCTTATTAGCTGGTACAATTACCTCCCTCGTTAATGAAAACGACCTTCGTAATTTTCTGAAGGAAATAACACATTTTAAAAATTGAAACAATTTTAATAACACGAGTATAGTGTATCTATTTCATGAAATGAACAATATAAATGAATTGATCATCAGAAGTTTTTATGAATCTTTATTTCGAGAGTTTATTGGAGTTTCTAAAAATAGATGCATCATAGCATCATAGAGTCCGTGGAACTCGCGGACCGTCAAAGTTTTACTATAAAGTGTACGTTCATTCATTCATAAATAGGTCACGTGTTACGGGGCGTTAATAGTAACAGCCAATTTGATACCTTGTTTTATTGCGGTAATAATAAATGGCTTGGTCTGCTCTATGTTTAATGGATTAATCCACAGATCGTGTTAGAATTTCAAATAACATACCTAAAGTACGAAAGGTAACTTCTGCAGAAGGTGAAGGACCAAGACGGTTTCGTGAATCAAGCTCCGTGATGTATGTAGTATTTGGTTCTAGATGGGTCAGTGTGTAACGCATTATCTCATCATCCGTTTCATTGGCATCATATCCCTTCCATCCTTGGCCTACGTCAGGTAACGTCTTGAATATTATCAGGAATTGTTGAGTTATTCCACCATTGTATCCAGGCTTCCATTGAAGCGTTACTTCTGTGGATTTGATAAGACCACTAACTGGTCCAAATTCTGTTGATATCTCGGGTTTATCTAGCAAAACAAGAATGTCTGTAAAATGTTTTGAGTGTTAGAAAAAATGAGTTTTTGGTATCGTTGGAAAGCGATTTCAAGATCTAAATATGGTATATTGAAAAGACTTAGATCATTGTGACATTAAATATAAACAATAGATTTACTGTGCAATGTTGTTCTATCTCTAGTTACTGACATAGAGAGGTAAAAAACATTAAAGTGGATTTTCTCAAAATGAACTTTTGTAGACTTAGAACATTCTAAGTTTATTGGAGTTTCTAAAAATAGATGCATCATAGCATCATAGAGTCCGTGGAACTCGCGGACCGTCAAAGTTTTACAATGTTGTTCTATCTCTAGTTACTGACATAGAGAGGTAAAAAACATTAAAGTGGATTTTCTCAAAATGAACTTTTGTAGACTTAGAACATTCTAAGTTTATTGGAGTTTCTAAAAATAGATGCATCATAGCATCATAGAGTCCGTGGAACTCGCGGACCGTCAAAGTTTTACTATAAAGTGTACGTTCATTCATTCATAAATAGGTCACGTGTTACGGGGCGTTAATAGTAACAGCCAATTTGATACCTTGTTTTATTGCGGTAATAATAAATGGCTTGGTCTGCTCTATGTTTAATGGATTAATCCACAGATCGTGTTAGAATTTCAAATAACATACCTAAAGTAAAAAACATTAAAGTGGATTTTCTCAAAATGAACTTTTGTAGACTTAGAACATTCTGCAATACAGGAGACGAAAAATAGATGGCCCATTAGCAACTATGAAATTTTTCTACACACTGAATGTGCATTTCTTCTCTGATCATTTTGTATCATCCTCATACATCAGTGGTTAGTCAAGTCCCAGACTAATGCAGGTGGGAGAATACGCTTGTGAATACGAATGATACTGTACATTTGTATTGGCCTTTTTGCAACTTTATAGTCCAGTATATATACTGTGGCGTATATACATGTACAATCCAAAGCCACACAGAACCGACGCATTGACTAGCAACTCATACAATAGTAAGACATATCACGAACCATCAATATCCCAAACTGTTCCACTTCTTTCAGAAATACCTACATACATACGACAAGGTGGCGCAGATTAAACAAGAACAAAAGCGAACTAGCGATAGTTCGACATTAGTTTTTCGCGGTCTCTTGGTGAACCAGGGTGACCATGATTATATAGTTAGCGCCAAACCCCAGCCTTTGGTAGGTGTTGTTTTATGGGTTGTACTTTTGGTTTGTAGTCGTCCTTGTGATTCGGTCTTGTCCACTAGCTCTTACTCCGATTATGTTTGACTGGCTGATGCAGCAGGCTGTCGGATAAACATAATTACACGGTATATTATATATGTAGCTGTACATTATAGATTAGTAACTCTCGTCATTCTGTGGGTGATTTATATATAGGCTTCACATACCATAGATATACGTGTTTTAACTGGTCAATAAAGCTCCACAAAACATTGACTAAATTTCACCAAGATCCCAGTCCAGTAAAAATAATACATGTCTACAGTTAGATATATACTTACGAAGAACGTTAAGTAAAGGCTTCCGTTTGGATATCAAAGGAGTTTGATCTTCACGGTTCTTTGCCGAACAATAAACTCGTTTGTTTTTATCGGCTCGTGTTGGGTACCATGACAACGTACTTGTTCTAATGTACAATCCATTGGATTGGGTTTTGGTTACAGCTATATTTTGTTCAAACTTGATGTCATCACTTGTATTTCCGGATGTACCATTGTCTTTGTACCATGTTATATCAGCTACAGGAAGGCCACCATCAGTACTGCAGATAAACGTTTGTTCAGTGTCCTCATCGATGTCAAAGGTCCCGTCAGAAGATGGTATTGTCATAGAAACGTTTTGTATAGGAACTGAAATAAAGAATTGACGTAACAGTTTGCACCTATAGTGACATTCGAACCTAGCTATTCCCTACGGCATGACCGCTTAGGAATGTGCCGCACGAACTCGACTATCACAAAAAATCATAATGATGTACACACATTTACAGAAATATCGCGAAACGGTTGTAATCGCCGTGCTTTTCAAAAACTTTCATATACCGCGGTCATTTGAGCTAACCAGTTTTCCTAGAATTAAGTATCAACCAGTCAGAAATAACCAGCTCTTCTGCATGTAACTGACAATCTCTCCCCATGTGAAGGACATGGGGTAGTCAGTGTCACGGAAGTACATTGACCGACTCAATATTGAACCCTGTGATCACTCGGGTGACAAGAGAATGTTCTATCCACTCCCCTAACTGGACGGCCACAATAGCATGTATCCTTACAGAAATTATGAAAATCATTTGAAAATGGTCTTATTATACATATAATACATGCACATACTACTCAAGTTGTACAGAAAGGACGGCATCGCCTAGCCACCCACACAAGAAACCTACAAATAATGAAAAGATGGATATTTCAACTGTACCGTCTCGTATCTATAGGTCACAGCAATGTATCTTAAATTTGCACATTCCATAAAAGGAGGCAATTGCATATCTACACTGAAATGAACGTAGAGGTTGTAATACTATATATAACAGTGTTCCAGGTAATAATACTAAAGTATTCTAGGAGGTATATCAGAAAACTTGGTCCACTTCTATCGAGAGAAATGTGAACTTTGACTTACCGCTAACACTAATGGAAACCACATTGCTGTTTATGATGCCACTTGAAACAGTAACACTACATATCCACTTATCCCCATCATTTGATCTGTCAATATTCTGTATTGTCCAGGACATGTGGTTATCGTAAGGACAACTGTACGTGTATTTGGTATCATCGACTGGAGACTCAGCTCGACATGTTGCTGGATTAACATTGCCCCTTACTATGTTATCTGGTCCCCCTACTTCTCCAACCACTTTTTTCCACATATACGATATAACATTCTCAGTCCCAGCGTAACTACACATCAGTCTAGTAGGAGTGTTTTCATCCACAAGTTTAGCCTCTGGTGTAAGAGTAACTTCTGTAATTACAATTACAGCTCAAGTTGTAGTTCAGAGTGTAAGAGTAAATACTGTAATTACAATTATAGCTCAAGTTGTAGTTCAGGGTGTAAGAGTAACTACTGTAATTACAATTATAGCTCAAGTTGTAGTTCAGGGTGTAAGAGTAACTACTGTAATTACAATTATAGCTCAACTTGTAGTTCAGAGTGTAAGAGTAACTTCTGTAATTACAATTATAGCTCAAGTTGTAGTTCAGGGTGTAAGGGTAACTACTGTAATTACAATTATAGCTCAAGTTGTAGTTCAGAGTGTAAGAGTAAATACTGTAATTACAATTATAGCTCAAGTTGTAGTTCAGGGTGTAAGAGTAATTTCTGTAATTACAATTATAGCTCAAGTTGTAGTTCAGAGTGTAAGAGTAAATACTGTAATTACAATTATAGCTCAAGTTGTAGTTCAGGGTGTAAGAGTAATTTCTGTAATTACAATTATAGCTCAAGTTGTAGTTCAGAGTGTAAGAGTAATTTCTGTAATTACAATTACAGCTCAAGTTGTAGTTCAGAGTGTAAGAGTAATTTCTGTAATTACAATTATAGCTCAAGTTGTAGTTCAGAGTGTAAGAGTAATTTCTGTAATTACAATTACAGCTCAAGTTGTAGTTCAGAGTGTAAGAGTAATTTCTGTAATTACAATTACAGCTCAAGTTGTAGTTCAGAGTGTAAGAGTAATTTCTGTAATTACAATTATAGCTCAAGTTGTAGTTCAAAGTATACGAGAGGTGCCCCACTTATATTTGAACACCTTTGAATATCCGATATTTTAATGTTGACCCGATATAAACGAGATAACTATTTTGAACCGCGTAAAATAATGTGTCAGGTAACATGTGCACTCACTGTTTGGTTTGTTTGTAATATGATTCGAGCCGAAATCAGCAATTTTGTAGAGTATGTGGCGTTTGGCTTTTTGAAGGATGAATGCTCCTTAAGAAGCGCCAGGAAGGTGTTAATAGATCATGGATATACCGTTTCTGTGAAGACTTTCAGTAATTTTCGTCCCTAGAAGGGTGCCTTACGTTCTGTTACTCTAATATGAGATATGACACAAAATATTAAAAAATGCCAAAAGTGACAATTCCTTCAAAAATCGTACGTATTGGTTATTTGATAACTAGGATAACTCCAATAACCAAAATTGGGATTGCAATGAAGGTAGGAGTATCCTTCGAAACTTTTAATCAAGTAATTTCAAAAATGGCGAATGCCAAACTTTGAAAAAGGGTCGGTGTTCACCAGCGATTTTACCAATAAAATCCAAGGGAGACAATCGTCTTAAACCCCCGTAATGCTACATTTCGATAACCGTGTCATCTCTGTTGAGATAATGCTTTATCATTGAGATATTTACGGTAACAGAACAAATTTCTGTTAGAGAAATGTCTACGAGACTATCAAAAAGTTAATATTCGTTAAGCAACGTGAGTTCCCACCCGGTTGCATGACTTGTGCTGTTGTTTGTTACAACTAATACAATAGAACTCATATTTATTTTACTAAGGGTAAAATAAGCGCACAGTACTATATGCTCCTAACATTTAAAATAGTTTTTGGACAAAATGTTTGCCACATCTCGTTCCTGACGATTATGCCTGGAACATGGTGTTTTGGTCATGACTCAGCTTCATACCCCACCACAATCACGCTATTCGATACCTTAAGAAAACAAAGTCCAAGAATATTACACCAGAATAGTGAATGCCGAAGTCTTACAATCCAGTATTCATAAACTTTGGAATCTTTACGATAAAGCAGTATTGATTACACTCGATCAATGTTTACACCGTCAATTGGGGTTTTCTGTCTTAAAAAAGCTCAAAAGTCGACCCACTAATATACATGGCTGTATAGAGACATTTCGAGTATTGCGTGTCAGCGTGAAAATATTGGATGTTCAACGGTGTTCAAATATAAGTGGGGCACCTCTCGTATTTTGCATGGGTTCGAATACCATTATAGGTACAAATTATTAAGTATGCCTACACGGTCATCTTTATAATGTGAAACGTATTATTATTATTATCATAATTACAATGTATTATCATGCGGATGATGTTAATAAGATTTTTGTCAAAGTCTCTTATATCTGTGTTATTCATATAATAATAATGTTTCGATTTTTTTAACATGGGGCTTTGGATTAAACACTGACTTACCGCTGACATTAATAGTAACTTCGTTGCTGAATGACACACCGCTTGAATCCATGGCACGACATTTCCACCTATCTCCGTCATTAGACCTGTCAATATTCTTTATTGTCAATGCCACTTGTTTATCGTTAGCACAACTGTATGAGTATTTAGTCTCATCGACTGCACTATCAAAACATTGGAGTCCAGGAGAAACTAGATTCACTCTTACTGTGGAATCTATGTGTCCATGAAGTTCTAACATAGCTAACCACGCCCCACTCTCCGTCCCGGTGTATGTACACGTCAGTGTGAACGTATTGTTTTCATACGCAATTAGACCCTCAGGTGTAAGTTTAACTTGACCACAGACACACCCTAATGCTGAAATAATACGTAATACTATAAACGTGTGTAAACGAGCAAATGTGTTATTTGAGTTAGGACCTCTGTTTGCCAACATTTGGCTCCGTGCCTTAGCACCAGGGTCCTGTTTCATAGACATATCTTAACTAAAACCAATTTTTTCTGTAGCTTATTGAAAGCATACTTATTGAACCCGAACATTTTCGTACAGTTAAAATAGTTATTTATGATGATTCTAGTTCACATAACTTTGCTTGAAGGTACTAGCTGTCTAGTTTCAAGTTTTATTTTTCAAGTCAAGGCCCTTTAAGGGCATAAGACATAAAATTTTATAATAACAAACAATACAAAAACATTATAAACAGTGTTAATTTGCTTAAAATGGCGTAGGAAAAAGTCGAATCTTAGGTAAGATATGGCTATGAAACTGGCACCTGACACGTGGATTAATTAGAGTGTTTACGGAAAACACCTTTATGTATAACAATACTATACATTTATTTGGTAAATCGACATAATCAATGATGTATATAGAAATGTCTGAGATGTATTACGATGAGAAATTACTTGACTGTTGTAGGTGTCCAACATCTCTGGTAGCTAGATCTACAAATGCATTTTAGACATGTTCAATGGCAACAAACTGGTGTGTTTTTGTTATTTCTTTATTGCCACTGAAATCTCACAAAATGTAAATTAAACGTTCTTGAGATGCATTGAAGCAGTATAACATTGTGAATTGATAATCACGAAAGTGCATGTACATGTATATAGAAATATATGTACTTACACGCTAAGATATAAACAACAGCATTTAATCCAATTAAAGACAGTCCCATCCTTGCAAGCTGGTGTAATATACTCTTCTAAGTGATTCTAAGTAATAATGTCCCAAAATCGAAAAACAAATTTAGTATCCATACAATGTTTATAGATAAGTGTTAATTCCGATTGTTGTACATACACATGTGGCCTCTGTAGCTCAATGGTTAGCACGCTTGCCGTCTAATCTGGCGACCCGGGTTCAAATCCGGGTAGATGCACACATGCCTGCCATATTTCAGCAGAAAGCTGACTGGCAAATAAAGGCTATGCTCCGCATTTTTTTACAAGAGAGAGAGAGAGACGTTAATAAATTTATCTCAGTATCTTATTTTTCACGATGATTAAGTATTTCAAGTACGCAATTAACTTCTTTATTAGCGAATTAGGTCGACTTAAACGTCCATCATAATACATGTAAGTTCTTAACCTTTAACCTATGACATCTATGCTGGTCAGTTGGAAACATGATATATGTTAGTTGTCGAGTGATATAACAAAATAAGGTAAGAACATGACCATTGGTCAAGTTACCCATTTTCGAGGGCTGCTTTTAGCAGTTCATCCGTTTAGCCACCTTTGACATTTTAATTTCCCCTGGTCATTGGGCTACCTAAGGAAACGCAGCGTTCGAGCCTCCCTGTGGATACCATTTCTCTCCTGGTGGGTGTGCAGTCAACATCGAGGTACGGCGCCCAGGAATATCGAGCATGTACCGACACAATTCTCACAGGTTCCAATTCACACATTTGTCGAGTGGCGCATTGTGGGTTATTCTTGCTCAGAGAAATTAAGCAGTGGCGCAGACGGGGATCGAACCAGGGACCTCTCGATCCTAAAGCGCAGGTCCTACCTCTAGGCCTCCGCTCCCCGCATAACATGCGGTAACCGCTGGTTCTGGTTGGCAACTAAACAATATTAGCCTGTACACAGTGCAGAATACGAGTAAATTTTACTCGAGACAGTTTCGTCTCATTTAGCGCCTTTCAGTTTTACTCTCCTGAACGAATCGAACCGCGTTCTAGCTTTTTGAACATTGAAACCCCTTATTTAGTGTGTTACTACTTTTTCTAATACACATTATCATTATAATGGTCTAGGTGAATATCGACGAAACGTATAAAGGGTGAATATATTTTTAAGTACTCCAGGCTTTAACATTAGAGTACACGTCAAAGAAAACTTGAACAAACCGTTCAGTTTTGTTTGACGGTCATTGATCTTGAAGCGACCACATACAGCTAGCTTCCTTTAGATCAAGATGATTTGTACGACTTTGTGGTTAAGAGTGTATTTATATGATTGTGATCTGTATTGGGTGATTTCAAAATATATGTTCTTCAAACAATACAAGTGACGGGATGTTGATGTATGTGGATGATACAATGCTATGTACGTCACGATGACTACTTGTATATGAATGACTAGGTTACATCGGAGATTCGACCAGAGTGCTGTTATCAATTATGTATCAATATGTTTTATCAGGGTCAACTTCAGACCGTTACGGTATAAATAATAATAACGACTTTATTTATTGTGGAATACATATTTTATCAATTTCCAATACTATACAGTATAGTAATGGACCACTGGAAGAAAACAATCAAACAAAAAAACCAACTACACGTATAATGAAAAACATATGCATGCATATTTATGTACAGGGTGTCCAAAAAGAAAGTATACAGTTTCAGTGTATATTTATGAAATATCTTAATTCTGCTATCGTAAAGAAAATTTACACATGTGTAGACAAAAGATGTAAATTGTTTCTGGGACCAGTTTAAAGATTATAACTTGGATAATTTTAAGAAAAATGTTAATTTACTGAAATTACCTTGTTTTGCCCGTGACGTCTATTCAGTAATTTATGACGTTCTCAAGATGTCCACCTTTCTTACATTTTCCTTCTTGCACTTCTTTTAACCTATTGATAACATTTGCACATGTGTCTAAACTGATCTTCTTACCTTCTCTTTTGATGTTTCTCGTGAGTATAATTATACGTTTCTGTTGGCTTTGCGCTGTATACTAGCGATTTCACATAGCCCCATAAGAAAATTTCGCAATGATTTTGATCCGGGCTGTGGGCGGGCCATGTCACACCACAGTGATATTTCCTGGAAACTACTTTTGATCCAACTGTTTAAAGGAATTCATCCAACCCCTTATGTACAATGTGTGGCCCTGGTACATCTTGCATGGGCTATACATCATTCAAAACAATAAACCATCTTCGGTGTTTAGGAATGAGCTGGTTTAATAAAGACAAGTAACGGTTTGAGTTTATTTCTTTCTATTGTGCTATCTGAATCGCTAGTGTACAATCTAAAGCCAGCGGTCACATCTTTGCTGCTGAGGAACATCAAAAGAGAATGTTAGAAGATCAGGTAAGATACATGTGCAAATGTAAATGATAGTTTCAAAGAACGAGTGCAAGGCGGGAAATGTCAGAAGGCAACACGCATCGTGAAAACGTCGTTAATTACTACAAAATGACGTCTCGGACAAAATAAGGTTATTTTAGAAAATTGCCATTTTCTAAAAAAATGTCCGGGTTATAATCTTAAAATTGGTCACAGAAAAAACTTACATCTTTTGTCTTTATATACATGTGCTAATTTTCGTTGCGATAGTAGAATGAAGAGGTTTGATAGATGGACACTAAAACTGTATACTTTCTTTTTGGATACCCTGTATACGACAATGTGTATAATAAACAACATAAAGTGAACTCCAATTATAATGTCATAGCTGATAAAAAAATGAAATAGTGCAAATTGAATCAGCCCATTGTGGAAATTTGTACTTAAAGTAATGCATTTTGAGTTTTGACTTAGTAAAAGTGTCCAATATTCGTTGCATTTCTGATATCTCAAAGAAGGGAATTCCCTAGTTTTGGTCCAGCATATATGAAACTGTCTTACGGAATAGTTTAAGACTGGGTTTAGGCATATACGATATTATCGTATAAGATATTGTTTGCAGCTGATCTTAATGTTAGATTGGTGAAATTCGTAATTTGAAATTTCGAACAAAGGTATTCTTGAGCCGTGTTGGTCAAGAATGGTCTTTTTTTCATAAACAGTCAGTCATCCATCTAAAGTTTTGATACATTAAGCTCTTTAGATGGTGAATCAAAGTTTTTGAATATAGAATACTTCTTGCAGCACGTTTCTGAAATTAGAGCAGTCTGTCAAGTAGAAGGTAAATTGAAATTCCTGAAATTGTGATACAGTAGTCAAGATTAGGTAGAATATATTAATTGAAATTTTTTTATCTGGTTTTACGGTCTTGATATTAAATGCAGCTTTTTATTTTCAAAAGCCAATGAGAAATATAAGATACATCACGCATGTTAATTAACATGCGTGGATACATCAAGTAGTTGTATTCTAATACAACTACCTGGATACATGTACAATTAATAGTTACAATTTTTAAGGGTTTAAATTGTATTGTTCGATAGGTGCGTTGTTTAAAGTTTTAATAAAAGTGTTATCAATATCCTCCCAAAGAATTTTTCAATGGAAGTGTTGCTATGGAGACAAAAATAGTGAAAATACGACATTAACAAATTCGTGAAAATACGTCATGACGTCGTGAGTACAGGGAAGTAATAACTGCGAGTACCGTTTTCATTTTCGCCACAGTTGTCCCCCTTGACAAATAACAAATGTAGATAAACACTTTCAGCATCTCTGAATTTAACTATTTCTCTGAATATTCTCGTTAAAAATTGGGAAATAAGTGTTGATCAGTAGTTTCCATCTGTTGCGTGTTTGTTATAATCTACTCGAGGGATTGTCTCAATCCCATTACTGTAGGTACGTACGATGTGCAAGTAAACGTGTATTTCGGATATCCATTATTCGGACAAATAATGCATATTTATAAACTTCTAATATTATATTCATTCCCATTGTGTAAACATGATACTAACACCCAAACTAATTGATGTTTGTGTTTGTTTAAATATAATTCTGCATTTGTGGATTTTAAGTCTATTAACATAGAAGAGATGAGAACAAATGAAAACGCGCCAATTTAACACGGAGCTTTAGTAAATAGCAATAGTTAATTGGCATGGTATATAATTTACTGATTAGGTTCCGCCTTGTCGATAGCCTAGTGGTAGAGCGTCTGTTTCAAGCGCATGAGGTCATGGGTATGATCCCAGCCGTGTCATACCAAAGACAAAATAGTACCAGTAATACACTTTCTAGACTCTCGGCACAAATTATGGATTAGTTAGATTAGGGGCATATTGAAGAACTGAATGTACTATAAAAAAGAGAAGAACATTAAGTAACACATTAAATGCCTTTTTGTGAATAATTGAAAGTACAGAAAAAGCTTAATAATGATTATCAATTTATGTACAATGCATCATGATCTAGTTTTTATTATATTCAGGTGTGAGAAATGGCCGAGTCTAACTACCCCAATCTGAACACTGATGTTGATACTACGCTTGAAGACTTAGACTTTGATAATATCAGACATGAAAGATTTGAAAGAAATCGTCACTTTTTAGAGGTACTGGTGTTTGTACATATATTGACCAGAATTAATTGTAGGGTATTTGCTAACATAAATGGCAGATCATTGTCAGTTATTATATATTAATATACATGTAATTATTATTTCATCAGTGATCACATTCATTTGTATAGGTCATAATAATATTACTACACTTACCTTCTTAAGGACGTATGCTGCAGTTTTGAAGTAAGAATCCCAATAATGAATATGCAAGTTTGAAGAAAAATGCCACTTTAAGGGCAGATTACTCCTTAAAACAAACATGGTGACATGATTTTGTTAGTATTTTTCTGTTTCAAACATTATACATGTACTGGGTAAATATACGAAATTTGAACACATTCTAGTATCCAGAAATGAGTACACCATCTTTCATATACAAGAAACTAAAGACGAAGTAAAAATGGTTCCAGTTTTTCCCTTGCCAAATGCTCAGCATATAAAGAAAAACTTTTTTTATAACCCCTTGTCAATGGATTCTGTCAGGAATTAGTTATCAAGAGTAATTAATATCAGTTGTAGAAGTTATTTTAGACTCATCCTAAAATACATTAGTATAAAATACTGCTTGTGGTTTCAGATCTTTGAAAACGGATTGAACTTTAGAAATTAAATTAATACTGGATATATACGGAAGCTCTCTAGTTATTGGCTCGACTGAAAGAAAGCTGAATATGCTGCTTTAATACTAATAGTTAACTTTAGTTATCATGTCAGGCAGCCAGCATGTACGAAACCAGAGTTCATACGAATATCGTAACAATATTTTCCAAGGCGAGGGAATTTTAAACATGTCATGGAAATTATGAAATTATTAGACGATTGGGGAATTGTCTGAGCTTTTTGTCAAACGTGAATATACGGGTACATTATACCTAGCCTAATATGAACATCTATATTTTACACAGGGAGTTAACCCAAAGATTGCATCCAAAGTGTTTCCAGATCATGAGGTAAATTTTTTGTATTACATTTATTATATCTGTTAAGGTCAAACAAAAGTTGACCTTAGGACTGCCACATAATTTTTGAAGTGTTGAAATTGTTGCAGTTATTTTGGATTGTTAGCGGTGGTTCAGTGGGTAGTGTGCTGGATAGGTTACCCAGCGATTATGGTTTGATTCCCGGTAATGGCAGTTCATACCCTTCCATGAAAATTTGACAACAATGTTGATTTTCCTCCACATGTGGAGAAGTAATGCTAGCCTCTAGTGGAAGTGGAAGTTGGTAATGAGTAAAATACAGTCCAGGATAACTGATAAGATGGTCACAAGTAGGCAACCAATTAAAAATAATTGAGGAACAGTCTTAAAAAATAAATGGCATTTTAATTGGTACTAATGTTTTCTTGCATAACTTATTGGCAATTTTACAGTAACTGTGTAAAATAATTATTTATTATTAATTATGTATATGTAATCATGTATATATATCCTGGGTCATATTCCTGTCTTGTAATTGTAGTCCAGGGTTGACTAGGATATGGGGGTGAATAAACAAGACGAATACAGATGCTGTGTTTCTACTATAATAATGTTCCAACTTCTTATCTATGTACAGTATATAGATCTATTGATGAATATGTTTCATCAATTTCAGTTCATATCATAAGTCATTGCATTTCATAAGCCCTGAAACAAACAATAAAGAGCATTAAGTATAATGGTAACAAGTAATTATAACATCTGTATAATTACTTTGTTATACGATATGTTAAGCTAAGAATCCTGTGATCATCGGCCTTTAATATAATATACATTAATCAAGGAATCAGTTAAGAACATACATGATATACAAACAAGACAAACAAGACAAACAATGACAAACAACAAAGATACAATTATAACATCTATATCACACACATAGTTACATACCAATTATGGATCGGGTCTTCAACGACTCACAATACCACATTCCACGTCACTCTCACTGTGATGGATTACTGTAAAATGGTTAGAGAACATTGTTAGCAAATAGAAGGATTTACAGATTAATACTTTTACCAATCACCATTCTATTACTTTACAACAACATGACAGCCATCTTGAATTCCAAGGGCCAACACACCCATTTACACATTTCTTAGTATTAATAATTACAATTAAAGTAAAGCTCCTTTAAGATACAGGTCTCTATGAATATACAAGAATATCAGACATAAGAATATAATGTAATGAAGAATAAGATCAAACCTTTATTCCACTATAATTGATAGTACAACAACAACAAACTTCAACTTCTCAAACAACCTTCTTTCTCCAGAAGCTAACTTGGACTGACAATGAATATCAGTCATGTGACACGAAATTAAGGGATTAACACAAGAGAACATAACACAGTCAAACTGGTTCTTCATTACACAAAAACAAGGGAGTTAATCCATACCTCCTTAGGTTAAAAACAACCACTGAGCACAGGTCAAACACCACTAAAAGTGAAATACTAAAACCATATAAAATATCAACCGGTTACACATATGTGAATTTATTTTGTTCCATAATTTCAGCATAAAGGTAACCATGGTAACGTAAGAGAGCAAGCTGCCATCATAGTACAGAAATATTGGAGAGGTTACCAGGGGAGACAACTCTATGTAACTGCTTTATGGAATAAATTTGAACAGGTAAATTGATTGTAGTTACTTCCCTTTGTCATTCAGCTTGTTCAGAAGAAAAACATTTCTGTGAATCGTTTGGGGTCACTGGGTCAAAGGTCGAATGGACTATCTATTGACTTAATATTGTTGATATATTAACTTCCTATAGGCCATATAGGCCGCGGCCTACACTTTTTCACAGAAAGTCAAAAAAATAAAAATGCCAAAAATGCAATAAAAATCAATGGGGGCATGGGGTATAGGAGTGTCAAACTCACCGGGACTGTTATTGATATTTAGTCTGAAAACAGCCCAGAGAACACATACGACAGAATATAATTTAAAAAAATTCGGGGAGCATGTCCCTGGACCCCCCCCCTTCAATAAGAAAATCTATGTTAACATGGAATCTAGACAATACTGTAGAGTCCCACTTGTGTGATTTTTCATTCATGTTAATGATTTAGATATTTTGATGAATTATATTTACCCTATCACAATTTAGAGTCGTAGTTGTTTTTGTTTTTAGTCTGAAAACGGCTAAGAATGCACCTGCGACGATAAAAAAATAATAAATTGTCCGGGGGAACATGCCCCCGAATCCCCCTAAAATTACATGGCCTACACATTGATTTCGACTTAGTTATGCCCCTGATTTTGGACCATCACAATCAAATAGATAATAATAAATCAGACAGGGAAAGAAGCACTCGACAGACGCAGCAGAACAAAACTGGCACAAACTTCATAGATTACAGCACAAGTCATAAGGACAAACATCATATGAACAAATAAAGATGAAACTGCACAGTGCAAATACCCTTCACTCTACTCTGACAGCCTGCCGCCTCAAACTTAATCAACAAAGCTCCAATAGACAACAGCAAATTACAAAGACGACTGCAAGGACATTGCTTAACGCAGTACCGAACATAAACAGTGCTCATGCCACCACAAACAAACCTTTGTGTAACATCTATACTAACTCTTCAGTGTCACCAGGCCTAAAAAACTCATATTTATGGATAAACATTGAAGTCCAGTGGGACAAATTCTTGTCATGCTTGTCCTCCTTCACAAATGACTTTGTCCTATCTCAAACGATACTTTTAGTTCTGAAAATGAACCTCCCGAATCCTGTAAGTCTGGTAATACAATAAGCAGATAAATGTAATAAAATGTTGACAATATGGATGTGCTTGATATCTCATGAATGTTTTAGTTGTGACCAGTAAATCAAATAAATGCCATGTACAAAGTTTAACAATGCCATGGGGATTTCATTGATTCAGCATCACTTTATAAAGTTTTACTTAAATCTATGACGAATAAAGTTACAAATTATTATGACAAGTGATTTATTTTGTATAATGTAATTTGATTAATTCGCATGATATTTGTATAGCCTTCAAATTAAGTATAGGATAGACAATGAATATCACTGGTTATGAGATTTAGACGCGAGCTTCGGCGATACGAGATGTCTATCCGACTTAGACCATGTGACTGACTAATTTGTACGTGAACCGTTATTCACATGCATTAAGGAAGTTGTACTTGTATTTTCTGACAATCCAAGCTAAAGCAAGTTCAAGTGTGATGAGCCTCAGTTTAATGTGGTTTACCGTTTATAATACCCACAGGCTTTAACTAATGTTCTGATGCTACCAAAAATTAGAAAAACACCTACAAATAATTATGTTAACGAAGAAACCAATAAACCTGAAATGTTATAATCATTTTAATAATTTACTTTAACATGTTCCAGTAAATTAAATTTTAGGATATTAAAAGGTTGTACTTCTATCTTTTAATGTCTAAAAAATAACAATATAATACTTGCAGGAGAAGATATAGCTAAATGGTACAGTTTATTTCTTTTAAACACCAGATGCAATATTTGCTCTCAAATACTGATAACAACGTATGCAAAATGTAAGAGTATGCTCCCTTCACAGTAAAACGTGCAGAATTAATACGATTGCTGCCAGGGAGCTAACATTGGTAACAAACACATACTTCAGGTCGGGGTAGCGACGGCTTGTTTCAAGTTTTGGGTGTATATGTACACTTTTAAAATGTTATACACAAATAAAGTGACACCGTTATGATTCTTTGTATACACGACAATTATTATCGTCAGCGATAGTCGATTGTGCAGCATTGTTTGCTACGGACCATGCAATTTGCTCTCAGCAATCGGATAGAATTCTGCACTTATTGCTCAAATATACAAAGGATCAAAATTTCAGGTTATTCAGCGCAAAAGTGTTGGATACGGGATTTAGACGATGGCAATACTGTTCTGTGATTGGCTATTTGCGGCTTAGGTCTAAGGACGAATAGCTCTTGGAAAATGTTTTGAAGCTAGGGCTGGTATTCACAAAGTATATTAGTAGAAAACATAATCTTATAATTTCCTGAAGTAGTACAAAAAAGAATAAGTATGGTAAGTGGAACACACATAATTTCCTGACCAGAATCAGTGGTAATTTCCTGACCAGAATCAGTGGTGTTTTTATTTTGATCATTTTATTTTCTGTTTGTTATTAAATAGGAGGAAGAAAAACAGAAAGAAAGAATTCAGTATCAGATGGAGGAAGGAGAATTATTGGTTGAAAAGTGAGTTAATTAATGTTGTCAAACCTGTCTATGAAGACCCACCATTGGAACAGCAATATTTGCTCTTTGTCGAGAGGTGGTCCCTCTTAAATATCATGGAAACCTGGTCTGGTGGGAGATAAAATTGATGGTCTTCACAGAAAGGTTTTGTAAAAGTGATCTTTATTCACAGGTGGTCTTCAACACAGATTTGACTATAAAGTCAAACACATGTATGTAAGCGGTCACCTTGTCTAAGAAGCCAACTGTCTAAATCAGTCAGTATTATAAGAACCCTCAAATATTTGAATATTATACAGCATATATGTATTAAACAGCAACCTAATTTATGGAAACCTATTTGATGTTACCATGGACTGGCAGGTCAGAAAGTGTAATTTGATCCTCTAACTTTATGCTACATATGACTTGAGTTTAATCAGTAGAAAAAAGCAAAATATGAACACTTATTTATTGACTTATATATATGGGCGCGTTTTAACTCCAAATATAGGTCCAATATGAAGCTCACCTTTACATTATGGACAAAACTCGGCCATTATGGAAAAATCGCGGCCTTAATGAAAAAGCACAGCCATTATGGGATTCGGGTGTTCTGATTTGTTGTCTAGCTCGACCATTATGAAAGCTGTGGTTATCTTGGAAAAAATAGTCGCCATTTTGAATTTCAATACATTTGTATTTTGAATGTTTTTAAAAACAAGGGCCCTTTCTGCGATGACTTAAAACAACGGAATATTGCAGAATATCGACCAGGTTAGATGGCTTATTAACAATCCTTGGATCATGCATCGTATTGGGTCATCATACTGACCGGGTCATCAAATGAACGGTGGGGAGCAAATTCTGAGCCAATTTCAACGACAGTCAAACTGGGCATAGAAAATTACTTTGATGTAACTGTGTTTGATATAAATGAAGACTTTTGTGACAATTTCCCTGAGTATCAAGCAGGCAAGTGGGATAGTTAAGTCAAGTTTCAGATAATGATACTTCCAATTCTTGTGAATGGCAGATAATGATACTTCATACAGCCTTGCTGTCCACACATCCTTGCTTTCCCCAGGCATCCTGATCACACATCCTTGCTTTCCACACAGCTTTGCTTTCACACAGCCTTGCTTTCCACACAGTCTTGCTTTCCACACTGCCTTGCTTTCCACACAGCCTGGCAATTATTTCCCCTTGGAGGACTTCTTCTGACAGTTTTTGTAAATTTTCATAATTTGAGATTTTTATGTGATTGGAAACATTAAGCTACTGAATGATTGTATTGTGATTGTGGCCTGCTATATTTCGGAGAGAGTGATTAGGAACAGGGTTAGAAATATGATAAACCTTACAATAGCTATCCCAAGGAAATTGGTATAATCAGTTATGAATTGTCATGGATTTTGATCTGCAAATTCAACCGATATTCAGAATTAAATTTCCATGGGCTTTGGTATCAACATTGTGGTGCCATATAAATGTGTCTGTCGTATTTGAAAGAAAGAAATAAATTGATTATAGAGGTTTTATGATTTTGTGGTCTAGTTGGAAATATCCTAATATTGAATGTTAACATGTTTGTGCATATATACTTCCCTGAGCATTTCTCATACTGTTGAGGGGTAATGATTTCATATTGCCTGTAATATTGTAGAATGTAATAAAAAATAATATGTTATCATTTGTACTGATCCAGTAGCCGATTACAGAAGTGCAAAACTGCTTTTGTATGTTTGGTTAGAAAAGGATATCTCGAGAGAATCATTATGAATATTGCTCCGTCCTCATTGCCGATTAGAACACCCCGATCGATCACAAGCATAGGGTTGTGTGTCAGTCTGTATTCTTTGCCAGGCAGTTATTGCGCTTAGATGAGCAACTTTGGAGCTCCCTGTGTTTTGTTCTTGTCAATAGTGATTACAAGGGTGGGTCGGTTGCTGAGTGGTTAGTGCTCTCAACTACCAATCCTGAGGTCCCTGGTTTGAATCTTGGCCGGCGCCCTGGAAAATTCAGAAACGCTTTCCAGTGTATCCCAGCCAACTAGAGATGAACTGGTTGGAAACCCAGAGGTAGTCTCCTGTGTATTGGTGCTGTACACAAGGCACATTAAAGAACCAAGGAATCTATTTGGAAAGAGCTAGGACAGCATGCCCAGATTCCTTGTATCACACATATTTCTGTCTCTTTCCTAGAAGTCGGTTGTTGGCCAATTAGGCAGGGATAAAACCGAATGACCATGCACTACCACTGCCTCATATAACATTGTAGTCAATGTTGACAGCTGCTAAATTTAAAGTTGAGATTTTGACAAGCGTTATGGGAAGGGGGTTATAATATCCGGAACAAGCCGTTTTATTAGTTTACCTAATTATAAATGTTATGTAATTGTTGTCGGCTAAATTGCTTATATATATGCAATGTGCAATTACTATTTGTCAGAGAGGAGCGAGAGTATGAAATAAATGTTGAAACTGCTATACTTTTGGGTATTCACTACGACCAAGCCATTACGCTACACTCAGTTGAACTAAAAAAAAGAATCAATTGTGATACATCCGGGATCTTGTCATTATACAGCTGAATTCATCACTGAGAATTCTGATTAAAACTATCAATTTCCCTCCGTTTGTCACTGATTTCAATTAATTACAAAATCTCTTTTTACAACATGAATTTGACACATGATGTATTTATAGTCTCAGACTGTTGTTTGTCATCCATTGAATTAATCACTTCTGGTCAGTTCAATGTACTACCACAGTTTATCAAGATTGGATTTCAAATGATTTTGCCTTTAAAGCCAAATTGATGCTTATGTTTATGAGCTGATACAAGGATTGAATGTCCTATGGTACATTTATGTTTTACTCTTTACTGATTTAGAATTTTGATCCAGATGCAGGAACCAGTGGTCCTGACCCTCCCTGGAATTGTGGCAAAAACGTCGTTATCTTATACATAAAGTTTTATATATACACAAGTTTGTCAAGGCTTAAAGTTTGGTCAGAACACGTATCATTGAAACCACTGCGGGGAAAAGTAGGGAAATTGATCTGTGTTTTTACCTTTCCGATGTCCCCGCACTGCCATGTGAGTGTGGGGCTTTTTTTTGTGCCAAAATAGCGGGGGAATGTAGCCTTGACTTTACCCCGAGGTATAGGGCGGGGCAATTAGGGGGTTTTACCATCTGAATGGCCCTGGGGGACAGGGAATTTACCAGGGGTTTGAAAAAGCAAAAGTAAAAATCTCTGTCTTTCTCAGGGAGTCCAGCCAGCTTTATTCTTAGGCAGTTGCCCTAATCAGATTCTATTATTAGCCCTGACAACTTGTGAAACTAAATTTCAGTGCATAGGAATGCATGCAGCTCCATTAACATTTCTACATGCTTGCAAAGGAATTTCAAATGCACTTGAGTAATCAGGACAACAAAGCATCAGAACAATGCTACCATAATCTCCCAGCACTAAGAGTGGTGTCCACAGTAGCTTTACCACATTTCTCCAGATACAGAAAAACCAAGGAAATTTTTCTCCAATAATGAAACGTTGACACTCACAGTGGTTGCTGTTTAAAAAGATGAACAGCGTGACTGAGTGAATTGTGGGGATGACTCAGCATCAAGTCTTACGTCAAATTCCAGCAAAGAACATCACCTTTATTGGATTTTCATCAAGGGATTGTTTAAAATTGATTGGCCTCTGTTATGATACAGTGTGACGTGTATGGGAAGTTATAAGACTTAGATATTAGTATAGAAATTTGGCTTATGGTACTTAATTGGATATGCTAATTCCATGAAAAGGTAAATTAGTTATACGATGAATCATTGTTTGATTGTGTTGATATGAGGATACTATCACTACATTGTTCACTGTGGACATATTGGAGCCAGATTTCTCCACAAGGTCTGTAAGATTGTACACGTGTCTTTAAGTTATCATGTCTCTCTGTTTGAACTGATGGCTTTCAATGTATTCTGTGAGGCTGAGAGACTGCTAGATGTCTTTTGTATGAATAACAGGGTATTCAGACTCTTTGTATGAATAACAGGGTATTCAGACTCTTTGTATGTATAACAGGGTATTCAGACTCTTTGTATGTATAACAGGGTATTCAGACTCTTTATTTTGTTCATATCATAACTATATATACACTGTATTTTAAGAGATATAAGGCAAACATAAGCATGACATTAATTTATTACGTGACTTTCCTTGTATCCGGGTTAGTATAACCAGTACGTATAGTCTTATACTATACTAGTGTATTATAACCTTCTTATGACATCACTTCCTGTCCTAAATGACGTTATTATATTCTGTCCGTTTCTCAGCGGAAAGATGTGTATTTTCATGTGATTAGTTTGATATGATAAGCCAGGAGCTCGCTTAATAAAATTTCCAGAACTCGTGTAATATAAGTTTATATCAATTGACAACTTGTGATAGATCCTCTATATGTGTTACAATATTTACCGTGTGGTATGAATATGATTGTGAGTGTTTGAATGTTCGGTACATGTATATCCTTCATATCCTTCATGTCCTTCATGTTTCATTTACATGTAATCATTAGTTGGCTCCATTCTTTGTATAGGGAAGTGTAACCTCCAGTACTGAATGTCTCTATGAAGCATTGTGTGTCTATATCTCAGTCTATATCTCAGTCTATATCTCAGTCTATATCTCAGTCTATATCTCAGTCTATATCTCTGTCTATATCTCAGTCTATATCTCTGTCTATATCTCAGTCTATATCTCAGTCTATATCTCAGTCTATATCTCAGTCTATATCTCAGTCTATATCTCTGTCTATATCTCAGTCTATATCTCTGTCTATATCTCTGTCTATATCTCTGTCTATATCTCAGTCTATATCTCAGTCTATATCTCTGTCTATATCTCTGTCTATATCTCTGTCTATATCTCTGTTTATGTGGTGGACCTGTACGAAGTATGTGGTAGACCTGTACAAAGTATGTGGTGGACCTGTACGAAGTATGTGGTGGACCTGTACAAAGTATGTGATGGACCTGTACGAAGTATGTGGTAGACCTGTACAAAGTATGTGATGGACCTGTACAAAGTATGTGATGGACCTGTACAAAGTATGTGATGGACCTGTACAAAGTATGTGATGGACCTGTACAAAGTATGTGATGGACCTGTACAAAGTATGTGATGGACCTGTACAAAGTATGTGATGGACCTGTACAAAGTATGTGATGGACCTGTACAAAGTATGTGGTAGACCTGTACAAAGTATGTGGTAGACCTGTACAAAGTATGTGGTAGACCTGTACAAAGTATGTGGTGGACCTGTACAAAGTATGTGGTGGACCTGTACAAAGTATGTGGTAGACCTGTACAAAGTATGTGGTGGACCTGTACAAAGTATGTGGTAGACCTGTACAAAGTATGTGGTGGACCTGTACAAAGTATGTGGTGGACCTGTACAAAGTATGTGGTAGACCTGTACAAAGTATGTGGTGGACCTGTACGAAGTATGTGGTAGACCTGTACAAAGTATGTGATGGACCTGTACAAAGTATGTGATGGACCTGTACAAAGTATGTGATGGACCTGTACAAAGTATGTGATGGACCTGTACAAAGTATGTGATGGACCTGTACAAAGTATGTGATGGACCTGTACAAAGTATGTGATGGACCTGTACAAAGTATGTGATGGACCTGTACAAAGTATGTGGTAGACCTGTACAAAGTATGTGGTAGACCTGTACAAAGTATGTGGTAGACCTGTACAAAGTATGTGGTGGACCTGTACGAAGTATGTAGTGGACCTGTACAAAGTATGTGGTAGACCTGTACGAAGTATGTGGTAGACCTGTACGAAGTATGTGGTGGACCTGTACAAAGTATGTGGTAGACCTGTACGAAGTATGTGGTAGACCTGTATGAAGTATGTGGTGGACCTGTACAAAGTATGTGGTAGACCTGTATGAAGTATGTGGTGGACCTGTACAAAGTATGTGGTAGACCTGTACAAAGTATGTGGTGGACCTGTACAAAGTATGTGGTAGACCTGTACGAAGTATGTGGTGGACGTGTATGAAGTATGTGGTGGACCTGTACAAAGTATGTGGTAGACCTGTATGAAGTATGTGGTAGACCTGTACAAAGTATGTGGTAGACCTGTACAAAGTATGTGGTGGACCTGTACAAAGTATGTGGTAGACCTGTACGAAGTATGTGGTAGACCTGTACGAAGTATGTGGTGGACCTGTACAAAGTATGTGGTGGACCTGTACGAAGTATGTGGTGGACCTGTACGAAGTATGTAGTGGACCTGTACAAAGTATGTGGTAGACCTGTACGAAGTATGTAGTGGACCTGTACAAAGTATGTGGTAGACCTGTATGAAGTATGTAGTGGACCTGTACAAAGTATGTGGTGGACCTGTATGAAGTATGTAGTGGACCTGTACAAAGTATGTGGTGGACCTGTACGAAGTATGTAGTGGACCTGTACAAAGTATGTGGTAGACCTGTACGAAGTATGTGGTAGACCTGTACGAAGTATGTGGTAGACCTGTACGAAGTATGTGGTAGACCTGTACAAAGTATGTGGTTGACCTGTACAAAGTATGTGATGGACCTGTACAAAGTATGTGATGGACCTGTACAAAGTATGTGGTAGACCTGTACAAAGTATGTGGTGGCCCTGTACAAAGTATGTGGTGGACCTGTACAAAGTATGTGGTGGACCTGTACAAAGTATGTGGTGGACCTGTATGAAGTATGTGGTGGACCTGTACAAAGTATGTGGTAGACCTGTATGAAGTATGTGGTAGACCTGTACAAAGTATGTGGTGGACCTGTACAAAGTATGTGGTGGACCTGTATGAAGTAATTGGTGGACCTGTACAAAGTATGTGGTAGACCTGTATGAAGTATGTGGTAGACCTGTACAAAGTATGTGGTGGACCTGTACAAAGTATGTGGTGGCCCTGTACAAAGTATGTGGTGGACCTGTACAAAGTATGTGGTGGCCCTGTACAAAGTATGTGGTAGACCTGTACGAAGTATGTGGTGGACCTGTATGAAGTATGTAGTGGACCTGTACGAAGTATGTGGTGGACCTGTACGAAGTATGTGGAGGACCTGTATGAAGTATGTGGTGGACCTGTACGAAGTATGTGGTGGACCTGTACGAAGTATGTGGTGGACCTGTACGAAGTATGTGGTGGACCTGTACGAAGTATGTGGAGGACCTGTATGAAGTATGTGGTAGACCTGTACGAAGTATGTGGTGGACCTGTACGAAGTATGTGGTGGACCTGTACGAAGTATGTGGTGGACCTGTACGAAGTATGTGGAGGACTTGTATGAAGTATGTGGTGGACCTGTATGAAGTATGTGGAGGACCTGTACGAAGTATGTGGTAGACCTGTACGAAGTATGTAGTGGACCTGTACGAAGTATGTGGTGGACCTGTACAAAGTATGTGATGGACCTGTACAAAGTATGTGATGGACCTGTACAAAGTATGTGGTGGACCTGTATGACGGTGGTCTTACATTCATACTGTTGTGTTCCAGAATTAGAGAGATTTTGATATAGACAAAATATCAGTATTATACGTATATATCTTAACCAAAAAAACTATCGATATTTTGATGATACCGAATTTCCCAGAGTATAAGTCGTGGTCGGGTATTGCACACAGGTAAAAAATGAGAGAAGATTCAAAAAAAAAAATCAAGTAAAAATTGTGAAAATAGGAGGAAAAACTTGAGACTTGAGAAAGTTCTTCTATCATTGTTAAAGATGCATCTAATTTTCCCCTGACCCTTTAGGAGGACATAACTGCTGAGAATAGTTGAGAACTAAACTAAAACAGTACAGAAAGAATAATCCCCCTGACCGTTGAAGAGGACATAATTGCTGAGAATTTAATTTAAACTTATTTATAGATCATGCTGCCAGAATAATCCTCTTGACTCTATTAGAGACCATGATTAACCAGTCAACTGAATACTTTAAGTGTTGTATTGTTCGTTTTGCTCTTGGCACATCTTACTGTATGTTGATTGTGTTAGAGCCTTGAGGATGAATGCCACTTTGAGACTCTTTGACAATAAATGATCCGATTGGAATGTGTAATATTTGTAGAGTCTGTTGTTTTATGACAAGAACGGTTTCAAGATATCCGGAGGACAATACCCCATGACAAGGACAGGAAATCACTTTTCTATGGCAGTATATTGTCATGCCAGTATAATAATTAAATTGTTATTGTTAGTGATGCCATTTTTAGCTCACCTGTCACAAAGTGACAGAGTGAGCTTTTGTGATCACACTTCGTCCGTCGTCCGTCCGTCCGTCCGTCTGTCCGTCCGTCCGTCCGTCAACAATTGGGTTGTGTCCTCTCTAGAGGTCACAATTTTGGCCTAATCTTTATGAAACTTGGTCACAATGACCATCTCAACAAAATCTAGGTCAAGTTCAATATTGGGTCATCTGAGGTCAAAAACCAGCTCACTAGGTCAAATTATAGAAAAACCTTGTTTTAAACCTTTCAACATGTAGTCTTCATGGTCACTTAACTCTCTGCTGTAACTCTCTACACTCTATACATACAAGTAAACTTTCATCAACCAATGAAAATGTGTATCAGGGTTCACAGCAGTTTTGTAAAGGTCAAATATCAAAATATTCTAGAGGGTGTGAATTGTAATGGTTAAGTGGAAATCAAAGCGCTGTAGGGAGCATAGACATTTTCCTGAGGGTCGTGGGTTCAAACCCCACTGGAACCATAATTTTTATTTTTATATTTTTTTTTTTTTTGAGTGTTTAGGTATTGTTTTGTCTGTAAAGCATTTATTTGTACATTTTCCTGATGGTCGTGGGTTCAACCCCCACTGGAACCATAATTTGTTTTTTTTTTTTTTTTTTTGAGTGTTTAGGTATTGATTTGTCTTTATAGCATGTATTTGTACATTTTCCTGATGGTCGTGGGTTCAACCCCCACTGGAACCATCATTTTTATTTTTTTATTTTTATTTTTTTTGAGTGTTTAGGTATTGTTTTGTCTGTAAGGCATTTATTTGTACATTTTCCTGATGGTCGTGGGTTCAACCCCCACTGGAACCATAATTTTTTTTTTTTTTTTTTTTTTTTTTGAGTGTTTAGGTATTGATTTGTCTTTATAGCATGTATTTGTACATTTTCCTGATGGTCGTGGGTTCAACCCCCACTGGAACCATAATTTTTATTTTTTTATTTTTATTTTTTTTGAGTGTTTAGGTATTGTTTTGTCTGTAAGGCATTTATTTGTACATTTTCCTGATGGTCGTGGGTTCAACCCCCACTGGAACCATAATTTTTTTTTTTTTTTTTTTTTTTTTTTGAGTGTTTAGGTATTGATTTGTCTTTATAGCATGTATTTGTACATTTTCCTGATGGTCGTGGGTTCAACCCCCACTGGAACCATAATTTTTATTTTTTTATTTTTATTTTTTTTGAGTGTTTAGGTATTGTTTTGTCTGTAAGGCATTTATTTGTACATTTTCCTGATGGTCGTGGGTTCAATCCCCACTGGAACCATAATTTTTTTTTTTTTGAGTGTTTAGGTATTGTTTTGTCTTTATAGCATGTATTTGTACATTTTCCTGATGGTCGTGGGTTCAACCCCCACTGGAACCATAATTTTTATTTTTTAATTTTTATTTTTTTGAGTGTTTAGGTATTGTTTTGTCTTTATAGCATGTATTTGTACAGTTATATGGAGGAAAAATATTCCAAAATATTTTGTTTAAAATATAGGTCAAATCATAGAAAAACCTTGTGTAGTCAGTCACCAGAGGTTACAATTTCAACTTAATCTTTATGAAACTTTGTCACAATGATCCTGTCAACAAAATCTAGGCCAAGTTCGATTTTGGGTCATCTGGTGTCAAAAACAAGGTCACAATGTCAATTGACATTTTCCTGAGGGTCATGGGTTCAAACCCCACTGGAACCATAATTTTTTTTTTAAGTGTTTAGGTATTGTTCTGTCTTTATAGCATGTTTTTGTACAGTTATATTGAGGAAATATTTTGTTTAAATTATAGGTCAGATCATAGAAAAACCCTGTGTAGTCGCCAGAGGTTACAATTTCGACTTAATCTTTATGAAATTTGGTCCTAATAATCATCTCAACACAATCTAGGTTAAGTTTGATATTAATTAAGTCATCTGGGGTCAAACGCTAGGTCACATGGTCAAATCATACAAAAACTTGCAATAGAGGCTGAATTTCCTTAAATTTTATTCAGAAAATGTGTAGGATCACCATAGGGGTGTGCATGCACTAGTACGACAGGTGAGCGACCTAGGGCCCTTTGGGCCCTCTTGTTTAAGAAGTGAGGTATTTTTACTGATTATTTGAGTACTGTAGATGATATTTCTCAGGCTGGCTTTCACAAAGCATCTTCAGGTTTGATTCCCAGTCATGGCAGGTCAAACCCTTCCATGTAAATTTGACAAGAATGTTGATTTCTAGCTCCTACATGTTGATAAGTTGCTGGATCCTTGTGGAATGTTATACTGTAAACCAATGTACTTTCACAAAAACTTTCGCGTTTTGCTGATCGTCGGAATGTTCGCTGCTACAAATTTTCACGTTTTTAAGTTTCTCGCAACTTCCATATTAATGTTTTAGAACTTTCGCAGCGACTTAATATTGAGATATTCTACCACTCGCCAACTCCGCAAAATTAAATTGCGTGAAATGATTTCTAGGTTTACAGTATTGCGCTGGAGATAACGCTGGCTTTTGTTTACAAATAAAAATGTCAACTAAATGCATTTCTGATGTACATTTTA
Source organism: Spisula solida (assembly GCA_947247005.1). Classification (NCBI taxonomy): domain Eukaryota; kingdom Metazoa; phylum Mollusca; class Bivalvia; order Venerida; family Mactridae; genus Spisula; species Spisula solida. The sequence continues at coordinate 44,085,800 of OX365956.1, forward strand.
ATTTGTTTGATTTTGTGCATAGTTAACATTGACTTTCAACAAACTATAAGTTATTATTGTACAGATTCAGTACAGGAAAACCAGTAAACTAATAATGTTATAATCTGCTGCTGTAATATACCGTTACAGAAATATTCATAGATGTATATACAAATAAACATTGGACATTTGTTTAGCTTGATGATATTATTGAAGTGCCCGGGCGTGTTGACAGCAACATGTTTGTGATGTCATCATTCCTGTACTAGCATCTTGTGTGTCACATATTGACGGATGGATAACAAGTAGGTTCTGTTGATTGAAGTGACCGGTGTTTACAGCAAGGTGTTCCTGTACTAGAGTTGCTGCATCTTGTGAGTCACATATTGATGGATGGATACTGAGATAGTGTTGATATTCGACACCTTTATTGAATTCTCTCCTCACAATCCACACAATTCAGCACATACATGATGACATCTCTTCCTGGCTGATCAATCATTCAATGCATTGACTCACAGTAATTCTCTTATACAAACTCTTGACTAATGCTTACTGTAAACCAATAAGTTATTTTGAAGATTTAATTTTGGGGAGTTCGCGTGTGGTATAATTTCGCGAAATTGAGTCTCTGTGAAAGTGATATAAAAACATTGATATGGACATTGTGGGAAACTTAAAAGCGTGAACATTTGTAGTCGCGAATATGCCGATGATCAGCAAAACTCAAAAGTTAGTATTCACAAAAGTAAATTGGTTTACAGTATCTATTCTGTACAAGACAACCTAGGTTTGTGTACATTGGAATTTTGTTCCCCGGTCTGTGACAGGTAATATACCCTTCCACGAACATTTGACAACTGTTGATTAACCTCTACATGTCCTGAAGTTGATGGTTTCTTGCAGAAGGTTATGCTATTAGTTATTACAATGTTGTCCTGGAAAACTGATCAGGTGAGGGTCTTATACAATGCCCATAGGACAGCCCAATCATTCTAGATTATCATACATCCTTAGTATGTCTGTCATTTGTAGGATAGAAGACTTAGTGTGATTTTTATAAAAACATGTATGTCCAGTAACTTCTATGTTAGACGCCATTCACACTGAGCTATGCTCTTACAAGGATCATGCCAATCTGCCCCGACCTGACTAAAGGTATAAATCGGGACGAGATTGGCGTCAAAACTAAGAAAATTGATAAAAATCTTCACTGGAACGCCTGATCGATGCTTGTTCTACGATTTCTCTTAAACCACAGCATTTCCGATACCATGCTTTTATGCTTAAACCACGTTTCCACTGCGATAAATGCCGATCATGAAACATTTTTACTTCGACGTCACAGCAATCTTCAAGACTCTACTACACTGGTAGACAGACCTAAAAGACTGTAGCACATTATTGCGTCACTCATGCCGACAATACTAGGATCTTGTCACTATCATAGTAGTGACGCTTTGGTATGATGCGAGTACTAATAAATGAGTTTGGAACATTTTCTTCACATCACTTATTGCCTGAAAGAGGCATTGAATCCATTGGATGATATTTTATGATAACAATGACCAACCATTTCTCCAATTTTTTTATATGCATGTAACAGGGATGTTCAAATTTTCATGCAATTTCCTCATATCTCGATCATTTATGGTAAAAAAACTAATTTGTTCTACATAGTAATTTGCTTTGATCTATGTCCAACTGAGGTCCGTTATCTAAGCAAAGTGCTACCGAGAGCCTTTATACAGTTACCTCCCGTTCAATTAAATATAGAAGGCATGAATTACCTCCTGTGGAAAGCGCTTCATAGCGCTCGCTCATTTTAACGGCCTCCTGGTGTCATGGAAAATTTTAACCCAATTCCTTTGTGGAATGATATAGGCTAATATATTATATTTAATTATAGACTTTTTAGCTCACCAGTCACAAAGTGACAGAGTGAGCTATTGTGATCACTCTTCGTCCGTCCTCCGTCCGTCCGTCAACAAGGGTTGTGTCCTCTCTAGAGGTCACAATTTTGGCCTTATCTTTATGAAACTTGGTCACAATGATCATCTCAACAAAATCTAGGCCAAGTTTGATATTGGGTCATCTGAGGTCAAAAACGAGGTCACTAGGTCAAGTTATAGAAAAACCTATTTGTAGTCACTGGAGGTCAAAGTGGCAAGGTGAGCTTTTGTAATTGTTTTTTGTCCGTCTTCCGTCGTCCGTCCGTTAACTTTTTCACCGTTAACACTCTAGCACTCTCAATTTTGCTTTGATCTTCATCAAACTTGGTTAGTAGTTGTATCTCAATGAAATCTAGGTCAAGTTTGAAGTTAGGTCATGTGGGGTCAAAAACTAGGTCAAATAATAGGAAAACCTTGTTAACACTCTGGTGGCCACATTTTTGCTTTAATCTTCATGAAGTTTAATCAAAATGTTTATCTTAGTAACCTTAAGGTCAAGTTCGAAGTTGGGTCACGTGGGGTCAAAAACTAGGTCAAAAGGTCATATAATAGGAAAACTTTGGTAACACTCTGGAGGCCACATTTTTGCTTTAATCTTCATGATGTATGGTCAAAATGTGTGTCTTGATGACCTTAAGGTCAAGTTTGAAGTTGGGTTAAGTGGGGTCGAAAGGTCAATTGTAGAAAAACCTTATTAACACTCCTGAGGCCACTTTTTTGTTTTTATCTTCATCAACTTTGGTCAAAATGTTAATCGTGATGACCTTAAGGTCACTTTCGAAGTTGGGTCATGTGAGGTCAAATCTAGGTCACTATGTCAAATAATAGCAAAACCTTGTTTGACCATGTTTAGCAGGTGAGCGCCCCAGGATCTATGATCCTCTTGTTTATAAACCTTTAAGAAATTTGGTCACAATGATCATGTCAACAAAATCTAGGTAAAGTTTGATTTTGGGTCATCTAGGATCAAAAACAAGGTCACACTGTCAATTATAAAACTCACAATGTCAATTGACATTTTCCTGAGGGTCGTGGGTTCAAACCCCACTGGAACAATAATTTTTTTTATTTTTATAAGTGTTTAGGTATTGTTTTGTCTTTATAGCATGTATTTGTACAGTTATATGCAGGAAAATACCAAAATATTTTGTTTAAATTATAGGTCAAATCATAGAAAAACCTTGTGTAGTCACCAGAGGTTACAATTTCAACTTAGTCTTTATGAAACTTTGTCACGATGATCATGTCAACAAAATCTAGGTCAAGTTCGATTTTGGGTCATCTGGGGTTTAAAACAAGGTCACAATGGCAATTTACATATTCCTGAGGGTCTTTGGTTCAAACCCCACTGGAACCATAATTTTTATTTTTTTATTTTTTTAAGTGTTTAGGTATTGTTTTGTCTTTCTAGCATGTATTTGTACAGTTATATGGAGGAACATATTTTTTCCAAAATATTTTGTTTAAATTATAGGTCAAATCATAGAAAACCTTGTGTAGTCACCAGAGGTTACCCTTTCAACTTAATCTTTATGAAACTTTGTCACGATGATCATGTCAACAAAATCTAGGTCAAGTTCGATTTTGGGTCATCTGGGTTCAAAAACAAGGTCACAATGTCAATTTACATTTTCCTGAGGGTCGTGGGTTCAAACCCCACTTGAGCCATAAAGTGTTTGGGTATTGTTTATATGGAGGAAAATATTTTGTTTAAATTATAGGTCAGATCATAGAAAAACCCTTTGTAATCACCAGAGGTCACAATTTCGACTTAATCTTTATGAAATTAGGTCCTAATGATCATCTCAGCACAATCTAGGTTAAGTTTGATATTAATTAAGTCATCTGGGGTCAAAAGCTAGGTCACATGGTCAAATCATAAAAAAACTTGCAATAGAGGCTGAATTTTCTTAAATTTTATTCAGAAAATGTGTAGGGTCGCCATAGGGGTGTGCATGCACTAGTACGACAGGTGAGCGACCTAGGGCCCGGGCCCTCTTGTTCTGAATAAAAGCTATATCTATACCTGTATTACAATGCAAATTTTCTGTGTTTCAATAGAAAACACCTTTAAATTTGATGCTGATTGTATCATTATGTTATGACAATCATGCAAATCACGTAATTATGCTTCCCCAATGTTGCTACGATTACGTCGATCATTAAATACGATCGTACTATGTCCTTACACCGATTCGTTTTAGCCACTTCTCGCTATGCTTGTTTTGAACATGTTAAAAAGTAAGTGTAAGGTCAGGGAGGTTCCCGACCTATGCGATTCCACCACAACTCTTCCACGCTCACAAAGATCCTCTCCCGATTGACCCTGACAGTGAGTGTCCCACAATTGGTCCTGATTTGGACCAATTTTAGATCGTAGTAGAAGTGGGACCCCAGTGTGGATGCAGTTTTAACAACTGCTGTCATGCCATCAGTTTTATGTCATGTTGAGTATTTGTACAATTTTCTTGCATGTGGGGCATCATTCACCGCAATGAAACAAATATATGAAGATCAGGACTGCTTTAGTTTAAGAGATTTTGACTTGATCCTGACCTTTATGTATGAATAAATTGCAAGGTTCTTGCGTTGAATATAGGAATTTCCGCAAGCAAATTCTGCAATATCGGTCCTTTAGAATGAAAAGATAACAACCAGCGTTAAACACATAAATATAGACAATATATCAGCTGTTAAATTATGCTGATAGAAGAACAAGATTTGTGTCAAATTTTCCACACTATCACATGTTGCTAGCATTCGCATATCATTCTGCATACCTGGAGCTGCTTTGAAGTAATGTATATAAGTACACCTATAACCTGAGCTAATCAATGTTAATGTATTCCATAAAATTTCACATTAGTGAGGGAATTTTGCAAAATCAGTACATATTCCCATATCCTTTGAGCTGGTTAATTCAATGTCCTGTTCTAGCACTACCTTAATTGATTGTAGAACTTGTTTTGTGGCCCTTTTTCCTTTCGAGCTATAATTTACTTAATTCAATTTGCTCAATTTGTTAATGAAATATACACATGGCTTAAATAGTCTCCTAATTGCCTTTAAGATACTGTATGTATTCTAAACACCTGATTAAACGTATATACATAGTAAACTTTGCATTTTCTTCTGTCTTTAACGAAACAGTGTCTTCGCTCTCTGTATCTTTGTAACCGCTTGTTGTATTTACATGAAACTTACACCGTAAGGGTAGCACGGTGGCTGAGTAGTTAATGCTCTTGACTACCCATCCAGATCCCAGGTTTGAATCTCAGCTGGGGCACTCAATATTTCAGAAACACTTTTCAGTGTATTTTACTCACGAAGACGACATGCTGAACCCTGCTGACATTCCTATTGTGCTGGTTCATGGACAAAGTCAAATGTTTGAGCCTTGGAATTTGTGTATGTTTCATATCTGTTATGAACTCTTTGATAGATTTTCATTGTATCCCTTGGTGAGACGTGCAGAACCGATGTTCTAACTGTGCTGGGTCAATGTGGCAGTTTGAGGTCAATGGTTTGAGCCTTGGATTTCATGTCACTCTAGTATAACAGTATTAGAACCTATTCATGAATTTTCCTACAACTTTAACTAGGAGGCAGCATGCAGAGCCCACATTCCATGCTCAATGTCAACACTGAAAACAGACAGACCTGAGTCACTCTATTTAAGTTCAGTAATGTAAATAAGTTAAATCATTCTAAAATATGGTGTGACTAACATCTTTTAGGCCAGATAAAATACTTTTCTATATTACCATGCCCTAATTATTCATTTAAACTAGCCTTAATGACAAGAGGTCTGAAAGGACCCTAGATCACTCATCTGCCATTGTATGAACTACCTAGAGCCAAAAAGGGCCTCTTGATAATTTTTCCTTTCCTTTTCCAGATAGCAAATTTTTCAAACAAATCCTGTAAACCAAAAAAATAAAAAGATTTTGGCCTAACTAGTAAAGAATTACTTCCTAATTAACTGAAAATAAAACATGAAAGAGAATCCACTTTAAGTATTTCCTTGATATAAGCTTACGTTCCATGTCGGGAATGGCAAACATCCCATAAATGTGTCCGATCACAGTGATTCACAGTTCTTGGTTGGTCGGACAAATATACCATATATTTGCATTATTTATTTATTTTCTCCAGCTCGAGATTGCAACATTGAATTTTCATTTTAACCAACATGTTAGTGCTTAGGTTTCATTCTTGTTTTTTGATTACCTGGAGTTGAATATTTATTTATAAATTATATACAATATGTGTGTTAATGTGTTTTGATCAGAATATTAATACAGGATTGAAATAATATAATATTATCTACATGTACATTGTCGATGCTGTTAAGGTGTCAATATCAAAAGGGGATTTTAGGGTACCTGATCTCTAAAAGATTGGAATATAGTGTTACTTTACTTTATAAATATATTTATTTGTATGTGGGTCAACCAGCAGCTTAGTTTAGATTAAAATCAGTTGACATGGTTACTTGGGAATTTTATTGATTGGAAATATAAAGATTTATATCTCTAGTTTGTGTATATGTATCAGGTAAATTGATAGTGTTGTATAGCACAGAGAATTTGACATGATCCTGACCTTTATGCATGAATATATTACAAGGTTCTTGCATTGAATATATAAATTTTCGCGAGCAAATCATGCAAAATCGGCTCTTTAGGTTCACCCTTGTTACCCTGATAAAACAACATGATTGGATATACCCAACATGATTGAAAAATGGCGGATGTATGTTTACATTTTCATCGCATTTTCGACCAATTCTTCAAAACCTACGGGTTTAACCACCTTCTGATGCTGTATGAAGATAAACTTGTACATTCCTTCCATGAAACTAAAACTATTTATCCGTATGTTTGTGAATGTGATACACAATACGATAAAAAATTAGAAAAATTTGTGTTGGATTTATTTGACAGTCTATAAAACATATATATTGTTGTTTATTTTGGGTTAAGATCTTTTGTTTATACAGCTCATTCATTTCACTATCAGACTTAGTTTAGAGTAAGTTATTTACATTTGCCGTTTCTACGTGATAACTATTTAAAGTAACCCATGTGTGAAAAATGGATAAAAACCAACATGATTTGAGGATAAAGATCAACATGATTTATCTTTTAAAGTGGATACTGACCAACATTGAATTTTCATTGATGCACTGCAGTGCGAATTGAATATGTAGCTTCACTATTGGAAGAATAATGGGATGACCCCAACACGTACGTAGGAGTAGATAACTCTATGAAGTATTTATTGGAAAATATGTCCCTTTTTTCAACTTCGTGCAAATTTGTAAGTTTACGTTCAAGGTATTAACCTATTATATCTAAGTGCATGTTCATATTGCTGTGATACTTTGCATACTTGTCAACCGTCTTGACCACAACATCTGCACTCTATCAAGCATGTTGTTGAATGTTATGCCCCATTTGGACTGATGTACTTAGTTGCTGCCCTACATGCTAGAGGGCATAACGGGCAATAAGTAAGTACTTAGAAATACAAAAGTTTACAGTTTATGTACACAATTTTAACCTCTTTGATACTTTGCTCACCATCATGACGCCATGACCTCCACATGAATAGGCAACTCTATCATATATCTCTATATATGTTGAAATTGTGTCCCCTTTTTTAAATTAGAAATGCAATTTGGCACCATTCAAGACATGCTCACAGCGTTTAGCCTGGTCCCCATAATTCACTGTTCCTATTCCCGGTGAATGTTGCACATTTAGATACATGTGTTCAATTTACCTGTCTTGACTTATTATGAATTTTACCAACATATAGCAGAAAAAAGTATTTAACTAGAAAATATGTCCACAGGACACGGATGCCCCCGCTAAAAGCTGTCATCAGACACCTAAGTATAAAGCTATGCAAATGAAATAACTTGAAACAAGTTTGTACTTGCTTAAATGTGACATTTAACAGCAGACAAGAGCTGGGTCTGTAATGTACCTATCAATGTTTTCCCCAAGGGGGGGGGGGCGGCGGGCATACACGGGACTTTTGACAGAAGGCTGTTCCCGATAGGTGGGAATTTGACAGACAGAATGGTGCCGAGTCCAGGGAAATTTTGACACTGGCCGAAATTTTGATCCCGGTGGGTATGTAAAGCATCTCCCAGTGAGGGGATTTTGACAAATTGCCCTTGCTCTAGGGCGGGAATTTAGACTTTGAAACAGTAAAAATGTCAAATTCCCCTGGGTCAGCCCGCCACCCCCCTCCTGGGGGAAAACATTGATAGGTGCATAAGTGTGACCTTTACATTTGAGTCAGGGTGTAAATGCGAATGTAACCAAGTAATTTTAAAATCCAGAACGAAATAACAAAAAGCAGACCAAAAGCATACTTGTGCCTTTTAACTTTAAATCTCTAAGTATTACCTTGACCTATGCGTTAGGGACCTGGGTTTTGCGCATGTCACATCGTCTTGGTGATGTGAACATTTGTGGCAAGTAATATTAATATAAAATAAGAAATGACATAGTTACAGAGCTGACATGAACCACATGCCTATTTGAGCCTTTTTACCTTCGATCTCTAAGTGTGACCTTTACCTTTGAGCAAGGGACCTAGGTCTTGCGCATAACACGCCGTCTCGATGTGGTGAACATTTGTACCAAGTGTTATAAATATCCAATAAGAAATGACATAGTTACAGAGCGGACATGAATCACATGCCTATTTGAGAATTTTAACTTTTGATCTCTACGTGTGACCTTGCCCTTTAAGTAAGGGACCTGGGTCTTGCACATGGCACATCACCTTGATGTGGTGAACATTTGTACCAAATATTATAAATATCCAATAGGAGATGACAAAATTACAGAGCGGACACGAATCACATGCCTATTTGAGCCTTTTAACCTTTGACCTCTAAGTGTGACCTTGACCTTTAAGCTAGGGACCTGGGTTTTGTGCATGACACATCGTCTTGATGTGGTGAACATTTGTACCCATTTTTGGTAGGCGTAAGCCTCTCTATACTACCATTGCCCATTTCTTAATGCAACATGGAACGCCTTTAGGCTGCTATGTGAATCCGCATTCAAGTAGTTCCAGAAACTATCAACATTCCCAATACTGCAACATATGTTTCTTTAAACTTATTTAATTCAATCAGCAACAATTGTTTATTCTACGATCAACAATTATTGTGAAACTGTTCGTTGAATCGATATTTTTGCAGATAATCACTCAGCCGGGGAGAATATGAAAATGACGTGTTCATCAAATGTCCCAGCCGTATAGCTATTTTTAGAAACTTCAGACCAGGGCCACGTGATGGTTTTATCAATGAATCGTATATAATCATGTTATGCAATCATATGGTGTGGCTATACTAGCCGCTTTCTAGAGATGTCTCACGCTGTGATGGAAGTGATTACAAGACGGTACTGTAGAATCTGATAAATAGGCGCGTAGTATTATTTTAAAGCCACTTTTGATATAGGTCTGTGAAGTTGGCTCTTAGGTCGTACATCGACAGTCAGATGTTTACTCATTTTTATTTGAAATGAATAAACAGCTCTTAGCTCGTTGGTCGCAGCTCTTAGATCGTTAGTCGCAGCTCTTAGCTCGTAGGTCGCAGCTCTTAGCTCGTAGATGTGTACTCGTTGGTCGCAGGTCTTAGGTCGTTGGTCTTAGCTCGTATGTCGCAGCTCTTAGCTCGTAGGTCGCAGCTCTTAGCTCGTAGATGTGTACTCGTTGGTCGCAGCTCTTAGGTCGTTAGTCGTAGCTCTTAGGTCGTTGGTCCCAGCTCTTAGCTCGTAGGTCGCAGCTCTTAGCTGGTTGGTCGCAGCTCTTAGATTGTTAGTCGCAGCTCTTAGCTCGTAGGTCGCAGCTCTTAGCTCGAAGATTTGTACTCTTTGGTCGCAGGTCGCAGCTCTTAGCTCGTAGGTCACAGCTCTTAGCTCGTAGATGTGTACTCGTTGGTCGCAGCTCTTAGGTCGTTAGTCGCAACTCTTAGCTCGTAGATGTGTCCTCGTTGGTCGCAGGTCTTAGGTCGTTGGTCCCAGCTGTTAGTTCGTAGGTCGCAGCTCTTAGCTCGTAGGTCGTAACTCTTAGCTCGTAGGTCGCAGCTCTTTTAGGTTTTTCCTACGGACACATAGTACCCTACCATTTAAATCTCCTTCTATTTAGGGTTTTCACAAGGCAAGCTAGTCCCCTACCAATCAGGGTTTTCACATGGACACCTAGTCCCCCGACATTAATGTTTTTCACATGAACACCTATCGTTTAGGTTTTTTTTGTCAAGTCCAATAACAAACTCAGAGCAGGTTTGGAATATGAGTACACAGCTAAGAGCTGCGACCAACGAGTACACATCTACGAGCTAAGAGCTGCGACCTACGAGCTAAGAGCTGCGACCTACGAGTTAAGACCTGCGACCAACGACCTAAGACCTGCGACCAACGAGTACACATCTACGAGCTAAGAGCTGCAACCTACGAGCTAAGAGCTGCGACCAACGACCTAAGAGCTGCGACTAACGACCTAAGAGCTGCGACCAACGAGTACACATCTACTAGCTAAAAGCTGCGACTTACGAGCTAAGAGCTGCGACCTACGAGCTAAGAGCTGCGACCTACGAGCTAAGAGCTGTGACCTACGAGCTAAGAGCTGGGACCAACGACCTAAGACCTGCGACCAACAAGTACACATCTACGAGCTAAGAGCTGCGACCTACGAGCTAAGAGCTGCGACTAACGATCTAAGAGCTGCGACCGACGAGCTAAGAGCTGCGACCTACGAGCTAAGAGCTGCAACCTACGAGTTAAGACATGCGACCAACGACCTAAGACCTGCGACCAACGAGTACACATCTACGAGCTAAGAGCTGCAACCTACGAGCTAAGAGCTGCAACCAACGTCCTAAGAGCTGCGACTAACGACATAAGAGCTGCGACCAACCAGTACACATCTACGAGCTAAGAGCTGTGACCTACGAGCTAAGAGCTGCGACTAACGATCTAAGAGCTGCGACCAACGAGCTAAGAGCTGCGACTAACGACCTAAGAGCTGCGACTAACGACCTAAGAGCTGCGACCAACGAGTACACATCTACGAGCTAAGAGCTGCGACCTACGAGCTAAGAGCTGCGACCTACGAGCTAAGAGCTGCGACCTACGACCTAAGAGCTGGGACCAACGACCTAAGACCTGCGACCAACGAGTACACATCTACGAGCTAAGAGCTGCGACCTACGAGCTAAGAGCTGCGACTAACGATCTAAGAGCTGCGACCTACGAGCTAAGAGCTGTTTATTCATTTCAAATAAAAATGAGTAAACATCTGACTGTCGATGTACGACCTAAGAGCCAACTTCACAGACCTTTTTGATATACGCATTCAATACACGTATGACATATACATCAATATGCCCCTTTTTACAATTATATAGATACCCAACATGCCTATATAGTCACATATGCCTATTTAGACATTCAAGACAAGATCGGCAGTAAGAAAACGAACATTAAACGTGTAAAGTCGTTTAAGCTTTAGTAGCAGCAACCAGATCGCCTCCCATCAGCACTCTAAGTGCTTTGATTATTAAATGTCCTAAAAGCATGTGCTATAGACTAGGTGTGAAATCCCTTACATCGGGTATGCTCATAAACCTGCTACCACAATTCATGAGCACACTTCTTTAATGTACAATTATTTGTACCTTGAGAATCCCATTGGCAAGATTTCAATTGGTAATGTTGGCTTTTATCCACAATCATGTTGGCCAGTATCCTAATAAATTTAACAATCACGTCGGTCAGTATCCAAAAAATACTATACATGTTTGAATTATTGTTGGTGAGCGTTAATTTATCTAAGATTTAAAAAAATTGAAACGTCCAAATCATAGTTTATACAACTGCCAATACTTCCCAAATGATATTCATTACATAAAGTCAAATAAATGAGTTTTACAACGTTTTTAAGTACAAAACTCATTCTCAAATGCAAAATCCACACATTCTTTAAGGCTTTACATAGTGAAAAATATTACCTATGTGCAAATTGTTTAGTGCAAATAGTACATTTTCTTCATATGTTGATTATGTAATATTGAAATAAACAATCTGGATAGTTTATATGGAAAATATTGCAAAAACAATGCACTTATCACATTGTTCATGTCGGCCATTTTTCAATCATGTTGGGAATATCCAATCATGTTGTTTTATCAGGGTAACAAGGGTGAGGTTTGTGTTGGTATTACACCTTGAGCGCCTTCGTGATACTCTCCGCTTATGAAAACATACGATCGGGGTTATAAATATAGACAATATATCAGCTGTTAAATTATGCTAATTGAAGGTCGAGAGTCGTGTCAAATTCTCTGGTATATACATTGTGTGTTTCAGCTATAAGATTTATAAAGCAACTTACTTAAGTATAATATACAAGAGTGTATTACTGATTCTGAGTTGGAGGATTAAGGGATAAAATTATATACGTACATGTATATATACATGTATGTTACTGGTAATTGTTCATATTGTAGATTATTTATATTGTTTAATCAGTTTAAGTGAGTGCCAATTGTGGGGTATTTCAAATGATAAAAGTTTATAGAATTGTATACAGTAATAATGTATTGTTTTACTCATATAACTTGTTTAATTAGGTCTGTCACCTGTTAACGTAACATTATTAATTTATAAATTTAACAGATATTGTATATATGAGTATATGGCTTTGTGCATAAGGTATTATAAAATTATTGATTTTCCCTGTTATCAGAATAAAATAAAATTTACAATAAGAATGTTTTGTAGTGATATGACATGGTTTGTGTACCAGTGACAGACCTGAATAAACAGACTATGAATATTTTATCACCTAACACACACCTACCCGAGATACAATGACTCATTTGAAACATATTGTAAACTGTTATTTAGCTTTTTCTCTAACACATTATAGACAATTTAACTAATAAAATTGTCAAGATTGCTTTTATTTTATTTCTCATAAAATTTGAACTTTCCCAAATTGTTTGTAATTCACAATTCAACCAGGAATACTTACTGAGTCATTGATCAATTTTCTCTACTTTGTAAGTCAAATACATTAAGGATGTTGGAGCGGTAACTCAAATGCATTAAGGATGTTGTAGCGGTAGATCAAATGCATTAAGGATGTTGTAGCAGTAGATCAAATGCATTAAGGATGTTGTAGCGGTAGATCAAATGCATTAAGGATGTTGTAGCGGTAAATCAAACGCATTAAGGATGTTGTAGCAGTAGATCAAATGCATTAAGGATGTTGTAGCAGTAGATCAAATGCATTAAGGATGTTGTAGCAGTAGATCAAATGCATTAAGGATGTTGTAGCGGTAGTTCAAATGCATTAAGGATGTTGTAGCAGTAGATCAAATGCATTAAGGATGTTGTAGCGGTAGATCAAATGCATTAAGGATGTTGTAGCGGTAGATCAAATTTATTGATGACATTGGAGCGTTCTTGTTCCTACATTCAGATTTTGTTCAAACTTCAGGAGTTTAAAAAAATTATAATTTATTGATACAAACTATGATGATAAAGATTAAAAAAGTCATGATCTCCAACCTTGTTTTCCGAGTTTGCGGTTATACAGTGGGGGAAGGAGCGATAACTCGTGGTGATATGATATGAGAACCCCCATACAGTACAATGTTCTGCTTAATTGCTATTGTAAAATTGTTTGGCCTATATTGCCTGTATTTTACAGGACTTTGCCAAAATATGGATTCACTGAACAACAAAACCAACTGAAACTGTACAAAACTGATTGATCTACAGACTGACCATTCTGGCTTATAAGAAGCATATATATGTTTGTATATATATGTGATTCATGGGCCAATGGCCTAAATCTTGAAAATAAACTGTACATATAAATTAGCTGATAATTATTCCACATTATTCAAGATGTTTGGATTAATTAATCACAAGTATATTACTGTGTACTTGCTTTTATTGGTTTTAGTCTGCCAGATTATCATGCCTGTCTATTATTGAATAATTCAGAGTAACAAGTATCATACTCATGCAGGTTTTACTCACTATGATATATATATGGGGAAAATCCAATCTGGCCCGATTCAGTGGTATAAGTCATTAGAATGTCCACATTTGGAACAGGTTCAGTCTTTTGTCCTAGGTACCTCATACCGAATTTATTAAAATTAGTACTGACTTACCTCCCTTTCTTGCGGCACTGAGTGTATCATAGGTTAAGTTCCAGGACTAGTTTTCCTGGTTATGATGGGTCACGCCCATATGGCTAAAATAATTGTTGCTTTGCACAATCATGTCTGTTGGTCAGTCAGTAGGTCTGTTGGTCGGTCGCTTGGTAGGCCAAATATTTTCAACTCTAGAACGCTTTGCGCTAGAATCCTCAAAATTCTCATTGAGGTTGGTCATCAACAGTAGATGACCCCAATTGAGGTCAGTAGGTCAAAAGTCAAGGTCTTTGTGGTCTTTTGGGCTGCCATGGGTGGGTCATACATGTTTTACAAACATCTCTTCCTGGTCTCATTACTGAGTTGCTTTTCATATTGAGGTAAAAGAAAAAGTATAACAGAGAATATAATAATAATTATGGCCATGCAAATTGTGGTCTTAATAATGAGTTGGTCTGATTATTGAAGTGGTCTGTATGTGATTGAGGGTTAACTGTTTATCACATAAATACCGTGATTTTCCATGTGAGAACAAATGACGGAACAATGTTCTCCAACACGTGTGATAACAAATATCTGACGTCACTAGCTTTTCGGCACGAAAACGTAACATCATCAGCTTAAATTTGTTATTTCTGACGTTCTTTCTACTCGGTAACTATGGTAATGTGATAAAAAGAATCCACCACTCATTGTCTTTGGGATCAACATTTCTTAAACTCATCACAAAATTAAATTATTAAGCTTGCTGTGTTTTCTTGACTTGTTTAAGAAATGTTGATCTCCAAAGACAACTCATGACGTATCCTATATTTATCTGAAGATAATTAATCCATAGTTTGATAAAATACAATATTTTTACATTATGATTGGATATTTTCAGTCATCAGTTGGAAGTGTTACTGGATGACGGTAGAACTACACGACGGAATGCTCACAGACGTTACCTGTCCAAAGTAATCACGTAAGTTTCCATGTCATACACCAGTACATCAAATGTGCCATAATGTAGCAAACAATTCGCTGGCTTAGAACAAGAGAATGAGAATGAGAAAACAAGAAAAAAACTGTCTGAAAACTATACATAAACTTTACTTATGGAAAACCAAGCTTTTTAGACTTCGGTTTAATCAACATGACCTGTTCCGATTTTCATGAAAATAGGCTCATCAGTAGCGCCTCGTTATGCAGATTTCAAATATGTATGAGTCTTATAAGGTCATAAGTAGCACTTACAACCTTCTTATTGTAAGCCAGTGAATTATTTACAGAGTTATGTCCGAACATATTAGGTAATGAATATCTTGGATAACTACAGTAAGTGCTTTTCTGTTAAGGGAGAGTATTTTGAAAGGAATTTGTTAATTAGCTGTAGTATTATTTAATAGGACCAGTCCTAAAACATTTGTATATGCTCGTTTTATGCCAAGTGCCTCTTTTCCAATAAATGGTGCTACATATTGCTTTTATTGGTCATTATATATTTGCACCTGTTGATTTGGAACCCATACTGTACAGTGCCATTGCCTTTAAACAATGCCAAGTATGATAGCATTAGACCACTCAGTCATCGCAACAACCCTAGAAAAAAGTCTTATTAGTCTCAATTAGTATTATAAATGGAAAAATGTAACATTTTCAAAATCCAGGAATGAAACCCATATCTTTGAGCTGTTTTTATTATGCTCCAGCATCTACAAGTGGGGGAGGCATATAGTGATTGTAATGTCCGTCCATTAGTCAGTCCATTCGTCCGTCCATTCTGTCATTCGTTCCATTGAAAATGTTAACCAAAACTTTTAAGTTCTTTAAACTCATATATTTTCAAAGTCTATCAAGGCATTGCTTTCAAACTTGGCATACTTGTTTACATTGTCAAAGCCATGTAACAATATCCAACATTTCTACAGAATTATGGCCCCTGATTGACTTAGCTAGTTATTATGGACAAGGCTTCCATGGGGGCTTAAGCGTTTACTAAACACAGTCTTGTTAATCACTTATTTGATGCATAAACTAGATATTGTCACCTAGCAACTGAAGAAGGAAGAGTAATGTCCTCTATAAAACAAGTTGACAGAGTAGTGTGAATCAATACAAACAATTTAGTGTTTGAGAAACAACTTTATTTTAATTCTAGTACTACATTGCATTAAGCCTAAAAGCATTGTAAGGATTTTATGGTATCCGCTCTCTGGTTGGTTAATGCATTATCCAGAATCTTGTCGAGCTACTGTATGTCAGGTATTATTTGCAATATTTTTATTTTTGCTATTATAATATTTGCCGATTATTATAAGTTCCTCATGATTTCTTAAATCCACACAAATATATATCTTTTCTGAATTAACCCATCATTGAAGCTTGAGTGGGAATTCGTAAAAGTTAATGAAATAAGTCTCATTCGGAAATTCGCTAAATAAAGATCGCATGAACATATGATCTTACAGTATATTGGTATGAGAGAGATATGTGAGTGCTCTCATATATTATTCATAGCGTAAATACCACTAACCTTAAGGGTCCGGTGTGATACAAGAATAAATATATATTGATAGTTGTATCCAGTTATCCTACTACTGTTTTAAATATTTTCTACGTTCTGCACTTCCAGAATAGGGCTGTATAAGTTCATATAGCTTGGGTTTAAAAAGTGAATTTTGAATTTCAGACATTTTATGTACAAAAGTATTAGCAAATTATGTTATTTGAATATTTTTAGAATTGTTACTGTCGGCCAAAATTTAAGCTGGAAGAAATGTTAGCAAATTTTGTAAAGATGCAAAATTCACCAACATTTTCACTCCACTAACATAACCTCTTATACAGTAAAGCCTGATGGTTAATTTTGGTGGCATTTTCTGTGTTGTCATGGTGTTGTCATGGTGTTGTCATGGTATTGTATGGAGATATAGGGAATGTTATGGATTATGTACAGACTCTCAACTTGATGCCACAGTCTCTGTAATTGTCGTATCCATCTTACTTAAAGTTTCAGCTCTATAATTATGTATGTGTTTCACAAGATGGATGTATGAATAGATGTATTGACGTATGTATTGATGAGCAGTGCTTGGTACAGCTTCCAGACATCCAGTCATTCACCTTTTGTTACTAATGAATACTTTTCTTTCTTTCGTTATCCACCTTATGTGACTATGGTTAACGCTGCCATGCAACAGCACTCTGATTTCTAACTTACTTGAAATGGTTACATCGTGGTTTGAAGATATTAATAGCACACAAAAATGGATAGTACTCTTGACACTATTGGTTCCTGTTAAAAGGAACAACAACAATAGCAACAACAAGTAACACCAGTAGCAACAATCACTGTAGCAACAACAACACCATTAGCAACAACACCAACAACACCAGTAGCAACAACAACAACCACTGTAGCAACAACAACAACCACTGTAGCAACAACAACAACAGTAGCAACAACACCAACAACAACAGTAGCAACAACAACAACCCCTATAGCAACAACAACAACCACTGTAGCAACAACAACAACCACTGTAGCAACAACAACACCAGTAGCAACAACACCAACAACAACTGTAGCAACAACAACCCCTATAGCAACAACAACAACAACCACTGTAGCAACAACAACAACCACTGTAGCAACAACAACAACCACTGTAGCAACAACAACACCAGTAGCAACAACACCAACAACAACAGTAGCAACAACAACAATGGAAGCATCAGGGTCTTATTAAACAAATTATTTTATGGATGTGATACCTTAAAAAAACCTTGATAATGCATTTAAAAATTAAAGAAACTTTTTTCCTTATAAACAACTAATGACTGGGGTAAGTGGAGTTTATCATCAAAAATCGAAAAATCCGTACTGGCCCAATTATAGTAATTGTGATTCTTGCATCCTGTAATTATATTCATCAGGTGCTCATTAGTACAACATTGTTTTCCCATTCATTCAAGATATAAACCTAATATAAACCCTACTACGCATAGTCAAATTGTTATATACTGTATAAATGGTGAAGGTAGTGTAATGGAAAAATTGGTGAATATCACAAATTTACGAAATTCACTGACATTTCCCCTACTGTTAATTTTGGCCTAAAGACAGCATTATAATGAAGAAATATAAAAAACTGCTTATAATAGCATGCTCAATATGTAAAATAAAAAATTGGCTAATTTTTCAACCCGCTTAAATATCCCCTTTTACGGTACTGATGTTACATACCTTCTATAATGTAACATGTTTGGTATATGTCAAACAGTATAATGTCATCATGATGTTATATAATGTTCTTTGTAAAATTTGGATGCATTAAATATTTATCCTAGATGCATTCTGACTGTTGCTAGCTTGCGAGCTTTAATGTTTAGGAAGTAGTGTCAGGATTGCTGTAATTTTGCCAGGAATTGTATATATCTGTATATACTCTGTGGTACATCAGGAATATAACTTTGTGATTATGTTGTTGTGTAGGTAACGGAAATAATAACATAAACATTGTGATATAATGGATAACTTTCAAGGTATGAATGGTGCATTTTTAAAATGTAATATTATAAAATCTCTAATTAATTGTTTCTGAATAATTCAGTCAATTAAGTAACTGGAGCATTAGTTTTATCATCTGTTCATGAATTGAGTGTAATTATTAATTAGCTAGTTGTTTTAATTATTTTTAATTGATTGTTTAGGCTAACCTTAATAAATTCTTTGTAAAATGGGAGTTACCCTTCCCACAGGCTCTTGGTGCAATTTTAGGGTCTGGCAAAAGAACACCTCTAAACACTAAGTGTTAAGAGTACAATTTTTTGCAAGACCCTAAAATCACACTGAGAGCCTGTGACCCTATATACCCATTCATGATAATCCCAGCAACTCAACGAAATTTTAGGCCTTTCAGGAGACATTTATTATTTCATTTGATATGAGGGTTTATAAAACATAATCTACCATGAGTGTATATAAAATAATTCCAACCTAGCTACCTACCCATCTATGTTCACAGGCTCACAATGTGATTTAGGGTCCGGCAAAAAACATACACTTATACAGTGCCTTAGAGTTTTTTTTTAGCCAGACCCTAAAACTGAGAGCCTATGTCTATGTTAACTCCAAACCAAGATGTTTTTACTGCCAGCCTAATGACAGTTCAATGACTGAGGATATTGATGCTACATTCTGTGTTAGGTGTTGCAGGGTTGATTGTGAAGCACATTATTGTTGTCGAGTTTTCTGTTGTTAACAACATGTTGTATATGAAATGTGTGCCAAGTTAGCAGAAGCAACAAGTCTGGTGTTTTATGTATTATAACTATTACATACTTCAGATGTTTGTATGCTATGGAATGTAAAATCATTATTTTTCGAGGGAGTTGAATTTTCGTTGATTTCGTTGTTAAACCCGACCACGAAATCTTATGCCCACGATTTATCGAATTCCAAAATACAAATCATGGTTTTACCAATGCATGTCTTTTAATCCACAAATTTATGACCACACGAAAATGGATTTTAATCAAATTCCACGAATTCCAATACCCATAAAAATATGTGGTTTTACAGTATATCAGACACAGGTGATGTCTGTCTGTTGTTTAGATGCTTGAAACAATTATGTTAAGATGTAGGTCAAGGAGTATGAGCTAAATTATATTGTGGAGTTATGGCCCTTTTGTTGTATTATAATCATACTTCGGATGTATGTATGCTTTACATACATGTTTGTATTTTGTATTATAACACACTGATGGTTGATGGTGTCTGTTGTATAGCTGCTTGAAATAATTGTTTTTTGTGGGTTGTATAGCTGCTTGAAATAATTGTTATTTGTTCAGATGTAGGTCAAGGGATATGAGCTAATTTTTATATTGCACATTATTAAATGGCCATTTTGTACCATCTAGAGATGTATGGCTTGGTTATCTAGAGTTATATAGCTCTTAATTGTGTAGAGTTGTAGCCCTTGATTATATTGAAGTATAGCCCTTGATAGCATAGAGTTGTAGCCCTTGATAGTGTAGAGTTGTAGCCCTTGATAGTGTAGAGTTGTAGCCCTTGATAGTGTAGAGTTGTAGCCCTTGATAGCATAGAGTTGTAGCCCTTGATAGCATAGAGTTGTAGCCCTTGATAGCATAGAGTTGTAGCCCTTGGTAGTGTAGAGTTGTAGCCCTTGATAGTGTAGAGTTGTAGCCCTTGATAGTGTAGAGTTGTAGCCCTTGATAGCATAGAGTTGTAGCCCTTGATAGTGTAGAATTGTAGCCCTTGATTATATTGAAGTATATCCCTTGATAGCATAGAGTTGTAGCCCTTGATAAGGTAGAGTTGTAGCCCTTGATAGCATAGAGTTGTAGCCCTTGAAAGCATAGAGTTGCAGCTCTTGATAGGGTTGAGTTGTAGCCATTGGTAGTGTAGAGTTGTATCCCTTAATAGTGTAGAATGGTAGCACTTGATTATGTTGAAGTATAGCCCATGATTATGTAGAGTTGTAACTCTTGAGTGCCTTGGGATATAGCCCTTGATTATCTAGAGTTGTAGCCCCTGATCACCTAGAGTTGTAGCCATTGATTGTTTAGAGTTATAGCCCTTGATTTAGCACAAAATGCATTAACATTAAGATTCAGAGTAGCTGTTGCTTGTGGAAAGTATACAAGTTCTGGTAGATAATTAATTCCAGAAAACCCTAATTAGGTTAATAAAACATGGCACTGTGTATGAAAATACAACAACATAAAATATGATGGAAAAAGCAATGATCGTTACCTGAATTCTGAATCTAGGAAGAAGTCTGTGTGTATTTATAATAACCTCATTCCATGAGACAAGTACCATGCTAGTGTATGAATGCAAGTATTCCTCTATGGCATTGTGGTGCTCAATGTTATACAGGGTACTAGTTTATCAAAGCACTTACAGAAATATTAAACTTCGGTTCAAATTTTAAATTCTTTAAAAATTGTCAATTGGGTACAGGTATCGTTTATAGGAGATCATTCATTGAATCATTAATGGTTTTGCAGTTCTACCACTCTATGTAGAGTAAAAGAACCAAAAGAATCATAATTACTGTAAATTTCAACTGTAAGTTTTCTGTAAGTGCTTTGATAAAACAGTACCCTGATGTTTAATCGGTGTAAAATCACTGTTATTCACAGGTGATCTATATCTTTCTATATCTAACACAGTTGGAAGTCTCCTTATTCTATATAATGTATATAATCTGAAGATTAAAACTGATCTATATCTCAAATGCTTCTTATCCTTGATGGTATGTTTACTTGTCATGAAAACAAATATTTCCTACAATACTAAGTTTTATATTTTTTCATTGAGTTTCATATGTTGCTATGGCAGATATACTATAAACATGAAACATGACAAACCTCATATTAAGTGTGCATACAATAATGTGAAATGCAGGAAATTTCAGTATATTCCACAAAGTTGGATTAATCAGATGTGCCCGATTTATCAGTGATGTTTTAGTACAAAACTGACCACATCTGTTTACTTTAATAATTTGTATAGTTTATTCAGGTCTGTCACTTGTATACAAACAATGTAATATCAAAACAAAGCATTTTTATTGTTAAAACATTTTAATCGGATAAAACCAATTTTGCGACAGTTGACCAAAACGATTCATTTTTGTAAATCTCACATTATCTTGGGTGCACTATGATACTTGGCAGCCAGGTTGAGTGGTACAGTGAACATCATTTAGCTATATAACCCTTTAGTACGAGCACGTTCATCATTTTATGAACTGTTCATGAGTTTTAATGAACTGATGATCATGTATTCATGAAAATAATTCAACTTTATCATTTTTATGAACTGTCTAATTTGTTGTTTGCGAATCTTCAAAGACTTGTTCATGAATTTGTTCATGAATTTGTTCATGAGTTTCTGACAGGGACATACTTATATAAGCAGTTGGAAGAATGTGAAACATGTGTATACATGCTTATCTGGTATGTCGGAATCAGAATTAAAGATGTTGAGGAATAAGGGATTCTTAGGAATTTTGTGTCCTTAATCAAAGATATTAAGGAATAAGGGGTTCTTTGGAATGTTGTGTCCTTAGTCAAAGATATTAAGGAATAAGGGATTCCAATGAATTTTGTGTCCTAAATCAAAGAAGTTAAAAAAAGGGATTCCGAAAAATTTTGTGTCCTTAATCAAAGACGTTGAGTAATAAGGGATTCTTTGGAATTTTTAGTCCTTAAATTAATCAAAGACATTGAGAAAATATTACAAATACAAAGATTGAATACAATAGAACAGTATCGATGATACAGGTTGTCTATATACTTCAAGGAGATCAGTGCTGATTATCAATTTCACTGGTGAATACTTATGATGTTAGCTGTGGGAAATATAAATACAGATTTAATATGAAGTGTAAATATATAAATTCCTCGGCAACTGTTTTTCGCTATTGCAGGAATTACTTGATGTTAAAATGGAGTTATTTGTCGGAAGTGAGAATAAGTGTGTATTAGATTCTTATATACAGAAGTGTTATAATACATAATCATAGTTTAGATAATTAGTCCCCTACCGGTTTATGTCATGCAGTTATGAGTGTTGTTTGTTTGTTTGTTGCGATTGACTTAGGCAGTTGTAAGCTGCACCTCGATGTGTGATACATTTAGGGAATTTGGATGTGATACTCTAAATCTTTCCAAATAGACTTCTTGGTTCTTAAACATGCCTCAGTTGTACCTTGTTTACCAACCAGGACATCTCTACATAGTTGGTTAAGAAACATTGAAAAAGATTGAACTTGTTTGTGTGTGATGAACAAATACAGTGTAACTAGTTATAGACCATCCATGGAATAAGCTATAAGTTAACTAGTTATAGACCATCCATGGAATAAGCTATAAGTTAACTAGTTATAGACCATCCATGGAATAAGCTATAAGTTAACTAGTTATAGACCATCCATGGAATAAGCTATAAGTTAACTAGTTATTGACCATCCATGGAATAAGCTATAAGTTAACTAGTTATAGACCATCCATCGAATAAGCTATAAGTTAACTAGTTATAGACCATCCATCGAATAAGCTATAAGTGGTCTATGTTGACCGGTGGTCTCTCTTTACAGGTAAGATACCATGGTAAATTATGTATTGTATATTTATGTTCTCATAGGCCTTTTATTTTTATACCCCCGCAAACAAAGTTTGAAGGGGGTATACTGGAGTCACCGTGTCGGGCGGGCGGTCGGTCGGTCGGTCTGTCTGTTAGCAAAATCGTGTCTGCTCTGTAACTTTGTCGTTTCTTACTGGAATTTAAAATAGCTTGGTACAAATGTTCACCACATCAAGACGGTGTGTCATGCGCATGACCCAGGTCCCTAGTTCAAAGGTCAAGGTCACACTTAGAGGTCAAATATTAAAAGGCTCAAATAGGCATGTGAATCGTGTCCGCTCTGTAACTATGTCATTTTATATTGGATATTTATATTACTTGATACAAATATTTACTACATCAAGACGGTGTGTCATGCACAAGACCCAGGTCCCTAGCTCAAAGGTCAAGGTCACACTTGGAGGTCAAAGGTTAAAAGGCACAAAATTGTGTCCGCTCTGTAACTTTGTCATTTTTTATTAGATATTTATAATACTTGGTACAAATGTTCACCACATCAAGAAGGTGTGTCATGCCCAAGACCCAGGTCCCTAGCTCAAAGGTCAAGGTCACACTTGGAGGTCAAAGGTTAAAAGGCACAAACAGGCATGTGATTCGTGTCCGCTCTGTAACTTTGCCATTTCTTATTGGACATTTATGATACTTAGTACAAATGTTTACCACATCAAGACGATGTGTCATGTGCAAGACCAAGGTCAAGGTCACACTTAGAGATCAAAGGTTATAAAGTCATGCAAGTCGTGTCGGCTCTGTAACTTTGTCGTTTCTTACTTGATTTTAGAAGTGCTTGGTACAAATGTTTACCACGTCAATCAAGTTTTTGTATATTTTTTTGTCCTATTTTTTTTGGAATTTTTTGTTTTTCGACATTTTTTCCAAATTTTTTTGTTTCAAATTCTTTTTCGATTATTTTTGGAATTTTTTTTGTTTATTTTCGAAAAAAAATCCATTTTTTTTGGCGGAAGACCTAGGTCCCTAGCTCAAAGGTCAAGGTCATTTAGAGGTCAAAGGTTATATAGTTATGCATGTTGTGTTTCTTACTGGATTTTAAAAGATAAAAGTAACTATAAATTTAAACAATATTCCTGTGTCAAGCAGTGCTGCGGGGGGTATGATTCATCACTCCAGTGATAGTTCTAGTTTAATTTTGAAATTAATGTCTTTTTCTTCTGTCAATGAAAATGGTCTGACAGGAGATTAAATAGGTGGTCTTTGCAGACAGGGTCTAACGGGAAATAAAATAGGTGGTCTTTGCAGACAGGGTATAACGGAAGATTAAATAGGTGGTCTTTGCAGACAGGGTCTGACAGGAGATAAAATAGGTGGTCTTTGCAGGCAGGGTCTGAAGGGAGATAAAATAGGTGGTCTTTGCAGACAGGGTCTAACAGGAGATAAAATAGGTGGTCTTTGTAACCAGGGTTTGTTATAGCTAGTGGTCTTTAGCACAGGGTTGACTATACAATACTTTACTGCTTGTTATGTTCATCCTCATACATCAGTGGTTCCCACTTTCGGATGAAGAATACTCTGGTGGACGAGAATGAATATGTTGCGCTTTAACTCTCTTCACATACTCGTCTACTGGAACAAAATCAGAACATCAGGATTTAATATGTCTCTACTGTCGTAATTTATGGAGCAGGATTTAATTAAGAAAGCTGTTCAAATACTCCAAGCTAAAACATATATTTACATGTATTCGTTGTTGCACAATATATGTATTGTTATGCATATATAACCATATCAGGTTATGGGTGTGTATGGTTTCATTTAGAAAAAAAACACCAGATGTGAAAAGTTGTTTAAGGACATGTTTGTTACACTACAATATAACATTATGTAGTTGATGTTTGAGAAGTTTGTCATTATTTTGTATGATACAAAGTACAGGGGTGGACATATAAATTAGCACAATTAGCATGTCATCCTTGAATATCCGTGCTTATCCATTCTCCAATCAGAGTTGTTATTTTAACTAATCAAAACATTCTTAATGGATTAATTAGTGACAAGTCAAAAGTGCTCACCTATACCATGTGGTATGTGACGTAATCATTTGGCTAGGAACGCAAGAGAAAATCGTAAGTTTTTTTATTCCTTGACTGATTTGTGTTAAATCGGTTCTCAGTTACGTCAGAGCGTTACATCGGTTCTCAGTTACGTCAGAGCCACATAAAAACAGAATAATTCTCTGATGGAACTGAAAAGCGGTGTATCAGGATTCATACCGTGAAGACATCCTAGACGCTCATTTAAGCCATGAATGAGTACTATCCATGCAACTTAATATTTTTTGTCCAAAAGTTATGTCACATACCATGATAGGTATGGCCACACTGATAAAGGTATGAGATTGCATGATCATGTACAAATTATTACACTGCAGAGGTTTATTGATATTAGATAAGAATCTAATTTATATTGTAAAAGTATATTATATATATAAGAATGGAGTTAGTGATGCAGTGGTACTGTATGGGAGGTTATTGCCGTCATCAGCATGTGATACCATATATCAGGTTACTTTCGCTTGTATCTTATTTTCTCTTTATTTATGTCTAAACAAAATCGCAAAAATTGAACAAGGGAAATTTTGATACCAGATTTTCGGGATTCACCAAAGACATACATGTACTTTCATTTTCTCTGTCAGTCTTAAATGGCTGCTAGCTATAGGATAACACAATCCTGTTGGTACAGTATGCACTCCTCACAAGATGGATTAATAACATTGATAGATAAGCAAACTTTAAAATTTCATTCGCTAAAATTTTAATTTTCACATAAATTGCTAAATTTGGAGTACGCGAAAATAACCTGATATATGGTATATACTTACAATGTCTATATTGTTTGTATATATTTGGTGCAGTAATACAGGGTTTATATAGACACAAACTGAGAAATGGGACATTTGTATGACTGCAGTTAATTCTCTTGTGAACTTTCCAATCCTCAGTATTTGATAAAGGTGACATTGTTACATGTATAGCTTGTCAAACAACTTCTCGTACAACATTTTGCAAAGTAACACCCTTTAAAATACTAGTACCTTACCAGTTTACATGTAGTTTGTCATTGTTTTACCTGGATTAAGATAAAAATCAAATGCATTTCATATAAATTATGGTCTGTCACTTGAGAGTTATCTTGGTTAATGTGTTTTAGCTCACCTGTCACCAGATGAGCTTTTGTGTCACAGTGATCACTCTTCCTCTGCTTGTGCTTTGATTTCTCCACCCTTTCTATTCAAGGACATGCAGCTCAAGTGTTCGCTACGGTTTATCATGAACAAATTAACTTACTTGGTCCTGAGATTTACTTTCTAATATATTCAAGGACAGCAATTTCAGGGTTTGAACTAATTTGCATATGTATCTTGAACAAATAAACATGGTCCTATTTCCTTCTATTAGCATAATTTAGCAGTTGATTTCTTGTCTAAATTTATCTTCCGCCTTTGTTTTCAAAAGCGGGTAGAATTACGAGTACCGGTATGTACAATGTGTATAATAAACACTCATGTAAATGACCGGTATGACACACTTTTTGGGGCGTAAATTGATATTCCAAGATAGAAGCTAAATGTAATATATTTATGCATATAGGTCGAGGACCAGGTTAACTTGTTGAGACTATAAATTGTATAATTTGTTGAGACAATGTAATGTATAATTTATTGGGACTATATAATATATATTTGTTGAGACTAATATTATAACGTATAATTTGTTGACACTCAACAATGCATGTTTTGTTGAGACTATATAATGTATAATTTGTTGGGACTATAATTATAATGTATAATTTGTCGGGACTATATAATAAATAATTTGTTGAGACTATTTAATGTATAATTTGTTGGGACTATATAATGTATAATTTGTCAGGACTATATAATGTATAATTTGTTGGGACTATATAATGTATAATTTGTTGGGACTATATAATGTGTAATTTGTGGGACTATATGATGTATAATTTGTTGAAACTATATAATGTATAATGTGTTGAGACTATATAATGTGTAATTTGTTGAGACTATATGATGTATTATTTGTTGGGACTATATAATGTATAATTTGTTGGGACTATAATTATAATGTATAATTTGTTGGGACTATATAATGTATAATTTGTTGAGACTATATAATGTATAATTTGTTGAGACTATATAATGTGTAATTTGTCAGGACTATATAATGTGTAATTTGTTGGGACTATATAATGTGTAATTTGTGGGACTATATAATGTATAATTTGTTGAGACTATATAATGTATAATGTGTTGGGACTATATGATGTATAATTTGTTGGGACTATATAATGTATAATTTGTTGAAACTATATAATGTATAATGTGTTGAGACTATATAATGTATAATGTGTTGGGACTATATGATGTATAATTTGTTGGGACTATATGATGTATAATTTGTTGGGACTATATGATGTATAATTTGTTGGGACTATATGATGTATAATTTGTTGGGACTATATGATGTATTATTTGTTGGGACTATATAATGTATAATGTGTTGATACTATATAATGTATAATGTGTTGAGACTATATAATGTATGATTTGTCGGGACTATATAATGTATAATTTGTTGGGACTATATAATGTATAATTTGTTGGGACTGTATAATGTATGATTTGTCGGGACTATATGATGTATAATTTGTTGGGACTATATGATGTATTATTTGTTGGGACTATATGATGTATAATTTGTTGGGACTGTATAATGTATGATTTGTCGGGACTATATGATGTATTATTTGTTGGGACTATATGATGTATAATTTGTTGGGACTATATAATGTATAAAATAATCCAGTAAATAATGAGAAGGATAAGAGAGGTTGAAGCATGAACTGTTTTATATCAGGTAGTTAGGTTAACATGTTATTGTGACGTATAGCTTTAATTGAAGCACTTGTTTCTATCTAATGTACCATGATAGTGGTGAATTAATTGGCTTGGTTTATCAGAAAATATAAACTGTAGCAGGCATGGTGGCTATCTTAGAATAGATTATATGTTATCATATAATACTGGCATGATTAAAGTGCTGTTGTTATTGTGATGAAAGATTGGGAATGTTTTCTGATTGAGGCTTAAAGTATTTTTTATTGGATGTTTTATTAATACAGGTAAATAGCTTAAGAAGTTATACTTAGTCTTTCTGTAGTGTATAATAAATAGTTTAAAGTAATTACCTGGAGCTGTGGTCTGATGTAGGTTTGACCTCTAACCTGACCACATGGTCTGTACAATACGTCACATTGGCACAACAAGGTTCTATCTCACTATTTAGTATAATTATAGTAATTAAGATACAACCTTGTTGCGCCAAACGTTTCTATATAGTTCCCTACTTCATCTGAGAAATGGATAATTTAATAAGCAACCTGTATTTATATATGAGCTGTGCTGTATTCTACGTTCATGCTTGCTGTTAATGTATAATTCTACAGTGTAACATCTCCAGAGCTGCCCTCTGTAGAGCAACAACTTCTCTATAACAACACCTCCTAAATTTCACTAAGCCTATATTCACTATAAATTAGACCTCTGTAGAGCAACATCCTCTTAATAATGGTTAATATTTGCAGCTTCCCAAAGGTGTTGCTCTACAGAGGTTGCACTGTATTGATGGTTGTAGCCAGCGATAAACAGGTGCTGATGCTGAAGTGCCAGTGCTAGTTTTGGAGTCGATTTTTGGCTTTTGTCAATAGCATTCCAACGTGTTATAAATGGTTTGTTGTTGCAAATTTAACACTCAGGGTCGGGCAGGAGGCAACAAACACAATATTTAACACTCAGGGTCGGGCAGGAGGCAACAAACACAATATTTAACACTCAGGGTCGGGCAGGAGGCAACAAACACAATATTTAACATTAAGGGTCGGGCAGGAGGCAACAAACACAATATTTAACACTCAGGGTCTGGCAGGAGGCAACAAACACAATATTTAACCCTCACGGTCGGGCAGGAGGCACCAAACACAATATTTAACACTCAGGGTCGGGCAGGAGGCAACAAACACAATATTTAACACTCAGGGTCGGGCAGGAGGCAACAAACACAATATTTAACACTCAGGGTCGGGCAGGAGGCAACAAACACAATATTTAACACTCAGGGTCAGGCAGGAGGCAACAAACACAATATTTAACACCAAGGGTCGGGGTAATAACATGTCATCTCATCTCAGCTAGAGTTCCTCATATGACACCATTAAAATCTTTTATTGCTAAAAGGCATTATACTGATTAAGTGTATGAAGATTATCACTGTATCATCTATTCTCTTTGTACATTGTGCAAAACTAGACCCAATTTGAGTCAATACTTGTTCAAACAGAATAGTTGATTATAGTTGGTTAAATCACAGGCTCTCAGTGCTTTTATTGGGTCCAGCAAAAAAAAAACTCTAATGTTCTGAGTGTAATTTTTTGCAGGACCCTAAAAAGCATCGAAGCCTGTGTTTAACCAGCGCCAATTTCCTGAAAGCAGGGGAGGGGTGGCGTGGGGATCAGTATAATAAGTAGTATGTCAGGGCTTAGACTCTGCTCTGAACCCCTTCTGTGAAAAATACTGTATCAGTGATAAGTTAGCGAAGACAGTGGAAATATTGGGTATTATATATTGTATTGTATTATATTGGCAAATATTTCCTGTTGTAGAAATTTTGTCCTACAAAAAGTTCTACCAAGAAACATAAAAATCGCTAATTATGTCTCAAATTTATATTTCGCTAACCATTGGACCCATGAAAATATCACTTAGTATAGAGTAGCTGTTCATACCCCCTGGAGCAAAATAGCTGGTGCGACCCTTTTCTTGAGAAAAATATCTGATTGAGATGTGCTTTAGTCCATCAAGATGGCTATTTTAGAAAATAATAAACTATTGTTCTCTATTTGACATTTTCAGGATCCAAAGAGCTTGGCGGTCTTATCTTGACAGACAGAAATCTAAAAGAATCAATAAAGATTATTGTAACCTTGGTGATGTCAAACAGGAAATTCTAACCGACCATGACGGGAATGTGACGAAAAGGTCAAATCCATTTAATAATCCTTTCAGTAATACAGCAGATAATGGTCATCATAATAAACTAGATAATATCACCAGTAATGATAATTTAATTGATACTGGATGCATGATTAATCCTCTAAGTGCCGATATTGATAATACTGTGATAGATCAGGAAGCTTTAAATTCAGGGATTTCAAGTGTGAAACTTGATTGTGATCTCCTGTCACCACGGCAACAGAGGAAACATAGTCTTCTATCTCAGGCGAAACAATTTGTAGAATTAAAGAAATTGGATGCAAATGTACTACCCTTCAATCTGCATATGCATTTAGATTCGAGTGAAGGAATAGAATCGGTGACATCTAGAATTGAACAAAGTGACAGTATGTCCGAGGTTATGTCCCCTACATCAACCAATCCAGATATTGGGTTCGGTAGAAAACAATGTTGGGGCGAGGAAAGTGAAAGTTGTGAAAAGAGTTGTGAAACTTCCACTTCTTGTGTTGGAATAAGTTCAAAGGGAGGTAATTCAGATTTGGATTTAAATTCCAAGGGAAGTAACTCTGTTAGTTGTGATAAAAATTTAAGTTCAGAATCTCAGAAAAGCAGCTGTGATATCAATACAAATAGTGCTTCTAGTAATAACTCAGTGACTAATTCTAATACATTCAAGGGAACTAACTCTGGTAGTGCTGATTCTAATACATTCAAGGGAAGTAACTCCGGTAGTGCTGATTCTAATACATTCAAGGGGAGTAACTCTGGTAGTGTTGATTCCAAGAACAGTAACTCTGACACAGAGCAAGAGGATGCATTTGATGTGTATAATATAGAGACTGCTTTACCAGATATGGATTGGAATTCTTTGGAGGCAAAACTTAAAGCAGCGAGTGAAGAAGCCCAGAAAATACAAGAGGTAAGTCAATGTATAGATAGCCTTCGTATCTAAAGTACACAGAATTTGACTTGATCCTTGACCTTCTATTAGCATTATTTAACAGCTGATAACTCGTCTATATTAAATATTTATCACCCCAGTTTTATGTTTTCATTGGTGGGGATCATCACGAAGGCACTTGATATGTAATACAATCACAAATTTAAAGGACTGATCTTGCACGATTGGCTGGCCGAAATTTATATATTCAGCACAAGAACCATGTAATATTCATGCATAAAGGTCAGGATCGGGTAAGATTCACTGTGCTATACATAAAAATGTTTTAAAACTGTTTTCTATATCAATCTGTTATTGACTGACCATGCCGTTTATTTATCACAGAAAATTTTAATTTTGTCTCAATGATTTGTACATGGTATTAACTTTAGTGCAAACTAAGGCTGGCACACATACTGTGAGTAAGTCAGTAGATGTCATGTATCCTGACTTCTGTCAAGAGCGTTACATGAAAACAGAAAAATTCTCTGATGGAACTGAAAAGTGGTGTTGATCTGGATTCATATGGTGGTGTATAAGGGTCAAGTTATGACTGTCCCAGTGTCAGGATGAAATGATGAGTTTCTCCAGCCAAATACACTGAAATAACTATATCCAAGTTCTGAGTAGGAATTATTGCAGTCAGTAAACTTTTATTAGTTATTTAT
Source organism: Spisula solida (assembly GCA_947247005.1). Lineage (NCBI taxonomy): Eukaryota > Metazoa > Mollusca > Bivalvia > Venerida > Mactridae > Spisula > Spisula solida. The sequence goes on from OX365956.1 coordinate 44,117,755, forward strand.
GATTATTTCAGAAGGGTTGCCTAGGAATACATGATTATAATCATTTCCTTCCATCATAAACTGCTATATTAGGGTATCAACTGGGGGCATATAAATTCTGGGAAACTTTCGTAATCTATTCTGATTATAGACAAAATATTGTGAAGTTTGTTACAGTTGTTGTTGATGAGGTTTACAGGAGTCCTATAGTTCTGGAATAATCCGGAATTCCGGATTTGCTGCAAAAAAATATATAAAAGTTATAAGATGAAAAAGTTTTTACAAAGTTGTGGTCATTTTCATAAGCAGAATTTTAGTAATTGAAATATGTTTGAACTGAGATGTGGTGTAGGGGTTTGTACAAATGGCACCTGAATTTTTTATACGTTTTAAGGAATTTAGCCTCATTAGAACCCTTGAGTTTATGTCAGAGTATTCTGTCATCGTATAATCTATCAACGATGATGTCTAGTAGTTTGCTTCATGTGTGAGACGTCTAGAGTTCTATCCTTGACCTGATGTAACTCAGAAGTCATTAACAATGGTACTGGTATATCCCTCTTGCCATATAATAGGGAGAATGGGAAATGAACATGTGTACAAGTACCTGTACGTTAGCAGCTTACTGATCCGTACTTGTATATACATATACAGGTTGCAATTTAAATTTGCTTGCGAAACACATCTTTGACATTATTGCTGTGAGTTTGTCTACATATGTTATAGTAGTATCGTTATTAGGTGAAACTACTTATTATAATAATGTACATTTGTTTATGGATTTAATTGGTCAATTATTTATTAAACCCATTTTCATTGGCTGATCACTTCAGAGTTTGTTTTGAATTTGTATGGAATAGATTAACCTCCCTTTGTTGTTCCTGCTGGAGTAAGCTCCCTTTGATAACAATAATGACATTTTACAGAATCAATAGCAACTTTCTATGATTTATTGTCTAGGCTGTTTGACTTAATCATTTTACAACTTATCTTTCCTGTCTGAATTAATATGTCTGCTATTGATTTAACACAAAGTACTTTGTATAGGTAGTAGGTAGTTAAGGCTGGTAGTAGCAGGTTAAGTCTCGCAGTAGGTAGTTAAGGCTGGTAGTAGCAGGTTAAGTCTCGCAGTAGGTAGTTAAGGCTGGGTGGTTGTTTTGTAATTAGGTTTGTCTGGTGTAAACAAATGTGTTTAGTTTCCTGTGTCTCAACCTTAGGGATTCAACAATGGCCGAGTATACTCGATGATTGATCGAATGACCATGACATTGTCTATCATCCATTTCATCTGACCATAATCGATCATTGCTATTACTAAGGGAAGTACAGTCAGATCTCGATACAACGACACTGTTCGTTCCCGTTCAAAATGTCGTTATAACGAATTTGTCGTTATACTGAATTTCACTAGTGACGGGAATTTTGATTGGGAGATTGTTTCATAAAAATCAATTATTGATTAACATATAATTTATTATGTCATAAAATTGTCATAATCAGCAAAATCAGCAGTATGAAATTATCATAATTGCATAAAATAATATTTGAAATAAAATACAATGTTTTGAGAGAGCTCCAAATAACGTGCGTCCGAATTTAAAGATGTCCGAATACTACTACAGTAAACTATAAAATATAAGGCACTAGAGAATAAATTGGTGATTCGTTTTGTTACTAATTATACCCTATCGACTTTAAGAATTGATGAATTAATGAATCATGTCGAGAAATCACGATTGACATCGTTTCGTGACCTGTACGATTTCTAAAATACGAATATATGCGATGACTTCGCTTATCTCCCTTGATTACGAATGCGCGAGCCGTATTTCACAAACTGTGATTCGACTGTGAAAGGTTCCACTATTCTAATGAGAGCAATTAAGATGATTTTCACAAGTGTAATTACATAAGTAGGCTCCTTGCTTAGACGGCGACTTTGTGTAAAGCCGATAAATAGTTCAAGTGTGAAAAATAGTCCCTTGATAGTGTCAGTATATCGAGTATTAATTACTGTGTAAACACTCGATTCGTTCCCATTGTTTTGCTGTCGGAGTCGGTAAGTGAATATGTCGTTATAACGGATACAATTAACGCTGTATAGAATTCGTCCCCACCAATTGGTGTCGTTATAACGAAATTGTCGGTATATCGGATGTCGTTGTAACGAGTCCTGACTGTAACTGCTTGAACCCATGAGACCTGTTCCTGGAAAATGTTATTTCTTGAACACAAATATTCATATAATCATGTTATAATTTGACATCATCAAAATTGATGGACCCTTGTACAGTCTATGCCAATCTCTTTGTGCAAGAATAGGTGATCTCTGTTTGGGGCCTAGTACAATTGTTTTACAAAATATCTGGTATCCAATATGGAATTGTACATAACACAAGAAGTCAGTTATGCAGGATAATGTATTAGTTGTGTATAATGGAGTACATTAACATGGACTGTAGTCTCAGAAACTTGTAAGAAAGACTTACATGATATAAAAGAACAATACTTTAGAAATGTCCTAACCAGGCTGTTACATGTAATGTTGGCACTATATATAATAATGAACCATGCCAGCAATTGATGAGACCTGATGCTGTGTAAAACAGTATATAAACTGTAAAATCAGTAATTTTTGTGAGGTTATTTTTTTTTTCACCAATTTGATAAGTACATTTTTGCGTTTGACTGAGACAGTCTATCCGTTTTATCCTTGGCTAATTGGCGAATGACCTTCGGCTTCAAGGGAAGGATGTATATTCATAAACTGAAACAAATCAACAACCACATAAAAAGCAGAAAATAGTTCTTTCACAAACATTTAACCTGACAAACTATTTCAGAATAACAAATTTGTAAAATTTTGACCTTGCGAAAATATATGGTTTGACTGTAAGAATGATGTATTGTATATGTTAGTCTGGCTGAGAAAGGAACACTGTGAACCTACAAATTGTATTTACCATGATGAAAATGTATGAAGCACAAATAATAGACAATTTGATATTTTTTCCATTCCGTCTCCAAGAAGCTATATAATATTGATTGGTGCCTTGGAAGAGAAATAACAAATAAATGGGTTATTTCAATTAAATGTTCGGTGCAAATAGCTAACTGCCTGTGTATAGATCAATAGTTATTGAATTTGTTTCACAGACACATGGTAGCAGAATACAGATAACTGTAACTATAATGTAGTTGTACTGTACTCCTGTATATGTCTTTATATGGTAACAGACATACAGGATAGGACAGGATACTGTAACTATATAATGTCCTAGAATGACAGGATACTGTAACTATATAATGTCATAGAATGACTGGATACTGTAACTATATAATGTCATAGAATGACAGGATACTGTAACTATATAATGCCCTAGAATGACAGGATACTGTAACTATATAATGTCCTAGAATGACAGGATACTGTAACTATATAATGTCCTAGAATGACAGGATACTGTAAATATGTAATGTTCAGGAATGACAGGATACTGTTACTATATAATGTCATAGAATGACAGTATACTGTAACTATATAATACCCTAGAATGACTGGATACTGTAACTATATAATGTCATAGAATGACAGTATACTGTAACTATATAATACCATAGAATGACAGGATACTGTAACTATATAATGCCCTAGAATGACAGGATACTGTAACTATATAATGTCCTAGAATGACAGGATACTGTAACTATATAATGTCCTAGAATGACAGGATACTGTAAATATGTAATGTTCAGGAATGACAGGATACTGTAACTATATAATGTCATAGAATGACAGTATACGGTAACTATATAATGTCATAGAATGACAGTATACTGTAACTATATAATACCCTAGAATGACTGGATAGTGTAACTATATAATGTCATAGAATGACAGTATACTGTAACTATATAATACCCTAGAATGACAGGATACTGTAACTATATAATGTCCTAGAATGACAGGATACTGTAACTATATAATGTTCAGGAATGACAGGATACTGTATATATCATGCCACAGAATTACAGGATACTGTAAATAGCATGTCCTAGAATGACAGGATACTGTAACTATATAATGCTCTATGACAGGATACTATAATTATGTAATGCCCTAAAATGACAGGATACTGTAAATATCATGTACTTGAATGAGAGGATACCGTTATTATTATGTGTCAGCATACTCCAACTATTTTTACTTTAAAATTCCAACCCTTATTTACTGTAGATTGTTGTGTAAGAAACAATGTTCCACCTGTTTATTCAGGTATTGTATACTGTATTGATTCTTATGACATACTGTGGAACTATAATATTGTTTTACCTTGAGTAACATCATCATGTCTGCATCATTATGTATGTATGTATGTATGTATGTATGTATGTATATAATGTATATAGCGTATGTTGGGGTGTGGGTAGTCAGTATCTTACTGTAACATAGTCTGTATATATTGTCTCACCAGACTGCTAGCTGACACACTCCTGACACACTGCTTTATTTTGGGCTTGATTATCTATGTTTAAGGGTGCAAAGGGAATTAATTCCATGAAAAAAGAGTAGACTGAAGAGTTGTCTCCTTTAATTTAACATAGGGTCTGTATAGACAGACTATGCTCGCATGTACAGGTAATATCATCACTCAGGTCCTCAGCTGCCTCACCTTTCTACTCTGTGATGTCTATAAATAGAAGTTGTCTCCAGACTGGTTTATAGCTAATTCTATTGATTACTTTGTAGAAAATGTTTATTACTTACTGTGACAGGAATATTCTGGTACCAGTCTAAGCATTTGATATAAGGATTTGTTGTGACTGATAGTCTGCTATTAATGGTGTTTTTGTGATTTATGACACTCGGTAATAACACCAGTGGTGATGGTGTTGTATACCTGATTCTGTGAATATATTCCTGACAGTGTCATTATTGTGTCATTAATGTGTCAACAGGAATATTTGGATTTATAATTTTTTACACCAATATTTATATTGTTTGTAAGGAGAATAGCTGTGTGCATATCAATATGATATACTGTGCCTTAAACATGTAGTGTGTATCCAGGGGTTCCATTTGACTCGGGAGTAGGGATTGAAATTGACCCTTGAAATTTCTAAAAAGCCACATTGAGCCTCAAGATTTTGGTTTGAAGGGTCATTTTCTCTTAAAATCATGTATTGGGTACTACGCAGCCTATAAAATGGTAATATTTGATTAAAAGTATCAAAATAACCCTTCTGATTCAAAAGACTTTAACGTTTTCTTTTCTGGAGTTAGAATGGGATATTCATAGTACTCTACCGTAGGGTTTCACAATCTTTAATATTTAGTCAGCCAATTAAAGTAGTTGTTTTGTTCAGAGCTACATGTAGGTGTGCTTAATGTGCTTTGTGGTTGTTGTTTCAAGGTAACATATCGTTGAACTAATCAATCATTTACATGTATCTATCAATACATGATGGTGATTCTGTGGACTTCTGTTGGAGAAGGTATTGGTTCATGTAAATGCATTGTCCTCCTGTGGCCTGCAGTATGGTATCATCAATATTTTAAAACATTGGAAATTGATTGTTTAGTTTGTTAGCTGCTGATTCATGTTGGGTCTGAAGAATGAATAGTTTGGCTTGTTTTACTGTTCAGAATTTGTATGACTTGGCAATATTGTCTGCACGTTTTTGGGACAACTGGACCTATGTATGGTTGATGGCATCAAAAATCTTGCAATAAAGTGAAATTTCAACATTATATAAAAATGTCCAGAGCGTTAGTTAGTCATTATTGTGGGATTTGAAAATGTATGTCTTGCGAAACAATTACGTCAATATCATAAAGGTCACACTTTGAGTTCAAAGGCCAAACATGGCTATAATGAGCTTTTTCAGGCCTTAACTAAGTCATTTACTAAGAGATTTGAAAAATTTGTGGCTCAAATATTCACTACTATAGTCCAGTCAGGATAAAAATCCAGTGACGCAGCGGTCGAGTCCATTATAACGGTGTAAAACATAATAATTAGGTAAGGTCACACTTGGAGTTCATAGGTAAAAAATGGCCATAACTTAGCTTGTCTAGACCATAACTTAGTCATTTATTGTGGGATTTAAAATAACCTGGCACAATTGTGCACCACTATCAGGCAGTGTGTCCTGCAAAACAATCATTTCAATATCTCAAAGGTCAAGGTCACACTTTCAAGGTCAGAAATAACCATAATTTGTCATAATATTGTTGAATTCAGAGCAAATACCCAATGGCCTAAAACCTTATCTGTTGCTTTGGTTGAATTAAAGAATAACTGTTCAATATTGTTGTCCACCATACGACAGTCTTTTTCCTATGGATGTGGTATGCGATAAATCTGTCACAAAGCCTTATGTTGGGGTATCATTGGTCACTCTGTGGCAGTTCTAGTTTTGCCCGGTATACTTGGTATTATTGCCATCATTCGTATGATTTATGGCAAAGATTCATGCAATAAATACGATGTTTGAAGGTACTAAAACAATCAACACTCACAGTTCATGGTTCATGATCCTCTAGGTTTAAGGGTACTAAATATTTCATCTCAAGGTTTGAGGGTACTAAATCTTTCATCTCAAGGTTTAAGGGTACTAAATATTTCATCTCAAGGTTTGAGGGTACTAAATCTTTCATCTCAAGGTTTGAGGGTACTAAATCTTTCATCTCTAGGTTTGAGGGTACTAAATCTTTCATCTCTAGGTTTGATGGTACTAAATCTTTCATCTCAAGGTTTGAGGGTACTAAATCTTTCATCTCTAGGTTTGAAGGTACTAAATCTTTTATCTCTAGGTTTGATGGTACTAAATCTTTCATGTAGGTTGTATATTGTTCTCAATGTAGCCAACAAACAATATGTCTTATGTTTTAGGTATTTTTATGTGCCCAAACTAATGTTGATAATGCAATAATAAATAATGTTCACTTGGATAATCACAGGAATAAACTGAAGTTATCCTCCAACAATTCCTGTACTAACTGCCGGGGTGAATAGTCACATGTAGGAGGAGGATTATGGTGGTTTCTACATTTTTAAAGATTAATGGTATCTATACAGTAGTAAAAAACGTCTGGAATGGGGAGATTGTTATCATGTTGTCCTTTAACCCTGTGCTCCATACTCCTGTCTGTTTAAGCTCCAGCATGTTGCCCAAATCTTACATCTTAGCTGAATACTTTAGGTAAATAGGTTAGGGGGCTAAAAGATTATATAAAGTCAGACAGGGAAGGCAGCACTCAACTTAACCAGCCGACCACAGAAAATATAAAAACACATATATTTAGGCAAAATGCCCAACTGAACAAGAAAATGATCCTCCCAAGTCCAAGCTGTGGAAAAGTTGAATGAACTAGTTTCAGCAACCAAAAAGCCGAATGCCCAAGCTGAATGACCCAGTTCCAAAAGTTAAACTGCTGAAATACGTAGTTTTAGCTGTCAGAAGTCCTAAATAGTTGGAAAAAAACAGTATTAAAAAGCTGAATGTCAAGGTTTCAGTTGAATGACCTAGTTTCAGCAATTAAAAAGCTGAACGCTCCAGCCGGATTACCCCCCAAGTTGCCATGATGGTGTAAAAGGTTCTGTGAGATAAGTTTTTTTGAAAACACAATTTCTTAATAAGGAAATAATTGGCGTACCGTATGTTACAAATTTATCAAAATCACTAACACTTCATTTTAAGCTTAAATTTTCCCCTATACATGTATATAAACAATTCTATACAAAAAAAGAAATTGCTCATATCTCTACATGCTAAACATTGTTGTTTGCAAAATTATCTGACCTGCGCAAAATATTGATTCTCATAATAATTATAGTGTTTCATGTAGTAACTGCCTCAGATATGTCCTTGAGTACTGTAATGTCCTTACGTTTAGATTCTATCTCAATCTGTCCAGCTTCTGGTAATAATCAGTATTCATTTAGATATGACAGTTTGTAATGAATATTTTAAGACAACAAATGGTAATTTCAGATGTATATCTAAGTCAGAACGGAAGATTGTACTATTTGTAATAGGGCATAGGGAGTAAACTCATTTATATTTATTATGTCGACTTTAGGAGAAACATTTTACAGATCAATATTCCACGCTGTAATTATAAACTTCCGTTCCTAATCCCCTTAGTTTCATATTTAAACATTATAATTACTAGAAAATGATGCTAGGTCTCAGATTTTAAGCTCCAAGACTGTCAACAATAATTATTTTTATACTTAAATAATCAATCAAAAGTCATCAAATCTTATTTTACATCATTTTGACAGGGGCCAATTTCATGCAGAGCAAGACATTTGTACACTTCTTTTAATGTACCTTTCATGCTTTCAATGCTTATTCTTTTTGTGGGGAGCGGTGGCCTAGAGGTAGGGCGTGCGCTTCGGGATCTAGAGGTCCCGGTGTAACAGGCCCCGTCTTCCCCCAGTCAGTTTTATCCCCCGGGGATAAACCGGGCCGGCCCAGTTTATCCCCCGGGGGAAGAAGAGGCCTAGTCAGTTTTATCCCCCACCAGGCCTCTTTTTCCCCCACCCCAGGCCTAAACTAATTTTTTTAGGTGGGGGAAGAAAAGGCCTGGGGTGGGGGAAGAAGAGGCCTAGGGGGGGATAAACTGGGCGGGGGATAAAATTGACCGTTACACCGGGTTCAACCCCCGTCTGGACCACTGCTTAATTTCTCTGAGCACGAATAACCCACATGCTCCACTCGACCAAGGTGCGAATTGGTACCTGTGAGGGCTGTGTCTGAACATGTTCGATAGTCCTTGGCGCTGAAGATCGATGTTGGCTGCACACCCACCAGGAGAGAAATAGTCTCCCAAGGGAGACTCGAACGTAGGTTTCCATAGGTAGCCCAATGAACAGGGGAAGTTTAAATGTCAAAGGGTGGCTGAACTGCTGAAAGCAGCCCTCGAAAATCGGTAACTTAACTTATTCTGTTGAGTGCTGCCTTCCCTGTTGGATGTGATGTTAACTTTTTTCACAAGGTTAAGTTTATGTTTATTTGAGTTTATGATCCCCGTATCTCAATGATTGTTCAGTTACATATGGTGGGCAATTAATGTAACCAGTTTTTCTGGACTGTATTAACTTACCCTTCCACAAGTAACCTAAGCAATGACATCTGCTCCACATGTGGAGGAAAATCAACATTGATTTCAAACTTTCATGGAAGGGTATGAACTGCCATGACAAGGAATCGAACCGGAATCACCAGATTACAAATCCAGTGCCCTTAAATCCCTGGATTATGACTGCAGCTCTGCCAAGTGCTTAACTACATGACTAGCAGAAGTTAAAATGAACACATTATGCTGTTGCATTGTATGTGGTATCACATACACATGTCTATCAAGGGCGGATTAGAGAGAGGTTGAAGAGGGCATACGCCCCCCTAAAATCATTGAAGCATGGGTATTATTTTCTTCTTCTAGGTGTATGCGTTTTCGCGCTCGCTTAGTCAACATTTACTCCCCCTCTAACATCTAATCCTGTATCCGCCCCTGTCTATTGTAGATAAAACAATACATTCTATATCGTTTGCTTCTATACATGTAGGCAATAAAATATAGTTTATGTTGAAAGGTTTGTGTTTTAGATGTTTTTCGTGAGAGAAAAATATGTTAATAAGCAATCAACACTCGATCATCAATCAAATCACTTCTTGGCGCAAAACCTACAAGAAATAACTGAGTAGGTAATTGATTGAGAAATATTCTCGTTGAACCGTACTGAAATGTATCCAAGAATTTTCGGAATCTTCTGATGAGTGTTTTCTTGTGCTCACATCGGGTAAATTTCATTCATGCTTACCAATAGGCCTTTGAACCTGTTGTTAATTAGTTTATAATTAGGGTTATTGTAGGTGAACTATAGGTTACTAAACTCAGGTATTCTGCTTACGTTGTGAGTTTGAACATGGAACATATATCTACTACTGCATTCATACATTATACTCCTGTGGCTTTCTTGCACTCCCATGTGGGATATCAATACTGGTTAATAATTTTCTACAAATTGCCAAATATATTTTAGCATTTAATATTTCTACTTCTTTTTTGAAGAGTTCCTGACTGGGTATATGATGTCGAACCTTCAGACGGTTTCTGATCACATCAATGTGGAGACATAAGTGAGGTATCTCCACTAACTATAAATCTCTAAAACTACAATTTAGATAGTCACCTAACTGTTTAAGTCTATTTTAATTAGCAATGCCATATTTGAAGAAATAGGGATTTATGTCTTTGTACATGTCCGTTTGACTCCTTAGACTAGACCATGTCTGATTGGTATACCTAGAGAATGCTTGAACCTATGGTCCTGGAACTAATGGTGGAGGCTTTGGTCAACGTTCACAGTAGGTCAATGTTAAAGGTCACAGGCAGATATAGCTGAATCTGTTGCCTCGAGATCAGTAGGTCAAAGCTCAAGGTCACAGGCAGATAAAGCTTAATCGGTCGTCTCGAGATCAGTAGGTCAGTGTTAAAGGTCACAGGCAGATAAAGCTGAATCTGTTATCTCGAGATCAGTAGGTCAAAGTTCAAAGTCACAGGCAGATAAATCTGAATCTGATGTTTTGAGATCAGTAGGTCAAAGCTCAAGGTCACAGGCAGATAAAACAGAATCTGATGTCTCGAGATCAGTAGGTCAAAGTTCAAGGTCATAGCTTTAAATGTATTGTAAATCATACTGTTGTACTGGTCAGAAATGTTGTCGTAGAAATTATGATGCATTGTTGTCTTTCTTAAAATTACATCCTCGATCTCAGATGGTAGAATTTAACTGATCATACCTAAACATCCCGGTCAAACATCGTTAACAAAATACAGGAAAAATGGAATTGCCATAATAGTGTACCAACGTGTGTCCTTGAAGGTTTGCTGTAGGCTGAGATAGAAAATCAATAAAACTATTTGTATTTCTTGAACATTTAAATACTACTTTTCTTGATAGTTGAAAATTACACAGATGCTATTAGTTTTAACTAATTATTAATAAATCATCTTGAAAACTTCCCAAAGTGTTTCAAATTAACTCTGTCAGTGAATATAGGAAATTCTAAAGTATATTACTTTGAAATTGTCTGTGGTGTAAATATTGACTTGGGATTGAGATGTGTTCTGTGCTGTGAACTTGGTCGTATATTGTATGGTGGCTTTTAACCTTCTTATTGGATGCTAGTGTTTTGTTTTCTTGTTAATTATTAATCAAATTGTGTGGAAGATTAGTGTTCCATTTGGAGTGGAATCAAGTATTGAAAATTGGTGTGGTGAATTTGCTTATGTTGGGAGTTAAAATTACGTTTTAGAAGTAACGGTAAATATCATAATTATGTGCTTGCTGTGTACTGCATGTGGATTTGGACTTAAAATACTGCATTAGAACGTTTGAAGGACATTTTGTCTGATAATTGTGTGCCATAAATTGTGGTTTATGAAAAATTTGCTTTTTAAAAATCCTTCCTGAAGACTTAGGTTTGGAGAGGTGAATGTCATAGGCACCTAAGTCAATGGGCTGTTTCGTGTAGCAAGTTTTAGCCTGGTTCCCGTCCCCACAATTACAGCACTACTACAGTAATATAACTGTAAAATTAGAATGGGAACCAGACTGTAACCTGCTCCACGAAACAGCCCAGTCGAAAAGGCCTAATGTAACTAGTTTACAGTGTAACTGAGCCTAACAGGCTATTGAAACTTGGGTAGTATGGGACAACTGGCTAGGAAGCAATTACTTGAGTTATCAAAATTATAAAGTTGATATATTTATAACAATTGTTTCACAATCCATCAATGTTAATTAAATAAGTAAAATTGGATTTATTGTAACTTAGAGTACCGGTATATTTAAGAACTAGATAGAGCGGTACTGTAGTTATAATTTTAGTTTGGGATGTTTTATTAATATTTTAGCAAATTTTCATTACACTAATATTGAAAATAAAGCAACCAAAAAAATAAATGAAGTTCTGGCTTACTTGTTGGTAAATCTATGAACAGGTGAGATTATAATGTAGCTATAATTATACCAGTATATCATATTTTCTAGGTGAATAATTCTTGCAGAAAGCTTCTCTTCACTATTTTAAGTGCTTAATCATATTATCTTCTGTGGAAAAACAATAAGTTTATTTATAACTCTATTACTGATTTATTACTCAGGTATATATCAAAGAATGATGTTCTCCGTCATAAAAATGCCAAAACAAGCTTCCAGCATGGTGCAAAAATCCTGTTCCTTAGAAATAGAATGTGAATTGCATAAAAAATACAGGTGTCACTATTATATATTAACAGGGGTGTCACTTGGGGAGATTTTGTAGAACAGGGTTTTACCATTTTATGGCTAAAAATACTTAAAATATGACCCTTTAGTCAAAATCACAGGTATTCGGCATGTTGGCTGTGACCCCCCACCCCCTGCCAGTGAACCACTCTACAACCCATGCAGGGAGCTTAAACATGTTTAAATAGTGTCCGAACAACATTAAATAACATTTCATTAAATATTGCCTGTTACTGACCAAGAGTTTAATATTGTGTGATCTGATTGGTTGTCCTAATATCTCTTAAGTCATTGTCACGTACAGACTATAGCGGGCTGCGGGGCATATAATGTGCAGGTTCCAGCGGGCTGCGGGGCATATAATGTGCCGGTTCCCACAGCTGTTGTTCGAAATTATACATCGGCTAATTATAATGTAAATATTTTATGAATGTATGACTTCAGTCATAATACCATAATTGATTATTGATGAACAGTGAAAGTGTTCTTTGTTTAGGTATGCAGTTGTGCATTAACTGAAACTTAATGCAACTTTTAAATGTTTCTCTGTATTGAATGCCCAATTGTGTAATTGAGTAGAAAGATTGTGAAACTGTATACAGTGCGGACCAAAGGACTAATTAAGTATATGTGTTCAGTATGGCCTGAATGGTCCTCATACTGGAAAACCTCCTTATTTTGCTAGGAGAGATTAATTGCTTTGCTGGCTTCGAATCAATAAAAAATCATAGGAAGTACATAGTGTGCTATAAAAATGGCAAGTTTCAGATAAAATTGACATAGTCCAGTGGAACAAAACTGATATTTACAGCTCCTATTAATTTTATAGATTGAGTTTTCGGGAATTAAAACCTATCACCAATTAGTCATCCCTATAGCTGTATGACTGCTCTTGTCAGGAAGGGGAGATAATAAACTTCTGTTGTTTTATAACAAATTTACTGGAACTATCATATTTAAAACAAATTGAACTCGTGCATTTTCTATTCCGGCTTTTATCTAAATTGAACTTGGTTCATTTCTCATGTGAATTCCTTGCTCTTTCTGGTAAAAAAACTGTAATTGACAAAAATTGTATGTTACAATTTTTGTGCATCATTGGAAAAATTATTTCCTGTCCTTTGTGCTGCAAAATGTTAGAACACTTTGACCTTATCTTACAAGCTTTTACACAATTCTGAATACAAGCTTGTGTAAGATTCAGATCAATGTTTTTGGTGTTATAGCTGGAGATACTGAAATAAGAAAATTGTTGTGTGATAATGAGAACGGATCTACGAAATTTGACTACAATAGTTTAGTAAGAAAGGATCTACGAAATCTGACTACAATATTTTAGTAAGAAAGAATTTACGAAATTTGACTACAATATTTTAGTTAGAAACAAGGATCTACAAATTTGGACTATTTTCACCAACATTAAATCGTGATGTATGCAAAATTTGAACTATAATATATCGATAAGAAAGGACTATTCAAATCTTGGATTAATATTTGAATAAGAAAGGACTTTACAAACTTTGGATTAACATTTGAATAAGAAAGGATAATTTCAAATCTTGGAATAACATTTGAATAAGAAAGAATAATTCCAAATCTTGGAATAACATTTGAATAAGAAAGGATAATTCCAAATCTTGGAATAATATTTGAATAAGAAAGGATAATTCCTAATCTTGGAATAACATTTGAATAAGAAAGGATAATTTCAAATCTTGGAATAACATTTGAATAAGAAAGAATAATTCCAAATCTTGGAATAACATTTGAATAAGAAAGGATAATTCCAAATCTTGGATTAACATTTGAATAAGAAAGGATAATTTCAAATCTTGGAATAACATTTGAATAAGAAAGAATAATTCCAAATCTTGGAATAACATTTGAATAAGAAAGGATAATTCCAAATCTTGGAATAATATTTGAATAAGAAAGGATAATTCCTAATCTTGGATTAACATTTGAATAAGAAGAGGCTCTAAGAAACTTGTGCTAGCTAGATATATCGGTATTTGTGTGTAGATTTTCTCCAACTGTTGTGATGCAATATTTTGAGTATATTATCCTCATCTGCCTTATCTTCTATATACTGAGTTTGTTGATTGCAAAAACTATCCAGCGAGTGAGTCAGACTATGAGGACTGTACAAGCTGCACGTGATCGAGCACGGGATATGTTTTCTCTTTAACAGATGTGCATGAGGTACGCAGGACTTACAGATTATAAGGTACGGTATTGAAATATTGAGGTACCTGTGTAGGTTGATTAACAAGAACGTTATATAATACAGGTATCAGTATATACTTAGTGTAGCAATACCATGTGACTTAATTTGACATCACTAAATGCTACAAATCCAAGACGAAAATTGCTTCGCTTTGAAAACAAAAATAGTCGTATGTATTTCAATATGTCTTCATCGATTTATATGAAACATACTCCATCTCGTCTAAGGGAAATTTTTTGATATGCTTTTCATAAAATATATGTAGGATCTTTTCAGCAGCTGAGCCATTTTTTCCAGCACCCTGTGAAACCTTTAGACTTTGAAGCCAACTACATTTCTCAGGTTTTACAAGGCGATGGAGAAAATGGCCCAGCTGCTGATAGGGATATGCTACATACAATTTTCACCTTAGACTGGCGTATATGTTTCATAGGCATTGGTTTCGTAGTGAAACAAATTTCGTCTTGAATGTGTAGCCTTTGGTGATGTTTAAAGTCACCTGGTATTGCTACACTAATCTTTTAAAACCTCAATAATAAGACGGTCTTTTGTACACATTGATCCTGGAATTTCATTCACAGAGTCAAGTGTTTCTGACATCATGAGGTTAATAACAGAGCAAACAGTGAAAATAGTGTTGAAAATTGCATTTAATTTTGAGGTGGACTGTCAATTGAGGTGGACTGTCAATTGAGGTGGACTGTCAATTGAGGTGGACTGTTTGGTGTTGAAGATTGTGTCATTAGTTTGGAGGCAGACTCTTTACAGACGGGATTTGTAAGTGAGGTTTTACTGTTCAGCAGAATGACTGTGTCAGTGTTATGGGAATAATAATCCAATACATTGTATTCTTCTTGTGAGTTTTCTTTGATATTTTTTAAGAACGGTAGGGTTACATTTTGGACCGATTCACCAATATCAACATTCTATTTGGTAATACATGTAAATCAATAAATTGGCAGTTGAACTTAATGCACTCGATGTTACGATGTGCTGAGGAAATTTCTTGTAAGGTCAGAGGCTGAAAAAGTAATACAAATGTATTGATAAAAATATGATATGCATATAACAATATAACAACTGTGAGATCCTTCGTTCTATGATGAATCAGTTGAAAATAAAATTCGATTCAGTCTATTTAATAGGAATTAACTTTAAAGTTTTCCCAATATTCTTGAATATTTTTGAATGGGTTTAAGGAATTTTGGGTGCCTTTTCATTGTCATGCATCAGTGGTTAGTCAAGTTGCTATGAGTCTGATGTTTGGAGAATAAGCTGGAGGATGAGAATGGAGCCTTTTCGGTGGCCAAGAATTTTCATGTCTCATAAAATAGATATAATAAAAACAAGAGCCAAATAATCTATTTGTATAATTAGACAAAATTGTGTATATGTGTATATGTGTGTATGTACATTAGATAGTATTGATCAAACATTAACTTATTGTCCGCCAGACATAACACATAAGTTAACGGTATGTCAGCCAAATAACTGTTAGATAATAAACCTCACAATTGCCCAGTACATCAATAGTGCCAAACAATTGTCTCAAAATAGCTGTTTGTTTTGTTTGTCTGATCACCAGGGTACTGTTTTATCGAAGCACATACAAACATTTTAAACTTATGTTAAATTTAAATTATTTATTTTTCGGATAATGTTGATAATTAAGATATTATAATCTCTGTTAAATTTGGTTCCTAGAAGTAGGGCACACTCTTTAGGATTGAGACGTCCCAGGTTTGATCCCCGTCTGCGCGGCTGCTTTAATATTTCTCTGAGCAAGAATAACCAGCATTGATCCCTGTCTGCGCCGCTGCTTTAATATTTCTCTGAGCAAGAATAACCAACAACGCTCCCGGTGAGTCCACTCGACAAAGGTGTGAATTTGTATCTGTGAGGCCTGTGTCTGTACATGTTCAATATTCCTGGGTGTCGTATCTCGATGTTGGCTGCACACAAACCAGGAGAGAAATAGTCTCCCCAGGGAGACTCGAACAATGGTTTCCTTAAGTATGATCAGGGGAAGTTAAATGTCAAAGGGTGGCTTAATCAATGGCTGAATTGCTCAAAGTGGCCCTTGAAAACTGGTAATTTTAACTTAATTTATGTTTTATAGCAAAATAGTTTTTTTTATAAATTTTTCTGAAGATTGAATATTAAGGTATTTGAAGCATGTTGTGCACATGGTATGGCACAGGTTTGTAAATAAATAATACAGATCAATATGGTATAGGTTTGTTAACAGTTTATATTGGCATCCGGAATTAGCCTGCAATATTTACATCACCTTTGACTTTATGTGATTATTACATGCTGCATGTTTGTCTGGATCAGACGTTCAATAAACAATTCTATGGAAAGAATGATGTGAGAATGTTGACCTTTATTTCTTATTCAAGGTCAGTCAAAATTTGAAAATGCTTGCTTCTCACAGTACTGTTACTGTCATGGGGCTCATTAGGGGTGGACTTAATACTTGATTGCACTCCAGAAGGGTACTGATTTGCTTGGCCCTGCGTTTGTTTCAGCGGGGCATAAATATACCAGATTTATATGGCGCCCTTTTCATGCGAACACATTCACAGGCACTTTACATATAGTGTTACAGGCATGTTAATGTTCGCGGGCATCAAATTGGTACATTATCAAAATGTCATGCCAAATAGCCCAACTGACACCATACTGCGCATTGCAGTGTACCGATCACATGATCATCATATCCCCGATGAGTAGAATATAGCGGGTACGTTATCAAGTCCACGTATTGTACTGTCAGATTGTGTTGCATGCTGGGAGAGCGGGTACGGTATCAAGTCCACTTATTGTGTCAGATTGTGTTGCATGCTGGGAGAGCGGGTATGTTGTCAAGTCCACGTATTGTGTCAGATTGTGTTGCATGCTGGGAGAGTGTAAACAGTTATCTCCCTTTATGTGAATCTTCTGTAAGGAAGGGAGATAAATCACATGTGATTTATTCTATTGGCCCTTCACTATATGAGGTATTGTTACACATTTGTGAAGTTGCAGTCATGGTCCAGTGGTTAATATCCTGGATTAGGAACCTAATGATCCGTGTTCGATGCTCGGTCAAGGACAGGTCATACCCTTCCATGAAAATTTCACAACAATGTCAATTTCCTGCACATGTGGAGAAGTTGCTGGTTCCTTGTGGAAGGGTAAGTTAGTAATTCATGAAAACAGGTTACTGGTGGGTCAATCTGTCCAAGGATATAACTGAAAAATTGTTTAGAAACTGTGAGCATTAAACCCGAATAAACAACACAGTTATGTGAAGAAACAGTTAATATTCTGCAGCGCCAAGTTTTGATATTTGAGTTTCATACTTAAATAAAATATTTGAAATTTAAATACCAAAATTCCGACATTAATATATATTTACATTAAACCTCAGGATTCTATATTTTATATGAAAAGCAGCTGCTTCTTTGAATCTATTTGATTCCAATGTACATTTTATTGCTAACTATTCAAATGTCCGACATGTAGTCTATGATTGAATTGATGCTGATTGAATTAGTTTCCAGGACAATTTTGTTGGTAAAATTAATGGATCTCTTCCGCTGTTGTTATAAATAATTCAATAAACATTATATCATTTGTCGGAAGATATCAATGTTTGATTACAAATATCCAAGTCTAAAAATACATCTATTCCCTTGTTCGTATTTATTTCGAAATTTTTCGATAAAAGCATTAATGTGATGATCTGTTTCATGGTTTTCTTTGGAATATAATACTGTTGATTCTGTATTGACTGAATATTTGAGGTCATGTGACTGTTAGATAGGACGGCTTGTTCAGGTGGTCACAGACTCTGGAAAACAGGGAAAATGCCAAAAACAAATTCCCTGCAGAGAAAATTAGGGAATTTCAAAACTATTTTACAAAAATTGGAGGAAAAAATGTGTCTACTCGCAGCTTGCAAACACCAAAAACAATCATGGAAAATAACCTTTTGGTGATGGAAAAATCAGGGAATTATTAGAGAATTTCATTCTTCATTTTTTGTGGCCACCCTGCTGTTGTGGTTGTAGCTTAATAACCACAGTCTGTAAAGTAAAACTGCTATCTGTTCTAAAAATTTTGAGACTATTAATTTGTAATTTTCTGTTGATCAATAATGTTTTCAAAACATGTTTTCATTGGCTGTTCACCTCAAACTTTGTTATAACACCAGTTTTCGTTGAATGTCCACCTCAAAGATTGTTATAACACCAGTTTTCATTGGATGTCCACCTCAAAGTTTGTTATAACACCAGTTTTCATTGGATGTCCACCTCAAAGATTGTTATAACACCAGTTTTCATTGGATGTCCACCTCAAACTTTGTTATAACACCAGTTTTCGTTAATGTCCACCTCAAAGATTGTTATAACACCAGTTTTCATTGGATGTCCACCTCAAAGTTTGTTATAACACCCGTTTTCATTGGCTGTCCACCTCAAAGTTTGTTATAACACCAGTTTTCATTGGATGTCCACCTCAAAGTTTGTTATAACACCAGTTTTCATTGGATGTCCACCTCAAAGTTTGTTATAACACCAGTTTTCATTGGATGTCCACCTCAAAGTTTGTTATAACACCGGTTTTCATTGGCTGTCCACCTCAAAGTTTGTTATTACACCGGTTTTCATTGGATGTCCACCTCAAAGTTTGTTATAACACCGGTTTTCATTGGATGTCCACCTCAAAGTTCGTTATAACACCAGTTTTCATTGGATGTCCACCTCAAAGTTTGTTATAACACCAGTTTTCATTGGATGTCCACCTCAAAGTTTGTTATAACACCAATTTTCATTGGATGTTCCCCTCAAATTTTTAAAGTTATCTTGACTGATCTAGACTGTCACCCAGACCATCTGGATTGGATCTTTCCGGGCTTTGTTCTTCTGCAACATTCGCTAACGTCACCGACTCCTGTCTTGTGGCAATACTGTATACACAATAAATATGAAGTTAGTGACATTGAAATATTGGTGAATTTACAATTTGCTAAAATTTCTTTTAGCGTAAAATTTGGATTACAAAGAACCAGTTTCTGAGAAATAAAAAAAAATCACTTATATTTCTGCACGCCAAGTTTCGACATTCAAATTTTGCTAAAATTTTGACCCGTGTATATATCCACTGATACAGTATAACTTGTGTTATTTGAATAGTGTTATTGTATAGGAAATTATCTGTTGACAGACACAACCAAGACTGGAGTATAAGACTATACTTAGTTACAGTTCTTGAGATTTCTTGGAACAATCTTACACTGTGTTAAACATAGTACTCAGAACTTTGTAAATTGCATTAATCTCACTGTATCGAAATAAGCGCTGGTGAAAACAACAATAGGACAATTTGTTCGAATTGAAAATTGAAAAACACTCAAAACTTGAAGAATAGTTGAATCACTTGTGTTATTTCATATTGGAACTGTTCTCTCTGCATACAAACCAAATAACTGTACGTCAATTCAACTTGTATGACTTATTGTGGTTGAAACATCCGGTGATTTCTTATCACTGTACGACTTATTGCAAGACTTTACAATTCATTGTGTACTCCTTATTGCGATAACCAGAAGTTGACTCGTTTATAGACTGTGGTTCTGTGATATTGTGTTGTTTGATATTGAAACTATTCTACGATATTGTGTGATATTGTGACAATGGATTTTGATAGTGTGTATATTGATACATGTGGTATGGATATCTGGACTAGGCTGGACATATACTGAGCATGTATACATGGGAGTCATGCTGGGATTCATATTGTGAATGGGTAAGTCCACTATGCTTATTTTCATTGTTCTATGCTCTCTCTCTCTCTCTCTCTTTTATATTGACTCAATTGACTCAAACCTGTCCTTAGCAGCCAGTTAGTTGATACATGGAAAGCTGTATGTTCTACATACACCCCCCCCCCCCCCCTCCCCTTTAATCATTTAGTTGCAAGCAGTCTGTAGCACTCTGTGTCGCTGGCAGCCATGATATATCGTCTTTTGACCCTCACAGGTACCCATTCATACGCCTGCGTTAAGTGGAGCATTGTGGGTTTTCTTGCTTAGAGAAATTTGGACCCATTGATTACAAAGTGTGCTGTCTCTAGACCTGACACACATATATAGTTTTTTTTATGCCCCCGTATCGATAGATCGGGAGGCATATATTGATTCACCTGTCCGTCCGTCTGTCCGTTCGTCCATCCGTCCGTTCGTTCGTCCGTTCGTTCGTCCGTCCTGGTTAACCCAAATTTACCGTTTCTTCTAGCATCATTATTGCTTGCTACAAAGCTTCCAAACTTGCATGGATGTTGTATATGAACACTCTCCACACACCTGTATCACCTGACCCCATTTTGACCTTCACCTTGACCTAATTTTGGACTTAGACTTACTTATGGACAAGGCTTCCACAGGGGGCATAAGCGTTTATTGAAAGCAGTCTTGTTTGATAATGAAATGAATAATTTGGATTTGGAAAGTAAAAAACCAATGCATGTACTGTGGCTGCAGCCAACTGTATACAAACCAGATAAGTTCAAGGTGGTTGTTTGTGCCTTTGTTCCTCAACCAAACACTTCAATCTACAATTTCAGTTACTGTCTTTCCTGTTTTGTGTCCAATTTGACAGAATCATGTCCTATATTCAAGTTATCTTTTTTTTGTCATCTAAATCAGAGAATATTGATTGCTTCAGATGATGTATTGTATTGCGCAATATTCCAGAAAAGAAAGACAACTCTGGGTGTACTACAGTTTTCTTTATTAAAAGTTACTTCCCTTTCTATCATAATTTTATCAGATTGTTAATAATTGGCTACTTTTAAAGTGTAATGACTGTGGCACGATATTATTACTGTTATTAATGTTAAATCATTCATTTGCCCTTAAAAATTCCCTGAGGGAAGGCATAAAGAAATATAGAATAATGAAATATGAACATATTTGTTTACATTAGAAGTCGGACCAATAATTTGTCCATGGTCTGACACTTTGACATGACTTGATTGTGGTGGTGTGATATGGATACATGAAGTATAATGGTTGATATGGGTGTTTCCATGTATTATTAATTGAAATCTGATATGTCTGACCTGGTGCATACACTTTATTTGTCCCCGTCAGTTTGACACATCACATGTGTTTGCAGCAAGATTGTCCTGTACTATTCAATCTCTTTGTTTCGTCTCATGTTACAATGTTTTCCCCTTTATCTTCATTAAAGTATTGGACCCTAACATTTATGTGAATTCAATGCATTGGAAAGATTTTGTTTTGCTTTTTGGTGATTTTTCTTCCAATATTTTAACAAATAAAAAAGACCAACTAATTTATTAAAAGTACTGTGCAAATTTGGTATTATAAGAAAATTCAAATTCATTAAAAATGTTTTTTTACCCATGTAACATTAATAAGGGAAGACCACTTCACGATTTAGAATAGGCAGAATAACATTATTAAATTCCGGTGTAAATCTTTCCTGTTGCAACTCCTACGTGCATGGTTGTTTAAAAGTTATCACTTAACTCTTTATGTATTGAAGGAAAATAAAAATATCTTTCGATCCATCTGTTGAAAACTGACCACTGACAAGCAAGCACTTTATATAGACCGTATATGGTAACCTTACATTAATTATCATAACTACTTATCATTGAAGTGTGCATATATGGCAGTTTAATGTAGATGTGCATCAATTCATAAGTAGTCTCCTGTCGATGTGTACACCACTTGTCTTGCTCAGTCCCTGGGGCAATTATACCCAACTTTATCATCCAAGAGTGACCATTGACCAGCTGAGGTCAGATAAGCTGTATGGGGTCAAACAAAATCCCCTAAAATCCCATTTATATTGATGGTTTAAATATGTCACTACGTGGACAATGACCAATAAAGCCAACCACCCTGTAAGCTACTTAAGATCTTGTATAGATATAATACCAGCATTCTATGGTATACTTACACAATGAAGCCTCATCTGTAGATAAACTGATTAGAATAGAATACATTTATTCAGAAAAGTGTCTTCTATACATGTACATAGCTGAGTATTGTCCAGACAATTCATAACTGTATAGTTCCATCATTGTCATCATCCTTCATATACTCTAATCTTTGTGGTTTCAATGTCTCTGTTGTATTAAAAGCATAGTCCACTTTGATAGTCAGGTAGAGAGCATCAGTGTGCATCGATAGCCATGTGGTAGAGCGTCTTTTTGAGTGTAAGTGGTCTTGGTCCTCTCCCATGCCACACTTACTCACCAAAATTGCGACACAATCTTAGCATTATAGTTAGTTCCAGGCAACAGCTGGTTTGCAGAATGTCAGGATGACTGAGTAGTCTCTGCATCACTGAAAAACATTTGACTACTGGAACTTTAAAAACAACAAATAAAAAACAACTGGTAACATGTTATACTTAGCCAATTAAATCAACAGCTTAATTAATCCCTTCATAAGCATCAGTTATGGTTACAGTTGGTCAGGGCAGAGGTTGTTTTCATTGCACTAGTGCATGGCTGCATGCTGCCTGTTCAGGTTGTCCGATGTTTAAGTGCATTAAATAAAGTTGTTGTTGGGGTATGTTATATTATAGTAGTACAAATATTACTAAATAGTTAGAAAGGACATGATCAGAGCACTATAATCACTTTAGGTAATGACCTTTTTATGTAAAATAAAACATAATAAATGTAATTAATGTATTTATGATTGCTGAACATTGTTCCCTCCCTACATGGTTTGTTGATTTCTTTGTTTGTGGCCAGCAGTAACTTGACATTGTTAGTGTATGTCATTATTAACGTTCATATTGTTCACACTGTAACTGTCGGATTGATGTATAGTTTATATACAACCTGCCAGAATTATTGTGTCAACCGCAACAGTTGGTGTAAAAATACTGCGACTGAGTAAGGTATATTGCCAACAGTGTGAGGTATGTTGCCAACAGTGTGAGGTATATTGCCAACATTGTGAGGTATATTGCCAAAGTTAATATGGCTGCTGATAAGCGATGGAGACTGTATTCTGTTGGTAGCTTATATTGGATTACAATCCTTAGTATAATAGCCACAGTTCTTGTTTTGTCTACATTCTTTCAATAATTGTATATATTATTAATAAATAAACAAAGACAACATCCATGAGACAGTCTGTAGCTGGATTTAGATGCACAGCTATTTCAACAACAAATGTCCAAACAAATGTCTTCTCTCATACCCTTGTGACTATGGAATACCCTGGTGGCAATGTCGTACCATCAGGAATGAGGTGTAGAGACCAAGAGTGATTAAACTATGTTGTAAGAACTTGTTTAACAATTGACCTAAAATAAATGATTATAAATAAACGAAAAAATAAAAAATGTTGAAATAGATGGAGAGCTGAAGCAAAATTGATTCTCATTATATACAAACACTCTTTCTTCGCTCCCCAAAACATTATTTGACTGTCCTTCTGGGTATTATCTTTGTATCGGTAAAGAAGACAAGTCACAGGACACTCGCCGATAGGACGTCTTGAACTTACAATGGCAGACTTGGGGCTATTGTCCTTATGTGCTATATCAACATTGTGGGCTTCCGCTTGCTTTAGCTAATGTGATGTTAAGAGCCGATGCCCGAGTGGACAATGTTCTGTATTAATTAGATGACATAAGAATTGTTGATATGAGCCTGCTGTGGTGTAGCATTGTATGTATATGGTATGTGTTATATGTGTGTGGTATGTGTGTGGGTAGGGCTGTTGGTGTCAGTCATTGATGGTGATTGGTGAAGATAAACATCAGCTAAGTCACTAGGTGAGCCCAGCCAGCCTGGGAGATCTATACCTGTGATTAAATGTTACACATAGTTTTAAACAATTTTTGGGAGGAAATTGTCAAGGTACACGTTGGTACATGGACACATACTGTTAGTATATTGCCACAGGCTGCTTTCATGGCTGGTCAATCAAAACACATCTAAATACAGACCTTCTTTATCCATGTGTCCATCATTCAGTGTCCACAATACTGTCAACATCTTGCTCGTATATTATATAATGTACATTTTTATATTAGTATTTACCTAAATATCCTTTTAATAAATAAGCGCTAATGGTCAAGTAGTTAAAGTGAGTGTCTCCTGTACGGATGGTTGATGGTAAAGTGGTTCAGGGGTATCAATCTATCTGATATGCCTTACTTGAAAGAACCATGATTTCTGACAAAAATAAAAATAAGTTATTTGATTAAAAAATCTCAAGAAATGGCAAAGTTATGGTCATTTAAATCTACTCTGAGATATTTTCTTTAATACAAACTGAGATGGAAACAATTTGGTTGAATGCCTATCGGTTTACAAAAACAGTTGACCACATATTATGTTATTTGGCCCTAATTTGACATCCCTGATGGTTAAAAGTCTGTTGCAGTAATTAAGATGTATGTGAGTTGTGACTAGTGATGAATCGCCAGACTAGGTCATTACTTATTGGTTGAAGCCACTCAGGGAGCCAAAACTAAAACACAAAAAATCCATTAAATGATACAAAAATGAGTTTGTACTCACTGTGGGTATTAATGTTCATGTTACATTAACTTGTCAGTGCTATGTCGTGGGTGAAGGCTGTCAGTGTCTCTTGTTGTTAAAGGTTATAAAGTCTATTTGTCCACAGTCTGGTAATGTACCTTCTGTTTGCATTGTATGGTACATTTGTTTAAACCTTGGCATTATTTGACGAAGACAATAAAGCCGTATGAAATTAATATTGAAGAGAACTGTATGATTGTCATACATTAGATCTACCATATTTTCTTAAGTGTATAATTATGTACCTAACATTGACCATACAGTATTTACATATTTTACCTGTTCCAAATTGTGTTTCTCATTCTCAATCTAATTGTCTGTTTTTACAGGTCACTGGTTTCAATTACTAGAGGCTGCCTTAGGAGAATAAATTATAGAAGTTTTATGGGAATGTTGGAAGTGGTTAATTAACTAATTAATTTTACTACTAATTCAATGTGACATCAAACTGACCATTTGGTTAAGTGAGAACAGCAGCTGTTTCACCGTTATTTCATGATAACAGTTACGTTATATACCCCATATGGTGTGGTTTTGTAGAACTTATTGGCCAGCGCTTAAACTTCATCATTGAATTAAGCTGGTGGTTATAAGTTAAAACCTCTATTATTAAAAATCTCCATTAATTCTTACCATTTCATCATCATCACTTATCACCCGCAGTACCTCCTCTTCTGTGATGTCATCATCATCATCATCATCGACATCATCATTGACATTGTCATCATCGACATCATCATTGACATCGTCGTCATTGTCATCATCGACATCATCATCATCATCCTACTAATCATCATCATCATAATCATTGTAATCAACATCATCATCATCATTGTCATCATTGAAGTCTTCATCATCATAATCATCATTGGCTTCACCATCATAAGAATTGTTGTCTTCATCATAATCATTGTCAATGTCATCAGCATCAGCATCACAATATAATATCAGGATATATGCTATTAATGTAGCTTTGTTCACATTATACAACCTATATGCATTGGTTTAATTAATTACCTTTTACTTTCTTATATATACTGGCTATTTTTATTAAAATATTTCATTCATATACCTACAGAGATGATCAAAAACATACCAGTTATGTTAGTTTGTTCATTTGTCATCCATAAAATCATTGTACTTAGTTATATAGAGAAATAATAGAGATACCAAGTAATTTGTACTTAAACTATCAACAATAAACAATGTCTTTCTTTGTTGTAAGTAATGTATCAACATAATGTATACATGTATCAGAAATGTATGTTATATAATAATATAGTTGTAGGGACACAGTCAGTACATTTACCCGACATGTTAGATTTGTCTATGTTAAATTATATACAGTAATTACAGTGAACGTTTAAGTTTAAGTCTGTATTTGTCACAGGTTACCTCAATTAAACAACCCCCTGTCATAAGCAATCAGTTTTGTAAATTTAGAAACAGTAAAACTGTTATTGTTATAATAATGAAATACTGTCTTATAAATAAACAGCCAATACTTGATTTATCTATTGTCTGGTTGCCTAACAAAGGTTCAAGTGTATTATCCAATTTCAACTTTTATGATCATGACAAACAGTTGCAGTAACTGGGAGTTAATTAATTTGAAAACAAAAACATTATTAGACACAATCATGATAACATTTGAGTTTAACTGAGTCAATAGAAGCATTGTTCTCTCTCATTTTACATTTCAATTTTTTGTTCTTTTAAAAATCTGTCGAGGTTTTATTGTTCCGCTGTTTACACAATTTATATCATTGTATGGGTTTTTTCATGGTCAATAATTTTAAATTTCCCCAATTTAAGTTTGTTTTATTGCAATGCATGTTCTAGTTGAAAGTTTCTTTGTACTTAATTATACCGTAAGTATTCTAAATATTGCCCCATATGGATTGGTTATAAAATTGTTATTTTTATTTTTTTAATAAATTGACTCTGGTGGAGGCTGGTTCAATCCCAGACATTGAGTCACAATCATGATTACATTCGACAACTTGTATAGGGGGTATATTTCTGCTATCAAGATTTTGTGACTCTGTATTTAATTTTCAATTTGAAGGAAATAGTGTTTTGACTGGGACCTGGAAACCACAAATAAAATAAATAAAACAATTCACTGATTTCAGTACTAACTTAGATATACTGCAGTGACTGTGTGAAATGGTGAAATGTACAATTTATTATAGTAACAGCTTGCTTGCTGCAGTACAGCCCTGTAGTTAATGTAAATAATGAAAGTAAAATATACAGATGGTTTGTTTTACTGACTTAATTATATACAAACATAATAGGGGCCTACATATCAATAATCTGATCAACTATCTTTAATCTTTCTGTCTGTAACTGATGTAACATTACATTATGTTTATCTTTCTATATGTGATCTTGGTGGTCATAATTAATCCATGAAGTGTGTATAGTATGGAGAATTTGACACGACCTTCCACCTTTTATTAGCATATTTTAACGGCTGATATATTGTCTATTTTTATAACGCCGATGATATGTTTTCATAGGTGGGAGACTATCACGAAGACACTTGAAGTGTAATACCAACACAAATCTAAAGGAAAGATATTGCACGGTTTGCTCACGGAAATAATATATTCAACACATGAACCTTGATATATATTATATTCATGCATAAAGGTGAAGATCAGGTCAGATTCTCCATGCTATAACGTCAAGTTATATGAAGTTCTTGAATTAAACCAGCCTGCGTGTAGATAACACTGTATACGGTAATACTCGGGGGCCCTGTGTGTACATTACACTGTATATGGTAATACTCGGGCCCTGTGTGTACATTACACTGTATACGGTAATACTCCGCCCGTGTGTGTACATTACACTGTATATGGTAATACTCGGGCCCTCCTGTGTACATTACACTGTACATGGTAATACTCTGGCCTTGCGTGTACATTACACTGTATACCGTAATACTCGGGCCTTGCGTGTACATTACACTGTATATGGTAATACTCGGGCCCTGTGTGTACATTACACTGTATACAGTAAAACTCGGGCCCTGTGTGTACAGTACACTGCATACGGTAATACTCTGGCCCTGTATGTACATTACACTGTATATGGTAATACTCAGGCCCTGTATGTACATTACACTGTATACGGTAATACTCTGGCCCTGTGTGTACATTACACTGTATACGGTAATACTCGGGCCTTGTATGTACATTACACTGTATACGGTAATACTCGGGGCCCTGTGTGTACATTACACTGTATATGGTAATACTCGGGGCCCTGTGTGTACATTACACTGTATACGGTAATACTCGGGGCCCTGTGTGTACATTACACTGTATACGGTAATACTCGGACCCTGTGTGTAGATTACACTGTATACGGTAATACTCGGGCCCTGTGTGTACATTACACTGTATACGGTAATACTCGGGGACCTGTGTGTACATTACACTGTATACAGTAATACTCGGGGCCCTGTGTGTACATTACACTGTATACAGTAATACTCGGGGCCCTGTGTGTACATTACACTGTATACGGTAATACTCAGGCCTTGTGTACATTACACTGTATACGGTAATACTCGGGGCCCTGTGTGTAGATTACACTGTATACGGTAATACTCGGGCCTTGTGTACAGTACTATGTATATATACTATACTGATATAATTTTATGTATCATATCATATATGGTTGCTGTATGTGGCGGTTTATAGTATTTAAGTGCTTTTAAAGTAGTGTGCATTAAGTCAGTGTTTATACATACCAAATAGGGATAAATGTTCGAATTAAGGACTAAGTCGTTCAGCATCTGTGATGACTGCATGACAATATAATGGTTTATGTCATAAATGAAACAAAGTACATTAATTAATGTTATTGTGACCTAATTATACATATATAACGAGAAACTGTCAATTAATATACATGTATACATTATACATGAGACAGTGATAAATGGATAAATGAATGTGAAAGTGGAAATTATATAGTGTTCCATGATTGTATATGGAAATTCAAGTGTGTATTTTTCATTTGTTGGAAATTTTAATTATGTAATACCAGTAATTACTAGGTGATTATTATTTTAATTACGAAGTGAAAACGAAGCTGGATGCATTGTTTTTGTTATTTAAACTTTAAATGTCATGTTTTTCTTGTGCAATGAAATGTCTCTAGGGTTTTAAGTGCAAATATATTCGTAAATCATGATACACAGGTATAAAATCTTAAATCTCAGTCTCTCTATATTAAATTTCAACGATCAAACACACACAAAAATGTATTTCAACATAAATCGGATTTTATATATGGCAATGAAATATTGTGTGCTTCGTTCGTTTTTATGAACGACAGACGAAGCTGTTTAATATATTATTCATAAGTTTACAGGAACATGTTGTAGGGATGTCTATGGGATATATTCTCATATAATACATGAATGACCATACATAGGAAAAATGATACGTATGTCAAGGTTTTTTTATTTTTATCGGTCTTTTTTCTATGACTTGGCTTAAAACTGCTGCAGTACTTCATTTTGTCACCTAGTTTCACCCACATGGTTTTAAACTTTGATCCTTGTTAAGATTTTGGGATTTGACTCATGTTATATTTTAATATAATGGCAAAGATACTCTAGATATGAATTAATGGCTTTGAAGTACTTATAAGAGTAGTTTTAAGTGGTATAATGTATTAATTGTATCACATTTATGAGTGCAATAGACTATTTTTGCATGTTACATGTCAAATAGACATACATATAAGTTATTCAAGATATTTGATGATACTGTACCGACTTATCATTTGGGGAATGTTGTCATTTCACTATCTTCTTGTCGAGTTCTTTATGACTGTATACAAAATATACCACAACAAAGTTATGAAAATAGACAAATTTGCAATTTGAAGATTTTGCTGTAAGGTGAGGTTGCCCAGGTAACTGATCGGTCAGTCTGTAAAGCTGATACTGTACTGGTACTGGTACTGTAATCAAGGCTTTGCTTGGTGCAGAGTTTTGGTCGGTGGGGGGGGGGGTACCTGGGTAGTATTTGGGTCTACAGGCGGGGGGGGAGGGCATAACATGATGGGTGCCTGTGGCTTAGCGTTGCTCAGTGGTTTAAGGGACCACTCAATATGAGAAAACACTTGTTGCTGGACTGCACGGAAAGTAGTTCATGAAACTAATTATAGTGGTATGGAAATTCCCATGGTTTCAATGGGGGAAAGCATGGTGGTATAGTTTGCTGTTTCATTAGGCAACTTCAAAATAATTAGAAGCTGGGATAACGTTGTTGAAATACCACTATTTTCCGTTGGTATCACTGTATGATATGGCGGGGAAATGTAACCATGGTTACAGTGCACACCTCAAAGAGATATATAGCCCTATGAGTGGAAATTCAAATTTATTTTAAATTAAAAAACCACAACATTACATTTTGTAAATGGGTGTAATACAAGGCATGTCAGAACTGTTAGTGACAGCTAGCTAGACTCATATGTTTAACTTCATTGTAGTCCATCGCGGACCCGTCATTCACACAACTGTCAAACTTTAGTATTTATATCTTATGCATTTATCTGTGAATTACTGTAATCAATGTGTGATTTTACATACATACGTACATAAATTATGTTAATGCTTCCAAAAAAGCTGATATAATCTTAAATGGTTTAAATGTAGAACAGTGATTTAAAGGTGTTTTTTTAAAGGTGTGCCCGACACCACATTCACTGTAGTTCATATCTGGGTAAAACATTTGTAGGTGTAGGAATTTGTACCATGTACAGGTCATACTTGTCTTATATATTAACTTCCTTTGTTAGGTATCGCTGTACATGATGTATATATGCACAGCTTTAACAATCCTATGCAAAAGCTTAAAGCAAAACACAATCGTAATGTCGGTAATCTCCTACCTATGTCAAAAAGTCAATGAAATGCACCATACTAATCATGTCAAGAATTCAATTTTATTAATTTACTGACCTGTCAAAGCTGTAACTTTATTACATACTGGTCAATTAAGACTTAATGTTGCCTTTAGACAATTTGTACACTTATTGTGTCAACAATATTGCTTTAAGTTCCTAATTAACTTCACAATAGAACTGTTATATATAAGACATACTATAAATTACAATCCAATACAATTAATTGTTTGTTTGGTCAGTTTAATTCATTAAAAATTTATCAATAAAGTTAAAGACATACAAATGCCAAATACAGTTGAACTTATACTAGCGGTCCCCTGTATTGGGATAAGTATACACAGGTATTCATATGCAAATGTGCCCACCAGCTAGCTATTAGTGAATATTTAACAAGCTCTTATTGTTCATTCATCCAATAGACTGCCGGTGGGCACTTGGCATATAATATATGATCTTCCCTATAATTAATAGTAATAAAAGCCAGAGCAACTCTTGGAACAGTCTGGAGTATCCTGACAGTGAAACAAAATTACAAATGGTTATCATATTATAAATTGTTATCATGTCAGCTGTCTCCCTAAAATTGTTTATTATAAAGCTGTTGTGGTCTGATTACTCCATCCACTGGGGTCCTGCATTTAGCAGCAACCTCACCACTAGAAAAAAGATAAAAATAATTGGACTGCAGGGACAACTCTGCATTAACTATTACACGGAAATCAATGAATTTGAATTAATTATGTTACATATTGATTAAGTTAGAAAATTATCACAATTTGAATGATGCTTTAATTCATGGTCCTTTAACTATAATACATGAATTCATGATTATAATATCAAGTACATCATAGATGCATATTGACAGAAGCTTACGACAAAAACTTGTTATATATTTTGTTCAAAAACGGTTATAGATCATCAATGTTTGTTTTAGCGTTGAGTATTAAAATAGTCCATTGGAATACTGTGTACGTTCTATATAAACATGACACAAATTATTAAGAGTGGAATGTATTGAACACTTTGGTTATACTGAATATTGACTTTCCATGAAATCCTACAAAATCTACACATTTAAATACCTCGATCTGGTTCTATTTGATTAAAGGTATGGTATAGCACGGAGAATTTGACACGATCCTGACCTTTATGCATGCATATATTACAGGGTTCTTGCGTTGAATATATACATTTCCGCAAGCAAATCGTTCAAAATCGGCCCTTTAGATTTGTGTTGGTGTTACACCTTGAGCGTCTTCGTGATACTCCCCGCTTATAAAAACACACAATCCGGGATATAAATATAGACAATAAATCAGCTGTGAAATTATGCTAATAGAAGTTCGAGAGTCGTATCAAATTCTCTGGACTATAGGAAATCCTTTAGGATAATGTAGTCTTGTAAACAGTCAAACTGATTGAGCATGTGTGTATGGCACATCATATTACCTTACATTAGATGTGTAACAGAGTGTTGTCCAGCATGCCTCACCATAACAGAACGGAAACCCTTATTATGGTCATTCAAGGTACTTATAACCCAGTCTCGAGGGATTTCTTTTCTACTATACCTCAATCAATGCATCGCTGGCTTAGGATTGGAAGGTCCTAAGTACAAAATGTATATTTTGAGAAAACAAGAACAAACTGTCTGAAAACTAGCTTTTTAAACTTCAGTTTGGTCAACATGACCACTTCCAATTTTTATGAAACTTAGTAAGGCTCATAAGAAGCGCCTTGAGATGCAGATTTCAAATATGTATGAGTCTTATAAGGTAATAAATTCTAATTCTAAGCCTGCGACATTCTGGGCTTTATCAACCTTTATGTCAGGAATTGTGTATCATAGTGACTGTGCCAATATGAATTATTAAATGTACCAATGTATTGTGTGATTGGAACTTGTCCCAATAAATGTTTTTGGCCAATGTGACTTGAGCCAATGTAACTTGGTCCAAATGTGACTTGGTCCAAATGTGACTTGAGCCAATGTAAATTGGTCCAAATGTGACTTGAGCCAATGTAGCTTGGTCCAAATGTGACTTGAGCCAATTTAACTTGGTCCAAATGTAACTTTAGCCAATGCATTTTGAGTCCTTGTAACTTGTGCCAATATGACTTTGCTAACCAATTATAAGTATTTATAAGTTTAGAAACAAAAGTCTGTATCTTATATAAGGATATTGTTACCAATTTGCGACTTTATGCCCTTTCAAATTTTCATATTTAACTTAAGCATCCCCGGTAATTGTTGAGCGTTCTATTTGGATATACCTCTCGAGTGTTTGTTCACATGTTACAGTGACCACGTATAGTGATACTGAAACTTTCAATCAACATTCCTATGTTACTATATACATGGGTGGAGAAAGTCAACATTATACGATCATATAGTGACCCCAGCATCACTGGTAAGCTGTTGTTGGACAGGAAGGGGGAGTCATTTGGTATATAAACATTATGATTAAATTGTATGTAAACCGCGGTGTAAAACTGATGTTTTGCTTGCATTATGACACGGAATGTTAAATGTTTATAGCCTGAAGGAGGCTCGGTTGATAGTACAATGTACGACCACAGCCTGGGAAACATATGTCTCATTTCGGTCAGTGGAAAATAAAATTTCAAAAATAAAATTTCATCCACATTGGTCTTGTGGACAGCATTTAATGACTACACTATGTTTTTCTTTACAATGCAAGGCTTATATTAAAGTAGATCTGTTCTTGAAACCCTGTAGATAATAATGACATCAGTAATTCCAATTAAAGTCTTAATAATGATGCTGGTATTAGCTTCTTTGCTTATAGGCTGTACTGCGCAAACATACAAGGGTTAAGTTTCAAAAGTCTGAGCCATTAAGTGTCCGAATAATATGACCGGTTAAAGGACTCAATTGAGACGCAGTTGTCACATTTGTCAAGTGGTGTGTGCTGGATTTGTACCCTGTGATCCACATGTTTATTCCTAGTAGCAGGAGGTTATACCCTTCCCTTTAAAATTTTACAACTTACGTTCATTTTTCTCCACATGTGGAAAAGTTGCTGGTTCCTTGTGAAAGGGTATTTAAGTTATAGGTACTGATTAAGATATAATCCAGGGGTAGTGTTCAATATTGATCTTACTTGACTTAAGGATAAGGACAACCAATCGGATCACACTATATTAAACTCTTGGTCAGTAACAGGCGATATGATTGGCTATCCTTATTCTCCAATTAAATAAGATCAATATTGAATACCAACCCAGGAGAACAAATAAGATGAATCGGCCACCATATATAAATGAATTTTTTTATAAAATGTCATTGAACTCGAATAAACAACAAAATTAACCGATGTTAGTGGCGCATGCTTAACAGAAACAATATGGTATATAAAAACAAGAGATACGCATGATACCAGCTGATATGTATAATAGCAATATCAATCCTTCAACATTCTTTATTTAATCGAAGTTATCGATCTATTGATGTTGTAAAAAGAAACCAACAAAGCTTTGATCAATTGGTCTTACATGACTTAATGGTGTTATAAATGTATGTTGTGATTCTATCAAACATGGGAAAGGTTGGTTACAGTTTATCCCAGGTGAATGTATGAGATATTGCTGACTGCAATAAAATATGAAAGATTAACAATTATATATAATGAACATGGCAATGATTTAAGTATAAATTGATTATTCAGGTCAGTCACTTGTTTACTTAATACTATTGTGTACACAAACATTGCAATTTCTCTTATTAGTGTCTTATTTTAATAGGTATTAGTATGTATAACTCTAACGCGATAAATTGCAGTACAAAAACAAACACAAAATTGCCTATATTTTTGTTATGGATTAAAATCAAGGACCGTAACATTTGTCTATGAAAGCATTTAAACATTTGGCACAACATATAAAGTTTGCATGCTCCTAAATATTCAGAAAAGATCAATATAGTGGTTTTTGTGTTTGTTTTTGTATTGCAATTTATGGCGTTAGAGTTATACCTTAGTGAATAAGGTATTGGTTTTCACTGATGTTTTCTCCTATTAAAATGTTATGATATTGCAATGTTTGTATTCAAGTGACAGACCTGATTAAACAGACTATATATTGTATTTGAGAGGAATATTTGAACAGGAGGTGATATTAGTAGACCATATTAAACTGAGACTGGTCCGACATGAAGGAACATATATAAGCACGGTTAAATGTGGTCAGTCAATACCATCTAATTTGTTTAAAGCTGCTTTATAGTTTCTGAATACAAAATGTCCCATCTTCTGACTATACAGTCCTGTATGTTTTAAGTGATTTCATTAAATGTATGTTGCTATGGTTATGAATTATATATACTCAAATCTGGTTTATTGCTAATTCATGAAAAAAATGCTAATTTATTCATATAGTACACAGGTCAGGCCGGCAGTTAGTGGGCTTGAAATTGAAGGATTGTACGACTGTATGATGTTATGGTAGATTTTGTCATGGTAGATCTGATGGTGGGGGGGGGGATGATTCATATACAATACTATTTGAATGGATGAGAAGAGAGGAACAAAATAATGAATGAAAGTCGGGGACAGTATATAGACAGACTGTACAATGAGATAGTTAACTGTACACCTCAGCTACAACTACTGATGTGACAATATGTGATAATTATACGTGATTACTATATATGCTAACTATATAACAACATACATTTAATTTTGTGAGTGGAAATATTATCATTAACATCACAAATTTGTCAACTTCCAGCAATATCTAGAATGCTAGATTCAGTAAGAGAAGTGCAGGAATTTGGATTTTAAATTTTCAGAATCTATAAACTGGGGGTTTAAGTATACCTAGCTTATAAACATTGTATTTTGTATTGATGAAACTCGGTCAGGATGCTTAAGTGATTATAAATTACTGACATACAATATCGCGCTTAACTAGGTATTTAATTTTTTTGTGAAATCGATAATAAAACCTGTTTATAATCATATTAAATGTGTTTATTATTAGTGAATGAAAATATTAAGCATTTTTGTATGGTTTAATTAATTATAATTAATGAAGATTGTAAAATTTGAGTGACTAGTTAATGTAGCTAGTTCATCTTATTTTCCTTAGATAAGGAAGTTATTGATTTTCACATTGATATAAAACTTTGCCAATAAATGTTTATGTAATTTTACCACCAAACTTAGTGTTTTATAAATGAAAACAATATTTAACCTGCAGTAATAGTAGCCCAAGTATTGCAACATTTTATCATAAAATATTATTTATACTGTTTCTTATTCATTTTGTAATTTAGGATGCACAAGAAAAACATGACACAGAAGTTTATTGTTTCTGTTACCGTTTTAGGGTGAATTCATTCTACCTTTATAACTGATAACAATTTCATGACAGTTTTTGTCAAATTTACAAACATGACCTAAAAGCTGCGGAATGAAAATAGCAGACATTGGGTACATGGTTTGAACATGTTTGATAATACATACGCTAAATTGTAAGTGAAATAGTGCTAGTGTAGTAAAGTAGTGCTGAAAATATTATCACAAATGCCGGAATATCATTGCAATAAAATGATGAGCATTGAAAACAATGTGGATGACCTGAATTTGGATTTCTCTGACCGGAGCTGGGAGCAGAAGAATGGCGGGAATTTTAAGTTTGATTTCCGACCGAATGAAAGTGGTAGTGAAGCTGGTTCGGACAGCGATTCTAGTGTAAATGACGAGGTAGACCTGGATGATGAATATTTCTTTGATAATAAAATAGACTTCAGCCATTACTTGCCTAAAGTACCTCCTAAAACGGAGAGCTTAGATCCGGTTGAGGCTAAAAGACAAGAGGTTGTGTCTAAAGTTAAGGATGTTTTCTCGAGTAATAATAAACCTGTGTCAAGAACTAATTCTGTTGAAATACCAAAAGTGAATGGTGTCATAAACATTGATAAAACAGTCGAGGATACTGTGAGTGATATAACAGAAGGTGTTACAGACTGTACAGTGGATGTAAGTGATGCTTTTTGTTTGTTTATCTTTTCTAGATTATATTATTCTGGTGATGAATCGTTTCCTTCAATTTGTGATGTGACTGTAGTGACAATTGAGACTGACTTACAGCAGGCTTCTGGCTAACTCAGTTGGCAGAACTGCGGACTTGTAATACCATTGGTCATATGTTCGAGTCCCACGTCGGATCCACTTTTTCCTCCTTATTTACTTTATGACACTAAAATGTCTTGCATTGTCAAGTTGTAACGGTAACTTAACTGTCTTGGGTCTGATATGTGGAAATGGTGCATTAGGTGCCTTTGGGTCTGGCTCGACAGGTTGAAGGGGTCCATTCTGATATGACTGGGTTTGGTAAGCTTGTGGCTTCAGTTAAATAATGCTTACTAATATTATGAGCCTACATACCTGGCATTAATCGTTCACATTTCTCCAGGTGGTTAGAAGTCTAAAGACTTGTATGATTAGATTGATACAAAAAACTGATATACCAACACAGTAGACTAAAGATCTTTATTAATAGGATAAATGGTTTGGTTTCACATGTTTTATACATCTGAAGAGTTCTTTATTGTTTATGTGGTATGCTGACAGGTAGATCATGACTGTATTGTTGTGTAGATCATCAGGATTACTGAAAAATCTTCTTTAAAGTTCTTATGTCCAAATATTTGAACAATTTAAATGCCTTACTCTTGGTATGTACTGTATGGTACAAAATAAAGTACAAAACTTGAACCCAGGAAAGGTGATAACATGTATCTTGTATCTTGTTTCAAATAGGTTACAGGGTTTTATTGCATAATTTGTTCAATTAGTGACATAAAACTCAGGTTGACGAATATAAGTTCAAGGGTCTGACAGCTTCTTGGCATGAAATCAGGGGTCATAAAATGGTTATGTGATATTGAATGCCAAGCCCATATTTTGTGGCCCCTATTTAATGAAAGTCTTTAAGTAAATACTTCACAATTGGGACCTAAAAGTCTTCAGTAGTGTTAAACCTCTCACCCAGGAAGTTTATGTTTGCCAATTTCATGAATGAAAGATTTAGATAAATGCATATTAAATATCTTGGTGATTTTCTATGATAAAGGTGTGTAGTCATATACATGTATGTCCTTTGTAAATGTATTTTGATCTTATATGACACAAACCTCTATTCCTTGCAGAGGAGTTGATATAAATTTTGTGTCAAAGTTTAACCAGCAGTATAATGTAGAAAAAGGTCTGTACGAATACATTTGTTGATAAGAAAGCATTGTTTACTGTCTCCACATGAAGAACGGGCTAATGTGTTCACGAACAACATAAAAAACTTCAATACAAGTGCATTGTCTTGTTAACTTGTTCTAGAAGTCTAACACTGCTAACACAGTTATTTGTACCAACCATTGAATAGTAAGGGAGGTAACTCCATGTTTATCTTCTATCAAGACTAGCAGAGTTGTCTTACATGATGCAGTCAAGGGAAGTAACTGCATAAGGCATGCTTGCCATTTGTTGTTACACATTTGTTTTCCCTGCTAATACAGTTCCTAAATAAAATCGAGTATAGTCCCGAGAATTTGACACGACTCTC
This sequence comes from Spisula solida, assembly GCA_947247005.1. Lineage (NCBI taxonomy): Eukaryota > Metazoa > Mollusca > Bivalvia > Venerida > Mactridae > Spisula > Spisula solida. The sequence goes on from OX365956.1 coordinate 44,156,380, forward strand.
GACCTTCTATAAGCATAATTTATAAGCTGATATACTGTCTATTTAGACCATATTGAAAATTGATATTACTGTCAAATATGTAATCCACAATAAATAAAGTCGTTATTATTATTATTATAATAATCCTGGTGTATGTTTTATAAGCTTTATTTTTTTATATTTTATAAGTTTTATCACGAAGAAGCTCGAGGTGTAATACCAACATACAGTAGAACTTCGATGCCTCGAACAGTACTTGCCTCGAACACCCTAGATGCCTCGAACTAGTTCTTCGGTCCCGTCAAAATTCTATTTTTATTCATATGGTAAACAGTAGATGACTCGAACAGTATCTAGGTCGAACACTCGAACTGATTGGTCGGTCCCTTGCAACGATTTACCCGAGGATAAGTCGAACAATACAAGTTTTCGCACCTTTCATTGACTGTTGAAATCCATTTTTCGAACGCGGGTAGTCGGCGACAAGTTGTGATAATTACTGCACCAAACAATTGTTTGTGTTCGACTTCATTGTATAACATGTTTTCAAACATTTATACATCCATTAAATGGATAATGAAGGCCGTCCAGGAAATTGTAACTTATTTATTTTTTCAATAAATCGGAATAAAATAATCATTTTTTAACGTTTGTCCAAAGAATCTGTTACTTTTCCATTTATTGATTTGTAGCCGAACTTGACCCAGGACATGATGATATTAATTATGTGGCTCGCAGCTTAATTTTTTATAAATATGCTGTTTAACGAGAAAACTTACACGCGTGAACACTCGAGAGCTTGTAGGAGATAAGTCAGATTTCATGTAAGTTTGGTCAACCTATATTGTTTCATTATTGTTATGAATAAAATTACATAAAAATATAAACCTATGTTAGTTATACACATAAATTATGCAATATACAAACACGATTTGTAAATGTACACATACCGACATCAGTTCGAACTTATACCCATGCATATTCTTGGACACCATAGATGCCTCGAACACCCTAGATGCCTCGAACTATTTTCCCGGTCCGAAGGTAGTTCGAGGCATCGAAGTTCTACTGTAAATCTAAAGGACCGATATTGCATGATTTGCTTGTGGAAATTGATATATTCAACACATGAACCTGGTAATGTATTCATGCTAAAGGTCAGGATCAAGTCAAATTCTCCGTGCCATACCTTTGAACAATTGTATTACACATGATAAAATTATTTTACATTTGGATGGAAGCAGCAGAACGATGATGATTGATCTAAGTACATAAGTGGATCATGAAGCTAATGTACCTTCATCCTTCCTTCTCTAACACACTCCTTGACATTTTGACTTTTAGACACACATTTACACATTTCCTCCTGACATGTACATTATCCTTGTGGCATGTTGAAAACATCTTCTGAGGCAAAAGTTAATTACAGGTTCTTGGTTTGTCTGATTGGGAAGTGCAGACTTTAGTTGAGTGGATGTATGTATGTGTCCTGTAAACAGTTCTATATCATTCTCTATAGATGCTTTTAACACCAAGGAATCAACCCTATTATATGTGTAACATACTGCGGTTGCTTTTAACATCTAGGAATCAACCCTATCATATGTATAACATACTGCGGTTGCTTTTAACATCTAGGAATCAACCCTATTATATGTATAACATACTGCGGTTGCTTTTAACATCTAGGAATCAACCCTATTATATGTATAACATACTGCGGTTGCTTTTAACATCTAGGAATCAACCCCTATATTGACATCAATACAAGAAATCAACCCCTATATAAGTACAATAACATACTGTAGACTTGCTTTTAACATCATTTAGGAATCAATTCTTTCTAAGATCTCTATATGATTATATATATATGATTATAGTATACTTTATCATAACTGAATCATAGGATCATTTACAACTCAGGTCCATGTCATAGCTTGGGAAAGTCTTTGAAAGTCTTCATTATATACAGGTACAATGTTGTAGGCTTATTTGCTCACTTTTATTACCGGTAATCAAAGTTTGATCCTGTGAGCTAAATGAATGGCAGAATAAGTTCTTCTCTTCTGTGACATACATCATGTCCTCCACTTGTTGAGAAGTTGTCTGTTATTTGTGGAAGAGTAAGTTAGACCAGGTCAATAATTTAAATTCTGGGCAAGCTGGATAGGTCTACTAAATGATGATTGGATCAATGAAAATGTTTAAAACCCGCAGAACGAAGAACTTGCATATGCTATAATCTTAGCTTGTCATAGTCACTCTTGTTCAACAAAACATGTTTTTATTATGTCAAATTAGGATGAACGTAATATTGGCAAATTCTGGCTAAATGAATACATTAGTATTCCCGAGGCTGGTACAGCATCTATATTATGTAAATGAGGTACCAAGCAGGAATAATGTATCTATGTAAATTGCCCCCGGGGTGAAAACTATGTAGGTTTGTTTATTCACCCGACTAATTGGATTAATTTATAATTAGATTCCTATAATTGATAATCAATGATATATGACAATGTGTACTCTAGAGACACATTGATGGACATAACAGATAATTGGTTACGTAATAATTAAGATTTTAAGGATGGCCACATCCCTGTAGCAGAGAAAAAAAAGAGCAGAGCATAGCCTTTATTTGCCAGTCAGCTTTCTGCTGAAATATGGCAGGCATATGAGTGCATCTACCCGTATTTGAACCAAGGTCGCCAGATTAGACGGCAAAAAATAAGTACATGTAAAAGAAAGTATTTGAATCATAATGCATTCAACAGGCTGAAATGACTAGCGAAGAGTATTCAACTTCCAATTAATACAGATAAATAAGAGAAAGTAAGCATCGTAATAGGTACAACAGGCTGTATTAAACAACAGGATTAGTTAGATGTTTTTCTCATATTGTCTCAGTGAACACACCCAATCACCATTATGGTAAACTGTGGTTATCACTTGGTGCAGGAAATGGGGTAACTAATCAAAGCGCTGAAGGCCCTAGGTTTCTGTCGGTTTGAAGCACTCAATAGTCTGCAGTCCTTTTAAATGCTCAAAACAAAGGAGAAAAATTAAATTTAACTTTCTTGTGCTTCAATACCATACATTTGGAACTTCTTGAATTATACTACCTGTATGCAAATGACTGGTTGTATATACATCACTGGCTTAGAATTCCAAGGTCGTAATTACTACTTATTACCTTATAAAATTCATGCATATTTGAAATCTGCATCTCAAGGCGCTTCTTGTGAGCCTATATTCATGAAAATCAGAAGTGGTCATGATGACCCAACTGAAGATTAAGGATGTTTTTCCATAAGTAAAGAGTAGTTTTCAGACAGTTTTTTCTTGTTTTCTCAAAATATTGATTTAGTACTTACAATCTTCTAATTCTAAGCCAGCGATATATTGAAGGGCTCAATTTTCATTCTGATAGATGTGTAAGGCATTTAAAAATGGTAAATCTATTGCAAGTAAATCAAAAGAATAAATATCCAGACAAACTATACCAGTTAATTATTAGTGACAAGAGAAATGCAAAACATGAAATGGTATCCAGGCATGTGAAATAATCATTCTAGAAGATTTGTGATACAATATTTATGTCCATAGGAGTTTAGGCTTTCCTTAAAATAGTTCTCCCCGTCTAAATTCAGTCTGATGTATAATGGCCTGTATGGATTGGTTTAATGTGGTCTGATAGTAGACGTCTATCTTACACGCAATGTGCTGATTCCGATCTTAGATTTCATTGTTTGCGTTATCCAGAACGGTGGTGCAAGACGATCCTGATGGTGCATAAATAATGCTGTTTTAAGCATTTTATGCAATGACTGCTCAATGTTTAATTGAAAATCTCAAAGAATTATTCACAATGCTTGCATGTCCTCGTCCTTTCTGGGAATGTATATCAGAAAAGTACCCGCTCATGAATGATTTATGAGTCTTCAATGCTGAAGAGTTCTATTCTTTTTGTACTGTCGTCTAGGCAATAACACTTCAAAGGTAGATGCTGAAATCAAAGCAGAGTGGCTAAAAGATGTCGGCCACAGCATGCAATCAATAGTCAGCATAGATTCCAGAAAACAGGGAACTTAAATATACTTCAAAGGTACTAGCTGCAATCAAAACAGAGTGGCTAAAAGATGTGGGCCACAGCATGCAATCAATAGTCAGCATAGATCCCAGAAAACAGGGAACTTAAATATACTTCAAAGGTACTAGCTGCAATCAAAACAGAGTGGCTAAAAGATGTCAGCAAAGGCATACAATCAGCAATCAATAGTCAACCTAGAAACCTAGTAAACAGGGAACTTAAATATTAGTTATATTCTTACTATTATATCTCTGCTGATGCATCATGGTCACATAATATTGTCAGTGTCTCCGAGTGATTTTATCCAGACAATAAACAATTCCAGTTTTTTCTGGACGACTGATAAAGTAGAATTGCTTGCCAATCATATTATTGTAAGCTATAATTTGTGCTGGGGACTGGAAACTTTCTGTTTGACAGGGCTAGAAACTTTCTCTCTGACAGGACTGGAAACTTTCTCTGACACTTGAATGTGTAAATCAATGGATTATTTTACCTGATTGTTTTACTGTCAGACTTTGAGAGAAACCACCATTGCTTCCTGGGGAAACATGTTTAATATTAGAAACCTGTAATATAATTATCCATATCTACATGTATATACATACAGCAGTAGATTCACCAAATCAGTTTTACTAAGACTGCATCCAAACCAGTCCTTACTTACCCTTTCAAAAGGAACCAGCAACATCTCAACAGAAAGCAAAGGTCCAAACTTAGTAAGTCCAGGCTACCGCATTCCACAACAGACATTTTGAATGGGGGGACAACAAAAAATGATTGCCAAGAAAGCATTTGTATTCACACAGAAATATAAAACAATCCTTTATAAACATGACATTTTTAGAATTTATATATAAATTGTCAAATGAAAAATGTCTTGCAAATTCAATTTGCCAAATAATAAACTTTTATGGGTCTGCAATTTTATCAACTTTTGGTGATTTGTTGGAATCCATTACAGCTGTAACTGATGAATAATAAATAATATTTAGTTGAGATATCACCCATAACAATTTGCCATAAAGAAAAATTACAATGCTTAATGATATTAAATGTCTGGATAGAGGAAGCACAATGTCTAACTGCAAATGGTGAAAGGTATAACCATGATCTGTAAGGTATTACAACATCACAGAAAGCCATTGCAAGGAGACAAGGAGTAAACATAATGGTATTTAAACAACAATCTAGTATGATGATAGAATATCACAGAAACCCATCTCATAGAGACAAGAGTATTTACTTATTTATATTAAACCACACACTCCAGCAACAATACAATCATAGATCAACATTGACCAAGTCTTAATCATAAACCACATGATTCCAACAACAATATAATCATAGATCAACATTGACCAAGTCCTAATCATAAACCTCATGATTCCAACAACAATATAATCATAGATCAACATTGACCAAGTCCTAATCATAAACCTCATGATTCCAACAACAATATAATCATAGATCAACATTGACCAAGCCTAATCATAAACCACATGATTCCAACAACATTATAATCATAGATCAACATTGACCAAGTCCTAATCATAAACCACATGCTTCCAACAACAATATAATCATAGATCAACATTGACCAAGTCTTAATCATAAACCACATGATTCCAACAACAATATAATCATAGATCAACATTGACCAAGTCCTAATCATAAACCTCATGATTCCAACAACAATATAATTATAGATCAACATTGACCAAGTCCTAATCATAAACCTCATGATTCCAACAACAATACAATCATAGATCAACATTGACCAAGTCCTAATCATAAACCTCATGATTCCAACAACAATACAATCATAGATCAACATTGACCAAGTCCTAATCATAAACCAGAGATTCACTCAGTTGAAACATCAGATGGAAGTAAAACTGCATCTAAAGTAGATACAAAATTGCATCAGGTGCAAAGGACAACATTATATAAATTTGCATCTAAAATAGATATAAAATTACACCAGGCGCCAAGGACAACATTATATAAATGTGTATGTGTGTAGGAGGGATAACATTCTTACGGTGAATGTCAGATACACTGGACAATCTGTCTATGCAAAGCCCTGGGATATCACTAATGCATTGTCTGTAGCAATCTGCCAAAACAATTAAATGCATCCCAAAAAGATAATATTAAGGCAGCACTTAATCTAACTAGTTGAGCACAGAAGACATAAAAACATACACATTACAATGCCCAACACCCGGCCAAATGAGAAAACGACCTGTCACAGTCCCAGCCACCAAAAAGCTGAACGAAACAGTCCCAGCAACCCAAAGGGCCCAATGCCAACCATTAAATCACAGTCCCCAAACTTTGAGATCAGAACATGATAAGTTCTGGTTGGTATAATGCTTTCTATTGCCCCCAATACCATGGTAATCTTATCAATTTAAGTTTTCGTCTTTCTTTGTCACATCCTGATATCTTTTTGTTTTATATGCTGGGTGTTTTCTTGTGACCTGCGTTGGGGATCATTGAATATGACATAATTATGCTTCTGAGGCATATTTCCTGTAATACATTAATCCTACGTTTTTAGTTTCATGTAATGAGGTATTTGTATCCTAGCTCTGGAACCTTTCCAAGAAGCACAATGCACCATCAAGCAATTATAGCTACTTTGTGCTTCATGTCCTGTTAATTCTGGTGCTGCATTGTAACTTTAATCATCAGCTTTATGTGTAATAATGGATAGCCTCATACTTAAACTCTCAGAAACTTCTCCTTTCTGGCTTCAGACTTATTGCTTGCAGTCCTTTTGTTGTAAATGCTTATAAACTCTCAGAAACTTCGCCTTTCTGGCTTCAGACTTAATGCTTGCAGTCCTTTTGATGTAAATGCTTATAAACTCTCAGAAACTTCGCCTTTCTGGCTTCAGACTTAATGCTTGCAGTCTTTTTTATGTAAATGCTTAAACTCACAGAAACTTCTCCTTTCTGGCTTCAGACTTATTGCTTGCAGTCCTTTTGATGTAAATGCTTAAACTCTCAGAAACTTCTCCTTTCTGGCTTCAGACTTATTGCTTGCAGTCCTTTTGATGTAAATGCTTAAACTCTCAGAAACTTCTCCTGTTTGGCTACAATTGTCCTTTTGATGTATCATACATTGTCATGTAATTCTCTCCTGTAGAATCAATTATCGGGCTACAGTGATTGATATAAATCATGGGGATGCAATAGGTGTTACTACACAGTGGACATGTTGCTCATGTTTGTTGCTATTATGTTCGGATGAAGCAAAGCAGTATACGTGCTTGTAATGATTTGCCAATTAGGAGTTGAACTGTTGACCTTAAGCCAGCTTAACTGTCTTGGAACAAAGTACCTACAATAGGTGGTTTCAATATTGATCTTATTTAATTGGAGAAAAAGGATAGCCAATCATATTGCATGTTATTGACCAAGAGTTTAATATGATCTGATCTGATTGGTTGTCCTTATCATTAAGTCAAGTAAGATCAATATTGCTCTTCTGCAAGGGGTTGACAACTTCTGCATGTGTGGAGCAAGTGTAGATAAGTTTTAAACAGTGGAAGCCAGTGGTTATGTTCAAAATGATTATTGGTGCAATTGGATGACCAGTGGTTATGTTCAAATTGATTATTGGTGCAATTGAATGGCCATGAGTGGCTTCACATGTTTTTAGCTCACCTGTCACAAAGTGACAGAGTGAGCTTTTGTGATCACTCTTCGTCCGTCGTCCGTCCGTCTGTCCGTCCGTCCGTCCGTCGTCCGTCAACAATTGGCTTGTGTAGACACTAGAGGTCACAATTTTAGCCTAATCTTTATGAAACTTGGTCACAATGATCATCTCAACAAAATCTAGGCCAAGTTCGATATTGGGTCATCTGGGGTCAAAAACTAGGTCACTAGGTCAAATTATAGAAAAACCTTGTGTAGTCACTAGAGGTCACAATTTTGACTTATTATTTATAAAACTTAGTCACAATGATCATCCTAACAAAATCTAGGTCAAGTTCGATATTGGGTCATCCGGGGTCAAAAACTAGGTCACAAGGTCAAATCATAGAAAAACCTTGTGTAGTCACTAGAGGTCAAAATTTTGACTTAATCTTTATGAAACTTGGTCACAATGATCATCTCAACAAAATCTAGGTCAAGTTCGATATTGGGTCATCCGGGGTCAAAAACTAGGTCACAAGGTCAAATCATAGAAAAACCTTGTGTAGTCACTAGAGGTCACAGTTTTAGCATAATCTTTACGAAACTTGGTCACAATGATCAACACAACAAAATGTAGGTCAAGTTCGATATTGGGTCATCTGGGGTCAAAAACTAGGTCACAAGGTCAAATCATAGAAAAACCTTGTGTAGTCACTAGAGGTCACAGTTTTGACCTGATCTTTACGAAACTTGTTCACAATGATCATAACAACAAAATCTAGGTCAAGTTTGATATTGGGTCATCTTGGGTCAAAAACTAGGTCACCAGGTCAAATCATAGAAAAACCTTGCATAGTCACTAGGTCACAATTTTGGCCTAATCTTTATGAAACTCGATCACAATGATCATCTCAACAAAATCTAGGTCAAGTTCGATATTTGGTCATCTGGGGTAAAAAAGTAGGTCATTAGGTCAATCATATAAAAACTTTGTGTAGTCACAAGAGGTCACAATATTGGCCTAATCTGTATAAAACTTGGTCACAATGATCATCTCAAAATATTGTAGGTCAAGTCGACAGGTGAGCGACCTAGGGCCCTTTGGGCCCTCTTGTCTTGACTACAGTTTAATCTGAAAGTATGTGCACAAGTTAAAACATGTAAATTCCCTGGGTATGGCAGGCAACCTAAAGTGGCTTCTGTACATTAATGGAAGGAGAAGCAGAATGATTCTAGGTATTTCAGCCGTTGAAACTACTTCATTCAGCTTTGGTATTCAGCATTTTGATTGCTGAAACTAGTTCATTCAGGTTTTTGATAGCTGGAACATAGGCAGATCATTTTCTCTCCCACTGTGCCTTAATGTATGTTTTTTGTGCTTGCCATGGCTGGTTAAATTGAGTGCATCCTTCCCTGTCTGACTTAATATTATCTTTTTCCAATCAGTAATTTACCACAGTGAAGAGAAAGGGCCATAATCATCATGTTACACTGTTAATTTGTTATATGAATGCATAGTTGTCAGTAGTTAAAGAAATTTATTTTCCTTCTCACAGAAATCACTCAGTTTCTCCTGTATTGTAGGTACATGTACAACAATATAAATCAATGAAGAGAGAAAGGCTTGTTAATGAAACGTGTAAACGACATGTAGTTACATTATGTTTGTCACCATTTTCTACACACAGACTGTGGAAACTAGGACTATAATAAATTTTCATTCAATGAGAACTCTCTAGAGACATTCTAGCTCTCCTAAGTATCTAATTTCAGAATTTCTGGCAAATCTAGTTAGCATACTTGATGAGGGAGAATATAGGATAATTGTGCAACTTATCTTTCCTTAGCATGCCCTAGAATCTTTATAAGAATCTATAAGTATTATTAGACATTTGAACTGGGGCAACTTTCATGCTGACTCAGCAATTTATAGTATGCTCTTCTCTTTGTGCCTTTCATGCTGACTCAGCAATTTATAGTATGCTCTTCTCTTTGTGCCTTTCATGCTCCGCTGTTTCTGTTGAATGCTGCCTTCTTGTTAATTATACCCCCCGCACAATGAGTTGTAAGGGGGGTACACTGGATTCAGCTTGTCAATAGACGCATTCTTGTGGACGCAACTCCTCCTACAGTTTTTGCAGCATTTCCTTCAAACTTTAACAGATGAACAACCTCAACATGTAGATGTGCATAAAGGAAAGAATTTGCACTGCGACGATTTTTACCAGAAGTATGGCCCTTTGTACTTTTATGGACGATACAATATATAGTGAACAGTTCTTGCAATTATTTTTGCCACGCGGGGGGTATATTAGTCTGCCGAATGGCGACAGTTCAAGTTCATGTTGATGTCAAATTTCTATTGCCCTTTAATAATGTGTTAAGTAATACTTTGAAAGTTTCAAGTGAACAAAATAGCCATCTTAAAGTAACATAATTGTTTAATAATGATGATATTGAATGTCCTCCCCATTAGATGGGTATAACCATAGTCACTTATGGTTCATTTTGCTGAGTCTTCTGCCAATGCCTATGTTTGAAGTTTTATGTTTGTTTGTCGGATATTTTTATTAAATAAATGGTTTTATGAATAGTCACAAGTGCGCAACAACATGCTCCTGAATTTCAACAATGAGACAAAACATCAACCACATTATGCCCCTTGACATCAAATTAAATTTTTTTTCATCAACAACCCACTAGGACAACAAGGTAACCATCTGGCACTCAGCTGGTAGTGTTATATTGGTTGCAAATATAACATCATATTTCCATGTTGTGTCAGGTCGACCTGGTGCAAATTTAACATTCTTGAAACAATTGAAACATTTACTGAACACTAATAGCAGACTAAGTGTACTGTTACATGCCTTGATGTACATTGATATATACTGATAACCTTAATACCTGACAGAATTCTTTCTCAGGAGCCCCATGTGGTCATGTTGTTATTGAAAGTGTATTAATATAAAAATAACACCCTTTGTATGATGTTGATTATAAGTAGTTGTTTAGTCTCGTATTCAATCTCCAGCTTGTGATATTGGAGTTATTGAATATTGATTTCTGTGCCATGAAGTTTATTGTACGTTCCATCCTAATGCTTGTGTCAAGTTACCCTAATCGCCCGAGTATTTCACACAGCTATGTATTGGACGCAGGTAAAAAATGGGAGAAAATTAAAAAACAAAGAGTTAGATATATACAATACAAAAGAATCTTGAAATTGCAACAGATTAATATGGCAGTTTCCGCTTCACCAATAGAAGACATTAACAGAAGATGTTTAAAGGATGCATCCCATTTTTGGTTGATAAAAGCTCACGTACACTTAGAAGAGTACAGCCAAATGGAGACTTGGAAAATGTGTAAAGGATGCATCCAACTTTTGGTTATAATTCTGGGTTTATAAAAATGCGGGCATACTTGGAAGAATACGGTATATGTTCTTGCTTTATAGATGCTGGCATATTATTCTATTTAATGTTCTCCTGTATCGTAAGCTTAAAGTGAATTATTTAGTGTTATTCAAATCCCTTGATTAACAATAAATCAGATTTTCTCCTATCTTTGCTGTGTTGATAATTTTCCTTTTCTGATATATAATCTGTCATGTAATCGTCTATGTTTACCAGGCAGTGCGGGTAATAGGAACTTATTTCATACTCGATTCATGGCAAGTCTGAATTATTGATGACTACAAATAATGTCAGTTTTATTTTCCCATAAATCATGTTCCTCTGTATTGGATGGTATTCCCTAGTTAAACCTTGTTCGGATACATAATTGTATGTAATGGATTTTGGCAGAAATTGCTTGTTTAATATGTATAATGTGCCTGATGCCAAATATGGCTTCGGGTTGGTATATTTTAGTGTCTCTGACTTTATTTGTTTGCTATGGAAATATTCCTGTTGGTCTTTGTAAACATGATGATGTGGACTGTTTAAATGATAAATTAGAGATCACTGAATGTGTCTGACCCCTAGATATGTCTGATACCTAGATATGTCTGACCCCTAAATGTGTCTGCTCCCTAGATGTGGATAAACATGGTGTGGATAGTTCCAGTGATAAATTAGAGATCACTGGATGTGTTTGACCCCTAGACATATCTAGTAGCTATATAACCATCAATTTCAGATGGAAAAAACCAACATTATTCTGTATTAAGTAATTGGAGATCAATAATTTTCTACTGGATGATCTACTGTGCCTTGCATTATCTTTTGGTAGGACATATAAAGCAGCACTGGAGAAATCCCACACATATAAGAGTACAACCACTCCAAATAGGAGTACATCCTCTACAAATAGGAGTACATTCTCTCCAAATAGGAGTCTCTCCAAATAGGAGTACATCCTCTCCAAATAGGAGTACATTCTCTCCAAATAGGAGTACATCCTCTCCAAATTGGAGTACATCCTATCCAAATAGGAGTACAACCACTCCAAATAGGAGTACAACCACTCCAAATAGGAGTACATCCTCTCCAAATATGGGTACAGCATCTCCAAATAGGTGTTCAGTCTCTTCGCATAGGAGTGCAGCCTCTCCAAATAGGAGTACAACCACTCCAAATAGGAGTACATCCTCTCCAAATAGGAGTACAACCACTCCAAATAGGAGTACATCCTCTCCAAATAGGAGTCTCTCCAAATAGGAGTACAACCACTCCAAATAGGAGTAGTCTTCTCTAAATAGGAGTACATCCTCTCCAAATAGGAGTCTCTCCAAATTGGAGTACATCCTCTCCAAATAGGAGTACAACCACTCCAAATAGGAGTACATCCTCTCCAAATAGGAGTACAACCACTCCAAATAGGAGTACATCCTCTCCAAATATGGGTACAGCATCTCCAAATAAGAGTTCAGTCTCTTCGCATAGGAGTGCAGCCTCTCCAAATAGGAGTACAACCACTCCAAATAGGAGTACATCCTCTCCAAATAGGAGTACATCCTCTCCAAATAGGAGTACAACCACTCCAAATAGGAGTACAGTCTCATCAAATAGGAGTCTCTCCAAATAGGAGTACAACCACTCCAAATAGGAGTAGTCTTCTCTAAATAGAAGTACAGCCACTCCAAATAGGAGTACAGCCTCTCCAAAATAGGAGTACAGCCTCTCCAAATAGGAGTTTAGTCTCTCCAAATAGGAGGTCAGTCTCTCCAAATAGGAGTATATCCTCTCCAAATAGGAGTGCAACCTTACCAATGTGGGTTTGCTTACCAAGGTTGGCATTACCTAATTTCTTATTTGCTTTTTTAAGGACATAGCTCATTCTGAGGGTTGCTTACCAAGGGTGGCATTGTAACCTACATTTTTACATAATTGCTTTCTTGCTTTATTTAAGGACATAGATAAAACATGCATTGGCATTTTCTGTGTACCCTATAATCTGTTTTGTTTGTCCAATGGTGAGTTTCCTATGTCATTACCGTCTGGAAGACAAGAGTTTCTAGAGCTATCGGAAGTTTCTTGCATGAGAGAATCGTGAATTAGTCACGTCTTGGTCGGACCACAAGTGGTCATGATTGCCTTACAGACTGTCATATTGATGCCTATATAAGTGTTGTCTTGTTTCCTGTTTTGGATGGATAATGTAGTAATAATGCTTCTATTATTATATATAATGGAAATTGATGCTCTCCTTGGGCTGACTATTCTCCTGTATAGATGGTTCATTAAACCTGACAGTTGTATCATTGTCTTGGTTGGGATAACTACATCAGACAGTCAGTCTATTGTCTCAATATTATGTTCATCATGGGCTGTTTGCCCCAGTGAGTGACAGTTTACCATGGTTGAAACCAGTCTATTCTCCCAAAATTAGGTTCATCATTAGTGTTTTATGCCCAAGCGAGTGACAATTTACCTTGAACGAAACTACCTATGTCTCCAAATAATGGTGTTTTTATTGGGAACTTAAAAAAGTTCCATGTTTAGGAGCAAGAGAGCACTGACATTATTGATCCCATTACATTTTTTCTAACATTTTGGTCTGATCAATTGATGTTTATATATGAACAGCTTGTCACGTACTTAATTGTAATAATTAAGATTGCACCTTAACAAGTTAAGGTTCCATATCCCGTATTCAGTGAATGCGACCTTACTGCCATGTGATTGCACTAGAACATTGTACCATATCCCGTATTCAGTGGATGCGACCTTACTGCCATGTAATTGCACTAGAACATTGTACCATATCCCGTATTCAGTGGATGCGACCTTACTGCCATGTAATTGCACTAGAACATTGTTCCATATCCCGTATGCAGTGAATGCGACATTACTGCCATGTAATTGCACTAGAACATTGTACCATATCCCGTATTCAGCGGATGCGACCTTACTGCCATGTAATTGCACTAGAACATTGTTCCATATCCCGTATTCAGTGAATGCGACCTTACTGCCATGTAATTGCACTAAAACATTGTTCCATATCCCGTATACAGTGAATGCGACCTTACTGCCATGTGATTGCACTAGAACATTGTTCCATATCCCGTTTACAGTGGATGCGACCTTACTGCCACGTGATTGCACTAGAACATTGTTCCATATCCCGTATACAGTGGATGCGACCTTACTGACATATATTGCACATAACTTACACTAAAACAACAGTTTATTTGTATTTCTCAGCTTGCATGTTTCTGATGCACCTAAAATACATTCATTATTCTGTATCAGAAAGTAAGGATACCAATATGTGTTCTATGAGATTTTAATCACGCAGCCTGTTTTGTAATCAAATTGAATTTGTTAATGCTGTGAATATGGTACGTAAATAGATTCTTAAGTTTCTTTATAAGGTTATAACAGCATTGTTTCACTACTTTATTTATATTGAACATTTGTCATTTACAAGTTCAGTAGGCCTTGCTGTTATATTAGTTCTGCTAATTCAGCTTGCCTCAGCACATAAACCATTATAATCATGCTTTGTTTGGTGTTGTTAACTGCAAGCAACATTGACTGAAAACTAAGTTAGATCGTACGATTAATGCCCCCCTCCCCCCTGGGTCAATATTGGCTGTCTCCCAAATATATTTTCGAATCCACTAATCAACAGTGCCTTACCTGTGGTAATGTCCATGTGGAGCATTTGCTGTTTGGTAAACTGAGATAGGTTATATCGGTTCTCTTCCTATGTTGTTGAACACAAATTCTGGTCAAAGCTTGCATTATTTTAGGGACCCTTGGCAAGATTGTTCATATGTCAAAACTTGCATTACTTAAGGGACCCTTGGCAAGATTGTTCATATCTTAGATAAGTCCTAAGAAACAATATTGTACATGTATATAGTTTGTCAGATTTGACTTGAGAGTGATTAAACTTTGGCAAGGTCTTTGTGGGTAAACCATCATTTGTTGTTACAATGCCTCAGAATGTTTACTTTCTTAAAAATACTAACTGGTGATTAATGAAGAAAGGTCACAGAATATGCTAATGTCTCATGCCAATTCTGTCAAACTATACATGCTTATAAAACACATATACATAGTAGATGAGAAGTTTCTTGCATGAGAACACATACACAGCTTACTGTGTTAAACTATGATAAAAACTGCGTTAAAACTGATCAACAGCGAAAAAAACTTGTTATAAAAGCTGCGTTTTAGGGCGGGATTGGCCACCAAAATTGCAGCTTTAGCAAAGGAGCTGCGCTTTTATTCTTAGTTGTTTGTTTGCTTGGTTTGCTGGAGAAATTTAGGAGGAACTTGACTTTTATAATATATAATATTTCTCAGGTGAGCAGTATAGTACCATCATAATCCTCTTGTTTATGTTTGCAATGTCTGTGTACTATGGTTCCCATTATAGTATGACTAATGGTCTGATGTCATCTACCTAAGCTGTATGTCTTCTGAGATTGGCCTGAGATAATGGAGTTAAGTATTAGATTTCTGTTACAAATCCTTGGTGTATACCAGCAATAAATAGATTCTGGAGTTCAGATATGACATGTTTTGTTCTGTTACTGTGTTTGGTAAACTGGAGAATGTGAGAGAAACTTAGACAGGTCACATGGGTTCTGTTTTACTAATAACTTTGTTTGCTTTTTGTGATGGATAATGTAGGTGGAACTTAACTTTAAATAAGTCATATGGGTACTGTTTTACTAATAACTAGGGTATGTTTGCCTTTTATGCTGGAGAACGTAGGAGGAACAATTGCCTTATGCTGGTCACATGGGTACTGTTTTACTAACATCGCGTAAATGTCTTATAAATCTTGGTTAAACTATTTCTCTTACACAAAGTGTGGGTATTACCTTCTCCTCAATAAATGGTACGTACTTATGGTTGGTCACAGTAAATGTATTTTTAAGCCTTAACTTACAATAGAAAATGAGATTTATTTCTCGGTAGTATGCATTTGGCAAATATTATAGACGTACATGTACACAGTTTTCCTTCACGTTTATAAGCCAATATTAGTGGCAGATGAACAAAACGATGAAAAGTTTGCAATGACAAACCTAGAACAACTAGGTGGCCCTTAAGTGTTTTACTTACTACATGAAACATAGTTGGGCTACAGTAACAGTTGGGAGGAGTATCGCCCGAACAAGATATGAATCAAACACAGAACACATGGGTGACCATCTAGTGTTCTACTAACTACATGAACCAGTGAGGCTACAAACAGTTGTACATGTCAGTGTGTCCCCATCGACTCCCTTGTCGTTCTTTAGAAAAAAACAGAATTGCAACATGATGATTTTAATTGACTAGTTGCAATAAAGCTAAAGATAGTTGACACTATTAGAAATGTTAAATGCTTGCCTTGCAATAATGGAGATGGAATAGAGACATTGTATTGATTTTACTCCACCTGAATAATCAACCAATATTCCACTTGCGTAATTCATTACTGATATTGTTGGATGTTCTGCTGTGCTTTCCCACTGTTTCTTGTCATTTTAAATGTAAATCAAATGTGGTTTGATAATTTGTCTATATGCAAATCTCCCTGAATGGTAAGCATAATTAAGACACACCAGTACTTTCAATATTGATCTGTTTGCAATCGCAAACTTAAAGACACACATGTTGCATATACATGCCATATACTAGTATATCCCTTAGGGAGCCCTTAATTCTCTATTAATTTCTATATTCGTGGCAGGAAATGAAATGTTGAAGCTTAGAGTAAACTTTTGGTCATGAGATTCCTCCCCAAACTTGCACTGTTACTTGCTGTTTCTTGCTGTTCAAGAGCGAGTTGTATTGGTTCTTATTAAACTGGTTTTCATCGAACGGACAACATACAAGCTTAGGCACAATGCCCAACTGAACAAGTTATAATCTGCCCAAGTTTGATGAAACCAGTTGAATCATTCATGTTGGTATTGTTCCATTTACTTGCCATGTTAAGTCTTTATACATTGCATAAATGTATGTATTGGGTATTGCATAAACATTATATTTTCATCATTGACTATGCCTTTGGGATATGTATTTTCATCATTGACTATGCCTTTGGATATGTATTTTCATCATTGACTGTGCCTTTAGGATATATGTATTTTCATCATTGACTGTGCCTTTGGGATATGTATTTTCATCATTGACTATGCCTTTGGGATATGTATTTTCATCATTGACTGTGCCTTTGGGATATGTATTTTCATCATTGACTGTGCCTTTGGGATATTTATTTTCATCATTCACTATGCCTTTGGGATATGTATTTTCATCATTGACTGTGCCTCTGAGATATGTATTTTCATCATTGACTGTGCCTTTGGGTTATGTATATTTTCATCATTGACTGAGCCTTTGGGATATGTATTTTCATCATTGACTATGCCTTTGGGTTATGTATATTTTCATCATTGACTGTGCCTTTTGGATATGTATTTTCATCATTGACTGTGCCTTTGGGATATGTATTTTCATCATATACTATGCCTTTGGGATATGTATTTTCATCTTTGACTGTGCCTTTGGGATATGTATTTTCATCATTGACTGTGCCTTTGGGATATGTATTTTCATCATTGACTGTGCCTCTGGGATATGTATTTTCATCATTGACTGTGCCTTTGGGATATGTATTTTCATCATTGACTATGCCTTTGGGATATGTATTTTTATCATTGACTGTGCCTTCGGATATGTATTTTCATCATTGACTATGCCTTTGGGTTATGTATATTTTCATCATTGACTGTGCCTTTGGGATATGTATTTTCATCATTGACTGTGCCTTTGGGATATGTATTTTCATCATTGACTGTGCCTATTTTCATCATTGACTGTGCCTTTGGGATATGTATTTTCATCATTGACTGTGCCTTTGGCATATATGTATTTTCATCATTGACTTAGCCTTTGGCATATATGTATTTTCATCATTGACTGTGCCTTTGGCATATATATATTTTCATCATTGACTGTGCCTTTGGAATATGGATAACTGTACACTTTTTATGAGGCCTATAATATTAAATCTGTCTCAGTATCGCCATTCATTTTGATGTCGCTTATCTCCTAAAGAACTTTACTCTGTCATTTCACTATCAGCAAACAATTCAATAATCTGTTTTTCCCCATAGTTAAATAGTTTTGGAACTCATAATGCATCGAAAATCAATGGATTGCAATTTAAAATAATTGCTTGGGAAGCTATTCTGTAGTCCCATTGCCAATATTTGGAGGATGAATGTCCGCTTATATCAAGTGCCTGCCTCTCAGCATGTATTGGAAACTTTGGCTGAAATTTAGAGGAATATAATAATTGTCTTGTTGCATGTATGTTGCTTGCTATGCAGACAAATTGGAGAAATTGTAATTTTTGCTAAGTCATCAATTTTTGTGCTGGAGGCTGCATGCAGAATCCATTTAAATGTAAAGCATATATTGATGGGTGGTTTAAGACTGGTTAAAAATACTGCGTCAAAGCTGTGATAGATAAGTTATATTGAATTATATCAACTTTTATACGAAATAATCAGTTTTGCATATTATCTGAATGGTTTGTTCAACTTTTTATGTCCATTTGTTAAACAGAATTTATAAAATATAGTCTATTAAATATTAAATTATACTCCAGCGAAATAGACAATTGGCAACAATAGTCAAACTTTGGTTGGTTGATCTAGGATATTTTCTCTATGGTCATTTTACTGTTAAAAAGCAAGTATAAAACTATCTAATAGTTTGCACCTATTATGGGATTCGAACCTATATACCTTACAGCGCCATTGGCTAGCAATGCTTTGAATTAAGTACGAAAGCATTAGACCACATTAAGCCTGGGTTGAAAATTGATCGCCCTGACAGCGTGTAGAACAATTAATTAATATTTTATGGTGTAACAATCCTTCACTGAATTTAGTGGTCACATCAGCCGCTCCTATAGAACCATATGAGAAAAGATCGGCTCTTTGATTTTACACTTACCATTGTATGACATGTAGGCTGATAGAAACAATAACTGCTAGCAAAGGAGTGTATACTAGAACTATTCATGACTTCAATCATTTTAATCAACCATCGGCTCTTTGATTGTAGGAGTATCTTTCTCTCAGCATAGTCTAGTATAGTTCCCATGATTAAGCCTTCTAGTGGAATTGGTATTCATTATTGACGCTTGTTATGTGTATCAATAATTAGATTTATACTTTTATTGATTGATTTATCCTGTAAATTATCCACAGAACATGCAGCACACTACAAGTGGTTCAAGCTTATACAAAATACTGTACCCCCATCTCGGGAATTCCAGCTTCCATTATTGGAATAGTGATCACAGTAGCAGCTATGTTGATTGGAAAACTTGTATGACTGGTCACACTGAGTCAGAACGTGTTCCTAGTTCCTATATTAACCGAGTGAACATTTTGATTTTTGTGTTAGTGTGTTGGAATTTTCTCTGACTTTTCGCATTTGTGTTGCTCTATAGTTATTCACGGATATTTTATCAATTGTTTTTAAGGAATTATTTTGAGTTATTGTTAAACCTTGGGTAATTCAAATGAAACCAACTTTATTGGAAATTTAAACTCGTACAACTGTTTTGTTCAGTATAGAGTTTTTTGTTCTTTACGTAGTATAGTTTTCATTAAATAATTTCCTGTAATGATTGAATTTGTGAAGGTTATCATAGTCTTAATATTGCTGATTAAATTTCTAAAGCTTTCTCGTGATTACGGCATTCTTGCGATTTTGCTATGAAATGGTTTTAATTCTTTAATGATCTTGTTATTAATATTTGAGAGAATCAGAAATGCGATAAAACGCTTCGTGATTTATTTTTTGCTTTTAACAATTTCATTGATAGCTTTGTATGATTTAATGATGAATCGATCGTTTGTTGAAGTTCTAACTCATTCTAATTGATTAATACTTAACTGCCTTTCATTTTCCATTCATTAATGTCGTAATGCAATTAGATCTGTTGATTGTTAAAATCGGTGTTCAATTTTTGCTAGTAAAGTCATTATACAGAATGTATGCAGGAATTTTGTTTAATTAATTAAAAAATTCAATTACAACATTTCTTTGAAAATTCAATTAAAATAATTAAATTGCGAGAAAAAAGTTTTAACAGAAAAATTCAAGTATGATATTTCTTAGCAAAATAAATTCAAATGTTAAAATTGTAAGAACAGTTTAAGTTCTAAATGAAGGAGAAATAAATAAACACTTTCAAAAATATGTTCTTTTATAAGACTGTTATAATATATCGTAACTCTGTGTGTCACTGCAATCTATTGAAATATTAAATCTTCTTTTTTGGCTTTGTTTCTTTGGGATAATTTAATGCGTTATTTCTGCTTCTGAAATTTTGTAAATTCAGTTTTAAAAAAAATTCAAATGCAATTCTGATAGACTTCATTCATACATGGAAGTTCTAAGCATTATATGTTGTTATCGTAATACTTAGAAAATAATGTTGAACCGACTGTGTCAATTTATTTCAGAAAAAAAATTGTACTGTGAAATAGTAAATTGATTGTGTACACACACGCACTGTGATGAACTTGTATCAGTCATTGTCCTGATGTACCGGTGAAAGTGTCGTCACTCCCTGACGCCGGGGTAAATTGGTGTTTGAACTCGTACACTAATTGATTGATTGTTTTTGTGTGTGTTTAAGTACAATATATCGTGATAGTGATTATGAGAGACCATCAACTTAAATACCAAACAAGGAATTACGCATTTCCTGTGTGGGCCACATACTTGGTAAGCATTGGTCTGTGTTGTTTATACTAATTTTATTTAAGGTCGATCGTGAAACAAGTTTTTCCAACTTATATTAATCACTCTCGACACCTCATTCCTGATGTTATCCATCGCCACGAGGGTATGAGAGAAGAGAAGCCAGTTTCCCTTTTATACTGAGCGTCTAGCAAGGGAATTTCTGGTACCATTTTTATTTCGTCTTTGGTATGACGCGGCCAGGGATCGAACCCGAGACCTCCCGCACTCGAAGCGAACGCTCAACCACTAGGCTATCGAGGAGGCGGTTATAGTAGTACTTGTGTAGTAGTACTCAGGGTAGTAATACCATGTGACTCATAGCTACAGTTCCAAAAAGAAATTTGTTAACATTGGAACACAAATATTTTATTTCTTTATGGATTTCTATGAAATATATGCCATGCTAAGGGGAAAATTATTAGCTTTCCATGAAATATAAGATCATTTTTAGCAGCTGTGCCGTTTTGTCCAACACCTGGTGAAACCATGGATAATACAGGTTACACAGGGTAACTAGAAAAAAATCAAGCTGCTAAAAAAGATCCTGTATTCCATTGAAAGCAAATATTTTTCCCCTTAGCATGGCGTATGTTTTATAGAAATTGATGAAGAAATAAAATACTTATGGCTATATTTGTGTTCCAATGTTTACAAATTTCTACTTGGAACTGTAGCCAAAAGTCACACGGTATTGCTACCCTGTTTTACTACTGGTACATTAAATATGCAGTGTTTCACAATATGTAGGATGGTTACGCTGATGTTGGCTGCTGCTGTAAAATATTTTCGGACTAAAAATTGGTTCATGAAATATCGCCACTGCATTATTTATTACTCTGCGGAGCTTCAAAGTGTTAAAAGTTTTTTTTAGCTCCTAGAAATATTTGTGTTTAATGTGGAGTTTGTTGCCGTCTTTTTTCAGCTATAATTAATTACTATATACTAGTACTTACACTGTAAACCAAGAAATTATTTTGCGCAATTTAATTTCGCGGAGTTCGCGAGTGGTAGAATTTCGCGAAATTAAGTCGCCGCAAAAGTGCTAAAAAACATTAATATGGACAATGCAGGACACTTAAAACCGCGGAAATTTGTAGTCGCCAATATGCTGGCAAATAGCAAAACGCCAAAGTAAATTGGTTTGCAGTATCACTATGTTAAGACATGAGAGGATGTTGGTACATCTCATTTAAAGGAATGATTTACTAATAAGGTATCAATCACTGATAGATAATAAAAACTTATTTGATCTGAAGTGAAATATCTGAATTAGTAATAAAGCATGAACTCCATGATTCGTATAGATAGATCATTTTCTGTGAAATCATTAATTTTAATTAATTCATGACGTTAAACAGCAAACAGCAAAAATGTAGTTGCATGCGGGCTTTATTTTGTGCATGTTAAATTGGATAACTGTTTAACTGATCTAATGGTGAACTGATATTATGTGGGCGTTGATTTGTGCAATTGTGTATTAGGGAAACTACTGTAATTGTATGTGCGTATTAAATGTCCCTAGTGTGTATTATAAATAGGCAGTTTAAAAAATAAGGGAATAGTTCCAGGGAAAATTGCTTATATGGTATATATAAATATAAAACAACTGATATCACAAAAAGTATTATTTTAGGTTGAAAGGAAGTGTGTCTTTACACAAATAATTATGATATATATTTGAAGTCCTGCGCTAAAACAAACATTTCAAGTCAAGTCAAGAAAAAACAAGTTGTGGCTGTAATCCTAAACTTGAAGTCCCGTGGACGCCACTGTGTTACCACTGCCAGGGAATGCAAATGATAACACCAGTGGAATTCCAATGGAATAATGCTCAAATCATGCTCCCAGTGGAATTCCAATGGAAATTACCACTGGAATCCACTGACTATTTTCTATTGGGATATAACCATGATATTTTAACAATTTTCCCAGTCCATCCTAAGTTGTTGTCTTTCTCTTAATCTTTGATTTTAAATCACATATACATGAACTAACATATTTTAAAACGTGTCTGCCAGCCTTTGATTGTTTAAAATCTCGTTGCTGGCTTGAAATAAGCTGCCATTATTATTGAATGATAGTTCTATCCATACTCTCTCCAGATTTCCAGGACTTTCTATAATTCCATGAATACATTGATATTTGAATATTACTAATTTTGAAGATTTAAATAAACCCCCATATAATGTCATGATCATGCGTGTACGTGTGTCACATCATAATATGGAATCCAGAATCCCAACAGTGAAAAAATATTTTGTATGCTTTAGGAAATTGGAAGTGAATGTAAATATTTGAATTGTAAATGATATTTTAAAACATGATCTGTGTAACCTTCAGGTCCGGATCATTATAGTTACATTCAATCCTTATTCTGTAAATAAATACAGGTATAACAATATGTGTATGGATTTAAGGATGAACAAAACTGATTAATTAAACATGAGTCATTAATTATTGTGAAACAGAAAAATATATTTTGTAAAAAAGAAGATTAACATAAAAGACTGAACATTTGTCAAAATACTGTTGGTTAAAGTTTGTTGTTTATATGTTTGTGATCAACTGAGACAGTCGTAAGTGTGTGGTCATTCATTTGTTCCCCTTCCAGATTGGCCTCCTGACTTCCGGGGAACTGTTAATGTTTAAAATGGTTTGTCAGTTAGATCCCAATGCTAAGTCATTATTTGTATAGTTCTGATATAACTGCACCCATGTTTGGTGTGTCCCCATTTACAACAGGGTTGGCACTTCCAGGATTAGTTGTTGTGTCCCCATTTACAACAGGGTTGGCACTTTCAGGATTAGTTGTTGTGTCCCCATTTACAACAGGGTTGGCACTTCCAGGATTAGTTGTTGTGTCCTCATTTACAACAGGGTTGGCACTTTCAGGATTAGTTGTTGTGTCCCCATTTACAACAGGGTTGGCACTTCCAGGATTGGTTGTTGTGTCTGCATTTACAACAGGGTTGGCACTTCCAGGATTAGTTGTTGTGTCTGCATTTACAACAGGGTTGGCACTTCCAGGATTAGTTGTTGTGTCCGCATCTACAACAGGGTTGGCACTTCCAGGATTGGTTGTTGTGTCTGCATTTACAACGGGGTTGGCACTTCCAGGATTAGTTGTTGTGTCTGCATTTACAACAGGGTTGGCACTTCCAGGATTGATTGTTGTGTCCGCATCTACAACAGGGTTGGCACTTCCAGGATTAGTTGTTGTGTCCTCATTTACAACAGGGTTGGCACTTCCAGGATTGATTGTTGTGTCCGCATCTACAACAGGGTTGGCACTTCCAGGATTAGTTGTTGTGTCCTCATTTACAACAGGGTTGGCACTTCCAGGATTAGTTGTTGTGTCCTCATTTACAACAGGGTTGGCACTTCCAGGATTAGTTGTTGTGTCCTCATTTACAACAGGGTTGGCACTTCCAGGATTAGTTGTTGTGTCCTCATTTACAACAGGGTTGGCACTTCCAGGATTAGTTGTTGTGTCCTAATTTACAACAGGGTTGGCACTTCCAGGATTAGTTGTTGTGTCCTCATTTACAACAGGGTTGGCACTTCCAGGATTGATTGTTGTGTCCGCATCTACAACAGGGTTGGCACTTCCAGGATTAGTTGTTGTGTCCTCATTTACAACAGGGTTGGCACTTCCAGGATTGATTGTTGTGTCCGCATCTACAACAGGGTTGGCACTTCCAGGATTAGTTGTTGTGTCCTCATTTACAACAGGGTTGGCACTTCCAGGATTAGTTGTTGTGTCTGCATTTACAACAGGGTTGGCACTTCCAGGATTGATTGTTGTGTCCGCATCTACAACAGGGTTGGCACTTCCAGGATTAGTTGTTGTGTCCTCATTTACAACAGGGTTGGCACTTCCAGGATTGATTGTTGTGTCCGCATCTACAACAGGGTTGGCACTTCCAGGATTAGTTGTTGTGTCCTCATTTACAACAGGGTTGGCACTTCCAGGATTAGTTGTTGTGTCCGCATTTACAACAGGGTTGGCACTTCCAGGATTGATTGTTGTGTCCTCATTTACAACAGGGTTGGCACTTCCAGGATTAGTTGTTGTGTCTGCATTTACAACAGGGTTGGTACTTCCAGGATTAGTTGTTGTGTCCTCATTTACAACAGGGTTGGCACTTCCAGGATTAGTTGTTGTGTCTGCATTTACAACAGGGTTGGCACTTCCAGGATTAGTTGTTGTGTCTGCATTTACAACAGGGTTGGCACTTCCAGGATTAGTTGTTGTGTCTGCATTTACAACAGGGTTGGCACTTCCAGGATTGATTGTTGTGTCTGCATTTACAACAGGGTTGGCACTTCCAGGATTAGTTGTTGTGTCCCCATTTACAACAGGGTTGGCACTTCATGGATTAGTTGTTATGTCCTCATTTACAACAGGGTTGGCACTTCCAGGATTAGTTGTTGTGTCCTCATTTACAACAGGGTTGGCACTTCCAGGATTAGTTGTTGTGTCCTCATTTACAACAGGGTTGGCACTTCCAGGATTAGTTGTTGTGTCCTCATTTACAACAGGGTTGGCACTTCCAGGATTAGTTGTTGTGTCCTCATTTACAACAGGGTTGGCACTTCCAGGATTGATTGTTGTGTCCCCATTTACAACAGGGTTGGCACTTCCAGGATTAGTTGTTGTGTCCTCATTTACAACAGGGTTGGCACTTCCAGGATTAGTTGTTGTGTCCTCATTTACAACAGGGTTGGCACTTCCAGGATTAGTTGTTGTGTCCTCATTTACAACAGGGTTGGCACTTCCAGGATTGATTGTTGTGTCCCCATTTACAACAGGGTTGGCACTTCCAGGATTAGTTGTTGTGTCCTCATTTACAACAGGGTTGGCACTTCCAGGATTAGTTGTTGTGTCCTCATTTACAACAGGGTTGGCACTTCCAGGATTAGTTGTTGTGTCCTCATTTACAACAGGGTTGGCACTTCCAGGATTAGTTGTTGTGTCCTCATTTACAACAGGGTTGGCACTTCCAGGATTAGTTGTTGTGTCCTCATTTACAACAGGGTTGGCACTTCCAGGATTAGTTGTTGTGTCCTCATTTACAACAGGGTTGGCACTTCCAGGATTAGTTGTTGTGTCCTCATTTACAACAGGGTTGGCACTTCCATGATTAGTTGTTGTGTCCTCATTTACTACAGGGTTGGCACTTCCAGGATTGATTGTTGTGTCCCCATTTACAACAGGGTTGGCACTTTCAGGATTAGTTGTTGTGTCCGCATTTACAACAGGGTTGGCACTTCCAGGATTGGTTGTTGTGTCCGCATTTACAACAGGGTTGGCACTTCCAGGATTGATTGTTGTGTCCCCATTTACAACAGGGTTGGCACTTCCAGGATTTGTTGTTGAAGTACATGTATTGTGTGATTGTGTGATTAATATGGAATACGATTATTGTAGAGAAATGTCACAATCCAATATCAATGATTGGTCGTTGGAAAGGCATTATAAAATGTAGCATTTAAAATCACATTGTCATTATGGCCTTTATAATGGAACATTGCACTTTAATTGTCTCGCAGCATGAAACTTCACGGTGCCTTGAGTGTTGATCTATCTGATGATGAAGTATTAATAATTCTCAGTAGCATTCTATAATGAACTCAGCATCAAGTAATGCAATATCTAAAAGTGAAAGTTAAGATTTCGATTAATCAAGTTAGAAATTTTATATTTGATAAAATATTGGATAGGCTTTGATTTCTCTAGAGGATTTAAACAGCAAAACTGATTCCACTAGATAATGCTGGTGATGTATGGGTGTTGTCTGTAGCTATTATAGACTAAGCCTTTAGGGAATGTTACAGTAAGACTGAGACCAGCAAGATGCCGGTGATAGTGTCTGTAGGGTATATAGGGAATGCTATTTGAGACTATAACAGCGAGATGATCCAGCACGATGCTGCTGATACTGTGTATGGTACCGGTCTAGTATACCAATCTCGACTTAATGCACAACGGCCCTGTTTTATAACCTTTTTATCGCATATGTTCAACTCCCTGATTTTTTCTAAACACGAAATAACAAAACAAACTCAGATCTTAATTTTCCAGAGCTTTTTTAAACTGCGAAACAATCAGAATCTTCAATTTGTATTCCACTAGACACACATATCAGTTACAATACAGCGCAATTTTGTTACTATATTTAGTAAAACATGCGAAAAAGGTCATTACTATGTGACTGTTTCTAATAATTTAGGTTATTATTATCCAATTTTTGCGGATATTGACTGGAATCAGACTTCCTTTGTTTTAATGATTTCGGAAAATTTAACTGTGTTGTATTGTTTGGTGAAAGCGAATAAAACAGATAAGGGCAGTGTGATCAAAGGGTCTGCTTTATGTGTCAAATATAATTGCTATTTCTTAAGGGAATCAGAAATATTGAGACAAACAAATAAATTTGAATTATGTTAGTGTGTAGTTCAATATAACTAAAGCCTTGGTTAAAGGTTACCGTAATGGTGACATAACCTGTTTCATTGTCTTTCAAAGAACCCAGTATATGTAAGTAAGTGATTGAATCATTTGATGGTGCTACAAGTTGGTAAGCTTCTTAAACTGCTTACAAATCACGCTACATTGATTCTACCGGTTTTTACAAAATCGATGGTTGTCAAGGTTGTCGATATTTTAACTTCAAATGATCCGAAAGTCAAGTAGTATATTTTGTAAACAAATCCGCTTTCCCGAAAATTAAATATGGGTCATGTTTGTTGATGTCTTCAACACGTGCATGGGAAATATAAATTATGAATAATATTTAAGGATATGAGGTATTTATTTTATGATATGTCTTCATATGATCATAAAAATAAGAAAACTGTTAGGGAAAGATAAAATAACTATCTTATTGATGGATACATAATTTGTTACTTTCACGCGTAGCTAGCAAGTTTTAACGCTTTGGTGTATTACTACAGTTAGACACGAGGTTTATTTGCCTGAGACAAACGGAAATGGCCAAGCTTTCACAATTTCACGAAAATGTTTAGTTTATGCCCCCCCCCCTCTCTGAAAGCTGAGAATAATGTGCTCCCAACCTTGATACATATTGTTCTTGTTAGCCTTTTGTTTAAGTAAGGGGTCACATTGCTGGTAGAGTTGTATTGTATTTTCATTATATCTATACCATTACAGTGTCACAACAACTGTTGAATTGATTACTATGTCAAGTTCTGTGTAACTGCATGGATTGTCAAAGTCATGTGCTTGAAAGTAAATGAGAAATGTTAGAATTTAATGGTGTGTTGTTTCCATTCTGTAATTGGTACCACCATATAACAGTGCTTCATTGAAGTTATTTATTTTCTCTGTATTCAATATTGCTGTATAATGGTAGTTCTGTCAAGTTTAAAGCGGCAATACAAATTTTATTTTCTCTGTGTTCAATAATGTTTTATAATGGTAGTTCTGTCTTCCAATTTTATTCATTTGTTCTATCGAGACTTAAATATCGAATCATTGGTGAAACTAATTATGGTTCTGTTGATTTGAAACTCCATAAATCACGATGTGACACTTTCATTTTCTGGTACTTCAATTGAGAATTTAAATTGAATGAACAAAAATATGATAAAGGTTACAAATATGATGATTGCTTTGATCCTTAGTGTTCATTATGAAAAGTATAAACATGTTTATTTATGCAACTTTGCAGAAGTGATGAAATCTTACACACCTATTGTCCAGTTGATATCTAGAGAATTCAAAACTAATGATAGAGCTAGCAGAAATCTTTAATATATACATATTATATTTCAAGATGTCTACGTGATGATCTCAGAGATCATTGGACAATCTGGCTAGGAACAAACAAATGATCATGCACTCAAAAAAGATGTTGCTTGTTGTGCCTATGAGCTAGGTTTAGGTATTTTTGTGTCAAGATTTCCAATGATGGAAGACTGTGCTTCTGAAATATTCAGTGTACTGTTGAATTTTGTGACCTAGACATCAAATTGATAGATCTCTTGTCAACTATAATGAAATTTCTCTGTCTCCCGTCTGGATCTTTATAACATGTATGCCTTATATCAGTGTCCATATTCTAGAAAATCTACTATGTTCCATCTGTATTATAGCGTCTGCTGCTAGTTTCATCTCTATTATAGCATCTGCTGCTAGTTTTGTGTGACTGCAACTTTTGTCATAGGTCAGTATTTAGCTGATTTATATGTACACAGCAGCCTACATGTGATTCTTAATGCAGTATTTGAAAGTTGAAACAGTTGGTGATAGAACTAGGTCATGTTTGTTGCTGCAAGATTTGGATGGACACATGGACACTGTTTGGTCCTAATATTTTCTCTGTGTTAATTTCTCTCTTAAGTACGTTTAGGGTTCATGGACTGTCGCCTAAGCAATTTTGTTCAGTTCCCTGTGGTTAGACAAGACTATGTTCCTTTGCAACATTAATAGCAATGCCCTCCACCAAGTACTGGTTGATAGTAAAATTAAGGGATATTAGTTATGTCAATAATTATATCCTCAAGCTACTGTTTAGAGAACTGATGTATAATTAAACAGAATGGCACTTTCAGGCTTGCATAGTTTCAACCTATAATTGACTAAAAACCCTTGCCAAGCAACTACAATGCTAAGCCCAAGAAAAAGTGTCTAAATATAACAAGAAAAGATGATGATCATTATTTCCTCATCTTTAGACATTGCTTTGCTCTTTCTGTAACTGTGTCACTTAGTTTCTAGTTAATCAATACTTCCTTACTCTGTTATTCCTGTTATCTAGGGCCAACAAATATTGTCGAAATTCCTCAAATACCTTAGCATGTTTTACATGACTTAAAAGTTAGCATCGGCTTTAAGACAAAGCGATACTGAATAAGCATCATTTAAAAAACATTGTTCACAAACCACAAGTGATTGATGTCAAGGAAATGGATTGAGTTAGAAGTTGTCCATTCATATTAGGATCTTGCATTTGGTGGCATACTTGGTATAAGTTGTTCCAGGTCTAAACATTGTATATGAATTATGATTGGTTAATTTATTCTCTATTTACTTTACTTCAGGCCAGACGGAATGATCGTGAAGAGATACGTAAGAAGCTTGCAATGGGTGCTGAAGATGATGGTTTAGATGATGAGGACGATGATGAGGAAACCACTTATACCCAACCTAATATACAGACACGGCTACATAGTGGTCTACAAGTAAGTCACTTATACCCAACCTAATATACAGACACGGCTACATAGTGGTCTACAAGTAAGTCACTTATACCCAACCTAATATACAGACACAGCTACATAGTGGTCTACAAGGAAGTCATCATTACCAATAACAGAGTGCTTTTCATAAAACAACACCAATGTCGGTGTTACCTTTGTCACTGAACAGTTTCAGAATGTCATTGTGTCCTTGTCAAAGAACAATTTGAATAAACTTGTGTCCTTGTCAAAGAACAGCACCAATTTCAGTGGCCTTTGTAACTGTACTGTTCCTAAATGTCATGGAATGTCAATGTGTCTTTGTCAGAGAAACAGCTCTTATGTTAGTTTGTCTTTGTCCCTGATATTGGAGGTACATGTATCAAATTACTTGAACTATGCCAGTGGAGTTATTTTAATATCTTTTGTGTGCTCAATTATATGAATTTTTATCAATTCAAGTTAATGTCAGACATCTCCCCTGTTTTTGCACCTTGTTACAATGTTACAGACAATCTCCTTTCTAGAATATTCTCTCTTCCCTTTGTAGAACTATGACATTTCATGGTAGGAATTTATCTTTTATTGCATTTCTTAAAATATCCTTCTAGACTTGACATTTAAACATCACATTTATGTCGGTGAAGACAATGACAGCTGATTATAACAAATTGCATGTCAATTACAAATATATTTTTGTTTCAATATAAAGCCATTTAAAAGCAATTTCTGTGATGGAAATTATGGTAAAAAGAACAGAATTAAAACAAGGTTCATTGAGCTTAGGTGACTGCTGACCTAGAAATGTAATACAACTATTGATTGGCCTATAGACTGATGTGGACCAGTCAGATGGCTTGTTTCATTGAGCTTAGGTGACTGCTGACCTATAAATGTAATACAACTATTGATTGGCCTATAGACTGATGTGGACCAGTCAGATGGCTTGTTTCATTGAGCTTAGGTGACTGCTGACCTAGAAATGTAATACAACTATTGATTGGCCTATAGACTGTTGTGGACCAGTCAGATGGCTTGTTTCATTGAGCTTAGGTGACTGCTGACCTAGAAATGTAATACAACTATTGATTGGCCTATAGACTGATGTGGACCAGTCAGATGGCTTGTTTCATTGAGCTTAGCTGACTGCTGACCTAGAAATGTAATACAACTATTGATTGGCCTATAGACTGATGTGGACCAGTCAGATGGCTTGTTTCATTGAGCTTAGGTGACTGCTGACCTAGAAATGTAATACAACTATTGATTGGCCTATAGACTGATGTGGACCAGTCAGATGGCTTGTTTCATTGAGCTTAGGTGACTGCTGACCTAGAAATGTAATACAACTATTGATTGGCCTATAGACTGATGTGGACCAGTCAGATGGCTTGTTTCATTGAGCTTAGGTGACTGCTGACCTAGAAATGTAATACAACTATTGATTGGCCTATAGACTGACGTGGACCAGTCAGATGGCTTGTTTCATTGAGCTTAGGTGACTGCTGACCTAGAAATGTAATACAACTATTGATTGGCCTATAGACTGATGTGGACCAGTTAGATGGCTTGTTTCATTGAGCTTAGCTGACTGGTGACCTAAAATTGAAATGCAATTATTGATTGACTGATAAACGGGTGTGGACCAATCATACGGCTTGTTGCAGTGAGTTAAGATGCTTGATGACCTAATTTGTTGTCTGCTCTGTAAAACACTGTCAGTTAAAATGTTGATCTCATTATAAGGTGATTGATTATCATCTGAAACAACAGCAACATACTTAAGTAGTAAAGAATAGTATGTCTATTCTTATATACATGTATATTATTACAGATATTCAATTGGCTAAATTGTGTCCTGAATTATGTAACATTAGTTTTTGTATTTCTCTGATTGTTCAGGTAAAAGTTGTCAATACAGACAATAGCTTCAGACGTTAGATTACGCTTTACTTATTGTTTGCCAGCAAGTTTTATCAGTATCAGACAATAGCCGAAGACAATCAAGATTGTGCTCTACTGATCTCATTGTTTGGCTCCAAGTTATCAAACAACAACCCCAGACACTGTAGATCACTTCACTTCTTGTGTATTCATCCTTTCATTGGACATTTACAAATTACTGTTTTCCTAATTTAGTGTTGATTACTTGTAGACATTGTTATCAAGATAGGGTATTGATGTTTGTATCTAACAATACTTAGAATTAATTGTTGTCATTTTTATGTATGAGTTCGTGGAATCCTATTTGCTTGGTAATGTTTTTAAAATGTCTCGTTAATGTAATACTATGTATATATTGTCTGTGTCACGTCCCCCCTGACCGTATTTCTTGGGAATAAATGTGGCACAATGACCTTAATCTCACTATACAGGGTGTTAAAAAGGTTTGTTCACTCTGAAGTGTTATTAACATGTTGAGCTATGTAAGAAGTAGACAATATTAATTTGTTACTCTAATAGCTTCGTATAATGCCAGAATGATTAGAACAATGATAGACCCCTCTGGATTTTAAACTGAATATGTTTATGCCGTTGGAGGTTAGGAAATTTTTTTTTTGAAACTTAAACATTGAGAATGAACTTTGTGATACTTTCAGATATGTTTTATGAATGAGTCACCGGGCGACACAGATAATGAAGGAATGTCACCTAGGCAACATGAGTTACACGACAATGCAAAATTACTGAAAAAAGTCAGCAACCTTGTGGATTCCGATGTAAGTATTTTACGCCGCATAGTATTTATATTTAGGTTCGTTCGGCCTTTTGACAGCTGGGACTAGGGTGGATCATTTTCTTGTACGGTTGTTTGTTAGGCATTGTGCCTTGTATGTTTTCATGTATTCTGTGCTAGACTGGTTAAGTTGAGCGCTGCCTTCCCTGTCCGACTTTATATTATCTTTTAACTGGAAAATTTTGGAAATTCTGCTGGTTGGAGGAGAAAGTGGAAAAATATAAAAAGAGGTCTAAATTGCCATAGGTCACTCTTCTACATGATTGTATGACCTACCTATACGGCCATAAGTCTCTCATCAACATGATTGTATGACCTACCTAAACGGCCATAAGTCTCTCATCAACATGATTGTATGACCTACCTAAACGACCATAAGTCTCTCATCAACATGATTGTTTGAATGACCTAGGACCCCCAAAAAAGGGCTTCATTTACTCTTCCCGACTGAAATTGTTTCAAAAAAATCTTGTAAGGCTAAAAATTAGAAAACGGTTGTACCGTTACTAGTAGCAATGGTAGATATATATCAACAATTTGACTGGCTTAGTACAAAAGATATACATCATTGAAATTGGTGCAATCTGGAAAGCAGAATTTGCTCATCTATTTTTTCGAGCTTTCTATAATTGGACATTACATTGTCTGGCAAGCCATAATCAACGTGACAGTATTCTCAATGGATCATTATTGGCTACAAATTACAAGGAATTACTGAAGTTGTAACCCCCAAGACAACTTGTTCCCTTGTCCTTCAGGATTTATGTCCAATATTGATTCATTAACTATTGTTGCCCACAAATCATTGACTGTGTCATTAAATCTGTCATATATTTCATCTTGGTTATTGTTACATTGCAATGCTGTGTGGTCAACATTGTATGATTGACACTGCTGTTTTTGGAGGCCAACAGTGTGTAACTTTGTTGATTGAAGGGCTACTTTATAATGTGACTCTGGTGTTTGTGGAGGCCAACAGTGCGTCACTTTGTTGTTTAGAAGGCCAACTCTGACAGTGCTGTTACATTCTTGGGTGACATGAAGGAGATTAATTGTTGCTACGTCCAGACTTTATGTTGCTACGTCTTTATGCTTCACACTTTATGTTGCTTTGTTATTTGAATGATTACACAATGCTTCAGATAATAGTACACATCAGTGACTTGATTGGGAACAGTTTTACTTGGTATCCATTACATTCCAAGGTTGTTGTTTTGAATGGAAAAATTCCCAGTGATTTGATGTGATCAGCCTTTGTTCTGTCAGAGGTATAATTGGTTCTCTGTCCTTCACTGTCCTTCAATAAGCTGACTTAGGAAAATTTTAACTATGTAAAGTCACTGCTGTGGTAAAATTGTTGGGTACATTTGTTGGTAAAAAATGTTGGGTACATTTGTACAGGTATCCTGGAAGAATATGTCTTTATTCATGGTTGTCATAAAAGTTTTGCAGGCTTGTTTTAAATTTGAGGCAGCAATAAGTTGGTTCTTCAATTTAATGTTTACTGTCTAAGCTTTGAGGTGGCCAAGTCGCAGTTGAAGCAAGCTTTTTGGTCTAGTAACAGACATCTCTTATTGACAATCATAAAGTCTGTATTGATAGACAAATGATCACACTTTGTTTGAATATACATGTATTGTGGAACTCACTTAAAAGTATCTTGGGTCAAAGGTTGCATTAAATGCGACTGTATAAAGCATGTATGCAGTGATTTATATAGAGCACCTTGATGATTTTAAGTCCATGGGCAAATGTTGTCAGGGTTTTTTCCTGAGCTTCAAGATTTTAAGCGTTCACAAACAGTGTATCTTTATTTTTCTTATGAAAATTGTCACTTTCTCAGGATTTTCATACTCTCTAGCTTTTACTCAACCATAGTTATACAGTCAACTCTCGTTATCTCGAACTCGCTTATATCGAATTTTCCGTTATGTCGAAGTTTTTTTGAAGTCCCGATTTTTCTCCTTCTTTGTCTATATGAAATCTCGAGACCTATCTCGAAGTGTCGGCTCGAATTCGGCTTGAATTTTTCGTTATGTCGAATTATTTTTTTGGTCCCGATTAACTAATTTGCACTTTAAGTCTATTGTTCATCTCGAAGTCGGGTCGAAGTCTGATCGTATTCGACTAGCGTCAAAAAATTTTCACACCTCGCCAGTCTGAAATCTTCAATTTACCTGTAATTTTCGCGCCTTCCATTGTTCAACAAATATTTGTTTGCAACAATTTGCGCAAACATATCATAAAGATTCGAGTTAGGTCCAAACATCAATAAACATGTCATCTCAAACAATTGTTTGTAAAAATAATAAAGAACGCAAGATGTTAAAACTTGTCAAAGTGAGTGATTGCTTTAAATTGTATAAATATTCTGAACAACCGAAATTCGATCTCAATTCAATATGAATTATCAAATTATTAGTACATTTACACTTACTGATGAGTACATACAATGTATTATCATATTTTAATGCAAACAATTACAAAGTTCACAAACGAAAAGCAATAAAATGCATTTTCTCGAGAAGGAATACATGTACATAAATATAAAAACAAGCAATTATCACGCATACGTCGTTCTTACGACCGTAACAATACGGCGGCGTAAACTAGAAAACTTGCAACTTTGATGCCGAAAATTCTATCTCGAATTTTCGTTATGTCGAAGTAATTTCCACGGTCCCGTGAAATTCGAGATAACGAGAGTTGACTGTACCTATTAGGCCTTTTGGACTGGGGCTGTTTCGTGGAGCAGGTTATAGTCTGGTTCTCATCTAGAAGTATTATAGTAGTACTGTAAGCTTGATATGGGAATGGCCGATTGTTTTACATCATTGTGAACTAGATCTAGAACCAGCCTGTGTACATGTATATACACACCAGTCTGTGTTGTGGTATTGATTCAGTCAATTCTCCTTTATTTGGCAATAGTGTCCCATTGTGTCTAGTCTCAGAAATACAATTAATTACTCTGAAGTTATTTTTGTTACCCGACTTGAGATCATGGAAATAGTGCAGCCTTAGTTCAATGACATCATTCTGTTATAAGTTAGGTTATAGCTTCATACAGTTTATATCATGTTAATTAAATTTGTTTGGAAGCCATTGATGTACATGTATTTCAGTTGATCAGATATCTCACTGACGAGGGTTCAAACCATGTCAGCCTGAAAATAATTCTGTCAAACCAAATATATAGACTAATAATCAGAAGTTGCTGCAAGACCAAAAGAATGCTTAATAAGCAATAAGTTGCTGAAAGAACAACACTCTTTTTATTCAGAAATTTAGCAGACATTGTACTCGAATAAGGAGACAAATTGAATTAGAATCGTGAATCAGTGTACAAGTATTACTCAGATTACACAGTCATACTGACATCCCACTAGGTTAGAACATCAGCCCTGCATTCAATGAAGAATTATGTGACACACGCTTCGTACCTGTTTGGTACCTGTTACAAAATGTGTGTCATGTACTTTTTAGCTCACCTGTCACAAAGTGACAGAGTGAGCTTTTGTGATCACTCTTCGTCCGTCGTCCGTCCGTCGTCCGTCCGTCGTCCGTCCGTCAACAATTGGCTTGTGTAGACACTAGAGGTCACAATTTTGGCCTAATCATTATGAAACTTGGTCACAATGATCATTTCAACAAAATCTAGGCCAAGTTCGATATTGGGTCATCTGGGGTCAAAAACTAGGTCACTAGGTCAAATTATAGAAAAACCTTGTGTAGTCACTAGAGGTCACAAATTTGACTTGATATTTATGAAACTTGGTCACAATGATCATCCTAACAAAATCTAGGTC
Source organism: Spisula solida (assembly GCA_947247005.1). NCBI lineage: Eukaryota > Metazoa > Mollusca > Bivalvia > Venerida > Mactridae > Spisula > Spisula solida. The sequence goes on from OX365956.1 coordinate 44,193,078, forward strand.
GAGTTCGATATTGGGTCATCCGGGGTCAAAAACTAGGTCACAAGGTTAAATCATAGAAAAACCTTGTGTAGTCACTAGAGGTCAAAATTTTGAATTAATCTTTATGAAACTCGGTCACAATGATCATCCCAACAAAATCTAGGTCAAGTTCGATATTGGGTCATCCGGGGTCAAAAACTAGGTCACAAGGTCAAATCATAGAAAAACCTTGTGTAGTCACTAGAGGTCACAATTTTGGCCTAATCTTTATAAAACTTGGTCACAATGATCATCTCAATAAAATCTAGGTCAGGTTTGATATTGGGTCATCCGGGGTCAAAAACTAGGTCACAAGGTCAAATCATAGAAAAACCTTGTGTAGTCACTAGAGGTCACAGTTTTAGCATAATCTTTACGAAACTTGGTCACATTGATCAACACAACAAAATGTAGGTCAAGTTCGATATTGGGTCATCTGGGGTAAATAACTAGGTCACAAGGTCAAATCATAGAAAAACCTTGCATAGTCACTAGAGGTCACAGTTTTGACCTGATCGTTACAAAACTTGTTTACAATGATCATAACAACAAAATCTAGGTCAAGTTTGATATTGGGTGATCCGGGGTAAAAAACTAGGTCACAAGGTCAAATAATAGAAAAACCTTGTGTAGTCTCTAGAGGTCACAGTTTTGGCTTGATCTTTAAGAAACTTGGTCACAATGATCATCTCAACAAAATCTAGGTCAAGTTCGATATTGGGTCATCTGGGGTAAAAAAAGTAGGTCATCAGGTCAATCATATAAAAACCTTGTGTAGTCACTAGAGGTCACAATATTGGCCTAATCTGTATAAAACTTGGTCACAATGACTATCTCAACAAAATCTAGGTCAAGTTCGACAGGTGAGCGACCTAGGGCCCTTTGGGCCCTCTTGTTTGTTGAAAGCAGGGTTGGTAGATTGCTAGAGTCTGTCACCCAGCAGTTGATTCCAGTTTGTTGGTTTCGTTATGTTCTCCGGTGATGTTGTCCACCACATGTGGAGATGTTGTCAGTTGCTTGTGGAAGAGCAGGTGATTATAAGTTCTTAGAAATGTTGATCATTAATTCCAGGAAAGCATGGTAGGTCAACTGTCTGCGGTATGTGACTGAAACATTGTTGAAAAAAAGGTAAATCCCAAAGAAATTAGAAACAGAGAATGAAAGTGCATTGTTTTCTGTGTTCTCTGGTATAGAGACATGCTTTGTTCTCTTGCATCTGGACATGTTTTTGTTCTCTTGTAAAGGGACATGTTTTTGTTCTATGTGTCATGGTTTTGTATTCTGGTTGATCTCCAAGTCTCCTCGGTGTTTTCCCTAGATCCATTTGTTTCTCTGGTTATAACTTGTTTCCCCGTGTTAATCATGTTATTTATGGAGTGTTAGATAGACACTTCTATTATAACTTATTGTAGAACCAGAGCCTGCCTTAATGTGTTCATCATGCTGGAACAAATGGAATGCATTCAGTTAGAATGTTGGTTGCTATGGCAACAGATTGTCACAGTAATTTTGCAGAATTTGTTGATTGTATAATGAATGTGCTTCTGGTAACTAGTCCTCATTTGTTTTGGAATCAAGAATATAATGGTTGCTATAGAAACATGGTCAACTCACAAAATCATCCAGTTTTTGGGCATTCAAGAACCTAATGGTTGCTATAGCAACAATATCATGCTATTCTCAGAAGTTATGATGGACTATAAGTGATGGTAACATAAAGGTTACAATTATGCTCTTTTATGATCTTTGTTGCATATATTAGAAACGAGATATATAATAAATAGAGGATATTACATGAGTGTCTTTTCATATCGAATTTATTAAACGAGTTGAATAAAATAATAAAATGTGAGGCTTTGCCGAGCATTTTAAAGATTTTAATCAACGAGTTTAATAAATTCAATGTGGAAAGTCACAAATGTAATGTTCTTTTTATCACATGTTAGCCTTTTCCGGCCGTAACATAAAATAGCTACTTATTTTCAGTTTAATAAACGCGCAACTTTGACGACGTCGCCTATCCTTTGAATGACGTCGCGTGATAGCTTTATTACACTAGTGTATTATCAAAAAAAAAATGGCTTTATCACGCTACCGCGACGTCAAACATGTAATAAAATAAATGCTTGCCTGTTTTAGGCAAAAAAGACTAGATTATTTCAATGTCAATATAAATGCCTGTCTGAATAAACTGTTAAACCCTAAATGTATTAGCATTATCTTGGAGGAAGCTAATATTTAGAAAACAAGGAATATTGATGTTCCTAGGGTGGTTCAGTTATAGTTTCAGTGGTTGGTAGGGGCTGGACTTGATGGTTTTTATTGGTAGGACTCATAAATTGCTCGGGGACCATTGAGTATCATTTCTTTTGGGGAGAGGAGGAAATGTCCTCTTCATTGAATAATGTGTATACATGTATATATGTTCAGAATTGTTGTTTGAGAACTTTGGTTGGCAGTATTCTGTATGCCAACTAACTATGGAAGCAGCTTCCGTTACCAGAGAAACTTAATTGTCAATCATTTCCGCTTGCTTGCTGTGTAATGGAACACAGTATTGCTGTGATATTAGCCAAAGGTGGAGTTAGAGGGCCACAATATTGGCTGTAAGATTAGCTTTATGACTATATTATCACCATGCTATAACAACAAGGGTTACAGCTTTATTGTCTGTTGGCTTGATTTACTTCTCAGTATTATTTGCAACAGATATTATGTCATTATCTATTTGTTGGTCACTGGCCAATTCTGTTAGGGAAAGAGCGAAAGACCACACGCTTTTGAGTGTCTCAGTGAACCGACATTATTTGTTCTGACTGTACAATTATGTTAGGTTCATTGACATAACATACAGTAATAATTGATTGATTCAATGACTGCTCCTATATTACATAAAATATTTGTGTTTAAATATTCTTACTAAACTGTTAGTTATGAATGTTTGATTCCAATGAACTGATGTGAGTCCTGAAGGTTAGTTGTGAATGTTTGATTCCAATGAGCTTATGTGAGTCAATGGTTCTTGATCTTGGAATGTTTTATTGAAACTAGATAGACTTTGGTCTAATGAATTTGCTTGAAGCCTTTACATACACTAGGGCAGAACGATCTGTCCACTAGTGTATTCATAGTATTGCTTATTATTGCATTTCCTTGACATTATAAGTTTAACTTACAGGTAAGGAATTGAAAACAAACAAAAGGTTGTGAAAACAAATGGTTCTAAGTTTGCAGACTTGAAGGTGTGTTTCAAATCCCTTGGCAATAAGGATAAATTTAAGTCTGATGAAGTAACATTTATAGGAGAAAAGGTTAAGGCAAAACTAAACTTACAACACTTTATTTGTTGTATGCATGTTAAAACATAGTCTTTGGTATAGTGGGATGTTACAAATTGAAAACAAATCAGTGTAATTAGCCTGTTTTTGCCTTTTCGTTAAAAAGTCATCTTTTTGCAGTAATTGTGGTATATGGTGTGTTAATGTTTTCTGTGCTCGGCTGTTTAGGTTGAGTGCTGTCTTCCCTGTCTGATTGTCTATAATCTGCCCAATTGTTGCAATAGTTTGCTATATTATTCCATTTATCTGTACAACCTGCTGCAGACTGACAGATCATCATTGTCCCATGTGACTTGAATATGTATAATATGGAAACAGAGTGCTTGCAGGCAAAACAAATGTCTTCAATCCAATCCCTTTACCAATTGCATCAACTTCACTGAGGACATGGCTATATCCCTTGGGTATACAAGCTGTTACCGCGGCTACGCCTACTCAGATCTCTGTGTAACGTTCCAGTCTTTCTTGGCAAAACAGTTTGACAATGTGGTATCTATTAATGTGATCTCCTGGTCTATGCTAATAGTATGTCTGGTGTCCGCTTATATACAATCCTATTTGAATATATTTGAAGATGCCATTTGAATATATTTTGTCAGAAGTTTCTATTTGAATATATTTGCGTAACAAACAGATTTGTTTGTGTCGTAAGCTTCCTGATACCTTGTGTTTCAATAATTAAGATTGATCAGGTTTCTTTAGATGCGGCCAAATATGGAATCACATGATTAATCTTGTGGTTTTGTCTGAGAGCATGCACGCAGAACTGCGGCTTTATACGGTTATAGAAACCTTGTTTTATCCATGATATTGTCATTCTTTGTTGTCTGCTCTTTGTCAGATGTGTACTTTAAGTAGATTTGAATATAACTCATGTTGTAATTTTATCACATAATGTGAATTAAAGGATGGATGACATTCCAATTGCTGGCCATTCCTTGGCCATTTGTTTTGCTGCATCTTAATAATTTTGCAGTGCCTTGGCTGTTTTCTGCTGAATCTTCATAAATTTGCAGTTCCTGGGCTGTTTTTTGCTGAAACTTTATAATTTTGCAGGGCCTCAGCTGTTTTTTGCTCCATCTTTATAATTTTGCAGTGTCTGTGTAATAAATAACATAAGCCATGAACAATGAAAGGAGGTTCATGTGATCGTTAACCTTGGTCTAGGGAACATCTTTATTGTGTGTTTGGAAACCTAATTAACTGACTGTTCTGTGCAATCTTTATAATATAAAGAGCACAATTTCAGCCCTGGTCTTCATATTGAGTTGATCTTTTATAAAGCAAAAAATGATCGAAAATGGATTTGAAATTTAGGTTTTGAATTTTCGGGTGGTTTTAACTGCATTATCATGGGACAACTGCAGCTTTTCTGTTTCCAGCATGTGTTGTCTGTAAGAGCAATGTTAGTTTTTCATCTGTTATGATTCAACTTAAGTCAGTTGTTGGTTTAAGACTGAAGCACTGGTACATGTATCAGTACTGCATGTATTCTACCATGTACAGGCTTTGTCCCATTTTCAGCCATTTGGTTGTTAAATAAATGTTATATAAGTCGGAAACAAGGGTGCATGTACTATGTACCTTTACTTATGTTCCAGCATTTACTGCTTTGAGACATTGATCTTTCTTTCTACCTGCTCTTTGATCAGCAGGCCAGATAATATAGTACATGTACTTTGTGGTGATGTTATTTTCTGGAGTATTTGGAGTATTGATCAAGCCAAGGTCTTACTATATACTTTGTCTGCATACATAATTGTACTCGGACAGTTCCTGTGGGAATTCACACATGTATTGTATGAAGTCATCAGAAGAATACGAATGTATCTTATTGGTCAATGTACAATAATTAATTTGATTGGTCAATATTGTACAATAATGATTTTGATTGGTCAATAATGATTAATGCACACATTGGTGTTAATAAGTTGATTAGAGAGTTATTGTATCTTTTTCTTTTGATCGATGGGAAGGTCCAAGGTCATGATCAAGACAATGTTGTTCCAATATTTATCACTTGACCGCCAATGTAGAGAACTCTCAATTTCCCCATTTGTTTCTCCAAAGTTTGAGTGGAAGCCTATCAAGGGAATGTGTCGGCTAATGCATGTGTTATATAACCAATGGTTTTACAACCAAAATATAGTTCTTTCATTGCTCAACTGAATTCTCAATTTACGTAATCATGTAACCATCTGGCGTATGGTCAGTTATATATAAATCACCACTTTTAGCTTGACTGCATCTATGTTGGTTAAGTTTATTGTAATAATAATAATAATAATAATAAAGACTTTATTTAATGAGGCAACACAGTTGGCAAAGCCAGTCTTACCTGTGAGCCTCAATATATATGTACATACAATTTACAACAAATGTGAACAAATATAACATATACAGAATGATATTTGTCAGAGTCAATTTCTCAAAGACTATCAAAGGTATCCACTTGAAACTCAACTAGTTATTCACCATCACAAGGGGAGTCCATACTGACAAGGCTGATAACGCTTTGACATATATTTATGAGTTATCTGCCCTTTTTACTCTCTCATAGATGAGCAAGGGTGCTATCAAGTACATGAAAGTCAAGCGCCCAGCACTCGTAGGTGGTGCTCTTGTTTAATTTTGTTTCATAGAATTATGAACTTTTATTCTTCAGAACAATCTGAGTACAGTGACAGATCTGAATAACCCTTCCCCACCCACCGCGTCTGTACAGTGTAGCAGTCCACCTAGATTAAAAGCAGAAGGCGAGGAAAAAGAAGAAGATTTTCATTCCAGACAAGAAAAGTTACAAAATGAAGCCAAAATGGCTCTTGCTCAGGTAAGAGTAATGATGTATTCTCTTGTGTCTGTAATGGGCTAGTCCATAAGCACATGGTTTCAGTATTTGCCAAGTCCTTACACATTGAAGTGTCTAATACAAAGAGAATGTAGTACAGCGGCCATGTTTAGCCGCAAAGGATATGATGTTACAGGAACTGATATCCGTTTTTGCTGTGACAACTGTAGAAAAACTGGGTGCCAGCTTTCGTAATGTCATGGCTGCTGCACTACCTTCTCTTTATATAGGGTACCATTAGAAAATTTGAAATCAAGTGCCTATGGGCTTAAGTCTGTCCTGAATTCTGGAGCAGTACATTTTCATAAGGACTGGGGTTATCTGGTGATGAATGGAAGACACCCTATAAAGTATTGTAAATAAATTGGGTGTTTTGACTGAACAAGAAATTTGATGATAAATATATAGCTGCAGTAAACTCCCAACTGCTATTGGAGTCATGTTTAAAAAATTAGTATTAAAGGTCACCTGCATAGTTGCCACGATGGAGTCCATTGTCAAATGAAGGTCCCATTATTTATCTTTATCAAGTCAGATATTAACTTTTCTTGGCAACTTCATAAAATGCTCGCAGACATTGTTTACCAGACTGAATTACATACATATTGGTGCAAAGTATACCAACTCTATAACTTATGCATATGTAAAAGGACCAAGAAGTGTATTTGTAAAGAGCATATGTGTCACTTCCAGATTACTTGTATCACATGCTCTATCCCAACTGGCTGGCATAGAATGAGAAGGTTGTAAGTACAAAATCAATAATTTGAGAAAACAAGAAAAAACTGTCTGAAAACTGACTCTTTACTTGGCAAAACAAGCTATTTTAACTTCAGTTTTGTCAACTCGACCATTTCCGAATTTCATAAAAATAGGGTCATAAGAAGCACCTTATTATGCAGATTTCAAATATGTATGGGTCTTATGACGTTGTAAGTAGCACTGACCACCTTCACATTCTAAGCCAGCGAACTGTCAACTGAAGTTCTTATTCTTGAACAACCAGTAACTGCACATCATGATATATCACATATAATCAGTACTGTGACAATGTTGTCCCCGTTCTAGAGTGAACACAAATTGACAAATATCGTGAATATTTTATACCCGTCTGAGTCTCTCCTACCTAATCAATCTACAATGTATGACAACCTATGCAATGAATGGCAACACTGTCCTAGTTAAGGTATTTAGTATTCCTGAGACATACTGTATTTTATTTAATATTAACCTCCTTTCATTGCAACTTTTAATCCTCCCACAGGGATTTACTGATTCCTATTTTTAGCTCACCTGTCACAAAGTGACAGAGTGAGATTTTGTGATCACTCTTCGTCCGTCGTCCGTCCGTCGTCCGTCCGTCGTCCGTCTTTGTGTAGACACTAGAGGTCACAATTTTGGACTAATCTTTATAAAACTTGGTCACAATGATCATCTCAACAAAATCTAGGTCAAGTTCAATACTGGGAAATTTGGGGTCAAAAACTAGGTCACAAGGTCAAACCATAAGAAAACCTTGTGTAGTCACTAGAGGTAATAATTTTCACTTAATCTTTATGAAGCTTGGTCACAATGATCATCTCAACAAAATCTAGGTCAAGCTCGATATTGGGTAATCTGGGGTCAAAAACTAGGTCACAAGGTCAAACCATAGAAAAACCTTGTGTAGTCACTAGAGGTCATAATTTTAACCTAGTCTTTATGAAACTTGGTCACAATGATCATCTCAACAAAATCTAGGTCAAGTTTGATATTGGGTAATTTGGGATCAAAAACTAGGTCACAAGGTCAAATCATAGAAAAACCTTGTGTAGTCACTAGAGGTCATAATTTTCATTTAATCTTTATGAAACTTGGTCATATAAATGATAATCTCAACACAATATAGGTCAAATTCGATATTGGGTCATCTGGGGTCAAAAACTAGATCACAAGGTCTAATTATAGGAAAACCTTGTGTAGTCACTGGAGGTCACAATTTGACATAACCTTTATAAAATTTGGTCACATTGATCATCACAGCAAGATCTAGGTCAAGATTTATATTGGGTCATCCAGGGTAAAAAACTAGGTCACAAGGTCAAATCATAGAAAAACTTTGTACAGTCACTAGAGGTCACACTTTTGGCCTAATTTATTTGAAACTTTGTCACAATAATTATGTTAATGCAATCTAGGTCAAGTTTGATATGGGTCATCCTGGGTAAATAACTAGGTCACTAGATCAAATCATAGGAAATCCTTGTGTAGCACTAGAGGTCACCATGTTAGCCTAATCTTTATGAAAATTGGTCACAATGATCATCTCAACAAAATCTAGGTCAATTTTGAGGTCACTAGGTCAAATCACAGGGCTTGCATCCACTACTAAGACAGGTGAGCGACCTAGGACCCTTTGGGCCCTCTTGTTGTTCTGCACAGAATATTCCACACATTCGCTGTAACTTTTTGAGACAAAATGACCAAACACCAGATGTTTTACATAATTGTGTAAATCTCAAATGGAGTCAACCCATAAAGGGATTTAATTTTGGTTGAAAAAGTAATCCAAATACAGCACATAATTATGCTGGATAACCTGTGACAAAGACTTTCTCTACTCGGCTGTCTGGTAAATTGACAAAACGAAATATTTCTGTTTGCTGTAATTCGATTAAATGTCTTTCATAAATGATCAAATGTCTTTGCCAAGAGACCTATCAGTCTGTTGTCTAGAGTGTAACTCAGTTGACTTGCTAGCTACCCACATAAAGGGTTGGAACTGGCGGCTTGGACTTGGACCATTGACTTTTTGACAGTTGAAACTTTCAGCAGTTTTAAGTTCATTTTCTCGTTTAGTTATGTGTTGGGCATTGTGCCGTGTAAGTGTGGTATGTGATAGTTTTATGTTTTCTGTGCTCTGCGTGTTAAGTTGAGTGCTGCCTTTCCTGTCTGATTTCCTATTATCTTTTTGTTACATATTTGGCTATGATATGTGTTACATTGTTTACCATGTTTTATTGTTACAGGCTGGTTCCATGGCACATATGTTACATTGTTTACCATGTTTTATTGTTACAGGCTGGTTCCATGGCACATTATGTTACATTGTTTACCATGTTTTATTGTTACAGGCTGGTTCCATGGCACATATGTTACATTGTTTACCATGTTTTATTGTTACAGGCTGGTTCCATGGCACATATGTTACATTGTTTACCATGTTTTATTGTTACAGGCTGGTTCCATGGCACATATGTTACATGTTTACCATGTTTTATTGTTACAGGCTGGTTCCATGGCACATATGTTACATTGTTTACCATGTTTTATTGTTACAGGCTGGTTCCATGGCACATATGTTACATGTTTCCCATGTTTTATTGTTACAGGCTGGTTCCATGGCACATATGTTACATGTTTACCATGTTTTATTGTTACAGGCTGGTTCCATGGCACATATGTTACATTGTTTACCATGTTTTATTGTTACAGGCTGGTTCCATGGCACATATGTTACATTGTTTACCATGTTTTATTGTTACAGGCTGGTTCCATGGCACATATGTTACATGTTTCCCATGTTTTATCGTTACAGGCTGGTTACATGGCACATATGTTACATTGTTTACCATGTTTTATTGTTACAGGCTGGTTCCATGGCACATATGTTACATGTTTTATTGTTACAGGCTGGTTCCATGGCACATATGTTACATTGTTTACCATGTTTTATTGTTACAGGCTGGTTCCATGGCACATATGCAGTTAGAGATAGAGAAACAGACCAAAAAGAAGTCCCCAATGGCTGAAATGGTAATTATAACCACTACAGTTTATAGCGTATTTATTCCTCTTCATCAGTATATTAAATATGCAGTGGGATGTACTAAATTTAAGGGAGACAAACCAAAGTCTCGTAGGAGTAAATTGGACTCATAGCGGGAGATCTGGCATGTTTGATACTAGATTCACAAAATAGTACAATAACCAATTTGTACAAATTAAGTTTTTAAACTTGTCAGTCCGAATTGGTAAAATGGATGAATGTTCCTCTTGGTCTAATAGAAAAATACAGGATTTTCTGTCAGTCAGAATAAAAGTTAGTCAGTTAGGACTTGAGGACTGACAGTTTTTTGCAGAGCCTGCATTATTGGTACAAAAACACAACATCTGCAGCCGTTAAATTACAACATGCACAGGGATTGTCCAAGCTATAATTGCTTATTATTTGTTTGATCATTAACAACAGCTGTATATATACCCTCATCATGGGGAGCAGTTGATTGGTAAAACAATGATTATAAATAATGTTAGAGCAAAAACTTCTTGTGTCTTCATTCCGTGCTCGGCTGGTTAAGTCGAGTGCTGCCTTCTCTGTCAGACTTAATATCATCTTTTTTTATTTAGATCATCTGGTTTATTTAATAATAGTTCTGCCCTATTTGGATTTCATCGGTTATTTTTTGACAATATATAAATGAACCCACTTTGCCATTTGGTGAAGTTTTTAAGTTTTGTAAATTTGATTGTTGTAATAAGCAGGTATGTTTAGTCATGAATGCATGTAGTCTGTAATATAAGTTCACATTGGGCCTTTTGGACTGAGCTGTTTCGTGGAGTAAGGATATAACTTATTTTTGTTTTCTGTGCTCGGCTGTTTCAGTTGAATGCTTCCTTCCCTGCATGAGTTTTCATTATCTTTTGTTTTAGCAATCAACATGTTGTCTTAATTGAATTAGATTGTTGCGAAAATGATCAACAAAAAAAGAACATGAATGCTTTATCAATCGATATGTTAATTAATTGAATTGGACTGTTTGTGAAAATGAGCAACCAATAAAACTATGTCTGATGGCCACTGAATAGAAATGCTGGTAGCTTGTTTACTGAGTATGTGCACATATTGCTAGAATTATGATGGGCAGTTAGTGCAAATTTACATTTTTGATTGGCATGTCATTAATGGCTCGTAATGGGTTTTTGAATATCCTGGTTCTATTTAAATATGATTTATGGATGGCTACATTGAAGTGGTTTGCGAATAAATGAGGATATAAAATCTAATGTAATGTTTGCATAGCTAACTGGAATAAACGCACCATCCTCAGTGGCTCGACAAACTTCTTTAAAATTGGAAAAATTATTTTCTAATCAATCAAATGATGGCAGACAAATTTCTTATGTAAGCAGAATTTCTCCTCATCTGGGGGCCTGATATATTTCTTGAGAGCAATTTATAAATATCTCTGTCTTACAATATCAGTTAAATCGGTTGTGTATTCTTCCTATTACAATATTATAATGTCTGTCCTTGCTGGTGGAGTGATCATGAAAGTTAGGAACATGTCATGGTTACTGGTACTGGTCTATCATAGCTGGCTGCATGAGTGTGGCAATTAGGGAAGTCATTTAGGTGATGGTTACTGGTACAGGTCTAGCTGGTTGCATGAGTGTGGCAATTAGGGAAGTCATTTAGGTGATGGTAACTGGTACAGGTCTAGCTGGCTGCATGAGTGTGGCAATTAGGGAAGTCATTTAAGTGATGGTTACTGGTCTGTTATACCTGGCTGCATGAGTTTGGCAATTAGGGAAGTCATTTAGGTGATGGTTACTGGTACAGGTCTAGCTGGCTGCATGAGTGTGGCAATTAGGGAAGTCATTTAAGTGATGGTTACTGGTATCTAGTGGAAGGGTAAGCTAGTATAGGTAAAGTTAATACAGTCCAGGAAAACTTAAAGGGACTATTGACTGACTTTGTTTCCATTATACATTTAGGTCAATAAATGTCTATTTTTAACATCAGAAACGAAAATTCCGATATTTTACGAGTATTTACGATGTTTATGTCGACTAATCATATACGCGTAGTGCACATTTTCCGATACCGCTGATATCGGAAATTTCCGGAAGCGCGTTCGTATATCTTCGTAAAATCTGACTGTGACGTCACAATCGGTACTCGCAGTTTAATCTGTCGCTCAAACAGAATGTTTCTTTTGATTTCAATCACTATAGTTTTGTGCAAATCGGGAAAATTTAACTACCTGTCTTGAGAGAAGCATCTTTTATTGTAAAAAATAATTGATTTTATGGGTTAATACGTATCGCTGGCTTAGAATTAAAAGGTTGTAGTACAAAATCAATATTTTGAGAAAACAAGAAAAAACCCGTGTCTGAGACCAGTTCCGATTTTCATGAAAATAGGCTCATAAGAAGCGCCTCGTGGTGCAGATTTTAAATATGCATGAGTCTTATAAGGTCGTAAATAGTACTTACTATTAGTCCGAGAGCCCACGCAGTTTTATTGCAACGAAGGAGGCCAAAAGAAGTTTGTACATATTTTGAAAGGTTATTTCATATGCTATATGAAAACCCATTTCTTAAGTGTCAAAGCCGTGTATACCTACATTTTTTTCTCATTTTTGTATTATGGGGTGAATGAAAAAAAGCATAAATTCCTAAGGGGGTAGGGGTAGCTTTTTGTCTAATAAGAAACGAAAACAATGTTCAATACGGACAATTCTTGCCAAATTTGAACGAACACATAATGGGAAACACTTTAAATGTAAAAAAACATAACCTTGACTTTCAATTATGATGTAAATAGGGGTCAAAGGTCAACAATATGATAAAACCTATAGAAGTTATACAAATGCTCCAGTATACTTTTTCATCAAATTTCACATTTTCCTTCAAATTCAATATATTGCACATAATTTTATTCCTTTATGTATACTGAATTTAAAATGTTATATAATTGATAAGAAAATATCCGCATTTCCCAAACAAGACATGCTTGTATCATATAGGTGCAAATTGAAGCAATTGAAAAATAGCAGTATTTTGAGGGTATGCTTAGTTTTACCATTGTTTCTATTGGTCAGTAACAATATCATTGATTGAATATTGTTTTTATATCAGGCAATATGAATATTCCATCGCTCATTAAATAAGTCAAATAATTCAACGCTTTTACATGTACAAAAGGTCAAAGGTCAAATATGTAGAACAATAAATAAAAGTAGAGTAAAAAGGCAAATATGTGATATCTGTATAAGTCTGAGAACCCACATACTTTTTTCCAATGAAAGAGGCTAAAAGAAGTTTGCATATATTTTGAAAGAATAGTTCATAGCCTATCTGACAACCAATTTTTAAGTGTCCAAGTCGTGACTATCTATGCTCGTTTGCGCATTTATATGCCATGAGGTCAATGTGAAAATCTGTAATTTGCTGAAGGGGGTAGGACTATGTTTATGTCTACAAATAAAGACAAAATGAACTTAAATGTCAGTAGAATTGCGATATAGGTAGAATACATAATTAGGAAACATTATAACATTACAAATTATAGAATGTCATTTGCAAGTATGTACTATATGGGGGTCAAAGGTCACTGAACTTTTAAACTCTATGAAACTAATGCAATCTTGACCAAACGGTTGTTACGTTAACTACCATTTTTCTTCAAAATTAATAATTTGTACGTAGTTTCATTCATACATGTATTCTAATTCATAAGAATATATATTTGGTTGAACAAGTAAGTCCAAAGGCACAAGAAAACGATTATTTATGATACTGGTAGCATCACAAAATGGCCATCATATCGAGGAAATGGTCATGTTTATATCTACCATTTATTAACTTGGCAGTCTATGTAGATATATTTTAATAAATAACTGCATATATGTCAGGTCATTTCAGTGTAGCAAAGTTTAACGTGAAAGGTCCAGGTCAAATATGCAGTATAAGGTCAAGGTCAAATACGTCAAAATTAGCCCTGAAATGCGCCATAATTAGTCATTTTTATTGTTTTCTTTCAGTACTAATATTTTATACAAAGTGATTTAGTTTTGTTTGAGTCTAAATTCATTTATATCAATAGTGAATATAGCGAAAGATCCCTGACTTACCTACCCTAATCCGGAACAGCCATTATTCATTGCCGAAACTGTACAGCCATTCTTAGCCCCATTGGCTACTTGCCGCCATGAGGTTCAGCAATCTCGGTATTGGCCATTACGACGACACCTTTCCTACACATTGTATCCAGTTTTGTACGTCTAAAGATGCACAAAACGCATTTTCATTATCATCAGCTGACAAAATCTATTTATATAATACGAATCATTATACAAATGTATTATCTTCTCGACCTTTCCTTGTTTTGTCTAGCGCTCTTAGGTGTCCATACTAGTCTCAAGAGTGAGTAACCGGGCGACGTTTACATGGGATAACTGAACCTATCAGTGTAACTACCTCATATAGTCTGGAATGACTGAAACAAGCAGTGTTACATACCCATAGAGTCAGGAGTGTAAAAGATACCACTAGGCCACAAATTTACTTTGAAGTCGTATGTACCCATATGCATATCTGTTAATGTTACATGTAAAAGTCACTCAATGACTGTTAGTACCCGATAGGACCAGGAATGGGTGTACCTGGGAGTTATGAGTACCGTCAAAGTATTATGAAAGTCAGTATCTTGTGTGTATTGAGTACATGGAACATAGCTGTTCATCATGGGTGTGTCAGGAATAGCTGCACTGGGTGATTGTGTGTATCAAATAGGACCAGGAATTATGTACCAGGTAGTTGCGAGTACCCGGAGTGTAATACATGATATACTACATGATTGTGCACACCCTATAATACCACGGATGAGTTTACATAGTGATTGCGAGTATCCAATAATACCGGGAATGTCAGTTCATGGTGAGTGTGAGTACCAGAACCTTGTGGTTTGGAGTACCCTCTAGGACTACGAACGGATGCATATATTGGTCATAAATACCCAATACGATCAGCAATGCATGAACATGGCGGTTGTTTGTACTCAATAGGACTAGGAATGGATGTACCTAACGGTTACGAGTACCTAATTAGACTAGGACTTTATGTAAAAGGTGACAGTGAATATCTACAAGGACAAGTAATGTATGTAACTAGTGTTTATGAGTGCCAAATAGAACAGGCATGTCTTAAGAAATTGGTGTTTCTAATGGTAACCAGGCTGATCAGGATTAGAAATGTATGCACCTAGTCGATATGAGTATCTAATCAGACAAGGATTGTCTGTATATGGGGGTAATGCTCACCCAATAGGACAATAAATGGTCTCCCAAAGTGGTTATGTGTGCCCAATAAGACCACAAGGTGTCAATAGGACGACGATTGAAAGCTCCCAGTGGTTGCCGGTACTCAATCAATCCAGTAAGGTATGTCCCTAGTGGTTAATAGTTTGAATGGAATGTATGTACTGATGCTGTCAGTATCTAACAGTAACATGACTTTCTGTAAATTGTGGTTATGTGTACCTAATACGACCAGGAATATATGTATATGATGGTAGTGAATACCCAATAGGGCTAATAGTGGCTATGTATAGTGGCTTCGAGTACTCTATCAAACCACTTATGTAGGTACATAGTGGTTGTGGGTACCAACTAAGACAATGAATGTATGTATACAGTGGTTATGTGGTTTTAATTAGGCCCTGGTCTGTACATGGTGGTAGTGGGGACCCAATACGACACGACACTTAGTGGTCGAAAGTAACCGACCCAACCAAAAATGTCTGTACATGGTGGTTTTGAGTATTCAATGTGACCAGGAATACGTGTACATGGTAGTTTCGGGTACACAATAAGACTAGGAATGTATCTATGAGTACCCAATAAGAAACGGACTGTATGTACACGGGGGTAGTGATTATCCAATAGCACAACAAATGGTCGCACCTAGCAGTTGTGAGCTCCCAATCAGACGACCAATGTCTGTAAACGACGATTTTGAGTTCCAAATAGGACCAGGAATACATGCATATGGTAGTTATTGGTACCCATTAGGACTAGAAGTGGATGTACCTAGTAGTGATGAGTACAACTATCTGTACATGCTTGTTTTTAACACACCAAATGGACTTGAATGAATGTACAGAATGGTTATGCCTGCTCAATAAGGCCAGGCATGTCTCTACATGGCGCCCCTGAGTTGTCAATTAGCGATCGACAGTATCCAACAGGAACATGAATGTCTGAACATAGTAGTAATAACTTATAAGTATCTGATACGACCAGGTATGTATGTACATGGTGGAAGTGAGTACCAAATTGTACCTATAAGGAACCTTCGAGTGCCCAATTTCGACCAGCAAAACTCGTATAATATGCTCCCGTATATGGTTGTTTTGAATATCACATATGACTAGAAATGTATGTACCTAGTGCGTACCAAATCAGATCAGGACTGTCTGCACATGGTAGTAGTAAGTACCAAAAAAGGACCACTGATGTCTGTTTTTTGTAGTTTTTTAGTTTAAAAAGAAACAGGAATACATGTACATTGTGGTCGTGGGTACCTATAAGGACTAGGAATAGATGTACCTAGTGGTTATGTACCCAACAATACCAGATCTGTCTATGCATGGTGATAATTTAATGTTTATTATCCAATGTGACTAGGGATGTCCGTACTTGATGGTCGTGAGTAACACCTAGGACAGGACTGAGAATGGTCATACCCTTTGTTCCCAAAAGGTCAAATAATGTCTCTACATAGTTCAAGTGAGAAGCAAATAGGCCAAGCAATGGCTGTATCTGGTAGTTGTGAATGTCCAGTAGGACCAGGATTGGATGTATCCAAGTATATGCGTATCCAACAACAATAAGTATTTCTGTATATGGTTGTAGCGTGTACCCAGTGAGACCAGAGATGACTATAACTAGCGGTTTTGAGTACCCTAATAGATCAGGAATATGTGTACATGTTGGTAGTGAGTCTCCAATCAGACCAGGAATGATAACATCTAGCGTTTTTACTTTCTATGTGTCTAATTAATCCCTAAGTAGAAGTCACCTCGTGATTTTATGGCAGATAAAGCCAGATGTAGTTTTACGCAAATGTATAGGGGATTCCAGTTTTCAAAGGTGGTGAGTACCTTATTCGGTACTTAGCTATTATAAGGTTTAAAATCCTGTATAAAAGGAGTCTTAATAAATAGGGATCGTAAGTACCTCAGATGGCCGATACCGACGTTGCTGTACCTCATGGCTAATTGGGTTAAGAATGATTGTACATTTTCGCCAATGAATTATGGCTGTTCCAGGTGGGGTAGTTTAGATAGGAATCATTCACTTTATTGACATACAAATGAATTTAGACACGAACAATACTGAATTACATGGTATAAAATATTAGTAATGAAAGAAAACATAACACATTGTTGCGCATTCAGGGCTAAGTTTGCTATTTTTGACGTATTTGACCTTGACCTATTACTGCATATTTGACCTTGACCTTTCACGTTAACATTTGCTCCACTAAAATGACCTGACATATATGCAGTTATTTATTAAAATATATCTACATAGACTGCCAAGTTAATAAATGGTAGATATAAACATGTCCATTTCCTCGATATGATGGCCATTTTGTGATGCTACCAGTATCATAAATGATCGTTTTCTTGTGTCTTTGGACTTACTTTTTCAACCAAATATATATTCTTATGAATTAGAATACATGTATGAATGAAACAAGGTACAAATTATTAATTTTGAAGAAAAATGGAAGTTAACGTTACAACCGTTTGGGCAAGATTGCATTAGTTTCATAGAGTTTAAAAGTTCAGTGACCTTTGACCCCCATATAGTACATACTTGCAAATGACATTCTGTAATTTGTAATGTTATAATGTTTCCTAATTATGTATTCTACCTATATCGCAATTCTACTGACATTTAAGTTCATTTTGTCTTTATTTGTAGACATAAACATAGCCCAACCCCCTTCAGCAAATTACAGATTTTCACATTGACCTCATGGCATATAAATGCACAAACGAGCATAGATAGTCACGACTTGGACACTTAAAAAATTGGTTGTCAGATAGGCTATAAAATATTCTTTCAAAATATATGCAAACTTCTTTTGGCCTCTTTCATTGGAAAAAAGTATGTGGGTTCTCAGACTTATACAGATATCACATATTTGCCTTTTTACTCTACTTTTATTTATTGTTCTACATATTTGACCTTTGACCTTCTGTACATGTAAAAGCGTTGAATTATTTGACTTATTTAATGAGCGATGGAATATTCATATTGCCTGATATAAAAAAATATTCAATCGATGCTATTGTTACTGACCAATAGAAAGAATGGTAGAAGTAAAACTAAGCATACCCTCAAAATACTGCTATTTTTCAATTGATTCAATTTGCACCCATATGATACAAACATGTCTTGTTTGGGAAATTCGGATATTTTCTTATCAATTATATAACATTTTAAATTCAGTGTACATAAAGGAATAAAATTATGTGCAAAATATTGAATTTGAAGGAAAATGTGAAATTTGATGAAAAAGTATACTGGAGCATTTGTATAAATTCTATGGGTTTTATCATATTGTTGACCTTTGACCCCTATTTACATCATAATTGAAAGTCAAGGTTATGGTTGTTTACATTTAAAGTGTTTCCCATTATGTGTTCGTTCAAATTTGGCAATAATTGTCCACATTGAACATTGATTTCGTCTTTAATTAGACATAAAGCTACCCCTACCCCCTTAGGAATTTATGCTTTTTTTTCATTCACCCCATAATACAAAAATGAGAAAAAAATGTAGGTATACACGGCTTTGACACTTAAGAAATGGGTTTTCATATAGCATATGAAATAACCTTTCAAAATAGGTACAAACTTCTTTTGGCCTCCTTCGTTGCAATAAAAGTGCGTGGGCTCTCGGACTATATCTTCTATTGCTAAGCCAGCGATATATTTTTTTTTTTACATATATACACTGTGTAAAGAAATATTCCATAAACTAGCCTTTCGTCGTTTGCACCCGGTCAGTATGTTAGTGTGCTCATTAATAATCAAATTCAAATGTGCATAAATTTTTTAAAATAATAGTATTGTAGACCAATTTCCTGATTTTCTACCTCGGGTTTTTATTGGTGTTTATCAAAGAATACGCAAGAATCTTTGGTGTTTTCCATGTGCTCTATCGCTTAGCAGTGACATACATTTTGTTGATTGCTGGCAACAGAGTGACAAGGTTGTATTTAATTGCAACTTCCGTAATATGTATAATATGTGTACATGGTTTGCCATTGGCAGTTAACAAATAAACTAATTACCAATGTACAATCACGCGTTATCAATAAAAAAACATAATCGTTTTATAACATAACGTTATAAATGTCGGGTCAAGTACAATAATTTGAGCTACACATACTTTATAATGCACCATTATACCAGAACTAAATATGTAAGTCCTAGATTATAAGTCAGTTAAAATTCCAATGTGTTATATTCTTTGATGATATCGCTTAGGTTGGTATCCCGCGGTAATCAGTCGGGGTTCTATGATCTACGACTGGTCGCGGTGTCTTGCTGGTTAGTTTACTGTCAATTAACAATGTGTCACCAGTTACTTTGATTGCAGTTTTCGCAAGGTCAGATAGTGTTGCTATATACGATTTGTAGTAATGTATACATAATATTATATATGTGTGACAGTACTCTGGCCTATGGCACGGATATACACAGAATGTCTGTATTTCCGTGCCTATAGATACTTTCAAATAAACTTACATCGATCCGTCATGATTTTCAATTGTCTTAGACCTTACATAAAATTTAAAATCTATATTTTTATAATTATGCTTTAGAGATTGAATGCAATTGAGTACAGCAATGATATCAACTAAAGAGCGCTTTAACTATTACATAGACCAAACCAACATAATTATGTTCAACATTATAAAACCAGCCTTTATGGAAAAATCCACACATTCTCGTTAATTGGGATTTATGAGTTCTTATTTTATAACGAACAATAACATACTTTCACGTGTCCAGGGCTTTAAATGACATATTTTAAAAGAGTCAAATTAAAGACGAAGCATTTTGTTTCTCAATATGTGATTGTCATTCTTTTTAAAAATATAAATGATATTGCTTCAAACTCAGACTATATTTGAGAAAATATACATAATTATGTATCTCTTACTTCCGAGGCCCTCAGGGTTTGATAAAATTTATTTAGTGTATAAATTACTTTCATGGCATCGCTACCAACCAATTTAAGTTGAAATTCTCTAGTTTCTAAACGTGCCAATGTATTAAGAATTTCTTCATTATTAATGAAATAATGCTTATTAAATATTGCACAATTTCCATTGATTTTAGTTTGTGTCCTACAAAAACCAATAAACCGTAGCCGAAATGCTGCAATATGATTGGCTAACGTCACCTGTCAATCAAAATCGACAGGAAGGTCAATTACCAGTCCGTGTAGCCAATGCGGTCAGCTATATTTACAGTGTGAATGTCTGGCAGATTTCTTCGTCGCCGTTATTATGATTTCCCTTATTAATAATAGGTTTGAATTGATACGGCAAAATATTTTCATTGCCATCATAATCTGTATCCGAAGATTTTATCGTTTCATTAGCTCAGAGACCGTATATTATCTTCCCAAATTAGCTGAGTCGGAGAACTTCGCTGTCCGACATCTTGTTAATAGCACGATTGTGACGTCACACGCTTCGTTTCTAACATCGGACTTTTCCGGAGATATTTCCGTAAGTTTCCGTACAGGTATAACAATGGATGTGAAATATCGGTTGTACACAGGTAAATGTACGGGGAATTTCGGGGAAAATGTTGCGAATGCAATCACGATGCCGAATAGAACTATTACACAAAAGTTTAAGTCACCGGTAAATATTCCCTTTAAATTGGTGAATCGGCCAACAGAAATTTAAGTTCATTATTTGATATGAGGGTCATTCTATAAATAATGACAATGTTTGGCTGTTATAGACTTCGTGCTTTAAAGTGTCTATGACTACACCTGACCAGAAACTAAATATCTCTTGAGACAGTCAATTAGTTTTCAAAAGTTATTAGCAAATTATCAAGGAATCGTGTATTATGAACCATGCTAAGGCTGTTGCCTCAGAATACACGGCATTGTCATTATTTATAGAATGGCCCTCGTAGGTCATATACAGGGTGTTAAAAAGTTTGTTCTAAAAATTTAAAAAAAAATGAATTTTATCTAAGCTATGTACACAGTGTACAATTTTAATCTCTAATAGCTTCAATTAATGCCTGAAAATTAGAGAATGGTAGAACCCTCTGGATATTAACCCTAATATTTAACATTCTTCTAGGGACAGAAAAATGTACTATTTAAACTTAAACATTGAGAACAAACTTTTTTTCACCTTGTATATGACCTACAATTGGCATTCTATAAATAATGACAATTAGTACCTTTTTCATACCTGCCAAGTTTCCAAAATCCAAAAGTGGAGTGGTAACGGAAATTGGATACTTATTAAGACCACAATAAACAATGTGACACTTCAAAAGATGCCAGTCAGTTTCATTTGGTAATATATTTGCTAATAACAACCAAGGGCCACAAAATACTATCTGAAATCCAGAGTAAAGGTGAGTTAAATCGGAAAATCAGATACTTTATTTCAAATAAAAGTGCAGCAACTCCACTTTAAGTGGATTACTTGGCAGGTATGCCTTTTTGTCCTCTCTTATGAAGAGTGTCAGGTGCTTGCAGAAATGCTAATTAGTACCGGTTGATAAACAACTCAAGGAATACTTGGTATTTAATCAACTGGCTGTTGTTTTTAACTGGAAAATCACTTTAAAAAAATGCATTAAACTTGATGAAAACCAACAAATGGTTAATAACAATTGAGATAGGGAAGTAGATGAAGATTGACAAATTGGCTTTGGTTTATACTTGCACAGCAATTTGTCCCACGTCTTTGACTTGGGGACTTCCTTATTCTTGCTCAAGAAAAGTTTTTACTTAGGTTGTATGGTAACCCAGGAACACTAAAAAAGATGTTTTTGCAAGGGTGATGGGGTGGGGGTAGGGTCTTTAAGCCTTTTTGCTCTTGGTGCGCACACAGGCCTGATATTCAGGCATTGAACAAAAATATACTATATAATGATTGCTGGTGTTTGCTATTGTTACAAGGGATGGTGTTTTCTAAGAAACAAAATGACATTGTGTGTTTAAAAGTGTCTAAAGAAAGGATAGTGTGTCCTCTAGTGAGAAGTTCTACATTAACAGAAGCCATTTCTCCAGCAGTAATTAAGTTACCTTAGCTCTTGGTGCAAAACATTCATCTAATCTTTTTAAATAGCCAGCAGGGTTCTCCGTGTACATAATTGAATAATTGTACCACACTGTCTTGTAATTGTGATTCAAGCCGTCTGTGTGTTCTGGCTTCTTATAGCATAGAGATATTGACCTGACGTATCCTTTTTGCATGAATGAATATTTTGATTCCCAGAAAATGCGATATCGGTCCTTCACATTTATGTTTGTAATATTCCACCTTGTGCTTATTAGTAATACTTCCGGCTTATGAAAACATATAAACCAGGATTATACCAGCATGGCACGTTGATTATACCCTAACCTGCCATATATGGCTGCTAAAATCAGGTAGCATTTTTTATATACTGGTGTTTCAAAAACTAAAAAAATCAATAAAATTAAAAAATATATTGCATCATTGATCCTTCAGGTGACCCCTAAAGCAAGGTAGACTCTGTATTTTGGAAGTCGTCTTCGAAATCTACATAAAGATGTTTTTGAAATTTATCATTTAAAAAACATAGCTATAGGAATTTCGGTGCCTAAATTTCCATGCATATATCTACTTGAGAAGGTTTTAAGATCTCCTTGGAGATGCATGGTATAATATAATAATGGTTTTACCAGCATGCCCCATTGATTATACATTTCCTATATCATTGCTTTCCTGTCAGGTCTTAGACAACATATTCAACCAGGGGCAAAACTAATCTTCCTTTGTCAGACTTCTATTTAAAATTTTGAAATATTTTGTTGTTGCTTTTTTGCTGCGGTATGCATAACAAGGTTTTTGGGATATCAATCATTTGTTGGTTGCTGGATGGTTTCCGATCAATGAAGACGTTTTCCAGACTTGTTGCATCCAATAAATTGTTAGCAAATATTTGCTGATATGGAAATAGAGAATGCTTTCACAATTTCGATGAAGTGATGCAAAATATTCTTAATTTTTTTGTTAGCATTCTGACATGAATTCAGTATGAAATGAGTTTTCATTGATCTATAATGTTAGGTATATTCACATACAGGTGTATAAGATACGCTATATAAAGTCTGGTACAATAACAACCAGCATCCCCCGCCCCGCCCACCTTACTAATGTTCCGACTTTCTTACTGTATTAGCTACCTGTTATCTAACATTTTGTTGAATCAATATACTGGTATTATGTCTATTACTGCACCAAGTTATGTATCAGTGTTACATTGTATATGTTAGATAGGGAGTACTTCACCAACTACATGTCATATAATTATCCATGATTACAGTAGCTTGATGGCCGTGTCTTTCCTGGCTTTCTTGTAGCTAGCTATAATAAAACTTTACAATTGTCCTTGGTGGCCATCTCTTTCCTTGGCCCAGTAATGATTTCTCTATATCTGTTACTGTATGACCCGACTTTAATCATTGTATGATTCATTTGATCTGAGTTCATTTTTGCAATCTAATGTCTTTCAGTGATCCGATTATAGAAACAGAAACTAAATCTATTATAACAGCAGTGCCAGACAAAATCAATGGAGTATTGTTCATTATGTAGTATCTTCATTATCTGGATCATATCGCCTAATACAATGTACTTTAACGCGTTAAATTGGTGTTTCAATAGGCAAATAGTTCATAGTTCCTTTCTCATTGTCCTTAAATTAGGTTAGCATACATTTTGTATAACAATTAACTTATCTCTTTCTGTGCTTAGGTTCATTTTAGTGTGCTTAGGTCTATTTTGTGTGCTTAGGTCTATTCTGTGATTTTGTCCATTTTCTGTGGAAATGTCAATCAATCCTGACATAAATTTATCAGTCGGTCAGTTTGTCATTCGGTCGGTCGGTCAGTCAGTTAGAAAGTCAGTTAATCGTTCAATCGTTCAATAATTCAATCAATCAATCAATTCATCAATCCACCTGTCCATCTACCAATGTATCAATCAATAGTTTTAATCAATCAAAGTATCAATACTAGAATTATGTGTATATTTACAGGTTGGTATACCAGGGCTTGGTGAGAGACATCGGAAGAAGTTGAGTATACGACAGTTACAGCAGATGAACCTAGCATCTATACAAGTATTATATAACGATTTACAGACGCAGATAGAAAGTAAGTACATTTGTACATGGTGGATATTCACAGACCATCTTAGCTGAAAACTTAAGAAATTTCTTAAGAAAGTTCGTAAAATCTTACTTTTTTTTAAGTGTATCAGCTAAGCACGATAATCAATACAATTCATATTTTACATACCTGTACCACAGGTAACTGTAGCATTGATGGAGTAAAACAATCTTTTATTAAATTTATGTTATCTTAGATAATATAAATTTTATAAAAAAAATATTGTTGGTTTGTTTACTCTTTATGAATGATACAGTTACCTGTGACTGGTACATGTAGTTTGGTGCATTATGAAAACATCGACTATATATAATCAGTAAGAAAACATTGATAATTCTTCAAATTGCTGCACATATGAGCTGCACAAATGATTGATTCAAGTCCAAATATTTAAGTTTTCACTTTAAATGCTTTGTGAATACTAGCCCTGGTTTATATATCTTGAATAATCTTGTATAACAGAAACCTATTGGGAATACTGGAATCATTGGAAATCCTACTCATCAACACTAAAACATCAATTTTTGCTTTCTTCATAGCTTCACTAAAATGATTTGAAGTAATACTGCATGAAGTTTTGACACATATTCAGTATAGTGGCAATATGTTGAATTGGAACTCATGAATATTCTGTGTATTCTGCAGTGGGTTTAAGCTCGACTTAGCGAAGAAAAAAAATAGAGCTATTGTCATGACGGGATCGTGTGCGTTGGTTAAGTTTATTGTCAGAGTCATTTTCTCATAGGCTATCAAAGGTATCAACTTGAAATTCAACATAATTATTTACCATCACAAGGGGAGTCCATGTAACTGACAAGACTGATAACTCTGTGACCAATATGTATGGAGTTATCTGCCCTTGTTTTACTAAATACTTAGAAATAGTGGCACATTTAACACATAAAATGAATTTTCTCAAACACTATCCAAGCTTTCAACTTGAAAGTCAATGCATTTGTGGAATGTGATAACCTTCATCTACTGACAAGAGGAAACAAATTTACCCAGCATTTTGTGAGAGTAATTCCTCTTTTCTGACTTTGAATCTTTACACAAAAATGTCAATTACTCAAAATCAAAGGTATTCTTTGAAAATTCTACATAGTTATTAACCATCACTAAGGGAGTTCATACATACAAGGCCGGTAACCCTGTGACCTATATTTATGAGTTATCTGTCCTTATTATTCTTAGAATTTTAACTCACAGATGAGCTAGGTTACTATCAAGTACGATAAAGTCTAGCATCCAGCACTCGTAGAGCGGTGCTCTTGTTCTGTTCTCCTATAATGAGGTTTGATTTGTTATGAAGTTAAAACATTTGGTACAATAACGAAAATATTCACATGGATCAAAGTCAAATTCAAGTACAAATATTGTTGTATATAGCTTGTCTGGACCACTTTGTAATCTATTATGCAGTCTTCTATTGTGGTATTTTATAATAACTTGGCACATTTGACTTTGTGCTGTTTGTGAACATATGCAGACTCTACATAATCTGCCCTAGGCCTGCATTTCCATATTTTTTTGCTCACCTGTCACAAAGTGACAGAGTGAGCTTTTGTGATCACTCTTCGTCCGTCGCCCGTCCGTCAACAATTGGGTTGTGTCCTCTCTACAGGTCACAATTTTAGCCTAATCTTTATGAAACTTGGTCACAATGATCATCTCAACAAAATCTAGGTCAAGTTCGATATTGGGTCATCTGAGGTCAAAAACTATGTCACTAGGTCAAATTATAGAAAAACTTTGTGTAGTCACTGGAGGTCATAATTTTATAAATCTTTAAGAAACTTGGTCACAATGATCATGTCAACAAAATCTAGGTCAAGTTCGATTTTGGGTCATATGGATCAAAAACAAGGTCACAATGTCAATTGACATTTTCCCGAGGGTCGTGGGTTCAACCCCCACTGGAACCATACTTCTTATTTTTATTCTTTTAAGTGTTTAGGTATTGTTTTGTCTTTATAGCATGTATTTGTATAGTTATATGGAGGAAAATATTTTGTTTAAATTATAGGTCAAATCATAGAAAAACCTTGTGTAGTCACCAGAGGTTACAATTTCAACCTAATCTTTATGAAACTTTGTCACAATGATCCTGTCAACAAAATCTAGGCCAAGTTAAAAAACAAGGTCACAATGTCAATGGACTTTTTCCTGAGGGTCGTGGGTTCAAACCCCACTGGAACCATAATTTTTATTTTTTTATTTTTATTTTTTTAAGTGTTTAGGTATTGTTCTGTCTTAATAGCATGTATTTGTACATTTATATGGAGGCAAATATGTTTTCCAAAATATTTTGTTTAAATTATAGGTCAGATCATAGAAAAACCCTGTGTAGTCATCAGAGGTCACAATTTCGACTTAATCTTTATGAAATTTGGTCCTAATGATCATCTCAACACAATCTAGGTTAAGTTTGATATTAATTAAGTCATCTGGGGTCAAAAGCTATGTCACATGGTCAAATCATACAAAAACTTGGAATAGAGGCTGAATTTCCTTTAATTTTATTCAGAAAATGTGTAGGGTCACCATAGGGGTGTGCATGCACTAGTACGACAGGTGAGCGACCTAGGGCCCTTTGGGCTTGTTCTCTTTAAATATGAAGAACAGTTTTAAAAGTAAGGGCACTAAGGTCGGTCTTATTTTGCTGTTTTTACTTCATATGTCTTACATATTGCAACTTTTGTCATATTTTAATAGCAGAACAAAAACTATTTTCATTGTCAATGTGCTGTCTTGACTCTCAGCATAGCTACGTTTCATGTAACTGCTGGTTTACCCGGTGTAAGGACAATGTGATTGGGTAGTCTCTGTTGATCAGTGGGACTAAAAACAATATTTCAAAGAAAACAGTACCACAGTGTTAAACAATGAAGCAATCTATCAGAACACAAGAGTTGTCTGCCTTGCTGACTCAGTACCAAAATTGCTTTTCATAATAAAGACAAGTTTGTTTCCATAGTGATTCAATAGTTGATCCCTAGGAAACCATTGTGATACAATAGTGGATCCCTTGAGAAACACTAGATGCAATACAATAGTTGATCCCTTGGAAACGCCAGATACAATTACTTTAACTTTCTAACCAGATTGCTAGTCAGCATCTCACAAACCTACAACCTGACAAAACATTTCTAAATATGTAACCAGGAAACAAGAACAAAATCCCCATGGGGTGTCTGTCTCCGAATGGTTTATTTCAAGAATAAAAGAATCCCAATAACTCCTTCAGTGTTCCGCTGACAAACACGTAAATTGGTATGTTCCATGTACAATGGAAAACATTTTCATCTCAGCTTTCACAATTCTGTATTGACATCATTTGTCTAAAGGGTAATCAGCTTTGACATTTGGAATCTATTAAACTTGACAGCTCTTGAACCCTTGTCTGAATTTGTGACGTCTATAATGATGATATATAGCATAAAAGTAAAAGTTTACATTCTTTAAACGGTTTGTCTGAATTCGTGATGTCTATAATGATGCTTTATCACATGTTTGACGTCGCGGCAGCGTAATAAAGCCATTATTTATTTTTGATAATACACTAGTGTAATAAAGCTATCACGCGACGTCATTCAAAGGATAGGCGACGTCGTCAAAATTGCGCGTTTATTATAGTGAAAAATAAGTAGCTATTTAATGTTTCGGCCGGAAAAGGCTAACATGTGATAAAAAGAACATTACATTTGTGACTTTCCACATTGAATTTATTAAACTCGTTGAAAAAAATCGATTAAATGCTCGGCAGAGCCTCGCATTTTATTATTTTATTCAACTCGTTTAATAAATTCAATATGGAAAGACACTCATGTAATATCCTCTATTTATGGCATAAAATTTACATCCTTTGAGTGGTTTGTCTAAATCTTTTATGTCTATATTGATGGTTTATGACGTTTATGTTATTGTTTACATATTTATGATGTTTAAGTAATTGTTTACATATTTATGATGTTTAAGTAATTGTTTATAGATTTATGACATTTATGTAATTGTTTATAGATTTATGACATTTATGTAATTGTTTATAGATTTATGACATTTATGTAATTGTTTATAGATTTATGACATTTATGTAATTGTTTATAGATTTATGACATTTATGTAATTGTTTATAGATTTATGACATTTATGTAATTGTTTACAGATTTATTACATTTATGTAATTGTTCATAGATTTATGACATTTATGTAATTGTTTACAGATTTATGACATTTATGTAATTATTTACAGATTTATGATGTTTAAGTAATTGTTTATAGATTTATGACATTTATGTAATTGTTTACAGATTTATGACATTTATGTAATTGTTTATAGATTTATGACATTTATGTAATCGTTTACAGATTTATTACATTTATGTAATTGTTCATAAATTTATGACATTTATGTAATTATTTACAGATTTATGATGTTTAAGTAATTGTTTATAGATTTATGACATTTATGTAATTGTTTATAGATTTATGACATTTATGTAATTGTTTACAGATTTATGACATTTATGTAATTATTTACAGATTTATGATGTTTTTGTAATTGTTTACAGATTTAAACGAAGAATTGGTTCACCTACTAATGGAGAGAGATGAGTTACATATGGAACAAGATTCAATGTTGGTCGATATAGAAGATTTGACCAGGTTTGTTGTGTGATGTCATTCTTATTATTATACCCCAAATCTTTGATGAGGGGGTAAATGGCTTTGTACATGTCTGTCTGTCTGTCTGTAGACCAAATGTTTTCCGTTCAGTAACTCACGAGCGCTTTGCCCTAGGATCTTTAAACTTGATATGGCGGTTGGTCATCAACAGTAGATGACCGCTATTGATTTTGAGGTCAGGCGGTCAAAAGTCAAGGTCACTATGACCTTTACCATTTGTGACTATTGGGCTGCCAGGGGCATTGTGTATTATTAACATCTCTTGTTTAAACATTGTATAAATAAATCAGAGTTTCCCTTGAAAACAGTTTTTATGCTCCGCTTCTTTGATGATATAACTTTGTTGTGTGCCTGTCAGTCTGTCAGTCTGTCAGTCTGTCAGTCTGTTTATCGGTTAAACTGTCAGTTGATATAGACCAAATGAGTTCCCAAAATTCTGTTCAATAACTCAATTAGTCAGATTTCAATGAAATTTAGCATGAATAGTTTGTACTAAGCTTAGTTGCTCACGCTGTTGTTGTTAAGTGCTTGGTCATTCGTTTTTGTCAGTTCGGCCTATAACGTCCAACTTTGAGGGAAATTGCACATATTGTCAGGAATTATGGTTCGGATGATTGTTTGGCCCTTTGTGAAAATACACATTTTTGTGATAAAACTGATCTAGTTTACTATCAATATACTCTCTCTTGAGCTACATTTTGACATCAACAGACAACACTAGGGTCTCTTAAATTATGTCATGATGCTGTGTAGAGGTCTCAGTGAACTGTGCTTTGTGCTGGATATATTAGCACTAGATTGACTTTCACTGCTTTCTCCAGATTTTAAATCTGTTAAGTTTTACCCATAATGCAATGTTAAGTTTAACCCATAATGCAATATTAAGTTTAACCCATAATGCAATGTTAAGTTTTACCCATAATGCAATGTTAAGTTTAACCCATAATGCAATGTAAAGTTTTACCCATAATGCAATGTTAAGTTTAACCCACAATGCAATATTAAGTTTTACCCATAATGCAATGTTAAGTTTTACCCATAATGCAATATTAAGTTTAACCCATAATGCAATATTAAGTTTTACCCATAATGCAATGTTAAGTTTAACCCACAATGCAATATTAAGTTTTACCCATAATGCAATGTTAAGTTTTACCCATAATGCAATATTAAGTTTAACCCATAATGCAATATTAAGTTTTACCCATAATGCAATGTTAAGTTTTACCCATAATGCAATATTAAGTTTAACCCATAATGCAAGGTATACCCATAATGCAACTAATTGCTACATATTGTTTGATGTCCATACTTATTGCACTCTCCTGACATAGTTTCACCAAGATGGTGGAGGAAATTGGATTCAAGTGAAGACAATTCTCGTCTAATTTAGTTTGGTTTTATCGTAAGACCCTGGTGAGTTCATGCAATTACTAGAGCATTTTCTGTGAGAATTATCAGTTGTTTTTGATGATGTAGAAAATGATAGTGACAAAGGTCATGTTCTGTTAATGATAATTATATTGGATTTTTGATGTTGTTTTTTCTTCTTCCACTTTATAATATACCAGTCAGCTGTCATCTATGGTTTTAATGATGACCAACATGAACTTACATTGAACTGGGAGGGATTAGTATTACTTCAGTGAGAAACAAAATCTGATGAAGGTGTAATGCCGAAACATAAATGATTAAAAAGTTACTTGAATTCAGAATAACTTGTTGAACAAGTCTGACATCATCAACCGGGTGTCCATCTGTTATCATGTGTTTTGTCCCTTAACTCCGAACCCTCCTGATGATGGTACAAGCAGTGGTGATCAGCCACCGCTCTGTCTATGCTGGGCTGGCTTCCTTGTTGTTTCATGTTGTTTCATTTCTTCGCAACTGAAGGCTTTCTCAGCAGCCTTGCAGAGTGCTTAAATTGCTGTCTTGCGGGTTGCTATACAAGGCCATGTACAAATGAGGTGTTATTGAATGCTTACCTTATGATCCAGTGTGTAATGAATTCCCTAATAATTTAGGCTAACTCCAGCTAAACCAAATAAAATCTTTAGACTGCTGACGGTCAAATAAACAACAGCCTATATTTTTGTTAGGAATTAAAATCCCAAAATTGACAGAGGAAAGTATTCCAAGATACAGCAATAATGTATATAAATATTTTATGCTCCTAAATATTCAGAAATGGTAAATATATAGAGGATCTATCACAAGTTGTCAATTGATATAAACTTATATTAAGCGAGCATTTGGCAAGCTTAATATTTCCTGAACTTGTTTAATATGAGTTTATATCAATTGACCCGTGTTAGATTCATTTTGTCATATTACCCAAATAACACAAACATACCCATTTTTCTGTTTGAAAACAGACCCCGCTATATAAACACTGACGTCATTTATGAAATAAATTCATGTGATAAAAACGGTGTCATGATTACTTTTGGTATTTCAATTTAATAAGCTAGAGTTATATAATAGCTGAATTGTTTTATAATGTCAAATGTAAGTTTCTTGACAAGACAGTATAATATCATCTTGTTAGTTTTGAAGTTTGAGTTGTAAGTGCTGTGAAATTGTCTGGCAGATATAACCATAGATTCTAGATTTTCCACCTCAGTGAGAATACATTACCACATGACAGCCTTGTAATAATATCAACATGTCAGGTGTTATCGGAGAAGAAATATGAATTTCTGGGAATGTCTCAGTCACATGACAGTGTCTCAACACCCAGATCTAACACAAACATTAACATGCTAAGTGTGAGGAGGTTGAGGTTTGAATGTGAAACTTATAAGGATTAAGGAAACTGCTATATTTTCTCCAATTTTTGCATCTCACTGCTTCAAATTGTCTCCCATTTTTACCAATGTCCAATACACTGTAATACTTGGGCAAATATTGTAGTTATGGTCCAGGAGTAAAATAGGAGATAATAAAAGATAATTTATTTTCTTTGATGTGTTACAGACGAGCAGAAGAGCTAGCGGAACGTGCCAATAGAACTGGAGGGAACAAGGGTAGCAAGACGAGTAAAGTTAAAGGAAAACTTCCTGCCAGATAGCACACAATGTTTACCTATAGAACAATAGTGGACTCAACCTGTTTTATAGAATTCTTCCTACTTCTTTCTTTTCCATTTTGTGGACCATTTGACTTTGTTCTTCTAATTTGATACATCATAGTGAATACATGGACATACTTGCAATTGTTTTGATACTTCCCTGGCTTAGAATTAGAAGGCCGTAAGTACAAAATCAATATATTTGAAAAAAACAAGAAAAAAATGTCTGAAAACTAATCTTTACTTATGGAAAAACAAGCTTTTAAACTTTAGTTTGGTCAACATGACCACTTTCGATTTTAATGAAAATAGGCTCATAAGAAGCGCCTTGAGATTTCAAATACCGGTATACATGAATCTTATAAAGTTGTAAGTTGCAGTACTTACGACCTTCTATTTCTAAGCCAGCGACATGGACATGCTTGCAATCGTTACGATACTTGTTGTTAACCTGGGCTTGACTCTGACTTATTTTTCATAGTGGACCGAAGGACCAGCAGCTTATAAAACCGGCATTCCAAGAGTCAGTGGTCTTCCATGAAAACCACTGGTCTCGGACCAGCTGACCAGTGTTAAGAGTCGAGCCCTGTTAATACAAGTAAATGCTTGCAATCATTTGGATATTTACAATATCAAAGGATGAAAGTAGACCAACTTCAGTATGGTGATCTCCCATTATATCAAAGGTTCAGCAGAGTGATTTCCCTTCATATAAAAGGATGAGTGGTAAAAATCTTCTATAGAGTGATCTCCCTTTATATAAAAGAATGAAAGTGGTAAAAATCTTCAGTAGAGTGATCTCCCTTTTTATAAAAGGATGAAAGTGGTAAATATCTTCAGTAGAGTGATCTCCCCTTATATCAAAGGATGAAAGAGGACAAACTTCAGTAGAGTGATCTCCCCTTATAGATAATGGAAACATGAGTATCACAGTTTGCTACATGTATACTGACTTTGTTCTACACACTGACTTTTTTCTAACTTCCATGTCTTCTCTGTATAGATTATAGAGCAGTGCATCTTGTTAAAAGTGTTCAATTATTATAATTACATAAAGATATCTTATAGTGCGCCCAGGATAATTTGATGTTAATAAACATGAATCGATTTTGTCAACTGCTGCACAATTGGTTTAACCACGCATGTTAATTAAATGTATATGACACTCTATATTACCGTATGTAAAAGGTGTAAATATGCTGCCGCTTACACATATCGATAGGCCGATAAACAATGTTACCGCGTTAAGCGTAAAACGCACTAGTCAAATTCTACCCTGCTTTATGTAAGACCTCATAATTTTCGTATCTATTATCCGATTTTAAATATTTAAAGTTTGTAATGAAGCAGAGACATATGCCTGTCTATTAATACAACATTCATCACGATACCCTAGTTATTAAATCCACGGCGACGAGTAAGAATCCGTTCCACGTAAAAGTAAGTTTAAAATATCCCGTTTTTTACCAAATAAAAATTCAATCAACGGTCGAAAATCATCAAACATTAATCTAATTTTCGATCGATTTTGTTCATTAAAGCTTGTTTTAAAAGCTTATACTGTAAGGTTTTATAAAATGTAAAAACTTATTTTTAAAGCATATGCGAGTTGTCGACCGCCAACGAAATAAAACAGAACGGACGTATTCATAATAATGTTTGATGTAAACTACGCCGACCATTGATCATCTTTTGTGGCGATTTTTTCAAAGGCTAGCATCATGGTTCGTAATTTAATGCAACCAATACCTCTCAAAATGCATTTAATAGCAGGTTATATTGTAAATAATCGCCATTTTATAATTAACATTCGGCAATAAGTCCGCAAGTTCAATACAGCTACCAAAAAAAATAGTCCCGCATCGTGACAAAAATCACTATTTTTGACTCCATTCTGTAAAGACAGAACCAATAGAAACCAGAAAAAAGTACAACCAGTACCTCAAAACGTATTTAATCTCACACTTTAAACAAGTTTCAATCAAAAATATGTTTTCAATTAGCGCATGGAAGGTGTGCAGGTGCCCGTTTCACACGCGTTTCGACGTGATTCCGCCATTTTGAAAATTTATTTGCAATAATTAGTACATAAATGCACGAAGTTTAATCAAATCGTTGGCGGTCGACAACTCACAAATGCTTTATAAATAAGTTTTACATTTTATAAAACCTTAAAGTATTAGCTTTTAAAACAATTTTTAATGAACAAAATCGATCGAAAATTAAATTCATATTTGATGATTTTCGACCGTTGGTTGTATTTTTATTTGGTAAAAAAAGAGGTATTTTAAACTTACTTTTACGCAGAACGGATTCTTACTCGTCGCCGTGGATTTAATAATTAGGGTATCGTGATGAATGTTGTATTAAAAGACAGACATATATCTCTGCTTCATTACAACCTTAAAATATTTAAAATCGGATAACAGATACGAAAATTATGAGGTCTTACATAAAGCAGGGTAGAATTTGACTAGTGCGTTTTACGCTTAACGCGGTAACATTGTTTATCGGCCGATCGATATGTGTAAGCGGCAGCATATTTACGTTAATATAGAGTGTCATATACATTTAATTAACATGCGTGGTTTAACAAATTACTTAAGTAAACAGATAAGGTCAGTTTTGTACTACAAACATCTCTGATAAATCATGCACATCTGATTAATCCACCTTTGTGGAATATACCAAATTTTCCGCCTTGCTCATTATTCTGGGCGCACTTTAGGTTGCCAGCTTTATTTACATATTTATGGTTGTTATGTCAACAAATCATCAACAAATATAGCAACAAAGAAGTATCGACTAAATTATGGTCATTTGAAACTTCATAAGCTGAATTTTAACAATAGACCAACGTTTGAAACAGTTTTGATGTAGGGCTCTGCTGCAAATGGCACCCAAAACAGACTTGCATCTTTTCAGGATTGGCATTTTAATGCTCCAGTAGGACCCCTGATTAGTTGCCAGTTTGTTACTTTTGTTGCTGATTTGTTATCATAACAATAGATATTCAAATCATTTTGTATTCGATAACCTTTCTTCCACATTGTATGATCATT
Source organism: Spisula solida (assembly GCA_947247005.1). Classification (NCBI taxonomy): domain Eukaryota; kingdom Metazoa; phylum Mollusca; class Bivalvia; order Venerida; family Mactridae; genus Spisula; species Spisula solida. The sequence continues at coordinate 44,228,351 of OX365956.1, forward strand.
TTTTATGTTTTCAAATTTTTATCCAACGGATGAGAGAATCGATTAATGTCTGTGTGGACTTGAAAATGCCATGAATCTGATATGAATGAAGAATTGTTGATGTGACATTTGCATGTTTGTCCGTGGGGTGTAACTCTCAACAAAATGCAAATTTTGCTCTCAAACTTTTTATTAGTCAATTATTCAAACACAACAGGATTGTAATCTCAAATCTAGATTTTTTTGCATCAGAAAACAGCGATCAGATTGTTTTCCGGTAGTTAACGAACATTGATTTGCTAGATTCTGTAATTGAATTCAATAATTTAATCTAAATCTGTCTTTTCACAGAACAACAAGGTCATTGAGAACTGAGCTTTTTTTATCGTCTTTGAATGCGTATTTCTTTGAAATAGACTATTTAATGTTCATTTCGCTGGCTTAGAATTAGAAGGTCGTAAATCAATATTTTGAGAAAAAAAGATAAAACTGTCTGAAATCGAATCTACGTATTGAAAAACCAGCTTTTTAAACTCCGGTTTAGTCAACATTACCACTTCCGATTTTCATGAAAATAGGCTCATAAGAAGTGTCTCGTGACGTAGATTTCAAATATGCATGAGTCTTATAAGGTCGTAGGTAGTACTTACGACCTAATTCTAAGCCAGTGATTTACATTGTAATATACCTGGTTTGTCGCTCAATATAAAAAAATAATGCATTTCTTGTTGTTTAGGCATTTACTGTAGTAGCCTATTTGGAATTTATGCATCTAATGCTTTTGGTGAAATAATTAAGTTTCCTTCAATATGATTCACATTTCTCGTATTAGGTTACTGCATGTTGGTTTTCATTTATTTTCACTTTCATATATTCTGTCTGACAATTGGATTTATGTAATTGTGTTTTGTATGTATGAGAAATTTTATTACCTTAGATTATTGTTTGGGGGTATATTTTGCTGGCCAAAATATGTTATTTGTACTGTAGCAAATAATTTTTACAGAGTTTTGCTCTCACCGGGTATGATAACCAGACGTCATGTATTGCCAGGCCAGGAACATTATTTGTAAATGTCACAAGACGACTCAGACTCTTTTTTATCGGATACTGTTACAATATCAAACAAATAGCAAGCATGTAGATCAGATGACAACCATGACTCAGGCAATTAGTACCTGACTCTTAACTTTATTAAACAAGAGGGCCCAAAGGGCCCTAGGTCGCTCACCTGTCCAACTTGACCTAGATTTTGTTGAGAAGATCATTGTGACCAAGTTTTATACAGATTAGGCCAATATTGTAACCTCTAGTGATTACACAAGGGTTTTCTATGATTTGACCTTATGACCTAGTTTTTGACCCCAGATAAACCAATATCAAACTTGACCTAGATTTTGTTGAGATCATCATTGTGACCAAGTTTCGTAAAGATCAGGCCAAATATGTGACCTCTAGTGACTACACAAGGTTTTCTATTATTTGAACTTGTGACCTAGTTTTTGACCCCAGATGACCCATTATCGAACTTGACCTAGATTTTATTGGGATGATCATTGTGACAGAGTTTCATTAAGATTAGACCAAAATGGTGACCTCTAGTGACAACACAATATTTTTCTATGATTTGACCTTGTGACCTAGTTTTTGACCTCAGATGACCCATTATCGAACTTGACCTAGATTTTATTGGGATAATCATTGTGACAGAGTTTCATAAAGATTAGACCAAAATTGTGACCTCTAGTGACAACACAAGGTTTTTCTATGATTTGACCTTGTGACCTAGTTTTTGACCTCGGATGACCCAATATCGAACTTGACCTAGATTTTGTTAAGATGATCATTGTGACCAAGTTTCAAAAAGAATAAGACAAAATTTCGACCTCTAGTGACTACACAAGGTTTTTCTATGATTTGACCTTGTGACCTAGTTTTTGACCTCGGATGACCCAATATCGAACTTGACCTAGAATTTACGGAGATGATCATTGTGAGCAAGTTTCATAACAATTAAGTCAAAATTGTGACCTCTAGTGACTACACAAGGTTTTTCTATGATTTGACCTTGTGACCTAGTTTTTGACCCCGGATGACCCAATATCGAACTTGACCTAGATTTTGTTAGGATGATCATTGTGACCAAGTTTCATAAAGATTAAGTCAAAATTGTGACCTCTAGTGACTACACAAGGTTTTTCTATTATTTGACCTAGTGACCTAGTTTTTGACCCCAGATGCCCCAATATCGAACTTGGCCTAGATTTTGTTAAGATGATCATTGTGACCAAGTTTCATAAAGATTAGGCTAAAATTGTGACCTCTAGTGTCTACACAAGCCAATTGTTGACGGACGGACGGACGGACGACGGACGGACGGACAGACGGACGGACGGACGACGGACGAAGAGTGATCACAAAAGCTCACACTGTCACTTTGTGACAGGTGAGCTAAAAAGCAGTTCTATTTCATTAGTTTGAATACCGATAGTTTAAAACAATGAGTGTTGTTATACTCTGGTATATACAGAACTTTGTGTCGTTCCAACTAACATGACTTATGAAAAGGATGTACAATATTTGTGTAGAACCTTTTACACGATTTCATTAATTTACAACATACGTAGATCTAAGCACCTTGAGATACTAATTAATTTATCAAATACCTTTCCTGAGTTAATACCCATCTTCAGTTAAGAGTTATGATTATTTCGATTGAATGATATACTAGTACATGTATGTTTATGAACATTAATGATAGAATCTTCTCCTTGGACCCTATTATCTCCCTTTATATGAACTTGTACTAAGTAAATCTAGTAATATGTGCTCAATTTGATAATTAGTAAAGTGTGTATGAACTGTAACACATTGACTGTATAATCTTACAGTTAATGACTTTATAATTATATTGTATCATGATATGCATGCAGGGCTGTATCCCGAGACAAAATAAGCACTGAGGCATTATGTTTTCTAGGGTATTTTTGAGACTTCTTCAAAAACAATGCTTATCTTTGTAAATTTACAAATTTATTTTCGAGGCAAGTGCCTCAGTGTACCATGTGGCTACGAGTGTGGCATACAATGTCATGTGGCTACGAGTGTCGCATACAATGTCATGTGGTATCATTCCAGTCACACAGATACATGTTGACATATGACTATAGCTTGTACAAGTTTCAAGTGGATTCTTTCTATACAACCAGAAAGTTATGAAATGTTAAAATCTGCTTGTCTTTTATTTATTATTATTGCCTTGCAACTGTTTTGAAAACACACATAATCAGGCCCCGGTCTCCCAAAACATCTCAATCTGAGCTAACTCTCATATCCAATATTGCCATGTGTCATTTAGATAATTTCCATGCGAGTCTGGATTCAAAGTTCGCATCACAAAACGAAATCTAATAATATGTATTACAGTAAAATTTAAAGAGCTCAAACTTCAGATTTATCTCAAATTCTGACTCTGATTTGAGCAAAATCTCAATTTAAGATGAGACTTCTACTTGAGATGCTTTGAGAGTTCGGGCCAGATCTTCAAACAAAATTTGTGGTTTTACGACAGATATATCCATTTTATGATTGTTAGTGAATTTTGTTATTTGATACGATGTTGCTAACATATAGTATCAGTGGATATTTATGTGGATAAAAAAAGTTAGCCATTTAATTTCCGATATTAAGCATGCCGAAATATTTTTTCGATTTATTTCTTCCTTAGAATATAACCTACATTTTGAGCCAGTGAAAACGCCAATTTTTGGCGGTTTAATGAAAATTTGATCATTAATACTTGCTCTCAACAGACCTAAAATCATGTGTTGGTGTGAATTTCTATCGGCCTTTTTAATCATTAAAAATTTACTTAATATGTTCTATTACTTTGTAGCTTTCATTGTTGGAAATTCGCAAATTTTGCCAATATTTCCACTTGACTTAGCTTACCACTCATTTCTAACCACTTATGAAGTAATCAGTGTTAGAGCTTAAAATTTGCTTGAATAAAATAATACAGTAACATGTTAATGTTGTAGAACTGTGAATGAAATATGCAATTATACAACTGTAAATGTATGTATCTTGTTGGATCAATATTTGGTATATATGTACTTATATCATATTCATATCAGATTTTGCCATATATGTATACACAGAACAAAGGAATGTTTTAACAAAGCACTGAGGATAATATTATACTCAAATTAAAACCCTATGTTATTCCATTAACAGTTGTAAAGTGTGGTAAGAGGGTCGGTACTATTAATAATGTATCAAGTAAATGCATTCCTTTAAACCACATAATTATGTTCCTAATGTGTATTTGTCCAAGAATTATGAATACTTTAAATTTGTGCGTAACTTTACTATTTCCCTAAGTGCTTTGATAAAACACTACCTAGGTGTCTGCTTTCAGATATTCCAAGCCCTGGGATCGTCTGGCATGTTTCAAAGTATTCCAGAGTCCGCATCCGGGATGGTGAAATAACTTCTGATCATAAAGTTTGTGATAGTATCAAACTCAAATGATTTCGGGATCCAGGCCCTGGGATTGTTTGGCATCTGTTTCAAGGTATCCCAGGCCCAGGCATAACATGCGTCTGTTCAAGATATCCCTGATGTTTTTTTCAAGGTATCCTGAGGCCAGATATCCCAGGTCTGGGATCACAAGGTGTCTTCAAGATATCCCGGGGCCTTGGATTGTGAAACATCTTTAGGACTTACTGAGTCAAGTTCGAGTGTATATTGTTTCTCGATCCCAGAGCTTGGGATCTTGGATGTATATTCTGATACAACTGTATTCAATTAAACTTTTTACTTCCAGTTAATTTATTCTCGCTTTTTTGTATATTGTAATTATGAAATATGTAATTAATTATTAATTGAAACCAGTAATGGAATAAATGTGTATTAACTTCACTCATTGTTGTTTTTATGTTGATTCATATCAAGTCGGCTCTTTTTATGGTCATGATTGATTTTACCACCTTATATGTTGAAGTTGTTCGTTCCTGGTTAGAATTGGCCACCAAATATAACTGAAAGTTGTTGAAAATGTTTCTATTATTTGGTTGATTGACATTTTTAGGCAGTTTAAAGTCTCGGTTGTACAATAAATCAATTTTGATGTCCGTCTCACGTTAAATGTACAGAACAAATGAAGAAGACGTTGTGCAATTAATAAAATATTATCTTATCAGCTGCTAAATTTCGAAACTTGATGTCTTGCATTTGACTAGCATTGTTTTCCCGGTAACTGATAAGCCCTATTGTCGGGGACCAAAGTGTCTAGATTAGCATGGAAATTTTTATCCCGTTTATATTACCAAATCGTGTAAGACCCAAAATGCTAAGAAAAAGACCGCAATGTGTTACTACAGAGGCTTGAATGCAGCTAGAACATTTTAATGGGGTTGGGCTCATCAGCACTTAGACATTAAATTTTGAAGTAATCTTTGTTGGTTTACAATATTGCAAGTGTAGCATTATGTTTCTGAAAATTCTACCAGTCAATCTTATTCAATTTGCAAAATATTCAAATGGAAAATGTCTTGGCCCTTATTAAACTTTGAGTAGTTTATATGAATAAATTGGGTCATTCACTTGTTTACATAATATTGTTTATATGAACATTGCAATTTCTCTTATTAATGTATTATTTTAATAGATATTAATATGTGCATTAGCATGCAGTTAAGTGAATCATGTATTGGTTTTCACTGCCTTTTTCTCTGATTAAAATGTTTATAACAGTAAAAATACAATATTATGATATTGCAATGTTTGTATACAAGTGACAGACCTGCTTAAAGGGACTATAACTGCATTCATATATAGCAATATGTGAACTTGGTAACAACAATCCCAACACACAATCCTTAGACAACAATGCTTCCATAGGTTACAACAAGCAACATAAACACATGTGAGCGTACATTCTAACATAGCACATGAGATTTGCCTTCTATGCGTATATTGAGCTAACCATTTTTTATTGCCGCGATAAAACATGGCTGATTGATGACGTCACATTTGACATCATATACTATGACAAATGATGTAACAGTGACGGTAATGTTCCTAGGAAAGAAAGTAGTTTGACGTCAACCTGTTTTGTTGTGCTATAAATGGCAGAGCATGGGCGATGTTAGAATCGAAATAATAAATAAGAAGCTGCGCTTTGTTGTGTTATAAAATATAGGCACTCGTTTAAATGCGTACATTAAATCACTAAAGCTACGCACTCGTGATTTAATAACTACGCATCCAAACACATGCCTATATTTTATTATGCAACAAAGCACTGCTACATATTCATTATTTCTTAAATACTACCTCTGTAGAGCAACACCCTTTGGAAGCTGTAAATAGTGGCTGTTGTTTAGAGGTTGTTATTTGGAAGATGTTGTTATAGAGAGGTTGTTACTCTACAGAGGGAAGTTCTGCATTGAATACAAAAGAGAAATTTCAAGCAATAACAATTTATGTTCAATATCACATAGATTTAGATATAAATAAATAACAAATATGTAACATGATAATAATGTGTTTGATAAATGATAAATACTACATTATGTTACCTTACTTAGTAATCATCCATTTTAGAAACAATATAACAATCTGGGAATGTTTAACATTTTATGTAATAAAAGCAATACCCCAGGAGGATATTCTAACCAATCAGTCTTTAAATCCATAGAGATACACTGCCCACCAAAAATGAGCATACAGTTACAAAATTAAACTTGGTTGAATTATTCAATATCAGCTTATCTACGGTCTCAACTATACTAACTCTGAAACTACAGTTACAAAATGAGTCATAAAGAGATCGAAGTAAAGATGAAGATGTTTGTATTCATATAACCATGTGGCCCAATACGCAGAATTGTCCCCAATTTTTATGACAGTTACCGTTAAAGCAGAACAAAGAAACTTTATATTTTGCATCTAGGGTACTAATCAATGTATGATCTTTACACTTAACAATATTCCTTGTCTTTAAAGATAGTGTCGCTTCGCTGTTCTGTAAATCGTGTTATGACAGACGATGGAATGGGGAAATGACCTCTGATTACTTATTTTTGGTGAGCACTGCCCACAAAAAATAAGTATACAGAGTTAATTTCCCCCATTTACTCATCAGTAACAACACTATTTGTGCAACATTGAAGCAACAATATTTTTGAAGACAAGGAATATTTTTATATTAAGTGTAAAGACCATACATTGATTGTGTAAAATATAAAGTTTCTTTGTCCGGCTTGAAAGGTAAATTTGTCATAAAAAGATGGAAAAATATTCAGCCTATTGGATCCCATGATCATTTCAATTCAAAACAACTTCCTCTTTATTTCTATCTCTTTTTTGACTCATTTAGTAACTGTAGTTTCAGTGACTAGTATTATTATTGTGACCGTCTGAGAAACATGATTAAATTGAATAATTTAACCAAGTTTAATTTTGCAACTGTATACTTATTTTTGGTGGGCACTGTAAATATAATTTCAAATGTTTTATTGTTTCTATAATGAAAACTGTAACATAACCTCTTCAATATATAGATGCACCTGATTCAACAATAGTCAACAAAATATACAAATAATTATACAACGCACAATATGTCAATTCCTGTTAATTCAGTCATAAACTCACTTGTCCTAAAAAGCAAGATTTCACGATACAATAAAATCACTTAACAAGCATTCTAACATAACCAGCGGTTTCAGCTAAATACAAATATCTAGGAAACCAAGGTGTGCATGAATTACCGCTTAAACACAGCTACGGCAAATAAGTTCCTTCCGAGGAAGAAAATAATGCAGCAGTTACTACGTCTTGATGTGTTGTCAAATGTCGAATATTGGCTATATTAGAATCAAAATAATGAATATGTACATGTGTTTTATCTAGTATAATAAAGCACAGTCACTTGTTCGGATGCATACATTAAATCACTTGTACGTAAACTAAGCACCTGTGCTTGTGACTGTGCTTTATTCTACGATAAAACACAGATACATATACATTATTTCTTAAACATAGTCCAACCTGACTTAAGCAGTCAAATATAACACCTGTACTAAACAACCGCCAGTTTAAAACAGTCACATTTGATGTTTCCCTCAACTGCTTGCTTAGGACAGGTTAGGCTTTAATATACTTGATATTTGGAAGAAAAACTTGGCAAGAAATGCATAAAACATGCGGAGCACAAAAAACATAAAACAACATACAAGGCACAATGTCCAACTGAACAAGTTAATGATCCGCCCAAATCCAAGTTGTCGAAAGGCTGAATGAACTAGTATCAGCAATCAAAAAGCTGAATGCCCAAGCTGAATGCCCCAGTTCCAACAGTAAAATGGCTGAAATACCTAGTTGTAGCTATCAGAGGTCCTAAGCTTTCCTGATAAACACTAGCTACATAACAGCACAAAATACAGTACTGTAGACAAAAAACGGTATTTCATTACGTACGTAACTAACTTATGAGATCAATTCACAGAAATCTAGAGACTATTGCTACAAGGCTCAAAATCAAAAATTAAATAAATTGTCTAAACACTTTTCCACTGGTGTAGATAATTAAATGTCAAGCTATTTTGATCAATTTAACCAACATTCAGTCAAAACTAAAGTTCCTGTTCTCAATCTAACCAACATTCAGTGAAAACTGAAGTTCCTTTTCTCAAGCTAACCAACATTCAGTTTAAACTAAAGTTACTTTTCTCAATCTAACCAACATGCAGTTAAAACTGAAGCTTCTTTTCTCACAAAATATCCGTCTGATTGCCCAATCTTTTCTTGTGTATTTTATAATTTCTCAAACAGAACAAATGAGACAGCTATATTTGTCATGAACCAAGATTTGCATTAACGACAATCTAACAAGTATTCATTACGTTGGGAGTCTCGAGGATGACGTACAATGAATTGATGTTTTGTAGCAGATCATTATAGGAGATGACGTTGTATTTTTTATCATTAAATCAACAGGATTTGGTATTTCAGTCTTGTCTGATTTCTACTGTAAGATCATTAAGTAATATCATCCTTTTTATCATTAATGGTAGACTGAAATATTCTCCCCTGCATCAGCACTTTCTGGTCGGAATGCCAGACATATAAATGAACTACACATCAATAAACATGATAAATTATATATCTGATTACAACGATATATCCCCGAGACATAATCTATTATGGCTGCATTTCATTCTTGATCCCCATTCTAGAACTGACTGTCATGAAGGGTTTGTAGTTGTCTTTAGGGAGTCAAGAAATTGTTGTCTTCTGGGAGTCAAGGACTTGTTGCCAGGGAGTCAAGGACTTGTTGTTGTCAGGAAGTCAATGACTTGGTGTCAGGGAGTCAAAAACTTGTTGTTGTCAGGGAGTCAAGAACTAGTTGTTGTCAGGGAGTCAAGGACATGTTGTTGTCAGGGAGTCAAGGACTAGATGTCTTCAGGGAGTCAAAAACTTGTTGTTGTCAGGGAGTCAAGAACTAGTTGTTGTCAGGGAGTCAAGGACTTTTTGTCTTCAGGGAGTCAAGAACTTGTTGTCTTCAGGGAGTCAAGAATTTGTTGTCTTCAGGGAGCCAAGAACTTGTTGTCTTCAGGGAGTCAAGAACTTGTTGTTGTCAATCCATCAAGAACTTGATGTCATCATGTAGTCTAGAATTTGTAGTCGTCAAGAGTTTGTTGTTGTCCGGTAGTTTAGAACTTTTCAGGTAGTTTAAAACCGGTATATATATCAAATACACTGAAACGATTTAAAAACGCACCACTAGTGAAATGTCAATTTCTTTGTTGAAAACATTTTTCTATGGTTCTTTGACTTCAGGTAACTAATCTTCAGTCGATGGGCAATGTGTTATGTAATGTTCATGTCACTTAACGAGTTTGAAATAAGTTATGCTATGATTAACAGGGTGACCCATGTACATGCAAGTCACAATATCTAACCGGGAGAAAATCCTTGTACTAAACTATTTACCTCTTCATTGGCAATGATGAGAGTAATAATGCAATAGTATATTTTCAACTTATCTGTTGACACCCTGCATTCGATTAACATTGTGTGCAGTCATACGGAACCGATTAAAGTGATGCAACATATGTTCATGTTGACCCCTGGCTCAGGGTCATACCAGTGGACTGGGCTGATCGTAGTCGGTCTTTGACTGTGCTATCCACGAAGAATCTCTGTTCTAAGCACACAATCGTTGTTTGGTGGCAGCTGAACCACCCTGCTACGCCTTTATGGCTCATTTAGGCTTGCAGCGCAACCGAAAGCATCCAAGCAAATATTACGAGCTAATGACAGCATAAAATGATCATGAGAAAATATTGTTTATGTTGTTTTTCCAGTGTGTACACATACAGCGTACAATTTAAAGCGAATATCGATCCGAAATGTTAACATGATCGCGGTGCACGTGCAAAACAAGCAAATACAGAAAAGTTGTGCTGGCGGGGTATTCAACATTTTTTTTTCTATTTTCTGTGCATTAGTTAAAGATTATAAGCTGGAGAGATACTCTAGACTATGAATTTAGGAGAAAATTCATTTTGACGAAATTCTGTTATTTTTTATACTGGTGCGTTTTTAAATCGTTTGAGTGTACTGGTGAATATATCATATCACATGGTCCTATGCATTCACTTAAAAACCTTCCAGTGTATTCTAGAACTTGTTGTCATCCGGTGTATTATAGACCTTGTTATTTGGTGTATTCTAGAACTCATTGTTATCCTGTGTATTATAGACCTTGTTATCCATAGTATTCTAGAACTTGTTGTTATCCGTATATTCTAGAACTCGGTGGTATCTGGTATGTTCTAGAACTTGTTGTCATCCGTATATTCTAGAACTCGGTGGTATCTGATATGTTCTAGAACTCGGTGGTATCTGGTATGTTCTAGAACTCGGTGGTATCTGGTATGTTCTAGAACTTTTTGTTATCTGGTGTATTCTAGAACTTGTTGTTATCTGGTGTATTCTAGAACTTGTTGTTATCTGGTGTATTCTATAACTTGTTGTTATCTGGTGTATTCAAGAACTCGTTGTTATCTGGTGTATTCTAGAACTTTTTGTTATCTGGTGTATTCTAGAACTTGTTGTTATCTGGTGTATTCTAGAACTTGTTGTTATCTGGTGTATTCAAGAACTCGTTGTTATCTGGTGTATTCTAGAACTTGTTGTTATCTGGTGTATTCAAGAACTTGTTGTTATCTGGTGTATTCTAGAACTTGTTGTTATCTGGTGTATTCAAGAACTCGTTGTTATCTGGTGTATTCTAGAACTTGTTGTTATCTGGTGTATTCAAGAACTTGTTGCTATCTGGTGTATTCTAGAACTTGTTGTTATCTGGTGTATTCAAGAACTCGTTGTTATCTGGTGTATTCTAGAACTTGTTGTTATCTGGTGTATTCTAGAACTTATTGTTATCTGGTGTATTTTTAGAATCTGTTGTCATCCAGTATATTCTAGAACTTGCTGTTATCTGGTATATTTAGAACTTGTCATCATCAGCCACCTCAGGTGTGGCAACAGATAATCTACTGGCGGCTCTCTTCTGCATAACTCCTTCCTTTTCTAGTAATGTACTCTCAGATACCTATAAATCAGATAAATGTATGAGATAAACCATGGATGACAGTTACCTCTATCAACAGGGTCGCATCTTTGTTACATCAGAAATGGATTGACAAGTCCTGGGAGATACACAGAATTGGATGCTTGTTAAGCCAATATCCTAAGAGCTCAGGCCTATTCATTCAAAACTTTGAATAAATCTGAAACTTGCACCAATGTTAAGTCATATGACAGCACATTAAGAAAATCCATTTCTTACAAAAATCAAAGCACTGAGAGTATTGGTGGGAGGCGATCTGGTTGCTGCTACTAAAGCTTAAACCGACTTTACACGTTTAATGTTCGTTTTCTTACTGCCGATCTTGTCTTGGATGTCAAAATAGGCATATGTGACTATATAGGCATGTTGGGTATCTAAATAATTGTTAAAAGGTGCATATTAATTTATATGTAATACGTGTATTGAATGCGTATATCAAAAGTGGCTTTAAAATAATACTACGCGCCTATTTATCAGATTCTACAGTACCGTCTTGTAATCACTTCCCTCACAGCAGGAGCCAGTCTATAGAAAGCGGCTAGCTAGTACAGCGACACCATATGATTGCATAACAGTACTTTGCAGACCGTATACGATTCATTGATAAAACCATCACTTGACCGTAGTCTGACGTTTCTAAAAATAGCTTTACAGCCGGGACATTTGATGAACACGTCAATTTTGTACTATGGAACAAGTTCGGTATCAGCCGGTGTAGTGATTTTTTGGGCCAAAATATCGATTTAACGAACAGTTTCACAATAATTTTTTATCTTAGAATAAACAAATGTTTCTGATTGGCTTAAATCAGTTAAAAAAATTGGAGAAACATATGTAGCAGTATTGGAAATGTTGACAGTTTCTGGAACTACTTGAATGCGGATTCACATAGCAGCCTTAAGGCGGTTAATTTTGTATTAAGAAATGGGCAATGGTAGTAATGAGAGGCTTAATCGCCTCCCAATTATTCTTCCACAATGTGTCAGAATCCAATATGGTCTCAACGGGCATCCAATTTTTCATGTGACTCTTGTAGAGACTCGACAAGAATCTATTACACATGTGACAGATACGACACCAAGTGATAAACATTGTATTGAACTTCATGTTTCTAACATTCTATCTGCCTGGAGAGTGCAGTAGATAAAAGACTGTCTGGTGTCATGCAAGAGATCCTAATACTGGGTGGGACAAGTTATATATGTTCTTCTGTGTCATTTACAACGCTCATGTGCTCTAAATATAGAGATGTCAGTTTGGTAGAGCAAGTCACAACTAGTTAATAATTAATTCCATGAATACTGGTACTGGGAACTTACTGCAATAAATGACTGAAAGAAAAGTTGAACTCGAGATGTTTGTGAACTAGGCAGCTAAGCTCATGGTGACCTTGAACAACCTCCTAAGCTCATGGTGACCTTGAACAACCTCCTAAGCTCATGGTGACCATGTAAAGTTTGAGGATCCTAGGACAAAGCATTCTCGAGTGATAAAATGAAAACCATTCTGTCTACAAATTGACCGACCCACAGATGACCCAGAGACATGTGCAAAGCAATATACCTCCTTATCCAAAATTGGGGCATAATAACAAAGATGTCGGCATAATAACAAAGATGTCTGCATAATAACAAAGATGGGAGTATAATAACAGTGCTAAACACGATAAAACAAAATATCTTACAGCCTTGTCGAGAGTTCTGTAGTTCTCTGTTTTATCGGACAGTTTGAGTCGCCGTATGACCTTGGGGTGGTCCCTAATCAGCCCCGTCTTTCTCATCTCTGTGTCAATCTTATTCAACAGTATCTTTCTAGCATTGACAGCAGGATGCTGTATGTCATCCAGTTTCCAGTTATGTGTGTCCACTCGTAACTCTGTGGGTACCATTTTATGGCCCGGTCTGAAAGTAGAGCACATTGTGTAGACCATTTTATGGCCCGGTCTGAAAGTAGAGCACAATGTGTAGACCATTTTATGGCCCGGTCTGAAAGTAGAGCACACTGTGTAGACCATTTTATGGCCCGGTCTGAAAGTAGAGCACATTGTGTAGACCATTTTATGGCCCGGTCTGAAAGTAGAGCACATTGTGTAGACCATTTTATGGCCCGGTCTGAAAGTAGAGCACATTGTGTAGACCATTTCACTCCATTTTATCACAAAACCTGTGGTCCAGCAGTGCCATAAAGCCATGCTGGAAATATCTTTCAGCATAGTAACTCATGGTTCATACAAAATTCTCGCACCCAACTTCAAGAACTTTTCAAGATAAAATAGGTATTTTCTAGGCATTTTTCCAATCATTTACTGAGGTTAATTGTTCGAAAATGCCATTATGGACTGCCATATTATACACTAATTGGAGTGACGTCATACACAAGAATACCAGATTGTGCTAAATTCATGAAATACCAGTAACATATATGTACTTTCAATTTTTGAGAAAGAGTGTTTCTGTTTCATTTTTACACAGATATTAAATGTGCCATATTGACAACATCCTTACACTTTTATCTATATTCAAGGCTGTTTGCCTGAATTCAAGGATTTTCAGTGAAATTCAAGTACCATTTTGGCTTTTTTTCAAGGCAGCAGTTTATTCAAGTACTTTTCAAGGTTGAAACCAAATTCAAGGACTTTTCAAGGCCTGTGCGAACCTTGGCACTTCCAGAGTGTAAAATTAATATTCAAATTTTCCTGACATAACATTAGCCAATCCATGACTTAAAGCTCATGATGTCAGGATATTACCAACATCGCCATGATGTGGCGCTCATTGTACCGCTAAATTTTGGCTGAAACCTGTGCAGCATACATCATCATTTTGAACTCTAATGAACGTCCTGTAAGGTTATGTGATAAATAGAATCTAACATTCGTGCTCATTACATACAAGTTTTATTTACAAAGCCTCATGTCATATTATTTTGTCCACTTGTTTAATAAATGAGCACTCATACAAGATCCTCTATATACTAAATGAGCAAATTGAGCAAAATGAGCAATGTCAATAAGTCAACACTTCCTTCCAGCAAACAATGTTAGCTCCATGAGTTCATGACATTATAAAAGAGGCAAAACAAGAGTCTGCTATGTAATATAGTGTTTGTTTTTTATGATAAGAATAGTTGCTGAAATATTTTAAAATTGGAATTATGCAGAATTAATACAAGTAAGGTTCAATGTTACAAGTAACTACACTTGACTTTCTACTATTTCACTTACAAGTAACTACACTTGACTTTCTACTATTTCACTTACAAGTAACGGCACTTGACTTTCTACTATTTCACTTACAAGTAACTACACTTGACTTTCAACTATTTCACTTACAAGTAACGACACTTGACTTTCTACTATTTCACTTACAAGTAACGACACTTGACTTTCAACTATTTCACTTACAGGTAACGACACTTGACTTTCAACTATTTCACTTACAAGTAACTACACTTGACTTTCAACTATTACACTTACAAGTAACTACACTTGACTTTCAACTATTTCACCTACAAGTAACTACACTTGACTTTCAACTATTTCACCTACAAGTAACTACACTTGACTTTCTACTATTTCACTAACAAGTAACTACACTTGACTTTCTACTATTTCACTTACAAGTAACTACACTTGACTTTCTACTATTTCACTAACAAGTAACGACACTTGACTTTCTACTATTTCACTTACAAGTAACTACACTTGACTTTCAACTATTTCACCTACAAGTAACTACACTTGACTTTCAACTATTTCACTTACAAGTAACTACACTTGACTTTCAACTATTTCACCTACAAGTAACGACACTTGACTTTCTACTATTTCACTTACAAGTAACGACACTTGACTTTCTACTATTTCACTTACAAGTAACTACACTTGACTTTCTACTATTTCACTTACAAGTAACTACACTTGACTTTCTACTATTTCACTTACAAGTAACTACACTTGACTTTCTACTATTTCACTTACAAGTAACTACACTTGACTTTCAACTATTTCACTTACAAGTAACTACACTTGACTTTCTACTATTTCACTTACAAGTAACTACACTTGACTTTCTACTATTTCACTTACAAGTTAGTGTATGTCTTCCACATTTCTCTTCTGGTTTTGTAAGAATTCCTATCATCAAACGATACAATATACATCTTGTTTATTTTCTGAAATGACAACAATTATACATGATAGATGACACATCTTCTTAGGTAAGACAATAGTGATTGATATTTCTATTTGAGAGCTGGCCCCTGTATATAATTGAATGTGAATGATTTTTATTTAAATATTGGTTTAAGTCCCACTGGTAAACATGGAGACTAGCTGGGGCTAACTGCCGGGGAACTAGCTGGGGCTAACTGCCGGGGAACTAGCTTGGGCTAACTATGCTAAGCGTTAAGCAAGGGGGATTTTGAATGACTTTGGTTTGTCACAACCTGTCATTGAATCCAACATCCCTCACACTCAAAGCATACAGTTATTATATTGGATCAAAATATTTACATGAAAACAATTTCTACTGTTTCTGATATAAAATACAGATATAACATACAGAATCTCATTTCAATCAGACCCTTATTACGCTCCACTACTTTACACTGATATAGCATCTGACAATATAGGGTCATGTCCGTGTGAACTTTATGTCACCCAATCAAATCTCTGCTTTCACAAATCTGAAAGTGCAGTTAAACACTGCTGAGGCTATTTGATTGTGCGCTAGAGAGGTTATTTTAGCATGACCTCTTACGGAGTGTAATAAGATCTCTAACAGCGTAAAGAAATGGAGCAAATGTTAGTGTCTGATTTAAATGATATTGTTACCTACCCTTGCATAGACAATACAATGAATTCTGCCTTCAAAGCAGATGGCAGTGCACTCCGAGTCAGGAGGAGCTTGCAGCAGACTTTCTTCTATAATACAACCTTTGAACACATAATCTGCAACACAAAGTATTCATTATACCTTTAATAAATGAAACATAGCATCATTTAAATCATTAATATATTTGTAACACATGCATTTTAATCGCCTTATCAAGATAGCCAAGTTTTTTAATACCAGTGTTACAGTTTGAAAATTGTTCCTGTATCAGCTAAGTTCACAATCTGTGTATATTGCAGACAAATATGGAATTTGATAATATGCATTTTATATTTTATACTTTGGTATACGTTGGTATGCTACTTTCAGTACCATATGGATGACCAGACACAGAACGCTCAGACTATTTGATCGTCAAAACAAGAGCACCGCCTTGCGGGTGCAGACGCTCATCTGATCATTGTCACTGTAAAAAAGGCCCATTACCCTTGCATAAAGTAGGGCAGCTATGAGTCTTGCTTAAAAAAATGAGGTATTGATAGTGAAAATGTGTTATACATATGGGTAAAGTAGTGCATGTGGGTTCTTCTTGCTGAGAGACATTAAGCAGCGGCCCAAACGGGGACATGTGCCTACCCTATCAGTTCTCTTGACAACTCTTACCACGTCAAAAGGCTTTTGTCATAAAATATACAGTGAATCCACTGGTATAATTTATGCAAATAAGTCCAATATTACCCATGTTTTCACCACCAAAACTAAATCCTGTATAAATGTATACATCTGACAAATGGTCAATTCAGTGGCGTAGCACGCAATACACACCTACGCACAGGCGTAACATTATATTTGAAAAGTAAAAATATAAATAAGGCCAAAATGGCATTGAAGCCCAAAATTTCCACAATCATGAGGACCCCCAACCATAAGTTATATATACCTTTCTCCTGGTCATAATCCTCATCGTCTTCATCATCATCATCTGGTTCAGTCTCCTTGGTACCGACCTTGACAACAGGTTCACCACTTGTCAATGATACACATCGTAACACACCATTGAATATGATAAACATATAGTCTGAACCTGTGGGACCAAATACTCGACTAACCTGTAGCAAACAAAACAATAGTCTGAACCTGTCGGACCAAATACTCGACTAACCTGTAGCAAACATAACAATAGTCTGAACCTGTCGGACCAAATACTCGACTAACCTGTAGCAAACAAAACAATAGTCTGAACCTGTCGGACCAAATACTCGACTAACCTGTAGCAAATATAACAATAGTCTGAACCTGTCGGACCAAATACTCGACTAACCTGTAGCAAATATAACAAGAGTGATCACTCCCTGAAAATCGATCCAACAGTTATAAACAGACCATATGCAAACCAGACTTGGTACTGATGACTCATGCAAAGTTTTGAAGAGATTAGACCAATGGTTAATGAGAAATAAGGCAGACAAAATTTGGTCTGACAAACCAACCACCCAACCTGAAGCAGGCAGACAATATAGCCACCATATACTGTTGAGTCTCAGGATGTAATTTTGTAATTATGTCAATGCAGACATAATTTGTTTTTGAAAGTACCAGTTTTGTACAGATACATATAAAATAAGGTTCATTAATTTTTAACAAATGAGCCAGTCTCCAGGAAAACCTGCTATAATGACATTATGTAATTACTATATGAAACAAGATTTTGATAAAGCTCTAAAATAAGGAAAAATACATATCTATTGATTCTATTTTAAGTAATTGACCCATAAAGTACTAAACCTTAGCTTTAAATTTTCCTATGAATTATGTCGAAAACACATACTTCGTTGCTATGGTGACCAATTTCAGAAAAGTACTCCGATTGAGAACAACGAGGATTTAGTTGTTTAAAACAGAAGAAGCCTTTCTCTGAATGCAAACAATTTCGATTTTGAAATTTATTTTGAAAAGTTAAACATAATTATAGAATTTGGTACTATTTTGAACAGTTAATGTCAAGAATTGATTAAATGGTGTAATAATGAAATACTTATTTCAGTTACGTCTAATAACGTTTGAATGACGTTTGCGACGTCACACAAAAAGCTATAAATAAGGAGTCTACAACAAGAGGGCCCAAAGGGCCCTAGGTCGCTCACCTGTCGTACTAGTGCATGCACACCCCTATGGTGACCCTACACATTTTCTGAATAAAATTTAAGGAAATTCAGCATCTATTGCAAATTTTTTAATGATTTGACCATGTGACCTTGTTTTTGACCCCAGATGACCCAAAATCGAATTTGGCCTAGATTTTGTTGACATGATCATTGTGACAAAGTTTCATAAAGATTAAGTTGAAATTGTAACCTCTGGTGACTACACAAGGTTTTTCTATGATTTGACCTATAATTTAAACAAAATATTTTGGGAAAAATATTTTCCTCCATATAACTGTACAAATACATGCCATGAAGACAAAACAATACTTAAATACTTAAAAAAATAAAAATTAAAAAAATAAAAATTATGGTTCCAGTGGGGTTTGAACCCACGACCCTCAGGAAAATGTCTACGCTCCCTACAGCGCTTTGATTTCCTCTTAACCATTACAATTCACACACTGCTTAAAATACTAGAATATTTTGATATTTGACCTTTACAAAACTGCTGTGAACCCTGATACACATTTTCATTGGTTGATGAAAGTTTACTTGTATGTATACAGAGAGAGTTACAGCAGAGAGTTTAGTGACCATGAAGACTACATGTTGAAAGGTTTAAATGAGTACACACACATTTGAGGTTTAAATATTTCATGGTTCTACACACTGGTCATTATTAATTTGTTACAATCAGTATGATAAACTGATAGTGCGAGAGTATTAATATATAATACAAGTCATTCTTTTAACACACACGCGTTTTATATACAATGCAGAGCCTAGACATGATGTAGTTTCGGGCGAGGCAATTGAAGAGTAGAAAATGTCAATTGACAGTGTGACCTTGTTTTTGACCTCAGATGACCCAAAATCGAACTTGACCTAGATTTTGTTGACAGGATCATTGTGACAAAGTTTCATAAAGATTAGGCCAAAATTGTGACCTCTAGAGAGGACACAACCCAATTGTTGACGGACGGAGGGACAGAGGGACGGACGGACGGAAGACGGACGAAGTGTGATCACAAAAGCTCACTCTGTCACTTTGTGACAGGTGAGCTAAAAACAGCTGTAACTTCCTTAAAACTCAAGATATTAACATAATTTCTTTTGCAATTTGCTTATTTAACATTATCCTGTAATACTATGGAAAATCTTAAAGTCAATATTTTTGTCAAAATAGCAGGTTTTCCTGGAGACTGGCTCATATATATTTTACATATCATATCATGACAAAATTGTTACAACTTAAATTAATAATGAATTTATAAAAATAACTAAGGAGTAACTGATTGGACTCGTAAGTCAATGATAAGCACAAATAGTTTAGTTTACACTAATTTATTTTAGGTTGATTGTGAAACAAGTTTTTTCAACTTATATTAATCACCCTTGACACTTCATTCCTGATGTTATCCATCGTCACGAGGGTATGAGAGAAGAGAAGCAAGTTTCCCTTTTTGCTGAGCGCCTTGCAAGGGCATTACCGGTACCATTTTAATTTTGTCTTTGGTATGATGCCATCTAGGATCAAACCAGAGACCTCCCACTCTCAAAGAGGACGCTCAACCACTAGGCTGTTGAGGAAGTGGAAAACAGATAAGCAATGTAAGAAGTAGAGCTGTCATTGATAGAAGTTATATAGATTTATCGACAATATTTTTTAGCCGATCGATTATCAATTCCCATTTTGAAATAGCGATACATAGGTAAATGAATGGAACCACCTAAATCCTCTTTTTCCTGTACAAAACATTTTCTTTGTTAAAATGGAAGTTCTAAACTCAAACCAAAGGTGCCATTTTCTAAAGCTGAATCTATACCCAACATAATCAGTGTAGAATGGCTAAATAAGTGAATCATGTCTGATAGGCCTGTTTCTTGTTTGTCTAGATGTGTAAATCTATATATCGATGTATTGTCGATACTTGTCTTCCAACATATCGGAATCGTTGATATGCCTCGGGTCGAATCAATGACAGCTCTAGTTAGAAGTGTATTATACTACTCACATCACAAGATATGATAGTTTTCTTTGTCATCAGTGTATACTCGGTATCAGTGAGGTCTATATCTTTTCTGAAGTCACGTAATTCCAGCGTCTTCAGATCTATTACAAATATCGTAAAATGTGGACCTGTAATAAATACTCAAATGTATTAAAATCAGCCAAGTGGAAGCTATCTGCTGTATACATGGATATTTACATGGGTCCAAAAGTATTGAAATTCTGAATTTAAAGCAATTTTTAAAATTTCTTAGAAGATTGGTAAATTGGTAAACGTTTATGCTACATGAAATATTAGCAAATGTAGTAAAAAGCCGACATTGGGAAATATATCACATCGCTAACATGACAACTTATACAGTATTTATCCTATCAAAAAGATCACTAAAGTTATGTGTTTTTAAGTGTTTTCATTCAGAGTAAGGCTACGACTGTTTTAAACAACTAAGTCCTCGTTTTTCTCAATCGGAATACTTTTCCAGCATTGGTCACCATAGCAACAAAGTATGTGATTTCGATATAATTCATGAGAAATTTTCAAGCTAAGATATAGTACTATATGGGTAAATTACTCAAAGTAGAATCAATGGATATGTATTTTTTTTTACTTTAGAGCTTTTTATAAACCTTGTTACATAATAATAATTACATAATGTCAACATAGCAGGTTTTCCTGGAGACTGGCTCATATTTTTTCTTTCAAAAATGGTGTAAAAATTTATTGAACTTGGTGGCGCGAGTGGGTATGCGCTGATGAATCTGTTAAGAAGCACGGATATACTATAGACAGCAGCATAAAACATCTCTAGAGTGGCCCTCTGTAGAGCAACAATTTCTACATAACAACAGCGTGTCAAAATATCCCTATTACTATAAATCTAACCTCTGTAGAGCAACAAACTCTATACAGCACCTAATATTTACAACTCCCAATGGTGTTGCTCAACAGAGGTTGTACTGTATAATGTTCAAAGAATATATATAAACTATCCATCACTGACCTTTTGGTGGATAAGAGCCAAACAACAATATAACCACAAGTTCTGTACTGGTAGGAGAACCTATCACACGTACAATACGTTGACATCGTACCTAAACACCAAAATTATAAACATTGATAACAATAGCTCTACTTATTCTTCAAAGAGTCATGCTAAAATTACATCAAATTCAGAAAAAGTTGTATTGATAAATCTACATGAAAGTTGCAATATATTGAAACACCAAATAAAAAGAGCAGGGTTGTTTTCCAATTTTTGAGATAGGACCCTGAAACTTATGGGGCAACTATCAGTATTCTTTTTTCCGGGTGTCATAAGCATACATTCCTACTCAGTGTATTAATTCAAACTATCACATGTTTGACGTCGCGGTAGCGTAATAAAGCCATTATTTATTTTGGATAATACACAAGTGTAATAAAGTTTTGACGCGACGTCATTCAAAGGGTAGGCGACGTCGTCAAAGTTGCGCGTTTATTATAGTGAAAAATAAGTAAGCTATTTTATATTTCGGGCGGAAAAAGGCTAACATGTGATAAAAAGAACATTACATTTGTGACTTTCCACAAAGAATTTATTAAACTCGTTGAATAAAATCGATGAAATGCTCGGCAGAACCTCGCATTTTATTATTTTATTCAACTAGTTTAATAAATTCAATATGGAAAGACACTCATGTAATATCCTCTATATATAAACATGCTAAATTATCATCTGTACAAGACGGCATTTTGAAACGAATGTTATTTTGGTAATCTGTGGATATGTTTTTTTAAATACCATACAAGACTGCATTCAATAAACGCTTGCCGTGTCAATAAAAATAGCTAAGTCAATCAGGGGGCATAATTCTGTTGAAATATTGGATAGTGTTACATGGCTTTGACAATGTAGGCTGTTTATGATGGTTAACAAGTATGCCAAGTTTGAAAGCAATGCCTTGAAGGAGAGAGCATGTATTATATAAGAATTAACAATGTACGTATAACATACTGCCTTACCTTGACGGGTTTATATAATCTGGTTATATACGTAGACAACTGATCGGTGTCGGGATGTCGATATACAAGATGGAACATGGCACCAGTGTCGGCTATCACACCACGGGGAGCAAATATCTGTAACTGCAACATAAACAATCTGTGATCATAGTCTGAGAGACATGTCTGTATACAAGATGGAACATGGCACCAGTATCAGCTATCACACCACGGGGAGCAAATATCTGTAACTGCAACATAAATAATCTGTGATCATAGTCTGAGAGACATGTCTGTATACAAGATGGAACATGGCACCAGTATCAGCTATCACACCACGGGGAGCAAATATCTGTAACTGCAACATAAATAATCTGTGATCATAGTCTGAGAGACATGTCTGTATACAAGATATAGTCCATGAGCCACCAATAGAAGACCCTCCCCCCCCCTAGGGAATTTTGGTCACTATATTTTTCTGAAAGCATATGGTCCCTGGAGTATTTTCCTGAAGTCTGCACTTTGGCCATTGGGGCGTTAAGATTTTTTGGGGTAAAACGTCAAAAAATATAAACGAAAAGTACAAATTTTTGGAATCGGTTAACTACAATCTTATTTATAATGTTATTTTAAAATAAATCTCTGTAACAGGTAGATATTAACCTGTCCTATCTAGACTAAAAAAATCAGAGTGCTGCTATTGTGCAAAATGGCTTTTTTTGGGGTAAAACGCTAAAAATTATAAGAGAAAAGTGCGAATTTTTGGAATCAGTGGACTGCATTGGCATTTATTTATATTTTTTATAAAAAATACTCTAATTGAAAGATATTATAGTGCAGTTTCATACTGCAAAAAATTAAAGCGATGTTATTACGCAAAGTGTGATATTTTTGGGGTAAAACATCAAAAAAAATAAACCGAAAAGTGTGAATATTAGGAATCTGTAGATTACAATAAAACCATTCCTATGATAATTTTTTTGTAACTAAATAATATTAATGTGATAAATTTGTAGTAACATGCAGTTTAAGATTTCAAATATATATTGCCAGATGAGATACTTTGGGGGAAAATTACAAAAATAATAAATGGAAAGTGTGATTTTTGGGAATTGGTGTCCTAGTTGTAACTTACGACCATCGGGTACGGACATTCCTAGTCCTAATGGGTATTCAAAATTACATTCTAACCATATATAGGCAGTTCTGGTACTGTTGGGTAAATTATTATTAATCCACTAAGTACATCCATACCTAGTCCTAATTGGTACATACGAATAACCATTACATGCAATGTTGGTTCTATTTAGCACTAAACAACCCTATACAGACATCAGTTGTCCTATCGGGTATTAACTACCACCATGCACAGACAGTCCTAGTCTAATTTGATAGCATAGCCAATACCATTCCTAGTTCTATTTGATATTCAAAACCACCATACTTATACAGATATTGCTGGTCAGGCTGGGTACCCATAACCACTGGTAGGTACATTCATTCCTCGTCTCAATGGGTAGTCACACTTACCATGTTCTAATAGGGTACTCGTAACTGCTTATTGAAGTACATACATGCCCAGTCATAGTGGTGACTTACATATCCATATACAGACATTCCTGGTCCTATTTGGTACTCTAAACGACCATGTACAGGCATTATAGGTGCAATTGGGTACTCATTTCCACCATGTACATATATTGCTGGTCGTAAAGAATACTCATAACCATTAGGTTCAGACATTCTCGTTGGATACGGCCGATCATCAATTGACAACTCAGGCGCGCCATGTGGCTACATGCTTGGCCTTATTGACCACTCATAACATATGTACTACTCGAAACCTTCATGTACAAAATCAGTTGTCAGATTGGGAACTACCAACTACTAGGTGCGACCATTTGTTGTCCTATTTGGGTAATCACTACCCTGTGTACAGACTGTGATGTTCTTATTTGATACTCATACATACATTCCTAGTCATAGTGGGTACCCCAACTACCATGTACATGCATGCCTGGTCCTATTGAATACACAAAACCACAATGTACAGACATTTGTGACTGGGTTGGGCACTAACAACCACTAGGTGCAGTCATATGTTGTTCTATTTGGTCACTGCTACCACCATCTACAGGCAGTCCTGGCCCTATCAGGGATACATAGCCGCTAGATGCATACATTCATAGTCCTAGTCGGTACTCAAAACCACTATGTTCGTGCATAAGTGGTATAATCGAGTCCTCGCAGCCACTATACTCAGCCATTATTGGTTCCTGTGGGTACTGACTACCATGCATATACATACATTCCTGGTCGTATAGGGTGCCAATAACCATGATTAACAGACATTCCTGTTTAGGATAGATACTGAACATCATCATGTTAAGACATCTCTCAATCACTAGTTACATACATTATTGGTCTTATTGAGTACAGACAACTATTGGGATCACCCATTCCTTGTCCTATTGACACCATGTAGAGACATTCCTGGTCTTTAAAATTCAGCAGTGAGCATGCCTAACCCTCAGCTGTGACCATTTTTTCATCAAATTGGGTAATCACTAACCCCATGTACATGAAGCATGGTCTAATTAGATACTCATATCGACTAGGTACATACATTTCAAGTCCTAGTGGGTACCCACAACTATCATGTCCCATGCATTCCTTGTCCTATTGGATACTCCAAACCACAATGTACAGACGATTGCAGACTGATTATGTACTAACAACCACAAGGAGTGGTCATTTTTTGTCTGATTGGGTCATGATTACCACGATGTACAGACAGTCCTGACTTTATTAGGTACTCATAACCACTGGATACATACATTCCTAGACTAAGTGGGTACCCATAACCACCATGTACATGCATAAGAAGTGTGATAAAGTACTTGCAGCTACAATACACAACCATTATAGGTCCTATTGGGTACCCACTACCATCATTTACTAGTACATGTACATACATTCATGGTATCATTTGGTATGCATAGCCACTATTCCGGATCCTGCTATGTACATACATTACTGGTCTTGTTGGGTACAGACAACCATTAGGAGCACCCATTCCTCGTCCTATTGACGACTTAGTGCCAAAGTAGAACATTCTTGGTCTTGTTAGGCAATCATAAACACTGGGTAAATGAGTCCTAGTCCATGTATGTATTCACGACCACCTTGCACATAAACTCCTAGTCGTATTAGGTACTCATAACCATTAGGTACATCCATCCTAGTCCTAATGGGTACCCACAACCACCGTGTTCATGCATAGTTGGTTGTATTTGGTACTCATAACCACTAGGTGCATCAATTAGAGGGTACCCAATACCACTAGGTACAGGTATTTATGGTGCTTTAGGGTACTGACACACACCATGAGCAGACAGTACTACTGGATACACACATCCATGGTCTTATAGGATGTGCACTATCATGTGGTATCTCATTTATTGCACTATGTGTACTGGCAACTACAAGGTCGAGAGATTCCTGGTCCTCTTGGATACTCACAACCACCCAGAACAGCCATTCCTGACACCACCATGATGCACAGCCATTGTGTCACAAGGAATAGCTGTACAATAACATTTGAAAAAAAAGAATGTATATTTACCCCACCCTCTCTTGTAAAATACATGTAAGTATAATTTAACAAAATCCATACAAATGTTACTGATGCCAACTATAACATACATTGCAAACAAAGTGAAAAATGGAAATAGATTTCAAAATCATATTGTGAGTACTCGTAAATAAGTAGAACGGCTGTTTTCAATACTTTAGTCATTTTGGCGGCCATTTTGATGGCCATTTTGATGGCCATTTTCCATAATAGACCTACCTTTTGTGCATTTAAATGTTAAAATACATTTTGGGAATATGCCTTTATTGGTATTCACAATTGCAATTAAAATACAGTAAGGCACAATGTGTTATAGCATTATCAGTTAAGTGAATACATCGTTACAATTTGTACACCATTTAAAAGCAGGGGAGATAATCTTATTTTTGCTTTTCCTGCTGAACGCCCCAATGTCTGAAGTGCAGACTTTGGGAAAAGTATTGGTAGGTCAAAGCCTTTCATAATAACCAAAAAAAAAAGATCAATGACACTGTATTCTGCTATTAAAGTGTACCGATTCTCAAAATTTGCACTTTTTCATGTATTTTTAATGTTTTACCCCAAAAATATCCCATTTGCATAATAACACGGGACTAAAATTTTGCAGACTTAAACTATGAATTAATATCAACCCATGAAAGTGTAAATTACAAAATAACTTACTAAATGTGATGGTAATAAATCAATTCCAGAAATTAACACTTTCGTTCATATTTTTAACGTTTTACCCCAAAAAATCTTAACGCCCCAATGTCTGAAGTGCAGACTTTGGGAAAAGTATTGGTAGGTCAAAGCCTTACATAATTACCAAAAAAAAAGATCAATGACATTGTATTCTGCCATTAAAGTGTACCGATTCTCAAAATTTGCACTTTTTTATGTATTTTTTAATGTTTTACCCCAAAAATATCCCATTTTGCATAATTACACGGGACTAGAATTTTGCAGACTTAAACTATGAGTTAATATCAACCCATGAAAGTGTTTAATTACAAAATAACTTACTAAATGTGATAGTAATTAACCAATTCCAGAAATTCACACTTTCGTTCATATTTTTAACGTTTTACCCCAAAAAATCTTAACGCCCCAACGGCCAAAGTGCAGACTTTGGAAAAATACTCTACTGGTCATACGCTTTCAGAAAAATATAGTGTCCGAAATTCCCTAGGGGGGGGGAGGGTTTACCCCACTGGCCCATGGACTAATAGAACATGGCACCAGTATCAGCAATCACACCACGGGGAGCAAATATCTGTAACTGCAACATAAATAATGTGTGATCATAGTCTGAGAGACATGTCTGTATACAAGATAGAACATGGCACCAGTATCAGCTACAACAAAAACTGCCAACAAAAACAACCTGTGACTTTAAATAATAACAGACTATCGCAAATTTTACTGATGAGAGAAATTGATATAGAGATCAGGCCCCAGTCTCACAAAGCATCTTAAGTAGCAATGTCAACTCAAATTGAGATTTTACGCAATCTGAAGTTTGAACTCTTGAAACATTACTGTAATGAACCAAATGCTTTTGTTTAGTGCTGCCAAATGAACTCCAAGACATATGACATTATCTTTCTTTGTATTTTGTGATGTTTGCATTTGACCTTTTTCTACCTCCTCCCATTTTTTACCTGCATCTAAAACACAGCAACATGTGCAACATTTGGGCCACTACGGTAGCTACTATTTCAAAGCACACCAAAACATGTACAACAGTTTATAATATGTAAGATCTTACGTTGATATCATCCTCTTCTTTGTATTCTTCATGCCAAGGATCTCCCAGCTGCATATTGTCTATCGTATTCTGTACTGTAATGCACATAATCTATTACACGGTACTCAAAAAAATTGATAAACACCAGTACAGTTATTTCATTGATTAATTTTGATTTGAAAGTATTTCATGGAAAGTTTTTAAGCCTTCCATGTCAAGAGTAGGTTAGCCAATATTCACTCACTTGTTGTTGCATTTTTTTAAACATAGCATTCAGTGAATCACACATACAAAACATTATGTCCATTTCCTCACATTACACACAGCAGGTTTTATGTTAGTTCACAAATAATTGTCCATTTTATAAACAAAGGGAGACAACTAGATGAAGGGAATGTATACAGAGTTATCCTAACACATTAACACACAGTAATAAGTTACCTCGTCTCCTCTGTGCCGCTATTTCTTGTCTTGTTCGAGGTTTTTTACCTTCAGCAGTTTGATCAGTGAACACAACCTGGAAATATTCTATAATCATTACAGTGAACACAACCTTGAAATATTCTATAATCACTGCAGCGAACACAACCTGGAAATATTCTATAATCACTACAGCGAACACAACCTGGAAATATTCTATAATCACTACAGCGAACACAAACCTGGAAATATTCTATAATCACTACAGTGAACACAACCTGGAAATATTCTATAGTGACTATAATCACTGCAGCGAACACAACCTGGAAACATTCTATAATCATTACAGTGAACACAACCTGGAAATATTCTATAATCACTACAGTGAACACAACCTGGAAATATTCTATAATCACTGCAGCGAACACAACCTGGAAACATTCTATAGTGACTATAATCACTACAGCGAACACAACCTGGAAACATTCTATAGTGACTATAATCACTGCAGCGAACACAACCTGGAAATATTCTATAATCACTGCAGCGAACACAACCTGGAAACATTCTATAATCATTACAGTGAACACAACCTGGAAACATTCTATAATCACTGCAGTGAACACAACCTGGAAATATTCTATAATCATTACAGTGAACACAACCTGGAAACATTCTATAATCACTACAGTGAACACAACCTGGAAACATTCTATAATCATTACAGTGAACACAACCTGGAAACATTCTATAATCACTGCAGTGAACACAACCTGGAAATATTCTATAATCATTACAGTGAACACAACCTGGAAACATTCTATAATCACTACAGTGAACACAACCTGGAAACATTCTATAATCACTGCAGTGAACACAACCGCAAATATTCTATAGTGACTATAATCACTACAGTGAACACAACCTTGAAATATTCTATAATCACTACAGTGAACACAACCTGGAAATATTCTATAATCACTACAGCGAACACAACCTGGAAATATTCTATAATCACTACAGCGAACACAACCTGGAAATATTCTATAATCACTGCAGCGAACACAACCTGGAAATATTCTATAATCATTACAGTGAACACAACCTTGAAATATTCTATAATCACTACAGTGAACACAACCTGGAAATATTCTATAATCACTACAGTGAACACAACCTGGAAATATTCTATAATCACTACAGTGAACACAACCTGGAAATATTCTATAATCACTACAGCGAACACAACCTGGAAATATTCTATAATCACTACAGTGAACACAACCTGGAAATATTCTATAATCACTGCAGCGAACACAACCTGGAAATATTCTATAATCATTACAGTGAACACAACCTGGAAATATTCTATAATCACTACAGTGAACACAACCTGGAAATATTCTATAATCATTACAGTGAACACAACCTGGAAATATTCTATAATCATTACAGTGAACACAACCTGGAAATATTCTATAATCATTACAGTGAACACAACCTGGAAACATTCTATAGTGACTATAATCACTGCAGCGAACACAACCTGGAAACATTCTATAATCATTACAGTGAACACAACCTGGAAACATTCTATAATCACTGCAGTGAACACAACCTGGAAATATTCTATAATCATTACAGTGAACACAACCTGGAAACATTCTATAATCACTGCAGTGAACACAACCGCAAATATTCTATAGTGACTATAATCACTACAGTGAACACAACCTTGAAATATTCTATAATCACTACAGTGAACACAACCTGGAAATATTCTATAATCACTGCAGCGAACACAACCTGGAAATATTCTATAATCACTACAGCGAACACAACCTGGAAATATTCTATAATCACTGCAGCGAACACAACCTGGAAATATTCTATAATCATTACAGTGAACACAACCTTGAAATATTCTATAATCACTACAGTGAACACAACCTGGAAATATTCTATAATCACTACAGCGAACACAACCTGGAAATATTCTATAATCACTACAGCGAACACAACCTGGAAATATTCTATAATCACTGCAGCGAACACAACCTGGAAATATTCTATAATCATTACAGTGAACACAACCTGGAAATATTCTATAATCACTACAGTGAACACAACCTTGAAATATTCTATAATCATTACAGTGAACACAACCTGGAAATATTCTATAATCATTACAGTGAACACAACCTGGAAATATTCTATAATCATTACAGTGAACACAACCTGGAAATATTCTATAATCATTACAGTGAACACAACCTGGAAATATTCTATAATCATTACAGTGAACACAACCTGGAAATATTCTATAATCATTACAGTGAACACAACCTGGAAATATTCTATAATCATTAAAGTGAACACAACCTGGAAATATTCTATAATCATTACAGTGAACACAACCTGGAAATATTCTATAATCATTACAGTGAACACAACCTGGAAATATTCTATAATCATTACAGTGAACACAACCTGGAAATATTCTATAATCACTACAGTGAACACAAACCTGGAAATATTCTATAATCACTACAGTGAACACAACCTGGAAATATTCTATAATCACTACAGTGAACACAACCTGGAAATATTCTATAATCACTACAGTGAACACAACCTGGAAATATTCTATAATCACTACAGTGAACACAAACCTGCAAATATTCTATAATCATTACAAGGGGTGCTCAAAATCTTACAGGACAAAATTTAATACATATACTGTAAAATGGGATAAAGGTTTAATTTCGGCACTATTCACAAATTGGATAAATTCCGACAATGTTTTGCTCATGAACTATTTATTCTCTTTTCTAAAGTTTGAAATTCGCAAAGATTTAATCTATTGAAGAATAACAAATCCAAGAAAGGGTATATAATAAAACTATATATGCACTGGCCCTTTTACCGAGGAGTTAGTGGCCTATATGAAGCAGGACTCGGACTAAGAAGATTGATTTTGATGTGAGTTCTAAATGCAGGTGTCCTACTGAGGCATATTGCCTAATCTAGAAAAAACTAGAGCTGTCGCCATTCGGCAGACTAATATACCCCGCCGGCAAACGGCCATAATTCTGCCAAAATTCATTGCAGCGCAAATTCCTTTCTTCATGCACATCTATATGTTGAGGTTGTTCATCTGTGAAAGTTTGAGCAAAGTCCTGCCAAAACTGTAGGAGTTGCGTCCACAAGAATGCGTCTGTTTATGTTAAGATTAGCACACATCCCTACATTAAAACTCTGTTTCAAACGTAATTCAGCTCATAAATGGCTTTTCAAAAGAAAATAACTTAGTTAATAAGTTGCATCAAACAACTTTTATTTTCTGCCGAAAAGTTATTTTCAGTGCACCCAATCCAGATTTCAATATTATTTCAGGTTTGCATTACATTGTAGTATCAAACATTTCATTGCAATTTATTAAACTTTGCTGGTCAGCATTTTTTGCTTCGGCGATGTACTCCTGATTGAAATTAATCAGCTATCAGGACATCGAGAACAGGTTCCTCATGGTCTAAGGGAAGTTTCGGGGAAGTCATGAGACAGTTTGTGATAATAAGTAAGTAAGTAAGTAAGTAAGTAAGTAAGTAACGACTTTATTTATAGTGGATAACATATTTGGCAGAGCCAATTTACAATATGGTCCACTGGATACATACGTACAATAAACAATAATAAAACAAGATTTTACAAAACATACAACAAAGTAAGGTTATGATAGGACAAAAACAATTTGAAATGAAAACAAAATAGAATAAATGTGATACATAAATATATGAACTAATAAAATGTACTTTGTAGTGCCATACACTTAAGTCTGTATATGTAGGAACTTCAAATACTATGGTCAGCATTTTGAGACAGAAATTGTGGTTGGGAAAAGTGCCATTGAAGATATGATTGTTTGAACTTTGCAAGCGTTTCAGCTGAACGTATATGAATTGGTATGTTATTTCAGATTGTGGGCCCAGAGTAGCTCAAAGATTTACGAAAAAATTCTATTCTCGGTTTTGGTACCTTTAGCTCATTGTTTTGATTTGATCGAAGTTCACGATCAGATGCTTGGTTGTTGATGAATTTTGAAGTAAGATAGTCAGGTGATTGCATATTTATTGATTTATATATTAGGATAGCTTTTTTGTAATTTACTCTTTCTGAAAATATCATCCATTTCAATTCAGTAAACAATTCTGTTGAAGGAGCATTGAAATCCTTATCGAGGATAATTCTTGCAGCACGCTTTTGAAATTTTAGAACAGTGTTTAGTAGTTTGTGATATCAAAAGGAATTGTGATAAATTGGGTGGTATTGGAAGAAATCAGGAGAACATCGCCGATGTGGAATTCCTCAGCGAGACCTAAGCTTAAAACAGGAGGCTGCTGTTACTAGATAGTTATTTACCCAGGCTTAACTATATTTACCTTTGGTTTATCGGCTTCCGATTCCTTATACATAATCTTTGCAGTTTCCATCTTATATTTCCTGGCTGGGTTAAACCATCCAAACGATGACTTGTACTTCCTGCAATATATATGTATAGTCCGCTGATGATAACACTAGCTTTTGTTTAGAAATAAAATAGAAAAATAAATTTATGCAGTTTCGGTGTTCATTTTTGTTCAATCTTGTGAATAATCACTTTTAATGCATATAATCTTTCAATCTACACTGATAACAAGCAGTCAGTCGACCATGTAGTGTTTATATTATCAATGTTTGTTTATTGATAAGGCTAGAGTTATCCCTGGCGATCTATATACATATATACCTTGACAGTATAATAATGAGACCGTAGTCACAACTCTTATAAGCATTATTCATTCAGTCACATTGATACTGGTTATTTGTGGAACCTTTCTTAGAAGTTGTTGCAATAGCGGAGTGATTTAATGCGTCACATTTCCAAAAGCATATGATGATGCCTATGTACATGTGAGTTAAACAGCTTTCCATACTCAGGTTTTGCAGTTAAAAAAATGATTTTTTTTAACTGATTGTAACTCAATAATATCAATATTAACAACTCTTTGTTCAATTAGCTTGAAAATTTGAACAAAGAGTCGTTATTATTTGTATTGTACAATTACTTTCCTATTGAGAGACTAGAAATAACAAGAGATATTTGTAAAACAGGTATATGCACCCATGGCAGCCCAATAGTAAGAAATGATAAAGGTCACAGTGACCTTTGACCTACAGACCTCAATAGGGGTCATCCACTGATGATGAAAAACCTCCAAAGAATGTTTGAAGATCCTAGGACATAGCGTTCTTGAATTATTGAATGAAAACCATTAGGTTTACCAACCTAAAGACCTACTGACCGCCAGATATGTGCAAAGCAATATACCCCCTCATCAAAGATGGGGCATGATTATAGGTTGTTACTCAGATACGTACATATTATATTTCCATTTGTAGATGAATCCTTTCTGATCAACTGTAATCATAGCATTTAAATATTCTACAAATGCCATGTATATAATTCCTGTCTTATGTCCACGAAATAACTCAGCTTCAACGTTCTGTCCTATTGTATTAATATTGGCTGCCTCTTCCTGTATATACAACAAATACTACACTCAGTTATCATCATACAATGTACAGTCAAACTGTATATAAAATAAATACTACACTTGCTAATCATCATACAATGTACAGTCAAACTGTATATACAATAAATACTACACTTGCTAATCATTATACAATGTACAGTCAAACTTTGATGCCATAAACTGCCTTCGTACTGGGAAAATAGTTACATTTTCCTGACCCTGATCTCCCAAAACATCTCAATCTGAGCTAAATCTCATCTCAAATATTGCCATGTGTCTGTTAGATAATAGCCGTGGGAGAACGGACTCAAAATTTGCACCACAAAACAGACAAGAGGGCCCAAAGGGCCCTAGGTCGCTCACCTGTCGTACTAGTGCATACACACCCCTATGGTGACCCTACACATTTTCTGAATAAAATTTAAGGAAATTCAGCCTCTATTGCAAATTTTTTAATGATTTGACCATGTGACCTTGTTTTTGACCCCAGATGACCCAAAATCGAATTTGGCCTAGATTTTGTTGACATGATCATTGTGACAAAGTTTCATAAAGATTAAGTTGAAATTGTAACCTCTGGTGACTACACAAGGTTTTTCTATGGTTTGACCTATAATTTAAACAAAATATTTTCCTCCATAAAACTGTACAAATACATGCCATGAAGACAAAACAATACCTAAATACTTAAAAAAATAAAAATTATGGTTCCAGTGGGGTTTGAACCCACGACCCTCAGGAAAATGTCTACGCGCCCTACAGCGCTTTGATTTCCTCTTAACCATTACAATTCGCACCCTGCTTAAAATACTAGAATATTTTGATATTTGACCTTTACAAAACTGCTGTGAACCCTGATACACATTTTCATTGGTTGATGAAAGTTTACTTGTATGTATACAGAGAGAGTTACAGCAGAGAGTTTAGTGACCATGAAGACTACATGTTGAAAGGTTTAAATGAGTACACACACTGCCTGAGGTTTAAATATTTCATGGTTCTACACACTGGTCATTATTAATTTGTTACAATCAGTATGATCAACTGATAGTGCGAGAGTATTAATATTTAATACAAGTCATTCTTTTAACACACGCGTTTTATATACAATGCAGAGCCTAGACACGATGTAGTTTCGGGCGAGGCAATTGAAGAGTAGAAAATGTCAATTGACAGTGTGACCTTGTTTTTGACCCCAGATGACCCAAAATCGAACTTGGCCTAGATTTTGTTGACAGGATCATTGTGACAAAGTTCCATAAAGATTAAATTGAAATTGTAACCTCTGGTGACTACACAAGGTTTTTCTATGATTTGACCTATAATTTAAACAAAATATTTTCCTCCATATAACTGTACAAATACATGTTATAAAGACAAAACAATATCTAAACACTTAAAAAAAAAAAAAGTATGGCTCCAGTGGGGTTTGAACCCACGACCCTCAGGAAAATATCCATTGACATAGTGATTTTTGTAATTGACATTGTGACTTTTTTTTTTATGACCCCAGATGACCCAAAATCGATCTTGACCTAGATTTTGTTGACATGATCATTGTGACAAAGTTTCATAAAGATTAAGTTGAAATTGTAACCTCTGGTGACTACACAAGGTTTTTCTATAATTTGACCTAGTAAGCTAGTTTTTGACCTCAGATGACCCAATATCGAACTTGACCTAGATTTTGTTGAGATGATCATTGTGACCAAGTTTCATAAAGATTAGGCCAAAATTGTGACCTCTAGAGAGGACACAACCCAATTGTTGACGGAAGGACAGACGGACAGACGGACGGACGGACGGACGAAGTGTGATCACAAAAGCTCACTCTGTCACTTTGTGACAGGTGAGCTAAAAACCTTATACTTAATTTATTACAGTAAAATTTAAGAGCTTGAACTTCAAATTGATCTCAAAAGTTGACTCTGATTTGAGCAAAATCTCAACTTGAGATGAGATTTCTACTTGAGATGCTTCAGGAGAGCGGGGTCTGTGGTCAGCTGAACAGACACATGTCTAAAAGTAGTACTTTTTGCCAGAGTTATGGCCCTTTTTGAAACACACATACTTTTTGGTGTCAAAACCCCTTCTAGTCTTAAGCTTCACTGTTCAAATGATATGTAAAGCTATTGTACTCACCCATCCGTCCGCATCCGCTTCACACACTAGGTGAAGGTTTGTGTTGCAGACTACTATATTTGGTCATATCTTACATATTATCCATGCTATAGCACTGAAACTTACAACACTTGTTCACCATCATTATTAGTCCACACACTGGTCATGTGCAATAACTCCATTATGATTTTAATTGGAGTAATGCGCCAAGTTCTAAAAAATAAACAACAACTGTACCTGTATGGCGAGTGAAGGTTTGTAGATTCTTGGAGCATCATTAGAACTGTCTGCCTCATCTCTATTTGATGGTTTCAATGCATTCTCTATATTACACTTCAATATATCACCATTCTCTAGAGTAACTATCACATCATTCTACAATATACACATCAATATATCACCATTCTCTAGAGTAACTATCACATCATTCTACAATATACACTTCAATATATCACCGTTCTCTAGAGTTACTATCACATCATTCTACAATATACACATCAATATATCACCATTCTCTAGAGTAACTGTCACATCATTCTACAATATACACTTCAATATATCACCATTCTCTAGAGTAACTATCACATCCTTCTACAATATACACTTCAATATATCACCATTCTCTAGACTGAGTAACTATCACATCATTCTACAATATACACTTCAATATATCACCATTCTCTAGAGTAACTATCACATCATTCTACAATATACACATCAATATATTACCATTCTCTAGAGTAACTAACACATCATTCTACAATATACACATCAATATATCACCATTCTCTAGAGTAACTATCACATCATTCTACAATATACACTTCAATATATCACCATTCTCTAGAGTAACTATCACATCATTCTACAATATACACATCAATATATCACCATTCTCTAGAGTAACTAACACATCATTCTACAATATACACTTCAATATATCACCATTCTCTAGAGTAACTATCACATCATTCTACAATATACAAAGTTATAATCAAAACTATCAGATGACTCCTGTCAAAAAGATAATATTAAGTCGGACAGGGAAGGCAGCACTCATCTTAACCAGTTGAGCACAGAAAACATAAAAACATACAAGGCACAATGCACAACACACGACCATATGAGACAATGATCAGTCTAAGTCTCAGCTGTCACAAGTCTATGATTATTTGGGTTTAAAGCTGTTTCTCAACAATAGTTCAGTCATATACTGCAACAAATTTACTAAACTTGGACTGTGTCCTAACCAGTTCTAACTTACACTTCCACAAGGAACCAGCAACTACTCCACACATGGAGGAAAATCAATAAAGTTGTCAATTTATCATTGTAGGGTATCACCTGACCTGCCCAAACAGAGAATTGAACCTGGATAGCCAGTTTACAAATCCAGTGCACTAACCAAGCCTGGTGTTATAATTATCATTTTGTCCACTCGTTCAATATAACTTGTATGTAATGAGCATTCATGCAAGATCCTCTATATTTGTGTACAATTTTTATCATCTCAATGACATTTTAGAGGATTTTTCTACCATATAAAATTGTTTCAGAGAAAATTTGATTGTTTGATTAAAGGCGCTCATACCTCCATAATGAATAAATAAAATAAATTTCCAAAATCATTAACTTCCAATAAGAATGATTAGGATCAAGCATGTAGATACTGATACATACAATATATTACAAAACAACGTACCTGTGCACCAAGAAAGGAGAGAGACGGGAAGAAGAGAGATTTTTCTGGAGCCAGTGTGTCATCATCAAGTATTTCCTCCTCAGACAGAGCACCTACAAACATACACAAATAAAACAAGTCACTAAGAATTGCAAGCAATACAGAAGTCCCCTACCGGTTTGAAGCCATGACCTTTAAATTATTTCCAATGTTTCTATTGCCATAGCAACCACACTTTTTGTCGAAATCAAACTATTTTTAGATGTGCATAATCCCCTTATTGTCCTCTATTTATATACCAAGTTTCATAAACCTATCTTGGAAACTGTTAGAGTTATATCAGGATCCAGATTTTTGACGGACAGACTGACGGACGGCAAACCTATAGTCCATTTCGTACAAAATTGGTAGGGGACTAAATAAACATATTGACAGTAGTATCAATAAGATGCTATGATCATTTGTTTCACTAAAACAGAACAATGTACATTTATCTGCAATATCAGAACATTAAATGAATGAAATTAGCCATTTTATCGAAGACAAGCCTCACTGCATGAAGAAATTACTTTCACAATAGGCATTAATGTCAAGCTAAAATCACAATTTCCCAAGTAATTACCGCAAAACCACCATAAAGCCATTGGATAACCTTCCTACATTCATCATTAGATCACCAATATGTTATTAAAGTGACAACCATGGTGATATTGCCATGATGTCCCGGAGACATAAAACAAGAAACCAGACCAATTTATTCAACTTTTATATATAACAATTTTCCCCACATCAATCAAATGTCTAATAAGAGCTGTTCCAGGAAAGTCTGCATACCGAGTGAATGGAATAACTATTAACATTTTACTACATAGATGCCAATCTTAATATGTTAGTACATTTATATATAAATGCGTACATTTACAGTCAAACCAGAGTTAAAGATCCCCTGCAAGCAAATACCAATGTTACAAAACCTGTTAAGACCAACCAGTTTATCTCCCATCAGAACACTTTCAATTACATTTAACCTGTTAAAAAATAAAAATACACTTTTTGCTGTTTCCCCAGGGAGCTCATTACAAACAAGTTTGACTGTTTGCGGGCAGGAAATAGAACTATAAGTGAAGGAACGTAGGAGAAATGTCTTCCACCTGCCCTTCCATATTGAAATTCCTGAAACACCCTTAGATAATTGTGCGTAATACTGCATAAACAACACAAACTCTATCTTTTATTATGTGTGTCTGTAGGTCACTGGTTAGCATGCTTGCCCTCTAATCTGGCGATCTGGGTTCAAATACGGGTGGAGGCAGTCATATGCCTGCCATATTTCAGCAGACTGGCGAATAAAGGCTATGCTCGGCATTTTTATTCGACTTTTCAACTTTATTAAGTCTTCTTTAGGAATGCCATGTGTAGAAACAAGTCATTAAGAATTGCAAACAATACAGAATTCCCTACCAGTTTGAAGCCATTTTCAATGTTTCTGTTGCCATAGCAACCACAATTTTTGTCGGAATCACAATATTTTTAAACAAGCATAATCCCCTTGTTCCCCCTATCCACATACCAAGTTTCATAAACTAGCTTGGAAACTGTTTCAGTCATGTCAGAATCCAGAATTTTTGACGGACGGAGGGTAAACCTATATACCCCTCTGGTCAAAAACCGGCAGGGGACTAACAAGTAAACAATGTCATGATTAATGATGTCACATAACATAGAATAATGTATGAAATACAAAAGGTTACCTTGCTGGAAGATAAAGTCCTGTTTGGCCATGTTCAGATGAAGTATGGGTTGTAGCTGATAGGGAAGGATGTTTTTATCATCTGCAGGTAACTCCATCAGTTTGGCATCTTTGTTGATCACCGGACCACCAACTATAGACATCACTCTCAGTGAACCCTATAACAACATACATAGGTCCCATTGTAATTACCGTATCATTGCTTGCGACCCTATATAAATCAACTTGTATGACTTATTGCGAGCAAGAGTACCTGTAACTTCCTGTCACTGTATGACTTATTGGGAGACTATACAATTCCTATGAAGGAACATGTGACCAAGCATCGATGTCTGATTGGCTAATGTCTCAGTCTGGCTTTTGACTTCAAGTTTAGAGTTTCAAGTTAACACTACTAGGCTACCTCTTCATACACCTTCCCTGACCTTTGAACTCTTAAGTGTGACCGTGACCTTTGTGGTATTGAAATAATTGTTTTGTATGACACATCGTTTGATAGGGGTGAGCAATTGTGCTAGGTTATTTTAAAATCCCAAATAAATGACAAAGTCACAGCCATTACAAGCTAAATTAAGACCATTTTTTACCTTTGAACTCCAAGTGTGACCTCGACCTTTGTGATATTGACGTAATTGTTTGCATGACACACCATCTGGTAGTAGTGAACATGTGTGCCATATTATTTTCAAATCCCATAATAAATGACTTAGTTGTGGGCTGGACAACCTCAATTACGGCTATTTTTGACCTTTGAACTCCAAGTGTGACCTTGACCTTTGAGATATTGACGTAACTGTTTTGCATGACACACTGTCTGGTAGTAGTGAACATTTATGCCAAATTACTTTCAAATCCCACAATAAATGAATTAGTTATGCTCCAGACAAGCTCAATTATGGCCATTTTTGACCTTTCAACTCCAAGTGTGACCTTGACCTTTGAGATATTGATGAAATTGTTACGCATGACACACCGTCTCATCAAGACCAACAAATGTACCAAGTTATTCAAAAATCCTTCAATGCATACAGAAGATACAGCCCGGACAAAATTTGGGACAGACAGACCGACGGACCGACTAAGTGACTCCTATATAGCCCCCCCCCCCTATTTCAGTAGTGGGGGTATAATAAAGTCATTATTATAGTTGATTAAGTAAGATAAACCAGTAATAAAATAGGTAATACTGGCTGCAGCAATGTTTCTGACTTGTACAATAGTAAGAAAGTAAATAACGTCTTTGTTCAACGAGGCTGACACATTCGGTTTCCCGATCCTCAAATGTACAATATAGAATATTGTACCGTGGTGTTGATGGTGATGATACGAGAATTGTCCAAACTCCAGGTGATATCTGTTACTGGTTCATCAGGCTTCTTGTTATACACGAGTACACGTATAGGTCGCCATGGTATCATTAATATATCATATATAATCACATCTCCTGTAATGTAAGAACACATATAGGTTGCCATGGTAACATTAATATATCATATATAATCACATCTCCTGTAATGTAAGAACACATATAGGTTGCCATGGTAACATTAATATATCATATATAATCACATCTCCTGTAATGTAAGAACACATATAGGTCGCCATGGTAACATTAATATATCATATATAATCACATCTCCTGTAATGTAAGAACACATATAGGTCGCCATGGTAACATTAATATATCATATATAATCACATCTCCTGTAATGTAAGAACACATATAGGTCGCCATGGTAACATTAATATATCATATATAATCACATCTCCTGTAATGTAAGAACACATATAGGTCGCCATGGTAACATTAATATATCATATATAATCACATCTCCTGTAATGTTAGATAAATATCAAAGATATATTAAAATATTCTCTAGTATTGTAAATTCGATACTTCATTGATGTGAATGAAGAGTCATGAATATTCATCACAACTAACAACTACAAACTGTCAACAAGAGTTATGACATTCCTCATTATACAAACTGTCAACAAAATTTATAACATTCCTCATTATACTCCTAACAGTAAAAGGTTGAATCTGCCCTATAATCACAAGGCCCTACTTCATCTTGCTAAATTCATTTCTTGCATAAATATTTCGCCAACAGTATAGTTCAAATTGGTTACAATTTCTACATTTTTATCCACAAATTTCAAACCTTGAGAACATACTCAGAATTTCGACGCAGCAATAATATGTGCTATTACAGTAGCCTACAGAAACAACATTTCATACAATAACAATATAACACTGATAACTATAGGGGATCGTACAGGGGTTACCGGTACATTAGACAAGGGAGTAGGGGTTTGATCCTTGAAATTTCCCAAAAGCCACATTTTGACCCTCAAGATTTTGGTTTGAAGGGTCATTTTCTCTTAAAATCATAGGTATTTTGCCTATAAATGGTAAAATTTAGTCAAAGGCATAAAAATGACCCTTCAGATTTAGAAGCTAGTGGAACCCCTGTCGAACATGTAACAAAATTTACTCACCATGAAATGTAGCAACAGCTATAAAGCGATGATTGGGTGATGGTCGTATAAGTCGAATACCTCGAGATTTTTTGTAGAATGTAAGTTCATTAACAGAAGAATTAATTTTCTGAAAGAAATAACACAACAATATCAATAAACTAATACAAGCAGTGGGTGAACTTGGTTATGAATGTTTAAGTAAATGAACACTCGTGGATGCCAACCCTCGGGTTTTTATTCAGTTTCAGTTTGAATACACAGCAATGTAGACTTTCATTTTACCCACAGACAAACTGACCAAAAAACGTCAAGCATGACTCTAATACAGCCCCATATACTTGGGATCTGTAGGTACATGTATATTAGTTGAAACAAACTGAATGTATATACAGTACACTCAGCAAGTGTACAACACAAGCCAAATTTTGTCATTTCAAGGGCCATAAATCAGCTAATCCTGCCTGAATATGAATCACAACAGACAAGGGCAAAATCTATATTCTACCTCCTTAGAGCATAATATAAAACTAATGCTGACAAATTGCTGGCTAAGAATTAGAAGGTCGCAAGTGCAACATCAATATCTTGAGAAAACAAGAAAAACTGTCTGAAAACTACTCTTTACTTATTGAAAAACAAGCTTTTTAAACTTTGTTTGGGCAACATGACCAGTTCATATTTTTTATGAAAATAGGCTCATTAGAAGCGACTTGAGATGCAGATTTCAAATATGCACGAGTCTTATAAGGTTGTAAGTAGTACGACCTTCTAATTCTAAGCCAGCAAAATGAACACTAAGACTTACCGCCCAGTAGTCATTCTCACGACGTTTGTATCGTCTAAATGCTTCTTTTTCATGAATAACTTCTGGTGAATCAACAATGGACGGTTCTAAACTACGTAATTGCACGGGGGATATAATGTTGAAATCAATGATAGTCAAATCAGGTGCATCTATATCTTCTCTGTAAAATAAAACCACATCGTATCCATGGTAATATGGCATTATACATCTGACATTAGAATCAAATATCTGACACCAAACATCTGACATCA
This sequence comes from Spisula solida, assembly GCA_947247005.1. Taxonomy (NCBI): domain Eukaryota; kingdom Metazoa; phylum Mollusca; class Bivalvia; order Venerida; family Mactridae; genus Spisula; species Spisula solida. Next base: position 44,271,393 of record OX365956.1, read on the forward strand.
TCATTCTGACATCACAAGTCTGACATCTTTGACCTAGCAATTCAAGGTGTAATTTAACAACTCGTCTAAATAAAGTATACTGGCATATATTAGGAATAAATTGCGTGACCATGATGATCAAATTCTATCTTTCATCTTCTGTTTTGTTTCTATTACATTTTGTAATATGACTTTTGAATACAAAAAATCATGACATCCAAATTATAATAATAATAATAATAATAAAGACTTTATTTAATGAGGCAACACAGTTGGCAAAGCCAGTCTTACCTGTGAGCCTCAATATATATGTACATACAATTAACAACAAATGTGAACAAATATAACATTTACAGAATGATATTTACATTAGATGTAACAGCAGTGCGTTAATTAAGCTACTAAAACATATCAAAAGAAAGCTAGACCAACAATTTATAGTACAGTTCAGTGAAATTGAACTATAAAACAAAGAATAAAATTACATTTATATACATATTAAGTGACGCAAGAATTTTACATGTTTAACAAGTTTTTCCCACCAGAGAACCACCATTTAAGGTATGATGACTTAAAGATTGCCAAGCTTTCTGATTGTTTTATGTGTAGTGGTATAGTGTTCCAGAGTTTGGGACCTGAATAAGCAAGAGTTTTCCTAAAAAATTCTAGTCTTGGTTTTGGAACCTTAAGGGATTGTTGAGTGTGGGATCTTAGTGAATGATTATTTGAGAATGTGAATAAATTTGACATGTATTCAGGAAAATTATGACATTATAATTATATAATCTCTTAATAGGTATTTCAGAGGAAAGCATACAATACATGTAGACTTTGTGATAGAAATTGGGATACTGGAAATAATATGTATTTGTAGAAACTACAATATAACTACCGGTAAGATCAAAGAGGAGAAAAAGAAACAAAATACCAGAAGAAGCTAAAATTTCTAAAGAAGCTAAAAAGCACAAAGACAGAAAAAAGGTGTTTCTTTTCACCAACAAAGTTCTTTATTTGGTGTCTGATATACAAAGAGAGTATAGTGCTACCTCTACAGAATAATATAGGCCTAAAACATACTGTATACATATCACTGGCTTACGTTTAGAAGGTCTTAAGTACTACTTACGACCTTATAAGACTCATGCATATTGGAAATCTGCATCTTAAGGCGCTTCTTATGAGCCTATTTTCATGAAACGGAAACGGACCAAACAGAAGTTTAAAAAGCTTTTTTTCCATAAGTAAAGAGTAGTTTTCAGACAGTTTTTTCTTGTTTTCTCAAAATATTGATTTTGTACTTACGACCTTTTAATTCTAAGCCAGCGATACATACGCACTTATAAGGCAACCTGGATTATAAGGGGACATTGGACCAGCAAATTGGGATTTTTCCATAGACTCTTGTATAAGTCAGGTTGCGTAACAAGCAGGTATATATTATGGTGTTTCTCTATATTGTGCATATAAGCTAGCAACAAAGATCTACATAGAAAGATAATCTGTACAATTATACTACAGAACCATGATACGGAACACCGGATGTCATTTGCAAAGATTTAATTTTCGCTATCATTCATGAATTGAGTTCCTTGCAAAAACATTAATACACATTAATATACTTTGATAACATCAATACCTATCCTGGAAATGTAAATTCATGAAATAAATCTGTTACTGAAATTTGCAAAATTAAGATCAGGTGAATATGAAGGTATTAACAGTATTCAAACTATTGAGGAAATGTAGCAAACTAGAGAAGGTTTCATCATGAAATTGGAAAGAACTGCCATGGTCTACAAAGCAGGTACTATAAATATTGGAATCTAGCATGGCTATACAATATTCACAATAAATCAAGAGATTGCTCAACTGTCCCAATGTTTTCACTTAGACAAATTGAAAACAGTTTTGCGTTTACACAGCTACACTATAAACATGTACATATGAAGCTTAATAGACATAGAAAAGGTCAATCAAAAAAATTAGCCCATGGCAGCTAGATAGTGATTAATACTCGAGGGTCACAGAGACTTTGACCCTTGACCTCTACTGACTTCAAAATCAATAGGGGTCGTCTACAGATGGCAACCAATCTCCATGTAAAGTTTGAAGTTCCAGAGCCCTACCACTCTTGGGTTACTGATCAGAAACCATTCAGTCTTCTGACTAACCATCAGATCAACCAACATATACAAAGCAATATACAGTGTAATCTGAGAAAACTGACATCAGAGAAACATAGAATTCTGTCTAAACTGACCAAATATTTTGATCAGATCCCAACATTAATGTTGTCCTTTTAATTCAATGTAAAAATTTCTAAAAAGCAGAATTCATGAAATCTGAATACCACTAATTTGTCCCCAGCTTGTATGATTACACTATAATCATAACTTAAATAATGAACAAACAAATTACCAAACAATCAATTTGTGACTTTTTGTTGAACATATTTAAAATTAAGAGTGATTTGACAATACCAAATTTTTATAATTCCAAAATCAGCAAATCCCTGCATTCTGATTGGCTAAGACGTGACGTTCACACATCAGTAAACGTCCGTTTTCACCAATCGGAACCCTCGGACATTACTGACGCAAACGTTCTAGACGAATGCGTGTGGAATAAGTCAAACTGCAAAGGCCCATCACAGCTGTACAAGCTCTTGTAGCTTAATTTTGACATAGAACATTACCTACCTGTATGTTCATCCCCTGATTTTGTGTTTACGTAAGGAACGGAGCATCTTAACACATTTCTTAACCTAAAGTAATTCTCCAAACGTCACGTTATGGTGACGTCACGTATACAACGTCATTAAATCAAGCTCATTTTTAAAAAAATCGCGGGAGTAAATTTAATGTTTTCGTTGATAATTATGTGATTAAGCGTCAGTTTGGAATTATAAGGATTAAATGACCATTTGCCGACGTTCACTGATGTGTAAACACCCAATCTGAAGGCACACATTTAAATAAAGCCCCTTTGGGGCTTTACTCAATGTGTTGCTTCAGATCGGGTGTTTACACATCAGTGAACGTCAACAAATGGTCGTTTAATCCTATATTGAAACCCAAACAAAATATACTATGTATCTGGGGGTATAATTAGGGGGTCTGTATAATGTTCAATTTTCTTGATTCACACTGTACATCCATTACCTTGGGAGGGGGGAGGCAATATTATACATAGAAATGATAAAATAATATACAATTTTTTTTTATATGAATGAAGCAAGATCTACTGTCCAGTAACTCTAGCTTGGCTACATTCTATATACACTATATATTCATAAACCATATAATGTACAATATAAATGTTGCTGTCTGTGTTCATATACTTACCATAATTATACTATTGCCTATATAGGAAAAAAGTCAATACATTTTACATGAACCTTTATGACTTGTACATTACAGTAAGTGTAGATTACACAAATTTATATTTGGTGGACTGCAGTACAAGTTCTTACAACTTTTATCAATCACTCTCAACACCTCAGTCCTGATGGCATATCCATCACCATAAGAATATGAGAGAAAAACCAGCTTCCCTTTCATGCAGAGCATCTAGCAAGGGAATTACTGGTACCGTGTATTTCATTCTTGGAATGGCATGGTCTGGGATCAAACCCATGACCTCATGCTAACGAGGATGGGAAGTATCAGTCACACACAGATTATTACCATGTCAAAAAAATCAGTATGAAATACAAGAGGGCCCAAAGGGCCCTAGGTCGCTCACCTGTCGTACTAGTGCATGCACACCCCTATGGTGATCCTACACATTTTCTGAATAAGATTTAAGGAAATTCAGCCTTTTTATTATTTGACCATGTGACCTAGCTTTTGACCCCAGATGACTTAATTAATATCAAACGTATGCTAGATTGTGTTGCGATGATCATTAGGACCAAATTTCAAAAAGATTAAGTCGAAATTGTGACCTCAGGTGACTACACAGGGTTTTTCTATGATCTGACCTATAATTTAATCAAATATATATTGGGAAAAATATGTTCCTCAATATAACTGTACAAATACATGCTATGAAGACAAAACAATACCTAAACACTTAAAAAATAAAAATAAAAAAATAAAAATTATGGTTCCAGAGGGGTTTGAACCCACGACCCTCAGGAAAATGTCAATTGACATTGTGGCCTTGTTTTTTACCCCAGATGACCCAAAATCGAACTTGGCCTAGATTTTGTTGACAGGATCATTGTGACAAAGTTTCATTAAGATTAAGTTGAAATTGTAACCTCTGGTGACTACAAAAGGTTTTTCTATGATTTGACCTATAATTTAAACAAAATATTTTGGAAAAAATATTTTCCTCCATATAACTGTACAAATACATGCTATAAAGACAAAACAATACCTAAACAGTTAAAAAAATAAAAATAAAAAAATTATGGTTCCAGTGGGGGTTGAACCCACGGCCCTCAGGAAAATGTCAATTAAAATTGTGATTTTTATAATTGACATTGTGACCTTGTTTTTGATCCCAGATGACCCAAAATCGAACTTGACCTAGATTTTGTTGACATGATCATTGTGACCAACTTCCTTAAAGATTTATAAAAAATCATGACCTCCAGTGACTACACAAGGTTTTTCTATATTTTGACCTAGTGACCTAGTTTTTGACCTCAGATGACCCAATATCGAACTTGACCTAGATTTTGTTGAGATGATCATTGTGACCAAGATTCATAAAGATTAGGCAAAAATTGTGACCTCTAGAGAGGACACAACCCAATTGTTGACGGACGGACGTTCTAACGAAACGGTATTTATGTGGCTACAATACGCAATGAAGGATATTATGTGTCTAATTGTAGCCACATAAAAGGAAATTTTAGCCACGTAAGAGACAATTCTACTTTCGGTTTCACTATTTTCAACTGGTTTGTCCATAGAAAGTAGCCACCTAAGTACCCGTTTGTGGGCGCGGACTGACAGACGGACGAAGAGTGATCACAAAAGCTCACTCTGTCACTTTGTGACAGGTGAGCTAATAAAGCATTATGAATGGAGACAAGAAAGCCCAAGTGGGATTGTGGGTAATTCACATGCAAGATCTGTAAAATGTTATACTTACATGGGTAAACATATACTTAGAAACATTTAGATAGAAATATTTCATAGAGTGCAGATTGGGTAACAGTCAGTGTATGTCATGCCTATGAATCGTCAAATTATCATTAATTACTTTTATCACATAAAATAGGCTCTGGGAGTTTAATAAACCCATTACATGAAAGTCATAATATACACGTGTAATAAACATGCAAATGAGGGATATACAAGGGCGAGTCACTTTATTCATGTATTCATACACGTTGTCAAAAAAGTAAAAGAATACATTTTTAGAATAGAATAAATTTTATATCCGATTATGAGCACTCTATGGCATGTTATAATCACACAATAACAGATGTACAAGAACTTAAGAGTTATAACTGTAAGTAAACATGACGGTAGGTCCGTTAAACGTGGGTACGAATAAGATCGGGACGAAATGTACATACCAAATTTCTGTCATCTACACTAACACACGACTCTGGATGTTGATTTCATTGTATAAACCCGTTAATTTTGAGTATTAAAGACGATTTTCCTTGCTTACCAAGTACTTGCATCGTGTACAATCAGTTATTTTCGGCTATTCAGACGAATCGCGAATAAGTTCATGTGGAAAACCTAGTTACTTCCCCTGTCCTTGGTTGTTACTAAAACCCGGAACGGAACACGGAACAGAACAGAATACGTTGTGTTGCTGTGGTCCTAGATTTAATTATTTATTTTGTTAAGCGTATTTTTATATCTGCAGGATTTTAGATACCCTAAAAATATTATTTTCAAAGGCAGAAAAATTAACATATTGGTGTATACATTGTTGCACTATTTTCTTAGCTCTTTCAATGAACCGCTTTACTCCTATGGAATACTCCTATGGAGTTTATTTGCTAAAGGGGAAGTGTGTGCATTCTTGACAAACTTTTACTGTGTATTTAGTTTATGTGATAAAAAGAATCTTACATTCGTGTCATTCCATATTAAATTTATTAAACTCATTGAATAAAAGTAATAAAATGCTCGGCAGAGCCTCGCATTTTATCATTTTATCCAACTCGTTTAATAAATTCAATATAGAAAGACACTCATGTAAGATCCTCTATATACATGGCATGTACAAATTATTTATCGCTCATTGTGAAAAGGTAATTAAGGAATAAAACAAGCATTCATTTAGTTTATCGATGTATAATACACAAACATGAGCTTGAAAACACACATCAAGGATATTCAAATTGATTCAGAAAATTCGCTTAATAAGGATTATGACATTTCATATTTCATAATCCCATTTAAATGAGCCCACGTATTAGGTTCCGCTATTCGCCGAATCGGCGATGAAATTTACGGGTCCGGCCCGGATTCGGTTCTTAGCGTCTTCTAGAGGACTCACTTCCGTTTCCGTCAAAATCCAGAAAAAGCATTGTTAAATAATTCAGAAACTAAATCGTTGAAAATCGTGGTGTTTGCATAGTACAATGCCAAAGACTAGAAAAGGGTCAGCGAGGGGTCGTGGGGGCAGGAGCAGGAGGTCGGATGCGGGGATGCCCAGCCAACAACCGCAGGATGACATAAATATGCCGGCCGTTGATGTCGGTCAGGCACCGGGTGAGATTTCGTTTCCGAGGCCGCCAGCCGATGTTCAGTCGTCACATTTCGACATTGCTAACTTTTTACCCCCTGGCGATGCAAACTTTGACCAGTCCGAGGGCATCACCAGTGTATTTGGCACGGTTTGTGCTTTGGTCCCTCTAAAGATAAAAGAGGCGATATGGGACCATAAATTCATTGATATGGGTGTCTTGCTCAAATCAAGGAGAGAAATGACCAATTTCGCCGAGCACGGTGATTCGGGCGAGCTGGTATTTAAGAACGGTAGCTTTGTGGTGGCCCCCCGGAAGGTAACGTCGATCAGGCTGTCCATCGAGCAGTGGACCTCGGCGTTCATTACCTTCATCAGTAGTTATCTTGAAAAATATGTAACTCGAGCCCAGGAGATGCTCAAATATCTCCGGGACATCAGGTTGGCGGCCTCCCGCTCCTTCAGCTGGTGGCAATACGATCAGCAATTTCGCCAGTTGAAGGAGAACAACCCTAATTCGTCGTGGGGAGTAATTAACATGGAGTTATGGCTCCTGTTTGTAAACGGTCCGGCCCAGGGTAGTGCTAGTAATTTCTCTCCTAAGCTAGGTGCAGTTGGTACTAACAGGCAATCAAATACTGGTAGGCCCAATACAGGGGGTCCTCCTGTACAGACCCGCACCTCGGTTATGACCTGTAATTATTTTAATTCAAATTCCAAATGCCCTTTTGTACCCAATTGCAGGTTCAGCCACACCTGCCAGACCTGTGGAGGGAACCATAAGAAGTCTTTCTGCAGTTCCAGCCAGCATTAAAGGGGTATCACTTTATAAATTAGGCCGCACTCCACTAAATACAGTTAACTTGTTACAAGCATTAGATGCTTACCCAAAGCCAACAGCAGTTGATTTAAAGGAAGGTTTATCAAAGGGGTTTCCCCTCCATTATACTGGCCCTCGATTACCTAGGGATTCCCCAAATTTAGTTAGTACTAAAAGAGACCCAGATAAGGTTTACGCTAAGATACAAAAGGAAATTGATCTCGGGCGGATAGGGGGTCCGTTCAGGGAAAAGCCATTTGCTATGTTTCAAATTTCTCCAATTGGTTTAGTCCCTAAGAAGGACGGAGATTGCAGGATGATCCATCATCTTTCTTATCCAGAACATAATTCCATAAATGACTTCATAGACGAAACCCTATGCACGGTGTCATATTCTACCATTGATGAAGCGGCCCATATGATATTTATTTTAGGCCGAGGTGCCTTGTTGAGTAAAACAGACGTTCAGGCAGCTTTCAGATTGCTCCCAGTGTCGCCAGCAGATTTTGAATTATTGGGCTTTAAATTCTTAGAAAGTCAGGACTCCGATAAATATTTATATTATTACGATAAAATGTTACCATTCGGGTCTTCAATCAGTTGCGCGACATGGGAGAAATTTGCAGGTTTTTTGCACTGGTCGGTGCAGGTAAGATCATCGACTAATTCAATCCTACATTATCTAGACGATTTTTTGTTTGGGGAGCCCCCCCTAGGTAAAGAAATAGGGTTGACACTTTCTATATTCAAGGACATCTGCTTTAATTTTGGTGTCCCCCTTTCCCTGGAAAAAACTGTTCAACCTACAACCTGTCTGGTTTTTCTTGGGGTAGAGTTTGACACTATTGAGATGGTTATGAGGCTGCCTCAGGACAAACTTACAAAATTAAAACATGAGATTAACAATTTTTGTCATAAGAAAAAGGTTATGTTAAAGGAACTGCAATCGTTACTCGGTTTACTTAACTTTGCTTGTCGGGTTATTGCGCCTGGCAGGGCTTTCTGCAGACGGCTTACCAATGCCACCATAGGTCTAAACAAACCTTACCACAAAACGAGGGTTACATTGAATATGAAAGCCGATCTTACCATGTGGCTTCAATTTCTGGATCACTATAATGGGGTAACGGTCATATCGGACAGTAAATGGGTTACAAGCGAACACTTGCATTTATTCACTGATAGTGCGGGGGGCTCACAGGGCGGTTTCGGGATCTTTTTTGCTGGACACTGGGCCCAGGGGATTTGGCCGGCTGATTGGTTTTCGTCTGGTTTAACTCGGGACATGACATTTCTAGAATTCTTCCCGGTGGTGGCTGCAACCATGACTTGGGCCAATTTATTGCAAAATAAAAAAGTTCTCTTCAGTGTCGATAATCAAGCGGTAGTCCAGGTTATCAATGCACAGACTTGCAAGTCCGAGAAAGTCATGAAATTGGTCCGCCATATGGTTTTGACCGCGTTAAAACATAACATCTCTATCAAGGCAGAGTACATCCCTTCTAAATCTAACTTAATTGCCGATGCACTTTCTCGTTCACAGTGGGCCAAGTTCAGAACAGCCGCACCAGATGCAGATCTATGTCCCACCAGAATTCCTCACCAAGTATGGAACATTTAAATTGCATGGCCGCAACCCTGATAAGTAACTCGGTATCAGCTAACACAAAGGGTACATATAAATGCGGTTTGGAGAAATTTAGAAATTTTAGGCAGACTTATCGGCTCCTTGACAATTGGCCAGTCCCAATAGCAGACCTTTTAAGTTTTATTGCTTACTTATCATGGCAAGGCCTTAAGGCTTCTACAGTCTCTACCTACATTGCGAGTTTAAGTTACACCCACAAGGTGAACGGTTTCACTGACACAACTACCTCTTTTCTCGTAGTTAAAGCAAAAGAAGGGTTGACCCGCACCCAGGGTGGCCGCCCAGCAGATATTAGATCACCTATCACTTTACCCATGCTTACCAAGCTGATCCATAACCTGCAATTTGTATGTAACAATAGGTATGAGCAGGCGCTTTTCACGGCTGCTTTTGCTCTAGCATTTTTTGGCCTTCTGCGCATTTCCGAATTCACAAGCCCTACCTCGAAACAAGCCAGTCCCAAAGCCCTTCAATTACTAGATGTCACATTAAACCCAGCATTTATGAAAGTGCTGATTCGCTGGTCTAAGACTGATCAGAGGGGCATGTCAGTCCCCCTTCACATCCCTTGTCATGCAGCTAGCTACTGCCCAGTGCGCAGCATGCAAAATTACTTACACCAAAGGCCAAGGTCTGAGGGTACCCAACTTTTTATTCATTCCAATTTGAGGCCACTCACACGGTTCCAATTTAATGCAGTTCTTAAAAGGTCTTTACATTTCGCAGATATTCCCAGTCATATCAGGTCCCACAGTTTTCGCATAGGAGGTGCTACATACTTGTCACAACAAGGGTTGTCCGATACCAAAATCATGGCCATGGGAAGGTGGAAGTCGGGGGTTTTCTCAAGATATATTCGCCTGTCAACTTAACTATTGCGTTTGAACGTATACAATTTGGTATTCTGTCTTTTTGCTCAACTTAACACTATCTAACGAGCCTCAAGATTTTGTAGGTGAACCTAAACTAGTTTGGATGGTGGGGTCATCATTTGTCCATTGGGCTGGGCTGACAGCACAGCAGACGGCGATTGGCACTCACCTTGGATTTGATCCACGTTGCACCATTCACTGGTTCGGCAGACGAGGTCTCACCATCAATCTTATGGACCGACTGATGGATGACCTGAGCCAAAAGACGCCCAAGCCGGATTTGCTGCTAATTCACTGCGGTTCAAATGACCTCACAGAGGAAGGTTTAAGTGGTATACATTTGTGTGATAAGTTGAAGTGTTCTTTGCTGAGATACCAAGCTTTGTTTAGCAGCACTAAATTCATATGGTCGGCCATGTTGCCTCGCCGCTACTGGCATTTTGCCCCTATCGGCTCAGGTCTAATACTTGAAAAAATAAGGAGACGGGTTAATGCCCTAATGAAAGCATTTGTAGTGGAGAACAATGCTAAATTTATATCTAATGACTATATCATTAAGGCAAAAGAGTTATCTTTGTTTAAAATCGATGGGACACATTTATCGGCTTTGGGCAATGAAGTATTATTGAATAATTGGAAGGCAGCCTTCGATACCTTCTTCAATGGGGACACTAATATTTTTCCCATAGCACAGCCACAAGTGGGCTAGTGGGGTTACTACAATTATCGCTTTGTTTGTGTAGCCTATGTATGTTTATGGCTGTGGTTTCTTTACAACAGGACTGGTGCTCTGTTTCATTATTGTCTTTTGATTTGGTCCCTACCTATGAAAACTATGTTTAAGGGGTAAGTTAAAATTATTTGTGGAAGAAAAATCCTTGAGGCAAGGATTTTCTGTGGCGGCCCGGGGAGACTAAAATGCAGCTCGAGGGGTAATAGCCTGGCTCTTTCTTCCACCCTGACATAGTTTCAATACATGCAGGGCGTGGTATACCACAGGTACTGCATTAGCAGTTAATGGTTAATTGGTTATAAATACCAAAACGGTTGGGCTCCTATTATGGTAGACACCGTTTAGTTTATGGTTGGTTACCTGTGGGGGTAAATGGTTTTATCGTGGGGTTCACTTCAGGGTAACGTTGGAACCCCCCTCCACCTTCATACATGAAGGGGAGGCCCAGGGTGTGCGTGTTTCAACGCCCGGGACTGGTTTGGGGATTGGGTACACGGGGCATCCTTCGGCTGTTGTCCACAGATGCGCATTTGTGCGAACATCTGGGTCATGTCACTATGTCTCAACATAGGACACAGTTTGCCAGTTGTAATGTCAAAGTTACGGTATTCTGAGTCTCCCCGGAGCTTCTACAAATATTTTAGCGAGGGTGTTTGTTTTCTCTGCAGCCAGTTTTATTCCACATTATGTACAGTAAAAAATAAATGTCATCAAATATATGATGTTATTATGTTTACCCAGTAATACTGATTACTGATGATTATATAGGTCGTTGGGTGTCCGTTCAATACAGGTGTTCATTTAATTACTATCTTAATCCATAGAACACCACTTTTTGAAGCAATTATCAAATCTCTTTATAATAAAGCAGAGATCATTCATACTTACAATTATTATAGAATTTATATTTTGACATTTGGACGCTATACGTAGATTTTTTACCCCCAATTAAGATTTGCTGGCTTTATATTTAGACTTCATATTTTATATTTAGACACACAGGTAGTGTAAATAGAATTAATATTTTATTTTTAGATATTAGGACTTATTTTTCCTCCTCCTCAGCCCTTCCAACCTCCTCAAAGACTTATATTTACATACTATATACTATATTTAGACAGTATATTCTATATTTAGATTCACAGATACTATAGGTATAATTTATTTTCTATGTTTAAATATTAACAAACTTGCTCTTCCTCCATATCATCCTCTTCAACTTTTTAAATTTAGACATCATATTCTATATTAAGATTCACAGATACTATAAATAGAATTCATGTTCTATATTTAGATACAAATTTACTCTTTGCCCAATTCAGTCTATATTTAGACTCCTTGATACTATAAATAGAACTTAAGTTCTATATTTAGAACAATACTTACTCTTCCTCCTCCTCATCCTCTTCAACCTCCTCAATGACTTCCTGTCCACCAGCTTTCCTTGTGATCTTTCTCTTCTTCACCTTATTCTGAGCATATTGTGAATGACTCCATACATCTTCTCTGTCAATATAGTGTATCAATTACAAATCTCAATCAATAACAAATCTCAATCAATTACAAATCTCAATCAATTACAAATCTCAATCAATTACAAATCTCAATCAATTACAAATCTCAATCATTTACAAATCTCAATCAATTACAAATCTCAATCAATAACAAATCCCAATCAATTACAAATCTCAATCAACAACAAATCTCAATCATTTACAAATCTCAATCAATTACAAATCTCAATCAACAACAAATCTCAATTATTTACAAATCTCAATCAATTACAAATCTCAATCAACAACAAATCTCAATAATTTACAAATCTCAATCATTTACAAATCTCAATAATTACAAATCTCAATCAATTACAAATCTCAATCAACAATTACATGTACAATTCTCATACAACAAGTAAAATTTCAATGAATTACAAGTGTCAGTCATAATCTCGATCAATCACTAATCTCGATCAATTTGTAATCCCTATCATTTACAAGTCTCAATTAACTACTAACATGTTCTATCAATATGAAATGCATTATAACTTATATTTTATTTAAAAGTACAAAATAAGTCAGGTAACACAAACTACTTAGAAGTTTTTTAATTAAGTCTTGACTTAAAAATTAGAAAATAAGGACTGAAGAAATTGAAAAATAATTATCATTTCAACAAAGTGCAACTTTATCAGCCAAAAAGAGGCAACAACTCTGACGGCTGAGTAGTTAATGCATCCATTTTTAAACTATTCCAGTACGGCCAGTTTGTGAGACAGAAGCTATTTAGTAATCATTACTGTATGCTTAGCTTGCTGATGTAAATAGTGTCTGGAACTGAAGACCAGTATTCTGAATGTCTTGTAATCCAAAATTGACTGGAATAACAGGGAAGGCACAATAACTGAAAGTGTTTGTGACACAAAAATGTATGTCTCCCACAAAGTGTCATAACTCTGGCAATAATCATCCAACATAAATTTCTTGACAATATGCATAACAAGGCTTGTTACCAAGTATTAATGTGAAATTTCATTGAAATCCAACCAATTCATGAACAAAAATACTGTGACATTCATCCAGACGTCCAACATGAAATGTGTGGGAGACATGATAAGTGATACAAATAATCATTGTGTACTTACCTGTGAGTATTTCTATTTTCTTTTATAGTGAAGTAACTTTTAGTGATCATATTGTATGCCCGATCAGATGGGTCTCGTTCATGGTCCTTACCGGTGGATGACATCTGCACCAGAAAAGGAAATCTTATGGTTAAGCTGACTACTCGTCTATGGCCAGTATCTTTTGGGAAACATATACACACAGCAATAGTAAATACTAATAGGCACCAAAAAAAAACATTAAAAAAAGGCCCAAAACTACACAATTTGCTCACAGAATAGAGTAAAAACCAGGGGTGTTACTTAACATTCTATTATCCTGACACCACGGCAACAAGCAGTTACATGAAACTAACAATAATGAGTACCAAGCAAGGCTTTAGGGAGATATACTGAGTACCTGGAATGTCATGGCCTGGGATTGAACACACCACCTCAAACACTCCAAGTCTAACTCTACCACTAAGCTATCATGGCAGATGTGTATATTAGGCAGGGGTGTAGAAATGTTTTCATGTAGCCAGTTATTCTTCAAAAGCAGGCAGTTGGTTTGAAAACCCAATTCAAGTGATAAAGATGAAAATCACAAAAAGTAGCCGGCAAGCATGTTCAAATAGCCAGTGAATTTTACTGCCTACCGGCTCATTTCTACACCCCTGAAATTAGGACCACTATAAGTTAACGATACCAGTACTAACCTCAGCTTCTGACATCAACATATGATCTGTTATATTACCATACATTCCATACAAATGATACATCTCTTTAACAACCTCATCTGACATGTCACCAGTTACCTAGTATAAACAAAGTTATGTCTTTAATTATTATAGTGTCACTCGTATTTAATGCCCAGCTGGGCTATTTAAAACCTCAACAATTATACCAAATTCATCAGAAAGACAGTTTCAAGGGCCCAAAGGTTGACCTTATTATTGAGATTTTACTGTCTAACAAGGAAAATATATTGCACCATATAAATATGGTCTCATTAAGAAAGTGTCAAATTTGTTTCATAGAGTTTTTACTCCATTAATCAGCAATCGTGCAGTACTATACAGCAATCAGCTGATCATTCTAGTTCTCCAGGAACTGGTTCTTCCACAAGCAACTTACAAAGGGACTGCAGTCAATGGAAGAATATAACTACCCAGTCAGGCAATTAAACCAAACCCCAAACTTATCACAAAAGCATTGCGCTGATTTTATTGTTAATGACAGCAACATTTCAAGAGCTCCAACTTGAATCTGTCAAGTAATTTGTCTTCCGCTCAAACTCCGATTCGAGAAAAATCTCAAAATCTGGCTTCTGGAGATTGGGCCTGTATCTGTTTTGTGTTCTACCAAACAAGCTATCATTGTAGGCTCTTCAATAAGAAGGTAGACATTGAAGTGACATATAGTAGTGTAATACTTACACTTAACAAGTTATTATGATGAGCTCTTCAATTTGAAGGCAGACATTGAAGAGACAGACATACAGTAGTGTAATACTTACACCCAACAAGCTATCATGGTAGGCTCTTCAATAAGTAGGTAGACATTGAAGAGACATACATGTAGTGTAATACTTACATCCAACAAGCTATCATGGTAGGCTCTTCAATTTGAAGGTAGACATTGAAGAGACATACAGTAGTGTAATACTTACATCCAACAAGCTATCATGGTAGGCTCTTCAATTTGAAGGTAGACATTGAAGAGACATAAAGTAGTGTAATACTTACATCCAACAAGCTATCATGGTAGGCTCTTCAATTTGAAGGTAGACATTGAAGAGACATACAGTAGTGTAATACTTACATCCAACAAGCTATCATGGTAGGCTCTTCAATTTGAAGGTAGACATTGAAGAGACATACATGTAGTGTAATACTTACATCCAACAAGCTATCATGGTAGGCTCTTCAATTTGAAGGTAGACATTGAAGAGACAGACATACAGTACATGTAGTGTAATACTTACATCCAACAAGCTATTATGGTGGGCTCTTCAATTTGAAGGTAGACCTTGAAGAGACAGACATACAGTACATGTAGTGTAATACTTACATCCAACAAGCTATCATGGTGGGCTCTTCAATTTGAAGGTAGACATTGAAGAGACAGACATACAGTACATGTAGTGTAATACTTACATCCAACAAGCTATCATGGTGGGCTCTTCAATTTGAAGGTAGACATTGAAGAGACAGACATACAGTACATGTAGTGTAATACTTACATCTAGTATAATATCTTCAGTGATGAGATTCATGGCTCTCTTCTCAGCTATAGATTCAGACTGTCTCTGCATCCACACTTTCTCCTCCTCTAACATTGCTCTGTAACCATGGTAACCATAATATATATAATAACCAACTTTATAAACTAACATTTGACCAAGTTGGTCAGAGTGCATGCAATTTTTTTCATACCCACTAAAATTAAACAGTACAATCATGTAGTTTGCCTGCCAGCAATTGACCAATCTTCCAGAATACTTTTGACAATTTTTAACTTAAGACATTCAGGCTTATGAAAATATTAGCAATTTGTAGACCAAAATTTACATTAGAGAAAATGCTAGTAAATCTTGTAAATTTGCAAAATCACCAATATTTTCATGTCACGAACTTATACAATATACTTACTTGTATGTTCCGCTTTCTACAACATCATCATGAACAAAATATAGATTCAAGAAATTTTCCACAACATCATCAACGATGTCTCGACACTGAAAATATACATAGAACTGTGTAAAAAAGCTAAGTCAATAACAGAAACAGGTAATACTAGTAGTACTCGCACAAATCAATGGATTGCAAAAAAATGACTCAGACCTTACAATACTTTAATTAGGATTCATGCAACTGTTATGAACACCTAAATGCCAAAATTTGGCAAAAGTCCTTATTCCACAAACAAGAACATAGTACATGTATTACATGTTTATCGATTAAAAAATGCTATTCTGCTTGTTAAGTATGGAAACATTTGTTCACTGATGTTGAGCAAGGTTGTCTTAGTGCAGTATCTTATTAACAAAAGAATAGCTGGTAGAACAAGAAAATCCCCCAGCCCTTGATAACCAATGTCCCAATGACCGACCTTGACCTTTGACCTATGACCACCAAAACAATAGAGTCATCTGTTAGTCATGAACGAACACAATATCAAGTTTGATGTATCTAGGCCGAAGCATTATACTGACTAACAGACATCAGCAAAATCATATACCTAGCAATCAAACTTAAATGGGGGATAACGAAAAGGTAAATACATGTATTAACTTACGACAAAGTAGTCCTGTATCTGCGATGGTTCATAACTAGACAAACCAAGTTCTTGATTATATGGTTTCTGATAGTAGTGATAGTGTGACTGTAAATCTTCTCTGTAATATAAAACATTCTCCATCAATCAGTGAATACAACTATTGTGTTTATAAACTACTCAAAGTTCTGTTCCCAGGGGGTGCAATGCCGTGCATAATAGAAAGACATCTAAATTATGGCCCCTGAGACTAAATATTAAGATATCTAAACAAGATATCTAATAATGTGGTGCTAAAAAGGCACACTCAGTGAGGTATAGCAGACAGATATTCAAGGGGGACATGTTCAAAGTGCTAGACTATACAAATTTTATATTACTTTGAAGAGGACAGTCAGTACACTTCATCATTTCAAAAATTACATCAGAGTGCATTAGTTAAATCATTTGCTTCCAGAATGGTGTTTGTAGGGTCCATCACAGACTGTAGACATATTGAAGCCATTTAACTCCCTTGCCAGGCACCAATATATATGGTTGGTTGTAGAGCTGGTCAGCCCAGTACTTGGCTGACAAGTTCATGAATACTTTCTAATTAATTTGTCAACTTAGAATGAAAAGGGTGTGTTTGCAGTTACTGAGATTTGTCCTTTCCTTCTAAACGTTCTGACGTTAAATATCACAAGTTTGATGAAAAACTGAAACAAACAGCTTTACCTCATTTTGAATATTTTATCCATTGTGTTAGGTAAGGTATCCACTGTGGTTTTAATGTAGGAGTCCACACCTTGTACTGGCTTCCTCCCTGTTTGTTGCCCGGACGTCATTTCTACAAGTATACAACAATCAATGTAATATTGGGTTTGTTGCCCGGACGTCATTTCTACAAGTATACAATAATTAATGTAATATTGGGTTTGTTGCCCGGACGTCATTTCTACAAGTATACAATAATCAATATGATACTGGGTTTGTTGCCCGGACGTCATTTCTACAAGTATACAACACTCAATGTAATATTTGGTTTGTTGCCCGGACGTCATTTCTACAAGTATACAATAATTAATGTAATATTGGGTTTGTTGACCGGACGTCATTTCTACAAGTATACAATAATCAATGTAATATTTGGTTTGTTGCCCGGACGTCATTTCTACAAGTATACAATAATCAATGTAATATTTGGTTTGTTGCCCGGACTTCATTTCTACAAGTATACAATAATTAATGTAATATTGGGTTTGTTGCCCGGACGTCATTTCTACAAGTATACAATAATTAATGTAATATTGGGTTTGTTGCCCAGATGTCATTTCTACAAGTATACAATAATTAATGTAATATTGGGTTTGTTGCCCGGACGTCATTTCTACAAGTATACAATAATCAATGTAATATTGGGTTTGTTGCCCAGATGTCATTTCTACAAGTATACAATAATTAATGTAATATTGGGTTTGTTGCCCAGACGTCATTTCTACAAGTATACAATAATCAATGTAATATTGGGTTTGTTGCCCAGATGTCATTTCTACAAGTATACAATAATTAATGTAATATTGGGTTTGTTGCCCGGACGTCATTTCTACAAGTATACAATAATCAATGTAATATTGGGTTTGTTGCCCAGATGTCATTTCTACAAGTATACAATAATCAATGTAATATTGGGTTTGTTGCCCGGATGTCATTTCTACAAGTATACAATAATCAATGTAATATTGGGTTTGTTGCCCGGACGTCATTTCTACAAGTATACAATAATCAATGTAATATTGGGTTTGTTGCCCGGACGTCATTTCTACAAGTATACAATAATCAATGTAATATTGGGTTTGTTTGTTTGGGTATAATGATGCTGATCATCAATGTTTCAGTTATATACGGCATATGATTACATAACCAGTTTACCTGGACTGTATCTTAACCTGAACTAACTTACCCTTACACAAGGAACAGGCATCTATCTATCTATCTTCCATTAATGTCAAACCCCTTGCAGGGGCATCTTTGTGGAGGAAAATTGACATTAATGTATATTGTTGTCAAATTTTCATGGAAGGGTACAACCTGGAATTAAAGCCAGGTTGCCCGGTTACAAATCGAGCACACTAACCACTGAACCAAGGCTGCCGTTGATATAATTGATGTAAGCCAAGTGAAATGGGCTCTGGTTGGGATACAATATGCACCATGTAGTGCTCTAAAGCTAACCTAAAATGAAGTGACAAATTAGGAGGGAAGCTGGGGCCTGTGTCATAGACATATCTTAGCTAAGATTTGATTGTTCCATAGATTATTGAGAGCGTACTGACCCATACATTTTGTATTCAAGTTCACAAACTTTGCCTATATGTACAAGAGTCTTAGTTTGCTCAATATAGCATATATAAAAGTTGAATCTGAACTATGATACGTCTATACACGGGCCCCTGTACTTTTAGCTTCAGGTTTATTATGAGCCCTTTAGACAGCATTTCAGTCATTGAGGTCTACTAGAAATTCGCGTAAGAAAGATGATGAGAAAATCAAGTGGTTTACATTATGTACAGAGTATATAAATGTTGGGTAAGGGAGATCACTGTGTAATCAGAGTGTACAAGTTTGTGAGGAGATATGTATAGATACATGGACTTTCATCAATTTCATTAAAATCAAAGTTTTTATTTTCCCTATCATACAACAATTGAGCTCCTCATAAATTCATATATCAGCATAGATGATATTAATTAATGTACTTTCATAACATGAAAACTTGTCGCAACAACATCATCAGTAAATTCACGGTTACGTTAAATTGTGAAATAAAGATCACAGGAGTATGAAGTGATTTACAGTATTTCGATTCAAAAACAACCAAATTAAATAATAACTGTTTACCAGACAATATATAGGAACGGAAATTAATGCACTTTATTTATTGATTTTCATTCTAGTATTCAATAATGGTTGACATTTCTCTTTATTGAATGAATTTCTATTGAAGTCAGATCTATTCAGTTTTTCAAATAAGATGCTTTCAAAAGCATTCATTGGAACAACGCTTTTTTCGTCCTTAATACCCCCAGGTAAAAACACATATTTGAATATTCATGGAATATGTAAATGTATAGGTCATAGTTCAAGGCCATTTAGTTTGAAGCATTCATACACACAGTTGAATACTTGTACCTTTCAATCATTATGATTCATTGGAGACAAGTTTTAATATTTTTGTGGATTAAACAAACAGTAGTATTTGAAATGTTGAATGGTTGTGGAATTTTGCTTATACTTCACAAAGCAGGCTGGTTGGTCATGTGATCAAAGCATCCACCTTATCAATGGTAGTACAGGGATTGATTCCAGAAAGTTGTTAATAATGTTGCAGTGCATAGCTCCATTAGATGACATGCATTATACAGTACAACCTCTCCAGAGCGGCCCTATGAAGAGCAACAACCTCTGTGTAACAACACCTTCAAAATGTCCTTGAATCACTATTTACTATAAATTCAACCTCTGTAGAGCAACAACCTCTAAACAATGACAAATATTTGCAGCTCCTAAAGGGTGTTGCTCGGCAGAGGTTGTACTGTATAGTCAAACCTGTCAGCAACAACCACCAAAGGGAACATCAAAATGTGATCTTTGTTTAGAGGGTGTCCCTTTTACAGAGTCAAACCTGTCAGTAACAACTACCCAAGGGAACATCAAAATGTGGTCTTTGTTTAGAGGGTGTCCCTTTTACAGAGTCAAACCTGTCAGTAACAACAACCCAAGGGAACATCAAAATATGGTCTTTGTTTAGAGGGTGTCCCTTTTATAGAGTCAAACCTGTCAGTAACAACTACCCAAGGGAACATCAAAATGTGGTCTTTGGTGTCAGGTGGTCCCTTTTTGAAGGTAAAATGTCATTGAAAATAATCTTATGGCAGATAAAAATGGTTGTGTTTACAGACAGGTTATGTAACAGTGGTATTTGTTTACAGGTGGTCTTTAACACAGGTTTGACTGTATAGGAATAATTCCAGCAGTGTTAGAATAATACGGGACTGGGCAGTCTGCATTAGTTGTTACAATTGTTCATGATGTGAGTAAACTGTGTATAAGTAGTGTATACATATGGCTATATACACGTCAAGTACATTCAGGTCACATGAAACAAACTAATGTTCCATTAGTAAATTACAACAAACAGTGGTCAGTATTAAACAGCATACTTACAAGGAATAAATAAGTCTTTTCTACACTACAATAATAACAAACACAATATTATAATGCATGACCAGACGGGATACGTTTATTCAGAGCAAGTGTGATATGTAATGCAACAAATGACATAGCGTGCACAAAGACGCATAAATCATGTTGTTTAAAATATACTGAATCTGCGAATCGACTCGCCCAGGAACGACCAGAGATAAAACTTTATTTACAAAAAAACTCTGGAAACCTGTGTCCGTTTGTCAATGTCGAATCGCTGAATGTCGGACCTCATTCTCAGACTGAAG
Source organism: Spisula solida (assembly GCA_947247005.1). NCBI lineage: Eukaryota > Metazoa > Mollusca > Bivalvia > Venerida > Mactridae > Spisula > Spisula solida. The sequence continues at coordinate 44,292,482 of OX365956.1, forward strand.
ATACAATTATGATCTGATCTGAAACAGTGTCATGATCGCTCAATTTAAAGTAAACATAATCATACAATCAAATACCATATTAAAGACTGACTGCGCTCGACGACCGCATATATATAACCTAACAGGGAAAATAGTGTCCCCCTTTTGATAATACTTGTCATCTTAGACACCGACTTATCAGACATACAATATAGTTCACTATTATGTAACATTTGAAATATATCAATAAAATAAGTATGCACGTGATGCAAAGGCATATTAATCAATATTCGCATGATTAAACAATCTTAAATTGTAAACGAAAAAACACGTAGTATAATATACAAACATGTGTCATATAATAAGTACATAAACAAAATAGTTGTATACAATATAGTCATAACATCTTGAAACCGTATCAATTGTTATTTTCTTAAAATAAAACAAAATGAAATCCGAGATGTGAACCGCTCTGAAACGTCTGGTAGAATGACAAATACACACATTCTTTAAACTTCAACAACTTCGTACACCGCGTTACACGCACGAAAATCCCGTGACCATAACTCAACCTATCACTGTAGTGAATACGTTCCGCAAAGACAACCATTTTACGCTATACTATCGAAACGCGTAAAATTAAATGTCTTTTCTACACTACAATAATAACAAACACAATATTATAATGCATGACCAGACGGGATACGTAGACCCCACAACAAAAGAACGGGCTGGAGTGGCGAAACAGACAATTACGGTTTTATAAAACAAATCGTGTAAAAAACGAATTAACACCTCTCTAAAAATCGGCAACAAAGCCATTTGGCAACACAGCCATATTTGCTACTTTCACAATGACAACATCCGTCTCCGGCATCTTCTTAAGCAGCGACCATAGCACGGCCCGATATAACGAATGCAAACAATGCATACCGCGCGTAATTCACGTGATCCTGACACGTGTCAGTTGACCTAGCTCTCGCTTCTATGCAAATAAGGTTCGAAATACTGCACGATCGAACACATGTTTCAATTTCAATACATCGCTCGGTTATTCCAAAACTCAGTATTCAACATCACATTAGGAAAAAACAAGACAGAGCAGTGTGTAGGTACATCGCTTCTGTATCCCAAACAGTCAAACTAAGTTTGCACATGATCAAAAACAAAAGCATTATAATGAAAATTTCTAATAAGACAATATAAATAAATAATAATCCCCAATATTATGTGAAATGCACATGTATCTGACAATCAATACATCAATGATGTAAAACATTTTACATTTCTAATAACTTAGTAGTAAAGTGTCTGTAGTATCAATTAAAATACAAATGATTTATCACAAAAATGTACGTCTTGAACAATCCCGAAAGTTATTTAAACGTCCATTCCATAGAATTCACAGATGTAGATACAACACGTTGAAATATTGTTTATTCATCACGCCTGTTGTATACACGCCTACACAAATCGGTGTGAAATATTAAGCATAGTCACATTTAGAATATATATAAAAAGCTCTACATTTCTTGCACGAAATATATTCAATCCCACGGAAAAATCACTTTATAATCTGACCACTTTGTCCGCATTTCTTCAACACTCCAGTCGCCGACTAGTGCGCCCGGTAACTCATCGTTTATCGTCTGCTCCAAAGCTGACCCTAAATAAACAATAACATCCATGTACTCAAAATATAAAGTCAAATATATAACCTAAAATAACTGAGGCTTACACAATCGGAACTAACATATGTTCCGCCATTTTCAACTTTTTAAAGAAACAATTGTTTGACTGAAATTGCTGTATCTATCTGACTTCTAAGCACTCTATATTCAAAACAGAACCTCTCGATAAGGCATCAAACTCTAATCAAGTGAAGACCAATCTATCTCAGTTCAAACTGATTATGAACCAACGACCTCACTGTCGATTGTGCTTTCAATACAAATTCCAAACCTAGCTCCACTGGCGTCAACAAAGACGTAAATAATTCCAAATCCAGCTCCACTGGCGTCAACAAAGACGTAAATAATTTCAAATCCAGCTCTACTGGCGTCAACAAATACGTTAAATTCGGAGTCGTCGACAAGGACGAGCTGGTGTTAACAACCTCATTGAACACTATCAGTTCGCTCAAATTTACAAGTTTTTAACATTTCTCTCTTCACATTTCTTTTCGAAATAGAAATTCGTCGAACAGCATAACAAGGACACCTTGACCAAATCATTCTGCTAGACCAGATAAGTGATTTTAACATTCATATAACTAACGACGGTACCGTTATATACCGCATTGACAGCTAAAGTGACCAATTATATGACTAATTTTCGCGCAGGAATAACTCACACATTCCAGAACAAGTTTGGTTATTTTCATTCCAGCTCTCTATAAACACAAGCATAGGTCAAGCCATTTTCAGAACCATAGATATAATGTGGATTTAAATCATACACACAGTATGTCGGTCATTTGATGACTTTCCAGTCACAGTTCAATATCATAAATATCAAAACAAGTATAGTGAGCATATTTCATATATTTTAGTAACATACCTAACCAATATTTCGGTCATTTGAAGACTATCCAGTCATATCATTTTGACACATGCCGAGCATCAAACAAAAGATCTCTACCATTACCACTTTGAATAACCATGGTACGCCGTTACTACGCTCATGAATCACATGCATAGCATCCAACAAAGGATCTATACTAATACTACTTGGAATGTCTATGGTACGCCGTTACTACCATCATACATCATATTTTAAGCGTCCAACAATGGAGCCATAACAGTAAAGTTTTACAACGACTATGGTACGTCGTAACTATCATCATACATCACATACCAAGCATCCAACTAGGAAACTACACCGGTAACACTTAATACGACTAGTGTGCGCCGTAACTGCCTTCATGCCCAACCTACTAAGCATCCAACAAGACAACTGTCCCAGTAACACTTAAAAACGACCAAGGTGCGCCGTAACTGCCCTCATACATCAAATAACAAACGTCCAACAAGCAAACACTTAAACCTGTTATGTTACGTCGTAACTATTCTTATACATAACAAACCAAGCGTCCTACAAAGGGACTATACCAGTAACACTTATAACGACTATGATATAACATAAGTATCCTCATACATCACATACCGAGTATCCATTACTACTGGAAATGACTATGATGCACCGTAACCATCCTCATACAACACATGCTGATCATCCAACAAGGAAGTTATACCAATGAAATTTTAAAACGACTATAGTACTCCGATAAACCTTACATGTCGAGCAACGAACAAGGGAGCTATACCAGTAAAGTGTTTAACAACTACCAACTGAAGTATGAACATGCACTGATCAAAAACAGGCTCATTACTTCCGGTTTCTATGCTCTTCAAGTACAAAATGTAGCATCATTAATTAACTTGATATCATATAGTCATGACCCATGCTTACTCTTACAAGTGCGCCAAATTTCGTTAGCCTTCCGTCCGGACTATGCAAACTACATGTACTGGCCTAGTACGCGCTCAGCAAGTAACATGCTTTACTACAAAATAAAATCATGTTATTTTGTAAATTATTCTGCATATTTGCTACAATACGAAATAGTACTTATCTTATAACCCTTCTCTCAATCCGTAGTTTACACTACATTATTGACCGCCAAAACCAAGACAGAAACTTCTCCAGGACCATACATGCTGCTTGTTCGTTATGCTGATGAGCATCTCTGTACTGCTGTAGCTGGTCTCCAAATACTGATGCTAACGCTTAGTCCAGCTGCCGGACTCCTGTTGAACTAATTTCCACACAACCTAAAACACATATCACAAGACGAAATATAATACTGAAGTTGTTGGGTCGAATAATCCATAATGTATTGAATAACCCACTTAAAGTTCGTCTGGCAACATACTGATCTTCAAAACGTCAAATGTTTAGAACGCGATCTACATTTGAAACTAATCTAGGTTTCGTACAGTAACAATCAAAACTCAAAGAAGTCGCCACTTCCCGAGGCGACTGAACCTCTCAATTACCAAAACTGTTAGATATACACTATATATACAATAACTGTTTGATGCCAATTTTGTAAATTATTCTGCATCTTTGCTATAATACGAAAAAATACTTATCTTATAACCCTTCTCTCATTCCGTAGTTTACACTACACCATTGACCGCCAAAACCAAGACAGAAACTTCTCCCGGACCATACATGCTGCCTGTTCATTATGCTGATGGACATCCCTGTACTGCTGTAGCTGGTCTCCAAATACTGATGCTAACGCTTAGTCCAGCAGCCGGACTCCTGTTGAACTATTTTTCACACGACAAATCTTCTTTATTTCTAACTACCACGTGGTCGAAATGTACTCAATAACGTTTATACAAAATGAAATCCGAGATGTGAACCGCTCTGAAACGTCTGGTAGAATGACAAATACACACATTCTTTAAACTTCAACAACTTCGTACACCGCGTTACACGCACGAAAATCCCGTGACCATAACTCAACCTATCACTGTAGTGAATACGTTCCGCAAAGACAACCATTTTACGCTATACTATCGAAACGCGTAAAATTAAATATATACCAGATTTATATAGCGCCTTTTTCATGCGAACACATGATTAAAGGCACTTTACATATAGTGTTGCAGCCACAAGGGTGCAGGTGCATCCTCTACCAGTGCAGATACAGCATGATCTGATCAGAGGCACAGACTGAGAGAAAGCCCCTGAAGGGAGAGAGACATTAGATACAGGCATGTCCGGCGCTACAGAAGTGCGCCTAACTCTTATTTCGAATAGACAGTCTGGTTCTTTAATGTGCCCGGTGTATAGCACCGATACACAGCTTTCTGGCACCTCTACCCAGATACTTTGCATAATACACGGTCAGATATAGCGGAAAATACTATAAATATTTCAGAAATGTCAAGTTCCGATGCCGGGGATTGAACCCACGACATCTGGATTGACAGTCCAGTGCGTTACCACAGAGCTAAATCCGCTTATATGAGCTAAATCCGAATAAACACAGTAAAACTTCTGTATTCTTCTTTTATTACATAAACAATACTGGTAACTATAACAACTATGATTGTACATGTATGTGAATGCAAATATTGGCAGTAAGAAGATAGGTAACTCCATAATACTGTTTCTTATTTCAACCTGGGGTGGTATTCACAAAGCATCTTAAGGGAAAACTTTGTTTTTTTAATTTCCTTAAATGTATCAAGTAAACGGGAAAGTCAATATTTTCAATTCTTTACATTGTTTAGAAACATTATGCACTGTGGGGAACCCACGTGACCAGATGCTAATGTTCGGAGCCAATTTTGTAAACAAACCGCCTCGATTCAGGTAACATTTTTGCTTGTAACTTTCTTAATAATTGGTCGATCTGGATGAAATATAGACGAGCGCCGTCTCCTTTCAAAAGCAAATCATCGACGCTCTTACCTGGGTGACAAAATTGTGTACTTTTTGTTATTTGGGCAACGGCGCATTTCGTAAACCGCAATCTGCTATGCTACGGTTCGGAGCAATTCACTAAAACATGTCCTTAACAAATTACAGCTTCATTAAAAGTTATAATTTAATAGCGATAATGTGGGTCGCAAAATTTAAGATCGACAAGCAAAATATTTCTAAATATGAGCAACAGACAAAATGAGACGACATAAACAAAAATGCTACAGTTCGGAGCTAAAATGAAAATGCTACAGTCCGGAGCTATTTTCATAAAATGCTACGGTTCGGAGCTAAGTTTCAAAGTATACCATATGTAGGAAAAGAAGCAGGGCTCTATGCAGTCTGACAAGTGTCACATGCTATATAGAGTATAATATGATGTTATATCAAGGTATGGGAATGAATGAGAAGGAATATAACATGACAGCCGAACACATTTTAACAGAACCATGTACACACAACGACACATCTCCAAGCTTCGTAAACACGACCCGATGTTCATCCGAGAAAGTAGCACGGCCTACATTCAATCTTAGTTTGAACTTGTGTCAGTCAATGAAACAAAATTAATAGAACAACAAAACCCTGCGTCAACTCGTGATCAATACATCGGTAAGCAAAAAACTATGATTCGGACAAAACGTTTTCTAACATCTCTGATTCAGAGTCGACTGTTAAACCATCGTTTTGCACAAAAGTACCCAGTGTCAGCACAGAGGGGTCCGATATGCATATACACCATGATGTAAAGGTTAAATATTTTCAGAAACATTACATGTATATTGAATTGATAATAATTATATTTAAAATACTAAAATAAATATTTTACCAAGACAACTAGCACTGATCGTTTTAAACATGTTGTGTGTGACCAATAATTTCACACGTTAAAGTTTGTGAATCATGTAACATACATGTATGCTCCACCAAAAATATACTGAGTGCATCTAGAAACGCAACACTGAGTCTACTAACAACTTTAACTTCAAGCAAAAAAGTCCTCATTTTTCAGAATGGTCGTTCTAAGTGAATATGCAAAATATCGATTAATGGTGGATTGATTACTTTCCCATGACGACCAACATTTTGTCTCGCAATGTCTGAAGCAGTTGTAAACCTGTTTCGGAGGATGTTCACGCGGTATTACTGGTCCTGTCGGGCAGTTTTTAAACGTGGGTGACCTGAACAGGGACGGTCGCGAAAGATGTCAGTGTGCTAGTAGAGTGACTCAAGACATTGTCTATAGTTTTTTCTTCCAAGATTTTTTAAACTCACTTCATTGTATTGGAAATCTTATTCTGAAAACAATAAGCTAAAGCAAAACAGGGGTCACCGAACTCGTTTTCTCAGAAAATGAGATTTTGCAACATCACTTTTCTATAAAAATGACAAAAATCATGAATTTTCATTTATTTTTTAATAAAAATCAAAAAAATTTTCATTAGATATTTTTTAGTTCAGATGTACAAAAACATACATACATGTACTACTTAAATATACCTATGCACATTTTGAATCTTTAATAACATTCACACATTTTTGACAAAATGTGCCCAAAATTAAAGCTCGAAAATTAAAAAAGATACATTATTGACTAATTAAAAAATATTTGGTCCAAGAATTTTTTTTATTTTTGCAAATGATGTTGATGAAAGTGTGATCCATCAGAATAATAAGAAAACAAGAGGGCCCAAAGGGCCCTAGGTCGCTCACCTTTCGAATTTAACCTAGATTTTGTTAAGATGATCATTGTGACCAAGTTTTATACAGATTAGGCAAATATTGTGACCTCTAGTGACTACAAAAGGTTTTTATATGATTTGACCCCAGATAAACCAATATCGGACTTGACCTAGATTTTGTTGAGATGATCATTGTGACCAAGTTTCGTAAAGATCAGGCCAAAACTGTGACCTCTAGTGACTACACAAGGTTTTTCTATGATTTGACCTTGTGACCTAGTTTTTGACCCCAGATGACCCAATATCGAACTTGATCTAGATTTATTTGAGATGATCATTGTGACCGAGTTTCATAAAGATTAGACAAAAATTGTGACCTCTAGTGACTACGCAAGGTATTTCTATGATTTGACCTTGTGACCTAGTTTTTGACCCCAGATGACCCATTATCGAACTCGACCTCAATTTTGTTGTTATGATCATTGTGACTAAGTTTCGTAAAGATCAGGCCAAAACTGGGACCTCTAGTGACTACACAAGGTTTTTCTATGATTTGATCTTGTGACCTAGTTTTTGACCCCGGATGACCCAATATCAAACTTGACCTAGATTTGGTTGTGTAGATCATTGTGACCAAGTTTCGTAAAGATTATGCTAAAACTGTGACCTCTAGTGACTACACAAGGTTTTTCTATTATTTGACCTTGTGACCTAGTTTTTGACCCAAGATGACCCATTATCGAACTTGACCTAGATTTTATTGCGATGATCATTGTGACCAAGTCTCATAAAGATTAGACCAAAATTGTGACCTCTAGTGACTACATAAGGTTTATCTATGATTTGACCTTGTGACCTAGTTTTTGACCCCAGATGACCCAATATCGAACTTGACCTAGATTTTGTTGAGATGATCATTGTGACCAAGTTTCATAAAGACTAGGTCAAAATTGTGACCTCTAGTGACTACACAAGGTTTTTCTATGATTTGACCTTGTGACCTAGTTTTTGACCCCTGATGACCCAATATCGAACTTGACCTAGATTCTGTTGAGATGATCATTGTGACCAAGTTTCATAAATATTAGACCAAAATTGTGACCTCAAGTGACTACACAAGGTTTATCTATGATTTGACCTTGTGACCTAGTTTATGACCCCGGATGACCCAATATCGAACTTGACCTAGATTTTATAGAGATGATCATTGTGATCAAGTTTCATAAAGATTAAGTCAAAATTGTGACCTCTAATGTGTTCACAAGGTTTTTCTATGATTTGACCTAGTGACCTAGTTTTTGACCCCAGATGACCCAATATCGAACTTGACCTAGATTTTATAGAGATGATCATTGTGATCAAGTTTCATAAAGATTAAGTCAAAATTGTGACCTCTAATGTGTTCACAAGGTTTTTCTATGATTTGACCTAGTGACCTAGTTTTTGACCCCAGATGACCCAATATCGAACTTGACCTAGATTTTATAGAGATGATCATTGTGATCAAGTTTCATAAAGATTAAGTCAAAATTGTGACCTCTAATGTGTTCACAAGGTTTTTCTATGATTTGACCTAGTGACCTAGTTTTTGACCCCAGATGACCCAATATCGAACTTGGCCTAGATTTTGTTGAGATGATCATTGTGACCAAGTTTCATAAAGATTAGGCTAAATTTGTGACCTCTAGTGTGTTCACAAGCAATTGTGAACGGACGGACGGACGGACGGACGGACGACGGACGCCGGACGAAGAGCGATCACAAAAGCTCACCTTGTCACTTTGTGACAGGTGAGCTAAAAACATAGGTCACCGTATTTCTTTTTGTGCTATTTAACCAGAAGTGTCTCCCTCTTCTAAGAAAACGGCATGAAAACGGCGCAAAGTAGTACTCTAGAGGCTAATAAAAAATCTGGTCCAAGAATGTTTTTATTTTTTCCAAATGATGTTAATGAAAGTGTACTCTATTAGAATATAAAGAAAAAAAGATAGGTCACCGTGCTTCTTTGTACAAATGTCCCAAAGGTGTGAATATGCACATGTTTGGACAATCATGGCATTTTTATTCCGAAACACGTGACTCGTCTGTTGTGATTTTCTTTCCATTATAGTGCGCCCAGGATAATGTGATATTTACAAATATAAATCGGTTTGGTCAACTGTTGCACAATTAGTTTTACAAATTACTAAAGTAAACAGATAAGGTCAGTATTGTACTAAAATATCAGTGATAAATCGTACACATCTGAAAAATCCACCTTTTGTGGAATGTACCACATTTCATCACCTTTCCTTATCCTAGGCGCACTTTACAAATGATTAGACACCTCTGGAAAACGGAATTTACAGAACAGAACAGATGTATTTACAATAAAAGAAACAATATCGAGGATAAAATTGTTGCGTTTCTAGATGTACTGAGGTATAGTTCAAACTCCAAAAAACGCGTTGTTTTTGTGCCTCTAAATTTGTCACCACATGACAAAATGGTGCGGAAGATGCCTACACGAATACATTTTATAAGGGGTGTCCGGCATGGACATGTGTGTGTTATTATTTTTGTGTTCCGCGAAACTGTTAAAAAATTGAATATTCATACTTGGTCGATGATCTTAATAGTGTTGATATTCAAAAAGGCATATAGCACATAGTCTGAGCTCTGAGCCGTAGCATTTTCTGAAAATAGCTCCGAACCGTAGCATTTTATGAAAATAGCTCCGGACTGTAGCATTTTCATTTTAGCTCCGAACTGTAGCATTTTTGTTTATGTCGTCTCATTTTGTCTGTTGCTCATATTTATCAGAAATATTTTGCTTGTCGATCTTAAATTTTGCGACCCACATTATCGCTATTAAATTATAACTTTTAATGAAGCTGTAATTTGTTAAGGACATGTTTTAGTGAATTGCTCCGAACCGTAGCATAGCAGATTGCGGTTTACGAAATGCGCCGTTGCCCAAATAACAAAAAGTACACAATTTTGTCACCCAGGTAAGAGCGTCGATGATTTGCTTTTGAAAGGAGACGGCGCTCGTCTATATTTCATCCAGATCGACCAATTATTAAGAAAGTTACAAGCAAAAATGTTACCTGAATCGAGGCGGTTTGTTTACAAAATTGGCTCCGAACATTAGCATCTGGTCACGTGGGTTCCTCACAGTGATTATGTAAAGATCTACAATAATCACCAAGAAAACATGGGTTATTCTTAGTTTCTTGGAAAATATGTGCAGCTCAATTTTTTAACTTTAGTCAAAAATTAAAAAAAAAATTCTAAGATGGTTTTTGAATACTAGCCCAGGGGTGCATTTACTAAATATACTGTATAGCGGATATATTTCATGAGGTCCATTATTCATGTTTTCTGGATCCTTTTGAATTCATGGTGTCCTGATTTTGCGCAAATGACCTGGACCGCTAATTTAAAACCTTGTTGGTAAACATGAAATGTGAGGTCAATCTTACGTAAGTTGCACGTTATTTATTTTGTTCACAAATTGCTTGTTGCATTTCGACTGCTATTTTGAATGGTTTGTTCGATGGCTGAGTTGACTATCATTAAAAAATGTACACAAATAAATACTTTTTCGGCAAACATTTACACGTTTTGCAACTAAAATCGTTACATTTAACAAGTTTGATGCACCCGTTTATAATCAACACCTTTTAACGTTGAGAAAACATGATGCACATACGATATTTGATACACATGCATAGATTTTACACACGTTTTACAAAAATCTAAGTTTGAATTATATTTTGTAATTTATTAAGTAAGTCGAAATCTTATTGCCATATTTTACGTAACCGACATACTTCTTGTGAAGTCATTTAGTCCGTTGGTTTTTAATCATGAATTGTCTCCCTATATAAAATTTGTATATTTACAAGGTGAATATTAGGCTGGGTTTAGATTTCGCGCTATCGATGTTGACTGCGAATAGAGTGAAAATTAGACCCCCGTGAACCATACCCGCTATACAGTAAACACTATGCATATATATTTATCATACAGATGATAATAAATAATAAGTAACTTATAAATATAAACGTGTGACTTGACTATGGAGGAAAGAAAATAAAACATCATTTAACAAGATGGCTATGATCCCCTGCCCCATTAATGGATAGTGAACTGTAACCTTGAAAGTATGCCAGCCAGCTTGGTTGGAACTTGGTAATGCATGTCGCCTCTGAGTGTCTCTTATATTTATAAATAAAGTAAATCAAGACAAACTCCAGGATTGCTCAACGTTTCGACTGTATTGTCTTCATCAGGAATAATAAAAATAAACATATATTTCTTATATTTTGCATAACTATTTATAATCAACTAACATATTTATATGATCTTTATCAATATCTCATACATCACTGTTAACAACTTAACCAACAACTACAGTACAACCTCTCGACAGTTGCAACAACACCTACAGTACAACCTCTCGACAGTTGCAACAACACCTACAGTACAACCTCTCGACAGTTGTAACAACACCTACAGTACAACATCTCGACAGTTGCAACAACACCTACAGTACAACCTCTCGACAGTTGTAACAACACCTACAGTACAACATCTCGACAGTTGTAACAACACCTACAGTACAACATCTCGACAGTTGTAACAACACCTACAGTACAACATCTCGACAGTTGCAACAACACCTACAGTACAACCTCTCGACAGTTGTAACAACACCTACAGTACAACATCTCGACAGTTGTAACAACACCTACAGTACAACCTCTCGACAGTTGTAACAACACCTACAGTACAACCTCTCGACAGTTGTAACAACACCTACAGTACAACATCTCGACAGTTGCAACAACACCTACAGTACAACATCTCGACAGTTGCAACAACACCTACAGTACAACATCTCGACAGTTGCAACAACACCTACAGTACAACATCTCGACAGTTGTAACAACACCTACAGTACAACATCTCGACAGTTGTAACAACAACTACAGTACAACATCTCGACAGTTGTAACAACACCTACAGTACAACATCTCGACAGTTGCAACAACAACTACAGTACAACATCTCGACAGTTGTAACAACACCTACAGTACAACATCTCGACAGTTGCAACAACACCTACAGTACAACATCTCGACAGTTGTAACAACACCTACAGTACAACATCTCGACAGTTGTAACAACACCTACAGTACATACTCTCGACAGTTGTAACAACACCTACAGTACAACATCTCGACAGTTGCAACAACACCTACAGTACAACATCTCGACAGTTGCAACAACACCTACAGTACAACATCTCGACAGTTGTAACAACACCTACAGTACAACATCTCGACAGTTGTAACAACACCTACAGTACATACTCTCGACAGTTGTAACAACACCTACAGTACAACACCTCGACAGTTGTAACAACACCTACAGTACAACATCTCGACAGTTGCAACAACACCTACAGTACAACATCTCGACAGTTGTAACAACACCTACAGTACAACATCTCGACAGTTGTAACAACACCTACAGTACAACACCTCGACAGTTGTAACAACAACTACAGTACAACCTCTCGACAGTTGTAACAACACCTACAGTACAACACCTCGACAGTTGTAACAACACCTACAGTACAACACCTCGACAGTTGTAACAACACCTACAGTACAACATCTCGACAGTTGCAACAACACCTACAACATTTCCCTGAGCTGATTGTTTTGATAAATTTAACCTCTGTATAGCAACAACCTCTATACAGCGGCCACTATTTGCAGCTACCAGAGGGTGTTACTCTACAGAGGTTGTACAGAACTAAAATACCATTCAGCATTGTCAACAAATATTGCATAGAACATTAATTAATAAATTGCACAAATCAATACTACGCAGTCAAGTGTCTGCTGCCATGTAACATATAACATACTTATAATATTACATAAATAAGTTTCTAAATACAACATAGTAACAACAGTTGCTATAAATCGGTAACTTGAACAGTCAAACTAACATTGTACTAATCAGTCATTTTTATTCACAATATCTAATACTACACAATAAAAAGATTGTGTCAATTTAAACCAGTTTTTACCAACATTTTTATAACATTTTTAACAAGATTTTTACACCATTTTTAACTGTAACGTCATTTTTACACCAGTTTTAACAAATATTCAATCTGGTATGGCGATCAAATGACTATAAGAGTCTTCCTAGAATTAAATACCAGTTTACAAAGTTTCCATAAGCAACTTACAGCTTCTCCATAAGCGGAGGACATGGCTATAGCAATGCCACAAAAGAGAGTTAACAACGACATAAATAACATGAACTAGCCGTCGTTTTCTAACTTCTAGCATGCTTATTGTGGATGAAAGGATCGTCATAAGCAGGTGTAGCACGAAATCTGACCTTGGCTTTCGTTTTACCAGGTTTATGGTTTTCCTGAGCAATGTTTGTATTCCTGTAATACTGGTTAGTATAATGATTAGCCGGAAGATTTGAATTTGAAATTCCACGATTTTGCGGATCATTTAAATTCACATCAAGTTTGGAAATCTCGCTACCCCCTCCATGACCCATTCTATCTCCCATCAATGGGTAACCATCATGAATTGCACCAAATTTGAGGGATTCTTGAAAATTATCCGCTGACACAGTTCCGTTAAATATGTCCTCCTTCGCTTGATGCATATCTTGTCTATAATTTCCTACATTCTCACTCAAACTTCTGTCCCAAACATCGTTGGTACGTTGAGGTAGGTACTTCACTCTTGTTCGCTTACGTTGTCGCAAATTTTTCGATGTCAAACTTTGAAATGCGAGGACCGCCTCATCAACGTCTTCCTCTTTATGAATCTGTTGCTGGTACCTGGTCCAGGTGTTGGAATCCTCCAATGGTACCGGAAGATATTTTATTCTAAGTTTATAGTTTCCTTTAACAGATCTTGGCTCAGGTTTTGGAATCGGTAAAACAAAAGAATCACGTATTCGTTCGTATTTATCCTCAAAAAACCTATAAGGTTCATGTGGCACAAAGAGTTCATCATTGTGAAAGAAATAGGGGGGCTTACCAGTAGGTGAAGACGTGTTCAGTAAAGCTTGACGCTGTTCTTCTACACGACGTCTTGCCTCCTGTAATCTAAGCCGTTCTTTGTCTAGATATCTGAAAGTATCGTCAGAATAGATGTCATTCAAGTATTCCCAAAGTATCGTCAGAATAGACGTCATTCAAGTATTCCCAAAGTATCATCAGAATAGACGTCATTCAAGTATTCCCAAAGTATCATCAGAATAGAGGTCATTCAAGTATTCCCAAAGTATCATCAGAATAGACGTCATTCAAGTATTCCCAAAGTATCATCAGAATAGACGTCATTCAAGTATTCCCAAAGTATCATCAGAATAGATGTTAGTCAAGTATTCCCAAAGTATCATCAGAATAGAGGTCATTCAAGTATTCCCAAAGTATCGTCAGAATAGATGTTAGTCAAGTATTCCCAAAGTATCGTCAGAATAGAGGTCATTCAAGTATTCCCAAAGTATCGTCAGAATAGACGTCATTCAAGTATTCCCAAAGTATCGTCAGAATAGACGTCATTCAAGTATTCCCAAAGTATCATCAGAATAGACGTCATTCAAGTATTCCCAAAGTATCATCAGAATAGAGGTCATTCAAGTATTCCCAAAGTATCATCAGAATAGACGTCATTCAAGTATTCCCAAAGTATCATCAGAATAGACGTCATTCAAGTATTCCCAAAGTATCATCAGAATAGAGGTCATTCAAGTATTCCCAAAGTATCGTCAGAATAGACGTCAGTCAAGTACTCACAAAGTATCGTCAGAATAGACGTCAGTAAAGTACTCACAAAGTATCGTCAGAATAGACGTCAGTCAAGTACTCACAAAGTATCGTCAGAATAGACGTCAGTCAAGTACTCACAAAGTATCGTCAGAATAGACGTCATTCAAGTATTCCCAAAGTATCGTCAGAATAGATGTCATTCAAGTATTCCCAAAGTATCGTCAGAATAGACGTCAGTCAAGTATTCCCAAAGTATCGTCAGAATAGACGTCAGTCAAGTACTCACAAAGTATCGTCAGAATAGACGTCATTCAAGTACTCACAAAGTATCGTCAAAATAGACGTCCGTCAAGTACTCACAAAGTATCGTCAGAATAGACGTCAGTCAAGTACTAACAAAGTATCGTCAGAATAGACGTCAGTCAAGTACTCACAAAGTATCGTCAGAAAAACGTCAGTCAAGTATTCCCAAAGTATCGTCAGAATAGACGTCAGTCAAGTACTCACAAAGTATCGTCAGAATAGACGTCATTCAAGTATTCCCAAAGTATCGTCAGAATAGACGTCATTCAAGTATTCCCAAAGTATCGTCAGAATAGACGTCAGTCAAGTATTCCCAAAGTATCGTCAGAATAGACATTAGTCAAGTATTCCCAAAGTATCGTCAGAATAGACGACAGTCAAGTATTCCCAAAGTATCGTCAGAATAGACGTCATTCAAGTATTCCCAAAGTATCGTCAGAATAGACGTCATTCAAGTATTCCCAAAGTATCGTCAGAATAGACGTCATTCAAGTATTCCCAAAGTATCGTCAGAATAGACGTCAGTCAAGTACTCACAAAGTATCGTCAGAATAGATGTTAGTCAAGTATTCCCAAAGTATCGTCAGAATAGACGTCATTCAAGTATTCCCAAAGTATCGTCAGAATAGACGTCATTCAAGTACTCACAAAGTATCGTCAGAATAGACGTCAGTCAAGTATTCCCAAAGTATCGTCAGAATAGACGTCATTCAAGTATTCCCAAAGTATCGTCAGAATAGACGTCATTCAAGTATTCCCAAAGTATCGTCAGAATAGACGTCAGTCAAGTATTCCCAAAGTATCGTCAGAATAGACGTCAGTCAAGTATTCCTAAAGTATCGTCAGAATAGACGTCATTCAAGTATTCCTAAAGTATCGTCAGAATAGACGTCAGTCAAGTACTCACAAAGTATCGTCAGAATAGACGTCATTCAAGTATTCCCAAAGTATCGTCAGAATAGACGTCAGTCAAGTACTCACACCATAAACATAATCAACACTGATATAGTATATTAAGTGATTATTCCTGTAGGTCAAAAAGTTCGGCAATTCAGACATTTTGCGTGCTGAAATATTAGCGATTCTACAAATTTCTTAGTAGAGTTCAATATTGGCAAAAATTAATGCTACATGAAATATAATTGAATTTAGAAAATTCAGCAATATTTCCATGTCTCTTAACTTTATTCCTTACACTTTAGCACAATTACGTTTCAATTTACGGATGACATCAGCATGATTTCATCAAATTTCATCATTTCAGGGGCCACAACTCTGCTAATACTTTTTAAATCTGTATAAAAATATTTATAGGGGCAGAACAACAAATGCTGAATAATGATCCTATGAAGTAGGAGACTGTAGCACAATTACTTTACAAGTTACATACAATGCAACATTTTGGGATGTACAAACAAAGGCAAATCTATAAGCCCCCAAACATTTTGGTGGGGGCATCAATGAACAAGTTGTGCTTTATATAGACCACATGCTGTCTATTTTGTAACATGAAATTTGATAAACATCTGTGATGGTAACTAGATTATAATTTTATTGTTAAAAATTGTCTGATTCAAATTGGTAACACCATAAAGCCTCAGGGAGCAAGCCCTTTTTCCCCTGGTTGTACACCAGAGCTCTATAGCTCCTTGTTATTTCTGTTAAATAGCCTTTTCTAAACCCCAACTCATCAAAGTGCTCAGAAATTGGGCACTTGTGCAAGAATAATAGAGTGACCTGGGCCTTTGACCTACTGACCTTAAAAACCATAAGGGGTCATCTACAGTAAATGATCAACCTACATGTAAAGTTTGAGGATCCTAGGGCCAAGCGTTCTCAAGTTATTGAACGGAAGCCAATTGGTGTACAGATGAACCGACCAACAGTCGGACAGGATGACAAACAGTCGGACAGAATGACCAACATGTGCTAAGCAATATACCCCCTAATCAAAGCTGAGGGGCATAATAAGGTACCTCAGAACACACTGAATGAACTATATAAACCCAATGTTTCAAACATTTCTGGGTGAACATGTCATATTAAATACTGATATACAATAACATACTTTGCTTTCATCGCCGCCTCTTGTTGTTTTTGTGAAAATTCTTTTGTTCGTTGTTGAATCATGGTATCTATCAATTTTTTATCCATAGCTGGACTTTTGTTTCTGTCTGAAATTGGTGAAAAGGAGTATACATGTAATTAAAAGCCATGGCCTAAGGTGCCTACATGGCCTAAGGTGGCTATTAAAGCATTCAGTTAACCATGACCTAAGGTGGTCAATAAAGCATTCAGTTAACCATGGCCTAAGGTGGCTATTAAAGCATTCAGTTAACCATGACCTAAGGTGGTCAATAAAGCATTCAGTTAACCATGACCTAAGGTGGTCAATAAAGCATTCAGTTACCATGATCTAAGGTGGTCAATAAAGCAATCAGTTACCATGACCTAAAGTGGTCAATAAAGCATTTAGTTACCATGACCTAGTGGTCAATAAAGCATTCAGTTACCATGACCTAAGGTGGTCAATAAAGCATTCAGTTACCATGACCTAAAGTGGTCAATAAAGCATTCAGTTACCATGACCTAAAGTGGTCAATAAAGCATTTAGTAACCATGACCTAAGGTGGTCAATAAAGCATTCAGTTACCATGACCTAAAGTGGTCAATAAAGCATTTAGTTAACCATGACCTAAAGTGGTCAATAAAGCATTTAGTAACCATGACCTAAGGTGGTCAATAAAGCATTCAGTTACCATGACCTAAAGTGGTCAATAAAGCATTCAGTTACCATGATCTAAGGTGGTCAATAAAGCATTCAGTTACCATGACCTAAGGTGGTCAATAAAGCATTCAGTTACCATGACCTAAAGTGGTCAATAAAGCATTCAGTTACCATGACCTAGTGGTCAATAAAGCATTCAGTTACCATGATCTAAGGTGGTCAATAAAGCATTCAGTTACCATGACCTAAAGTGGTCAATAAAGCATCCAGCTAACCATGACCTAAAGTGGTCAATAAAGCATTCAGTTACCATGACCTAAGGTGGTCAATAAAGCATTCAGTTACCATGACCTAGTGGTCAATAAAGCATTCAGTTACCATGACCTAATGCCGCTATTCCTCCATTGTTCAGCATCTATACACAGGCTAAACAAATGTTACAGTATTATAAAGGCATACCATTAAGGTTCTTTGATTCCCGTCCATATAGACGTTCCATTTCACTGCGTATCAATCTTGGACTCGTACTGTTCCTGCTATTCCTGCTGTTCCGACTATTCCTGCTACTGTTTCTCTCCTGTAAAACCAAACAAATAATATTATAACACATTTCTGTGTTTTTTAGATCATTTTCATTCCCCTGTCCGGGACTCACACTAGCCATTTAAAATAATAGCCACTTATTTTTACTCAACAAAAATAATAGTCAAAATTTAAGCGAACTTTACGCATGATATAGTGAACTTAATGCATGGTACTTTATGCATGTTTACAGTCAAGGTCAAAACAAATGTGTAGGCATCTTATTCTAGGAGGTCAGTGGCATGATCCTTTTGGGAAAGATTTTGTGTTTGATACTGTAAGGTGCCTATTATCATTAATGGCGGTAATGTCGACTGACAGCATATAAGCATGTTTTCCCCCATTTTCCCCTCCAAAAAAAGATGTGTTAGATGTTTATCCCAATTTCCGTGAGTAAATTATTGTACGTTATCAGTCCTTTAGATTTGTGTTTGTACATGTACATTTGTATTTTATTTTGTAATATGTTTGTATTTACTGTATATATAAATGAAAACAAACAACAGAACATAAATACGAGGGTCGTTCAATTAATACCCGGACGATCGTTATTGCTGGAAAACTAATGGACCGATATTGATTAAAACTTACAGGAATACATTCACAGCATTTCTGTATTCGCATACGGAATTTCAACTTGTTGCGACGAAGGGTTTACATACTATTAGTGTTTTAATAAGAACGTGTAACGCCAGTCGGCCCAGGTCGACGTCAAAATATTGTGACGTTACGCCATTATCGCTCCTAAAACGCGACACTGTTTCTACATTTGATTGTCGTTTTGGAGCAATAAAGTCATGTAAGCACACCAATTTAACATTTTAAGATGTTCGGTAGTGATGTTAAATGCTATATCCACGATAATTTTGCATGATCTCGTATTTACAATATGAGTTTTTCTTCAAGTAGTGTTAACCGTCCAACAGGTGTTTAACCGACGACACTTTCCTGTTTCTGACGTAAGATTGGCCGGGCCTCGGATCATCGTGGGATGATTCTTGTTATCATGGAACCGTTTAAAAGCAGAAGTCCACCGATACAAATATTCCCATAAGGCTTCTCTAAGATAGATTTGTTAGTTTTATAGGTGTATGACCAATACTTTTACGAAATTTTACCATAATCCGTTTTTTCCTAATAAATTCGATTCCATTGCATTATTAACGGAAACACACCGGTTGTCACTAAACAACGTTTCAAACACAGTAACAGAAATTACAACAAACGTTATAAAAACGTTACATACATGTAGACATAACGTTATCAAATATTTTAAGTTGAAAATATGCAACTATACCACGAACCCTGCCACATCAACACTCTACAGTTCACAAAGAACTTGGGTTGGGCCGGGTAGCCCTTTGTTGGGTTACTATAGTAACCACAGTTTGTGTTCGGTTGGATGAAATTATACCAAGTTTTGTCAAATAATCAAATTGGTGTGTAAGTCTTATTAAACGAAAATTTATTACTATTGCATGTTTCAATCAAGCGCTATGAAGATAGTCCGGGTATTAAATGAACGACCCTTGTATAGACAAAATTCAGGCCAAAAATAAAAAAATATTGTTTGTTTCTTCTTCCCTACCTACCCAAGCAAAAGTCCCCTTCCCTAAATATTTTTAACTCTCTGAAAAAAAATTGGGTATGAGAGTATGAAAATAAAATTATTTACTATAAGACAATAAAAATATTTTACCTACCCAACCCTATCTAGTCAGGGTCGGGAAAGGGGAACAAACAATCTTTTATTTTTGGCGTGTTAAATTATGCTAATAGAGTTCACGAGGTTCAGGTTAATAACTCTGCACTGGTACAATGTATGAAAAACATGTACAATAATCCTGATAAGAAAACATCGTCCATACCAATACTCTATCATCAAAATCTCTCTTCTCATTTTCTATAGTTTGAAGTCTATTTAGTTTATGCATCAGGTCCGATTGTTCCCTCATCTCGGATTCCATCGATGTTATCTGTTTCTGTAACTCGTCTAACTTCTTCTGTCCGACCACCGACCGGTCATGGGAACTGGGTCTGTACCAATCGGACGTCATTATCAATGTATTGTGTATTGTTCAAACGAGAGATTCTTCACGCAATCATAATCTAAAAGTAATGCAATACAATATTCTGATTTCTGGTAACAACAATAAATTCAACTGGTTTTCATTAAAATTCAAAACTATGAAGTCATGTACTTTTGCCATCCATTTTTTCACCAATTTTATGCGTTGTACTGTTTTATCAAAGCACTTACGGATATCATAAACTGACCTTAAAATTTAAATGCTTTAACTATAAATTATGGTGAAGGTCTGTTCAATATTAATTATTACTCTGACAAAGGATTTTTTGACTGGATTTTGACCCTACAAAAAATACTGGACTCCTATGTGTAGGTCTTGAAGAATAATAAAGAATTTAAATTTGAGCATAAGTTGT
Organism: Spisula solida; assembly: GCA_947247005.1. Lineage (NCBI taxonomy): Eukaryota > Metazoa > Mollusca > Bivalvia > Venerida > Mactridae > Spisula > Spisula solida. The sequence continues at coordinate 44,313,504 of OX365956.1, forward strand.
TCGTAAGTGCTTTGATAAAACAGTACCTTGGTACCCAGTTGGTGCATGAAGCAGCAGCGGTGCCTTATCACAAATATTTTAAATCTGAATCTCAAGACTTACAATTTTTTTTAAATGTTCTTTCAGTTTCCATGTTGTTATGAATAGATTGATTTTGATATAAATTGGCAGGAGTGTACAGTGAGCAACAACAATTAAACTGACACAATTTACACGGTATGAATCCCGATACACCGCTTTTCAGTTCCGTGAGAGAATTGTTCTGTTTTCATATGACTCTGACGCAACTGAAAACCAATGTGACACTCAGGATACATGAAATCTGAGTTCCGTCCAAGCGTTACATCAATTTTAAATTCCGTCAGAGCCTTATGACAATAGAACAATTCTCTCACGGAACTGAGAAGCCGTGTATCGGGATTCATACCGTGATTTAATTGATTGTGATTCATTGTAAACAATAAAGAATTATGTGGAACAAACAACCAACAAGCAGATGGATTAGGCCGAACTTAAAATATTCTTTGTTTCCCCATCCCGACCCAAGCAGATTTAGAATGAGTAGGTAGGTAGGGTAAATATTTTTTTTAATTGTTTCAGTATGATAGTTATTGGTTAAAGCATAAAAATAATGAAATTTAGAATTAACTCAAAGGTGAAAATCAACAATCCTAAATTAAGTCGTAAAAAAGAAGCCAGTAAACAAAAAAATAAAATTTTCACTTCCAATTTTTAATAAAAATAATATTATATTAATTTGGGCTATAAAATATTTTGGGTAGGGCCCTTTTTAATCGGGTAGGTAGGGGATGGGGAAACAAACAATATTTTATTTTAGGCCTTAATCTTCTTTAATAAACCAACGTTTCGGCTATGGACACATAGCCTTCATCAGGTTGTGATTCAGTTTAAAAGAAATTCTAGTAAAATTAGTATTGTGAAGTTTATAAGATTCAGTTGCAACACATTTGTGAATAAAACTCGAAAATAAAAGAAACAAAGTGATCATAAAACTTATAATTGATATCTGTACATCCAACAAATGAATATATTTTGAACAGAAAGTAACTTTGGGAAAAACAGCTTAGTTACAAAGTTTATGACTTATTTAATCTATGTACCTCCTGAAATCCAAACAAGGTACTACAGTGTATCCAGGTCTATCACATAGAAACTTGAACAAAACCACTTAAGTAGGCAATCTATAGACCTATTTTTCAGGTAAGCAACTATTAAGTCACAATTCATTCATGTTAAGCCCAACATTGTCAAGTGTGCTTGATTTTGGTCCCAATTTCACCTAAATATGTATTTATTTACCTATGGTAATACTTCAATTGAATTGTATAGATCACAAATTCAAGATAACAAATAATTCACAGAATGATTTATACAAATAAGTACTAGTAGTCCATGCCAGGCAGTGTGAATTTATTTAGTTATAAAAACAATACACATGTTTTACCTAATAGATTAATACACTTCCATAATATCTTTATACAAGAACTGATCAGCTTCACTCCAAAACATCTTATATTTTCTGTCTAAAACAGTTTGAATTAATAACAATATGGTATACTTTTTTGTAATTAGTCCTTTTCTTTCAAGTTGCATGTTTTACCAACAAATTACATGCATTAATATACAAAATGTACTTCAAGTAGTTCAGTTAAAATAAAGTTTACTGATTGATAAATAAATACATATTGACATCACCAATGACTGATCTGACAAAATATTTAGTAATTTACAGTTGATAAAAGATATCAGATCATCCATGAAAAAAGTACTTTAATAAAGTATAAAATGCCACAGTTTTTTGAATAAAACTTTTTAAGCCAATTCATTTATAATATTCATTTCCATTCTACAAGTCAATATATGTATTCAAACATTCTTAAGTAACAGAATGTTCAGTTTTTCATTCATTCGAGTAATTCTAACCATACTTAATGACTTTGATTATTGATTTTAAAAATCAATAAATTTGAATGTCTATTCATTCTAAAATTATATAGAAATCAACCTGACTGTATTAAGTAAATAAAATCTTTGATTATAGTAAACAGCAAACAGTTGTAAACATGTACCTCAGGTTCAATCACATAAGAAGTCAGTCACCGACGTAAAAGGAATATTTGTTAATGTATGAAGCATTATAAAAAGTGGCCCTTACAATTTCTACAGGCCTGGTTAAAGCTCCATCACCACATTTAACATGGAGTTCAAAATTACATTCTCTTAGAATCCGCCATTCACAGGGTAACACTACCAGGATAAGCCCCACCTTACATATAGCTATGTTTGATTATATTCTAAAGATGACTCATTTTTGTTTCCCATAGCATGAAACATTATCTGCACAGCAGGTAAGACTACTGACAAGCAAGATGTTACTGGACAAGTATTGTGATAATATAACTTAAAGTTCTTAAACAGACCAGTGTTTCTGAGTACTACCTGGACAGACAATTAAAAGGCAATTAAAATTCAATTAAAAAGCAATTAACTTCCAATTAACTGTATATTTTTCACTATTTTGTGACAAACTTTAGAATTCTATCTTTGTACCAGACCGTAAGATTTACAATAAGATAAGTATATTTACAATAAGATTAGAATATTAACTGAATTAAGTTATTTACATAACAGTGGTGAAAGACTCAAAGAGATCACTTTTAATTATAAATTTTACCAAGCTAAATAAAATGCGACAAATGAAGTTTTAGTAGTCACCTCAAAATGAGTATTACCGGTACTTATTTTACTAGTAAATGACCAACACTGTGCATGGTGACTGGTCACTTTGATGTCAGAAACTCTGGAAATTATTTGTATAATTTGAAAATACAGGTACTGGTATCATTATACTGTATGTGAACATAACAACTGTCATTTATTATTTTTCATAAAAAATCATAGTGAATTCATCCTAACACCACACAGCACAGTAAGCGCTACTAAATAATGGATTAAAATTATCTTCAAATGTAAACACACAGCTTACACACGGATAAAGCAGATAGGTTACAATGAGTATTCACTGTATAAGAACCACAGAAAATTGAGGAAACTAATTTACTAAAAATTCCTGCGTTGTAATGTAATCTTAATACCTGAGAAGACAATTTCAAGTACACTTTCACACCTTGTTAACACTGCCTGGAGTAGTTAAAACACTTAAAAATAAGATAATGAGAGCGCTCTTCATCAAATATCGTTAGATATCAACAGAAACATATGATGAGTTAAAAATTCACAAAATCAGGAACAATATGCTCTAATTTGCTCGTCTAAGTTTATTCTGTAACAGGTGAGAAAATTGTGCAACCAGACCAGGCCCCGATCTCCCGAAGCATCTCAATCTGAGCTGAGATAAATCTCAAATACTGCCATGTGTCTTTGAGATAATTTCCATGTGAGACAAGACTCTGAAAGTTGGCACCACAAAACAGATACATTGTTCTGAGTTTATTACAGTAAATATTTTGAGCATAAAACTTAAGAATGATCTCATATTTATACTCTTGACTTGAGCAAAATCTCAATTTGAGTTGAGATTTCTACTTGAGATGCTTCGGGAGATTGGGCCAGGCCCCAATTCCACGAAAAAACTTAAGTTATTGCTCAACTGAGACTGCTATTTTAAAAGCATATGTTGTCAGTTAAATGACTTTCATGTATACTAGTATATATTGTTTCATCACAGTTAGATGCTAATTTAATAGAGCAATACAAAACAAGTCTGATTTTTACTGAAAATAGTGCTTAAAAGTTATAAACATAAAAACTTAAAAGTCTGTTATAACAAGCTAAAGTATGAAGATCTTTGTTGTTCATAACTGTTGCATTTCCATGAGCATTTCATACACAAATCACCTACTAAATCATTATTTAGCAATAAATACACATTTTCTGGTAGCAATCTACATCACAAGACTATAATTGTAGTCATATAATAAATTCAAAATAGCGGTCTCAGCTGAGCAATAACTTAAGTTTTTTCGTGGAATCGGGGCCAGAGCTCGAACCCATGACTGTTCGCTAACAGGGCGAATGCTCAACTGACTGAGCTAGCAGGCTGCCTACGCATGTTTCTCCCCAATTAGTCCTACAATTCCACCTCAGTATGAAAATCAACTCATTAAATAGGCCAATTTTCAGTTTATATTTTATATTTGTGATTTAATAATTTGGATAATATGTACATACAAGTAATCAGGTAATTAGACGATTAAATTACTAATTATTAAAGTTATTTAGGTCAAACCGTGACGTCAATGTCAACAATTTGAACGATTCCGTTTTGTTGAGAATTGTGAATTTACGGAGAGAGAAATCTCAGTAAAACTGAAATGACAATAGGACATAAATAAATCTTAATTGATATAAATCAGTACTGAAATGAAATACATAGGCCTACCTAAATTATCCTAACACAATTTTATTCAATACAAATCCACTTTCGTTTTACAGATGGCAGCCATATTTCAACAACTTTGCTGCCAAGTGAAGATGTAAATATTGATCGCTGATTGGTTAAAAATCGATCGTAAAAGACAACTCTTGATTTTGGGGTTTGTATAAATTCCACACTTCCGTACAGTTTCGATCTGTATGAAAATGTGCCACAAAGTAGTAAGTTCATTGTGCGTGTTTATGCTTACAAATGTTTCCAATCCAAACTTAAATAGACAAATAAAAAACATGAATGAACCGTGTCGTTCAATGTTTGACAATTTTTTCAAATGTGCACGTGAAAGTCGGGGACAATTTGATGTGTGGAGGAAATAAAAGAATCTATATCTATCTATCTATAGGTCTTTTCAAAGTTTGATAAGGATCAACAAATTTTCCTTGTGAATAGTATGTGTAATGATGTGTATAAACTGATCAGTATCATTGATAACCTTTGAACTCTGTAACTTTCTACTGTATAACATGTATGATAACATCCCGCCCTGGAATCAGTCTTAGATTAAAAGTTCAACTGTAAACACGCTTGTGTTGTTGCTTTTATCATAGTCACATTTGTGAATACTAGACCACCAAGAACACTGATATTACCACACATAGAAATTAATACATGGTGTCAGAAGTGAAAACGAAATTGGAATAAATATATTAAATTTAACCACATACGAAATGGAAGGATTATCAGTGCCAGTCATGAACTGGGAGGCAAGTAACTTGCCAGAACAATGGATCAAATTTCATCGCCACGTGGAGCTGATGTTTAAAGGCCCACTCAGCAATAAAACGGAAGAAGAAAAAGTGTCCTATCTATTGATATGGGTTGGAGACAAGGGCAGAGATATATATGCGTCGTGGGAGCCGATGACAGAAGAAGCAGCTAAGGAGCCAAAGAACTATTACGATAAGTTCAAAGCGCATGTTCAGCCTTCCCTTAATCCAATCTTCGCCAGATACAAATTTAACAACGAAGTACAAGGGACGGATAGTATAGATGCGTTTGTCACACGTCTTCGCTTGTGCGCAGTTGATTGTAATTTCAACGACAAGGAGGACATGATACGTGATAGAATAGTGTTTGGGACAAACGACATTAAAATACGGGAAAAACTGATAAATAAAGGTGAAGCTCTAACGCTACAAATGGCTATCCAGATAGCCCAGACGCACGAGTATTACAAACAGCAGTTGGAATCGATGGCGGCATCAAATGACGTCCATGCTGTACAAAGAGGGAATAAACAACGGAGACGGAACAATCGTCAGCATCGACCACAACAAAAAAGAAGTGATAACACTTGTACACGATGTGGACATTCAAAACATCCCCAGGGATCGAAGTGTCCTGCAGAGAATGCGAAGTGCTTTAACTGTGGGAAACTAAACCACTTTTCCTCAATGTGTAAATCAAAACGAAAAAATGTTGACAATGTGGACAATAGCTCAGGTTCAAACCAAGGACAGGCACGTTATAGTGATAGTGAGGACTATAGAGATTTCAGTGTTGATACGGTAAATTCTTTAATTTCTCCTCCTGATCGTGCTTTTGTAGAAATTAACCTTGGTCCGTCCCGAGTCCCTGTAAAGTTTAAAATAGACACCGGAAGCGCCGTGGATATTTTGCCATTAAGTCACTTTCACAAAACGAATATGAAGTGCCCCTTAGAAACCCCACATAATCAGTTAACCTCGTACACAGGCAACATGTTACCTGTACGTGGTACCCTCAAATTACATATGAGATATGCTGATAAGGTTTGTAAATCAACCTGCTATGTTGTTGATAGCAACACTGTACCCCTGCTGAGTTTGCAATCATCAGTAAATCTAGGTCTTGTCAAACTGACATACTCAGTAGACTCATCAATAGTAATTGATCATCTGGACAAACCAAAGGTTATGTTAGAATATGGGGAATTGTTTAATGGTGTAGGGGTTATCCCAGGTGAGAGTAAACTTCACATTAAGCCTGATGCTGTACCTATAATAAATGCACCTAGGCGAGTTCCAGAAGCATTGAGAGACAGACTACTGGACGAACTCCAACGTATGGAGAAAGAGGGCATCATAGTAAAGGTCACTGAACCTACAGACTGGGTTAACTCCCTTGTTATAGTGGAGAAACCTAAGACAGGCAAACTTAGGATTTGTCTTGACCCTAAAGCCCTGAATGAGGCCATTAAAAGACCTCATTACCCAATGCGTACTATGGAAGACGTGACATCGAGACTGGCTGGAGCAAAGTTCTTCAGTATACTCGACATAACACACGCATATTGGAGTGTAAAACTTGACAAAAAGTCCTCCATGTTGACAACCTTTAGCACGGTATTTGGCAGGTATCGTTGGCTAAGACTACCGTATGGCATTTCTGCATCTAGTGATATCTTCATGCAGAAAGTAGACCAAATATTTGAAGGACTGACAGGTATTACTGCCATTGTTGATGACATACTGATATATGGCCAATCTAGAGAAGAACATGACGCAAACTTGCGCAATACCCTCGAAAGAGCCAAATCGGTTGGAATAAAGTTTAATCCTGATAAATGTATCATAGGTGTTACGGAAGTACCGTTCTTTGGTCATTTGATTACTGCAACAGGACTTAAACCAGACCCATCGAAAATCGAGGCTATATCAAATCTCGAGATTCCCAAGAACAGACAAGAATTAGAAAATGTACTTGGGATGGCAAATTACCTACAGAAATTCTCCCCAAATTTGGCTGAGGTAACAAATCCTATGAGATGTCTTCTAAAGAAAGACAACGAACTCCTTTGGGATTCACCCCAAACTGAAGCTTTCTCCAAGATGAAAGCAATCATGACGCAATGTCCGGTGCTAGCGTATTTTGATACGAAAAAGCCCGTCACGCTAGAATGCGACGCTTCACAAAATGGTGTAGGTGCAACTATTATCCAAAATGGTCACCCTGTTGCATTTGCATCCAGGACATTGACTGACACAGAATCTAGGTATGCCAACATAGAACGAGAGCTATTAGCAATACTGTTTGGATGTACACGCTTCCATCAGTATGTATATGGTAGACATGTTACGGTTCATTCAGACAATAAGCCCTTAAGTTCAATTATGCTGAAAAGCTTATCTGCATGTCCACCAAGACTTCAGAGAATGAGGTTACAACTTTCTAAATATGACATTGACGTACGTCACGTCAGTGGCAAACACATCCCTATCAGTGACCTATTGTCTAGACAGCCACTCAAGGAAAAGTTAAACATTAAAGGCCTTGACTTACATGTACACACAGTACTGAAAGTGTTAAACATAACTGACCGTAGACTAGAGTCACTGAGACAGGATACACAGAATGATGCTACTATGCAACTTCTGAAACAGACGATAATTGACGGTTGGCCTACTTCGCGCGCTAACTGCAGCCCTGCAATAGTTGAGTTCTGGAACCATAGGGACGAACTATCGGCTGCTGATGACCTTATCTTTAGAGGTCAGAAGATTATTATTCCACAATCCGCAAGACCGCAACTGATTGAATCAGTGCACCAGGGTCACATGGGAGTGGATAAATGCTTACAAAGAGCCAAGGATGTAATGTTTTGGCCTGGCATGACGAAACAGATCACTGATCACGTTTCCCAATGCGCTATATGTCAAAGGCACAGGTACTCAAATGCTAAGGAGCCTTTGACACCCCACAATGTACCGGAAAGACCCTGGCAAAACCTTGCCGCTGATCTTTTCGCATTTGACAATAAAGACTATCTGGTTACCGTAGACTACTACAGTAGATACTTTGAGGTAGACGCTCTTCCAAGTACACAAAGTATTACAGTAATCAGAAAACTCAAGGTCCAATTGGCCAGACATGGTATTTGTGACAAACTTGTGACAGACAATGGTCCACAATTTTCTGCAGCAATGTTCTCAGACTTTGCTAAAGAATGGGGATTCTCACATACAACATCGAGCCCCTTACACCCCAACAGCAACGGCCTAGCTGAGAAAACAGTTTCCATTGTCAAACGTATATTCAAGAAAGCACAGGAAAGTCATAGGGACCCTTATCTAGCAATTCTTGAGTACAGAAACAATGGTGGATATCAACAGTAATACGCTGGCGAGTGTAACATTTTTGCATATTTTGTATGGTTATTCTTGAAATTTCAAAACAGGAATACTCTTACTGAATCGCCACGTTTGTCCTGCATGCTCGTAGCTACTTGGTTTTGTCTTGCATCAATGCATTTGCACGTATTGCACGTTGGAAGTTTTGATTCAACCGTAATCAATGCAAAACAGACACGAAATTCGGACATTTTAGACAAATTACAGGGGCGGATCCAGGATTTGGCGTTAGAGGGGGCGTACATTCATGTATTGATACCCCCCCCCACAAGAAAATGCGCGAGCGAAGCGAGCAAGAAAAAAATGTATCCCTGAGAAGCATTCCACACAATTTCGTTCTTTATCTTAAAATATTCATTGATAAAGTTAATGTGAGAGCAAGGCGAGCAAGAATATATGAATTAATTATTTGAGCAGCATATCCCTCATACTCAATCCCTACTTGACAACATTAACTGATAGTGGTTGTGCGAGCGTAGCGAGCAAGAAAAAATGCAGTTATCTATTTCAGCAGCAAACACCACATCCCTATTACTTGGTTATATTCACTGATGTAGTAATTGTAAGAATTAGAAAAAAAAAATCAGTGTTTATCTGAGCGGCATACCCAACCAACTCATTGGTAAATCAAAACTTGGCGGCTTTTATTGAATTTACGTAGTTCTACAGCGAGCGAAGCGAGCAAGAAAATTCGTTGTTTATATGAGCAGCATAGCCAGGACTAACGATTATCGACTGGATAATATTCACTGATATATATATATCGCTTCTGTAAATTCGTCACGAAGAAAAAATGCAATGTCTATCTGAGCAGCATACTCTGCGAACTCCAGGGCTTCAGTTTTGTTTAAGAGGAAATGTGAAATACTTGGGATCCAGTGACTAGGGAGACCAGTGGCTTTCTGCCTAGTGACTTTTTAAATATAACCACGGAATTCGTCAGCTGCATTTTGAGATATCTTATTTTTTAATGAAAATGACAGGTTTATAAGAAAATCAAGTCAACTGTATTACTGACTTGTCGGCAAGAATCTCGGCAATTCTGTAGCCGATGTTTGGCATTATGCTACCAGTCAGTCCCATATTTTGTTTTTTGCATAGAGCATTAAGTTCACTTAAAAAGCCATTAATTTATTATTGTGTTATTGACGCGAGCGAAGCGAGCGAAAAAAAATTGCATATCAATATTGTTCTTACATCCAATCTATGATTAAATTACCTAGGCTCCGGCGATTTTAGGGGGGGGGGGCGTACGCCGGGTCCGCCCCCCCTTGGATCCGCCTATGAATTAGACAAAGTAAGAGCTAACCGAGTCTAAACTATGTACTTGCATGTATTGTAGGGTTACATTTCTTGCCCAGATACTAATCTTTTAATATGAACAAATGCACTGCATCCAGCGGGGATTTCCCATCAGGTTTTTGGATAATCTGACAGAGGAAAAAACTAACTAAGGCATTTGTTGGCTCCACAGACCTCTAGCTGCCAGGCAGCACCGCATAGAACACCAGGCGAACAAATACTTAGAAAAGAGTGTTAGATCTAGGTGACGGATTGAATAGATATGCCCTATAAATAGTTATTATAGTTTTACACTGGTCTTTTATTTGCTATTTATATTAATTTTCAATTGACCATAATTATTCACAAGTTGGCGCGCTATTCCGTGCGACGACGTCGCGTTAACGTGCGATGACGTCGCGTTAAATGATGTGACGTCATTTCCGACCTCGTCATGGATTTTTTTTTACGTTGGATTAAATAAGAAATGTATTTTCCAATAATTTTCAGGATTTGAATCAGGCTTATATGCCGAAACGTTATTAAAAGAATGGAACTGTATTTATATTTCATATTGAAAAAGAATGAATTAAACAAGATTGGTTCTCAGCGACCGGGAAAATCCCCATTAACGATTACATGCGAGAAACACGTGATTGTTGTTGTTGTAGTTGCATTGGCTATGTTATAGTTAGAACATATTAAGTAAATATTAATGATTAAAAAGGGCGGAGCAAGCGAAGCGAGTCCTTTTTAGTCATTAAAATTTACTTAATATGTTCTAACTAACTTAGAATATAACATTCTGCATTCTGATTGGCCGATAGAAAGTAGCGCCAACGCATGACGTCAAGTCTATAAAGAGAATTTTTTAATGATTAAATTTTCATTTAACCGCCAAACTTCGGCGTTTTCATTGGCTCATAATGTAGGTTATATTCTAAGGTCTATTTTTTGACAGACCGGATGCAGAATAATGATTCGGTAGACTGAATTTCTCGTCCCACTTCCGGTAGAGGCAAGTTGTTGCTCAAGATTTGAGAACCAATCTTGTTTTAATTTATTTTTTCCAATTAGAATTACAAATACAGCTACATTCTTTTAATAACATTTCGGCATATAAGCTTGGTTCAAACCATGAAAAGTATTGAAAAAAATACATATCTTATTTAATCCAACGTAAAAAACAATATGGCGACGTCGGGAATGACGTCACATCATTAAACGCGACGTCATCGCACGTTAACACGACGTCGTCGCACGGCATAGCGCGCCAACTTGTGAATATGTTGAATTGAAATATAAATAGCAAATAAAAGACTAGTGTTAAACTATAATAACTGTTTATAGGGCTTATAATTGCAACCGTCAGTGGTAACACACTGGACTGTCTATCCAGAGGTCATGGGTTCAATCCCCGTCATCGGAACTTGACATTTCTGAAATTCTATTCGTAGTAATGTCTCGCTATATCGGACCCTGTGGACTGCAAATTATCTAGTGAAAGGTGCCAGTAAGCGGTGTATCGTTGCTATACACTGGCCACATTAAAGAACCCGACTGTCTGTTCGAAATAAGAGCTAGGCGCATGTCTGCAGCACCGGACATGCCTGCATCTGATGTCTCTCTCTCCCTTCGGGTGCTTTCTCTCAGTCTGTCCCTCTGGTCCGATCATGCTGTATCTACACCGGTAGGCCTCAGCGTTCGCATGAAAAGGGCACTATATAAATCTAGTATATTTATTTATTTTATTTAAAGGACACCTCTGATAGTTTTTTTATAAAAACGTCTTTCAAAACTCCATGGAGAATAACAAAATACATACACGTATTGACATTTTTCTACGAGAGGTTTAGCTAGTTCTCTACCTGTTTTTTGTTTATATTTTGTAGGGATCGCAGCTTCGGCTAGTTTAATAAAAGAATGACCAAACGACACAGTAAGACTGGAACAGTGAACAAAAATTTGGATGAAGCCCCTTGCAGAAAAATATTTTAAATGTGATGAATCCAAAATTGACCCTTTAGTTAAAACGAGCAGGAAATGAACTTAGAAATCACGTGCAAAGTGCATGTACTGTATGGATACAGGTTAACACAAAGTTGGAATATGCATATTATTTATTTTGCATTTCTTACTTCAGTTGTGAAATACTATACATCAGAATCACAGAAAAATAAACACTTCTCCACTGAAGATAAAATATAATAACATACTATAGGTGTATTTCTAGGTTATGCATGTTTATGTAATTTAACCATATAGTTTATACAGTTAATCCCCCGTTTAGCTACCTGATTTGGAAATTTACCTATAGTATGTTAACAAACGGTACATGTTTGTAATTCCTGCTAAAATATCGTTTCGACACAAGAACGTTTGTCTAATACAAAGGGTCCCTATATAGAAAGAAGGCTGCGAAGCGGCCATGTTTAGGACCCATGGCAACTGTCAGAGGGGCATGGCTTATGTGACATGCGTTGGGACTTTGGACTATTAATATTAGTCTATTTCACATAAGCCATGTCCCTCTGACAGTTGTAGGCGGTGTGACGGAAATTACCGTAACTTACGTTATATATAATTGTCTCGGCGATTTGGATGCCGCTTAGCGATTTAGCCGCAACGAATATAGCGTTATAGGAACTGATATCCGTGTTTGCTAAGACAATTGCATCCGTTGAAAACTGTGTACCGGCTTTCGAAACGTATATAGGGTACACTCAGATAATTTGAAACATTGTGCCTATGTTTAAAACCACTGCACATATTTCATAATTATATATTGACATACTATAATTCCATTATACGTACAATCATGGTGATAACAAAAATATTCGACATAAATGAGATTTCACGAGCCTTTCAAACCTTCATTTAAAACGTTCCCGAAGTTCCTATATTTCAGCAACTTTAACGAACAAAATATCCTATACATTCATAGTATTCCTCTAGAGTTATGAATGAATATAATTTGCTAACAGTCGCCACAATAAGTCGTAGTGCAATGCAATGTTTTCCCCCATGTATGGGAATTTGAAAAACCCTAGCAGGAATTAGACTCGGTCCGTATTTTATGGACCTGGGATGGGAATTAGACAGTCGCCTATAGTAGTGAAAATCTACTATAGGGAAACAACCACACCCCAAGGAATTAGACAGGACTATCTGCACATGGGAGGGACATTTGACAAACAATTTCCGAAATTCAATCAATCCAAGGGTAATTCTCATATATAACCGCCCCCCCCCCCCCCCCCTATTAGTGAAAACATTGACAAGTGGATAGAGCGCTATACTTTACACAAATTTGCTACGAAAGGTATCTGCATTGAACTCTCGAGAAAAGAATACAACATAAAATAAAAAATAAAAATAAGGAACATAGAACAAAACAAGATCAAGTTTAGTGTGATGGGGGTTTAATAGGTGTATATGTTACATAATTAGAATATTAATTGACTGTTGACCATGTATTTAATTATTTTTCCTGTACTTTGCTCACTCATCGGCATAATGCCTAATGTATTTCAAATAAACTGTAAACTGTTTATGTACTCTTTTCAATAATCTGAATATATAATATGTTCTGGGTGTGATTGTTTTTTTCGACACGTTTATCCCACGTTTATGTGACATAATTTTGGGGGTTAAGGATTTAATGCAAGTAACGTAACTACATGTATTCTATTCTTAGACCGATTTGACGATATTTACTCGAAACTCAAGCCAAATTTGAGTACTGTCCATGCGACATAATAGTTTTCTACGAAAGGACTTCTGTTGAAATCGACTTGATAACAGTTGTGTTGGTTTCAGGAATATTAACTGGCATGTGTAGTACCTATTCTCGGGTTCAAGAGTGTCTTCAAATTCGATCAAAGAATAAAGTACCTACGATTGTTTTTTAGATTTTTACTTGCGTTCCTAGCCAACAATTACGTCACATACCACGTGTTATGTCCACATTGATGATGATGAACTAGTTATCTACAACAGCAGTGTAGCAATACAATGTGACTTTAACATCACCAACTGCTACCAATCCAAGACGGAATTTGTCTCGCTTCGGAAGCAAAAATAGCGGTATTTTATTTATATACCAGTTTCTATGAAACATTCGCAAGTCTGAGGGAAAATGAACTTGAAAAGTAGCATCCCTATCAGCAGCTGGGCCGTTTTTTCCAGCAACCTGTGAAACATTGAAAAGGAAGACGACTTTGCAGTAAAACTTTTGCCACACTGGGTACATTAATGTATTTCAAAATGTTGTCCACGACTTAGTCTTTGCCTAGACGTGGTCGAAATAAATATGAATGTCTTTGCACATAGGTCACATTGGAACCTTGTTGTTTTCCTGAAAATAAATGAAAAGAAGAATCATTTGATTGGTTGTACATACACGTTCATATCGATGTCTGCATATTAAAATATCTTGACACATTTAGACAAAAATTCAAGTCAACTTTAAAGATGCATCTATGACAATCTATTCCTAATCTATATATTTGCAACCAGACCGAGGCTCGAACCCATAATTCAGCAGTAAGTGCAATATGTGAGGACATTTAAATTATTCAGTTATACATAAGCCACCAAAAGTAGAAAATGATGTTAAACTAGTCAGAGTAATACGAGAAATGACATTGCAATAGTTGTTACGGCGAGTAAAACACGAGCCGGACCATTTTCGTTGTATCGACAACCGGACCATAATTCGTTCAACTTTGAAAACGTTAGATTTTGGCCTATATAAATACATTATTAATAAAAGATAAGAATCTGGGCAAGAAATGTAACCTTACAATTCACGCTAGTACATAGTTTAGACTCGGTTAGCTCTTACTTTGTCTAATTTGTCAAAAATGTCCGCATTTCATGTTTATTTTGCATTGTTTACGATTGAATCATAACTTTCAACGTGCATAAACGTGCATATGCATCGATGAACGACAAAACAAAGTAGCTACGAGCATGCAGGACAAACGTGGCCATTCCGTAAGAGTATTCCTGTCTTCAGAATTCAAGAATAACCAAACAAAATACGCAAAAATGTTACACTCACCAGCGTTTTATTGTTGATATCCACCATTTTTAGCCGGATCATTTTCGCTAAGTTAGCCGAACCCGCGTCGTTAAACCGGATCCATTGCGTTTTGCCGATACAGTGTGAATTTGTCTAAAATGTCCGCATTTCGTGTCTGTTTTGCATTGTTTACGGTTGAATCACAACCAACTTTCAACGTGTATTACGTGCATATGCATTGATGCAAGACAAAATCCAGTAGCTACGAGCATGCAGGACAAACGTGGGCATTCCGTAAGAGTATTCCTGTCTTCAGAATTCACGAATAACCATACAAAATACGTAAAAATGTTACACTCACCTGCTGATTATTGTTGATATCCGCCATAATTAGCCGGATCATTTTCGTTACGTTAGCCGGACCCGCGTCGTTAAACCGGATCCATTGCGTTTTGCCGATACAGTGTGTTGTATTGTCACTATGAAAATTGTATTTCTTCATTATGCTAAAATGACTTTCGAAATCAGTCTTTAGGCCTTTTCGACTGGGCTGTTTCGTGGAGCAGGTTACAGTCTGGTTTCCGTTCTAATTTTACAGTTGTACATGTATTACTGTAGTAGTGCTGTAATTGTGGGGACGGGACCCAGGCTAAAACTTGCTTCACGAAACAGCCCAGTCGAAAAGGCCTTTTATTTAAAGTGAACGTATAAATCGATTTATTAGGTCGGTCACTTGTTTGAATAACATTGTGCATAATTATATAAACATCGCAGTTTATCTTATTAATGCATTATTTTAA
Organism: Spisula solida; assembly: GCA_947247005.1. Taxonomy (NCBI): domain Eukaryota; kingdom Metazoa; phylum Mollusca; class Bivalvia; order Venerida; family Mactridae; genus Spisula; species Spisula solida. The sequence continues at coordinate 44,329,197 of OX365956.1, forward strand.
TAGACATAACGTGTAATAGTATGTATCTTGGTGAATAAGGTATTGGTTTTCACTGCCTTTTAAAATAGATCCATGTATTTTTGTATGTATAGGATATCGACAGTAGGAGTAGGAGGTCTATCTGGGTAGGATCGACAGACCTGGTCATGGTTTTCACGTGAACACCGAGAGCGCGCAGCAATACTATAGGCCTTTTCGACTTGGCTGTTACAGTCTGGTTCCCGTTCTAATTTTACAGTTGCATTACTGTAGTAGTGCTGTAATTGTGGGGACGGGGACCAGGCTTAGACTTGCTTCACGAAACAGCCCAGTCGAAAAGGCCTTATGTCTTTCAGAAAAATCTAGATTTTATTCACTTTTTCATGGATTAGAGACAACCAAAGTTTGGCATGCTGTCGAGCAAATACAAAGTGCTGAAATAATTACCAATATGACATGCGATAGATTTTAGTAAACTTTGTCATTTTTGCACCAAATTCATTGAAGTTTGGTTTTTATTACTGTATGATAGTACTGTGATTGTAACAAGACTATGTCTTTCAGAATAATCTAGATTTTATCCCTTTTTTATCATGGAATTTTAGAGGCTACTGGGATAGTTTTTAAAGCAAAAATGCTCATTGTTGTGTCATTCAACTGCGCTTTTGATGTGGAATTGATGGCATTTTGCACTGTACCTTACTGGTGTTATTCTTGTTCTAGACTAGTGCTTGCAAGTGTCTCTTAATTGAAGTCATTTCTTGTAGCGTACTATGATGTTTTGTGCTTTGAAACTAGCAGTTCGAGCTCCAGGTCCCGTGTTCACAAAGGATTAGTTTTCAGAATCAGGACCAAGCTCAAATAGATCTCCCTTAAATTCAGGAACTATGTTAGTGTTAAACTTGATATTTTTATAAAGTTGGGTAGATAATATCCTTCAATTTCAAAGGCATCAAAACAAGTTTTTATACTCGTTATAACAATGTTAAGATTATTAGATTTAATCATGGTTTCAAAAAATGATCCAGGTTTTTTCATGTTACCTAGAAGTGGCTGAGGTTTTCTGTATATAGCTTTAAGTATTATTACAAAAAGTTCTCAAAAACTTTAAAAGAGAGGAATAATTCTTTCAGGATCAAATTTGATCCAGATCCGTTAATCCTTTGTGAAATCGAGGCCAGGAGTTTCGTTGGCTTGGAGTAGGGGTTTAACCGTTGTATTTTCCATTTCACTCCTTAGATTTTGGAATGAAGGGTCATTTTCTCTATAAATCATAAGTACTTTGCCTATAGAATGGTATAATTTATTCAAAAATTTCAAAATGAGACTTCAGGTTGAGAGACTGGTGAAATTCCTGAGCCCCAAGATGGCAGGGGCCTAGATAAAGATATTGTTTGTTTTCGCAACCCTATATTTTATTTTACATTGGGTTATAAAAAGTTGACAAATCTACTATTATTGACAATTTATTTTGATTTTCAGATTTTGTCATGTCTGTCAGAAAACAAGGGTGATTGCTCCCTTCCAAAAGATAACAGATCAGGAAAAATAAAAAGGGAGTGCTTCCACTTTTAAAGTATTGAAAGTATTGTTGCTGGTCTTCTGTGGTAAACTGTAACATTAAGACGTCTGGCCTTGTCAGGAAATAAAAACAAAACCTTAATTATTTTGAGAAAAAAAATTGTCCGTAGTTATAGCTCAGAGAATTTGACATGATTCTGACCTTTTTTCGTGAATATATTAAAAGGTTCTTGCGTTGAATATATAAATTTCTGTGAGTAAATTGTGCAATATCGGTCCTTCAGGTTTGTGTTGGTATAACACATTGAGCGTCTTCGTGATACTTCCCGCTTATGTAAACGTACAACCAGGGTTATAAATATAAACAATATATCAGCTGTTAAATTGTGCTATAGGTGTATTTCTAGGTTATGCATGTTTATGTACTTTATCAGCATAGATTGAAAGATGATAATCATGCACTATTATATAAAAGGTGATTTTGCATATTTAAAGATAGAAAAAGATAACATCTAAAATGCATTTCATTTTCATTTGTAAACAAAGAGTTAGTGTTATCATCGGCAGGCTTTATTATTAGAATCTTAGTACAGTGTTACAATACCAAACACAGTTAGACTTAGTTCTGGTTCAGCAAATACACAAGTTCACAAACATCTTCAGACATATCAAAGACCTAAATAATATTCATATATTAAGATCTTTGGACATATTGAAACAGCTGTAAAAAAATAACTTTTATATACAATATGTACATCTAGCCAGGATATATACATACATGAATATATATATTATACATGAGGGAACAATTCAACCCTCCATTGAATACTGGGTAATGTTGATGCTATAATGTATACAGAATACTGGGTGGTTTGTCACCATGAATAATGATTTTTAATCTTTTCCATGTAACTGTGTCTCATGTGAACCATGAATAGCAAAAGCAGTCGGCGAAATTAGCACTTGGTTCATCCGAAAATGTTATTCCTATCACTACTTCAGTTAATGTTAACATTCTTCAGAGCGTCTCTGAGACTATTTCAAGATTTTTTGCTGTCTTTTGCATTCTTTTCGGTTCTGTTGTTAACCCGTACAGTCAAAAATAGGTCTATTATGTCTTCCAAATACAACACATCACTGATGTCATCACTATCCGAGTTAGCAAGAAATGCTGCCCTGTAATGTTTCACCATGAATGAGTCTAACAAAAGCTTCTGTAATTCGCTTTTCATTAGTAATTTTGCATTCGGGTTGTTGGTATCCACGTTCTTCCTTAAACAGTTTTCGAATTCCCGAACCATGAAAACAAACGCATCACATGGTTTCCTAAGTCCCAAGATTCTTATATTCCATCATTGATGAAAAATTTTCTGTGAATGTTTTCTGTGTTGTTGTTGTTGATACCAGGTAATGAAGAACTTCCAATCTGGGTTCTCCCTGTTTCCTGTTTTTAATTTTGCCGTACTTCTTCTGAAGTGCCTTTATTATGTAGCCCGAAAAGTAAAATAATACTTTCCCGTCGTTAATACTTATTTCCTCACTCTGTACTTCAGATACTTTCTTGGCCTGCAGAAGCAGACCCCTGAATATTTCCCCTACTAAGTCTAACAACAATGACTGCAGATAGTCATTAATTTCTGAGTCACTAGTGGTGTCCGTCACAGATAGTCTCACTTTACTGTTAAGTTTGAGATGGTTTCATCACTTGTTCTTAGCTAGTGCAATTTTATGAAGATTTTCTCCCTTCGCTACGTGATGCCGCACTATTGTCTACAAATATTTCCTGCATTAGAGAATGGATGTTATCTTTCAGTTCGTCGTTTCTGTCACATAATTGTGCTAGTTTGGCTTCACTAGATTCCTCTAGGATGTGGAACATGGGGTTGATGGCTATGGCGATGTTCTTCACTCTCTTCTGATATGCTTCAGGAATCGAAATTAACGTCTCGCTGGTGCGTTCTTTTTGCTGTTTTTTTGTTGTTGCTGCACCTTTCTTGTGGTCAGATGCTACAAAATAATAAAATATATACATGTATATGAATAACTTTAAATTAATATTATTCAATAAGGGTACTTGAAACATGTTCCTCGCTATTGGACATCATTGGGAATAAGGTCAATTTGATGAACTGAAAAACATTGACTACATTTATTGAAACAGCCTTGAATACCCACTGAAGCGTATTGATGTTGTCAAAATGGAACATTATCTGCGTAAGAAATGAAATGAACGCTCTTTTTCCTCAAAAATAAAAAAGTGCTAATCAAAGAGACGCTTAAATAACAATATTATGTATTCACCCCTTCAGAGTCAGACAGGCCATAACCCACCGAGTCACAATGGATTTGAAGTAAATATCATTTAAAACACTAGAACTAGGGCGTAGCCAAAACGAATATTGACAATAAAATAATTAAAGAATATACGTTTCATATCTATTCCTAACTACACGTACGTATCTGGACAACTCTTGTTGGTCAAAGTCAGGAAGGGAAAAACATACTTTATGTATCGCCAAAATACTTTATTTATATAAATACTTTCGTACTCAATAAAAAAAGCCTGCATGGTAACTTGAAAACAAGGTCAAATAGTTTTAAGAGTGTACATAATTGAGATGTAGTCATTTGGTCTGATTTTCATTGAACTTCAATTACACATAGACCCTACAAATAACAATTCCGGGAAAATCCGGATGTTCTGCAGTAGAAAGAATGAAGTTTACTGTAGAAAATAAGTTATTTGACGAAAAACTACCAAATATCGATTGTGTTATGGTCATTGGAAGTTTCATATGCTAAATCTTTACAGAACATCAATTTTTGAAACAGAGTTTTTGGTGTAGGGTAGGGATGCATTCTAATGGCACCCGAAACAGGCTTGCTTTATATTTGGAGGATTTGGCATTATGCCTCAGTAGAACCCCTGATTACAAAATATTGATATTTCATATGATTTATGTGAAAATGTTTATCTATTTACAGACAAGATGCCGAGGAAAGGGAGAATTAAGGTGGGTGCCAAAAGGAAGTACCATTACAATAAGACTTCCAATGAAGCAGATGGAGATGAAAATGTAATTAAAGTGAATAACCAATGTGGTCCTCCATCAGTTACAGCTCAGTTAGAATCAGTTGCAGTTCAATCAGAGCCAATAGAATTGAATGATCATTGTGCGCAAACCATCATTGTAGAAACTAACAATGTTCTGACACAGACATTTGAGCAAGATAGTGATCATACATATGCTAAGCATCATGAAGAAAGAAGTGAATTTGTTTGTGAACAAGTTTCTTATGAATGTAATATGGAAATAGCTGGGATTGGTGTGGAGTTTGATGAAGTTCGTATTACCATTCAATCAGAGTAATTCAGTGATGAAGTTCAGGTAGAGGATATTGACGTTGAAATAGAGACGGAAAATATTACTATTCAATCAGAGTCATTCAGTGATGAAGTTCTGGTAGAGGATATTGACGTTGAAATAGAGACTGAAAATATTACCATTCAATCAGAGTCATTCAGTGATAAAGTTCAGGTAGAGGATATTTACGTTGAAATAGAGACGGAAAATATTACCATTCAATCAGAGTCATTCAGTGATGAAGTTCAGGTAGAGGATATTGACATTGAAATAGAGACTGAAAATATTACCATTCAATCAGAGTCATTCAGTGATGAAGTTCAGGTAGAGGATATTGACTTTGAAATAGAGACTGAAAGTATTACCATTCAATCTGAGTCATTCAGTTTGTTTGCAGCAGGCATAAGAGATTGTGTGAGACTAAGGCAGTACAGCATAAGGGAGACCGACAATGACATCACATTGATTAAGTTGTATGGAGGAGAGGATTTGGCTGTTATGTACATCAATAAGTTTGACAGTGATTTCAAGTGTTCCGTTCATGTTCACAGTAGGGAAATATGCAAATCTCATACATACACTATATACATTATGGCAAGACATGCCGCCACGATTTACACGATTAAATTGTGCAGTTAGACTTCTGGATAGACTTGAGGCTATGACTGTGTGTTGTGGAAATCCTGAGATAGGGCACCAAAGCTTAGTGCCAATAGGAAGTGCTCTAACCAGCAACACAGATTCAGAAATTTTAGCATACCGAGAAAGGGACTTTGGAGCAACATTTGGAAGTGATGAAAGGTACACATCATCTATACGTTCTTCGAAATGTGAAATGCATTGAAAAAGCGCCAAAAACGTAATGAAGAAAGAGGTAGCAATGGAAAGAAATATATTCATTCAACATTTAAACATAAAGACATGACTAGAAATGAATTGTGCAAAAAATTATTTGAACAGAAGGAAGAAATTGACGACCTTGTTTAAACAATCGTGAAAGCTCGGCCATTTCCGTTTATGTCACGCAAATAAACCTCGTGTCTAACTGTAGTAATACACCAAAGTGTTTCGCCTGAGTAATACCGGTAAGTCCAGCTACGTTCGCGTGAAAGTAACAAATTATGTATCCGTCAATAAGAAGGTTACTTTTTCTTTCCCAGTCAGTTGTCTTGTTTTTACGACCATGAGAAGCGATATCATGACAGAAAACCAAATATCTTTAAATATTATTCATAATTTATATTTCCCATGCACGTGTTGAAAACATCAACAAACATGACCCATATTTTATTTTCGGGAAAGCGGATTTGTTTACAAAATATGCCACTTGACTTTCGGTTCATATCAAGTTAAAATATCGTCTGCAAACATGTAATTAATCCTTGCGTGGAATTGTATAGTGTGAATGTACAGGTATATAGATCTATATAATTGTCTGAACATGTATTTACATAATATTTGTATTGGTTACAGGGAGTTGCCACTTTCTAATCATGTGACTGAAAATAGTTCAATATGGCGCCTTGTTATGTCAGAGGTCTATTGCAAAGCATAAAGGCCGAGATGATCAGAATGCGTGTTTAAATTGAAGAGGCAATATGATAGGGCAATTCAAGTGAATGGTCAATGTGAAGGAGTACGAACATAAGGAATTGCAGGTGTGTATTGTATTGTGTATTGATTTGTTGATTATCAATCGTGAAAGCTCGGCCATTTGCTCACACACAAAATCACTCTTCAACAATGTTTTGCATGTCCATTTTGGTGTTTAGGCCATTTGATGAAACAAGCATCTCATTGGCTGATGACTGGTTCCCCAACCAATGAGATTGCTCGTTTCATCAGATGACATTAACAGCAAAATGGATGTACAAAACATTGTAGAAGAGTGATTTTGTGTGTGAGCGATATTAAACGCTGTTGGTTAAGTTTCAGAGATAATTGGACTTGGAATTAATAGAAGATATCTCAAGTTAGTGAATAAACATCACTGTAATGGAATTGCGCGCGATTCAGCTGTGATATTGAACACCAATTGGAAAATATTATTGGATTTTATGTGCTGACCATTTTCGGACGTAAACATAAACACTCTATTTTGCCAAAACTTCGGTCCGACAAATTGTTATTAATGTGTAGAAGTGCTTAAAGTTGTGTTTTTATACGAGATAAATGTCTTGGCTACCAATATGAAAATATCTTTGACCATTTGGTAGTCTAAATGTTATGCCAGTCGACAGTCGAATTCAGGTGCTGGTGTAATTTAAATTTTCATTTCTTGCATCCCCTTTCTTCTATTATAAAGCCTATACACACAGACTATTATTTTGACATATATATTGATAACGTGCTGTATCCCTATGCGTTCCACATGTGTTGACTCCACATATACCAGGTCTAGTAAAGTGTTTGATTTACAGAATATCTGTAAATTTACAGAAAGTTTATTTACAGATTATGAAAATATGACACACATTTTCTGCCTTTAATAATGTTTTACTCCCACTATTAAACCAAATAAAACTGATTTTGGACTTAAACTTGTTTTCTTGTAATTTGAGCCCTCTATTCTGTCAATTTACAGAATGAACTTTATGTAAATTTACAGAATTTATGTAAATTTACGGATAATCAGTAAAAAAGCACTTTACTAGAATTGTTGGAAGTGCATTGATGTATTGCTTTGATACGTTGCATACTTGTTCACCATCATGACCTTAACCCCTACACAGGAGTAGCCAACTCTGTCAAGCATTTTGTTGAAATTATGTCCCCTTTTGGACTTCGAAATGCAAATGTTATAGTTAAGGTACACATTTTTAGCTCATCTGATTTTTTGATAATCATCGTCGATGTCGGCGTTGGCGTTGAATTGTCAAGTTTTGTGTTTAGGTAAACTTTTCTCATAGACTATCAAAGCTATTGCTCGGTGTACGGAGTATTGCTCACGGAAATTGAGTACATGCTAGGTATAACCAGTGTTATTTGGTAAATATTACTTCTATTGTCTAGATCTATATGTGTTGAAAATTGAAGAGTGTTACTGTGTAAAAACCACATTAAAACATGCTGGAATACACGAATGTCGGTCCGAGCATCCCTCGAAATTTTAAATGTAATACTATATATATGAACACCAGTTTGACAGGTTTTATAGTAATGATTAGTACATCCTTCTATTAGAACAATAGGTTCTTAAACCCACTTTGCTGTCTGACCCCTTCCTAAGAAAAATAATTGGTCGGATCCCCTTGAGAAAATTTCTGTATGCTGGCATTACCATGTTCAATAGAGAGAGCTTTCGAGATATCCGCGCAAGTCACTCGTTAATCAACCTTTCACCATTCGTTAGGACGTTCGTTAACGATATTTTCGAGATATTGGCCCCTGGCAAGCAAACCCGAATGACCTCGCACTTAAACTGTCTCAGACTGCTGCAGAGAACCACAAACAACATTGATGATTATCACATACAGGGTGTCCATAGAGAAAGTTTACAGAAACTCTGAATTCTGCTATCGCAAAGAAAACTTGCACATGTACCAAGACAAAAGATGTAAACTTTCTTTTTTTACACCCTGTATATCTCTACTGATGTAATTGTATCATCATAATAATGTGACCCCAGTCGTGCTTTGACAATGTTTTTGACAAATAAGCAGACAATTTTAGCATTACGGCCATATTTCATTTCGTTGCATTTATGTCATTTTATAATAAATGCCCAATGTGTTCTGTTGTTCTTCATTAAACGTTTATTTTCGTTGGAAACCCTGGATAAAACAGCAACACGGTAAGAAAATGTAACATTAATTTATTCGAGTATATAGAAGTATGTATAAAACAGACTGTTGGTATGTTCGACATATAAAATGTACACTAGTCATTCTCTCAGTGCAATGGGTAAATTATTTTAACGCCTTCGTAATTCTTGGCGCGACATGGCTCACACATTATTTCTTAACTGAAAATATAAACACGTGTTTATTAACATTGAGAAAGCAATGCAATTTACATACATGTATGTATAAATGTAAAATTGTCGTTGTAAAATGACAATGAAAGTCTGACCATGAAGGTAGCACTGAACAGAAAACACTGATTGCAACCGCTAAATTACTCGCATTTGATATGCACGCTTAAAGTAGAGGTTTGACATCAAAAGAAGCCGAAGCAGTGCAATGAATGGGAAACCAGACATGTGCAGATAATGGAACCAGTCCATAAAATAGTTAGCGCCAAAAACTAAGTACACGTACATAATCGTAGGCTGTAGACAATGATTATGAATATTATACATACATGGTGCACAAAATGAACAGCATTGATTTGGTAGTTTCTGCTTTCGTGTACATCTGAGGTTTGGGCATACTACATCCTGACATCCCTCTGCAAGATAATTACAATTTACGTAAGTAATTTTACATTCAAGGAACATGGATACCTCTATGGGAAACAAAGATATGTGACTTAATAATCAATATTCTTAGTTATACCGTGATGATGTAGATACAGAACGGAAACGAGAGATTATCTTACACTTTTACATCCCTCTGTAAGACAGTTACAATATACGCTATTATAAGTTATTTTACATTCAAGCAACATGGAGACCCCTATGGGAAACAATGATATGTGACTCATTAGTCAATATAATTAGTTATACATGTAGATATTGAAACGAGAGGTTATCGTATTTAGTAGAGCCCGACATTGAATTGACATCCGAGTGTTAGTTATGTATGTAATTTGTATCATAGTTTAAGTGAGGACGTGGTTGGTGCTGGCTACCCAGTGCAGTAATACAGGTATAACACACTTTTCCAGTACAGTGTAGCAGTTATTGTACTCTTATCCACCGAAACTGTGATACAATATAAAGTTATATATATATATATATATAAAGTAAACTGAAACCGTGACGAGGTTTCCATATTTAGTTTAGAGAGTGGCCTTATTTAAATTAGGTACCCGAGTGTTTGCACTCTATCTGGTCTAAACCATAGTTCGTTCAACCGAGGACGTGGTGAGTGTGATGTTAAGAAAGGTACATCCAGTACAGTATTGCATTTATTGCACTCTGTCCCTCTGTAACTATGATACAAGAATGACATGAATGTGTTTCAAGTCATAGAATTCTTCTCTGAAGAGTCCACCTCGATAGCCTAGTGGTAAGCGTCCCGGGTTCGATCCAAGGCCGCACCATACCGAAGACGAAATGAAAATGGTAGGCCTATCAGTATTTTCATTGCTAGACACTCAGCATAAATTGGAAACTGACTTCTCTTTTCTCATACCCTGGTGGCGATGGATATCATCATACATGAGGTGTTCTGAGTAGTTAAACTAGTTGAAAAAACTTGTTTCACAATCGAGCTGAATAAATTAGTACAAATTTAACATGTTTGACTTACTGGTAACTGGGTCCATACAAGATTTTCCACATCCCTTGTTACAACATTTCTCGTTTCCCGGGCAACCGGAATCATGGTCACACGTATCCGGACAGTGAGTAAATATAGTGCTAGGTGGCAGTGGACACTGACCCGACTTTTCTGCATTCGCTGGAATACAGTTAAGTTGAGTTGACTTTTATTATGTAAGAAGTTATGTATGAATTAACAAACACAGACATGGTCCATCTCATTATCCACCGTATGCCAAGTCCAATTGCTTCTCCCCATAGGCACATGGCTTCAAATTATCCGACGGTACCTTATATAGAGAAAAAGTAGTGCAGCGGTCATGTTTAGCCGCAACGGATATGACGTTACATGAACTGGTATCCGTGTTTTCTGTGTGACAACCGTGTTGAAAAACTGGGTGTACACCAGCTTTCGTAACGTCATAATCTGTTGCGAATAAACGTGGTCGCTGCACTACATTCTCTCTGTATTTGGTACTTCAATGTGTAAGTACTTGGCAAGTACTGAAACCATGTGCCTATGCTTCTCCCTCAGATGAACGGAGTGTAATAATAATAATAATAATAAAGACTTTATTTATAGGGGGCATACTTGACATAATTGTCAATCTTGCCGTATGGCCCTCAACAGTAAAACATGGAAACAGCAGAAACATGACATCAATAAATCGAATTACTATGCACAAAATATTAAGCGTATGGATATATAATGTATAATGAAGTTATAATTGTGACGGGGATAGAACGAACATCCGTTACAACATAGTATATAACTACTGATTTCGAATTTCGGAAAATTAAATTTAGCCAGAAATCTTAGACCCGGGACTTTAGAATTTAGATAAAGTTCTTGACTGTGAAATTGAAAATCATTGTTAGTTGTAGTACATGTTAGTTAATACATATTTTGAAACTTAAGGCCATGCATGTGTCAAAATTGTATGCCCATCTGTGGGCCCAAAATTGGAAATAAATTATCCTATCTTACGAGGGTTGTTCAAATTGGAACACAAGTGATATCTTTCTTGTAACAATGATTCTTCGAAAATAATGAGCTGTTTATGAAAGATCATTGTATTAGCTTTAAATTGATACCTGACATTTTAAAATCCGTCCAGTGTAGCTGTAACAATACGTCAATTAACACTGTCTACTCGTGTATACTAATGCTTAAATGATTGGGAAAATGTCACCTTTTTCTGACCATTTAAGAATCGTTTTTTTATCAATGGGGACCAAAAATAACAGTTAAAATAACTTGGTATCATGTAATGTCTTATTCATCAGCTATTTGATAGTTTAAGAAATTTTAAAGTGGGGTAATTTTATTTGGAAATGAACCCCATAGACGCCATCTATCATACTAGAAAAGGGCTGAGAAAAATAAAAAAAATACAATTAGGCAAGTAGCTCAATGTGTTGGCACATCATTGGGAGCTATTCATACAGTTATCAAGCATATAAAAAACTTAGGACGATAAGTATAGTTTTGGTATCCCTATCTATTTTGAGACGCCAGCACATATATATATGCCCTTGCAAACTGACCAATAAATAGTTAACACCAGTTTCTAGATAAAAAAGTCGACCGATTGCAAATGTAATGACCACAAACGAGACACGGGTTCATTTTATCACCCATGCGACAGATTCATAAACAAATATGAGCCAGCAAAGACAGAACAAAAGTATGCATTGCAAAACGCACCATGGACACCAGTAGAATTAAACACATTTTCCCATATAAATCTAGTTTCTACCATTAAATTTGATGTATAAAATTGACAATGGGTAAATGCCTTCAGAAATACTCCGACAATCGCTGTCAAGCCAAATATTTGAAGGATAACATGCTACTGAAGAGCAATGGGCCTCCACCTACAACAGCCATTAACGCGACTTTCTGAGAAGCGTGAATGTTCTTGAACTTTCCGACCATCCTTATTAGTCAAGCATTGTCCCTTGTGATCATTATTTGTTTCAAACGACTCTTAAATTGCAGTGTCGAAATAAATATCAGGTACGTTAAGATCTTGGTTTGGCTCACGTCCAGTATATGCACAGTGTATCTAGGATTGATAACAAAATCGCATTTTAAAAAAGGAATAACTGAAAAAAAACTTCGCGTATATATCGGAGATGAATACTGCAATGGGATCAAGGCTTGTTTCATTAGAATCTATCAAGGTTAATTTTTATGGGCTTAGTTGCATTCCAATTTGAACAACTCTCGTATCTTGTAGACAATGAAATACGTACAGCAAGGATGTTTGGAACATTTGACTATATTGTTTGTACAAGTACACCAGCTACATCCTATTTTAGCACTTCCACCATTCTCTATATACTCTCCTTCATGATAACATCCGGGGGCTGAAATAGAAAAAGGTACACGTGACCACCACCACTCCTACCTCCATGGATGACAGGATATCGGAGGAGATTCCCTCCACCAACAGCCTACCCTCGACGACTTTATTAACTGCAAATGAGAACTCTATAATTGGTGTTTCAATAGAAAATGGAAAATTATATAAAAATTCAGGACTGAAATTCTTTCATCTAAATGTTGACTATTTGACTACTCATAAATTTTACCAAATTAGACAGTTAATTAGTGAACATACTGAGATACATGTTATTTGTTTGAGTGAAACCTTTCTAAATGATTCCCGTAGTGATAATGAGTTTCATTTGCAGGGATATAACTTACTCCGGCGTGACAGACCATCCCATGGCGGTGGTATCTTGATGTACACTAAACATACTATTCCTTGCATACGTAGATATGATTTAGAGATAAATGAAATAGAATCAATATGGCTAGAAATTAGACATTCAATGCAAAAACCTTTTCTGTTTGGTTACTATTATAGGCCACCTTCAGCCAACAAAAATTGGACTGAAAAGGTTGAAGATCAATTGGAAAAAATTATGTTTGAAAACATTGAAACAGTTATACTAGGAGATTTTAATTTTAACTACATAGTAAATAATTCAGATAACCATTACTGGAACAAGATTATTTCAGCATTGAATCTATCACAGTTAGTTACACAGCCAACTAGGGTGACTTCAAATACTTCAACCATCATTGATCATCTGTACTCTAACTCACCCTGTAACATATCTGAGGTCAATATCCCAATAATCGCAATAAGTGATCATTTTCCAATTTGTTTTACCAGAAAATTTACTTCAAAACCAGAGAAAACTATGTTACATAAAACGATAGAATATAGATCTTTAAAAGGTTTTGACGAGAAAGGTTTTAGAGACTCGCTGGATGAAACACCATGGTCTGTTATTGATACTTTTGATGAAGTGGATGATTGTATAGATACATTTATATCATTGTTCACTCAAAACCTTAACACACATGCTCCATTAAGAACTAAACGAGTAAAGCACCAGAACCAACCGGATTGGTTCACAAAAGAAATATTAGATGCAATTAAAGCAAGGGATAAAGCAAAAAAAGCTAATAATATAAGACAGGTTAAATATTGGAAAGGAAAGGTTAAATCATTGTCAGCAACAGCTAAAAAATCCTTTTTTAACAAGGCAATTAACATAAAAGACAAAATCCTAAAAAGCTATGGCGAAATTTGAAAAATCTTTCAGCTAAAAACACACCCCAAAATAACATTACTATAAATGATGACAATGGTAACCCCATAACTGATTCCATGGAAAGTGCTGAAGTATTCAATACATTCTTTACAAATATCTTTAAAAAAGCGCCATTAAACATCAATGAATTAACTAAAGAAAACAAGTCATTACTGAAAAACTTTGTGGACGTCAGAACACATGCTTACACAGAATTTAAAATCCCTGATATTACGGAAGAGTATGTGAGAAAGGAACTGCACGCTTTAGATTGCAGTAAAGCGACTGGCCTTGATGGCTTAGGAGCACACTTTCTTAAAATAAGTCACGATAAAATAGCTAAGCCTCTCACAAAAATATTTAACCGTAGTATTTCTACAGGGAAATTTCCAAAAATGTTCAAGATAGCAAAGGTTACACCTATTTTTAAAAAACGTGAGAAGACAGACAAGAATAACTATAGACCAATATCTATTTTGCCAGTTCTATCTAAAATATTGGAAAGGCATATATCTAAGAATTTAAAGGACTATCTTGAAGAATTTAAACTACTACACAACCAACAATCCGGTTTCAGGCAGTACCATTCTTGTGAAACTGCTCTAACTGATATAGTTGATGATTGGATAACAGCAATTAATGATGATGCTCTTATTGGAACGATTTTTCTTGATCTTACTAAGGCTTTTGATCTAATTAATCATAAATTACTCATTGAGAAGTTAAAATGTTACAAGTTCAATAATAATGCACTTCAGTGGTTTAATTCTTATCTGGCTAATAGATCTCAACAAGTAAATGTATCTGGAAAGCTGTCTGCAGCCCAAGAGATTGTAGCTGGTGTTCCCCAAGGCTCTGTCCTTGGCCCAATACTTTTTATTCTTTTTATCAATGATCTACCTTTGAATGTTAATAACTCACAACTTAAAATGTTTGCAGATGATACAACTTTATCAGCTTCTGGTGCAACAATTGATAATATTAAGTACAACTTACAAAATGACCTTGATTGTATTGAAAACTGGTGTAATAATAATGCTATGGTTCCAAATGCAAATAAAACAAAAGCTATGTTTATTTCTGCATCAACAAAACTTTCTAAAGAAATTGAAAACGATGACAGCATAGAACTTAAGATGTGTAATCAACCTCTTGATATTGTAAAAAATGATAAACTCCTTGGAGTGCAAGTCGATCAAAACTTAACCTGGAAAAATCAAGTTGAAAAAACCATTAAAAAATGCAACTCCCTTCTTTATCTTCTAGTAAGAATAAAACGCTATCTTGACTTGCATGCTCGCAAACTTTTTTACAATGCTTATATTTTACCTCATTTGGATTATTGTAACACAATATGGGGGAACTGCTGCACAAAATTACAAGATGATTTAATAAAATTTCAAAAGAGAGCTGTCAGAATAATTTTAGATAAACCATATGATGCACCATCCGGTGATCTTTTTAAGCAACTTAAATGGATGACATTTCCATACCGTTTTGAATACAAAAAAGTCATGACAATTTACAAATCCCTAGATACTAAAACCCCAAAATGTCCTGAATATATCTCAAATAAATTTAAATATGTTAAAGAGTCAGGCCTTAGGTCTTCTAGTCAAAAATTACTTCATAAACCAAAGCCAAAAAAGGAATTCTTTCGAAAGTCATTAAGCTACACTGGACCAATACTTTGGGAAAAGATACCATTTCATATAAGAACTGCTAGCTCTCTCGAACAATTCAAAAGAATGTATATAAGATGGAAGTTTCCAGACTGGGACTACCAATAAAATAAGTATGTTCTAGATTCATTGTAAATATTATGTTATTGTCTCTTAACTTGTTTATATTGTTTTGTTGTATCATAGTGTGTATTTGAATAGCTAAGTCTTGTTTATACAAACTTTTCATTATTAATCTAAGTCAATTTTATTATTTACTTTCATTCAATTGTTAAGTTTGACTACTTTCATTTCATTTGTTAAGTTTACTATGTTTGCAATTATCATGTTAAATGTATGTATTATATGTTGAGGTCCTCATGGAAGATTGTGTTTATATGCAAATGTGTTAACCTCGTAAAATAAAGTCATTATTATTATTATTATTATTATAACAAAAAGATCACAAAAAGAGACAAAATTTTACAGATTATAAGTTCAAGTCAAAATGGCCAACATAAAAATGACCATGAAAACAAAATAAAACTGAACAGCTACAAGAAAACACGAGATCCTATGCATGCCATTACAGTCAGTCGTATCGGAGTATGTGTCAACAGACAACCACATATCACAAAGTTATTTACGAGGCAAAATAACAAAACAACGTAATTTTCCGGATTTTTTAAAACTATATTTGAGGACAATCATAAATAAGGGGTATGCGTCATACACAATGAAGATAACTTACGGCATTCTTTCATGTCACATTTGACGACACCACGAGTACACGAGCACGTGTTACAGTCAATCTGGATACTGCCACCATCTGCTATAGTTTCACCATTCAAATGACACGATTGTTCTACAATAATATGATTAATTCAAGAAATGCAGTGCTGTATACATCAAATGTCACATTTTAGAAATTAAAAAATGAATGTTTTTCCTGCATCATGCTATTTATCGTTGTACGCACGGAAGGGTCAAAATCAGTTTCAGCATGATTCGGAAAACTTTCGCATTATTCTAAATGTTTCAGCAAGATACAGCAAGATACAGCAAGATACAGCAAGATACAGGGTCTTGTAGTTATGACCCTTATCGTACGCCATATATTAACAGTATTCAATTTATGACAATCAAAGACCGTGCAAGTATATATGGTATAGAAATAAAGATAAAATACCATAGGTCCATACTCATCTAAATGTTTCTGTGTTACAAAACGGTGGTAGCCCGTCCAGATAATACAGAGAGTAAGTCAGTTGCTATAGTGTTAGAGTGCTGCCGAGACGGCACGAGTTCGATTCCCAGATTTGACAGATTATAATGTTACATGATACATGTGTAGGCTACGGTCATGGCGTCCGTGGTTTATTTGCTAGCGCCGGATGATCAAGTGAGTACAGGTTGATAATTCATACATAGAAGTGTTTAAGGTCAACTGACCGCCATTTATAACAAAAAAATTGGTATGTAAAAATCATCAACATTATTTCTAGTAGTGCATGTACGAGTATATAATGAACACTTTTCAAATGTAAAATCTTGTGTTTTATGCTGTACCAGTATACCAATATTATACAATGGAACCCCTCGAATCCGAACATTTCTTATGATCCTATTGAACATGTACTTACTGCAAACATTTGAAGTACATTTCATGTTGCCATTCTGACAGGAACACGTGTTACAGTTATCCACCTTAACATTGCTTCCATCCTGTATGGTTTGTCCATTGTGATCACATGTTCTTCCACCTTAATATAGAAAAGTAAATTTGTTTAAAGTGATGTGATTAAAATTGCAAGGTACAATGTAACACGAATACGGTAGTCGTTCATTTAGTACACTAGAATACAAAATTTAGTTTACGCCTACATCGAACAGGCTCCTCGTGGTCTAGGGGAAACTTCGGGGAAGTCATGAGACAGTTTGTTATATCGGAAGGAGTTGTGATGAATCGGGTGGTATCGGAAGAAATCGGGAGAACATCGCCGATGGGGAATTCCTCAGTGTGACCTAGGCGTTAGGTCGATTGTGAAACATGTTGAACAAATTATGTAATAATCACTCTGCAGTATATGAATATAGAGGATATTATATGAGTGTCTTTCCATATTGAATGTATTAAACGAGTTGAATAAAATAAAATAAAATGCGAGGCTCTGCCGAGCATTTTATCGATTTTTTTCAACGAGTTTAATAAATTCAATGTGGAAAGTCACAAATGTAATGTTCTTTTTATCACATGTTAGCCTTTTCTGGCCGAAACATAAAACAGCTACTTATTTTTCACTATAATAAACGCGCAACTTTGACGACGTCGCCTATTCTTTGAATGACGTCGCGTGATAGCTTAAATATTACACTAGCGTATTATCAAAAATAAATACATGTAATGGCTTTATTACCCTACCGCGACGTCAAACATGTGATAAATCCATGTACGTGTATCTATACGTGTAATATGTGTGTCTTCACGTAAAAGAAATAAAGAAACTACATCGTTATGATACTGTACTGGAGGTCGTAACTTTGATCCCCAGTCGAGTTACACCAAAATAACCTAAACATGTCACGGGTATAACGTTTTTAAATCGTGTTTAAATTCATAAAAAAGTTATTTGTATCATGCCATCTTCAAGAAAGACAGTCGCATCCACATTTATCAGTGTACAAATGTAGTTATAAAAAGAGAGCGAAAACGAGAGGTTGTCTTGTCGAGGTCGAAAATGGACTAGGTTCGAATCCTACAAAAGGTACAACCTATATATTTCTCTATAGCGCTGTTTACAAGTGCCGTGTGGCGGCCGTAAAAATCGGCAGGTACATATAGTCAGTGATTTTATCCTAATATCAATCGACTAATGTCCTGCGTTCAATGAAAGATAACGTGGCGCACGTTTCGCACCTGGTACATAACAGGTGCGAAACGAGCGTCACGTTATTTTTCCTTGAACGCAGGACATTGTTATGTATTTACAATGATATTAGTTATTTGTGCGACAGTTTTGGGTGCTGTTGTGATAGCTGAGTTGTCTTAATAAATACTAACTTACGTTCGCACTTGGCACTAAGCTATGTATAGGTATAATATAGGTTCGATTCCCACTATAGGTGTAAACAAGTGGAAAATATGGTCTTAATATTAGATCGAGGTTTTACAATACATACCTTTCCTACAGACGGGGCAACATTTCCCTTTCGGTACGTGAGTGTCCGGACAACTAGGTTTTATACATTTTACCGTTGCACAACCTGTAGTTAATACAAGCACATAACAGAACAGAACAGAACAGAGCGGAACGGAACACAGCAGAACGTAACAGAATGGAACGGAACATGACCGAAACAGAACTTTGTTATATCACAGGTGCATATATGTATACTACAGCATGGGTCCAATGAACATTAACATTTTCCGGTAAGACAGTTATCATGGTTATATATAATAGATTCAATGTATCTTCTAGTGCAAAAAAGACTAATAATAGATTTCAGTGTCGGTATAAGTGGACCAGCAGGTCCCATTATTCAACATTGGCTCTTTCAATTCAATATTTATTTTAAGTCGGATACATGTACAACAAGAAACATTAGCTATGTATAGCTATTGCTCTGTGACCGCTTTCGTATGGAAGTAGCAATGTGTTCGCTGTTTGGGTGCCGTTCGTACTCTGCCCTTTGTGTTGAGTGCTGCCTCACTTGTCGGATTTGTTATTAACATACATCCTCGCTTAAAAGTCGGTCTGTATTATAAGACGAACCCGGGCAATGGACCGACAAATAAGGATTTTAGCATATACCCTCGCCTTATAAATGGGTTATACGGTATCTGTTTACCCTAGTCTATGTTAATAGTAAAATGATAGTTAATATACAAGTGCGATGGTACAATTCTCACTTTGAATTGATAATTAAAATATACTTGAACATTTATGGCCTAGTAATATGTATATTTACTTACGAACCAGTGACTCTAGGACACCTTTAGAGCAGACGGGACAACAATCACCCTGTGCTTGAGCCTTGTTAGTACAGTTCAACTCCGGGCAGACGATACCAGTACATTTATCTAACATAAAATGACAACACAAGAATTAATGAACACAGCTATAGGCCTTCATGTACATTCTAATATAATGCTGCTAATTGACTGTACAGTTAACTAAAGCACATTCTTCATTAGCACAGCCGATGGTATTGCAATTATCTTGAGACAAGTCGCATAATTTATATGCAACCATAATTAATTGTAACTAATGGTGAACCATAAAATTTATAGAAATTAATTAAAACAATAGAAGTACCAACGCACAAGACCACGCGTATCGATCGGCAATCGCAACAAGATAACTAAGATAGCAAAGAACATTTAACATGGAATCCTTGAATATCCGTGCTTATCCGTTGTTCAATTTTAACTTATCAAAACATTATAATGATACAATAGCGAAAACACACGAGGATTAATTTGCGTGAAGTCAAACGATCTTAACAATATCAATAACAACAGTAATTAATCGGTTGCTGACGGAGACTTTTTACGACCACCACATGGCACACGGCACAAATAGCATTGTTGTGAAAAAAAAAGTTAGTACACTTATAGTTTAAGTGGGATTCGAACCTATATACAGCATTACATTTGTATAATATTAATATACAGGGTGTTAAAAAAGTTTGTTCTCAAATTTTTTAATTCCTATTAAGTTTTATTTGACAATTTTAATTTCTTACTTTAATACCTTCATTTAATGCCAGAAAGATTAGAACAATGGTAGAACCCTCTTGATTATAACCTGAGGTCAGAAAACTTAATCATGGAGAACGAACTTTTTTAACACCCTGTACTGTAAGTTAGTAACAAACCATTAGGACAGACAGCACAACATTCACCATCTGGAACAGTCAGCGTCTGGTTACCACATTTTGGTGCCGGACAGAGTATCCCTTCACATCTTAACACATTCGGTGGCACTGTTGATGAATACGCAGACGACAAAAACATACTTCCAAAAGTTAAATAAAGTAAAATAGTCCTTTCATCGATCATTTTTAACGTTCGTGTGGTGATAAAGTATTTAATTCTCGTTTATAAAATGAAAATGTGTTATACAAGTAATATTGACACGTTATTGGAGAATAAGGAGATCTTAAACATGTCTTTGTTTTACCTTCATTTGTTGACGATCGTATATTGTAACGTCGCTTTAATTAATTACTGGAGGATGTACGTGTGTGTCCTAGTTCCCGGAAGCATGTAACGTTTCGGGGAAAAATCAGCAAAACAACTTTCAGCGAGAAATGTTTAAAGGGATGTAACCAGCAGTACGCACAATGTATGTTGAATGCTGTGTAGCAACCAGTTTTGTAATAATTATTACAATTCTGGTTTTTATTACAAAACTGGTTGCTACAATGCTGCCTTCACTGCCCGATATGGTATTATATCGTTTTAAAGTTGTGTGTATTGTAATGTCAACTATATTTAACCACAGGTAATTGTATCATTAATAAAGAGTAAACAATTTTTTTTTATAAAATTTATAATATCTAAGAAAGGTTTATAACACGGGAAATTGACCACACAGTCACTGAGGTGCAGTTTTTTTTAAAAAGCATTTTATTAATACTGATGTTATTTTTAATATTATTATATAATCTGAACCTAGAGAGCTTCGTCTTTAATTCGATATCAATATTTTAAAAATCCGTCCATAAATAAGAAAATAAACCCGTAGGTCGTGAAATCACTTTCTGTTTTCTTGTTTAGAATAGCATTGTCGTTTCTATTGAACGCACCTCCGTGGTTGACTGGACACCGTGGTATACATTTCATGGTATAACTTTTAACTAGTGGGATTTTGCATGGAGGTTGTTCTAACCACAGGTAACTGTATCATTAATTAATTTTTTTAGGTACTGTTTATTAATGATACAGTTACCTGTGGTTCTAACGATGTTGTCTTTGAATGTAATTACTTTATGAAGATACCGAAAGCCAATGCTTATTTTGATACCATGAAAATCTGACGACTTTAGTACAAATGCACCTTTCTAAGATAATATAAATTTAACATAAATCTTATAAAATATTTCTTTTACTCTTTATCAATGATACAGTTACCTGTGTATTAAAATATTACAAGTCAATTTGAGGAGCCTACGTTCTGAGCAAAGTTTAGTTTCAGGTTCAATCATGACGTCATCGGTCAGTTTAGTCCTGCTCGTGACCTGAAAAGGGGCTCAGACCTTTGGAATCATGTGCCTATGGATTGTACTGGTGTAGCCAAAGTTGCTTGCTTGACGCTTGACATCAGAGCGTGTGACGTCACAGGTAATTGCTGGCTGCCTGGCCTGTTCTCAGAATAATGTGACTGAATAGTCTCTATATAATACTAATATTGCTGAAATAATGCTTCAACTTAAGTATACCAAATAATCGACATTTCCCCATATTAATTAAGCATACTCCTTTAACGCATAACAATAACGTCTAAAACAATTCACAGGTCGTAATCAATTATTCTGTCTATACCTCGGTAAAACCTCATTTCATTTGTTTATTTCGAGTGTTGTCGTCACGTTAATTACATTTATGATATGTTTGTGGTAAACAGGGGTTTCCCGAATAATCAAATTAATGTAAATTTAATGCGCGTGCAATGTCGAGCTTGTTTCACTTTAGGTTTTTTTTCACTTGACAACAATGTCGATTGTCCTACACATGATTAAAAAAAATCCGAGTACCTTAAACGTGTGCCTGTGGATGTTCCTTGTTACATTTTAAGTTCACAGCGTATAAACTAAATCACTGTATGATTTATTGGGAGATTACACAATTCAACGTGTATGACTTATTGCGAGCAAAGGCAACTGTAACTTCCGATCACTGTATGACTTGTTTGGAGACTATGAAATTCAACGTGTATGACTTATTGCGATACTAGTTACCGGAAGTTGACTCTTTCATACACTGTGAGCTAGTATGGGTGGATACAGTTCATGAAAACTTGTTACTATATATAAAAGATGAAACGGCCATCGTATATAACAGAAACATTGTTAAGCATGGGTGTAACGAATGAACGGTCGAACGAACGACCGAAAAAGCTGTTTTCTAGTCATTCGATGGAGAGTTTATCTTTCGGTCAACCATATACTTCTTCAATATCATTAATGTAAGCATGACCGTAACTTATGTCGCTACCTGTCCACACGATGTACCAGTAATTCTATTTTGATGAGCATGTTTACACGCCATTTACATACATTTAGGTTATGCATGTTTATGTACTTTAATCATAGAGTTTGTACAGTAACCCCCCCCCCCCCGTTTAGCTACCCGAGTTGATAATTTACCTATACACATTGTGATAGTGACGTTTACGTTTATGTGTACACAAAAGATTACAACCAAAGTCTGAACACGTAGAGCGAATACAGTATTTAAGTTTTGCATTGAAAGTATTGCTGCCGTACAAGCCTTTATACAATGTAATTGGTTTCACACCGCCATAGTGGACTCGACCGCTGCGTCACTCTATTCGTACCCTTACTGGACTTACTATAGAAAAATTGTTTATTGTTACTCACTGAAACTATTATGTTCCAGAATTGATTTATACAGCTACACTGCATCAATTCAGGTGAAAACAAACACGAAAAATCGTCACATTTGAGGGGAGAGATTTAGAGCAAGTGGCGAAAATTGGCCGCACTGACCGTTCACGGTTGTACGACGCTAACCTTTCGGAGAAACATGCGTTTCAGTCGGAGAAGGGTTGTTTTATCATTGGCACTTATGTATCACGAACATCCTGCAAAAAGTGTCAGATTTGATGCATTTAATAATAGTTGAGTTGTGAATGTTTCTGAGAGGGGCGTGTGTACACGGGGGAATTCATGATCGCAAACCGTCTATCTAAATATGAAGTATGTGGTCTAGGACATTTGTTCACGAACCTTTGCACGGTACTTGAAAATTACATCACCACAGGTCTATTTCCCTCAAATTGTCAATGGAAAACTCTTCTTATCAAATATGTGTCAATCCCCTTGAAACATAGCAGGATAAACAATTTATTACAGAAAAAACCGACAGGTATAGAATACATTCCAAAGGTGAATAACCCGTGTGAATTATGGGCATTAACACAAAGTCACCCTGAGTTACGTGCCCTTTGTACAGTATGTGAAGGTACTGTCGCGTCAATACAGGGAACAATGTACATCTTGCTTGTGTATTTGTGAAAATGTTGTTGATCACCTTTTTAACTTTTGCCCAAATATGACAATATTAAGACAAAAGATATGGGACTACATAATAGACAATGAAAATACATCATTTTATGCTCATTGGATTAAACAATCTAGAGATATTCAGGTTGATATGGTATTGACATTAGCATTCAAGGAATCTAGGAAAGCTAAATTTGTATTACTGAGAATACTATATCATATGTTTAGGAACATGTTTGTGCGTTAGGAACAATTGCTCTACTAGTATATGTAGTTCATGATAAACATAATAGTATGCTTATGAGAGACTGTATGTGCCATTATTTATGGGCGCATTTCTATCAGTTGTTTGTATATAACCTTGCTTATACGTACATGATGGGAAAAATGCATTTAATAAGCTATTTATGTACCTTATTGAATTTGATGTATTTGTAACATACTCATGTATGTTAATTTGAGTGTTGTTATTATTGTATTGTAAATATGTTATGATGCTCTCCATATGTTGAGGAAATAAAAGAATCTATCTATCTATGTATTTTAGATCTTAAGAGGATGATGTCACTGTCAATATGATCACCATCTAGAACCGTACAGCTGCGTCATCTGAATGTGGCCCTTATCGATGCTTTTAGGACAGGGTGTGCAACTGAATATAAATTTTTATCTTAATCCAGAAGAATCTCTTTTTATAAATCACGTGCCCATATAAAACATGACACACGGGATATTATATTTGAAGACTCATCTGGAATTGATTGTAAGTGATAGAGCGGTGCAAAGATCTAAAAATACTAAGATTTGAATGATGTACCAAATCTCACAGCAATATTCTAAAATCTCGCGAAATCTCGTTTGTTTTCAAAACCTTGTATCTCCGGTTTTAATAAACTCAGGTAAGACTAATAATTCTATGCAATAGATATATTATTCAGCTTTACAATGATACCTCATTTGTTGAATTCAATCAAGGAATAAAACAATAAACATCAAAGAGCCAGACCTACTTTCATTTTAATGAAACTTCAAAGTTTATCAGAAAATACCCGATTTGCCTCATTCAAATAATAATTTTCTGAATTATATAAGAGTTAGACAAAAACAAGTTACCTCATACAATAGAAGAAACTTGGCTCTTCAAAATGAGGCATTGGTCATTAACAAAGGATTACAAACAAAACTTTTGATGCAAAATAACAGTATTTGCTGCATGCTAGTTTGCATCTTCTCCCAGCTTTCAATTGAGTGTCTAATCTGTGTGTTTAGATCTTTGAGCGGGGTAAGCATACTATCGAGCTCTAGCTTACAAATCCAGCACTATTCCTTTGACCATGTACCTATGTAAATGTATTCCCTCATGAACATACTATCATACACGTATATACTCTAATATTTGGAAACCGGTGGTGGGTGGACTTTATATATATGCACCATACAATAAAACAAAATGTAGTTCAGCGTCAGAGGTCATTGTCCGTCTACAGCCCAGGGGGCAACTTCAACTTGCTTACTTAACACATCGGGTGGTTTATTTAGACGATAAAATAGACTATACAAAATGTATATATATATACGAGTATACATAGCCCGTATTCAAAAAAGTTTAAAGATATTTTTGGTCTAAGAAAAATTGATTTTCTAAGTATAGGCCTACGTATATTAAATAATTTTCATAGATTTTCGCAATTTTTTAAATTTTTGTTTGTATATTTCACAATGAAAACAGTTTTTTTAAGTGTCTAAGATACAAATTAGGCTACGTTATTTTCAAGTGAATTATATTTCGTCCAAAAAACAATATGTATAAACTATCTATGAAGCAGTTTGTGATTACGGACTGTCGCGAGGAGTCAGCTTGATACTTGTACCTCAATTATTAGACTCTTAAAACTGGTCTCATTAATAGAGTCATTATTGAGTCGTGGTGAGGTTAAATAACAAACTAAAAATAGATGCGTCATAGCTGTAACACTGGATACTCGTGCAACTCGTGGTCCGTTGAAATTTTTACTATAAAGTTTACGTTCATTCATTCATAAATATGTCACGTGATACGGGGCGTAAATAGTAACAGCCAATTTGATACCATGTTTTATTGCGGTAATAATACATGACCTGGTCTGCTGTATGTTTATATGGATTAATCCGCAGATCGTGTTAGAATGTTGAATCATGAACATGTACGGAGGTGCTTATTATAATTATGTCTCTGAATGCGGAGTACAATTGATTCAGTGAAGTGTGTCGCTGAATTTCAATTCATAAATTAAAAATGTGCATATTCAAGGGGTGTTTCATAATTAATGCATCCCATAGCATAACTTAGCATAACTTTTAGACTGCACTAACATAGCATAACATTGAGTCTGCACTAGGGACTGCCACTCCCGCATAGGACTGTTCAGCCATCACAGACGCTGTTCCAGCTCAAGAACAATAGAGCGCAATCCATTGTCTACAAGGACTAACGGCGGCCGATGATGAGCATAACATAATACTATTTAAGTATATGAAATTGATCATATTCGTGTGTAGCTTAATACATTTTAAGGCAAGACAAAATGAATGGCTTTCGAGAAATTGTAACAGTTGCGTTCAATCTCGTGTATAATACACTGAACCACTTTTCTAATTGGTCACTTTTCAAGCCTTAAATACGTTTAACTCTGATCATAATTTTCGATGATATGTTGCACACAAACTTGTTATGCAATAGTCCTAACACTCAAATCATTAAAAATCAAAATCACGTGCCAAAACATGCGTGGTCATTCATGCGATAAATTTTGCATTTTCGCCATCAAATAATATGATCTCAGTTGAAGGTATTTCGGGTTTGAAAAGTGACCAATTAGAAAAGTGGTTGAGTGTATGTGTATGGACTATGTGTTAACATCCTTATTTACCAGCAGTGTCGAGTTTCCAGAGATATATCGGACGATGAAAAATACGATGACAGATGAGAGACATCCTCATATATCAGTGGTTAGTCAAGTTCCCAGACTACATCACTGGTGAAGAATACTCTGGTGAACGAGAATGATGAGAGACGGCTAGTGGACTTAAAGCAAGTAACAAGGGAGGCAACTACTCTTGTACTGTTACAATATCCTACAAGAGTTATTCAATCTCTATTTCGGTGTGCTAATTGTTTGATGTAATTTCGAGAATTTAATTAAATATTTATCGAGAGACAATTTCTGCACATTCGATTTTGTAACGAGAAAATGACATTTCAAATCAAATTAATGGGGTTTTAGCAGAAAAATCGTTCAATTTCATGTTCTTGTAAAAAATCGCCACTGATTCAAAGAATACTAACTGACATGGTTATATCAAGGATCATACAAAATCATGAGTATAACAAAATAAGTACTCTTTGGAAATAAAAAGGTTTCCTTCCATTCACATTTAACTTAAACGTTTTTACTTCATAATATTATTTAATTAAAATGCTGCATATGCAATTAAAATCATACTTGTATACTAACGTAAGTATACGTATTATGTAAATTATTTATCTAACATTCCTTAAATAAATAACGTATATTATATTATTATTTATCGTAATTCATCTGGAATCATAAGATAACTCTGGGAAGAAGAAAATACACGTCCCTGGATAACTGAACAAAATAATTAAATGTATATACAATCAGTTTAATCCGCCGATTTTACGATGCAGAACCAACACTGACCGTATCATATAAACACCATGATACGATACTAAGTAGATAAAATGTCCAGATTACCATGGTAACACATCTACCGCCAACCGTTTTAAGTTATTATCGCTACGGGACTCTCTGTATGGTACCTATATAGGTCTACCTGTCATCTACAAATATTAGCTTGAATTAGGCAAATGTATCTTCTGGTTTACGGAAAATTAAAAAAAGGTTTTGAGAGGAGAGAATAAATATTTAAAAAGAGGGCCGAAAGGGTCCTAGGTCCCTTACATGCCTCGTGTGAGTGACATTATGACCCTTTGAACCCTCTTGATATATTTTCCTTCACTCCTATCGACAGCAAAATTTTCCAAAACAATCCCGTAAACCAATTTAGATAAAAAAAAACTTTGGCCTAATTGAGCGTACATTTTGATGTAAAGATTGTTACAAATATTCAATAAATATTTCCAGATTAAGGACACGATAGTGACAGACAGCTTTATCTATACACTAAATGTCTTTACAAGGAGCAGCGGGATTGTGGGGGCCGTGCTGGGGTATATACAATTACTGAGAAAAGTATCGTTTTTCGATATATTTATACAGCCATATATTCAAGTACGTTAGTAGAGGTCAAAGTACGATCGCTTTCCTGTTGGCCTGTGTGGATATAAGAGTGATGAAACTGTAGCTTCTAACTGATGTTCAATGTAAAATAATACTGTTATAACATGTATAGCTTCCTGACTTCAACACAAGACGCTCAGCTGCTAATGTAGATGTTGCAAATGTAGATGTTGCAAAGTCTGCTTGACGGCCTAGCTTGTGTCCGGATATGTGACTGGGTGGCTAAGAGAGTCCCCGCTACGAACGCAATGATCGTCACTCGGCTTTGATTGCATTTCGGTGAAGAAGAGGTGTTGTGCCTTGCAATGATTATTTCATTCTCTGAAGGAGCAGGCTTGCGACATATGTCATACCACGATTTCATTTCTTGAAATATTATTAAGGGTTCACATGCCAGTCAATGTAGTATGTCAGTCATTTGGGTACTGTTTTATCAAAGCACTTACTGAAACCTGAAGTTCCAATTTAAATTCCTAATCAGTCTTTAATACTTACACGTGAGGGGCAGATTTGATTTGTAGGACTTCGTTGGCTAAATAATAATTAATAATGAAAAACCATTTAGCACATTTTGTTGCTGTAAAAGAATAAAATAAGAATATGGTTCCGTTACGTTGAAACTCCTGCATGGGCACTTTATTCCGTTGTGTGAACGGACGGGCTTGTGCCATGAAATGTCATACATGGTACCGTTACGGTGATACTCCCGACATTTCATTCCGTTATGTGAAGGCACGGGCTGGTGTTAAGGTACCGTTACGATGATATTCCCGACATTTTATTCCGTTGTGTGAAGGCACGGGGCTGGTGTTAAGGTTCTGTTACGGTGATATTCCCGACATTTCATTCCGTTATGTGAAGGCACGGGATGGTGTTAAGGTACCGTTACGATGATATTCCCGACATTTTATTCCGTTGTGTGAAGGCACGGGGCTGGTGTTAAGGTTCTGTTACGGTGATATTCCCGACATTTTATTCCGTTATGTGAAGGCACGGGATGGTGTTAAGGTACCGTTACGATGATATTCCCGACATTTTATTCCGTTGTGTGAAGGCACGGGGCTGGTGTTAAGGTTCTGTTACGGTGATATTCCCGACATTTTATTCCGTTATGTGAAGGCACGGGCTGGTGTTAAGGTACCGTTACGATGAAATCTCGACATTTGAAGGGACGGGGTAGTGCCATAATTATGCCACGTCATGGTTCCGTTACGATGGAACTCCTCAACACAAACGGCAGATCGAGTTATTCCGTTATGAATATTCCCGTCTACCAGTGCATTCGTCATCTGGTCATGTCTGGAAACCTGACACCTTACTGATGTATGAGAACTGTACTAAATGCATCATGTGATATATCAATTAAATTCTCCGACTAACGTAAGAAGATTTAGATGTTGTATGCGCTGGGAAGAGAAGAATGGTTTCATATCCCCCATGGAACTGGTAATATTTCCGAATAACCAAAGACCTAAATTACATCTTTGGAATAAACGTCTGTTGTAAAAGCTCATCTGAGCTTATGTTGATCATTGTAAATTGTCTTGCCGATTCAAAATAAAAGTGATCTTATCTTTAATAATAATGGCAGAAACGTTACTACATGTATACATGTATATAGATACGTACTGGTATTCGTAATGTTCATAATCCATTTTAAATGCAGTAAAATGCTTCAATCAATTCAAAAAAATGTGTAGTTGTCTACATGTCTAGTATCCAGTTGTCTCGTATATCCGTGCTCCTTAACCGTTTCATCGGAACATTCACCACTCGGGACATTCACCACTCGCGCATCCAGGTAAAAAAATGACGGACCATCATTTTCCGAAGAAAAGTTGTTGACTTAACTAATAAAAACAAGAACAATGACAACTGTTCATGACGATACGTAAAAGCACAGCTTTTTGTGTCTAGGTTGACCGGTAACCGCGAAAGCCGTGTGTCTCCGTAACAACTCGTCTGTATGGTGCCCATGTGATGAACGTTTGGAGTCGTGTTAAATTGAGTAAATTTGGAGCACAATGTTGTAGGCCTACCTATGTTTCAGTTTGGTTGTTCTAGACAGTGGTGATAAATAAAATACGTAATGAAAATGGAATGCGAAAATAATTCGTCCAAAATTACTGGCTCAATTGATACAGATTGTGTGTGTGATGATTATTTTGGTATTAAAATAACAATGTAGCACATATATTTGAGTCTTATTAAACTAAGCACGGATTTCAGGAGAAGTCTCGAAAATGTGAGACAGAGGAATATTTTATATGAACATCTTAGCTGATTCTTAGCTGAATGCATCCACTCTGGACAGGCAATCAACAACTCCCAACCTCTCCAAGAGAAGTCTAAGCCCTCCTAACAGGTCCCATTTTCCAACCACACACGGCGCCTTTTCCAAAAGGGTCACGTACCGTCCTGAACAGGTTCCAATATCCAGCCTCCCCGACCCCTAATAGGTCCAAGACAGCCTCCCAGCTACATGTCCCACAATCACCAACAGTTCCCAGGCTGTATGCATGGGCAGGTACTTAAACCTCTCCAAACAGGACAAAATATTAAAGCATAATTATATACATGGTACAGTAATTTATTAGTCAATTAATTTATCATCAAAATCTGGTGGAAAATATAACAACATAGACATACATGTACATGACATTGTACTAGTTTGCTTCTCAGGCGTTGATCTAATTAATTAATTGGTCTAGCTAGCCCTAACGACTTAAACAGTCTGAAGTAGGCTAGACATGGGACCAATATTAATATGCACATGGGTATATTTTCGGGCCGATAATTTCACCCAGGCTAGACAAATTAATCCATTTCAATAAATTATGCAGATCCGTTCCGCATCATGGCATCATGGTTAGCCTATACTGTAATGGTGTAACTGCAAAATCTAAATCGAGTAGCGTGCTCCGACAGGTAGGTGTAGTCCAATTCAGGGGCGGTTCCAGGATTTGACGTTGGGGGGGGGGGGGCGTACATTCATGTATTGATATCCCCCCTCAAGAAAATAAGCGAGGGAAGCGAGCTAGAAAAAAATGTATCTCTGAGAAGCAATCCACACAATTTCGTTCTTCATCTTATGATATGCATTGATAAAGTTAATGTGAGAGCAAGGCGAGCAAGAATATAAGCATTAATTATTTGAGCAGCATATCCCTCATACTCATTCCCTACTAGACAATATTAACTGATAGTGGTTGTGCGAGCGTAGCGATAAAAAAATGTAATTATCTATTTCAGCAGCATACGCCACATCCTTATTACGTGGTAAAATTCACTGATATAGTAATTTTGAGAATTGGAAAAAAATCAGTGTTTATCTGAGCAGCATACCCAACAAACTCATTGGTAAATCGTAAACTTTCATTGAATTTACGTAATTCTACAGCTAGCGAAGCGAACAAGAAAAATCGTTGTTTATATGAGCAGCATAGCCAGGACTAACGATAATCGACTGGATAATATTCACTGATATAAAATATACCATATTTATATAGCGCCCTTTTCATGCGAACGCACGTTCAAAGTCACTTTACCCATGTTGCAGACACAAGGGCGCAGGTGCATCCTCTACCAGTGCATGATATGAACAGAGGGACAGACTGAGAGAAAGCCTCTGAATGGAGAGAGAGAGACATTAGATACAGGCATGTCCGGCGCTGCAGAGGTGTGCCTAGCTCTTATTTCGATAGACAGCCAGGTTCTTTAATGTGCCCGGTGTATAGCACCGATACACAGCTTCCTGGCACTTCCAGATACTTTGCAGACCACACGGCCTGATATAGCGGGAAATATTATAAATATTTCAGAAATGTCAAATTCCGATGCCAGGGATTGAACCCACGACCTCTGGATTGACAGCCCAGTGCGTTACCACTGAGCTAAATCAGCTTATGATATATAGCTGCTGTGAATACGTCACGAAGAAAAAATGCAATGTCTATCTGAGCAGCTTTAGTTTTGTTTAAGTGGAAATGTGAAATACTTGCGATCCAGCGACTAGGGGGTCCAGTGGCTTTCTGCCTCGTGACTTTTTAAATAGAACCACGGAATTCGTCAGCTGCATTCTGAGATATCTTATTTTTTAATGAAAAGGACAGGTTTATTAGAAAATCAAGACAACTGTTTTAATCTTTTATGACTTGTCGGACATTTTTAAGGTGCAAGAATCTCGGCATTTCTGTAGCCGATGTTTTGCAACATGCTACCAATCAGTCCAATATCTTGTTTTTTTTTGCTACCAGCACTAAGTTCACTTTAAAATCCATGGATCGATTATTGTTTTATTGACGCAAGCGAAGCGAGCGAAAAAAAATGCATATCAATATTGTTCTTGCATCCAAAATATAATAAATTACCTAGGCTCCGGCGGTTTTAGGGGGGGGGGGGGGAGGGGGTTGGGCGCCGGGTGCAATTAACATGTACTTTAAGCTACATGTGTATATTTTGTTGTCAATATAGGCATGTAAATAGGTCCCTATATAAATGATTAAGTTGATATTATATAGATACAAAAATAAACATTGGCAAATTTATTTTTGATTATTCAAAGAGTATTTTGTAACTGTCCATATCTAATCTAAGTTTTATTTAACTTGAATCTTTTGAAACGCATTCATTTAATTATACAACTATAGGACCCTTATATGGCCTATATATAGCGACCTGTTGAAATTATTTATACATGCATGTCCTCCGTCTATGCACTGGTGTATTTCCTAATTGAATGTCAGCACAAAAACTGTCATTCAAGAATCAATATTTCAAAATTAGCATTATTTTCGTTATGAGAGTTTCGCAAATGTACGATATTTCGAAATGTGTAAATTTTGCGTACGTACATAATACTATGAGGGGCTCCAATGGATTAAAATATAGTTATCATTTTTTCATTCCATTAATAACACTTCAATTTTGACATCATTACTTCATTATCAGGTATTTCATTGCTGTCAGTTGATTCAATACGGTATATTTTGTACAAATGAAGATAAAAGTCGCAGTTTATGATTAATAGTCCCTCCGGGGCCTCTTCATGCTTGAGTGCGCGTGACGTCATGCGCACCTTCATTTTGTTTATGGATTAGGTAAAGGTCAGAGTTTACACATACGGGCTATTCAGTCTTTGCTAGGAAGATGGCGTCTACAGCAGGCAGCACGGCCGTTGATACTCAAGTTTCAGGTCCTCAAAGTGGAGGCATTACACAGAGGCTATCGGACTTTGGTACTTTCTTATACAATTCAGAAGAAGGGAAAGTTCTCGGCAGGACTGCCAAAAGCTGGGGTAAGTGTGTTGGACTTATGAACACAGTAATTAATTTAACCTTATTCGCCGGTCAATGTTTAATCGACACGCTCTGCTTAAGACCTTGTTTTACTGTAATGTAGATTAATTTGTATTAATATGACATTATAATAAGTGTTAGATGCAATGATTGAATATAAATTTGAATGCTTACATCGCGTACTACAACAGTTTGCAGTCATACATTGTTTTACAACTCCCCCACCCGCTTCTTTTACATGCACAACTTTCATGCTAAATAATTCGACATAATCTCACTTTCTCGCTCTGTATTTCTTGTTTTCTATGTCTATATCATATATTAAGTCAAGTTTCTCGATTTTTTTGCTATTGTCAATGTTTTGTATGGATGAGAAAGGGGTGTTTATTGTCTCCCACATCAGTAGTTTCATTTTCCTTTTACCTGTACTAACAGATTTGGTGAGGTCACCTTGAATGGGAAAATGCCCTGAGGGTTTGCTTTCATTTTAAGACAGACTGTCATACTGTCGAGGTTGACAGGTTGTTGTATTTTAAGAGCTGACTGTGTTACGCTTGTTTTTTCATGCTACTTAACACCGGTTTCATGTAAATCCATGCAATGTGTACACAAAAGGTTTGATATCTGCATTGATAATGTGTAGTTATAAATACACTGTCAAGTGACATTTAAAATTCGGTGAATTGTTTTAAACTACATGTAGATCTGTATATCATGTTGTTTATGCATCTCTTATCGGATGAAATGTGCTCACTCAATGCTGCGTTGATTACACTGATATGTAAAATATCATCAATAAAGGTACACCAAGCGTGTGAACATAATCCCATCAAATCAGTGTTCGGTATTACTAGATTAGCAACTGATTGATAATGTTCTATCATTTAAGAAACTGACTGTTAACTGTATTTGCTCATTATCTAATTAGTTTGTTGAAGCTCAGCTTATGTGACTATTGCGCAACAACTATTTCAACATTTATATTTATATACTACTAGGATTATTTCTTCCTGAACAACTGTTGAGTAACTTCCAACAGTTATTGGAATGTATATTGAGCTGTTCAACATGATCTACAGGAGGGGGGTCAAGCGTGCAATGAGCAGGAGTCAGACCCGCTACCACTTATCTTAATACTCCCAAGTTTTAAAGTTTAGTACTGTGGATTGAAGTTTATCTGAAGGATTTATCTTAATAATTGTAGCAATTAAGTTTTAATGGTCTGAACATTTACTAATATTATAATATATAATACAATATGCTGCACAACAAATGTGTGTTTGTCTTAACTAATCATTCTAAGTCAGTTACAAGTTAAATTATGTCATTAATTAAGAGTTTTAGAAAGACTATAAATTGAAGAATAAGTATATTATAGTTTTAATGTCCCATTGTCTATGAATATATCATTCTCCATTGTCTTAGTGACATGTTGACTCTTGGTAATATGGGTTAAAAATGGACCCTTCAAACAAGTGGATGATTTATTTTTGTATGATAGCTGTAATTTTACATTGATGTTATCTAAGTTGCCTGAAGTGTATTTATCTGTCCCCTGAGGTCATTGTATTACCAGATAAGACTAGGTTCTGCTTGAATGGTTCTTTGTCCTACATACCTAGATAATGCTGTGTTATACTTCAATACTACCTTGGGTAACTTTATATAAACCCCAGGTAAACAACAATACTACACAACCTTGGGTAACTTTATATAAACCCCAGGTAAACAACAAAGGCTATTACATTGCATTATATTGCATCTTGATAACAAAACCATAGGGGGTTCTATGTATACAGTTGACTATACAAATATGACAGCTTTGTCATAAACATTACTGCTACAAATAAACATAACATAATCTTATATAACAAATATTATTTTTCCTTTGAAATGTCTTTTAAGATATAGTTTAAAAGAATCAAATTTCATTCTGTTACTTTTGTTGTATGATTTTGTACAAAGTAGTATATTTATTTGAGCCTTTATACTTCCAATTTGGGTATAAAATCACCTGTATAGGATGTTAAAGCATACTCTGAATACATCATTTAAAGCCAATATATAAATTTAAATGATTTTTTTACACTTAAGTAGGTTTGAATGGACAAGTTGCTCCGACTCGAGTGGAAAAACCTCTTTGAATACATTACTTTCACACCAATACAGTCATTTATGACCTACTATGAATATGCATGTCCCAGTTTTCAGTTATAATGTGTATGATATGTGTTGCAATTTAAAACAATTGTTGTATGTGTGTAGCCTTACCTGTATATATTGAATGTTATTAACCTCATATTTACATATAAATGTATTGAGTGAAATAAAGGTATTGTATTGTAATGGGAACTTTAATTATGGTAATAAATTCTTGAGTTTTCTGTTAAATATTAAAGATAGTTTTGTGTCATTTATGAACAGTTATGTTTTTGTTTTGCATTGTTAATTATACTTCTGTCGTAGTCATACACACTTACTGTGGGACAATATGTCAAAAAGTCAGCTTTTGATTTTTCGTTCTGATATGTATTAAAGTCTGCCTTAACAGTTAATTAAAGCGCTCTCCTATAAATTAAAGTCAAGAGAACAAAATCTGAAGACACTCAAAATAAAACATTTTAAAAATGTTAAAACAACTCTATTTCCAATTCTAAGGCTATGAAGTGGATTATAAAATTATGAATTAATTGGTTGCATTGTTAAAGTTAAAAATTTTTTTTTAAAATATCCAGGTTTTTTTCTGTCAACTTGTTTTCAACACTGCCATCTGGAGGAAGTCACCAGTTCTTAAAATTGTCATAATCAATAATGATGCCATGGATTAAAGAGTCTCAGAGTCACATATTTAATGTTACCAACCCATTACCTTACAGACAGATGTAACGTATAATGAGTGTTTTAAAATTGTATGTATCATACAGCCTAGACATGATGGTGTATAAATTACCCTACGCTCAGAGATAAAATGACATACAAATGGATGACAGTAGTTTATCTGGTGATGATAGGATGCGTGAAGGATATTTTTCAAGGGCAATTGCTTTTCATTCATAAAAAAACTAACATTAAATTGCCAGTGCAGATAGAATTTTTTATACATACATACAATACATAATATATAACATAAATTTACGTTACTTGAAATGTGTTATTCTCAGTAATTAATCAAGGTAAACTTATTAAGAATACGAATAGACTAATTAGGATTTTATAATTTTGAATGAAGTATTTACCAATAAGTCAAGGAAATTACCATGAAAATTGATCATCCATGATCAGTAACAGTATGACAGATGAAAACCAGCTGATGATGGGTTGTGTAAGACATTGTCTGTTTTGTATTGTTTTGACAGCATGCTTGGGAAATTATTACTCTTATTTTCAAATCATGTGACAAAAAAGTCAATGGTATATTTTGATATAAGCTGTCACACTTGTTGCAATTATTATATGAATTAAGACATTTAAGTGTCTAGTACCTTGCTAGGTTGAGATCTACCAATGGTTAACTTAACTGCAACAGTTAGTCTTGAACGTGTTTGAAGTAACTTAAGACAGAATTGAAGCGCTCAGTCTACTTTCGTTAATATTTTAAGTACCATCATATGTTCGTAGATGGTCAGTTATACATGATACATTACCTCACGGGGAATGTCCTCTTACATGGCTCTTATAGAGCGCAGTCCTGTTACTACAGTATGACAGCTTGTCTGGAGCTATTATATTATCCACAGGGCTATAAAGATTAATGATGAAGGATGGTTACTCAGTAAGAAGCCCTCAATCATCATGTTCACATTTGTGAGGCTATAAAACTCTCATATTAAGGTTATATTTGGTTCTATGCACTTTCGATGTTAGATTAGGATGTTCTTTTTACTCTGCATCAAGTCGTAATTTCACCAGATCTTTATTTAACTACATGGTAGCCTCATAAATCGGAGTGTATTATTATTATAACATAGTATTTCGTCTGTATAGCTACCAAACATCTTATTTGTAGACCAGTCAGTTGAATAGGCCTATTATATCTACAGTCGGGATGGCATAGAATTCTTATGAATATAAAATTGTGTGGATTGAATATCAATAGACATTGTAATGTTATTATATGTGATGGTAAATTTCAATAATCTCTGCTTTTCTACATTGAGCTCTATTTATATATTAAGGCAGCCCCATTGTTTCCTTGCAATATATGAATGACCTTAAATGGTTTTGCACTAGGTCCACCTAGACCTTGCATGTAGCTACTAATTGTCTTCTATAATTAATTGATTGGGCCATGTATATTGAACAACTAGTATAACTTGTTGATTATCGGAGAGCCACAGAGAGTAAAGTATACTTACAATTTATGCACATGTGTTTCTCGATACTGCTCAATACCTGTAAACTGCTCTTTTTTCACACTATATCATAGATGGAGTAAAACTAGTATTGACTGAAGTTATTTTGTCCTGGCTTATTACTCGAGGCTTGAGCTGGCTGAATGATTTAATCATGGTGATGTAATCATGTTAACTTACTTTGATGCAGTATTGTTCCATGTTCATCATAGATAACATCTTTCTCAATCCTTTCACTTTGTTATACTTTATTACCAGAGGATAATTGGAAATGAAATCCTATTCTAGATATTTATAGAGGTCTGTATCCTGTGCTTTTTTGCTTAGTTTGGAAGACATAAAAAAGTAGTGACTACATCTAAGTGACTAAATATTGCAGTATGATTATCATTTATGAATATGATGTTAGTCATAATCTTGAATATTCCACTGCTCTACAAAAGCACTCACAACCTTCTGTGGTATGAAAAGTTCAAAACAGTTAAAATTTGTATGATCAATGGTATCAAAACTACATTCAAATACAGACAGAATATCTCATAAAATGACAAATTTGAGGGGAAAAAAGACTTGGTTGAACTTTATATAATACATAATTTCCTGATGATCATATATTCCATGTTAAATATTTGCTGTGGAAAATTTCAGTATTATGAGGTAGGAAATCTATTTTTAAGTCGAGTTGGTCTGAAAATGGCCTATAAATAGAACTACATTGAAAATCGACCTCAAATATCCAAGGTGTAAAAGTTGATGTGTAGTATGTACACTAGATAATTGAGTTTATTGCTTTGTCGAACAGCGAACACCCCGCATAGTCATTGTTTTATTTCAGGTCAGATATTGTTGACCTTGGCTGTATTTAAACTAGATAAACCTTTACTTGCTTAAATTTATCAATGGGTGAGGGTATGTCCTTAACATAGAGAGTTGTATACAATGTATGACTGCAAAACCTGCTTAAAATTTTCATAAACTTCTAATCAATATTCAATTCTTTGTTCAACATTACCATGTCAGGACACATTTTCCTGATAACTGTTTAACATTATAACATCAGGACACATTGTCCCGAGTGTGTCCTGGTAAATGTTTGCATTTCAGGTATTTATATGTACAGGTCACTTAAAGTGAATAACTTCGTTTTAAAGTAAACACTTCAACTATACTGAACCAGACTGCTAAGTAACACAGCATAAAAATGTGCATTTGTAATCAAACATGTGTTTGACATGTGGTCTTATTTTATTCCAAGTACCCTTGTCAGGTACATAAAGGATAAAAATAAAAGTGTCACATACAATAACAGTACTTCTACCTTTCTTCTTTGAGGGTCTACTTTTAAGGCCTCTGCATATAAAATTTAGTATATTAAAAATTATGCAAGATGTAATTGTGGGGGAGACATGAATATTCTGCTGGACATCTGTACTGATTGATGTCACAATGTTTGTCTGCGCTTCTTCTCCTGAACCACTGGTTAGAATTCCAGTACAGCTGGAATACCCGCCCCTAGTGATCACAAAGTCTGAAAGACAATAAATTGGCTGACCAATGGAATTATTTGGTTCAATAGTATATTTAGCTTAAACTATAATTTTGAGAGAAATAAATAAATGTATCACTACGTGTGGTTGCATTGGCTATTTGGTTCAGTTTTAAAAGTGTCCTGTTCTAATCTAATCTCAAATGCTGGAATAACAGTTGAGTCGATTTGTCTCTT
The DNA here is from genome assembly GCA_947247005.1 of Spisula solida. Lineage (NCBI taxonomy): Eukaryota > Metazoa > Mollusca > Bivalvia > Venerida > Mactridae > Spisula > Spisula solida. The sequence goes on from OX365956.1 coordinate 44,368,683, forward strand.
CTTCAAATAATCATACTAGAGGCGATGTGTACTTGACTGACCTGGTGAGATATCTTTGTTTGTAAATATTAATTATTACCTGATAAACCCAGATACATTATTTCTGTTATCAAAAATTTCGAAATAAATATTGTATTTGTACATTTAATTTTAAAAATTATCTGAACAAAAACATTAAATCAGGTACTTAATTTCAGTTATCATAAATTTCAATGTAAATATTGTGTAATGTTGATAAGAAAGTTCATGCACTTGAAGCATTAGTTTCTGCCCTAAACACATCAAATCATGTTGGAGTTAGTGTTCATGGTAAACCTGAAAGATGCTTCTAATACTAGAGTCATTTTCACGGAGAAACCCGACATTGGAGCATGCTCTTGTAGACTTCTAGTATTAACTTTGGTATCACATCAAAATGTGGAATAAGAAACTCCCAACTCAACTGTGAGAGCTTTTGAAACAATAACCAACATATTCTGATTGTGTTCATCTGACTCGCCTCAGATGAGGACTGAACTATTCAAGGATCTTAATATTCAATTAAAACTGAATTTGATTGCTTATAATTAATAAATTTACAACCAAGAGCATGCTCACAGTGTAAGAACATGATGTCAGTATGTATAGTTCTGTTTTATATTGATTGATTTGTATATGACAGTAATCATTCATTTGTTTGTCAAATATTTCTTTCAAGGTCATATTTTTAACACATGAAATATTAAACATCATGATCTTTACTTTTCAGTGATTCATATTGAAACTAATTTAGTTTCTTCCCCTTTCAGTATTAACAGGGCTTTTTTTCAAATGAAGGGGAAGGGGCCTTTTCTTTGAATTTAAGGGAAATAACTCATCATTTTTGCAAAAGGGGAAGAAAAAAACTTGATATGAATTGGATTTTAGGGAAAACTGCAGGACTTTAAAGCATTTTCCTGACCGACAGACGCATGTAAATGGCCCTGTTATAGAAGGAAAAAAGCCCTGATTAATTTATTGAAATGATGATATTTATCATTTAAACAGGGAGCCAACTTGGCTAATTGTGTAAAAACGTGCATTAAAGTCATTATAATTTCCTGTTTTGACATTGTTATTAATGTTAATTATTTTTTGTGTTAATTACTCATGTTTGTTTTAAAGTCGTTTAAATCGTCAGCACAACCTGTTTGTATTGACTGTCAATATTTGAGCGCCACATTATACTATGTTACATGCATTATTAATTTTCACTACCACTGAACTGGTGAAACCATGTTCTGCTTGTATGGACAGGTTGTGCTGTAGGTTTATTGTCTTGTCTTGTTCCATGTTATTTGAAGTGTCAGACACAGCCTTGCTTAATTGTGTATTTTAAAAGAATGGAAATATTTCTGACAAGTTTTTATCTGATACAGCTTGCCCTGTTAATTCTGAAATCTTCATTACACAAAATTTAAAACTTGGTTTTGTTTTTGCATTCTCATGTCAGGTTGTCATGATGTGTGTTCGCATGTTACGTGCACATTTTTATGTCTGTCAATCTGCGGTTTAATAAATGAAGTGCATACTGTGTCTGATACATTCTGTATATTGTTTGTTATTGAGAGTACCTGTGAATCAACAACCCATCAAGTTTTTGCACTTCCATTGCATGTGAAAGTAAATAAAACAACATAATGGACAACACTGTCTTCATTGTCTTGCATACTATATGATTAGATTTCACATATCAACAAACCCATGATTTATACGTATACACCATAGCAAAATAAGCCGCCTGAGAATTAAATCATACTTCTGCACCAATAAAATGGATCACACCAAATTTATAAATTATTTTGATCAAACATCACAAATTAATGGATAGCACTAAATTTTTATAACTCGTTTTAATCAAACATCACAAATTTACTGAGATTTTGACTGTTTACTTGCAGGAGGGCTATTAATATTCTTCAGTATCTTCTATAGCACGCTGGCTTGTTTCATATACGGTATGATGTACGTATTTTATACATTTACGCTCAACGATGAAGTGCCAAGACTTATGGGTTCCGATTCCTTGCTTAAAGGTCATGCAGGTACTTACCCACCGTCTCACACATTGTCATGTTAATCTCACAATGATGTGCACATGTTTCAGTTTGTTGTTCACCGTTCATATTTGCAGGATTAATCGGAATCTTCTACCTTGTCTACTACATATGTCTCGCCGGCTTCTTCTCCGGGATGTTGGCAGTATTTTACCATACATTGGACTGGAATGTTCCAAAACTACAGGGATCTGATTCCCTGCTTAAACAAACTCCAGGTATTTATGAAAACGAGCTGGAGGATTTATAACCCCCTTCCCTGCTAATGTGTGGTGTTGGCTTTTTATTTACAGGGTATATTGGCATGTTCTACTTTGTGTACTACATAATACTTGCTGGCTTCTTTTCTGGAATGTTAGCAATATTTTACAATATGCTGGACGAGATCAGACCACCATTAATTGGCACTGATACATTGCTAGATTCAACACCAGGTATCCGGTGTTCAAAGTTGAATGTTGCATGATTTAGGCATGCTTGTTCTTGTTTCTTTTTCCAGCGGGAATTTCAATTTTCTTTCTAATATACTACATATGTCTGGCTGCGTTCTTTGCCGGTATGTTGGCGGTGTTTTACCACACTCTAGACTGGAATCAACCGAAACTGCAAGGCTCAGATACCTTACTCAAACAAACACCAGGTCGGTATTTTTAAGTTTTTATCACCTTGTCTTTTAAAATATAACTGACTTGGTCGATCCAGTAATTATTCATGCAGACATTTTTATTGCACATTGATATGATATAAGTTATGTTGAATGAGAGAATGCTCACTGGGGAATGCTCTTCAATATTATGTTATGTACAATTTTGATGCATTTAATTTTTACACAAGAATGTCGGTTCATGTTTTAAAGTTTTACTTAAATATTTTGCAATCTATGAAAATGAAGAGTTAGTAGTGCCTATGTCTCATGTAGTCGTGCTGATTATATGATACTGATTCGGAAGACAAGGAGCGGTGCCCTCCTTGAAGGTATGTATATTGGCATATTCCAACAAGTTCCATGCTAAGTTAGATTCATCAAGGGTGTCAATATTCCCGATTAATCCCTAATATTCCAACAATTTCCATTTTATAAGTCTGATCTATGTACATGTATTATTGATAATGTGCTGATTTGTCCAAGAAACGAATTCAAACGATTTCATGCCTCTTTCATTTCCATTTTATGCCCCTTTTTCATTTCCATTTAATGCCCCTTTTTCATTTCCCTTTGTGACATGTTTGTCCAAGACTTTGCAGACAACAAGAGACTGGGTGATAGTGTGATCCTCGTGGCAGTTGGTTTGTAAGAGGTTATGGTTTTGTTCCGTTGAACAGATTTCTTATTCTTTAAATCATTTGTGGTTGTTACTATGAAGATGTTTGTTAGTGGTAGTGGCTACCGTATTGCTTGCTAGAATTTCTCTCTTTATATCTACCAAGTTGGCATTTGTACGATTTTACAGCATCTTAAGACTTAAATATCATTCATTGAATTATACATTTGTTCATAAAAATAAAAGTTTCATTCAGAGCTTCATTATCATATATTTATTTAAGTACAGAATTTTTATTTGTTTACAATTTCATTAAAGACTTTGGTCATAACAAACAGTGCTTCATTATTATAATAGGTACAAACTTCCTTCATTTCGTTTTATCAATGTATTTTAAATCATGCTTATGCTTGCTTTACTAATTTTGACAATTATATATGTATCAACTAATATACCTTTTGTGTTGCCATGGTTTCCACCAGGCTTTTATCATGGCAATGATGTCATCCTATGTCCGACATGTATCCACTCTGTAAGCCTTGGAAATAGAAATTTATTCAAGTAAAGCTTTAAATTTGTCTCTTGCTCTGTATAATTCTTGGAAATATTTTGCTTTGTAAGGCAGGACTGAATAAATTCTTAGACCATCATAATACATTTATACAATTGTTATTTAAATTAAGCATTGAATAGTCTATCAAAATTAAAATTTTAATTAAGATGAAAGAATCAAGTGTCAGGAACATTTTTCAGATTTAAATTCTGTTTGTTTCTACTCCTGTCAGATGTTGCTAACCTCAATGTAATAAAATGTCATCATAAATTATATATGTAAAACATTAAAGCCATGTATTCATTTGTTCATTAACTTCTTGCTTTGTGGCGTCCTTAAAGATTATCATTTTCCTCTCCATATGTGGAGAGTTTGTAGTGGTTGCCACTCTACCTCATGTGGTCACCACTCTGTCTCATGTGGTTGCCACTCAGCCTCATGTGGTTGCCACTGCCTCATGTGGTATGTGGTCGCCACTGCCTCGTGTGGTATGTTGTTGCCACTCTGCCTCATGTGGTATGTGGTCGCCACTCTGCCTCATATGGTATGTGGTTGCCACTCTGTCTCATGTGGTATGTGGTTGCCACTCTGTCTCATGTGGTATGTGGTCACCACTCTGCCTCATGTTGTATGTGGTCGCCACTCTGCCTCATGTGGTTGCCACTCTGCCTCATGTGGTATGTTATCGCCACTCTGCCTCATGTGGTTGCCACTCTGCCTCATGTGGTATGTGGTCACCACTCTGTGGTATGTGGTCGCCACTCTGCCTAATGTGGTATGTGGTCGCCACTCTGCCTCATGTGGTATGTGGTCGCCACTCTGTGGTATGTGGTCGCCACTCTGCCTAATGTGGTATGTGGTCGCCACTCTGACTCATGTGGTATGTGGTTGCCACTCTGCCTCATGTTGTATGTGGTCGCCACTCTGCCTTGTGTGGTCGCCAATGTGCCCAGCGTGGTCGCCAATCTGCCTTATGTGGTATGACCGTATGTGACAAATTTCTAAATGTCCTGGTGGAAAACTTGCATATAATTATGTCATGTATTATTATATAATTTATATTCCATATAAAATCCTGTCATAACTCATTTGACTGTCATGATAAAGTTGTATTCATTATCTTGAAAGTTTCCTGTAAGATATGTAACATAAACCAATCTTATTACCAGTATGTTTTGTTGGATGAAATTATTCCTGACATGAAGGTCTTCCATCGGCCTGTATAATGCCTGTAGGATTGTAGGTTTGGTTTCTCCCAGTATTGTTGAAGTTCATGAAGTTGATCTGAGTGTGGGCGGATAGAAGTGTTGCCTAAAGGATAGTTATAAATATAATATTCCCTTACCGGTACATAGAAAGATGGGCAGATAGAAGTGTTGCCTGTTGGATAGTTATATGATATTCCCTAACATAGAACAATTATCAAATTAGTTAAAAAGGATAGCGAAATTTACATAAAGGATAGTGAAATTGTGTAGGTGTTGCTTAAATGTACTACGCGACTGTCAGTCTGTCATAGAAATGATACATTTACTGTTTAACCCTTTACTCTATAGTACTACATATGGGTTTCATTTGGTCCCATGTATTGACTCTTTGGACCCTAAAAATTCGGGATAGGTACAGCCACATTGTTCCCTTTTAGGATTGTGTCTTTGTGACTGAAGGAAACTTTTCTTAAATTTACCGGTATTAAAATGACAGTGAAATGGAAAAGTCACTAAAATTCAATACAACATTTTTGAAATGACCAGTGAGATGCAGTGCCTACTGGAATCCCTGACACCTTCATAGATAGACCTGTGATGATCACCAAGCATTTCCATAAAACCTGTAGTGCCCGATCCAAACAACTCCCTGATCAGGTCATACTTCAGGTAAATGAATTAAGGATGTATGGAGTATAGGGTGAAAAGGGCTGAGAAGATATGTTGCCCCCTATCTGTTGACCCCTATCATGTTGACCCCTATCTGTTTCTGTTCAATACTAGACGGGTATTGACTGAGCCAAACTTCAACCAGTTTGGCAGTTTTAGCACTTTACACGAGGTTTAATTGTATTACATCACACTCATTATGTGCAGTTAACTCACATATTCTTGTAGTGGGTCGTGAAATATTAATTGAACAAGGTTGGTAGTTATTGACCTATGTTTTCATATTGTCTTGGAGTAGTTGATTCAACTGTTGAAACAGTCATTGTTCTCTCTCGATGCCAGACATCTAAGAAAGGCTATAGTTTAATGCATCTCTTGAATTTAATTAAGCAAAGTGGCGCTGATCCTGTGTATAAAATATTCATGTATCGATTGTTTCTTCAATGGTAAAACATTGCTCTCAATTTATCTCGGTCATTTTATTACCTCGGTTGATTGAAATTAAAATTTTGTTCTGGTATATTTAATTGGAGTACGTTTGTAGTAGATCTATTTCATAATTCACTGTACATAGTATGTAGTAAAACCATGGTAACTATTAACTTGAGTGTTTTACCTTGTTAGTATGGTTGTGATCCTAAGTTACAGCCCATGATTTGTTTCGATTATGTTGTCTTTATAAATTGTCTTGATCATGTGATAGTGATATATTGTTCTTCAGTACCTGAAGGTAGGTAGACATGTCTATATATATAGGGCATTTAAGGAATTAATATTACCTGAGGTAATATATTGTAAGATAAAGTTTAAATTTGAGGTGATCTATATAAAAGTTGCAACAGTGTTTCAAAGGCAAAGAGAACATCCCTTGAATAGACCATAAAACACAAGATATGGCAAGCCAAAAATATACATATTTTAAAAAGCCTGACTTTTGTCATTTAATGGTAATAGTTTAGCTATGTACATTGTATCTGTCTTAAATTAATGTAATTGGGCTATGTGGTATTCAGGGGTTCCATTTGACTCGGGAGTAGGGGCTTTGACTCTTTAAAATTTCTAGAAAGCCACATTTTGACCCTCAAGATTTGGTTTAAAGGGTCATTTTCTTTTAAAATCATGGGTATTTGGACTATAAAATGGTAAAATTATTGTCAAAAGTATCAAAATGACCCTGCAGATTCAGAAGATAGTATAACACCTTGGTATTTGGTTGGATCTACACTGACTCTCCATGTAAGTAATCATTGATGCAACTTTTGTCTGGATATATGAATCAGATTACAATGTATTACCTAAATTCCGACATAAAATTAAATATAGATGGTGTACATGTTCTGTATCTCAATGTTTTACATGAATGATTTCAGGTTTAGCTTTTAGACCACTGCCCAACGTTGACACTACATTGATCCGATTTAACAAAGCCAGAGCCTCTACCTACACTCCATATGTTGATCACATAGAAAGCTTCTTGCAATGTAAGTATGATCTCTAGTCTGCTTAATCATCATCCACCCTATGTCATAATGGACAAGTGTTTAACACCCCCACATAATCATTATGCTTCCTCATACATCAGTGGATAGTCCAGTTCCCAGACTATTTCACAGGTGAAGAATACTCTGGTGAACGAGAATCACACTATGTGAGAAAAACAAGAATATACAACTAGCTACAGTTACATGTAGTGTGTCCACCTAAGAAACCTGAGATTGCCTTGTTTTATCTCTGTCAACACTCTATGTACCGAAGTCATAAAGATTTAATTGTATAGCCCCCTTGAACTGGGTTGGCCCAATCTTGGACCAGGGCTGGTATTCACAAAGCATATTTTACAAAACTTATGCATATCTGTCAGCTTAACAAGAATTTCAAGTTTATTAAATATTATAAAGAGTTACAATAATCACTAGGAATACAAGCGCAGCACAAAATTTCAAGAGCACAAAATCTTCTATCAAAATGTTTGTACTAGCTTATTCATTAACGAGACCTAAGAATTTTTTAACATTTATGAATCACAGTCAGAGTGATGGCATTTAATTAAACCAGTTGCAAGCTATTCCTGACTTTATCTTGGAAACAGTTGCTCAGTTTGATTGCATGATGTACATAATCTGAAACAGCTAGGAATTGATCTAGTAAAGTAGTTTTCTAGTACATTGTCAGTAGCATTGTATTGACTGTAACTGTTTATCCCAAACTGGATGCATCGTGTTACAGGACTGTTTGAATTGTATCAATCTGGGAACACTTCATGCGTGATTACTTACTAATACTGGTGTAGAACCAGAGCTCTTCACAAGCCCCAGCGGACAGCTTTTTTACTAACTACTTAGGGATTTGCCACTGGCTACTTATCTCAAATGAATCAGTATGAATGAGTAAACAAAAAGAAAACACATTTTACACACCTAAGTACGCACTGACTACTTTGTCTGAATTACTGGCTACATAAACAATTATGGAGAGGCCTGGTAGAACCATACCCCGCATTAAGTGATTACCTGTTTTTTGAAGTGTTATTCTGTATGCTTGGATGATCTGGCATTGTTATGCTGTAATGTATTGTTTAAATCCCTCGTTGTGGCAGTACATACCCTTCCACAAAAATTAGACCTTAAGATTTGGAGAAGTTACTTGTTCCGTGTAGAATGTTAAAATGTGGAAAGTAACAAGCTCTCTTGTCATCAGTTTTAAATAGACTGAGAAGTACAGAGGGTATTAAGTTATAAATAAATGACTAATTTTGCAGCAAGAACTTGAAGGTTGAAAACAATGTTGTTAAACCTGATACTATCATACTTTACAGACTATGAGAACGAGTACCAACAAACCGAGTCTGGAATCATGGTTGATTGTTCTACATTCACTGAATTACGACCACATGAAGATTGGGACAAGGCTTGCAGATTCGACATTGTTGATCTCGGAGCCGACTGTGTCAAACAACAATCATTTGGATATGAAGACGGTCAACCATGCATTCTGTTGAAACTGAACAGGGTATGTTTATTGTGATATTTTAATCTGAAAATAAGGTTATTGGAATATTTTAGCCTTTAGAACCTTTTGGTTGAATTTGTTGATTTCATGAGCTGAATATTAACTATAGAACAATCATTAGTAATTACAATGTTTAAATCATGAGTTATGGTAAAGGGACGTGTGCTAATGGCACCCGAAACAGACAGGCATCTTATTTTGAGGAATTGGCATTATTCCTCAGTTGACATTAGGACCCCTGATACCATTTATTGAGCTGTCTTCACAATTTACTGTAACTGTTCTTGGTTACTGCTTACCTGTGATAATGGTTAAATAACTAACATTCTTGTTAGTTGTTAAACATCATATTTGTTGCTAAACCATCTTGTATACAGAATGTGTTATATTGTCACATAATTTACTCAAAAGTTAATATTTTGTCAGCCCTATTGTAAACTTTTATTAAAATGATGTAATGTGCTACGGAGCACATTCAGATAGTGTTTGTAGGTTGTTAATATATATATAGAATTTTTCAACGGAATTTCTACATTGCAGATCTTCGACTGGATGCCTGAGCCATACACGAATACATCACGACCCAATGAGGTAGCCAATGATTGGACCCAGTACGCCATCTCAGTTAACTGTTATGGAGAGGTGAGCATCAGCAATATTTGCTGTTACAACAATTCCTTTTTGACTAGTGCTTAAACTATGCTTGAATTTTAATGGAGAAAATTTGTATGAACCCTGATTATATTATTGCCCTAGATAATGATCATTGGGACCCTTGAAAAATGGTTTCTTGGGAAATTGATTTTTATATTGAGGTTGAATATAGATTGAAACATTGATAATGGAATTGAAAATAATATTCAATTGAATATTTTGAAATGGTCTTGTATAGTCTGGGTAGTTACGTTTAACTTTTGTCATTTATCTGTGATAATTAATAATAAGTTGATAAGTAAGTGACACTATCTAAATTTGTTGGTTAGAGCCATACAGTAGTGCAAACATTTTGCTTTAAATTAATTAAGTACCGTAGTTCAAAAGATTAAATGTTTGAAAATTTTAAACTTAAGAAAAAACTACTTTTTTGCATTTCATTGGGATTGTTAAAACTTATTAAACTTATAAACTTATTAAGCTTATTAATTGTTCGTGTTTTTAGCATAAGTGTATATAGCAAAAGCTAAACTCTAGCAAAAGTTTCTGAATTTGTGTACAATAAATGTAACACACTTGTTTGAATGTTTGGTTTGGTTTTCTTTCAGAATGCTGCTGACAAGGACAATATTGGTGACATTTATTATTTCCCTTCAAATGGATTCCACTTCAAATATTTCCCCTACAGAAACCAACAAGGTTACAGGTCACCCCTGGTATTTGTACGATTTGACAACCCTAACCCAGCCCAACTTCTGATGGTCACATGCAAGGTGTATGCCAAGAATATCCAGCACAACTCGATGGAACGTGCCGGTATGGTACACTTTGAGCTGATGGTTGATTAATACATGCCTAGTTGGTTAGACACACTATAAACAATTTTTAAGTGAAATTCTTTTTTTTTTAAACTTTCGAAATATGTGACAGGAAGAAGGCTGTATCTTACGTTTTATGATCTTAGATGCACCCTTTTTGCAATTATTTGGCTGTTCCACATGTTCACAATAATGTGAGAGGTAAATGTCAAAGTGAGTGTACAAATTATGTTTGTTTTGCTTTGTAGACTTTTTTTGTAGATTTTCGATATTTTTTTATGTTCCTTGAATTTTAAACGGTCGTTCTAAAAAGGCTGTTAGGTTTCTTTTGTATATTTGAAAAGTGAAGTAAAGAATTGATTTAAGTAGTGAATTAAGAACTTTAAGAATGTCCGTCCACGCAATGTTGGAGGCCGTAGTTGCGAGTTGCTATCTCGATGATGGATACAATTGTTTTGAAGCCACATGTTGATTTCGCAATATGATGCAAGTTTGTTTTTAAATTCCATATTTTCATTTCAATGCATTTATGTAGTAGCGTAATACTAATAGATATTATTATTCTTGTGTGGTAATGAACCTGTGATGTGAAGTTTGTGTGCATATAAAGACAAAACATTGTACATTAGGTTTGGCACAGAAGTAAGTTGAGTCTGTTTTTATCGAAAAAAAAAACAAAATCAAGGTATTTCTGACCTAAGTTTGATACATGTTTGTAATACCGTAAGTGGAATCAGAGTGTTACGGCTTTCGATGGGTTTTTCTATGCACTTTTGTTTTTCAACATTTTAACAATTTGATGAAAGATATAAAAGTTGTGCACTTGTGAGCTATGTAATCTTGTGTGTATTATGAAAGTATGATAGTATATTTATCCCATACAGAGCTTCTATGTCATTAAGCAGAAGAAAGTTTTGTAAAATAATATAAAACTGTGTTACCTTGTGTATGGAATTATTCCATTATACTCAGCTTGCATTCTTTTTCCTGTTCATATATAAATTAAGCATGTCTGTGTTGATCTAAGAAATAACACATTTTTCATTAAACCATGCATGTGTATCTTTGGTACTTTTACTGGCATTTTACAAGAGAACATAACAACTACTATATAGGGAGTTATTTTGAACCGAGTGCCATTTTTCACTAAGTGTTTCGTTGTTTGCATTGTAACATTTTTATACGGGTGATATAAGGACTGGTTCCGAAAATTATTAATACTTTTTTGTTATGAAAAAATTTAAGGTTGTCGTTGGCATATTTGACATGAGTATTTCAGCTAAAACAACATAATTGGACTTCAAATATTGATGCTGATATCAGCTATTTTCATGCATAGCTTTATATTCCTCATTAATTATAGTCATAAGAAATTTTCGACTCGTCAAAAGCATGATTTTGAAATTGTATTATAATAATTATCATCAAAGGAATTTTTTGAAAAACAAACAATTTTCTGTTGCTATGGATACAGAAATGATTTAATATTATTTCATATCTTGTGTAGCATAAGTGAGGGAGGCTGCGTGATGTGATGTTGACACGACGTCCTTGTACATTCCTGTGTAGATAAACCTTTTACTTTTATTGCTATTGGTTCCCAAAGTTATTGAGTTCAAAGTTCAACTTACACAAAAACAGGTTGAAATTGAATTTAGTAATTCTCGTTGCCATAGCAACATATGTTGACCATGTTCTGCATTGTTTGATCATTTATTTCATACTCACGTGTAACATGCTGTTAATTAGAAGCCTTACAGGTGTTGCTTGTTTTATTTTTTAATCAGTCTATTCTGATGAGGTGTTGTGTTGATTAATTAACTGAATATATATCAATTTGTACATATCTATTACCAAGTTACAAATATTGCAATACGTTATGAAAATTAGCAAAATGGGGGATTTTTTTTAAATACTGTTAAAACTAGTTTACATTAACCAAATGTTGTGTTATATGAATATGAAATGGTCTGTGGGAATTATTTATAGATTTTTAAGCCCTATCTTATACTATATCCTGAGCATATTTTGAGGTGATATTCATGTTTAGATTTTATCCAATTACAGAAGTATTACAACATATTGTGTAATGTCAGATAGAATATATTGTTTGAAACATTGTTCTTTTTTCTTGTTTATTTGTGTGTAATACTGTGTATGTTTCTAGGTTTAGTTAAAACTTGTTGATAACACTCGATGTTTTAGAATCTCGATGCCTGTAGAATGTATATCTTTTTTTGTTAACTACCATTTAGTTTTTAAGGTCATTTATTCTCATATAAGTTTTCACTTTGAAAAAGCAATAGTGTTATATATTTGCGTCTTGCTTCTTGTTCATTCCTCATTAAACTCTTATTGTGCAGAATAAATTCTACCCTCCAGCGATACTAGACTGAGTATTCATTGTAACTATTGAACCTGTGTCGTCGAGGGTATGTAAAATACTTAGGAGTGTACACATCTACCTCACGGTGGTTTGTGTCATTACCTAACATATATGAAGGCTTTCTTAACTTAAATTACGTAACACAGTGATGTTAGAGTTGGTTATGATTGAAGGCAGTATTTAGTGTGATGTTAACGAAGTCCTGTATTGTTTTAGCGTATAATCAGAGTTATGTAGTGTAGTATACTCAAGATTTTACTTCTGTTCCTATATTTGTTAACTCCATCAATGCCTTTTACTTCAGTTTTATGTCTGTTAAATGAACAATTCTGTTCAAATAAAAGAAATCTTTTAATTGTAACACGGTTACACCTCAGCACTACCGGAATTCTTAAATTTCAAACTTTTATAATCATATTTGATGCCAAGTCATAGATAATGAAGGGCACTCGATGAATGACAGAGTTGGTGATGGTATGGACACATGGACTCACAGATATAAACTACGTCACTCTACTTCCTTGTTTATGAGAGCCTTTCATTTTGTAATTCAGACGTTTAATTAACTTAGTAAGTATCTTGCTTCGATCATAGTATGTGTATAACGATCATAGTATGTGTATAACGATAGTAAAACCAAGAATTCCTGTTTAGTATCCTTCCTAGAAACACAAAGTAAATATCTTGAGGCATTGTGGAATTACAGCTTAGTAGTCGAGTATAATCCAAGTCATATAGGCCGTTTAAAACTATATTCAAATCAATGTAGTGAGTAGTCAGTGTTGGTTATTTTCTTGTAATCTTGTGGTGTGGTAATTTTTCATTTGGTGTCGGGTTTTCTTGTGTTTATTCCTCCCGTAGAGTAGAAGATCCCTTTACTATCTAGTTGCATGCTTAGTATCTCCCTAGAAACCCTTGAGTTATATTCTAGAGTGGTTTTATATTAATGTTGTTGAGTTTGCTGTAGACGATGCTCCAGTTGCTTCTAATAGACATTCGTAGCACAAGGTTATGGCTTCTAAAATGTTTTAATTAAGGCTTGTAGTTATATTAACCTGTAACATTTAGTTGATACATATTGCTGATAGATTAAACCAACTCTGACATCACTGTACATACACTGAGCTCACTAAATGAATGAGCAGTTTCACATGAAAATGAAAGAAGCCTGGATGTGGCTGATTAATTCTGGGATACATGGACAGTTTTCAATGAATACTCTTATCTTTTATTGCTACCTATGTGAATGCTATGAAAATCTGACTAAATGTTTGCGTCAATGGGAGTTATACAGTTTATACTGATATGTGGATAGTGGATTTGTGTATCATTTACTCAGGATTTTGTGTAATTCGGTAATGTTGATCAAAACATGCTTCTGCCATATTCTGGATGGGTGAACAAGCTGACCCGGATATTCAACTAACATAAGTTGCCTTGCAATGCTGGGTTGGTCGATTCAATGATTAAATGCAAAATCAAATCTGAAAATTCACATGTATTATTTACTTTCTGAATTGTCTCGCTCTAAATGTGAATGTCGTGTCATGTTTCAAAATGTTCATATAATAGTCAGATATTTCGTTCATTTATCATTATAAAACTTATACAATGATTGCACATTCATGTAAATTCATTTGCTGTTGTCATTTTAGTATTTTTTACCCAGTTGTCGGCTATTTGATTTTACGATGATCAATGAAATTGCAAGTCTTTGTAAATGTGGAAATGTACGCGTCCTGTATCACTGTTGTTTACTAGCTTGTGACTCAAATAGAAACTTTTTACTTGTAATTGTTCAATTCTTTAGTTCGTTCACATTGTCTTTAAAGATATATAGTCAGGGTTATTGGTAATGTAAGTTGGTATTTTATCTCAGGTGGCCATTTTGTGATCAAATGATAAAATAAAATTCATCAGATTCAATTTTAAAACAAAGAAAGAATGACGCGCATATATCCAGGTTTATTGAAGTACTAAGTTGCTCCAAGAATCTCAATTTTTACAAAAAAATGACCAGATATTACAGAAAGTTGGTTAGGGGAAATGTCTGTTAGTGAAATCACTGGATTAGGTCATTGTACATGATGGCGTACAGATAAAGGGTCTAACAGATAAAACATGTATATATACTACCCACAAATTATACTGAACGTTTAAATGTACACTTAATGTAAAGTAACAAGAAGTTTTTAATTACAATAAAGATTGACTAGACGTTCTATGTTTTCACTTATGTTTCTACCCACAATACAGGTGTCATTCCTCCACCTTTAGGCTGATGTCCTCCTAAAATCTTTGAAACATAGGGTTCAGATTCAGTCTGACCTACTCAAAAATGATGTTTTTGCAGTGTGAGGGTTGGATAAAGTATTTCAGCCTTTTTGCACTTCGCGCAATCACAGGCTTGACACTACTATACTGCTCAAAATTTGTCAAGTGTCAACAAACCATTACTATAGCTAAGCATTCATTACCAAGGAGGAAATCCTTGTGCTAATATTAAGATGTCAACAAGTCTGCTGCAAAACTTCAAATTTGTTAAGATGCATTTGGCATTGTGTTGACATAAAGTTGTCATTTTCCAGGTAACTAATAAGTCAATCAGCTGTGGTTCATGTTTTAAGAAACAATCATTAAGTTTTCTGAAATATCTGTTAGTGCAGCTTATATTCGCGAAATATCTGCAAGGAAAATTTGTTGACCCTTATCAAATTTTGAGTTGTAATTCAGTGGTCCTACTATTCTGGCATCCGGAGTTGCTGCACTAAAAGGAAGGAACCTTTTCTGCAGAAAATAAAAGTTATTTGATGAAAAAATACCAAATATTGACAGAGTTATGAAATTTTGAAATTTTATGAGCTGAATTTTAACAACAGGACAATGTTTTGGTATAGTGATGTATGCTTATGATGGCACTCGAAATCGATGAAAAAATGCACACTATGATGATCGATTCATTCATCTATCTAATGGATGTGCCGTCAAGAGAGGAGGGTCTCTCATAGACATAAACAATGATTATCTAAGGTCATTATTTTATGATCGCAATTCCTTGATGAAGAAATGACGTTAATTGAAAACAATTTACTTTCATGACTACTTTATAATGAGGGTGTCATATAATTAAAAGTAAAAATGTACCATGATCGTGAGTTAGTTTGCATGGAAAGCTAGTAAATGCCATGTCATTATGTTGCTGTAATATGAACATAAACTGAAGGAATGATTCTGGAAACGTCATGGTAACATGGTGTGTGTCTTCTCCTCGCACCTAGAAACCAGTTTTCAAAATGGCATAGGTGAAAATGATGTTAATGCAAGGGTCCTTTCAACTGGTTATGTGTTAACTGTTTGTACAAGAACATCCCAAAACAAACGGGATTGTCATGGCCATACCCTGTGAATTGGACCTCTATAGAAGGGAATCAAATTGGTGCTTCGTCCTGATAAACTAGAGCCTGTTTTACCATGTTTTACCAAGCAGAATCGGAAGCACAGTTGATTCACTTGAAAACATTCAACACACATAGGCCAATAGGTCTGTACACCGGCGACTGGTTAGTTGTAGGAAATGTATATTGCCACGTGATAAGAGTTCAGACAGGGGTTGAATATGTTTGTGCATAGGGTGTAGACAGATACAGATACGTCAGGTTGTCACAACAATTTCTCGGTCAAATTGAAGAACACTTAAACAAACACAGATATTGGTATGTTGGAAAACAAGAGTACATGTACCTAAATGTCACAATGGACATAGATAGTGTGTAAATTACCCGAGGCGATCTTGACCAATAGCTGCTTTGTTTCATCAGTCTATGTAACATACCAAGTATGTGTTAATAGTTAGTTCATGTCAACTCATTGATTATGATGTATACTTTATGTCAGATGAGGTAACTCATATAACAAAGGGTCATTGACACCCTAGACATGTGTTACATGTATAATAAATGTATTGTTGTTTAATGAGTTACTGGACACCATTCTCCTTCACCAGTGTACTCTTTGACTTGTTTGAGAACTTGATTAACCCACGCATGTTAATTAAATACATGCGTGATTAACCACTGATGTATTAGGATGCTGATGAACAAGCATTGCCATAAAAACATAATTACCAACAAGTGATGTTACAGTACATATAAACACAGTACATATAAACATAAAATATGCGGTACACCACCATTAGCACAACAGTTGACAAAAGTTGTAACTCAAACAGTCATGGCTGAGTTTGCATCCGCCCAAAACATTTATTCTATGTTTTAAAGTAAAATCGTACGTGTTTTGTCATTTCATACTAAACCAAAGATCATATATTCTGAGTATTCTTTGGCTGAACTAATGGTTTTTATAAGAGATGAGCGCATAAAGGTTCCATGGGTCCAATTACGGATGAATCCGGAAATCCGGTTCTGCTGCACAAAAAAAAGAAGGAACTTTTCCGCCGAAAATAAAAGTTATTTGAAGAAAAAAATCAAAATATTGCCTAAGAGTTTTGGTGTAGGTACGTATGTTTAATAATATGGCACACAGACTTGCGTCCAATTTTCAGGATTGGGTATTATGTTTAGCAGGTGAACCCCAGATGGTCCAAATAGGCTACTGTGCACTTTTTCGACGTACTAAATATGAATTTATTAATCAAATGCATTTCGCATATTATAAAGGCACTTATATAGAAATAGCTAGTGTTGGTCTTCAAATCCAATTTCGAAAGCGATATCTCATTAAAATGGATTACTTTAAAGAACCGCAAATATATGAGATCAATTTTTTTGAAATCGATTGGATATTTTGCAATTTCAAAGAACTTAGGACTGAAATTTGAAACAAAAACAGTCCGCTATTAAGACCACATATAGTGGAAATATTTCGGAATCTACATGCGTACAAATTCTGATAATCGTTTACTTCAGAACTAATCCATTACAAAGTACAAAGTTGATCTGCAAGGTGTATATTATATTGTCTAACACACATAGGCTGAAAGAGATTTTCGTACTTTAAAACACGAAATGTGTTCTCTAAAATCTTTATTATACACTTAACATGTATGTACATAAGCCTGACTTAAGCCTCACACAATTTATTCAAACCATAACCACTCAATGGCGAGAACTTGACAGTTATTTATTACATTTTCAAGCTAGGTCGTGAAAAATAAAATACGAGGTAAGGAAATAACGTCGGGTCACCTTCAGGTAATGGTGTAGTGCACACACACAGTACACACATCGAGTACACCTGCCATCTCAATGTCTGTACTCCGGAGACGGAAGTCAATTTGCATGTTAATTTATGTCACTCATTTCCAGTCGCATAATTATAAAACAAAAAAGTTGCATATTGCATTTTGGTAAAATGTGGCTTCATTTGCATAATTATTATATAATACTTTCTGAACGTTACGCTTCAGCTCGTAGCCTCGTTGGTAAATGAATTCATGAGTTGTATCATACCAAATGCGAACATTTCCTTTTGCGTATTTATTATTTCAGGGAAATGTAATAATTTACATGATTTTATTTTGCCCACTTGTACTGGGTCGTATCATCATTCTGTATATCCTAATAAGTAAAGAGAGTTGATGCATTCAACGTACCACGTTACTATCCCAGTAAATTATGCTAGAAAAAATAAAATACAAAACCGAAAATAGAGCAGCCTAATAAATCCTTAGTTATTACTTTGTAGTTGAAAACCGCGTCAAAATCGTTTAAAAACAAGCGAGAAATCGTGTTTTGTACCTTTTCTGATTAACGGTAAACTCAAAAATGATCTAAATGAGTATTTTATATGATTCCGGATACAAAATTGACTAAGACGGAAATAAGACTATGCTGATATAAAAAATGATTAAATAATAAATTTTAATTTGCTGACTACCTAAAAAGGTCATTCAATCATTAAATGATTTGTCAAAACTTTAACTCCGGGAGTGGCCGGCATTCAGCGTGGAGAAGTTAGGTTTATTTTTGTATACAAAATTCTCGACAGCATGATATTCTATGTGTTGTAAAATTATGAATTTTGTCGTATTCACCATAAAACTATCATGGTTTTGCGGTTCTCTGTTTGTACATATATCTCCCGACGTCCGTAACGTTACACTGAATGATAAATATGACGTTTAGAGCCGTAAGGCATTTTACAGGATAATGACTTTCTTATTAAATCTGTCAAGGGCGGTATCTCGGTCACCTGATCAACAGAGCCGTTTACTCTCAAACAAAACATATACAGTAATTGGTGAACAAAATTCTGATCAATAAAACTTCTCTATGTTAAAGGAAATCAATAATGGGGATCTGAACAACTAGGGGACAAGTTGGGGGTTTATATGTGTCTGTATCACGGTACAGTTTGATGCCATGGTTGTGTTGTCTGCAAAATTTATTCATATACATGTAGGAACCAAAACGTTAGTCACTATGCTCAATTATGAGTAGAAACCAGGCCCTTCCCCAGATATATTTTAAGGCGCTGAGGCATTGCTAAGATTTGAGCTTACCGTGACATATCCACGAGAATGGCTAAAAAATTTAAAAGTGATAATGGCATGGTAATCCCTAATTTAAAGGCCAATTTAAGAACTTTTTCACACAAAACAAACCATAATCACTCAAATAACACAATACAGACCAAAATATTAACACCCATGCTGATTTAAAGACACCATTCTAGGATTTAAGGCGCTGGGGGAAAGCTGATTCTGGCTTTAATGAGCTGGGGTACCACAGCGCCTTCTACCCCTGGGAAAGGGTCTGGTAGAATCTACTTAAACACCGGTCTGAATACTGAATTCCGATCCAGAAAACTTCAGTTAGTTGTTGTACAATGTAACAATTTTATTTACATTTCGAAAACTCGAGTTAGAAAGTCACATGCGTGTACATTACTATTGACAACTGAAACAATCCCTTATAAAGTTCAATAAATTATACTCCGTATCTTTGAGAACGCTAACTTACAAGTTTCACTGAATGGCGTCGTATATTTCTGAAATAATTCATCATTCAACACATGACCATTTCTAAGCGAGTATCGGCGTCTGTAATTGTACATCATCGTCCCCATCAGGACTATCAGGGACGTAGCTAGAGGTATTTGATGTGTACGCAAGAAGGCTAGGGGGTCTGGGGGGCATGCTCCGCCTGAAAAATTTTGTTCGCTAGAACGTCCCTGGTGCGTTCTGGGGTGTTTTTTGCATCATCTTTAATAATATTTTTACTGATAAAACAGGTTTTTTGTGTATAGTATAGAGCCTTTTAAAAGTGTTTCTAAGAAATGATGAAAATACTAAAGGATTACCCCCTTAGGGCTTATGCATCAGTTTTTATTTCATTCACGGTTCGATCATTTAATTTTTCACTTTTTGAGAAGCATGTGTACGCAGCTGCGTATTCTGTGTACAGGTAGCTACGCGCCAGACTATACTAGCTAAATTTAGCATTACGCCTAGACTTGGTGGATTATGAAACAACATGAGAAGATATAATATAACATATTGTAACGTTACATCGATATTGGGAGTTTATTTTTAAGTGTATTATTTATTTATACCATCATATGTTTGAACCTACTGGAGTGCTTTCTATATTAGGAAATCTAAGGCAATAAAAATCTATTTTTAGTTTTAAAGGATATTCAAGTATGCGCATGATAATAAAAATAAGTGTGTTACTCGGTCATAAATGTCATATATATTAGATATGATACTATTATATATTACATTTTAAATGCCAACTAAACGTCCTTAACAAATAACACGACATGTGTCCCGAATACCACCTTTAATCATGAATGTAATTATACTTTTTTTTTTATTTGCAAGCATCTGTCTCCGTTTAAATAAATATTTTCATGGAAGGTGACGACACATTTCATAGCCCCCGATCAGGTCGGTGCAGAACAGACGTACTGACACTTGTGGATGAGATATGACCAAGTTGTGTGCCGTTTATGACCGTAGTATGACGTACGTTGATCAATTATGCGGTACTATAAATGTATCTTTTGTTGTGTGGATAAATAAATCTTCAAATTAACCAAATCAGACTGTTAACCATATGGTACATGTATATTAGATGTAACACTGTCTAACCGAATCAATGTCAAGAAACGCGCAATACTCCATAGTAGTTAATTGAGTTTTCGACGTGTGCATTCTTGGGTTTTTTAAATGCCGAGCATAGCCTTTATTTGCCAGTCAGCTTTCTGCCGAAATATGGCAGGCATATGAGTGCCCTACCCGTATTTGAACCGGGGTCACCAGATAAGACAGCAAGCGCGCTAACAATTGACCTACGGACGCACATTGTTGAGTGTTGCTCTCTGGTGTGTGTTCAAAGTGAGGGAGCCATGTAGTGCCTGTGGTTATACAGATGTGACCTCTTGAGATCATCATTCAAACTACTTACTGGTGTGCACAGTAAAAAGAATCAATTTAAAGTCTAGTTTCAGACACACGACCGGTCAGCCGACTACATATACCCGTGATCATTGAGTGGCCAGACGGCTGTTACACTTGGCACCGATTTCAGTCTCAGCATATTGGCTTTTGACCCTCTCAAGTACCCATTTATACACATGGGTAAAGTAGAGCATGCGGTTTATTCTTGCTCATAGAAATTAGGCAGTGGTCCAGACAGGGGTCCAATTCAGGACCTCTCAATCACGAAGTGAGCCCCCTACTGGTAGAAAATCACTCCAACCCACCATGTCCCTGGGTTTACTAGTCTGTGGATACTCTCAATACAAATATACTACATTTAGAATATAACCTACATTATAAGCCAATGGAAACGCCGCATTTTCGCGGTTAAATGAAAAATTAATCATTAAAATTTTCTCTTCACAGACTTGACGTCATGCGTTGGCGCTAATTTCTACCGGCCAATCAGAATGCAGAATGTTATATTCTAAGTTAGTTAGAACATATTAAGTAAATTTTAATGACTAAAAAGGCCTCGCTTCGCTTCGCTCGCTCTGGCCTTTTTAATCATTAAAATTTACTTTATATGTTTTAACTATAACTTGAACCGTGATGTTAACGAATCAGAACTACGTAAACAGGTGTGTTTTGTTTGTAAGCACTTCACATTGCATCTACATGTACACAATGTATGTAGGGGCTTCCCCCATCTTCACCATACACATGTTGGGATTTCCTACTCACGATGGGCGATGGAGACCATGCTGAGGAAACAAATATATTGATTTCGTTGAAACAATCTCCCAACCATAATTCTAGCCACTAGTAAAATCCAGTTTACTGAAAAATTCGTTATAACGACATTTTGTTTGGGAACAAACAGCGTCGATATATCGAGACGTGACTGTACATATGGTCAAGTATACTCGGATACCCGCAGTTCATTGTTGTAGAAATAATTTAGTATTACCAATAATAAAATGTTATAATTATACTTTACATGTCCCATTACCATTTTAAAGGAGAGGAATTTACTGAAGTTTTCACCAACATGTTTTTTCTGTCCTAGCTTAGTCGATTTTAGTATTCTTCAATTTTGCATACCCGTGTATCATGTATACGTGTGTTTCTCTGGTGTAGAACATCGTACTGCATACCGTCTATAAAGTGGCTAAATGTTAAAGTTATTGATCGATACTTTTTTAACCAATGTTACATTCTAATTTGTACTTCCATGTACGTTGTATTTGGTAATCGTGTACATGTACATGTAATAATGTCGGTGTGTATTATTTAATTATTTACGTATTCCTTATTACATGTATAACATGTCCCAGTTTTCATCTATAATGAGTATGATATATTGTATTGTATTGTATTTAAGAAATGATAAATATGTACCTGTGATTTATCGTTAGTTTTAGCACAGCTTGGTTTCGTCTGTGTATTTATAGCTGAAACTACTGGTTGTGTTAGAATTAGTTATACTAGTAAATAACTATTGTAACTGCGTACATGTTTCAGTCCGAGACATTAAATAATATTAACTTTATACATGTATGTTTTTGTATTGTCTTTATTCAAAAGCTTACACGAGCAAGTTCGGATAATCTTATCGACTGACAACTTAGACTGACTATCTTGTTTTCTCTTTGAACTCACCGATGTGTTTTGTTTGATGTCCTTACATGTCTCTATAAGCTCTCTATAGGGATTTCGCATTATTGGAATATATATAGATTATTAATGCTTAAAATAACACAAGGTTATAAGTTGCCGTTCCAGGTTATTGGCAATCTGAACAGGTAACCAATTTAATTAATCAATAAACACAAGGTAGATCAAAGTACATTACATGATTACATTAAAGATCCAAGTTCAGGACCGTATCCAGAGGCATAAACGCACCGAGACAAATTATTTTCTAAGGTCTATTTGAGATATTTTTTTCCTTAAAAAAGATGCCTATTTTCAGTATCATGGTAATTTCTCCAATTTTCTCCAACACAGCGCCTCGGGGTGACACAGCGTGACTACGGGCCTGAAGTTATTATATACTTGTAAATGGCATGGGGAAACTTAAAGTTTAACCAATAATGATATCGAGACTTATGTAACACCCCTTGTATAATATATACATGTATAGTACTAGTATACATGTTTATATTGTATTATATAGATATACTTATACTATAAATATATATTTATATATATTATGTAGATTAAGTACAAAAGTAGTACTGCTGTAATTTGCTATATATAGAAAATGACGGTTGTAATTTCGAAATATATCGAGGACTATATAAACGCTGGATTGAGTTGATAAATCTTATATCAGCTCTGACTTTAATATTAAATTCAACCTAAATGTATTTATTTGTTTTTACCCTGTCTAATGAACAGCGTAGGACGAATTAACCGAAACAGCGTAGATTCGAGTTCACAACTTGATCGCGAGGAGGTGGGAGAAGTAGCCCGACCCACCCGGTATACGGGAGAGGTACGGAAGAAACCTGAACCCAGCTCGAGTCGGAATAAACAGGACCGGCACTTTGATCGTCCATACCAGGACAACGAGAAATATGAGGACAAGAAAAGGTTTGTTCACTTTACTTAATTTATTCTAAATATAAAGACCTTAGTCCATGCCATTTTGTAGATCTATATTCTTTTCTTTATTCCATTGGTGTATGCATAGTTTTAACCGTTTTTCAGTCATATACAGAATATGTAGAATACTTCTACGTTGGACCTTTCACTTCACGCATTCCTGGAATTTATTATAAATCAGCATTAAATTGATCTTTCACAAACTACTGATACTCACAGCTTCACGTATAACGTGAAGACCGTTGCTAGGTCACGAGGAACCCGAGAAAATCGAACCACAGTTACACACAACTGGCAGACAGTTATTCCATTGTTCCGTCTCATACCACTAGTAAATAAAGCAAAAGTAAAAGAGATTCAAATAAGTTGTTTTACAGTATTTTTTGTATTTTTATAGCAAGTACATGTGCATAATAGCATTTTGAAATACCGTAATTATTGCGCAATCAATTGGAAAAATAGTCCACGGGAGATAACTCGTACAAACAAAAGTTACTGAATGTAACAGTGTTATCTTTCTTGGATCGAGTAACTACTACAAATATGAAAGAAGGGGATGGACGGAATTAAAAAAAACTTTCTTTTTCTTGCAATTATTATATAGATGAACATAATAGCATACAATCAAATGACCAACTTCCTTTGGAATCCTTGAAAACATTTTTTTCTTATTGAGTCAGTCTCAATTTAGAGATTGGAAAAAATTCAAAGCAGTAGAATAGACTTGAAAACTGTGGTTTTACTATTGAGGTAGTCTCATTATTGAGGAGATCTTATTAATGGGATTATTGTATATATATGGCAGTTGATTGATGTGATCATTTTATTGAGATGGTCTTATTGTTTGGATGATCTAATCAATGAGATGGTCTTATTATTGAGGTGAGCTAATTATTGCGATTATTGAGGTGATCTTTTAATTGAGTTGGTCTTATTACCGAGGTGGGTTAATTATTGAGGTTATTGTATTAATAAGGTTGTCTAATTATTGAGGTTTTACTATGTATTATTTCAGTGACGAGACGAGGGAAGGCGAGAGTGGAGAAGAGGGGGACAAGTCCAGCGACGGAGATAAGTCCCTGGACGGTCTCTATGATGAGTTTGATGCCATGAATCTGAAAGATGAACTTCTTAGAGGAATTTATGCTTATGGTTTTGAAAAACCTTCAGCGATCCAACAGAAAGCGATAGTTCCTATGATAAGAGGTAGGTTGTACAGAAGTAACTACTGATACATTGTTACAGTCCTTCTCTAAGAAATATTTAAGCCCTCATCAGAATAAGTGTACTATAGTGCACATTTAAAGTCCTGGAAATTTTAAAGGAATTTTGTTCACAAGGTTTTATTAGTCTCAAATATACAGTTTTTGTGTGAGTGTTTTTTTTAAATCAATTGCAACCGTAGATTATATATGAAGATTATTTTCTATGTACAAAATTAATGTATCTTGATTCTGATCTTAACTTGACTACCACATGCATGAATGATCAGTTGCAGCTGTAGTTGTTTCACATACTATGTTAATAGTGTCATGATCTGTACTTGACAAACATATTAATAAAGAAATAATAACATTACAGGAAATGACATCATTGCTCAGGCTCAGTCTGGTACTGGAAAGACGGCGACATTCTCCACAGCAGTGCTACAACGTATTGACGTAAGCAGCCCTGAATGTCAGGCCATCATTCTGGCACC
Organism: Spisula solida; assembly: GCA_947247005.1. NCBI lineage: Eukaryota > Metazoa > Mollusca > Bivalvia > Venerida > Mactridae > Spisula > Spisula solida. Next base: position 44,394,069 of record OX365956.1, read on the forward strand.
AACACGAGAACTCGCCGATCAGTCATACCGCCATCTTGTAGCACTTGGTGACTATCTCAAGGTAGAAGTAGCTTCATTGGTGGGTGGACGTCGTGTTAGTGATGATGTTAGAAAACTGAGCAATGAGAAAGTGCATGTTGTTGTTGGTACACCGGGTCGTGTGAATCATCTGATCAAGGAGAGAGCTCTAGGTATATATGTTTCTAAATCTCCTACCCCTTTCATTTAGTTGTACTACATGTATATAAAATGTAATTATAATTTACATATTCTACATACATTATGAAACAAATCCTGGTTTCCAGGGTACTATCTCTGTCACTGGAGGATAGAATTCTTTGTGTCAGACTACTATAAGGGCTTGACAGGTGTCCAATTCTGCCGTAAATGAGACCCTGTGTTTTGGAGAATGGCACATCAACAAAGCTACTAACAAACTGAAAACATAAGTAACTTTCGAGAACATCATCTTATGGTAGTATTTTCTATTTACTGACAATAACAGACACAAACAGTCTAGAAGGTTTTGTTTTACATTTGTATATTGTTACGAGTGTGGCATTCGATGAAATTCTTCTTCATATATTGGTGTAAATAACAATGCTACATAAAATGCCTACAGAAAACAGTTATGTTTAAATTGTTTTGTTGGTAATAAATTATTATTAGGGTCAATTATACCATGTACTATTGGCATGGAATTATCGGAATGTATGATCTTTGATTATACTTTTAATATTATAAAAAATATTATTTTGCAGACATGCGTTACTTGAAGATGTTTGTATTGGATGAAGCGGATGAGATGTTGTCTCGTGGCTTCAAGGATCAGATATATGATGTGTTTCAGCACACACCGGAGGATGTACAGGTATGATAGTACAGTCAGATCTCGATACAACGACGCTGTTTGTTTCCAAGAATAATGTCGTTGTAACGAATATGTCAGTATACTGAATTGATACAAAGAGCATTTTAGTACTTTTGTCTCCAAATTTGATGTCAGTATAATGAATTTGTCAGTATATCGGGTGTCGTTATATCGAGATCTGACTGTACTACATATATACAGTAAATCATCCTTCATTCTTTTACTCCAAAGACAAATTTTGAATAATTTGAAGCACATTTAATGATACATAATGTCATGTACGTTTTGTTCAATCTTACCAATTGCTATGGAGAGGCTGCTGCTGCAGTGAAATTGTTGTTGGGGGTGATTGTTGGTAGGGCAAGGTTGAGAGGCTGTCGCTGTGGAAAGTTTTTTGCTAAGGATTGCTTGTTGCTATGGAGAGGTTGTTGTTAAGGAGATAATGTTGCTATGGAGGGCTTGTTGCTAATGAGATTGTTGCTTTGGGTAGGCTGTTGTTGAGGAGAGGTTGTTTCTATGGAGGGCTTGATGCTATGGAGGGTTTGATGTTATGGGGAGGTTGTTGCTATGGAGGGCTTGTTGCTATGGGGATGTTGTTGTTTAGGAGAGGTTGTTGCTATGGAGGGCTGGTTGCTATGGAAAGGCTGCTGCCTATGAGAGCTTGTTTTTAAGGGTGCTTATAGCCATGGGGAGATTGTTGCTATGGAAAGCTTGTTGCTGTGGAGAGCTTGTTGCTATGGAGAGCTTGTTGCTATGAAAATGTTGCTCTGTATACAAACATTATATTACAGGTTGTTCTAGTATCAGCAACAATGCCGAGTGAAGTCCTGGATGTAACTACACGATTCATGAGAGATCCCATCAAGATACTGGTCAACAAAGAGGAACTAACTCTGGATGGAATATATCAGTTCTATGTGCAGGTCGAACGTGAGGTACGAAATTACAGTAATAAATATTGTAAGATAATTATAATGAAAAATATATAACTGTCATATAATATTGTCTTAAGTACAGATGGAAACAATTATGCTCATGGGTTCATGAATTAAAAAGAAAATTCAATATGACTACATAATCCAAGTGTGAACCCTACGAAATATTATGCCCAAGCCTTCACCTCATATGGTATATTAGTTAAAACATTTTAAGATGGTTTTGATACTTTTGAAATGACCCAATGCTAGCCAATCCCATATCTACAATTTAACTTTACTTTTGCTTGCCTAATATTGGACCTACATACTAGTATCAAAGTCTCTAGATATGCCCCTGACTGAAATAAATATTTTTATCATCCACATGTTTCAGGACTGGAAGTTTGAGACCCTGTGTGATCTGTACAACATGGTGTGTGTAAACCAGGCTGTTATATTCTGTAACAGTCGTAGGAAAGTTGAGGCTCTGACACGTCAGATGAATGACCGAGATTTCACAGTGTCAGCAATTGTAAGTACAATCCACTTCATCCTTTCCAACTGCCCTGTTTTGATCAGGATTCTTACAATCTGGACCCCAGAACTTGTTTCTCACGATCGGTATTTCAAAAGCCCGATTTAAAAGATTTTCTAATATTATTAAGAAAGACTTTCTTAATTGAACATACATGTATATAAATGTCTAATACCCTGATGACGACCGGGGTGGGGTCGTTGGAACAGCTGAGTGGTCTTATGTGCTTGTACTCTCATTGCTAGGTGATGGCTCTGTTATGCATAGGTTCAAATCCCATTACACATACAAACTAGTTTTTTTTTATACAAACTAGTACGAGGTCCCACCTTATTTATACATTTATATAATCAGCAATGACTGATTACTATTTCCTGGTGAACTTCTGACTTAACCTGCTCATACCCACCACCAGTCAACAAATTATGTCAAATATACAAGTAGAACTTTGATGCCTTGAACTGCTTTCGGTCCGGGAAAATAGTTACAGCCATCTACCTGTTAGAGGCATATATCTACTGTATACTATCACATTATCATTTTGCCAGACCGGACCGTAGAACCTGTTTGAGGTTTCAAGGATGTTTGAGACATCAAAGTTCTACTGCATCAGTTTTCATGGAATCAGTGGTTTTCACTGAGCAGGTTACATACTCTAGTATGTACATTTTGATAACTTATGGTCCATTATGCACTGTTACATGGTTTTGTTTTACAAGTTTTTCAAGGGTTATCAAACTTTTTGTACTGATCTCTTGTTTTCTATTACAGCATGGGGACATTGGGCAGAATGATCGTGATACAATCATGAAAGAATTCCGTTCTGGTTCAAGTCGAGTGTTGATCACAACTGATCTTCTAGCACGAGGAATTGACGTGCAACAAGTATCATTGGTTATCAACTACGACATTCCCTATGTGAGAGAGAACTATATTCATAGGTGTGTATTTTATTTATAACATAGTAACACAAACTGTCGACTTTTGTAAAAAATGTTGCCTTAGCCAGGGCTCTCCATAAATTTATTATAGCCAGTGATTGTGACAAAGCAGTCAGTGGTATTTCAGTTTGTAATATGTTTTTTCTTTGTTTATTTGTCATTTGACCATTTAATTAATTTCTTCTTGTTTTAAAAATTGAACTCTTTCAAACTGGTTTAGTATGAGAAATATAGCCAGTGGTAAATCATTCATTAGGCAAAATTGCTGACCACTGGGGCTTGTGGAGAGCTCTGCAAGTTAGCTTCCTATTATGCAAACAAAGAATGGTATGTGTAAGGTGGCCATTGCTAGATAAAAGTTGATGGCAAAAAGATGTTTTGAAATCTCATTTGCTTAAAATTGACAGTTTAAGGATCATAAATCAGCAATAAAACTTTTACTCAGCAGATGTTTTCTCTGAAATTTTAGCAGACTTTAATTGTGTAGGGGACATTTTCAGCACTATTTACAAGTATTTAGTGCTAAAATTGTTATTAGCAAGTAGTCAAAGATTGAGCCGTATACTTAAGTGTAGCTATGCATGGTTGGGCTGTTTTCTTGTTAGACATTACTGATTTATCTAAATCTATACAGCACACTGGTCATGTTTTTATGTTCTCACTTCAGGATTGGACGAAGCGGGAGATTTGGAAGGAAGGGTGTGGCCATCAATTTCATCACCGTGAACGATGAAAGAACGCTCCGTGATATTGAGCAATTCTATAACACGGAGATACAGGAAATGCCAAGAAATGTGGCAGACTTTTTCTAAATGGAATAACAATATGTTACCTAGCAACCAAAAAAGACATACTTTTATACAGACTAATTATAGACCATACCAGCAAATAAATCATGTGTGCTATATTTTGTGCTTAAATAAACAGTTACTGTAAGATCTAATTCAACCACACCTGATATAATGTATCAGTTTAATTATATAAACATTATTTTAGAAGAATTACATATAACAGACTGAAAAGTATTGAATCATCAGTTGCTATGGAAACACAGTCACTATGGAAACACAATCAGTCGCTATGGAAACACCATTCAGTTGCTATGGAAACACAGTCACTATGGAAACACAATCAGTCACTATGGAAACACCATTCAGTTGCTATGGAAACATCCTATTGTATTTATGTGTAAATGTAACAAGTCTAAACAAGTAATAAAACATTAACATCATATTTTACTTTACTTTTTTATTGTTTTAAGCATTCAACACAATCAACAAGGATAACAATGAGCATATATTGTTATACTTTAATAAACCATCATCACTACACGCAGTTACCACAGGAATATCTCATACACAACTGGTTTCTTTATTCTAGCTTAACACACTTTCTCAACAAATTGTCAGCTATATACGACGGCTGATTCACCAAATCAGTTTTCCTGGACAGTTTTCCACAAGTGGAGCAAAATTAACATAGTAGTTAAATTATAATAGAAGCCTTCAAGGGTATGTTGCCTAGTATTTTACAAACTGGCTATAAATAGTAAAACCCAGTACACATAAAAATGAATAGGACCAGGACAATTTCAATATTCTGAGACCAGTTAATCGTTGGTATGAAATCGAATCAAACTAGTTAATCGGCCGCCATATTGAAAAGGATGTTTTCTATTATGACAACCATATTAAGGTACTTTCAGCAGCAGAATTCATGTGTGTTTATTTTATCTTTCGGGGTATACAATACCAAGATAAGATTTGTATGTTAAATATGACCATATATGGATTAATGTATCACATGTTACCCAAACACACCCAGCTAAGCTTGTTTATGCGCAAATCGACACATTCAGGAATATTGTTGTCAAAGATATATTGTATACACGCTGTAACATATGATGTATTGGCATTGTAGGATGTGTATTGTTTAAGAACGATTAGCGGTCTTGCAAAATTAAAACTAGTTTCACCTTGCAATCAAATCGTATCATATATATTATATCAAGACACTGAAAGGTACTCGAGTCTGCTGATGAATACCAGTTATCAGGACATATCCTGACATTTCAACATGTTATAAACCTGATAATGGTATATTTAGAGCACATTGATTAAGTGTTGATATACACCTATAGTACTGAATTAATGGAAAAAGTTTAAGAAAATGATATGAAGCAAGTCATCATACTAATTATAATAATCAAGTTCCATAAATCCAAATCTTGACAATACAAATTTAAAATTCTGTTTATCACATACCGAATAAAATTAAGACAAATATAATAGGTTTAAATACATTTACTTGACTTTGCAAGAACACGTCTAATACGGTATTGTATAAACAAATACACCCAAAATGACTTCATTTGCATTATATACATACTTAGCAATCCCACTCTTCATTATAATTTCTATGGCATGGTATATTCAATAATCAATATAGATATATAGGAACTCTCTCACAACTTGAAACCAAGACCAGTCCAGAAAACGCGCAGGCCATATACTGTGTCTTAACAAGGCCATTATTGAAAACATTGTTCAGCAGAACTGCCTTACATAAACTACCGGTAGTCATGAAATTAGCCCCCAACTCAAAATGATGTAAACCTCATTTTCAAATTGTTTTACATTTATCAATTTGACAATAAGAACCAGCTAACCCTGGATTAAGATTATGTTCTGGTTTTAAACAATGATTATAGATGATAAGTCAGTGCTCTATCAACTACTAACACAGCAGGCTTCAGAAGGTAACAAGTTCAGTATATAGTTCCAGGTCACAGGGGAGGTAACAAGTCCAGTATATAGTTCCAGGTCAAAGGGGAGGTAACAAGTTCAGTATATAGTTCCAGGTCACAGGGGAGGTAACAAGTTCAGTATATAGTTCCAGGTCACAGGGTAAGAAAAGAAATAGGATCAACCATTTCATATATAATATTTATCGTGCAGTACAGTACAGTACAGGACCTCTATATAACAACTCGTTCAAATTTTCCCTAAGCCGATAATTACTATAAATGTAACCTTTGCAGAGCAACAACCTCTAAACATCCATCATTATTTGCAGCTTCCAAAGGGTGTTGCTGTACAAAGGTTGTACTGTGTACATGTATTCATAAATAATATTTAATCCCGAGTTATACATAAACATATTCTACCTATTTCGAATAGCATGCCACTGTTTCAACATAACTGGCATATATTTATTCCAAATATTCTGTCCATATTGAGCATAGAGTAGACCAAATATAACCCCACCTAGATGCGCCGCGTGATCTAACACTTTCCACCCTCTTATAAGGCCTAAACAGTCCATCATCATTAATCCAACCAATCCAGTCCGAGCCGAGAATGAATGCGGGAATATCTCACTAACAAATGCTATACTAAGTCTTGAATCCGGTTGTTTCATACACAAGACGCCGACTAGAGCTAGTACAGCACCGGACGCACCCAGAGACGGTATCATTCTCCCAGTGCTCACACGATATACGCTGCTGGCTAACCCAGCGAACGTTCCGCCAGATAGATACACGGCCAGAAATTGTTCATGTCCTAACATGTGACACAGTGGTACGGCGAAGGAAGACAGTACATACATGTTGATTGCTAAATGAAAGAAACTCTGGTGACTAAATGCTGACAACGTGGACGCTACAACCGAATGAGCTGAAAATACAGAAGTAAGACAGTGATAGCTAGATAGATAAACCCAACAAAGTCAGATCTCAATATCAAAACCTTGTTACATTACAGATATACTGACATTTTCATATACTGACATTATTTTCGTCAAGGACAAATGTTTTATAATGCAATAATGGTACTGGTACTCTATATCCATGGCATAACAACACATACAAGATAAGTAACAAGAGGGCTAAGATTATATTAACCTTTACAAGCTGTAGTTGTGGAATTTGCGGAAACTATTGCCCCATGTATTTATACAAGAGCTCATACTAAATTTAATGTTACTTTTATGTCAGTTATTTTAAAATTGTTGAGTTATAAACTGATTTTCTTTGTGTCATATAGACATACCATTCACACGGTCCAGTGGTTATAGCAGCCAACTTGAGAGCAATCAAATTGAAATCATTTACTCTTTCCATTAGCGTACTTTATTCAGATTGCCTCTGGAGCAGGAAATCAAAGGTGCAAATCCTGGTAGGATCTATTCTGATATGCCTGGATGATTAGCCGCCAATTTGTTAAATAATTACAGTGTGTTTACCTGCCTGATGCTGGGTATTAAAAGGGAAGAAGGCAAATTAGTTGGCCTTTTAAATACTAGAGACACAATATTAAACAAACACTTCACTTTAACAACAAATTATGCCAGTTTACCTTTAGATGGCATGCATAAAAAATATCTATACATAATTGGAGTTAACCTAGGAACTTTCCATAACAGGAAAACTGCTGCATTCACTGAAGCTATTGTTACAAACACTCTCTGCGTTCTAGACATCTGTTTATTCCATACAGCATTAATCTGAAATAGCACATGATATCAAATTATGCAAGATAATAGATTTTCATTGACCAGTGTAATTTTGAGCTTCACTCATGATGAACTCTTTAGTTCTGACATCTCTTGCCAGAGTTTAAAGGGAAAGGTCAAACAAAAATATCCTTGTTTTGTTTTGTAAATATGAATAAAAAACAATAAGTAAACAAAAGTAAAACAACAAGAGCCGTCAGAGATGGGTGATGCTCCCCATGGGGTGTTTGTCACAGAAAAAATGCTAAAAAAATATGTAAAAGAGAGTTATTGTTCTTTGCCACTGCATTATAACTTACGGTAATAAGATTTATTAACTATGCATTTCAAATTGATATATCCAAAACTGTTTTGGCCTGGACAAGAATTAAGTATGAAAAAATACAAAGGGGAACAACTCCAACAAAGAGAATAAAGAGGTATGGTTCTTGGGCACTGCACACACTCTCAATGAGATCTATTCAGCTATCAAGTTTCAAATTGATATCTCTAATACTGTTTGAGTAATGGCCTGGACAAGAATTAAGTGTAACAAGAGCACCGCCTTGCGGGTGCAGACGCTCATCTGATCACTGTCACTGTAAAAAAGGCCCATTACCCTTGCATAATGTAGGGCAGTGTTATGAGTTTTGCTTAAAAAAGTGAGGTATTGATGTTGAAAAAGGGGCAATAACTCTTGCAAAATGCTGATCAGAGTTATGGGTCATGCTTGACATGGTCAAGTATTGATGGTGAATAAGTGTTGAAAGTTTCAAAGCAATAACCCACATAGTGTATGAGAAAAGTGGACCTTAACATAAAAACTTAACCAAGGAATTTTCTAGTCTAATAAGGGGCAATAACTCATGCAAAATGCAGATCAGAGTTATGAGTCTTGCTTGACATGGTCAGGTATTGATGGTGTACAAGAAAGCAATTACTCTGATAGTTTAGGAGAAAAGTGGACCTAAACGCAAAACTTAACCATGGCATTTTATTTTCTAAGTCCATGAGGGGCAATAATTCTTACAAAATGCAGATCAGAGTTAAGGGTCTTGCTTTACAGGCTCAGGTATTGATGGTGAACAAGTGTTGCAAGTTTCAAAGCGATAGCTGTGATAGTTTATGAAACAAGAGGGCCCAAAGGGCCATAGGTCGCTCACCTGTCCTAGTCGTTCATGCACCGGTCCCCTTATGGTAGCCTCTATTGCATGTACAAGGTTTTCATATTGTCTTATGCTTTATAATTTACATCACATTTAGACCCAATGACTAATTAAAGTGATTTGACTTTGTGACCTATTTTTTGACCCCAGATTACCCAATATGGAACTTGACCTAGATTTTGTTGAGATGATCATTGTGACCAAGTTTCATAAAGGTTAGGTCAAAATTGTGACCTCTAGTGCCTACACAAGGTTATTCTATGATTTGACCTTGTGACCTTGTTTTTGACCCCGGATGACCCAATATCGAACTTGACCTAGATTTTGTTGACAAGATAATTGTGACCAAGTTTCATAAAGATTAGGCTAAAATTGTGACCTCTAGTGACTACACAAGGTTTTTCTATTATTAGACCTTGTGACCTCGTTTTTGACCCCAGATGGCCCGATATCGAACTTGACCTAGATTTTGTTGACATGATCATTGTGACCAAGTTTCATAAAGATTAAGTTAAAATTGTGACCTCTAGTGACTACACAAGGTTTTTCTATTATTTGACCTTGTGACCTAGTTTTTGACCCCGGATAAACCAATATCCAACTTGACCTAGATTCTGTTGACATGATCATTGTGACCAAGTTTCATAATGATTAAGTTAAAATTGTGACCTCTATTGACTACACAAGGTTTTTCTATGATTTGACCTTGTGACCTAGTTTTTGACCCCGGATGACCAAATATCGAACTTGACCTAGATTTTGTTGAGATGATCATTGTGACCAAGTTTCATAATGATTAATCTAAAACTGTGACCTCTAGTGTCTACACAAGTAATTGTGGACGGACAGACGGACGGACGACGGACGAAGAGTGATCACAAAAGCTCACTCTGTCACTTTGTGACAGGTGAGCTAAAAAGTTAACCTAAACACAAAACTTAACCATGCAACGCCGACGCAGACGACGATCAAGTGATGACAATAACTCATCTTTTTTTAAAAAATCAGATGAGCTAAAAATTACTAAGTGGAAGAACTTGAAAAATATGCATAAAAGAGTTATGGTTCTTGAGCACTGCACATCCCCGCATTGAGATCTTATGATTGACCTATGAAATTTCAAATTTATATCTCTAACACTGTTTGTGTAATGACCCAGACAAGAATTTAGTATATAGTTATAGGGCAAATCTTCTGAGGGGCATAACTGTGTGAATAATCAGGGAACCAGAACAAACCGACGACAAGCGCATCTCCACTTGGTAGTGAAGCTATCAATGAAGTTTTATTAAAATCTGAAGTGTGGTTCTTGAGAAATAGTGCGGACAAGAATTTAATATATAGTTATAGTGCCAATCTTCCAAGGGGCATAACTGTGTGAATAATAAGCGAACTGGAACATGCCGATAATATGCGCATCTCCACTTGGTAGTGAAGCTATCCATTAAGTTTTATAAAAATCTGAGCAGTGGTTCTTGAGAAATAGCGCAGGTAAGAATTTATAGTGCATATCTTCCAAGGGGCATAACTGTGTGAATAATCAGCGAACCGGAACTTCCAACGATATGTGCATCTCCACTTGGTAGTGAAGCTATCAATGAAGTTTTCTTAAAATCTGAGCACCGGTTCTTGAGAAATAGCGCAGACAAGAATTTATAGTGCAAATCTTCCAAGGGGCATAACTGTGTGAATAATCAGCGAACCAGAACGTGCTGACTATATGCGCAACTCCACTTGGTAGTGAAGCTATCCATGAAGTTTTCTTAAAATCTGAGCAGTGGTTCTTGAGAAATAGCCCGGACACAAAAGTGTAACGGACGGACGCATGGACGGACACTTCAGTCTTGATTTCGCGCAAACGACCTCGACCGCGAATTTAAAACCTTGTTGGTAAACATGAAATGGGGGTCAATCTTACGTAAGTTACACCTTCGAAAATAAAAAAACGGAATTTTTTTGCTGAACACGGCAAGTTATAAAGTATAAAACTTACATGCAATATCGTAAGAAAACTGGGCGTAATGACAATTCAAGTGTTCATTAAGTGTTGATTAATTGCGAACATACGTACGTTTTCACAAGTCCCATATTGCTATCATAGTCCATAATTAACAAGTAATTAAGAATTGCAAGCAATACACAATTTTTGTCAGAATCAAAGTCTTTTTAGACGTGCATAATCCCCTTATTGCCCCCTATCCACATACCAAGTTTCATAAACTTAGCTTGGAAACTGTTTGAGTTATGTCAGGATCCAGATTTTTTGCGGACTAACTGACTGACTGACTGACTGACTGACTGACTGACTGACTGACTGACTGACTGACTGACTGACTGACTGACTGACTGACACTGACTGACTGACTGACTGACTGACTGACTGACTGACTGACTGACTGACTGACTGACTGACTGACTGACTGACTGACTGACTGACTGACTGACTGACTGACTGACTGACTGACTGACTGACGGACGGAGGGCAAACCTATAGTCCCCTCCGGTCAAAAACCGGTAGGGGACTAATAATTAATTAAACAAGTCCGACAATTAAGAACTGACGATACGCTATGTAATTACGCACGCAAAATCAACGCTTCCGATATGCTGGAATATATTACGTCATTTTCTCAACACAGTGTGTACAAATGCTACGTCTGAGTTATTTAAAGCGTTTGATCTTGTTGGGCGCACAGGGAAACACTTGCCAGGTATAAAGAGTCTAATAAGAAGTCTTTATAAGACTATTTAAACCCCCTGTCCATGATTTATTTATGCTGTCCATCGGTATAACATATAAGGGGGTGTGGTTCTGTCCTTCCAAATTTGATGATTTATAAACGATTTATGGGATTTACAAATTACACAGTAAGATTATTTATTTTGTTCATAAATCGCTCGTTGCGTTGGAACGGTTATTTTGAACGGTTTGTTTGATGGCCGAGTTGACTATCATTAGAAAAATTAATCAAACAAATACTTTTTCGGCAAACATTTACACGTTATGCAAACAAAAGCGTTAAATCTAATAATTTTGATGCAACTGCTTATAATTATCACCTTTTAACGTTGAGAAAACATGATGCACATATGAAATTTGATACACATGCATAGAGTTTACACACGTTTTACAAAGATCTTATTTCGAATTATATTTTGTAATTTATTATATACTGCTTTCTCATGGAGTCGATCCCCTAAGAGATAAAAACCTAGCATCCACACTTCAAATTGTTTGGTCTGCAACTAAATTTCATTTTCTGACAGAGAAATAACTGAACTACAGTAAAATGAACCATTTTTGCAATAAAAAAGCTTTTATCTTTAAATATTTACTGTGAAGCAAGTACCAGTCAAGAGGCTCTGTCATTCAGAAACTTTCTCATCAAACCGATCCCTCTGATTGGTCAGTCTATGATTAACCCAAAGTCTGAATTATTTTATGAAACACAGTGGTAACATAAAGTTTGTTCATCATAGATACTATTCACAGAATTTAATTAATGTGGACAAGTATGTTGACAAAAATATAGACAAAAACAAAAACCCATGGTTACAAGCTTAGGTATTACTTCTCACCAAAAAGGATTTTTCAGGGTTGGTTTTAAATCAGTCCACAAAAATGTTTACATGCGCTTTTATGCACATTTTTTTGCTGTAATGACAGGAAAAAGTCCACTTTCAAACTTGTGTATGTTTTGGAAAGGAACCATCGCTGCGCGTGTTTATATTCTGCCAAAATAATTAGGGCTCGGGTCGATGAGAAGGATCGGGTCGATGAGAATCAAGTATAAGTCGAAGTCTTACTGCCGTATTTTACTTAATCGACGTACTTCTTGCAAAATCATTGGGTCAACATTGGTTTTTAATCATGAATTGTCTCCCTTTGTAAAGTTTGTATATTTACGAGGTGAATATTTCGCTGGGTTTAGATTTCGCGCTATCGATGTTGACCGCGAATATAGCGAAAATTAGACCCCCGTGAAATATACCCGCTATACAGTATATGCTCCCCCGAATTTCTTCGGGGAGCATAAAAATCGATTTTCCATTTGACTGTGACCTGGATTAATCTGAATTGAAATACCTAGATACACAACTACCCATGTTGACTTGTATTTGAATTGAAATACCTAGATACACAACTACCCATGTTGACTTGTATTCCCACAAAGTTTGACAACTGTAGTTCAAATACTTTTTATGTATTTGGAGGGGGCATATTGTTCGGATTTCAGAGACAGTCCATTGTGTGATAATGGATTAAAGGTAAAATAATTAAGCAGTCTTACATGTTCTCTAAATCCCAGGTTCTTCTGTGTTTGATTACGAGGCGTAACATTCATCCGACGCTTCCAGGAATCACGTTGAGTTTCATAATGCCAGATAGCACAACCAGTAAAGAATGTCGGAACAGACTGAAAAACAGTATCCATACCAAAACATCAGTAGGACAAAACAGTATCCATACAATACATAACAACAGACAATGGAAATGTTCTGATGATTAGCAGTAAACATAAATAACAAAGTAGAGTTGTATACATATCTTTCAAACAGAAAGCAAATTAAAACATCGACAAAATGTGTGCCTCCAAAGCTCAATGGTAAGCGTTCGTGCCGTCTAATCTGGCGACCCGGGTTCAAATAATGATGGAGGCACTCATATGCCTGCCATAATTTTAGCAGAAAGCAGACTTGAAAATAAAGGCTATGCTCGGCACAAAACTCGTCTAATTCCAATTCATAAGATGACATTCAACCGTACAGTATAAGATTTACAGCTGTAGAAATGTTTATCTAATACTTTATTAGCCGTTTTGGAACTTAACAGACGACACACCTAACAAAGGTATGCAAGTTCTGCCAATTAAGCCAGTACCGGTATAATATGCTGAACAATTCTGACAAGTAATTTTAAAATCCTTCAAACAGCGACGAGCGTAAGAGATGTAGAAATGTAGAGATTTCAGACAATGAGAATCAAACAATTTTTCCCTTACATAATGCCAGTTTTTAAATTTTTTGTTACTCAGACTTTGGAGTAAAAATAAAACTCCCCAAATACAGCTACCATGTTGTTGGTGGTGAACTCTTCAATGACAGTCCGATTTAAAGCAATCCAAAACAGTGTTAGTTTTCAAGAAAAAAACTATCTTTAACTATCTGCAATATTTTTTTTTTTTTTTTTTTGAAAATGACAAAAAAAATGTGCTGAACATTTCTGAAATGGTGTAGACCATTCACGAACTTACCACAGCAGTGTACAAAAAATATTTGCCGACGGGAGATTTAGATGACTTGGTGACTGGCTCTATCTTACCAGCTTCTATATGTTTCAGTTCAACCTTTGGTTTCTGTTGTCTGAACTTCCTGACAGGCTGTCGAAAAATGCATTGTCTTGATGCTTGAACCGAAATTCTAAAAATAGAAATTCAAAATTTGAAGACAATTCAACAATTGACACTCCAATTAGATTTCCCTTAAAACTTTACGGGGCATAAAAACTTTATTTCTGTCTCAATATGTTCATACTGTACACATAATACAACCTTATCACAACAATTTACACTTCTCAACTGATTCATTAAGTGTATTGTAACTATAGCTACTGAAAGAGGCAGTGGCTTTCCCATAAGAATAGTGAAATGGTAACTCAAGTGACTATTCTTAAGGCTGTTTTAGCAAATACAGTGTGGAGACGATTTGAATCAGATTGACTCATTAGATATATTATTATATAAGTGATACTTTGAGTAAAGAAATCATAAGTAATTTTCAACCGGTACCTTTCCTGTAATTTAAATCAGATTTTTAAACCATTATCGTAAAAATTACACCCGATTCAGAATCAGATTGGCTGGTTGTAAAACTAAAATCATCCTTGAAATTATTTAAAACAATAGCATCAATATATAGATAACAGTGATGTTTTAGGATATTTTAGTGCTGAATACAGGCACTTTCCCCCAACAAAATAACCACCATTTTGCATTGGTTACACTAGCTTCTGAATCTGAAGGGTCATTTTGATACTTTGACAAAATTTTACCATTTTATAGGCAAAAAACTGTTTTTTAAAGAAAATGACCCTTTGCTAAGTGTGAATGACTATTATCTTCTTGACGTTACATACAGCCAATACACAAATCTAACTCAGTATCCACTACGTCTAGAAATCTTGTCTTCTTTGACTAGCGGTAAATGCAGACATCGCCAAAGTTGGCAAAAATTGACGGAATTCGGTCTGGTAAGGTCTTACAACAAGAGGGCCCAAAGGGCCCTAGGTCGCTCACCTGTCGTACTAGTGCATGCACACCCCTATGGTGATCCTACACATTTTCTGAATAAAATTTAAGGAAATTCAGCCTCTATTGCAAGTTTGTGTATGATTTGACCATGTGACCTAGCGTTTGACCCCAGATGACTTAATTAATATCAAACTTAACCTAGATTGTGTTGAGATGATTATTAGGACCAAATTTCATAAAGATTAAGTCGAAATTGTAACCTCTGGTGACTACACAGGGTTTTTCTATGATCTGACCTATAATTTAAACAAAATATTTCCTCCATATAACTGTACAAATACATGCTATAAAGACAGAACAATACCTAAACACTTAAAAAAATAATTATGGTTCCAGTGGGGTTTGAACCCACGACCCTCAGGAAAATGTCAATTGACATTGTGACCTTGTTTTTGACGCCAGATGACCCAAAATCGAACTTGGCCTAGATTTTGTTGACAGGATCATTGTGACAAAGTTTCATAAAGATTAAGTTGAAATTGTAACCTCTGTTGACTGACTACACAAGGTTTTTCTATGATTTGACCTTTATTTTAAACAAAATATTTTGGTATTTTTCCTCCATATAACTGTACAAATACATGCTATAAAGACAAAACAATACCTAAACACTTAAAAAAAATAAATAAAAAAATAAAAATTATGGTTCCAGTGGGGGTTGAACCCACGACCATCAGGAAAATGTACAAATACATGCTATAAAGACAAAACAATGCCTAAACACTAAGAAAAATAAAAATAAAAATTATGGTTCCAGTGGGGGTTGAACCCACGACCATCAGGAAAATGAACAAATACATGTTATAAAGACAAAACAATACCTAAACATTTAAAAAAATAAAAATAAAAAAATAAAAATTATGGTTCCAGTGGGGTTTGAACCCATGACCCTCAGGAAAATGTCTACGCTCCCTACAGCGCTTTGATTTCCACTTAACCAGTACAATTCACACCCTGGTTAAAATACTAGAATATTTTGATATTTGACCTTTACAAAACTGCTGTGAACCCTGATACACATTTTCATTGGTTGATGAAAGTTTATTGTATGTATAGAGAGTAGAGAGTTACAGCAGAGAGTTTAGTGACCATGAAGACTACATGTTGAAAGGTTTAAAACAAGGTTTTTTCTATAATTTGACCTAGTGAGCTATTTTTTGACCTCAGATGACCCAATATCGAACTTGACCTAGATTTTGTTGAGATGATCATTGTGACCAAGTTTCATAAAGATTAGGCCAAAATTGTGACCTCTAGAGAGGACACAACCCAATTGTTGACGGACGGATGGACGGACAGACGGACGACGAACGAAGTGTGATCACAAAAGCTCACTCTGTCACTTTGTGACATGTGAGCTAAAAAGCCGGACCAATAGCAAAACTGCCAGACCAAAAACGATCAAAGCATATATTTTTTTTGAACTCTGAATATATGTTTTAACACGCAATTTTTGTCCTATTTAACTAACCAGCTGTGATATTTCATCCATTTTTCATGGAAAGTATGTGTTTTCCCATTTCTTTATGGCAGTGGCTAGTCGTCTGGCACCGGACGACTAGACAGCCAAATTAGTCGTTCGGCACTGGACGACTAGCAAAGGCTACGTGCATAGGCTAGGGAACCGTCTTTCTATTTCTATGCGTTAAGCATCCGGAATTTCAGTTATTTTCTTGTGATAAGTATCACATATGTTTCTACCTTATAATAAACTACAAATTCGGCAAGACATGTCAGTGCATTTATCTGCATCCATTTTGTGACCCGCCGCGTATCTCCGTATAATGCTGTGTAAGGTAATTGACAGTTTGGAATGTCACTGGTTATAATAGCGTGAAAACAATGTTGCCTTTTATGAATCGTATCATAGTAGGCCCTATTGTATTTAAAATAAAAAAATACAATTGTAAATTGTGTTGTTTTGTGTATACAGTCCACACACGTTATCTCGAATTTCACGGGATCGTGGAAACTACTTCGACATAACGAAAATTCGAGATAGAATTTTCGGCATCGAAGTTGCAAGTTTTCTAGTTTCTGTCATTTTCGCCGCCATATTGTTACGGTTGTAAGAACGACATATTCTTGAGAATTGATTGTTGTGATATTTATGTACATGTACATCTTCGAGAAAAAGCATTTTATTTTAATTATCATTTTTACAAACAATTATTCGAGATGACATGTTTATTGATGTTTGTACATAACTCAAATCTTTATAACATGTTTGCGCAAATTGTTGCAAACAATATTTGTTCAACAATGGAAGGCACGAAAATTACAGGTAAATCGAAGATTTCAGACTGGCGAGGTGTGAAAAACATTCGACGCTAGTCTAATACGATCAGACTTCGACCAGACTTCGAGATGAACAATAGATTTAAAGTGCAAATTAGTTAATCAGGACCAAAAAAATTATTCGACATAACGAAAAATTCGAGCCGAATTTGAGCCGAAACTTCAAGATAGGTCTTGAGATTTCATATAGCCAAAGAAGGAGAAAAATCGGGACTTGAATAAAACTTCGCCATACCGGAAAATATAAACAAGTTCGAGATATCGAGAGTTGACTGTATGTGTCATTAAAACTGCGAATGAAAAATAATTAATTTGTTTATGACACCTTGGCAAATTAACGTCCATAATTTGTTTGGCCAAATTGTCATCATTGGGTAAGTTTGCAAACTTGTGATTTATTTTTAAGCAAATTGAAAACAAAAAATACAATACTAATAACTTACTTTGTTTAAATTGTCTATTTAATTGTATTGTATCTTTTAAAGTTAAAAGGTCGTGTTGGAACTTAATCTTGTTTGTTCGAAGTTTTTCATGCTTTGTCTGCGGTGGAATGTGAATTTATGCTGTACGGGGCTATTTAAGGTATTTATGGGTTGGCCAAAATTTTACTTATCACAAGAAAATAACTGAAATTCTGTCGCACTGATGTGTTCCTTTATCCAGTCACTTCCGGTAGAATCTGTCAGTTAACGGGTGCTGTCTAGTCCATTTCTTTATAGCCTTGGTATACCAAATACCGGTAATCTAGTTTTAAAACTTGACGAAATTTTATCAAAACACCCAACAACTGCATAAACCGGCATAAATATATGCAACAATAATTTTTCTTAATAATTTGTGTAAAATACAAGTAGATAAACTTAAATTATGACCTAAATAGATCATATCAACAACCCACGGGAGTCCGCCATATTTGTTTACGAATATACTAATTACGGTCCGTACAAAATACTCATTTTTACGACGGCACGTCAAAAAATTTTGGTACTAGGTAAAACTTCTATCTTTAAGTTAACAAATGGAATTATTACTATCAAAATGGAATTAGAAAGGATGGAATGCCCGTAGACTGTTATACCATTGTGCAAAGTTTTAGTGGTCAATTTTCAGCACGTGGGCACTAAAAATTAGCATTTCTTCTTAAACAGCTAATTGAGGTGCAATAATTTAGATTTGTCCCGTGATAACAGTTTAAATATTAACCCCAATGAATAAATCTTCAATATACCGATTACCGGGATGTACAAATTACCGGTAAAATAAAAAAATACGAATTTTCAATCAATTAGGACCGGCAATTAGTGAAAATCCAATATTAAACAAAAATAGTGATTCAGGTCAGAATTTCAATCCAGTAGATTTTATGAATGACCTATATTCATAATATGTAATTCTGTGACGTCACACGGGCCAAGTGCCTGAGGCAGACACATGAAACCATCGGAGATTACTCTTGAATAAGGGTGGAATTACGCGTTTGTCATGGTTTGTGAGCAAATACGTCTTTTTTCGATATATTGATTAACAAAACGTGAATTTATCGGTATCAATAACAATATTTCTGGGCTAAAAGTGGTTGACAAGAAGCGCCGGTGTTTGCAAATGAAGTTCGACTGAAGCTGGCATCGAGCGTGCGCAAACGGATTTGATACTCGGATTGTTTTTACTTTACTGGTAATTAGTATATCCCGGTAATAGGTATATTGAGGATACTTTGCACACTCAACCGCAGTTAAATTAACCTTTTTATGTGCTTCACTGGATCGTCAAAGTTGTTTAACAACGTCATTTTTTTAATTTTGACAGTTGTGGATTAAGACTGGTCAGTCAGGCTGGTTCCGCATTGAAAAACGGCGAATCTTCGGCGAATTCGGATGACTGTAAATGATGCAATCATCACCAGAATTTAGTCGGACATTGGAACAGACACTGATTTGACCAGTGTCTGACACCACGTTGTCTCAGAGTTCATTATAATCATCATTCAGACCAAGTTTCACGATGATAGGAGCAAATATGGCGAAATATTTGATGTTTTTATCCCAATCTAAGGGAGACAAATAGATTCTGTCTGTTAACTTGCATGTGTTTCGGATATGAACAATCGCGACGCGAGCGGATATCTGCCCACAATAATTAAGAAACGCATCAGTGAGACAGATGGAACCGCTGTAAAAATGGAAAAAAGTAAATACCTAATTAAACCTGCAGAAATCATGTTGACAAATTGCTAGAGGGTAAATTTAGCACAAAACAGTTTATATAATCATAACATTTTAGCTCTGTCAACCATTTTGGAAATTAGTAGACTGGTTCCTTATTTACTTACACGAAAGAAGAACTATTAACCCAAACATTTCCAAAGGTGTGTAACAGGAGCCGTTTAAACCCAGGTTCGATTGTGGTTTTAATCCTTTTATGTTTGTCTATGTTATGTGTTCCAAATGACACCAAGTATAAAACTTTATTAAAAGAAAACCTCAATAATGAGACCAACTCAATACAAAGACTTTTAATTAAGTCTAAATTGGTAGGTCTATTATTGAGGATTTCCTTTGTTAACTTCAATATAAAACAGATCAATGTTATAAGTTATTCAATTTAATTGCTGTTGTATTCTAATAAAATTACACAAATTCACAAATAGCAAATGACAATAATGACAATTATGGTTGATTTAAAAGTTAAATGAACGCAGATTGGTGCTATAAAATGACCCAGCTAAATAATTATAGAAATATGTAAGAATAAATGGTTAAATCATGAACTCGGACTAAAAGTATGGCCAGCCGACAAGACAGGTAAACAATACATTGAACGTCTAAAATGAAAGGCAATAGTTTATAGACAATTACGTCTTATATAGGGAAACATGATAACCACGAAAAAGAGAAGCAGGCGTCTATCATGACCATGTTTCATGTTAAAACAGTAGCTATACTAAGTGTATTGTAAGGGTTGATTGACCAGTGTTTGTGTAACATACTAAAATAATACTGTAGGAGACAATTGAGGCCAATCAATAAATGTATTGGTTGTATATACTAACCTGATAAGTTTAACCATTTATAAGATGATAGCAGACGAAGAATACCATTCCTGCTACAGGTGTTTATCATTTTATGTATTTTCGTCAAAGCTATTTAAGTTAGATATAAAATACAGCTAGTTGTGTTTAACTGTCGTAACAACACTGAATACATATACATGTAGTTCTAACTACATGTATAAAAGAAGACTCCTAAAATATGTAAAAAAGTACGTGATTCGTTTGAATCTAACTTCATTACAGTACAGTAGTTTAATGGTGAACACTGTATAATGTTTTACGTCATGACGTCATCAGCTGTTCTGTTTCTGTTTCTTGGTATGGTCCCCTGTAAGACGTCGAGGCACATTGGAATTGTCCTTTCTCTTTATAGGAACAAAGACCTAAATATACAGGTATATTTAGGTCTTTGATAGGAATGACAATCCAATTGAATACATATTAATAGTGTCAAATCAAAATTTGCACTAATGTTCATCCATATTATGTTTAATTTGTTAATTTATAACGAATGGCCATATTTGTATTATATACGCATATGTCTCAATCATAGTTAGTTTATGTTTATATATAACATTTCTGGCTTCATATAGCCTTCATCGCGTTTGGTTGAAACCAAATACCCAACATGTCAACATCCACCATAAATTCACAGACATTCTGGATGATCATAGACTTGCTCAACTAGTCGAAGAACCTACACGGGAATCCAACGTACTGGACCTTCTACTTACAAACTACCCTGAGAGCTTCAGAAGAACTGAGGTGATTCCAGGTATCTCTGATCATGACATTGTGTATAGTGAAATTGACAAGATTCCGGCCAAAATAAAACAACAACCAAGACAAATTCCTTTATACAAAAAAGCTAAATGGAAAAATGTGGAAAATGTGTAAAATGACTTAATCAAGATGCATGAAGAAATTGTAGCGATGAATGAATCAGGGGCGGTATTCACAAAGAATCTTAAGGTTTTCCTTAAGGTTATCCTTATCCTTAAATTATTTTCCTCAGATGAGGATAAGGAATTTCTTAACCTTAATGAATTCCTTATCTTCATTTAAGGAAATACTTCCCTAAGGAATTCCTTATATATATGCAAATTATTATTTTCCCTTAAGGTTATCCTTAAACTCGTTGCCAGGCAAACTAGGTATTTCCCGTTCTTAAAATAGTAACGGAAGTTGAAATTGACGCACACTTTTGTTAATTGTCAAACAGTCTGTTGTTATTACGGACTTTTGTAACCTTTTTGTCGCTACGGGCAACTATTTTCGGGTTATCAATGCTATAAAGATTATCATATGATTAATTGTGAATACATACGGCAGTTTTCACACTCATATTGTGAAGTTTTCGCGTAGAATTACGTGCGTAGATTAACTTGACCAATGTTCAGATAGCGCTGTGTTTGGTTAATCTGTAGGACTAAAGTAAAAAACTTCTTTTTTTCATACTAAATTCCGATCTATTGAATAAAAGACTTGTGTTCTATGTATCATGGCAGCTAGATTTCTAGTAGGCCTACAGTACATGTAGATCCAATTTCTGTCCATTTTAAACAAGCCAGTGCACTTATCAATGTTTTCTCTTAGAAGGGGTGTGCACGGGGAATTAGACATAGAGACTTTCCCGATGCACGGGAATTTTATAAACACTTGTCGTCACATGTAGTGGGAATTATACTTGGTCCGTATTTTATGGACCGGGGACACGTACTCCAAGGAATTCTATTCCCCTATATAACCCCCACCCCCCTCTGGGGGATAACGTTGACAAGTGCATAATTCAATGCCCATGGTGCCAATGATTAGTATTGTTATGGATCGATCAACACACCAATAAAAAGTAAATAAGTAGATGTGAAGATATTTGTACTGAAAACACGCAAATGTCAGTTGTTGAGCAAGCTGCAGGATAATTCAACTCTTCCAAGGCTAATATTTTTACCAGTCACACATGTACCATCAAAATCTGTCTGCACACAATGAAATGGTCCTCCCATCAGAACATTACCGATGATATTATTTAAATAAAAGTATCATCAGATGTGGGTGTCGCTTATTCAGACACCTACTTGTATACATGCCACAAGGGCTAGTTTTCATTCGCTCAATGCAATACCCGTATATAATGAACACACAAAGCTTTATAATTTTGTCGGACTACATGCGCTCCAACAGGCAGGGGCATAGCCATCGATACGGACGTGCGCACATGCGTAACATTAATTTGAAAAGCAAAACTATGGCCAAATTTCCATGAGGGCCCTAAACCATGCGTAGCATCAACTCAAGCCTGGCTATACGCCTCTGACAGGTTCAAATATCATAATGTATTCAAGTGCGTATACAGTCACGATACACATGTATGTGCATGTATAGATCTATATTCTTCGTACATATACATATTGTGCCATTTGTGAACTGGTTATAATACACAAGTTCGACGGGATATAGACGAGTGGTGTAATCCTTGCCTTTTTATTGACATAGGCGAGTGGTGTAATCCTTGCCTTTTTATTGACAAAGGCGAGTGGTGTAATCCTTGCCTTTTTATTGACATTGGTGAGTGGTGTAATCCTTGCCTTTTTATTGACATAGGCGAGTGGTGTAATCGTTGCCTTTTTATTGACATTGGTGAGTGGTGTAATCCTTGCCTTTTTATTGACATAGGCGAGTGGTGTAATCCTTGCCTTTTTATTGACATTGGTGAGTGGCGTAATCCCTGCCTTTTTATTGACATAGGCGAGTGTTGTAATCCTTGCCTTTTTATTGACATTGGTGAGTGGTGTAATCCTTGCCTTTTTGTTGACATTGGTGAGTGGTGTAATCCTTGCCTTTTTATTCACAAAGCCATGATAGGCGAGTGGTGTAATCCTTGCCTTTTTATTGACATTGGCGAGTGGTGTAATCCTTGCCTTTTTATTGACAAAGCCATGATAGGCGAGTGGTGTAATCCTTGCCTTTTTATTGACATAGGCCAGTGGCTTAATCCTTGTATTCTTCATATTGCTTGGTGATGGCAGCTTGCAGCATAGGTTCGAATCCCAAAATAGATACAAGCTATGATTATCATTACATGTATTGCAGTCTGAGTATATACTCATAACCCTGCTAAAGCCATGTCAATTTTACAAAAATATGTAGATTTTTGTTCAAATCATGACTTTGTTCAACGAGGTTAAATATAATGAATATGTGTGCTTCAGTTATCCAAGTATGCCATTTTAATGCATAAGTTAAAGTTATAATGTCATCATTGAAATTTGGATGGATTAATTTGGATGGATTTTCAAAACACTTGAAAGCAACCATTATTCAATTAAATGTTTCTTGGATCACACAATATTTATTTCTTTTGCCTAACTACTTTCTGACATACATGTACCAATATTACAATAGTACAAGTATGTCAATCTGCAACTGTAAAACAATAAATGAAAATGAATGTGAGGTTTGTCTTTATTTTACTATACCACAAAAGCATGTGTTACACTTAATAGTGTACATAAACAACGACATGAACTGAATTTTAATCATTTATAATATGAGAGACATAATAACAAGAGCTTACAAAACAGCAAATTCAAATTACAAACAGGACATGACATTATGTGTTTCCAAAAAGTGATTTTTCACAAAGCCCTTAAGTACTTATTTGTTACATGTGAAAAAAGTAACCCAGACAACCAGCAAACATTGTGGAAATATTGTAACTTTGTTCAACCTTTACTAATGCACAACCTTTTTGATTTAGGGGCCATAATGTAATTCACTGAATCTGGTAATATTTTTATCCACAACTGCA
The DNA here is from genome assembly GCA_947247005.1 of Spisula solida. Lineage (NCBI taxonomy): Eukaryota > Metazoa > Mollusca > Bivalvia > Venerida > Mactridae > Spisula > Spisula solida. Next base: position 44,418,462 of record OX365956.1, read on the forward strand.
TGCTTGTGTACTTAATAAGTTCTTGCACTAATAGCTGATTTTATATAATTAAAGGGTCATAATTCTGCTAGATTACTGGTCACATCTAAACATTAAATGTATCATGCACAATGTGACTGTTATCACATGACTTTTTGATGAATTAAGTAAGACCATTTTAAGACTTTAACACAACACACATCTAAAATAGCAATTATCTTAATCAAGAGCAAACAGTCTGTTGTTAAACAGCAATCTTGACAGTGAAACTTTGGCAAGTGGTTATTTCTGAGAATCATCTGAGATGTATGTCTCAAGATGGACAAAAGCAAATCTATAACCCCAATCGCCATGAAGGGGCAAACAATGGATATTTAATAATTAATACATTTTGTTTGAAAACTGAAATAACATTTAAAAAAGATATAAACCATCATAATTGTTTTTCTTATAAATTACTACCTGCAGCTAGATAATAAAAAATCAAGCCTTTATCTAAAATGGAGAAAACTGTGTTGGAGAAATTATATAAAATGCTGATCAAACCTGTCATCACTGCTATAACTTTAAATATTGCACAGATTTTAAAATAAAACTGTATACAGTGTTTTTTTTGTCTTTTGGGGGAAAGGGGTCCGGGCCCATAGGAGAGGGAAAATTTAACGCGCAGAAAAATTGAAAGGGGAATGTCACTTATTGTTAAATTCTCCTTAAAAGTCTAGTATGGTTGTTTATTGGTGGTATTTTAAGCATGGGAGGTCAAAACATACTATTTCAATCCATTCTGCATTCATTTATCAACACAATTGACTTTATTTATGTGGATTTTTTTTTAGCAAGACTCCTTGGGGAAAATTTAGAAATATTTGGGGGAAAATATATACTCTGCAGAGAGGGGTAAGGGGCCTAATATCTCCATATATTTTAGCCAAAAAACACTGGTATACAAACCAAGTTAAATAAGACAACAGCAAATAATAAGTCAAAAATTTAACAAGAGCTATCACAGTATACAGCATTCTAGACAATTTGCAGCCATTTATCTATAAGTTTACAACAGATAAGTGTCTGTATATCTGTGTTAAAGACTGTTTCTCAACAATATGTCAGCTATATACAGTGGCAGATTCACCTAACCAGTTTTCCTGGACTGTCTCTGAGCCAGTACAAACAAGAAAACAGCAAGTTCTTCACATGTGGAGGAAAATCAACACTGTTGTCAAATTTTCATGGATGTGTATTACCTGCTGGACCGGAATTGAACCCAGATTGCCGGGTTACAAATCCAGCGCACCACCACTGGACCATAAATGCGGCTACACTTTGTATGCAAATGAAATGATTAATGCAACTACATGTTAACATGACAAGAACAGATAATTTCAATGTATAATTTTATGCAAATTTTTCACTTATGACTTTCCTTGTATTCGGTTTAGTATATGTGGATAATAGAGACGCATAAATTTTATAAGTGAAAAAAAGCCAATAATTCATGTTTTCAAAATAACATGTGTATTATCACTGTTTTACTTTTACAGTTTTAGATCATGATCTATATTCTTCACATTAAATATGACTTTTTTTATTTCAACTTGATTCATTTATTTAAAATTTAAACCAATTACAGTACCATTTTAAGAGAATTGGAAGAATATAATAAACAGAAAATCAGTTTAGTTCATGATCACATGCAATTGAATTCTCATTTGTTGCTATGACACTCATGAAAATCTTGATTTCTGTGATAACTTCGAGAAATAAAATTCCCATCTTACACAAAAACCAATAAATATCACGGACATACAATGTATTTCCGTGTAAATATGCTATACTAGATAGAGTAAATGATACTATCATATTAGTTACCAGGGGCGGATCCAGGATTTGGCGTTAGGGGGGGCGTACATTCATGTATTGATACCTTCCCCCTCAAGAAAATGTGCGAGCGAAGCGAGCTAGAAAAAAATGTATCTCTGAGAAGCATTCCACACAATTTCGTTCTTTATCTTATAATATTCATTGATAAAATTATTGTGAGAGCAAGGCGAGTAAGAATATATGCATTAATTATTTGAACAGCATATCCCTCAAACTCATTCCCTACTTGAAAAAATTAACTTATAGTGGTTGTGCGAGCGTAGCGAGCAAGAAAAAATGCAATTATCTATTTCAGCTTCGTACACCACATTCTTATTACCTGGTAATATTCACTGATGCAGTAATTGTCAGAATTAGAAAAAAAATCAGTGTTTGTCAGAGCAGCATACCCAAACAACTCAATGGTAAATCAAAAGCTTTCATTGAATTTACGTAGTTCTTCATCGAGCGAAGCGAGCTAGAAAAATCGTTGTTTATATGAACAGCATAGTCAGGACTAACGATAATCGACTTGATAATATTCACTGATATATAGCTGCTGTGAATTCGTCGCGAAAAAAGGCAATGTTTATCTGAGCAGCATACCCTGCGAACTCCAGGGCTTCAGTTTTGTTTAAGTGGAAATGTGAAGTACTTGGGATTCAGCGACTAGGGAGTCCACGGGGCAGTGGCTTTCTACCTCGTGACTTTTTAAATAGAACCACGTCAGCTGCATTCTGAGGTATCTTATTTTTATTGAAAAGGACAGGTTTATTAGAAAATAAAGCCAACTCTATTAATAGTTTATGTCTTGTCGGACATTTTTAATGTGCAAGAATCTCGGCATTTCTGTAGCCGATGTTTGGCACCATGCTACCAATCAGTCCCATATCTTGTTTTTGCATACAGCATTAAGTTCACTTTAAATTCCATAAATTGATGATTGGTTAATTTACGCGAGCGAAGCGAGCGAAAAAAATTGCATATCAATATTGTTCTTACATCCAAAATATGAGAAATTACCTAGGCTCCGGCGATTTTAGGGGGGACGTACGCCGGGTCCGCCCCCCCCTGGATCCGCCTATGGTTACTGTTTTATTGTTTAAAAGTAAGATCTGAATCAATTATAAAATAAATGGTGAAGAATTATTCGTCTCCCTTTTGTAACTGTTTATGAGTTCTGGGACTACTTTCAGTTTGAATTTCACACATGAAGTTCCCAGAAATGTTCGCATCTTCTGAATGCTTTCTTCTGTCTTGATAAAACCATTTCTTGCCTTTGAGCCACTTTTAAATCCACTTAGAATATGTGAAGTGGAACTCCTCTGACATTCGGAATTGGTAAAAATAATTTTACATGATCGAGATTTACCAGCTTATCGTATGTTTTCGGTAATCTGTAGTTTTTATCGGCATACTGGCATGCGAGGTATTACCGGACAGAAATGGCATAAAAAGCTTCATGTCAAGTTAAAAATCGATTTTTACCCAGAATTTTTGGTGCTGACACATACCTGTGTTCAAGGCCTTCCTAAAAATAGAATTCCCGAAAAATGACGTCACCATAACATCCAAATTTAGGGGCCCAAACAGGGGCACTTTTTACGCTTTTTTCAACGACGTTCAGCAGGTATTACCGGACAGTCGGTTTCAACCATTTTTAACTTAAAATTTGGAAACTTATTATAGGAAATGATTTAAACAGGGTTCGTACTTCCTATTTATGCGAAAATATGTCACGATTTTCGTAATAACAACTCGTGACGCGCCATGTTTTCCCGCCAGGTGGCGTTCTGTGGTAGGTCAGATGCCGTAATATACCGTACATAACATACCGATCAAAAGTCGATTAAAACGATTAAAAATCAACTCAAAGTATTTCAGACTTATGGATAAGATCTTAAAAAGGGTTACTCAACTGATATCCGTTGACAAATTTCGTAATTAACAATATCCTGCTGAAATTAGAGCTGGTATAAATGGAAGAAATTAAATTTAAAAAAAAAAAGATAAAAATTTTGACGCCGCGAGGAACCGATCGCGGGTCCTCTCGCTTCATAACCTAAGACGTTAACCACTCTGCTATTCACTCTTTACATAAAATGAAGCTAATTAATTTAACCGTATAAAATCAATGACGCACGCGCTCAGCTCGTGTTATTTTGCGCATGCGCACACGATGGTGATTTCCCCAAGCGCCGCTAACGTAAACACGCAGCCGCGTACGACATTTTGGATAAATAGACAATGTTTTGTTAATCTTGAATCTTTTTTTTCTTCTAGATTTATTCAAAACACGCTTCTGAGTGATTAGGTACAAATTTCAATACATAGCTCCAGAAAATAAGCGTCTAGGACCAGTTGTCCGGTCATTACTGCTGTCCGGTAATACCTCGCATGCCAGTACCTCTGTCAAGTCCACAAGGCACAACCCGTTAAACAATGATGAATTTTCCAGTAAAGCTAGCTGCCTGTTAAAAGTTATTTCAAAAGTTCCATACTAATCATTGCGGACACAAATCCAATAAGCAAGTGACCATTGTGTTTCATTGCGGGATGGTTTTAGTGTTACTGAATCCATACAGTACAATAAACATTCACTGATTCAAAGAATGTGTGTATGATCTTTGACTGATTCAGGAAAGTAACTTGACCTTCAAAACACAAGATGCTAAACTAACTGCTGCGGTTTCTATTTAGGCCTTCGATTCACATACCCATCCAAAGTTAAGTAGTCGTCAAACCAGATGATTCAGCCATAGTACACAACCTTCATCGCTTGTAAACTGTTTGGTAATTTCAACTTTGACAAGGTTCGCGAAAATATATGACACTTCGGCTACGGTCCCTTCAAGCTGTCGAAACGCTCAATCTTGTCGTCCGGTGTGTTTTTATGCTGACAAAGCATTGCATTACATCGCCCAAACTCTTCTATTAACCCTTAATATGCGCATGGAGACTAGAATAATCAAGTTTCAACCGACGCGTGAATTTCAGTGTCATCTGTTTACCAACAGTCAACCGCAGTTATTCCCCTTTTTATCGGTTAACCACTATATTAAACATTTATATTAGACGAAAAAATGCGTACCGCTATTCGTTGAATTTACTTTTTTACGCACAATTACCGTATATTCATAATAATTGGGGTGTTTATTCGTCAAAATCGATAAAATCCACAATAGTACAAGTATGTCAATCTGCAACTGGAAAACAATAAATGAAAATGTATATGAGGTTTGTCTTTATTTTCTATACCACAAAAACATGTGTTACACTTAATAGTGTATTATAAACAATGACATGAACTGAATTTTAATCATTTATTATATGAGAGACATAATAACAAGAGCTTACAAAAAAGCAAATTCAAATTAGAAACAGGACATGACATGATGTGTTTCCAAAAAGTGATTTTTCACAAAGCCCTAACTTCTTTGTTACATGGGGAAAAAGTAACCCAGACAACCAGCAAACATTGTGGAAATATTGTAACTTTGTTCAACCTTAACTAATGCACAACCTTTTTGATTTAGGGGCCATAATGTAATTCACTGAATCTGGTAATATTTTTATCCACAACTGCATGCTTGTGTACTAAGTTCTTGCACAGATAGCTGATTTTATATAATCAAAGGGTCATAACTCTGCTAGATTACTGGTCACATCTAAACATTAAATCCATCATGCACAATGTGACTGTTATCACATGACTTTTTGATGAATTAAGTAAGACCATGTTAAGACTTTCACACAACACGCATCTAAAATAGCAATTATCTTAATCAAGAGCAAACAGTCTGTTGTTAAACAGCAATCTTGACAGTGAAACTTGACAAGTGGACATTTCTGAGAATCATCTAAGGTGTATGTCTCAAGATGGACAAAAGCAAATCTATAACACCAATCGCCATGAATGGACACACAATGGATATTTAATAATTAATACATTTTGTGCGAAAACTGAAATAACATTAAAAAAAGACATAAACTAACATAATTGTTTTTCTTATAAATTACTACCTGCAGCTAGATAATAAAAATTCTAGCCTTTATCTAAAATGGAGAAAACTGTGTTAGAGAAGTTATATAAAATGCTGATCAAACCTGTCATCACTGCTATAACTTTAAATATTGCACAGATTTTAAAATAAAACTGTATACAAACCAAGTTAAATAAGACAAAAGCAAATAATAAGTCAAAATTTAACAAGAGCTATCACAGTATACAGCATTCTAGACAATTTGCAGCCGTTTATCTATAAGTGAAGTTTACAACAGATAAGTGTCTGTATATCTGTGTTAAGTGTCTGTATATCTGTGTTAAAGACTATTGCTCAACAATATTTCAGCTATATACAGTGGCAGATTCACTTTTAATACCAGTTTTCCTGGACTGTCTCTCAGCCAGTACAAACAAGGAAACAGCAATTTCTCCACATGTGGAGGAAAATCAACACTGTTGTCAAATTTTCCACCACCACTGGACCATAAATGCGGCTACACTTTGTATGCAATTGAAATAATTAATACAACTACATCTTAACATAACAAGAACAAACAATTTTTCTCTTATGACTTTCCTTGTATCCGGGTTAGTATATGTGGATAATAGAGATGCATAAATTTTATAATAAGTGAAAAAAAGCCGATTATTCATGGTTTCAAAAAAGCATGTGTATTTTCACTGTTTTACTTACACAGTTTTAGATCATGTTCCATATTTTTCACATTTAATATAACTTTTTAATTTCAATGTGATTCATTTAATTAAAATTTCAACCAATCACAGTACCACTTTAAGAGAATTGGAAGAATAAATTAACAGAAAAACAGTTTGGTTCATGATCACATGCAATTAAAATATGCATTTGTTGCTGTGACACTCATGAATGAAAATCTTGATTTCTGTGATAACTTTGAGAAATAAAATTCCCATCTTACACCAAAACCAACAAATATGCACTACTAAATAGAGTTAATGACACTTTTATATTAATTACTATTTTATTGTTTAATTATAGTAAGATCTGAATCAATTACAAAATAAATGGTGAAGAATAATTTGTCTCCCTTTTGTAACTGTTTATGAGTTCTCTGACTGCTTTCAGTTTGAATTTCACACAAGAAGTTCCAAGAAATGTTCACATCTTCTGAATGATTTCTTCTGTCTTGATGAAACCATTTCTTGCCTTTTGGGCCACTTATCCACTTAGAATATGTGAAGTGGAACTCCTCTGACATTTGTGAATTGGTAGAAGTCATTTTACATGTCCGAGATTGACCAGTTGATCGTATGTTTTCGGCAATCTGTGGTTGATTTCGTCATACCGCTGTCAAGTCCACAAGGCACAACACGTTAAACAATGATGGAATTTCCAGTAAAGCTAGCTGCCTGTTTAAGTTATTACAAAAGTTCCACACTAATCATTGCATACACAAATCCAGTAAGCATGTGACCATTGTGTTTCGTTTCTGGACGGTTTTAGTGTCACTGAATCTATACAGTACAGGAAACATTCACTGATTCAGGAAAGTAACTTGGAACTTCAAAACACAAGATGCTAAACTATCCCCGAGTGACCAGATAACTGCTGCGGTTTCTATGTAGGCCATGATCATAGTTTATCTTCACATACCTGTCCAAAGTAAAGTAGTCGTCAAACCAGTTGATTCAGCCACAGTAAACAACCTGCATCGCTTGTAAAGTGATTTGTGATTTCAACTTTGACGAGGTTCGCGAAAATACATGACACTTTGGCTACGGTCCCTTCAAGCTGTCCAAACGCTCAATTTTGTCGTCCGGTGTGTGTTTATGCTGACAAAGCATTGATCTACATCGTCCAAACTCTTCATTTAACAATTAATATGCTCATAGAGACTAGAATAATTAAGTTTCTGCCGACGCGTTAATTTCAGTGTCATCTGTTTACCAACAGTCAATGGCAGTTATTCCCCTTTTGATCGGTTAACCACTGTATTAAACATTTATATTGGACGAAAAAATGCGTACCGCTAATCGTTGAATTTACTTTTTACGCACAATTTCCGTATTTTCATGGTTATTGGGGTGTTTATTCGTCAAAATCGCTCAAATTCACACGTAGGTCGCCATTTTATTTTTTCCTTATCTAGTTTAAGGAAGCTCAAAGCTTCCTTAACTTTTATGACCAAAATCGGCCGAGATAAGGAAAACCTTAAGGTAAGATGTTTCGTGAATACCACTTAAGGTTTTCCTTGGGGGTTGAGGAAAAAACTGGCTGATTTAAGGAAAACCTTGCTACTTAAGGGAAACCTTATCCTTAAGATTCTTTGTGAATACCGCCCCTGATGTTATTGTTAACGAGATATGGAACCTTAGTATTTAACAACTCTCTACAAGACAGCTTCAACAGAAATATACCACATAAAACAGCATGACAAAATAATGGCTGCCCATGGATAACTTCTGACATCAGAAAAGTAATCAAGAAGAAAGACCGAGCATACAAGAGAAAAAAGAAATCCAACAGTAAACACGACATTTCAAAATACAAGGAGTTGAAAGGACGTACACAGAAGTAAATAAAGAAGGCCTACTGGAGATATATAGAGGGTCTTATAACACCAAGCCAGGAAACTAACCAAAACCAAAACTGCATGAAACGATTCTGGACTTACATGTATATTAAACATAAAAATCAGATAGGAGTACTATACCACCACTGAAATTTCAAGGACTACTTCATGACGACCCAGTAGAGAAAGCTAACATCTTAAATTCACAATTCCAGCAGGCGTTCTCAGGAAAAGATTAATTTTCTAAAGAAGAATTCAAGCATAGGTGTCCAATGTCTGGGAATTTCGCCACCGCTCCAGATATCAACATCACTGAAAATGGCATAAAGAAACTACTCATGGGACTAAATCCACACAAAGCAACATGACCCGACAAGATTGTCCCCGTATTCTCAAGGAAAACTTTCACAAAATCATACAATTCTGGAGAAGTACCCAACATCTGGAGATCTGCCAATGTATGTCCAGTCCTCAAGAAGGGAAAGCGATTTGAAGCAATCAACTACAGGCCAGTCTTACTCACATGCGTGTGCTGTAAGTTAATGGAAAATATGGTTACCAACCATAATATGAACCATGCAGACAAAAATAACACCTTATATTAACTTCAACACGGATTTAGGAAACAATTTTCATGTGAAACACAACTAGTGGAATTTATTGATGACGTCTCCAAAAATTAAAATCAAAACCAACAAACAGATTGTCTGATAATGGACTTTTCCAAGGCGTTTGACAAAGTCTCTTTCTCTTCTACATTAACGACATACCAGAAAACATCTCCTCGACAGTAAGACTCTTTGCCGATGACACAATCGCATACCTAACAGTTACAGCTGAAAATAACACTCTTCATGAAGATCTCGACAAACTAGCTCTTTGGGAAGAAAAATGGATGATGAACTTCCACCCAAACAAATGCCAAGTACTAACTATCACAAAGAAAAGGGAACCAATTCGAAAAGACTACATCCTACATGACCATATACTGGAACACGTTAAATCAGCTAAATACCTGAGAGTCACAATATCATCAGACCTAAAGTCGGGTCACCATAGAAATAACATATGTCAGAAAGCAAACAGAACTATTGGATTCTTAAAAAGAAACTTGAACATTGCCAACCAGAATCTCAAAGAGAAAGCATATACACCACATGTTAGACCAATCGTAGACTATGCCAGCTCGGTTTGAGACCCATACCTTCAAAAAGATAAACATAAATTGGAAGTGATACAGAGATCTGCCAGATATGTAACAAATCGATACCACAACACCTCATCTGTTCAAGGTACACTTAGAGGCACTTATAACTGTGCACTTACACAAATCTCACTATGTCAGTATTTAGAGCGTATATTTTGTTGAAATTTGCAGCAAGTATAGTTAAAAGATGTGTGATAATGTTTAAGAATATTTCATTTAATAAAATAAGAACGCGTCCTCCTGAGCGTTTAGGCTATGCAAGTTATCGCATTGACGTCACCTTTAATGGTCAATCCCAGCGACAGTTGATCGAAGCATAGCCTGTAGTATGCTTTTCGTATACACATACGCTGAAATCCGACAAGTCATTGCAGAAAAATGACGTTGATTTTTTTTAACAATGAACGAACATATAGAACATGGCTAAAAAACCTGTAGCGGTGGTTAATGATTGTAAACGCGCAATATTGCTTATTGGAACGCCAATAATAATTAATTTCAAACGGTTACTTAGTGCATTGAGACGCCCGAGTTGATAAACCCGACGTCACGGCGTCAATTTAGACAAACATTGTCGTTTGTGTTTTTTTAGGTTAACGGGTCATAAATTTAATGGAAATGATCACGTGTAATTTTATTTCCCGCTGTTTCACCATTTTCTTGTGCAATTCATTATATTGTTATTTTCACAGTCTAATGGACATTATTCATTGAACCGTAAGCTTTAAATATTGAATTACGTTGCGTGTCAACTGACAACCAAATACACAAAATTTCGTTCAAAAATATTAACAAACAAAAAAGTTATTAGGAATTGAAAACTGCACAGTTATAAGTGTCTCTTAGTGTATGTTACAACACCTAAACTAGCCGACGTATGCATGCACGGCTCTCCCTGTTCTACAAAATCACGACAAATGAATTAAAAATTGATGCTAGTCATATTTTATAACACCAGACAGACTTACCCGGAACATGTACTTGAATTCTGTTCAACTACTATCTTCAAGAACAACCTTGCGGAAAGAGTCATTCTGCCCAAGAACAATAGACGTTACGTTAATTGGCGGAAAACATTTTATAAAGCATGTTAGATTGTACAAACAATTGTACCACAATGAACTTTCAAAATTTAGTACTATTCAGTTTCTAGTACGAATATAAAATACAAATATTTCCTATAGTAATAGGATCACAATATCTCGCGGCAGTCTCCTGAAATCTCGTTTGTTTTAATACCTTATATCTCCTGTTTTAATATACATAGGAAAAACTAATACTTTAATGCAATAGATTTATTATTCTGCTTTAAAATGATATCTAATTTATTAAACACAGTCAATGAATGAAACAATAGACCTCAAAGAGCCTACGATCATTTAATGGAAATTCCAATTTTATTAGAAAAAAAGTTCAAATACCACATTTGCCTCATTCAAACAATGATTTTCTGAATTCTACAAGAGAAAGAAAAAATAAGTCATATCATGCAGTAGAAGAAACTTAGCGCTTCAAAATGAGATATTGGTCATTAAAAAAGGATGAAAAACAATGTTTTTAAGCGTGCATGCAAAATACCCGAGTCTGCTGCATGCTATTTTATGCTATAATGCATTTTCTCTCCGTTTTCTATTAAGTGTCCAATCTGTGTATATTTAGGTCTTTGTAAAAATCAAATAATAATTTGCCAACGGAATTAAATAACATGTGTGAGATATCATTCCATGTCTGCTCACAACTGGGACGAAGAATTAGAGGGTCCATGCACACAGGCTCTTGGTACGATGTTATGGTTTGACTCTTGGTTTTTCGCCGGACCCTAAATCACACCGAGAGCCTGTGATTCTTCATGTGATTTCCAATTACTGGATCTGGATCTGGATAAATACGTTGTAGGGCCTTTCGGCATATACACAACGGCGGAGTGTGGGAGACGTTTAGTCCCACTTGAGAACAGCTGTTTTGAAGCTGTCAACTTTGTTCATGCAGGCGACACTGTCCTCTAGCTTATTCCAGTCTAGGATAGTCTTTGGAAAGAAAGAGTTCTTATATTGCACTGATTTGCACTGCACTGTAGGCCTATGTACCTCAGTTGATATTATCAAGTCATGCAATTTCAAGAAATATACCAATTTTTGCCAAAGCTACTTTTCGCTACTTAATTGTTTTCGGTGCACTAAACCAGTCTGTTTATTTTGGTTCCCGCTCTTAGGTAGCGCCGATTTACGGTATCCAAGGGCCAGGAGCCAAAACCCGGTTTTCCCAGAACGCACTTTTGTCTCAAAATGGAAGATCTAGCGGTCGAAGTACGAGGGAGTAGCGGGGCTTATTACAAGGTAATGTTCTATATTTCAGTCTATTTGTTGTTGATACATGTGCTTTATATTCTAAACGAATGATTTACCCGTACTATCGGCATATTCACTGTGCCATCACAGATACATACACGGGATTTCCCCCGGACAAAACACGAGGACAGAAACTAAACTTTGTTTGTTTTCCGAAATTCTTTGTGGACTTTTCCGAAAATCACTGACCTGGATTGATAGAATGTCGTTAAGTGATTGATATACGTATGCGATTGTATTCAGTATTGCGGATCTGAATTCTGATGCTAGAATAATTACACTAACAAAAGGCAGTAAATAACTTCAAAAATGCTATAATAAAAAAGGCCTTGTCATAGGTTTGACTCAAGGCAACTATGACATGTACTGACTGTAGAGACTGACTCACAACAGGCGCCAGGCTAGCTTAGACATACAATGTTCAGTTATTTGTTGTTAGCAACGTCCGGCTTAATGAAAGCATACAGCACAGTTATTTAATTTTAAACAAGCCAATTAATAACCAATTATTATAATATTAGGATCTGGTTGAAAAGTAGTCCAAGGTCTTTGACGATGATCATTCCATTTCATCGTCAAAGCCGTTTGTTCTTTGAAACCTAACAGCTCTACGGCTCAGTTTGAGTCGCGTTCGTTTTATGACAAAACGCACGTTTTGAACTAAATAATCATTGACACCCTATCAATTGGAGCATATTCTATCAGTATACCCCCAAAAACAAAATGTTTTGCAAGAAATACCATTAATTCCGTCGATTGTTTCAAACCAGTACAATTTCACTGTTTTCGTTTACGATCGCCATTTATTTGAATGGGATTATAACAAAAGTGTTCCGAAACGAACCACGTGATCAATGTTTTGATTGTCGGCTGCGTAAATTGCAATATTTATTTGTGTAAATGGGAGTTACATGATTTATAGCAAAAATAACGTGTTTGTTTCTTATGTAAAGGTATATCTAAAGGTTTTATTTAATTTTAAGACGTTTTCGACCATGTTTCATGAAATAACGGATTTTTCGAAAACGGCTCTCGCACGCACCTGCGATAAATTAATTATTCAAAATGGCCGCGGAAGCTGATCAAACGCGGAAGTAAATAAACTTTAAGCAATATATGATTATCAGTAGGTGTTACATTGACTGTTTTAAGACAAAACACTTGAAAAATATTACATTTATACGTAAATTATAGTTTTTGGGCGATTTTTGAACAATGAACATGCATTTTATGCGTTAAGCTTAAACAGTTGATTATTGAAGAGGGTAATTCCATAACTAAAAGGCCGACACGTCAGTGTAAATAAAAGACCATTTAGTTATGGTATCCAGAACTAGTTGAAAAGTTACCCCAATGCAGATAAATGCACTGACATGTCTTGTTGAATTTGTAGTTTATTGTAATGTAGAAACATACGTGATACTTACCACAAGAAAAGAAATTCCGGATGCCTTATAATGCATAGAAATAGAATGACGGTTCCCTAGTCAATGCACATACTGTTCGCTAGCGAACCGTTGCCGGACGAATAATTTTGCTGTCTGGTCATCCGGTGCCTGTTCTCTAGCCACTGCCTAAACTTAAATCTGTTAAGTTTTAACTAAACTCTAATGTGCGACAATGCCCCAGAGTGGGCCTTGCAAATCAGAAGAAGAAGAATTACTATTGGCATGCTTAACAAAGTCACGGATACGAGGGTCAAACCCGTGTGACCCGGAGATGTCTTGAAAAAAACCTGAATTGGCGGAAATCTGTAAATTCTATTACGTATAAATGCACATCAATTGTGTCAAATCATCCTGAAATTAGCAAGCACCCAACTGCATACAGACATAACAGACATGTGTCATAATTTGTTTGGCAGTATATTACCACACATGTGTAGTCCATTCGCTGATAGAATGATATGCAAATGATGCATTCTGATTGGCTTACATCGACACTGGACGTGTTATTTAATCCATGCGACCTTTGCATTGTTCACATTCAATCAGAACAACTTGGCATTTATCGTTGCGCATGATCAACATATTTACGCGGAAATACTTGGTTTTTATCGCTACGCTTTTATAGCGAGTCTGACATTTGCGCGGGTGATTCTTTGCGCAATTCTTAATTGTAAACATGTTGGAACGGCGACGATAGTAATGGCCCCCAAACACTACCAAAGAAAAAGAAGTATGTATGTAAGTTTCAAGCATCGTGGACATTTCAGTACAAATACATCGGCTAAAGTGAAAAATGGGAAACGTTTGTATTTTGTTCTGCATGCAGTTGCAGTGGTGGGTGAGTTACGGCGGAAAGAATGATGTTGAAAGACACTGTTTGTCACCTGCTCATACCTCAAATGTGAAAGCCCTTGAAAACACTAAATTTGTCAGCACAATATTTAAGATAGTGACAGATCCTGTACAGGAACAAACAGGGCTGAAGCATGTTTTGCCAAAATAACGAAATAAATGATGAAATTGTTACATGACTTTAGTTATTACCTGACAAAAACTTTGTATCCATGGAAAATCTCCCTGATGAGGGGTCGACTTTCCCTGATAAATAGCATGGATCTCCCTGATGGCCCTTAACAAAGGTTGGAAAACATATGTTGGTTACGTTTTGACATTTAATAGCAGTGGAGTACATAGTGGTGTGTGGGGACACATCTAACCAGTAGAGTGTCCTAAAAGTTTTCAGGGAGTTATACGACATAGGTTCAAGTCCCACATCAAACATTTTTCCTTGATTTACTTAAAATTTAGCAGCAGTGTTTTAAAAATGGCTTCTTGTGTCAGATGAGCCTCAAATGCTGGAAGGGGGGGGGGGGGGGGGGGAAGTATGTAATGTCATTGATGGTCAAAACCTCTACTTGTACTTCAAGTCAAATGGAAGCCCTAATCATAGAGTTACTGCCATTTTCTGCTGTCTATGCTTGTGCATCAACCCCCACCCCTTAAAAAGCAAAGGAGAGCCCTGAAGTCCCCTAAAACATTGGTCCAATTCTATTTCCTTTCTATTGGTCTTTCCAGAAACACTCCTGCCAGTATCTACATTATTCATAGTCTCTCAACTCTTGGTAATTTTAATTGAAGATGCGAATATTCTCATGAAACAGGATTGAAAAATATCAGCATTTGTCGGATGTTTGTTTCCAGTATAACCCATGTTCCATACCGTGATTTCTGCGTAAAGGCTTCAGTAATGTGATCATTTGTTTTGATATTATTAGAGCTCAGGGGTTTCCCTGCACCTTCTGTAGGTCCTCAAATGGACCTATTCCCAATGCAGAAGGACCAATTGGAAGTATCATCCACTTCTAGTTCTATACAGATTCACGTTTCATTTTTGACAATGATCAATCCCCAGTCATTTAATTGCTTTTCAACAATACAAACTTATTACCTCACTTTACAGACCGAAACATTGCATGGGATACAATATTAATGCCATGGAATCGAGCTTCTTGTCATTAAAAAAAGTCCCAAATCCCGACTGGATACTTTACCAAGAGAACCAGGAAAACCCCTGTAGCTTTATTCAAGTTATGACATGGGCCTATGGATGATCTGTAGTGTACGGTATATCTATAACATAAGTGATGCACTGTGATGGATGCCATATCGTCTCCTGAGACTCCTGAATGAAACTGAAAATAGCCTACCACCATGTCATTGCTTACCACCATACAAAACACATCTAGAGTTTCCATCAATATAAATTATAGTTACACCTTCCATTTCAGGGATTTATCAAAAACATTCATGAAGATGAAGTTACAGTGTCCTTTGAAAATGAGTAAGTACTGCATTGTACATGTATATTGTTTCTTAATAATCACGATTACCGGTATGTACCATAAATATTCCCCTTCTTTGCTTGCTTTGTCTTTGTTTTAAAGCATCAAAATCATATTTATTTGTTTGACTTCAAACTAGTTTAATATATTAGTTATTCAATGTTTCTGGGTATTAAACGAAATATGCATTTGAATTGATACTGTCATCGATTTTATCGATACACATTCCAAAATATCGATACATTGAAATATAATGTTTCCACCCGAAATCCTGCTTTTTCCTGCGAAACCACCTCTTGGTTTAAATGGATGTTGACAACTGTCAAAATCAGCCATTCTCTTAACTCAAATCACAGCTGCAATTTTTGGAAGCTGGAACTATACATAATCAATACAGTGTTGAAATTGCAGGGCATAAAATTAAGCAGCTAAATTAGTGAATTTTGAATGGTCTAGAAACTACTTGTGTACTAAAATAGTGTTTTTCATTTCATTTCTTGTTACTATATATGATACTTTGGCCAGTATTGGATCATATAATGAACTTACTATGCATGTTTTAATAGCTATATTTTTGGCAAAAGTTTGGATACTTCAAACTTTTAGTATTTACGGGGGTATATATAGATTTTAACTACAAAAAAACATTACCAAGTTACCTAAGTACACCTGTTACTGTTCCAATTAAGGTAGCTAATTTTTGGGGAACTTCTGAACTGTTCAATTTGTCATAATATTCTTTTGTTGAAGGTACATGTATACCTGTTGGAATTGTGAACCAGTAATTAATTGACCAATCCACAGATCACTCAATATGAAGGTTGTTTGTTGAAGGTTTTCAAGTGAAGTGTGTTATAACTTTCAGCTAAAACTATAAGTATAGTCCTACTTTGATCAGCTGAGTCCTCGTCCCTTCGATCTGGTCATTTAATTTTCATCATTACACATCCTGGATCCCGAAATCCTCAGAAAACTGGACGATTATTGAATTCCAGATCCCACTTCCATGTTCTTTGTTGATTTATATAATATCATTTATAAAATAAAAAAATATGTTTATTTGGTGGTGGGACAATAATTTGAATATATATATATAGTATTTATGGAATTATCAATTACAATGCTCATGAGTTTTCCTGACATTTCAGTTGGCAACCACCTAGAACGGTCAAGTTGACAGAAGTTCGACCCCAACCCAACAAACTTACAGACAAGCCGGAGTACAAAGAAGGAGAACAAGTTGAGGTATTGTGGACCTTTAACATTCATGTTGTCTGGGTGTTTCTCACACGGAAGCTGCATGTTGTCAGGGTGTTTCTCACACGGAAGCTGCATGTTGTCAGGGTGTTTCTCACACGGAAGCTGCATGTTGTCAGGGTGTTTCTCACACGGAAGCTGCATGTTGTCAGGGTGTTTCTCACACGGAAGCTGCATGTTGTCAGGGGCTCCACTTGCTTCTGAACATGAAGGGTCATTTTGATACTTTTGACTGCATGTTACTATTTTATAGGCGAAATGCCCATAAGAAAAAAAGGCCCTTCAAACAAAAATCTTCAGGGCAAACAGTGGCTTTTTGGAAATTTCAAGGGTCAAAGCCCCCTACTCCTGAGTCAAATGGAACCCCTGTGTTGTGTCAGAGCTCCAGATAATGTTTGGGTGCGATGAGTTATTCACTCCCTGTTCCCAAAACTGATGAGTGAATCACTCCCAAGACAAATTATCAATTCATTCTTCTACTCATCATTTCCTGGTGGGGTTTCATACTAGCGCACTGGGTGGTAGCGTTTAAAACAGATACGACTGGCCTGATTACAGAAGAGTGACTTGATCATTTCCCCTTGACGCATCAGATTCGGTCAGAAATGCCTGATCATCTTTTTATGCCCCCCTATCGATAGATGGGAAGGCATATAGTGATTCACCTGTCCGTCCGTCCGTCCGTCCTGGTTAACCCAAATTGACTGTTTCTTCTAGCATTAATATGGCTTGCTACAAAGCTTTCATACTTGCATGGATGTTGTGTATGAACACTCTCCACACGCCTGTATCACCTAACCCCATTTTGACCTTCACCTTGACCTAATTTTGGACTTAGACTTATTTATGGACAAGGCTTCGACAGGGGGCATAAGCGTTTATTGAACGCAGTCTTGTTCAATATGTTTCAAGACACATAGAAATATTTTTTAATGCGTTATTTGTTAATTTTAATGCATAATTCACAAACCTTATCTGGAGCTCTGTTGTGTTTTTCTGATACATGTAGTTGGACACGTTATGTTCTTCTATGATCATTTGGAGAAGTTTTCAGTTGCTCGAGTAAGATCCAAGTTAGTACTGGAAGAACAATGTCAGTTCACTTTCCAGTGATTTTTTTCCTTCTTTGTTTGCTACCGGTAAACGGTACCTTCCCAATTAGAAAAAGCTATAAGTTTCCCAAATTTGAAGGGAGAAATTCCCAATGAACATTTAAAAAAAAAAGATTTCAAAATCGGACATAAAATGACAAAGTTATGAACATTTTTGACAAGAGGTCAAGCATAAAAGTTCACAGAAACCAGTAAACAGTCACATGTAATCTCTTTTTCTGTTGTATTTGGCCTTTCTGCTTCATGAAAATTCCCAATTTCAAGTTGTCACGACGCGAAAATTCCCAACGGACCCGGACCCTTTCCCAAAGAAGCGAAAAAAATCACTGCTTTCAGTTTTAGGATTGTTAAATGTTAGTGTCATTAACAGGAATAATCCTTCCAAGTTGTTTCAAATGGTTCTGATCCATTCAATAAATGAGTCCTATATGATCAAATAAACTTAAATCAGCATCATGGAACTTTGACTTTGAACCGATTTGTCAGTGCTTTTTTCGCTACATATTCGGCCTTATTTGGTCCCGTTCCCCTCTCTGTTGAGTATGTTTTTACTCCAATCCATTCAGATTTTCTTCCTAAAATGGGTCTTGTTTTACTTCATTGACATAAATTTTGATAATGCATTTGAACCCAAGTTTGAAGCCTTTATTGATGATATAAAATAATTCAAAAGCCGCATAACTTCTGTATCGGCTTGAATCCTATTGTAGGTGCAATCTTTTTATACAGGTTATTTGGTCTTAGCATGGTACCCAGGTGTGTACAATCTTTGGTACCCAGGTGTGTACAATCTTTGGTCATCATGACCCCTCTTGTTTCTATTAATGTAGTTTTTGGTTTGGTTTGGTTTGGCTGACCTTGTGTTGTGTAGGCCTGTCAAAGTTGATTAATCAATGTACTGATAGTTAACTCCTATAGCAATGTTTAGTAAGATTGAGGCTCAAAAAGGTAATATTAAGTCGGACAGGAAGGCAGCACTCAACCAGCCGAGCACCAGCCAAAGTCTAGAGATAAGAGTTCAAGACTTTGTGCTCAGTGTTTTAAAAAAATCTCAATCTCAGCTTAATCTTACCCCAACTACTGCCAATTTTTGTTGAGCTTACTACAACGGAAACCTGTGCTCAAAATTGGTATCATGATGAAAACATTGATCGAAATTTATTACAGCATTATTCCAGGAGCGTCAAGTTGATATTTGTCTATAACTAAGTGTTTGAAATGAGCAAAAATCTCCATTTGAGCTGGGATTTCTAATTGAGATATTCTAAGAAATGTTTAAGGCCAGATCTGAAGAACTTGTTTTGTAATCAATGTAAACTATAAAAAATATTGCACTATTGTTAGTGGCTTCCCACACTACTCGAGTATATAACATGGTTTTATTAACATTTGTTGTTATGCCAACAAAGTAAGCACCTTTCCACTTTGTGTGCATGAACTTGATATTCTGTTCTGTGCAGTTATATACTCTGCTGTATGTTTACCATGCACACGTGTACCATTATATGCAGTCAACCTTCATCTGACTTTCAGCAGAGAGTGCATGATCTTTGAGTCAAGGAATTATTTTATTAAAAGTACAATTTTTATTGACAATTTTTACAATCCCTTGAATTAAATTTTGCTTGTCAGATGATTTTTAACCAGTTTTTTTTTTAAAAATCCTGGTTATTGGATTGGCGATTTCGTCGGACGGGCGGGCGGGCGGACGTCAACAATTGGTTTCCGTTGGATAACTTTATTTAGGAATGAGATATCATAATGAAACTTGCTGTGCAGGTAGCTTGTGTGAAGACCCCGCTTGGGATTGAAAGTGGGGCTGGTGGGGTCAACGTCACCATTACTAAAAATAGAAAAACGGTTTCCGCTCAATCACTTAAGTTAGGAATGAGATATTATAATGAAACTTGCTGTGTAGGTAGCTAGTGTGAAGACCCAGGTTAGGATTGAAAGTGGGGCTGGTGGGGTCAAGGTCACCGTTACTAAAAATAGAAAAACGGTTTCCACTCAATAACTTTAGTAAGGGATGAGATATCATAATGAAACTTGCTGTGTAGGTAGCTTGTGTGAAGACCCTCTCTTGGGATTGAAAGTGGGGCCGATTGGGTCAAGGTCACCATTACTACAGTTATTTTCTGCTCAATAACTTAGGTTAGGAATGAGATATCTTAATGAAACTTGCTGTATAGGTAGCTTTTGTGAAGATGCAGATTGGGATTGAAACTGGGACCAGTCAGTGGGGTCAAGGTCACTAAAACTAAAATAGGAAAAACAGTTAAAAGTTAGGAATGAGATATCATGATGAAACTTGCTGTGTAGGTAGCTTATATGAAAACCTTGCTTGGGATTGAAAGTGGTGTCGGAGGGGTCAATGTCACTGTTACTAAAAATAGAATTAGACTTGGCTGCCACAAAACCTGGTTTTCATGGAATTTGCATGTCTTGTTAGTTATTGCCCTTGTGTTTTCTTGTCAGATGATGCACAGTTTTTACCCTTGCACTTTCTTGTCTGATGATGCATATTATTATGCCCCCTATCTTTGATGAGGTGATATTATTGCTTTGCACATATAAGTCGGTTGGTCGGTCGGTTCTGTAGACCAAATGGTTTCCGTTCAATAAATTAAGAACGTTTTGCCCTAGGATCCTCAAACTTTATTTGGAGGTTGGTCATCAACTGTAGCTGACCCCTATTGATTTTATGTTCAGTAGGTCAAAGGTCAAGGTCTTTAAGAACTTTACCAATTCTGACTATTCAGGGCTGCCATGGGGGCATACATGTTTCGACTAAGTACATAAGTAAGTACATAGAAAAAGTGGCCAATTTTACACATAAACTGAATTTTCTCAAACACTATACAAGCTTTCAACTTGAAAGTCTATACACTCGTGGAATGTGACGACCTACATCTACTGACAAGAGGAAACAAATCTATCCAACATTTTATAAGAGTTATTCTCCTAAAATGTCAATTACTCAAAGACTATCAAAGGTATCCACTTGAAACTCTATATAGTTATTCATAATCACTAGGGGCGCTCATGCATACAAGGCTGGTAATCCTGTGACCTATAATTATGAGTTGTCTGCCCTTGTTATTCTTTGAATTATTACTCACATATGAGCCAGGTTACTATCAAGTACGAAAAAGTCGTGCATCCAGCACCTGTAGGCGATGCTCTTGTTAGTTTAGTGAGGCTTTGTAAACTCTCTGATTAATGTATAGCACAGAGAACTTGACATGATCCTGACCTTTATGCATGTAGATATTACTAGGTCCTTGCGTTAAAAATATAAATTTTCGCAAGCAAATCGTGCAATATAGGTCCTTCAGTTTTGTGTTGGTTTTACATCTTGAGCGTCTTCGTGATACTTCCCGCTTATGAAAACACACAACCTGGATTTAAGATCTAGACAATAAATCAGCTGTTAAATTATGTTAATAGAAGGTCGCGATTCGTATCAAATTCTCCGGACACCAAAGTTAGATATTATATAGAGAAAAAAGCATCTGTTAGATTATGTTATGCTAATAGAGTATGAGAGGATTAGAGTAATGTGTCGGAGTAATACCACTTTAATACATTATCATAATATTGATTCACAATGTCACATGTGTTCTATGTCAGTTTGGACATCATACTAGTTATGGTCCTCGATGAAAACTGCTTCCAGATCATTTGATAAGGGTCATACAAATATTAATACAGAATTATTTAGAAATCCAGATTTGCTGCTCTTAAAGAAGAATCTTTTCAGAAAAAAGTTATATAATGAAAAATTCGAAGTCATTGATTGTCATTTGAAATTTTATATACTGGATTTTGACATTAGAACAAAATTAATATTTTGAACTGAGTTTAGGTGCAGAGATGTGTGTGCTTGTCACTTACAACAGGCGTGCATCTTGTTTTCAGGATTAGGCATTATGCCTCAGTAGGACCCCTGATCATATTGTTACACCTATTAGTTCTAGTTTACATTCAGTAATAGTCTTCACTAAGCTGTCTGATGTTAACTACCAAGCTGTTGTTAAATCTGATCAATCAAGATAAAATGGGATTGTTGGTTCCTGAACTGTAACTTTAACATGCATTATGCAGATCATTGCATTTGTAGTTTCTTACTGAATTGCTCCATTGATTCATGTATGTGATTGATGTTGATTCTAACATGACCGACGATTTCGTCTATATAGTAGGGCTGCGTATCAGTTAAAATGATCGATACGATATTTGTATTGATACAAAATGATCGATATTCGATATATCATTTGATATTTTGTTTTGACAAATAAACGATCTAAATATACATGTACTGTATATTATATGCACTTGCAGACTTACAACATGTATTTAACTTGCAGAACACAATCACGTCAGGCTTGAGATATGTGATAAACAACCTATTTGCACATGTTTAAATTGCTTGGGTAGTTTGCAAAGCAGATTCTTGTTAGAAAATTAGATTCACTCGGACATAAGCTGCGTCGACGACCTGACCATTTTGAGACAAAACAAATAGACTACCGAAAACTTAACTGAAAATTGGGAATTTGTTGTGTATTTTTGTTGATCAATGTTTTGACCAATACGGACACGTTCGATAGGATGTATCGATCGAACGCAAAATACTGGTATTCGATTTATATCGGAAACCGGTACGCAGCCCTACTATATAGACATAGAACAAACATAGCGTTATATTACGTCTGATATACAATGAAAGTGATGTCACATCGTTTATATGAAGTCATGCAGGTAAACAAGTCAAGTAAACAACATACTCTCGCAAAGTAACACTGGCTTAATATATGATTCTGAGTTTAAATCATGTTGGAATCAAAATAAAATATTTAAAAGCCATAGTATACACGCTGGTATACTATGTTTTTTTCATAGTTTATTTCTTAAATATAATACGGATGCAATCATCATAAAAGCAGGGTGCATGTTTCACAGTCTCATATAGAACTATACAGTCTTAGATTTAGATGTTTTAACTTTTATCTATATTTTATGTATTAAGTAATGAGGCCAAGGACTGTGGTGAGTGAGTGAGTGAGTGAGTGATGTCTTAAATTTGCAAAGACCAGATTTGATAATAAATAATTTATATGATTGTATGGCAAATTTAGCAGTGATTTTTAGCTCGACTTTTTGAAGAATAAGTAGAGCTATTGGCGCATCTTGTGAATGAAAATGGGGCTGTTGGGGTCAATGTCATGGTTACTAATATTGGAAAATCTGTGTTTGCTCAGAACTTTATTTAGGAATGAAAATTATGAAATCATGGCTGATCATGCATATTGCTATTAAAAATGGAAAATTAGTTTCTGACAATGTGCTGTCAGCAAGTGTGGTGCCCATCTTGCGGCCCTCTTAATAGTTAATAGTTTAAATACGTGGTCTATAAAATAAATCTGTAACATTATTTAATTAGCTCATGGCTTTTTCTTGTATATTTCAAATGGAGGTGTCCTGTAGGTATGGTTTCAGAACATTTTCTAAAAACAGTTTATAACTTATTTTCTGGGAGGCCTTAAAAAATAAATATGATTACTTAAGCACTCATAGATAAATCTTATTAATATTGACTGATAAGCATCTGGCACTGTGTGGGGTGGACTACCTATTACTGCTGCATCTGTATGGAGTAATGGGTTAATATCTATTTTAATTAATTCTCTTTATATAATTCCTAAAAAAATCCAAACTTCACATATGTTAGCATAATGAAAATCATTAAATTCATTGTACAGGTATTTGATATAAATGTTTGGAAGATCTTGTAACACGCTGGTACATTTGTTGGCTGTTTTCAATGCCGCAGCTTTCAAATGTTACCTATCTGAGAATAAATGGTTGAACATTTCCTGGATTTTGAGATGGTAGTGTACTTCTCATGTTGTGAATAGTTAGAATTCCAGACTGGTTAGCTATCATTACAATCAGAAAAGCTGCCAGAAAATCAGTGAACCACCAGTTCTGGTAATAAATACCTGAACCAGTCTACTGCTGAGGCCAGTTCAGGTATATTTTGGTTTACGGGATTTAAAAAAAAGAATGCTGTCACGAGGAGGGAATGGAAATAAACAATAAACAATAACAATAAAAGGGCCCTAGGTCACTCACCTGCCATTGTGTGAGCGACCTTTGCCCCCACCCCCAAATGGCCTCTTATATTGGTTTTCCATTCTCTAAAAAAAATTGAAATAATTCTCCCGTAAACCGCAGGTAACTGTTTCATTGATAATTGATAGAGTAAAAATATATATATTTTTTTATAAAATTTATTATATTATCTTACATAACATAAATTTTATAAATTTTTTTACTTTTATTCAATGATACAAATACCTGTGCCATAAACCTAAAAATAAAAAAACTGGCCTGACACTTGTACTAGTAAACCAGTCTAGATTTATTATTCTTACCTGAGAGTTTTAACCTTGAAATCATACCTATGTTATTGAAATGGAATGTTCCAGAGTGTGAAATGGATGAGGTTATAGTATACATATAGGGGTGTCAGGTTTGATATCTGTATAATATGAATGTCAAATTACGTCTGCTTCTAACTGACATCTGTAAAGGAATAGATGAAAAAGACTGAACAACAAAAATATCTCTAAGAACTTCTTTCATTAAGAGCTTTGTATTGTAAACAGCAGTCTTAATTGATATCTGTTGTGATTTAATGTGCTTTAACTTCTGGGATGTAAGAAAATAATATATTTGAAATGAATCATTTTTTGGGCTGACGGTTTCTTGTTATTTGAATATTGCCATTATATATTTACAGAATGTAAGCTGCTTATTTAATGATTTGGTTAAGATTGTTAAATGAAAGTCTGATTTCATTGAGAGGGGGGGGGGGGGTACAGGGTTTTCTTGGTGCCAGAGATGAGTCATTTCATTGTGAGGGGGGTACAGGGTTTTCTTGGTGCCGGATATGAAAGTTATTTCATTGTGAGGGGTGAGGGGGGTACAGGGTTGTCTTGGTCCTGGAACTGAAAGTCATTTCATTGTGAGGGGTGAGGGGGTACAGGGTTTTCTTGGTGCCGGATATGAAAGTTATTTCATTGTGAGGGGTGAGGGGGTACAGGGTTTTCTTGGTGCCGGATATGAAAGTTATTTCATTGTGAGGGGTGAGGGGGTACAGGGTTTTCTTGGTGCCGGATATGAAAGTTATTTCATTGTGAGGGGTGAGGGGGGTACAGGGTTGTCTTGGTCCTGGAACTGAAAGTCATTTCATTGTGAGGGGTGAGGGGGTACAGGGTTTTCTTGGTGCCGGACCTGAGTCATTTCATTGTGAGGGGTGAGGGGGTACAGGGTTTTCTTGGTGCCGGAACTGAAAGACATTTCATTGTGAGGGGGGGGGTACAGGGTTTTCTTGGTGCCGGAACTGAAAGTCATTTCATTGTGAGGGGTGAGTGGGGTACAGGGTTTTCTTGGTGCTGGATATGAAAGTCATTTCATTGTGAGGGGGGTACAGGGTTTTCTTGGTGTCGGATATGAAAGTCATTTCATTGTGAGGGGGGGGGGTACAGGGTTTTCTTGGTGCCGGATATGAAAGTCATTTCATTGTGAGGGGGGTACAGGGTTTTCTTGGTGCCGGATATGAAAGTCATTTCTTTGTGAGGGGTGAGTGGGGTACAGGGTTTTCTTGGTGCCGGATATGAAAGTCATTTCATTGTGAAGGGTGGGGGAGGTACAGGGTTTTCTTGGTGCCAGAGATGAAAGTCATTTCATTGTGAAGGGTGGGGGAGGTACAGGGTTTTCTTGGTGCCAGAGATGAAAGTCATTTCATTGTGTGGGGTGAGGGGGTACAGAGTTCTCTTGGAGCGCACAATGGTTTATTTATACCTTGGAAGTATCTATGGACCCCTGAATCTCTATAAATATGAATTGGCCTTAATTAGATTGCTATGAATTGACGAGTAAGAAGTGAGGACTATCTCGAGTTCCTAGGAGAAACCATGACCTGGCTTCTTCTTCTTCAGGTAATTTCCAGGGCTAGTATTGGTACGTGAAAATTATTTCAAAGAGCTAAGTCTTGAACAGTATGCCCGCTGTCAAATATATCATATGTCCATCAACACTTCATTATATAAAGTAAGATCTCTCAAATTGAATGAGCCACTTTCAGCATAACTTTGAGTAATGTACACTCACCTTGGCTCAGGCCAAAACAAATTCATTATGTGGTTCTAGTAACCCGACTAACCTTAATTTTTTGGCCCGACCCTAAACATTTTATTGCAAAAAAAGAAATATTTTTTGCAGAATCGGCGATTTTTCGGAGCAGTACGAAAACTGTGGCATTTAGTGGTTCCAATATGGATGTTTACGGATGTATTATTCTCAGGTACCGCCATTGGTGATTCTTCCATGTTTTTTGCAATGGCCTGCTCGGGTTGGAAAAATAAAATAATTTTAACAAAATATAAATATTTTTTTATAAAAAATTCCTACCGACCGACTGTATTTTTTGCCATGTTACTAAAACCACATTATTTGTTTTGGCCTTATCATACTTATCACTATTTGTGGTTTACATGCCTTAAACTCAGTACACATCTACTTCATGAAGATTCCTGATAAAACACACCTAGGAAAGTCAGAGAGCAATAAATAATGCGTAATGTTAAATCTCCTGTAGAATTTATCTTTCTATATTTTTTGTCACCTGATAAGCCAAGCACATGGAACACATACATCCAGCATGTGTAACTCGTACACCCACTGTTTGATTGTAGTATTACATTCCTACTGAATCACTTCAATGATCATGACTTTTGCATATTTACTCAATGTTAGGCTGTATGTTACATATGTTGATCTCAACAAGTAACCCAATGTATTGAACACACATTTATCAATCCGGAATAGTAACCAAAATATGGATGTGTCCTTTCAACAGGATAAGACATAGTCCAGGGGTGCAGGTATTCAATATTGATCCTATTAAATTGGAGAATAAGGATAGCCAATCATATCGCTTGTTACTGACCAAGAGTTTAATATGGTGTGATCTGATTGGTTTTCCTTATCCCTAAGTCAAGTAAGATCAATATTGAATACTAGCACCAGCCCTGGCCTCAAAATGTGCGAAATAGGAATTATTTTCTTCTGATAATTTTCTCTTATTTATTTGACCGCATGCAATTTCCTGGCATAGTGGTTGAGTGGATAATGCTCTTGACTATGTATCAAGACATCATTGGTTCGAATCTCCTCTGAGGGGCTTCGTCATTTCTGAAATATTTCTCAGTATTTCCCGTCTAACTAGAGATGAACTAATTGGTAACCCAGAGGTAGGCTTGCGTCGTGCTATACACCAGGCACATTAACTAACCAATTAATGAGTCTATTCAGAAAGAGCTAGGATGCACAAGCGATGTCTTTGTTTCACACAACGGTCTTTTTCCTCAAAGTCAGAAATCTGTATTGGCCAATCTGAAAAAAGTCAAATGACTGCATTTTAAGACTGTCCAAGTCGAATGCATAATAAAAAAAAGTGAGTTCTAACTTGCCCTTACACAAGCGACTTGCACTCTCCCCATAGACATATCTCGGTCTAAGGTCAAGTTCTGCACTTGGTGGTAATGCAAGTGAGTACACAGGTTGTTAATATCAGAATCCCTCAGGTTAGGCTAATTGCCTGACATATGACGGACAAACTGTTATAGTCGGGGATAATGCTGGACCTGGGTGCCCTGTTATTTCTGGTGTGAGTAATGATTGAATCATATATTATTGATGCTTATATTACATTGTACAACTGAGAGACAAAATATACAATAATTGCGGGGTATATTATACGTAACTGTGATTGTAGGTGGAGACAGCATGAACGAATCATTTCTGAGACATGAAAACTATTCACATAACAATAAACAGTAGTATATAAACAGTAGTATATTAGTATTCTATTTGTAGCCAACAGATTGTATGAGATATTTATAGACACCTTACTCAATGTTTTTACCTTCAATTCTTAGTCTTGTTAGATGACTGATACTTTCTGTATATGTTATAAATACATGTCATTGACTGCTGTAAAATCACATATTTTCGTGGGTAATAGATTTCGTGGATTTTAATAAAAATGCATTTTCGTGGGGTTGAAAATTTGTGGATTACAATTCATGGAAGGTTGAACTCATGTTTTGTATTTTGGAGTTCTATAAATCGTGGGCATTAGATTTTAATTACGAAATCAACCCTCTCAAAAAATAATTATTTTATATTTTTTTGGAGTTTGTAGCTTTTCCAATACCGGTATTCATGATTAATGTTTCTGGAGACTATTCGAATTAAAAGTTTCAAGGATGGATATCTGTATATATATATATATATATACGTAAACTGCCTTGATAGGCTTGTGGTAGAGCATCCATTATAGGCTTGTGGTAGAGCATCCATTATAGGCTTTTGGTAGAGCATCCATTATAGGCTTGTGGTAGAGCATCCATTATAGGCTTGTGGTAGAGCATCCATATAGGCTTGTGGTAGAGCATCCATATAGGCTTGTGGTAGAGCATCCATATAGGCTTGTGGTAGAGCATCCATTATAGGCTTGTGGTAGAGCATCCATATAGGCTTGTGGTAGAGCATCCATTATAGGCTTGTGGTAGAGCATCCATATAGGCTTGTGGTAGAGCATCCATTATAGGCTTGTGGTAGAGCATCCATATAGGCTTGTGGTAGAGCATCCATTATAGTCTTGTGGTAGAGCATCCCTTATAGGCTTGTGGTAGAGCATCCCTTATAGGCTTGTGGTAGAGCATCCATATAGGCTTGTGGTAGAGCATCCATTATAGGCTTGTGGTAGAGCATCCATTATAGGCTTGTGGTAGAGCATCCATTATAGGCTTGTGGTAGAGCATCCATATAGGCTTGTGGTAGAGCATCCATTATAGGCTTGTGGTAGAGCATCCATTATAGGCTTGTGGTAGAGCATCCATTATAGGCTTGTGGTAGAGCATCCATTATAGGCTTGTGGTAGAGCATCCATTTTGAGTGCAGGAGGTCCTAGGCTTGATCCTAGACCAAAGAGGAAATAAAATGGTTCCAGTTGCTAGACACTCAGCATATAAAGAGAAATCTGGTTTGTCTCTCATACCCTTGTGGTGATTGATAACATCAGTCATGAGGTGGCAAAAATGATTAATGTAAGTTGTAAAACTGTTTAAAAATTTACGTTAAAATACTAGTATAAATAAGGATGGATATAAGATAGGGGTGGGCCGATGCATTGAAATATCGATGCATTGCGATCCCGAGTGACCCGATAGTATGGATCAATAGTAAAAGTCTCGATCCAATAACTATCGCCGATAGTTAGCTCAACTATCGATAGTTACGATAGTTTCCTTTTTATTAATGAAGTTTATAATTGATTTAAAACAACTTCCGTTCATGTTAAAAAAACTAATTTTAGATAATCCCGCGCATCAAAACTTCCACAAAGGACCAATATCGCAATCGTACACATGTTCTTTTTCTGTCCAATTCATTTTAAATCCTTTCCACAAATAGTGGATTAGTATGTTGTGCAACTTAGTTATATCTTACACAGTGCAAATTTGCATTTACTAGTTAATCTCTGGTTTTCAAATCTTGGCAATAACTATTGCAATAGTATTGCAATAGATTTAAGCAATACAATAGTATCGCAATAGTACTTTCAGCAATAGTAATAGTATCGCAATAGACCAAAATGGACTGAATAGTCACCCCTAATATAAGAACAATGTTCATAATTCAGTAAAAAAAATTTTATTTCTCTGATTTCCACACAAATACAAACACTAAAATACAGTCAATATACTCAGGGTCCTACTATTCCAAAATAATCCGGATTTGCTGCACTAGGAAGAATGAACTTTTCTGCAAAAAATAAAAGTATGAACAAAGTTATGGTCATTTGAAGTTTTTAAAGCTTAATTTAACAATAGAACATTGTTTGAAACAGTGTTTTGGTGTAGGAATGTGTGCAAATTGCGCTCGAAACAGACTTGTGTCTAATTTTCAGGATTGGGTATTATGACCGCTGGAGTTCAATGGAAGTTCCAGAACTAGTTGGCCCAGCTATAGGATATATTTGACTATAGGTAGACTTCGTATGACTGAAATACAGCCAGTGGGTTGATACTAAAACACCCAACAAAAAACCCCAAATCCATCGACATAGATTACAGCAAGTCTAAGTCTGTATCTATTCTAAGATAGTACCAACATAGTTTATCACTAAATCATATCACTTTTTGCATGTAGTGTAGAAATATTTGGTTAGATGTTGTGGTTAGATAGTGGGGATGAAATGATACCGTTATCACCAGGGTACTGTATACATGAAGCGGCCTATCTGCTTATCTATCAGGGGTAAATATTGGTTTCATAGAAAGAATAATTGTTTATTTTCTAGGAAATTATGTATCAATAAAACTGTTTGTTTACTTTCGGTTGTAATGCTTTGAGCTTCTGGGTCGCACTGTGTCTGGTCATCTGGGGGTAAAAACTAGGTCACTGGTTAATGACAATATGAACATCTTGCACATGCAAAAGAGGTTGCATTTTCTTGAA
Source organism: Spisula solida (assembly GCA_947247005.1). Classification (NCBI taxonomy): domain Eukaryota; kingdom Metazoa; phylum Mollusca; class Bivalvia; order Venerida; family Mactridae; genus Spisula; species Spisula solida. The sequence goes on from OX365956.1 coordinate 44,449,167, forward strand.
TCTTAGTCAGATATTAAAAATGATCACTCAGCTACCATTGGGGCCTGCACAGTACTACGGCTACCATTGGGGCCTGCACAGTACTATGGCTACCATTGGGGCCTGCACAGTACTACGGCAGTTGAGCCGGCCCTCTTGTTTCATGCAGTTAGAAATTGATTTGCCAAAACTTATATTGTAAGAGTACCCCCTAAATTGTTTTTATACAAGCATGTTTTTTCATGAGACTGGTTAGATTCTGTCTAGTTATTAAAGTAGGTACACAATCAACACATATTTAATGGCTTTTCATCAGTATGTATTCCATTGTGAGAGTCGTCAAGTTATTACTGTGTGAATTCAGATCCACAAACATCACTTTTATAAGAGTTTTCACCAATGTTTGGTCATGTGACGCACCAGACTACCTCTGACTTTGTATGCAGATTGACAAATATCACATTTAAATGGTTTTTCATTAGTATGTACTTTCATGTGGCCCTTCAGATTACTTCTGTTAGTAAATTAGCGATTCCCATTGACTACATTTATAAGGTTTTTCACCGGTATGTATTCTTCTATGAGCCTTCAAGCTGTCATTCCGTGTGAATGCAGATCCACAAACATCACATTAAAATGTTTTTTCACCGGTATGTACTTTCATGTGGCCCTTCAGATGACTTCTGTTAGTAAATACCGATCCACATTTACTACATTTATATGGTTTTTCATTGGTATGTATTATTCTGTGAGCCGTCAAGCCGCCTTTCTGTGTGAATGCAAATCCACAACATCACATTTATAAGGTTTCACCATACTATTCTTGTCATGATCAATCTGTGCATTTTCAGTTTCGCAAGACATTTTCATAGATTTTTCAAATGTTTTTTTCTATTAATCATTAATATGAATTAAAACTATGAACGCCTGTTTTTGTCATCCTCAAAACATCAGCAGTTAGTCAAGTTTGGACAAAGAATACTCTGGTGAACGAGAATGGTTTTTGTGAAACTTCAGTTGAACAAAATACCTGAAATGAAGTTAATTGACAACAGTTACAGGTAAATATTACAGGTAATGACTACAGTACAGTGTAAACACATTCTGATCAAACTACAACACAGTGTAAACACATTCTCATCAAAAGGTGCTCCAAACCCCTCACCTTAGAATTGTACAGGTAATGACTACAGAACAGTGTAAACACATTCTCATCAAACTACAACACAGTGTAAACACATTCTCATCAAAAGGTCGTCCAAACCCCTTCCCTTAGAATTGTACAGGTAATGACTACAGTACAGTGTAAACACATTCTCATCAAAAGGTCGTCCAAACCCCTCCCCTTAGAATTTTGACAAAAATGTGGTTATCAACTTTGTCATATGCTATTTTAAGCAAACAGTACATTCAAATTTTGTGAACTTTTGTGAATTATCATAAACAACTGTTTTTATTTAACAAAATTGTATTGGTTCATCTTCTGTATTATGCACATAAAAGGCAAATAACCCAAAAGTTGTTGTCATATTATCTGTAAATGTAATTTAATGAATTTGCATGTTGATAATGTTTGTCGGAAACTAGCTCTGCAAACTAATGTTATCTTGTTTGTCATAACCTACTTTAAATCAAACTTCTTGTATCTAATTTTTAAGTTTCGGCTCACAGAAATAATATCTGATACTGAAATGACCATACAGCCAAACTTTTAACTAGCTTATAGCACTATTATAATATTATATTATACTTTATAAACATAATAAAATCATTATGGACTTTACAATGTAATCAATGAGATAAAGAAGTTCTGTATTTGATAACACAAAATTAAATATCAGATAGCAGAAATATAATTTATTTATCAATTAAATATCAATATAAATAAATAAAAATTATCGGTATATGCATATTTTGTTATTAACAGCACATAAAGTAAACACACCTAAAATAAGTCAAATCCTCACTGATGTCATCAAAATTATCTTTCTGTGTTTTAATAGAATGAATGGTATCTGCAGTATTGGTGCTCTGATACCAGACCTAGAGCTTGTCAGTCACATTTATAGTAGAAGTATAGTGTGATAGAGCAATTAACACTAGAGCAATTAACACTATAAGATATTTTGCCAGAAGACAATAAAAAGGAAACTATCATCAGTATTTATTAGATAATATAATTATATATAATCGCTTTCATTGGCCGTAAACTGATTAGTCAAATAATTGTACTAGAATTAAAATTTCCTTTTGTTATTATAATTAATACATTTAAATAAAAACAGAAACTAACTCCAATGTTATAATTTTTTACTATGTTTCAACACTTATTAGTGTCTTCATCAGGTAAAATTGATATAAACAGGAAAATTATTATTATTATAAATACTGCCCCTAAGGGGATCAACAAAATGGGTGGACAAGTTGTAAGAGCTACTGACTACTGATCCGAAGGTTGTGGGTTCAATCCCTCCTCCAGACGTTCAAAAATAGAAATGCTTATCAGTGTTTCCCACCCAACATAACTAAAATTACTAACAGTCTTTCGGAAGAGACATTAAGCGAGGTCCCAGGTATGATGCTGTACATCGGCACGCAAAAGAACCAGGGATGCTTCTGTATCATGCACTATCCCCCATGAAATAAAGTGTCTAACCTCTTTTGGGGCCTCGCCCATATGGATTTCCAGTGGCGAGGATCAATAAAAGCAAATAAACGAATTAACAAAGGGTTTTAAAACATGAGAACATGCTGACATATCCATGTTAAGCTTGTAGTACTATTTCATCACCGTAGTCAAACGCTTTCAATACGTCTTATTTACAGGCGTGTATATTTCAGCTTAACAATAATAGAAATATGACTTTAATATAAATTTGATTTCTTTTTATGCCCCCAAATTCTGGCTGAAGGTCAAGGTTAAAGTTGAATGTCATAGGTTCAAGCCTTACATTTTGTGCCCTGGCCAAATTATATGAAACTTATAGCGAATGTGTAACTAATGAGGAGGAAGTGCAGATTTTACCAAAACTCCAAACAAATAATTTATTGTCCTATTTCTTCTATCAGAACATTATTAAATTGGCTAAAGATTCCTAAACCAAGATTCCCTAACATACAGGGGTCCTATTATTCCGGATTAATCCGGAATTCCGGATTTGCTGCAATAGAAAGAATGAACTTTTTTGCCGAAATTAAAAGTTATTTGAAAGAAATATACCTAATATTGACTGAGTTATGGTCATTTGAAACTTTTTATGCTAAATTTTGACAATAGTACTATGTTTGAAACTGAGTTTTGGTGTAGATATGTGTACTTATGGCATTCAAAACAGACTTGCGTCTAATATTCAGGATTGGGCATTATGCCTCAGTAGAACCCCTGAACATATTATATACCTATTCTAGCCAAACTCATTTTCATTTTACACATTGTATTAACTACAGTAAAACTTTAGTGTTCTACATAAGCCAAATTAATTATTCTCTTGACTGTATGTCGGCCAATACTGCTATGTTTACACAATGTTTGTCTGTAAAAAATGTTCAATTGGCTTAACCCTGCCCAGCGAAATTACTTGTAAGATGGGTATGTAGGAAATTTTTTTAGCAAAATTAAGGTGGGTAGGTAGAAAATCTTAAGAAATATTTTTTAGCAAAATGAAGGTGGGTAGGCAGAAAATTAGGAAATATTAGGAAATAAAGGATCTTGCATGAGTGCTCATTACATACAAGTTTTATTAAAAGATTGGACAAAATAATATGACACGAGGCTTTGCCGAGTGCCATATTGTTTTTGTCGACGAGTTTTATTATGTAATGAGCACGAATGTTAGATTCTATTTATCACCTAACCTTACAAAACGCTCATTATTGTTCAAAAGGATGATGTACGCTGCATATGTTTCAGCCAAAATTCAGTGGTACAATGAGCGCGACGTCAAGGCGACATTGATATTATCCTGACGTCATTGATGGATCAATGCATGGATTGGTTATCGTCATGTCACAGTCTAGGAGTGCTGAACGATATTTACGGCACGGCTTTACGGCACTCCTGGACTGCAGGTTATGTGATAAATGCATTTATTTAACACTAGAATAAAAAAAAAAAAATATTGACAAAGTTATGGTCATTTGAATTGTTTTTTGAGTTGAATTATACCAATAAAACACTTTGAAACAGAGTATGGTATAAAAATATGGGCTAATTGCGTCTGAAAAAGACTTGCATCTTATTTTCAGGATTGGTCATTTATGTTTCATTAGGATCCCAATTAAAAGAGAAAACTCATCTTTGAAGATCATCACTTCCTGTTCTTACTATTTTGCTTATATTAATGTCTTAAGATGTTTATTATGGGTGCCAAAAAGCACAGCATTTCAAATGTTACAGAAAAACAGCAACTAGATATCTTTATTGTTCAGGCTTTCAGTTTGAGTTATTGTTTATTGGTTGTATAGATAATTATTTGGTTGAGTGTTGCTTATTCTTTCTGAATGCTTTCTGAATGGAGTGTTCCTGTATATTGTTTGTTTGTGATCGACTGAGACAGTCTTTAGTACATGGTCATCTGTGGGCTAGATTGCGTCCCTTTAGCACAACAAGGTTGTGTCTCTCTATATAGTATAGAGTGAGATACAACGGGACGATTGGTCAGTGAGCTCCAACTTCAGGGAAGAAACTGTTGTTTGATACAAGGAGTCCTGGTGCACTACCCTAGCTCTTTCCAAATAGACACCTTGTTTCTTTAAAATACCCTATGTACAGCACAGATACATGCATAAACCAGTTCATCTCTAGTTACATGGGCAACCCTGAAAAGCGTTTCAGAAATGACCAAGTGCCCAGTCGACATTTGAACCTAAGGGAACTTAGATTTGTAGTTAAGACCATTAGCCACTCAGCCACGGTGCCACCCAACTTTGTATTAATATATCAATGTAATATTTTATATTTCAGGTTCTTGCTAAGACCCAGGATGATGAGGCAATGGGATGGTGGATGGCGAAGATTAAGATGTTTCGTGGAGAGTTTGCCGTGGTGGAATATGCTGGATGGGAACAGACATACTCCGATATTGTCCCCATGGAAAGATTAAGACCTATAAATACATTGTGAGTCCTTGTAACCATTATACCAATTCTTATATATAAAAAACACGGGATTCTATTTTTAGTTCATGGTCACGTGACTAAAGGTATCGGATTTTCTTACTTCAGTTATAATTTTCATAACATATGTACCCTGATGAAGACTTGGTGAAAGCTGAAACGTCGGTCACCAATAAAATTACGATAACCTCAACCTGCGATCATGTATCTACATTTACACTTCCGTGTCTTTGTTGACAATTCTTATATAGTAAAGGTATCATTCCTGGTATGAATAGTCAGACTGACTGCATCTGTTTGTCATACAGGCTTCATGGTATTCACAAACCCATCAATACTTAAATTCAGGCTTAAGTCTTCAAATTGGTAAAATTGAATTGACAAGAATTGCTTTTCTAATATTATCTAATGCACCAAAATTATAATAATAATAACAACTTTATTTTGTCGTCAGTATATAGATTGTATTGTTACCCATTATATGCCCGTGCCAATTTGTATTAAAATCTTCAAAAAATATATTATTGTAAAAAGTCCACTGAAAACCAATGAAAATAAATGCAAAAAAGTAAATTTTCCATTTCTAAATTTGAACTGATTTATAGATTTGATTTCATCTCACTGGGAACAAATCCATGACTCATGGAATGGTTAAAAATGGTGAACATAGCTGACTCTAGGTGCAACCATACACATTGTGAATTATTCAATAATGCTAACTTTGTATGCTTCAGTTTTTGCCTGTTGAATAAAAAAGGCGTCTACATCAGTTATTTCGAGACTGATATTTATCTGATATTTGTTAGATATTTATTTGGTTTTATTTTAGAAAATTTATTTTTGGCAATTTTTTAAGTATGCTACTTTATGAAATTTTAACCATGTCGAAAGTGCGGAAATTTAAAAACTTATGATTATTGATGCATCAATCTGTTATTAACACAGCAAAACCATGTTTTCAACATCATTTTATAGTCATTCATTTTTAGGTGGGCTCAAAAAGTAACCAGACATGTTATATACAAAAATGTTTTCAGGACAGTCACTGCTGGCATAAATTGCAAACTTTTTAGTGTTGGTCCTAAAATCCAAGATGGCTGCCGTCCAATTGGAAAGACACTTTGTTGCTGTAGAATATCTATATGCCATGTATACCATTGATAGGAATACATAATTGTAATGTAATCATGATATTTAGTACGGTCGATCACACCTGTTAAAGAAATTACCTGTGAATTTAGCAACAATCTGTTTTTCGCATTAACACAGTACACTCATAGACATGTTCGCATGTTTTATAGTATCTTTGAGGTGTGAACAATACGTTGGTATGTCTGTCGTGTAGACTATGTAGGTACTCAGTGCAGTACCTGAGATCTTGTATCAAATTATCTTTGAACTCATTCATGTTTAATACTAGTAATTGTCTTAAAAAATGACAAAAGTAAACTTTGTACAGCCCCCTTACAGGATAGTTCTAGGTAACAGAAGTATACTTCATATTTGTCCCTAGAGCATCATTCATTCTTTGTACTGGCCCCTTTGAGCATTCTCCTAGCATTGTTCTAGGGACCAGTGTTTGGATTCTAGAATAAGACAAACATTATTATAAAAAATCATGTGTATGTTTACCTTACCAGTACTATGACTAGTTGTTGCAGGCTAAGATTATTTATTGCTAATGTATACTTATTATTGTTCTAGCTAAAATGTGATACATTGTTCATGTTTAATTTGCAAGTTTACAAGTTTATTTACTCAGATTAAGGGTAGACTTCAACCATGTGGTAACTCCCCCCCCCCCCCCAATGTAATGATTAGGTAATTATGTGTGTTATATATAATATTATTATATGTTTGAATATTTCTTATTTCAGATGTTCTATAACCAAAGATAGTTTCTATAAACATGTCATAGAGATTCCACCAGATTTACAAGAAATGTAAGTAAATGAAAAATGAAATACCCCAAAAAAGGACCCTAATGTTGTCAGCTTGAACTGAGCATTTGTATAGTCAAAATTACAGAATTGCTCATAGTAGAAGAGTGTCTGCTTTGAGTGTAAATTGAGTCCCACAGGCCTGGTATATTACACACCTGTGCCTGATTTCAGGTTTTTGAATCCTGAATTTTCTTCATTGTTTATATTGAAAGATAGAGTTTCAGATTTTCAGGCCTGACCATGATTGCTATTTACCAGGCGCGTATATTCCCAGGTCGCAACATACCAGAATAGTTAAAAATGGTACCGGTGAATTTCCCCCTTGTTTAATGCTCTGCATGGTTAGTTTTAGGTAACTTCTATGTCAGCCGATTTCAGGATAATGTTGACTGGGTAGTCTTCATATGGCTGAGATACTGGGTAGTCTTCATATGGCTGAGATACTGGGTAGTCTTCATATGGCTGAGATACTGGGTAGTCTTCATATGGCTGAGATACTGGGTAGTCTTCATATGGCTGAGATACTGTTGACCAGGGCAACATAAAACAATGTAGTTATGTGCTTGCAAGAAATGGTTTTGTTCTGGAAAGTATGAGACATGAATTTTTTAAAATGAAATATAAAAATAAGTAACAATTCATTAAGGTTGAAAATTTATGCAAAATGTAGGAATCTACCCCATTAATCCCAGACCCAAGCATGCGACATGTTGAATTTTGTATGTATACACTCCCATGTTATGCCTCCCATCTTTGATGAGGGGGTATATTGCTTTGCACATGTCAGTCAGCAGGTCGGTATACCAAATGGTTTCCGTTCAATAACTCAAGAACACTTGCCCTAGGATCTTTAAACTTTATATGGAGGTTGGCCAGCAACAGTAGATGACCCCTATTGATTTTGAGGTCAGTAGATCAAAGGTCAGGGTTGCTTTGACCATTAACATTAATGACTCTTTGGCTACAATGGGGTCATACATGTTTTACAAACATCTCTTGTTATGAGTGATCATTGAATGATTGTATATTTTCAGATGTTCTGATGAGCAGTCACATTTAGAATTTAAGAAACATGTTGGTGGTGCCTGTATTATATTTGACCTTGAACAATCCACGCTAATTGTATTGGTAAGTGTAAGAGGGTGTTCACACGAGTCCTACAACTCTGGAAGAATCCAGAAATCTGGATTTGCTGCATGAGAAAGAATTAACTTTTCTGCAGAAAATGAAAGTTATTTGACTTGCGACTCATTTTCAGGATTAGTGATTATGCCTTAGTAGGACCTCTGTGTGCTGTATGATACCACCTCAATAGCCTAGTGGTAGAGTATGTGAGGTTTAGCCTAGTGGTAGAGTAGGGGAGGTATAGCCTAGTGGTAGAGTATGTGAGGTATAGCCTAGTGGTAGAGTATGTGAGGTATAGCCTAGTGGTAGAGTATGTGAGGTATAGCCTAGTGGTAGAGTAGGGGAGGTATAGGCTAGTGGTAGAGTATGGGAGGTATAGCCTAGTGGTAGAGTATGTGAGGTATAGCCTAGTGGTAGAGTATGTGAGGTATAGCCTAGTGGTAGAGTATGTGAGGTATAGCCTAGTGGTAGAGTAGGGGAGGTATAGCCTAGTGGTAGAGTAGGGGAGGTATAGCCTAGTGGTAGAGTATGTGAGGTATAGCCTAGTGGTAGAGTATGTGAGGTATAGCCTAGTGGTAGAGTAGGGGAGGTATAGCCTAGTGGTAGAGTATGTGAGGTATAGCCTAGTGGTAGAGTATGGAGGTATAGCCTAGTGGTAGAGTATGTGAGGTATAGCCTAGTGGTAGAGTAGGGGAGGTATAGCCTAGTGGTAGAGTATGTGAGGTATAGCCTAGTGGTAGAGTATGGGAGGTATAGCCTAGTGGTAGAGTAGGGGAGGTTTAGCCTAGTGGTAGAGTATGTGAGGTATAGCCTAGTGGTAGAGTATGGGAGGTATAGCCTAGTGGTAGAGTATGTGAGGTATAGCCTAGTGGTAGAGTATGTGAGGTATAGCCTAGTGGTAGAGTAGGGGAGGTATAGCCTAATGGTAGAGTAGGGGAGGTATAGCCTAGTGGTAGAGTATGTGAGGTATAGCCTAGTGGTAGAGTATGTGAGGTATAGCCTAGTGGTAGAGTAGGGGAGGTATAGCCTAGTGGTAGAGTAGGGGAGGTATAGCCTAGTGGTAGAGTATGTGAGGTATAGCCTAGTGGTAGAGTATGTGAGGTATAGCCTAGTGGTAGAGTAGGGGAGGTATAGCCTAGTGGTAGAGTATGTGAGGTATAGCCTAGTGGTAGAGTATGGAGGTATAGCCTAGTGGTAGAGTATGTGAGGTATAGCCTAGTGGTAGAGTAGGGGAGGTATAGCCTAGTGGTAGAGTATGTGAGGTATAGCCTAGTGGTAGAGTATGGGAGGTATAGCCTAGTGGTAGAGTAGGGGAGGTTTAGCCTAGTGGTAGAGTATGTGAGGTATAGCCTAGTGGTAGAGTATGGGAGGTATAGCCTAGTGGTAGAGTATGTGAGGTATAGCCTAGTGGTAGAGTATGTGAGGTATAGCCTAGTGGTAGAGTAGGGGAGGTATAGCCTAATGGTAGAGTAGGGGAGGTATAGCCTAGTGGTAGAGTATGTGAGGTATAGCCTAGTGGTAGAGTATGTGAGGTATAGCCTAGTGGTAGAGTATGTGAGGTATAGCCTAGTGGTAGAGTATGGAGGTATAGCCTAGTGGTAGAGTAGGGGAGGTATAGCCTAGTGGTAGAGTAGGGGAGGTATAGGCTTCACTCTGGGGCGGTGTCATACCAAAGATGAAATAAAAATGGTAGCAGTAAATCCCTTGCGATACGCTCGGCATAAAATGGAAAATTGGCCTGGTGTCTTTTATACCAAGGTGACGATGGATACCATCGGGAATGAGGAGTCAAGAATGTTTAAAATTTAAGTGGTGGCCTAGAAGTAGTGGACAAGATTTAGGATCAAGAGGTGCCGGGTTCCCATCTGCACCATGGCTTTAATTCACTTACCAAGAATAACCCACAATGCTTCATTCGACCAATGTGTGAATTATTGGTAACTATGATTTGATCCCAATTTGTCTGGTACAGTGCCTTTCACAAACAAGCAAGAGCAATGGTTTAAGGCCTATCATGATTATCTTGTATATTTTCAGTCTACCAATTCTGCTGTCATACATCGAGCTTCCATGTTAGGAGACATGCATATAAGAAATCTAAGGCAAAAAAGTTTGCTTCGACAGAGAACGGAAGAAGCAGTAAAAAAATTACAGGTAAATAAAGACAATATTTGATCTTGAATTGCGTGACCTTGGCTAAATAAATTGACATTGACCTTGACTAAGAGCCAGTTGAGAACAGTTATAAGGAATGGAAATGCTTGTTACAGCTTCTTGCTTTAAATATACCAATATTTGTTGCTATGGTGATTTAAGTATGCCTGCATTTTGTTGTATGAAATATATTTTGTTAGACTTGAATTTTCGTAGCATTTAGAAAGTATGGTAAGTTAAACACCAAATTTGCATGATTTTATTGTTTCAAATAATTATGTTGTTTTTGTTATTTCAATTCTTACTTAAAATTTGAATCTTGTCTGATTCTTTTTCTTCAAAAATTTTAATACCCAAATCAATGAATACATTAAAATCTGTTGAGTCTCAGGGAGTTTCATTTGACCCTCGGAATTCTCTTTTTGATCTTCATGATTTGACTGAAGACTCTTTTCTTCTAATAACTTTTCTTCAAATTTTGACAATAAAATGATGAGTATTATGACCATAATAATGGAAATTCAACTATAAAATTGGTAAAATCCCGTACAAAATTATCAAAATCACCCTTGAGCTTTAACGCCTAATGTTCTGTTTAAATTTTGGTGTTATCTTGTTCTCATATTATGCATGTTTTTATGATTAGGTACTTTCTATTCAGGTAAAAAGTTAGAGATTCCTAGTTCTATAATACAGCTTTTTTGTCTGTCTCACATAAAGCTAAGCTTGTCTATTACTGCTATATGTTCTCTAATATGAAGTCTAAACATTTTTAAACTTTCTTACATTTACTCTGGGTAAAGCCTGTGTCACGTCAGTCGCATAATTATTTGGTTGCAAAATTTATAACATTCGAAAAATAAAATTGATAAAAATCGCCACCCGGACAGGTCATAGACACCTCAAGGCTGCTGTGATGTTGCATTCATCTTAAAGTGCTATTATTTCAAATGGCAGTTTCCCAAGAGGTGTCCCAAAAAGTGAACCTTGACAAGTATAACGTTGCAGCAAGGCTGGTGTGACCTAGGCTTTACTGTGCAAGGCTGATGTGACCTAGGCTTTACTGTGTGTTCAGCTATAGGAAGAATGCTTTTGATTAATAGCGCATACTTGAATGATTTGTTGCTATACATCGAGGGCTCAGTGCAACACAGTTGTTACTATGTATGATTTTAGAAGGAGTTACAACTGTTTTGCACTTAGCCCTCGAAATACATGTTCTGAAGTCTTATTTCAATTACAAAATGTTATTCTGTGTATTGATAGTGAAATAGTACTCTGTGTGATAGTGTAGAATGAACCTAGCTCTTAGTTCATATAATATACCACTTACAACACCTACTGGTAGGGCTCATATCATAAAGTATTGAAAAAATAGGACAGGGAAGGCAGCACTCAACTGAAACAGCCAAGCACCGAAAATAAAATTTAAGAAATAAAACTAGTCACAATCAAATGGCATAATGCCCAACCCACAACTAAATGCAAAAAAGAAACTAAACCGCTGAAAGGCCAAGTTTCAGGTGACGTGTCAAAAAGCCATGCGGTATTGACATAATAATGCATCCCTAATACCACAGGTAAATGTATCATTATTAAAGACCTTTTTTTTTACAGGAATTGATATATCTAGTTCAGATATACAAATTTTACAACAAATAATTGTTTTCATTTTTTTTATTCTTTTTCAATGATACTGTTACCTGTGCCTAATACATGGAAGTAATCCAATACTTTGCTTCTAATTTCTGTGGGAAGTTTGTTCAGTTTTAAATTGCTATGACAAAAATCTAAAAACCAGCAGACCACTCAAGGCGGAACTCAGAAGACATTACCTTTCAGTTGTGTGTTGAGTGTTTTGCTGGTATACATGACCTATGAGCTCCGTCTGTGTGCTGGTTTTCAGTTGTGTTATAGCAATGTGCACACTGTACAAACCTGGGGAACCTGAGAAGTGATGTATCTGGATTACTACTGTCTTATATGTGTATGCTGGCTTTGTCTAAGTTTTGTAAGCTTTATTAACTCCTCAATATTTCATATAAGTGACTGATTTTTAACTGCTGATAATTCTCACCACTTCTATCATATGTTTATCATGTGTGTTATTGAGAGTTATTGACCTTACAAAAAAACCTGCCGTTATGTTTCTTGTCATAACAATGTTGCAAGCACACAACCTGCTTTAACTTTATGAAACTATTGCCTATTGTCTTTGTTAAGAACTATTCGGGAAGTGTTTTAATTTGTAAAATCTGAGGAACCTACTTTTTTAAAGATTCTAAATTTTACTCTTTTGAATATCTATATCATTTATATTTTATACTTGAGAATCGTTACAAACAAACTAAAGAGAGTCGACAAATGAAAACATATTTTGCGAATGACATGATGACTGACCAATCACTTTCGTGTACAATCTGTATAAAAGTATCAACTTATTATGAATCAACAGCTGCTGTTGATGGTTGATAGCTTTGTCTTATCATGGCCAGTTAGTGCTATAGAATAATAATAGAATATTTAAGAAATAAACTATTAAAAACCGTTGTATACCAGCTGTTATACAATGGTTTGGAGTTCTGACGCGTAGGAATTAACCACGAAGGCCCTAGTAGGCCTGAGTGGTTAATAACAAGCGTCAGAACAACAATCCATTGTATAACAGCCGGTGTAGAATGGCTTTTGAATATTTTATTTCGACTCTAACATGATTTAAACTCGGAATTATATATTAAGTCAGTGTTATTTTGCAAGATCTATGTTGTTTACGTTACTTGTTTACCTGCATGACGTCATAAAAACTTTAATTGTATATCAGCCAATATACGACGTTATGATTTGTTCTTTGTATATATAGGCAAAATCGCCGGTCATGTTAGAATAGTACATGTTAACCTGTTTAAAGATTTCGAAGTTTAATTATGTAATATAGGCTGCTAGACAACAATACAACTTAATGTATGGAGTAAGTAATTACAGAAACCTGTATACATTGACCACCTATCAGACAACCTGTATACATTGACCACCTATCAGACAACCTGTAAACAATGACCACCTATCAGACAACCTGTATACATTGACCACCTATCAGACAACCTGTACTCATTGACCACCTATCAGACAACCTGTATACATTGACCACCTATCAGACAACCTGTACTCATTGACCACCTATCAGACAACCTGTATACATTGACCACCTATCAGACAACCTGTATACACTGACCACCTATCAGACAACCTGTATACACTGACCACCTATCAGACAACCTGTATACAATGACCACCTATCAGACAACCTGTATACATTGACCACCTATCAGACAACCTGTATACATTGACCACCTATCAGACAACCTGTACACATTGACCACCTATCAGACAACCTGTATACATTGACCACCTATCAGACAACCTGTATACATTGACCACCTATCAGACAACCTGTACACAATGACCACCTATCAGACAACCTTTATACACTGACCACCTATTAGACAACTTGTATACATTGACCACCTATCAGACAACCTGTATACATTGACCACCTATCAGACAACCTGTACACATTGACCACCTATCAGACAACCTGTATACACTGACCACCTATCAGACAACCTGTATACACTGACCACCTATCAGACAACCTGTATACACTGACCACCTATCAAACACTCATTCCTTGCATTCAGCACACTCAACCCTATAGTTTTCCTTTCCTAGTTGCAGTAAATAGTTTATGGGATTCCAACCTATACTCTATGGCGCCCTCTCCTATAAGTGTGAAGTATGAATGCATAGTTTGCAGCTATTGTGGGATTCCAACCTATACTCTATGGCGCCCTCTCCCTATAAGTGTGAAGTATGAATGCATAGTTTGCAGCTATTGTGGGATTCCAACCTATACTCTATGGCGCCCTCTCCCTATAAGTGTGAAGTATGAATGCATAGTTTGCAGCTATTGTGGGATTCCAACCTATACTCTATGGCGCCCTCTCCCTATAAGTGTGAAGTATGAATGCATAGTTTGCAGCTATTGTAAGATTCCAACCTATACTCTATGGCGCCCTCTCCCTATAAGTGTGAAGTATGATTGCATAGTTTGCAGCTATTGTGGGATTCCAACCTATACTCTATGGCGCCCTCTCCTATAAGTGTGAAGTATGAATGCATAGTTTGCAGCTATTGTAAGATTCCAACCTATACTCTATGGCGCCCTCTCCCTATAAGTGTGAAGTATGAATGCATAGTTTGCAGCTATTGTAAGATTCCAACCTATACTCTATGGCGCCCTCTCCTATAAGTGTGAAGTATGAATGCATAGTTTGTAGCTATTGTGAGATTCCAACCTATACTCTATGGCGCCCTCTCCTATAAGTGTGAAGTACCAACACATAGTTTGCAGCTATTGTGGGATTCCAACCTATACTCTATGGCGCCCTCTCCTATAAGTGTGAAGTACCAACACATAGTTTGTAGCTATTGTGGGATTCCAACCTATACTCTATGGCGCCCTCTCCTATAAGTGTGAAGTACCAACACATAGTTTGTAGCTATTGTGGGATTCCAACCTATACTCTATGGCTCCCTCTCCTATAAGTGTGAAGTACCAACACATAGTTTGCAGCTATTGTTGGATTCCAACCTATTCTCTATGGCGCCCTCTCCTATTAGTGTGAAGTACCAACACATAGTTTGCAGCTATTGTTGGATTCCAACCTATACTCAATGGCGCCCTCTCCTATAAGTGTGAAGTACCAACACATAGTTTGCAGCTATTGTTGGATTCCAACCTATTCTCTATGGCGCCCTCTCCTAATAGTGTGAAGTACCAACACATAGTTTGCAGCTATTGTTGGATTCCAACCTATACTCTATGGCACCCTCTCCTATCAGTGTGAAGTACCAATGCATCAGACCACTCAGCTCTAGTAACAATCCTAAAATAGGTTGCACAAATAAGCAGTATCGAATTTTTAGGTTACTAGGTCAAAGCTATGATAATTTCTTATGTACATTTAAATTATTATTATCTGACTTAAGAACAAAGGTTAATATTCCTGATGTCACAATTTCCTGTTATAATAACCATGCACATTTGTATCATAATGTAACATACATGTATAATTTATTAACATTGTATCTATTTATGTGTGGGTTTATGAACGTCTTTCTATTGAAAAACATGTGTGCCTCCGTAGCTCAATGGTTAGCAAGCTTGCCATCTTATCTGGCGACCTGGGTTTAAATACTGTTGGAAGTACTCATATGCCTGCCATATTTCAGCAGAAAGCTGACTGGCAAATAAATACTATGCTCGGCATTTAAAAAGAACACAGTAGAAACTTTCCCTCTTGATGCTCATTGTTGATTTGTTGTGTTCATGAAATCTTGTCAGAATGTAATAAAATCTTACCTGTGTAAATTATCGACCTATTTTGGGTTGGAAACTTAGTCATACAAGGTCAAATCACGGAAAAACCACTCTTTATGTGCTGACTTCTACCTGATCTTTTACTTGAAATCTAGATCAGAATATTTAATTTGTATGTTCTATGTAGATGCTCCCAGTTCAAACTTGGATTTTTTGGCTGTATTTGCCTCTATAGATGTTCTTGACATCTAGATCGGAGTTTTATTTGTATGAAATTAGTATGTAGATGCTCCCAGTTAAAACTTGGCTTTTTCAAATGTGTTTTCTCTATAAATAAAGTCATTGTTATCTATGATCAATACACAGACAGAGTTATAAATACCTTCTTTCTGTAACATTCAGTAAGCAATACAGGGAAATTATGACCAGTTTTAATAAAATACAAGTAACACTTACTGACGAAATTATTGTATAAATTCCACACAAACCACATGAAATTTGACTCCTGTCACGAAAGTTTCATTTAATGCTCGTACATGAATTAATTTGATACATGAATAATTTTTAGCTCCACTATTCGTAGAATAAGGGGAGCTATTGCAGTCACCCAAGCGTCGGGGTAACACTTTTGTTAAAGTTTAGGTACATGTTTTTTAACCTCTTATATTCTCTTAAGTCCTTTGAGATGTTGCTTTCATACTTTGCATACTTGTTTGCCATCATGACCCCAACTCATATGCAGGAGTAGGTAACTCTATTAAGCATTTTGGTGAAATTATGCCCCCTTTTTCTACTTTGTGCAAATAGTGCAAATGTTAAAGTTTAGGTACAGGTTTTTTAACCTCTAATATCTTCATAGTGCATTGACATATTGCTTTGATACTTTGCATACTTGTTTACCATCATGACCCCGACCCATACACTGGGGTAGGTAACTCTATTAAGCATTTTGGTGAAATTATGCCCCCTTTTTAGCTCACCTGTCACAAAGTGACAGAGTGAGCTTTTGTGATCACACTTCGTCCGTCGTCCGTCCGTCCGTCCGTCTGTCCGTCCGTCTGTCCGTCCGTCAACAATTGGGTTGTGTCCTCTCTAGAGGTCATAATTTTGGCCTAATCTTCATGAAACTTGGTCACAATGATCATCTCAACAAAATCTAGGTCAAGTTCGATATTGGGTCATCTGAGGTCAAAAACTAGCTCACTAGGTCAAATTATAGAAAAAACCTTGTTTTAAACCTTTCAACATGTAGTCTTCATGGTCACTAAACTCTCTGCAGTAACTCTCTACTCTCTATACATACAATAAACTTTCATCAACCAATGAAAATGTGTATCAGGGTTCACAGCAGTTTTGTAAAGGTCAAATATCAAAATATTCTAGTATTTAAACCAGGGTGTGAATTGTACTGGTTAAGTGGAAATCAAAGTGCTGTAGGGAGAGTAGACATTTTCCTGAGGGTCGTGGGTTCAAACCCCACTGGAACCATAATTTTTATTTTTTTATTTTTATTTTTTTAAGTGTTTAAGTATTGTTTTGTCTTCATAGCATGTATTTGTACATTTTCCTGATGGTCGTGGATTCAACCCCCACTGGAACCATAATTTTTTTTTTTTTTTAAATGTTTAGGTATTGTTTTGTCTTTATAACATGGATTTGTACATTTTCCTGATGGTCGTGGATTCAACCCCCACTGGAACCATAATTTTTTTTTTTTTTTTAAATGTTTAGGTATTGTTTTGTCTTTATAACATGTATTTGTACATTTTCCTGATGGTCGTGGGTTCAAACCCCCACTGGAACCATAATTTTTTTTTTTTTTTTTTTTAGTGTTTAGGTATTGTTTTGTCTTTATAGCATGTATTTGTACATTTTCCTGATGGTCGTGGGTTCAACCCCCACTGGAACCATAATTTTTATTTTTTGAGTGTTTAGGTACTGTTTTGTCTTTATAGCATGTATTTGTACATTTTCCTGATGGTCGTGGGTTCAACCCCCACTGGAACCATAATTTTTATTTTTTAATTTTTATTTTTTTAAGTGTTTAGGTATTGTTTTGTCTTTATAGCATGTATTTGTACAGTTATATGGAGGAAAAATATTCCAAAATATTTTGTTTAAAATAAAGGTCAAATCATAGAAAAACCTTGTGTAGTCAGCACCAGAGGTTACAATTTCAACTTAATCTGTATGAAACTTTGTCACAATGATCCTGTCAACAAAATCTAGGCCAATTTTGGGTCATCTGGCGTCAAAAACAAGGTCACAATGTCAATTGACATTTTCCTGAGGGTCGTGGGTTCAAACCCCACTGGAACCATAATTATTTTTTTAAGTGTTTAGGTATTGTTCTGTCTTTATAGCATGTATTTGTACAGTTATATGGAGGAAATATTTTGTTTAAATTATAGGTCAGATCATAGAAAAACCCTGTGTAGTCACCAGAGGTTACAATTTCGACTTAATCTTTATGAAATTTGGTCCTAATAATCATCTCAACACAATCTAGGTTAAGTTTGATATTAATTAAGTCATCTGGGGTCAAACGCTAGGTCACATGGTCAAATCATACACAAACTTGCAATAGAGGCTGAATTTCCTTAAATTTTATTCAGAAAATGTGTAGGATCACCATAGGGGTGTGCATGCACTAGTACAACAGGTGAGCGACCTAGGGCCCTTTGGGCCCTCTTGTTTCAACTTAGTGCAAATGTTAAATTTTAGGTACAGGTTTTATCACCTCTTATATTTTCAAAGAACATTCACATATTGCTTTACATACTTGTTCAATATCATGACCACATCCCATACACAGGGGTAGGTAACTCTATCAAGCATTTTGTTGAAATTATGCCCCCTGTTGGACTTGAAAATGCAAATGTTAAAGTTTAGGTACAGGATTTTTTAACCTCTAATATCTTCAAAGTGCATTGTCATATTGCTTTGATACTTTGCATACTTGTTCACCATTATGACCCCAACCCATACACAGGGGTATGTAACTCTATCAAGCATTTTGTTGAAATAATGCCCCTTTTTTCAACTTAGTGCAAATGTTAAAGTTTAGGTGCAGGTTGTTTCACCTCTAATATTTTCAAAGTGCATTCACATATTGCTATGCATACTTGTTCTCCATCATGACCCCAATCCCTACACATGGGTTGGTAACTCTATCAAGCATTTTGTTGAAATTATGTCCCTTTTTGGACTTGGAAATGCAAATGTTAAAGTTTAGGTACAGGTTTTTTAACCCCTTATATCTTCAAAGTGAATTGATATATTGCTTTGATGCTTTGCATACTTGTTCACCATCATGGCCCCAACCCATACACAGGAGAAGATAACTATTTAGCATTTTGTTGAAATTATGCCCCCTTTTGGACTAAGAAATGCTTATTTGTTTACCTTCATGACCAAGAGGACCTACACATGAGTAGGTAATGGTCCTGCATAATTTGTCCAAATTATCCCCCTTTTTCGACTTAGAAGCCCCAATCTCTACACAGCAGAGGGTTATGCTGCTGTTATGAAGCATTTTGTTTTGAATATATAATAATTGTACTATCCTAGCATGGCGCTGCAAATAGTGGAGCGCGCTGTTCGTGGACAGCTCTTGTTATATTGTGTTAAATGATATTTCCCTATTGACCAGAAAACAGCACTAGCATTAAAATGTTCATATTAATTGTAGATATGTGTTAGCTATTTGTTAAATCTATGGCTTCTAATATTACATTTTCCTGAATAAAACTGGTTACATCATCCATATAAAGTGAGGGAGACATATTGATTTTGTGCCGGGTGTCTGTCTATATGAATGTCAAAAAGTTTGTCTGCACTTGTTCTTCTTAACCCCAGTCTGGTTTCAATGAATTTTCAAATGAATACTTTGTACCAAGCCTAGTGGTACATATTGTCAGGAATTTTAGGTCGAATGATTATTGCTGGAGTTACTGCCCTTTGTAGTTGACATACATTTTTTTGTCAAAAAAACTTCTAGTTGAATTGGATAAATTATTCAGTAATCAATGTTTAAATTTGCCTGTATAATGAGGCTTACAGGGAAGACTGCGTTTACCCAACTGTGTTGCCTCTTTAAATAAAACCTTTATTATTATTGTTTTCAGAGTACAAAAATAAAGAGCGGTCATGTTGAAGAGTTTTCAGTGGAGGAGAGTTTGATGGGTCTAGCTATCGGTACACACGGGGCCAATATTATGCAAGCCCGTAGAATTGAAGGGGTTACTGGTATAGAGTTGGATGAAAACACATGTACATTTAAAGTACACGGTGAGGTAGGTCAAGACATTTATATGCAAGTACAAGTAAATCTGTTGCTGTTTACTCAAGTTTACCAATTTATTAACATCAAAATTAACTGTAATAAATCTTTCTAAATTCATATACTTAGCAAATCTTTAAAGAAACCAATAATATTCCCTGTAAGTATATATCTCAATCACAATTCTGGTTTTATATGCTCTTCAGAAACTCATGTCACTTCTGCCTACTGTCTGTTTGTTTATACTATTGTTTGCTATTAGCATACTAGTATGTATTTATGTTTTACACAATCAGTATTTTGTATTATATTGTATTGTATTATATTATATTGTATTGTTTAAAGTACCAGCCAAACTTGTTGAATACCCAATGTTCTGAGAACATGTAACAGTAAGCATTATTCTAATACCAGCCTAACTTGTTGAATACCCAATGTTCTGAGAACATGTTACAGTAAGCATTATTCTAATACCAGCCTAACTTGTTGAATACCCAATGTTCTGAGAACATGTAACAGTAAGCATTATTCTAATACCAGCCAAATTTGTTGAATACCCAATGTTCTGTGTACATGTAACAGTAAGCATTATTCTAATAGCTGACAGTTCACAAGTCATAACAGAATTTACCTATTCTAGGGTCTCCAACCTCCTGCTCCCAAGTCATACACCTTAACCTTTACACATAATGATAGATTCATTATCTCTACACTGAACATATATGGTATTAGGGTATCAAGCAATCTGGGGGTATTCATCACATTCAGCAATATTTCTTTTTTTTTTCCAGTCGGAAGAAGTATGTCGGAAAGCTCGTGTTATGTTAGAATATGCTGAAGATACTTTCCAAGTCCCCAGGGAACTTGTAGGTAAGTGCTTAGAAGAATTACCAAGCACTATGACTTGGGCCCTATTTCTTACCAACTATATTGATTTGTGCCCTATTTCTTACCAACTATATTGATTTGTGCCCTATTTCTTACCAACTATATTGACTTGTGCCCTATTTCTTACCAACTATATTGACTCGGGGCCCTATTTCTTACCAACTTTATTGACTCGTGCCCTATTTCTTACCAGCTATATTGACTCGTGCCCTATTTCTTACCAACCATATTGACTCGGGGCACTATTTCTTACCAACCATATTGACTCGGGCCCTATTTCTTACCAACCATATTGACTCAGGCCCTATTTATAACCAATCATATTGACTCAGGCCCTAATTCTTGGCAGATGCTAATACAGTATAGTATGACAGCTCTGAAGATTGTTTTGTGAATGTTATGTCATTATTGAATTTGTTGTTACTTTACGAGATCGTCAGAACCCTTGTGATCGACACACAGTAACTTATAAAGATAGGATCCGTCATGAGTTTTCTTTGGAGATCAACATTTCTTAAACGAGTCTAGAAAGCGAGTCTTTGGCGAGCTTAATAACTTGTTTTTCGTAACAAGTTTAAGAAATGTTGATCACAAAGACAACGAGTGGTGGATTCTTTTTATCACATCACCATGGTTACTGAGTAAAAGCAGCATCAGAAATAGCGAATTTAAGCCGACGTCTATTTGAATGAGGTGAAGTTATTTAAGTGGTTAATTAGAAGACAGGCATTTATTGAATAAATTGGTTCCATTAAATTTTCTGAACAAGACTAGTCTTGTTCACTGGCTCTTTGCAATATGAAGGGATTTTTGTAGCCATGCATTGCATGCCATATCATACCTACTCTATGGATAGTTAGTCTGAGTTTACTGATAGTTATACATTACATGTTCCCTTGAAGTCAATGGTCATTTGTGGATCTGGCAGAATAAAACTGAATGACCTGGCCCTTACGAGGATTGTTTGTCTCTATGAAATCTAGGTCAAGTTTGAATCTAGGTCATGTGGGGTCAAAAACTAGGTCACCATGTCAAATCTTAGAAAATTCTTGTGCACGCATTAGAGGTCACAATTAAGGCCCGATCTTCATGAAACTTTGTTAGAATGTTTGTCTCTATAAAATCTAGGTCAAGCTTAAACAGTACTACTAGTATCTATCAGAAGTTCTTATTTAAGCAATGTGAAACAGTCTTGGCCTATTTGCTGCATTTGGTATGTAGAAGGCAACGTTTCTCACATGAGCATTATAGGGCCATCATGTCCCTCTTGTTGAACCAAATTTTGGTTTATATATTCTAGCTAAAGTTATAGGAAAGAATGGGAAGAATATACAGGACATTGTGGACAAGTCTGGTGTGGTTAGAGTTAAAATAGAGGGAGATAATGAACGAGATACTCCGAGAGAAGAGGTTTGTTATATACTACTGTTACTGGGAGGGTAGAGTTATCTTAGTATGTGTTACTGGTAGGATAGAGTTATCTTAGTATGTGTTACTGGGAGTGTAGAGTTGTATTAGCTTGTATACATGTCCATGCATTTATGTCTTTGTTTTGTGAAGTTTTATTCAGCATGAATTGTTGTGTCATGGTGTTGAATTTTTACGCCATGAAATGGGTTGCGGTGGTCAGTGGTAAGCTGTGTAGGTCAGTGGTAGGCTGTGTCGGTCAGTCGTATGCCATGACATTCAATTGTAAGCCATATCATAAGCTTTAAAGAACTGGCTCTAATGCTGTAGTAATTGGCATTGTACTCAATAAGCACATGTTCATGGTCAAGACGATCTGGTCAGTGTGGATGAGCATTACTACTCCATTTGTGACCTTTATCACCATTCTTTTGGTAGGAATTTGAAAGTGGTCATTACTTGAGTATCTTGATTCACAGATAATTAAAATGTGATTTTTTTTATAATAGTTAACAGTTAAACTCATTGCTAACATGACTGTACTGCCATGAATGTTAGGATATTCATAAAATAAATGTAGAATTATATTTCATGATTATACTCCTACAAACAAACTTTGACAGGGGTTATAAAGGAGTCACCTTATAGTTGTTCTGTTTGTCGGTCTGTCCGTCAGTTGGTTGGTCCGGTATATTTTAACCTCGGGGGCGGGTAACTACTTCCACAGTTTTAATGGGATTTGTACAAGACTTCACAAACATGGTATTACTGTTTGGTTTGGATGTGCGGGACACAGTTGTCATGTGTTGGTCCAGGCACCACAGAAATATTCAATTGCCCTCAGACTTGGGTTAGTTGTGTATGATAAAGCAGTATTGTGGGGTTATAAATCATATCCAGTGATGCATCCAGTATGCATGTTCTTTTGAACTTGCATATTGATAATTTTGTATTTTGCAGAATTGTATTGTTAACATTAATTTTGTAGTATTATATTCGTTCGATGCATAGTGATATGAAGTTAGGTGATATTTTTGCATATTTATTAGTGATGGCAACGAGTACTAAAATCGGTACTCGGTTACTCGGTCATTCTTCTGATCAAGTACTTGAGTACTCGGAAAACTATAAATGTGCATATTTGGGACACAGAAATGTTGTACTGCAAACGTGCATGGCCAACTTCAAATAGAACATAGTGTATGTCTGTCCGTTCTGTTCAGTTGATGGTCAAATCTAGATCAGTAGAAGAATTGAAACAATAAAAACTAACAAAAAGAACAACAATACAGTCTAAATGCAATATAACTTTTAATCAATAACGCTAGAAAATTTGAAAAATAACAAATAAACAACTAAGGGGGAATACTCTTATCAACGGTGACATAGTAATATTTACACAGTGTGACCAATTCACTGTCGTGTTATCGTTCATTCATATACGCATGAGAACAATAAAAATTTGAAGTAATATTTTATTAATTTTTTAATCGATTGTCACACCCAATAAATAATAACTGCCAATTAAAGATCAATGACAATTACTTGGATTGATGTCAACAAAAGAACCCCAAGCTACGTGTCATAAACAAATTAACAGATGATGACTGACAGGTCTGTGTTTTGATTACGCTTGCAATAAGCGACCTAAGGATTGATGACACATTGTAAATTGTAATTTTAATATCAAGTAGACCAGATAACACTTGGACACATTCTGTACAAGACAGGATTAACAATTTTTCTTTTCGGAGCACTCGAATACTGATTTTGCTATTCGTTAATCGGACCTTTGAACTTGTACTCGAGTACTCGGGTACTCGTTGCCATCCCTAAAATTGATACAAACTTAGTGATATTTATGCATATTTGTGTACACTGTAGATTTAAGCTCACCTAACACTTGTGCTCAAGGTGAGCTATTGTGATCGCACTATGTCCGGTGTCCACCGTCCGGCGTATGAAACTTGGTCACAATGTTTGTCTCTATGAACTCTACGTCAAGTTTGTAACTGGGTCATCTGGGGTAAAAAACTAGGTCACAATGTCTCATCAAAGAAAATATTGTTAACACTCCAATGGCCACGCTTTTTGCCTAATCTTTATGAAACTTGGTCACAATATTTGTCTAAATAAAATGTAGGTCATGTTCGCAATATTCAGTGAACTTCATGCACTAGTAATATATGAAGATGTGATAAATATAGACACACAATAGTAGCTATTGAGCTACCATAGGGGCATACATGTTACCCAAACATCACTTGTTTTTCTGTCAATTGAACTTCTGAAGAGTTTGTCTGTCGTGTATCTAGATTTATTATACCATGTCATCACTAGATCTTCTTTGCACAACTAGTTTTTAGGGCTGCATACCAGTTTACGATATAAATCTAATACCGGTATTTCGCATTCGATCGATACATCGAATCGAACGTTTCCGTATCGATGATATAATCGAGAGTAAACCACGAACCCTTGTGTTACATGTCTTGTTTTAATTGTGTTCTGCAAGTTAAATACATATTGCAAGCTAATACCTTCCTATTTAGACGTTTTATTGCTTAAAAAAAATATCATATGATATATCGAATATCGATCATTTTGTATCGATACAAATATCGTATCGATCATTCTAACCGATACGCAGCCCTACTAGTTTTCATGGCCCCTTAATCTATCACTGCCTCAATCCCTCTCATTTCACTGTTAATGTTGGTATTGAACTTTTTATCTTATTTTAGAATGCTGCTCCGGTGTCTACTCTGTCTACATCGGTTTGTATATATATCTTCTCATTACTTCATAATCTACTATCATTGTTGTACATCATTGTAACATCATACCATGTGGGTACTGTAAATCACTTTTTTTCGCACAAGTTTTATTTTCACAAATGTTCTCAAGGATGTTGACACGCGAAATTATGATTCTCATGAAAATTTCGCACTACAAAGTCAGGAGTTGGACATCATCAATGAAGCAAATTCAACATTCTCGCGATAAATAAAAAAACAATAAAAGCTGGAAATTTTTGGAAAAATTGTGAAATAAAAGTTACATGATAATTAAGTGATTTACAGTATTTATTGGTACAAGTGGCTGGATCAGTGCTATATGACACAAATATATAAAATTATGCAAATTTAATTGATAGATCAAAATAGTCTTGTAAAAATATCCCAATTACAGTACAACTTCTGTAGAGCAACATCCTTTGGGAGCTGCAGATAGTTGGCTTTTGTACAGAGGTTGTTGGTCTACAGAGATTATATTTATAGTAAATATCAATTTTGATGGTGTTGTTATACAGAGGGCCTGCTTTCGAGAGGTCATACTGTAATTATAGTCTACTAACAAAGTAGTTATTATAAAATATGTTGCAATATTTCTGACAGATATTTGTTCACGGTATTAATAAAATGTGCATATTTTCATGAGTTAAAATACTGATACAGCCACCTGTGGTTATTGGTACACGAAAATTATATCATTTATATCAGGTTCAATGGTGTATTTAGTATGCAATCCTGTTATATCAGTCATCTGTATGTCCCTGGGTGAATCTTATATTTATGGTAACATTTCATTGACAGAAATATCCGCAGTAGAACTTTGATGCCTCAAACTGCCTTCAAACCCCCCCAAAAAATAGTTTGAGCCATTTGAGGAATCTACTTTGTACTAATTAGACATCATCATTTGGCCTGGACTGAAGAATCTGTTCAAGGTTTCAAACCAAAACTGTTTTAGGCATCACAGTTCTACTGTATATCCATTTTATTTATCTCAGTGTTGTGGTTATTGTCATATATTTTATTATTAGCTCACCTGTCACAAAGTGACAAGGTGAGCTTTTGTGATCGCTCTTCGTCCGTCGTCCGTCCGTCCGTTCACAATTGCTTGTGAACACACTATAGGTCACAAATTTAGCCTGATCAATATGAAACTTGATCACAATGATCATCTTCATACAATCTAGGTCAAGTTCGATATTGGGTCATCTGGGGTCAAAAACTAGGTCACTAGGCCAAATCAAAGGAAAACCTTGTGAACACATTAGAGGTCACAATTTGAGCCTAATCTTTATGAAACTTGATCACAATGATCATCTCTATAAAATCTAGGTCAAGTTCGATATTGGGTCATCTGGGGTTAAAAACTAGGTCACGAGGCCAAATCATTGAAAAAGCTTGTGAAACACTAGAGGTCGCAATTTGAGCCTAATCTTTATGAAACTTGGTCACAATGATCATCTCAACAAAATCTAGGTCAAGTTCGATATTGGGTCATCTGAGGTCAAAAACTAGCTCACTAGGTCAAATTATAGAAAAACCTTGTTTTAAACCTTTCAACATGTAGTCTTCATGGTCACTAAACTCTGCTGTAACTCTCTATGCTCTATACATACAAGTAAACTTTCATCAACCAATGAAAATGTGTATCAGGGTTCACAGCAGTTTTGTAAAGGTCAAATATTAAAATATTCTAGTATTTTAAGCAGGGTGTGAATTGTAAGGGTTAAGTGGAAATCAAAGCGCTGTAGGGAGCGTAGACATTATCCTGAGGGTCGTGGGTTCAAACCCCACTGGAACCATAATTTTTATTTTTTTATTTTTATTTTTTTTGAGTGTTTAGGTATTGTTTTGTCTGTAAAGCATTTATTTGTACATTTTCCTGATGGTCGTGGGTTCAACCCCCACTGGAACCATAATTTTTTTTTTTTTTTTAAGTGTTTAGGTATTGTTTTGTCTTTATAGCATGTATTTGTACAGTTATATGGAGGAAAAATATTCCAAAATATTTTGTTTAAAATATAGGTCAAATCATAGAAAAACCGTGTGTAGTCAGTCACCAGAGGTTACAATTTCAACCTAATCTTTATGAAACTTTGTCACAATGATCCTGTCAACATAATCTAGGCCAAGTTCGATTTTGGGTCATCTGGCGTCAAAAACAAGGTCACAATGTCAATTGACATTTTCCTGAGGGTCGTGGGTTCAAACCCCACTGGAACCATAATTATTTTTTTAAGTGTTCAGGTATTGTTCTGTCTTTATAGCATGTATTTGTACAGTTATATGGAGGAAATATTTTGTTTAAATTATGGGTCTGATCAAAGAAAAACCCTGTGTAGTCACCAGAGGTTACAATTTCCACTTAATCTTTATGAAATTTGGTCCTAATAATCATCTCAACACAATCTAGGTTAAGTTTGATATTAATTAAGTCATCTGGGGTCAAACGCTAGGTCACATGGTCAAATCATACAAAAACTTGCAATAGAGGCTGAATTTCCTTAAATTTTATTCAGAAAATGTGTAGGATCACCATAGGGGTGTGCATGCACAAGTACGACAGGTGAGCGACCTAGGGCCCTTTGGGCCCTCTTGTTTGAATATTATTTTCATGTCCTTCTTTATACATCAAATGGTATAGATTTTTGCACTTGTCTGTCAGGCCATCTGTCAAACTTAAATGAGTGCCGGCCGATTAACAAAGAATGGATAGGACACAATCCTCAGTTTAAGTTTGTGTTTCAGTGATTTTTTTCCTTCTTTATTAGGGTCTGGAAAACGGACCCTTTCCCAATTGCAAATAGGCTATAATTTTACAATAAACAATTTAAAAAAATAATTTCCAAAATCGGACATAAAATGATAAAGTTATGAACGTTTTTGACAAAGAGGTCAAGCATAAAAGCTCAAAGAAACCAGTAAACATTCACATGTAATCTCTTTTTCTGTTTTATTTGGCCTTCATGGAAATTCCCAATTTCAAGTTGTCATGACGAGAAAATTCCCAATCTGAACGGACCTGGACCCTTTCCCAAATAGGCAAAGAAAATCACTGTGTTTTGTTCATGACCTGAAGATGACCTTTTCATTTATGAGCGGTCAAGGTCACTGGGATCTTCAGTAAAAAATGATTTCCAGATAGATTAATCACTCAAAACTGGCTGAACTATGACCCTCTAATATGGTATGAATGTTTTTTCAAGACCAGAACAACACATGTTTTTAGTCAATGAGTCAAAGGTCACAGTCACAAGTAGATGAACAATATTGATTTCTAGGTCTATGTTTCAAAGTTCAAGGTTACAGGAAGGGGCATATAAGTGGTTCTGACAGCTCTTTTTCATGTATTTTTCTCTCTTACTGTCATTCAAACATCTTGCTCTATATAAATACCTATGCTTGGGTACATTTGATCCAGTACATCAGAATGTGATTCTTATTTTTGATTTACAATTTGATTAAAATAAATGTCCTACACAACATTTGTAAACTGCATATTTAGCTTTGTATGTTTTGTTACACTGGCTGTATGGTAATGCGATGACTTGGCTATGAATATTGTCAAAGTTATGTGTCTGTCACCCCTGAGTGATGTGGGCATTACTATTGTAGAATTGATAAATTTATGTATATTGTTCATTTTGTCTTTTTTTTATACTGCTTCTGATGTTATAAAATACTGCATGTGATAAAATTGGCTTCAAATTGTTATTGTGCTATGTACTGATATTGGTATGTGTTGTTACTTTAAAAGCCATGTTGCTTTGTTCACGATTCTGCTTTAATGATGAATATTCTCTGATAATACAATGTATTTTAGTCAAATTTTTCTCTAACAATACTAAATGTATGACAGCAAGAATGGGGTGCCAACACTACAACGTGGCCTGCCAGTATTCATTCATTCATTCTGCTTGTATATTCCTGATACAAGAACTGCTAGTTCTGGAAAATTAACATTATCACTTATTATGTTCTCATCTATAATGAGGGGGAATATTGCTTTGCACATGTCCGTCAGTCTGTCTGAATGGTTTTGTTCAATAACTCTTGTGGAGGGAACTACTTTCACAGGGATTGTTTTTGTATGCAACAACCCATACTGCAGGGGTATTAATCATATTCAACAACCCATACTGCAGGGGTATTAATCATATTCAACAACCCGTACTGCAGGGCTATTAATCATATTCAACAACCCGTACTGCAGGGGTATTAATCATATTCAACAACCCGTACTGCAGGGCTATTAATCATATTCAACAACCCATACTGCAGGGGTATTAATCATATTCAACAACCCATACTGCAGGGGTATTAATCATATTCAACAACCCATACTGCAGGGGTATTAATCATATTCAACAACCCATACTGCAGGGGTATTAATCATATTCAACAACCCATACTGCAGGGGTATTAATCATATTCAGTGATAGATCTAGTACGACTAAGAGTGTTCCTTTGAACTGGTATAGTGACACTTTTATATTTTGCAGGCATTTATTGTTATGCTTTGCACTTGTCTGTCGGTTGGTCATACCAAATGGTTTCCATTCAAGAAGGCTTTGCCGTAGGATCTTCAAACTTTACATGGAGATTAGTCATCAACATTAGATGACCCCAATTGATTTTGACTATTGGGCTGCCATGGGGGCATACATGTTTTATAAAGATATTTTGTTATTATAGTAGTTGATATTTGGAATATATATATTTATGATACATCTTTGGGAGCATCTATTGGTCCCCAAATACTAATGCCCCTTTTAAAATATGTGATGGTATTTTGCTTTGCACATGTCTTTCTGCCTGCAGATAAACAAAACCATGTCCAATTCACAATTACAGAACTCTTCAATATCAAGGTCACAGTGACCTGGAATATAAACGACTGTTTGGCTGCCAGGGAGCATACATGTTTTTACAAACATCTCTTGTTTTGTTATGCTGAAAAAGGTCTGTGTTGAATCAAAGGGACTACATGCATAAGTCCTTGATTTTGGTTATGTGTTAAATCACAAGTTGGTGAAGTGGACTGTGCCTTGGTTTAATTGATACTGCACCTGCTTATGTTGCTTTATAATTTGTTAGTATATTTGAGTGTTGACTATGTGTATTATGGATGTCCTTATGTTCATGGCAGTTAAATCATTACAGTCTACCTACCAGTATTGTATCATTGATCAGTCAGTGTCAGATAATCTAACTTTTCTTGTTTTCAGTTTAAATTTGAGTTTGGTCAGATTATTATAATTGCTTAAGCATTACCTTGCATCTTTGATATTAAATGTTTATGATTACAGTAATGCTTTAACTACATTTGTTATTTAAAACTTTCTAACACCAGGCTCCGCAAAAAGTTTTCAAACTTTTCAGTCCACATTGGTAAAATGATTGAATGTTCCTCTTCCTCAATAGGAAAATACAGGATTTTCTGTCAGTCTGAATCAATATTTGTCAGTTTGGATTGAAGGACTGACAGTTTTTTGTGGAGTCTGTAATACTGATGAATGTATGGATGCTGTAAGATAATTATTATTTGAAGGGGGTGTATTTAATGATAGATTATGTTGGAATAATTCACCAATCATAAATTTGATCTAGAAATATAACCCCTGTGTTGGATTAAGTCTCTTTTTATACTCTCAACAAATTCAAACAAATTGGGGATTTGGGAATAGATGTGTATAAATCTGGTACATTTATTTATTTCTACAAACACAAGAATACGACTTGGCAGTGGTGACAAGGTTGGGCTTATTATTGTGGGTATACTATACATGTAGTTGTTTAGGGGTCTGACGTGATTACTCTGTTTCTGTTATTATTGTGGGTATACTGTACATGTAGTTGTTTAGGGGTCTGATGTGATTACTCTGTTTCTGTTACAGGGTCAAGTGCCGTTTGTTTTTGTTGGAACTGTTGAGAATATTAACAATGCCAAAATACTCCTAGACTATAACTTAGATCATCTTAGAGTAAGTATGAGTCCAGATCTTACATTATACATGTACAGTCAACTCTCGTTATCTCGAATTTCACGTGACCGTGGAAATTACTTCGACATAACGAAAATTCGAGATAGAATGTTCGGCATCGAAGTTGCAAGTTTTCCAGTTTCTGTCATTATACGCCGCCATATTGTTACGGTCGTAAGAACGACATATTCGTGAGAATTGCCTGTGGTGATATTTATGTACATGTACATTTGTATTCCTCCTCGAGAAAATGCATTTTATTTTAATTATTATTTTTACAAACAATTGTTCGAGATGACATGTTTATTAATGTTAGTACGTAACACAAAGTTTTATGACATGTTTGCGCAAATTGTTGCAAACAAATATTTGTTCATAATGGAAGGCGCGAAAATTACAGGTAAATCGAAGATTTCAGACTGGCGAAGTGTGAAAAACATTCGACGCTAGTCGAATACGATCAGACTTCGACCCGACTTCGAGATGAACAATAGATTTAAAGTGCAAATTGGTTAATCGGGACCAAAAATAATTCGACATAACGAAAAATTGGAGCCGAATTGGAGCCGAAACTTCGAGATGGGTCTCGAGATTTCATATAGACAAAGAAGGAGAAAAATTGGGACTTGAAAAAAACTTCGACATAACGGAAAATTCGATATAAGCGAGTTCGAGATAACGAGAGTTGACTGTACATATATATGGTTTAATATTAGGGTCTAGAAAGGGTCAGTATATCACTTTACAAATTCTTCTACTGAACCTTTACCCTTCTGCTATTAGCCTCTGATAGCAAAACAATTAAACTGAACCACCTCCATAGCCTAGTGGTAGAGTGCTTATCTCCATAGCCTAGTGGTGGAGTGCTTGCCTTCATAGCCTAGTGGTGGAGTGCTTGCCTTCATAGCCGAGTGGTAGAGTGCTTACCTCCATAGCCT
Source organism: Spisula solida (assembly GCA_947247005.1). Lineage (NCBI taxonomy): Eukaryota > Metazoa > Mollusca > Bivalvia > Venerida > Mactridae > Spisula > Spisula solida. Next base: position 44,481,157 of record OX365956.1, read on the forward strand.
AGTGGTAGAGTGTTTGCCTCCATAGCCTAGTGGTGGAGTGCTTGCCTCCATAGCCTAGTGGTAGAGTGCTTGCCTCCATAGCCTAGTGGTGGAGTGCTTGCCTTCATAGCCGAGTGGTAGAGTGCTTACCTCCATAGCCTAGTGGTAGAGTGCTTGCCTCCATAGCCTAGTGGTGGAGTGCTTGCCTTCATAGCCAAGTGGTAGAGTGCTTACCTCCATAGCCTAGTGGTAGAGTGTTTGCCTCCATAGCCTAGTGGTAGAGTGCTTGCCTTCATAGCCTATTGGTAGAGTGCTTGCCTCCATAGCCTAGTGGTAGAGTGCTTGCCTTCATAGCCTAGTGGTGAAGTGCTTACCTCCATAGCCTAGTGGTGGAGTGCTTGCCTCCATAGCCTAGTGGTGGAGTGCTTGCCTCCATAGCCTAGTGGTGGAGTGCTTGTCTCCATAGCCTAGTGGTGGAGTGCTTACCTCCATAGCCTAGTGGTAAAGTGCTTGCCTTCATAGCCTAGTGGTGAAGTGCTTACCTCCATAGCCTAGTGGTAAAGTGCTTGCCTTCATAGCCTAGTGGTGGAGTGCTTGTCTCCATAGCCTAGTGGTGGAGTGCTTACCTCCATAGCCTAGTGGTGGAGTGCTTGTCTCCATAGCCTAGTGGTGGAGTGCTTGTCTCCATAGCCTAGTGGTGGAGTGCTTGTCTCCATAGCCTAGTGGTGGAGTGCTTGCCTCCATAGCCTAGTGGTAGAGTGCTTGACTCCATAGCCTAGTGGTGGAGTGCTTGCCTCCATAGCCTAGTGGTGGAGTGCTTGTCTCCATAGCCTAGTGGTGGAGTGCTTACCTCCATAGCCTAGTGGTAAAGTGCTTGCCTTCATAGCCTAGTGGTGAAGTGCTTACCTCCATAGCCTAGTGGTAGAGTGCTTGCCTCCATAGCCTAGTGGTGGAGTGCTTGCCTCCATAGCCTAGTGGTGGAGTGCTTGTCTCCATAGCCTAGTGGTGGAGTGCTTGTCTCCATAGCCTAGTGGTGGAGTGCTTGCCTCCATAGCCTAGTGGTGGAGTGCTTACCTCCATAGCCTAGTGGTGGAGTGCTTGTCTCCATAGCCTAGTGGTGGAGTGCTTGCCTCCATAGCCTAGTGGTAGAGTGCTTGACTCCATAGCCTAGTGGTGGAGTGCTTGCCTCCATAGCCTAGTGGTAGAGTGCTTGCCTTCATAGCCTAGTGGTGGAGTGCTTACCTCCATAGCCTAGTGATAGAGTGCTTGCCTCCATAGCCTAGTGGTGGAGTGCTTGCCTCCATAGCCTAGTGGTGGAGTGCTTGTCTCCATAGCCTAGTGGTAGAGTGCTTGCCTCCATAGCCTAGTGGTGGAGTGCTTGCCTCCATAGCCTATTGGTAGAGTGCTTGCCTCCATAGCCTAGTGGTGGAGTGCTTGCCTTCATAGCCTAGTGGTGGAGTGCTTACCTCCATAGCCTAGTGGTAGAGTGCTTGCCTCCATAGCCTAGTGGTGGAGTGCTTACCTCCATAGCCTAGTGGTAGAGTGCTTGCCTCCATAGCCTAGTGGTGGAGTGCTTGCCTCCATAGCCTAGTGGTAGAGTGCTTGCCTCCATAGCCTAGTGGTGGAGTGCTTGCCTCCATAGCCTAGTGGTGGAGTGCTTGTCTCCATAGCCTAGTGGTAGAGTGCTTACCTCCATAGCCTAGTGGTGGAGTGCTTGCCTCCATAGCCTAGTGGTGGAGTGCTTGCCTCCATAGCCTAGTGGTGGAGTGCTTGTCTCCATAGCCTAGTGGTAGAGTGCTTACCTCCATAGCCTAGTGGTGGAGTGCTTGTCTCCATAGCCTAGTGGTGGAGTGCTTGCCTCCATAGCCTAGTGGTGGAGTGCTTACCTCCATAGCCTAGTGGTAGAGTGCTTGCCTCCATAGCCTAGTGGTAGAGTGCTTACCTCCATAGCCTAGTGGTAGAGTGCTTGCCTCCATAGCCTAGTGGTAGAGTGCTTGCCTCCATAGCCTAGTGGTAGAGTGCTTACCTCCATAGCCTAGTGGTAGAGTGCTTACCTCCATAGCCTAGTGGTAGAGTGCTTACCTCCATAGCCTAGTGGTAGAGTGCTTGCCTTCATAGCCTAGTGGTGGAGTGCTTACCTCCATAGCCTAGTGGTGGAGTGCTTGCCTCCATAGCCTAGTGGTAGAGTGCTTGCCTCCATAGCCTAGTGGTAGAGTGCTTGCCTTCATAGCCTAGTGGTGGAGTGCTTACCTCCATAGCCTAGTGGTAGAGTGCTTGCCTCCATAGCCTAGTGGTGGAGTGCTTACCTCCATAGCCTAGTGGTAGAGTGCTTGCCTCCATAGCCTAGTGGTAGAGTGCTTGCCTCCATAGCCTAGTGGTAGAGTGCTTGCCTCCATAGCCTAGTGGTGGAGTGCTTTGAGTGCAGGAGGTCAAAGTCTCGCTCAGTGGCTGTATCATACCAAAGATAAAAATGGTACCATTGCTAGACACTGAGCTTATATAAGAAAGGGAAAAAATGGCTTCTCTTCACTGATACCCTTGGGGTGATGGATACCTTCAGGAATGAGGTGTCGAGAGTGATTTGTATAAGTTGTAGACATTTTTCACATTCAATCTGAAATGGATATTGTATAGACTACACAACTAAACATAATTTTTCCTACAGAAATTGACACAATCTTCACGTATTACAATTAATTGCTTATTTAACAAATTTGGCTCTAATTTTTGTTCAGCTGGTTTACTGATCTGAAATATTTTGAAATCAGACACAACTCTGTTTCTCTAATGATGCTTCTCAATTAAAGCTTATTTTAAAAAATGTTGTTTTTCCACAGGAAGTTGAAAGATTGCGGCAAGAAAAGTTAGAGATTGATCAGCAGCTTCGAACATTGTCAGGTCCCCAATCTGGTCCCTATTTTCCTGCCCCGCGAGAAAGACGGTAAGTGATCCCTATTTTCCTGCCCCACGAGAAAAATGGTCCCTATTTTCCTGCCCCACAAGAAAGACGGGTCCCTATTTTCCTGCCCCACTAGAAAGACAGGTCCCTATTTTCCTGCCCCACCAGAAAGACAGGTCCCTATTTTCCTGCCCCATGAGAAAGATGGGCCCCTATTTTCCTGCCCCACCAGAAAGACAGGTCCCTATTTTCCTGCCCCTTGAGAAAGACAGGTCCCTATTTTCCTGCCCCACCAGAAAGACAGGTCCCTATTTTCCTGCCCGGCAAGAAAGTTCTTAAGATAGTATCACCCTGCCTGGATACCAACGACTGATCAGCATATAGAATATTAGAATAGAATAGGGTAACTAGTTACAGAGACAGCTACAGTCCAGTGGTTAGTGTTCTGGATTTGTAATCTGGCAATCCTGGTTTGATTCCCACTTATGTCATGTCATACCCTTCCATGAAAATTTTACATCAATAATAATTTTGCTCGACATGTGGAGACATTGCTGGTTCCTTGTAGAAGGGTCTGTTAGTACTGGTTAGGATCAAGGGTCTCAGTAGGGACTGGGTCTGAAGGTCATTTTGTTCTGGATTTAGCAATTATACTGTATAACTGATATACCTAGAATGTAAAGTAAAATTTATTTATACTAGAGGTTACATATATACATTTCAGGGACAGTAATGATCCTTATTCCAGTGATCGAGATGATCGCCGTGGTTACCGTGGTGGTAGGGGTCGTGGACGGGGTCGAGGGGTTAGAAGATATAGTGATAGATACACTGGTTTGTACATTTAATTATTGAATAGTTGTGTATACTGTTAAAAGTTGATAATGAAATGACCTTAGAACTTACGTTTCAAAGCATATAGTGATTGTCCTGTCCGTTTGTCCCGAAAATGTTTAACCAAGTATTTCAAGTTGTTGAAACTCAAATATTTTTGAAATCCATCGATGCATTGCTTTCAAACTTGGCATACTTGTTAACCATCATAAACATCAGGAGTCCTTCAATTCCGGATCAAAATGGAAATCCAGAGTTGCTGCTTTAGAGAGAATTATCTTTTCTGCATAAAATTAAAGTGACTTGATCAAAAATATTCAAAGAATTGACAAAGTTATGGTCATTTGAAGTTCCATAATCTGAATTTTAACAATAAAACAATGTTTGAAACCTAGTTGAGGTGTAGCGATGTGTGTTAATGGCACCCAAACCATACTTGCGACTGGATTTCTTATGCCTCAGTAGAACCCCTGAAACATGTTGCATTGTCAAAGCCAGGTAACACTATCCAACATTTCAACAGGATTATGGCCCCTGATTGATTAAGTTATTTTTTTGGACACGGCTTCCAGCAGCACATAAGGATTTACTGGACACAGTCTTGTGTGTCCTTTGTGAATCGACAGTATACCACTGAAAAATTGGTGAGATACAGTATTAAATCTTTAAATCCAACTTGGACTAGTAATGCCACGTTTTCATAATGACGTCTATTCTTTCAGATGACTCGGAACATAATAGCGGTCCATTAGACTGGAACACTGAAGTAATGAAGGAAGAACGACGACAATCTGGTTATCTTACTGACAGTGTGTTAACACGTGGTGGTCGTGGTTACCGTAGTCGAGGTCGTCCTCGTATACCTAGAGGAGGTCGAGGAGGCTTTTCATCCAATAGAAATTCAGGTATGTAAAACTGACAGGCAAAGTGTCGTTTGTAAGAAACTTGTACACCATACATACAGCTTATATACAGCTTTTATGACCAGTTCTGTTTGTATTGAACACTCAATCATGTACTTGTGTTTCACTGTGATGTATTAATGCTTTATGGTCAACAGTACCCTGCGGTTATAAACAACACAGGTCCATCCCTAATTTTTCTGGCAGACACAGAGTTTGTCCAATTTAATTTTGCCCCACATCTTCGATGAGGGGGTATATTGCTTTGCACATGTCAGTCGGTTGGTCGGTAGACCAAATGGTTTCCTTTCAATAACTCAAGCATGCTTTGACCTGGGATCTTCAAACTTTACATGGGGGTTGGTAATCAACAGTAGATGACCCTATTGACTTTGAGGTTAGTAGGTCAATGGTCAAGGTCACAATGACCTTAAATATTTCTGACTATTCAAATCATGGTGTCTGTTCAATAACTCAAGAACAATTTGTCCTAGGATCTTCAAACTTTACAATGAGGTTGGTCATCATCAGTGGATGACCCCTTTTAAAGTTGAAGTGAATGGTCAAGGTCACTGTGACCTTTACTGTTCCTGACTATTGGGCTACCATGGGGCATACGTGTTTTACAAACATCTCTTGTTTTTAGTTTCAGTTCAGTGAAGTATATGGTCTGCTTTTATTTGTGTTGCTTTTCCCAGCATGTCACCATAAGTTCCTCTGTAATCTATATAATGCATTTTTTGTCGGGGGGGGGGGGGGAAGTATTGTCATTGGTATTTTATAATTGCATGCCTTGTAATTGTTTCTCACCTGATTTTTGCACATACATTGAACTACTTGATATTTCCTTGTATGACTTGGCCAGCTGAACATTGAGTGAAAGTAGTTTTCAAAGCGCAATAATATTGGATATACATAGTTGCCTGGGACCGTAGAAAATGTTCACAATGAGCCTGTGAAAATGTGGCCATTGTGAGTAGGCCTACATAGCTGCTTTGTACTGTATTTCTGAAAAAGTATTTTCATAAATTTTAGCAGTCGGGTGGGGGTTGTTGGTGAAGGGATGATTATTATCCTTGTGCACATTTAACATTAGATGTAGTTGTTGTGTATTGTTTCTGTTGCATGGTTACGTTGTGTTTACAGATTACAATCCAGGTTGGCGTCCACCGAGACAGAATCCTGCATATAAAAGTAGGTTTATATTCCATTTGTTTAATACATGATCTATAACTGGCTTAAGGGTGGAAAGGTGGTTGAGTGAGTGAAGGTCTTGGCAACAGCAAGCAAGCAAGCAAACGAGCAAGCAAGTAAACAAACAAACTACCATCAAACAAACAAACAACTGGTTTCTCAAAGGGTACTTTGACCCTTTATTCCATAGACTCCTGTTCTATTTACTTACAATAAATTATAGTGATAACAGACTAGTTATACTGCTAATTTCATCTCCAAACAGGTTATTGACACCATAGTGCATTAACATTGAACTAGAGTAGATGCTTCAAAATACGTCTCCATGTCCTTCACACTTATATTCGTCTTCGACTGGTCTTCCTTGTTTTGTCTGCTCCTAGGATTCTGGAGCTGAAGCATAGATTCAGTTACAGACCTCAAAATTTCTAATGAATTATAGTCTGGTGACTGTGGTTACCTATCTAACCTTATAAGGTAATGTTTCTGTTTCAATACCTTCACCATGTTGGTTAAATGGAATGATACTAATCTACATACCAAAAGGAGGTTGGCCAAAGTCATTGCTCATTCTCATAAAATGTCTATGCTATAACCACGGCCTATAACCTATATGATAATGTGGTATTATTATTCTCGCTGCAGCCTCGTACGACACTGATGATAGATATGATCGTACGGACAGATCACGACGTAGAATGACCGATGATGATGATACCGTCCTAGATAATGCTAGTGTAAATAGTCAAGATCAAGGTAAAATCTAGTTCACTTCCAGTGTAAATAGTCAAGATCAAGGTAAAATCTAGTTCACTGCCAGTGTAAATAGTCAAGATCAAGGTTAAATCTAGTTCACTGCCAGTGTAAATTGTCAAGATCAAGGTAAAATCTAGTTCACTGCCAGTGTAAATAGTCAAGATCAAGGTAAAATCTAGTTCACTGCCAGTGTAAATAGTCAAGATCAAGGTAAAATCTAGATCACTTCCAGTGTAAATAGTCAAGATCGAGGTAAAATCTAGTTCACTGCCAGTGTAAATAGTCAAGATCAAGGTAAAATCTAGATCACTTCCAGTGTAAATAGTCAAGATCAAGGTAAAATCTAGTTCACTGCCTGTGTAAATAGTCAAGATCAAGGTAAAATCTAGTTCACTGCCAGTGTAAATTGTCAAGATCAAGGTAAAATCTAGTTTCACTGCCAGTGTAAATAGTCAAGATCAAGGTAAAATCTAGTTCACTGTTTCATTTTTTATGCGCTTAGAGCTTGGAGATGATTTCTGAAGCTGTAAACAACTTGAGTATATATTCCTTGAACTTTGTAGAGAGGGTTTGCTTGACCTGCAGGCGAAGGTATTATACTGGATGTCTGTACTTGTTCATCTTAACCTTTGATCAGATTCCAATAAAACTTCACATAAATGTTTTGTATGAAGCCTAGTGGTACATGTTGTCAGGGTTTTTTGTTTGAAAGAGTTATGGCTCTTTGATAGTCAAAAGCAGAAATCAATAATTGATAAAATGTTTTAGATGAATTTTAGGCAGACATGTTTTTGTAATAGAAACCCATATTAGTGTGTGTATAAGTTGGTGTTTATGTGGTGGTATAATGGTGGTAAAACTCTATTTGATGATATATATTACAGATTACAGTGACAGTCGGTCAGGTAGTGATAGACGACGTCGTAGAAGGCGGATGCGTCCAGGTCGTGGTAATAGCAGTGCCGCGTCAGGTACAGAAACTGATACTAGTGTCTCAAATTATCCTCATCGAGGTGGCGGGAACCTGCCACCATCACGTGGTAATACATCTAGAAATGACAATCGTAACGAATCTCCTGCTCCTAGACCGGCGAATGGAGATCGTCAGAATGAGGCTGCACCAAAGGAGCAGCGGGATTCACGTCGAGGGGGAGGTGGTATTAATAATCGTCCTCCAACAAAGAACGGCGTCTCTCAGAGAAATGGTCAGAAGGATGCAGCTAATAGTGAATTAAATGCTGGTAAAGTCAATACGAATGCAGCCTCTAGTTTGTCAACATCTAAAAATATGGTAAACGGCGAGTCTGTGTAGGTAAAAGAATGGGTCATAAAATGAATCACCAGAAATGGCTAATTAATCCAATCTTCTACTAATTAACCACTGCGTTAGTTGCTGCAAATTCATTGGCTGATTTTTAGATTGTAGAGATATTTTGAATGAAGTGATATGAAAAAGTGACCAATCAGATTGTGCTATACCAGGGTATGCTTGATTAATGGACTACTAGAGAGGAACGGAACGATGTTCTGCTGTTCCAGAAAAACTAATCGAACTGTGACACAATTCATGATTATGACATTTATCCATACTAAATTATGACATTCAAACCAGATAAAGACGATTATTCCGTAAATGTAGTGATAATACACCAAGTAGAAAGGAATAGATGAACCTCAAAAACCAGAACTGAAAAACCAAACTCCATGTATGACAGAATTTCTTATAAGAAAAGAAAAAAAAAACATGCAGAGATATGGAGAAGAAATCCATTTAACCGAACAGACTGATGACAAAAACTTGACAAAAAAGTGAAGAAAAAAAGTGACAAAGTTTGAACACAGCTTATTTCATTCATTTGTTTGTATGCTTTGGTATCATATACTGTAATGTGCTGTGTACATGTTATAACCTGCATAGTTTTGTCATGTATGTGATGTTATTGTTAATCAGATGTACGAGAATGTTATCATTTCAGTGCCATTGCTGAACATACTTGTGATTTTAATTTTTTTTTGGAAATTTTTGAAAATCATTTTTATAATGGTATACATGCTCAGTATTTCAAGTTATACAAGATTTTTTTAAAGGTTTACTTTGATACAATTTTTTTCTACCCGATTACTTGGTACATGGTATTTTTAAACAAACATCAATGAAGTAACATTCAAACATGTTAAGATCACTAGTCATAGACTGCATAAGTTCTTCTAAGTTAACATTTCTTTGACAGTATATTTTGCACATGAATCATGACATTTTATTTACCCTTGTGTAGATGGACTTTTCCAGTCAATGTTATACTGTCAGAAACCTTGATAAAAATGATGCATACATTATTATTTTGTGTCATTGAATTCTAACTGTTTCTTAAAGCCCCATTTTCTTTCCAATTTCTCTTTCTGATCATCCAGTGATTACGAGGAATAAGGATGTTTTTCACAAATGACCAATAATTGACGGCAGAATGTAACTATATCTTTGGAAATAGTATGCCAAAAATCACATCTAAGTAAAATCTTACGTATGGAAGACTAAATATTAATATTGTAAGAGTTGCTTCCCTTAGTCTATACATCATGCATTTATTGTTTACAATTTGTTAATTCATTACAAACCAACTGGAGGCTGTATTTTCGGTTTTTCCATCGTATGGCGTTTTCCACTTTTGTTACTCAACTAAGGTGCGCAAAATGTGTCATTCTGCTGATGGGTTAACCAGTTATTGCTTATGAAAACAGCCATTAGGGCTTTATAGGGCTTTAAGTTTTTGTGTATTTAGTTTTTTTTTCAGAATTGTATACATTAAAGGCACACAGTGTTTGTGGCATATCTGATTTCTTTTATTCATATCAATAATGATTTATGCATATCTAATGATAAGGCAAAAACAAATTAATAATGTGGTTCTAGTAACATTAGGGTTGGTCGGTAGGAAAAACCTTTTATTTTTTAAAATTATTTTATTTTCCGACCCAAGCAGGCCATCGTGAACACCGTGGAAGAATCATCAATGGCGGTATGTGAGAATAATTCTTCCATAAACATCGATATTGGAACCACTAAATGCCGTTATTTTCTATATTATTTAGAAAAATCTATTCTGCAAAAAATATTTCCTTTTTTTGCAATAAAATGTTTAGGGTCGGGCCAAAAAATTAGGGTCGGTCGGGTTACTAGAACCACATAATTAATTTGTTTTGGCCTAATGTTACATAATAATTATAAACATTATAATTTTGTGTGTTAATTGTACTGAACCAGAAACAAAGGGTGATATTTAGTCTGGTTATTGTGTCTTGTGGTGTTCTGTGGCTACTTGATTTAGTTAACCTCACCTGTGTAACAAAATAACATTGTCGGGAATAAATTAATTTCTTCTAAATGATCTCCTAACATGCCTTCCCACTAGGTTTTGTGCCATCATGACATTTTTAGTTGCTTTAAAAGATGTGAAGACTTTATCATAATGATAATGACTAGATATATAGAGGTGATACAGTATGGTAATTGACACACACACACATACTGATATATTTCAAAGTGGGATATATTACTTAATGTACTAGTGATATTAAAGCAATCAATGTTTTTTTTTTATCAATTTGAACATAATGTTGTCTTGATTAACTTAAGTGTTTTGTTTGTATACCATACAGTATGTTTTGTTAATAAACAATGTGACATTATAACATTCTAAGAATTGCAATGTTTATGTACACAATGTTTATGTACACAATGTTTATGTACACAATGTTTATGTACACAATGTTTATGTACACAATGTTTATGTACACAATGTTTATGTACACAATGTTTATGTAAACAATGTTTATGTACACAATGTTTATGTACACAATGTTTATGTAAACAATGTTTATGTACACAATGTTATATAAACAAGTGACTGACCTGAATAATCGAGTTATTTTACCTTAATGAAGTTTTACTTACCATTTGTATGTTTTATGATGATATGAAATGTACTACATATAGTATCCGATGCCTGTCTTATTCTCTGTCAATATATTTGTGAGATTGATGCCAAAATAAATAAACTGCTTGATTATCATCCATTTTGTCCTAAAAATCTGGTTCCTGATGTCATCTGGGTCACCAGGTGCTTGGAATCCTAATGTAATCTGGGTCACCGGGTGCTTGGAATCCTGATGTAATCTGGGATCTTGATGTAATCTGGGTCACTAGGTGCTTGGAATCCTGATGAAATCTGGGTCACCAGGTGCTTGGAATCCTGATGTTTATAGAAATAATAGTCCTGTTATGGGTGGCATGGTGGCCAAGATGACAACGCTCTCTACTACCAATCTCGAGGTCTTTGGTTCAAATCCCAACCATGTTACTGGAAATTAAATAAATGTTTGCACCCAACTTGAGATTAACTTGTTAGTAGTCCAGAGATAGTCTCATGTGGTTCGATGCTATACACCAACATGTTAAGCTGAAAAGAGCTAGGGTACCTGGATTCCTTGTATCACATAACTGTCCCTTCCCTCAAAGCCTGAGGTCATAAATGAGCTTGATCAACCTAGGGGTACATATAGATGTTTTGTGGTACTGTAATGAATATACTGAATGTAGATGAGGGGCAAGAGGACAGCAATAAAAAATGAGGTTGACAAGAGGACTGCACTAAAGTAAGGGGATGAAGTAGCAGACTGATGTCATATAAGATACCAAGAATGGGAATGGTGTAAAATAAAGGGTTGAACAGGAACTGAAGTGAAATAAGGGATCCACTGAAATTAGGTGTTAAGCTGGATTAGAATCAAGCAGTTAATTGATTAAGGTCCTATGTATTGTTTTGTCTTCCCAACTGTATTTCACTCGCCATAATCGTGATAGATACTGTGTGATTAAATTCTTCATATGTAAAATTATTACTGATTCTAAAAAATCATGTAAATAATCAGTTTTGCTGTAGCGTGAATATGTACTACTTTCACAACACCATGATCTATGGTTCTTAATCTTGTTTTGAAGTTTTGTATTGAATGATACATGTGTATGTGTATTTTGTGTTTACGAACATCTGCTATAGTTGCCCTTCTGTTTTAAGTAATGGTTATATACCACATTTGTACTAAAATTTCATCAAGTTGGTAAGTTAACACGAAATAATTGTAAGGAAACGTTAGTGTTACACGATCAATTGATTCTAATTTTTGACTTCATGATATTAAAAATCTGTTATTTATTTTGCAAGATGTGTGTGAATATTTTAACTCGACATTTCCTGCTTTAGACATATTTGTGACCATAATCAGTTATTTATTTTGCAAGATGTTGTTACTTTAGCTCAAAGTTTTTCAGTTTTGGACATATTTTGCGATCATGAAGTATTACTGTGTATTATAACTGTGTATTACAACTGTGTATGTGTGTATGTGAGTACACAGTTTGTCTATGTGTTAGCCTATGTATAATATACTCCATCTCTCTCAAACTCTCCATTTATGACATAAAATGTCGGTCAAACGAAAGGTTTGTTTACATGTTTAATTCTACTCCAGTTGTGCCCTATCTTCATTGTCTTCATATTATTTATTACTTCATTAATTGATCATTCTATGTTCTGTCAGTGTCGGTTCTATGTAACCCAACATGTGGGTCATTTGTTGATGCTTTTTTACTCCCGAGTATATGCATTTTAATCACTCATTGAATATTACACTAAACTCTTTAAGTATATGGATTTTAATCACTCATCAAATATAAGAGAATAAAATCACCAAGTGTGAGTAACCTGGTAACGATATGTCAATGTTATTGTTCTATGGCTTGGTGAATCATGCTGGTGTTTTGTTGACCATTAATATACTTTACTAGACGGCTTGAGTTGACACAGTCGGGCAAGCTCTGTCTCTTCTGTAAGCCTACATGCTTTATCATGTGTATAAGAACATGTTTTACAATTATAATCTTGTAAAAACAATATATACATAAACATAGTATGAATATACTGTAAAACCCACGTTTTGCCCACACCTGGAGATTGTGTGCAGGCAGGAAAAATGAGAAGATTCTCGGAAAAAAATAATATTTGGAAGAATTCAACTGATTGATTGCACCTGTAGTGATTCCAACCAATACTGTAAGGTGCCATCGCCTAGCAATGCAAAGTACGAAAGCATAGTCCCCTCAGCTATTGCAACAAGCCCATACAACTTTGCACTAATGACCATTCTCAGTGTAACTATAGCACAAAACAGCAGTAATGGGTTGGCATGTGGGTATCAACACTGATTATAGGTATCAGGAGACTTTATACGTCTTTCACATGGTGTTTAGTGTTTAGAATTTTGCTCTCTTCTAGTTGCCTTAATCTTGGGCGACATAAAAATCTGGAGTATATATTCCCAACAGTACTTAAATAACAGGGAAATGATCAAGTGTACAGATATGTTTTACAGTGATGGCTAAGAGACCCAAGACAAAATGTCTGCACAATTTGTACAAGCCTGCTTGTAGAGTTATTTGAAAGGCAATTTCTGTTTGTGTTGTGTTAGAATGTAAATACCTTGTTCATGTCTCTTGTAGTGAATTTTATCTGTTAAATAAGAAGGCATCTTATAATAACCATTTACTGCTGTACAGACCGTGATTATTGAGTAAATTTCTGAGTTACTAATATTTGTATGACTGTTGCTATGGTGCTGGGGATATTGATTTGAAGTTTTGTTGACTAAATACTGTGACACTGTTTGAAAATATGGGGGGGGTCCACAGGGATTCCTCTTGGTGCTTAACCACAGAGGTCAGAGAATGTCAGGGGTCAAAGCCTAGGGGTCACATAGAAGCCCACAGAAGTTTTACTGATTGATAAAAGTATGAGATAAGTTGCTTACACCTGGGTCACAAACTACCTGGACGATGTCTGTAAACCATGTTCAGGCCTCATGTGGACGCACACTCATGAGTAGTAATTTGTATATTTCAAAAGAGATTTAATTAACAGAATGATGTCAGTCTGTCCTCCAGCCAGATAAGACCAAATTATAATTACTGTTAAAAAGCAGGAATTACTATGCAATAAGAGATATGTTTGTTCTAGCAGAGAGAGAACTTGAAGGAGAATAGAGTGGAGAGTACTTCATGTTGCTGGCTTACAATGAGATGGTCAGAAGTACAAAATCAATACTTTGAGAAAACAAGGAAACTACTATTTACTTATGGAGCTTTTTAAACTTCAGTTTAGTCAACATGACCAGTTCCGATTTTCCTGAAAATAGGCTCATAAAAAGTGCCTTGAGATGCAGATTTTAAGTACGAGTCTTACAAGGTCATACTTACAAGAAGTTCTTACAACCTAATTCTAAGCCAGCAATGTGTATGTTATAGTTATTATATTTCTGATTGTGGCAAGGTTTACATGTAACCATAGTAAGCATATGGTGTTAAAACTGTGTGTATATACTAAAACTTAACATTGAGTTGTTTTTGTATTTCTATATAAGCATGTATATGCTCAAACACTAAGTTGAACTCAAACTGTGTCCTATGTACCAATATTGACGGACAGTACATCCTCTGCAGAGCAACACCCTTGGGGAGCTGCAATTATTGACCCTTGTTTAGAGGTTGTTACCAAATTAAGTAACTATCCATTAAAATGGAACACTCAAATCTGAGGGGAAAGTTACTATGGGAAGTTACTATCTGGTAGAACAGACCACTTAAATCCATCTTGTAAAGGGACGTAATTACTAAGGGAAGTAACTGTTTAATGAAATTGACCTCGCAACACAAATTCAGAAAGACAGTTACCAAGGGAGTAACTATCTGTTAAAACAGACCACTTTTATCTGTCTTTACAAGGGAGATAATAACAAATATAAGTAACTGTCCACAATGAAGTTGACCACACAACTCTAAGAGATGTAATTACCAAGGGAAGTAACTGTCCAATGAGTTGACCACACCCATTTAAGGAAGTTAATTACCAAAGGAAGTAACTATTCGATAAAACAACATGTATCATCTTGTAAAGGGAGGTAATTACAAAAGAGAAGTAACTACCCAATGAAATTGACCACACCAATCTAAGGGATGTACATTGCAAGGGAAGTAACTCTCCAATGAAATTGACTACACATATTCAAGGGAGATAATTACCTCTTGGAATATATTGGAGGGTAACTCTTGGTGATACATAGAATATTGACAATGTACCATTTCATTCATTTACTACTCATTCTGACATGTGCTTTAGTTGAAAGGTTAGATATCACTGTAGATCTTCATCTGTTTATTTGATGATAAATAAAACAATAAAATGATTCAATCTCTCATTTACGATGTTCGTTTTTTTAAACCCCAGAAATGATTCATTCTCCCATTTACGATGTTCGTTATTTTATTATACACCAGAAAAACATTTTGTACATGCTTACATAGGACCTGGGTGCTGTTTTATCAAAGCACTTACGGAAATCATAAACTTACGATCAAAGTTTAATCCTTTATATTTTGTTGACAATGATAAAATGTGGTAAATGGATCTGCAATACTATTAATGATTAAGTTAATGAACTCTTACAAAACATATCGAGTTACCAATTTGCCGTTGTTAAAGAATTTAAAAGAATTTAAATTTGAGCTTTACTCACATCGACATGACACCCCATACGGAGTGTCGTCAGATCCTATATCAGCGTAAAGTAGTGAAGCGTAATAAGGGTCTGATTTTAACGAGATTGGTGTTTTTGATGAGTGCTGCCTTCCCAGTCTGATTATCATCTGTTTTGACGCAAGCTATTCTTGGGCAATTCACATATAATTATATTGTCACTGGATTGTCAAATTAGGTTTGTATCAAAAAGCACTTTATGATGTAGCAGGAATCATTAGAGTGTATTGCACCTTAACTGAAAATATTATAGCTCTGGACCACATCTGTTTCTTAGAGATTTGTCATATGACACATTCAATTACCTGCCCTGCGTTCGGGTACAAAATGTGCTCACGTCCGGCGGACAGATTGTTGGCCATGTACTGACTGATTGAGAAGGGGTTGTACTTGATTCCACCATGTTTCCACGGCGGACAGATTGGCCGTGTTCTGACGGATGTAACCATGCGTGTGGAGCACAGGTGCTTGGCATGTGGATATGACCTCATGGACTCTACAACCCAACAACAAATACAAACAGACTTTTCAGATCTCTATAGATCGAGTCTATAGAGATCTGACAAAAATAATTATTTGTTGTTGGGTTGTTGTGGGGACCATGGGGTCATATCCACATGCCAAGCACCTGTGGTGTGGAGGAGGGGGGAGTGGTGATCAACACATATAGGTAATGGATAAACATATATTCAACACTAATTTTCTGCAAACAACTTTTATATCACATACGTGTAATTATGTAAGACATTAACAAGTACAAAACTCACCTAGATTGTCAACAACCATACTTCAATCTATAAGTCATGATAATGTAAAACATGCATTTAAAATAAAAACCTTGGCTGGTATTCACATAGAATCTCAGTGGAAAACTTGAATATTTTGACTTGAAATCACTATGCAATATAGTAATGATCTTGATTGTTATGTTTGTAAGTGAGTCACACATCTTAATAACAGTATAATATTACCGGGTCTTACTCAAAAATACATTTATACTTCAAGTAAAAAGTACAATAACAGAAATATAGACACAAACAAATTCTTAGAACTTCCAGCATTCAAATATTGTACAACCAGATTCTAGTACAAGTTATATCAGTAAATTTGCTAAAAATACTGTCCCGAGAAATCCTACCCTTGGTTACAAAGAAATGAGGGCTATAACTACCTTAAAATTGATCCAACCATTGTGTGCCAACAATATACACAACTAGACTTGGTACTGATCATTCATACAAAAATTCCTTATAATCCGACCAATGGTTACAGAGAAATAGCGCGGACAAAATATATAACTGTAAAAAAACAAAGGGCCATAACTACCTTAAAATTGAGCCGACCAATGTGTGCCGACGATATGCACAACTAGACTTTGTACTGATCATTCATACAAAGTTTTGTTAAAATCGGACCAATCAATGGTTATAGAGAAATAGTGCGGACAAAATTATATGGACCAACCAACCAACCAACAGACCAACCAACCAACCTCAAGCATGACTCCAATAAAGCCCCCATATACTATGTATCTGGGGGTATAATAAAGGACACCAAAAACAGTAGAAAAATTACTCAATGTTCAAATACATGTTACGATGTATCATAATGATAAAATCACACAGACATCAACAACAGCTAAAAAATTAATGCCAATATTTCTGCTCGCTCAAAAGAAATTGCCAAATTTCTGAAAGCAAAAAAATGCCAATATTTCTGCATGCTTAAAAAGTTAATATTTCTGGCCGCTAAAAAAGTCAATATTTCTACGTACTCAAACAAAAAATCTGATATTTCTGCACGTTATATCAAAATTGGCAATATTTCTGCACGCTAAAAAAAATTGGCAATATTTCTGCACGCTCAAAAAAATAGCCAATATTTCTGTACGCTCCAAAAAAATTGCCAATATTTCTGCACGCTAAAAAAAATTTCCAATATTTCTGCACGCTCAAAAAATTGCCAATATTTCTGCATGCTCAAAAAAATTGCCAGTATTTCTGTGCACTCAATGTCTGAAATTAAATTTTGCTTAAACTTCTGAAATATCCACTTATACAAGAGTCACAATCAAGTCATATATAGTTCCTGTAATATGACCAGAGCTACAGATAAGCTGCGTATTGGGGTAATTACCCAATTAATTTTCATAAAAACCCAATAGATTTAGGAGGGAGTAAGAAATGGCAAAGACAATCTGAAATACTCAAGTAGAACTTTTATTAAATACCCAATTAAAATTTGTCAAAACCCAATCAAAATTGAAAGTAGGGGGTAAAATACCAAAACCTTATCTGTAGCTCTGTATGACAGGTACAAAACAAACAAATGTAAGATAGAGATATATCACATCACATGTAATAATACATATGGACAAAGTATAATATACACTGCCCTCCAAAACTTCCTTTACATTTCCCCAAATTAGTGCTTAATTATTGTTTTCTTGGCGATCCTTTCATGGCAAAATTAAACCAAATTAGTGTATCATTTATTGGGACGCTATGACTTATTGCAAGCAAAAGCACCTATTACTTCCTATCACTGTATGACTTATTGGGATACAATGAATTTGTATGACTTCTTGCAATAATGAAAGTTGACTCGTTTATACACTGACTGTGCTTTGTAAATTATTGCTTTTTATCATTTTCTTCTTTAATTTACACTATGTAATTATTTAACTGCAATGAGTAAATTGTATAATTTGAGCAGCGTGAAGGGAGGTTTGGAGGGCAGTGTATTCACTATAGTATCACAGAACTCATTTACAATTTACTGGTAAATAATAATTATACAGCGCATGGAAAAAGCTCCTCTTTGGTGTGTAATTCATACAGTACAATACAAATTTTATTTAGTGCACTTGAAGGCCTCCAGCCCAAAATACATACAGTGTAGTTATGAAACAATAAAATTTCCGTTTAGACTACAACAATTTTTTGAATACACATACAATGTACATGCAAATTCAAACATTAAATGTAAACATATAATTTTGCTTTCACTTTTACTTCTAATGTTTCTAGTTGCGCTCAACAAAATGATTGCGATACAAATGTACTTTCTTCTAAATATATATGGAGAAATGAAGATAAACATTTATTTTTAGATAATTTATCAAGCGATGATGTATTGGGTAAACTCAATGTGTTCAATACACATGTCTGTGATGCGGAGACATCTCATGATACCGATGCATGCCTTTCAGAATTTGCTGACATAATAGACGTTACTGTCCCTGAATCTTTTATACATGATTTTGAATCTAGAGATAATTGTAATACCGAAAACAAAACCGACAATAAGTGGTTTAATTCTGAATGTGAAGATAAACGTAGGTGTTTTTACAGACTGTTGAATATGTTAAGGCGTGATAAGTCAGATGTAAACCGTATTTCTATGGTGAATGCTAGATCCGCTTATAGACAATGTGTACGTAAATGTAAAACGGAGTTTGATGTTTCTCAGACTAATAAATTAGTTAATGCTAGATACAAAAATGCCAAATTGTATTGGAATATGTTCAAAACATGTGCTGGTATTAAACAAAATAATATTTCAACTGATACCTTTAAACAATATTTCAACAGTGTAAACAACCCAGGTGATCCATTTCTTGCTCCTGACAATGACGTGTTACATTTCATTGAAAGATATGAAAATTCGGAGTTTAATATAATGTTTGAGGAATTAAATGTACTCATGTCTCAAAATGAAATTTTAAAAGCTATTAAACAGCTGAAGTCAAATAAAAGCGGTGGGCCGGATAAGTACCTTAATGAGTTTTTTATACACGGAAAATGGTGTTTTGGCGCCTTTTATACTTAGTATTTTTAATAAAGTATTTGAAAGTGGTTACTTTCCTGAGATGTGGTCAACTGGTTTTGTTATTCCGTTGCATAAGAAGGGTAGCACAAATGACGTCAACAATTATAGGGGCATAACTCTACTAAGTACACTTGGTAAACTATTCTCTCGCGTTTTAAACAATAGACTGTCTGACTGGGCAGAAAATTATCAAGTTTACATAGAAGCACAAGCAGGTTTCAGGGCTAAAATGGGTACTACTGACAATATTTTTGTACTACACAGTGTTATTTCTCACATCCGTAACTCTGGTAAAATGTTGTTCTGTGCTTTTGTTGATTTTACGAAGGCTTTTGATTATGTTGTCAGGGAAAACTTATGGTCTAAACTAATTAGGCTGGGATTGCGGGGTAAAATATTAAATATTATTCGTTCCATGTACACTACGGTTAAAACTAGGGTCAAACATCTTGGAAATCAACACATCCGAAGAAAAGTTAATAAAGAAAGCATATTTAATGTTGATACATTATGTATCTGACATGGAACGTAATCGTGTAAATTGGTGCTCTAGGTTAAGAGATTTGTTATGTACATTAGGTTTTCATGATGTATGGTTATTTGAAAATGTGGGTAATGATAAATTATTTCTCTCATTAATCAAACAAAGGCTAAAAGATCAGTTTATTCAAAAATGGAATGGTAGGCTACAAGAGTCAAGTAGAGCTAGTTTATATAAATACTTAAACGTTTCTTTCTCTTTTCAACAATATCTTGATATCCTTGATTTGTCTAAATATCGCATTGTCCTGTCAAAACTTAGAGTAGCTTCCCATAGACTGTATGTTGAAACTGGTAGATGGGCTAACCCAAATATCGTTCCATTTGATGAGAGAAAATGTATCAGATGTAATTCTTTAGAAGATGAAATGCATTTTGTTTTACAGTGTCCGCTATATAACGAATTTCGTAATAGATATATACCTACTTATTATAGAGTACGACCAAACATGTTTAAATTTATTGAATTGTTAAACACAAACAATAAAACATTGTTAAAGAATTTAGGTTTGTTTGTATATAAAGCATTCAATAAACGCAACACTGTATACTATAATGATTAACTAGGCTATTATTTATCTATACAAAACATTTGCATTGTTTTTGTTGTCTTGTATTATGTTCCATATTTATAATTCAGTAGTCATATATCATCATTTTCATTAGCAGTGAAAAAAATGGTGTGTTAGAAGTATTTATGCGTGTGGGCATTCGTGTGAGTGTGTGTGCGTGAGTGTGTGCGTGTAAGGGTACATTTATGCATGTATATATGTTTTGTATTGATAACTGTACATTTGCCACTATGATCGTAGTATGTAAATATGTTGTCCTCATGGGTCTACGACCTTCTGGATTTGGAAATAAACTATATATATATATACATGTCATCTAAACAATAATACGGTGCATTGGAATTCATTGAACAAATATATAAGGGTAAATACAATTTACATATGATAATAGGATACATATTACAACGATCAATAGCGTATGGAGTTTTGTGCTATTTCAAAACAGTAGTATTAAATACACGTCATAACATTAGTCTACTCACTAAATTGACTCTGAAGAAATTCTAACCTTAATTTTGTGCATTCAAATACAAATCTTGCAATCAGGAATATATGATTGTCCTTACTATCAGCCATAATAGTGTTGAATAGATTAACAGTTTCTATCTGATGTAGCCATTTAGGAATGAACAACTCGCGACGTAAGGCACTATATAGTGGACAAAGCATAAGTACATGATATTCATCTTCTACTGTGTAAACATTTCTAATTTTTAAACAATAATCGCAATATCTGTAATCACGGTCAATGTTCATATGGCGACCTTTTTCAATCATAAGTTTGTGACCGGAACATCGAAAATTAGATGCGTAATTCCACGCATGTTAATTAAATGTATATGACACTCTATAGTACCGTAAATATGCTGTCGCTTACACATATCGATTGGCCGATTAACAATGTTACCGCGGTAAGCGTAAAACGCACTAGTCAAATTCTACCCTGCTTTATGTAAGACCTCATAATTTTCATATCTATTATCCGATTTTAAATATTTAAAGCTTGTAATGAAGCAGAGATATATGCCTGTCTTTTAATACAACATTCATCACGATACCCTAATTATTAAATCCACGGCGACGAGTAGGAATCCGTTCCGCGTAAAAGTAAGTTTAAAATACCCCCTTTTTTACCAAATAAAAATACAACCAACGGTCGAAAATCATCAAATATGAATTTAATTTTCGATCGATTTTGTTCATTAAAACTTGTTTTAAAAGCTAATACTTTAAGGTTTTATAAAATGTAAAACTTATTTATAAAGCATTTGTGAGTTGTCGACCGCCAACGATTTGATTAAACTTCGTGCATTTATGTACTAATTATTGCAAATAAATTTTCAAAATGGCGGAATCACGTCGAAACGCATGTGAAACGGGCACCTGCACACCTTCCATGCGCTAATTGAAAACATATTTTTGATGGAAACTTGTTTAAATTGTTTACATTTTGAGGCACTGGTTGTACTTTTTTCTGGTTTCTATTGGTTCTGGCTTTACAAAATGGAGTCAAAAATAGTGATTTTTGTCACGATGCGGGACTATTTTTTTCGGTAGCTGTATTGAACTTGCGGACTTATTGCCGAATGTTAATTATAACATGGCGATTATTTACAATGTAACCTGCTATTAAATGCATTTTGAGAGGTAATGGTTGCATTAAATTACAAACCATGTTGCTAGCTTTTGAAAAAATCGCCACAAAAGATGATCAATGGTTGGCGTAGTTAACATCAAACATTATTATGAATACGTCCGTTCTGTTTTATTTCGTTTGCGGTCAACAACTCGCAAATGCTTTAAAAATAAGTTTTACATTTTATAAAACCTTACAGTAAAGCTTTATGAAATGGCTTTTGTGCACGTGGTACTCGTGCATGGGATGATAAATGTTTGTATTTGGTTGGAATGAATCCTCGGTGGATAGCCTTTTATGAAAAACATCAAACTTTGAGAGATTGAATAATGTGGAACTCGCTAAAGCCCTCCGAATGATGAGTACCGCCACTCGAAACAGCGAAGTGCGCCATAAGCCTTTTTAAAAAATTGCAAACTCTTTAATTACGTTTAATTTAGCGCAAACTACTGTGGGAAACATGTTTTCCTATCAATGTAAGTAGACATCATCAGGTTTTGGATTATTTGTATTCTTCTGGAAACACTTTTTCTAAAATACATTTAAAAACACGTGGTCAAACAGAAATTTCTTGAAGTGCATGCATACATCTGACGGCTTGAGTGCGTTTCCGTTGCTCATTCTCGCACGGTTTTAAATTTTTCATAAAAGGGGATCCACAGAGGATGTGTTCCAACAAAATACGGACATATTTCATACCTTGCTCACGCACCACATGCATAAACCAATTTCGAACTAACCGTTCCGCATGGATGATTTTGTACCTGAGCACGTGTTTTATTTCTGTAAATCGATAGAATAATGTGTGGAATGAAAACATAACGCAACTTCATATGTATTGATTGAATATACCACATAGGGTCAAATTTTATAGGGTGGCCAATTAGAACTTCGGCGTAGTGTAGTACAACACTATCTCAAACATCAGGGTAATGTAAACTTTTACTTATAGCTTTTGTGTGGCAAACAAATGTATTCATACCTTTATATTCGTAACCATTAATTGCATAAATTATGAAGCATATCGCACATTTTTTTCAAAATGCACATTTAGGCAAATTGTATGTACAGTAAAATGGAGTACATTATGAAGACCTCTCCACATTATTTCTATGTTGTATATTTAAGAAATAACTAATGAAAAACCGTTGTATACCAGCTGTTATACAATGGTTTGGAGTTCTGAAACGTAGGAATTAACCATGAAGGCTGTAGGCAGGCTGTAGGCCTGAGTGTTTAATACAAAGCAGAATGACAAATCATTGAATAACGAAGGTATACTATAGCTTTTGAATATTTTATTTGGATTCTAACGTGATGTAAGCGTGCCACTTTATATCAATCTAGTGTTATTATTTTGAGAGTATGTTGTTTATGTTACTTGTTTACCTGCAGTACATCATAACAAGAGCTGTCCACGAACAGCGAGCTCCACTATTCGCAGCGCCATGCTGGGATAGTACAATCATTATATATTCAAAACAAAAGCTTCATAACAGCAGCATAACCCTCTGCTGTGTAGAGGTTGGGGCTTCTAAGTCATACAAGGGGGATAATTTGGGCAAATTATGCAGGACCATTACCTACTCATGTGTAGGTCCTCTTGGTCATGAAGGTAAACAAATAAGCATTTCTTAGTCCAAAAGGGGGCATAATTTCAACGAAATGCTAAAAATTATCTTCTCCTGTGTAGGGGTTGGGGTCATGATGGTGAACAAGTATGCAAAGTATCAAAGCAACATATCAATGCACTTTGAACATATTAGAGGTTAAAAAACATGTACCTTAACTTTAACATTTGCATTTCGAAGTCCAAAAGGGGGCATAATTTCAACAAAATGTTTCACAGAGTTACCCACCCCTGTGTAGGGGTTGGGGTCATGATGGAGAACAAGTATCCATAGCAATATGTGAATGCACTTTGAAAATATTAGAGGTGAAAAAACCTGTACGTAAACTTTAACATTTGCACTAAGTTGAAAAAGGGGGTATAATTTCACCAAAATGCTTAATAGAGTTACCTACCCCTGTGTATGGGTTAGGTTCATGATGGTGAACAAGTATGCAAAGTATCAAAGCAATATGTTAATGCATTTTGAAGATATTAGAGGTTAAAAAACCTGTACCTAAACTTTAACAAAAGTGTTACGCCGACGCCGACACTCGGGTGACTGAAATAGCTCCCCTTATTCTACGAATAGTGGAGCTAAAAACGATGTGACGTCACTTTCATTGAATATCAGACATAATACAATGCTACTTTAGTTCTCTGTCTATATATGCAAACTCGTTGGTCATGTTAGAATGTTTCATATATTCATTATAGTGAGGATTGTTATTTGGAGCCAATTGGTGATGAATTTCCATCATTAAATCTTCCTCATTCCAAGGAAATTATGCAAGCAACTTAAAAGAGGCTCAAATTTGATGTTGTAAAATCAAGGCTCAAGTTGTAAGAGGATTAAATTTGTATGTTTGTTAAAGGCGCAAATTTTGTATGTTGTTGTGAATTGCACAGTGTGCGTAGTCACAGACACACATGTTATGGAATCATCAATTCACTAATTGATACCTGTATACACAAGGCTTAGTGCAAGGGACACAACATTTAAGGTTAGCGATTTAACAGACTGTTGAAGGCCGTGTGTGTGTAGAGGCAGTGTGTAATGTACTCATCATACTGTTTCACCCTACTGTATATTATGTAGGTAAGATGTACACTCCCTGGAATTTGCGGCTCCTATTTGCAAGTCAGCATACTTGGTGGTAAACTTGTTAATAGTATTAATGAATGATAAAAAAAAAAACTTGTTAATGGTAAGGAACGAGGTGATAATCAACACTACCGCAGAGAGTGACTTTGCTCAAACACAAAACAAGAGGATCATAGATCCTGGGGCTCTCACCTGCTAAACATGGCCAAACTTTGAACTCAACCTTAAGGTCATCAAGATAAACGTTTTGACTAAACTTGATAAAGGTTACAGCAAAACTGAGGCCTCCAGAGTGTTAAAAAGGTTTTGCTATTATTTGATATATTGACCTAGTTTTTGACCCCACATGACCCAACTTCGAAGTTGGCCTAGATTTCATTAAGATACAACTACTGACCAAGTTTGGTGAAGATGAAAACAAAAGTGTGGCCTCAAAAGTGTTAACAAGGTTTTCTTATTATTTGACCTAATGACCTAGTTTTTGACCCCACATTTTTGCTTTAATCTTCATGAAGTTTGGTCAAAATGTTTATCTTGTGACCTTAAGGTCAAATTCAAAGTTGGGTCATGTGGGGTCAAAAACTAGGTCAAAAGGTCAAATAATAGGAAAACCTTGTTAACACTCTTGAGGCCACATTTTTGTTTTAATCTTCATGAAGTTTGGTCAAAATGTTTATCATGGTGACCTTAAGGTCAAGTTCGAAGTTGGTTCATGTGGGGTCAAAAACTAGGTCAAAAGGTCAAATAATAGCAAAACCTTTTTAACACTCTGGAGGCCTCAGTTTTGCTTTAACCTTCATCAAGTTTAGTAAAAATGTTTATCTTGATGACCTTAAGGTCAAGTTCAAAGTTTGGCCATGTTTAGCAGGTGAGCACCCCAGGATCTATGATCCTCTTGTTCAATTTTTCTTTAAAGATTTTCCTATTGGTTGCCATGGCAACCAGTGTTCTGCATGGAATGTAATTCTTTTAGCTATTTTAAGAAAGGTTAACCCAAGGAACAATTTAACCAATTTATAGTGAAATCCAACCAGCACTTTTAGAGGAGAAGATTTTTAAAGACTAAAGTTGCTATAGATATATAGGGAAAAACACCGCCCACCAACTGGCAGCCATGCTTTTTGACGAATCAAGACAAAAATGTCAATTTTGTAAGAGGGTCAACCAACAAGTATTTCTGTAAAATTATTGGGTGGGGCTCGTTAACCCCTATATATCGTTTACCCCTATATATAAATAGTGAAGTCTTTTTATCTGCAGACTGGATTTCATTACAAATTGGTAACAATATTCCTGGAGTGCTCCATTCTATGAATAGCTAAATAATAAAAATTCATGCTGAGCTATGGCAAGTGAAATCAAAGTCCTGTTTGAATATGGTTTGAATATTTGGAGATAAACATTTCTTAAACAATTACTGTTATTTCATTATTATTACACCATATTGATGAAGCACTTGTATCATGTAATTACACGTTCAACAGTGCTGTACAATCACAATTTGAAATGACCATGTTTTAAAGTGTGAAATATGATAATCTGATATAGATCATAATTATAATGAATTCTTAACGACAAAAACTCCTGAAATCAGGACCAGGGCCTTTAATTACAATAGATACTTGCCCTTGACGCTCAAATCTAATTAAAAATGTAAAATTTAACTCCTAGATTCATAGTGACTAATTTTGGATACATGTGTGATAATGGTAAGGCCAAACTTGAAATATTCTTTGTTTCCCCTTCCCAAGGAGATTTAGAATGTGTAGGTAGGTAAGTAATATCATTAAATATCAGCAAATTTTTATAAACCGTTCAGCCATTGGCATAGCCAGGCTTGAAATGATGTTACACACACAAGCCTTGAAGTTGGTGGTTACAAATCATTCAAGAGTATATGAACAATTAGCTTGAATCTTTTTTACTTTAACACAAACTGCCTTGCTATTCTTGAGCGTCAATCTGCATGTATCTGTAAAATTCAACACTGATTCTCAATTTAAAATAAAATCTCTAAACTTTACGCTTCATTGAGTCACAAGTCGGCTGTTACACTCTGTGCCGCAGGCAGACACACAAGTGGGCTGTTACACTCTGTGCCGCAGGCAGACACACAAGTGGGCTGTTACACTCTGTGCCGCAGGCAGACACAGAACATGAGTCACAAGTGGGCTGTTACACTCTGTGCCGCAGGCAGACACAGAACATGAGTCACAAGTGGGCTGTTACACTCTGTGCCGCAGGCAGACACAGAACATGAGTCACAAGTCGTCTGTTACACTCTGTGCCGCAGGCAGACACAGAACATGAGTCACAAGTGGGCTGTTACACTCTGTGCCGCAGGCAGACACAGAACATGAGTCACAAGTGGGCTGTTACACTCTGTGCCGCAGGCAGACACAGAACATGAGTCACAAGTGGGCTGTTACACTCTGTGCCGCAGGCAGACACAGAACATGAGTCACAAGTGGGCTGTTACACTCTGTGCCGCAGGCAGACACAGAACATGAGTCACAAGTGGGCTGTTACACTCTGTGCCGCAGGCAGACATAGAACATGAGTCACAAGTGGGCTGTTACACTCTGTGCCGCAGGCAGACATAGAACATGAGTCACAAGTGGGCTGTTACACTCTGTGCCGCAGGCAGACATAGAACATTGACACTCTCAGCTACCCATTCCTATACAACTTGGTACAGAGGGGCATTTTGTGTATTCTTGCTAAGAGAAATTAAGCGGTGGACCAGATGGGAATTAATCTGAGGACCACTCGGTCTCAAGGTGTGTGTCCTACCTCTAGTCCACCGCTCCTCAGTAGAGCACAAATACACCAATGACAGTCAAAACTTGACTCTTCCAAGGCATTGCTATGGAGACACAATTACCTTCCATTAATGTTCTGTTACACTATGATTCGGACACAGTTACCTCCTATCACTGTTCTATACACTATGGTTTGAACTTATGTAGCAATGTCCACATTATACATGTACCATCTGTGATTGATTCTGTAAATGGCTTCTCAACGCTTCTCCCAATGACTCCACTTCATCTGTTCAAAACAAAAATATTCAATATAAAATATTAGTGTAGAAAATGTACTGGCTGGCGACCACCAAATCCGGACGACCACCAATCCGGACAGACTCAAAAACGCTTTATAGCGGCCATTGATTTTGATCATTTGTTGATAATCAATTAGACGCTTGATTTTTGTCAACATTACGAAGTAGCAACGATTAAAGTTGAATATTTTACAAGAAATGTCGCATTTATTTCGTCTGCACTCGGGAAGCTTGTTTACATTACGGGGGAAGTCGAAAATCGTATAACTGCGCATGCGCAATACTTCTGCGTAGCCCCGAATTGTAAACTACGGTCCTTATGCTAAATATGAGGTAAGCCGATGCAATGTTTTTGTTAACAGATAAACCTGAAATATAGCCTTAAGTAAAGTAAGTGCAGAGTTTCAAAAACATCGTAAAACGTCATTTTGTATCAAAATGCCCGCTTAAAAAAGTAAACGGTTAAAATTTTACCGCTAAGTTTCGATCGATATTTTTCCAATCTTCACGGGAGATAAGTCGTACAAATTTTGTACAAATCGTTTACTTGTGCTCTCCATTGATTTATTACACAGTTTAATTCTATTTTTACGCCTTTTTCGTAATAAAAAACGCGACAACACGTTGTCCGGATTGATGGTCCTGTTGGACTTAAAAATGAGGTGATGTAGTGACCTCTATGACGGCCCTTAAAAATGCACTTGAGCTATTTTTAGAAGTAAACAAATTAGCTCTTCAGTTCAGAGACGAACCTAGCTTCGTTCAGGTGAAATTTCAATGGCTTGATTTACACATTTCTCGAGTTAACGTAAAAAATATGCCAAAAGTGTCCGGATGTAGGACGCCTGCCAGTACAAGGTCTGAAAATAATATGAGAAGAGGGTCGCCAGTTTTGTTAAAAATATAATAATTTAAAGGTGTGTTTATTACATAGGCATCTTGTGCTCCATTCACGGAGAGTAACACATAAATTACATTGCTCACTTTATTTGGTAATTTTGATATTTTAATTTATCGGTACATGTATTTTTATAATTTTAATTGATAATTTAAGACAATTTTTTTTCCTTAATACACCACAAAACGCTAGTACAACATTCCAAGAGGAATTTTGTTCCGTTTTTGTTTAAAAATGTATTTTATAACAGGCAATCAATGGAGGATACATCCCTGCCAAACACAAACATATTTCATTCCCTGCACGAGCACCACGTGCACAAAAGAAATTTCCCTCAAACATTGACCCATGCCCCTCATCTGGATCTGCACTTGCTATCATGATTATTATATCATTTTGTTGTAAAAAAATATTTTCAAGGAAGTTAAATTATCATTGATTTCATTGTTAAACTTGACCACAAAATCTAATACCCACCAATTATCGAACTCCCAAATTACAAAACATGGATTTACCCTTCCATGTTTTGTAAACCACAAATTTAAGACCCCATGAAAATAGATTTTTATCAAAGTCCATGAAGTTTAATACCCACGAAAATATGTGATTTTACAGTAAAACCTCTTACAAAGTAAACAAACCCACTTACCATCATAATATACAAATTCCACCAGTTCTGTCATATCACCATATTTAGCCTTCACGTGTTCATTGCTTAAAATTTGAGGAACAAGTTCGATAATTTCCTTTCCTTGTGCATTCATATCTTCCGGCTTCAAACCAGCAAACGGATATGTATAAGCCATCTCATGTAAACACTTGTGTGGTGTGCTATATTCAGCTATAAAACATTTACTCTGAAAAAAATCACATTCAACATCTTATACATCAAATCCTTTCATAATCATTCCTATTGATTTATCGGTGGCTAGGGTTAAGGGTGATCAACCCAGGAAGCAGCATTTGAAAATGATTGGTTCAAGCTGTCACAAAAAAACTTGGTACCGAATACTTCCAAGTATTTCCCACACAATTCCAATTTAAAACAGGTCAAATCCCAATAAAACAAGAACAACGCCTACAAGTGCTGGACGCTCAACTTTCTTGTACTTGATAGCTAAGCCTTGCTCATCTAATTCTAGAAGTAACAAGGGCAGAAAACTCATAAATAAAGGTCATCCAGTTACCAGTCGTGTCAGTATGGACTCCCCATGAGATGGTGAATAACTAAGTTTTAAGTGGAAACCTTGGATAGTCTTTGAGAAATTAAATTTTTTTGTGTAAAAATTCTATGTTAGAAAAGGGGAATAACTCTTGTAAGTAGATGAAGGTCATCACATTTTACAAGTGTGTTGAAATTCAAGTTGACTATGTTGAGTTTCAAGGGGATACCTTTGATAATCTTTGGTAAAATGACTCTGACAAAAACCTTTAACCAACGCAGATGCATATGACCCAATCACGACAATAGCTCAACTTTTTTTCTTTAAAAAATTGAGCTAAAAATTGGATACCTCCTTTATACAGGTTTAGACATTTTTCATGTCCCTGAGTAGCAAATCAGGAATGGTCATATTCTTTCATCGTCACAAAAACAAATTATTAAGCCCCCTAAAGCAGCTGGCTTAATAACCTGTGTTTTCTAGACTCGTTTAAGAAATGTTGATCTCCCAAGACTACTCATGACAAATCCTTTATTTATTCAACACAAGACTTTTTAAAAATAATCATGCATAAAGGTTTACAATTATCTGGGGTGGTATTCAATATTGGTTTTATTTAATTGGAGGATAAGGAAAGCCAATCATATTGTCTGTTACTGACCAAGAGTTTAAGGACGTTTGATAGGGTTATTACTTTTTTGTAAATGATACCAAAAATAGGCACAATTATAGTAAAATATATACTGAAGCAATATGTGAAATAAAAAAGGTATGTTGCGGTACTATTTAAGGGGTCATGGGCCCTTTTGCAACATCACTTTTTGAGAAAATGACCACAATTTCTGATAGTTCGCAATGTATTCATCTTTGCATTAAAATCAATATTTTTTCTTGTTAAAATTATTTCCATGGGTTCATATGAACAAACACATGGTTTTCAAACATTCATATACACTTTTGGTATTGATAAGAAAATTCACAAATTTTTGACAAAAAAAGAATTGTCAAAATATCCGAAAAATGACTGCTACAAAAATATAAATAAATACACAAAATCGGCCGTAGCTCAAAAACGACCTTGATGACCAATATATTTTTATTGCTAATTTAGTTGATAAAAGTGTACTCAATCAAAATATTAAATAAAAAAGATAGGTCACGGGACTACTTTTTGCGCTATGACGTCATTATTGTCCCCCTATACCATAAAAACCTTAGTGAAATTGCATAAAAACGACGCAATATCTGCGCGTAAAAAATATTCTAATGCCAAAAGAGTACTCACATTTGCATATTATGTACATGAAAGTATAGTTAATATAAACTTTGAAGAAATTGACGTGTAACAAGAACTATTTTAGCTGCAGTTACGTCGTAATTGTGTCTCTTTGCAATGAAAATGGCGGTATAATGGCGGTAAAATGGCGCAAAAAGGCCAAATTAGTACATTTTGCATATATGTTTTTCTCATAATTTCTAGTCTTGTCATAATTTATTCTTAGCTAAGGATGTTGAGTAAAGTGTTCTTTATCTAAAAATAAAACATAGGTTTTTACGCTACATTTTGTGCTATTATGACTGAATTATCTCCCTTTTTTCCCAATTGTCTGTGAGTCGCATTCCATATAGCAAGGGGCACAGATGAACCCTGAATCGCTCACTTGAATAATCTTCACAATTATAGTCAAGATATCATTAATTCATTCCCTATAAATCAGTATAAGGGGATCTGTGTAGTCCCAGGCAATACACACACTCATTATAAATTGGTACAGGTAACCCAAGTAATAATTTCTAATTTCACAAAAAATGAATGAAAATGTATCTGCTATTTCACACAGAGTGTGATCATATTATTTGCTTAAACTATTCATATTTATACTAACCCTAGATAGTATCACGACAAACATTTTGCCCAATTTTCATGACGATCCAGTGCCAAACGCGGCCTCTATTCCCGAGTAAGGTATATGCGCAGAAATGATGCGCATAAACAACTGTATCAAACGTCCTTAATATGGTGTGATCTGATTGGTTGTCCTTATCCTTAAGTCAAGTAAGATCAATATTGAGCACCACCCCAGGTCAATATCTCTGCACTATAATAATTGAACAAATTAAACTCAACTAGCAATATTTGACAAACATACCTCTTGAGTGATTCTGTCTATATATTTGTACATATGTAGATAAAATGGTCGCTCAAGTTGCCCTCCAGTGTTCTCATACACAGGTGAAAGTGTGCCAACCTTTTCAACTGTATAGTGACCTCTGAAATTGAAACACAGAATGTTTGGGATGGCATGTTAAAAATGAAAATACTAGAAGGTTTTTGATACAAAAACCTATGTCTCACACAAAGGGCTATAACTTAATCATTTAGGCTTCTTGACAATATGCACATTCTAGGCTTGGTATCAAGTAGTCATGTGAAGTTTTATTAAAAACCAACCAATGGTTCAGTATAACAAGTGCTGACAAACTTTGTGACATCATCCACCCAGACATTCAGCACATACCGGTAATCAATACTAGTATCTGCCCCAGTATATGTGGAAGACCTAAATAATATGTTAATGGGAAGACCACACTCACAAGGCTATGTGAGCCATTAAGCTTTTTTATAGCTGAAACTAGTTTTTGTTTGTTTCCATTAGACATTTGGCTCAGTGGAGATGTAGTTCAACCAGTAGTTGGCAACCCCCCCCCCCCCCTAATAAATAAGCCTATTGCTGGACCCAAGCATGTGGCATTTTAGAGAAGCCCCTCTAATACTGAGCATCAAGTATGGGAATACTGATCCCAGTTTACTCATTAGTATGACATGGTCATGAAATGAACCCTGCCCTTCTTGAATTCTAAATTATAAATTAGTTCCTTACCTGTCAATGGACTTAGGTTTTTCATTGGCTTTCACAACAAGGTCACAATCCATTAAATGTGACTTAGATATAATCACAAACATTTTTTTGATACAACCATCAGTTACACCTTCCTTTGATAAGCACTGCTTGATCCGCGCAACCAGATCTGCAAGATGTCAAGTTCATTACATATCGAGTGGCAAACTGAAATTTGTCCTTGATAACATATTTATTATCTGTATCTAGTCAGCTCAGGGTCAGGTATACTCTAAGAACAAGGGGGCCAACATGGCCCTAAATTGCTAACCTGTCTTTTCACCCCAGATGACCCAATGTTGAGATTAACTTACATTTTACACAGGTGACTAATGGGGTTCTCACAAATATTCTGACACAAAATTCCCTGACTTTTCCCTGACCACGGGAACCCTGACCAAGGGGTGACCACATTCATAAAGATAAGTCATAATTTGGACAACAGGTGTGTCCAAAAGCTTTTACACAAATTGCAGATGGTCATTGTAACCAAGTCTAGAGACCATTTGTCCATACAAACAAGAAGAAGAAATTACCAACCCAAGCCTTCATTGGATGTCTTCAGTAAAGTAATTTTGAGGTAATTGATCACATATGCCCATGCTAAGCCAGGTGCCACATCCCCTGCTGGCATTGCCTGCTCCAACTTGATGTTTCCTCCTACAATACAAAAACATAACAGGAAATGTTTTCCAGTCTCTACAGAAGGTCAATGTCACTATTTGAATACTAGAACTATCCCAAGGAATTTACAGCACATACTAAAACTAATACAGACACCATGGCATTCAGCTTTTTAATACTACATGTACAGTCAGATCTCGATACAACGACACTGTTTGTTCCCGATCAAAATGTCGTTATAACGAATTTGTCATTATACTGAATTTCACTAGTGACGAGAAATTTGATTTGGAGATTGTTTCATAGAAATCAATTAATGATTAACATATAATTCATTATGTCATAAAATTGACATAATCAGTAAAATCAGCAGTATGAAATTATCATAATTACATAAAATAATATTTAAAATAAAATACAATGTTTTGAGAGGGCTACAAAATAAAGGGCGTCCGAATTTAAAGATGTCCGGATATTACTACAGAAAACTATAAAATCTAACGCTCTAGAGAATAATTTGGTAATTCATGTTGTTACAAATTTTACCCTATCGTCTTTAAGAATTGATGACTTAATAAATCAAGTCGAGAAATCTCGATTAACATCGTTTATTTCGCGAACCGTACGATTTCTAAAATACGAATATGCGATGATTCGCTTATCTCCCTTGATTACGAATGCGCGAGACGTAGCACACAAACTGTGATTTCGACTGTGAAAGGCTCCTCTATTATAAAGAAAGCAATTAAGATGATTTTCACAAGTTTAATTACATAATTAGGCTCCTTGCTCAGACGGTGACTGTGTGAAGCCGATAAATAGTTCATTGATAGTGTCAGTATATCGAGTATTAATTACTGTGTAAACAATCGCTTCGTTCCCATCTTTTTGCTGTCGGTGTCGGTAAGTGAATATGTCGTTATAACGGATACTATTAACGTTGTATAGAATTCGTCCCCACCAATTTGTGTCGTTATAACGAAATTGTCGGTATATCGGGTGTCGTTGTAACGAGTCCTGACTGTATTATTCTTTAACTTTTTAGGACTTCAGACAGCTAAAACTAGGTATTTCAGCCGTTTTACTATTGAAACTAGGTCAATCAGCTTTCTGATTGCTGAAACTAGTTCATTCAGCGTTTGACAGTTGAGCGTTCAGTGACAGTTGAGACTTGGGCGTTCACTTATATTTTGGGCATTATAATTGTGCCTCGTATGTTTTTATGTTTTCTGTGCTCGACTGGTTAAGTTTAGTGCTGCCTTCCCTGTCTGACTTAATATTATCTTTTTGGAAGTACCTGAAGAACTTAATTGCACAATTACATGTACTTATACATATACACGTACTAAAACTGCTAACTTGAACAACACTAACAAATTTCTGTTGTTGTTTTGGGAACATAAAAACAAAACGCTTACCCTTCATAGTAGTAAGTAACTGTTCACAATACTTCTGTCCCTGTGCTTTCACTACAGTGACACATTTGATGATACGTGGAATGACTTCTGGTTCGATATCCACAACAACAGGTAGCACCTTTAGCTTGTTTTCATCCAAACTTTGGTACAAGGTTCCGAAACATAATCTTTTAACATAGTTGTCAGTGCTGATAGTTGTGTGGGACAGGACAAAGATATGCCATTTAGCTGTAGGTAAACTAAACATGCTACCGGCCTCATGATGGGAGGCAAACACTCTCATATTCTGTCTACTCATGAAATCTTCAATCTGATGACCAACTCTATACTCATCTTGTAGGAATGATACAGTAACATCATATTGATCAACATCCGATGTAGACATCAATCTTTGTATGGGAGACTGTAAACATACCACACATAATGTGTATTCATTGTATAAAGTTGGAATGCATATACGAGTACATGTGATTCTATTCCATGTGTAAACACTGAGTGTTCAAAGAGGTAAGAACATTTTTCTATAGCCATACAGAGAAAATCCTGCCTGGCAGTAATGTATCTTTAACAAAACAACATTAAGAATACGATTCTATAGAGGGTCACCTCAGGAAAATTCCTGTGAAACTATTTTGAAATTGGACAAGTATATTTTCTGAGAGGATTTCCAAATATTGCAATACATGTGTTCCCAATTATATAACATTAAGCCCTGTGGCCTTGTTTCTGAACAAATGATACAGGAAATTAGGAATTTAGTAAAGGGCCACCCAATAAACATTCCATTGAAATTATTTTGAAATTGGGCTAGCAATTTATAAGAAGAAAGTTTCTACACATCCATATAGACAAACTCAGAATGCCCATTGGTTTCAGAACAAATCAACAAGGAAATATAATTTATGGACTTTATGACAGGGTCACCCAATGAAAAGTTTTATACAACAATCCAATAAGTTATCATTAAAACTGACCAAGATATTTATGAGAAGAAGTTGTTTCAATGAATTGTTGATAGTGGAGGGACAATGGACACAAAAACTGATCACCAAATATAGCCCACATTGAGCAACAACTCTATAACCAGAAATATAATAATAACAAGACTGCGTTCAATAAACGCTTATGCCCCCTGTGGAAGCCTTGTCCATAAATAAGTCTAAGTCCAAAATTAGGTCAAGGGGAAGGTCAAAATGGGGTCAGGTGATACAGGCGTGTAGAGAGTGTTCATATACAACATCCATGCAAGTATGGAAGCTTTGTAACAAGCCATAATGATGCTAGAAGAAACGGTCAATTTGGGTTAACCAGGACAGACAGACGAACGGACGGACGAATGGACGAACGAAAGGACGAACGGACGGACAGGTGAATCACTATATGCCTCCCCATCTATCGATAGGGGGGCATAAAAATTACTCAAAGAGACAAGAAAATAACATATTTGAGTATTATCTCACTTACTGTCCAATTGACATCACCGGAATATTTCTCTACAATCTGTGTTGGAATGTCATCTCTCAAACGTTCAAACAATTCAGTGTGCATGTATTGACCAGCTTGTTCTACAATAGTACAAGTACACTCAGTACAGAAAGGTTCGCATTAGTGGCGGCAACTACCTGGCTCAGTGACGTTTAAAAACAGTATGTCTGTTATATTTACTGACAATATTATATTGGCTGAAAATGTGTCAGACCTTACTTAAACCTGCCAGACCAAAGTGAAGACTTTATAGTGGACTTGACCGCTGTGTCACTGGATTTTTATCCTGACTGGACTATATGTCCGTTTATTCAAGTTTGTCACTTGTATACATACAATGTAATATCAAAACAAAGCATTTTTATTGTTTAAGGCATTTTAATCAGATAGAACCGCAATTAAATTCAGTAGCTTATGCACCCAGCCATATACACATACAATATCTGTAAAATGTATAAACTAATACCAGAAATGACAATGTTTATATATACAATGTTATGTAAACAGGTAACTGACCTGATTAAACAAGTTTAATACTTTTCCTAATATATTTTAAGTAATTAATGTCAATAAAACTGCTTTACAACATGAATCAAGCACAGTTATCACAATGGAGATAATGTTGAGGAACTACTTTACAACATAAATCAAGTACAGTTATCACTATAAAGATAAGGTTTGGAACTACTTCACAACATGAATCAAGTACAGTTATCACTATAGAGATAATGTTGAGGAACTACTTTACAACATAAATCAAGTACAGTTATCACTATGGAGATAATGTTGAGGAACTACTTTACAACACAAATCAAGTACAGTTATCACTATGGAGATAATGTTGAGGAACTACTTTACAACATAAATCAAGTACAGTTATCACTATGGAGATAATGTTGAGGAACTACTTTACAACATAAATCAAGTACAGTTATCACTATGGAGATAATGTTGAGGAACTACTTTACAACATAAATCAAGCACAGTTATTACTATGGAGATAATGTTTGGAACTACTTTACAACATGAATCAAGCACCGTTATCACTATGGACATAATGTTTGGAACTACTTTACAACATGAATCAAGTACAGTTATCACTATGGAGATAATGTTGAGGAACTACTTTACAACATAAATCAAGTACAGTTATCACTATGGAGATAATGTTTGGAACTACTTTACAACATGAATCAAGCACCGTTATCACTATGAACATAATGTTTGGAACTACTTTACAACATGAATCAAGCACAGTTATCACTATGGAGATAATGTTTAGAACTACTTTACAACATGATTCAAGCACAGTTATCATGTCGACTAACCAGTAAGGTGAACACTGAAGGGTAATATACATGTATTAGGGTTCAATGGTGGAAAGTGTTACTTGTACTGGAATAAAGCATGAGGTAAAGTACATGAACCAGGGATTGGTTTCGTATTGTACATATAGTTGGATATTGTACACTTACTTGGTTGTACAGACACTCGTTTAGAATCTTGAATTGAAAAGGTTTGTTGATGATAGATTATCATGATGAAATACTTCAGTCTAGTTACTGATACTACACCAGTTGTTAATCAATTCCCTTCAAATCCAGTTTAATGAAAAATGCTAATCACATGGTCCAATCAAAGGGATTCGACCCGATAAAAATATCTTTCACTTCTATACTATGAATACATAAGACAGGGGTCTTTCTTTATGACTGGCCCTCATATACCCAACTCAACATTATGTCCAATATTTTAAACAAGCCGAATACAATCATTTAATTTGTACTGCACACTTCAAGACAATATAATATTATACATAAAAAATACAACTTTTATCAATACATGTACACAATGTCGCCTGTGTCGAGCATAGAATGTTCACAAAATGCGTAAAACCCGGTTTGACGCATAACCCTGCACAGAGAGGAACTAGAAAACGGCCTTCGATAAAGAAGAGAAATCATTATTTACACACGATCTCAGAAAATTAGTATGACGATTTGGTAGAGGAACATATTTGGATTAACTCGTCGACACTCGTCCGTTTCTGTACAGCTTAGCTAGAACGAAAGGAGCAATTCAACAACATTGACTGAAAACAATTCGCCGACTTTTGCCATTTTGACAGTGACAGCACGGCTTTTGTTACGAGTAATTTGATTGGCTGAAGAGTTGCATGGTATTACCCGAACACCAATCATTTTCTATATTGTCACATGATTCGTCACGTGATACTACAATGGTCGAAATGAATGTAAATATTAGAAATTGAATATCAGTTCTCCCTGAACTCGGATTATCGTCTATTTAACCGGAACAGAAACATATAGGTGGCGGTAAGTTGCAAAACATATGTCCCACTATCAAATCGTCGTACTAATATCCTGAGATCGTGAGTAAATAATGATTTCTCTTCTTTATCGAAGGCCGTTTTCTAGTTTCTGTCTGTGCAGGGTTATGTCGTCAAACCAGGTTTTACGCATTTTGTGAACATTCTATGCTCGACACAGGCGACATTGTGTACGTGTATTGATAAAAGTTGTATTTTTTATGTATAATATTATATTGTCTTGAAGTGTGCAGTACAAATTAAATGATTGTATTCGGCTTGTTTAAAATATTGGACATAATGTTGAGTTGGGTATATGAGGGCCAGTCATAAAGAAAGACCCCTGTCTTATGTATTCATAGTATAGATGTGAAAGATATTTTATCGGGTTGAATCCCTTTGGGTCCAATGATTTAGCTTGAAACCCTTTGCCAAACAACTTTAACAAAACTAATTTGGATTAATCTCTGTGCTGGTGTAATGTCAAGCCTAATAGCTAACAGTTCACAAATTTAGCTTAGCTTATTTTTTACCAATAGGAGTAAAAAAAATTTAAAACACTAATCATTGTAGGTCCATGTGTTGAGCCACTTTGGACATGACCACTGTAGATTTTTGCGTTCAACTGAGACAGTTGCAGTGCTTGGCTATTTGATTTCATCCCTGCCCAATTAGCCAATGACCTCGGGCTTCGAGAAGAGGCAGAAAGTATGTGTCATATAAGGAATACAGACACGCTACTTTGTGAATAGACTCCTTCCTTCTTTAACATACCCAGTGTGTTATTAGCACTGATACACCGAGACTAACTGGTTTCCAACCAGTTCATCTCTAGTTCATCGGCCGAGATTCAAACCAGGGACCTCCTGATTGGAAGCCTAGTGCTAACCACTCGGCAACCATTCCACCACTGTAGATGATAGAAATGAATATTGACAATGTATAGACTCAAATGACAGCCAATATTTTTACTATCTTACCATTGTATAAGATGAGTCTGACAATGTCGTTGCAGCCTTGGTTCTCTGCATGGTTGACCACCTCATTCATAATATAATAAAACCTTGCAATCTGGAATCTTTTATCTGCTTTGTTTAGCTCATCTAGCTCACATATCGCTTTCAACACATGCGGACAATCAGCTATGAAATAATACGTCTGAAAAACAACATAGAATTTATTTAATATAAACTATATGTATGTCTTCCAAAATGTGTAATAACTCAGGAAAAAATCATGCAACCTAAAACTCCTGACAGTGTACACAACAAGACCAGGGCATTGTATGTGCCTCTTCATTAACATGTATGTGATGCTCTCTGTGCTAGGCTGTATAAGTTGAGTGGTGCATTCCCTGTCTGTGCATTCCCTGTCTGTGCATTCCCTGTCTGTGCATTCCCTGTCTGTGCATTCCCTGTCTGTGCATTCCCTGTCTGTGCATTCCCTGTCCGTGCATTCCCTGTCCTTGCATTCCCTGTCCGTGCATTCCCTGTCCGTGCATTCCCTGTCTGATTATCTATTATCTTCTTGGTCCTAAGCATTTATGCGAAGTTTCATTAAAATCAGACCAATGATTAAGGAGAAATAGCTGTGACTGACAAACATTGTGACTACCATCCAGATGTCAAGCACCAAATCAATATGTCTCCCTCACTTTCACAAGAGATGTTTGTAAAACATGCATGCCCCATGGCAGACCAATAGGAATTCATTTTTAAAGTAGAGTTGACCTTGACCTTTGACCCACTGACCTCAAAATCAATAGGGGTTATCTTTTGATAAACCACCTTAAACCAAAATGATTCTGCTCAATAACTGGAGAGTGCTTGGCTCTAGGATCTTCAAACTATAAGAACTGCATGCAGGTGTGTCATATGCATACAATCTTGAAAATATGACAAAAATGTGGCTGTTCGTGGCTTGACCATCGAAGACAAAGGAAATGTCTGAAGCTGTGTAAAGGAAATCTCCAAATTTCGGTTGTGATTACGGGTTGATAAAAGAGCGGGCAAATATTGAAATAATAAGATACTCATAACACAGCAGTATAAAATTACCTCAGATTGTTTTGTGATTTTATATAAACACAGCGAGAACGTCCTCGGTTTTCCAGCATGTTCCTTTTTAAACTCAATAATTTCACATCTTTCTATAGAAATATCAGATTCTGGGTCGTTCATTTCTAAGTTATCTTTGATTACACACGATCCAGGTAACATCAAGTAATACTTCATTGATATATGATCAGGCATGTCTTTGTAAGTTTTACTCTTTTTAATCTCATCAGCTAAAACTGAAACAAAAATTAACATAAAATGCGAACACATCAACCGGATCCTCAAACATATCTATTTACATAATTTAACAGTTGATTTCATGTCTACAACTTAATTTTCTGTCTTTGTTTTCATTAGAGGAATGCGTTATAAATATGTATTATAGTGCACCCAGGATAATGTGATATTAACAAACATGAATCAGTTTGGTCAACTGTTTGACAAGATTGGTTTTACAAATTACTAAAGTAAACAGATAAGGTCAGTATTGTACTTAAAACATCACTGTAAATTGTGCATATATGATTAATCCACCTTTGTGGAATATACCAAATTTTACCACCTTTCTCCACTAACTAAAAATACATGTAATTTATATAGCGCAAAAATTATTTAAACATATTCTATTGCGCTTCACAATTACTTGACCACGCACTAGGATTCTAGAGATTGGAAATGAAAGAATCGCTAAACTTTCAGCCAAACATAATGTCTGAGATATAGCACTTGCTAGCTATTTGACCCGGCAGAAATATCCACATAATATATGCATACAGTAGGTAAGCATACATGTCAGATACCTACTCTACTCAAGCATGACTGAAGTCAAAATGATCAAATCTCACACATGGACATACTGGAACCTGACATTTTTTGTAAACATTATGAAAATGATCACAAACATAAGTTTATATTGCTTCATTGAAGCATGCATGTATTGTGATCAATGTAAAAGAAATGAAAACTGCATATAAACTTCATTAAATTTAAGTTTAAAGTTTGAGCAAGGAAACTCTCCCTCATTTTAATATAATCTCCTGCATTTTCATCACCAATCTCACGCAAAGGGGTCAGCGAAACATGTGTTAGATTGTAGATGAACATGATGACATCGTACCTGGTAGAACATGCGACAGGAAGCCTACATAATGTGAGAATACAAGACCATGTGACAGACCACTTCCTACTGAGAGAATACATGACAGGGGTACTTCATCTACAAATATACACAAACACATAATTATGGGTGAAAGTTGGAAATTCAGGAAAAACTGAAATCCTCAAAAATTCTATATCTGTATAGGAAAATAAAGAAAAGCAGACTTTTTGGTACTTTTACCCATGCATAATTTATTGGGGTATACAATTTCCAGGAAAAACCCTTTGACTAAGATTATCGATATCAAAGATAAAATTCAACAAGAAAGCCAAATTGGCCATGATACTGGTTGGCGAGTAGTTTCCGACAGCCAGCAGTATCCGACATTTAATATTTTTTCGTATTTAGCGTAGCACTTCAATTAAATTGATCTGTGTAATTAAAGAACTACATCATAGCAACAAGTGTGTGGCAAAAAAATACAATTCACAAGAAATAAACGTAATACAATGATAATCTTCACCTCTTTTGCTGGGGGATCAACTGTTTACGAAAATTGGGATGCGCAATGAAACAAATTAGTTCATCTATTTATAGCCTTGGGATTGCCCGAGTTGTAGTTAAAGCTAATTTTAGCTTACAACAGGCATCAACAGAATCGGCGACCCAAAACGGAAGTCCGCAAAAGAATAATATTGACGAAATACGTCGTTATTGACGTCTAACTAATTGACGTCAGAGTTTTTTAATAATTGGAAAACGATATGACTATACGACTTCATTCGTCGTCTGCGTGTACTCTAAACTACGATAGACAACTCGAAAACGATATGTACAGTCAATAGGAGTTAATTCCCTTTATTTTAGAGGCTCAATACGGGGAAAATAAAGTATTGTTAGTAAATAAATGCGAAATGTCGGCTACTGCTACTCTTCATCCAGTTAACGGCCTAAAATAGTGACCCTTTTGTGGCCCCAATTACAGTACACTGTGTTACATTAAAAATACAAAAATGTGACAAATATTTCGGACTTGAGCCCAAGATTACTAAAAGGTAAATTATTTTCTTCAAAACCACATCGTATCCTAGAAAAAGGGAGAAAACATGCAAAAATTGTCGGATACTGCTCGCCAACCAGTATGCTGACTTGAGTGTAATGCAACTATGGCACAATTAGAAATATTTTATGGACCTAGTTTTTTATTTAGTCATTTTGATCTTGAACTGAAATTAAGTACCGTTAAAAGGAATTAGAATGTAACCTACATTTTGAGCCAATGAAAACGCTGATCTTTGGCGGTTACATGAAAATTTAATGTGACATTCTAAGCTTGCTCCGCCCTTTTTAAACATTAAACAAGACTGCGTTCAATAAACGCTTATGCCCCCTGTGGAAGCCTTGTCCATGAATAAGTCTAAGTCCAAAATTGGGTCAAGGTGAAGGTCAAAATGGGGTCAGGTGATACAGGCGTGTGGAGAGTGTTCATATACAACATCCATGCAAGTTTGGAAGCTTTGTAGCAAGCCATAATGATGCTAGAAGAAACGGTCAATTTTGGTTAACCAGGACGGACGGACGAACGGAAGGACGAACGGAAGGACGAACGGACGGACAGGTGAATCACTATATGCCTC
This sequence comes from Spisula solida, assembly GCA_947247005.1. Classification (NCBI taxonomy): domain Eukaryota; kingdom Metazoa; phylum Mollusca; class Bivalvia; order Venerida; family Mactridae; genus Spisula; species Spisula solida. Next base: position 44,524,333 of record OX365956.1, read on the forward strand.
CCGATCTATCGATACGGGGGCATAAAAAAGTTTTAATCATTAAAAAAATGTTTTAATCATTAAAAGTACTAACTATAACATAAACACAAAAGAATGAACAATAATTACTTTTGATGTTCTGCAGCAGTGTGTCAGGCCAGGAGTTCAGGTTAAAGTCGAGGGAGAAATGAGGAACTTCTGCCAACAAGCCACACTTCAATATGTTGATATCACGTTCCTCCACATCATGAAGTAACAACCTTAACGTTAGTAAGTTACTTCTCTTTGATTGGTCGATAGCTTGTAATAGTTCCAGTAGTACCCAATTGCTTTGTATAGACTTAGGCGTTAATATAACCAGAGTTCTTGAAGACTGCTCCACACAACGGACGATACCATCAATTGTTGTCCGTCCAACTGGAAAAGCCTCATCATTCCAGCCAGCAATGACCTTTAAATTCTTCCTAGAAAGAGCTTTCTCAATCTGATGGGCAAGGCGTTCATCATCGCCAGATTTATACGATATAAATACATCATACTTAAACCTCACTGCATCTGCTCGGCGAAAAACTGAAAACAATTCAAAAGAAGTCATGTGACTACGGTGGCATAGAGAGGATACAGGAAATATTTATTTATCATGTGCACATGGGCTGTTCCAAAAAAATGGCTGGAATGGGTTTGTCTGCATACATGCCAGATCTCCTGCATCATGCGTGAGTCTCCTGCATTTGAGACTCTACTCCTGCATGATTGGAGGCCAATTTATCAAATCTCACGCATTTCATTGACCAACTGGAACCAGACATTTTTTGTTTACATTATGAAAATGATGACAAATATTAGTTTAAATTGCTACATCAAGCATGCATGGTATTGTCATCAAAGTAAGATAAGTGAAAACTTCAATACTTTAAGTCTAAACTTTTAGCCAGGAAAATCTCCTGCATTTTAATGAAATCTCCTGCATTTCCATCACCAATCTCACGCAAAGGGGTCTGCGAAACATGGCATGTATGTGTCTGTCATAAAAAAGATACTGTATACTTAAGTATCATTTTCTTGTTTAGTAGAGGTGTTTCACCATGCCCTTTAACCATTTGTGAAGTTTCATTAAAATAGCACCAGTTGTTAAATAAATATTCTAAAATAACAGGCTAAAAACGTCAGGAGTGTGACAAAAAAATGTGACAATTTCAAAAAGGATGTTTGTTTAGAACATCCATTTACAAAAAGCTTGAAGATAAACAAGGTTTAATGTTGTTTAAGGGATAGATGTATGTCTTAGACACCAATTGATGATAATATGAAGAATATAATACTTCAAGGAACCAACACAGACGCCTTTTAGTCTCAACATGGTAGTTAAAAAAAACATGACAAAAATGTAACCATCCTTGCTTTATAGACTTGTAAGACTTTTATAAGTGAATATACAGGAGCAATTTAAGGTATGTTATGTAGATTTAGAACAAATCACTCCAATATATATATGATATTCCCCAGATTTCTGAAATTCATTCTGTGGGGTGTCAAGTATAAATGTACCGATGCATGAATTTTATAGATACTGAATTCATTCAATGTTCACAATATTCTGGATGCGTTGCTTTGTTTCAAAGGCTCACATTTAGAGTGAAGAGGAGTATATAATTTCTTTTCTAAAATTAATGTGCCATAATTTATCAGTAATTAAATAACATGTACTGTTCAATGATTTACAGAATGTTCCCGCACCCATTTTATACATCATCGCCATTTCCGATTCCCATTGTTGATATGAATGTGTTGTTGCTTTTTAAATCTGCAGAGAATTTATTGGCTTATTTTCAACAATGTGTCTTAAGTCATGTACCTATCTGATCCTTTAACTTATCATCATGCATTATGTAATTTATTATGACAAAGTAATTAATGGTTAAAATATGTAGATAATTGCTTTGATATCAGGAGTGTGACACCACTTATGCCATACTTTAAGGCAACTTCAGATCTTTTAACAGCTAGAATTTTCATTCCAATTAGCATGAATAAGTAACTTAGATTTAAAACTACAAATTGAAAAGAAAGGCTTGAAGAATTTTGGAATTGGCCAGAAAGACAGAGGATGTTTAATTCTTAAACATAATTTAACAATAATCTGTCTCTTATGTTCGGTGTAAATGTCTTTGAGGACACTAATCTGACTGTTTTCTTTTTGAAATATGCCTCATAATTGTTAACTATTGTTATTGCTATATAATGGTAGTTTTGTCTTTATGTCAGATATTGAATTAAGGCATTGAATTTATGTCAGGAGGATGACAAAATATACAAAATTAAGCCCATTTCTGGTAGAACTTCTTGAAAGTTAGTATGTTATTGTTTGCCTAAAGATTTTTTCAATATAGCTTGACACACTCTAAAATTAATCAAATAAAAGTATGTGTTTTTCCAGTTATGTTTCACTCTCTTAATCATACAGGGAATTTCAATTCCTAGTAAGTAAATATAAAAGGATAAAAGCATGGAAAATATGATTTTTTTTAATTTCATATGATACCGCAAGTACTTCAGCACTTATTTCTGATGCTTCAACATATATTCTAACAGAAACAAACAATAAAATAAAAATAAATAGTAATTATCGTTAGTTTAGCACATAAATAAATATTCCTGTAATTTGTTTATTTTGGGGAAGATTTTGAATTATAAAGCTACATAACTTTTTTATTTCTTTATATCTGAGTAGAACTCATTGATTTTGATGACTGTAATGACTGTACAACATTATGAATTAACACATTTGGACTTTTCAATAATTTCAAGTTTTAATGTTTTTTTTACTTTTCCTGCCATTTTTTTTTAATAGCCCACATGTGGTAGTAAAACATGCGCATACGGTAGTAAAACATGCGCATACGGTAGTAAAACATGCGCATACGGTAGTAAAACATGCGCATACGGTAGTAAAACGTGCGCATACGGTAGTAAAACGTGCGCATACGGTAGTAAAACGTGCGCATACGGTAGTAAAACGTGCGCATACGGTAGTAAAACGTGCGCATACGGTAGTAAAACATGCGCATACGGTAGTAAAACATGCGCATACGGTAGTAAAACATGCGCATACGGTAGTAAAACATGCGCATACGGTAGTAAAACATGCGCATACGGTAGTAAAACATGCGCATACGGTAGTAAAACATAAAATGTGCGTGCGTGGTAGTAAAACTTGTGCACGTGATAGCTAACAAGTGCGCATGCGATAGCTAATATGTGCGCACATATAGTCCAGTCAGGATAAAAATCCAGTGACGCAGCGGTCGAGTTCACTATAATGGTGTAAAACCAATTATAAAGGCTTATACTGTACAAACAATATAATTTCAATGCTAAACTAACATACTAAACTTCGCTCTACCTGTTTAGGACAATGGTTGTGATTTTTTGCGTACACATAAACTGCAACGTCACTGTCACAATATCCTAACTGGACTATAATACTAACACTATTGCGCACGTAATAACTAACACATGCACACCTGATAAATAAAATATTTCCTGTGTTCCCTCTTAGCCATCATATAAAGCTCACCGTTAATTTATGAATGTCTCTCACAAAGGGCTGTACCCAGGTAACTCTAGTAAAAGTTGTTCAACCTTAATTTCCAGACAATATGGGCAACTAAGCTTGGTACCAAGTAGGTATGTGAAGTTTCATTGAAATCTGACCAACTGTAAAGGAACAAGTGCTGATAAATTCTGACATCAGGACAGACATCCAGACATACAATAAGTCTCCCCAACTATATGTGGGAGAGATGATAACTCAGGAATTGACAAGAACTATCAATGAAAGTGATAAATACCCTCAACTACTCATACAGGAATGTTAGCCTCATAGTCTTGTCAAGTTTTGTTGACATCTAACCAATGGTTACAGCGTAAAAGTGCAGACAAAATTTGTGCATAAATTTGTAGAAGGACCAAAAACGTGACTCCATAGTAGAGCATTTTTGTTCTTAATTGAAAACAAGAGGGCCATTGGCCCTATAGCGCTCACCTGAAGACTTGCAGTTAAGGCCAATTCAGTGTTTTGTTATATGATACGACCTGAATTTTTGACCCCAGTTTTGTTTATATAGCCAGGTGATCTAGTTTTTGACCCCAGACGACCCAGTTGGGAACTTAACCTAGCTTTTACAGAGACACATATTTTAACCAAGTTTCATAAAGATGATGGGAAATATGTGACCTCTAGAGTGTTAAGAGTCCAATAGTTGACGATGGACGACAGACAAAAGGGCAATCACAATAGTTCACCTTGAGCATTTCATGCTCAGGTGAGCTAAAAAGATAAGATGTCCAACAGTCTGCTGCCGACCAACCGCCCTAGGGCAGAATATTGATAGGTGCATTATAGATAAACTACTAGGAGAACGATTAAAACAATTCTTACCAGCCATTGTTTCTCTGTGTGATTCAGCCACTTAAACAACAACGTCTTCTGAATGTCATGTTGCCTGAAAATGATCAATCCTGTGGTTATTGTTGCTGTCAATAAAAGGGTACAGTCCGCCGATAACACTAGCCTTTGTTTACAAATAATCAAAGCTCCGCGAGTCGCATGTGTCGCCTGACAACATGCACATTTGTCATAGAAACTATCCAGTATTGGGCTACATATCCGACTCACAAGAGTTCTCTAGTCATCTGAACTAAAAACGACAAAGTAATGCTATGGACAAAAAAAAGTCCTGATAAAATCAATCAAAAGGGAATCATTCAAACACTACACAAGCTAGAGTTATGATTCTTGCGCACTGCACTTAATGTCACAACAAGAAACATGCATACCAATTTTCGAGTCATTCATACTTATGGTGACAAAGTTATGCCACGGACAAGATATGCTTATAAAATCAATCAAAGGGAAATAATTCAAAAATGGCACAAGGTAGAGTTACGGTTCTTGTGTACTGCACTTGGACTTTTGGTAAGAAACATGCATACCAAGTTTCAAGTCATTCAACCTAATAGTAACAAAGTTATCCTCCGGAAAAGAAATGCTCTTATTTAATCAATCTAAGGGAAATAATTAAAAAACGATGCAAGGCAGAGTTATGGTTCTTAAGCACTGCACTTCAGCTTATTGCAAGAAACATGCATACATAATCTCGAGTCATTTGAACTCTATATAAGGTGACAAAGTTATGCTCCGGACTAGAAATGCTCTCATTAAATCAATCAAAGGGAAATAATTAAAAAACGATGCATGGTAGAGTTATGGTTCTTGTGCACTGCACTTCGGCTTATTGCAAGAAACATGCATACCATATCTTGAGTCATTTGAACTTAAGGTGACAAATTTATGCTCCGGACAAGAATTGCTCTAATAAAATCAATCAAAGGGAAATAATTCAAAAACAATGAAAGGTAGAGTTGTGGTTCTTGCGCACTGCACCTCGGCTTATTGCAAGAAACATGCATACCAAATCATTTGAACTTAAGGTGACGAAGTTGTGCTCCGGACGAGCAATTTGTGACGCCGCAGCCGCCGACGCCAAAGTAACATCTATATGTCGCCTTTTCAGGCGACACAAAAATGACATGCATTTTCGATGTTTATTTTTGTTCAATCTTGTGCAAAACCACTTTTAATTCATACACTTTTTCAATCTACACTGATATATATAGTTGCATGAGTTTTCCGTGTTACAGCAATGACTCATCTATATTTAGAAACTCCAATATACTCTCGACACTAAGTTTCATAAAAACATCTGATAATCAATTAATTTATATTTTTCTTTTCATGCAATAGAAACCTTATACTCGTGTAATTAAAATTGTGTCAATGTTTAAAATGTGTTCTTATCTTCAAAAAATTACGAAGCTCGTTTTCATCACCGAGGGAGGTAATTGTACCAGCTTATAGCCACTCAATTTCAGCATGGAATTATGTTTAATGTAAAATGGGTGAAAATGGATTGCGCGCAGTTAAATAGGACGGGATATTTTCGTGTTTAGAATCGAAATAAAAACTTGTTCTTGTATTTTGTTGGTGAATAAAACTCAGGCAGGAGATTTAATTTTTTCGCATCTGAACTACTGTCTGTGTTTTATTCACGGACAAAATACAAGAACAGATTTTTATTTCAGAATTCTAACACAACCTGATCCAGTAGTTTCAGCAACATACACACAGAGATAAAAGCTCCGCGAGTCGCATGTGTCGCCTGACGACATGCACATTTGTCATGAAAACTATCCACTATTGGGCTACGTATCGACTCACAAGAGTTCTCTAGTCATCTGAACTAAAAACGACAAAGTGATGCTCTGGACAAAAAAATGTCACAGCAAGAAACATGCATACCTATCTTGGAGTCATTAATACTTATGGTGACAAAGTTATGCCACGGACAAGAAATGCTTATAAAATCAATCAAAGGGACAAAAATCAAAAGTGGCACAAGGTAGAGTTACAATTCTTGTGTACTGCACTTGGACTTTTGGTAAGAAACATGTTTACCAAATTTCAAGTCATTCAACCTCTTGGTGACAAAGTAATCCGCCGGACAAGAAATGCTCAAATTAAATCAATCTAAGGGAAATAATTCAAAAACGGTGCAAGGCAGAGTTATGGTTCTTGCACACTGCACTTCAGCTTATTGCAAGAAACATGCATACCAAATCTTGAGTCATTTGAATTTAAGGTGACAAAGTTATGCTCCGGTAAAGAAAAGCTCTAATAAAATCAATCAAAGGGCAATAATTCAAAAACTATGACAGGTAGAGTTATGGTTCTTGCGCACAGCACTTCGGCTTATTGTAAGAAACATGCATACCAAATCTTGAGTCATTTGAACTTAAGGTGACAAAGTGATGCTCCGGACAAGAAATGCTCTAATAAAATCAATCAAAGGGAAATAATTCAAAAACTATGACAGGTAGAGTTATGGTTCTTGCGCACTGCATTTCGGCTTATTGTAAGAAACATGCATACCAAATCTTGAGTCATTTGAACTTAAGGTCACAAAGTGATGCTCCGGACAATCAATTTGTGACGCCGCCGCAGCCGCAGCCGCCGCCGCCAAAGTAACACCTATATGTCGCCTTTTCAGGCGACACAAAAACCAAGCTGTGCTAAAACTACCGATAAAACACAGCTACAGCTGAATTACTTTATGCTGCAAATAGGCTTTCAAGGAAGAAAATAGTGATGTGGTTACTACGTTTTGATGAGTTGTCAAATGCGGAATATTGGCTATTTTAAAATCCAAATAATGTTATTCCGATGCAAAGTAAGTAAATCACAAGTGCATAGCACAAATATGTATGCATCCGAACTCATGACTGTGATTTATTTTATGATAAAGCACAGGTAAATATTCATTATTTCTTGATTGTATTAGTATTGGATATATCAATTTGAACTTCATAGGTGAATAGATCTCATTGAGGGATGTGCAGTGCCCAAGAATCATAACTCTTTATTGCCTATTTTTGGAGTTTTTTCCTTTTGTAATTATTCATACTTAATTCTTGTCCGGACCATTGGAGACATTAATTTGGAAACTTTATAGTTGAATAGCTCTGATTAAGTTCAAGTGCAGTGCCTAAGAACCATTACTCTCTTTGGCATATTTTTGTAGCATTTTTTCTGTGACAAACACCCAATGGGGAGCATCACCCGTCTCTGACCGCTCTTGTTCATAAAACTGATACATTAAAAAAGTACATGATTGAAATACACAATGTCTCATGTCTAAAGGTTTACATTACAAATCCCCTTAAATTGCTAAGACAAGTTGGGCAATTATACCTTTTGATAATACAAGTATAAGTTACATAATGTCAATAATACCGGTATAATGTACTGTAAACCAAGAAATTATTTCGCTCAATTTAATTTCGCGGAAATTTCACAAAATTAAGTTGCCGCGAAAATGCTAAAAACATTATATTGGACATTGTGGGAAATTTAACAAGAGGGCCCAAAGGGCCCTAGGTCGCTCACCTGTCGTACTAGTGCATGCACACCCCTATGGTGACCCTACACATTTTCTGAATAAAATTTAAGAAAATTCAGCCTCTATTGCAAGTTTTTTTATGATTTGACCATGTGACCTAGCTTTTGACCCAAGATGACTTAATTCATATCAAACTTAACCTAGATTGTGCTGAGATGATCATGAGGACCTAATTTCATAAAGATTAAGTCGAAATTGTGACCTCTAGTGATTGCAAAGGGTTTTTCTATGATCTGACCTATAATTTAAACAAAATATTTTGGAAAAAATATTTTCCTCCATATACCTGTACAAATACATGCTAGAAAGACAAAACAATACCTAAACACTTAAAAAAATAAAAATAAAAAAATAACAAGAGGGCCCAAAGGGCCCTAGGTCGCTCACCTGTCGTACTAGTGCATGCACACCCCTATGGTGATCCTACACATTTTCTGAATAAAATTTAAGGAAATTCAGCCTCTATTGCAAGTTTTTGTATGATTTGACCATGTGACCTAGCGTTTGACCCCAGATGACTTAATTAATATCAAACTTAACCTAGATTGTGTTGAGATGATTATTAGGACCAAATTTCATAAAGATTAAGTCGAAATTGTAACCTCTGGTGACTACACAGGGTTTTTCTATGATCTGACCTATAATTTAAACAAAATATTTCCTCCATATAACTGTACAAATACATGCTATAAAGGCAGAACAATACCTTAACACTTAAAAAAATAATTATGGTTCCAGTGGGGTTTGAACCCACGACCCTCAGGAAAATGTCAATTGACATTGTGACCTTGTTTTTGACGCCAGATGACCCAAAATCGAATTTGGCCTGGATTTTGTTGACAGGATCATTGTGACAAAGTTTCATAAAGATTTAGTTGAAATTGTAACCTCTGGTGACTGACTACACAAGGTTTTTCTATGATTTGACCTTTATTTTAAACAAAATATTTTGGAATATTTTTCCTCCATATAACTGTACAAATACATGCTATAAAGACAAAACAATACCTAAACACTTAAAAAAATAAAAATTAAAAATTATGGTTCCAGTGGGGGTTGAACCCACGACCATCAGGAAAATGTACAAATACATGCTATAAAGACAAAACAATACCTAAACACTTAAAAAAATAAAAATAAAAAAATAAAAATTATGGTTCTAGTGGGGGTTGAACCCACGACCATCAGGAAAATGTACAAATACATGCTATAAAGACAAAACAATACCTAAACACTGAAAAAAATAAAAATAAAAATTATGGTTCCAGTGGGGGTTGAACCCACGACCATCAGGAAAATGTACAAATACATGTTATAAAGACAAAACAATACCTAAACATTTAAAAAAAAAAATTAAAAAAAAAAAATTATGGTTCCAGTGGGGGTTGAACCCACGACCATCAGGAAAATGTACAAATAAATGCTTTACAGACAAAACAATACCTAAACACTCAAAAAAAAAAAAAAAAAAAAAAATTATGGTTCCAGTGGGGTTTGAACCCACGACCCTCAGGAAAATGTCTACGCTCCCTACAGCGCTTTGATTTCCACTTAACCATTACAATTCACACCCTGCTATAGAATACTAGAATATTTTGATATTTGACCTTTACAAAACTGCTTTGAACCCTGATACACATTTTCATTGGTTGATGAAAGTTTATTGTATGTATAGAGAGTAGAGAGTTACAGCAGAGAGTTAAGTGACCATGAAGACTACATGTTGAAAGGTTTAAAACAAGGTTTTTTCTATAATTTGACCTAGTGAGCTAGTTTTTGACCTCAGATGACCCAATATCGAACTTGACCTAGATTTTGTTGAGATGATCATTGTGACCAAGTTTCATAAAGATTAGGCCAAAATTGTGACCTCTAGAGAGGACACAACCCAATTGTTGACGGACGGACAGACGGACGGACAGACGGATGGACGGACGGACGGACGACGGACGAAGTGTGATCACAAAAGCTCACTCTGTCACTTTGTGACAGGTGAGCTAAAAATTATGGTTCCAGTGGGGTTTGAACCCACGACCCTCAGGAAAATGTAAATTGACATTGTGACCTTGTTTTTGACCCCAGATGACCCAAAATCGACCTTTCAAAATCCATATAACTGTACAAATTCATGCTATAAAGACAAAACAATACCTGAACACTTAAAAAGTGGGGTTTGAACCCATGACCCTCAGGAAAATGTCAATTGACATTGTGAGTTTTATAATTGACAGTGTGACCTTGTTTTTGATCCAAGATGACCCTAAATTCAACTTTACCTAGATTTTGTTGACATGATCATTATGACCAAATTTCTTAAAGATTTATAAAAAAGTATGACCTCCAGTGACTACACAAGGTTTTTCTATAACTTGACCTAGTGACCTAGTTTTTTACCTCAGATGACCCAATATCGAACTTGACCTAGATTTTGTTGAGATGATCATTGTGACCAAGTTTCATAAAGATAAGGCCAAAATTGTGACCTCTAGAGAGGACACAACCCAATAGTTGACGGACAGACAAGACGGACGACGGACGAAGAGTGATCACAAAAGCTCACTCTGTCACTTTGTGACAGGTGAGCTAAAAACGCGAATATTTGTAGTCACGAATACGCAGACAATCAGTAAAACACAAAAATTAGTATTCTTGAAAGTAAATTGGTTTACAGTATATATTTATAATAATATGTAAGATTAATTTTAGATAACGTGTGTCAAGTAGAAGAGTAATGTGCATAAAATTAATCTATACAAACAGACTCAGCAAAAATGTTTATGCACAACTTCTGACCATTATTTAGCAAGCAAATAACCATTTCATGCTCATGAAGCATCATCATGGTTTGTAAAATCCATTAAAAACATTATATAAGCTCAGATATAACTCAAATTATGAGAAATTTGCTTCTAAACCCAATCTGAAATAATCCAAGCATTTGCTACTTGGCACAAATATAAATGAATGGGATCCCAAATGGACAATCAATTGTGTACTCCCTTGCTTGAGCTATTATCTTCACAGGGACAGTATGAACAAAATCAACATTGTGAAGCTTTATGTACCAGTTAATTGAAACCACAGCCTCACCCCAACCCCGGGGAGGGGCAGAGGATAGCGAGGAACAGTCTCGTTTTTTTACCTTTCCAAGGTCCCCACACTGTCGTGTGAGTACGCGGCTTTTGTTTCCTGCCAATATAGCGGGTAAATATAGCCGTCGCTATACCAGTGAAGTAAAGGGTGAGGGCAATTTGTGGGGTTTTACCATCTTTATGGCTCTGGGGAGCCAGGGATTTTACCTGGGGTTTGAAAAAGCAAAAGTTAAAAATCCCCCATATTCCCCGGGGTTGGGGAGGCTGTGGTTTTAATTGAATGTTGTATTAGAACAGACGATGGGTGACCCACAAAGTCCTCAATGTCGAAGCTTAATCAACCTCAGGTCTGTCAAACTGTTATCAATATTTATTTGTGAAATGTAGATGTATTTGTTTACCAAATTCCTTACACTTAAATATCCAATGACCCTTTTTTATAAATATAATGAATATAGTCAGATTTTTATAACAAGTCGTAGGTCGTCTGCTTGACCGTTGGTTAATGAGAACAATGAGACGTTTTTCCTTGTTTAAAACAAGTACTTTAATCATGTAATCAGTTATAAATTGTGCTGTACATTATACTGTTAAATTGTAATTGCACAAAACATGATTTGCATGAAAATCAACTTGTTGACCCATCAAATATGAAATGTCAAAGTACCTGCAACAGGTTGAAAAAATCGACTTATACACAAGTACACCATAGTAATCATAAATTATATTGTCACTTACGTACATACCTACATTGTACCTATCTGGCTAAAATCTCCATTTACAAAACATGTTTATATCCCAACTTTTGAGTGTTAGACAGGAAACCTTTGTCATCTATATATAGGTCATAATGGGAAAATTAATTTTTCCTGGTATTCAAATTTAAAAGCTATTTTTAGACAACACACACCAGTCCTGACTAATCTCTAACCAGCCACTTATACATGGTTCAAATTGACTTTAAACTTTGACTATCATATTTACTTCAAACAAAATATTGAACCAGTCAACTGATTTCAAATCCTTTTGTCCACAAGTTGAGTGTAACACTAGCTCTTAAATCATCTCATAGACCAAAGGCAACACATGTTAAATGTATGGTTTTAATTGATTTTATTAACCTCTCACAGTTACTTTGACATCAAATATTCATAGCAGGCCCTTCCCCAGAAATGTTTTAAGGTGCTGGGGCATTGCTAGGATTTGAGTTTTCACAGATCTACGAGAAAGGATAAAAACATTAAAAGTGATAACTGCATGGTTATCCTTAATTATAAGGCTAATTTAAGAACTTTTTTACACAATAAAAGCCATAATCACTCAAATAACACAATACAGACCAAACTATTAACATCTTATTGATTTAAAGACACGATTCTAGGATTAAAGGTGCTGGGGTACTGGAGAACTAGTTAACACTGATCACTTTTGAGTACCAGTTAACACTGATCACTTTTGAGTACCAGTTAACACTGATCACTTTTGAGTACCAGTTAACACTGATCACTTTGAGTACCAGTTATCACTGATCACTTTTGAGTACCAGTTAACACTGATCACTTTTGAGTACCAGATAACACTGATCACTTTGAGTACCAGTTAACACTGATCACTTTTGAGTACCAGTTAACACTGATCACTTTGAGTACCAGTTAATACTGATAACTTTTGAGTACCAGTAGATACTGATCACTTTTGAGTACCAGTTAACACTGATCACTTTTGAGTACCAGTTAATACTGATAACTTTGAGTACCAGTTAACACTGATCACTTTTGAGTACCAGTTAATACTGATAACTTTTGAGTACCAGTAGATACTGATAACTTATGAGTACCAGTTAATACTGATCACTTTTGAGTACCAGTTAATACTGATAACTTTTGAGTACCAGTAGATACTGATCACTTTTGAGTACCAGTTAATAGAGATCACTTTTGAGTACCAGTTAATAGAGATCACTTTTGAGTACCAGTTAATACTGTTCACTTTTGAGTACCAGTTAATACTGTTCACTTTTGAGTACCAGTTAATACTGATAACTTTTGAGTACCAGTTAATATTGATCACTTTTGAGTCCCAGTTAATAGAGATCACTTTTGAGTACCAGTTAATACTGATAACTTTTGAGTACCAGTTAATATTGATCACTTTTGAGTACCAGTTAATAGAGATCACTTTTGAGTACCAGTTAATACTGTTCACTTTTGAGTACCAGTTAATACTGGTTACATTGAGTGTACGTATCAGTTAATACTGTTCACTTTGAGTACCGGTTAATACTGATTACGTTTGAGTACCAATTAATAGGGGAAAATCCCCATTAACAATTAAATGCGAAAAACACGTGGTTGTTGTTGTTGTAGTTTTGCATTGGCTATGGCCTAATTTTTTTTGACAGACCGGATGCAGAATAATGATTCGGTAGACTGAATTTCACGTCCCACTTCCAGTAGAGGCAAGTTGTTGCTCAAGATTTGAAAACCAATTTTGTTTATTTTATTGTTTTCCAAAATGAAATATAAATACAGTTCCGATCTTTTAATAACGTTTCGGCTGTAAGCCTGATTCAAATCATGGAACTTATTGAAAAAATATGAATCTTATTAAATCCAACGTCAAAAACAATATGGCGACGTCGGAAATGACGTCACATCATTCAACGCGCCAACTTGTGAATATGTTGAATTGAAATATCACTGTTATTTTCACTGTTTATTTCACTGAAAAATCTCCTTAATCCATTGAAAGCAAATAATAAATAAATTATATATAATCGAATTTGGCCTAGATATTATGCCCATAAGCATTGTCACAAAGTTTGAAGACAATCGGATGAAAACTGTTTGCGTTAGAGCACAGACAAGACCAATTTCATACTTATTTGGTAATTAAAGGCCATTGGCCAAATCAGGCCTAGGCCGATTTGGCCTATAATCGAACTTGGCCTAGATATTATGCCCATAAGCATTGTCACAAAGTTTGAAGACGATCAGATGAAAACTGTTTGCGTTAGAGCACAGACAAGGCCAATTTCATACTTATTTGGTAATTAAAGGCCCATAACCAAATAAGGCCTAAGCCGATTTGGCCCATGATCAAACTTGGCCTAGATATCATGGCCATAAGCGTTGTCACAAAGTTTGAAGACCATCATATGAAAACTGTTTGCGTTAGAGCACAGACAAAGCCAATTTCATACTTATTTGGTAATTAAAGGCCCATAACCAAATAAGGCCTAGGCCGATTTGGCCCATAGTTGACCTTGGCCTAGATATCATGGCCATAAGCATTGTCACAAAGTTTGAAGACGATCGGATGAAAACTGTTTGCGTTAGAGCACAGACAAGGCCTATTTCATACTTATTTGGTAATTAAAGGCCCATAACCAAATAAGGCCTAAGCCGATTTGGCCTATAATCGAATTTGGCCTAGATATTATGTCCATAAGCATTGTCACAAAGTTTGAAGACGATCGGATGAAAACTCTTAGCGCTAGAGTACAGACAAACTGCTGGACGCCGCACGTCCGCCCGCCCACCCGTCCGCCAAGGGTGTTTCCATAATACGTCCCGTTTTTCAAACGGGCGTATAAAAATTGATATTGATAAACAAATAAATATATAAAAGCTCCGCGAGTCGCATGTGTCGCCTGACGACATGCACATTTGTCATGGAAAACTATCCACTATTGGGCTACATATCGACTCACAAGAGTTCTCTTGTCATCTGAACTAAAAACGACAAAGTGATTCTCTGGACAAAGAAATGTCACGGCAAGAAACATGCATACCTATCTTGGAGTCATTAATACTTATGGTGACAAAGTTATGCCACGGACAAGAAATGCTTATAAAATCAATCAAAGGGACAAAAATAAAAAATGGCACAAGGTAGAGTTACGATTCTTGTGTACTGCACTTGGACTTTTGGTAAGAAACATGCATACCAAATTTCAAGTCATTCAACCTCTTGGTGACAAAGTCATCCACCGGACAAGAAATGCTCAAATTAAATCAATCTAAGGGAAATAATTCAAAAACGATGCAAGGCAGAGTTATGGTTCTTGCGCACTGCACTTCGGCTTATTGTAAGAAACATGCATACCAAATCTTGAGTCATTTGAACTTAAGGTGACAAAGTTATGCTCCGGACAAGCAATTTGTGACGCAGCCGCTGCCGCAGCCACAGCCGCCGCCAAAGTAACACCTATATGTCGCCTTTTCAGGCGACACAAAAACCAGATTTATATAGCGCCCTTTTCATGCGAACACACGTTTAAAGGCACTTTACCCATATTGCAGCCACAAGGGCGCAGGTGCATCCTCTACCAGTGCAGATACAGCATGATCTGACCAGAGGGACAGACTGAGATAAAGCCCCTGAAGAGAGAGAGACATTAGATACAGGCATGTCAGGCGCTGCCTAGCTCTTATTTCGAATAGACAGCCTGGTTCTTTAATGTGCCTGGTGTATAGCACCGATACACAGCTTCCTGGCACTTCCAGATACTTTGCAGACCACACGGCCAGATATAGCGGGAAATATTATAAATATTTCAGAAATGTCAAGTTCAGATGCCAAGGATTGAACCCACGACCTCTGGATTGACAGCCCAGTGCGTTACCACTGAGCTAAATCCGCTTATGCAAGTATATGTAGTATTTTATACATGCACTAATGTATTAATACACCTTTATATGGAATTTTATCAAGTTTTTTCAGACTGAACTAGATTTTGAATGTGAACAGTCGTATTTCTATTATAGAAAGATTTCCATGGTGATCAAGTTGTAAAAAGTGTATATTGTGTATGCATCTTGGAGAGTGAGACTATAATTGAGAGATGATAGCCTCTCTATACTACCATTGCCCATTTCTTAATGCAACCTGAACCGCCTTTAGGCTGCTATGTGAATCCGCATTCAAGTAGTTCCAGAAACTGTCAACATTCCCAATACTGCAACATATGTTTCTCCAAATTTTTAAACTGATTTAATTCAATCAGCAACATTTGTTTATTCTAAGATCAACAATTATTGTGAAACTGTTCATTAAATCAATATTTTTGCAGAAAATCACTACACCGAGACGATACCGAACTTGTTTTGTAATATGAAAATGACGTGTTCATCAAAAGTCCCGACTGTATAGCTATTTTTAGAAACTTCAGAACAGGGTCACGTGATGGTTTTATCAATGAATCGTATACCGTCTGCAAAGTACTGTTATGCAATCATATGATGTCGCTATACAAGCCGCTTTCTAGAGATGTCTCATGCTGTGAGGGAAGTGATTACAAGACGGTACTGTAGAATCTGATAAATAAGCGTGTAGTATTATTTTAAGCCACTTTTAATATACGCATCCAATACATGTATTACATATAAATGCCCCTTTTTACAATTATTTAGATACCCAACATGCCTATATGGTCACATATGCCTATTTTGACATTCAAGACAAGATTGGCAGTAAGAAAACGAACATTAAACGTGTAAAGTCGGTTTAAGCTTTATTAGCAGCAACCAGATTGCCTCTCACCAGCACCCTCAGTGCTTTGATTTGGAATGTTAACAGTCGTAGTTCTATTATAGAAAGATTTCCATGGTGATCATGTTGTCACTGATGCAGATATAGGTGACACACAGTCAGGTTTAAATAGAAGGTGCTAACATTTTAACAAAAGAGTCATTAAACAATGGCAATTACCTGTCATATAAACCTTCAAGTTAAGTGTAGATGTTAATTTTATACAAGTATCAACATATTACCCAGTATTGTTCAGTAAAACCCGGGTTTTCCCAGTATTTCCCGCTGGGCTGGGTTTTACACTGAAAACCCGGGTTTTTGCCAACCCTGATCTTGGAGAGTGAGACTATAATAAACTATATTATCTTATCTGCAATAATTCATGTTATAAACACAGGTAACTGTATCATTAATAAACAGTACCTAAAAAAAAAATTAAAAAACATTCACCATCCAAAACGACCAATACTGTTCACCTTTGAGAACCAGTAAATAGAGATCATGTTTGAGTACCAGTCAATATAGTTCACTTTGAGTACAAGTTAAATATACTGTTTACTTTGACAGAGAATACAGTCTCTGACTTTAAGTACAAGTTAGTACTGATCAGACAGTTCTAGTATGGACCGACCGACAGACGTGTGCAAAGCAACCAAAGATGGGGGCATAATAATTTTAAATATACACACAATGACTTACTTGTTTCATCTCCACTGTACATAGATCTAAATCCAATTTACGCGAGTACACATGTAACATATATTTGTAACACAATCGACCCACATTTTATGTCTGACACACTCCAATAAGTTTTGTGAAAGTCCTTTCTAACATACACATGTACTTGATAACTGATTTACTAATTGAAATAACATTAATCACATAAATTAACAAAATATACACACGCGCACATGTAGATCTATGACATTTCGAGCGGGAACTGAACGAGAAGGGGGTTTCCATAATTTCCGTAAGTTGGCTATTTTTAGACCGCAAATGGTAAAATACAGAACACTCAAATCGTGAAAGCTCGGCCATTTCTCCGGTTAAGCGCTTAAACCCAAATTCTTAATATTTCATGAACAACTGTTGGGAAAAGTCTTGTTTTGTAAGAGCTCATTAACTTAATTGTAATTAGTAGCACAGATATATTTACCATGCTTTGTAGTTGTAAAATAATTATAACAAATTTAAATTTGAGCTTATGCCGTTTTACCTTTTCCGTAAATGCTTTGATCAAATACCTAAATATACATGTATATTTGATCATCTTTAGGTATTTGCTTTGATAAACTTAAATAACTTTCTTATTCATGGAAATACTTTGAAGAATATTTGTTTAAATGAAAGAAGAAGTTAGAACATGAATTGTGCATGTGTAACCGATTATATACGAAAATAAAGACGTTTCTTGACAAGGTTTAAATTTCCCTATGTTTCCGTATGAATATTAACTTTTTTTAGGAAAAGACACGAAATTAATGAATAAAAACAGTTCCTGGTGAATCCATATTTATAACCCTTTATTTTCAATTAAGTGCGTAAAATTATGCAGTTTGTAAGAAGGCAGTGACGGTCTATACTCTAGAGGTACACCCCCATCCTTTCCACATTCGTTAGCTCGTACGGGTATGTAGCAGGCAAGGGGAGAGAATAAAAGGTTCTGACACGTAAGACTGCCATCATCAGAAAAACCGTCTGCACACAAAAAATACATTTAATTGTCTCATAAAAACAAACTGAAACGGCGAAGTCAAAGCCAAATTGCGGACTTACTACACAGAGAAAATAAAGTTAAGAAGTAAAGCCTATGATAAACAGAGCAGAGCAGAGTGCAACTCAAATAGTAAACACGATAGTTGAGTAATGGAGGCATGTACACTTCTACTAGCCCATTACCCAGAGTCATGCATGGTCTCTAGCCAGAACAATTAAATTTCTAGCCCGCCATAAAGACTAAATTGGGAAAAGGGAGGACAGACTCTAGCACGACAAATGCATACCAAACTATATTCATCATTCGTCAAGGACAAAGGAAGTATAATACCCTCAACATATGTATGGGTGCGTACACATACTGACGAGTATGTAGACTGACGAAACGCTACATGTATCAGAAAAGGCAGACACAACTTGCCAAAAAGACAGCCAACAGCCACAACAAGTTAAATGTCAAAGGCTGGCTGAACGGCTGAATTGCTGAAAGTGGCCCTCGAAACTCGCTTCAAGATGTCATATCACACAATGCCATAGATATAATCATGCGTCAAGTAATTGTTTTATCTTTCACTACGTCCCTGACCTTTTTAACATTTTAATGTTTATATCAACCAACATATTTTTCTTTCAAGAGTAACGGTTGACTAAGTTGTCTTCTTTTACTGGGACCATTTTTGTGCAACATCAATCATGAAAACAGATCATTGAGATCATTTGAACAAAAGCTACTTGCGGTCCCAAAACATAAGCTAGACTTTTGCAGAAAATTATTGACATAATTATTCTGGTGCAAAATTATGTCTTCCTTACTACAAATGTTAACATACTTGGAGTGGTGGTTCTCTGGTAGTTCTCTGGTGGTTCTCTCCATTCATTACAGAACCTATTAAAATGTTTTATGCAATTTATGCCATCATTAAATGTGTTATGGATGGTTATATCTTCTGTTGAATTACATTTTACATCTTGACTTTCTTTCAGCAGTGTATATATTTTTAATTATGACGTATAGTCTATATTAATATTACTTTGCCTTTCATGTAACTTTAGTAAATGTAGATTTATTATATCAATGCTATATGAGGCTCACAGGAACGACTGCGTATACCCAATTGTGTTGTCTCTTTAAATAAAGTCTTTATTATTATTATCATTATGCAATGTATAGGCTGTAGATTTTGGGTTGATCAATGTATAGTTTTTCTATCAAACTTTACTGATCGTGCAGTCACCTAAATTCTCCAGAAACCATTAAATTGACGTTGTTTCTTAATTTGTTGTCGACAATAGGTATTACGGCAGTCAAGAGCTTTTTTATAGCATATGTTTCGTTACTGCGTATTAGATCTTTTAGTGTATTGTTCATTGATTAGGCCTAAATAGGCTAGAACTATTATTTATATTTCATATGTACGAGGGTTTGATTGAAACATACATACGCCGGATATCATTTTTAGCGTTAGTACAGCATGCAACATTAGTCGCCGATATCTTATAATGGTGAGTTTGTATGTTGGCATGATTTATCGGCTCCTAAGCAACGGACAATTAAATGGGGGAAGAGTGCGAGTACAACTTAACGTCATGTGCAATATTTTTGACGTTGGGCCAACATGTAAGCATACTTATTTTTAAAACGCGTATACATTTTAATATGTGAATCCTTCATATTTTTCATGCTCCTTGTCTACACAAACCTTACGCCATCTATTAGACGGTGGTCGAGTGGTAAGCGCTCTTGACTACCAATCCGGAGGTCCCTGGTTCGAATCTCGACCGGGCACTGGAAATTTCAGAAATGATTTTCAGTGTTTTCCACCCAATTAGAGATAAACTGGTTGGTAATCCAGAGATAGTCTCGTGTGTTTCGGTGCTATACATCGGACCAAGCTAGGGTATCCTATCCGGAGTCCTGGTATCATACCGCTATCTCCCTTCAGCAAAACACAGGACCCCATTGGAAATAATTCAGTCTTGCACTTTTATGGGTTATCTCTAAATAATTACAATGAAACGGTCGTTTCAAGCAATAGTGGCACCGTGGCTGTATCTTTTGTATGGCAAATACTAGCTTTGTGACCCCAAAATAAGACTAATGGACATGGCCAGGAATGTACAAAATGTAGATAATAGAATCCCCGGGCCGTGAATGTCTAATGATGGATCTTTACATAAATTTCAGTAGATCTATTTAGCGTATTAAATATACGCCCCTTTGGTTTCTCCAACGTTTTAAATCTTAATGCATTACACAACAAGAGATTTGTAGCCCTTTTTCGTAGCTATGGTCCAAAGGCGAAATATAATAAATTTGCTTTGGCCTGTGTATTTCACTATGGGAAGTCCATGTCTTAAAATAGATTTTATGGCTATACATAGATCGGGCAAATCCGCCGTACTGTCGATGATTGTCGAATCCGTTAAGTAGAGATAGTTATCCAATCACCGTAGCTCCGAGTCGATTCCGATGATAGCGGAAACGACCGATAATTTATGAAATTTCCAACAGCTAATGTGTAATTTCCACAAACGCCAGGCCATGGGAATTGTCCAAGTATCTACGACGCCTTAATAGTTAGTCATAGTTTGTTTGTGCTTGAAGTTGATGGACGATTTGCAGGTTAGTCATTTAGGGTTTATCATAATGCGCGGGGTGTTGTCTTTGGTTGTTATGATGACATGTATAATTTGATTAGAAATTGCTTTTGTAACTCACGACTACATGTACAATAATATGCGAGCGAATTGAAAAGAGAATCGCTATCGTCATACGAAAATGAGCAAAATTATATAGCGGCGGTCGGGGTTTGCCGCTACTGTAAGAATTTAGATTTAGAAGTTGTAGGCCTTTTACTTATTTATTTCTATCCAGGGAGCTGTTAGAGAGTGATTGTTTCATCTTGTAGGTTTACTGTACTACTGTAAGCGCTACTGTAGGCAGTTTAATTGGAAATTATTGCAAATCAAAATTGGCTAATTTTATTAGTTTCTAAGTAGATTCCTCTAATTAAATTTTGAGTAGATGTCACGGTCACAGGTTCAGACCGTGACACAGAGATTATACAATTATTATATCTTCTGATTCTCATTAATTGTGTAGATATATAGATATATATATAATTTATTAAAATTGATTGTTTTCAGTGAATTAGATTTCTATATGTTTTAAATATAGTTCTATATTCTTTATTACAAATGTTGAGTCTTCTTTTGTATGTTTCTGATATTTTATGTGACTATTGAAAGGAATAAATACAATTAGGTTCTGGAGATATAATAAGTCTAAAAATGATTCTAAATGAATAACTATATAGTTAATTAGATCTAGTTTTTACAAACTACATAAGTTTTTTTGAAATTGCTGGTAAATGAAATTATGATTTTGTATTTATTTAGAACTAATTCTGGACAAAGAAAAAAGCAGCATTGATCAATGTTATTCATATGCCTAATTGGACAATAAATACATAATATTGTATTGTTTTCTCATTATTATTAAGCAATTTTATTATTCAAATATTGCACAACAATCAACTAAATGTTGAAATTGTATGAAATAATTATTAATACAGTGTACATATTTAAAATGGAAACGACTGAAGTTAAAGAGACTGTAACTGGTTAAATAAAAACAGAAGTAATAATTTCACTGTAAAACGTTTTTGGTAGAATTGACTTGTTTTAGAAGGTTATCCTACTGTTGCCATTGGAACCAATTAAATAAAATGTGTGGTCATTATCCAGTCATAGTTTAAACTGTAATAAAATTAAGGCAAAGGTAATTTCTTTAATAATTATAATGGATTGCAATAGTGAATTTAAAGGGGATGTGTGCAAATATGTCTTCATATTGTATCCTCCCTAAAACATATATCTGGTCCCGATCTCCCTAAGAATCTCAATCTGAGCAAGATCTCATCTCAAATATTGGCATGTGTCTTTAAGTTAATTTCCATAGGAGGCTGGTCTCAAAATTAGCATCACTAAATAGAAATGTTATTCTGAGTTTATTACAGTAAAATTACAAGAGCTGGAGTTTCAGATTTATCTCTAATTCTGACTCTGATTTTAGCAAAATCTCAATTTGAGTTGAGATTTCTACTTGAGATGCTTTTGGCCGTACATGTCCGAATAATAATCTAATAATGTAATTGTTACAGGAATTTATTTTACAATATTCTGACAGTGAGAGTACTGGGTATAATAAATTCTGTATTTATATCAAAGATCATACACAACCCCCCTGTATTCTTTGATTTATAAAGTCTATGACTTTCGTAAATGTAATATTTTATTATTACACAATGTATTTTATAATTTATATTACCATTTATTATATTATAATTAAAAACTGATGTTGATATAAAGATTAACTTGAATAATGAAGGTATAGTCTGGAGATATTAAATACATGTATATGGATAGTGTTTCAGATTTTACGTAAGAATGTTTTTACTGCAAGATCTGACTATAAGAAATAATTTATCTCCTATTTTTAAAGAGTACATGTAAAACACATGCTTGTCTGAAGTGGTATTTAAATTTATATTGACTAATATAATATTAAATGATTACCAGAATATCATACTTTAAAACAAGGATTTATATAAGTTTTAAAACTTGTTTCTTATTAATTATTAATGCACACATGTTGTAAAAATAAAATGTTGAAATAAATTCTGGCTAAACTGAAACAAGGCCATTACATTTAATAGCAGGATCATAATCCACATTTTTTAGTACAAAATACAATAATAAAGGGAATGATTTAAACAAAATTCTGTACTGATTTCCTTCTTTTATAATGGTTGTGAAACCATGTTTTGGAAAATATTCACTTGAATTTTGAGCTAAAAGCAGATTTAGCTCAGTGGTAATGCACTGGACTGTCAATCCAGAGGTTGTGGGTTCAATCCCCGGCATTGGAACTTGACATTTCTGAAATATTTATAATATTTCCCGCTATATCTGACTGTGTGTATTGCAAAGTATCCGGGTAGAGGTGCCAGGAAGCTGTGTATCGGTGCTACATACCAGGCACATTAAAGAACCAGACTGTCTATTCGAAATAAGAGCTAGACGCACTCTGCAGTGCCGGACATGCTTGTATCTAAGGTCTCTCTCTCCCTTCAGGGACTTTCTCTCAGTCTGTCCCTCTGGTCAGATTATGTTGTATCTGCACTGGTAGAGGATGCACTTGCGCCGTTGTGGCTGCAATACTATAATGTAAAGTGCTATTGAACGTGTGTTCGCATGAAAAAGGGGCTATATAAATCTGGTATATTTATTTTATTTAGTTTAACACAAGTTTTTGAAAGTAAATGAAAAAGTTTGTTTAATAAAGAGTGATTATAATGCATCTAAGAATTGTTCAAGCATTAAAATACTAATATATAACTCCCTAAACTGGTATTAATTCTACATATATTGCTGGACTCATTATTCATTCGATTTTCCAGCACAATAAATATTAAAATAAAATAATTAAAAAAAATACAATGTTTTTCCTACTTTAATTTTTTTTCAGTATGGTACCAGAACCACAAAAGCAATTTGTTATGGCCTAATAATTCTTAATTTATTTAAGGACACCATTATTTTTATCAAAGCACTCATAGAAATCTAAAACTTATTTAAATTCTGTATAATTCTTTTACAACTGCAAAGTGTGTAAAATAGATCTATAATACTAGTAATGATTATTTCAATATATTCCTTCAAACCCTATCTGTCCAAAGTTCACCGTTCATTGTTAAAGAAGTAAAAAGTATTTGAATTGAATTTGAACATATAACAGTGTCAGATTTTTTAAGTGCTTTGATGAAACAATTCTTTGTATCTATTTCAGATTGAACTGGTCTGATCACTCGTTAAATGAATAATAGTTACCGTTGATATATTTTGGTGTTACAAACTAAGTAAATATTTAGCAAACATGGCAGAAATGGATGTTACATCCGATGAGTCTTACGACATATTTATCGTCCATTGTGGGGAAGATAGCAGCAAGGCAGAAATAATTAATAAAGCACTGAAAGGAAAAGGCAAGAAGACATTTGCACATTATAAAGAAGGTGCCCTGTTAACGCCAGGAAAACCTGTGTTTGACAATATCATACACGCTATCACAAATTCGAAGAAGGTTTTGATTCTTCTTACAAAGAAAGCCCTGGAATCGCAGTGGGTTTCTTTGGAAGTTTTGATGGGATTAGAGAAGTCTCATCGTGAGGATGCAATGTGCATACGCCTCGTGTTTGAGGGTGTATCGGATGAGGACAAGCGGTCGTTTATGACTGGAGTGCTACAGTTAATACCGTCCTTTGAATTGGACTTCAATAGAGATAACTGGGTGGAAAGCCTTGTGGAAAATATTGATAGTAAGTTTTTGTTTTATATATTAGCTTCTCTATTAATTTTAAATTTAAAAAAAATTTTTATAAAAAATTATAGATAGTAATTTAAAAAAAGTGTTGCTTGAAAATTGTAAATAAATAATTAGATTAAGACTGACTTGTTAAGCTTTGAAACTAGTCGAGTGTTTGCGGTCCAAACTTGCCTATTTCAGGGCAGATCATTCCTAAACAAGCATGGTGACCTATGAGTCTTTTTGCTATTCCCTCTTTCTTAATTTATGATACTGTTTACTGCTCATGTACAAAGTTTAAATGCATTCTATAACTGGGAATATATTTCTGCTTACCTCATATAGGAACTGCTGCTAATGTAAAACTACTTAAAATTTATATAAAGGAAAATTATTCTTACTGTATGTACAAGTAAAAATAATATTTATAATAGTATAACAAATGTATAACATCTATAGTGCGTTCAAAGTCAAATGAGAACAGTTATAAATATAAACTCGCCCGTCAGGTAAACTTTATATGGGGTCGATATCAAATAGTGTGCAATTCTCATTCCATATATCAAAGGCGCAGTAGTGTAGTGGATAAACCCTCACTCCCTTCAAGTTTCAATTTTATTCTGAGTTGTAGGTTCGATCCTCACTTCGGTCAACTTTTTTGTTTGCATGTATCCATGTTATAAAGTCTATATTATACTGATGTTTTAATGAATCGATACTTCAAAGTAATATATAAAAAACGATTGTATGAGTGTTGTACTGTATATAAAATAAAATAATTGAAATACGACTTAATAAAGAATGAAGAAATAACACAAAAATTAATCTACGTAAAGTGCATACCTTACTTCATGTATGTTAGTTACAAATAAAAAGTAAGGTACTTGTAAAAAGATATAAAAAATTTTTAAAAATTTAAGTAACTTGGATGGGTGTCGAACTAGTGACGAGATTGAACAAAATTACTTGCATAATAGCGGCATGCTTACCCACTCGACTAACGAGACGATGTGAATCTTGGTTTTCAAGTCTTATACTATTGATTGAAGGTATCTATTTTATTATATAAAACATAAGCTCCCCTATTCTTTTGAATGGGACAGTTCCCTCATTAGTATTACTTATTGAACCGACAGTACATATTGCTGGCTTTGAATTAGAAGGTTGTAAGTACAAAATCAATATTGTGAGAAAACAAGAAAAGACTTTCTGAAAACTACTCCTTACTTATGGAAAAACAAGCTTTTTTAACCGATTTCATGAAAATAGGCTCATAAAAAGCGCCTTGAGATGCAGATTTTAAATATGCATGAGTCTTATAAGGTTGTAAGTAGCCTACTAATTATAAGCCAGCGATATATAGCCAGAACAATAAAGTTATAATGCATATAATGAGATGAATGCAATTTCCATTAAGAACAGAGTTGTATAAACAATTCATGTGTATTTGTAAAAAAAGAACATTATCAGTTTCTCTTCAGAGGATAAATCAAATATCATATACTAACTATCCTTTGATTAAATGAATGATTTATTTGCTGTCTATAGAGGATGTGAAGATGACTGAGTTGTTGCCGGGTGGTAATGTTGCACATGGTCTTGTGTTTAATCACTATATTGGCTACCTGGTGTATGTACTCCCAGGTATGTATAGTTTTAATTTCTTAATTTGTTTATTCCATATCCCAATCACAGACCATTAGGGGTTATCATTCCTTATTATTTGCTTTCAATGGATTACGGAGGTTTAGAAGCTGGTTCCAGTATCGTTCAGAAAAAGAAACGTAACGTCAACGGCGCCGGGCTTTAAAATGTGCGTTACGTCATCATGACGTCACAATTGTCACGTCGTGACGTTTCAATTTCGACGTAAATTTTCCAATTAAACCAATTACGGTACCCTTTTAAGAGAAATTGAAGCATATAATAAATAGAAAATTTGTTGGTTTTGGGTGAAAGATCAATTTTATTTCACTCGTGATCACATAAAATTATATTTTCACTCGTGAAAATATTGATTTTCTGTGATCACTCGATGAAATAAAATACGATCTTACACCAAAATCAACAAATATCCTCTATATGTTGTGCAATCCACGTATTTTCGACCACACAAAATCGCATTTCTACAAAAATCATGAAATTTAATACCCATGAAAATATGTGATTTTACTGTATTATATCTCTTACTATACTGGTAGTACGGGAAACATTATTGATTGCTGAATGTCCGTCCGTCCGTCCGTCTGTCTGGATTGGATAAAAGTTCACCAAGTTTGTCTGTGCTTGTGCACTAGTCAGATTTCAATGAAACTAATCATGAATACCGGTAGTTGGTACAAAGGATTGTTGTGCATATTGTCAACAATTTTTGGTCAGATGAATATTGATAGAGTTACAGCCCTTTATATAAAGACATATATTTTAGTGCAAAAAAACATCTAGATAACTAGACTTTGTATTTGTCATTTGACATATTACAGACCTTTCTCCAGAATTGTTTAAAAGGTGCTGCGGCAATGCTGGAATCTGTGCTATAGGATATCCATATGAATAACTAAAATATCTATAAGAAGAGGAAAACTATGTGATTTATATCCTTAATTTGCTGAGTTAATTAATTTTGACCAAAATATAAACACTTATAGTGATTTAACACCCCATACTAGGATTTAAAGCACTGGGGAAAGCCAATTCTGGCTGTAAGGAACTGTGGTTCCCCAGTGCTTTCTGCCCATGGGGAAGAAGGGAGTGTGTTATATGTGGGTTCAAATTTATATGATTGATTTATAAGATTGATTGATTGATTGATTGATTGATTGATTGATTGATTGATTGATTGATTGATTGATTGATTGATTCTTATGTATGTTACAGTGACAGAAGCACAGGTGAAAGCAACTGAGTATTATTCACAAGGGAAATTTTCCAAAAAATATTTCATAGTAATTCCTGACTCGTGTAAAATAAGCCCACTAGAAGGGCAATATGATGATATCTTGATAGAGAAGATGCATACACCCATTGAAATGGACGCTACCCATGGGGACAAGAGGAGGAAGTACAATACAGTTGTTTACAAAGTCACCAAAAAGGGAGCTGATGAGGTATAGTTGTATGACTTCTTTATCAAAGCTTAAAAATGTTTCTGCTTTCCTGACCTTCCATAAAAATTATTGTGATTCAAATTCAAACTCTATTTTCTCTATTACTCATACTTTTCATAGGGTAGTTGCTCTTTATCTAATTTAAAAAAAACCAAAAACATTTCCTACCTACCTGCCATATCAAACTGTTGAAATATTTGCTAGATCAAAATTTTTGCAAGTTTGTTATTCTAAATTAGTTTGCCAAGTTAAATGTTTGTGATATTTAAAATTCAGAAAGAACTACTTTCTATTGTTTAATGCAACTGCCTAAGTTTACGAAAATAAATTTTCTGAAACTTACTGAGTTTGCGAATGTAGCTAAAATTATACCCTGATAAAAAATTCTGATTTTACTGTGTATACATTAATTATGTTTCCTGCTTACAGGTTTATTACTTTACCGGCGATATTCCGTTTATCTTGGGGACCATGTTGAAGATGAAGGATCAAGGATTTGTCGACATTGATATACATTTACAGTCAAACCGTTTTGTTCTCACATTACAAGAGTTACTGGAACATCGCAGTCCTCAAAACGAGTGTAAGGGGAAAGCTAACATTATTCCATACGATGGTAAGTGATCTGTGTGAAACATACATGATTCATTATTCTGTGAAACATACATGAAATAAGATATGAAAAAGCGTAGTATACCGGCTGTTATACAATGGTTTGGAGTTCTGACAAATAGGAATTAACCATGAACTTCAAGGTCGTTTGCATGAGTCTTTAAACAAAAGCATATCAAGACGACAATTTATTGTTAAACATAAGGTTTGCTACAGCTCTAACATGATTTAATCGCACTCATATCTTAAGTCAGTGTAACTTTGCGAGAGTATGTTGTTTCCAATACTTGTGTCTACTTTGTCGGTCATGTAGAATATTGATTTAAAGATAAGATCTATAACTATTTTATGAGCTCGAAATTTATTTCCAATTTCTGTTATCTTGAAAGAAAGTTGTATCCCTCGTCTGCCAATTACTCAAAATACTGCATGGGTACCTATGTTTTTTAACTGATATTTTGAGAAGCCTTCCATTAAAGTATTACCGTAACACAGTAAACATGAAAATAATTCTGTTAGAAACGACTGTGGCATTCATCATTATAAGCATTTAATTTTCAAAATTGAAGACTACCTCTACAAAATCCATGACTGATATTTCCTGAAGTATAAATGTTTTCTCGCAATTTGAAATTACTGGGCGAGGGCCCTAATAAAAAGATAATAGAAAGTCAGACAGGGAAGGCAGCACTCAACTTAACCAGCAAGATACCGTAATCTACAAAGTTGGAAATAGCTAGACCTGCTGTTGCTTAAAGCTTTGTTGGCCTGTTACTTAGAGAAATTTGCTGTTTAAGTTGTAATCATTTATATATTGCAGATAGCAAGACATCTTTTGCTCCCCAGATATGGAATGCGTTAGTGGAGGAGTTTAAGGAACAACCCCCTGAAGTAAGTTTTAACATAATATACATCTTGTAGTCTTATAATACCCCTGATAAAACAAACATACATTCCATTCACCTGTAACTTCACTTTGTTGAAAATGTGCACTGTGTAAGCAAATGGTCCCATCTCTAGAACACAATATTTAGACGCTTGTTGAGTCTCTATGGGAGCCACACAATGAATTGGGCGCCTAAATGTGCATAAGTAAAATGTTTGAATCCAAAGACCATGCGTGACCCCTGCAGTGAATCAGCCTGCATCCATTTTGCGAGTGACAGATATAGGACCCTAATGTCTGTGTAAATGTCTTGACCAGGATCTGGATTCTGGAGGTCCTTCCAAGTGGTTCATTACAACTCAGTATGGTCCATTTGTATGTTTCGAGTGTACTGAGTGAATTGAATAAAAAAGAAGATAGACAAAAGGGCCATATGTCGCTCACCTGTGTTGTAGGAGCTACCTTGGGCCAATAAAGTGTCTCTTGTTGTATGAGCTACCTTGGGTCAATAAAGTGTCCCTTGTTGTATGAGCTACCTTGGGCCAATAAAGTGTCTCTTGTTGTAGGAGCTACCTTGGGCCAATAAAGTGTCTCTTGTTGTAGGAGCTACCTTGGGCCAATAATGTCTCTTGTTGTAGGAGCTACCTTGAGCCAATAATGTCTCTTGTTGTAGGAGCTACCTTGAGCCAATAAAGTGTCTCTTTTTGTAGGAGCTACCTTGGGCCAATAAAGTGTCTCTTGTTGTAGGAGCTACCTTGGGCCAATAAAGTGTCTCTTGTTGTAGGAGCTACCTTGGGCCAATAAAGTGTCTCTTGTTGTATGAACTACCTTGGGCCAATAAAGTGTCTTTGTTGTATTTCTATTCTCTCATCCCCACAGAAAAATTTCAATAAATTCCCATAAACTTGAGTATAAAAAATATTTGGCCGTAAACTATAGACAACTGCTTTCTGGGTTACTGACCTGTACATGTTGTATATCATCTGATTGAGTGGTTTTAAATTAAGTCGTTAAACTCCATCAAGCTGGCCATAAATCTACACCTTAATCTATAAGCCTCCTTGTCTTTAGTCATTGGAACAAGTTGCCCAATTCTGCTGCGAAAATTACCTGAACAGGCAATAGATACGCCCACTTTGAAAAACTGACCCGATCGAGCAATTTCCTCCACAGGTACTTTAACTTGTAGTTTGGCTACATGGATTTTGAAACAAGTTGCAAGCCTTATTTAGAATTTAATTGCTGACTTTTTCTTTGTTTCTTTGTGACTAAGATTATTACCTGTTATAAATTGATAGGGGTACTGTAGGGGACAGATTTGCATTTTCTGTGTTGACTTTGACATTCTTATTTATTGTTGACTGTTGATAGTTTTAATAATTTCTAAGATGCTAATTTTGCAACTAGATTTGCATTCTACAATAGTCAAGAATCTATCCAATTTTGATAAGAAATGAAAATGATGCATTAGGTTGACCTTAAATTTTGTTCTTCCATCTCTGTAACATAAGGTGGCATAGTTCATAAATGGGACACCGGAAATATTCTATATAAATCACATTCATGTACTCATGTTAGTATCTTGTAATTCAAAAATATTTCAATCTCCCAGACTCCCTTCGGTGCCACCATAGTAACTGACAAGCTTATAAGTAATGTTTTTTTAGCTCACCTGTCACAAAGTGACAGAGTGAGCTTTTGTGATCACTCTTCGTCCGTTGTCCGTCGTCCGTCCGCCCGTCCACAATTACTTGTGTAGACACAATTTTAACTTAATCTTTATGAAACTTGGTCACAATGATCATCACAACAAAATCTAAGTCAAGTTCGATATTGGGTCATCCGGGGTCAAAAACTAGGTCACAAGGTCAAATCATAGAAAAACCTTGTGTAGTCACTAGAGGTCACAATTTTAACTTAATCTTTATGAAACTTGGTCACAATGATCATGTCAACAAAATCTAGGTCAAGTATGATATCGGGTCATCCGGGGTCAAAAACTAGGTCACAAGGTCAAATCATAGAAAATCCTTGTGTAGTCACTAGAGGTCACAATTTTGGCCTAATCTTTATGAAACTTGGTCACCATGATTATTTTAACAAAATCTAGGTCAAGTTCGATAATGGGTCATCCAGGGTCAAAAACTAGGTCACAAGGTCAAATCATAGAAAAACCTTGTGTAGACACTAGAGGTCACAATTTTGGCCTAATCTTTATGAAACTAGGTAACAATGATCATCTCAACCAAATCTAGGTCAAGTTTGATATAGGGTCATCCGGGTCTAAAACTATGTCACAAGGTGAAATCATAGAAAAACCTTGTGTAGTGTTTAGAGGTCACAATTTTTGCCTAATCTTTATGAAACTTGGCCTCTATAATCATCTCAACAAAATATAGGTCAAGTTAGATATTGGGTCATCCGGGGTCTAAAACTAGGTCACAAGGTCAAAACACTTCAAGGTCAAAACACTTCAATATGTCATTGGGTCTAAGTGTGATGTAAATTATAAAGCACAAGACAATATGTAAACCTTGTACATGCAATAGAGGCTACCATTAGGGGTGCATGAACTACTAGGACAGGTGAGCGACCTATGGCCCTTTGGGCCCTCTTGTTTCGTTCTTATTATCCTCAATGAAAACACTGTTTTATTTCTATATATTTCAGGGCTTGGTAAGTCTATGTTGGTGAGGCTGCTGTCTGCATGCCAATCTCATTAAAATCAGACCCTAACATTTGCTACATTCCTTTAAGCTGTTAGAGATCTGACTACACTCCGTAAGAGGTCAAATGACCTCTGGTGCACATTGACGTCACATAGTTGGTCTGATGAAATTATATCTAGCTGCCTCAGCAGACTTTCACCACACTTTTAGATTTGTGAAAGCAGCGATTTGATTGGATGACCGAAATTTCACACTGACATGACCCCATACTGAGTGTCGTCAGATCCTATATCGGTGTAAAGTAGTGAAGCGTATTGAGGGTCTGATTTTAATGAGATTTAACAAGTTTTACCCTATAGTCCTGGGCCTTGGTCACAAACATTTGAGGAAAATTCTGACCTTGGCATTAAGTTTGATTTATTATTGCCCACATTTTTATCAACCAAGAATCATAACCAACAATTGGATGCATCCGTTACCAAGTTTAGACATTTTTCTAGTCTCTAATGGGAAAATCTCGAACGGCCATATTCTTTTATATTTTTTGAATCTGACTTTTTAAAAATCTGAATCAATTTTTTTACCTGCATCCTATAATACGGTAAGATGTGTGCAGTACTGGGGCGAATATGGTAATTACATGTTATATATTAAAGGTTTTGATTCAAGGAAATCTAAGGAATTAAATATTGTTGGCGGTAATATTTCAATTGTGTCAAACTTTTACTACCCTTGAGGAAAAGAAATATTAACATGTTAAAGGTCAAGGTCAGAGTTTCCCTTTTTAAAAATGCTTGTGGTCATGCAACTCAACTCCCCAGAAAGGGTTGGATGATATCTGAAAACCTTGTTTACATGGAAATCGTTGTTTCTTCTTTTTCCCATTATTTTATATTCATATTCTCTGTAAAGTCTATCCTGTGTTAAAGACCTCCTGTGAACAAAGACTGCTATTAAAAAAAAACTCTCTGCATACAAAAACCAATTTTATTTCTAATGTTGTTTTCAATGCCATTTTACTTGTTTAATTCAGAGAAACCATCTATCAACGTTTTGTTGTTCCCCTGTGTAGTCTTAACAGATACATTTGTCTGTACTTAAGATAGTGTATCTATTTTTATGCCTCTGTACAACAGAAGTATACTGTCCATTTATTCCGGTTTGTCACTTGTATACAAACTTAATATCATAACATTTTATTTTTATTGTTTTAATCACCTTAATTGGAGAAAAAGGCAGTAAAAAGCCATATCTTATTATCAAAGCCACATACTAATACACTTGTATAATATCTATAAGAATAAGACATTTATAAGAGAAATTGCTATGTTTATGTACACAATGTTAGGTAAACAAGTGACCGACTTGAATAATCAATTTATACTAGTAATTATATTGATATAATCAATTGTTCAATCATCGATCTCTCCAATAACTAAGTTGAGTGTCCCTTTTTGTAGTATCTTCTCTATATCTCTTAGACAGTTCGAAGGATTTTAAAAATACGTAGCAGAATTTGTTCATCATATCAGCCCGTTGGGAAGAACATGCATTCTATTCTGGCTTAGTTGAAAATCAAGGTCACAATGTGTTTTTCGTCCTCTATACATTTAACAAATCTTATGTGCACATGTTTTTACCGTATAACTTTTTTATTTATGAATATTTCTGCATGAAATTTTGTGCACATGCTATTGAATAACAACAGATTAGATTAATATTATTTTTTCTTCAAAATTAAATAAAGCGGATCACTGAACCATGAAACATCAAAACACATAAAATGCACGAGAAAATCACGCGTAAGTGCAAATTATTTTTATTTATGGTCAATTAGAACTTTAGATAGATTGTTACATTCAAAAAACACAAAATTATGCGATTTTTCACTCAACAAAATGATGATTTTTAACTTTTAAAAATACAGTTTAAATGTTATGGTCAAAGGGAGGTAACTCTTCCAAAATTGAATTTTCTTACAAAAAGTGAGTACAGTATAACCTCCGTAGAGCAATATCCGGCGGAGGTGTTGCTCTGTAGAGGTTGATTGTTTTATAATTTCGTTCATAGACTATTAAGTGTACATAATTGCGGTAATCTTAAATTGATGTCGTTTGTTTGTGATTACGTGCATAAAATCAGATCTACTCGTAGCCACGCGTTTTGCGATATAATTCTGGCGATTATTTAATTAAGATCGTTGATTAGATACCAAAAATGTGTACTATTCACGGGTCTAGTATTTATTGCTTAGCCTAGTAAACGCAACTCAACATTATAAACCGAAGCGATATTCTTTTACGCACGTGCCGTATTCAATTGAATTGTTTACCTACAAAGTGTTAAATCTCTATACCGTCATATCCCTCACTATAAGGTGTATTTCTAGGTTATGCATGTTTATGTACTTTAACCATAGAGTTTATACAGTTATTTCCCCAGTTCAGCTACCCAAGTTGGAAATTTACCTATACACAATTTGCACATGTGATCGGTAAAATTTGCACATGTGATCGGTAATGTGTTTACCTCTCGCGTGTAGCTTGGTCAATGCATATGCTGAAATTGACAGTTTTAGATGACGTGATTAACCATTAACACGACGTGTCCGTGAATTTCCTTTCTTATACTGATTGATAAGCGTGTTTTGATATTTCATTTACAATTATTAATAACGACTTTGATTTAAAAAAAATCGAGTTTAATGCATCTCATCAAGTGCATAGTATGTACGGTGTTACTGTGTCATATTGGCAAACTGATCCCAAAGACAGTCGCTAATTTACTAGCGCCCGTGGCTATTGGCTATAGTTACCTGATGAGCGATAATTATTATATTCCACTAAGGTGCGAAAAATACTTAAATAGAAAGCAACATTGTATGGAGTTATGTAAACACGTGTGAATATGCCGTTGTAAAAACACACCTGTCGCTTCTCAGAGGTAAACCATACAAAAGGTAAACAATTTTAACGGCTGTTTGCCGCTCTGCGGAGGTGTCGTTCTACGGAGGTTAAAATAAGAGTGAAAACAAACAGGGGGAAATGAAAGTGCCGCTTCTCGGAGGTTGCCGCTTCTCAGAGGTGGCGTTTCGGGAGGTTATACTGTAGTTACAAACTTAAATTGTGCTTTATTCTTATCATTATTTTCTTTATTTCTGTGCCTGTGATAAGTAAATAAACTTGAACTCAAACTTGATCAGCAAAGAGGATGCATAACTGCATTAACAACCTGATAAACACCAGATGAACACAAGACAAAAATGTGTGACATTAGCTTTTGTTGATGTCATCATTTGTTTATTCTGTGTGTGACAATTGTTATCAGATTTTAATAATAATTAATTAATAGTAATTCAACAAGATCAAACACATATTGACAGAGTTATGAGTAAATATATACATGCACACTTATAAGATTTGTTAAGTGTATTTCTGCCTTGCACTTTGTCTCTTACACCGTTTGTAGGATTTTAGAATTATGTGGTCGGATTTTTCAGCACCTTTAGCCTTTTAGTACAGTTTGCTCCCTCATACATAGGTCATAAATCACCCAGACACTGTCCGTTTGTCTGATGTGTACCCTGCAGACGCTGGCTGATGAGAAGCAATGCATATTAAATATCAAATGAGACTTAAATTGCTAAGGCTGGTGCCCAATGTCCATCTGGCATGATTAGACATAAGTATGATCAGCTGCCCAATGTCCATCTGGCGCGATTAGACATAAGTATGATCAGCTGCCCAATGTCCATCTGGCGCGATTAGACATAAGTATGATCAGCTGCCCAATGTCCATCTGGCGCGATTAGACATAAGTATGTACAGATTGCTTTTTGTGACCCATGTATTACACATACTGAATTCTTTATGCAAACCACTCCAACCAGGCTGTGCTGTTTAAGACAGGCACATTTTTTTAGACATTTAATATTCCACAAACTGACATCCTCATGAAATTGCTTTTGACTAAATTGAACAAGCTACAATATGCCCATGTAGAGGATGTGTATGTTGTGTGGAATTGTTTACCTGGTCGCATGAGTATTCTGTGATTATACCTCTCCTTATAAGGAAGATCACCTACTCACCTACTCATATTTAAAGTGCCCACCAGCAGTCAGTTAAATGAATGAACTATAAAACCTGCCATTCAATTCACTAATAGCTATATATATCTGGTTGGCACATTTGCATATGAATACCTCTGTATGCTATGCATCACATTTTCCTGTGTGCACTAGCTATAGGCAAATCGTTTGGGTGTAACTGTACTTTTAATAATAAAATAATCAAAGTAAAAGGGGTGTATTTTCACCACTCAGAATAGAAACACATCGAAATTGTAACTTATATTGTCCTCCTTGGCGCAGTTTGCTAAGCTACTGCTTATAGTTGTAAATAAATATTAGTGCTTGGGTTTGAATCCCACCTGTTTTGAATATTTTTTATTTAATTTTGCTAAATAAAACATCTGTGTGCATGTCTTATACACATTTCTAAAATACACAAAGTGGCAAGGTGAGCTTTTGTGATTGTTTTTTGACCGTCGTCCGTCCGTCCGTCTGTCAGTCCGTTAGTCCGTTAGACAATTCACCGTTTACACTCTAGCACTTTCAATTTTGCTTTGATCTTCACCAAATTTGGTCAGTACATGTAGTTGTATCTCAATGAAATATAGGTCAAGTTCGAAGTTGGGTCATTTGGGGTCAAAAACTAGGTCAAAAGGTCAAATAATAGCAAAACCTTGTTAACACTCTGGTGGCCACATTTTTGATCTTCACAAAACTTGGTCAGAAGTTGTATCTCAATGAAATCTAGGTTAAGTTTGAAGTTGGGTCATGTGGGTAAAAAACTAGGTCAATAAGTCAAATAATAGCAAAACGTTTTTAACACTCTGGAGGCCTCAGTTTTGCTTTAACCTTCATCAAGTTTAGTCAATATGTTTATCTTGATGACCATAAGGTCAAGTTCAAAGTTTGGCCATGTTTAGCAGGTGAGCGCCCCAGGATCTATGGTCCTCTTGTTATGTAATTATGATAATTTCATACTGCTGATTTTGCCGATTATGTCAATTATATGACATAATAATTATATGTTAATCATTAATTAATTTCTATGAAACAATCTCCCAATCAAAATTATAGTCACTTGTGAAATTCAGTATACTGACAAATTCGTTATAACAACATTTTAATTGGGAACAAACAGAATTTCACGAAATTAAGTCGCTGCAAAAGTGCTAAAAACATTAATATGGACATTGCGGGAAACTTAAAAATGCTCAGCAAATTGTGAAAGTTAGTGTTTGAGAAAGTAAATTGGTTTACAGTATCATTGTCTCAATAAGATAGGTGTTTAATCACTTGATGTTGCTATAGTGTTAGTATGTTTATTAGCTAGTGCAAATTTTGCAGTTATTTAGTTTAGGAATGCACACTCAATTATCTTACCTTTCACCATTCTACTGTTATATACAGTCAAACTTCATTCAAATACCACCTCAATTATACGATCACCTGGAAATTTAAAGGCCACAACTTTCAGGTGCATTTCATTGATTTGGTTTTTATTTAATGACAATATCAAGACTTACTGACAGTTACGAGACCTGTTTTAAATGGTCTCAAGGACTGACTTATCATTGAGATTTCACTGTATGACTTAGAAGTAGCTTAGGTTTCAGAAGCATGCAAACTTATCAGTAATAGATGTTTCCATTCATAAATATTTTCATTGCATTTCTTTCAAGGCAGCTAATTATAGTGGCGGTTACAGCTATGATGGTGGAACAATACCTAGAGGCCCTACCATTGATACATGATCATATACAGTTCAACCTCTCCAGAGCGACCCTCCGCAGAGCAACAACCTCTCTATAACATTACCTATAGAGGCCCTACCATTGATACATGATCATATACAGTTCAACCTCTCCAGAACGACCCTCCACAGAGCAACAACCTCTCTATAACATTACCTATAGAGGCCCTACCATTGATACATGATCATATACAGTTCAACCTCTCCAGAGCGACCCTCTGCAGAGCAACAACCTCTCTATAACATTACCTATAGAGGCCCTACCATTGATACATGATCATATACAGTTCAACCTCTCCAGAGCGACCCTCTGCAGAGCAACAACCTCTCTATAACATTACCTATAGAGGCCCTACCATTGATACATGATCATATACAGTTCAACCTCTCCAGAGCGACCCTCCGCAGAGTAACAACCTCTCTATAACATTACCTATAGAGGCCCTACCATTGATACATGATCATATACAGTTCAACCTCTCCAGAGCGACCCTCCGCAGAGCAACAACCTCTCTATAACATTACCTATAGAGGCCCTACCATTGATACATGATCATATACAGTTCAACCTCTCCAGAGCGACCCTCCGCAGAGCAACAACTTCTCTATAACATTACCTATAGAGGCCCTACCATTGAAACATGATCATATACAGTTCAACCTCTCCAGAGCGACCCTCTGCAGAGCAACAACCTCTCTATAACAATACCTATAGAGGCCCTACCATTAATACATGATCATATACAGTTCAACCTCTCCACAGCGACCCTCTGTAGAGCAACAACCTCTCTATAACATTACCTATAGAGGCCCTACCATTGAAACATGATCATATACAGTACAACCTCTCCAGAGCGACCCTCTGCAGAGCAACAACCTCTCTATAACATTACCTATAGAGGCCCTACCATTGATACATGATCATATACAGTACAACCTCTCCAGAGCGACCCTCTGCAGAGCAACAACCTCTCTATAACATTACCTATAGAGGCCCTACCATTGATACATGATCATATACAGTACAACCTCTCCAGAGCGACCCTCTGTAGAGCAACAACCTCTCTATAACAATACCTATAGAGGCCCTACCATTGATACATGATCATATACAGTTCAACCTCTCCACAGCGACCCTCTGTAGAGCAACAACCTCTCTATAACATTACCTATAGAGGCCCTACCATTGATACATGATCATATACAGTACAACCTCTCCAGAGCGACCCTCTGCAGAGCAACAACCTCTCTATAACATTACCTTCAATATTTACCTAGGCTGCTATTTACTATATATGTTATCTCTGTGGAGCAACAACCTGTGTACAAAGGGCAATATTTGCAGCTCCCAAAGGGTGTAACTCTACAGAGGTTGTACATATATGTATACCAGTAATACACAGGGTTCCTCCTGTGTCAGGAGAATTGGATTCTTACAGAGTGTCTATTGAAGCCAAGCTTAGAATTGGATGCATGTAGTGTATTTGAACTCCAATATATTAATTTATTTCTGTTACAACGTTTCAACACATGTAAGTGCCTTCATCAGGTTAATAAATAAACTATGCCTGTAGTGAACATTGTGACTCAACTGGCATCCATTTATTACGTGTTTGGCTAACATAGAGACTGGACAGGCATCAAAATCTCATGTGACTGAGATGGGACCCAGTGTGTTAGCAGATATTTGTATGAGGCCCTGTTTTTGTCATACAGTCAAGAGAGAGACAGGAGTATATACTTTATAGTGACTGTCTGCATGTTACAGCCATTTCAAGTTCCCTTTAATGAAAGTTTCACTCAATTGAATAATATTATATTTTGGTTTATTTGAAATATTGTTTTTTTTCAGGAAGAATCTAGTAAAGTTATCATGACAAAAGGAAAATTACAGGTGAAATATTTTTCTTCAGTTTATAGATGACCCTGGTACAGTATTAGTATATTGGGTCGTCTTATATTAATTGCAAGTCATTATATGAAGAAATTATGCTCAGCAATGTTGAAATGGTTATAGGTAAAGAAACCTCAATTTAAATAAATTGTTCATGAATTCAATTTAAACCAACATTAAACGTCAATGTTTAAATACCATCTATTCTTCCTATATAGGATGAAGGGAAAGCGACAGCTACGATCACATACCACAGTGATTTAGACAATGATCAAACATGTGCGGACGAGGTACAGGAGTTCTTGAAAACCAAAAATGTCAAGTTTAATGGAAATGGTGGTCGTAGTCAATTAAAGGAGATGGATGAATCTCGTTGGAAGATATTTGTTCTCTCTGAACACTCGATAAATGACTCTGTGATGGCACATTATTTTAACGCTGCCCTGGAAGCAAGTATCACAGAAAATTTGGTTCAGGTATGTAACATCAATTACTGATACAAAATATATTACTGTTATTAAGTTTGGTGATCAGATGTAGCATGTACAGTCCTAAGCCTTGGTCACATTATACCTAGTTGACCGTAGGGTCTGTGTTTTATATTTCTGTTTTCTGTGTTTTTCTGTTTTAGCTTAGTACTGACTTCCCTGTCTGAATTTTCATTATCTTTATATTAATATTGTGCCTCCATAGCTCAGTGGTTAGAGCGCTTGTCGGTTAATCAGGCCACCCAGGTTTAAATACGGGAGGCACTCATATGCCTACCATATTTCAGCAGAAAGTTGACTGGCAAATAAAGGCTATGCTCGGCAATATTCCCCCTTTTGCTTGTTTTTAACCTTCTTCAACCTGGTACCACTATGGTTAGCTTTGTGCATTATTCCGAGACATTAGCCAAGATCGTGACTGCCACATTTGTTTCATAATAAATAGCCAAGACACTCTTAGCTTTGCAATTAGCTAATTTAAAATAACATAATCAGCCCAGTTTGTGCACAGGTGTGTGTTTCTGGAAAGAATTCAAGTGTTCAACACATACCAGCTGGTGTGCCACAAGGCTCTGTGCTGGGACCTCTCCTGTTCATTATTTATATTTATCACATAACCTGCGGTCCAAGAGTGCCGTAAAGCCGTGCCGTAAATATCGTTCGGCACTCCCAGACTGTGCAATAAATATTTAAATTAGCTTGACGTGACGTTAGCCAATCCATGCATTGATCCGTTAATGACGTCAGGATAATATCGACGTCGTCTTGACGTCGCGCTCATTGTACCGCTGAATTGTGGCTGAAACATATGCAGCGTACATCATCCTTTTGAACAATAATGAGCGTGTTCTAAGGTTATGCGATAAATAGAATCTAACATTCGTGCTCATTACATACGAGTTTTATTAAACTCGTCGACAAAAACAATATGACACTCGGCAAAGCCTCGTGTCATACCATTTTGTCCACTCGTTTAATAAAACTCGTATGTAATGAGCACTCATGCAAGATCCTCTATTAATGATATGCCCTTACACCTAACAAATTCCGTCTCCGATATGTTTGCCGATGATTCCACTATTTCATCTTTTGGAAGCACATTAGACTCAGTTAATACTTACCTTCAGTCAGACCTTGATTCAATACAAAACTGGTTAAAAAGAAACTCAATGATAGCAAATGCAGAAAAAAACAAAAGCTATGCTCATTTCACCTTCAAATCGCATAAAACAATCCATTAATTCAAGTAATTGACATTCATGAAGACTATTCAATTTTCTCACACAGAAAAACTTCTGGGAGTTCATATTGATGACACGCTAAATTGGAAAACACAAGTACAAATGACACTCAAAAAATGCAACTCCTTATTGTACCTACTGTACCTACTAAGCAGTATCAAAATCTGCATAGTAGAAAAATGTTTTTCAATGCCTATAATTATTCTACTTCATTTAGACTACTGTAGTTCTATTTGGGGAAACTGCACCACTGAGCTTTCAAATGATATGTACAAATTTCAAAAACGTGCTGCGCGAATAATTTTAGACAAAGATTTCGATACACCGACAGATGAATTATTTTTGCTATTAAATTGGATGAAATTTTCAGACAGAATTAACTATAAAAAGGCCATTCTAGTATACAAATCTTTAAACAGCTTCCTCCCAAAGTACATGGAGCAACTATTTACTTTTCATGAAAACAGATCATTGAGATCATTTGAACAAAAGCTGCTAGCAGTTCCAAAACCAAGGCTAGAATTTTGCAGAAAATCATTGGCATATTCTGGTGCAAAATTATGGAACTGTCTTCCTTACGATGTAAGAACATCTGCAAATGTTAAATTATTTAAAAGCAACTACTTGAAGTGGTGGTTCTCTGGTGGTCAAACAAACTTTTCTCTCATTTGAGAGATGCATCAGGACCCATGAACCATGTTCTATGCAATTTATGCCATCATTTAGTGTGTATATATAGCAGGTTAGATCTTCTGCCTTACATTACATCTTATATATTGACTTTCTTTCAGCTGTGTATATATGTAATTATGTTTATAGTTAGGAAAAAGATCGCTGTTTTGCATGATATACCGGTGAATAGATAACGGTTTAGAGTTCATATGCGTAGGCATTAATCACGAAGGCCATAGGCCTGAGTTATTAATAACTATGCATATGAACGACAAACCGTGATCTATTCACCGGTATATCACGCAAAACAGCAATCTATTTGCTTTCTAACATGTGTAATTTGTACAAATGTATACGGATTATTTTGTTTGCAAAGTTTGTGAGTTATTTATCATGTTGCTATAGACAACTTCCGCTGTTCAAAGAATCGTTACGTACGCCCCTGAAATTTAAAGCTTTACTATTATCTTTATTTGTCACCAAACTGATGCTTATTTAACGCCAAATTCCAATTACGTATTTCACGTTTAAACATACAAATTGATACATGCATTGACATGTTGCTAGAATAGCAATATAATCAAATAAATAAACAGAAACGCTACGAAAAGGAAATTACGCAAAACGTCGCGCTCTAAGGCGACGTCACAATTCATGACGTCATGAAATAAACAAGACGTAAACTTCATTGATAAAAATCGCGAATTATACGCGGGAGATAAATTAAACAGACGAAAATTCTACCGTGATATACCGTTTATTAGATAACGCTACAGCTCTATACCTTTACATGGAGCAAAATACAGACAGTGTTAGAATTATTATTTTGCCTTTCATGTAACTTTTATAAATGCACAATGTCATATATTATGTCAATGTTATATAAGGCTCACAGGGAAGACTGGGTATACCCAACTGTGTTGCCTCTTTAAATAAAGTTGTTATTATTACCGGTATTATTATTATCCA
The DNA here is from genome assembly GCA_947247005.1 of Spisula solida. Classification (NCBI taxonomy): domain Eukaryota; kingdom Metazoa; phylum Mollusca; class Bivalvia; order Venerida; family Mactridae; genus Spisula; species Spisula solida. The sequence goes on from OX365956.1 coordinate 44,567,397, forward strand.
GTGACCTAATATCATGTCCGCCACATTTTGAAGTTAAGAAGTTGTCAATAGTTACACTTTGTGGGAGAGCACATCAGTACTGGATGATAATGATGCCCCCACACAACAAGTTGTAGAGGGGGGTATACTGGATTCAGCTCGTCCGTCAGTCTGTCCGTCCACCCGTGCCCACAAACAATTACTTAGGTGTCTACATTTTATGGACAAACCAGGTGAAAATAGTTAAAACTAAAATTGAATTTTGGTTTTCGTGGCTAAAATTTAGGTTTATGCGGCTAAAATTAGACACATAACTACCTTCATTGCGTAAAGTAGCCACATAAAACCATTCTATAATGAATATTGTCTGCCTGTCAGTCTTTAAAGGCATTCTTGTGAAAGTGACGTGATAAGGTAGTTTTTCTTTTCAAATATACAGTTACCTGTGTTGTAAACAAGTGAGTTTAGTTTGCTACATGAAATGTTCCACATTGTTGATGAGTATATACATGTTATTGTAGATGATTCCGGTGTTGGCGAAGGGGTCTGACCTCAGTCGATTACCACATCATTATCGATGGACCACATTGTTGAAACAGTCTGAACCAGAATATTTGGAGAAATTGTGGAAAGTTATGCAAGGTATAGTACAGAGAATTTGACACGACTCTCAACCTTCTATTAGTATAATTTAACAGCTGATAGTGGGGTCTATATTTATAATCCCAGTGTTACGTTTTTATAAGCGAGGAGTATCACGAAGACGTTCGAGTTGATATACCAATACAAATCTAAAGGACCAATATTGCACTATTTGCTTGCGGAAATATATTTATTCAAGGCAAGAACCTTGTAATATATTAACCATAAAGGTCAGAATCAGGTGAAATTCTCCGTGCTATATAGTAGAATTAAAATTCAGTTGGTGATATAGTGGAGAGATGTATAGTAACTTGACCCTAACCTTTATGCATGATTCTAACACAACCAGCGGTTTCAGCTAGTTACTCATTGAGGAAATCACAGTGTGCACAAACTGCCTATAAAACACAGAAAATCACAGTGTGCACAAACTGCCTATAAAACACAGAAAATCACAGTGTGCACAAACTGCCTATAAAACACAGAAAATCACAGTGTGCACAAACTGCCTATAAAACACAGAAAATCACAGTGTGCACAGACTGCCTATAAAACACAGAAAATCACAGTGTGCACAAACTCTCTATAAAACACAGGAAATCACAGTGTGCACAAACTGCCTATAAAACACAGGAAATCACAGTGTGCACAAACTGCCTATAAAACACAGAAAATCACAGTGTGCACAAACTGCCTATAAAACACAGGAAATCACAGTGTGCACAAACTGCCTATAAAACACAGGAACTCACAGTGTGCACAAACTCTCTATAAAACACAGAAAATCACAGTGTGCACAAACTGCCTATAAAACACAGAAAATCACAGTGTGCACAAACTGCCTATAAAACACAGGAAATCACAGTGCGCTCAAACTGCCTATAAAACACAGAAAATCACAGTGTGCACAAACTGCCTATAAAACACAGGAAATCACAGTGTGCACAAACTGCCTATAAAACACAGGAAATCACAGTGTGCACAAACTGCCTATAAAACACAGAAAATCACAGTGTGCACAAACTGCCTATAAAACACAGGAAATCACAGTGTGCACAAACTGCCTATAAAACACAGGAAATCACAGTGTGCACAAACTCTCTATAAGACACAGGAAATCACAGTGTGCACAAACTGGCTATAAAACACAGGAAATCACAGTGTGCACAAACTGCCTATAAAACACAGGAAATCAAAGTGTGCACAAACTGCCTATAAAACACAGAAAATCACATTGTGCACAAACTGCCTATAAAACACAGGAAATCACAGTGTGCACAAACTGCCTATAAAACACAGGAAATCACAGTGTGCACAAACTCTCTATAAGACACAGGAAATCACAGTGTGCACAAACTGGCTATAAAACACAGGAAATCACAGTGTGCACAAACTGCCTATAAAACACAGGAAATCAAAGTGTGCACAAACTGCCTATAAAACACAGCAACAAATGCGGAATATTGGCTATATTGGAATTGAAATAATGAATATTTACCTGTGCTTTATCTATAATAAAGCACAGTCACTTGTTAGGATGCCTACATTAAATCAATAGTGCTGCCCGCTTGTGATTTAATTACTACGCATTCAAACTCGTGACTGTGATTTATTCTACAATAAAACACAGGTACATTTGCATTATTTCTTAAATATATTATAATGTTCTTGCATTGAATATATCAATTTGTACAATATCGGTCCCTTAGATTTGTGTTGGTATTACTCCTCGAGCGTCTTTGTGAATCCACCGGGTTTATAGATATTGACAATATATCAGCTGTTAAATTATGCTGTCCTACAATGTTGCTCTTTCTGAATGGACTTCTTGGTTCTTAAATGTGTTCAGTGTATAGTACGGATACATGCAAGACTACTGCAGGGTTTCCAACCAGTTCATCTCTTGTAGTGTGGGAAACACTAAAAAGCCTTCCTGTAATTTCCACAGCCCCAGCCCCACGGCCACCGTTCCAAGATAAGGTCAGGTTAATATAGCATCACCAAGATGTTTTCCTATATTTCCATAAAACATGTTAGATCTACTTGAACAGTGTTTCTATGGCCAGTAATTGGTAAGACAGTGGAATATTTTTCAGGTCAGGGAAAAACCATAAGTACTTTAAAAATTTGTAATGCGGGACTTTTTCATTTAGTCAAGACAAGTTTTGCATTTATCGAGTCAGGATAATGGTAATGAGAGAACAATGGTCAATTTGCACAAAGGATAGAGATGGAAAAATTCTTGTGGAGAAATTTGTCTGTTCGGTTGAAAAAAAACCACATAATACAAGCCTACTTGTTATCAACTCCAGGGTGCTCTTGCTAATTTTGGTTAGATGTCACATTTCTCTTAGCTAAGTTAAGGGAGAAGTTGCGATCCAGCTTCATCCTTCTATTGTCTGGTCTATTTAACAACACTCAGGCGTATACGTCATACCTCCTGTCCTGAAATTCTACTGAGCATACACATATTGTACATATTCCAACATCCATGGAACATATTGATAGAAAATATTTTTGGCTAAAGTTTTCAGATTTTAAGAGGATTACTTATAATTAGGGCCCCGCAAAAAAAATGTTTTTTGCGTGCCCTATAGTAATCACCCTGTCCGTCCGTCTGTCCGTCCGTCCACATTTTTCATGTTTTTTCTAAATAACGTGCAAACCATTATAGGTATCAACTTCAAACTTTAAACATAAGCTTACATCAACAGTATGCCATAAGTATGCTATTATATGGCAAGTTACATAACTCTAGCTACAATATTGGAAGAATTATGGCCCTTTGTAAAATTCAAATTTTCCTCATTTTTCAGCTTTATTTCTTCATAACTTGCAAACTATTAAAGATATTAACTTCAAACTTTAAACATAAGCTCTCAACATCAGTACGCTAATCTATGACAAGTTACTAGCTACATTATTAGAAGAATTAGGGCCCTTTGTTCAATTCTAATTTTCCTAAGTTTTCATGTTTTTTTCTTCATAACTTCAAAACCATAATAGATATTCATAATCAGGGGTGTCAATATTCCGGATTAATCCGGAATTCCGGATTAAGCTATCCTGAAAGAGCTATGATATCTGACCAAAATAAAAGTTATTTGATGATAATATCTCAAGAAATGGCAAAGTTATGGCCAATTTAATCTTATCAGAAGGTTTTATTCAATGCAAACTGAGCTAAATATGGAAATAATGCGATTGAATGCCTCTTGTTTGACAAAAATGGTCAGCCGCATTTGATTTTCAGGATTTGTAATTTGACCCTGTTGACACCCCTGTCATATGAAACTTGCTGTACTTATTGCCAGTGATTATACACATATCTGAAGTAAATGGCAACAACTCTAGCTTTGATAAATTTTGACTTGCGTCCCTTTTTCAGCTTCAAAACCTTTTAGTTTTGGCCATAGTTAAAAAACCGTACAAGATATTCAAATGAAACTTACTGGTATTGACTACGACAATAAGTACATGTTTGTGGATCAAAAAACAATACTCACATTTGTAGCAAAGGGCAACAACTTTAGCTTTTGTAAATTTTGTATGATTCCTTTGAACACTTGCACACAAAACAAACATTAATGTAGTTCTGTTTGTGTATTTCAATCTTGCAATCAATATTGACCAATCAGGATGATGTAGGAACAGGGCAATATCAATGAAACCAATGTCATTATTAAATTGAATTAAGTGTGTACACTTAGTATATCAAAAATAAGTTCAAACTTAATAAAAGCCAAAGTTCATCATGGTTTCTATTTTGGAAATTAAACCTTTGCTTGTTATTTTAGAAGAAAGTGAATTACTTTATTTCAGGCATCAGTACATGTATAGATATGACTTTATTATTGTGTCTTAGTACAGAAAATTGCAACTAATAGCACTGATAACTATGCGACCACACTATACTTCTATACTTTTCTACCCCCCCCCCCTCTTCTGGCATGCTACCACGGGGCCCTGGTCACGACAGTGATAATTCTAGTTTTGGTCTGAGAACTCAAGGCCCAGATGTCAAAAAGCTGAATGAGCTAGTTTCAGCTATCTAAAAGCTGAATGAGCTAGTTTCAGCTATCTAAAAGCTGAATGAGCTAGTTTCAGCTATCTAAAAGCTGAATGAGCTAGTTTCAGCTATCTAAAAGCTGAATGAGCTAGTTTCAGCTATCTAAAAGCTGAATGACATAGTTTCAGCTATCAAAAAGCTGAATGAGCTAGTTTCAGCTATCTAAAAGCTGAATGACCTAGTTTCAGCTATCTAAAAGCTGAATGACATAGTTTCAGCAGTAAATCGGCTGATATATCTAGTTTTAGCTGTCTAAAGTCCTTAAAAGTTAACGAATAACAGTATTAAAAAGCTCAATGTCAAGGTTTCAGCTGAATGATCTAGTTTCAGCACTTAGCTGTCTAAAGTCATAAAAAGTTAAAGAAGAACAGTATTAAAAGCTGAAATTTTGTATATTTCCAGAGGGGAAAACGATGACAGATTTATTACCTGCTGGTCTGCTGTATGAGGGTTTAGCGTATGCTTTCCTCCTCAACTATATGTGTTTCCATCTCATTCACAGAACAAAGTCAGGAAGAGGTTTGTGTCCAATTCAACATTTTGTCCCTAGTTCCAAATACTGTTAAATCACATATTTTCGTGGGTACTAAATTTTTGGATTTTGTTAAAAAATGTTTGTGGAGTTGTAAATACATGGACTACAAAACATGAAATAATAGTTGAAACTCGTTGTGTCGACATCGGTTGTATCGACACTTCGGTTATGTCGACATACTTTCAAATCCCCGATTTGGGTTGCTCTATATTTTATCTTAAATATGACGGTTTAATCGACATGCCTGTGTCGACACTCCTCTTATATCGACACGACTTTTCTGGCCCAATTGATATTTTCGCACCTTATTGTTATCGTTTGTGTCGACATCGTGTCGACGCTATTGAAATTGAAAAGTTGTTAATTAACCGTGAAGATACTCCTGTTTCGAACCATTGTTTGTTAAAAATTAATGTGTTCACAGTTTGCAAATGTAATTGAATGATGTTTACTCTTAAGTTTGTAAACAAAGTGTAACCTAGTTTGGCGTATGAAATTAAAAAATCTGCTGAACTAGCGTGATTCTCGGAAGGTGAACAAAAATACATTTGTGTATGCCTTCACAATTTATTTTAACATTCTTGTTATATTTCCGATACGTATAAATGAATATACTTTACATTGTTAACAAAGAAAAGAAATGTCATCAGTTGCTTTCAGTTGTCTGGCATGTTGATTGAATATATTGTTTACAATTAAAATATTGCGTAAGCGAAACCGGTAAGGGCTAAAATCCATACTTGTGGTGCTGATCCCGTACTGTACTTGTTTCAAAACGAGGCTATGAACTCGACTCTCTCATAAACACTTGGTCAAATGTTTTAATGATAACTGTAAGTGTGATAAAATTGATCTTTCACCAGTTTAATCGCGTATATGTATTAGTTGATGTTCCAACTGATGTAACAACGGCACTGACAGAAATACTCAAGGACTTTGTTATTATAAATTTCGACGGGTATGGAAATTTTTCACAGTTGTTGGCTCCTGTTGTGTCGACATTCGGATATGTCGACATAATTTTGACGGTCCCAAAAATGTCGACATAACGAGTGTCGACTGTAATATCATGAATGTATATTTTGTAATATTGCAAATGTCTCTTAAATAAATACTTGACTTACTTACTTATTCGTGAGAAATGCTTAATTTGATATTTATGTACATGTGTTACACTGTGACAAGGTGAGCTATTGTGATCACTTTTCGTCCGTCTTGCGTGCGTGCTTCCGTCCTTCAACAATTCATTCAAACGACTTCTCCTCCTAAATCACTTGACCAATTTCAACCAAACTTCACAGGAATGTTCATTAGGTGGTTCTTAGGTAGCTAAAAGAATTGTAATCTATAAATAACTCTGGTTGCCATGGCAACCGATAGGAAAATCTTTTTAAAAAATCATTAGAAATCAACCGCTGGCCAGATTTCAAAATAATTTTACAGAAATAGTTGTTGGGTGACCTTCTTACAAAATTCACATTTTTTGCATGATTCGTCAAAAACATGGCAGCAAGTGGGTGGGGCACTGTTTTTCCCTATATATCTATAGTAAAATCTTTACAAATCTTCTTCTCTAAAACTACTCAGGTTGGATTTCATGTTAAATGGGTAACAATGTTCCTTGGGTTATCCTTTATGAATATGGCTAAAAGAATTATAATCCATGCAGAATTCTGGTTGCCATGACAACTGATTGGAAAAACTTTTTAAAAAAACCACGAAAAATTAGGTTCTACTTGATAAGATGTGCACAGGTGAGCGACCTAGGGTCCTCTTGTAACAAACAATTGTTCGAGATGACATGTTAATTGATGTTTGGACGCAACTTCCTAACAAAAAGTCATGTTTGTGCAAATAATTATTCAACTATGGTAGGCGCGAAAATAACAGGTTAATCGAAAATTTGATACTCGCGAGGCGTGAAAGGAGAAAGAGAAAGGACCCTATCCCCGATGGGGTTTCTGAAACCCCCAGAAATTAAATCCCGATTTTCTGGTAGGTCGCAGAAATAAAAACCGCAGAAATAAAACCTACCCATTTTAGGCCCAAATCGCAAAATTTTCTACCCGCAGAAATAACCCGCTATACGGTGAGTTTGAAATAACGAGAGTTGACTGTATTTTGAATATTTTTTATCATATCTCACAAATATTAGCATTACGTATGTACAACCTACTTAACTACCTAATGCTTGTTGTGCCCGAGGCACATAGGGCAAGGACTAGAGCTTTCCACTCTTCTCTGTTTGTATGGCCTATACCTCAGGTCCATGAAATGACCTAGCTCTCCTATATATACATAGGTAGGCAGTAGGTCACTTTTTTTCGGACCTGTGACCTATACTGTAATAACTATTTGCACACTTTCAAAGAACGAGATTTGAATGACTTTCTGTTAATGTAATGGCGCAGTCACATTTCAACCTGTTAAAACAATGTATTCTGAATGTACAAGAATTTTATCCTAAACGCTTGTCATGGGTTGGCATACGCTTGAGACTAAATTCAACAAACCAAAGCACCTTCAGGTTTTCAACCAAAGGGGGGACTATAGGTTTTCCCTCTGTCCGTCCTGTTCGTCAAAAAATATGGATCCTGACATAACTCAAACAGTTTTCAAGCTAGGTTTATGAAACTTAGTATGTGGATAGGGGGCAATAAGGAGTTAATGCACTTCTAAAATTATGTGGATTCTGACCAAATTTGTGGTTGCTATGGCAACAGAAACATTGAAAATAATTTAATGGTCATGGCTTCAAACTTGTAGGGGACTTTTGGATTGCTTGCAATTCTTAGTGACTTTGTATTATGTATTTCAGATTTCAATGAGCGATTTATTGATGCGTGTAGTAAGTACTGTAAAGATGAACAGTTTGTCTGTGTTCCAAAAGTATTTGTCCTGGTTCCCAAGTCTTGTTGCGTTCCTGAACCTGGAACCCAGTTTGAGAGGGAAATACACCTGGGGCCATTGGAACCAATTGAGTTAGGTCCAAGAAAGTACTTCTTACAACTTTATCTACTCACAATGAAAAATGGACAGGTAATATATTTGATGTATTAGGGTATTACATGTATTTTACCTCATTTGGCACCTTGCTATTTGATAAACATGTAGCTATTTCACCACCTTTTTATGCCCCCGTATCGATAGATTGGGAGGCATATAGTGATTCACCTGTCTGTCCGTCCGTCCGTTCGTCCGTCCGTTCGTCCGTCCGTCCTGGTTAACCCAAATTGACCGTTTCTTCTAGCATCATTATGGCTTGCTACAAAGCTTCCAAACTTGCATGGATGTTGTATATGAACACTCTCCACACGCCTGTATCACCTAACCCCATTTTGACCTTCACCTTGACCTAATTTTGGACTTAGACTTATTTATGGACAAGGCTTCCACAGGGGGCATAAGCGTTTATTGAACGCAGTCTTGTTTCAATCATATCTCGGGAATTGTTGTACCTATGATGTTCGAACTTTATAGGAATGTACACAAGCATAAATAGGATGTTGTACATTCTTATATCGGCTTCTGTCATTAAATGTTTCATCAACTTGTGGAGAATTATATGAATATTATATCCCACAGGTGGTAATAGATTATAGATAGGATTGTCACCCGAGACACATTATGTCTAAGCAAGGGAAGTAACCTATACGGAACAGAATGACTAAAGCCAGGCTGCTGGTACATTGGTATGTGTATGTATGATGGCCATTTCATTATGTCCAGCAGTCAGAAATATGATGTTACCATGTATCTGTACGGAGTTTCACATTAAGCTGTATGGTATATAATCTATAAATCATGCAAGGTATAATAAACAGTTAAATACCTTGAATTTCAGACAAAGGTAAAAATTGGAATTTTTGTGCCCCCTATCTTTGATGAGGGGGTATATTGCTTTGCACATGTCAGTCTGTCGGTCGGTAGACCAAATGCTTTTCCGTTCAATAACTCTAGAACGCTTTGCCCTTGGATGATCTTCAAACTTTACATGGTGGTTGGTCATCAACAGTAGAAGACCCCCATTGATTTTGAGGTCAGTAGGTCAATGGTCAAGGTCACAGTGACCTTTGCCATTTCTGACTATATGACTGCCATGGGGTATATGTGGTTTTCAAACATTTTTTGTTGTACTTTGTGACGCATGTCAAGAGTAAATTATTTGTAATTTGATTTGATTCACAGAAAGTATGTTATGCGAGAGAGTATGCGACTCCAGCCATTGCCCTACATGATATGGCCAACAGTATCAAGTTTGCTGGTCTCGATAAACATCAGATGAACGAACAAGCTAGACAATTTGCTGAATTCAGTAATAGAGTGATGCAGAACGATGAATTTAACGAGAAAGTGGGTAAAGTCAGTGAAAAGTGTTCAATCGTATACTTTGATGGTAAGTTGATTTAAAAAAAAATAGATAAAAAAATACATTTAGAACCTGATCATTTGATTCATCTTAAATAAAAGTTTCTGCTCAAATATGAGCTTTTATTTATACAGTACAACCTCTGTAGAGCAACACCCTTTGGGAGATGAACATATTGGCCATCGTACAGAGGTTGTTGCTCTACAGAGGTTAAATTTAAAGTAAATATCAGCTTGTGGAAATTTTGAAGATGTTGTTTTAGGGAGGTTTTTGCACTACAGAGGGCGGCTCTAGAGAGGTTGTACTGTATTAAGATGCTTCAGGAAACCAGCTAGACTGTGTCTGTATGAAAAAAAGTCAATCCTGCCCATAAAGACCGCCCATGAGAACAGCAAGCATGTGTCTTTGTTGACAGGTGTTCTCTTTTAACAGGTATATATAAAGGGAAATGATTTGATGGGAGATTAAATTGGTGATATTTGCAGACTAGTTTTGTAATGGCAGTAATTATGTGCGGGTGATTCTTAACACAGGTGGCTGTATCAGTGATTGTAACATGAACATGCATGTATGTACAGTACATTTAAACGATAAAGGCAAAAAAAAAAGATCCAAAAATATTGTTATATATTTACAAGTGGTCAGTTGATTGCCCGAAACAAGGCAATACTGAGTTGATGATGAATTCCAGGAAAACAGGTAAACTACGGCCAGATATGAAACAAATGCATGAAAAAAATGTTGCAGACAGTGAAAAGCATAACGAAGTAGAAATGTACTGACCTGGGTACTATTTTATCAAAGCACTTACGAAAATCTTAAAGTTACGCTCAAATTTAATTTTTTTATTGCAAATTGGTGACAGATATGGTATGTAGAAGTTCATTAACTAATCATTATATGAAGTGATGCAGCTACATTTACCACACTATATAAATGTACCGGTAAACAAATTATAAAGAATTTAATTTGATCGTAACTTTACGATTTCCGTTAGTGCTTTGATAAAAGAGTACCCTGTTGTATATACATACCATACATTAATTTATATGTTGTGTCATGTTTCTAGATGAGGGATTGAACGGGAAGGATGGAGAACACGTGATTGATGTACTAGAACGAGAGTTACAGGAGTACATTGACCATAAAACGACCATAAAAGTGTGATTGTTACAGTACACTGACTCATACAAAATATACTGACATAACACAGTGTATGTAGCACCAGAGACCATGCAAGTAGTTGCCTCCCCTGGCAAAACACTGATCCAAGCTCTTCATTGATTAGTTACCTCCCTTGGAAGAAGATTTTAGTTACCAATTTGTTATAGTATCAGTTAAATCTGCATGAGAGTATTCTTTGAAAGTTTATAGAGTTATCTCTCTTACATCTTTAAGACTTAGTGAATGTATTAATTTATGATCACCCCACTTATGACACTGTATTCATGAAGTACAAGTGAAGCATATAATTGGTCAATCAGATGAAAAAGATTGTTGTAAATATGTTATTTTGACATCAACTATTATGGCAAATGACTCAGACATGTTAAGCAAAGGGTTGCACTCTACACATTGTGCATGCTTTGTTGTTAAATACAAAATATTTGTGATGTTTTCGCTAAATATTTGTTTGCAAATCACTAATACAATAGTCACGATTGTTTGAAATGTACAGTTAATTCAATAATATGTACACATTGACAACACAGACTAGATGGTAGGACCATATAACCACACTTGAAATACTTCAGATTCATTTACCTTACTTTGTAGATGCAACAAAATTATAAAGAATTTAAATTTGAGCGTAATTTTAATATTTTACTGCTTTGATAAAACAGTACCAAGAAGTTGGTAAAGTGAATTTCAAAATGTTACATTATAAAGTTAACATATACATTTAGTACTCTATAGTGTTTGTTAAAGTATCATGTTGTTATAGTATGCCTTTTGAAATACATGTGTCTTTTAATACAATCTAGCTTGCCTTAAGCAGCTAGGCAAATATCATTATGTGATTGTTAAAAGCTGGTGGCATTTTTGTGTGTGTATATAACTGGTGTATGTAGATATAAAGTGCCAGATTGATATGACCACTAACCAAAGTTAGACTACATGTGTATTCATACTGTTGCACTACCTTTAAATGTTTACGTATATTACGAGTGCAAGTTGTATGTTGTAGTATGCCTATATTTTATGCTGACTAAACGAACTACTGTTTAACTGTATACACACCTGTGACCTTGCAAAATATTGGTATGTCTGTTAACTAAGATAGAGTCTGGTGATTTGAAATTATGTTTAAATATTTGTATAATGTAAGATTCATTCGGACATGTAACATATAATGTAATTTTGTATATTAAATGTTGCTGTTATGTTGTTTTTGTATAACAGTTTACTAATACAGGATAGTTAAACATAAAACTGAGACGGTCACGCTGGGTGATTCTAGAGTTATCCAGTGCGGGACAGGGTGACTGAATAACCATAGAGAGAGATTGAGTGAGGGATAGCTTTGTCAGATTTTGTGAGGGACAGGTTGGATTCAATGTGGGACAGTCTGACTTGGAGTGGCTGAAGCACGGATTGTATTATCTACCTTATTGTGAATTTTAACATACTTATTTCAATTTAATGTATAGAATCTCGTGTTGCTATAATCAAATATCTATTCTTTCCCATGTTGATACTGTAGCAACATAATATATAGCATAAATGAAAACAAACTCTGTTTGAATACAAGGTACAGTCCATTTATGATACAAATAGAGGGATTCAGTAGTCTAGTCCACTAGTTCGGTGTGAAACCAATCATAAAGGTTTACCTTACCTGTTCAAACAATGGTTGTAATCTTTTGTGTTCATGTACATATAAATAAAACGTAACTCTCATATTATCCTAACTGGACTATACATCATTTTATAGCGAATAATTGTCTCAATGTGTTAAGGTCAAGTTGAAGTCTTACTACATTGTATTGCATGCATGGTATAAGCTGACTCAATGTATGTGTACTCATGGTGGACCTGTACCTGCAATGTCTACTTGACAAAATCTGTTGAGGTGGCTTTGGTTCTACATGTACATGTATTTTGTATGCTTCATTTTTATGCTGAAAATTGTAAATACATGTATGTGTACATCCTTTTTATGCATATACATATATTTTGCTTGCTGCTAAGTCATAGTTTTTTGTATTTTAAGTGAAATATTTGAAAATGTATGTATATAACATGGCTTTTGTTGTTTATATTATTTCTATGGTATACTTGAAATTCTCATGTGCCATCACACAGACACTTGGGGTCTGGACCCCGCCCCCCAGCTACGTACCTGGATGTATTTTTATCATCAACATTGTACAGGGTGTCCAAAAAGAAAGTATACAGTTGCAGTGTCATTTTATCAAATCCCTACCATCTGCCATCGCAACGAAAATTTGCACACATATATATATATAAATATATATAGACAAAAGGTGTAGGTTTTTTCCATAGGCAGCCAGCACGTACCCTACTACTTCACATTGAAGTCAATTCAACCTTCTCATTGTTTACCTATATAAGAAAGGTGAATCACGAAGAATGGAGTGCCTGTCACATAACTTGTTGTATTCTTTTATTTATTCACTCAAATGCTATCTTACAGGTATCATCGTGTAGCGAAGATATTTTACTTTCCAGATATATAAACAGTTTAGTCCTGAAATACACACCCTTAACACAATATAAGTCAAATCGCGAATTTTTTTGGTCATCAATTAAGAAGTTCAGTATATACACCGGGCACAAACGGAAATTATAGAAAGATGGTCGCAAGTCTACTGTGAACGCATCATCACTACCCGTGTAAAGAACCTCCAGTCATGCTGTAGCGAAAATGGGTATCTAAATATAATACGTTAACCCTGTAACTACGCAAAAAAATATCATGGTCCTCTTAAGTTACTCTTTAAGGGTTACATATGTTTTGATCAAGTTATCAAATTATAGGCCGCACGCGTATCTGAACAAGTACGTATTACTTTGTTCCCGTAAATAAACATCAGAAAAGACTTTTGCTTTGATTGTTTGTACAGAATGTGTTAATTGTGAAGAAAATCAATTATTCATCCTCTACATATGGTGGATGGAGTGCTCCAACAACTACTGGAGGGAAGTACATGAACAACAACAACAACAACAACAACAATGGCCGAGCTTACACGATTGAACAACTATGAATGACGTGACACACACTCTAGCCAATCAAACGATCGCTTCGAAATCTGTTGAGGTCAAAAGGTTATCGGAATACTAAATAAAATTGGAAATTGACGGTGGCGAATTTCGTACATTTTTTTTGTGTCGCCTGAAAAGGCGACATATAGGTATTACTTTGGCGGCGGCGGCGGTGGCGGCGGCGGCGGCGGCGTCACAAATTGCTTGTCCGGAGCATAACTTTGTCACCTTAAGTTCAAATGACTCAGGAATTGGTATGCATGTTTCTTGCAATAAGCCGGAGTGCAGTGTGCAAGAACCATAACTCTACCTGTCGTAGTTTTTGAATTATTTCCCTTTGATTGATTTTATTAGAGCAACTCTTGTCCGGAGCATAACTTTGTCACCTTAAGTTCAAATGACTCTAGATTTGGTATGCATGTTTCTTGCAATAAGCCGAAGTGCAGTGTGCAAGAACCATAACTCTACCTGTCATAGTTTTTGAATTATTTCCCTTTGATTGATTTCATTAGAGCATTTCTTGTCCGGAGCATAACTTTGTCACCTTAAGTTCAAATGACTCAAGAATTGATAGGCATGTTTCTTGCAATAAGCCGGAGTGCAGTGCGCAAGAAACATAACTCTACCTGTCATAGTTTTTGAATTATTTCCCTTTGATTGATTTTATTAGAGCATTTCTTGTCCGGAGCATAACTTTGTCACCTTACGTTCAAATGACTCAAGAATTGATAGGCATGTTTCTTGCAATAAGCCGGAGTGCAGTGCACAAGAACCATAACTCTACCTGTCATAGTTTTTGAATTATTTCCCTTTGATTGATTTTATTAGAGCATTTCTTGTCCGGAGCATAACTTTGTCACCTTAAGTTCAAATGACTCAAGATTTTGTATGTATGTTTCTTGCAATAAGCCGAAATGCAGTGCGCAAGAACCATAACTCTGCCTTGCATCGTTTTTGAATTATTTCCCTTAGATTGATTTAATTTGAGCATTTCTTGTCCGGAGGATAACTTTGTCACCATGAGGTTGAATGACTTGAAACTTGGTATGCATGTTTCTTACCAAAAGTCCAAGTGCAGTACCGAAGAACCGTAACTCTACCTTGTGCCATTTTTCAATTTTTTCCCTTTGATTGATTTTATAAGCATTTCTTGTCCGTGGCATAACTTTGTTACCATAACTATTAATGACTCAAAAATAGGAATGCATGTTTCTTTGCTGTGACATGAAGTGCAGTGTGCAAGAATCATAACACTAGCTTGTATAGTGTTTGAATGATTCCCTTCAGATTGATTTTATCAGGACATTTTTTTGTCCAGAGCATCGCTTTGTCGTTTTTAGTTCAGATGACTAGAGAACTCTTGTGAGTCTGATATGTAGCCCTATACTGGATAGTTTTCCATGACAAATGTGCATTTCGTCAGGCGACACATGCGACTCGCGGAGCTTTTATTTAATTATCGATCTAGTGAAATATTGCGATGTTTAATTGGCATGTGAGGTAAATTATTTAGTTACACTAACTGAAAGGATGACTAGCTAGGCCCGTTTGTGAAGCATACATTCTGTTTCAAGGCAAAATTCACGTTTACAAGCGTGAAAATCTGGGTTTTGCTGAACGTCTTAGTTCGCGACCTAATTAAGGAATTGTATTCTTGATTCTGACGTTCGGTGTGTAAACGGGTGTGAATCTAAGGACTAAAGTGTTGTTATATCCATGAAAGTAAAATATAGTAGCTACACGTTGATACCCGTAATATACCATTTCAATGAATAATAAACCTACACGGCTACAAATGTGACAGGCATTTTTATAATCGGAAATATTGAAAGTAACCTATCATAACATAGTAAACAGTGGTAAAATCCGATTTGGCCGGGGTAGTATCTGGGTACGTGCTGACTGCCTATGGTTTTTTCTGTGAACAATTTTTAAGATTATAACCCGGATAATTTTTAGAAAAATGTCAATGACCATGGGACTTGCATGCACTACTATGACAGGTGAGTGACATAGCCTAGGGCCCTTTGGGCTCTCTTGTTTCATTTTCTTGAAGCTGCAAGCTATTTCCTGGACAAACAATGATATTTGGGGCGGCAATTTGCTACTTTACATTGATATGAGTTACAGAACAAATTTATTTGGTGGTACATAGAACTGACGAATACTCAGAATGATGAAATTTATTGGATTATTTGAAAAGTATTACAGTTGACGGTTTTGGAGATTAAAGTCAGACCCAGCTCATTTTTGTAGAAATGTATATAGAAATACGAAACTAGAGGCAAGGGAAGGACCCAATAGGAAGAGCAAAGTCAACAAAAGGCACATACCACAAGAATTTCGATCATAAATGCCTGTTTCAGAACTTACATATACATACTAGGAGCAATGGTTAATGTCAGTGCCGGTCAAAGACACTTAATTAAAACCATGTCCAGATTGTGACTTGTGAAATGTCTGATTGATAAACTTTAACTTTATTATTTCAAACCTAGAAACGCAAGTCTGGGTGATATTTAAAAAGCATCCTTGTACATGTATCAGTTACACAAGAAAATCAAGGTGACAGTTTAATTTTAAGCATAATTACAAGAAAATATGGGTTGTTCTTCAATTTGGTCAAAATATACCCCGTGCAATTTGTTAAGTTAAAATATTTAAGTTTTTCATTAAGATGCTAAATGTGAACACCAGTCCAGGAGTTAACTGTTTACATTATTGATACATTATCCACCCTGTATTTGCGTTTTTTTAAATGACTCGGCAGGTATTCTTTGGGTTTCAATCAAATAATTATTTGTTGAGTTTAAAACTCAGGAAATTATGCAGAGATGGGAATACCCCATGCAGCTGTTGTCGATAAGGTGGGAAATGCAATCACCATGTGCACATAAACACTGCATTTTCTCTCATTAATGTCTTATTTTAATATATATAATATACACATTTTGTATTGTCTCTCAATAGAAAAGAATATTATAGGATAAATAAATAACTCCGACTCTTCTATCAAATTTTCGAGCACATGCCATAGGCGGATCCAAGGGGGGGCGGACCCGGCGTACGCCCCCCCTAAAATCGTCGGAGCCTAGGTAATTTATCATATTTTGAATGTAAGAACAATATTGATATGCATTTTTTTTTTTCGCGTAAATAAAACAATAATCAATTAATTGATTTTAAAGTGAACTTAATGCTGTATGCAAGCAAAAAGATATGGCTGATTGGTAGCATGGTGCCAAACATCGGCTACAGAGATTCTTGCACATTAAAAATGTCGGACAAGTCATAAAAGATTAATACAGTTGGCTTGATTTTCTAATAAACCTGTCCTTTTCATTAAAAAAAAAGATATCTCAGAATGCAGCTGACGAATTCCGTGGTTCTTTTTAGAACGTCACGAGGCAGAAAGCAACTGGACCCCTAGTCGCTGGATCCCAAGTATTTCACATTTCCACTTGAACAAACGTGAAGCCCTGGAGTTCGCAGGATGTGCTGCTCAGATAGACAGTGCATTTTTTCTTCGTGACGTATTCACAGCAGCTATATATCAGTGAATATTATTCAGTCGATTATCGTTAGTCCTGGCTATATAAACAACGATTTTTCTTGCTCGTTTCGCTCGCTGTAGATCTACGCAAAGTCAATAAAGGT
Organism: Spisula solida; assembly: GCA_947247005.1. Classification (NCBI taxonomy): domain Eukaryota; kingdom Metazoa; phylum Mollusca; class Bivalvia; order Venerida; family Mactridae; genus Spisula; species Spisula solida. Next base: position 44,584,878 of record OX365956.1, read on the forward strand.
TTTCGATTTATCAATGAGTTTGTTGGGTATGCTGCTCAGATAAACACTGATTTTTTTCCAATTCTTACAATTACTAAATCAGTGAATATTACCAAGTGATAAGTGTGTAGTGTATGCTGCTGAAATAGATGGTTGCATTTTTTTTCTTGCTCGCTCCGCTCGCACAACCGCTATCAGTTAACTTTGTCAAGTAGGGAATGAGTATGCGGGATATGCTGCTCAAATAATTAATGCTTATATTCTTGCTCGCCTTACTCTCACATTAACTTTATCAATGACTATTATAAGATGAAGAACGAAATTGTGTGGAATGCTTCTCAGAGATACATTTTTTCTTGCTCGCTTCGCTCGCCTTTTTCTTTGAGGGGGGGGGGGGGGGTCAATACATGAATTTACGCCCCCCCTAACGCCAAATCCTGGATCCGCCCCTGCATGCTCAGTAATTTTTAATTACTTCTACTTATATTTTAGCCACATCCATCTTCACAGATGTACATGTTGTATAAGCAGTATGTCGATGAGGTTTAAACACATTTTGGGTAGTACATAAACTTTAACATGGGTGCTTATGTAAGAAAACAATTTCAGCAAATGATTGATAGTAGTCACGTGAACAACAACCATTTTCGTTCTCGACTTGTTCATTCCACAGTCAGGACGCACGAACATTGTCCTCGGGAATATTTTGGGGATTATGACTAGTTCGCTCGAAGAAAAACTTGATGAGTTTATGTGTTCGGTGAAGCTACGTTTAGATGACATAGAGAAAGGTTTATTTGAGTCTAGGATCGCACATGGACGCCGCTCTGAGGATTCCATTCCTCCAAATAGTGGCCCACGAGGCACTAGTAATCCGCCATTACTGCAAGGTGCTACTTGTGATCAGCCGGATTTGCAAGCCGAATTTCAGGCATTGAAAGACAGGTTAAAAAAGGTAAAAATTCCGGCAGATTTGAGACATAATGATTCCAGACAAGGCACTAAGAGGAGCGATCAGCCGTTGTTGAACATTATCACTAAAAGTGGACGTTAAATATTGTGAAACCGCCATTAAACTGTTGGGTACTGTTGACGCCACCAGTTCGATTGATCAGCAGGTTTTGGACAGTTTGTTTCTGATACAACACGCTCAGATTAAATATCTACATGAAGAATTCGCTGCCTTGTTGGTGAATGGGTTTGACACATCAACTGCCAAAATATTGCACAGTCTTCAAAGGAATACTTCAGGATTCGATCAGGGTGCTTTAGTCCGGCAGATAAACGGCAATTTTTAGGGTAACCGTGCAATGTCTTCTATACAAAATGTTTTTGCATTTTCTTGTTCTTTGGACAATACTTTAACAGAATCCGGATGATGCCACCTTGTCATCATTGAGCAATTCTCACAATGAGGCCCCAAAGGGGTACATGTTTTTCTCGAATTAGTCGGTATATATACATTACTATTCAATCAAATGTGAATCAAAACACATTAAATGCGATCGTATTGGTTAGATAATGCGTTTCATCAATATATACAACCTTTATAATGATAAAACGTGGAAACGAGGCCCCATTTTTGGTTTAAACCTAACATGAGGCCCGGTTTTACATAAAAATATTAATTAGATAAATAAATGAATTCAAGTAAAGTAAATATCTCTTTATATTGCTATTTAATAATATATTCAATGGCATTGATAAGTATAAGGAACCTGCAATACGTTGCTTAATATTTTTAAATGAAAATCGAGGCCCTGGTAAGGGTAAGTGTATGAAAAAGATGATTAGAAAAGAAACGTTAACCATTACTGGAAGTGTAATTAGTTATAGAAGTACCACGTTCTGAATAAATAGGGAAATGAGGCCCTATTTGTGTGTTGAACTAAAATTAGGCTTTTATCAAAATAAATTATTATTTCGTTACACTTGAAATTTGACAATCACATATGAAGTTTCTATGTGTCGTAACAGGCATTTAATTAAGTGACATAGATAAGTATAAACAACCTGCATTGCATGGCTAAATTGCATGGCTTAATATTTTATTTCATGAAATTTAAAGCCTTAATAAGGGTAAATTCAAATTCAAAATTCAAGTAATGAAACTATTATCATTTAAGAAATACACATGTAGTACAACGAGGACGTGGGTCTCTACTAGTGATTTAAACTACAAAAGAGGCCTTAGACCAAGCTCAACAAACCATTTCATTGTTATCAAGCATTTAAAAAATCTAATAACAATTAAATTACGGCTTGATGAATAAAGGAAATGTGACATATCAATGCCTGTGGCTAGTATATTCTTACCAGTTCAGTCTTTATATACTGTATGTGGTCCTCATCATCACCGACTACTGCCATGCGAGTACATTTATAGTATTTAAAAAGGATGATACTCGTTGGACAGGGAAGACAACACTCATTAGAAACAACAAAGCATGAAATACTTATCAGCTACAAAACACCCCAGCATTTAAGTAATTCCAAGCTATATCAGGTTCACATGACGGGCGACTACGTACCTACATTCTGATCGCCTTGTACAGTACCGCCATTTCAAACTCTACGCCATCATCAAGTATGACTTTTCGTAAGTACTGCAATTCCATATCAATGGATAATTCACACAACACAGTGTCAAGCTATACAATATATTCAGTCTTGTAATGCATCCACCATTAGTTCAGTCAAACCAAATATTTAAAGTGAATTGCCACTGTCGGCTATCTACATTCCTGGCTCTACACATCACTGGGGGCTACAGATGCACGGGACGTTTAAGTACTAAACACTGACCGACACACCCATCCGTGGTTATGTTGGGACCCCAATGACAAATCTGACAGGAAAGGCAGTACTCAACAGTAACATCACCCATTAACTATGATAATTGTGTGGCAGTTTACAATACAAATATATTGCACTCAGTAGTGCTTGGATTCAATCAGTGATGGAATATTTATGTGATGTATTGTATGGGATTGGAATATATTTACTTCGTAAGTTGGTGAGTTCGCCATAGATATGGCTGATGTGGTACAATTCACTGATAGAGTACCTTAGAGGGTTATGTACCTAGTGGAGCATCGAGTATATAGCGGCGATAACTCACTGGTAATGCACTGGGCTGTCAATATAGAGGCCGTGGGTTCAATTCCCGGCATGGGAACTGGACATTTCTAAAATTCTATTCGTAGTATTTCCCGGAATATATGACCCAGTGGACTGTTAAGTATCTGGTTAAGGGTGTCTGGAAGCTGCGTATTGGTGCTATACACCGGGCACATTAAAGAACCGGGTTGTTTATTCGAAACAAGAACTAAACGCACTCGTGCAGCGCTGGGCCTGTCTGTATCTAATGTCTCTCTCCCTTCCGTGGGGCTTTCTCTCGGTCTGTCCCTCTGGTTAGATCATGCTGTATCTGCACTGGTAGAGGATGAGCATGCGCCCTTGTGACTGCAACACTATGTAAAGTGCCTTTGACCGTGTTTCGCATGAAAAGGGCACTATATAAATCTGGTATCCATATTCACTTACAGTAAACGACAGTAGTGACTAGAGTGTACACAAAGGGGCCTTGTATGGTTGTACTCTGATATAATGAGTTTCCATGGGGTTTGCAGTGGTTGTACTTTGTGGTCGTTTGCAACCCTATATGGCTTGCAATGTCTGCAGTTAATAGCAGTGATGACCATTAGGCATAGAATGGTTGTACTCTATGGTAAGGATTACATACTGGGTAGGGCATATTATCACTGACATAGTGTGGTAAAATGAACTATCTGCAAATTTAACGATTATTCGTTAATGAACTCCTACAAACCAAATCTGTCCCCTATTTCACTGGCTTAGAATTAGAAAGTCGTAAGAACAAAATCTGAAAACTGCTCTTTACTTTTGGAAAAATAAGCTTTTTAAACTTCAGTTTGGTCAACTTCCGATTTTCATGATAATAGACTCATAAGAAGCGCCTTGAGATGCAGATTTCAAATATGCACGAGTCTAATGCTACGTACGACCTTCTAATTCTAAGCCAGCGACTTGTAGTTGTAAAATCAGTATAATGAATTCAGCGTAAGTTTAAGATATCCGTAAGTGCTATGATAAAACAGAATTCCGGAGTCTATCGACCCATTCCGGGCCTCAGATGATAATTCATTTGTACATATTAATACGTTGTGTATATTTAACAATACTATAATTCAATTAATCAGTAAAACTAATGTTTGATATGTTGAAATGGTTAATTGAATATGGACTATTTACCATATTGTATTATTTCTAGTTCAACACGCATGCAGGGCCTCATTGCCTTATTTTAATTCAAAATGTGCAACACGAATATTTAGATCACATGGTCATAACAATATAAGTTAAGGTTAAAATTGCATTCCTTTAAGTATAAGAGAATAAAACATTTCTTGATATCGATTTTGGAGAATTCCACTCATTTTTCTACATTTGGATTTACCATTAATAGGGCCTCAATTTAATGAAATGAAATATTTAGCTATGCCATGTAGATTGTTAATGATTGCCAGTGACACTGAATTCAATGTTAAGTATCAATATAATGAAAAACATGCATCATTTACTGATTTAATTCCTATTTTTGTCTAAAAACGGGCCTCATATAAGACGTAAACTGCCAACAGGGCCTCATTTCCACATGTTAATATTACAAAAGTTGTTTATATTGATGCAACGCATTATTTAACACTATATAAAGAAAATTTGAGGTATCTTGCTTTACGTTCGACTATACGATAATGTAGTAATGCAGCTTAATTATTGAAAATACATGCACCCCTTTGGGGCCTCATTGTGAAAATTGCTCAATGATGACAAGGTGGCATCATCCAGATTATGTTATGGTATTGTCAGGAGAACAAGAAAATGCAAAAACATTTTGTATAGAAGACATTGCACGGTCCATTGCAAGTTCTGCCGGACTACTTTAGAAACGCTTCGTTTAGCCGCAACTTTAGCAGCCGCTGGTAGATCAACGGGATCTAGTGACGACAGGGGTCGTCGTGGTCAGTCTTATTCATACGGTCGTGGTCGTGTACGTTCATCATTTTCGTATCGGCAGGATCGTGACGTTTTCAATAGTTTCGCTAATCGACAGTTCCCAAATCGGCGACAACAAAGGGAGGACAACTCTAACTCGCAAGGTGCGGACGTCATGTAAGATTTATTCCCTTGGATATTTTTCTTGGAGGAAAATTGACAATCCACAATACGTGATCGATTGGATAAACAATGGGATTGAGATATCATTTTATACATCTGACAGTGTAAGTTTTGAATTAAATAACAGATCTTTCAGTAAGAAAGAATATTCATTTTTCAGACAGGATATATCGCGACTTAATTATTGCCGCTGACTGCATTGAAAAGTGTTTTGTTAAACCAACCAAATACCTAAATATAGTATCTTTGAACCAACGTGTGTTAATCCAATTCATTGTGTACCAAAAAAGAACAACAAACTAAGATTCATCACTGATCTGCGGAGATTGAATTCATATTGTACTGTGCCTAAATACAGAAACGAGGACATAAGAGATACTGTTAATTTGTTGCAACCTGGAGATTTATTTGTCACAACCGATATAAAAGACGGGTTTTTCCATATTCCAGTTTCTATGAACAGTAGAGATTTTTTAGGATTTAGATTTGATGACACTTATTTTAGATGGAAAGTTTTACATTTGGTTTATGTGCTAGCCCTTATTACTTTAACAAAGTTGTTCGCCCATTTGTAACTTATCTTAGGCCCATTGGCTTACGTGTTACTGTGTTTGTTGATGATTTTCTTTTAGCTGCCAGTGCATCATGTGCAACTGATCTCGTTGAACAACTTATTCAGACATTGACTGAACTTGGTTTTCACTATAAATGTTGAAAACTCAGTTGACTCCATCACAGTCTATTAGCTACATGTATATTGATTATTCTATCCATAGTACTGACAATAATATACGGGTCAAGGCCTTGTCTTTGCGTACATCAAAGCTCAAACGTAGTATTTGTACAGCTCTTCAGCTCAAAATAATCACTTACCGTTTTCTGGCCAAAATTTGTGGTCAGTGTTTAGCAGTATCTTTGGTTGTTACCCCCTGGTAAGTTTTTCCTCAGAAATGCATACAGATTACTTGGTACTCGCGACTGTTGGTCTAGTCTGGTTACACTTACCCCTGAGGTTATACAAGAACTTGAATGGAGGTTAAGGTCCGTTGATTATTGGAACGAACGTGTAATATGCAAAGAGTCAGTTCAAGGTCAGATAGTTACAGATGCCAGCCACCTCGGGTGGGGAGCAATTTACGAAGGTCGCGTGGCTTCTGGGGACTGGAACAAGATACTGTCCTTCCTATCATCAAACGAGAGAGAAATGTTTGCTATACTAATGGTCTTAAAGGCATTTTTCAGTCTCATTCAGGGCATGACTATACAGGTTCTGGCAGACAATATTTCTGCAATGGCATATGTAAACCATATGGGGTGTCCCAGTCCTTCCCTCACCAAATTAGCAATAGCAATATGGGCCGAAGCTATAGAGCATGGTCTCATAATCAAGTGTGCACATATATCAGGAGTCAACAACCAGGTTTCGGACTTATTTAAGTCACACCCATCTTCATAGATGTACATGTTGTATAAGCAGTATGTCAATGAGGTTTAAACACATTTTGGGCGGTACATAAACTTTAACATTGGTGCTTAAGTAAGAAAACAATTTCAGCAAATGATTGATAGAGTTTCCATCTTCTGTTTCAACTTCCAGGTGATAGCAATAGTCGACTTATTTTTCAAAAAGTGGAGCTTAAACTGTATGTCAAAGTGTGTCTAGTTGCGGCAAGGTGTTCAAACCGAACTAGCATTTGGAAATTTGCCCAGATAGGCGCTCGGGCAGGGCGATGAACTGGGGACTTTCAAACTCTGCGGTTGGTACTCGGACTTGTGCATTGAGAATCACAGCAAACATTACATATCGGTCCAATGTCGGCCCGATATCAGTTGCTATGTCGGCCCGACATCGGGTTCCGATATCGGCTAGAGATCGGATGTGCAACCCGGCTCAATGTTGGTCCGGTATCGGCTGTATGACTGTTCATCGATCTGGAGCCGATATAATGCCGACATGAATATATTCACAATGCTAACCATTATCAGACCGTTTATTATTTTGTATTTGTTTGACATACTTCTCTCAAAAATATTTTCTGCTACTCTGCTAGAGAAGGCTTGCCCCATATTGCGGAATATGTTGCTGCAAGTGAGTGTTTATAATTTGTATACGAATGGATAGGCTTCATGATATTGTATACCTATTATGCAACAAGGATTCTTATTGGTTTAGATGGCCTGCACGAGGGGTCTATATGTATAGATTATAACACAGGGACGGCGGGCATTAAGTCGATATTCGGCATACTAGGTTACGTATTGGCTCGAGGGCTTCAGTCCGAGTGCCAATACCTAACATAGTATGCCGAATATCGACTTAATGCACAACGGCCCTGTTTATAACCTTTTTATCGCATATGTTCAACTCCACTGATCTTTTCTTAACACGAACTAACAAAACAACAAGCCCAGATCTAACTTTTCTAGAGCTTTTTTAACCTGCGAAACAGTCAGAATCTTTAATTTGTATTCCAGTGCGCTAATGACGTCACATGTTTGTGTACGTTACGTACGCGCGTCGCTTCTGAAATGACCGGATATAGCCTCGATATGGAGTTTTGGCACACCGGAAGAGGGCCAGATATCGATATTTGGCACACTAGACACACATATCAGTTCAAATTCAGCGCAATTTTGTTACTATATATAGTAACACATGCGATAAATTTTATTAGAATATAACCCACATTATGAGCCAATGAAAACCGCCACATTTTCGCGGTTAAATGAAAATTTAATCATTAAAATTTTCTCTTAACAGACTTGACGTCATGCGTTGGCGCTAGTTTCTATCGGCCAATCAGAATGCAGAATGTTATATTCTAAGTTAGTTAGAATATATTAAGTAAATTTTAATGACTAAAAAGGACTCGCTTCGCTTCGCTCGCTCCGCCCTTTTTAATCATTAAAATTTACTTAATATGTTCTAACTATAACATATACACCTCCCGAAACCGAGGCGGGGTGAATATAACTGTGACGTCATTTCCTGCGACATAACGTTCCAAACAACGTTACGTTAGTTCCCGTATTATTTGGCCTACAGCTGCTCATACATATTTATATATAGGCTCTAACCTAACCATTAATGATAAATGACGTGAATACTCTCTTATACATATACATAAGAAGAGCATTGTTAGCTAGAACATTTGAAGAGTCGTCTTTTATTTCTATTACATACACTTTCCTGAAGAGAGAAGTTGTTTCAATTGAAAAAGAGTCAATAGGATTTATTTCCTTGACTTATGGCATGGTATACAATATAACAGTTGTCGACTTATGTTTCGATAAATATGATGTTTAGTTGACCTTCATAAAGTGATATTGACCTCTGACTTCGTCAACATCATATTTACCTCAACATAATTCAATAACAGTAAAATATACCACATTTTAATTTATATTTGTGAATTTTTTAAGTAAGACTAATATTAAGTAAGAATTAGTAAGATTTTGTAATATAACTCTTTTCCTCACCATATATTTTAGACTTAGATATATATACATATCATCATTTATGGTGAAAAAAAAGATATTGAATTGAATTTGTCTTTTTTGTCAAAATTATAAGATATGTTCAACTATGACAATGAAATGATGACAAAGTAACTAAAAATAACTGAGTTTTATTGAAAAACATACCATATATAACTTACAATTTTACATTGGTTATTCCAACGTATATCGGACAGACGTTGGTCCGATGTCGGAAATCCGTCACCGATATTCCGTCATGTAGCCGACATCGGTCCGATATGGCAATGTTTGCTTTTATCACATGTTTGACGTCGCGGTAGCGTAATAAAGCCATTATTTATTTTTGATAATACACTAGTGTAATAAAGCTATCACGCGACGTCATTCAATCGTCAAAATTGTGCGTTTATTATAGTGAAAAATAAGTAGCTTTTTTATGTTTTGGCCGGAAAAGGCTAACATGTGATAAAAAGAACATTATATTTGTGACTTTCCACATTGAATTTATTAAACTCGATGAAAAAAATCGATAAAAGAGCCTCGCATTTTATTATTTTATTCAACTCGTTTAATAAATTCAATATGGAAAGACACTCATTTATTATTTGCTTTCAATGGATTATGGAGAATTTTCAGTGAAATAAACAGTGAAAATAACAGTGAAATTACCACTTTGTTATTTTCACTGTTTTAGAAGCTGGTTCCAGTATCATGCAGAAAAAGAAACGTAACGTCAACGGCGCCGGGCTTTAAAATATGCGTTACGTCATGATGACGTCATAATTAGCGCGTCGTGACGTTCTAATTTCGACGTGATTTTTCCAATTAAGCCAACTACGGCACATATTTAAGAGGAATTGAGGCATATGATAAACAGAAAATTTGTTGATTTTTGGTTTAAGATCAATTTTATTTCACTCGTGATCACAGAAAATTGCATTTTCACTCGTGGCTACGCCACTCGTGAAAATATTTAGTTTCTGTGATTACTCGGGTGAAATAAAATTCGATCTTACACCAAAATCAACAAATATCCTCTATGTAATTCCTCTCTATATATAATGTGACTAATGTCGGTTTAATATTGTCATGTTTTCTGGACAATTTGAGACAAAGTAAAATTCGTTGAACTAGTTATACAGTCTATATCGGACAGACATTGGTCCGATTTTTGGAAATCCGTCACCGATATTCCTTCATGCAGCCGACATCGGTCCGATATGGCAATGTTTGCTGGGAGGCCAGCTGAGACAGTAATTGTTTGATTGACGGTTCAGGTCTTCTGCCCCGCCATCCACATCGCTACCCATTTGAGCCAAGTACATGTATGTATTATATTTACATTATATGTACTTTTGATGAGTTTTATAGACAGCAGGCGCTAGGTAGATCGATGGTCATCAACTAACTGGTGCAGTTATCAGCTGACAGAGCTGTTATAGTCAATAGTGTCTGGCAGTAAATGCGCATGTGAAAATACGCATGCGTATGTTTGCTTAACGCGCATGCGTGAACTATCATATATATATATATATATATATATATATACACATGTATATTATACTTATCGCACATTGACTTTGATAGTGTAATGCTCTGCAACGTGAGTGGTAAACTCGATACAGTTTACAGAATTGTAAGTAAATACATGACTTACTTGAAGATTCTTTTAAAAGTTCCGTTACATTAATTTAGCTATTATTAGTGTATGAATTGCGTTCAAGTTTTGAGGGAATAGTTGATATGTATGACGTTATAACGATTTTTTAATTCGTTCTTTTATAATTTCAGAAATATTACAAGAAAGCGGATTTCTTCACTACTAGCAGATTGCAATGCAGCAAGCAGGAGAGTATCGTCGCTTCCAGGCCATCGCTATGTTACAAGAAGGCGACTATCGGAGTTACCAGAAGATGGAAAGTAATCCAGATTCCCACGTTTATTCGTTTGTGCCATCCGTAAATAACACTAACGACTCCACTAACAATTCTATCACCGATTGCATGGCAATGTATTTAGCTGTATATTACATCACCCAATCTACAATTTCACTCATTTGCTTCGCTGGTATGTTTGGCAATATCGTATCTGCTATCACATTCTTAACGAAGTCTTTACGCAGCCGTATTTGTTCAGTCACACTGGCTTCAAAATGTTTTAGCGATGCGATGCATCTATTGTGTACTTTTATGATCGAATTGGCATCGTCATTACAATTTAACAGTGAAGACTGTAATTTATTGTTTGACATTTTAATTACCATTCAACGTACGTCGGGCATGATCTCCTCGTGGTTAATTGTTATTCTGTTGTTTGAGAACATGATATTACTGAAGTCGCCAACCGGAGCCAAAGTATGGAAGTCAGAAAACTGTGACACCAAACTGGTCATCTTTATCGCTGTCATCGCTTGTATCATGAGCACTGGCTACTTAGTTGTCGCTCATTCTAAACTTTACTCGTTTTTTACTGTTTCCTCGCTGCACATTGCTGGGTCCTTCTGTGAGTTCGTATTTGGATGTTCGTTGCCTTTCATTCTCTCAATGATTTTAATGACAGTTATTATTCGAACCATTGTGCAGTACCAGAGAAAAAGAGAGTCCGTCATCTCGACACAATCTGCACGAAGTTATGTGAAATCACCAGCCAGAAAAATCACTAGAATACTGTTTGTATATCTAGTATCAATGACAAGTTTATGCTTTCCTTCGTATATATTCAAGTTTGTAGTAGTCATGGGAACTATGGACACGTGTAATGCTGTGTATGGACATATTATATTAATAGTGAAAGATATACTTCAAATTATGGATTGCATAAATTCATCGATGAACTTTTTAATTTTCATCAAATACAGTGTCAACTATCGACAAGCTTTGCTTCAGCTGGCGTACTGCAAACATGGATTGCGAAGACCATCCTTCTGAACTGAAAGGTTGTTGAATTCTTTGAATTTGATAAGATAACTACATGTTTATGAGTAATAATTTCCTGAATAATAATGTATAATGTACCAGTGTATAATCAAATTATCTAGTTATCGACAACGGCCATTAAAAAAATAAATACGAAGACAAATATACATGTATATGTGGTATGAACGGGTGCATTTTCATATTTTAAATTAATGCTACGGTCACATTTGCCCTACGAGCTGCTTACGAGCTCCGTACGAGTTGATTTTTGCGAACTCGCACGGCGTCCGTACGGAGCCCGTACGGATATCGAAACTCGTACGGACATTGTACGGATTTTCCTAACTCGTACGGGTCTCGGCGACTTGATAAAATGTTTCACCGAGCTCCCGAGTTATCTACGAGCTCGTAGAAAATTTTCAAGTCGGTAGTATCTCGCACGAGGCCCGTACGGACATCGCACGAGCTATGAAGAACTCGTACGAGTATCGTGCGAACATCGTACGATGTCCGTACGGATATGCAAATTCGCAAGGTTTCACAATTGCATTCAACTCGTACGGTCAACGTATGATATCCGTACGGTCACATGATTACGGACATCGTACGGACATCGCACGGTGTCCTTACGAGCTCCGTACGACTTGTCGGGTGATTGAAAGTAGTATAAAAAGAGAAGTATATTGCAAAATTTTCGCAGTACTGTCGCCATGTCGTGTGGAATGGAGCCGCAACGACTGAGACTCATTCATTTGCAGAACACGCTGTACCAGGCTCGAGCTCGTGATTTGCTCGAAGCACTGGTAGTGAACGAGCAATTAAATACTAGACAGGGACGACGAAGACGTACTTGTTGGATTAGACCATGTTTGACACGTCGAATCCGACTGGGTGTGTACGACAACCTTATGCAGGAGCTGATGAGAGAGTCTCGGGGTGATTTCAAGGGCTTCCTTCGAATGGAACCCGAGATGTTCCGGGAAGTTTTGGAGAGGGTTGCGCCCCATATAAGAGAGAATGAAAGTAAGTGTAATTACCTTATTGATATTTATAGTAGAATCGATTTACACGTATAATTATTATAGACGGCATGCACGGACGCACACACGCACGCACACACGTACGGATTGATTTCATAACTATTCATATCGGCTAAATTTCCATGATGACAAACAGTACATATGCCATGAAAATCATTAGATAACCAATGTATATTGAAATATTTGTATATTTAGCGAGCAGCGTGAAGTTGGCACTACATACGACATTAAACATTGAACATTTAATTTTGTTGAATGTAGTTTTCAAAAGCAACATTGAACATTGAACATTCAAATTGTTTCAATGTCGTTATGGGGAACAACATTGAACATTGGACATTGAACTTTTTTGAATGTAGTTATGGAAAGCAACATTGAACATTCGATTTTTTCAATGTCGTTATGAAAAACAACATTGAACATTGGACATTGAACATTTTTGAATGTTGTTATGAGAAGCAACATTGAGCATTGAACATTCGATTTTTTCAATGTCGTTATGAAAAACAACATTGAACTTTTTTGAATGTTGTTATGAGAAGCAACATTGAACATTCGATTTTTTCAATGTCGTTATGGAGCCGGTTGAGTGAGGAAGCAAAAGAATGGGCATTAGACGAGCTTTCCAACGCGCCCTCACATGACTGGCTGTGGTCATTTTAAACATTTTAAAGGGGCACTTCTCAACCCAGGAGAAATGTCAGTCTCGAAGCACCGCCGCTAGCTTCGGCCCTACCAGCGAGCTCCCGCGACACGGGCACACAAGCGTTCTATCGCAGCACCCCTACCTATCAAAGCTCCAACCTGCCGGTAAGAAGCCGATTTGCGGCAAGCAAACGGTCTGTCTCGAAGCTCCGCCGCTAGCTTCGGCCCTACCAGCGAGCCCCCGCGACCCGGCCAAGCAAGCGTTTTATCGCAGCATCCTACCTATCAAAGCTCCAACCTGCCGGGAAGAAGCCGATTTGCGGCAAGTAAACGGTCTGTCTCGAAGCTCCACCGCTAGCTTCGGCCCTACAAGCGAGCTCCCGAGACCCGTGCAAGCAAGCGTTCTTTCGCAGCACCGCCGTGGTTGGGCAAATCCTCTAGGGCACTTTATATGTCGAGCGGTAAGCCGAATCTGGCTTGTCTCGAAGCACCGCCGCTAGCTTCGGCCCTACCAGCGAGCTCCCGCGACACGGGCACACAAGCGTTCTATCGCAGCACCCCTACCTATCAAAGCTCCAACCTGCCGGTAAGAAGCCGATTTGCGGCAAGCAAACGGTCTGTCTCGAAGCTCCGCCGCTAGCTTCGGCCCTACCAGCGAGCCCCCGCGACCCGGCCAAGCAAGCGTTCTTTCGCAGCATCCTACCTATCAAAGCTCCAACCTGCCGGGAAGAAGCCGATTTGCGGCAAGCAAACGGTCTGTCTCGAAGCGCCACCGCTAGCTTCGGCCCTACAAGCGAGCTCCCGAGACCCGTGCAAGCAAGCGTTCTTTCGTAGCACCGCCGTGGGTGGGCAAATCCTCTAGGGCACTTTATATGTCGAGCGGTAAGCCGAATCTGGCTTGTTTTTGATCGTGTCAGACCTCTGCCCTACCCGGCGTATTCGGTCTTGCACACTCAATTCAATCGACCAGAACACTTCGGCAGGGTCAAACGCTTTCGAATTTGTGGGTAAGCCGAATTTCGCAACATTTTCATATTTTGAGCCTTTCTTGGATTTTGCCTCCTCCCTATAATATCATCCGGGACTTCTACGTGGGGTGACTATTACATTCTTTTCATGGGGCGGTCCTTTTTCTTAAAATGAAGACAGCCAGCCATGTGAGGGCGTGTTGGAACGTTCGTCTCATGCCCGTTCGTTTGCCTCCACACTAAACCGGCGTAGGCAGTATATGAACGATTTTACGGCGTGTCAAATTGCCGAGCTTTCTCGTTCAGTGTTTTCCGCGCAATTTCCCTTCTATCAACGATCTATGAAAGCTTCCGAGATTGCATCCCGCGCAAAACTTTTTCATCTGACCTCCGATCCGGCAAAGTGAGAGCGCGTTGGAAAGTTTGTATCATGCCCGTTCGTTTGCATCCACACTCAACCGGCGTAGGCAGTATGTGAACGATTTTACGGCGCGTCAAATTGCCGAGCTTTCTCGTTCAGTGTTTTCCGCGCAATTTCCCTTCTATTAACGGTCTATGAAAGCTTCCGAGATTGCACCCCGCGCAAAACTTTTTTCATCTTATCTCCGATCCGGAAAAGTGAGGGTGCGTTGGAAAGCTTGTCTCATGCCCGTTCGTTTGCATCCTCACTTCCCTATAATATTTTCTTGAAAAAATGACAAAGTATTGGTTCTACTGTGGGGCGGTTGAAATTGACCAGCTCTTACAAGCTTCTTAACTAGGCAGCCGAATCTCGCGACATTTTCATATTTTCAGCCTTTTGAATGTTGTTATGAAAAACAACATTGAACATTGAACTTTCAAATGTTGTTATGGAAAGCAACATTGAACATTGAACATTCAAATATTTTGAATGTTGTTATGAAAAGAAACATTGAACATTCGATTTTTTCAATTTCGTTATGAAAAACAACATTGAACATTGAACTTTTTTGAATGTTGTTATGAGAAGCAACATTGAACATTCGATCGAAAGGATCATAAGATTCATTACTAATTATTAGCAAGTTCGCGATATATATTGAGCATCTCATGCATCACATTCATTTTAAAAATTGCGAATTCTTCGAGATGCTGTGGGGCGGTTGAAATTGACAGTCGGGAACTCGGTGAAACATTGTCATCAAGTCGCCGAGTCCTCTACGAATTAGGAAAACCCGATCGATGCTCCAACGAGTCTTCGATATCCGTACGGACGCCGTGCGAGTCGCCAAAATGAACTCGTACGGTGCTCGTAAGGAAAGCGTAGGGTAAATGTGACCGTATTATTAGTCTTATAATGAAGTTGGTTGTATACCGTGGTATATACCGTGGTATTTGAGGAAAACTGTGATATACCCCGATATATTTTTCTTGGTGGTACCCAGCCCTATAGATTAGCATGAATTATACAGCCTATATGCAACACTGTTTTTTTCGGATTAGAAGGTACCGTGCCTGTCACGAGTACCGAACATGAATGCTACGGTCACAAAGCTTGTACGATATCCGTACGAATTTACCAACTCGTACGAGTCCACACTTTATAAAATCCTGATGGTATTTGTACATTCGTAGCGTCACAGCTCGTACGGACCACGTACGATGATTATTTTTAACTCGTAGAGGACTCGGGAGCACGGTGAAAATGTTTCACCGAGCTCCGAGTTGTCTACGAGCTCCTAGAGATTTTTGAAGTAGAGAGCTCGCAAGGAAGCTGTCCTCAACAATGTTTTGTGTTGTTTTATTATGTAAGATGATTATATAATGATTGGTATTGCATGTTATGTTTATAAATGCAAGGACAATGCATAGATGTCCTTTGACAGACTCAGCCAATTTCGCCATGACGTTTTGAATAGAAGTTCTGTGCACGAGAATCACGGAAATAACAATTATCATACACTGATCGTGTGCGGATCCAGATGGGGTGGGCCTGGACCCTGGAATTGTGGTCATCTTATCTAGTGGGTACCAACTTGGATAAAATGTAGCTGGTCAGACCCCCACACTAGCAAAATAACCCGAACCCATTCTCATATATGTATTGCCGGAGCCTGGCAGAGATGGGCTTATGGTAACCATTCATGAACTAGCTGGCGTCTCACCAAACGACTCCTTCAGTTATAACCTAACTTCCCCCGGGATTCGAACTTTGCTCGCTTTTGAAATAAGGTTAATAATTCATGAGATAAAATTAAGAAAGTCTTAAGAGTGTTTCGGCTTACATTCAAGTCCTTTCTAACAAAATTTGTTGGAGAAAAATAATTTGTCTACAAGTAATTTCTTAACTAAGTCTGCTATTTTTGAATGTATTTTATGACGATGATTATATTTTTTTGCTGTAGATTTCTTTCCGACAGAAACTGTGTATTTACGTATTTACAGAGACTACAGTCTCTGGTATTTATTGCTAAATTTTATTATTGTAGGCGATTCTGTATGATATGTATATCAATCATGTTATAATAGACTGACGTTTTTATTTTCTGTAAAAACATGTATATTTATTTTTTCTATCAAATACATGTAGACATGTTCATTGTCAGTCGGAGATACTGTATGTACATACTTTAAGTACCGTCAACGATACCAATTTATACAGTGCTATGGCTTGAACTTTTTTCCCGGTAAAAACACCTGCATCTAAAAACAAATGCCTACCTACCTACCCTATTTTTCACCAATGTTTCCTGAACCACACATATTTTTTATTTAGCCTAAGTGAAAGTTATTCATTTCATGCCAATTAATTTAGGTCGGTTGTTTTACTATTTCATACAAATTATATCAACCACGCTGGATACCTCACTCCTGATGGCATCCATGATCATGAAGGTATGAAAGACCAGCTTTCCCACTTATATAAGCGGAAATACGAAATAACGCCCTTAACGAGTGTCGATATGCGTTGTCCATAGACTGAAATATAAAAATCGCTGTAAAACGAGATTCAATAAATTAATGTGGTGATGATTTCTTTTGCTTCTCACACGGCTACACCAAACAGAAAAAAACAGTTTACGGTAATTTTGCGGGGAAAATATTGTATTGCCGTTTGAAATATTCTAAGTGTCCACATGCGATGACTAAAGTGGGATCTACGAAATATTGTATGCTAGATCGCCAACTTTAAGCTGCTAGTCTAATAGACCGCTCGGTCGCCAACTTCATGATGCTAGGCCGCCAACTTCACGTTGCTAGGCTGCTAAGGCGCTAGGCCGCAAACTTCACGCTGCTAGGCTGCCAACTTCACGCTGCCATGCTGCTTGTGTGCTAGACTGCCAACTTCACGCTGCTAGGCTGCCAACTTCACGCTGCTAGGCCGCTAGCCTGCCAACTTCATGAACATGTATTTCCCACCAATCTAGAGGTGAACTGGTTGGAAACCCAAAGGTACTAGTGGTCTCGTGTGTAGCGGAACCATTCATTATACTCGGAATAATCTGTGGTATCGCACCCAGATACTTTGCATCACACAATCTAGCAGTGAAAATTGGATAACTACTGAAAATAACACATAGCTACATGCACTAGTAATCTTCCGGCAATCAGGCCGACAACTCACACATTCTCACGTACCTATGCTCAGCTTCAACGTAACAACAAACGTAACTTTTCGTTACTTTTTAAATTATGACTATTGTTTTCGATGTTGTGTATTTGCTGTTGACAAAGTCTTTCTACTGGAACTTGGATACATGATACAGTTGCAGTATCAGCAAAATAACAGTGCATGTTATAGTGTATATACAACAATGTCATGTGAAATAAAGATATTACAATTCTATGCTCGCTGAGTCTGTCAATTTTCACTGAGTCGCCGAGCCCTCTACGAGTCACAAAAATCCGTACGATGCTCGTACGAGTTTCGATATCCGTACGGACGCCGTGCGAGTTCGCCAAAAACAACTCGTACGGAGCTCGTAGGGCTAATGTGACCGTAGCATTATACAATGAATAAATTTGTTTCCGTGAATATTGCAGCAATTAATTGATGACCGTATATGCTTATTGATCCCATCCTGTTTACATTTTTTGGATGTTCGTAACCAAAATAAAACTAATATTTATGTTTTAATAATAATTGCTGATCCCTTGGTCCGTAGGCTTGCTGATGTGTCTATTTTTTCTTCAAACTGCTAAACGGGTCGCTAGATTTATTTGTTTACAAATGATGCAGATGTTTTCGCGTGAAAACAATAATTAAGGTTTCATATGAATTTTCTTATTTATCAATTATAGATAATCGAATTGGAAGCTGGCTTCCAGTTCGCAGTTGCTAATTCGATCTTTGAAAAAAAAATGCATTATAATGCAGGATGTACGATATATAATGTAGGTCCCAACAATATCGAGGTGGATCTACAATCTCTATAACCGGTTTAGTACATCTAGGCTACTACTTGTCTTCAGACTTATAAGGAATTCCTTGCAAAATGAAATAACAATCCGACTATTATCCTCACATGAAAGTAAACCTAGATCTCTTATAATTGGTTCCACATAAATTACTAGTTCAGTTTCACAATGAACGTTAAAAAGTGACAAAAGTTACAAAAACACCCATAAAGAAATGGATGACGTAAATTATGAAGGAATGAAATCTCATTGAATGATGACGTAGATGGGATGTTGAATTTCTCACGGCCAATACACTCATACATACAGTGGTCAGGAAAGAGCTCCAAATGGAGCTCCCTTTGATATGTGCGGTCTCAGCATGATAGGTCAGTATCAACAGCACCATGTAATTGATTCCAATGACCCATTATAAATGACCACCACTTGTGTAGTCTTATCTAAACAGCCTGACCAGCTACCTTAGTTAGCTATACACCCAAAATTTTTGTTACAGAATAATTAATAGAATACAGATCCCAATTAACGAACACGCGTGAATTTCCCGACGAGGCTGGTTGGGAAGTGTTTTAAAATGTTGGACATTTGTTCTTTTTGGTCTATGTAATAGTTTTTTTAAAAGCGCTAATTAGTAGATATTCTTGCGGTGATCAATGCATTCCATTTCCAATTTTATAAAAATATAGCCTATAACGTTAGATTTAAAATGTTCGAGACAGTTATTGTAGATCATGATAATACATGTATATAGATAAAAGATCATAAAGCCTATCGACACATTACCACTAAAAATATTCATTGCAATCTTGTATCACTAAATGACCACATATAAACTATACTGTTCCCCTTTTCTGGCGAAAACTGTAATCAAAGTAACTCGTGTGACATTGTTGACAGTAAACACGCTTTAAGCAACGATCTATATTTGCTGCTCGCAAAGGGCGTTACTCTTCAGTTGTTGTGCAGTATATTCATTTGATCGTTGACTCAAAAGAGAAATAGATATATATAAATATTCAATGTAGACTAAACTTCGAAGACATATATAACTTACATACCTCATCGTAATGAAGCCAGGAGTGCTCCGTAAACGTTTTATTATAATTAACTTCATTTATAAATAAATATAACACAGACATACTTTAACATTACATTTAATTTCCTATTTAAAAACGAATGCAGCGGAAAATTTTGAAGCCTTGTTGTAAGCGAAAAGAAGCCAATTTACGCAGGGTTACTCTATCGTTCCGAAGTTCCCTTGAATTTTATGCACCCAACAATCGCCTGAATGGTCGTTTCTAAAAAATGTGTGCATTTTAATAATTTGACTTCCGTAAGCTACGGAATAGCATTAAATGAAATTTGATATTGGTATTTAAAATGTCTAGCCCCGACATGGGACGAAACATTACTTTTTATGGGAAAAAATGCAGCGGAAAATTTTGCAGCCTTATCGTAAGCGAAATGAAGCCGACTTTCACAGGGTAATTCTATTGATCAGAAGTACTCATGTATTCCTTTCACTCCACAATAGTATAAATGGTCGTTTCTCAAAAATATGTACATGTTAATAATTTGACTTCCGTAAACTACGGAAGTCAAATTATATGAAATTTGAAATTAGTATTTAAAATGTCTAGACCGACATGGGAAGAAACATTTCTTTTTAAGAAGAAAAATGCAGCGGAACATTTTGATGCTTTGTCGTAACCTTTATACGGTTAAACTGAATATTGTTTTAACTTTTTAATAAATGTCGGTTGGTCATCATTTGTGGCTAAAACGTATTTCATTGGACTAAACAATATGCTAATTGGTGTTGTGTAACCACCAAAGGCCGCGTAAAAAAAGTTGGTACGTATAGCCAAGAGTTACAGCTCAACATACTAGTAAGTACAGTCGACTCTCGTTATCACGAATTTCTCGGGACCGTCTAATGTACTACATGTACGACATAACAGAAATTCAAGATAAGTTCCAAAACCCCTAGTTCTCTATGTCTCAGTTCGGGAAGTTCAGGGAAACTGTGTTTTACCGGGGCAACCACCCTTACTTCGTCGTGAACATCCGGGATCAACTAGCATGATCTGTGATAAACAGTGATGGACCGCTTAAGCCCCGTTCTCACAGTCACCGGTGTCTTCCTGTTTGTGATTCCGGGGGGGGGGGGGGTGGCATGTCTAACCTGGGAGACACACGTGGCGGCACTATGAACATCCGGGATCCACCGGGACAATCCGTGATAGACCGTGATGAACCGGCTCAAGTGCCGGTTGTTTTTAAAACGTTTAATACAACCGGGAGTGATATCAAATATCGGCATAATCCGGGTATAAACAGGACAATACAAGGGAATGTCCGTGGATCTACCGTAGCAATACCGTGATTAACCCTAGCGCACCGGCATGGCACATGCACTACGGTCAAACAAGGTTGAGGGCCGGTGGATCTCCGGTAAAGTGGTATAGCGCCGTTTCGTACAGGAGGCGACAGGCATAGTTGCGGTAAGTTGAATGTAAAATTGTCCACGAGGCAGACACCCAAGAGCGGTTACAGAGAGCGGCGAAAGGTGACCAAACAACATGCAGTAGTCTTGTGCTCAAGTGGGAAAAGCAAATTTCTGGAACCATTCTGGAAATTCCCTTTCTGTGTTTAAAAGGAAGTTCAACTTGTAATATCCTCAAATGCTGAGCTCAGAAGTTGGACGCTCAGGGCCCGTAATTACAACCAATACTTACAATCAGCACACAAATATCGAAATCCACTCTATTGGTTTATTGTTATTGTGACAAATTTTGCTACAAAGAATTTGGGATAATGTTATGTCGCTAGTGAATATTAACAGTGGCTTACTTTGGAGTAAATAATGTATTTATAGCTGTAATTGAACTAAGTCTTGTCAATTTTGAGTGCAGAGTATCGCACTCAAGTTCAATAATTGCTTCTACACCTCATAAATAGTACGAGTAGTTGTCCGTAGTGCACCGAACGAAGTGATAAGCATAGTTCGGACACATTATTTTCGGTAGTTATACAATGTAGTTAAAATGATGTACAGCCAGGTTGGGTGTCAAGACACAACCGAGACGGAGATGCCACTACGGGTAACGGCAGATTACTAAGAAAATGTCCGTACAATACCGGGATTTCAATCCTGTACATAATGACCAGGCATAATTCAGCGACAATAACCAATGCATCATACACACCTTCTGAGTGGAGCACAGCATCTCGAAGAATTCGCAATTTTTAAAATGAATGTGATGCACGAGATGCTCAATATATATCGCGAACTTGCTAATAATTAGTAATAAATCTTATGATCCTTTCGATTTGTTTCAAACTTGTTCAATGTTCAATGTTGTTTTTCATAACGACATTGAAAAAATCGAATGTTCAATGTTGCTTCTCATAACAACATTAAAAAAAGTTCAATGTTCAATGTTGTTTTTCATAACGAAATTGAAAAAAATCGAATGTTCAATGTTTCTTTTCATAACAACATTCAAAAAATTTGATTGTTCAATGTTCAATGTTGCTTTCCATAACAACATTTGAAAGTTCAATGTTGTTTTTCATAACAACATTCAAAAGGCTGAAAATATGAAAATGTCGCGAGATTCGGCTGCCTAGTTAAGAAGCTTGTAAGAGCTGGTCAATTTCAACCGCCCCACAGTAGAACCAATACGTTGTCATTTTTTCTAGAAAATATTATAGGGAAGTGAGGATGCAAACGAACAGGCATGAGACAAGCTTTCCAACGCGCCCTCACTTTTCCGGATCGGAGATAAGATGAAAAAGTTTTGCGCGGGTGCAATCTCGGAAGCTTTCATAGACCGTTTATAGAAGGGAAATTGCGCGGAAAACACTGAACGAGAAAGCTCGGCAAATTTGACGCGCCGTAAAATCGTTCACATACTGCCTACGCCGGTTGAGTGTGGATGCAAACGAACGGGCATGAGACGAACTTTCCAACACGCCCTCACATGGCTGGCTGTCTTCATTTTAAGAAAAAGGACCGCCCCATGAAAAGAATGTAATAGTCACCCCACGTAGAAGTCCCGGATGATATTATAGGGAGGAGGCAAAATCCAAGAAAGGCTCAAAATATGAAAATGTTGCGAAATTCGGCGTTCCCACAAGTTCGAAAGCGTTTGACCCTGCCGAAGTGTTCTGGCCGATAGAATTGAGTGTGCAAGACCGAATGCGCCGGGTAGGGCAGGGGTCTGACACGATAAAAAACAAGCCAGATTCGGCTTACCGCTCGACATATAAAGTGCCCTAGAGGAATTGCCCACCCACGGCGGTGCTGCGAAAGAACGCTTGCTTGCACGGGTCGCGGGAGCTCGCTTGTAGGGCCGAAGCTAGCGGTGGAGCTTCGAGACAGACCGTTTGCTTGCCGCAAATCGGCTTCTTCCCGGCAGGTTGGAGCTTTGATAGGTAGGATGCTGCGAAAGAACGCTTGCTTGGCCGGGTCGCGGGGGCTCGCTGGTAGGGCCGAAGCTAGCGGCGGAGCTTCGAGACAGACCGTTTGCTTGCCGCAAATCGGCTTCTTACCGGCAGGTTGGAGCTTTGATAGGTAGGGGTGCTGCGATAGAACGCTTGTGTGCCCGTGTCGCGGGAGCTCGCTGGTAGGGCCGAAGCTAGCGGCGGTGATTCGAGACTAACTTTTCTCCTGGGTTGAGAAGTGCCCCTTCTGTTTAAAATGACCACAGCCAGTCATGAGAGGGCGCGTTGGAAAGCTCGTCTAATGCCCATTATTTTGCTTCCTCACTCAACCGGCTCCATAACGACATTGAAAAAATCGAATGTTCAATGTTCAATGTTGCTTCTCATAACAACATTCAAAAAAGTTCAATGTCCAATGTTCAATGTTGTTTTTCATAACGACATTGAAAAAAACGAATGTTCAATGTTCAATGTTGCTTTCTATAACTACATTAAAAAATCGAATGTTCAATGTTGTTTTCCAAAACTACATTAAAAAAAATCGAATGTTCAATGTTCAATGTTGCTTCTCATAACAACATTCAAAATAGTTCAATGTCCAATGTTCAATGTTGTTTTTCATAACGACATTGAAAAAATCGAATGTTCAATGTTGCTTTCTATAACTACATTCAAAACAATCGAATGTTCAATGTTGTTTTCCAAAACTACATTAAAAAAAATCGAATGTTCAATGTTGTTTTCCAAAACTGCATTAAAAAAAATCGAATATTCAATGTTGTTTTCCAAAACTACATTAAAAAAAATCGAATGTTCAATGTTGCTTTCTATAACTACATTAAAAAAAATCGAATGTTCAATGTTGTTTTCCAAAACTACATTAAAAAAATCGAATGTTCATTGTTCAATGTTGTTTTCTAAAACTACATTAAAAAAAATCGAATGTTCAATGTTGCTTCTCATAACAACATTCAAAAAAGTTCAATGTCCAGTGTTCAATGTTGTTTTTCATAACGACATTGAAAAAATCGTATGTTCAATGTTCAATGTTGCTTTCTATAACTACATTAAAAAAAATCGAATGTTCAATGTTGTTTTCCAAAACTACATTAAAAAAAATCGAATGTTCAATGTTGTTTTCCAAAACTACATTCAAAAAAATCGAATGTTCAATGTTCAATGTTGCTTCTCATAACAACATTCAAAAAAGTTCAATGTCCAATGTTCAATGTTGTTTTTCATAACGACATTGAAAAAATCGAATGAAAATGTTGCTTTCTATAACTACATTAAAAAAAATCGAATGTTCAATGTTGTTTTCCAAAACTACATTAAAAAAAATCGAATGTTCAATGTTCAATGTTGTTTTCCAAAACTGCATTCAAAAAAATCGAATATTCAATGTTGTTTTCCAAAACTACATTAAAAAAAATGTTCAATGTTCAATGTTGCTTCTCATAACAACATTGAAAAAAGTTCAATGTCCAATGTTCAATGTTGCTTTCTATAACTACATTCAAAAAAATCGAATGTTCAATGTTGTTTTCCAAAACTACATTAAAAAAAATCGAATGTTCAATGTTGTTTTTCATAACGACATTGAAAAAATCGAATGTTCAATGTTCAATGTTGCTTTCTATAACTACATTAAAAAAATCGAATGTTCAATGTTCAATATTGTTTTCCAAAACTACATTAAAAAAAATCGAATGTTCAATGTTCAATGTTGCTTCTCATAACTACATTCAAAAAAGTTCAATGTTCAATGTTCAATGCCTTGCCAACTTCACGCCTCCTATTTAGCGGATCATCCTAGCTATGTATTATTTCTATTTGTTGTTTTATAAAAAAATGTCTTTTTGCACTCAAACCTATGCTACCTCGAGTATTTTACGAGAAGAAGTCTAAATGAGATTCGTTTGTCAGAACATGAAATATCTTCCTTTCTTTTGTAGTTGCAGAGCACCTCTGGAACCTGGGCTGAAGCTGGCTATAACCCTAAGATTCATAGCAACAGGAAATTCTTATCGTTCGTTAGCGTTTGAGTTCAGGTAATCTTATCGTTATTATCGCTACATAGTTAAAATTTGCTGAAAAAAATTCAAATATGTTTATGTACACAAATCTAAACAAAGCCTGTATGATCTTTATTCATTTTTATCCGCTCATGATTTTCTCGTGTGTCACCCATGAGCGATATGAACAGCACGATAAACAGCAGTATTGTCTGAGCACATTAAGCTTAGACTCCGAGCCTATGATGAGTCTCAGTTCACCAATACAAACAAATTCAAAAGTGTCTAAATTTCTGTTATAGATTAAAATCACGAGTCGTGAAGCGTTCATTAATTTATCACAACGTATAAAGTTTACATACTCCTAAATATTCAGAAAGCATAAGTAAATTTAATTACATTGCTATTTATAATGCTAGAGTTGTATAATACACCGGAGATAACACAAGCCTTTGTTTACAAAAAAGACAATTAAATGCATTTTCGAAGTTCATTTTTGTTCAATCTTGTACATATTCACTTTTAATGATATACTCTTTCAATCTACAATGGAAATAAGCGGTGAGTCGACCGTGTATTGTGTATATTATGCATGTTTGTTTACTGATAAGTCTAGAGTTATCCCCGGCGAACTATACATATGTTATTCAATACTTTATTTTGTACCCACTGCTATCGATATGCTGATTCAAATAACGGTGCAGTTGTTCTAGTCGGGAGACAGTCCGCCTAAAATGATACTGGGTAAACTGGTTCCTCGGTACTGCGAGCAACAATTATGAACTTGCATGATAAGACAATTGGTACCAGTCTAATAGGTTGATTGGGGCGTACCGATCATGTGATCAGTGATATCCCTAAATGCCAAATAGCTTGTACAATCAACCCCATCGAGTTCAAAACATGTTTTGACAATAAATACTAGTATATGTTTAATAATTCAATTCTTCGATTTCAGGGTTGCGCATAACACAATATCTTTATTTGTGCCTGAAGTCTGTGACGCCATTTGCGCAGAATATCAAGCTGATATTCAACTACCGACGAATCCGGAAGGTTGGAGACCAATTGCAGAACGTTTCGGTAAACGATGGAACTTCCATCATTGTTGTGGCGCCATCGATGGGAAACATATCGCCATCAAGAAACCTATGAAGTCTGGCAGCCTGTATTACAACTACAAGTTTTTTTTTTCTATTGTCTTGTTGGGTGTAGTGGACGCCGATTACAGATTTATATGGGCCAGTGTGGGCGCCAATGGATCAACATCTGACTGCGGCGTTTACAATGGGAGCAGCCTTGAACCAGCGTTACGTGAAGGTTACATGGGGTTCCCAGATCCCGAGCCTTTCCCCAACGACGACAGTGACATGCCGTATTTCCTGGTTGGGGACGATGCCTTCCCTTTGAGGGAGTATATGGTCAAGCCTTTCAGTCACCGATATCTTGACCATGATGAGAGGATATACAATTACAGGTTAGATAGCAGTGTTCATTATGTAATTTGCTCATTTGTTTTTTTTAAACCTGGGATAAAATACCAACCATGCAATCTACAAGGAAGACACTATGGAATGAATAATGAGTTCTGTTAGAACCATTTCCTTGCATTCAGTATATCAATAGCGGGTTACAATAAGTATGCTGTTGCGCAATTTTATTCACATCTAAAAAAACATAACTGCAAAGTATCTCCAGAAAGGTGAGTAATCTATAAAATGCAGCAACCGAGTAATGTTAATTTGACAGGTTTGAACTGTAGTAAGAGGAAGATAAAAATGATATACATGTATAGCATATATCACTTAAGTATTATCCAAATGAGAATCATTATACGGTATAAATAAATACCTAGGTTATGTTTGTTTACAGTATAAACAGCATTTAATTTTCTTTGCAGAAGTTAATATTAATATCAATACAAATTTGTATGTTATTTGTAACTTGTAGTGCATTTATATATACTTGTAAACAACCCTACCTACATATTTCTACCTACATATTTATTTCCTGTATTGCGTGTATGTGTGTTTGTTGTATGTCAACACTGAAATATTCTTTACTGCAGGTGTTCACGAGCCAGAAGGGTAGTTGAGAATGCGTTCGGGATTTTAGCGAACCGCTTCCGTTGCCTCCTGACAACTCTCGCCATAGAGCAACATAATGCTCGCAAAGTGGTTAAGACTTGTATTTGTCTGCATAACTTGATGCGTGATCGATACTCCAACCTACAGAATCATGACTTAGACAAGGAAGATGATAATGGTCATATAGTACCGGGAGCTTGGCGTGATAACGCCGTGATGCAGGAGATGGAACGGGTGGAACGTGGTCCTCGTGATAATCGCGTAGGCAAAGAGCTGAGGATATACATGAAGCACTACTATAACAGTGAAGCAGGAAGTGTTCCATGGCAGGAGGCAGCCATCAGGATGTAGATATTGAACATTAGCTAAACTGTTATACGTATGTTTCGCTGTTTATGAGTACAGTACAGTTATACACAAAGTGTCAATATTTTTATTTTCATATTAGATTATTTACACGTTATTGCAATTTACAATATTATACATGTTTATAAATACAACATAACATTCATTGTTGCTCTGTTGCTGACTCTGAATCCTGTATCCAACTTCCGATTCCATCCTGATTCAACTGAAAAAAACAACAACACTACACTGAACCACTTTTCTAATTGGTCACTTTTCAAACCCCAAATATATTTAACTGTTATCATAAAGTTTGATGATATTTTGCACACACGTTTTATGCGTAATTCCTAACACTTATATCATAAAAAAATCAAACTCACCTGCCAAAGTATGTATGGGAAGTCATGCGATAAATTTTACACTTTCGCCATCAAATAATATGATCACAGTCAAGGTATTTCGGGTTTGAAAAGTGACCAAATTCTAAGTGGTCGAATGTTAAAAAAAAAAAACTTTATTCACAACGAATTCTGGGAAAAAGGTTTAAATTAGCTATGACCTTCCCGAACAAGTGTCTACCTGGAAAACAAGTACTAGTTATATTCTAGTATAATGATGACAAGCAATGGATGCATGAGCTTTGTTTTAATAGATTTTTTTAGTTATAGCCAACTCTTTATTATGTGAGGTCATGAGTAATGCAAGAACGATTTATGTTTGGATTTCAAAAGCTGAAATGACTAAATACCTGAGTAAACAATCCCTGTGTTTGTTGCTGTGGTTGAAGTTGAACAAATGGGAATGTCGTAGGTGTTGTCCCAAACGCAACATAGGGTGTCTGTTGAGTCAAAGTACTTGTTTTCCCGGTATTCACTTGATCAGGAAGATACCGCATTGCTAAATCAAACGTTTCTCTCATGTACGAGCGAAAGTTATAATTTGGTACAGCCCTTGTAACACTCAACAACCAGTTTCCCAATGCGTCTGTTTCGTCTTGCACGCAAGCAGACAGGGCTGAGTTGATCTGAAATAGTCATACGTTGTATGCAAAACTTAAATTATTTGAAAAGATTATTAGTTACATGAAGTGCTCATCTTATCAAACATTGTATTAAAGAATCATTCATATTGTTTGCTGCCTCATTCAAAGAACAACACGATTGGAATACATGTCATATACATGATAAGTACTTCGTTCAAATTCACAGGGAGTCTGGTACATGCTAAATATGCTACTATTTCGCTACGACTAAAGCATCCCTGATAATTCTTATATTGATTTGTTTTGGCCACGATCCCACCATGCTTGTTATGAACATGTTGAAAAAAGGCGACCTTCCGACCTACGTGATTCCACAACCTATAGTAGATCGTAGTTGGAACAGCTCGCCAGCTTGAACGGGGTATATATTACGCTTGATCACACCAATTTGTAACAGCACATATTTGTATTATATGCATTGTCTGAAAATAGATCTATGATTAGCGTACATTTATTTAGAAGTAAAGTGGTACCTTGTGCTCGGATTCCTTCTCTCTCTCTCTGCTCTCTCTTATGTAGTCTATCACTACATCCGAAATATCTTTCTTCTTGTTTGTCTGTTTAGCCTTTGTGGTTGCGGTTTGACCTGTCTTCCTTTTGTGTCCTTCTTTCACAACTACGATGTACCTGGCTGGTCAAAAGCCGACTCCATAATATTATCATCTGTTGCCTCGTCGTCGTCGTCTTTATGAAAATCTTCCACAGGTGCTGGCAGCTAAAACGACGAATAGACTATTAATGTTTGTTTGCGTTCGATTAAGATATTTTTAAGTTCGTGTTTATCCATATCTACCCTGTCAGATTGTGTGGTATAAGGAATCTCAGTGCTCTCGATTTGTAGGATTTGTAGTCAGAAGCATTGTGAGTTGCTAACACCGTACACTTCACACCCTGACCATTGTCATAAACATACTTGACTTCTACTGGTCATGCGATGGATACGCTCACCTGTATGATCATTGCACGTGCTCCATCACGAAGTAAAATGCAGAACTATGACTGGGCCTTATCCAAGAGTGGAACACGTTACCAGAACAATATGGGGGGGGGGGGGTTTGCAGTAATATTTTAGTAACTTTTGTTTAACTATGAAATCAATGCAAATAATGAATATAAACGTTGTCAACTGTACCATTGTGCAATATGTGCTTTCATTTAGTGCCAGAGTATAATCAAACAATCATTTGCAAATAAATAAGTCAGAAAGTCATAGCATTTGTTAAACTGAACTTTAAGAAATAAAAGCATTAAACGTCAACAAGCGTGCTACAGAAAACTCTTACCGTTCCCATTTCATCAGGGTTTGTCCTTGGACTAATATGTTTGTCCAAAAATGCGTAGCGTTCCAGCTTAAAACGCTGTTTTGTTGTTAATTTAACTGCTGACTTTCCACTTTTCTTAAGTCTTGGATTTTTTAATTTTCCATGATCAGTCCTGTTCGACGTGAATCTAGTCCACACTTCTTGGGCTGCATAACATAAAAACAAAAATTAATAATTACACAAAACAATTATAATTACAGTCTAAAGGATGTGTTGAATTGTGTTGGCCATTCACCTTACCTGCCTATGGGCGCAAAACTAGAAAGAAGGTCAATCTGAAATTCTAACGAAGTTATTTATCTTGTCTCTCTAATGTAGCTTGACACTGTGGATATTTGATAAAACTAATGTTAGTATATTTAACGGATCAAATACGTAAATGATGTATATGACCGAATATGTAAAACGACGGACATACGACAGTCGTAAGATGGCCACACGACAATACCGACAGTCATATGATGATTACGACGTATATAGTATATATCGATCGTTAAATATACGATTATTATCGTCAGGATGATCTTTTCGGACATACCATCAATACTAGTATATCAACCCCTTCCATTTTGCTTTTATAGTCGTTAGCGGTGCCGTCGGTCAAAAATGATAGCATCCGGAAAGATCTGCTATCTGCATATGTATGGACCATCGCATTGCTAAGACGTCAATATGTAACAAATTATGTTTCCATAACAGCAAACATAGAATGTATAAACATATAACAAAGTTTCATAAATTTCCAAGAATGTTCGGGTTTTGCAGACCAACAGTTTGCGAAAACATCACACTATCTAATTCAACGTGTTTAAAAATTGTACTTAAGATAAGATTGCAATAAAGTTATTGGGGATACGTACCAGTCCATCCTATGCTTTCGTCAAATTCAGACAATTCAAAATCCCTCCGTTGTTTGTTTTTATAACTCTCATCTCCCTGGTCATAAAAATATGACCTAGCTTCGAAAAAAGCAGCTATCGATTCCTCGATACACTCCACCGAGTCGTCATCCTGTTCTTCCTGTGTTTCACATTCTGCCTCGCATTTCCTCTTTGTGCCATTCCCCTTTGCTTTCGCCTTAGTAGCACACATTACTTTTGGAGGCATCTTTATCGTTGTAAATCAACAGTTCAACTGAGTGGCTAGAGTGGTGTCCAAAAGGAATGCAATGTATATATTACATGCGCGGGTGTAGCATTTTTATGGAGGGGGTCAGTCCAGACCCTCCTTTGTATTGGGTACAACCGGTTATTTTGCTCGAGGGGTCCGAGCGTTTCATGATTTTGCTAGGGTGAGGGGGTCCGACCAGCTACATTTTCTCCAAGTTGGTACCCACTGGACGCTCACCCAAGACATACTCCTCTCATTGTATAAGATAAACACAATTTATCACAATTCCAGGGTCCGGACCCCACCCCATCTGGATCCGCACACGCTCAGAGTATGATATTGTTATTTCCGTGATTCTCGTGCATAGAACTTATGTGTACACATTATGTACACATTAAACCATTGTTTATGCATCTACATTTGTAAACACTTGGATTTATATTGCATTCATTTCATCTTTTTGGTAATGCTATACAGTTCGTGTGATATTCATGATATACATGTTCTCGTTGTACTATTCAAAACGTTATAGCGAAACTGGCTGAACTTCAGGGTCTGTCAAAGGGTTATTATGCATTTTTCCTGGCAAATATAAACGTGACATGAACTATCAATCATTCAATAATCATCTTACATAATAATCTTCCAAAATAGGCGATGGCAGCTTCCTTGCGAGTTCTATACTTTAAAAAATCTCTACGAGCTCGTAGACAACTCGCAGCTCGGTGAAAAAAATTCACCGAGCTCCCGAGTCCTCTACGAGTTCAAATAATCCGTACGATACTCTTACGGGTTTACGATGTCCGTACGGACTCCGCACGAGCTTGCGAGAATTCGACTGAAAATCTACTCGCACGGAGCTCGTACGATCAATGTGACCAGGGTCTTAAAATAAAATAATAAAATTTGCCGAATATACCAATTCTTGTCGCACGGACATCGTACGGGCATCGTGCGGTCACCGTGCGGCCACCGTACGAGTGATCTGCGAGCTCCGATTGACCTACGAGGTCCGTGCGATGTACAGCCGGGGTCCTTGCGAGCACCGTACGATGTCCGTATGGGCACTACGATGCCCGTACGGATATCGTACGAGTTCATCTCAATAAATCGTACGAGGTCCGTACGAGCTGTGACCACAAGCTACCAACATACAAATACCGTTAGGCTTTCAAAAATTGTGAACTCGTACGAGTTGATAAATTCGTACGGATATCGTACGAGGTTTGTGACCGTAGCATTATATGTATCATCTACTTTCATTTCATTTATCAAGTTTACTATGTTTGCAACTTTCATGTTAAATGTATGTATTATATGTTGAGGCCCGCATGGAAGATTGTGTTTATATGCAAATGTGTTAACCTCGTAAAATAAAGTCATTATTATTATTATTACTTATTCTAATTATTTTGTCATCCATTTCATAAAATGATTATTGGCATGGCATTATTATTACAAGTGTTCGTCGTCACCAGAGAGTAATATAAGGCCATTACATAAAACGAACAAGACAAATTTGTGATGCAATGCAACAAAGTAGCCGCAATTTTGTGGTTTACATGGCATGAATACTGTTATATCAAGCAACGGTGTTATAAATTATTCTAAACGACTGAAATCTCTAACGTTTCATTCAGATAGAATGAAATTGAGCGGGAAATATTCCAATATACACAGGTATTTGACATTATAAACTGGGAGTCACTGAAAAGTTACCACTTATATATATCTCTGTATTTTGTAAATGCCGAGCATAGCCTTTATTTGCTAGCCAGCTTTATGCTGAAATATGGCAGGCATATATGTGTGCCCCCACCCGGATATGAACCCGGATCGCCAGATTAGACGGCAAGCGCGCTAACCATTGAGCTACGAAGGCCTATACAATATGACCTATCGGTACAAAAGTTTTCTAGTGTGTGCATCTGAATATTGTTAAAGCTGTGACTTCTCAGTAAGGTCAAAACATAGTTGTGTTCGGCTTTTAACACAGTGTAACGTGAATTTTAAATATAAGAGTCAATTGATAGGATGGTACCTAACTTTTCATTGAGTATAAGTAACGGTATTGTATAACAGATCTAGATCTTTTAATTTCTACTTATTGTTTAACAGCAATTTCGTTTACAAATGCATTTCTATATGGATGAACAAAACGTTCTTATATACACATGCTGCACGATATGAAGTAAAAACACGTAAAAACAAT
Source organism: Spisula solida (assembly GCA_947247005.1). Classification (NCBI taxonomy): domain Eukaryota; kingdom Metazoa; phylum Mollusca; class Bivalvia; order Venerida; family Mactridae; genus Spisula; species Spisula solida. Next base: position 44,618,072 of record OX365956.1, read on the forward strand.
AGCATGCAACCCTCGCATATAAACAATTACAAGCACATTATAAATCACTGAAACATTATTATGTGACCATTCTAAATAGCTTACTGGTATTGGAAACTAGTCATCATTCCTTTGACCAATTTGATGTGCAGTGTTGCAATGTCACCAGATTATTAACATAATTCAAAATAAATTTAAAGTACTTGATAGTTCCACATATTTATTGGATTAAAGTAAATATAGAATACAATGAATCGGTAAAACCGAATTATGCTTCCCGAAGCAAGTGTTTGTTCCAAAATTGGAAATAACATATTACAGATACAGGTAAATAAAGAAAATAATGTAGAATTTTGGTTCTTTGACACCGCACTGCCTCTACCATTATGTTAAGTTTCAATCAAATGCCATCAATACTGTTCAAGTGAGGGACCTGCCAAGCATTAATTTGTATGAAAAAGGGAGATAATAAAAAAACAATAAAGGTGCACTTCTCCTGAATGAGATTAATTCACCTATGAAGTTTCAAATCCATACCTCCCATAATGAAGGAGTTATGACCTGGACAAGAAGTAAGTATAAAAGTACAAAAGGCCATAACTCCAAAAATTTACAATAAAGAGTTATGTTTCTTGTGCACCGCACTTCCTCTAAATGAGATCTATTCACATATGAAGTTTCAAATTGATATCTCTAAAACTGTATGGGTTCTGGCCCAGAGAAGAATTAAGTATAAAAAATTACAAAGGGAAATAACTCAAAAATATATAATGTAGGGTTATGGTTCTTTCACAGTGCAATTCCTATCAATGAGGTCTATACACCTATGAAGTTTCAAATTGATATCTTTAATACTGTATAAGTTATGGCCTGGACAAGAATGAAGTATGAAAAAAATAGAAAGGGGAGTAACTCAAAAAATGTGCAATCAAGAATTATGGTTCTTGTGCACTGCACTTCCCCTCAATGAGGTCTAGTCACCGATAAAGGTTCAAATTGATATCTCTAATACTGTTTAAGTTATGGCCCGGACAAGAATGAAGTATGAAAAATTACAAAGGGGAATAACTAAAACATATGCAATCAAGAGTTATGGTTCTTGTGCACTGCACTTCCCCTCAATGAGGTCTATTCACCTAAGAAGTTTCAAATTGATATCTCTAATACTCTTCAAGTTATGGCCCGGACAAAAGTGTGACGGATGGACAGACGGACAGACAAAGCGGCGACTATATGCTCACCCTTCAGGGAGCATAAAAAATACACAATTAGGCCCTCCTGCATTTTAAATGCGGACTTGGGATTCGATGACGGTGCAGTTACATTGTACCTAGGGTTTTTCTACTTCACTCTCAGTCTCTGGGAGCTGAAAATATTGGCTGTCATTTTGAGGTATTTCAGCTCTACAGAGGTTAAATTTATAGCTATGCTCATTCAGGTTATTGTAAAAAGGTAAACAACAAATTAGGCCCTTTGGCAATCACTTATTAAATATGTTAAAAGCTAAACATGCATTTCTAAATTATTTAGCTCTCAATAAAGCAATTAAAAATTTTAAAAGGTACAAAGGTCTATTTTCATTTTAATATTTTTTTCGAACTGACAAATATTCATTCATACTGACAAATATTCATTCGGACTGACAACATTTTGACCGTCGTATGGATAAGGAAAATTATTTGCTGAACTGTCGTGCGGATAAGGAAAATAATCGGCACAACCGACGTGCGGATAAGAAAATTAATCAGTATAATCATCGTGCAAATAAGGAAAATAATTTACGAGACTGTCGTGCGGATAAGGAAAAGAATTCAATTATTGGCACAACTGTCTTGCGCATCAGGAAAATAATTGGCATGACCATCATGCGCATAAGGAAAATAATTGGTACGACTGTCGTTCGGATAACAAAAGTAATCGGGACGACTGTCAGACGCATAAGGAAAATAATAATTGGCATGACTGTCAATCATGTGGGAAAGAAAAAAAATTGGCCCGACCATCATGCAGATAAGGAAGATAATCGACAACATACTGTTAAAAAGGATTTCACGAGCATATGATTAACGATGCTCATCCAAGACTGCCCAGCTCGACTGAATCAATCTAATGTCATAAGTCTGTGGTATTTATTCATTTTGGTTACAGAACTTTTATAAGATTTCAGATTTTATCATTTATTTAACAGTTTTCAATAGTGTTAAATTCGTACAGTCACATTGTAGCACACGATGCCTTGTACTAATGTAAACAATTGGCGTGCAAAACGAAATAGCAATGCACAATAGATGCATAACATTGTTCAAAAGTTGTTTACATTTTTTAACATTTTGGGTCAAATCGGTACGAGTACGACAGTGACTTACTTCAAGGTCTGTATCGGATGTTGATGAAATTGCATATCTATGTAGTATATATAGTCACCATTAGGTGACCATAAATGGTGGTAAATAGAACCTACCTAGAACAGAGAGGTGATTTAGCACGTCTTTCTAGATGAGTTCCATAATGCATAAGAGAAAGTACTAAGTCTCTGCGCATGCGCCGTGAGATGATGACATCGGCCTCTGATTGGCTCATCTAGACTGGTGACCTCCGACCCGTAAACACTACACTCTTCCCAGTTTTATAAAATCCACCCCTACCCGTGATAAAGGCCCAATTTGGTCCCCATTTCTATAAAATCCAACCCCAACCCGGGATAAAGACCCAAGTTGGCACCCAGTACTATAAAACTAGGTTGCATAGCCAAAGGGCAACCTACATGCCATATAAATTCCCCCAAGCAGATCAGGTAGACTTTATGAATAATTGAATAAGCCTACCCTTTAAGATGGGATAATGACCCCACATACATAATCACAAAGTTGATGAAGTGGAATCCAGCTATTGTATATGTGACCGGACCAAAAGTATAGTTACATTTTTATTAAGAAATATCTAGGATTGATCACTAAATAATGGTGAAAATATGTTTCTAAGAGATTGTACCTCAACTTAGCCACTGCAGCCAAAATAACAATAACCGGTAGGACAATTTAGAAAATAGTTAGCCCAACCCTTTTTGTTCCAAAGATAACCCCAAAAGAATTGCAATACAATGCCATGAATATTAATTAAATTTAATGATTAATTATGGAGAACAAACTTCCCTAATAAGTGCCAGCATGTACTAAGGAGTAGAATAGCATCATTCTAGGCCTTTTCTCTAAATAGATGGAAGGTGTAAAAGTTAAGACTCAACCTAATCCAAGCTCAATCTACAAGCTGTCCCTTCGTTTGGATCGCTCCATGACTTGTTCTTTGGAATTCATATTTTGCATTACTGCAGTGATCTCCAATCTGGAACATATGGAGCGATAGTTTTAGGGACAATGAGCAAAGACCAGGAGTGACAACTGTCTCTCCGCTCCATGACTTGTTCTTTGGAATTCATATTTTGCATTACTGCATTGATCTCCAATCTGGAACATATGGAGCGATAGAGTCACAGAGCTTTAGGGACACTAAGCATAAACGGTCCCAAACTAGAGATTTACACAAGGCCCTTAACTATCATTCTCCCCCCACTTACAATTGAAATTTTGTCTGCAGGCATTGTGGTAAGGGAAGTGAAAGGCAACTTAAGGTTCACTTAGATTTATATTTAACTTCTCTTTTTGAAGGACTAGCTAAAAGCGGGTCCTTAACACTGAGAGGCAAATAAAGATAATAGCTACACCCTCCCTGTTCTCCATAAACATGATTCAATAAACAATACACCACTCATGCGTTTAATATAATGTGTCCAATCCAAAGGCTATGCTCAACGATAAGCGAAGTAACCTCGCCAAGAAGAATATCACATGGTGCAAGCCCAAATCGAATTTCGAAAATGGCAGCTCACATCACGTGAAGAATCACGATGCGCCCTACGTCGCCAAGAAAGAATATCACGTGGTGCAAGCCCAAATGAGTATCTCAAAAATGGCAGCTCACAGAACATGAAGAATCCCGACGACTAAAATAAGGCACTGTATAGCGTCTTTGTCATAACTGACAGCCACACTTGAAATCGTCGAAATCATTTTTTACGTGGTGTAAGCCCAACGGCGGCCTGCACTGCACTACACGCAAAGATTTCAAAAAAAAACACAACCTCTCAACCAAACACAAGCAACAAAACGCATGATTCTAGTGGAATGTTAATTAAATGAAAGTGATTTGATTTACTACAAAAATACAACAACTTGTTTGATTAAGGTTTTAGTCTATATAATGTTTTCTGCAACTAATATCCATTTTTGTGGGCTCCCTTATGTTACAACACAGGTGATCAGTATATGCCCACCATTGTCCCCTCCAATTACTGCTAGATACTTAACTGCTTACCCTGATAAGGCATGTATTGACACTGACACCCGACTCCAACTATTCAGAAGGTACTGGTGTACCATTACCTGCCTCTGAAGTCAGTTAAGCATCTTTTCCCCAATTATAAAGGTTCAGCATTTTAGGTCACATTAATATTTAGTGCCCAAACTCGAGGATAAAACCCAACTATGTGTAGAGAACACAAACTCTGTGGTCTATTTCCGCTATGGGTACTGTATGCATCCTAAACTAAATACCTTTCCTTTAGCCTTAAATTAAGATCAGCTATGCATATTACTTTCGTGTTACACAAACTCTAGTGTTCATACCAGCTATGTGCACCGAGAGCACAAGAAGATACCTGACCTTGATATGATTTGCACTGTACACGACCTAAGGAATTCAAGGAATGCAAATCTATGCGAGGGAAGTTCAAAGCTAATAATACTAACCCTCCCTGGTATCCTGTGTATCCTGTACAGTGAGTTAAATTACGACCCTGCGATATTGTGGATTTGGATTCAGCAAGATTACTAGGTATCAGCTGTGTTTCCCTCCACATGAACCTCAGGGATGGGGCTTGGGCATGTTACCCAATAGCTTAGGGATTATCTGGCACTAGACCCGAAGTTCCCTAAAATGTGTTACTTTCAGACCCAAATATTGTAAGGGTTCCCCGTCATTGAAAAGGGTGACCCGTAAGAATATATCATTAACCTCTCCCCCCATCCAAAATTAATTAAAATTAAACTATATTTTTCATTGAAAATAAACAACACATAGGGTCTTCAAGCAACAACAAACACAAATATAAATATTAAAACAATGTGAACAAGAACAAATGAACCACTACCCAATCTAAATTAAACATATAAATGCATGTTTGTATACATTGAAATAAAATTATTCCAACTTATTAATATTAAATAACCCCCATAATAGAAAATTGACACCTATGGTTCACCAGTCCTAAACACACTCAATAACAAATATAAATGTGCACCTCCCAAATGCCTCGGCCACAGACATAATATGTCTGATGAGGCTTAAGGGAGTATCACCAGGTTTGACGAATGCACCCCACTAGGCCTGCTACAACACCATCAGTGCTGAAATCTCTGTGAAACACGGTGTGCGCGACGTGAAGACGTGTTTTACATCAGAGTGCAGAACATTTTTAACTTTTATTGTTTTAAAGCAAAAGTGAACGGTTATTAGTAAGATTTGATCTGGTATTTATATCTAAACTATATATTGCACATAAATATGTCTGGCTAACGGCCCTATTTGCTGGTTACCGCCCTCGACCACCTTCTCCTTCGTACCCCACCCACCCAGTTGAAGAGATCCAAGATGGCAGCCTCCATGATGAAACACCGGAGCCCACTACTACTGGAATTCTCTTTTGTTATCATAACATTAGCATACATCTGCAACTTGAATGGACCTACACTATCCAGTCCAATATCAGGAACAGCTATCTCGTTCTTCACCCAACACGTACCCAACTTCAGTTATGCTGTACGACGGAACCTCCCAACGAGTAAGGACATTGTTTCACTAAGAACACAACAGCGTTGCCTTTGTTTACTACTACTTCTTCTCTCAGGAGACATACAGACCAACCCAGGCCCTGGAAATGCATCCATTTGCCCATGCGGTGTGTGTGATATCCCGGTTACATGGACGCAAGCAGGAGTATGTTGTGACAACTGCGGATTATGGTTCCACAAGACGTGCGAAGAGATCTCCACAAGGCATATGTCTCAACTAAACAGCTCGAATGCAGTTTGGCACTGCTGTAGATGTAACAGCATTAATATCGACAGTTTCACCTTCAACAGCTACGAACTTCAAACATCCAATATCTACTCACCATTATTTGACACTACACTGGACTCAGTCTCGTCCTCCTGCTTCAGCCCCTTACATGCAAGCAGCCCTCACCTACCAGTAAGACGTAGCCAAAGACCATCCTCCACTGATAGTACCCGGACCAACTCCACTTCAGGGCCTCCCATCGGCAGCAAAGAACATATGATTCCACGCAACGAAGGCAACTTGAGACTACTCACACTCAATTGCTGCAGCATAAGAACCAACAGATCAGAATTCACTGCTGCCCTCGAATATATCAAGCCAGACCTCATCTGCGGCACAGAGTCCTGGTTGAAAGGAGTGAAACCAGGGAAAGACCCAGACAAGAATGCCATCAAATCCAGCGAGGTATTCCCACCAGAACCGATAGTCCACAGAAACGACAGAAGCTCTGGAAGTGGAGGAGGGGTGTTCACTGCTGCGAAGAACAGCTTCATCTGTGATGCGCAACCCAACCTAGTCACTGACTGTGAAATCGTATGGTCCAAGGTGAAAACCTGGTAGAGTAAAGGCCTATACCTTTGCTCATTCTACATGCCACACCGTCACATGAATGCCATCCGCCAACTAGAAGAGTCCATCCGTCAACTCACTAGCTCGGCCCGAGAAAAACACATCATACTAGCTGGCGACTTCAACTGCCCAGACATTGACTGGCCCAACCTTACTGTTAACAAGGGAGCAGCTGACAGAGAAGTCCAACAAGCCCTGATTGACTTGTCAATTAAACACCGTCTCACCCAGGTTCACAACCAACCAACAAGAGACAACAACATGCTTGACCTAGTATTCACCAACAACCCAACCATCGTGAAGACTTCAACTTCAGTTCCTGGCATCAGTGATCATGTTATGATTGTAACAGACATTACGATAGTACCACAGGTCATCAAACAGAAACCCAGAAAGATACACATCTACTCCAAAGCTAACTGGGAGAACATCAAACAGGACTTGGTGAAGTTATCTGATACAATCACCAGTGAGGCTACCAACCATCAGTCCGACGTTCAGACGCTCTGGGACTCATTCAAAGAAGGCATCGAAAAGACAATGTCCATAAACATCCCAACCAAGATGAGCAAGAAGCGCAAATCACTGCCATAGCTGAGCAAGGATCTGAAGAAGATGACAAGACGCAAGGCCAGACTATACAACCAAGCCAAGAAGACAAACCAATGGGGCGACTTTAAGGCATACCAGAAGGAGTGTAAGAAGGCATTCAAGAAAGCTGAGATAAGTCACATCAACAACACAATCCAGAAAGGACTTGACGAACAGAACTCCAAGCCATTCTGGAGGTACGTCAAATCACGGAGACAAGATAGTGTTGGTGTGGCTCCTCTTAAGAAGATGGGAAGACTACTGAATGACAGTAAGGACAAGGCACAGATCCTGGTTGACCAGTTCAGATCGGTATTCACCAAGGACAACGGAGATACCCAGCTGCCCAACACCACCAAGAGTAGTCCAGAAACTATACCTCCCCTCCGCATTACTACAAAAGGCGTTGAGAAACTCTTGTCAAACATCAACACTGCAAAGGCACAAGGACCTGACATGATCCCCAACTTAGTACTGAAGACAGCACACCAGCTAGCACCTGCTCTCGCTTCCATCTTCCAGACCTCCGTAGATTCTGGAGCCCTCCCTACTGACTGGAGGAATGCCAATGTAGCGCCTGTCTTCAAGAAAGATGATGTCCACCTAGCCGAAAACTACAGACCTGTTTCACTTACCTGCTAGAGCACATCATCTGCAAACATATTATGACACACCTAGAAAACAACGACATCCTTACATCACTTAACCATGGATTCCGATCGGGCTACTCCGGCGAGACACAACTAGTTACAACCGTCCACGATCTACTCACCAAAACAGACAAGGGCTCCCAGATCGACATGGCCATACTTGACTTCAGTAAGGCGTTCGATACTGTCCCCCACCGGAAGCTACTTCACAAGCTAGAACAGTACGGCATCACAGGCAACATAAACCACTGGCTGAAGGACTTTCTCACCAACAGGAGCATGAAGGTCATAGTTGAGGGAGAGGAATCAGAAGCAGCCACCGTCGATGACTATCTTCTATATCGTACCATCCGGAGTGCCACAGACCACGAGATCCTGCAAAATGATCTCATGCAACTAGAAGAATGGGCTGAAACATGGGGTATGAGATTCAACGCTAAGAAATGCTACATCATGAGCATCAACCAGAAATCCAACAAGTTCTATCAGCTGGACAACCACATACTAAAACAAGTTCCAGAGAATCCATACCTAGGAGTCACCATATCAGAAGACTTGAAGCGGAGCTCTCACATCTCGAAAATCACCAAAAAGGCAAATTCCACCCTTGGCTTCTTACGAAGAAATCTCAAACACTGCCCTGAATCATGCCGAAAAACTGCTTTCCTATCCCTAGTCAGAACAACTCTGGAGTACAACAGCATCATATGGGATCCATACTACCAGAAGGATATAGAAAAGCTAGAGAAGGTACAGAAACAGGCAGCCAGATTCATTACTGGGGATTATACCACCCGATCAGCTGGATGTGTCACTCGGATGCTACGTGACCAGAAACTACCACCGCTCGAGGACCGAAGGAAAGCGAACCGACTGGTGTTCTTTTTCAAGGTGGTCGAGGGGCTGGTGCCAGCCCTGCCGTGTAAAGACTATTTGACTCCTGTCCGCACCCATAAACGTAAAATCAAACCAAAAACATTTTCTGACCATACTACTTCGAACATTATTGAAAATCAAACAATAAACAATTCAAGGTGTTTCACACCAGTGCAGTGCAAATCAGTGCAATATAAGAACTCTTTCTTTCCAAAGACTATCCTAGACTGGAATAAGCTAGAGGACAGTGCCGTCTGCATGAACAAAGTTGACAGCTTCAAAACAGCTGTTCTCAAGTGGGACTAAACGTCTCTCACACTCCGCCGTTGTGTATATGCCGAAAGGCCCTACAACGTATTTATCCAGATCCAGATCCAGAAAACCAGACGATGGAATTTTCAGAATGAGTGACGAGTCACTCGTGAATCCTACTGCACTCCCTCCAATCACAAATGTCAAAACATTAAGTGTGTAAACGACAACAAATAACATGAGGTCGCATATAAATGACTCCCACGGAACAATAATTACCTGTAAGTGAGATTATTTAGAGGTGGCAGTAATAATAAACGCCGTTGGTTAGTTGACCAGCCGAAACGAACATCACGTAAACGTATCACGTATCTAGTTCAAGCCAAAATGAGTATCTCAAAAATGGCGCTCACAACACGTAAACAAAAATGTCACGTGACAATGTCGTAAAAGGCTAAAACCAACCATCAACGCGCGTGTATTCAAATAGGACCTCCATTCTCACCAAACCACTAAGCTATTTACCTGCTCTTTGCTTTAAAATGCCAACCGCTAAGTTCTATGGCTTAGCAGCGCCATTTGTAGTATATATAGTCACCATTAGGTGACCATAAATGGTGGTAAATAGAACCTATCTAGAACAGAGAGGTGATTTAGCACGTCTTTCTAGATGAGTTCCAAAATGCATAAGAGAAAGTACTAAGTCTCTGCGCATGCGCCGTGAGATGATGACATCGGCCTCTGATTGGCTCATCTAGACTGGTGACCTCCGAAACGTAAACACTACATCTACGTTCGTTATGAGTATTAAAGAAGATTTTCCTTGTTCAACAAGTACTCGCGTCCTGTAATCAGTTATATTCGCGGCTATTTTTGATAAGTAAAGTTTTATCAAAACAATGCTATATCTACTTCCGCCGTCATGTTTAAAACGCGGCCAAACTGCGGGCACGTGCGGCCAAATCAAGCAACTTTAAAATCATCAAGATATTGTTCATATTATATGAAAACTACTTATATAATCACAATAAACAGCACAATATCACAATAATTGCTAAAATATTCATATGTTACCGTTAAACATTTGGAAGCAAGTACCCGGGCCAACCCATTCTGTAGTCTGGTTCCCTGTCGTTCTATATTTGTTTAGTAGTGATAGGGGAGGTAATCCAGACTACCCATTCTGTGACCGCAGATTCGGTAGTTTTACCGCGTTTTAAACAAGTCTATTTATAGTACAGAATTTATGAATAGACTAATTCCGGCGACTCAACATTTTTGTTATCAAATTAATTTATAAATTTCAGCAATTTCTTTTCTTTTCATTATCTATAATTGATAAATAAGAAAAGTTAAATGAAACTCTATATTATTGTTTTCATGCGAAAACATCAGCATCATTGGTAAACGAATACAACTATCGATAAAATTAGCGATCAGTTCAGTAGTAGAAAAAATAGACACCTCAGCTAGTCTACGCAAAAAGGGATCAGCAATTAAATTATTAATACGGAAACATTTTTTATTTTAATTACGAACATTATCCATCCAAAAAATGTCATTTATGGTGGGATCAATGAGAATTTAAATGTGTTTGTATAGGTATCAATTAATAGCTTCAATATCCACGCAAACAAATTTATTCATTTTAATAACTATCAGTAACTTGTCCTTTCACGTCCAGGGGAGAAATTTGGTTGGTATTTCATAAGATAGCCGGGCGGCTATCAACAATTACCATACACTAGTTTATTTGTACATAATTGTAAATGTATGATTAAAAGTATAGCCGGCGTCCGTTGAATTTTCTTTAAAAGTAGCTTTTTTGTGTTTAAACGCTGATGTGATAATTTTAAGCATATAAATTTCCAAATTAGGTTTATTTATTTCGTTGAATATAATTAATAAAATGCTCAGCAGGACCTCGTAATTTATCAGTTTATTCAAATACCCGTGTAATACAAGACAAATTTTTGATGCAATGCATCAAAGTAGCCGCAATTTTGTGGTTTACATGGCATGAATACTGTTATATCAAGCATAAACTATAACGCTGTTATAAATTATTCTAAACAACTGAAATCTCTAACGTTTCATTCCGATAGAATCAAATTGAGCGGGAAATATTCCAATATACACAGGTATTTGACATTATATACTGGGAGTCACCGAAAAGTTACCACTTATATAATTATATCTCTGTATAATTTTGTATACAATATGACCTATCGGTACAAAAGTTTTATAGTATGTGCATCTGAATATTGTTAAATAGGATAGCTGTGACTACTCAGTAAGATCAAAACATAGTTGTGTTCGGCTTTTAACACATTGTAACGTGAATTTTAAATATAAGAGTCAATTGATAGGATGGTACCTAACTTTTCATTGAAGCTGAGAATAAGTAACGGTATTGTATAATAGATCTAGATCTTTTAATTTCTACTTATTGTTTAATAACAGCAATTTCGTTTACAAATGCATTTCTATATGGATGCACAAAACGTTCTAATATACTAGTGCTGCACGATATGAAGTAAACAAGAGCGCCCAATGGGCCATAGGTCGCTCACCTATCCTAGTAGTTCATGCACCCCTAATGGTAGCCTCTATTGCATGTACAAGGTTTTCATATTGCCTTATGCTTTATAATTTGCATCACAATTAGACCCAATGACATATAGAAGTGATTTGACCTTGTGACCTAGTTTTTGACCCCGGATGACCCAATATCAAACTTGACTTAGATTTTGTTGAGATGATCATTCTGACCAAGTTTCATAAAGATTAGGCCAAAATTGTGACCTCTAGTGACTACACAAGGTTTTTCTATAATTTGACCTTGTGACCTAATTTTTGACCCTGGTTGACCCAATATCGAACTTGACCTAGATTTTGTTGACATGATCATTGTGACCAAGTTTTATAAAGATTAAGTTAAAATTGTGACATCAAGTGACTACACAAGGTTTTTCTATGATTTGACCTTGTGACCTAGTTTTTGACCCCGTATGACCCAATATCTAACTTGACCTAGATTTTGTTGAGATGTTCATTGTGACCAAGTTTCATAAAGATTAAGTTGAAATTATGACCTCTAGTGACTACACAGGGTTTTTCTATGATTTGACCTTGTGACCTAGTTTTTGACCCCGGATGACCCAATATCGAACTTGACGTTGATTTTGTTGACCTAATCATTGTGACCAAGTTTCATAAAGATTAAGTTGAAATTGTGACCTCTAGTGACTACACAAGGTTTTTCTATGATTTGACCTTGTGACCTAGTTTTTGGCCCCGGATGACCCAATATCGAACTTGACCTAGATTTTGTTGATATGATCATTGTGACCAAGTTTCATAATGGTTAAGCTAAAACTGCGACCTCTAGTGTCTACACAAGTAATTGTGGACGGACGACGGACGAAGAGTGATCACAAAAGCTCACTCTGTCACTTTGTGACAGGTGAGCTAAAAACCAAAGTACATGTAGCATGCAACCCTCGCATATATACAATTACAAGCACATTATAAATCACTGAAACATTATTATGTGACCATTCTAAATAGCTTACTGGCATTGGAAACTAGTCATCATTCCTTTGACCAAATGAAGGTGCAGTGTTGCAATGTCACCAGATTATTAACATAATTCAAAATGAATTTAAAGTACTTGATAGTTCCGTTCCACATATTTATTGGATTTAAGTAAAAGTAGAATACAATGAATCGGTAAAACCGAATTATGCTTCCCGAAGCAAGTGCTTGTCCAAAAATTGGAAATAACATATTACAGATACAGGTAAAAAAAAGAACATAATGTAGAATTATGGTTCTTTGACACCGCACTTCCTCTACCATTATGTGAAGTTTCAATCGAATGCCATCAATACTTTTCAAGTTAGGGACCTGCCAAGCATTAATTTATATGAAAAAGGGAGATAATTAAAAAACAATAAAGGTCAAGTTATGTTTTTGTGGCACTGCACTTCTCCTCAATGAGATTTATTCACCTATTAAGTTTCAAATCAATACCTCCCATAATCACGGTGGGGAAACCACGTGACCAAAAGCGGTGCAGTGCACGATTTTCGACCCAAAATAACGTCGACTCGGGTAGGTTTTTTCACTCTAACTTCTTTGATACACCATTGTCTTTAGTCAGATATCGCGCATAAACCCCGCGATTGAAAGCGGTTTCATTGGCTTTATGGATCTTGATGCAATTCTACTCCGTTTTTATGTAATCCTTGCCCAACCGATTCCAAATTTGTGAAATGTGTAGATAACGTACACTTTAGTTCGCAAATTATGCATCTAGCACAGCTTCTGTGGCAAATATTCTGTCAAATTATGGATTAAATGGAAGCTAGTTAATATTCTAAGCAGTGTGTGAAATATAAAATATGCCTCTTAAGAAACTTTGGAAATATCATCATACGAAGGGTTTGGTAACGTACAATTTGCCATATTTCTGAAGGTAACGTACACGTAAAATGTTTCATTTCTAACAATCGAACTGAATACTACAATTTAACTCGTCGATTAATAAATAGTTTATAGGTAAGCCCGACTGAATACAAACAAATAATCTATACCCGCATAAACATGTTGTTTATTCACAAATACAAAGTTTTTGAAGTCATATATTTGCAATAACAAATAGGCCTACTCGAGGATTTTTTTGCTTTGAAATGTGGACTGTATATATAGAGCGGTTAAAATATTGTGTAATATTATAACATGGTGAGATAAACATCACTAGATCTATAGATAGAATTTGACCTCTTAGCCGTAATCTTCGAATATTTACTATATAAAGTATATAGCTAAAAGTGCAGTCACGACTCAATACTCGTTTTCGATCTATAAACATCAATACTTCTAGAAGATATATCTATAGTCTGCCGACAATAACACTACAGTTACTTTTGTTTATAAATACAAATAAAAATGTATTGTGGTTTATAGTCATTTTCGTTAGAAAACAAAGGATTTTGTGATCATCGAACTATATAGATGTTGATCGAAAACGAGTAATGCGTCATGACTGAATTTTCATATACATGTAGTTTATACCCAAAGGTTCTATAGATCTATATCTCTCTTCGTAATACACGCGAGTAATAAACATTCAAATGAGGCATATACAAGGGCGAATCACTTTATTTATGTATGTATACATGTGTATTATACACATTGTCAAAAATGTAAAAGAATAAATATTTAGAATAAAATAAATTTTACATCCAATTACGAGCCCTCTTGGGCATATATAAGCCCACAATAACAGATGTACACGAACATTAGAGTTATAACCATAATTAAACATGACTATGGGTGCGTTAACCGCGGGTATGAATAAAGTCGGGACGAAATGTACTTACGGAACATCTGACAACTACAGTCGTTTCGGCTAATTCTGCGCATTGGGAATTCTGCGCAACTTAATTTGCATATTCCAGGGATCGTTTTTCTTTTTTGTGCATGTTTGTTACTTATGAAAAGTCATACCATCACAAAAACGGCATCGGATTACGAATAAGATTGGGACGAAATGTACTAGCGGAACATCTGACAACTACAGTCGTTTCGGCTAATTCTGAGCATCGGGTAATTCTGCACACCTTAATTTGCATATTGTAAGATTATTGAAAATGCTTTCCATAGAATCAATGCATGGGTAATAGGTTGATACCCCCTGCCCCTAACTTTGGTATTTAGAGTCTTATGTCATGGGTCAACGAGCTCGCGGTATAATTCTCTACACTTACCGAAATCATCTTGCTTTAGTTTATTTACACCATGTTATAATATATTTTCAGCTCTGCAAGTCAGAACTTCTTCTAGAAACCTTTGATACAGTACCTACCTAAGCTCGATCATGATCATCAGTAGTTGATCAAAAACATGTAGGAAGATTTATCAACACCAGAAGTGGACTTGATCAAAATTTCACCAGCACCATTGAATGGCCTCAAACATTATGTATACAGTGCTGGTACAAGCACACATCTTGACAGTTCGATGACAACACATGGTCTGAACATAACCAATAGTCTATATTAACAGTTCCATGGGCTTCAGTGTCAACCCCCAATCTACGATAAATAATGAACATCCCATATTTGGCCATCCAGCGGACAAGCAGACATTCGCAGTATTTTCAAACTTGGTGCACGTGTGATGGTTATGAATAATTTACCTCAAAAATCACACGGCATTGTCAAGAAATATACCAAGCCCATCAAGTCTTGTTTACGTTGAAACAGTTGACCTGGTGATATTCTGTGGCTAGTTTCCGTCACTTGTTAAAAGGGACGTAGTCGATTCGTTTTGAATCAAATAATCTGTGCACATTGTGGTACTTTATTTTTGCCGATACTTCATTATACACCTGTTGAAATCTCTATGTAGATGTTTAGAGGTAGGAACGGCTAATATTCTTCCTGTTCTGTCAAAATTTGACCAGAAAATTGTCAATGTTGATTTTAATCCACATGTGGAGATGTTGGTGGTTCCTTGTGGAAAGGACTTTAAGGTAATGGCAAGTCATACCATTCCATAAAATTTTCCAATCATGTTGATTTTCCTCCACAGGTGGAAAGGTTGGTGTTACCTTGTGGAAAGATATAGAAAACATGCCAGGCAAACTTGTTAGGTGAATCGGCTGCTGTAAATGACATTTAGACAACACTATTTAAACACTCTAAGAAAGTATTATTTATTCAATGTACATTTGTATGTATGTTTTGTTATTACAGTACAGTATATTTGTATATAAAATGCACTTATTAAACCATAATAAAATATTGCGTTTAATACGTATAATTACTGTCTGTTGATATATATCCTACTTTAACAGTTTAACACTATCAGAATAATGCACATTTCTACACTCCACCATTTTTATCTAGGTTCTCTAACCAGATCAGGTTGGTTTGTAATCCAACTGACAGCCTGTTATCAAAGAATAGCTGCTGTGGTAGAAAACCATTGGTAGAACTTATGTTATTGAAATTGCAAGACAAACTATAGCCCGAAACAAATTAACCTGGTCCTCGACCTTTAAGCATTAAGGTTTTTGTGCAGAATAAATCAAATTTTGCAAGAAAGTCATGCCTGGTTGAAGGTGTATAGAAGTAGTTTTAAAAAACCACATAAACATTCATTATCTTAATCGCTGATAAAAACAAAGGCAGACATTAAATTATAGTTGAGCAATCAACTGTTCAATTATGCAATGAAATAGAAAGTTTGAGGACCAAGTTAATTTGTTATATATCTCTCAGTCTGGAATTACTAGAATGTCTGTACCTTCAGCTTGGAAGGTAGAAAGTACTCTGGAGTACTGTCACAGATAGAAAATGGTATCAAACTTCTGACAATTGGAAAAAGATCTTAAAAGTCACTGTGACATTGACCATTAACACAGGGAACTTGAAATCTGTACTACGTAGTCAAGAGACTCAACTGACTCGACAGTGTTTCTACCCTGATTTCATCATGAGCCGATACATAAAATTCATGAAAACATCACATTTTTATCAGACAATGAATATACATTTTTAGTTTTACAATAATAGCACAATTAACACTTTACTCCATATATGACTATATAAGACTAGTTTAACTGTATACACCATATACACTGAATTACAAAAATGAATAGACAATCCCCTTTAATAAAACGTTGCACTTCATATCCATTGCCACCAGGGTAAGAGAGAATCCATTTTTTTCTTTTGTATGTCGGAACAGAAGTATGGGTACTAATTTCAGATCTTCTGTCAGAAATAATCAAATGTGTTTGTTCAGACGACTGTACATGTGTTTGTAAATGAGACCATGACCAGTCGTCTTTGCGCTGGAATTTCATGTAAACTGTTTTTCGGTTTCCTGGCATACTCCGGTCGCTCATGAAGATCTGCCTCTCCTAAAGATTACCTCTTCTTCAGAGTAGTAGATCACTAGGTGGTATAGGTCTGATTGAACCTGAAATGAGAAGTAACATGAATAAGTTAATCCTTGATCACACATATACAGCATTGACAAGCTTGCTGTCTCGAAGTGGCTGCTTTTTAACATCTGACTTTCCAGCCTGGCTGAGTGTGCATAACGGGAAAGTAATTAATTAAGTAAGTACAATCAGTGCTGATATAGAGAGTTAACATTATTGACATAGACATCAACGTCAGGGCCAGAAAAGTCAACTGAAATGACACTAAATAGATTTTAACTATACAATTTACTTTACTTAACCCTATATATTTCAATTATATAAAATAATTTGTAAGCGCACGTTACCTTATGAAAGATCGCGTGTACGTTACCTTCAGAAATATGGCAAAGTGTACGTTACCAAACCCAGCGTATGATGATATTTCCAAAGTTTCTTAAGAGACATATTTTATATTTCACATACTGCTTAAAATATTAACTAGCTTCCATTTAATCCATTATTTGACAGAGTATTTGCCATAGAAGCTGTGCTAGATGCATAAGAATTGCATCAAGATCCATAAAGCAAATGAAACCGTTTTCAATCGCGGGGTTTATGTGCGCTATCTGACTAAAAACAATGCTGTATCAAAGAAGTTAGAGTGAAAAAACCTACCTGAATCGACGCTGTTTTCGGTCGAAAATCGTGCACTGCACCACTTTTGGTCACGTGGTTTCCCCACCGTGATAATGAAGGAGTTATGACCTGGACAAGAAGTAAGTATAAAAGTACAAAAGGCCATAACTCCAAAAATTAACAATAAAGAGCTATGTTTTTGTGCACCTCACTTCCTCTCAATGAGATCTATTCACATATGAAGTTTCAAATTGATATCTCTAATACTGTATGAGTTATGGCCCAGACAAGAATTAAGTATAAAAATTACAAAGGGAAATAACTAAAAAAATATATAATGTAGGGTTATGGTTCTTTCACACTGCACTTCCCATCAATGAGGTCTATTCACTTATGAATTTCAAATTGATATCTCTAATACTGTATAAGTTATGGCCCGGACAAGAATTAAGTATGAAAAAATAGAAAGGGGAGTAACTAAAAAAATATGCAATCAAGAGTTATGTTTCCTGGGCACTGCACTTCATCTCAATGAGGTTTAGTCACCGATGAAGTTTCAAATTGATATCTCTAATACTGTTCAAGTTATGGCCCGGACAAGAATTAAGTATGAAAAATTACAAAGGGGAATAACTAAAAATATATGCAATCAAGAGTTATGGTTCTTGTGCACTGCACTTCCCCTCAATGAGGTCTATGTACCTAAGAAGTTTCAAATTGATATCTCTAATACTCTTCAAGTTATGGCCCGGACAAAAGTGTTACGGACGGACAGACGGATGGTCAAAGCGGCGACTATATGCTCACCCTTCGAGGAGCATAAAAAATACACAATTAGGCCCTCCTGCATTTTAAATGAGGACTTGGGATTCGATGACGGTGTAGTTACATTGTACCTAGGGTTTTTTCTACTTCACTCTGGGAGCTGAAAATATTGGCTGTCATTTTGAGGTATTTCAAGTCTACAGAGGTTAAATTTATAGCTATGCTCATTCAGGTTATTGTAAAAAGGTTAAACAACAAATTAGGTCCTTTGGCAATCACTTATTAAATGATGTTAAAAGCTAAACATGCATTTCTAAATTATTTAGCTCTCAATAAAGCAATTAAAAAAGGTACAAAGGTCTATTTTCATTTTTTTTTTCGAACTGACAAATATTCATTCATACTGACAAATATTCATTCGGACTGACAACATTTTGACTGTCGTGCGGATAAGGAAAATAATCGGTACAACCGATGTGCGGATAAGAAAATTAATTGGTACAATCATCATGCAAATAAGGAAAATAATTTACAAGACTGTCGTGCGGATAAGGAAAACAATTCAATTATTGGCACAACCGTCTTGCGCATCAGGGTACTGTTTTATCAAAGCGCTTACGGAATTCGTAAACTTACGTTCAAATTTTAATTCTTTATAATTCTTTGACGACTGCAAATTCGGGACGGACATGGTTTGTAGAGGTTCCTTAATTGAATCAATAATTGTATTGCAGCTCCATTCACCACACTCAATAGTTG
The DNA here is from genome assembly GCA_947247005.1 of Spisula solida. Classification (NCBI taxonomy): domain Eukaryota; kingdom Metazoa; phylum Mollusca; class Bivalvia; order Venerida; family Mactridae; genus Spisula; species Spisula solida. Next base: position 44,637,266 of record OX365956.1, read on the forward strand.
CAAACGTTTTTATAAAGTCCATTGATAAAATAGTACCCTGGAAAATAAATGGCACAACCGTCGAGCGGATAATGAAAATAATTTGCATGACTGTCATGCCATAAGGAAAATAATTGGCATGACCATCTTGCGCATAAGGAAAATAATTGGTATGACTGTCGTTCGGATAACCAAAGTAATCGGGACGACCGTCAGACGCATAAGGAAAATAATAATCGACACAATAATAATTGGCACGACTGTTATGCGGGTAAGGAAAAAAATTGGCACGGCCGTAATGCAGATAAGGAAGATAATCGACAACATACTGTTAAAAAGGATTTCACGAGCATCTGTCGATTAACGATGCACATCCAAGACTGCCCAGGTCGACTGAATAAATGTATTGTCTTAAGTCTGTGTTATTTCTTCATTTTGGTTACTAAACTTTTAAAATATTTCAGATTTATTTAACAGTTTTCAATAGTGTTAAACTCGTACAGTCACAGTGTAACACACGATGCCGTGTACTGATGTAAACCATTGACGTGCAAAGCACAACAGATGCATAATATTGTTCAAAAGTTATTTACATTATTTAACATTTTGGGTCGAATCGGTACGAGTACGACAGTGACTTACTTTCACACTCGATGTGTAACTCTGCATCGGATGTTGATTAAATTGCATTTCTACGTTCGTTGTGAGTATTAAAGAAGATGTTCCTTGTTCAACAAGTACTTTGCGGCTATTTTTGATAAGATTTTATCAAAACAATGCTATATCTACTTCCGCCGTCATGTTAAAAACGCGACCAAACTGCGGGCAAGTGCGGCCAAATCAAACATCTTTAAAATCATCAATATATTGTTCATAACATTAGAAAATTACCTATATAACCAAAATAAACAACACAACATCACAATAATTTCTAAAATACTGATATATTACCATTAAACATTTGAAAGCAAGTACCCGGGCCAACCCATTGTGTGGCCGCAGATTTGGCTGCACCCGTAGTTTGACCGCGTTTTAAACAAGTCTACGATGAAAGGGATCAGCAATTATTTTTAAAACAGAAATATTGTTTTGGTCTTAATTACGAACATTATTAATCCAAAAAAAATGTTAATAGGGTTGGATCAATATGCATTAAAATATGTCTATATTGTCATCAATTAATAGCCTCCTCGATAGCCTAGTGGTTGAGCGTTCGCTTCGAGTTCGGGAGGTCTCGGGTTCGATCCCTGGCCGCGCCATACCAAAGACGAAATAAAAATGGTACCAGAAATTCCCTTGCTAGACGCTCAGCATAAAAGGGAAACTGGCTTCTCTTCTCTCATACCCTCGTGGCGATTGATAACATCAGGAATGAGGTGTCGAGAGTGATTAATATAAGTTGGAAAAACTTGTTTCACAATCGACCTTAAATAAATTAGTATAAACTAATTAATAGCTGCAATATTCACGCAAACAAATTTATTCATTGTATTAAATAGCAGTAACTTGTCCTTTCACGTCCAGGGGAGAAATTGGATTTGTATTCCATAAGATAGCCGCCTCAAGGGCGGCTATCAACAACGTATGCTCTATTTATATAAAAAAAAATCTATACGTCATGGCTATAAAGAACTCGTGCATGAATGGTCTGTTTGTTCCGTTGATTCCAGAATACATGCATTTTATTTTGCAGATGGTATTGTATTTTGTTGAAATTATATTGATTGCTACTGCAAGACAAACAAATACCATATCTATAATTGTTTTTTTTGTTTTGTATTATAAATCGCTGCCTTAGAATAAGAATGTCGTAAGTACTACTTAGGACCTTATAAGACATATTTGAAATCTGCATTTCAAGGCGCTTCTCATGAGCCTATTTTCATGAAAATCGGCAGTAGTCATGTTGACCAAACTGAAGTTTAAAATACATGTACTTGTTTTTCCGAAAGAGTAGTTTTCAGACAGTTTTTTCTTGTTTTCTCAAAATATTGATTTTGTACTTACGACCTTCTAATTCTAAGCCAGCGATACTATGGGTGGTATGGTACTCGTAACTTATATTTGCCTATATTTGGATTCGAACCCATAAGTTGGACGGCGCAATCGCCTGGCAACAGTGTTGGTAGGGAGTATATAAGTCTGCAATGAAGCGGATACAAGCGGGTACTTCAAGCTTCATTGATACAGTTAGCACGTACAAAGTGTTTTGCTCTTTCAGTGTTAAGTGGGATTCCATTTGCGAGCGATAGGAAGTACGCTTTGACACCCAGGCCAATCCTTGTTAAGCCAACCATGAATACATCAAATGATTACCTGCAGTGTTGAACAAGTGTTGAACAAAGTGTTTATAAACTGGGGACTCTTCACTGCCACCACACGGCACTTAGCACATACTGTAGTGATAACTTAAAACTACAGCGCAGCGCCAACGGCTACCCACACTAGAGTCCTATATAGAACACGCTAATTGGAGTATTTCTTCGTGTGTGTGTTTGCCTAGGGGCGGGCCCACACTTGAATTGTTGTTACGTACACAATCCTTGAAGTCGGTGGTTATGGTTGGGGGTCCTTGTTTGTTGAAATAAGGTACTTTAATGCCCTTTTTACCATATTCATAGTTTCATTTTCAAATTGATGTTACGTGCGTACGTCCGTATCACTAGCTACGCCCCTGTTGTCCATACAATCACATATAGTTAAACTTGTCATGAAATGATATGACATTGTCGAGATGGGAAGACAACTCCAGCGACCCTTTGCACTGATTGGTCCCGATGACGTATGCATCACTTTATTACTTCACAGCAAGTAGAACAGATTTTGAATTTTGTTAGATTCTATTGTGATATTGTCTCCATGCAGTTCTAGCCTAGTGCTTTACCGTGTGTTAATTGGGTAATAAATTAATAATTATGGGGCTTCAACATGTTGCTGAAGACCTAGACTTAATTTAAGTAAGATTTCAACATTTCAAATAATAGTACATTTTTGTACATAACAATACATGCTCCACTACTTTGTTTTACATGTAATTTTGTTTATCTTTGTACATATTGACTTGTAAATTATCTCTGTTTTCATTGTGTTTAACTTATATACATGTATTTTGTTTAATTACTGTTTCTCTAACATTGTATGCACATGTGTATGTATGTATGTGTGTGTATGTATATATGTATCTATATGTATATATATATATATATACGATTAATATATTCTAATATCATTTCTATATCGACATCCCAGTTCTATCCCTTCCACTACTACTTCCTATACTGTAGCCATCTTTTGTTTTGAATGTGATGTATTTCTGCATGATTACTCCCGATACATTCAAGTACCCTAATATTATTAACACTATTCCCTCTCTGTTAATTCATTCCTCTATAAACTCATCTTTCACCCGCTGACGCTGCTTACTCTCTATATACTCTTATGAATCTGATGATATAAATGATGTTTCTTTTTTCTACTGTTGCTTGCTACATATATGTATTGAAACCATGTAAATATTATGTAAAGTCGTTTCCATTTTGTCACGTGTCAACATTATGTATGAATTGTATAAATTGTTTTGCTGATGCTGCCCGATTCGGGACTCATGCGCGTATATGTAAATAAACTTTGAAATAAACTTTTACTGTATTGAACCATGTATATTTCTAGATTATCATCAATTTGAGCTAAAATGTCACAAGTCATAGCGACAAATTGAGCTCTTGAGATCGATCTTCGTCCGTCGTCCGTGTGTACGCTAGTCTGCAAACACGTTACTAAGTTACCTTAGGTGGTCGGAGGTTGACCTAATACAATTGAAATGTATTAAATTCATTCCGTGCCAACTTAATTCTTTTTATCTTTAAGTGGTCATTCCTTTGATCTTGAACTATGGAAAGACCACCAAAGGTAACGCACATACTACACAGGGGCGCCCGTCTGAGCGCGTCAACAATTTATTCAAATATTTCGACTATTGAATCACTAAGTCAATTTATCCCAACTTAAAAGGATGTTCCTCGGATAGTCCTTTCTAAATATAGCTCAAATACTTGAAACCCATGCACAACTTTGGTTGCCATTGGAACCGGTTGAAAATTTTGTAAGGATCTACCGCAGTCAGATCTGAAAATAATATTACAAACATAATATAGTTGTTGGGTGACCACACAACATTAGCATTTTTGTCAGTGGGCGTGGTATGTTTTTTTCCATTGCATCTACGATATTTTTTGCCTTGCATCTACGATAAACTATTTAAAATCTGTTTGTCTAAAAGCACAGATGATTTTTACTTGGGGGATTTACAATAATCTGCTTTTGTTAATAGTATTGATCGACGTTTCATCCATTAAATTACCTCAGATATTCAGCTAATAGTTTGCGTCTACTTTTAGAACAACCCTTTTCCAAGCGCTGTTGTTTACACATTTCCCGCCGAGATCCAGACTATACCGGTTTCGTCCCAATTCTGAATCGTTCGCGCTACTCGTACCATATCCAGTTCGTATGCAGCTAGAGTTTAAGTATATATGGAATTTGGATTTTGTGTAGTTTAGTTGCTAGTTTATTTTTATTTTCGAGTGCCTCATGTTTATAGTTTCGATCGACATTGTGTCAATTAATTTACCACATATATTCAGTGAAATAGTTCGCGTATATCGTTAAAACAACGACCCATTCCATACAAATTTCCCTTCCCGATTCGAGACCATGTTTGTTGATTTTTCTTTCATCCCCAATCTGAGTCTTTCGCACAATTCACACCATATGCGGTTTGTTTATAATGCAGCTGTAGACTTATGGAATTACGACTTAGTGTAGTTTTTGGTGCTATTTTTCAAATACTTTTGCGCCCATTCATCCGTTATCCAATAAGATCTACTTATATTATTTTTGTTTACTTAGCTACCGTCAAACGTTTTTAGGGCAGCTGCATGATATTACCTTTTACTGTTATTCTTAATCTTTCTAATACCTTTTTCAGCTAAAACTAGGCCGTTCAGTCCCCGTTTTACAGTTGAAACTAGTTCATTGGGTTGCCTTTATGGGTCCGTTTAGTGAGATCTGAATGATGTAAACCCTATATTATTACCAAGAATTGCGATATCCCCCAAGTATCCGTACTTCAGTACTTTGATTTAATTTATTTCCTGCTCAACTCAACTTGTCACCTGGTTCTTGCTCCGGTTTAGTTTGACTGACTGAGGCGGCAGACTTTCACGGTCGGATTTCGTATTTTTAGCTCACCTGTCACAAAGTGACAGAGTGAGCTTTTGTGATCACTCTTCGTCCGTCGTCCGTCCGTCCGTACGCGCCCACTTGACGTTGTGGGGTGTGGAACAATAGGCTATATTTAGATTCTATTCATTCCATTGCTTACGGGATGCAAAATGTTGCTTATGGGGTTTTACAAACAAAAGAAAGAACAAAAGAAAACCCCACAACGTCAAGTCGGTGAGAACGTCCGTCCGTCCGTCCGTACGCACCCACTTGACGTTGTGCGGTGTGGAACAATAGGCTATATTTAGATTCTATTCATTCTGCTGCTTACGGGATGCAAAATGTTGCTTATGGGGTTTTACAAACAAAAGAAAGAACAAAAGAAAACCCCACAACGTCAAGTCAGTTAGTCCGTCCGTCCGTACGCGCCCACTTGTAGTTGTGGGGTGCGGAACAATAGGCTATATTTAGATTCTATTCATTCCGTTGCTTACGGGGTGCAAAATGTTACTTATGGGGTTTTACAAACAAAAGAAAGAACAAAAGAAAACCCCACAATGTCAAGTCAGTGAGAACGTCCGTCCGTCCGTACGCACCCACTTGACGTTGTGCGGTGTGGAAAAATAGGCTATATTTAGATTCTATTCATTCCGTTGCTTACGTGATGCAAAATGTTGCTTATGGGGTTTTACAAACAAAAGAAAGAACAAAAGAAAACCCCACAATGTCAAGTCAGTGAGTGAGTCCGTCCGTCCGTCCGTCCGTACGCGCCCACTTGTCGTTGTGGGGTGTGGCACAATAGGCTATATTTAGATTCTATTCATTCCGTTGCTAACGGGTGCAAAATGTTGCTTATGGGGTTTTACAAACAAAAGAAAGAACAAAAGAAAACACCACAACGTCAAGTCCGTCCGTCAACAATTGGGTTGTGTCCTCTCTAGAGGTCACAATTTTGGCATAATCTTTATGAAACTTGGTCACAATGATCATTTCAACAAAATCTAGGTCAAATGCGATATTGGGTCATCTGAGATCAAAAACTAGGCCACAAGGTCAAATCATAGAAAAACCTTGTGTAGTCACTAGAGGTCATAATTTTGCGACTTTTTGAGTAACGTGCCTTTTTGTTTTTATGTGTCCTTTCGTGTCCTGCTGTTTCTGTTGGGTGTTGTTTCTGTCCGTAGATTCTTAATATTTGTTTGAATTGTGTTTGATTTAATTTTTAGTTTCAATGTCGTTTATTGTGGGGATTTTCAATCTAAAGAAATAAACACAATGTCATAATTTCTCAGTATTCGTCATTTTCTAAGGGCCCAATTCTGTTGGAGTTAAAATTTTTCCGGATTCACTTTATGTTCCATAACAGATTCGTTCGCGCTATACGTACCCTATCCGAACGGTTAGTTCATTAGTTAATATGCAGCTGTAGAGTTCAGGATGTAGCATTTCTGCTGCTAGTTTTTTAATTTCCTTACGCCCTTTCATCCACTATCGAATTATTTATATTATTTTTGTCTAACACCATCATTAAATTAAATCATTATTTGTGCGGTTGCATAGATTAATCTTAACTGTTAAAACTTAAGTGTTCAGACAGCTAAAACTAGATGAAACGTGGCTATTTAACTTAGGCATACTAATTGTTTAAAGTGGGACATTAGGATGGGGGCATTCAGCTTATTGGAGCTAGGTCGTTCAGCTGAACTGCGCTCGGCTTGTTGAGGCTGGGTCGTTTAAACTAAGGCATTAAACTTGTTGAAACTAGATTATCTGGCTGGAGTTTTCGGCTATTTTATTGCTGAAACTAGGTCATTCAGCTGAAACCATGCCATTGAGCTTTATAGTACTGTAATGTTTAAAAAAGATTTTAGGACTTCAGGCTGCTAAAACTAGGTGTTTCGGCCTTTTGCTGTTAAAACGTGGCTATCAAACTTAGGCATACTAGTTGTTTATATTAGAGGCTATGGAGAAAATGTAACATATGCGTTTATTTATGTACTCGGTATATAATATAGTATTTTGCTCGACTTAATCGTGTTTGAACACAATAACTAACACTATCTCATACAAGCATAATTCATTTTATTACTTATCACAGCATAATTATACTGACTGCACCAAACACCAAGGTACTGTTTTATCAAAGCACTTACGGAAAACTTAAACTTATGTCCAAATTTAAATTCTTAATTATTATTTAAAACCTACATATTGGTGATAGATATTGTTTGTACGAGTTCATTGACTGAATATTATTTAGTATCAAACAACCCTTTATCACAATTGGTATCTGTTAAAGAGCAATAAAGAATTTAAATTTGAACGTAAGTTTACGATTGTCGTAAGTGCTTTGGTAAAACAGTACCCAAATCATCAACATTACGACATTACATACTGTACATGTACAGACAATTCGAAGCCATACAGAAACGGCGACAGCTCCTAGTCAGCTACCAAGGTGATAGACACAGAACATACCAGCCGTGTCCCCCAGGGTATTCCAAGTAAGCCTACATTCTTCCTCTCACAATGAATGAAAAAAACTGTATGGTCTATTACTTGTAATTTAGCATATTAAGATAAAGGGAGGTAATTGAAAATAATAACTGCATTGGAACGAAGTACGGGTATGGTGGGCTTTTTACAGCCGCCACTCGGCACTTACATCTGGTGCAGTAACATACATTACCTACCGTACATGCACAATGATTTCTTAAATTTCTTATTTTCTTAATTAAAGAAGCACATTCAACATTATAGGGTACATTTGCAAATAATAACTACATTGAAATGAAGTATATTTTACAAAATTGTACAGAAGCAATAATAATTACGCCCGTCATAAAATGACATCATGTCAATTAAGACATTAATTAAGCGTCCGCGATGTCACTTTCTTGTCCCGAGAGAAAAATTAACAACGTATATAAAAGTACACATATTATACAACAGCTCAACAAACTACAACAACAACAACAACAACAACAACAACTGAATTACTGAAATGTGATCATACATAAGACATAACAGAACAGTATGGAGCCCATTGAGTGAATCCCACACATTTTTAAAGGTTATACTAGTATTGTTTTCGTTAACCATGGATGTAAACACGTCGCAGAAGTTAAAAACATATTCTTTAGGACGAACATGATACTGTTGACGAACCAGTATGAGAATATGTATAGCTCGCCGGATATAACTCTAGCCTTATCGATAAACAAACATGCATAATATAAACACTGCGCGGTCGAGTGACCGCTTGTTATCAGTAAATATTGATATAGTATATGCAATACAAGAGGGCTCAAAGGGCCCTGGGTAGCTTATCTGTCGTAGTAGAACATTAAAGCCCTTATGGTGACCTAAGTAATCATTTATATTATATGAATAAGATTCAGGAAAATTCGGCCACTTTTGCAAGCTTTTTCTAGATGTTTGCAAGATTCGACATAGGGACCAAGTTTTTGACCCCATATGACCCAGTTTTGAACTTTGCCTAGATTCCATTCTGACCCAGTTTCATGAAGATTGGTTTATAATTGTATCCTCTAATGTGCTCACAAGCTTTTTCTAAGATTTGACCTAGTGACCTAGATTTTAACCCCGCATGACCCAGTTTCATAATTGACCTATATTTTATAGAGACAAACATACCGACCAAGTTTCATGACTATTGGTTCATAATTGTGTCCTCTATGTGTTCACAAGCTTTTTCTAAGATTTGACCTTGTGACCCAGTTTATGACCCCACATGACCCAGTTTCGAACTTGACCTGGATTTCATAGAGACAAACATTCTGACCATGAAGTTTCATGAAGATTGGGTCATAACTGTTGCCTCTAGTGTGTTCACAAGCACTTGTGGACGGACGACAAACAGACAGTCGAAGAGTGATCACAAAAGCACACCAGGTGAGCTAAAAAGTGAATATGTACAAGATTAAACATCGAAAATGCATTTAATTTTTATGTTTAGAATATAACCTACATTATGAGCCAATGAAAACGCCGAATTTTGGCGGTTAAATGAAAATTTAATAATTAAAAATTTCTCTTCACAGACTTGACGTCATGCGTTGGCGCTTATTTCTATCGGCCAATCAGAATGCAGAATGGTATATTCTAAGCCAGTTAGAACATATTAAGTAAATTTTAATGACTAAAAAGGACTCGCTTCGCTCGCTCCGCCCCTTTTAATCATTACAATTTACTTAATATGTTCTAACTATAGCGTTAACAAGGCTATTATTATCATCGACAGACTATATCTCTCTACAAGACTAAGATACAAATAAATAATTCATGTGTGGCAGTAAATGACACATAAAATATATATATAATAACCACAGAAGGTGTTCACAGAACACGCTTGTTCATCGAAAACGTGGTTGATTAATTATCACGTGAGTAACTGAGTCAAAGAAAAGTTATATCACAAGTCAAATAACCGTTATATGCATTATATTTAGTCCATTGCTTCTGTGATGCCTTCACTCAAGTTTTTGTAGATGAGAATTTATGTAAGAAATGTAATCGCTAGATATGCCACTCTTGATAGACACCAAAGGTATGAGGACACAGTGTGAAAAGATCCTGAAAATATATAACACACAAGCAAGTAAAAAACATGCTAATAGACCAACTTCGCTTTTTACATAACCAGTATTGCATGCTGATGGCTACAACCAGGTTTCGTTGTTTCGGTTAGTTTCATGCGATTTGTTGTAATGTACTTGTATTCATCGACCATATAACCACTCATGTGAATATTACATCGCATTAGTATGATCTATTTGTCATTTGTTTTTCAAAACCGTTTGATACTGGAAAGTTTTGTTTCCCATGGTAGCTACGTGTAGGCGTCACAGTGGTACAGTCCGAGTAATGTAAACATGGTATTCATCTTTTTATAAAGGTCGCACAAATTTTTAAGGATAGTTGACTTGAATGTTTTAATGTTTGTTAGCTTACTTCATATCCATAATTAACTTTAAATATTAATATTTTATGTTGGTATAAATGACGAAGTTCTTACTTGACCCGCTATTAGGGTTGTGATCCTGCAGATAGTCCTGAAACAAAGAGTTCAATATGTGAATTCATAGTACAAAATATACTTTTACACTTTACACATTATGCTATGCTACCAACTTTGAACTCCGTGCAGATTCGTAATGTGCTTTTCTTTGCATGAGCATGTATTTATTTTGATAAGTTGAGCATTATTCCGTTATTTTAAAGTAACCCGTTAAGTTAAATGGGTGCCTGCTTTATAGTGTCATACTGCTGTATTCTGTGTGCTGCACCAAATATATTTCCACTATAGAATGTGTAATGGTCTAAGTGATGACACATATAATATTGACGAGCATCAGTACAAACAATACATAGTAACACATTTTACATATGGAGTGTATCCCTTTCCCTAGTAATTGTAATATATTATACCCTTTTTACACGTATTTCACTTCTTACGAAACTTTTGTATTCAATACTAGATATATCGAACACTCCACCTATCCGCAGCTAAAATACACTTTACATTAGATCCTCCTAATAAACATGTTTATATTGACACGTACTTTTAACCATTTACCTTTTTTAAAAGCAAATTGGCATATAAACATACCTTTAGCCATTTACATACATCAGTAAAATATGGCCTAGGTAAACATAGACACATACATTATAGCAACGTATCATACACACAAAAAAGTGATTACTAGTATCGAGATCTGACGAAGCAGCGATCATTGGTAGTCTTTAACAAGTACCTTCTTGTTTTGGAAGGAAGAATATTTGTAAACTTATCTATTGAGACACATGCTATGTCTTTGAAGTACTGTGATCGCAATTGTCAATATAAAGGCCAACATAATAAAAAGTGGTATTCTGACTCGACAGCCTATTGGGTACAAACTTTACATAATATTTTAGCCCTATCTACATTATTATACCTTCCATTTTCAAGTTCAAGACAAAGTGAACTTAATCTAAACCTGGACATCTCTTAACAAGGGGGAGTCATGTCAACATTCTATGGCGTCCACCCCGTACGAGGACGCAATCGAGATAATCTCCAAAGACTATCGTTATGTGTCATGTGACGCAGTGGTTTTGAACGTGCGGACAAATCCTCCGATTGGGTTCAGTGCTGACGTACCGACACACGAACTAACATTACAAATAACCAATAAAAGTATTTGATCTTTTTTACAATTTGACCATTAAAAGCCTAAAATGTTAGTAAGTTTTACAAAGCGTTAGTACCGTGATGAATATAACACTTGATGTGAATGGGTAATATTCCTTATGATAATACTTGTGACATGCGATTATCATTTACACCAGTGAAATCACTACTATATCATGACGATATGGAACACGTGATAGGAGCCACACACACGTTACTATATCTACTGAATACAACTGTCTATATACAGTAACATCTCTACCGAGCAACACTCTGTTAAAACACGGTTTCTGGCTATAGTTGAAAGAATTTGTTTAAATCCAGGAAAAGCACTTATGAAATATTATTTCTGCCATTTAAGAGGGATTGTTACTCAAAAGAAGTTTGTTACGCTACAAAAAAGTTGTTACATAACAGAAAGGTGTTACTTAATAGAACATTGTTACATAACAGAAAGTTGTTACTCAAAAGAGGGTTGCTCCTGGAAAGAGGGTTGCTCATGGCGAGGTTTGTACTGCAAAGCAAAATCTAGAATCCTGTGATACACTCTTATAGTCATCTGGTTGACATGTGCATGCATAATATTCAAGTCGGCAAAGTAAGTCATTGTTCATATTGTATAGAAGGTATTCACACATATATAGTTTGCTGTCCCTGTTACCTGGGTTACTTTGTCTATTAATATTCCGAGTTCTTCGACTACAAACATTTCCTTGTGGTTTCTGTTGGTAAATAATCAAGTTTTGCTATAGAAAATCCATGCATTAAAACTTTAGCGCCGCCTTGTTTAGTTTAAACATGTTTTATTACCCAAATAATATATACAATTTCTATGATACACAATATACATATGCTGAGCATGAGTAAAGTAAATCACAAGTTCGGAAACTTAGTTACGGCGGCTCTCCCCTTATACCGTATTCAATAACTTTATAATATATTCAACTAAATATGGCAGAATAAATATTTACATGTAGGTCAACCTTCCTCTATGTATGTATTGTCCACTTTATAGTAAAAATACTAAAATACAAAACTATTTCGCCATTGTGCCTTTTTGTTGAACTTTGTTCATTTTGTATACATGTGCCATTCTGCAATTTGGTTGTCCAGCACAAGGCTGCTTCGTATCTTTCAAAATTGCATGTACACTATATATATGTTGTAGATTGTCCGTGTGGTGTGTTGTGTCCGGTTGTTTTTTTTCTCGTCACAAGGCTCTCGTTCCGTTTTAGTTTGACTGACTGAGGCGACATACTTTAAGGACGGGATGCCGTGTTTTCAGTGCTTTGTATTTTTTAATGTTTTCTGTGCTCGGCTGGTTAAGTTGAGTGCCTTAATATAATCTTTTACCAGTATGATTATTACATAATAATTGCCTAAGGATAAGACAGAAGAGTATGAGTAAGATTGGGAGTAAGAAAAATATTAAGATTATGGACGTTAGATCAAATCAGTTGCATTACAAAGATCATGGTCTGGTAGATGGTTAAGATAGAAGTATTGTTACAATTACTACAGTAAGTCATTATTCCCATTGCTACAATTATTACGTAATCTAGCATGATTTACAGACTTGGATCTGTTACAAAAATAAATTATTTAACTATACATAAAATGTGAAGGAACAATAAAGGCAGGAAAAACATCTTGTAGCAATTCGCGTTTGAAATTGTTTTAGTGACTGAAGGTTCCTAATGGTTACGGTAAAGCGTTCCATCGTTGTATGGCGGATGGAATGAATGAGCTTTCAAACAATGTGGTGTTTGGTGGAGGTGTCAGAAAATCATTTTGATGTCTAAGGTTGTAAGTAAGTTTTCACCATTTACACTTGTTACATGTAACAATACATTCAAATCGCCAGGTGCTAATTTATTTTACTTTAAACATAAACATAGTTTTTGATATTTCTTATATCATCAAGAGTTAAGCATACAGTTTCGTTATATAGTTCGTTTAAACTTGTAGAGCAAGTGACACCTGTAACAAATCTACCAACTTCAATTTGAAGTTTTCTGATCTGTCTTTTTCGTACTGGGTACAGTAATCCCATATTACATTATCGAGTATTGGTCTTAAATGATTCCATATTTTGCTTCTTACCATTATAATTTCCTCGTGATTCAAGGAAGTTTGAGCTGACAGTAAAATGCCACTTGTATGGGAGTGCCAGTTACAGTCGTTACTAAATGTTTATGATTATCGATAGCACAGTGCCATATCATACATAGTTCAGGAAACTTAAAAGCGTGCAAAACAATTAGCAAGACTCAACCTTATATAGGGTATTCGGAAAGCAGAATCAAGGTTGATGGCCGTTATGTCATTGTTCATAATGAATGCTAGTCTAGCACCTAATCCCTGTATGGCGTTGTTTTATATAACTTTTAGAATAATTTAGATGATTTACAAATATCTAAAAACAAGTAATGTCGATCTTGCTATTGATAAACCGGTCGATACACACCAACACTCCAAACAGAGCAAGAATGTAAACACCGAGCCTCATTTCCTAGTAGTTTGAACTTTAATAGAGATTTTAGAAAACAAAAATCTATTAAACTTCATCATATAGACAATGGTCGACTCTGAAAAAGAATGGCTAAATATCTTTACTTTGCTACGCTAAATGAAAACATGCAAGTCTGTTAAATTAATTACACCTACGTTGTACTTTATATCCTATGCATGGATTGTGCAACTGTATTTTCATTCATTCGTTCTTATATTTCTGTTAAATGAACTGTTACTAAGTTCTCACCTACTATACAAATAGTTGCTACAAACTATGTATATTTTTATAAGCCTGAGTAAACGTATACATGTACCCTTACTCGTATCATCAAATACCTTAACTTATACCTGTTGATTGTTTGTATGGTGTTCCTGCTTTAGAAGATTTGACCTATTTGAAGCGAAACAGTACAATCAGAAATGCGTTATAAAACTTTGTAATACAGCTTAACGATATAGTGTGTCTTCTTTCATATTTATAATATAAGAAACTGAAAGACAACGACCAGCGACACAAAATGCTGCAGACAATTCTAAATAATATATACAAGTAATGGTTTTCTACGTACTCTTGTTGTGCTTGGTGTCAGTGTTGTTGTTGTTTCTGTTGGTGTCATTGAGACTGTTGTTGGTGTCGTCTCAGTTGATCCTGGTCTTGCTGATGACGTTGTTTCTGCCGTAGGAGGCGTTGTTGTTGACGTTGTTTCTTGCGAAATAGATGTTGTTGTTGCCGTTGTTTCTTGCGTTGACGTCGATCCCGGAGTGGTTTCCGGTGGGCCTTCATCTAAAGGTAGAATATGTATATAGATAAGGAAATGCTGACGATGAAGTTAGAAAACACATTGTTCTTTGAATATCGCCATTCTTATCAGTCAAAAACATCATTTGATGAATCACATGCTGTACAACGCATGAATGTTACAAAAGACAGAATTGTTATACAGAAGATTGATAAATGCAGTGTCAAGGGATTGGTACCATGCAGATGAGTTTTTCTTCGAGTCTGTGATAATATACGTATGTGTAGAGAATTCGACACACATTGAATTGAATTATTCCAGACACATTCTTTGACGTTTTGGTTCCTATGGAAAAAAGTTCTTTTAAAATATGTATTGCATTTGATCTTTAATTTAGCCGAATAAAGCTCATTTAAATACAATTTTCTTAGATGATATAGTCCTTTTGCTGTGGAAACTGTGTCATTCAGCTAGTTAGTAGGTCATCCGACTATACGGGCCTTTCAACGTTTTAATACTGTTATTTAACTTTTGCAACTAAAGGCTGCTATAATTATGTAGTTCAGCAGTTTTACTGTTGTAACTAGGTCATTCAGCGTAGGTGTACTTTTCGACAGCATGGACTTGGGCGGATCTGCGCTTGTTTAGTTGGGCATTGTGCTTTGTGTGTTTTTAATGTTTTCTGTGCTCGGCTGGTTAAGTTGAGTGCTGTCTTCCCTGTCTGACTTAATATAAGCACATAGGTACTGTTTTACCAAAGCACTTACTGAAATAATGCAAGTACGTACATATTTAAATTCTTTTTAATTCTTCAACAATTTGTGGTACAATATTTATACTCTTTTAGCGAATGAATTCCTACAAACGTGTAGTTGTAAAAGCATTTCAAGTAGAGCGCAAGTTTACACTTTCCGTAAGTGCTTTGATATAACAGAAAAACATGGTGTGAACGTACATGTATGAAGCAATTAACAAGTGAAGCAGTCAAAATGGAACACATTGTAGTTCAAACGACCACATAGGACAGCTTACAATTTACACCATGCGACTATATATACAGGGTGTTATATTATAATAGTTTATTCTCGATGTTTAAGTTTCAAAGGTTTTTTTCTGTCGACAGAAGAATGTAAACTTTTCTTGTTCATTTCCAGAGGGTTCTCCCATTGTTCTAATCTTCCGATCATTTAGGGAAACTGTTAGTGTAAGAAATTAAAATTGTGCACTTCGTACATAGCTCAGATACAATTATGTAAAATTGAAATTTTGAGAACAAACTGTTTTTAGCACCCTGTACATACGACCACAGGTAACTGTATCATTGATAAAGAGTAAAACAATCTTTTATAAATTTTATGTTAACTAAGATATTATAAATTTTATAAAATAATATTTTGTTTTGTTTGCTCTTTATAAATGATACAATTACCTGTGCATAACGAGCGTATACCAATCTACAGTGGATACCTGTACGAACCAGACAACGATGGGCCGCATGCTTAATATATATAATAATGCTGACCGTCTTACCACACAGCGCACACGTCATATAACACTGTTCTTCCATCTGTTCGTTCTTCTTCTCGCACCAACCTTTACCCTCGTTTACCACACAGGTCGCTGTATCACCGTTAGCATCTTCACATGGACCTGACAAACATTGTAATTTAATATCAAAATCTTCACATGGACCTGACAAATAATGTTATATAATATAAAATATATTTACTTGCACTTCAATAAAGGATCATACATGAGGAGGTCGTAAGTACAAAAACGCTATTTTGAGAAAACAAGAAAAGGTGTCTGAAAACTTTACTTAAGGGATAACAAGCATTTTCAACTTCCGTTTGGTCAACATGGCCTGTTTCGATTTTCATAAAAAAGAGGCTCTTAAGAAGTGCAGTGTGATGCAGATTTCAAATATGTACTAGTATAGGTCTTATAAGGTCGTAAGTAGCACTTTCGACCTATATTTTCTGAGCCAGCGATATGTCATCCATCATTCATAACAAATGTGTAAATAAACATTGCAATTTCTCTTATATATATTTCTTAATTAAACATTTGAATTTATGTAGTGAAATGAATAATGTATTGTCTAATTAGACTTTACGCCGTTTATTCTTTTTAATAATAGATAGAAAACGAAAGTCAAACATGGATAGTCGTACTGAACTATTAGATTTAATTGTTTATAATATCTAAACATAAAATAACGCAATGTGATCAGACTTGAAGGATAATATTTATTAGAATTTTTAATATCTCTCACCGTTTAAACGAAGCTTCCATGCTATCATTCACGTAATATGCATATGTACAGTGTTTGTTGAATTGTGTTATTGCAAGGACGTATATTTTTATTTGTAGAGGAAGGACTGACCATACGTCTTAAAATGATGTAAAGCATATTTTAAAACCACAAACACTCATGATTAAAAACCTATACTGAAAATAAAACCATTTTATTTTTATAAGAGTTACAATAACTACTAAGATACAGTATAAACTTTTGTATACTATTTTGTAAAAGATAATTCAGATTTTACACATTTTTATTTTTTGTTACAGCAAGGACACTTTAAGTACGACCATGTCTTCTGGACAACTTAACATACAATCAAAAACCTTTTTAAGGATTAGAGATGATCTTATGCTCATTCAGATATATCAGCAAAAAATATTCATTTATGTATTTGTGATCGTGAAAAAAATGATGACATTGTATTTTTTTACAAATTGACTAAATTTGATATTGGCTTTCATGACTGAATTAATACACTGTTGCAGCAAGGACATCCCTGTTACAGACTAAGTTCAAATACTAATGTTATAAACTGACTATTTTATTCAAATGTGGAAACATTTGATGCTGATATTAAGCGTGTATGCTAAAAATAATTACACTTAAAAAGAATAGTTTTTCATGACGTTCAAGGGACAACAGACGTAACAGTAAGGATAAAAATGGGTACATTAAATTTTGTAAAAAGCTGACTATGTAATATAGGTCACCTGATTGTGCCAAATTACTAGATTTTATTGTCATATTCAATTATGAGTGCTAAATGTCTGTATTAAAGAGCTCAAATCAAATTAAAAAGACTCATATTGACTCATATACTCCCCACCTGTACAACTCTCATTAACGTGTTAGTGTTCAAACTATTTTCTGGCATAGGAAGCACTTGTTTCCAGTCTTTTTTTTTATCAAACTCTGCCACTGTAATTCTTTGTTTTCCAAAGAATAATATTTCCGTTGAAAAATTTGCACAGAATGTCTTTCGAGAACATGATATGCGCTTATTATGCATTACTGATTGACGGTCAGGCCGTATGCGCTTACTTTTATATGCGCTTTAAATCAAATATGCGCTTATTTTCCAGATTACTCAGTACCAGAAAAACTACATGATAAACTAGTTATTCCGGTTTATTATTTGCTTTCAATGGATTATGGAGTTTTTTCAGTGAAAATAACAGTGAAAATAACAATGAAATTACCACTTTGTTATTTTCACTGTTTTGAAGCTGGTTCCAGTATCGTGCAGAAAAAGAAACGTAACGTCAACGGCGACGGGCTTTAAAATATGCGTTACTTCATCATGACGTCATAATTATCACATCGTGACGTTCCAATTTCGACGTGATTTTTTCCAATTAAGCCAATTACGGCACATTTTAAGAGAAATTGAGGCATATAATAAATAGAAAATTTGTTGATTTTTGGTGTAAGATCAATTTTATTTCACTCGTGATCACAGAAAATTAAATTTACGCCACTCGTGAAAATATTGAAGTTCTGTGATCAAACAATATATTACCCACATCTTTACAGATACAATAGAAAAATATACTGTTGCATAATGATTAGCATATGGAGTGTAAGCTGTACGCAGTACAACGTAATATTATAAACCCAACACTGTATTGTCACTAATACAGGCGAAATCGCACTGTGGAATACAACGTTTATTCCGTATCATACATGTATATGGATTTCCGAATCCGTATCATGCATGTCTGATGTGTTATATGCCAACGTCAATGACGTCATGACGTAAAAGTTTACCTTTTAATGAATGAACGTCGCGTTATATGCCGAACATAATATTATGACGACGTTCATGACGTCAATGTATAAACATTAAACGCATTTTCGCGCGTAAAATCGTTGTTTCACTTTTGTCGGTATATATTTAAAGGAATATTACTGCAGTTGTGTTGATCCGTTAATCGTATTACCTCTCGTTGCTTGCGCTATTCCTAGCGGCCTAGCAAGATACGGCATTACACAAGCAACCCGAGGTTATACGGCCCAACGAATCAACACATTGCAGTGATATTCCGTATTTATAACTTGATAATTGTGACCTGCATTCGTGACAACATATGGCCAGGTATAGAAAAAATTTACAACGTAATAGTATCCCAATGCATGGTAGCTTCCAAACGTTCAGATGGTCAATTAACCCGACATTTGATTCTTCCAAACTTGAACTTTGGTGGATAGAACACGTGGTACACATGTTAAAGTGCTTGTCCTTGACTGCATGTACAATATAGCATACACACACATTTAGCCTTCCAATCATGGGAACACAGCGTGATTCATCATCATGTTCAGTGATCGCCTCACTCTAATTAGAGTATCTTCGCGATTTGACATACATTTTTTTTATATTAAGTCAGACAGGGAAGGCAGCACTCAACTTAACCAGCCGAGCACAGAAAACATTAAAAACACACAAAACACAGAGCCCAACTGAACCAACCGAGCACAGGAAACATAAAACACATAAAGACACAATACCCAACTAAACAAGCGCAGATCCGCCCAAGTCCAAGCTGTCGAAAAGTAAAATAAATTATAACTAGCTGAATGACCCAGTTTCCACAGCAAAAGGACTATAATGCCTAGTTTTAGCTGTCAGAAAACTTAAAACGAAGAAGTGCCCAATAAAACCAAACATACGCAGTTGATGGGCTGGACTACATTATATACATATAAAATAGTTCTTTATACGAATTCTTTAGAAACTAGATAAAACAGGAAATGCAGTCTAACATTTATAACTAGTTGCCAGGGCGGCATAGAAACCTTCCAGGGTAGGCTTAGCTACGGCGTGTTATGGTAGATGATTCCAAAGGACTATGGAGGAGGGGAAGAAACTGTGTTGCTGGTAAGTTTTACTGCAATATATCTGGTTCAGTGGTTGGTTATGGAAACAGGAAGATCTAGACGGGCGTAGAGGAGGATCTGGATCAATATCAACAATACCATGTCTGATCTTATACAGCATGGTAACGTTGACCATGTCTGATCTTATACAGCATAGTAACGTTTACCATGGCTCGTCTTTGCTGTAATGTGGGCCAGTGCATGTCTTGTAACATACTGGAGACGGAGCTGGTACGATTATAATCATTTTCATAAACCTGGCTGCTCTACGTTGAGTCATCTCCGGTTGATTGCTGTTGGTGTCAGTATGGGGGGACCCTAGGCTACAGCGGAACGTATTCTAAGATAGGACGGACATAAGTCTTGTCTGCAGTACCTTTGGTCGTTGGTAAACTTGGGCGGATTATTCTATGGATGAATGGCATGGTTGAATTGGCTTTTTTATTGATATTGTTGATATTGGTATTCCAAGAAAGATCAGGTGAGATGGTTAATCCCAAGTATTTTGCTGCAGTGGATATTTTAAGTTTAGTGATATGAATTGTATATGTAAAACAGGAAGGGATGCGCTTGATGGTGATGTGTATAAAATGATTATAACTTCACATTTCCCAGGGTTGACTATGTCATCTTGGTGCAGCTTGGTATGTTGGTGACTCTCAATACTTCAGACACTCGTCCGCAAATAAACGGACAGTAGACTTGACTCGGCCTGGTAAGTCATTGATGTGTATGAGGAAGACTAATGGTCCAAATACTCTAACTCGGGGATCGCCATATGTGACAGATGAGACCTCTGAACATCCAACATCCTAGACGACCTGCTGGATTCTACCAAGCAGAAAGTCCGATATTCAGGAGTGGATACTACCCATGATGTCATAACGGTTGACTTTATATAAGAGACGTCTGTGGCTGACCGTATCAAATGCTGCTCTTATCAAATGTGATACATTGTACCTTGACCTACGTATAGATATAGTTGATCACGAATTTTTGCAATGGTTGAGTATCAAAAAAGTACCAGCACATTTACACTAACATGTAGTCAGGTCATAAACAAACACAATATCTTAATATTGTATACCTATTATGAAACAAGGATTCTGATTGGCTTAGACGGCCTGCACGAGAGGTCTATATATTTTAATATACACCTCCCGAAACCGAGTCTGGGGTGGATATAACTTTTTCATGACGTGACGTCATTTCCTGCGACAAAACGTTCCAAACAACGTAACGTTATTTCCCGTATTTTTTGCATACAGCTGCTCATACATATTTATAGGCTCTTACCTAGCCATTAATGATAAATGCCGTTAATAAATACGTAAATACGTCTCATACAGAACATAAGTAGAGCATTGTTAGCTAGAACATTTGAAGAGTCGTCTTTTGTTTCTATTACATACACTTTCCTGAAGAAAGACTGAAGCTATTATAATTTAAAAAGAGTTTTATTTCCTTGACTTTTGGAATGGTATACAATATAACAGTTGTCGACTTATGTTTCGATGAATCTGATGTTTAGTTGACCTTCAAAAAGTGTTATTGACCGACCTTCAAAAAGTGACATTGACCTCGGTCAATATCACTTTTTTCTGGTCAACAAAAAAACATCATATTCACCTCAACATAAGTCAATACTAGTATAATGTAGTTCATGTATACCACGACTTTGGAGTACTTGTCAAAATATGATGTAACACACTAGAGCATGGCATATCATATATATATATCACATGTTCATATGCATGTGATTACACGCCAACCAAAGACACGGACATTAACCAGGCGAAAGGTAAATCACAAATGAACACAAATTAAAACATATTGGTTGGGAAATACGGACAATGTCCCATTGTGTGATATTGCCTTGTACAATCAGAAGCGAATAACCAAAATGTGAGATATAACTTTATACAAATTAGGTGCGTATTGCATAACAAATGAAATTAGGGCTTTACAAACAAGATGCAAATTGCCCAAATGTGAGATACAGCATTTTACAAACCATATGCAAATTGTCCGAATGTGAGATACAGCTTCTTTTAAATCAAATGCAAATTGTTAAAATGCGACTTTTATTGTTTTACCAATCATGTGCGAATTGTCCGAATGTGAGATACAGCTTCTTTTAAATCGAATGCAAATTGTTAAAATGTGACTTTTATTGTTTTACCAACAAGATGCGAATTGTCCGAATGTGAGATACAGCTTCTTTTAAATCGAATGCAAATTGTTAAAATGCGGCTTTTATTGTTTTACCAATCAGATGCGAATTGTCCGAATGTGAGATACAGCTTCTTTTAAATCGAATGCAAATTCTCCACATTTGACATATAGTTTTTATGAAGACGTACATATCAGTTGAGTATAAATCAATGTCTAAATGAGGAATAAGTCTTTTAGAAATAAAGTGCATATTGTTCTAATGTAAGATATGGCTGTGTGGAAATAAAGAAACATACTGAACATTATTCATGTCCATGTGGAGATTAAGCAAGATAAGATCTTATAATATGCAACTAACATTTTAGATATCTTACCACTACAGTCCAAACCTCCATAACCTTCACGACAGGTACACCGACACTCTTCACTGACGAATGTTCCACCATTATAACATTCAGATATTTTACAATCCTGGCAGTCAATCCCAGTGAATGGATACCTGAAACATAAAACATGTCGTTGGCTTCCAAATACATTCCAAAATAAACAGTGCATGTATCTTTAAAGAAATATTCAATTCAGTCAATTATTTACATAACATTGTGTATATAAACGCTGTACATACTTTCTCTTATTAACATCTTTCTTTTAATATAATGTTTTATATTTTATGTATTAGTATGTTGCTTAGTGAATAAGGTATTGGTTTTCTTTGCCTTTTCCTCCAATTAAAATGTTTAAAACAATAAAAATACAATACCATTATATAGCAATGTATGTATACACCCATTTTATACACGGACTGAAAGTAAGAAGATTGAGATCTGGGTGTATTGTGCTCTTTCGTTTTCTTGTTAGCTTTATGATGGATTTTTATGTGCTCATTTAATGGCCAATGTTTCATTAATATTAGTGCTGGGTACCGCCATAACAACGATACCGGTGTATACCACGGGCTTTCCTTAAATACCACGGTATACCAACAACTTCATCAAAAAATGGTATAGTTGTCCAAATAAAATGGAAAACTTTCATTCTAGCCAGGCTGTTATTTTCAGAACGATGACAAGAATTAGAGAATTTTATCATAGTAACATGGCAATTTAGGGTTTACAATGAGACCACGGTTACCGGTATACCGTTCACCTCTAATTTCTATACTTTTCCGGTTTGTGTGTATTTCGCCATCGGTTCGTTTTTCTTGTTTCTTGTGTGATATGCATCTTTATGTCCTACTATATTTGGATTTTAGTGAAATTATATACATGTAGTTACAAATTGTCAACGTCATAAAAACATTTCAGGTCGCGATATTGTAAGTCTAGTTGAGGAAACAAATAAGATTTCTTGACTACTATAGATTAACATGATTGGTTGGACTTCAAAAAAATATACTACATAAGGATAAAGAACATATGTTAACTGTAATTGAAACGGTCCTTTTTCAACCTTTATTCAACCTCAATAATTAGACCAGTACTAAGGCGAAAACTAGTTTTTGTGGGTCCCAATATTGGCCTTATTGTTCGAGGTGCACTGTTTACTAGAGTTTCTAAATAACATTATGCTCAGAATTTGTTTACTTCTACACTCGAATGGTTGTTTATGTATTCCATAAATAGACAGACTTACTTGCAGTCGCAAGACACCCCATACGTGCGACCACCACAGTCACACTTGCAACCCGAAGAAGTAAACGGTTGAGAATTCTTGCAAAATTTCCAGCAGGCATCAGTACAAGTTCGACCTGTCCGAAATAAAAGCACTATGATTATAATAAGTAGTGATTAATGCAGAGTAGGGACCACCGGAGTGTAACCACATCATTTGACTGTGTAGAAGATATAGATGTGAATATTCTAATACCATTAAATAGCGAGAATCGAACCATGAATCTAATTTTGATTCAATGACATATTCTCACTCTCCAAACACGTCATATTCAACGGACGCCTTGATATTTTTGTCTAAATGAAATAAAAACACTATTTCGAACAAAATAGGATCCCGTAGTAATTACTAATAGTCTTTCTCGACTTCGCGTTAAATTATTATTAAACTTATCTTTGATTGATTGCTTAACTTTAGTAAATACTTTGGCTTGTGAGACCAGAAAAAGGACAGACTGTTGGTTTTAAAAGCGCACCATTTTGTACTCAATTTAAGACTTTTTCAAAATAGTTCTGTACAGTTACAGATGTCTGCATGTTTTAAAAGTTATAAAAGTTGTTATATTATCTAGAGTAACTTAATTGTACTTTATCTAACTATAGCTGGCATCAAAAATAGCATATTGACGAAAGGCGTTGGAAGGAATATAAATAGTTTTACCATAGAAGTCACCATCGCATTCACAAGAACACGTGGTTTGGTTCCACGTTCCTCCATTCTCACACTGTCCAATACATGCATCCCCTGTGAAAAATATAGGTTTGATAAAACATATATCGATAAATATACTAACAAAACTTGCTAAGAAAAACTAAATACAGAAACACGATTTCATATTGATAAAAAAGTTATAGTGCAAAGGTAAACTTTCATCATAAAGGCTTGTTTGAAGTATCTTTTTTTGGGATGGGGGATATGCGGACGGCACGTTCTGTATCTGCCTTTTGTTTGGGTATACGCTGCTAACGATTTTGTCTGTGCATTGCAACATTTAATTTAGTAAGTACGGTTGAACGCTCCGTCAGGTTTGTGTATGTATCTATGTTATAGAACGCTTATGATGGCTAACATACATGCTCTGTGATAGTTTTGTTGAAGGTACAAAACAGTTAAGTTACTCGTTCATCAGACTATAGCTATCTATTCTGGTAGCTGTTTAGTTTCACATTTTTTTTAATTGTTCTTGTGGCTTGTGTTTGTGCATTGGGATTATTCATTTTCGTGTTTTCTGTTTTAGATGTGTTCATGCTCTGATGTGTCCAGTTGGATTCTGCTTCCCTTTTCCAATTTGAAAGCTCCAGATCATAGGAGAAATACATTTACAACATAATCCATAAACCGCCATATCTAACATCACTTGACTTTTGTTTCGTTTACATGTATCACATGTACATTAGAAGGGTCCGGGTTTGCGGTCCGTAGATGAAGTTACGAGGGTTAGCTAAATTGGAAAGCCACTACGCCCATACAAATGATGTGCCAACAGTTTGAGCTACTTGCCTAATTGTAAATCTTCCACCAGTTTCCCTTTTCTAGTATGTTCGGTATTTGGATGACATTCATTAGGTTCATTTCCATAGAAAATTACACCACTTTTAAATTTCTTAGACTATCAAGTTGTTGATGAATAAGACATCAAATTACACCAGTTTACCATACAAATTAATCTAAATATGGTACTTGCTCCCGCATTAAGAGAACAACGACTCGTCATTGGGACCGAAGTTGGTCAGAGGAAAGTGACATTTTCCCAATTATTTAAGCATTATTATGCACGAGTAGACAGTGTTAAAGTGTACTCCGGGATAATTTATAGTTTATCATAATTCATTACTTTCTTGGCCAGAGACACTCTCTTTTCATAAAGTAAACTAGTATCTAGTGACGTGACGTCACAGAGCCTATTGATACAGAATGCCTTGTGTACTTTATATCACTGTAAGAACATTTGGTTAAATCATAATAAAACATAATCTATTTTAACACATTTTTTAACGTGTTTTTCAGAAACAATTTGATTTTGAGGTACACATACATTTTAATGTTCAGGTTTTCAGCGCTGTGACGTAGTACTGCAAAGATACCTGGGTTAAATATGGCGGCTCTCCAAGTCGAAGAGAGTTTAGTTACCCTAGCTAATTAGGGTGTGAATAGGGGGATATAAGCAATGAATTTGAAGATAGTTTGGGGCTCTTTACAACATATAAAAAAGGGTGAGTTTTCACTTTAATCGACCTAGTGTTACAGTTACATGTGCACTGAACGGATTTTAAAATGTGAGGTATCACTTTCAAGCTAATACAATGATCTTTGATATACAGTTCACTAACTTTAAACATTAATTGATACAAGAAAGCATCACTTGCATTCCAACTTGAACAACCCTCGTAATACTTACTTTCTTCCACCGGTGGTAATGAATACCCATAATGTATACCCAGATTGTCCGCGTCACCACTATTGACGACCTGTAACAATAATCACCATATAAAATAAACTACATAATTGCACTTTTCCTATGTTTTCAGCCAAAATCAACGTCCTATATTTACAGACACTATTGGTCGATAACTAACAACAGTTTAGAACTTCACTTCTGGCCTTAAACCAACCAAACATACTAAATAATTTTGTCTTTTGTCTGTGTCGTTTGTTTTGTAGAAATGTCGCTACTTAAATGGTTCGGATGTGCTGGTCTAATTGTATTATTTTTGCAACCTTTCAACTAAAAAAGCTTAACATAACATCGAGTCACCGGTTTTCGATAGGGTAAGGATATAACGGGCGATAAATGATCAAATGCACATCAGTTTCAAAAGTTAACAAAATGACGAAAAATTATTAAGAAAATAGATACAAGCAATGTCAACAACAATTCTTCAACAATTATCGCGAATGCCGACCATTTAATGAAGTCACTGGAGTGTGCATTAAGAAACACTCGTATACATGAAATCGTGACCTTTGAACTTATTGTCGTAAAATCACGTATGATCGAGATTTCACCTTGAATGTAGCATAATTCTAAGCTTAAACAATTCTGTATGCCATTAAAAGTGCATTTTGCAATTTAAACGAATAATTAAGAAACTAAGTAAGACCGCATTAGAAATGTGTATCACTACGCGCTTTCACAACATAGATTCGTAGTAGGCTAGGAAAATCAGGAATCTACGAACAATTTAGCAAAATAATATTAATTTTGAATTGATGTAAAATCAATCATGCGACATGATTTGAATGTAAATCGATTGGAACCATTTGGCATTACAAAATTTGACCCATTTTTTTGATGAATCGGTAATTATTTTATTTCGTACGTTAATGAAATGCTATATGTTTCATTTATGGATTAGAAGGTAAATTTTAACATTCCTTCATTCAGTTTTCCCGCTAATGACGTCATAACTAAACTATCAATAAAGATATTGAAAGTAGTTCCACTATAACGATTACTAGGGTATCACGATTTCGGGTTATTCGACGGTATACCTGACTGTATTTTTACCATCATGTGCCTTCAGAGAGTGTAGTGCACTGTTTTATCGCATGGCTTGACAAACAGTAAAGCGTTACAATATCACTACTTTAGTCCCCATGCTTAGAATAATGAGCATTATTAATAATTCTAACATGGCAGGCGATTTTGCCTATATAGACAAAAGAACAAAGCATAACGTCGTATACCAAAGTGAAAGACATCTACTATTTTACGCCGCAAACTAAAAGGAAAACAACAGGATTCTTCCGCTCACTGAAAAAGAAATTCGCTACAAAGTCATTTTCGTCTACGCCAGTATATGGACTAAATTCTGGCAGTCAAATCAAACCGATATTTCAGCAATTAAATGAATCCTCTGATAAGCCATTCAAGCCAAATCCAGTCAACAACAACATACATGCAGAAACACACTGGCAAACAGCCATTGAAACTGATAATCATACAGCAGACACCAGTGAACTTGAATGGGACAACTACACACACCCAGTGTCTTTCCTTGATGACAGCCAAACCATTTATAAACAGCTTGACATACAAAATGAAACAAAATTGAAATTGTCTCAACAAGAAATTCTAGAGGATAGTATTTCCAAAATACAATCCAATACCAGTGAATCAACACCAACGTGTATTGACACAAAAGACGCATCATCACAAACATGTGAAGGTGAGACACACTCAACCAATGCTACTAAATGTGATGTTACAACTCAGTCTGGTGCCACTAAAGTCACAGAAGATACAGAAAACAAGTATGTTCAGTGCTTATATGAATGTACCTCACTCAAACAGGAAAATGATGAACTGAAAGCACAACTAAACAGACAAAGCTCCGAGAATGATACTCCCAGATACTACTCATTGAAGAAGAAGTTAATAAACTAAAACAGAACAATATATCTCTGAAACAAGACAACAAAATTCTCAGAAAAAAACTGTCAAAAGTAGAGACTGATCAGGAAAGTGTGAGCACTGTTCAGACATAATATTATGTGAATGAGATTAAGGAGCAAAACGTCTCAGTCAGTGAAATACTCACTGTACTAATGGACAGGACAGAAAACATATCTTCCTTGCCAAATGTTAACTCTCTTCATAAAGAAAATCAGCAAATACCAGAATCTCAAGCAAAGGCTCCTGCACCAACCCCGTCCAATAAACAGAAACAGTCCAACATCCAACTCAACAGCAAACAAGCTAATACAACTTCACAAGAAGCACAAACCAGTAGACCAAACAGCTATACAGACAAATCAACCAATAACCCACCAAGTAACATGGATTTGAAACCCAAACACGCACAAAAAACAAATATATTAATTCTTGGTGACTCAGTCACGAAAGTGATAAATCCAAGGAAGTTCTCCGGAGAAAGTTTGTACACAAAAGTAAATCACACCCCGGGGCCACAATTGGAGATATTGCTGGGAAGATTGAATCATCGACTACAAAACAAGATGTTAAAAACAGCGACATCGTCATAGTGCATGTAGGAATCAATAATGTATCTGATGCCGAAGCATGAGATTCTATCCTTCAACAATTCAACGGCTCAGTGAACACAATTCTGGATATCAACAAAAATGTTAAAGTAATTATATCGTCAATTCTTCCTAAAAAGCATGACAAACTTTCGACCAAACCAATAAATGAGCTAAACGCAGCTTTGGCAATATTCTGCAAGAACAACAACTACATCTTTTTGGACAATACATCCAGCTTCATGACAGAAGAAGGGGTGAACAAAACACTCTACAGAGATGAGGTACACCTAGTGAAAAACATGAAGCGTATAATTTTTGAACAAATTCAATATAACGCCCGTCCTTACAAGTCTACAGGAAATTTTCGAATGGACAAATTTATAAATCATCAAATTCACAAAATGATACCTCAATCCAACAGGCAACCGAACAACATGACACCACGCCAACGATGGACGAGACAGATACCTATGTCGTTCAACAGGATGTGGCAACCAGCCCAGTACTGGTAGACAAATCGTTTATTGAACCTGACATCAATAGTGCTATTACGAATTGAAACGGTGACACAAATAGTACCTTGGAAGAAACTAATTTCATATGTGAAAAAGGAATTCATTTCTTTCATTTTAATATACACTACTTATATCCAAAACTTGATGAATTTAAAATTTTACTTCATGACCATCCATATCTAGATATTGTCGCACTTTGTGAAACCTTCTTAAATGAGAACTTCACTGACAATGAATTTCAAATAAGTGGCTATCAAATGTTTCGTAAAGATCGTAAAACAAATGGTGGTGGGATCATTGTTTATGTAAAACAAACTATTCATGTCTCCGGAGGTTTGACTTAGAAAATGACACAACAGAGGTTATTTGGCTTGAAATTAAAAGCTTCAAACAGAAACCACTAATATTTGGTTACATCTATAGACCTCCATCTTCAAATGCGGAGTGGAACTTAAATTTATAACAAACTATTGAAAAAGTATTCATCGAAAACAAAGAAATAATTTTAACGGGATATTCTATGAAAAGATACTATGCTGAAACAATAAATAACAACAAAAACGATGCCAAAAGATTATGGAAGAATCTTAAGCAGTTATCGGGTAAAGTCACTAATCACCAAACTAACTTTATCCATGATGACGAGGGCACTCAGATTTCAGACCCGCTTGAAACAGCTGAAGTGTTCAATAGCTATTTCATTGACGTTTTCAAATCTGCACCCCAAAATTGTATCTCCGTCTCAGAATGTGATAAAACAAAACTGAGTAATTTCATTGAAATGCATTGTGAACAATGAAATTCGTGTTCAATACCTAGTATAACAAGCAAATTCATAGAAAAAGAGCTACAAAACCATGATATAAGTAAATCAACGGGATTAGATGGTATAGGACCAAAATTTCTCAAACTAAGTGCTAAAACAATATCCAAACATATAGAAAAGATATGTAACCTTAGTTTATCAAATGGAATATTTCCCTCAATGTTCAAGAGAGCTAAGGTTACCCCAATCCATAAAAATGGTTCTAAAAGTGAGAAAACTAATTACAGGCCAATCTCTATCTTACCAGTTCTATCAAAGGTACTAGAAAAACATGTCAGTAATAACCTTAAACTATTCCTAGAAAACAATTTCGAGCTCACCATTCATGTGAGACTGCACTGACTGCCATTATTGACAACTGGATAAAAGCAATAAATAAAGGAAATATTGTAGGATCTATTTTTCTGGATCTTACTAAAGCATTTGACCTTATCAATCACAGGTTACTACTTGAAAAACTACAATTATATAACATTGATGAAAATGCCATTAATTGGTTTAATTCATATGTAACAAATCGCTCACAGCAGGTATGTGTTTCTGGAAAAACTTCAAGTGTTCAATATGTACCGGCTGGTGTGCCACATGGCTCTGTGCTGGGACCTCTCCTATTCATTATTTTTATTAATGATATGCCCTTACACCTAACAAATTCTGTCTCCGATATGTTTGCCGATGATACCACTTTTTCATCGTTTGGAAGCATAGTTAGACTCAGTTAATACTTACCTTCAGTCAGACCTTGATTCAATACAAAACTGTTTAAAAAGAAATTCAATGATAGCAAACGCAGAAAAAATAAAAGCTGTGCTCATTTCACCTTCAAATCGCATACAACAATCCATAAATTCAAGTATTTCATTCAATGAAAAGACTATTCAATTTTCTCACACAGAAAAACTTCTGGGAGTTCATATTGATGACACGCTAAATTGGAAAACTCAAGTACAAATGACACTCAAAAAATGCAACTCCTTATTGTACCTACTGATGAGAATTAAACAGTATCTAAATCTGCATAGTAGAAAAATGTTTTTCAATGCCTATATTCTACTTCATTTAGACTACTGTAGTTCTATTTGGAAAATGCACCTCTGGGCTTTCAAATGATATGTACAAATTTCAAAACGATTTCGATACACCGACAGATGAATTATTTTTGCAATTAAATTGGATGAAATTCTCTAACAGAACTAACTATAAAAAGGCCATTCTAGTATACAATCTTTAAACGGCTTCCTCCCAAAGTACATGGAGCAAATATTTACTTATCATGAAAACAGATCATTGAGATCATTTGAACAAAAGCTGCTCATAGTTCCAAAACCAAGGCTAGAATTTTGCAGAAAATCATTGGCATATTCTGGTGCAAAATTATGGAACTGTCTTCCTTACGATGTAAGAACATCTGCAAATGTTAACTTATTTAAAAGCAACTACTTGAAGTGGTGGTTCTCTGGTGGTCAAACTTACTTTTCTCTCATTTGAGTGATACATTAATTAATTATCAGGACCCATGAACCATGTTCTATGCAATTTATGCCATCATTTAATGTGTATATATAGCAGGTTAGATCGTCTGGTCTAAATTACATCTTAATATATATTTAATTTCTTTCAGCTGTGTATATATGTAATTATGTTTATAGTTATTATTTTGCCTTTCATGTAACTTTTATAAATCCACAATGTCATATATTATGTCAATGTTATATGAGGCTCACAGGGAAGACTGGGTATACCCAACTGTGTGGCCTCTTTAAATAAAGTCGTTATTATTATTATTATATCGGCCGATATACAATGAAAGTGACGTCACGTCGTTTTTATGACGTCATGCATGTAAACAAGTAACGTAAACAACATACATCTCGCAAAATAACACTGGCTTAATATAATATATATTATAGTTCCGAGTTTAAATCATGTTAGAATCGAAATGAAATATTCAAAAGCCATTGTATACGGGCTGTTATACAATGGTTTGTCGTTCTGATGCTTGTTATTAACCACTCAGGCCTACTGTGAAAAACAAAGGAAATATTGGCACATGTACCAATTGTTTCATATTTCATATGTATATGCTCATTTCGGTTTATCGTCACTGTATGATTCCATTTGATTGTTTATAATATTGTCTGTCCATATAAATGTAGATGTCATTGTGGTGCGCTGATGTATGAGCCCTTTAGGAATTTGAATGTTAATATATAATATACCGTAACAACTGACAACACTCAACAGAAACAGTAGAGACACAAGAAGGAACACACACAAATAAATAGCACACACCATGAGCATACGGCACTATGCCCGACCAATGTGCTTGTTACAAGAATGAACACAGAAACAGAAATAGCACACACGATGAGCATACGGCACAATGCCCGACCAATGTGCTTGTTACAAGAATGAACACACACATAGAAATAGCACACACCATGAGCACACGGCACAATGCCCGACCAATGTGCTAGTTACAAGAATGAACACACAAACAGTGATAGCACACACCATGAGCATACGGCACAATGCCCGACCAATGTGCTTGTTACAAGAATGAACACACAAATAGAAATAGCACACACCATGAGCACACGGCACAATGCCCGACCAATGTGCTTGCTACAAGAATGAACACACAAACAGAATTAGCACACACCATGAGCAAACGGCACAATGCCCGACCAATGTGCTTGTTACAAGAATGAACACACAAACAGAAATAGCACACACCATGAGCATACGGCACAATGCCCGACCAATGTGCTTGTTACAAGAATGAACACACAAATAGAAATAGCACACACCATGAGCACACGGCACAATGCCCGACCAATGTGCTTGCTACAAGAATGAACACACAAACAAAAATAGCACACACCATGAGCATACGGTACAATTTGTTTTGTGTGTATTGTGATTTTTACTGTAATGGTGGGTTTGTTTCTTTGTGTTTCTGTTGTAAGTAATGTGCTTGTTTCATTTGTGGTATGCTTCGTTGTGTTCTGCTGATGATTTAGCTGGATGTTCGAAGTCCAACTAATTATTATCTTGTTTTACAATTATGGTCATTCAGCATAACATTTTTGGAATCAATGAGCGTTGTACTGATGTAACGATTATACCTTTATACTTATAACATATGCATTATGATGTAACTGAACATTTCAAGTAACATATTTTGCATTTCGTCTATCTAAACACTAATGATCTTAAATAAAATAGAGTTTCAAACCTGAACATAGACTGCCTGATCTGTAGGTCCATATGCATACAAGTATTGCTGTGTTTTCACATAATACCAATGTGTGCCGGCAAATGATACCGGGTTAGCCCGGGTGTCGTCGTTGCTTGCTGATATAACCTTTGTGTCCATTGAATCTTTCATTACAACCTCTGGAGAGAAAGTGTTCGACTAAACAGGATAATGAATTTCAATACATTCCAGTTGCATTTACCTGAGAGCATAGTATAGGATAATTGAAGGGCAATAAATGTCACCATTATCACATATCTATTTAAGAGTTGCTGTTATTCATGCAGTCTTACTTTGTTAGACAAAACATCAAGAAACAAATGTACAAACGTCATTCGTAACTTAAGAGAGCGGATTGATCAAAAGAATAGTGGACACTCATATATCATATGATAGAAACTGTGGACACTCATATATCATATGATAGAAACTGTGGAGACTCATATATCATATGATAGAAACTGTGGACACTCATATATCATATGATAGAAACTGTGGACACTTATATATCATATGATAGAAACTGTGGACACTCATATATCATATGATAGAAACTGTGGACACTCATATATCATATTATAGAAAACTGTGGACACTCATTTATCATATGATAGAAACTGTGGACACTCATATATCATATTATAGAAACTGTGGACACTCATATATCATATTATAGAAACTGTGGACACTCATATATCATATTATAGAAACTGTGGACACTCATATATCATATGATAGAAACTGTGGACACTCATATATCATATGATAGAAACTGTGGACACTCATATATCATATTATAGAAACTGTGGACACTCATATATCATATGATAGAAACTGGCAGACACTCATATATCATATTATAGAAACTGGCAGACACTCATATATCATATTATAGAAACTATGGACACTCATATATCATATTATAGAAACTGTGGACACTCATATATCATATGATAGAAACTGTGGACACTCATATATCATATTATAGAAACTGGCAGACACTCATATATCATATTATAGAAACTGTGGACACTCCTATGTCATATTATAGAAACTGTGGACACTCATATATCATATGGTAAAAACTGTGGACACTCATATATCATATTATAGAAACTGTGGACACTCATATATCATATTATAGAAACTGGCAGACACTCATATATCATATAATAGAAACTGGCAGACAATAATAATCATGATGATAACTGTTTAATGTACAAACACTTGCCTATGTACTCGTTCCAGTGAGCTATAATTCACTTATGTCTGACCCTCCTGTGAACAGTTATTAGCGTTTCTTATAAACGATAATTTAAAAATCGGACAGGGAAGGATGCACTATAAGAAGTTGAATGACCTAATTTCAGCTTTTAAAAGCGGAATGCCATAGTTTCAGCCGTAAAAAGGGAGCTGAAAGACCTAGTATAGATGTACGACAGTCCACAAACATTTAAAATAGCAGTAAACTGGGTAAATCCCTGCAGTTGCACAATACGTTTTGTTAGCAGTCAACAAAAAGAAGATAAGTAACTGGATAGGGGCTGAAAGGGCACAAACAAGTGACAAAAACTGCAACAAAGAACTACACAATGTCCAAATGCTCAGACACACCCATACATATAAAGTAATATGTCTACAAGTAGTATGCATGTGCTTATAAAGTAGTATGCCAATAAACTATTATAAGGAGCAGACATACAAAGTACTTTGATGATGTATCTATATGTATCTGAAAACTGAATAAAAAGTAAAAACACAAAGTACTAGCCAGTATTACACCTACAAAACAGTATAAAGTCATCTGCTAACAATGGATTCCAATTTAAAGTACTATACCTAGAAAGAATTTCTTCATGTCATTGTATGGGAAATGGAATTGAATTAGGGTTGCGTTGGCTGGTATAACCGTAATCAGGTCTTCCTCATCTGAAGTAAAGATATTACGCAGTTTCAAAAATATAAAATCGGCAAATGTAACAGTAATACAGTCATAATCAACTTAGTGAAGTTTATGTAAGTGTAAACACCCGATCAGAAGGTGTACGTTTGACATTTATAAAGCAAATTGGGGTCTTCACACAGTTTGTACCTCCAGATCGGGATACTGTTTTACTAACATTGTGTTATTAAATGTCACGTAAATCTACGTATACATATTTCTCTTGCGCAAATTGTGCGTTTTACTAACCGATCGCAAGTTGGTGTATACATTTGCGTAATTTTTTCAGCGTTAGCATGTTGACATAAACGGGATTTTGGTTTACATTAGCAGAGCACAGCAATGCGGAGTAATACATAAACATGGATTGTTTTATAACGTTTTACTATTACATTATTTATCTTGCTTCTTTCCTTAAATACAATATCAGGCACGAATAACAATAGCATGTATTGTACATTTTTACAAAACAGTACGCATATAATATGATACTTGCCGGTCATTTGAGAACTATTTCGTTTGCGTCATAACTTATTTATATCGGTTGTACGGTTGGAAGTGCGTAGAAAAAAGGCAGTTGCTAAGGAACCTGTACCGGACGACAAGACAGCGAAGTTATTCGTTCGGCACCGGTTGGCTAGCAAACGGCACGAGCATTGGCTAGGGAACCGTCATTTTATTTTTATGCATTAGGCATCCGCAAATTTCCCGTTTCACAGGAAACATATCATATTTGTGCTGGACATTTCTCTGTCACGATGGATGGATGTCTCTCACAAAGTTTGTCTGCTTCGATATATTTGTGAGTGGCTGATTTACATCTCCGAGTCTAAAACTACTTGACATCTTTCGCAAATGTATTGAAAAAATATACATATAACAATCGCAATGTGTCATTTAAACTCAACGCTGTATATCTTTTTTAAAGATATTTCTTGTTTGAATATTGAACGTATGCCGGGCTACCATAGCGTACTAACTTCCGTAGTACACGATCTAAATGCCAAAATTCGGGAATTTTGCTGTCATGGGTATACATGCATCCCAGACTGAAGGACATTACGGGCCCAAGTTCGTGCACATGTTTTTGAAGTGGGCTTTGAACGTAGATTTTTCAAAACTGGAATTACTGGTCATACCAGTGCTGCAAGTCAATAATGTCTCAGGGACGGGATATTTGGGCCATATGAATTTCTCCTAGCCCCCCCCCCCTCCCAAAAAACCCAAAACATCGTGGTAGCGGAAAGGATATCGGGAACCAGAATAGATAAATATACATAAAAGTTCGATAAGTTGTGATGATTAAAACTGTTTTTACACTGTGGGGAACCCACGTGACCAGATGCTAATGTTCGGAGCCAATTTTGTAAACAAACCGCCTCGATTAATTTTTGCTTGTAACTTTCTTAATAATTGATCGATCTGGATGAAATATAGACGAGCGCCGTCTCCTTTCAAAAGCAAATCATCGACGCTCTTACCTAAGTGACAAAATTGTGTACTTTTTGTTATTTCGGCAACGGCGCATTTCGTAAACCGCAATATGCTATGCTACGGTTCGGAGCAATTCACTAAAACATGTCCTTAACAAATTACAGCTTCATTAAAAGTTACAATTTAATAGCGATAATGTGGGTCGCAAAATTTAAGATCGACAAGCAAAATATTTCTGATAAATATGAGCAACAGACAAAATGAGACGACATAAACAAAAATGCTACAGTTCGGAGCTAAAATGAAAATGCTACAGTACGGAGCTATTTTCAGAAAATGCTACGGTTCGGAGCAAAGTTTCAAAGTATACCATATGTAGGAAAAGAAGCAGGGCTCTATGCAGTCTGACAAGTGTCACATGCTATATAGAGTGTAATATGCTGTTATATCAAGGTATGGGAATGAATGAGAAGGAATATAACCTGGTACACACAACGACACATCTCCAAGCTTCGTAAACACGACCCGATGTTCATCCGAGAAAGTAGCACAGCCTACATTCAATCTTAGTTTGAACTTGTGTCAGCCAATGAAACAAAATTAATAGAACAACAAAACACTGCGTCAACTCGTGATCAATACAGCTGTAAGCAAAAAACTACGATTCGGACAAAACGTTTTCTAACATCTCTGATTCAGAGTCGACTGTTAAACCATCGTTTTGCACAAAAGTGCCCAGTGCCAGCACAGAGGGGTCCGATATGCATATACACCA
This sequence comes from Spisula solida, assembly GCA_947247005.1. Lineage (NCBI taxonomy): Eukaryota > Metazoa > Mollusca > Bivalvia > Venerida > Mactridae > Spisula > Spisula solida. Next base: position 44,674,686 of record OX365956.1, read on the forward strand.
TGATGTAAGTTTCACACGTTAAAGTTTGTGAATCATGTTACATACATGAATGCTCCACCAAAAATATACTGAGTGCATCTAGAAACGCAACACTGAGTCTACTAACAACTTTAACTTCAAGCAAAAAATCCTCATATTTCAGAATTGTCGTTCTAAGTGAATATGCAAAATATCGATTAATGGTGGATTGATTACTTTCCCATGACGACCAACATGTTGTCTCGCAATGTCTGAAGCAGTTGTGAACCAGTTTCGGAAGATGTTCACGCGGGGTTACTGGTCCTGTCGGGCAGTTTTTAAACGTGGGTGACCTGAACAGGGACGGGACGGTCGCGAAAGGTGTCAGTGTGCTAGTAGCGTGACTCAAGACGCAACGTTGCCAAACCATGACAATTAAGGACATTTTCTATAGTTTTATTTCTTCCAAATTTTTTTAACTCACTTTATTTTATGGGAAATTTTATTCTGAAAACAATAAGCTAAAGAAAAACAGGGGTTACCGATTTCGTGTTCTCAGAAAATGAGATTTTGCAACATCACTTTTCTATAAAGATGACGAAAATCATGAATTTTCAAATATTTTTTAATAAAAATCACTATTTTTCATTAGATTTATTTTTTAGTTCAGATGCACAAAAACATTTTTCAAACATATCTATGCGCATTTTGAATCTTTAATAACATTCACAAATTTTTGACAACAAATCATGAATTTTCAAATATTTTTTATTTTTTAATAAAAATCACAATTTTTTTCAATAGATATTTTTTAGTTCAGATGTACAAAAACATACATACTACTTAAATATACCTATGCACATTTTGAATCTTTAATAACATTCACACATTTTTGACAACAAATGAATTTTCAAAATTTGCCCAAAATTAAAGCTCGAAAATTAAAAAAAGAGTATTGACTAATTAAAAAAAATCTGGTCCAAGAATTTTTTTTATTTTTGCAAATGATGATGAAATTGTGATCCATTAGAACATTAAGAAAAAACATAGGTTACCGTATTTCTTTTTGTGCTATTTAACCAGAAGTGTCTCCCTTTTCAAAGAAAACGGCATGAAAAATAGTACTCTAGAGGCCAATAAAAAATCTGGTCCAAGAATGTTTTTATTTTTTCCAAATGATGTTAATGAAAGTGTACTCTATTAGAATATTAAGAAAAATGATAGGGCACCGTGATTCTTTGTACAAACGTCCCAAAGGTGTGAATATGCACATGTTTAGACAACCATGGCATTTTTATTCCGAAACACGTGACTCGTCTGTTGTGGTTTTCTTTCCATTATAGTGCGCCAAAGATAATGTGATATTTACAAATACAAATAGGTTTGGTCAACTGTTGCACAATTAGTTTTACAAATTACTAAAGTAAACAGATAAGGTCAGTATTGTACTAAAACATCAGTGATGAATCGCACATATCTGTAAAATCCACCTTTTGTGGAATGTACCACATTTCATCACCTTTCCTTATCCTAGGCGCACAATAACAACTTTACAAATGATTAGACGCCTCTGGAAAACGGAATTTACAATATAAGAAAAAAATATCGAGGATAAAAATGTTGCGTTTCTAGATGTACTGAGTATAGTTCAAACTCCAAGAAACGCGTTGTTTTTGTGCCTCCAAATTTGTCACCACATGACAAAATGGTGCGGAAGATGCCTACACGAATACATTTTATAAGGGGTGTCCGGCATCGACATGTGTGTGTTATTATTTATGCGTTCCGCGAAACTGTTAAAAAATTGAATGTTCATACTTGGTCGATGATCTTAAAAGTGTTGATATTCAAAAAGGCATATAGCACATAGTCTTAGCTCCGAGCCGTAGCATTTTCTGAAAATAGCTCCGAACCGTAGCATTTTATAAAAAAAGCCCCGGACTGTAGCATTTTCAATTTAGCTCCGAACTGTAGCATTTTTGTTTATGTCGTCTCATTTTGTCTGTTGCTCATATTTATCAGAAATATTTTGCTTGTCGATCTTAAATTTTGCGACCCACATTATCGCTATTAAATTGTAACTTTTAATGAAGCTGTAATTTGTTAAGGACATGTTTTAGTGAATTGCTCCGAACCGTAGCATAGCATATTGCGGTTTACGAAATGCGCCGTTGCCGAAATAACAAAAAGTACACAATTTTGTCACTTAGGTAAGAGCGTCGATGATTTGCTTTTGAAAGGAGACGGCGCTCGTCTATAATTCATCCAGATCGATCAATTATTAAGAAAGTTACAAGCAAAAATGTTACCTGAATCGAGGCGGTTTGTTTACAAAATTGGCTCCGAACATTAGCATCTGGTCACGTGGGTTCCCCACAGTGTTTTATTACAAATCACAATCTATAACAACAAGTGACGGTCTAAAATCAACAGTGCGTGTCAATTTCTCCTCACTAAGTTCATATTTGCTATTTACGGTTACTCGGACCTTTCGTAGTGATACGCCAAAACTTAGGACAGAAAATGAGAAAAAACATCATTATTATGATAGTAAAACGCATTTGCGCACATATTATCGACGTACGCAATACAAGTATACGGAAAATTTAAGAGTTACGCTAGCGTAAAGCTTTGATAAAACAGTACACATACTTTAACTTGATTTTAAATAGGATTTTGATCTTTAACAAATGCCAAAGCGTGTATTCATTATATTGTGCATTATCTTTTTATGTAGTGACTTTATAACACTGCTTCAACGTCACACGTGTTACAATGCAACAACTATGAAATATAGTAAACATACTTGTGGCGAGTGGTGTGGTATACACACTATCAAATGGTTGACACGTGGAGTTATCTCCCCCACATATACCACAACCATCATTTCTGAGGTCTCCAGTAACACCTGTACAGTCCAGTAACTGAAAGACAACATGCCACAATATTTAAGGTGAGAACATACTATTAGGTTAAAGGAAAATAATTCCATTTGACAAGAAAAGCCCCATTCAACAAAAACAACAGAACACATAGAATAACATGTATATAATACTTAGTACATCGCACAGGTTTCACGTGTAACGTCAAGGCAAACCACAGACATAATAAAACAACAACCAATAATAGGCACAGTCACACTGAAAAATGCATAGGGACAGTGCCAACAACCCTGAGTACTCTCTGTCATTCCGAACCGGAGTGAAAGGCATTATAGAAATACGAATAACAAGTGCATCAACACATTTGACTCGAGCAATCCTCAAATGAAAGGCACAGACAGCGCTCAACTTTAACTTAATTTACCCGCGAGTCATGACCTATCCGACGAGCCCATTCAGACACACGAAAATAAAAGATATATGCCCTGCGTTCAGGGAAAAATAACGTGACGCACGTATCGTACTGGTACGAAACGTGCGTCACGTAATTTTTCCTTGAACACAGGGCAGAATAGTCAACCCTATATCAACCTTTATCGACGAATGGATTAAATGTTAGAAGTACAGTCAGCACTCAGTACTGTAAATCGAACTAGGTGTGTTTTCTATTCTCGGATTGAGCAGACTAGGTTCTTCACATTCGGTACGTTTATAAATTCCTAAACAATTGCTGCATACATACCATAGATATGACCGAACTGTTGATTGACAGGCACATGTTTACTAAACGTAATGCGCCATTCAAATGTTCTAGTTGAAGTAAATGTTGCAAATTACATGTACCTTGAAATAATGAACCATGCACGATATTCAAACAAGATTATCAACAGTCAATAAAATTTACCTCGCAATAACCCATGACACAACGTCCGGTCTTGCCCGACCACCTTGGTAACTTAAACCTTTCTGCGTCAGACGGCAACGATACATGTGTACAAGCAGTTCCATCAGGCATTAGGCCATGTCTCTCATTATTTCCCGCCTGCTTATTTCCAGTCTTGTCGCAGTGTATTTCGCATTGTCCAAAATCTATGGAAGAAAAGAAAAATGCGATATGTATAGCCTGGCCTTGTTAATTCGCCTTTGGCAGTCTATTCCAGGTCCCAATCGCATCATATTCTCAGCACATATGAGGAAAACAAAACACTTTTAATACCATGTCTATAAATGTTCAACATGATATACTAGAGCCCAGATGATGTTTGCATTGGACATGATATACTAGAGCCCAGATGATGTTTGCATTGGACATGATATACTAGAGCCCAGATGATGTTTGCATTGGACATGATATACTAGGGCCCAGATGATGTTTGCATTGGACATGATATACTAGAGCCCAGATGATGTTTGCATTGGACATGATATACTAGAGCCCAGATGATGTTTGCATTGGACATGATATACTAGAGCCCAGATGATGTTTACATTGGACATGATATACTAGAGCCCAGATGATGTTTGTATTGGACATGATATACTAGAGCCCAGATGATGTTTGCATTGGACATAATATACTAGAGCCCAGATGATGTTTGCATTGGACATGATATACTAGAGCCCAGATGATGTTTGCATTGGACATGATATACTAGAGCCCAGATGATGTTTGCATTGATATTTACATAATATCATCTATAGCTAAGGGATAACAGTATATCGTAAGGCGGATGTATGTTTGGTTGTATTTTGTGGTATTATATTTACCGAGATATTCGGATGCTGGTCTATCCGAACTATAACTGGATATATTGACAGGTACTTGGCACACACAAAACTTATTTCAAGCCTCATTAGCACATTCTTATACTGTGCGGTATACTATGTCTTGTTTTTAACACGCTAATTAAAAATAATATCAACGGAAGGACTTCTTTAGCGGTTCAACCAACTTGTTTCAAACTCGATATCAATAAATAACATTTTTAAACATCGTATGCACAGGGAACATTTGCACTCGCTTTTTGTATAATGGTTACCTGTAGAACTATCTACAGTTTTGCAACCTCACTCTGACAGAGGATGTAGTTATTGACATTTTGAAGTCAATGGTCTCTTTTTCCATTGTTTGACTAGATCTATCCAAAAATAGAAAATGTATTAGCGACATGGACCAGCGACAGCTAATAAAGTACAACGACATTTACAAACATCTCCACGGTACACGCGTCCTCAATTATAGCTATGTGGTACACGTGTCATTAGCACATTCTTATACTGTGCGGTATACTATGTCTTGTATTTAACACGCTAATAAAAAAATATCAACGGAAGGACTTCTTTAGCAGTTCAACCAACTTGTTTGTGCAACGTGACAGCCATGTCGTATGTCCAGCTTAATCGACAGTATTAAACATGCTATACTTTCATGCTAAGTTTCAAACACGATATCAATAAATAACATCTTTTAAACATCTTATGCACAGGGAACATTTGAAATCGCTTTTTATATAATGGTTACATGTAGAACTATCTACAGTTTTGCAACCTCACTCTGACAGAGGATGTAGTTATTGACAATTTGAAGACAATGGTCTCTTTTTCCATTGTTTGACTAGATCTATCCAAAAATAGAAAATGTATTAGCGACAAGGACCAGATACAGCTAAAAAGTACACCGACATTTACAAACATATCCACGGTACACGCGTCCTCAATTATAGCTATGCGGTACACGCGTCCTCAATTAATTTCCGCGTTCTCAATCACACAAAGCCACCCGACCTTGGTCAGTCATATATGATGATCCTGATGACACATTGGATTGTTTCATTGACCTTTTTACGAATACTCTAAATACACATGCTCCAGTAAAAAAAAACGTGTTAAGAGTGTTAATTTGCTCGACTGGTTTAAACGAGACATGGCTAAGGTATTAAATGATACAGTCAACTACAAATACTGGCGCAACAAACTAAACATCTGTATATCAAATGCAAAAAAATAATTTGATAATACATGTACATGTACTACAATTAATGAAAATAAAAACAATTCAAAGAAACTTTGGAGAAATCTGAAAGATTTATCAGGAAAAACAACCAAGCACCCAACCAACTTTATAACAGACACAGCAGGCAATCCAATTCAGGGTCCACAAACAACAGCTGATATTTTCAACCAATTTTTTACAAACATCTTCAAAATGGCACCAACCGAATGCTGCAGCATTACAAAAAGGGACAAAAGTGCACTACAAAAATGTGTCCTTGGATCTATCAAAGGCGTTTGATTTGATAAACCATACATTTCTATTTGATAAAATGATAGAATACCACATCTCAAGTCCATCACTTCAGTGGTTTAAATCTTATATGTCAGACAGATCCCAACAAGTGCCTATTCAAAGCAAGCTTTCTAGTTCTCTTGAAATAACATCAGGAGTACCACAAGGGTTTGTCCTTGTGCCCATACTATTTATCCTGTATATCAATGATCTACCTCTGCATGTAAAACAATCTACAACTGACATGTTTGCCGATGACACTACGATATCTGCACTTGTGTCATCCATTATTACTGTCAGTAACACTAAACTAGCCGTGACAGAGTAGATGAATGGTGTCGTAGGAATTCAATGATACCAAATCCTTAAAAGACTAAAGCAATGATTATCTCACCCTCAAACACTATCTACACAACAATAAATACAAGCACTATCCATAACCTGGTTTTACAAAACCAGAACATAGATTTCACTGAAGTCGAAAAATTGCTAGGTGTTCATGTTGACTACAAATTAAGCTGGACCATCCAAGTTGAACATATACTTAAGAAATGCAATTCTCTGCTGTATCGGCTGATAAGAATAAAGCAGTATCTCAGTACTCACATGAGAACAATTTTCTTCAATGCTTATATCTTCCCACACCTTGACTATTGCTGCACTATCTGGGGCAATTACAGTGATTGATTATTAAATAAGTTGCACAAATTCCAGAAAAGAGCATCTAGAATAATTCTAGACAAGCCTTATGATGCACCAACTCAAATCTTATTCATTGATCTGAAATGGATGAAAAAACAGGACCGTATCTTTTATAAAAAGGCGGTGTTTGTCTATAAATCCTTAAATAATTTATTTCCCGAGTTCATGTCCAACCTATTTATTGAAAATAATAATACATCCTTAAGATCTTATTCAAACAATACTCTTTACAGTCCAAAACCTAGACTAGCATTCTGCAGAAAATCTCTTGCATACTCTGGTCCAAAAATATGGAACAAAATACCCCTAACCAAACGTCAGTCAAGTTCACTAAATATCTTCAAAAGCACATATCTCAAATGGTTTTACTCAGGTGGACAAAATGATATTTCTTTGTGAATATTATTACAATTAATATGTTTTTTCTTTGTGAATATTGATACATATATTGTCACATCTATTATCTTTTAAGTAGGTTTGTGAATATTATCACATTTGTTATTTACAAATGTATTATGACATAAATGTTTTTTTTCAGGAGTATTATCATTACTTTATGTTTTTGTCCTCTTGCTCTTGTAAACATGTAATTATATGTGCTAATTATTTGAGGCTCACAGCTAAAATCGTTATTATTATTAATAAAGGGTCTTACGCATGCGCATGAATTTCAAATCTTGAGAAGACAATTTCTAATTTTTACTAGTTTATTGGAATACAGTGAATAATCCATCTGATTTTGTGTGATTTTTGATTGGATGTAATATGGACTAAGAGGTATGCATTTCATATGTTGATTAATGGGTCGTAAATCTGCGAAAACCGACACAACTGTGCAACAGTCTAGTCAGCGGGCTTCTAGTGTTAAGAGAAAAGAACCACAATCTTCCCCTGACCCAGCTAGTATAAATCCCGACAAACGGATAATGAATAAAAGCTTTGTGCAATTATTGGGTACACCCATGCAATCTCAAACTCCCGGAACCACAGCACAAGCAATGTTTCCTCGACAAATACCATTCAATGGAGTTCAGGCTCAATATTGTACCCCACCCAGTCAATATAGTGTAGCACCAAATTAAGTTATTTCATCGAATAATGTGTCACCTCAACAGGTAAACAATAACTATTAACAATCAATCCTCGTGAAACTAGACCAAATGGATAAACGTTTACATAAACTGGACAATATTGAATCACAAATGTCAACACTGACTCAGAAATTTACAGCTATGGACACTCGTGTTACATCATTGGAATGCAAAATAGACGATTGTCGTAATTCGTTAAATGAACTTGAAATCAGCCGAGCATACGATTAACAAACATGCGAGGAAATCCGGGATAAACAAAAAGAAATAAACAAAACTATTTCAGATGATCAAGTCAAGTTCCAGAAAATGATGTTGAAAAAATGAAAATGAAAATAATCGATTGGCTAATGAATTGATCGATATCCAATCCAGATCAATGAGATACAATCTTCTGTTCTTTGATTTTGATTAATGCGTCAGCAGCGATAAGAGAAAAGCGGACAATTGTGCTACCAAAATTCTGGACTATTGTAAAGATTCCCTGCTTATCGAGGACGCGCATACATCTATTAAATTAGATCGTGCGCACCGTATTGGTAGATATGCACAAAACGATAAGCGACCGATTGTGGTTAAATTTAACTACCAGGATAAACTGTTAATCAAAGATAAAATCTTCAGCATGGATAACCCCCCTCACAAAGTAAGTGACCAGTTTCCCAAGGAAGTACAGGTTAGACGAAAACGACTAATCCGGAACCGATCGAAGCAAAAGAGAGCGGAAAACAGCTTTTCTACGGGGAGATAATCGGATTATAGACAGTATATACCGTCGACTCATTCTCAGAGCTTGCGGATGCACCATCTGTATCCAAATAGGATGATATACAGAAACAGTTAAAATTCCTTCTATGGAATGTTCAAGGAATAAACAATAAATTAAATGATGATGAATTATATAACATGATATGTGATTATGATATTTTACTTTTTACAGAAACGTGGAACTCAAAATTATCCAATGTAAACATTGATGGATATAGTTATTGGAACCGTCCTAGATCTAAGACAAATCGTAAAGCCAATCGTGATAGTGGTGGTATTATCGTTTATTTCAAAGACAAAATACAAATCGATGTTACAACTTGTCAGTGTTAATCATAAAGGCATACTATGGTTTAAACTACTTAAACATTATTTCAATGTTGACAATGATTTGTATGTTTGTGAATGTTATGTACCACCAGAGGACTCTAATGTCTACACAAACATAAGCTCTTTATTATTTCAATACGACTTTTTTGAGCGGCTGAACTCAGACATAATTAAGGTGATTGCAAACTCTTCAGATGAGCGGAAGTTTAGTAATCGGTGTAAATAAGACGTATTGAAAGCGTCCGACTACCATGAAGAAATAGTACGAAAAAATTTAAATTGATGTGTCAACATGTTGTCATGTCTTAAAATTGCGAATTTACTGTATAGTTATTATTATATTATACTATAATAAGCTTGCAGAATAAAGCTATAGCAGGAATTGTATGTGCCATTTATTCCAAAAGTTGAAACACCAACACTCGCGAATACTAGCTACAACGTATGTGAAGCGTATTATAATGCGCTCACACAAAATTTTAACCAAGTTTTGATATTGTTTAGCAAGCATCCTCACCACTGTAGAGGAAGGTTCATTCACTGTAGAGCATAATTATAGCTAAAACTGGGCTCATCTTTAAATATACACGTTTTTCAAAAACAAGTTATCGCGAAAAATGGATACAACGTATTCAAAACGTTGATGTATTTGGAAAACTCTCCTGGTTTTCGACATTTCCGAAATCACTCAAGTGCCAATTTAAAAAATCTAGACGAGCAACTGCCATGAAATTTGGGATAAAACGTCTATAATAGTTACTCTACTGGTTGCATGTACGAAAACAGTATGTTGTTCAACTATTTTTTTCGTATATCATTTAAAATACATACTTTTATAGCATGCATATTCTAAAACAAATGTTATAGTGCGATTCCGTAAATATACGAAATTTCGTGCATTCCAAGTTTCATGTAATTAAATGCCAAACTGTTTCGGCAAAATGCAAATATCAGTTTTAGGGGGTTTCCCCAAAATCTAAAAACATCTTAAAAACGAGCAGAGCAAAACTGTTATGGGTTTGCACAATTACTAGCATGAGTGTGTTCTTCATAAAAATCAGGTGTTTGATACCTCTTGTACAGAAAAATTTAAGAGTTGGCAATCACCTTAAATATCGTGATATGGGTGAAGTGTTTTTGACAGGCGACTTGAACTGCAGAACGGGTACTTTACCCGACTATATACCTGATATCCACCTTGACCGTTATGTTAACATACCGCACGTTAATGATCAAGATATCTTTATTCCACCACGAGTAAACTGTGACAATCACGTAAATTCTTACGACAATAACCTTTTATCACTGTGTAAAGAAAACAGTCTACATATCGTTAATGGGCGGTTGGAAGATGGTTAATTCACATTTCATGCTTTACATAACAGTGTAGGTCGAAATCTAGCACTGTCGATTATTTAATAACAAATATAGATAATTTCTCACTTATTGATAAAATGAATGTTTGTGATTTGACACAACTTTCAGACCATTGTCCGGTCAATTTCAATCTTCATTATTCTGATGCTAACTTTAACGGTAATTCTAAAAGTCCAGTTCATAAAATTATTTGGAAATCCAATAAAAAGGATGAATTACTAAATATATTAAACAATTAAAAAACAACAATTTGACGAAATCAGCTAAAGAATGAATACGGATGCTAATAGTTTGGACGAATGCATTGAATCTATGTCCAAACTTATATATGATGTATCTTTCACTTGTTACAGGGAAAGTATTTCATAATAAACAACATATTCCTAAACGCAAAGACTCGCCATGGTTTGACAAAACATGTAGAGATGCTAAGGCTAAATTCTTTGCTTGTAAACGAACTTTTAACTCAAACCCAACAGAAATAAACAAAGTTTTATTTTTAACTAGTCGGAAAGAATTTATGCAGTCCAAACGACGCGCCAAATTAAAATACTATGAAAATGAGACACACAAATTGTCTGATATTTGTAAAAAGCAACCACGAAAATTCTGGAAATACATAAAGAAGTTTAACAAAAACAATAAAAACTCTGCCGATGATGTTGACACGAGCGATTTTAATTGAACATTTTAAGAATATCTCTAATTCCCAATCATTCAATATTGAGCCAAATGATTATAGCAATGATACAAATGATAGTAATATTTCCATCGATATGCTGGATAAGAATTTTACCTGTGAAGAAATTAGCAAAACGATATCAAGTCTAAATAGACACAAAAGCAGTGACATTGATGGAAATGTAGCAGATTTCTTTATCGATGCAAAGGACTTTATGAGTCCATATTTATGTACCATATTTAACGTAATATATGAGACTGGTATTTACCCCTCATCTATGTGTAAAGGTCTCATAGTGCCCATATATAAGAAAGGCGACACATCTAATCCATAGAACTATTTAATGAACACGTTGCTAAGATTTTCTCCTTAACTCTCAGAAATAGACTTAATTCGTGGTGTGAATCTGAAAATTTGCTAAATGACTGTCAATTTGGCTTTCGTGATAAACGGAGCACATCCAATGCTATATTTTACTACATAATATCATTCAAAAAGTACTTTCACAAAATTCAAAACTCTGGTGTATATATTCATTGACTACCAGCGGGCATTTCGCAGCGTCATTAGAGATGCATTGTGGATGAAATTGTTCGAGCACGGTGTAAGTAGTAAAATGATTAATATGATTAAGTCAATGTACAACAATGTTAAAGCTTGTGTTAAGTTGAGTGCGGATATGGATTTATCTGATTTTTTTCGACGTAACTATAGGATTGAAACAAGGTGAACCATTATCCCCCTTGCGGTTTATACTTTTTATTAATGATATTAATACAAGTATTGATTTTAATTCTTTAAATGATAACGACCTAGATTTGCTATCAATGTACCTTATTCTTTTTGCGGATGACATTGTTTTGTTTACAACGAATCCAGTTACTTTACAGTCACAGATAGATAATATTCACCATTATTCATCTAAATGGGGTTTAAGGATAAATGTATCGAAAACAAAAATTTGTGTCTTTGAAAAACGAAAAAGTATACATAATCATGCATTTTATATTGACGGCGAAATAATAGAAATCGTTAACTCATTTACGTACTTGGGGATTTTATTTTCGTATAATGGGAACTTATTATATGCAGTTATAGTGCGGCCAAGATATGATTGCACAATAACATTTATATATGCTAATAAGCCGATGTGTTTACAGTCATGTTCAATAAACGCTTGTTTCGTATTACGTTTTCGCAAAATGAGCAAATATACGAAACGATTTTATAAGTGCCTCGCTGGCTCAGTTGGTAAAGCTTTGAAATTACAATAATATTATGGATGGAGGTTACTGGTTCGAGTCTCACTTTTGTTAATATTTTTCGGTAATGATATGTATTCTTCAGTTCTAGTAAACTTTTCATTCTTTGTATATCCCGTTATATACGTTGATTATTTTGTTACATTTTTTATTCGTATACTTCCTCTATTCTGTATATTTATTATAAATTATTTAATATTTTATCTCATGTATCTAGAACAATCTATTATAAATTAATATTCTGTACGTATACATGTATATATAATTTATATGAATTAACGTTGTTCATCAGCAGTGTTTGCGACAGAATCCTTTTAGAAATCTGCAAAATCATCATCACTATCACCATCCGCCTCGTCATAATCACCGCCATTATTATCATCATCAAAAGAATCCAGTGATATTTTGTTACTTCTTGATTTTCTTACACCGTTGTGCAATTTCTTCGCCTTTAAGCGTGAAACCGTCCTTTCTGTTACCTCTGTCATCGTGGTAGTTTGTTTCCTTGGACAGGATTACGGAATCACTGGAAGTTCTATTGATGCCTCCCGTGTGCAGAACTCTAATACATTAGACACAACGAATCGTCCTTGCTGTGTTAAAATGTTCGGTTAGCCATATTTAGATTTAAGGTGATTCCAAACTCTTAAATTTTTCTGTACAAGAGGTATCAAACACCTGATTTTTATGAAGAACACACTCATGATAGTGATTGTGCAAACCCATAACAGTTTTGCTCGGCTAGTTTTCAACCATCATATCAATATAAGCGAATTTAGCTCAGTGGTAACGCACTGGACTGTCAATCCAGAGGTCGTGGGTTCAATCCCTGGCATCGGAACTTGGCATTTCTGAAATATTTATAATACTTCCCGCTATGTCAGACCGTGTGGTCTGCAAAGTATCTGGAAGTGCCAGAAAGCTGTGTATCGGTGCTATACACCGGACACATTACATAACCAGACTGTCTATTCAAAATAAGAGCTAGGCGCACTTCTGCAGCTCCGGACATGCCTGTATCTAAGGTCTCTCTCTCCCTTCAGGGGCTTTCTCTCAGTCTGTCCCTCTGGTCAGATCATGCTGTATATGCACTGGTAGAGGATCCACCTGTGCCCTTGTGGCTGCAACACAATAATGTGAAGTGCCTTTGAACGTGCTTGGAAAAGGCGCTATATAAATGTAGTATATTTATTTATTTATTTATATCAAGACAATTAACTATGTACAGTTATAATGGTCATACAGTTGTTTACGTAATATTGTGAACATAATTATATCGCCATTTCTCTTATAAATGTCTTATTTGTATAGATAATAGGTGTACAAGTTTTTAGTTTAGTAAATAATGTATTCTTTTTCCCAGCCTTTTTCTCAAAAAAGGTTTGAAACAATAGAAATACAATGTTATGATATTGCAATGTTTGTATACATGTGACGTAATTTTGGGCTACGAACGAAAGTACAAATTTGTCAATACAAAGTAAAAAACAACAAAAAGTATCATAGTTTTTGACCGATTTTGACGGATGGAGTATTCCCTTCGAAATATGAGTAACCACTTGCATAAATATGTAGGTCACCATACACAACACGATATTGACATTTGAAATTAGTGGTCAGTGAAAAAATGACTCGACGACGACAGAAACAGTTCACACCAAAAGATGATGAAAATAACATGACGTTAAAAACAGGAAAAACGTCATTTATAAACGTCATTTATGACCTTGAGGAAAGTAGAAGATGAATTTCATTAGTTTATCAATATTTAAACGAAGCCAGAAACAGTTTTTAAATCTAGTATCCTTATATTTCACACATTTCTAAATTGTGAACATAATTATATCGCAATTTCTCTTATAAATGTCTTATTTGCATTGATAATAGGTGTACAAGTTTTTAGTTTAGTAAATAATGTATTCTTTTTCTCAGCCTTTTTCTCAAAAAAGGTTTGAAACAATAGAAATACAATGTTTTGATATTGCAATGTTTGTATACATGTGACGTAATTTTGGGCTACGAACGAAAGTACAAATTTGTCAATACAAAGTAAAAAACAACAAAAAGTATCCTAGTTTTTGACCGATTTTGACGGATGGAGTATTCCCTTCGAAATATGAGTAACCACTTGCATAAATATGTAGGTCACCATACACAACACGATATTGACATTTGAAATTAGTGCTCAGTGAAAAAATGACTCGACGACGACAGAAACAGTTCACACCAAAAGATGAAAATAACATGACGTTAAAAACAGGAAAAACGTCATTTATAAACGTCATTTATGACCTTGAGGAAAGTAAAGGATGAATTTCATTAGTTTATCAATATTTAAACGAAGCCAGAAATAGTTTTTAAATCTAGTATCCTTATATTTCACACATTTCTAAATTTTGTGTACGAGGGGTGTTCGAAATGAAATGCAACTGATCATCTAACGTTATATTGACAGACTGATTTACAACAAAAATATTATATTAAGTCAGACAGGGAAGGCAGCACTCAACTTAACCAGCCGAGCACAGAAAACATTAAAAACACACAAAGCCCAATGCCCAACTAAACAAGCGCAGATCCGCCCAAGTCCAAGCTGTCGAAACGTATAATAAATTATAACTAGCTGAATGACCCAGTAGAAAAGATACAGCAACCAAAAGGCGGAATGCCTACGCTGAATGACCTAGTTACAACAGTAAAACTGCTGAACTACATAGTTATAGCAGCCTTTAGTCTCAAAAGTTTAATAACAGTATTACAACGTTGAAAGGCCCGTATAGTCGGATGACCTACTAACTAGCTGAATGACACAGTTTCCACAGCAAAAGGACTATATTGCCCCGCTTTAGCTGTAAGAAATCTTAAAACGAAGAAGTGCCCAACACACTACCGACCAAGAAAATTAAACGCCTCTTGTCTCATAGTTTAAAAACTGAATAGAAAAGATTCAGCAAACAAAAGGCAGAAAGCCCACGCTGAATGATCTAGTTACAACAGTAAAACTGCTGAACTAAATAGTACTAGCAGCCTTTAGTCTCAAAAGTTAAGTAACAGTATTAAAACGTTGAAAGGCCCGATTTCAGCAACAAAAAATATGAAAACCTTAAAACGAGTGACCCAGTTTCAATAGGAAAATGACGTAATTGAACAAATCGAAATATGACGTAATGAACAAGTCATTAAGAATTGCAAGCAATACAGAAGTCCCCTATCGGTTTAAAGCTATTTTCAATGTGTCTGTTGCCATATAAACCACAATTTCCGTCAGAACCAAAACTGACGGACAAAACACACAGCTAACCCTACTTTACACATTGTCCACTTATTTAGTTCTTGATTTCAAGATTGAACTGATCTTTTGTCGTCAGCTTATTGTACTACATTAATGTACTGCAATATTGCTCGCTTAGAATGAGAAGATCGTAAGCACAAAGCCAATACTTTGAGAAAACAAGAATACACTGTCTGAAATCTACTCTTTACTTAAAGAAAAACAAACCTTTTCAACTTCAGCTTGCTCAACATGAAAATAGGCTCATGAGAAGCGCCTTGTAATGCAGATGTCAAATATGCATGAGTCTTATAAGGTCGTAAGTAGTTCTAAGCCAGCGAAATGGCTGACCACATGGGTTTCCTGGAATCGTACATACATCCTACTGAGTGCGATTCATGTCAAGGAACTTAAATCTAGTCGCGTGGGACCAAGTACAAATCTTATACGTGCCGTTCCAGCACAGTCATGTGCCTTTCCCTCAAAAACCGCTTTACAGAAGTTGCCATGTGTGAAGATGCATTTTCATGTAAATTCAATTATATTAAAAATTGGGAGTGAAGAAAGTCACATGCATCACTTGCGTCACTGTCTGTGTGTGCATTGCGATCGACTACCTGTAATTCTTAAAATAGTTGGTAGCGTACATGTAAATAATAATTATGATATTTTAGATTCTGTCTTGGTTAATTATTATGAGCCTGTGTTTCATCCTCTGTTTCACTCCGTAAAGCCTTCTTTTGCAAGAGGTTGTGGTTACTTTTTTACTTTCGCCCGTTACCCCTCCTGGTGCATAGGGCACTGACAAGTGTTCTCCAGGCACCCGGTCCTGTACAAGCCTCTACAGCAGTGTCCAGGAATGTCCTGTGCTCAGGGTGTTTACGTCGAAGTGTCGGCACCACCTGTGCCGATGTTTTCCTATCTTTCTCTTTCCTCAAGGTTCCGTGAAATGGTCTGTGTTGGAAGCTGCAGATTTGCGCAGCGTATGTCATAACCATCTCCAGTGCCTTTGTATGATCTCAAGGTCGACTGGTTATTGGTAGGTACATTGTCAGATGTCTTAATTTCTGATTGCATCAGGCCAGCAGATAATGAGAAGGCGCCGCGCATACATATATTATGTTTACCAATGTCTGGTGGTTGTGACAATAGTCTGCCACGTAAAAGGCGCCATTAAGCAGGACAGACTTAACTTAATGTTAAAGATCATAATCTTCGTTTAGATGGCCAGGTGTCTCGAGTTCCAAATGTTATTTAGTTGGATAAAAGCACGCCCTGACCTTGCCAATGCATGTTTTCACACAAGCTTCGGTTCGACCCTGCTTGTTGACAATGCCGCCAACGTAGGTAAAGTTGTCTACCTCATAGAAATTTGTAAGAATTCTGACTGAGAAACAATGTGATCTTTCGTTTTTCCTTTATTATATTGACTCGCAATGGGAGTACTAACGTCGTTTTATCTCAAGCTGCTTCTTTCAGATTTTTTTTATATATTTCCTGTATCTTCATTATATGCAGTATGAATATGTACGTACCAAGTATACTTTCATGATAACACGATTTAATTAGCAGGACCGGGACGATTACTCGGTTAATCGGATACGATTCGATTACGATATGAAATCGGTTTCATTAATTTCTGCAAAACCGCTAATCGTTCTTTAACAATGTCAATAAATTGTATGTTACCGCATGCATAAAATATATTTTTGACACAAATATAATGCCAGAATGTGTTGATTGACACATACACAAGCAATCTAACTTGGTGTATTTGGGTAGCATGCGATACATTAATACATACATTGTATATGATCATATTTAACATACAAATCTTTTTTTTGGTATTGTATTCCTCGAAGGATTAAATAAACACACATGAATTCTGCGGCTGAAAGTAAATTAAAGTTAATCCGAATCCGATGTTGAATTCAGAATCCGACAAAGAGACGGTTGTAACAAGGGGTGATATCAAAATAAGTTTGATTTTGGACGTGCTTATTCAATACATTGTTTTCGGGATACATATCCATGATTACAAACCATGTTTTACTTTCAATATACAGTTTATACTTTTTATTCGGGTAATGTTTATGTAGTACTTGAAAACATCGCAATTTGTTAATTTCGGGGACACGTCTACTAGTAGTAATTTTAACTTCGCGGAATAACTCATATATATATACATGTACAGTATGTATTCTATGTAGAGTGTATTGTGTAGTGAGCAATGTCACACCAGTGTGATTGATTGTTTTCTTACTCTGGTTTAAAATAAGTTAGCATCAATTTGACATTTACATACGACGGCAGGTTGATATAACCAGTTTTACTGGACTGTATTCTAACCTACACTAACATAGCTAACATACCCTTCCACAAGGAACCAGCTTCTCCACGTGTGGATGAATATCGACATTGTAACAATTGTCAATTTAGTATGGAATGGTATGACCTGCCGCAACCAGGAATCGAACCTGTCAACGTATCATAGCGAATCAATTGTGCAAAGGGTATCTTCGCTATAGGTGGAAGTTCAACGTCATCGTCGTTAGGAACGCAGTCTGACAATGCTTCTAAAACCATGACGATGGTTGTGATACAGTTACCGTCATACCGTATCCTTGGTGTCTACATATTGCAGGTCTCCGTTCTATATGACATTCACGCAATATCAAAAGTGTTTTTTCTTCACCAGCATTGTTGTCGAAGGACTGTGTCCTAACGCCCGTTTCAGACGTAAACACATGAACTATTGTGTTTGGTCGATATATATACGACCTAATATTACAAGGATCTCGTGCACGCTTTACACCAACGATTATACGATACTAAAGCAGATGTTACGGCATCTTTTCAACCTTGTTAAAATTGCAAGATTTATTGGTATAGTGTATAAAGTCAAAAGAACATAAAGCTAAACTGTACGGATTTATAACTACAACAATATATAGTCAGAAATGTACAAAAATGGACATAATCACAAGAAAGGTGACATCGTTGCCTGTCAATCCAGACGGTACCGATTCGAATCTCGATTGAGGCAATGTAAATTTCAGAACCGCTTTCTCAGAGATTCCCAACCACCTAGAGATAAACTGGTTGGTACCCCAGAGGTAGTCTCGCGTGTATCGGTGCTATACCACAGTAAAAGAAAACACCAGTCTATTCGGAACTTGAGATATAGGGCATCGAATCCGGATTCCTTGGACATGTATCACATAACTGTCTGCAGCTTTTCCAAAAGATTACGAATCTATAGTATGCAGCTACCGTGTAATATATTTTTGCAAATAAAAGAAACTCCACTATAGCAATAACGTACTGCACTTTGGTCAGAAGGGTAAATTACATATCAAGTGTAACATAAAGAAAAGAAAAACATGTTACTACCTCCTCCTTAAATTTAGGAGAAAATTATGTTTGATACACGAGTTCGTATTGTATTCATGTAAAACATTTTGAAATCATCCCTACGTAAACCACGAAGTAGCATTCGGATTCGGATTCGGATTAACTGATAAATTTCTAATAATTAGTTCTCTACCGGTTGAGCTATAGGTTTGCCGTTTGTCTTTCGAGCTGGTTTGGATATGGTTCGGTTTTCAGAGAGTTTATCGTAACTGCGTGAGTTCTGAATGATCGGAGTGGTTATCTTCTATATTCTAATATCAAGGGATTTTGTGAGCTAACCACTTACCTATATCACTGTAGACCGTTCCTGTTGTCAGATACTCGGATGAGTTCTTGTCTATAAGTTCATACAAATCGTTGGTTTTCCAGTGTGTACATGTTTCACTAGCACGCTGGTCAATGACTTTAGCATCATCGGTACTATCCTCTGCACATGGCTGATACAGAAACATTTGATGAAACACATTTTTGTCAATTACCAACTGCCTTTTAGTTCAATTCATACTTATTTACTATACTGAGTAAAACTTCTAACCGAACACTTTTTAAACTTGAATATTTCCGTAACATGTTAACTTACATACTTCAAATTTTGGATAGTTTTAGCACTATAGATTATGTACATAATACAGCTGACCCCGTGACAACACCTTCAAAAGTCACCCGTCCATAGCGGAATAGCTTTAAACCACACTTTTGCTCGAGATTTTCCCGAAATCGGTTTTCATGATTATTGTGTATATTTTAGGGATGCAACTATTCGGTCAATTTGCTAACCGGTTAACCGTTCAATCTTCCGAACGGTTAACCGGTTAACCGATTAACGAATCGAAACTTGCCGACTTTCCGACTGTTCTAATTCTGGCGTGTATATATTTACTGTAACACCGTGAGTTGCAATCGGGCATCCTCGTATATTACCCAAGGGAAGTGTGTCGCCGGTTCTCAATTTCTCAATTGTTTTTTTTAAGTTCAATAATGTACTGTACTCAGTGCTGTTGAAGCTGTGACAAAGATTCTTTTCAGTTCAAAGGACGGATTTAGGCTTCGAGTAAAGCATTAAACTGCCTCCAATTAAAATTAAATTACGTGTGCTTGCCGAATGTGTAAAAAAAACCGCTTACATCCCTAGTATATTTATCATAGAGTGGGGATAGGTTAAACTGAAAAACAACATAATTACTCGAAAACACGTCGCGTATGTCAATGTTAGACCGCAGACGAGCGGTCGGTATGCTAAATTTAGGGGGTCTATTCGACAGATCAGTGTTACATTGATATAAACATTTTGTGTATTTTATACGTGTGTGAATACCAATACGCCTTAAAAGAATTAAAAAAAACTGCATTGGAAATCACAAGATTAGTGTTACATTCAAGTGTGATAACTCTTGAATGATTACCTCCCTTTTTGTGTTCATGTACACAACTGTAAAGTTTAATCGTATCATTTAACATTACTGAATTACGTTTACTTATTCAATTTATGATATTTGTACAAATTTACGTTTTAGTGGTGTTATTAGCACACATGTTAAAAGTGCGTTTTTTCTCTATTCAGTGTAATAAACAGTCAATAAAATATACCAGTGATATGAATAAACTCAACATCTAGTCACAGACCAGTCGTTCACAGTCTCTGGATCAAATAAAAACAATATTGGTCTTAAAAGAGGAATTATCAACACTATTTTAAGAACCACTATCTTTGAGAGTCAGTATGCTAAATTTCTAACCAACGCGGTTTATTACTACATGGGTTACCTCCCCTCCAATATAAAAAAGTAAGTTGATCTACAAAATAATGCTTACAACACTTTTTAAAGTCAACGAACACCATGTTTATGTTTATTTTGTCTTAATTGAATGTATCGATCGATCGATCGAAAATTACAATTAACCAAATAAAAACTTGTTTGCATTAATCAGTCAATTCCTAGTACATTTTTCGTTTTTCTGCCGTTTCATGGTTCAATGCACCACTGTACTGCATTTAGACAGAACAAATTTCGGGTAACAATCTCTGGACAGTCAATATCACACACACAAAATTTCGTCCACAAATATTCATAAACAAAAAAGTTATCATGATTTCATTAGTATTGCGTATTCAAAGCCGTCCAATGTATATTTGTGAATTTCATCTTGGTTGGTTGTGTAACTAAATTTATGTTGTGACCATGATGCAATTAAAATAATTTCATGAAATTTTGACAACTGCATTCCGACATATTGTAGATACTTTCGACCAATTCTAGAAAATTCCTATCGCTAATACCAAATATATTGATAAAAAAGTGTTCGGTTAGAAGTTTTGCTCAGTATAGTATTTTAGGTAGAAATTGAAACAATGTTTTTACTACAGTTACTTATACATATATAAACACCCTGACATAATCATGCAGTTTCGGCTGAGTGCAGCCTTCCTAGTCCAATTTGTCAGTTTTCTCCTTTTCAAGATTACATCTAAAATCTCTATAAGGTTAGATTGAAAGATTTTTTATATTATTTTAGTGAAGTAGATATAAGATTGAAGGATTATCGCCAATATAGGACTACTATGTTAATCTGAACAAGTTACTATAAAAAGATATTCAATCATTGTTTTTTTGTGATCGCATTGGTGGATGTTTAATCCGTAACTAGAAGCAAAATGTGTGATAACATTCTAGCTGGAAATATATCGTTATATAGCATTATACAAGACAAATGTGTGATAACATTCCAGCTGGAAATATCTCGTTATATAGCATACTTACAAGACAAATGTGTGATAACATTTCAGCTGGAAATATCTCGTTATATAGCATCTTACAAGACAAATGTGTGATAACATTCCAGCTGGAAATATCTCGTTATATAGCATTATACAAGACAAAGAGCCCGTTTTTGTTAAAAAGAACTTGAAGTCACGTAATTATGCGGCATTCAGATACATCACCAGCTGTAATTTTAGCACAATGATTCTTAGAACGGATGTTTTACCCAAAGCGAACACAAAATGATATAATTTGAGAAATTTAGACATTTTGTGTGCAGAAATATCTGCGATAGCTTTTCATTAGAGGAAATGTATTTAGATCTAGGTGAACTTTGTTAATTCCCTAATATTTCCATGTCGAACATTGAACCACTCATACGTGTATAAGATTTATTTACAAATACATGATTTACCTCAGTGTTACAATGAGCTACCAAAACATTGTCTCCTTCACATCCGGCAGTATTTAAAGGCCTGAAAAATAACAAATTTTGGAAAATAGACATGACTGCAGCCTTCCCTTCCGATTTCTGTTATCTTTTTTTTTGTAGATAGATAGATAGATATATTTAATTCAGTATTAATGTACATTCATGGATTTATAAAACAACATGTATCTTAAAACAATTGATACATACATGCATCTATAAATAGACATGACAGGCACACCAACACTAAGGATTACACAAAAAAGAGATAACTCTTATTTCCATTGTGGTCCTTTAGTGTTGGTGGAATGACAAAAAAGAGATAACTCTTATTTCCATTGTGGTCCTTTAGTGTTGGTGGAATGACATAGAGAGGCATATGTAAGTTATTATGTTTTTGTAACGGGGTCAACTTTTACTGATGTGAGACCTCCCGATAGTTAGTTACCTTTTATGTAATATTGTATAACGTAGCTGTCAAACTGGCCGAACTACTTTCGTAGTATTGACCTTTTTAACCTTTGGGGTGTGGCTTGCGGACAATGCTTGTTTTTGATTGGTTTATTATCTGTGTCGTCACGTCATCGTGGGAAATGTAATATTTCCTGGTTGACATATTGGATTTGGAGAAGACGATTGTCTTTTTGGGGCTCTGAGTTGAAATTGGGTTTTTATGGCTAATGGAGATTTATGGTGGTATGTATTGCTTTTTGGTTTCGATGGTTTAATTGTCATGTCTTTCCTTATTCTTGAAATGAGTGTGCTGTTGACAATTCCGATGAAATTACTCTTTCGGTAATTCTGGTATTTACGCGTTTTCGCGACATATGTAAAATGGCAGTATAGACTATTAAACTTCTTCATAATTATCACATCCATTTCTGAGCACATTTTAATGTTCATTTTTCAGAGCTAACAGCATCCATTTAACATCACGGGAGATAGACGGATGTGTGTGAACAGTACCACATATTGGTCACAGTCTGTCTGAGTCTGTTCAGTCCATTTATTCCATTGGAAGAATTGTTCGTTAGTACATCTATTGGACTTATTATTTTATGCAACGAACATAGTCATCAATCATATTGTATTATGATACCTCAACTTCTACACATTAAAGGGACAGTAAATTGAACCCGGTGTTACGTTTTTCTGTACTTTACATATGCAGAATACATGAAGTTACATATTATTGACCATTGCACAAATAAATTAACAATATTGTATCACAGATAATCAGAATCAATAGTCAAGTTATGTTAAAAGGCAAGTTATAGTAGTACCAATACTGAAAGTCACTATCAAGCATAAAATAATAACTAAATGAATAAATAAAAATTATAGATTATTCTGATAATATATGATAAATTGAGTATATTTGTGTTTTTCGGTGTAAGATCGGTTGTTATTTCACCGATTGAGCAGCCGAAGTAATATTTTCACGAGTGGCGTAGCCACGAGTGAAAATATAAGTCAGCTGCTCACGAGGTGAAATAACAACCGATCTTACACCGAAAAACATGTGTGGACGTAAACAGGGATAGTCTTATTCGTCAACTAATTTAAAAGTGTTGTAATTTTTATTTGGAAATTAGTCTCATGCACGTCATGTCAATACTGCGCAATCCTCAAAAGTTTTAAAAAAGCGAATCGTACAGGGAAGGTAGCACTCATCAGCAGAGCACAAACACTCAACAAAGAGCACACAAAACAGGAAAAGTATACGTTACAAGTATAAATTACAAGGACAACAACAGAAATGTGCAAAACATGAAACTGAACAATTACAAATACACGGCCACCTAATCTGACAGCCTGCTGCGTTAGTCAGTTAAACATACCGGAGTCAGAGCCAAACTTGCGGGGTTTCGCTTCGTTCATACCATTGATAGCCGTGTATTCAAACACAACTAAACCCAACAATTAGTTTACTCTCATAGGATCGTACACAACAAAACCAAACACAACCAAACCCAACAATTATTATACTCACATAGGATTCGTACACAACCAAAACCCAACAATTATTATACTCACATAGGATTCGTACACAACCAAAACCCAACAATTATTATACTCACATAGGATTCGTACACAACCAAAACCCAACAATTATTATACTCACATAGGATTCGTACACAACCAAAACCCAACAATTATTATACTCACATAGGATTCGTACACAACCAAAACCCAACAATTATTATACTCACATAGGATTCGTACACAACCAAAACCCAACAATTATTATACTCACATAGGATTCGTACACAACCAAAACCCAACAATTATTATACTCACATAGGATTCGTACACAACCAAAACCCAACAATTATTATACTCACATAGGATTCGTACACAACCAAAACCCAACAATTATTATACTCACATAGGATTCGTACACAACCAAAACCCAACAATTATTATACTCACATAGGATTCGTACAACTTCTCTGTCTATATTGGACACCCGTGCCACACGTGCGCGAACATGTGCTTTCTGTACTCCATTCTGTCCAGCCACCTTCAATCATCTCGAATTGAGTCAAATTTAAGTCAGTGCTATTCCACTGAACACATTTGTAACTCGAAGATGTATACATCTCCAATGCACATATCTCCAAATATGAAATACAAATAACGTTATGTAAATTACAAATTAATTACAATGTTGTAGTTTCTAAAAGAATATGTGTGCAGTGTACTAGGGTATTTTTGGATCTCTGAAAATAGAAATGGAATTCTGAAAGGTACGCACAAAAAGTCTATACAACTCTACAACAACTTCAAGTTGTGATAAAGGGATTATAAGAATCCATCATGAGCTTCTATGTAGGATAAGGATATCTCACCCGAGGGGTCGGATTTTAACCAGGGACGAGGCTTGCCGAGTTCCTGGTTAAAATTCCGACCCCGAGGGTGAGATATCCTAATCCTACATCGACCGCCTCATGATGGATTATTTTTCTCCGACGTAATTTGAGAAAATTGGACTTTATAACACAAATTAGCTTTCATGGCGTCAACATGACGTCATCATAACGTCATCATAACGTGCTGTTTGCCGTACGTTCTCATTCAAAACAATCATTAATAATAACGTTAATAAAGCGTACGCTGTTGTGGTACGCTCAAGAATATGCTTTTTAAATGGTATAGAGCCTATTGGTGTTCGTCTTCATTAGCTTTATATCGCAATGAACACGTACATCCCAAAACTAAGATCGGAAATAAATCACGCGCTGGTCGCTCATGTAAGAAAGATGTTGCTAATGTAAGATAGAGTTATCTTCCATTAGCAACGGGCCTATCTTCCATTAGCAACGGCGGAGAATATAAGAATCCATCATGAGTTTCTATGTAGGATAAGGATATCTCACCCGAGGGGTCGGATTTTAACCAGGGACGAGGCTTGCCGAGTTCCTGGTTAAAATTCCGACCCCGAGGGTGAGATATCCTTATCCTACATCGACTGTCTCATGATGGATTATTTTTCTCCGACGTAATTTGAACAAATTAGAATTTATAACAATATTAAGCGTTCATGGCGTCAACATGACGTCATCATAACGTGACGTTTGCCGTACGTTCTTATTCAAAACAATCATTAATAATAACGTAAATAAAGCGTACACAATTATGTTATTCTCAAGAATAAGCTTTTAAATGGTTTAGAGCCTATTGGTATTCGTATTCATTAGCTTTATATCGCCATTATCACGTAAATCCCGAAACAAAGGTCGGAATGGAATCACGCGCTTGGTCTCTCATGTAAGATAGATGTTGCTAATGGAAGATAGGAGTTTCTTACATGAGCTGAAAACCTATCTTACACCGGTTAAAGTGGGAGAATAATACTGTCCATTGTATATATTATTATTAATAATGAACTCATACAACAACTATGGCCAAATTATGTCCTCAATGATGGCTCTTAAGTAGTTGACTAATTTTGCAATGTCCTTATCAAATTAATTCAGGAAAATTAATAATAAGTTTATGCATAGATATATCAGATTTTAAAGCTACGGCTGTTATAGAATTGTTCTTTTCTTTCTGGTCGAGTGCCAGTAAACTAAAGTTATATTCTGATAGTATCTGCTAACAAATAGTTAGTTCATTTAGTGCGATTCGAACCCACGGTACTCACGACACCCATGCTTTGATAGCAATGCAAACATTAGATCACTCTCATATCAACCAGTCCTGGCTCCTAGTGGCTAAGTACATGTATAATTTATCATAGTGCATATCTATTATTGCGATTCGTCTGTTATTTTCAGTTTGTCCGACTATTAGCAATGCTGTGAATAAAGAATATGATGTTGTTAATAGCCGAAAATTAAATGTTTCCAATATTATGAAGTTGAAGTAAAGTTGTGAACGTTTCATATGTTATTGATATACTCGGTACACTCCTAACTCTAAACATTTATTTGGACTTAATAATTCACAAATAACACTGTTCAATATTCCACTCGTTCTTAAATATTTCAGTTTTCAATTTCATGAAAACTTCCGGGCTATATGACTGAAGCAAACGAACGAAAATATGAGTATATGTATATACGTATAAAGTCAGACTAGTACTAGTTCCTATGTTAGACTCACCATTTCATCGCCACAATACCTGCCAGGTATAGGATCGTCTTCTCGCTGACTCATACCGTAATCTACAGAGTCTTTATTCATGTTAATGCATGAAAACTGAACACAACTGTGCTGCAAAATTAAAAAATGCACTTGTTTTATTAAACAGACTAAAATAATTATGTTCATCGTTTGGGTATCTATTCGATATTACTCCTGTCTTAACACTAGCATGTTTATAAATGTACTGCTAGAGAAATAAATTTCACAAAACCTGGAATTAATCACAGACACTTGGGGTCTGGACCCCGCCCCCTCCCCCAGCTACGCACCTGGGTATATTTTTATCATCAACATTGTATATCCAGACCCATACATCAATCACACAAACATTATTAAACGCATCCGGACAAATAAAAAATATTCGTAAATGCCTCTCTAGCTTTAATAATACAAAGATAAAAATGTTTGACTGAAATTTCTCGCACACCTTCCTCGAATATCGGGTCGTGTTTAACTCACTGTGCAACTTTCCTGCCAATATTTGGTGTCCTTTGGTCAAGTACACAGTACACATTACTCTTTACGATGATGATAAAGACAGAAACCGATCACCGCCCCTGCCTCCACAATTTGCGAGAAAGTTGGCAATTTTCAACTCAAAACACGACTCGCACATAATCTTTCGACGCTGGTTTCCCGTCTGATCAATACGAAAGTACGGCGCCGCGCCTTGAACGTTGGAACCAGATATGTAAATAAACCATTCGGAATACCTCGTTTGGGTCCAACGTTCAACGCGCGACACAGTTCTTATGTATCAGGCTGGGAACCACCGTTCAAATTGTCGAAAGATTATGTGCGCGGCGGAAAATGAGTTGACAATTGCAAACTTTCTCGCATATTTTGTCGACAAGAGCGCTGATTGAGTATTGTCAGTATAGTCATCGTAAAATTAATTTGTTATTGACCGAAAGACATCAGAAATATACGGGTAAGTTGCAAAACAAGTTTTACACGATCAATTTTTCTAGGTCGGTGTGCGAGAAAGTTCAGCGAAACATTTCTATCTTTGTGTTATTTAAGCAGTAGATGAATAAGATTTTTGTATTAATATCAAATACATCCAACAAATGTTTGTGTGATTGCTGAATGGGTCTGGATATATAAGAAATATAAAAAATATTTACAGGCGCGTATTGGGAGGGGGCTTGGTCCAGACCCCAAGTGTCTGTGGAATTAATAATATGCAGCTTATTTTATCATTCACAAAGGAAATAATGTAAAACCGCTTCGAAATCTGTGATTACGGGTAGTTCGGAATTCGAACCGTGACGACGTCATAACAAAGTAAGAAGAGAAACTAGTGGTACACTTATTTCCATCAACTTGTTGCTCAGAATGAATGAAAAGGGAGAACTGACTTCTCTTCTCTTACCACCTTGGCGATGTATAACACTAATGATGAGGGAACTATTTCATCAAAGCACTTACGGAAATCGTAAATTTACAATCAAATTTGTGCTTACATTAATAAAGTGTGGTAAATGAAGCTACAATATTAATAATGATTCAGTTAATGAACTTCTGCAAACCATATCTGTCACTAATTCGCAGTTAAAAAGAATTATAAAGAATTTAAATTCGTGCGTAACTTTACGATTTCCGTAAGTGCTTTGATAAAACAGTAAGAACTTGTTTAACAATGGACTGAAAATAAATTTATGAACTAAAATATAATTTATGAAGTAGATCTAGATCATGTGGAGTAAAGCAAAGTGAACATACCGGGTTATTTCCAGGAAAGTCTCTATATTTAAAGTCGTCTCCGTATAATAGTGCGCACATTTCATCGTCATTATACACCATACCTAAAATAGGATGAACACTGATAGTGCAATAGAGCCCAGGTTCCGATCTCCAGAAGCATCTCAAGTAGAAATCTGAGTTTGAGTTCTTTGATTGTTATTGAAACAAGCTCAGAATAGTGTTTCTATTTGTAATGCCAATTCTGAGTCCACTGTCCCATGGAAATTAACCCAAAGACACATGACAGGTGCGATTCGTCTCAGCTTCAGACGCTTCGGGAGATCGGAGCCAGATAGCACAGTGGATAAAGCACCCGCATGTCATTCGGGCCGATTCGGTTGGTATCTACATAAGGAGAAGATGAAACACAACGCCAGTCATGGTGAAAACAAACAAATTATCAATGGTTTGGTAAGAACAATACATTATTACTACAGTTTCTGGATTACTATTATTGCATTTCACATTATCTGAACACTACAGGTAAGTCAGTGAGGATTACTACATGTAATCTATAATGTGCAGCTATCGTGTAGTTATGTAAATTTTGACTCGTCAAAAATGGACTAGATGATACATATACATGTACAGTACTCCTGTTTATAGGTTGGGGTCATGATGGTGATCATGTATTCAAAGTATAAAAGCAATATTTCAATGGACTTCGATCATATTTGAGGTTGTACCTCAACTTTTATGTGGATTTCTAAGTAGAAAATGGCTGATCATTTGAGAAAATGCTTGACAGAGTTACCTACTCCTGTTTAAGCGTTGAGGTCATGATTGTGAACATATATTCAAAGTATAAAAGCAATATTTCAATGGACTTCGAACAAATTTGAGGTTGCTACTAAACTTATGTGGAATTATAAGTAGAAAATGACTGATCAAGGAAACGAGCAAGGTTCACTTCACATAACTGCATTCAATAATTTCATCCCATAACTTAAAACTAAATAATACGAATTTAAAGTGATATTTCGGGATAATTTATAGTTTATCATAATTTATTACTTTCATTGAGCTGTATATAAATCTCCTACTTAGTAATGACCATCCAATTTGTAATGGTAATAAAACCCTAATTAACTACCTCCCAGAAGGGTTTAAGGGCGCCGCCATTTTGGCCAGAGATACTCTCTATTTATCAGGTAAACAGGTACCTAGTGATGTCACATAGCCAATTAATATAGAATGCCTTGTATACTTTATATCACTGTATGTAGGAAATGTGTATCGTTTTGACTGATGATTGAAATTAATTTTGAAATTCTATTTTAACACTTTAACTATTTGCCTTCTATAAAGTGTTTTTCAGAAACAATAATAAATCATTTATTTTGAGTGAGTACACATAGTTTTAATGTTCAAGTTTTCAGTACTTGGATTATTGATCCATCTTTCACGTTTGTTTTTTACCAGGGTCTGCAAATGTACTCATTCCCTGTCCATGCATAACATTGTAACAATTGGCTTTGCAATGAGGCAATTTTATTGCCAAATTACATGAAATGATAACGCTATTATGTAAAATTATTTTATCCCACTAGCATTTACTACTGTCTTCTCAGAGCGTAACTGGCGATGTGACGTAGTACTGCAAAGATACCTTGGTAAAATATGGCGGCTCTCCAAGTCAGAGAGAATTTAATTACCCTAGCTAATTAGGGTGTGAATAGGGGGCTATAAACACTGAAATTGAAGATAGTTTGGGGTTCTTTACAACATATCAAAAAATAAAAAAAATGGTGAGCTTTCACTTTAATCATCTTTTATCACATAATCGACACAAATATCACATAATGAGAGGTATAGTCCAGATCTTTGACACGAATCTCAACCTCAAATTGGCATAATTTAACAGCTGATAGCTTGTCTATATTTATAAACCCGGTGGTATGTTTTCCTAGGCGGAAAGTATCACGATGACGCTCGAGGTGTAATACCAACACAAATCTAAAGGACCGATATTGCACGATTTCCTGGTGGTAATTTATATATTCTACGCTAGAAACCTTGTAATATATTCATGCATAAAGGTCAGGATCAGGATTAACTCAACATAAAACAACTAGTTATTTGTCGAAATAGATCTTAGAAGTCAAACCAAACAGTGTTACCTGGCAACGATTCCCGGACTTCAACCTCATCAGTTCCGATGACGTCATCATCGTACAAGCAAGTGTTTTTCACGTAGTCCCTTTAATGTACAATTTGTGTCCAAATAAAATATTAACATATTTCGTATCAAATGCGTTTTTTAAAGCGTTTGTTAATGATACGGTGGAAAAGTTAAGATACAGTCAGAGAACACAGGCTACTACGTAAATCAGATGCCGTCTATAAACGAAAAAAAATTAAGAAACGGCGTTAAACCCAAATTAACGAAACTATCGCATTTTTTAATCTTATATATTGAAATATACAAAAGTTAACAGTAACCGTTTATATCATCTCCACATTGTATAAAAGAGTCGACTCTCGGTTATCGCAATAATGAGTACAATTTGAATTTTATAGGATTGCAATAATGAGTACAGTGATGGAAAATCACCGGATGTTTCAATCACAATAATGAGTACACTTTGAATCGTATAGTATCACAATAATGAGTACAGTGATTTGGTTTACACGCGGTGATCTCAATAATAAGAAAATAGTTTCTAGTTGTCAAAAGTGAGCAATGACATTTTTTACAAGCATTGTCTACTTCGCTGACATTCAAATTTCTTTCAAGGTTTCCTTGCCTTGATTGGGAAACAATATGTCAGTTTTATAAAGGAATACAACTCGTATCGGTTATGGCTAATTCGTTTTCTATTTGTGCTGTTGCCATCGTCACGGTATAGAGTGCTTATCCAGCCACAAATTCAGTGCTATTTAAGCAGACAGGAAGTATACTTGAAGCTCTCTTCTGGAGTTCAATCGAGTGTTATTGAAGTATGTGCTTCAAATGTACTTGCCTATATGGAACAAATAACTACTTGCAATTAATAGGAGGAAGTACCATTAAAGTTCCGTCTACACTATGTTAATTAAACACCAAAAAGCTTCGTGCTCAGGTGAGTTAAAAAATGATATCCAACCCGTGACCGGAGTTATTCTAAGTCCCTTTTGAAATGATCATGCTACGTATCGGTCAGCATCCGCACGACATCAAGAAATCGGATACCCGG
Source organism: Spisula solida (assembly GCA_947247005.1). Taxonomy (NCBI): domain Eukaryota; kingdom Metazoa; phylum Mollusca; class Bivalvia; order Venerida; family Mactridae; genus Spisula; species Spisula solida. The sequence goes on from OX365956.1 coordinate 44,706,473, forward strand.
ACCTAACGATTTATGACTGGCCTTAAATAACATGGCCAGAATATATAAATACAATTAATGTAATTATAATAATTAGGTGAATATAAATCATGTATGAATATTCGTATACTGTACAAGTAACGGATAGTGTTGTCCAAGGCTGACTGGCTGCAATCACTCCAACCTGTTTTAGCCACATAACCCATAAGTCCGTCAGCGGAACCACATCCGGCGTCAGTATCATGACTCATTCCCATGCTGAAATACAAACAGCATATTTCATGGTGAAAGATCGAATTTTATTTCACCGAGTGATCAGAGAAATCAATACTAGTACATAATGTACTAATAATTTTCCGTGATCACGAGTGAAATAAAATTTGATCTTTCAGCAAAAATCAACACAAGTTTTCTGTTTATTGTTTTCTATCAGTTTATCCTCCTTTATCCCGTAAAATGGTACAATAAGTGGCTTAATTTAAAACGTTCACTGATATGTAAACGTCTTGTCTTAGCCAATCAGAATGCAGGGATTTGTCGACTTTGGAATTATTCTGAATTAAACCACAGGTATTAACTGTATCAAAAGAGTACTAGTAAACAAACATAAATTAAATTTATAATATCTTAGAAAGGTTCATAACACGGGAAATTGACCACAAAGTCACTGAGGTGCAGTTTGTTTTAAATAAATATTTGGTTAATACTAGTGTGTTATTTTAGATATATTTACATACTCAGAAACAAGAGAGCTTCGTCTTAAATTTGATATCAAGATTTTAAAAAGCCGTCCATAAATAAGAAAATAAACCCATACGGCATCAACTCACTTTCTTTTTTCTTGTTTATCTTGTGTCGTTTCTATTGAAAGCACCTCAGTGATTGGCTGGACACCGTGGCATAAATTGCATGGTATAACTTTTTAATTTGCATGGAGGTAGTTCTAACGATGTTGTCTATGAATGTAATTACTTTATGAAGATATAGAAACCTAATTCTTTGATACTATGAAAACCTGACCACTTTGATACTATGAAAACCTGACCACTTTGATACTATAAAAACCTGACCACTTTGATACTATGAAAACCTGACCACTTTGATACTATGAAAACCTGACCACTTTGATACTATAAAAACCTGACCACTTTGAAATTCGTACAAATGAACCTTCCTAAGGATAACATAAATTTCATAAAATATTGTTTTACTCTTTATCAATGATACAGTTACTTGTGAATTAAACCACAAGTTATATCATCTTATGTACATGTATCAAAACCATTTCATATTTTGATTTTTAGCTCGATTTACTTCTGCGCCTTTTTTAAAAATAAGAGGGCCCACAGGGCCCTAGGTCGCTCACCGGTGCAAATCGATCAAGTAGAACCATATTTTCGTGTTTTTTAAAACGTTTTTCCAATCAGTTGTCATGGCAACCAGAGTTCGGCATAGATTATAATTCTTTAAGCTATTTAAAAAAAGGATAACCCAGGGAACATTGTTACCCATTTAACATGAAATCCAACGAGTACTTTAAATTTATAGAAGATCTTAAAATATTTAACTATAGATACATATAGCGAAAACCCGCGCCCAACCCACTGGCGGCCATGTTATTGACCACGCCGTTCAACCCGATATCGCGTAATCGGTTGATATCACGTAATCAGGTGGCAGCGAACGTCGCACGACTTTCAGGCGGAAGTAAGTATTGCTTGTATTTATATCCACTTTGCAGGGTTCGAACATAACGGAGTGTGCACATTTAATCGCTTTTGAAAGAGATATCAGTACACACAATTCTGAGCAAAACCGTGTTATATTGAGGGAGAAATCACGGAAAATGTGTGCGATTTTTCATGAAAAATCGAGTTGTCTGAAACTTCGACCCCCCATAAGGTATTTTTTAACAAAACCGAACCCCTTTACTTAGTCCATAACAACAATTAATCCATTCCCCGTCAATGTGTAAAATCCCACCTTTGTTTTTCCTCTTTTTCGCGGAGATATTCGAGTATAAACATGACATGGTGAAATATTTTGGAGAACCTCGTATTCAGTTGATGATGAAAAAGAGATAACCTCGTAATCAGAAAGAACGGTATAGATGATATCAAAGTAATCAGACGTAGTAAATTGTAATCGAACCATTAATAAAACGCAATAACAAATGAATAATTACTCCCAGGTTGCAAATGTGTTGGATTTCGGGCAAATTCTATGACCTTTGATGGACAGTATTAAGAACTAGAACTCATTATCGGCTTGAACGTCGATGCTGTCTCGTCAAAACAACCAAAGAATGAACTGTATACGGGGAACTAACGAAAAAAACAGGGTCATGAATCCAACGCGGTGAACATTTTTCACTGAAGCGCCGACCGATTCAATCCGGGCTTTACCCTACCCTACTTTCACTTTCATATCTAGGACAAAATCTAAACACATTCAAGATAAAACAGTTTCACTACATCACATGCATGAGTACAATGTCTGTTAACTCAATTAGATAATTCCAGTTCCACCATGTCAAATCATACTATCCGTTCATAGCCATTTAGTTGTTCTTTTTCAAAATTTTCAGATAATGTTCATTAATTATCCTATTAGTGGGTTTATCGAAAATAAATGTCACTGCTTCCCCGGTGTCTTTATATATAGGCGTAACTTCATAAAAACTATATCAAAATATATAGGTGGGCACAATTGACCTGACACTAATTAATCTTCGATTGTTTTCGTCATTGTACCGTACGAATGTTTTGATTAATCAAAACAATATTTCTGATTGTACACCGGATATGCACGGATATTCAAGGATTATATGTTAATTGTGTTACACTACATGTACAACACCTATATAGTACAACTGTAATTCAATTCTGATCTACATGAAACGTGCTGTAATATGAACTAAGGCGCCGCCTTTACGGAGATTTTTATATATTAATCAATGTTTCAATTTATGTATGTACATAAAACTTAACATACATAGTTGGAACATATTAAATAAAAAAAGAGCAGAGCGAGCTTAAATGTGCTCGGACAAACAACTGGTACTCAGATCATTCAAGGAAACACAATTGAAATCCAACCAATTGTAAGTTAACAAAGGAAAAGTGTAGACAATATTTAATTAATAAGTGTAAAAAACAAAGGGCCATAACTCCCTTAAATTTAATCCTACCAACATCTGTCGAGGATATGAACAACTAGAATGGATACTTATCTTTCATGCAAAGTTTCTTTAAAATCTGACCATTGGTTACAGAGAAATAGCGCGGACAAAAGTTATAGGTGTAAAAAACAAAGGGCCATAACTCCCCTAAAATTGATCCGACCGACGTGTGGCGACGATATGTACAAATAGACTTGGTTCTGATCAGGCATGGAAAGTTTCGATGAAATCCGACCAATGGTTACAGAGAAATAGGGCGGACACAATTTGCATCGACCAACCAACCTAAAGCATGACTCCAATATACTAGCCCCAATATAATATGTATCTGGGGGGGTATAATAACTTAATAGTTTTCCGTACTTTACCGGAATTCTCTGATTAACATTATTCTATTTAAAAGTTATATCTCATTGTGTATTTTGTATGTTTGTCATTTTATAGCTGTTCATAAAATATCATCTTAATTCACCATCAAATTAATGTTTGTTAATTTTCTGTTTGTTAAGTTTCAAGCGAGCTCATCCTCGATATCAACATTACAGGATAAAACCCATTTTCCAGACTCTAAAATTTCACGGTCAGGGGGGCCCCGTCAATAGGCAGCATATAGCGAGAGTGTTGAAATAATTCTTTTTTCAACGTTTAAACATGAAAAAGCGCATGGAAAGTTTATTATGAATTAAACATCTTTGTTATTAAAATTAACCATTAAATATCCTACAAAATGCTTTTAAATTATTATTTAAAATATTGTATTTATTTCTTACTGCTGCTCCGAAGTTTGGCAAAGATGACGAGAAAATATACACATGTTTCAAGTTAAACATATTATTTATGGTCGTAAAATAGTGTTGCCATTGCCATTATTGTGTTCAAGTAAGACTTTTCACATATTCTTACCTTTTGGCAAAAATAATAGAGAGTATTGTACCTGGTTGCTCTATTCGTTATATGTAGCAGCCCCCTCACGTATATTGGACATATCTTGCACATTGTCCGTTAATTCGGAAAACAGGTTTTATCATTAGTCAAGGAGCCAGATTTCAAAAGAGGCTTAAAATGGATTTTCATTTACCCCATCTGGTAGAAAAAGTCTGTTGGTATTTTCGAATAATATAGACATTCAGGCTTTAGAAAAAGGTGGATGCCAGATCTGAAAGTGGTGCAGATTTTTTTAACAGGGGCAACAACTCTTGCTATCCAAGAAATTTACGAAACTACCCGGTAACCTATGTTCTAGTGTGGAGTTTTTGTTTATATATGTATTGCCATATATTTACATGGATATTGTTCATTTGATAATATGCATCAAAAGTACATACAACATGGACCAGTTTGAGGTCAAGGTCAGTGTAAGGTCAAAGTGAGAAAAATAGCTAAAAATGAGTATTTGCTCTATATTTTTCTTTGTGTAGCATGTGTTTTCAATTCAATTTGGTTATAAAAATAATAGTTATGTTCTTTAGTACATATTCTGTCATTATAGGCCATTTGTTTGATTTAAAATATAAAAATATTGTCAAAATAGCCATTTTATGCAAATGCATGTTGGCCGAAATGGCAATCTTACGAAGACCCCTGGCATTCTGTGATCTTATGTGATTTCTTTGTTTACGTATGTAGTGTCTTATATTTACATTTATATTATTCATATGGTTATATGCATCAAATGGACATACGCCTAAGACTAATGTGAGGTCAAGGTCAAGGTCATTTCAAGGTCAAAGTGAACAAAATAGTTGAAAAAGTCAAAAATGAGATTTCCTCTCTATTTTTCTTAATATAACATGGGTTTTGAATTATATTTAGGTTATTAAAATGATAGTTGTGTTGGCAAGTAAATATTCTCTAATGATAAGTCATTTGATTAATTAAAAATGTATCATTTTTGATAAAAACCCAGTCATTTTATGCTTTCCGAGCTGGCATTCATACGAAAACCCCTGGCATATTATGACCTTATGTGATTAGTTTGTTTACGGATGTAGTGTCTAATATTCGCATGGATATTATTAATTTGATTAAATTCATCAAATGGTCATGCACCTTAGACCAATTTGAGGTCAAGGTCATTTCAAGGTCAATATGTGAAAAAAAGCTAAACATTGATATTTCCTCTTTATTTTTCTTATTCTGGCATATGTTTTGAATAAAGTTTGGTTATGAAAATAATGTGTGGGTTAGAACATATTCTCTTTTCATTATAAGTAAAAGTTATTTGTTTAATTAAAAATGTTATTAAAATAGCTATTTTACGTATCAGGGTGTTGGTATTGTTGCATTCGTAGTACTAGTCGTTTTCATTCAAAATTGACATATATTTATAATGATAGGATCATATATTTGTATAGATATTATGGACTTTATATTATTTGTAGAATGTTCCCTTAATGTATTGACATGATCAATGTCATCTTAGGTCAACAGTACATTTTATTGTTCATGCAATTTTGATTTGCCTCACTTTGTATAAAATTGCAATTGGCTTTACAGGAACCTGACTAAACGACCATGTGATTAAGTCCACGCATGTATACACTACTCATTATAGTTAAAACAACCAGTTATCGGTTTTCCAAACAGCCGCTAATCCTTTATATACACCATTGACTCAGAGGGGGTCTGATACTTAATGATACAAACTACATGTATTAATAAACCTAGGTATATATAGGATTCCCAGACCCTTGAGAAAACCCACTATCATCTTCTATTCGTAGCTATCTAAAACACTGTTACTATTATAAAAATTCACGTAGACCCAATGGCGTGCGTACCAGCACATAATACAACTATCCCGTTGGGCAATGATATATTCACCGCTGCAATGTGCAGAGATATCAGGCCTGATGTGATACCCACCACAACATAATTCAGCCATCCATGCCCTACAGGGTATCACTGGTAAGTATATAAGTCATATGCCTCATGAGGTAAGCATCAATGCTAAGTACATGCATCTTAGACCCTATGCGGTACAAATCCCTGCCAGCTGGTAAGGACATCTCAGGGCCTATGTGGTAAACACCAATGCAGGGTAAATACATTAAAGACACTATGTGGTACGCATCATTACAAGGTACAGGTATCAGAAGCACCATGTGGCTACACATCACTGCAAGGAATATGCATCTCATTGACATACATGTATGCCACTCGCGGCCACTGTAATATACAGACATCCTATACTAAAGAAGGTATTTACCACATGAGAATATTATCATCCCAGACCGTAATGTACTCAATAACACCTAAGAATACATATAGACCCTAGTTACATACAACATATCACTATATTGTAAAGACACCGAAAGCAAACTTAGATACTAATGTTCAACACAACAAAGTATAATTATCCATTCCATGCCTATGAGATACTCATCACTAAATAATGTGTTCATCTCATGCCGGACACGTAACCATTACTGAATGCAGCTATCACATGCAAATCGGGTACATACTACGTAAAGCAGCAAGTTTGACAGTGAATGCGTCTTTAATTATAAGTCCCTGTTTGGTAACCAACAGAACAGAGTATAAACATACATAGCTGTAAACAATGAAATCACCACCACACACAACAGCCATATATATTACACTGTTGTCACTACCCCTGAATACAACCGCACCAAGTTGTTGTGGTACTCATCACCACCAAGTACTGACAAACCGGCTCCTAAGGAATTTACTCGTGCAACCCCAGTTCCTAACCACTACTAACCACTGTATTTACATGTAGTCATCCCAGACTAAGTAGTACCAACGCTGAGTATAAGCATCTAAGGCTGTATTTTGTTATACACCACGATATAATACTCTAGAAGCCATCAAACAGCGAAAGTATTGTACACATCATCACATAATTATGTCGTCTCTGGTCCTACAGGATACTAATCCCAACCAAGTGCAGGCATCATAGACCCTTAAAGGTATTCGCCACCACAGGGTACAGACACACAAGGTCCTGCGCAATAGATACCGCACATTTGCGACCATACCAGGCCGTAAGGAGTGGTCCCAACATAGGAGTAGAGTCAATCACACGTCATGTTTGGTACTCACAATTGGCAAGTACAGCTATTCAAAGTCATGTTGAGTACTTTACATGGACTGGTATCGCCATTCATCGGATTAGAGTCTAAAATTGTTTGATACTGTATGAAAGTTAACAAAGCCTGGTATATACAGGGTGTAAAAAGTAAGTTAACAATTTCTCTACCTATTTATCAAATTCATATGTTTTCCTATCACAATGAAAACTTTACTTAGTGGGGGTACCTACCTATCACTGGTGCAGTCATTCTGGAATTTACGTACCACCAAAGAGTTCAGCTATAGAATGCCAAATGGGATACTCACAACCAATTAGTACTGCCATACATCTGGCCTTATTGGAGATGCGTCACGGCAAAGTACATGTACGTATGGCCTATGAGGGTACTCACTATCATTGTGTAGAGCTATCCCATGCCCTATTGGGTGTTCACTAATACATTGTACAGTAATTCTAGGATCACCACCCAGTGCAGCCAAATATACCAGATCATTAGGGTTACTAATCGTCGCTAAATGCAGATATCCCAGGCCCTGTGAGATACTCAACACCATCGTGTACAGTCAGCCAAGGCCAATCGGATACACACCAGCAATTGTACCGACAAATCCATATCAGACCTCCAGGGGTACAGAGACCATTACTTCGACTTACTGACCTCATAACCAATGAAATTCATCTACTGTTCTATAAAATTTGTCAAGGGTGAGGATCCTAGTACCAAGGATTGGTAGGGTATTACTCAGAAACCGCGTGATCTTCATAACCGACATACAGACCGACAGACCGGCGTGTGTAAAGCAGTATACTCCCTCGTCAAAGATGGTGACATAATGTTCCCAGCTAAAAGAATAACACACCTAAATATACAAACTACAAACAAAATACAGTGTCCAAAGTGTTTTATATTACATGTAACGAACAAATGAGACAAAACTTAATTGTTCAAGCATTTGTAATTTGTCCTTGAAATGACATTGGCCTTGACCTTCAAGTGGTCAGCATTTTATATCCACTTAAGAGTAAGACATTTAGTAATGTAACAATGTTCATACTAATATTTAATAATACTGACAGAAATAAAACTTATAATTATAGAGTATTTGAAAGCAGCTAGCAATTAAAGAATGCCATCTCGATCAGCGTGCATTTGCGTTAAATGGCAGTTTTACAATTTTTAACATATATTTTAAACAAATAACTTATAATGAGAAAATATCTGCTAACCACTACATCTATCACTTTCACAAACAAAATTGAATTAAAACATACGCGAGAATAAGGAAAGTAGAGCGGAAATATCAATTTGTACTTTTTTAGCTAATATTTTCACATTGACCTTGATATGACATTGACCTTGACCTCATATTGGTCTAAGGTGTATGTCTATTTGATGAATTTAATCAAATTAATAATATCCATGCAAATATGAGACACTACATACGTAAACAAACTAATCACATAAGGTCATAATATGCCAGGGGTTTTCGTATGAATGCCAGCTCGGAAAGCATACAATGACTGGGTTTTTATCAAAAATGATACATTTTTAATTAATCAAATGGCTTATTATTAGAGAATATTTACTTACCAACACAACTATCGTTTTAATAACCTAAATTCAATTTAAAACACATGTTATATTAAGAAAAATAGAGAGGAAATCTCATTTTTGACTTTTTTTAACTATTTTGTTCACTTTGACCTTGAAATGACCTTGACCTTGACCTCACATTTGTTTGAGGCGTATGTCCATTTGATGCATATAACCATATGAATAATATAAATGTAAATATAAGACACTACATACGTAAACAAAGAAATCACATAAGATCACAGAATGCCAGGGGTCTTCGTAAGATTGCCATTTCGGCCAACATGCATTTGCATAAAATGGCTGTTTTGACTATATTTTTATATTTTAAATCAAACAAATGGCCTATAATGACAGAATATGTACTTACGAACATAACTATCATTTTTGTAACCAAATTTAATTGAAAACACATGCTACACAAAGAAAAATATAGAGCAAATACTCATTTTTAGCTATTTTTCCCACTTTGACCTTACACTGACCTTGACCTTGACCTCAAACTGGTCCATGTTGTATGTACTTTTGATGCAGATCATCAAATGAACAATATCCATGTAAATATATGGCAATACATATATAAACAAAAACTCCACACTAGAACATAGGTTACCGGGTAGTTTCGTAAATTTCTTGGATAGCAAGAGTTGTTGCCCCTGTTAAAAAAATCTGCACCACTTTCAGATCTGGCATCCACCTTTTTCTAAAGCCTGAATGTCTATATTATTCGAAAATACCAACAGACTTTTTCTACCAGATGGGGTAAATGAAAATTGAAATTCTCGTCACCAGCTCCTAGACTACATGTAAAGACTAATTTAATGTCGATTCGATGAATGTTATGGATTGTTGCTAGCAAGTCTTTTACTGCACCAATGTGAGAAATAAATTTAGTGCGTGTGTGCCAGAATATTGTGATTGGTTGATAAGGAAAAGACGGTTGAAATCGAGGTCATTATTGTGATATAGTACAAAAAGTCATGTGTTTTAAGTTTAATCCGGTCATCCAGGGCTCCACACTAACACTGGTCCGAGACCAGTGAAAAATCCAGAAGGACCAGTGAAAATACTTGAGGACCAGTAATTGTCCTATTTACAAATTGGGCGCTTTTGCCCTGTCGGACCAGTGGCCAAAATAGTTAGTGTCTAGGCCTGCGGTCATATCTAACGTTTGAGCAAACATGGCGAGATGCAACCGACCCAGGACCTTTTGCTTACAGGGACAATTCTTTGCCGACTCAGCTAGGCGGCCACATGTCAAACTAATTTGACGGGTACAGTATACACGGTTGCGGCTCAGGTTAAAAATTAAAAAGCTGCCACGACCGGTGTAATGTAAAGATCAAGGAATAGCTAATTATATAATATTAATTTCAGTGAACCATCATATTGACTATGAATAAATATAGGTTACACTATAACTGACAGTTATAAGTGAATATAGACTAACACCAGACAGGTTGTCAGTATCATAAGGAAGTGTAAATTTAATATATGTCTGGGTGGTTAATACCATGTTAGTGGGGAGTTCAGTCAGTGAGTCGGAGTTAAGTTAGAGAGTTGAGAAGTAGAGTCGAGAGAGACCAGTTGGTGCGGGCCGTCAACAAGCGAGTAGCTTGGGCCATAAGCCTGGACAGTATGTTTATGAGTATGAAAAGTTGACTTATGCTGTGAACCTGAGAAGTACTATACTATGTTTATGAACTGTGTAACAAACTAATAAAACCACTATACGAACACTTAGAGTTACGTTATTTACAAACTCATAAGGACTACGTAACACCGGTACGAGACAACAAGCCGGCCGCAACACAAGTTTCTTCCCCATTAGTTATTAAATCACATCCGCAATACTGAAATAATATCATAAACATTGCTATCAAAGGCACAATAGTGAGATTGTTCAAGATGTTTGACAATTGTTACGAAATGATGCGGGTACGTTAGTGTACTTACAATTTCAACGATAAACTCGTCATCGGAGGTTGATTTCGTTGTAGAACTATTTAAGTTGTATGTAATAAAGACGACTTTCCTTGTTAAAACAAGTACTTTGATGTGTAATCAGTGATTATCGGCTATTTTTAAAGTTGTTTTACTCATCAACAAACCAAACTGGCAAACGCTTGAAATCACGCGAAAAAACGACTTCCGATGTGACTATGGCTTTCGCCACGGGCGACGGTATTTAATGATTTTGTTAAGCGTATTTGTAGATTTACACAATTTAAGAAATACTAAAAATATTTTTAAAAAAAATAAGTTATAATTGTCGGTATTCAACTGATTTGTGATTATACAAGAATTCATCGTACCAATCATAACTACTCTCGTACGTCACTTCTGAACTTCGATGAGACCGGAAGATTGTCTTGAATCCCCTCGACCTATAGCGTTCTATTGTAGCGTATGGGAACCAACCCAGAAACCGGATCTCCATACTTTTTCAGCTATTAGTGGGGCGAAACGTCGACCGATGACGGAAAGACCTGAGTAGTTACGATTGCCGGGAAGACAATCGGTACGGTCCTAACGACATTTATAAGCTGCTGATTAAGGACAAAGCCATTCTCAGTCGTCTCGCTGGTTAAAAAAATCTCCTATTATTTGATTATCGTTATTGAATATATTAGTATTTAAAATATACCAATGACGTCATGTCGCCGCACACCAAAATAACGATCTTTTTTCATATTTATAAGTTTCTTTTAGGTATTATGCCATTTAAAAACTCGCCAGATCAGACGACAATTAGCCGTCATAGCTTAACAAATTTCTGTTGTCTGTTGCTGGAATTCCAGTGTTGTTACTCAATATTGTAACTCTCAATCTTCTTTTAACGCACCGATTGCTGAGCGAAATAAATGCAGATATGTGACAAAAAGTTCTATCCGTAGTAATGCGTTTTTCCTTCAAGTTATGAAAGTCAGATTCAGAAACATCACGATACAGCTGCGACAACGTAGCCTGGTGTACGTGATTAAAGCTTTTAAGGAACAAAAATGATAAAATCATTTTCAACTGAGGGCCGGAAGACCGGAATGTGGTAAATCTGACAAGAACACCAGTATTTTGTATATTTGACGCCGTCAAAGCAGCTTGACGGTTAATCCTACGCCCATCGATAATAGAGTTAATTGATTCTTGTTGTAGGACTGTTATGAGTACATTTTAATTTGAACATGCAGTAATGTGTGTCAAATGGATAGTACATTTTTAAAAAAACGATAAAATGACTGCATGATTGCAGGGTTCTCCGAAGAAAACCAGTGGTAGAAACTTCAGGTGTAGTTAGGTTCGCGGAAGAGATGTCATTGCGATGTCTGTTAGCATGTATAATGTATATGCAAATATTTCGAAAACTGTAAAATGCATTCTTTTATGAAATTTTGCAAATAGATTCATGTAACTTTGTTTTAAATTGCGGTGCATCAGTGACATTACTTTTGGATATACCTTCGTAAACACATTTTGTAAGCTGTATTGTTAACCCGCTTCCACAATCTCACCAACTGATCCATGTACGTATATTGGTAGTTTATGATAATGTTCAAAATAGCAAATTATAGAAATCTAGTTATTACATTGGCCATCTGAGTATAATTATTCCTCTGTTATTGCGGTTCATAAACGGTTCGGTTACAATTTACTACGTCTGATTACGTTGATGTCATCTATACCGTTTTTTCCGATTACGAAAGGGGTTCGGTTTTGTTTAAAAATGCCTTTTGGGGTCGAAGTTTCAAACAACGCGTTTTCCTTGAAAAATCGCACACATTTTTTGTGTACTGATACCTCTTTCAACAGCGATTAAATGTGCACCCTTCGTTTTGTTCGAACCCTGCAAAATGAATATAAATACAAGCAATACTTACTTTCGCCTGAGAGTCGCGCGACGTTCGCTGCCACCTGATTACGTGATACCAACCGATTACACGATATCGGGTTGAACGGTAAGTTGACGAATCATGACAAAAATGTCAATTTCGTAAGAGGGTCACCCAACAACTATTTCTGCAAAGTTATTTTGAAATCTTGGCAGCAGTTGATTTTTCACGATTTTTTAAAAAGATTTTCTTATCGGTTGCCATGGCAACCAGAGTTCAGCATGGATTATAATTCTTTTAGCTATTTTGAGATAGAACCATCCAAGGAACATTGTTACCATTAATATTGTATAGTGAAATCCAACCAGTACTTTTAAGGAGGAGATATTTGAAGATTTAATATAGATATATAGGAAAAAATAGTGCCTACCCACTGGCGGCCATGTTTTTCGAAGAATCACGACAAAAAAGTCAATTTGTAAGAGGGTCATCCAACAACTATTTCTGTAAAATTATTTTGAAATCCGGCCAGCGAGTGATTTTTTATGATTTTTAAAAATGTTTTCCTATCGGTTGCCACGGCAACCAGAGTTCTGCATGGAATGTAATTATTTTAGCTATTTTAAGAAAGGACCACCCAAGGAACACTTTTACCAATTGATAGTGAAATCCGAACAGTACTTTTAGAGGAGAAAAGTTTTAAAGATTTTACTATAGATATATAGGGAAAAACAGCGTCCCACCAACTGGCGGCCATGTTTTTTGACGAATCAAGACAAGAATGTCAATTTTGCAAGAAGGTCATCCAACATTTCTGTAAAATTATTTTGAAATCTGGCCGGTGGTTGAATTTTTATATTTAAAAAAAATTCTATTGGTTACCATGGCAACCAGAGTTATTTCTTTGGGCTATTTTTAGAAAGGACCACCCAAAAAGATTCCTGTGAAGTTTGGTTTAAAGTGGCCAAGTGGTTTAGGAGAAGTCGTTTGAATGAATTGTTGACAGACGGACGGACGGACTGACGACGGACGACGTGATATATACCCTCTTAGCAGTTTGCTCTTGTTGGGACATGTACTTTATTTGTTTGGTCATATTTGTAGTAAAAACTAAATGTTTCACTAACTATCAATGGTATGACCTTGAACATTGAAACAACTGATTAAGATGATATGAGGTCATTGTACAGACAAGAGGATATAATCCTAGGATTTTATTATATTATTTTATTTCCCCTTTACAATTTAAAATGTTTGTTTTAATATCACTATCAATATCTGTAGAAGGTAGTGACTTATATTTGTACACGTTTATACATGTGCTGACCAGATATTTACACGTTACTCACCAAATACAAAGTAATGTACCGATAGTGCGCCCATTATACTGAGAAAGACGGGAAATTGTGGTATGTTCCAAAAAGGTGGATTAATCATATGTGCTCGATTAATCAGTGATGATTTTTACTACAAAACTGACATTATCAGTTTACTGTAGTATTTTGTAACACCAATTTTGCAACAGTTGACCAAACCAATTAATGTTTGTAAATATCACATTATCCTGGGCGCGCTTTATAGTGAATACTTACACGTGGCCGAGCTCGTGAGCAGCTACCACAGGATTAGCAGGATTAAAGCCGGTGGATACAGCACACTTCTTACCGTTCTTACATATGTCACTATTATATGCTTTTCCTTTGGTTACGTAATTTGATCTAAAAAACAAGACAATATCATTTTTGAACATGTATTCTGTGTCGTTTTTCACGAAAAATGAAACATATTATTACAATTTGCACTAATGTGTATGCACTTAAAACAAAAAAGAACAAAAATCTTAAACTTGCGATAAAATCTAAATTCTTTGTAATACTTCGACAACCGTGTGGTAATATTTGAACGTAAGTTTCAGATATCAGTAAGTGCTTTGATCAAACAATACCTTGGTGCATATTGTTCCAACCAACTTGTGAATTAACTGGGCTTGTTCGCGCTTATACCTGTGTCACAAATCAAATTCAAATTGTTTATACGTTTGTGTCTAATAAGGCTGAACGCCGGACGGGTATCAGTCAGTAAGATCATTGATTCACGCCCACTCTGATTTCAATGCCGATCGTCGACCTGCATGCGCAAGACGCATATTTATACGTGAGGCATCTGATACACATACATCGTTCGGCGTACTGCTGATTGTAACTCAGGTTATAACAAGCGACTCAACCATCGTGCCGTGTACAGTACATGTCGCTCTTAAATGCTTAACTACTTAATTTAAGTGAAGAAAAGGGCCAGCAAAGTTGGCATGTGTACTTCGTCTTTATAAACACATTGACATATCGAAATCTACTTTTTAATGTCACGCATGTTTCCTAATCAGCACTAACTTACTCTTACACAAGGAACCAGCATCTTCTCAACATGTGCAAGAAAATCGACATTCTCAAATTTTCTTGGTAAAGTATGACATGCAGTGACCGGGAATCGATCATGATCGCCGGGTTTCAAATGAACTTATTAGTGTTATAGTCGTATTATGGAAATTGTTTTATCATATGTTTGACGTCGCGGCAGCGTAATAAAGCCATTATTTATTTTTGATGATACACTAGTGCAAAAAAGCTTTGACGTGACGTCACTCAAAGTATAGGCGACGTCGTCAAAGTTGCGCGTTTATTATAGTGAAAATAAGTAGCTATTTTATGTTTCGGGCAAAAATGGCTAATATATGATAAAAAGAACATTACATTTGTGACTTTCCACATTCAATTTATTATACTCGTTGAATAAAATCGATGAAATGCTCGGCAGAGTCTCGCATTTTATTATTTTATTCAACTCGTTTAATAAATTCAATATGAAAAGACACTGTAATATCCTCTATATAATATCTATGTGCTGTTGATATTCAGACGGTCTTATTTTGGAGATGGTCATATTATTGTCGTTGTCTACACTCAACCAAGGTTTCTAATTGGTCGCTTTTCAACAGGCTGGTAACATTGCCCAATCGGGCTTAAAAGCTCGATCGGGCTTTTATTGCCCGATCGAGCTTAAATTAATGAATAGCGATGTGATCTGTGATAAACGTTTGTGTGCAAAATATGATCAAACATTATGATCACAGTTAAACGTATTTGGGGTTTGAAAAGTTACTAATTAGAAAAGTGGTTGAGTGTATATGTGTTGGCCTTGGGGTTTCACAGTATATTTTAAGTGGTTGAGTGTATATGTGTTGGCCGTGGGGTTTCACAGTATATTTTAAGTGGTTGAGTGTATATATGTTGGCCGTAGGGTTTCACAGTATATTTTAAGTGGTTGAGTGTATATGTGTTGACCGTGGGGTTTCACAGTATATTTTAAGTGGTTGAGTGTATATATGTTGGCCGTGGGGTTTCACAGTATATTTTAAGTGTTTGAGTGTATATGTGTTGGCCGTGGGGTTTCACAGTATATTTTAAGTGATTGGGTGTATATGTGTTGGCCGTGGGGTTTTACAGTATATTTTAAGTGGTTGGGTGTATATGTGTTGGCCTTGGGGTTTCACAGTATATTTTAAGTGATTGAGTGTATATGTGTTGGCCTTGGGGTTTCACAGTATATTTTAAGTGGTTGGGTGTATATGTGTTGGCCGTGGGGTTTCACAGTATATTTTAAGTGGTTTTTCTTACGTTGTAAACACATGTACGTAATCGTATTCTGTCCACAAGCCATTTGTATTCGAGTTATCACAATACCTTAACGCCTTCGACAGATCACCTGGGTCCGGATCATACCATTCCTACAAAATGAACTAAACTAAAGAAGTTTTTCAAAACGCACTTACATTTAGGAAAAGATAGAGGTTAGTTAGAGGTTGGTGCTCTACAGAGATTAAATATAGGCATAAGGAAATTCGAAGTTGTTGTTATAGAGAGGTTGACTTGTTGCTCTACAGAGGGTCACTCTGGAGAGGTTATACTGTACAAACAGTGACCGGTCCATTCATACAGCCGCTGTTAGTCTATAGTATTACGCAATGGGTAACTAATGTCCAAATGTTTTGTAATGAGGACTATAGTTCTAACCGCACACATTTTGTTTTATTAATTTTGAAACATGAAGAATAAAATGATATATATCATTCGAGACAACATGAACGTGACAACATTGTTTCTGTGATCAATTATTTCCCTTATGTGACGACGGTTGTGCCATTTATTTCCCTTATCTGCACGACGGTTATGCCATTTATTTCCCTTATCTGCACGACGGTTATGCCATTTATTTCCCTTATCTGCACGACGGTTGTGCCATTTATTTCCCTTATCTGCACGACGGTTGTGCCGATTATTTCCCTTATCTGCACGACGGTAAGTCATGGTGGTATCATGATAGAACCGAAATATCTAAAATACAAATGTACATTAAAATAGTCAACATAATCATGAAATAGTTAAGGTAATTTGGTTAGCTGAAATAGAACCAATCAGTGTGTAACCGTGTCAGGAAATAATTTAATTTTTCAAGTCGACAACAGGTTTTTTAATAAAAACAATTATGCTAAATTGAAAGAATACATATATGTAATGGATATTCATATCCAAAAATGAAAAAGTATTTTATAAAAGGTGTTTTATCTTCAATTGAAAATTGTCATTTTTTTGTGTCAAAATCCTGTAAAACGTACTCACTCAAATTTAATATAAATCACATTGTTGTGTACTCCAATCTTTTATCCAGGTGCTCGACTATTTCCCTAATAAATTATATTAATGATATCCAGACATTGTATCAAAACGTTTGCCACTTTGTTACTAGAATTGACTTTGGACAAGGTTCATTTATGGCTTAATTTGGCCCTCAGTTTATCGAAAAATAGAAATGCATCTTCCTTTAAATCTGTCTTATGTTTCTAATTACACACAGCTGATTATTATAAGTGTAATGTGTGTGTATATCTGTTGATTTAGCTAACAAAGGGCACAAAAGGATGACCGTTGAAAATCAATGGGTTTGGCAATGACTGTTTTGATTGCAACTAATCCCATGAATAGAAAGTTTCTACACAAATGCCTTCTACAAATGTTAAATACAAAACAGAATTTTAAGTTATACATGGTTTAATATTCAGTGATGTACGGAATAAATATAATTGATATACTTGTATTCTTTAGTCGAGCACCTGGATACTAGAATTGGAGAACATAGCAGTGTGATTTATACTGAAATTGAGTAAGTACTTTTTGCAGCACAGTTGCACAAAAAAAGCAATTTTCAATGTTTCAAACTTTTTTTGATACAAATATTTTTATTAATGTCCATATTTCAATATAGCATAATAATTTTGGCAGAAAATTATATTGCAGACTTAAAAAGTCAAATTGTTTTCTGACACAGTTTCACTGTGATAACGTCAATTTCAGCTAACCAATATACCTTAAGTATGTTTTTTCATATGAGTTTGAACTAAAATTTTACCGAGTGATCACGAAACAAAACATTTGGACATTAGTTGCCCATTGCACAAAGGTCATGCAAATTATTTTCCTTATTCACACGATGGTCATGCCCATTATTTTCCTTCCTTATGGTATATCGCGAACCTGTATGACATAAGGCTATGCTAATCACCATCACAAAAAATACATACAAATGAAAACAGAACAGCTACAAATTCACGGCACCCAATTCCGACAGCTACAAATACACGGCACCCTATTCTGACAGCTACAAAAACACGGCACCCTATTCCGACAGCTACAAATACACGACACCCTATTCCGACAGCTACAAATAAACGACACCCTATTCCGACAGCTACAAATACACGACACCCTATTCCGACAGCTACAAATAAACGACACCCTATTCCGACAGCTACAAATACACGACATCCTATTCCGACAGCCACAAATACACGACACCCTATTCCGACAGCTACAAATAAACGACACCCTATTCCGACAGCTACAAATACACGGCACCCTATTCTGACAGCTACAAATACACAACACCCTATTCCGACAGCAACAAATACACGACACCCTACTCCGACAGCTACAAATACACGGCACCCTATTCCGACAGCTACAAATACACGACACCCTACTCCGACAGCTACAAATACACGACACCCTACTCCGACAGCTACAAATACACGGCACCCTATTCCGACAGCTACAAATACACGACACCCTACTCCGACAGCTACAAATACACGACACCCTATTCAAAGTATTTAACACAAGTACAACCCATTACTCAGTATGCAATACAAGGACAACCCACTACTCAGTATTCAACACAAGGACAACCCACTACTCAGTATTCAACACAAGGACAACCCACTACGCAGTATTCAACACAAGGACAACCCACTACTCAGTATTCAACACAAGGACAACCCATTACTCAGTATTCAACACAAGGACAACCCATTACTCAGTATTCAACACAAGGACAACCCACTACTCAGTATTCAACACAAGGACAACCCACTACTCAGTATTCAACACAAGTACAACCCACTACTCAGTATTCAACACAAGGACAACCCACTACGCAGTATTCAACACAAGGACAACCCACTACTCAGTATTCAACACAAGGACAACCAACTACTCAGTATTCAACACAAGGACAACCCACTACTCAGTATTCAACACAAGTACAACCCACTACTCAGTATTCAACACAAGGACAACCCATTACTCAGTATGCAATACAAGGACAACCCATTACTCAGTATTCAACACAAGGACAATCCACTACTCAGTATTCAACACAAGGACAACCCACTACTCAGTATTTAACACAAGGACAACACACCTCTCAGTATTCAACACAAGGACAACCCACTACTAAGTATTCAACACAAGGACAACCCACTACTCAGTATTCAACACAAGGACAACCCACTACTCAGTAGTCAACACAAGTACAACCACTACTCAGTATTCGACAGAAACAGCGCTCCGGGCATATTGGAATGAACGAAACAGCCTTATGCTGGACTTCCAAGTCACACAAGTGCACATACATCGAACCTATTTTAACAAACATGCACTGACAAACTTTCCACAAACACTAAAGCGGCTGGATGAAGTCAATGTGGTTAAGGGAAACATATAAACAGAATGTCTAACATTCTATTCTTACCGGATTTTCGAATAGGAAGGCAACTGCGTCGACTTCGATGGTGACGTCATATCCTAACTGGCTTCGTCGTCCCCATTCATATTGTACCTAAATTATATATAACAAACATACATGATAATCTCACTGCCTACCACATCTAACGCCAAAACCACGGCACTGTGATAGGCTAACGTTTTACAATCTCGTGCTTATTTCAACTTGGTTTGTTTTCATCGATTTTTCATAGACGATTTACCCGATGTCATGCTGGCCTGTTGATCTGCTCCGATGCCCTACAGAAGTTGGCTTAATTTCTGTAAATTATTCAGAGGTAGGTTGTTGATCTACAAGCCCAAGTAATGTAGACCATGTAACAGAGAAACGCACGATTTGAACCCTGATTAACGCTTGCCGGGGCGGACACAACTGCATATGGTAATCGAAAATTCTCAAAACTTACAAAACTGATATTATTACGACCCATTGCAAAGCATCGATAAATTAATCATACAGTAGCATGCATATTTGTATAGCATTTCTCCAGTCTGTTTACCCTTTTTTGTTCAAAATAGTTTTTTCACCACGTTTGTGTGACTCTGTGATAAGTATACTTACGCTACCCATCACTAAAGCGTTCTGCGCTAGCAACTGACAACTCTCTGCATTGCTGACACATAGACGATATATTGCCAACGAAACTACTGTTAAATCGTAAGTATTCGTGAGGGATTAAATTTCGTGGATGACCACAACCACGAAATTCAATCCCTGATTAATAATTATACCAATTGATACGTCAAGTTTACATTGGTTGCCATACTTGCTTTCATTGCAGTCAGGTATTAAGACTGAGTTTTTTGGGGAAGCTTACTAGCCTATATCAACATGTATTAAAGCAATTGTTATAAAAGTTGATCTTTTTAATGATTTCTGATGATTAGTGTGAATTTTGACCTTGCTTTTTTTTCATCCAATCCAAAATCCTTGAAATTACGTCCCAAACGAAATGGTCTTTTTCACGAACTTTGTCCCATTAAAATTAAATTAGTTTACAGTATTTAAAAAACACGCTAAGGTTTCGACCCGATTGTCCTGATACAAATAGTATTGCACTTCAGCCTGTGCTTATGCTACCAAATGGGTTTATCGGCTAGCATTTCGGTCTGTTTTGTCGTTGAAAGTGACGTGAGTAAACATCCTGTAAAACACATTGCATGTACGTCTTGAAATACAAATATGTAAACCACAATTTACCGCCATCCATTGCAGGGTCATGAAGTTGAGCAAACTTTCGTTTGTGCCGTAGCCACGTTCTTGTAAGCCAGCTATAAACGCCTCATCTAATACCACAGCGGTTTCTATGAAGACAGGAATGTCTTCGATTGCCCTCTTTTTCCGATTATTGCCCAAGTCTATAAAATAACAATTTCTTAAAACATGTAGGTCGACCTAAAATGATGGCGAATAAGGCCCCCGAGTGGATTTCAAAATCAACGTTTGGTTTCCTTGCAAGGAATTGAGTATATACACGGCACTATCAGGAGATACATAAGCATTGGCAGCCTAAGCATCTGTTGGATGACACCTTTTCCGGTCGTGCAAGAGCTAATTAGAGATTTACTTCATGATCATAAAAATTATAACGTCGCGTCATAAGTTGGAGCTATTTTACTTTTACGGCGATTTTATTTCTTGTAAAATGTTTGTATCATTGATTCGTCGAGTAAACAATATAATGTTATACATCATTTTAAAGAGAAACAAATTGCCTACCCAACTGGTTAATTTTCCTTTTAAAATGATTAATAATCAAGACGTTAAATTCGTAAGAAGGGTTCATGAAACGTAAAAAATACGATGTAGAGATGTAACAAATTTTCTCAAGCAGTTGAAGTAAAACCACCTTTTCACTAATAAATCCGTGTCAAAAGACATCAATATTTTGCGTGTAAAATATTCAAACAACGTACTGATGGCATTTCCGTAGATTTGCGCTATGGAACGGGAACTGTGAATAAAACGCTATTTTCAAAAACAAAATCCGTGTAGAGATAATATATAAAAACTTGATTGAGAAAATGACATAAACAATTCGTTTTTCTCGTTTTTCTCGTTTTTCAATGTCCACAGAAAATGTCCCACTGACGTTAAAAATACGTTTATTATGTTAACCGTGATCTTTATAACTTCTTCATTTTAAGGTTAATAATATGTATTTTTTTTAAGTAACAATTGAATATATAAAATAGTGTTTTTCTTACTAATCTGTACATGTATTTTAATATTTACTGTGACAATGCGTTGTCAAATGCAATGTAATAATCGATGTCCACACAGAATGTCCCACGGCACTTTTTAGGCGACGTTGACGTTAATATTTTCTTCAAACGTTTCTTACATTTACGATATTAACACCTGCTTGCTATTAATAGTAATAAGCGTCCCATTTACTAAAACAACATCCATCCTATATACATACTTGTAGTCTATCTGATGAACATACTTATATTAGAAATTTCAATTGGAAATAAAATATATGATAACTACAATAATGCTATGTACTGGGAATAAATTGATTAGAAATATTTTTAGACTTTAAGAGAAGCTATATGCGGAACTTTGGTGCATTTGTAAGCATCCTAAATTAAATTAAGATTTATGAAGAGAAAGATGCGCACAAGTAATTTTAAGTTTTTTGAAATGAGATCGTGCGCTTGCGTATTAATAGGCAGCTAGAGTAGTTCTTGTGTTCGGCTAGTTTGGATCACGTTCTGATATGTACTTCGCTTAAATAGTTTGTATTTCAATTATACACATTTAATCATATCGGTTTTAATCAGTTGCTAAACATGCACACATTTTGTAGATAAAACACATGTATAGTGTACCGCATGACATTGTGTCGAAAACTACATGGTTATTTGTAACTATTTTAAAAGTTTCCACGCTAAATTCTCACTTTAGTATATTGTTGACAATCATAAACAACATTATTTTTGCCCAATATGAATTTCTGATTTTATAGGGATAAGCAATATTTTACCAGTACACATGATAACATACATATATAGTGTTTGAAGTCATTATCCGTCCGTAATTTGGTTATAAACGTGAAATTCCCACCATATTTAGCTAAAATAACGGCATTTTATACGTTACGCAAAATAGCTCCAACTTGTGACGCGACGTCTAAGCATTCATTATACAAAGCAATGTGCTACTACAAATTGTAAGTTAAACATATTTGAGTTACTTTGCTATAATTATATATTTTATCGGGCCAATTTAACGTTACTGACCCTCACTCGAGGGTCGAATACTGATAACTCCACACAGAACAGAATTATGTGACGAAAATGGCGCATAAGTGACGTAACCATTATTGAGAGATAAATACACGACACAGTCGGGCAGGGAGATGATAATCCACCCGGAAAATTAGTAATCACCTCGAGGGCTTCAGTATAAAAAAGGAGGATTATGACCTCACGGCCTGGCTTTGAAGTGTATTAACACAATGGGTTGTTCAGTTTACAATAATTTCAGAGAACAATTAAAGTCAATATTATCGATGTAGTTACACACTTAGGCCCATATTCACATGTCGGTCCTCCACTCCAACTCGACTCACACTAACCTAAGGTAACCTCAAGTGTAGCTGGAGTGACGGTCGAGTTAGTGAAGGTCGAGTGGAGATTTGGTATTCACATGGGTAACTCACCCTCGACTTTCCTGAGTGTGTGACCGTTATAATATACGTTAGGATATCACACTGTACAAACAATCTGTGCTTTATTATTGAATTGGTTGGTTGGGTTTCGATGCATTTTCGTAATGTATACTAACACAGTCAAATTATAATTTTGATGATTTTTTTAATACATTCTTTATTATTTCCTTGAACTCGCTCAAATGAAACCTTCATTTGAATAATCACAAATAGAGAGTATGACTATTGTAATGATGATAGTGGATCAGTTAACATAAAACTTCGATGTAATTAACGTTAATGAACGTATATATTTACAAAACATTTATGCAAGACAATGCGTACGAGTTTTAAATGAATAAAGGATGATCATACCGAAGAATACACCATACGAAATGCCGTATGTTTTTGGCATGGACTCAATATTAAATAGTATATCACGTCAATATTAATTCCACCGACCGTCAAGCAGATAATGGCATGTCAATAATTTAGAAGTCAGATGAGATGAACTTAGTTTACTTTTATAAGCAGCTTGTCAGATGATTTTGTAAACTTATTACTACACGTACATCGTTCAGACCGTTCCGGGGAAGCCCGACAACTAGAAAGCCATAATTCCTAGAATGCCATTTAATAAGCGACATGTATAAAATATAATTTACCTATTATGGCTCTTGGTTTTAGGTTGATTATGATACAAGTTGGTCCAACCTTGAACTAACATTAACCATCCTCGACACCTCATGTCCGAGTTTATCCATCGTCACAATGGAATCGATAAACATAAGAGAAGCCAGCTTTCGCTTATTATGCTAGACATCTTACAAGGGAAATACTAATACCATTTCGTTTTAGCATGAAGTGACCCCGGATCGAACCCGGTGCTTCCCACATTCGAAGCGGACGCTCTAACAGTAGGCTATCGAGGCGGCACTTGGACTCATGAATGATTGCAAATAAGAAAAAATAATGCACATCATCGGTATGTGTTGCAAGTTAGCACGTTTTTTTCTTCATTTAAATAGTTCAGTTATCTTCATATCAACACTGGACGGAATTAAAAATAATGATATGGCAAAGAATAAAAACAATATAATTTCATTGTTATGCTCCATATATAAATAGCATGCATTGAATTGACATCGCGGTAAGATGACAAAATTTTAATTCCAGCTACTTTTTACACTTATTACAGTAACTTTGTTTGTCCAAATAATATACTTTTAGATAACAAATTATAAATAAAATAGTTATGATAATATATTTATCAAACCCACACGATCGTAAGAATTTGTTGTCTAATTTAATTTGAAAATACAATAGCTTTATTACTTCAACATTCATGCGCTAAATCGGTATGCACGTAACCACATTTGAGTGTAGCTATGGAAGTTTTACAAGAATTTCACATTATCCATGCTTTCTATGGAATTGCTCATGATCTGGGACATTTCTAAGAGGTATAACCATCTCCTCAAATTCTTCTTCCTATAGTAGATTGTCTATTTTAGTTAGTGACTAACTTTGGTTTTCACTTACATTCCATTGAGTGTGGTTGGAGTCGAGGTCAAGCCGACGTTTCGCTCCCTCGAAAATTCCTCACTCAGTCGAGTCAACTCCAGCTACACTTACCGTTGTGAATACCAATTTCTAGTTAGGTCGAGTTCACACTCAAACGCACGGACGAAACGATAATTAAATTTGGATTAACTCAGTGAGTGAGAGTGGAGGAGAGGATGTGAATATGGCCCTTAGAGTGCAACCAATTAAATGCACTAACATTTAATAAATTGTAAAAGAAATCTTACATCTTGAATAGGCCATCAATTTGACAAGGAGTCAAATTTTGTTACCTAATGTATTGATTATATTACGTACAGCTGTGGGTACTGACTCACGTCATGCGACCAGCTATCCCAGTTGGGGCCAGAGCTACGGAGTAGGTAAACCGGGATCGTAGCTTCGTGTTTCACGTCGAGTGCAATTTTTCCTCCCGCATTTACTACTTTAACAAGCATTCCATAAACACATGTCAACCCCCCCCCCCCCCCCCCAACAAATGGCATTCAGTAAGCGTTACAAATGGAATAATCTAGATTTCTATAAATCTCTAGACTTGTGTTCATCTTTAACTTATTCTCACCGCAATCTTCCTTAGGCCAACTGTTCATGATGTTTCTAGGTATGACGTCATTAGGTATGACGTCATCTATAAAGTCAGGCGACTTTCCTCGTGCTATGGCGACAGTCTCAATATCATCAGTTTCACCAATTGTCTCAATACTGTAATAGTCTGTTCCTATTATAATCCAGCCAGTCTGTATTAAATATAAATGTATATTACATTTCTTTATTATTCATCAAAAAGATAATACTAAGTCGGGCTGGGAAGGCAGTAATCAACTTAGTCAGCCGAGCACAGAAAACAAAACATACAAGTCACAATGACTAACACACAACCGAACGAGAAAATGCAACCGAACGAGAAAATGATCCGACCAAGTCCCAGCTGCTGTCACAAAGCTGAATGAAGTAGTTTCAGTTATCAAAACTCTGAATGACCTACATTCAACAGAAAAACGGCTGAAATAACTACACACTAGGCTGATAAAACAATCATACTCTGTGTTGACTGATTTCTGCAATAGCGCATGTTTGCCTAGACAAATACATAAGCTTTTAGGTTTTCATTGCACGAAAATACGCCATTGTGCCTTTTTGTTAAACTTTGTTCATTTTGTATGTGCCATTCTGCAATTTCTTTATCCAGCACAAGGCTGCTTCGTATCTTTCAAAATTGCATGTACACTATATATATGTTGTAGATTGTCTTTGTGATGTGTAATTTCCAGTTGTTATTTTCTCGTCACCTGGCTCTTGTTCCGTTTTAGTTTGACTGACTGAGGCGGCAGACTTTCGGGACGGGATGCCGTTTTTTCAGTTAGGCATTGTGTTTTGCGTGTTTTTAATGTTTTCTGTGCTCGGCTGGTTAAGTTGAGTGCTGCCTTCCCTGTCTGACTTAATATAATCTTATGGCATAAATCTGCCACCATACTGTTTAGACCAACTTACATCGGAAATGTTCTATATTGCTAACTCTGTGTATGAAACTGCTGAATCAGATTTTGAGCTAATTAAAGTTTAATTAACACAACGTCGTCAGTAATTATCGTATACAAAGAGTCACTCCGAAAATAATAGAATCACTCAGAGACAGTCCTCATTAAACATTCAATTGTTTTACAATTCAATAATGATTTACAACAAAAGAGCAATGGATATATCCGGCAGACGGTAATTATGTACATTTTCTTTCTATAACCCAATAAATCGTCAGTTCGCGTGCAGCCTGTTAGAATTGAAACAAAACATGTCACTGATTATTTTTATACAATTATATATAATCATGCATATAAATCGATTAGGCCAACTAGAATAAAACATTTGCTATCTTGAAACAGTTTATATCAGTTTATATGTCGGTATTAATCTGATGTCGTATTGTATCTCGTATTTCTGCCAAGACTGGACAGCGGACGGTTGAAATCAACTTTGGAAGATGTGGTTTTAAAATACATGCACTACGTACCATGAAAATATGGTGTTTCTATTCCCTCCCTTTAACCGGGTTATGTATAGTGTACCATCAAGTCAGGTCTGAGACATTTTGAAAACTATATATACTAATAATAGGTCATGGTACAATACCAGGTAATTACACTCTCGTTACCGCCATGTTTGTATCCCTTTCTATCTCGCTCTCAGGCTACCTGTGTATATATTAGGTTAGAGTACATTACAATACAAGTTGTATTAACAGTCTACCAGTTTATATACTAGGTTAGAGTACACTACAATACATGTACAAGTTGTATTTACAGTCTACCAGTTTATATACAAGGTGAGAGTACATTACAATACAAGTTGTATTTACAGTCTACCAGTTTATATACAAGGTGAGAGTACATTACAATACAAGTTGTATTTACAGTCTACCAGTTTATATACTAGGTTAGAGTACACTACAATACAAGTTGTATTTACAGTCTACCAGTTTATATACTAGGTTAGAGTACACTACAATACAAGTTGTATTTACAGTCTACCAGTTTATATACTAGGTTAGAGTACATTACAATACAAGTTGTATTTACAGTCTACCAGTTTATATACTAGGTTAGAGTACACTACAATACATGTACAAGTTGTATTTACAGTCTACCAGTTTATATACAAGGTGAGAGTACATTACAATACAAGTTGTATTTACAGTCTACCAGTTTATATACTAGGTTAGAGTACACTACAATACAAGTTGTATTTACAGTCTACCAGTTTATATACAAGGTTAGAGTACACTACAATACAAGTTGTATTTACAGTCTACCAGTTTATATACTAGGTTAGAGTACACTACAATACAAGTTGTATTTACAGTCTACCAGTTTATATACAAGGTTAGAGTACACTACAATACAAGTTGTATTTACAGTCTACCAGTTTATATACAAGGTTAGAGTACACTACAATACAAGTTGTATTTACAGTCTACCAGTTTATATACTAGGTTAGAGTACACTACACTACAAGTTGTATTTACAGTCTACCAGTTTATATACTAGGTTAGAGTACACTACAATACAAGTTGTATTTACAGTCTACCAGTTTATATACAAGGTGAGAGTACACTACAATACAAGTTGTATTTACAGTCTACCAGTTTATATACTAGGTTAGAGTACACTACAATACAAGTTGTATTTACAGTCTACCAGTTTATATACAAGGTGAGAGTACATTACAATACAAGTTGTATTTACAGTCTACCAGTTTATATACTAGGTTAGAGTACACTACAATACAAGTTGTATTTACAGTCTACCAGTTTATATACAAGGTGAGAGTACATTACAATACAAGTTGTATTTACAGTCTACCAGTTTATATACTAGGTTAGAGTACATTACAATACAAGTTGTATTTACAGTCTACCAGTTTATATACTAGGTTAGAGTACACTACAATACAAGTTGTATTTACAGTCTACCAGTTTATATACTAGGTTAGAGTTTATTACAATACAAGTTGTATTTACAGTCTACAAGTTTATATACTAGGTTAGAGTACACTACAATACAAGTTGTATTTACAGTCTCGACTATCATCTCCTTCCTCACATTGTCTCTCTCAATGTCCGGGTTTCCTTGAAACCGAACCTGATAATCTACATCCTCTGTACCCCCACATCTGCCACCCTCTCCCCCTCTCCCCCTCTCCCTCTCTCACTCCCTTTTCACTTATTTTATACATCATTGTTATATCGTCACTGCCAAAGAAAACCTAACAAGATTTACCAGCCTTAACAGTATGTAAGTGGAATGCAACGGACTCTTGCATTAGTTTGTATATTTAATGAACCCTTGTTATATAAACATTCAATACAGAATCATATGCAGTAAATTATTCTCATGAACTATTTACCAATGTGTCACAATATGATATAACAACCGGCTTTGTATCATCCCCGTCAACCGTTCCAGACATCAGACAGTCAAACGTTCGATAAGGCAGCCTTGACGACTGGGAGCCATGGGTTACCGACACTCGAGCATTCTTGTTTATCACAGATTGTGTATGTGTCAGCGTTATTTCAAAATTTACATCTTCTCCAACAAGGCTGAGGAAAACTGTTTCCGGTTTCGATTTCAATTTCATGATATCCCGGAATCGCCGAGAACTTCTGATACTGTAAACGGTAAAGAAAGAGAAAAATAGGAAATTTTGCCAGTGAATATAATATTTTGATAAAGTAAATGTCAGTCAGCATGTGTATAGAAAAGCTTTGTCATGTGAGCTGCCATAGTAACATTCATTCGAGAACTGTAAGTGAAAGAGGTAGCGGGTTCGATCCTAGGTCATGACATACAGAAGTCGATAAATGGTACTAATATATCTCACGGGCTTAATGCTCAGTATAAACTTATATAATATGCTAAATTACAAATCAACAGCGCATTGTATCGGACATTGTAAGTATTACCAATCAGGTAATGTTCAAATGTGTTTACTAATATATTCTTTCTGATTTTCTGACGTAAATTTTGGCGTTTTTCTACGCAAAGTAAAGGCGATCCTAAGATAACAAATGTGAACGTAGTGGGGAGAAATTGACATGATATTGTGGCCCGGCCTACGTTCAATATTCAATATTCTACGTAAATGTATGCATCAACTTGCGATCGATTGGTATAACGCCCTTAGGAATATGGGTAAGAGAAGAATGTCTACATAGATTTACGTGACATTTACGTGACATTTACGAAATGTTAATTAAACAGTACTATGGTTTCATTTCACAGACATAAATGGTACACGCGCCTGACACGTTAGCATATAAATGCACACTTGCTAATGACCGCAGATTATTTTTCTTCTTAAACAAAATTGATGTCACGTAGTACTAATCAAGGTAATTATCACATGTATATAAACGTATAAGTTAACCTTCTTTGTGTTCTACCTCCGTGGCTGTATGCTAATTGTATGGTCGCAGTATGAAAGTCTGTGAATCCATCTACAAGAAACAAATTGCAAGTACAGTCGTTCCCATGAAAACTGGAATAGAACCCTATTAAAACTAAACATTTTGTCTGTCCTGTTTAACAAAAAAACACAGTCTTCCTGGGCGAGTTCGGATGGAAACTCTAGGGTAGGGTATGCTGGTACAGGAATGATGTTATCTCCCACCAAGAGAGGTCTCTAAATTTATCAACCAATCAAAAGCTTGGCCCTGGTTATATCTAAAACAGCTTTTGCCTCGCTCATTTTGCGTACCGCACAGAAACAGGGAATCAGTAAACCCTGACAAGAGTTGGTGTTACTGGAGTTCGACTCTACAGTGGTGAAGGCACAAAAAGTGTAGAAACCAAGTGCGTTCGAATGCAACCCGAGTCTACCTAGTGAGAACTCGCGTTCCATCATCCGAACTCGCCCCCTAAATATTTAAATCACAGGCCCGTGAAAAAATATACATCACATATGTACTAGTACGAGGTTTGAGCAGTAAATAACCGATAAAATTTCGACGTTGCAAGTCAATAAAACTTGTAGAATACGTACGTAAATGTACATTTTTTTAAATTTCAAATTGGATCACCATGGTTCGTTGTTATTGACTGAAGTTTGAACCAAAGCGGATTCCAATGACAACACCACTCGACGTCGGTGACCCAAATGTCATCCTTTTCTAAGACTGTATTCACTAAATATTACGATTTGCGAAGGATAGCATTTGTGGCACGACATATGCAATCAAATCATCTCCATGTCAAATATTCGTATGTACAGGTCAGGAGCATGAGTCTTCTTGGGGCGTAAGTAACACGACATAATTCTTCTAAACCAGTGATACATGATCTTGGGACCATGGTGATAGCGATTGGTATGACGTTACCATCCACTGTTGCCACATTGGCGCTTGGTAGTGACGCCACATTCACTATAAAGCTTTAATTAAAGCTACGTTATATATACAATCTTGATTCTATATATTCTACCCATACATTTTGACTCGCCTGGTTGTTACATCTTCATATATATATACATGTAATCATTATTTGAGTCTCATTCACATATATACAGTTGCATACATATTAAATATCATAAACATTATTGTGTGACCATTCTTATATAGAATTATAAGAGACTATTAACATTCACGACGGTATTATAATTTAAAAAGGCACTTATATACATGTATACACATATTATTAATATATTAAGCATTCTCAAAAATGTAGTAATATAGTATATGTAATACAAATAATACAATAAAACATATAAATCATAAAAGGGTTACACGTTACAGACGTGTAATAGGAAATAATGCTAAAATCATACTATCTACATATAAAAGAATTTCTACGATTTATAATATAACAGCAGGTTTTGGCGCTTAAACGAATCAAATCTGGGTGAGTAAATATTACGACCAGTTTATCATGGTCTGACAAATTATAAAATATGTCACAGACTTCTGTAGCTCGTTCTATTAGAGTATTACGTATGTCGTCATATAAACTGCAATAAAGCAGCAAATTGCATTCATCTTCAACACATAAAGTACAGAAAGGACAGGTTCTTTCATGTAAAGGTAACCTTTCATATCTACCGGTTTCCAGCCTAATTGGTGCCACGCCACATCTGAATTTACAGAAAGCAGATCTATGACTAAACGGCATGATCATTTTACAATACTTTTCAACATTCATTTTTTGTTTAAATAAGGCATAGGTGCGTAATTTATTTCCACCATTACCATTTCGGCTAGAAACCTGTTGTACAGAATTAAGCCATTCTATTTTAAAAATATTGAACATGCGTTCCTCCACAGAGCGTTTAAAGCTATGTTTCGGTATGACTATATTGATGTCACTGTAATGATATAAATCAAGCTCAAACAATTTCCGCTTAACATTGTAATGCCAGTTTTTACAAGAATTGTTTGCTAGAGGAATTGCCCAGAGTGTTATACGTTTAGTGAGGCGAGATGCATGTAGTGAATTTAGCCTTATCCAGTATGTAGAGATACAGCTCCACTGTCGAACTATAGGTGGCTTCCATGCCATTTCTCCAACAACGGCCGCATTCGGTGTGTACTTGCCAACCCCAACCCCTAAGAAATAACACATAGCTTTATTTTTGATAGCATTGATACATGAGAAGGTATTTTGTCCCCAAATAGCGGCACCATACGCAATAACAGGCCAGACAACTGAATCATACAATTTGGTAAAAACATTATACGGGACTCCACCCAACAATTTGCATTTTGCAATAATCAATCCGAGAGCTCGATTAGCACTCTGAGCAACAACTTTAGCAGAAACATGATTTTGCGTTGGTTGTTTTTCACAAGCAATTAGTTTCATGTCACATTTGTTGCAACGTGACGACGTTCAACTCTTCTCTGCCCAAATTTTTAATATCTTTATGCATTGGTCGCGTATTAATTTTGTGCTAATAGACAATTGCGCTTTTACGACTTGTTAGGTACGATATACGGTGAACTAGGACGAACCCCGCCGCGTTCACTTGTACTTAAGAAAGATCTCTCAAATACTGGTGTAAAATTATGAACAATAACAATTCTGTACTGTATAATATTTATATCGAAAATGTTTGTATTTGTAAGGAAAATATGTGGGTATACAAAATTCAAAATATCATCGACAATTTAGGATTTTCCAATATTTTACAAAGCTTTATAAATGACTACAACTACACTTTTTTATTTATTAATATTTCTCAACGAAATTTTGTGTGCGTGTTATTGGCTACCAATGTATTGTTACTCAATGTTCTTTCCATCTAAATTCGCTACAATGGTGCACAACGTAAGAGGAATTGATTGTACAATTATTTTATGTAAGGTCAATTTGAATAGTCAATCAATCGAAAAATTCGAAAAATTCGAAAAACCCAAAATCAGGCGATTAACCACTCCGCAACATAGTGGTCGTGAAGTTTCAAAAACGCTTGACCGCAATGTTTCATATTTACCGAAAAATACTACAAATTTTACAGTCAAGGGGAAGTAATTCTGAATAGAGATAGAGTGAATAAAATTCATTTTTTTCTGAATCTAAATTGAACTTTATATTTGTCTGTGTTTTACTTCATTTCTGTCTCCATGATATGCATGGACACTTGTTCCCGAACTTTATACGAAGAATAGGTACACACCGGCATTAACAATCTGAAGAACACAGAAGGACATAGGGCATAAAATTTGCTTTTGCTTATGACATCATTGTTTTATTGTGGCTGTAAAGGGTCTTAACAGAATGTCATGGAATGAAATGGTTTGTACTGCCATATATCTTAGCTACAAATGCTGAAAATGTCAGCAAAATTTAATGCATATTGGCCGAGTTATGGGTAAATACATACATACATACATACATACATACATACATACATACATACATACATACATATAAGCTATGTAAGTGTAAGTGTTGCGTTTTCAAAGCCGCTCAGTGTACAATGTTATGTTCAAAATGCGATTGCGCGATCAGTTTATACAAGAATGGAATGCCTCTATAAGAGATTCTCCAAAACTACATTATTATTGTAAATACAAAAACATATTTGAATATGAAGGGTATTTAGATAAATGGAGTATCAAACTAAGAAACAATTCACACGCTTCAGGTTAGGTTCTCATACTCTTGAAATTGAACATAGTAGAACATTGGGTATTAATCGTGAACTAAGACTGTGTAAAATGTGTAACGTAAATTGTATCGAATCTGAATATCACGTGCTACTATTTTGTCCAAAATATTATAATTTAAGAACTCGCTATTTAGGAAGAACAACATTCCCAAATCTAAACAAATTCACTAAATCATGCATCACCCATGTCATCGAATAAAATTGATAAACTAACTAAAATTTCTGTATTTTTAACAAACATCATGAATGAAAGTAAAAATGTCTTGAACTACTAAACTGTTTCTTATTGTACATATTCAATATTTGCTTTGTACATGTATTTGTATGTATTTTATGTTGTTGTTTTTTTTGTATGTTTGTGATGTACCTTTGTTTGTTCATTTGTATTTGGCCAAATTTTGCGAATAAATTGAAATGTTGAATTGTTGTTTAAGATATCTAAAATATATGAGCCAGTCTCCAGGAAAGCATGCTATTTTGACATTTTGTATAATCACATTTATTATTTGCTATCAATGGATTATGGAAATTTATCCGTGAGAATAACAGTGAAAATAACAGTGATTGTTCCAATTAAGCAATTACGGCACATTTTAAAGAGAAATTAAGGCATATAATAAACAGAAAATGTGTTGATTTTTGGTATAACGCTACGCCACTATTGAAAATATTGATTTTCTGTGATCACTCGGTGAAATAAAATTCGATCTTACACCACAATCAACAAATTGAACAAAAAAAGCTTTAAAATAAAAAAGACTTAGATATAGAATAGATTTTAAGTAACTTATCCATATATTACTATATCTTAGCTGAAAATTTCTTATGAATTATGTCTAAATCACTTACTTTGTTGCTATGGTGAAAAAGTCAGAAAAGTACTCTGATTGAGAAAAACGAGAAGTTAGTTGTTTGAAACAGTAGTAGCCTTTATATAGGTGAACATTTACAATTTGGATATATTATTTAAAACTTAAAACATCATTCTAAAACATGATGCCATTTTGAACAGTTTATGTCAAGAATTGATCAAATGCAGTATTTATAAAGAACTTGCTACAACGACGACGAATAACGTATGAATGACGTTTGCGACGTCACGCAAAAATGTTCTTAATATGATCTCTAACTTCCTTAAAAATCAAGATACTAACAAAACTTCTTTTGCAGTTGGCTTCAGTTAGATTACTATTTTAAATGATAAAAAAATCTCAAAATCAATTTTTTGTCACAATAGCAGGTTTTTTCTGTAGACTGGCTCATTTAAAATATATCAGGAAATCCCACCGACGCTGCATGGGGATTTTTGCTTTTTTCTTATGTTTCCGCTTCCAGTTAGGATATGGTTGACATTTTTTTCTTGTGAATATTTTGTGCTTTATAGTGAATATGCAGGATTAACGGATAAAAGTGTTCGAATATTTAGATAGATAAAGGTTACTTCTTTCATATAATGACTTGTGATTTCTTTTATTGAAGTATTTATGAACTTGATAACATTCTTTGTCTCTTAAAATTTGAATTGTGATATTCGCTCACCTAACATCACTTGCAGTTCGTCACGCTTGGATGAGCCGCTGATCTTCTGTTAGTGTAAAGGAATTAACTCCCGTGATGACCATCGAGAGATGATCATGGATCAATCTGGGATAACGGAATATGAACCTGTGCAATTGGACGTGGACACGGAGTTGAAGGTGCCGTTAAGTCAGAGTCGGTACAGTGTATAGATTCGTCTGGATTAGTGAACGATGGGACATTTTAAGTGAATACCATATACATGTGTCGTGTTACAGGGATTACCCCGAGGGTATGTTAATAAGTCGTCTGCTTAGGGAGTATTCGTCGTCTGTGCCCGACATAAAGGCGACACGAGTGATGTTGTTTGAAGCTGTGAAGGCATACGATGATTTTCCGTTTGGTCTTCAAGCGGAGTTAAAACGCTGAGTTGCTGGACGAAAAGGCGACACTTCCCGTGAAACTTGCGACCAACATATACAAACTGGTAGCGGTAATGGAGGGGGGATATTATTCCAGCATGTAGAAGCTACTTAGTAGTGGTAAACCCAAAGTGTACACAGACTGCCACACACCTGTTGTAACTCGATCACAAAAATACACACATTCAAAAACTATGCATGGTAGTGATGCCCCTGCTACAGGTAATACGTTGAAATTTAACCTGCTTAAGGACACTGTGAAACATATTCAATCTGAACTCTTAAAAATGAAACTGACTTCGATTGCTGTTGAAAAAGAACGAGCTGAACAAATGAAAACTATGTTTCAAACTGTTAATTCTATAAAATGTGATTTTTAAAAAAATTCAAATGGGATCACCATGGTTCGATGTTATTAACTGCAGTTTGAACGAACGCGGTTTCCAATGAAAACATCACTCGACATCAGGTGATCCAAATGTCATCATTTTTTAAGGTTGTATTCACTAAATATTATGATTTGCGAGGGGTGGCATTTTTAATGTACGAAATATGCAATCAAATCATCTCCATGTCAAATATTCTTATGCACAGGGTTGTTTTCAAAAGTATGCGTTTCTATTGCTCAATCAGGCAATGTTGGAGCCCCAAAATTTCCCGAACGAGCAAGTGTTTAGGGGAATCCCCGAAATGCCCGGTCAGACAATTTCCTCCACTGATTATTCTATTTGAGATCGCGCAGAAATTAGTTCAAATATTAGAAGCATTATTGTAGTTACCCTAACATCTTTTTTTTCATTTTCCCATATATCACTGGCTAACAATTGTACATAAAACATGATTTTCGATTTCGCTGCATTTATCCTGATTGTCTATGTTTTGACTCGGCTGTTTTGTTACATCTTCAGATATTTGCGTTGGTTGTTTTTTACAAGCAATTAGTTTCATGTCACATTGATTGCAACGTGACGACTTTCAGGTCATCTCGTCCGATTTTGTAATATCTTTATGCGTTGGTTGGGTATTAATATTGTGCTAATAGACAGCAGACTTTATTGGTTTTTACAAGAAAGTTGTGACTCTTTAGGCTAATGAAATTGGCCTCGACAATTTAGCAAAACATCGCTGATGCATCGGGGAAGTATTTTTTGCGGAAGCATCCCCGATAGCATCCCCGAGCATTCTCAAAGGTTCAGGGGAAGCCTTTGGTGTGTCTCCCCGGCATATTCATGACGTTGGAAGTACATCGCGAACCATTTCGCGATGTTGTACCGATGTCACAAGATGTCTCAAGACATCATGAAGCTTCCCCCTGTATATCGGTGAATTTTCCCGAGACGTCGGGGGAAGCTCCTAATTTCTATCGGGAGTGCATCTCGAGCCAGTGGGGCTGACGCATAACTTCAAAAGCACACAGAGGTGCCCTAATCTCTCCCGATGTCTCGCGAGGTTAGGTATATTCATAGAGTCTGCAAATGGTCCGGTCATGGTACAGTAAAATTGGAAGGACCATGGCGAACTGTAAATGGATACAACACTACGTAAGTGTACCGTCCTTTGCACAATTAAAGGATCTAATATTCAGAAAACGTTTTACAGTTATGATAAACACAAAAAGTGGCTATGAACCAAAATCTTTCGAAATTTGTTAATCCATATTCAGAAATGAGAACTAGTTTTAGCAATCAAAAAGCTGAATTACCAAGCTCAATGACCTTTTCAACAGTAAAACGCCACTGAAATACTTAGTTTTAGCTGTCTGATATACCTAGTTTTAGCTGTCTGAAATACCTAGTTTTAGCTGTCTGAAATCCTAAAAAGCAACAGTTTGTAGCTGCTTCTCTGTTCTGAATATGGTAAAGTAGTTTAGCAGTGAACTAATTAATAACGCCAGCGAGCTGTCATTATCTTTTTATTTGCAAAAGGTAGCTCATTAAGATGACACCCCCCCTA
Source organism: Spisula solida (assembly GCA_947247005.1). Lineage (NCBI taxonomy): Eukaryota > Metazoa > Mollusca > Bivalvia > Venerida > Mactridae > Spisula > Spisula solida. Next base: position 44,744,077 of record OX365956.1, read on the forward strand.
AAATTAAAAAAAAAACTTGTAAAATCAAACAGATATAACAATGATAATCCAATTTTCAACGAGGCCGGTTTAACAAACAATTAAAATATAATTATCATTAAAACATTGTTACCAATAGAAATCTAAGTAAATGAAGAGTGACAGGCGCAAAAATCATTTTTTAGTATTGTAAATTGTTTACCGATACTTAAAATAATTGTTTTAAATTTAAGCATTTGAATACATCGCCAAAGCTTAACAAAGAGGAATTAATTTAAGCAAATACGTCATACCTTAGGTGGCCAGTACGTAGACCATATGGAACTGAAACACACTTCACAGCCTACCCCAATGATACAGTCTATTTACTTAAACAAGGGTTTGAGCTGATCAATATATTTATTTCTACCCCGTGTCAGATAAGCGTGATCGTGATTTGTTTATAATTCTGTCCAATACAAAGTTCTAGATACCAGCTGGTAGCTAACACAATGTATGTTCAGAAACACCTAACACGTCAAATCTTAAACTTGCTTCCTCCCTACCATATCCCTGTTGTCATGGCTACCATACCATAATTTATGAGACGTCGAGACTGGTCATTAAAAAAACGGACAGTTCATTCAATATCCGGGCTATAGATTGGCCCATACGGAAGATTGCATTATTGTAAGTATGTTAGCCTCGTAAAATATATACTTCTCTAAATAAAAGAGTCTCCATTCGTAAGTGAGTATGACAAATGCGTACTATAATAAGCCGATGTTTTTTCAAATAAAAAAAACATTTTTTATTGATGTAAACTAAAACACACATGGTGACACTAAAAATAGTTGCACTGTGGCAATACGGAAATGAGACTAAATGCTACGTATAAAATGACGTAGAAGTGGACATGTTGATAACGCTTAACGGTTTATGTAATAGTTAGAACATATTAAGTAATTTTCTAATGATAAATAAAGTGCGGAGCGATCGCTGATCGGCGTTTTTATAGCTTCAGAATATAGGTTATGTTCTAAGTTGGGTTGGATGAATATATACCATATTCCATCAATACCAAATTTGATTATAATTGTATGGGCTATGACGATCGTCCGTGTATTAAATCAACAACCCTTGTAAGTTGTAAAACATGCTTCAGAACAAATCAAAGGATGGCGACTATTTCAAGTGTAATGCCAACAATTCCATGATCTACATTGGTCAAACTACAAATATTTACTAATATGTTGTGACAAGACATCAAGAAGATCATTATATAGAAGTTACCTTCACGAAGACTCCGCCTCTTGATATGATGTTCAAGTTGCGTGTCGATGTCTTCTCCTCTCCCTCCATATACCTGTTGTAGAAGAACAAACTACAATGTTAATCTGACGAACAATCGTGTAGTATCATGTGTATTCGTGACTGTTTGTTTGGTTAGTATTGTTGCTATTTTACACAATTAACCGATAAATGGTATAATCCAGTTAGGATCTGGTGACAGTGACGTAGTCGTTTATGTGTACACATAATATTACAACCATTGTCTGAATAGGTAATGCGAATATAGTTTGTTAGTTTAGCATTGAAATTTAAGCCTCTATAATTGGTTTTACACCGTAATAGTGGACCCGACCGCTGCGTCACTGTATTCTTACCCTGACGGGACTATATGATGTGATGTAGTGTTATTGTTATTGGTTACTTGCGAACATCCTGTTTTTTGTTGGGAGGGGGGGGGGGGGGGGTTGTTGCGATGGCGGAGTTGTATAATGCGTTTGTACTTCGCATAGCTATGCGATGGCCCCGTTCAGTGTAGGTAGGAAACCCGAATGCTATGAATACAAATCATATTATAAAACAATACTAAGAATAAAGCCCAATTTAGGTTTAGAATTGCCGATGTTTGCCCTCACTAAGGGTTACACCCCCTTTATCATAAAATGACCCTAATAATCAAATTGTGTTACTAAGCATTTTTAACAGTTAACAACACCACAATATTGAGTGAAAATCGTGTTGTTTGTGTGTGTGTTTTTTTAATTTGACCATATATCTTATACCCCAATCACACGAGAGTCGGAATGAGCTGGAATGCCGTAGGAATGGCGATTCGAGATACATTCGTGCATGTTCGAAAAATGCATTCTGTCTGCAATCCGAGTGCATTACATATACTTAGTAATTATAAATTATACTGGTCATTTCGAAGGTTATTCAAATGATCTAAACCTAAAATGCATATTCACTCAAAGACTCGAGATCGCACGACGTCAGAATTAGCCGGGATGTCGAAAACTTGAATGTTAATTCGAGGTGAGTTCCTGCGTAATCGAAGTGCATTCTTGAAATAGTCCGTCTTATTATGTTTACATTCGTAGTACATTCCATCTATTCCGGCCCTTTCTTACGAGCACATCGAATGTTTTGCGCATGTTCAAAACTTTGGAGATGCATTCGAAGTCGGATGAAATATCGAACGGCGTTTGTAGTGAATTTTCTCCTGACATACTGATTACATTTGGAATATTCCTACGGCATTATGTCTGCATTCGAAACAATACTTTAAACAGTATACGGTACTGTTATTATACACACTACCTGCGCACAACCCCGTGCAAAACCCCGTGCAAAACCCCGTGCACAACCCCGTGCAAAACGGGCCGATGCTTGTATGTACCGTAGTGTTAAAACGTGCACGTTCTCACCTATCATTCCAGGCGGACTCGAAGTGTATTTGAGTTATATTCGAAGTATATTCGAATTTTATTTGAATTGTATTTGAATTGTATTCGAATTGTATTTGAAGTATTCCAATGGCATTTAGACAAGGCTGTAATAATTTTGGTCAATTCGAAATATCATTCGGAATGCGTTTCGAATTTTTATTCTTTCTTCATTCCGGATCATTCGGGGCCATTCCGACTGACTCGAGTGATTCATGAGATTGGGGTATAAAATTCCAATTGACTATACACCAACAAATGGACACCTACGCATCAAATTCTCGTACATTTTTTTATATTTTTCATGGTTCAATAAACTGCTTAGTTTAATTTTGAAGAAAAATATTTATCAATCCATTCTTGTGGTCATTAAAAGCATATAGAATATACACAACGTTTCATGCAAACTATGGCTGAATAAAACTGTTAAACGGTAAAACATGTACACACTAAAAATCGACAGGGGAGGCAGCACTCAACTTAACCAGCCGAGCACAGAAAACATAAACGTCTCGGATACCACGGTTACATGATACAATGCCCAATACATCACTGAACAAGTCGGACAATGAACTTAACCGCTCGAGACCAGGGGTGCGTTTCATCATCATTCCTAGGATCGAATTTGATCTTAAGTCCAAATTTTCCTCCTTAGTGCGTTTCATCAAAATTCCTAAATTCGCTCTTAAGACAAATTTGCACCTATCTCTAGGAGTGGTCTAGAGCTGTCCTAGGAGGAAATTTTGTCTTAAGTGCATTGAATTGTGGGATAGAACACTAAGATCGCTGCTATAATGGCCGCCATTTTTTACCGCTTCAAATGTTTTTTAAGTATTTTCAACTACTAAACGAAGGTTCGAATAGTTTTGGGACGAAGTATTACTTTGCAGTTACGAAGTTTGTCGAGTGGGAATTGTCCAAATGTACGAGATGTAAACAATTCCGACAAAAATCCAGTGAATTGTCTTCGCTGGACCGATGGCATTTTGACAAAGGTAAATCATGTTTTTCTCTTTTCCTAGACATATCTACGTTGCTTACATTAATATTTCAATGTTTATTATGTTGCTTTTATCCGTTAAAAAACTCTAGCTCACTCAGTAGCTGTCATTTTTTCAAGGGAGATCACTCCTACGTTGTCACAATACTGACAAGACTGACATTTTTATTGATTTGACACAGAGTTAAAAATTAAAATAAGGCTTTTCACCTCATCCCCACGGAGAACTTATATTAGTTTTTAATTTATAGATATATAGGTGTCTTGAATAAGCTTGAATAGAGAGATGAAGTCTACCTATCAAGACAAAGGACAACTGTAAACACACCCCACCAACTTGCATCACATTCACAGTAAAGATGTTTAACCACAGGCACTGCTGCTAGAAACTAATCTAAATTGGCTTTAAGTACAGAAATAGGCCTAATAAACAACACAATAACATATTTATAGGCCTAAAGGATAGACCTGAACAAATATTTGAATAATTTTCTGTCCCATGTTTTGTTGAAATGCACCAATTAATTTGTTTATTATTTTACATCACTCACTAAGTTGCCTTTTATTATTGCAGAACTATAACCCTATCCAGAAAAGAACATAGATGGATTCACTCCAATGTTTAAGAAAACTACTCATCTAAGAGAAAAGACATGTAGATCTCCCAGGAAGACATATAATTAAAATCAGGATAAATCTGACATATAATAAAGGTATTTAAACTTATTCTAGGAGCAATTTTTAAAAAAAAATGAGCTGAGACCACTGACTGTCATAAATAATATATTAAGGATCCTTATGCAAAGATAGTGAGTGACATTTCAGTTTAGAGTTTAACTATTGATCCTTGAAATAGATGTGTAGATTCATGCAATACATATTTACCCAATGTTTATATTGTAACTGTAACAGGGTGAGAAAAATATGCAACCAGACCCGGGGGCTCTAACCGGGACCCTTCGCTTACAGGGCAAATGCTCTACCAACTGAGCTACCCGGAAATAACAAAAGTTACAAAATAAACTCTAACATGCTGTATTTAGACATTTTTTTTTTTTTATATATATGTACTTGGTATAATTTTGGTTTTAGTTTTTGTCATATGTATAAACAATTAAGTCATATCTGACATAATTTTGCATTTATTTTCAGGTCATGGACTGCTGAATTATCTGAAACCATTTGGGAGAAATAATACTGCAGCCAGTGGAAATATCTACTGTCACAACTTATAATAAATGTAATAAAATTGCTGTTACTAGTAACTAACTGTGTTTATTCCTGCTACACTGCCCAATAAATAACAGTTGTATATTTAGACCTTTGTTTAAGACAACCTGCAAGCAAATGCAACCCTGATAAAAGCAGTGGTCTCTGCAAAGACCAACAATTTTATCTTGTACCATTCCAATGATATTTAATTAAGCTGTGAAGAAAGACCATTTTTCAAAAAGCTATTTTTTGATGTTTCAATTGATGGCCTTTTCAGACAGGTTTTACTATACCAAGTAGATCTAACAACTAGATCCTACAACTTATTTAGATTTAGGATAGAGCAGTAAACAAAAATAAAACAGAAAATGACACATAGATCTTGGTAGATCTATCTTGGTAGAACTATCTTGTAGATCTATCTTGTAGATGTATCTTGGTAGATCTATCTAGTAGATGTATCTTGGTAGGTCTATCTTGTAGATGTATCTTGGTAGGTCTATCTTGTAGATGTATCTTGGTAGGTCTATCTTGTAGATGTATCTTGGTAGGTCTATCTTGTAGATGTATCTTGGTAGGTCTATCTTGTAGATGTATCTTGGTAGATCTATCTTGTAGATGTATCTTGGTAGATCTATCTTGTAGATCTATCTTGGTAGATATATCTTGTAGATGTATCTTATAGATTTATCTTGGTAGATCTATCTTGGTAGATCTATAATTGGTAGATATATCTTGTAGATGTATTTTTGGTAGATCTGTCTTGGTAGGTCTATCTTGTAGATCTATCCTGGTAGGTCTATCTTGTAGATCTATTTTTGGTAGATCTATCTTGGTAGATCTATGCTGTAGATCTATCTATCTTGGTAGATCTATCTGAAAGATCTAGATCAATTTGGTCAACCGGGAATATCAACATTACTAGTTAGGATTAGACCATGAATAATGGGTTGCTTGATCATTGGAACCTGCTTATGAATCTACATATATGATGGAGCTCGACTGTCTCATGATACATTTAGCCCGAAATGCCAGGGGTACGAACCCCTCTTGAGCCGCACTTGAAACATAATGACGTCATACTATCATTCATATCGTGACGTCACTGGTAATGCGATTTTTTTCATAAAAGTTTTTCACCATATTTTGTTGTAAGATGACATTTCGAATCGATTCATCATTGATCTACATCCCGAACATTGAGGTAGTCAAGCATACTATAGAACATGCAGACCTAGAGTTTATATTAAACCTATTTAGATCATGTACATTAGGCCCAATACGCAATAGTAAACACTGGCGCGTGGATGTCTTGTATCAGGGCCGTATACAGAGACAACAAATCACGGAGGTAATTTTTTTCCAGGGTTTATTTCAGGCATAGTATTTTGGGTGGTTATCTCTTCAAATGGATGCTTTTTTTCTAGAAATAATAATTAACACGTCCTTGACAAAAAATAGCGCGAACCGGATAGAAAACGCGGAAATATACATTTATTTTGCCTCCTTTTGAAGAGTAGCACCTAAGTCAAAATTTCTCTTAGGAACGTTTGTTGAAACGCACCTAAGACGAATCCTAGGGCCATCCTAAGAGCAATCCTAGGATATGATCCTAGGAATAATGATGAAACGCACCCCAGGTTTCAGCTGCCTAAAACATCGAAAGTGCATGTCCAAGCTGGATGACCTAGTTACAGCAATAAAACAACCTGAATCACCCAGTTTCAGCTGTAAAAAAGCCTGAACAACCTAGAGTTAGCTGTCAAAATAATACTGCTGTAATACATGTATAATTGGCTCTAAACCATAAATAATTAAGTGTCACCGGTTCAGTGAACCAGTTTAATGTTAGTATTTACCATATTGCGTGTAGACATGAATCCCATTGGTGTTCTAGATATGCATTTTAAGTTTAAAGTTACACCCAACCATGACATGGCATTTAACACAAGGTAGGCCATAATGATAAATTGCAAGATACTCATCCCTTTTTCAATTGAGAAAAGGGATAACCATTATTTATTTTATTGAACCTTGTATCCGGCTTGTTTTCGTTTGATTTGATGGATTATTATTTTATTAAGTTTTATTATTTCTCGGTAAGCTTTCCACCAAATTAATTAATTTTCAAAACTGAAAACAAACCCTCGTCATTCACCACTTGAAAAGTTAGCATTCGCTCTTCGTTATTTCAAAGTAAGATCTTTATTTGGGGGAGCGGGTGGTGACTCAGTTATTCGGGACTTATATTTAAGAAATTATTTTTGAAAAACCATAGTAGATCTATGCTGGCTGTTCATGTAATGGTTTATTCAATATGTATACATACATGCTTGATTTATTAGAGCAATGTGATGTTCGAATAGTTAACCGTTTAATACGTACATACACGACGTCATTGACGTCAATTGTGTGCGGCGAGTCGCTGCACAAAAAGTTACGAAATCGCTAATATATCTACAAATAATAAATGAATACTTATGAAACTCGGCAGACGGAGAAAGGATATATTTTGTAATTGGCAGACAACTTTTCTTATTTATATCAGTATGCATTGTCATTTTACAGCGTTTGTCTCATTTGTTTTTGATCACCCCACGTACAACGCTGTTCTTGCTCTTTGCTATTGACGTAACGCACGATACTGGGTACGTTTGTGTAACGTCATTTTACGTCAACATAAGTACTGTACATATTTACTTGTTTCTTGATATAAATGTACATGTTAAACTCTGAAATAATTTACAATGTCGAACACAACACAGTGAACCAAGTAACAAGTATCACAGTGATTCCATATACAGGCGCTATTCATTATCGGCTCTTCTATTTTCAATGTACAAATTAACATTTATAACAAAAGTTCACAATTAATGTAAATGGCAGTTCAAAAATTCGCGTCTGTTTATTTTCATTCCCGCTACCTATAGGGGCAGTACCCGTCAACTCGCTCGGACCCGAAAATAAATTGAAATCGAAAATAGAATTGTTCAATGTTACCGCTGTAAAAAATAGAAATACATTTATTCAATGGTCGTTCTCTGGTGATCGTTAATAATTTTGTAAGCTGTTTTGTACGTATTTTTATAGATATATGTCTGTTAATGCTATTGTATAGTACTTCCATAATATTTTTGAAACCTTTATAATCTGTTTTTCAATAACGACGAATACAATTCCAGACTTAATAATACATTTAGTTATAGATATACGAGTTTTATTAAACTCGTCGATAAATACAATATGACACTCGGCAAAGACTTGTGTCATATCATTTTGTCCACTCGTTTAGTAAAACTCGTATGGAAGCATTCAAACATTTGGCACAACATATAAAGTTTGCATGCTCCTAAATGTTCAGAAACGCTAAATATAGCGGAGTTTGTGTTTGTTAGCTCACCTGAGCACAAAGTGCTCAAGGTGAACTATTGTGATCGCCTTATGTCCGGCGTCCGTCGTCCACCGTCAACAATTGGACTATTAACACTCTAGATGTCACAATTTCCATTTAATCGTTATGAAACTTAGTCACAATGTTTGTCTCTATAAAATCCAGGTCAAGTTCGTAACTGGGTCATCTAGGGTAAAAAACTAGGTCACTAGGTTAAATCAAAGAAAAACATTGTTAACACTCTAGAAGTGACATTTTTGACATAACCGTTATGAAACTTGGTCACAATATGAACCTCTATGAAATCTAGGTCAAGTTTGCATCTGGGTCACCTGGGTCAAAAACTAGGTCACAAGGTTACATTGAAGAAAAACCTTGTTAACACTCTAGAGGTCACATTTTCAAATCATGGAAAAACCTTGTGTAGTCACTAGAGGTCACCTTTTTTACCTAATCTTTATGCTACTTTGTCAAAATGTTTGTCTCTATGAAATCTATGTCAAGATCGTAACTGGACCATCTGGGATCAATAAGTAGGTCACTAGGGCAAATAAAAGAAAACCCTTGTTAACACTTTAGAGGTCACATTTTTGAACTTAATCACAATGTGAAACTCTATGAAATCTAAGTCAAGTACGCAGCTGGGTCACCTGGGGTCAGAAACTAGGTCTCGAGGTCAAATGATAGAAAAACCTTGTGTAGTCACTAGAGGTCACAATTTTGACATAATCTTTATGAAACTTGGTCATAATGGTCATCTTAACACAATTTAGGTTTAGTTCGATATTTTTGTCATCTGCGGTCAAAAACTAGGTCACAAGAACAAATCATGGAAAAACCTTGTGTAGTCACTAGAGGTCACCGTTTTTACCTAATCTTTATGAAACTTGGTCACAATGTATGTCTCTATGAAATCTAGGTCAAGTTCGTAACTGGATTATCTGGGGTCAAAAACTAGGTCACTAGGTCAATTCAAAGAAAAACATTGTTAACACGCTAGAGGTCACATTTTTGACATAATATAAATGAAACTTGGTCAAAATGTGAACCTTTATAAAATCTAGGTCAAGTTCATAACTGGATCATCTGAGGTCAAAAACTTGGTCACTAGATTTCATCAAAGAAAAACCTTGTTATATACTCTTAAGAGGTCAAATTTTTTACCCCATCAAACCTGGCCATAAAGTGTGTATTCGTAAAATCTACATCAAATATTAAGGTCATATCATAACAAATACTGATTCTGCCTTAACTGCTAGTCATCAGGTGAACGCTTTAGGGCCAAATGGCCCTTTAGTTTTTGTATTGCAACTTATCGCGTTGAATTTATACTTCCTTCACTATTAGTAAAATTTGTATAAATAAAGAATTCGATTCGCTCGTGTCGTATATCTAATTGAAATCGTTCGTATGGAATTATTTTTAAACCTACATGTATTTTGGTTCTGTTATTGTTGTTGTAACTGATCACGTGTCAGCTTACTCAGTCGGGTATTATCCGTTCTCAAACTATTTTTAGTTTGAGTTCAAGACCTTTAGCTTGATATGTATTGCCTCTAAATAACCTTATAGTTCGCTTTGTTATGAAGATTTCAAAGTGTTTCTTTCTTGTAGTACACCATTTACGTTACTTTCATATTCGCTATTATGACCCTTCCTATAGAATTATCACAAACAATTAATCTACCTCGGAGTAAAATGAAAGTATTTATGATTTTATTGCATCTTATTTGGTCCAACTTGTAACATGACTACCTTAGAATGATGCGTATTATGTTTCATCGAATGTAACCTGAGTTAACATTGAAACTTTTGAATATTTTCCACCGACCATTTTGTCGCTTAAGGTAATTTGGCGACATTTTTATTCGTCTTGATTAAAGAAATACAGTTTTGTCAAAGTAAAACCAATATTCCCACACCGGTTTGTTTATGACTTCACATCAATTAAAAACGAATCTAAGTTTTTGGCATAAATTACATTGATTTATGATTATGCAATAATAATGTTAGTATCAGTGATGGCTGCCCCTATTATCGCTCAAATACAATTTTTAGAATTTAACTATAATAAAAATAATGATAATAAAGACTTTATTTGAAGAGGCAACACAGTTGGGTATACAGAACCCAGTCTTCCCTGATTGCATTAACACAGACCGAGCTAACGGAATAAGTCAAAACTGCAATAAAAATTTCGTAGAAACAGAATACTATTTCCGAATGACTTGCGATAAATATAATAATCTAAGGCAAAAATACATGCCTTTTATCAGATGGCCATCCCAATGAATACTGAAAATAAGAAATCTCTATATAAAATTTGCTACTTCTCGAAACATTCCTTTGACATAAGAACAACCTAATATTCTAAGTATCCTATTTTGGACTACTATTAAACTACATTTATTTGAACTTAGAATATAACCTACATTATGAGCCAATGAAAACGCCGCATTTTCGCGGTTAAATGAAAATTTAATCATTAAAATTTTCTCTTCACAGACTTGACGTCATGCGTTAGCGCTAATTTCTATCGGCCAATCAGAATACAGAATGCTCATAATGTAGGTTATATTCTAAGTACACTTAAAATAACCATAAAATATGTTTGACTGCAAAAGCCGCTCGATGAAACAATATCCTCTATATAATATACATTATCCCTGTTTAATAACGTTGGCACATGAATTTCAGTATAAGTTCGTTACACGCGGGTCTTCTACAAATAATGACAATGGCGCCCTTTCGTAGACGTTTGGAAACACATATTTTAGGTTAAGTGCACTTGTGCAATTAATTAGAGAGGTTGCGAAAGTCAACGTGTAACGTGTACGTCAATACTACTTTTGAGTTTTTCGTCATCAAGGTATGTGTAGTTTCTACAAGTAACCGACGTGTGACAGACGAACATATAATGTGTACCGTACTATGTCACTCAGGTATGCGTATGCACGGGAAACTCAATAATCTATCGCCCGTGTTAAACCTGTCATGTGAAGTTACACGCACACGTTGTGTTTCGCAAGCCTATTTTAATTACAACGCGTATGTATACATGCACGAGTAGCTACACGTACACGTAGTTGTACACGTTCGTATCGCAACCTCTCTATTGACACGCGTAAAATACGACTCGTTAATAAACCAATTATCAATCTAACCCTCTTATCGGTAACTAGTTAAGAAGACATTTTCTTTCGTTTCCGTACGCGCTTCGAGTGCATTTCCTGTACAGGCAAATGTATGTAATAGAATGTCGACACTTATATAATAGCAACACTCGGAAAACGATGAAATGTGGCCACATATTTTGTGAGATTCTACATGTAAGTGTCAGAAAAGTATCACGTCTAAAATACTCATACTCTAAATACAAGTTATTTAATACAGTCCAACCTGAGTTATACGTGACCTGAATTAAGCAGCCATTTGTCTTAAACAGACAGACTCATATGAATGAAGCATATGAACACAATTTTAGCTCACCTGTCTTCCTCGTCGTCCGTCCGTCGTCCATCCACTATTTCCTTGTGTAGACACTAGAGGTCACCGTTTTGGTCTAATCCTTTTAGAAGTTGGTTACATTGATCACCTTGACACAATTTATACTGTCAATTTTGATGTGGGGTCATCTGGGGTCAAGAGCTATGTCACTTTATGTAAAATCACTAGAGGTCACACGTTTAACGTTATTCTCATCAAACTTAGTCACATTGATCACCCTCAACAAAAGTTGGTTAACTTATATATTTTGTCATCCTCGGTCAATAATTAGATCGTTCAAACCATAGAAAAAAAACTTGTGTGTGCTATACAGATTATATTTCTAATTGGATCTTCTTGAAAAATGGTCATAATGTTCGTCTCGATGGAATCTACGTCTAGTTGCAAATATGGGTAAATTACAAGGTCAATATGGGTAAATTACAAGGTCAATATGGGTAAAATATGGGTAAATTACAAGGTCAATATGGGTAAATTACAAGGTCAATATGGGTAAGGCAGTATGAAAACCTTGTCGATGCAATTGCAGCTGCATTTTCTTGAATCTTAGTAGGAAATTGTAAATGATCACTCAGGCACCATAAGGACCTGTATGCACCACTGTAATAGGTAAGCGACCTTGGGCCCTTTGATCCCTCTTGTTTAATGACGATGTGTCATGTTATGTATCTTTTGGCTAGCTCCTTAAGAATGTAATACATGGTACATTATTATAATTATTACCATACACTGTATTATGTTTTATCTGGGTTACACATTGAATCCGGTCGCCGTCCAATGATTGGCCGACGTGTTGTTTGGCTTATCAAAAACCGGACGGACATCAATCGGTCATCGATGGGTAATCGGGGTATTCTAGGACATAATTAAGGCGTCGCCTAGCGACACAAGGATTTGTGAGATGATCAGTCCGACGACTGACTGATACAGTACGAACATCTCCCTATGCCCTCCGTCCAGGAGTCCATACCGATCATCGGCCGGCACCCTCCGTCCAGGAATCCATACCGATCATCGGCCGGCACCCTCCGTCCAGTAGTCCATACCAATCATCGGCCGGCATCCTCCGTCCAGTAGTCCATACCGATCATCGGCCGGCACCCTCCGCCCAGGAGTCCATACCGATCATCGGCCGGCACCCTCCGCCCAGGAGTCCATACCGATCATCGGCCGGCATCCTCCGTCCAGTAGTCCATACCGATCATCGGCCGGCATACTCCGTCCAGGAGTCCATACCGATCATCGGAGCGACACCCTCCGTCCAGTAGTCCATACCGATCATCGGCCGGCATCCTCCGTCCAGTAGTCCATACCGATCATCGGCCGGCATCCTCCGTTCAGGAATCCATACCGATCATCGGCCTAGCATCCTCCGTCCAGGAATCCATACCGATCATCGGCCGGGATTCTCCGTCCAGAAGTCCATACCGATCATCGGCCGGCATCCTCCGTCCAGGAGTCCATACCGATCATCGGCCGGCATCCTCCGTCCAGTAGTCCATTCCGATCATTGACCGGCATCCTCCGTCCAGGAATCAATACCGATCATTGACCGGCATCCTCCGTCCAGGAATCCATACCGATCATTGACCGGCATCCTCCGTCCAGTAGTCCATACCGATCATTGACCGGCATCCACATTCCAGGAATCCATACCGATCATTGACCGGCATCCTCCGTCCAGGAATCCATACCGATCATCGGCCGGCATCCTCCGTCCTGTAGTCCATACCGATCATCGGCCGACATCCTCCGTCCAGGAGTCCATACCGATCATCGGCCGGCATCCTCCGTCCAGTAGTCCATACCGATCATCGGCCGGCATCCTCCGTCCAGTAGTCCATACCGATCATCGGCCGGCATCCTCCGTCCAGGAGTTCATACCGATCATCGGCCGGCATCCTCCGTCCAGTAGTCCATACCGATCATCGGCCGGCATCCTCCGTCCAGGAGTCCATACCGATCATCGGCCGGCATACTCCGTCCAGGAGTCCATACCGATCATCGGAGCGACACCCTCCGTCCAGTAGTCCATACCGATCATCGGCCGGCATCCTCCGTCCAGTAGTCCATACCGATCACCGGCCGACATCCTCCGTTCAGGAATCCATACCGATCATCGGCCTAGCATCCTCCGTCCAGGAATCCATACCGATCATCGGCCGGCATCCTCCGTCCAGAAGTCCATACCGATCATCGGCCGGCATCCTCCGTCCAGGAGTCCATACCGATCATCGGCCGGCATCCTCCGTCCAGTAGTCCATACCGATCATTGACCGGCATCCTCCGTCCAGGAATCCATACCGATCATTGACCGGCATCCTCCGTCCAGGAATCCATACCGATCATTGACCGGCATCCTCCGTCCAGTAGTCCATACCGATCATTGACCGGCATCCACATTCCAGGAATCCATACCGATCATTGACCGGCATCCTCCGTCCAGGAATCCATACCGATCATCGGCCGGCATCCTCCGTCCTGTAGTCCATACCGATCATCGGCCGACATCCTCCGTCCAGGAGTCCATACCGATCATCGGCCGGCATCCTCCGTCCAGTAGTCCATACCGATCATCGGCCGGCATCCTCCGTCCAGTAGTCCATACCGATCATCGGCCGACATCCTCCGTCCAGTAGTCTATACCGATCATCGGAGTGACACCCTCCGTCCAGGAGTCCATACCGATCATCGGAGCGACACCCTCCGTCCAGTAGTCCATACCGATCATCGGCCGACATCATCCGTCCAGGAATCCATACCGATCATTGACCGGCATCCTCCGTCCAGGAGTCCATACCGATCATTGACCGACATCCTCCGTCCAGGAATCCATACCGATCAATGATCGGCATCCTCCGTCCAGGAATCCATACCGATCATCGGCCGGCATCCTCCGTCCAGTAGTCCATACCGATCATCGGAGCGACACCCTCCGTCCAGGAGTCCATACCGATCATTGACCGGCATCCTCAGTCCAGGAGTCCATACCGATTATCGGCCGGCATCCTCCGTCCAGGAGTCCATACCGACCATTGATCGGCATCCTCCGTCCAGGAGTCCATACCGATCATCGGTCGGCATCCTCCGTCCAGTAGTCCATACCGATCATTGGACGATGCCAATACATTCGGTACACATCGGATACATTGTTCAGAGTCTGAGTGATTTTAAATAAATACTAACACAATTATTGCAACAGCAGGTATGACATTAGCAGTATAACAAGTCATGTTGACTTATTGTAAACTTAGAACTAGTTTGTGTACATACTCATAAACTTAGGCCTACATAAAGTACGCGTATAGAACATTTGTGAAAATATTTATAAAAAAAATACTGACGCTACATGTATGACAAATATTTATTGATAATTATAATGTATGTTATAAGTCGCCGGGGAGTCATGTTTTATTCATTCATCATGATTTGTGTAAGTGGGTGGATCGGTAATTGAATGCATGATCATTGATGTGGAAATGTTTCAAACTTCTAAAGTACCCCAAAAGTCGATACACGGTCCTACACACTTTGTATCTATGTAATGACATTACGTATTAAATAAATAAAATACAATGACGATTGTTCTATCGATTTTAAACCTTTTGTGCAAAATACCTGACTGATCATCGTAACTAAACAAACCTTTCATTTATAAATATTTAAGTTGTCTTTAATTTGTTAATAAAATAAAAGTTTTTACACAGAGATAGATGATGTTGCTTTCTATTGGAGGATTATTGTTAAAATTGTCCAAAATAACAACTGATCCACGATAGTAAACAGACCTTTTCTATGAATGTAAACATTTATTCATGTCTGAATTTTGTTCACAACCCCTTTCAAAAAAGTAAATGCTGACTTTGCCTTATCAGTATATTTAATTGTATTGACATGTATTGTATAGACGCAGTTACCAGTACAATGAGCGTTATCGTGTCTTACGCTTCTGATGTTCTTTAAAAACTTTAAAAAGTAAGGTACCCAGTTACACGCCATTTACTACATGCTCTATTGTTAAGACTGGTTTAGTTACCACGTCTATGCGAAAAAACCATAGGATTTAATTACTATTAGTATATTCGTCCCGCTGGTTAACATTTTTTGACACTGTACCCAGTCATTATCTTAGTTAATTATTTAGTATTTTCCTAATAAAAAAATACAATTTTGTATTCAGCAACGAAAGTCAATGTCAACAATCAATATTTCTTAACATAAAATAATATATATTCAGTATGCTGCACAGCATTACGAGAATCTTATGTGTCACGGTTTGTGTTACGAACATGTACACCATAACATCTCGTTTTTTATGATCTCCGGAAGGTCCCATCAAATGTTTCTCGATAATTTTTTGCTACAATTTTTCTACCGATGAAAATTTATTCAACGTATTACTAGTATTTAGATAATTTGAATAATATGCAAATTTTGCAAATTATGCAATTACATTTTTACTTATTATACAGTAGGATTTGTGAGTGCAAAGGAGAGAGAACGGAAACTTCCTTACACAATTTAAACATACTTGTATATGCCATAATACACAACAGAAAATGTCTATGAGCATCAATTGTGTTCCTTCCGCAACTCGATTTCCGATTAAAATGCACTATGCGTTAGGTTTCAATTAGTGTTCATTTTTTCTAATTGATTGGCGATTATTTTACATTACTCGTTGCGTTGGCATTTTGTAGAGATCAGGAAACGATGTAGGAACAGAATAAATAATTCAGGAATGTCTGTACATAACGATTATCAATTACATCATTATAACATGAATGTATGCTGATTTATTTATTATTCATATACATTATAACATGACTGTATGCTGATTTATTTATTATTCATATACTTTATTATTTTGCAACTTGATACGTCTTGTTTTAAAATAATCGGACAGGGAAGACATACCTTATCTGAAACAGATGGGTCAGAAGAGCACAAAATGGACAAAAAGGACCACGCAAATAAGAAACATCACTAATTGCAAGGACACGTCAGACAGATAAACATTGAAAATAACCAAGAAATCACGACACCTCACCCCGACAGCCTGCCTTCTTGAGCAGTCAGTCAAACATAACCAATTTATGAGTCAGCAGAAAACAACACGTACGATCACACATCGCGATAAATTGTTCTAGTACGTCATACGTTTTCTGTGGTGCGAACCTAACATTTACATTCACGTAAGCATAAGCATTTGACATTACTGACGGGTACTCGCTATTTTTCATTTGTTATGGAACTGACTCAGAAGAATCGCAAGGAACAATATCTTCAAACTTCAATTTTCATGATATATCAGTGGGTGTTTTGTAAACCGAAAATAATATATAAAAAACTTTGGTCTGACTTAATTTTGATTCTTACACCATAAGAAGTTTTTTACCTACATCCAAATAGAGGAAACGAATGTGTGCTTGAATAAAATTTGAAAGCACAGCTTAGAAGCCAAATAATAATAAAGACTTTATTCATAGAGGGAACATACTTAACATAATTGTCAATCTGCCGTAAGGCCCTAAACAGTAAAACATTGAAACAACAGAAACATGAAATCAATAAATCTAATGACTATGCACACAATATTAAGCGTATGGATATATAATGAAATTATACATATGTCATATACTTTGTTTAAGGTGGTAGACATGATACTTGTTTAAGTGAAATTACATTCACAACAACTACAATCCCAATACATACTAATACAATCATACATGTGCATGAAATAAGAGGTACATGTTTCACAAAATTAATGTTTTCCACAACCTGTTACCTCATAGAATCGAACAATTTTATATAAAGGGCTTTGAATTGATTTAGTGTAGCAGACTGCTGAAAAGGAATGGGTAAAACATTCCAAATAGATGATCCTGAATATTCGAACGACTTACGGAAAAGTTCAGTATTGGGGCGAAGAGAATAAATTTGAAGGCTAGATGTCGACCTGTATAGTTTAGAGTGAACTTCTGATGTAAAAATGAAAGAAGTTTGTAGATATTCAGGTGAAGAAAGCAGTCCAACGGCTACCGCGTCTTGCTTAGTTGTCAAATCGAGTTGTATGTTTGAAAAATCATTTAAGGATATTTTGGCATTTTTGTCAGATAACAAAAAGGCTCAGTAAATTGTCAACATAAGAACACGTTAGACATCTTGCATGTGCATTAAAATCATACTTGGAATAACCTTGATTGTACGTTTTCACCGGTAATAGACAATCGTTCTGATTTGATTATAATTGTGTTTAATAAATAAGTTCGTATACATCATTACAAACATAAACTCATTGCGTAAGTTGAAATAATCATTAAAGGATTTATATTCATGCTCGTGGTATAACCAACATGAGGTCTATTTTAGTAGCATTGTTGTTTTACGCAAACTAATATTTGGTACAAAACATTTATTTGCTACTTTCCCTCATTTGGACAGTTTTTCATGTTGTGTTCTAGGTGCATTCTCATATTTCAGAGGTATAAAGATGGTATAATTTACGTGAAATTGTATGTAGTTTTATAAAATCGTTTAGGGTATATACAATAATCGTATTGCATGCATCAATGGTCGTGAAATATCACAGGACATTAAAGCCGTTTTCATCCACCCGTGAAATATACTTGTACAGTACGGAGAATTTGACTTGATCCTGACCTTTATGCATGGATATATTACAAGCTTCTTGCGTTGAATATATAAAGTCCGCGAGCAAATCGTGCAATATCGGTCCTTGAAATTTGTGATTGTATCGAGCGTCTTCGTGAATACTTGCCGCTTATGGAAACATACAACCGGGATTATAATTATAGACACTATATCAGCTGTTAAATTATGCAAATAGAAAGTCGAGAGTCGTGTGAAATTCTCTGTACTGTACTAGTATTACGTACAACATATTGCTCATATTTGTATATATGGGTTTAATCATTTGGTTACTATATAAACGGTCATATATTATACTACGATGCGGTAAAGGAAGACGGTTGATGACGAATCATTATATTCGTGCAAATATGAACTGTATAATAGCAAAATTCAGTTTTTTGACAAGTGATTTAATGCAACTGTTAAAATCATAATTGTGTGTGTGATTTAACTGACTGAGTGAGATTTGTTCAGACCATGTTAATAACGTATGCCCAGTGCAAACATTGCGCCAGGTAGCCATTTCTGACGTTACTAAAGCAGCAGTGCCATTTTGTATGATACGCCCCAATTTGTTTGATTTAAATTACAATATGTATTATGAATTGCGTCTAATTTGAAGTAACTTGAACACACGATGAACATTGTAGAGCACTTTTCCTGTTAATACGGCGATAATAGAAAGCACATGATAAAAAATTATATTAAGTCAGACAGGGAAGGAAGCACTCAACTTAACCAGCCGAGCACAGAAAACTCTTAAAACACACAAAGCACTGAAAACACGACAACCCGTCCCGAAAGTCTGCCACCTAAGCCAGTCAAACCAAAACGGAACGAGAGCCATGTGACGAGAAAACAACAACCGGACACCATAAGGACAATCTACAACACATATAATTATAGTGTACATGAAATTTTGAAAGATACGAAGCAGCCTTGTGCTGGACAACGAAATTGCAGAATGGCACATACAAAATGAACAAAGTTCAACAAAAAGGCACATAGGCGACATATTTTTGTATTTTTACTATAACCATTGTATCTTTTAACACTGTTTAGAATAGCAATGTATAAAATATTACTCCATTGACTTAAATGATAAGTTTACTTTATTGTGTTTATGTACATTGCTGAGACATTAAGCAAGTATTAAATGCGTGTAAAAGCGAAATCTGGTTTCTCCATTGCACCCTCATGCGATGGATACCAAGGTGTCGAGAGAGATGCTATCATCATCAGTTGTTTAAAGTTTTTACACAATCCATCTTAAATAATTTCGTATATGAAACCAATTACGGCTTTTTAACTCAATTCCAATGTTTCAGTTTTACTAATAGATTTTTGTTATTCTATTAAATTGAAAATGATGTGCATACATTTTTGTAGTTATAATACTTTTGTAGTAAATTAGAAAACAGTGCTTCTTTTACCGGCATAATTTTATACATATTTCGCGATGTTATTATTCGCTGTAATTCGTGAAAAGAGTTTTTGCATATGATACATATGTCCGCTTAAATACTCTTTCATAAATGAAAACGTAAGATGGGACCTTCGGTAGCGAGTTCATACATCCGTGAAATAAACATGTCCTGAAATCCGTGAAATAAAGATCACGCTAACGATAAAGTGATGTACCGTAGTTGATTTAATTTATCAATCCGACCCGTGTAAACTATATAATAGTAAAATGTATAAAACTGTTTATACATAAAGATGTTCATACAATTTTATTTCCTCTACGTGACAAACTACGCTAGCATGTCTCTTTCGTAAACTTGTTTGCTTTTTGAAATATAAAATATTCTCTTATTATTCAACTTGTGTGTTAGACGATAAACATGTTTTAAATAATATTTAGTCCCTACTATGTACAGTGTATTTAAATGAAAGACAAATGAATACAAATACATGTATAAAATCCAACCTGACTTACGCTGTTAAATATTCATTACATTTTAGTACTTTTTTAATACACTTGTTATAAGCCTTTTTTGAAAAAATCGACATTTATCTAAAACGACAATACAAAATATCTAAAGTTATTTACAATATTATCTCAATAGTGGTTCTTGTACTTAAACAATACTAACGCCAAAATAACAACAAAAACAACAATAAAAACACCAGTAACAAGAAGTTAAAACACCAGAAAAACTGACCTGAGTTAAACTTGATAAGATTAAAATCCATTTTATGACTCTCTCCATTTTCATCTTGTTACAAGATCATTCTGATAGGCATTATTCTGCGCAAGCATTTAAATACGCCCATTTTATATGTCACGAAATTCACTACCAATATTAGATCATCTGTGGACAGCGCATGCGCGTTGAGGATAATCACTTTCACTATGAAGCCTCAATTTCCGGGCTTTAATTAATTACAAATGCAACGTCGATGAACAGTCAAAATTTAACACGAACTCCAGCAATGAGATACTAAACTTGGTAAACATACCAGTATGTTCAACAATTGTTTGTTTTATATTAAAACTTGGGTTGTATGCGATCTTAACAAACGGGGGTTCACTGGGTTGTATGTGTATCGTGATGGTATTAAAATGCACGCTAATATTAATCCAGTTGTTGAACTTTATTTGTATAAAGCATATCATATTTCCCAAATGTCGTTCTTCATTCCAGCAATTTAGTTTAATGTTACCATCTTTTTTGCTTTTAGTTCGAAACCTGACTATACTAAGTCCTCTATTTAATATTGAATCATGTTTTGTATGTGATATATAATACAGTTCATATTTCCTTATTGCTGATATACATCTTCTATGTTCAAGTGTTAGTAAACATGTAAACATCAAGATACCATATTAGTAAATCCCTTCACAGATCTACAGTCAATCCTGGGACTAATAGCCTAATTAACTCACACCGAGTACCTTACAAAACGCCCATTGTGGGCGGTGTTCATTGTTTTCACACCGTGGATAGAAAAGCAACAACAAATACACTTGGTAATTTACACGGTTATATTTTATAATAACGTAGTTCAGAAATACAATCACCATTCCCGTCCCATTTCATCCCGTATAACACATGTTTGGTGTGACCGTCAATAAGAGATATTCTCTTCTTGTCCTATGGCCTAGTGAAAGAGGTAGAGGCCCACTGAAGGCCGGGGTTTTCGTTCCCTTACCACGACATAGCATCGGCGAAGAAAGTCTGATATTTACGTACTACGGCCAATGTCCGGCTAATAGACACCCCTGTACTTCAACCAACCAGGATCGTGATTCAACCCCTTCCGGCAACGCATGCGTGGTTTGAAGACTCGCTCTCTTTGCAGTTAAGCATTCCTGTAATGTAAACGTTCATTCCAGACCCTTTGGTATAGGTGAGTATGTATATCAGTGTTTAGTCCCAGGCTCACATGATCCATGGTGAAGTATACACTGGTGATCCAGAATGACATGGGTATAGTCCGGGAAACTGGTTAGGCGAATCGGCCACCGCATATAGCTAAACTTTTTGAGAAACGACGTTACAAACCCAAACAAACAAAAAAGGCAAGTTCCCATCTATGGCGGAAGAGAATGTGTGACAGATTGCATGCGTACAATTACGCATGAAACCAATTTGAGGATCGATGCTTTAATGTGTTCAGCTTTACGCATGTATATGATTTCAAAAAACCTATTAATCATGTATATATTTATACCAATCAAAAGTAGCGTTTGTGAATCCTAACCCATTTCTGTTGTATGAATACATTTTTGTATATTATTCAAACTGCACTTTAAATATAGAAACTGACTTTATCAGATCAGTTTTAGCGCAGATGAGTTTATACATTTGTTAAGGTACTGCGTAAATGTACGGTAATGATTGTAAGCATGTTGTGAATATTCAACCTTTCAATGTTCAATATAACTACATTGTATTTCTAATGAGTGTTTTATCAATGTGATAATTTCCAATAGTAAAACCTCTCAGTGAGTTAATTGACATCCATGTTCAAACTTGTGAAAATGAAACAATAATTGGCTTCATTCGTAATTGTTTCATTAACTATAACCATGACTTACCATTATTTCAGCATTGGTAATCTCATAAACAGCATACTGCAACTGTAACGTAGATCTCGCATACAGTCGTGGCGATGTATAACATCATAAATGAGGTGTCAAGTGTGATTAATATAAATTGGAAAAACTTTATCACAATTGACCTAAAATAAATTAGTATAAACTATCGTTAACTGAAAGCCTGCGTCACATCAGCCTTGTGACTGTTGTAACCCTGTCTACTACCACCTAAAGGAGGACACTGCTGGTGCTTTGTACGACAGTCGTAAGACCAGTCTACAACCGCCGTACGAAATATGAGCTCCATACGATAAATGCAATGTCGCAAACCAACATCTCGACATGTCGACTATTTCAACGTGTTGCGATTTACAAACACTTTCTGTGATAAAATTAATACGAATGTGCTACCCTAGCTACTCCTGAAGAGACGCATTGATTATTTAACGTATTCTATGTATAGGAACAACACTACACTACCTCTGGGTTACCAACCAGTTTATCTCTAGTTGTATTGGAAACACTGAAAATGTTTTCAGAAAGGACCAAGTGACCTGGTCGAGATTCGAGCCATTGACCGTTCGCTCAGTAGTTGAGAGCGTTACCCACTGGAACACTGTGTCAGCCCTATCCCGAAGCGAGGGCTCTACCTCTAGGTCACCGCTCCCCACAACCACCAGCTAGTCAAACAATGTTACCACGACTTCTTTTGGGACAGGAATCTGGAAATTTTGTTTCAGTCGGTCAATTTATCATATAGGCTGGTCCTTTAAATAGGGGTAGCACTGTAAAAAATAAACACTTTCACAAACAATACAAATGTACATAATGTTTATATACAACCACTTCATGTTTGCTTATTAGAAAGTCTTCAAAACAATCATCACAGAAGATCAAACAAATGGTTTCTGTTTACAAATAATATTAGGAAACATTTTGATGTACGTGTATTATGTTTACTGATTCGTTTGATAAAATCATTAACTATCTCCACAGCTTAAGCTTGAGACATTCAACATCTGCGAAGTTCTCCTGATCTCTTCCGATACCACCCGATTCATCATAATTCCTTCCGATATCACAAACTGTCTCATGACTTCCCCAAAGCTACCCCTAGACCACGAGGAACATGTTCCCGATGTCCATATAGCTCATTCATTTCAATCGGGAGTACAACGCCGAGGCAAAAATGCTCAGTAGGGGCCTAGACTTTAGGACAGAGCAGGGAAAGATATAACAGTTTTACAGTTTTTTACAGTTTTACAGAACCAGCTCGATATAAATTCAAACTAAGTTATAATCCAAAAAAATCATACGAAGGGAGTACTTTGTGTGATTTCACTTACCAGCCACTAGAACAACAATACACAAAATAACCTTCTTGTGATTAAAAATACAACGCTTTATTATCAACACATTAAACAAAGTATCCGTTTATATAACAAAAAATGCTTCGTTCAACTACAAGCAAATAAGCCGTTTTCATAGCATATGTTTACAAGTTCCATGAGTTTCAGAGGGAATAATAACAAACAAATTAGGTAATTATGGGCCGACGACGGCATATTGTCAACGACGTCACGTCCATATACATACTCGTCAATGATATGAGCTCTAGTAAACTCGAAAAACGGCCTGTATGAAGCCGATGGGTAGTAAGTAATATGCACCTGTTAATAAATGTATGCGCACAATTGTACAGAGAGTTTAACATGCAATACCAAGAAAAAAACTATATATGGCTGCTGCCTAGAAACATTTATTAATAATTACAAATGACGTCGTGAGTGTTATTGACGTCATGAACAGCGCCGCTGAGGTATGAGTGAGCTAGATAGATCGACAAATCTGTTCTCAACAACGTATTTTTAAAAAAAATTTAAATCCACTTTGTATGATTTACTATAATATTATGTATTAACCACCACAAAAATATTTTATTATGTATTAACCACCACAGAAAATGACATGTAATTACAAAGTTATAAACATTGTCTCGATATATAATATATCGATCATACATCATATGGGCACCGTCACGAGAAAAAGGACACTCGGACATTTTTTGACGATTTCTGACTATTTGGCCCATTTTATACTAAATTAATTTGTCAATATTAAGTTTTTTATTTGAAAGAAATATGACAACATTTCGTGAAGATATGCGAATTCTTTGCAACCCACTGTCAACATGCAAAAAATGCATTCGACGTTTGCGACGTCGTCAAACGTTGTAACGTCATGTATCAAGAACGACGCTCCAAGCAGCGATTTTACCAGCAGAATAAAACACAAAAAAACATTGCAAACATGCACAAGTATCATTTAGTCTTGCAAATCACAGTTAACTTTTATAAACGAAGAATGTAATCATCAATTTTAATACATACATTAACACACAAGCGTACGCTCTCGCTATAGAATCACAGTTTAAAAAAAAATTCTATAAAGGTATGGAATTACAAATACATGTATACCAGGTTACATCACCAATAACTTAAAACTATTAATAGGTATCATATACAAAAAGGTGCAATTAATGTAAACAGTGCTTACGAAACGCAAGGATTCCAAGACATGTTTAAAACTCGTACCAAACCGTACTGAATCATACCCAAGCTATTTCTCGTTTTGTCAAATCACGCACCATATTCTTTTCTATTTCGTTGTTAAATCAATGTCCCTACATATCGCAGATAACGAGAATCGACTGTTAATCATTTATTTTCTACGACACGCCTACATGTAAAATACTGGTAAGGCGGATGAACACAGTATTATATAAATAATATAATTGTTTTGCCCGGTCTAAATATATTAAGTTTGTTTGACCCTCGAAACAAGGAGTACATTTTTTATCATCGTGACGTATTTGACGGGCGTCCTAGTGCCGTATTCTAGAAAACATCGCTGAATACAGAAATCGTCAGGTAGTACAACATCTAGATCGACCTACTTTTTCAGATGCCAATACGTCATGTATATCGTGTACCGTTTAGGCACCCATGCAGACGAAGACATCCTATTAACCAATAATTTTCAAAATTCATCGTGAATTATCAAACATTGAGCCTACGACAACATTAGTCTATCGTTTGTCGCTATTCAGGCAAGGTTAATTTGTGATCCGCCCGTGTGACGTCAATCTTCTGTTAGCATGTAACCCACGAATGCTGATTGGTCGACACCAAGAAAATAGCATCATCTATCGCCTGTTCATAAATACGACATGTCATGATGCTGCCGAAAATTGTTTACCAAATGCATTTTTATAGCCGTGTTTTAAACCGCGCACATGCTCAGAAGAAAAGTAGAAAGCATTGCTTTTCCATGCGACCGGCTTCGCGGCAAATTCAACATAAATTTATAAACGGCTTTAGCTCAGTTTTAACGCACTGGGCTGTCAATACGCAGGTCGTGGGTTCAATCCCCGGCATCTGATCTTGACATTTCTCAAATATTTATAATATTTCACGCTATATCTTAGTGCCAGGAAGATGTGTATCGGTGCTATACACCGGGCACAATAAAGAAGACTGTCTATTCGAAATAAGAGCTAGGCACACGTCTGAACGCCGGACATGTATGTATCTAATGTCTCTCTCTCCATTTAGGGGCTTTCTCTCAGTCTGTCCCTCTGGTCAGATCATGCTGTATCTGCACGTGTAGATGATGAACCTGCGCCCTTGTGGCTGCCACACTATAATGTAAAGTGCCTTTGAACGCGTGTTCGCACGAAAAAGGCGCTATATAAATCTGGTATATTTATTTATTTATTAACCTGCGGCTTGAGCCGCAGGTTATATTGGATTGCCAAAAGTAAAATGACCATGGAGGGGCACGTGACATGTTCTGGATGGTTCACGATTTCAAAAAAATATATCCAAAAAAGAAGCATTTTGTAAGAATGTCGTGAGCCAGACTATTCCGTTATTCCATGCGGATAACATCGGTCTTTATCGCATTACAATAGTTTATTTACCAAAGAAATCAGACCTATTCCGAAATTTCTCTGTGAACGCGAGACCACGAATCTAAACAGCAGGAGTCTGCAGCTGCATTATCATCCCGGTCAATAATAAATATAGTGGACAATGGACTACATCCCGTAGAGAACACATCGCTAGATTAACAGAAGCATGGTATTGATACATGATTAATTATTTTGAATTTGTTCATTCGTTCGGCACATACATTTAACACAACCAAACAATTGGAGGATATTTGTTTGTTTAAACTGAATACGATTTATATCTCATCATGGCGTTTGTTGTTAGATTGGTCGGTATTTTCCGATATTACACGTATTGGAATTATTTTGACAGAAACATAAATTTAATCTTACACCGGAATAAATTCGAATTGCATCCAAACGGCAAAAAACACATCATAAACAATACAACTAAGTTATCAGCCGCAGGAAACTATTCGACTTGTAATTATTTGTATTCTTATAAAAATCGTGTGTACGGTTTACTCGTATTCCGTGAAATCTAATTTACACGTGCTACACAGATAACTACATATTTCAATCATTAAATATGAATTATAATATCATGTCAGGTACATAATAATTGTATCTTCCCCGCGTAGACAATCATGTGAAGAATACCCCGTTCACACTTACTATGACCAGGACGATCTGTTCCGACCTTAGTTAAAAGTGTTAATTGGGACGGTATAGGGGAGATCACCATATTCATATGCAAAATGCCCACCGGCAATTTATTGGATGAATTAACAATGAAAACCTATCAGTCACCAATAGCTAGCTGGTGGTACTAATCCTTTTGTATACAAACATGATTTCCTATTGGCGTCAAAACCAAGACAATTGATCAACATGTTCACCGGAACATCTCATCGGCGTTTCTGCTACGATATCTCTTCAACTCGATCCTTGCACGCTCGCACCATGTTTCCGCTGCGATCACAACCGATCATGTGCCCTTTCTACTACGATGTCTCAACATTGTGCAAGACCTTCCTGTAATACGATGTTGTTTCGCTTATACCGACAATACTACGAACATGACATGATCACGGTTCGCTGTGATTTGATGCGTTCATAAATCAAGTAGTTTGCAGCATTTCTTTTCAAATCGCTCATAGATGAAGGAGGTATTGGATCCATTGGATGATATTTTATGAACAAATATTTCTACAAAACTGCTACAAAAAGTTTAGTATAATGACGTAAGGCCCGTGTAGCCAAACGAGTGCTACTAGGCTTGTGTGTGTGGTTTTTGACCAAATATCTGTGTGGATGTTTTGAATAAACCCATCTATCATCTGACTACGTTTCACGAATATTCGTCACGTAATAGAGAAACGTGAGCATTATTATCTTTACTAACTTGGCCATCCCTGACCACAGGTAACTGTATCATTAATTAAGATTTAAAAAAAGATTTTTTTTGGCAAATTTAAATATTCATAATCAAGGTTTATTACGAAGGCATTGAGCCCAACAGTCACTGGGTGCATTTTGGTTTTCATAATTTACAGCATTTACATCATTAATTATCTTTATTATGCTTTATGTGAACAAATACACGTATGTGCATTGAAAGCATTTGAAAACAAGCTTAAATTTACTTTCAAACGATATAATTCAAAGTTTAAACTTTGCTTGTCGACGAAGTAAAACGCTGTCGGGACGGTCAATGTGGGTTTTAGCGTTATCGACGGTTTTCTAACGGCCATTTTCATTGCTTAGCGTATAAAAATCAACCAATAAAAATCGCTGTCACAAAATCGTCATTTGACAAACAAGGAGTCATTTTGACAATAAAATATGCAGCCGATTCGTTTTTCGGCTTAAACGTATTAGTGAAGTTAACGTGTGTCATCCAGGTAAATCTGTTCCAACGTTTGCGTTCTATAATTCTACCACATTATTTTGTTTCTTCACAACGGTAAATTCGTCATAAAATGATGTAGATCATATCCTCAATATTTTCGTTTTTTGGTTTTTATTGAGTCCACCTCAGTGATCGGGTGGACACCGTGATACGTATTTATGGCATAACTTCTTAACTACTTGACCAATTTCGATGGGATTACGCACGAAAGTAGTTATAGTCATGTTTTTTATGAATATAATTACTTTATGAAGATATCGAAAGCCAATTCTTGTTTTTGATACCTGGTCAATTCTTGGGAAATACACCTTGTATAAGATAAATAAATCTTTTTACTCTTAATCAATGATACAGTTACCTGTGTCCCTGACATGTAGAAAGCATGACCAATATCACGAAAGGACGAAGCCCGGGAAAGGTTGTTGGGCGTCTCCACCTTCCGTATTCGCCAGACATTGTACCTTGTAACTTTTATCTGTGTCACAGAATCTCAAAATACACTGTAGGAAAAACATTCAAGCGCGCTAAAATCTCGGTTTGGCTCTAATTATTATTATATTATTATACCATATTTATACAGCCCCTTTTCATGTATATACACGTTCAAAAGTGCTGTACAATCACAATTAAGACATGGTTAAATCAATACTCATAACTCATACAATTATATATGAACAAATTTAAAAATCAAGGGTATGTCTAAAATACGAAAAAGGAGATTTCCCGACGATAAGGAAATTCCTCAACTTATGGCTCTTGGCAAGTATGTGTGTAGTATACCTAGGAATGATAACGAATGCATATTTAAAATGATAAATCAGACTAAAACTTCGAATGACTGTTGAAGGTGAATACTGCAAGGGAACCAAATGGCCTTTTCAATATAATATTTCAATGATGCACTGTTATGTGTTTAGATGCATTACTATTTGAACACCCTCGTAGACACGCGTTCTTTAATTTTGTAAGTAGAATCAACAACAAATGCCCTTTGTTGTTTATCATGCAGCATATCTTATTGTTTTATTGCAAGCCGGCTCGCCTATACTTATAAAAACTGCTGTCTCGAATCATTTTCATTTTCATTTCGAGTTGAATACTGGTTTGTTATTACATCTGATATTACACTAGCTTGTATATACCCATATAACTATTACAAACGGTCTAACTATGAAGCATCAAATATCAAAGTAAATATCACATACCCCGACCTAAAACATACACCACGTATTTATCACATTTGGCAAAAACGTGTATGTTAATGATTCACAGAAAATAAACCCGATGCAAAAAGGAAAGAGTTTACGATTAAATTTCAATGTAGCAAATAGTACGCCCAGAATTGTGTATCTATGACAACAAAACAACCACAACAAGATACCAAGATGCGTGTATCTATGACAACAAAAAAACCACAACAAGATACCAAGATGTGTGTATCTATGACAACAAAACAACCACAACAAGATACCAAGATGTGTGTATCTATGACAACAAAACAACCACAACAAGATACCAAGATGTGTGTATCTATGACAACAAAACAACCACAACAAGATACCAAGATGTGTGTATCTATGAC
The DNA here is from genome assembly GCA_947247005.1 of Spisula solida. Taxonomy (NCBI): domain Eukaryota; kingdom Metazoa; phylum Mollusca; class Bivalvia; order Venerida; family Mactridae; genus Spisula; species Spisula solida. The sequence continues at coordinate 44,774,025 of OX365956.1, forward strand.
AACAAAACAACCACAACAAGATACCAAGATGTGTGTATCTATGACAACAAAACAACCACAACAAGATACCAAGATGTGTGTATCTATGACAACAAAACAACCACAACAAGATACCAAGATGCGTGTATCTATGACAACAAAATAACCACAACAAGATACCAAGATGTGTGTATCTATGACAACAAAACAACCACAGCAAGATACCAAGATGCGTGTATCTATGACAACAAAACAACCACAACAAGATACCAAGATGTGTGTATCTATGACAACAAAACAACCACAACAAAATACCAAGATGCGTGTATCTATGACAACAAAACAACCACAACAAGATACCAAGATGCGTGTATCTATGACAACAAAACAACCACAACAAGATACCAAGATGCGTGTATCTATGACAACAAAACAACCACAACAAGATACCAAGATGCGTGTATCTATGACAACAAAACAACCACAACAAGATACCAAGATGTGTGTATCCATGACAACAAAACAACCACAACAAGATACCAAGATGCGTGTATCTATGACAACAAAACAACCACAACAAGATACCAAGATGTGTGTATCTATGACAACAAAACAACCACAACAAGATACCAAGATGTGTGTATCTATGACAACAAAACAACCACAACAAGATACCAAGATGTGTGTATCTATGACAACAAAACAACCACAACAAGATACCAAGATGTGTGTATCTATGACAACAAAACAACCACAACAAGATACCAAGATGTGTGTATCTATGACAACAAAACAACCACAACAAGATACCAAGATGCGTGTATCTATGACAACAAAACAACCACAACAAGATACCAAGATGTGTGTAACCATGACAACAAAACAACCACAACAAGATACCAAGATGTGTGTATCTATGACAACAAAACAACCACAACAAGATACCAAGATGCGTGTATCTATGACAACAAAACAACCACAACAAGATACCAAGATGCGTGTATCTATGACAACAAAACAACCACAACAAGATACCAAGATGCGTGTATCTATGACAACAAAACAACCACAACAAGATACCAAGATGTGTGTAACCATGACAACAAAACAACCACAACAAGATACCAAGATGCGTGTATCTATGACAACAAAACAACCACAACAAGATACCAAGATGCGTGTATCTATGACAACAAAACAACCACAACAAGATACCAAGATGCGTATATCTATGACAACAAAACAACCACAACAAGATACCAAGATGTGTGTAACCATGACAACAAAACAACCACAACAAGATACCAAGATGTGTGTTACCATGACAACAAAACAACCACACCAAGATACCAAGATGTGTGTATCTATGACAACAAAACAACCACAACAAGATACCAAGATGTGTGTATCTATGACAACAAAACAACCACAACAAGATACCAAGATGTGTGTATCCATGACAACAAAACAACCACAACAAGATACCAAGATGTGTGTATCCATGACAACAAAACAACCACAACAAGATACCAAGATGTGTGTATCTATGACAACAAAACAACCACAACAAGATACCAAGATGCGTATATCTATGACAACAAAACAACCACAACAAGATACCAAGATGTGTGTAACCATGACAACAAAATAACCACAACAAGATACCAAGATGTGTGTAACCATGATAACAAAACAACCACAACAAGATACCAAGATGTGTGTATCTATGACAACAAAACAACCACAACAAGATACCAAGATGTGTGTATCTATGACAACAAAACAACCACAACAAGATACCAAGATGTGTGTATCTATGACAACAAAACAACCACAACAAGATACCAAGATGTGTGTATCTATGACAACAAAACAACCACAACAAGATACCCAGATATGTGTATCTATGACAACAAAACAACCACAACAAGATACCCAGATATGTGTATCTATGACAACAAAACAACCACAACAAGATACCCAGATATGTGTTACTATGACAACAAAACAACCACAACAAAATACCAAGATGTGTGTATCTATGACAACATGGTGATGTTGTTGCTATCGAAGGTAATTATGACTTTATTTTTTATGGAAATGCATGTAAGACTTCTCTCGGACACATTGTGCAGATTGTAACAACGCTACAGACGCATTATTTGATAATGAAATAACTGGATATGAATGTTACCACGTCGGTGTTTTGCAGTTAATCAAGGTTTGTGACCATGCGACTTTGTTACTATATACGATAATAGACAATTAATTTAAACACCATATCATAAAATCTTGTTTGTCAATAATGTACGGGTTTAACCAGTGTGGACATACCACGTGGTATGTGACGTCATTTTTGGTTTGGGTAACAAGAGAAAATATGTCAACTAAACGCTTAAAATATTTTATTCTTTCACCGATTGAACGAAACATCCTGCTAGAACACTGTCTTCCGTTCTCAATGAATATTTTAATAAAAGCACTGAGAGTGCTGATGGAGGGCGATCTGGTTGCTGCTACTAAACCTTAAACGGACTTTACACGTTTAAGGGTACCTAAATAATTGTAAAATGGGGCATATTAATTTATATGTAATACGTGTATTGAATGCGTATATCAAAAGTGGCTGTAAAATAATACTACGCGCCTATTTATCAGATTCTACAGTAATGTCGTGTAATCACTTCCCTCACAGCGGGAGACATCTAAAGAAAGCGGCTAGTATAGCCACACCATATGATTGCATAACAGTAGCAGACGCTATACGATTAATTGATAAAACCATCACGTGACCCTGGTCTGAAGTTTCTAAAAATAGCTATACAGTCGGTACATTTGATGAACACGTCATTTTGATATTACGAAACAAGTTCGATATCGCCTCGGCGGAGTGATTATCTGCAAAAATATCGATTTAACGAACAGTTTCACAATAATTGTTGATCTTAGGATAAACAAATGTTGCTGATTGAATTAAATCAGTTTAAACATTTGGAAAAACATATGTAGCAGTATTGGGAATGTTGACAGTTTCTGGAACTACTTGAATGCGGATTCACATAGCAGCCTAAAGGCGGTTCAGATTGCATTAAGAAATGGGCAATGGTAGTATAGAGAGGCTTACGCCTCCCAAAAAATAGCCGAGCAAAACTGTTATGAACTTCAACAAGAGATGTTTGTAAAACACGTATGCCAGCCCAATAGTATAAAATGGTGACGGTCAGAGTGAACTTGACCTTTGACCTACCTTGACCTATTAACAGGGGTCATCTGCTGTTGATGACCAACCGCCATTTAATGTTTGAAGATCCTAGGGCAAAGAGTTATTGAGTTATTAACAGAAACCATTTGAATATTCAAAAATGGTGGAGGTCACAGTGACCTTTGACCTACTGACCTCAAAATTAATAGGGGTCATCTACTGTTAATGACCAACCCCCATTTAATGTTTGGAGATCCTAGGGTAAAGAGTTCTTGAGTTATTAACGGAAACCATTCGACTATTCAAAAATGGTGAAGGTCACAGTGACCTTGGCCTTTAACCTACTGACCTCAGGGGGTCATCTGCTTTTGATGACTAACCTTCATGTGAAGTTTGAAGATCCAAGGGCAAAGTGTTCTAGAGTTATGGAACGGAAAACAATTGATACGACCGACCGACCGACAGACTGACAGACAGACAGACAGACCGACAGACAGGTGCAAAGCAATATAACCCCTCATCAAAGATGGGGGGCATAAACATTATTGTCATAAATGTGTTTTTCATAAATATAACATGTTTGATAAACCTTGTACTGATAGATCGAAGGACGATCGAATAACCTTAAGCATTTTGTATACTGTAACAGTACAGTCAATTCAACAGTTAAGCATTGTCATATCTTGATTAACTTGATCTTTAGATACAGGTCGATAGGGCAATTTGACGTTCAAACCTTATATACATGTACACGTGTCGAAATACGGATATCGACGCGATTTCCAATAACCAATTGCCCGATTTATAGCTAGATTGCATTTTTAGAAATTAATTAGATGGATGACACAGCGAATCTGTGTATTTTTAGTATACAAAACCCACACACCAATGACACTTTTTGTATACAACATTTTTGTATCAATACGAATTCACAGCGGGTAATGACTAAACTACCTCGCAATACGTGCAGCAGATAATGACTAGGCTGAGTTTATTATATTTTCTCGGTACGAACTATCATGATTTGTAAAATGAATGTTTTAAAAATAGATGCAATATCCCTTAAACTTATGCTGCAACACAACATGAATATATTCATAAATAGGAAGCTTCAGCACTCATAGCGGGTAATCAAGTACATATAATATATTATAATAAATCAGTATTCAGTTTTGAGTGCAAAATGTCCAAAAACAGCAAACGCCTTTGTTTCCGATGCCTGTTCAATCCTTAACGCCCGCTCTGACCCTGGTCATGATTACATGGCTATTTAAGAGCAGGTTTTATCTGTGTCACTCATAGTTATGTGCCTTGAATTGATTGTAAGGTTGACAGCTTTTGTGAATATTAGTAACACTATCCCTTCATAGTATGTGCCATGAACAAACGCTCATAGTGGCCTTGTATGTACATGACACTGGTTATTTAGCAGAATATGTTGCACAACCAACACAACTAGCTCAAACCGATGTAATATCCGGGTGACAAAATCAATCCGATCGCTGCCGAAGTATCAACATGCGTATAGGCTTATCGAGCCGGAGACAAGATAGTCATCGGCCGACCATTAGGGCATTGTTGGACATATTCAAGACATGGCCTAGCGACCAAGAGATTTGTCGTTGACCATCCGATAATCGAGCGATGTCCACCCGACGACTAACTGAGATCGTACGATCCTCGATCGATGCATGTTCGGCATCCCTTGTCAATGAATTAATGTTGATCATCAGTTGGTGCTCAGCATGTTCACGATGCCTAGACTGCGTGTTATGGGATTCATTGACATCGTGCAGCGTCCGGGTAGATATAATTTGGTGTCTAGGTAATTTGTGACCCGAGTATTAAAGAGAGGTTGTTACTCATTTTGTAGTGTACGGATGTCACTTGATAAGGACTAGACACAAATTATAACTTATGATTCAGTTTGCGTAGTATGTTCTACCTATTGCGAGAGCTGTGAAAATTGATCACGTGAAAGTGTAAGGCTTTTCTGATTTAAAACATCTCAAGAATTTTCGCTACTCATGTTTAGTGTCAGAAAGTTCGTGTACTTAAGTCAAATAAGCCTTTTTAAAACAGACAAGTTAAATGATCTTCAAGCTTTAGTAAATGCATATTTTACATCATAATAAATTACAAACGTATTTTGATTAAAAAGCGAAATGAAGCACAACTGATGAGGAACACTCATCAAAAGTCAACCTACTTTCAAAATTCCTTAACGCTTCAGATATCTACATGTACTGTTTTCGATATTATGGTTTATTATTAATGCTTCAAATATCACATATTTTATTTTAAATATAGAATAAAAAATGCGACTGTCGACAAACAAAATTATCGGAAGTAATAACCCGTGTTGGGGCGTATCTAAAATACCTTTTCATCGCGGATAAAACGCTTGAGAATGTGATATGATAGAAGCTGAAATATTTACAATAAGTTCTATTGCTTGAAATTCGCCTTCCAGACGGTTTTAACTTAATGAAAAAACCTGTACGACTACTTCTTTTATTACGATTAAGTCTCAAAGGAATGTCCTGGGTGGAATATCATGCTGTTGAATACCTGACTCCATTGACAGTCTTAGATAATATGTATGTTATAATCTTCATTATAACGTATTACTCAATATAAGCATACTGTTTAAATAACAGATCCTTTAAATATATTAGATCATTAGTTCGACCCCCTATGGTCATTCAAATATCATAATTGATACATGTTAACGGCATGTTTATATTCTCATTGGAAATTTAATTAAAATCACATTTGTTACTGTTTATTGATGTTTTCGTCAATATTCAAACATTGGTACGCTGTTTGTATTTACATAATATTCAAATTCCCATACAAATTTTGAATATATTAGTGGCTACAAGTGTGTGAAATTGATAAATAAATTATTGAATAAATATTTAATTGGTTTGAATAAGTTTCAAATTGACCTTACAAAGCTGTTTTATAATTGTTGCATTGTGAGGTATGTTTGATAGGGTACATCTACATTGTACATGTAAACAATAGAAGTTACGTGACGTGCATTCAAACACACATGTAACTGAAGCATTGATAACGAGAACAACCTTTTTTAATTATATAAAAAAATGTGTTTACCCTTTATTAATGATACAGTAACCTGTGTTCATACACTGTACTATACTCAAATGTCTAAATTTCGGTTTGGACTAGATATCACTCGCACACAGTACAATTTGTATGTACAAGTACACACAAGTTGTTAAATACCATAGCTATATGAATGTGTTTGTGTAGATACTATAGATACAAAGTTTATCAATAAACATATTTAACACAACAATTTAAATAAGTACGCAACTATTTTAAAAATCTTGAATTATAAGAGTCGCTTGACGGATTTGTCTGCGCTTGTCCAACTTAACCAATGGTCCAATTTTAATGGAACTTCACATGAAGCCTTGTTTGAGTACATTGTCATGCTTTCCCCAGCGTTATAATTGATCCTTTAATAGTAAAACATTATTGTTTCCGAACTTTTTCTTCTGAACCCACTAGTCAAAGTTCAATGGAATTTCACATAAATAGTTAGTACGTAGCCTACCTTTTAGCCTAGATATGAATATTGTATTGGTCATTAAAGGACCATACCTCTGGCAAGAATCAACGACAAACACGTATTCAGCACAAATAGCATTTATTTGTCCCAAATGGGCATTAAAAGTAGCATTTTAATTCTACAGTCAAAGTTAACTGTACGATAATTTTGCATTAAATTGTAAAATGCAAATTCGGGTCTACAATGCTGCTTAAAACGCTTTAATCTTGAAATAAAGTTGATCAGATTATGTGAGCAAATGTTTGTATTGACTGGTAATCAACGGCAGTAAACAAAGTACAGTCAGTTTATACATTATTCATAAAAATATCACCAGTTGACACCAGTATGACATGTTTACATTGCGTAACATAAGAAAAGTATAAACCAGTGCATGTTCAATGTTGACCCCACTGGTTATCCTCTTGAAACAAAGGACTTGCAATAGATAACCATTTATGTATTTTTCACATTAATTTTGTTTTATCCGTATATGGCCTTTATTTTATAACATTAAATATCAAGTTAGGTAACACACGTAGAGGCTGTTGATATCAACATATCATTATGTATTACTATAAGAAGGCATTGCTGTACTATTGAACATGTTATAATCTATACTGTGCGTCAAAGGTCTTTGGACAAGGTTCATTTATGGCTTAATTTGGCCCTGAGTTTTATCGAAAAATAGAAATGCATCTTCCTATATAGCTGTCCTATGTTTCTAATAGCCTAACATTGTCTTTCCAAAAATTAAGCATACTTTTCCAAATTTCCCTCGTAATGTGACGACAAATCTACTCGATTTAGGTTAAGGTTACCAAAAAATGTCATTTTTAGCCATTTTCATGGCTTTTTATGGCGTAAAACATTCCCAAAAACCACGATGGCACCCTTGCGACACTTTGATATTTTGTACATATATAAAGACTTGCAGAACGCTGGTTATGTCAAAATATAAAAGTGTCGCAAGAGTGCCATCGTGGTTATGGGGAAGGATTTACGTCTTTAAAAGCCGTGAAAAGGGCCAAAAATGACATTATGGGCTTACCATGACATATACGTCATATTCTTGGCAGTTTTGTCAACAAATTACAAGGGAAATTTGGATATGTATGCTTATTTTTTACACAGGAAATGTTAAGTTATTTGAATTATAGGACAGACTTATAGGAACATGCATTTTTATTTTTTGAAAGATCACAGGGCCAAATTAATGCTTTGTCTATTTTATTAATTTTGGGTAGAGTGATATTTAATCAATATAAATCAAATACAATTATCAAATTTAAGAAAAATATTGATCCATGCTAACACTGTATATATGACTGGACCCGATAATTCAAAAATACACATTACACTTAAATAAATAAATATACCAGCTTTATATAGCGCCCTTTTCATGCGAACGCACGTTCAAAGGCACTTTACCCATGTTGCAGCCACAAGGGCGCAGGTGCATCCTCTACCAGTGCAGATACAGCATGATCTGACCAGAGGGACAGACTGAGAGAAAGTCCCTGAAGGGAGAGAGAGACATTAGATACAGGCATGTCCGGCGCTGCAGAGGTGCGCCTAGCTCTTATTTCGAATAGACAGCCTGGTTCTTTAATGTGCCCGGTGTATAGCACCGATACACAGCTTCCTGGCACTCCCAGATACTTTGCGGACCACACGGCCAGATATAGCGGGAAATATTATAAATATTTCAGAAATGTCAAGTTCCGATGCCAGGGATTGAACCCACGGCCTCTGGATTGACAGTCCAGTGCGTTATCACTGAGCTAAATTCGCAAAGGTGTGCCTATCTTGTACCATTTGACCTATTTATAACTATGAAATGTGGCATGTATGCTACTGACACATCTAAAATAAAACAAACACACAACTAGAGGTGTTCAACTCAGCAACATGTCGATCCTTAACTTAGCTTGGTATTAAATAACTGGATTTAGTCCCTTTACTACTATTATAAAGACGAGGGGAGGTAATCCGTTAGAGTAACCGTTCATTGACCATACACAATTATATCCGGAACATAGTTCATGTTCAATGTATTCAATTTTTTGACGGGGCCAAAGTTGTTTGGAGCTGGGAGTTATTTATTCGTATTTGCTGGTTGTCCTCTTACTATTTCGTCCCCGCGATTCGCATCCTACCTGGTTCGTTCATGAGTTTATGTACAGCTGTGGAGTTCTGTCCCCTGAGGTCATTTTATGTTATTGTAAGTCCCCTATCGGTTTTTGACCGGAGGGGACTATTGGTTTGCCATCAGTCCATAAGTTTTGGTTCTGATGGGAATTGTGGTTGCTATGGAAACAGACACATTGAAAATAGCTTTAAACCAGTAGGGGACTTCTGCATTGCTTGCAATTCTTAATGACTTGTTCATTACGTCATATCTCGATTTGTTCAATTACGTCATTGAAACAAGGTCACTCGGCTATAGCTTTCAGATATTTTGTTGCTGAAATCGGGCCTTTCAACGTTTTAATACTATTCGTTAACTTTTGAGACTAAAGGCTGCTAATACTATGTAGTTCAGCAGTTTTACTGTTGTAACTAGGTCATTCAGTGTAGGCATTCTGTCTTTTGTTTGCTGACTCTTTTCTATTCAGCTTTTAAACTTTGCTGTGGAAACTTGGTCATTCAGCTACTTATAATTTATTATAATTTTCGACAGCTTGGACTTAGTCGGACCGTCGCTTGTTTAGTTGGGCTTTGTGTCTTTATGTGTTTTATGTTTCCTGTGCTCGGTTGGTTCAGTTGGGCATTGAGTTTTGTGTGTTTTTATGTTGTCTGTGCTCGGCTGGTTGGGTTGAGTGCTGCCTTCCCTGTCTTGACTTAATATAATCTTTTTGTACCAAAATGACGGCTTTTTAGAAATAGCGTGCTTGTCACAAAAACACAAAATAAAAACATGTTTCACAATGATTTCACTGGGTGTTTGGCTACAGTTAAAATACAACCATGCCGTTGAATAATGTGCTATACTGATAACAGCATTACCTCCTGTCTAGATCAGCTATTTTGACCCTTGACCTGTTATCACGTGGTACGTTATATACAAGGTATGGCTGTTGGCGCTGATACCACAGTCTAGTAACGGTAGAGACATGGCAGTTTACACGACAGAAAGTTGCCTTAGTGAGACTCAAGCATCTCATATACAGTCATATCTCGATATAACGACAACCGATACAGTGACTCATATAATTCATATAACGACATCATTTTATGAGGACAAATGTTTTAAAACACTCTATCTCTAAAACAACGTATCAATTCAGTATCCTGACATGCCTTACAACGACAAAAGAGAGTCATTGTATCGAGATCTGCCTGTACACGATTATGTTCATCATTACCAAGTTAGTCCATAATATTAAGCGTACATGACTAGCATATTTGAGCCAATAGCTTATTTTGTATGTCGTATCACAGTCATGTTTAAAGAACGTGTAAAGTGCAAATTAAGTGGAAAATGAAACACCTGATTTTCACGCGCCAAGTCCTACAGATGTGGTAATATAGACAGTAAAGTATCCTTGATGAATGTGGCTTAAGCTACGTATGGCACAACCAAATATACATTAACTCAAAAGAACATTTATTAGCCAAACTAAACAAGTCTCTGTGCGACCAATATAACCAAATCTGGCATGATCCTATTCAAACGAAATCGAAATGTCTCAACTATATGTTACTGGGGCCCTTCCGGGCTCCAAAAGTAACGTAATGCACGCAGCACTGATTCATGATCGGACGGAAGTGACGTAGGAGTAATGTACGACAATCACACAGTTTCGTTTAACGATGACGATTTTTAATGTTCAGTAAATAATAAAATGTCCACAGAGTATCATGAAGTAAATAAAGCCACAAAGTTAAATATCGCAAAGTTAAGAGGTCTGTGAAGTTGGCGCTTAGGTCGTACATCGACAGTCAGATGTTTACTCATTTTTATTTGAAATGAATAAACAGCTCTTAGCTCGTTGGTCGCAGCTCTTAGATCGTTAGTCGCAGCTCTTAGCTCGTAGGTCGCAGCTCTTAGCTCGTAGATGTGTACTCGTTGGTCGCAGGTCTTAGGTCGTTGGTCGCAGCTCTTAGCTCGTAAGTCGCAATTCTTAGCTCGTAGGTAGCAGCTCATAGGTCGTTTGTCGCAGCTCTAAGCTCGTAGGTCGCAGCTCTTAGCTTGTAGATGTGTACTCGTTGGTCGCAGGTCTTATGTCGTTGGTCCCAGCTCTTTTCTCGTAGGTCGCAGCTCTTATGTCGTTGGTCGCAGCTCTTAGCTCGTAAGTACAGCTCTTAGCTCATAGGTCGCAGCTCTTAGGTCATTAGTCGCAGCTCTTAGCTCGTAACTCGCAGCTCTTAGCTCGTAGGTCACAGCTCTTAGCTCGTAGATGTGCTCTGGTTGGTCGCAGCTCTTAGGTCGTTGGTCCCAGCTCTTAGCTCGTAGGTCGCAGCTCTTAGCTCGTAGGTCGCTGCTCTTAGCTCGTAAGTCGCAGCTCTTAGCTAGTAGGTCGCAGCTATTAGCTCGTTATTCCCAGCTCTTAGCTCGTAAGTCGCAGCTCTTCGCTCGTAGGTCGCAGCTCTTAGGTCGTTAGTCGCAGCTCTTAGCTCGTAAGTCGTAGCTCTTAGCTTGTAGGTCGCAGCTCTTAGGTCGTTAGTCGCAGCTATTAGCTCGTAGGTCACAGCTCTTATGTCGTTAGTCGCGGCTCTTAGCTCGTAAGTCGCAGCTCTTAGCCCGTAGGTCACAGCTCTTAGCTCGTATATGTGCACTGGTTGGTCGCAGCTCTTAGCTCGTAAGTCGCAGATCTTAGCTCGTAGGTCACAGCTTTTAGCTCGTAGATGTGCACTGATTGGTCGCAGCTCTTAGGTCGTTGGTCGCAGCTCTTAGATCGTAAGTCGCAGCTCTTAGCTCGTAGGTCGAATCTCTTAGCTCGTAGATGTGTACTCGTTGGTCGCAGCTCTTAGGTCGTTGGTCCCAGCTCTTAGCTCGTAGGTCGCAGCTCTTAGCTCGTAAGTCGCAGCTCTTAGCTCGTAGGTCGCAGCTCTTAGCTCGTAAGTCGCAGCTCTTAGCTCGTAGGTCGCAGCTATTAGCTCGTTATTCCCAGCTCTTAACTCGTAAGTCGCAGCTCTTCGCTCGTGGGTCGCAGCTCTTAGGTCGTTAGTCGCAGCTCTTAGGTCGTTAGTCGCAGCTCTTAGCTCGTAGGTCACAGCTCTTATGTCGTTAGTTGCAGCTCTTAGCTCGTAAGTCGCAGCTCTTAGCTCGTAGGTCACAGCTCTTAGCTCGTAGATGTGCACTGGTTGGTCGCAGCTATTAGCTCGTAAGTCGTAAGTCGCAACTTGTAGCTCGTAGGTCACAGCTTTTAGCTCGTAGATGTGCACTGATTGGTCGCAGCTCTTAGGTCGTTGGTCGCAGCTCTTATATCGTAAGTCGCAGCTCTTAGCTCGTAGGTCGCATCTCTTAGCTCGTAGATGTGTACTCGTTGGTCGCAGCTCTTAGGTCGTTGGTCCCAGCTCTTAGCTCGTAGGTCGCAGCTCTTAGCTCGTAGATGTGTACTCGTTGGTCGCAGGTCTTAGGTCGTTGGTCGCAGCTCTTAGCTCGTAAGTCGCAATTCTTAGCTCGTAGGTAGCAGCTCATAGGTCGTTTGTCGCAGCTCTTAGCTCGTAAGTCGCAGCTCTTGGCTCGTAGGTCACAGCTCATAGCTCGTAGATGTGCACTGGTTGGTCGCAGATCTTAGGTCGTTGGTCGCAGCTCTTAGGTCGTTAGTCGCAGATCTTAGCTCATAGGTCGCAGCTCTTAGCTCGTAGGTCACAGCTCTTAGCTCGTAGATGTGTACTCGCTGGTGGCAGGTCTTAGCTCGTAGGTCGCAGCTCTTAGCTCGTAGGTCGCAGCTCTTAGCTCGTAGATGTGTACTCGTTAGTCGCAGCTCTTAGGTCGTTGGTCACAGCTCTTAGCTCGTAGATGTGCACTGATTGTTCGCAGCTCTTAGGTCGTTGGTCGCAGCTCTTAGGTCGTTAGTCGCAGCTCATAGCTCTTAAGTCGTAGCTCTTAGCTCGTAGGTGGCAGCTCTTATGTCGTTAGTCGCAGCTCTTAGCTCGTACGTCGCAGCTCTTAGCTCGTAGATCAGTACTGGTTGGTCTCAGCTCTAAGCTCGTAAGTTGCAGCTCTCAGCTCGTAGGTCACAGCTCTTAGCTCGTAGATGTGCACTGATTGGTCGCAGCTCTTAGGTCGTTGGTCGCAGCTCTTAGGTCGTTAGTCGCAGCTCTTAGCTCGTAATTCGCAGCTCTTAGCTCGTAGGTCGCAGCTCTTAGCTCGTAAATCGCAGCTCTTAGGTCTTTGGTCGCAGCTCTTAGGTCGTTAGTCGCAGCTCTTAGGTCGTTGGTCGCAGATCTTAGCTCGTTAGTCGCAGCTCTTAGCTCGTTGGTCCCAGCTCTTAGCTCGTAGATATGGTTTCGTTGGTTGCAGCTCTTAGCTCGTAGATGTTTACTTGTTAGTCGCAGCACTTATGTCGTAGGTCGCAGCTCTTAGCTTGTAGATGTTTACTCGTTGGTCGCAGCTCTTATGTCGTTAGTCGCAGCTCCTAGCTCGTAGGTCACTTCTCTTAGCTCGTAGATGTGCACTCGTTGGTCGCAGCTCTTAGGTCGTTGGTCGCAGCTCTTAGGTCGTTAGTCGCGGCTCTTAGCTCGTACGTCGAAACTCTTAGCTCGTAGGTCGCAGCTCTTAGGTCGTTGGTCGCAGCTCTTAGCTTGTAAGTCATAGCTCTTATCTCGTAGATGTGTCCTCGTTGGTCGCAGCTGTTAGGTCCTTAGTCGCGACTCCTAGCTCGTAAATCGCAGCTCTTAGGTCTTTGGTCGCAGCTCTTAGGTCGTTAGTCGCAGCTCTTAGGTCGTTAGTCGCAGCTCTTAGCTCGTTAGTCGCAGCTCTTAGGTCGTAGGTCGCAGCTCTTAGCTCGCAGATGTGTACTCGTTGGTCGCAGCTCTTAGGTCGTTGGTCACAGATCTTAGCTAGTTAGTCGCAGCTCTTAGCTCGTTGGTCCCAGCTCTTAGCTCGTAGATATGTATTCGTTGGTTGCAGCTCTTAGCTCGTAGATGTGTACTCGTTAGTCGCAGCACTTATGTCGTAGGTCGCAGCTCTTAGCTCGTAGATGTGTACTCGTTAGTCGCAGCACTTATGTCGTAGGTCGCAGCTCTTAGCTCGTAGATGTTTACTCGTTGGTCGCAACTCTTATGTCGTTAGTCGCAGCTCTTAGCTCGTTGGTCCCAGCTCTTAGCTCGTAGATGTGTACTCGTTGGTCGCAACTCTTATGTCGTTAGTCGCAGCTCTTAGCTCGTTGGTCCCAGCTCTTAGCTCGTAGATGTGTACTCGTTGGTCGCAGCTCTTAGGTCGTTAGTCGCAGCTCTTAGCTCGTTGGCCCCAGCTCTTAGCTCGTAGATGTGTACTCGTTTGTCGCAGCTCTTAGGTCGTTAGTCACAGCTCTAAGGTCCTAGGTCCCAGCTTTTAGCTCGTAGATATATACTTGTTGGTCGCAGCTCTTTGCTTGTAGATGTGTACCCGTATTCCCAACCAGCTGTGAGTTCGTTATTGGACTTGACAAAAAAACCTAAACAGTAGGTGTTCATGTAAAAAACCCTAATGTTGGGGGACTAGGTGTCATGTGAAAAACCTGAATGGTAGGGGACTAGCTTGCCTTGTGAAAAACCTAAATAGAATGGGATTAGGTGTCCGAAGGGAAACTTAAATGGTAGGGGACTATTTGTCCGTAGGAAAAACCTAAATGATACGATATCATGGGAAAACCCTACATGGTTTGGGACTAGGTGTCCATGTGAAAAAACAAAAATGGTAGGGGTCTTGATGGCCATGTGAAAAATCTGAATTGTAGGGGAATAGGTTGCCATGTGAAAAACCTGAATGGTAGGGGACTTGGGCCCATAGGAAAACCCTAAAAGGTACGGCACCAGGTGTCCGTAGGAAAAACCTAAATGATAGGTTTTCATGTGGAAAACCTACATGGTTGGGGACTAGGAGTCCATGTGAAAAACCAAAATGGTAGGTGTCTAGGTGTCCATGTGAAAAACCTAAATGGTAGGGGTCTAGGTGTCCATGTGAAAAACCTAAAAAGGTAGGGGACGAGGAGTCCGTAGGAAAAACCTAAATGGTTTGGGACAAGGTGTCGGTAGGAAAAAACCTCAATGATAAGTTTTCTTTTGAAAAACCTACATGGTTGGGGACTAGGTGTCGATGTGAAAAACCTGAATCGTATGGGACTAGGTGACCATGAGATGACCTAAAAGGTACGGGACTAGGTGTCCATATAGAAACCTAATGGTAGGGGATTAGGTGTCCGTTGCGAAAACCTAAATGACAGGTTTTCATGTGCAAAAACGTACATCGATTGGGACTAGCTGTCCATGTGAAAACCAAAATGGTAGGGGTCTAGGTGTCCATGTGAAAAACCTAAATGGTAAGGGACTAGGTGTTCATGTAAAAAACCTAAATGGTAAGGGTCTAGGTGTCAATGTGAAAAATCTGAATTGTAGTGGAATAGGTTGCCATGTGAAAAACCTAAACGGTAGGGGACACCTAGACTCCTACCATTTTGGTTTTTCACTTGAACACCTGGTCCCCAAGCATGTAGGTTTTTCACATGAAAACTATCATTTAGGTTTTTGCAACGGACACCTCATACCATTCAGGTTTTTCACATCGACACCTAGTCCCCAACCATTTAGGTTTTTCACATGGACACCTAGACCCTACCATTTTGGTTTTTCACATGGACACCTAGTCCCTAACCATATAGGTTTTTCACATCAAAACCAATCATTTAGGTTTTTGCAACGGACACCTTATCCCCTACCATTAGGTTTTTTGCTATGGACACCTAGTCCCCTACATTTTAGGTCATCTCATGACAACCTAGTCCCACACCATTCAGGTTTTTCACATCGACACCTAGTCCCCAACAATGTTGGTTTTTCAAAAGAAAACCTATCATTTAGGTTTTTCATACTGACACCTAGTCCTATAGCATTTAGGTTTTTCCTACGGACTCCTAGTCCTCTACCTTTTAGGTTTTTCACATGGACACCTAGTCCCCGACCATTTAGGTTTTTCACATGGACACCTAAACCCCTGCTATTTTGGTTTTTCACATGATCACCTAGTCCCCAAGCATGTAGGTTTTTCACATGAAAACTATCATTTAGGTTTTTGCAACGGACACCTCATACCATTCAGGTTTTTCACATCGACACCTAGTCCCCAACCATGTAGGTTTTTCACATGGACACCTAGACCCCTACCGTTTTGGTTTTTCACATGGACACCTAGTCCCTAACATGTAGGTTTTTCACAACAAAACCTACCATTTAGGTCTTTGCAACGGACACCTTATACCGTATCATTAAGTTTTTACTATGTACACCTAGTCCCCTACCTTTTAGGTCATCTTATGGCAACCTAATCCCATACCATTCAGGTTTTTCACATCGACACCTAGTCACCAACAATGTAGGAATTTCAAAAGAAAACCTATCATTTAGGGTTTTTCCTACTGACATCTAGTCCCATACCATTTACGTTTTTCCTACGGACTACTAGTCCCCTACCTTTTAGGTTTTTCACATGGACGCCTATTCCTCTACCATTTAGGTTTTTCACATGGACATCAAGACCCCTACCGTTTTGGTTTTTCACATGGACACCTAGTCCCTAACCATGTAGGGTTTTCACATGAAAACCTATCATTTAGGTTTTTTCAACGGACACTTAATCCCCTACCATTAGGTTTTTCCTATGAACACCTAGTCCCCTACCTTTAAGGTCATCTTATGGCAACCTAGTCCCATACCATTCAGGTTTTTCACATCGACACCTAGTCCCCAACAATGTAGGTTTTTCAAAAGAAAACCTATCATTTAGGTTTTTCCTACTGACACCTAGTCCTATAGCATTTAGGTTTTTCTTACGGACTCCTAGTCCTGTACCTTTTAGGTTTTTCACATGGACACCTAGTCCCCTACCATTTAGGTTTTTCACATGGACACCTAGACCCCTACCATTTTGGTTTTTCACATGGTCACCTAGTCCTCAACCATGTAGGTTTTTCACATGAAAACAAATCATTTAGGTTTTTGCAACGGACACCTTATCCCCTACCATTAGGTTTTTCCTATGGACACCTAGTCCCCAACCATGTAGGTTTTTCAAAACAAAACCTATCATTTAGGTTTTTTCCTACTGACACCTAGTCCCTTATCATTTAGGTTTTTCCTACGGTCTCCTAGTCCCCTACCTTTTAGGTTTTTCACATGGACACCTAGTCCGCAACCATTTAGGTTTTTAACATGATCACCAAGACCACTACCATTTTGTTTTTTTTCACATGGACTCCTAGTCCCAAAACATGTAGGTTTTTCACATGATATCGTATCATTTAGGTTTTTCCTACGGACACATAGTCCCCTTCCATTTAAGTTTCCCTTCGGACACCTAATCCCCTTCTATTTAGGGTTTTCACAAGGCAAGCTAGTTCCCTACCATTCAGGTTTTTCACATGTACACTTAGTCTCCCGACATTAGGGTTTTTCACATGAACACCTACCGTTTAGTGGTTTTTTTGGCAAGTCCAATAACGAACTCAGAGCTGGTTGGGAATACGGGTACACATCTACGACCTAAGAGCTGTGACTAACGACCTAAAAGCAACAACCAACGAGTACACATCTACGAGCTAAGAGCTTGGACCAACGACCTAAGAGCTGTGACTAACGACCTAAGAGCTGCGACCAACGAGTACACATCTACGAGCTAAGAGCTGCGACCAACGACCTAAGAGCTGCGACCAACGAGTACACATCTACGAGCTAAGAGCTGCGACCAACGACTTAAGAGCTGCGACTAACGACCTAAGAGCTGCGACCAACGAGTACACATCTACGAGCTAAGAGCTGCGACCAACGACTTAAGAGCTGCGACTAACGACCTAAGAGCTGCGACCAACGACTACACATCTACGATCTAAGAGCTGGGACCAACGACCTAAGAGCTGCGACCAAGGAGTACACATCTACGACCTAAGAGCTGCGACCTACGAGAAAAGAGCTGGGACCAACGACATAAGACCTGCGACCAACGAGTACACATCTACAAGCTAAGAGCTGCGACCTACGAGCTTAGAGCTGCGACTAACGAACTAAGAGCTGCGACCAACGACCTAAGAGCTGCGACTTACAGGCTATGAGCTGCGACTAACGACCTTACAGCTGCGACCAACGAGTACACATCTACGAGCTAAGAGCTGCGACCAACGACTTAAGAGCTGCGACTAACGACCTAAGAGCTGCGACCAACGAGTACACATCTACGAGCTAAGAGCTGCGACCAACGACTTAAGAGCTGCGACTAACGACCTAAGAGCTGCGACCAACGAGTACACATCTACGAGCTAAGAGCTGCGACCAACGACTTAAGAGCTGCGACTAACGACCTAAGAGCTGCGACCAACGACTACACATCTACGATCTAAGAGCTGGGACCAACGACCTAAGAGCTGCGACCAAGGAGTACACATCTACGACCTAAGAGCTGCGACCTACGAGAAAAGAGCTGGGACCAACGACATAAGACCTGCGACCAACGAGTACACATCTACAAGCTAAGAGCTGCGACCTACGAGCTTAGAGCTGCGACTAACGAACTAAGAGCTGCGACCAACGACCTAAGAGCTGCGACTTACGGGCTATGAGCTGCGACTAACGACCTTACAGCTGCGACCAACGAGTACACATCTACGAGCTAAGAGCTGCGACTTACGAGCTAAGAGCTGCGACTAACGACCTAAGAGCGGCGACCAACGACCTAAGAGCTGCGACCAACGAGTACTCATCTACGAGCTAAGAGCTGCGATCTTCGAGCTAAGAGCTGCGACTAACGACCTACGAGCTAAAAGCTGCGACTTACGTGCTATAGCTGCGACTAACGACATAAGAGCTGCGACCTACGATCTAAGAGCTGCGACCTACGAGCTAAGAGCTGGGACCAACACCCTAAGAGCTGCGACTAACGACCTAAGAGCTGCTACCAACGAGTACACATCTACGAGCTAAGAGCTGCGACCTACGAGCTAAGAGCTGCGACCTACGAGCTAAGAGCTGGGACCAACGACCTAAGACCTGCGACCAACGAGTACACATCTACGAGCTAAGAGCTGCGACCTACGAGCTAAGAGCTGCGAATAACAATCTAAGAGCTGCGACCTACGACCTAAGAGCTGCGACCAACGACCTAAGAGCTGCGACTAACGACCTAAGAGCTGCGACCAACGAGGACACATCTACGAGCTATGAGCTGCGACCTACGACCTAAGAGCTGCGACCTACGAGCTAAGAGCTGGGACCAACGACCTAAGACCTGCTACCAACGAGTACACATCTACGAGCAAAGAGCTGCGACCTACAAGCTAAGAGCTGCGACCTACGAGCTAAGAGCTGCGACCTACGAGCTAAGAGCTGGGACCAACGACCTAAGACCTGCGACCAACGAGTACACATCTACGAGCTAAGAGCTGCGACCTACGAGCTAAGAGCTGCTACCTACAAGCTAAGTGCTGCGACCTACGAGCTAAGAGCTGGGACCAACGACCTAAGAGCTGTGAACAACGAGTACACATCTACGAGCTAAGAGCTGCGATCTACGAGCTAAGAGCTGCGACCTACGAGCTAAGAGCTGCGACCTACGAGCTAAGAGCTGCGACCTACGAGCTAAGAGCTGCGACCAACGACCTAAGACCTGCGACTAACGACCTAAGAGCTGCGACCAACGAGTACACATCTACGAGCTAAGAGCTGCGACCAACGACCTAAGAGCTGCGACCAACGAGTACACATCTACGAGCTAAGAGCTGCGACCAACCACTTAAGAGCTGCGACTAACGACCTAAGAGCTGCGACCAACGAGTACACATCTACGAGCTAAGAGCTGCGACCAACGACTTAAGAGCTGCGATTAACGACCTAAGAGCTGCGACCAACGACTACACATCTACGATCTAAGAGCTGGGACCAACGACCTAAGAGCTGCGACCAAGGAGTACACATCTACAAGCTAAGAGCTGCGACCTACGAGAAAAGAGCTGGGACCAACGACATAAGACCTGCGACCAACGAGTACACATCTACAAGCTAAGAGCTGCGACCTACGAGCTTAGAGCTGCGACTAACGAACTAAGAGCTGCGACCAACGACCTAAGAGCTGCGACTTACGGGCTATGAGCTGCGACTAACGACCTTACAGCTGCGACCAACGAGTACACATCTACGAGCTAAGAGCTGCGACTTACGAGCTAAGAGCTGCGACTAACGACCTAAGAGCTGCGACCAACGACCTAAGAGCTGCGACCAACGAGTACTCATCTACGAGCTAAGAGGTGCGACCTACAAGCTAAGAGCTGCGACCTACGAGCTAAGAGCTGCGACCTACGAGCTAAGAGCTGCTACCTACAAGCTAAGTGCTGCGACCTACGAGCTAAGAGCTGGGACCAACGACCTAAGAGCTGTGAACAACGAGTACACATCTACGAGCTAAGAGCTGCGACCTACGAGCTAAGAGCTGCGACCTACGAGCTAAGAGCTGCGACCTACGAGCTAAGAGCTGCGACCTATGAGCTAAGAGCTGGGACCAACGACCTAAGACCTGCGACCAACGAGTACACATCTACGAGCTAAGAGCTGCGACCTACGAGCTAAGAGCTGTTACCTACGAGCTAAGAGCTGCGACCTACGAGCTAAGAGCTGCGACCAACGACCTAAGAGCTGCGACCAACCAACGAGTACACATCTACGAGCTAAGAGCTGCGACCTACGAGCTGAGAGCTGCGACCTACGAGCTAAGAGCTGCGACCTACGAGCTAAGAGCTGCGACCTACGAGCTAAGAGCTGCGACCAACGACCTAAGAGCTGCGACTAACGACCTAAGAGCTGCGACCAACCAACGAGTACACATCTACGAGATAAGAGCTGCGACCTACGAGCTGAGAGCTGCGACCTAAGAGCTAAGAGCTGCGACCTACGAGCTAAGAGCTGCGACCTACGAGCTAAGAGCTGCGACCAACGACCTAAGAGCTGCGACTAACGACCTAAGAGCTGCGACCAACGAGGACACATCTACGAGCTAAGAACTGCGACCTACGAGCTAAGAGCTGCGACCTATGTGCTAAGAGCTGGGACCAACGACCTAAGAGCTGCGACCAACGAGTACACATCTACGAGCTAAGAGCTGCGACCTACGAGCTAAGAGCTGCGACTAACGATCTAAGAGCTGCGACCTACGAGCTAAGAGCTGCGACCAACGACCTAAGAGCTGGGACCAACGACCTAAGACCTGCGACCAACGAGTACACATCTACGAGCTAAGAGCTGCGACCTACGAGCTAAGAGCTACAACTAACGATCTAAGAGCTGCGACCAACGAGCTAAGAGCTGCGACCTACGAGCTAAGAGCTGGGACCAACGATCTAAGACCTGCGACCAACGAGTACACATCTACGAGCTAAGAACTGTGACCTACGAGCTAAGAGCTGCGACTAACGATCTAAGAGCTGCGACCAACGAGCTAAGAGCTGTTTATTCATTTCAAATAAAAATGAGTAAACATCTTACTGTCGATGTACGACCTAGGCGCCAACTTCACAGACCTAAAGTTAAGTTATGATAGAGTCACAATATTAAGTTTCACAAAGTTAAGTAATAGTAATGTAACGTAGTCACTAAGACTTATATCAACAAGAACTTTTCACTAAGAGTATGTAACAAAGACTGCTTGACCAAATTCCCAATTTAATTTCAGTGAGTACTTCTGAGTAATCACGTGATTTTAATTAGCCAATGTAATGTAAGATTTAACGATAAAAGGAATACAGGCGGGGTTTCATATATCAGCGGGTCATAAAGATTTTTATCAAATTTATGAAAGTTTTGAATATTACATAACACATTCGTTTGTCATACGGCCTGGCTTTAATGTTGCCATGCAGCAATGAAATCATATAAGATTAACATTTATTACTTAAGGTGTCCAACAAAATTACCAAAACGCAAGAATAGAGACAGAATTATAAAACACAAAATGTCAAATTTTACGCTGTAATATATAGACTCTACAAACAAACTCACTGCCTTGAGCCGTACATAAATATACTCGTACTTACAGACTATAATGCTAAAATTATCTTTAAATGGACTGCCTCACGTATTGGTGTATTGCAAAAATAAAATTAAATTCTTAAATATTCATGTAATTTTGGTATAGTTTCCTGTATATGACATTAACAACCACATTGACAGAGAAAATAACTTGGGAAACATTGGCATTTTGTAGTAATTTAGCATTTTTACACCCAAAATTCTATAGGGTATTAATACCCTATAGAATTAGCACTATTATCACTTAAATTGCCTGAAATTTGTTTCCATTTGATGAAAACGAATTGCGAAACGAACCAAATACCTCACAAATGATTCGGCTATAGTTTGTTGAAGTTACAGTTTGATCATGTGTGAATTACATATTTCACAAAACATTTTGGAAGGAAATTCTGCGATATTTTCAAAAAGAAAAATACTGAGTGCCAAATATCAAGAGTGATTTAAATTGCTTATATGCCATAAATTTTTCATAAAGCAACCATCAGTGGCTTTCCATTATATGAATACTTGGTTAGGTAGGAAAATTACGTCTTACAAAAATTTTAGCCTGATCTGTGAGGCAGCACCTTTAAATTCCGAACATCAAATCGCCATTTACCAATAGAAACACTATGCTGGCAAAACATCGACCGCAATTTAAGAAGATGTAACGCAGGTAAATTAAATGAAATTGGTGATGAATTTCATTATTTATTCAATTGTTCTCATTTTTCTGCTGCTAGAAAACATTTGCTCCCAATGATTAAAATACATAACAAGAATATCCATACTTATTATAATATTATGAATGATACAGAACCACTAAGGTTAAATAATCTGACAAAATTTATAAAATATTTTAACAATTATTTCAAGCCACCTGGCTAAAACCTCTATACATTGTTATATTCATTGAACCATCTGCATATACAAAGCAACTCAACTCTTATACACATGTACTGCAACATTGGTTCCATCTTATTGTTACCTTTTCTAACCACATTGATTCCACTCTATTGTTATCTATTTTTCAACCACACAGCCTTGTCATATGTTTATATGTACTTTGTATTCATTGTTTACCTCATATCACATGTACTTTGTGCTGCGAGTATCAAATAAACTGTAAATTGTAAACTGTTAGACTAGGTTGCTAATTAATTCTAGAAAAACAGGTTAGGTCGTTGCCCAAACAATGACTGAAAAACGTCATTCAACGCATTGAAAAAAACAAAGGTAACATGTATGGTGTTTATTTGCATTTTATATAATATTCTTGCATGTCGAAAACGATATACAATATGCATTTATAATTGTACAACAACGTCTAATATCTTAGCATCGAGCATTCGGCATTCCCTTAAATGTTGACAGGCGTATGTCTTCTGAAAAACATGTGAAATAAAAAGTCAAGTACGTGTACATGTTATGAGTCAGGGCAGAGACTGGACATTTATTACATTACTATGGGGCGTCGTTTTGCTATTTTATACATTTTTATACATCAAGAAATCGGTATCATTTTTCATATCAAATATTCGATTTCTTCATAAAAAAAAAGAAATGTAATAATATTTTTTGATATCAATAAATCGATGTTATGATATCAAGAATTATTAAATAAAATGAATCATTGCTATCAAATAATATTACATCTTTTTTATCTTTTAAATAATAAAACTGCGCGCCATACGCTACTAGCTAAATTTTTAAGCACGAATATTTTCTTAATCAAGCATACATGAAGTGATATCACGTGGAGTGCATGCACTATGACTTGTCAATATATGTCTTATGTTAAACATGTACGTTATTTTATAAACCGTTGTGCTGGCCTTTTTGTTAGTGGACATTACAAGTATTTGTTGTAGAAGATATACTAAATTCAGATTTATCAAATCTCGACTGAAGCGTCATAGCCTCGATAGTCCAGAGGTATAACGTACGCTTACAGTATATGAGGAAGTTCTGGGTTCGTTCACAGACCACGTCATATCAAAGACAATATCCAAATGTTAATTACTTAGAACTTGGCAATGAAACAGAAAAGGGTAGCTCTTCTTTTATACATAGACGTAGATTTATATCATCATCAATGAGTTGTCGAGAGTGAAAATATTATCCAGTTAGGATCTGGTGACAGTGACGTAGCCGTTAATGTGTACACAGACGATTACAACCATTGCCTGAATAGTTAGTGCGAATAGTTTGTTAGTTTAGCATTGAAATTATGGCTGTCTGTTTAAGCCTTTATAATTGGTTTTACACCGTAATAGTGGACCCGACCGCTGCGTCACTGTATTCTTCTTACCCTTACTGGACTATACCTCGTATAGATACTACTTAATGTTGAATATCTACCTTAGTGTGAACCTAACATAGTTAAACTGTTGGGTACTGTTTTATCAAGGAATTACAAAAAACGTAAATATATACGTTCAGATTTAAATTCTTTATTATTCTTTGAAACCTTCTCACTAGGGACATATATGGATTGTATGAGTTCCTTAACTGAATGACAATTAGTATTGAACAACTCTTTATTAGCTGTTATTTAAAGAGCTATGGAGAATTCATATTTGACCGTAAGTTTACAATGGTCGTAAGTGCTTTAATAAAACTGATGACTAGACCGTTTTTTACAATAAAATTTTCGACGAAAGAGACGTCACTTTTCTGTTGTTTGTTGAAGACAACAAACACTTGAACATATACCAGACCAACCTTCTGTAATACTCCTACTCATCACACTCTTTGGTTGTACATGCAATTTGACCATTGTCCTGACATGTACATGTGTTACAGCCATCCACGTGGTCGAATGTGTCTCCAACATCATAGGCTTGATCCTCGTACTCGCAAACTGAAATGATCCATGTAATCCATGTAACATTCTTCTGATCGAGTTATTGATCCTTATAGTCGATTAACAGACACTAGAAGACCGTTAACATATGATAGAGCTACGTGGCCACTTCCACGGGAGGTAACCGAATAAAGGCGTTCGGTAGCCCTTTGCTTAGGTAACGGACGCATACCTCGAAACACGTACAGTTTAATTTCCCTTGCATTTACTGATAGGTTTTATTACCTAGCACTCTATATAACGAGTAATTCGTTATTTTTGACTGTTTCATGTTTTAATGTTTATTTTTAGATCCAGGTATAAAACAGTTCACTGCCAGGAGGGCAACAGTTTTGACTGTAACACCCCTGCGCACTACGATGCGCAATATAAATTCCTGCAAAAACACCCTGCTAGATCTATAACGTATTTTTAATATAACTCTTGAACAATGTTTTGTCCCTTTTTGCTTTATTACATGCCGATTTTATTTAT
Organism: Spisula solida; assembly: GCA_947247005.1. Taxonomy (NCBI): domain Eukaryota; kingdom Metazoa; phylum Mollusca; class Bivalvia; order Venerida; family Mactridae; genus Spisula; species Spisula solida. The sequence goes on from OX365956.1 coordinate 44,799,321, forward strand.
TTGATAATAAAATCATGGGGATAATGACAGTCTTGAATTTATAACAAAAAATATCCGCTATTAGTATGACAAAATGTCTTAGAAATATCCGTTTTGTTTGTTGTATAAGTAGAACTTTACTGTAGTTATATAGAGTATAAGGTAATAAAACAGTTATATCATGTCTGTTTTGGGTTAACAGTCAAAACTATTGTCCCTCGGTTTTGGGGAAGACATTTTGAACTGTTGCCCTCGGCCTATCGGCCTCCTGGAACAGTTCAAAAGTCTTCCCCGATACCTCGGACAATAGTTTTGACTGTTAACCAAACAGACATGAAATAAGTGTAAAAGATTAAATATGTGATATTACCATTACACGTACTATGATATTGTATCGGCAGGGGTATTGCATGGACCAATTCTAACATACTCGAAATTGAATGGGTGTGGGAGGGGATATAAACCCCAGCACACTATCAATGAACATTGTAATACATTTTTCCAAATTTTAAGCCTTTATATTTCTTAGTTTTTCATTTTCAATTATACTCGATCGAATATGCGGCGCTACGCGCCTGATCAGGATGAACGGTTCATAACAGCTCGTAAAAACTTAGTCTACTCCGAATGTGTTACATAGAAAACGTCTCCTTGAAGTGAAGCGTCAACGGGTTTGCATAATGCTCATATCCAACATAGCAGGGTATGGTGTACAGGGGGTAGTGACGCAGGGTATGGTGTACAGGGGGTAGTGACGCAGGGTATGGTGTACAGGGGGTAGTGACGCAGGGTATGATGTACAGGGGGTAGTGACGCAGGGTGTGGTGTACAGGGGGTAGTGACGCAGGGTATGATGTACAGGGGGTAGTGACGCAGGGTGTGGTGTACAGGGGGTAGTGACGCAGGGTATGGTGTACAGGGGGTAGTGACGCAGGGTGTGGTGTACAGGGGGTAGTGACGCAGAGTATGGTGTACAGGGGGTAGTGACGCAGGGTATGGTGTACAGGGGGTAGTGACGCATGTTATTTTTATGTTTGTATTTAGCTTATATATCATATACATTATATGCATGAATATGCAATATACGGCAAACCTTAACGTGATATGCGTCATTAGTCTGTCGTACGTTGTATACAGTGTGTCCAAAAAGAAAGTTTCTAGTTATGAAATATCTACATTCTGCTATCGCAAAGAAAATGACAGACATCTTGAGAACGTCATAAATTACCGAAATACGTCACGGGCAAATTAAGATAATTTTAGTCAATTGACATTTTTCTAATATTGATTCAAGTACATTTAATAAATCTAAAACTGATCCCAGAAAAACTTACACCTTTTGTAAAGACATGTGCATGTTTAATTTGTGAGATTTTGTAACTAGACACAATGAAACTGCCAAGTTTAACTTTCTTTTTAAAACCCTGCGCACTTGTTTTTTACCCGTATCTGTCCCAATATACGGTCGTGTCACACTATATATGCAAAAATATGTATAATGAAGTTTTAATTCTGCTAATCTTATAAAAGCAGCACATAAGTTATTATCATCTATAAACTTATATACCGTCCTCGGCTACAGATGTATGCACACTGAATGCAGCAAATACCACCATCATGAGAACAGCAATCTTCATAGACACCATTGTCGTGTGTTCACCTGAAACATGTAACATAGTTTCGACTGCACTCCAATAATGAATCCCGATACACCGCTTTTGAGTTCCGTCAGAGAATTACGGTTTTCATATGGCTCTGACGGAACTGACAACCGATGTAACGCTCTGACGGAACTGACAACCGATGTAACGCTCTGACGGAACTGACAACCGATGTAACGCTCTGACGAAACTGACAACCGATGTAACGCTCGGACGGAACTGACAAACGATGTAACGCTCGGACGGAACTGACAGCCGAAGTAACGCTCTGACGGAACTGACAACCGATGTAACGCTCTGACGGAACTGACAACCGATGTAACGCTCGGACGGAACTGACAACCGATGTAACGCTCGGACGGACCTGACAACCGATGTAACGCTCGGACGGAACTGACAACCGATGTAACGCTCTGACGAAACTGACAACCGATGTAACGCTCGGACGGAACTCAGATAACATGTATTCTGATTTCCGTCAGAGCGTTTACGCCAGAGCCATATGAAAACATAACAATTCTCTGACGGAACTGAGAAGCGATGTATCGGGATTCATACCGTGCTATAATGCATTGGAAAAGAGAGCACTATCACACCCCTGCAGGTCACTTTCTTTACAACCACAGCCTCAGTTGAACTATATGATACAAACTAGATAAAGCACTAATATTCAGGTGAATATCATTCTCTATATTGGGCTTCTCTCGTGTTTCAGTTTAAATAAATTCAAGCCTTTTTGTTGTACATGTCTACAGCTTTTGTTGTGTATGTCTTAAAACATATTTATAAATAAAGAAACAACATCGACGAAACAATACTGTTTGAAAACTTGCAAAATAAACGAGCAATATTTTCATGCATGGAAATTGGTACCTGAATTTCATTTACATATGCATTGCCAACATATCCGAACAACAATCGAACCGTTAATGAATGTTTGTGCATCTGTCCCCAATTCAACGAACAAACTTAAGCTATGGCTCAGCTGAGACTGTTATTTTGAATTTATTTTATGACTACAATTATAGTCTTGTGATGTACATTGTTATCAGCAACTGTATTTATTGCAAAATAATGATTCAATATGTATAAAATGCTCATGGACAACTAACAGTAATGAACAACGCAGGACTTCGTACGTGAGCTTGTTATTACAGACTTAAAGTTTTACTTTAGATGTTTATAACTTTAAAGCAGTATTGTCTGTAAAAATCGGACGTATCAGTATGAATTGCTCTATTAAATTGGCATCTAACTGTGATGAGACAATATATACTAGTATACATTAAAGTCATTTAACCAACAAAATATGTTTTTAAAATAGAAGTCCCAGCTGAGCAATAACTGTTAAATGTTTTTCGTGGAATCGGGGCTCGGCCTATTTAACAACATATAACCAATACGTTTTATATGATAACATGATACTCACCGTTTTATATCCTAAAGTATGGAACAATTACTGACCAGATTTTGGTCAGTCGTGTTATATACAAACTGTCTGATGGCATATGTTACAAGCCACGCTGACTATGACGGATGGACCAAGCATGTGTTGTCAGCTGTGGACGCCATATACACATAGCTCTAGGACGTTCAGTTGACATTCGTTGATATACAGTAATTGCTTTTAATTGAGTTACGCCGTTTATAACGGTTAAAGGGTCATACACGAGTTGACTTAACCATTTTTTTAAAGGAATTAATTAATAACCAGTAATAACTTGCACATTCGCATGTATACAGCGTAGGGGAGACAGGGGCGATGTGTTACACGGGTGTTACAAATAAAAACAATAAATATACCAGATTTATATAGCGCCCTTTTCATGCGAACGCACGTTCAAAGGCACTTTACATGATTGTGTTGCAGCCACAAGGGCGCAGGTGCAGGTGCATCCTACCAGTGCAGATACAGCATGATCTGACCAGAGGGACAGACTGAGAGAAAGCCCGGAAGGGAGAGAGAGACATTAGAAACAGGCATGTCCGGCGCTGCAGATTCGGTCACCTTTTGTATTTACTACATAGTGATTGTATTCATGTAAGTGAGTTTGGGGCTATGTGTTACATAATGCAAAAGGGCCACCGGGGCAACTACAAGTCTTTTCATTTTAGAAAGCATGAACTCGTATACAACCCTAGTAAAGGTGTGTACAAGAAACTACACTTAATTTTGACAAATCCAGTTCTTTGATTAACCAATTTAATCTGATTCCAAACTCTTCAGTTGAGCGGAAGTTAAAAAATCGGTGTAAATAAGACGTATTGAAAGCGTGTGACTACCATGATGAAATAGTACGAAAAACATAAAATTGATTTGTCAGCATGTTCTCATGTCTTAAAATCGCGAATTTACTGTACAGTTATTACTATATTATACTATAATAAGCTTGCAGAAAAAAACTATAGCTGAAATTTTATGTGCCATTTATTCCAAACGTTGAAACACTAACACTCGCGAATACAAGCTACAACGTATGTGAAACGTAATATAATGCGCTCACACAAAATTGTTATCCAAGTTTTAATATTTGTTTAGCAAGCATCCCGACTACTTTATAGGAAGGTTCTTTTGCATTATTTCGTAAGAATACAGACTAGCTTATGCAAAAGAGCATGGGATCATCTTTAAATATACACATTTTTCAAAAACAAATTATCGCAAAAACTGGATACAACATATTCAAAACGTTGATGTATTTTGTAAACTCTCCTGGTTTTCGACATTTCCGAACTCACTAAAATGTCAATTTAAAAAATCTAGCCGAGCAAATGCCATGAAATTTGTGATAAAACTTCTATAATAGTTACTCTACTGGTTGCATGTACGAAAACAGTATGTTGTTTAACTATTTTTAACTTAAAAATGATAAATCACATATTTTAAAATATCATTTAAAAATACATATAACATGCATAAGTCTTAAACAAACGTTATCGTGTGATTCCGTATATACGAAATTTCGTGCATGCAAAGTTTCATGTAATTAAATGTCAAACTTTTTCGGCGAAATGCAAATATCAGTTTTTAGGGGAGTTCCCTAAAATCTAAAAATGTCTTGAAAACTAGCCGAGCAAAAACGTTATGGGTTTGCACAATCACTATCATGAGTGTGTTCTTCATGAAATCAGGTGTTTGATACCTCTTGTACAGAAAAAAATAAGAGTTGGGAATCACCTTAACTATGCATCAACAAATTCAACCGCTTAGAAAGTGTTCTTATATGTAACACATTGCCCCGACGTTTTGGGAATAAGGGCGGTCAAGTGTTAGAAATATAAACTAGGTACCTAACAATCAAAATCTAACTATACACAACCTCGCCTGTTTACCTCCGCCCGTTTCTGGCAGTTAAGATTAAGGACAGTCGGCATTGACTGTAACACTTTGCCCCAACCCTCGGGGCAAAGTGTTACATTTTTTTACCATTTTCAACACGCTGTAAATTGCTATTGCATAGTTAAATTGATTAATGAAAGAACTTGTTTGGTCAAAATTAAGTGTAGGTTTACGTAAACATCATTACCATGACTTTATACGAGTTCAGGTTTTATAAATAGGGATAAAACGGAAACATGTAACACATTGCGCCGGTCTCCCCTATATCCTCTTAGTCTGGTTCCCTGACGTAATAACGTAGTAACGTAATGATAGATGAGGTAATCCAGACTTATATCCTCTCAGCAAAAATATCGTGAAAGATGGATAACATAACACGAGTCCAGAATTACATCAAACACTCAATACTGAAATAAGAAAATTCACATTTTCAATGTTCAAAATGACAGTATCTTGAGATCAAGATTATATGATAATTTTAGACTGATAAAATATAGTTAGACTTATACAAACCACTAAATTACACAAGAAAAGTCACAACTATTATTCGCCGATTATAACCATTGGAGTGTCGAGGGTGGTACTCCTTAATATGATTAGCCTACAATGGCTAAAACAATGCACCCATTTCTATTTTCAACACTCATATAACATTTTCGTACATTTTCCTCATCATATATTTGCAATTTAAGACAAATAATAATACATGGTATCACAATTTGAAAATTAGAGATATAAGTGCTGAGCTTTGGTTGTAGTCCCCGATGTCAGCTTAACCCCTGAATCGACAATAGATCACTCACGTGTCTAAAGAAATGCTTGCCGGGCGTACTCACCACTGCTTAATAATTCGAAATCAGATTCAAATACAACATGAAACAAAATGAAATGAACACTACAATGTATATTCATCGTAATTGTGTTCATTGACACCATTATTTTTTAAAAAATAAATAATTGGTCATATAAGAATACATGTATATCAAACATTTATACATTTGTTCATCATTACAGTCATAATCTGAGAAAACAATTTTGATAGATTATTAACCAATAAAGGTCTTGCCAACATCTCTGCTGAGTTCTGACAACATTATCAGTATAGGGTGAATGCCGTGGAAGCGTCTCTGACTACAGTACAACCTCTCCAGCTGACCTATGTAGTGCAACAATCTCTGTATAACAACACATTGAAGGGACTGCCTCACATATTGGTGTATTGCAATTAAAATAAATTGTCAAATATCCGCGTGATTTTGGTATAGTTGCCTGTATATCCCATAAACAACCACACTGACATCAAAAATAACTTGAGAAACTTCGTCATTTAGTTGTTATTTAGTATTTTCACATAAAAAATTCTATAGGGTACTAATACCCTATAGAATTAACACTACTATTACTTAAATTGCCTGAAGTTTGTTCGCAATTGATAAAATCGAATCGAAAAACGAACCAAATACCTCACTGATGTTTACGCTGTAGTTAGTTGATGTAACAGTTCGATCAATTGTGAATTGCATAATTCACAAAGCATGTTCGAAGGAAACTAAGCGTTTTATTTTCAAGAACAAAACACTCAGTGGGCGATATCGAGAGTGGTTAAAATTGCTTATTTTCACCAAATCTTTCATAAAGCAACCGCCAATGGCTTTCTATTACATCAACACTTAGTTAGGTTGGAAAATTACAATATACAAAACTTTTATCCCAATCTGTGAGGCAGCACCTTTAAAAGTTCTCTAATGCTATTATTTAATTTTGTAAACTCTGTAGGGCAACAACCTCTGTACAATGACCAATATTTGCAGCCCGCGAAGGGTCTCACTCTACAGAGGTTGTTCTGTACTATTGTGTCTTCAATAATTACGTGAAGATTACCCCATCTCTTCTAAGGCCACATGTTCACAGAAGAGTAGAAATTAAAAGCAACTAAACGATGAAAACAAATTTTAGGGATTCCAATTGTGTCTGGTGATTGAAGTAAATGGCTTTCCCACTATAACAACAATTTACAACTGAAGGCCTCGCCTTCAAGACCACCTCAATAGTGCAACAACCTCAAAATAAAGACCACCTGTCCACCTAGCTTGCACATTATTCAACCTCAAAATCACAGTGAAACGTCACCTATACAAAGGCCAACTTTTTAGTAAGATTGTCTCTTTGATAGAATGATGCAACCACTCAACATTATTGAGATAAGTTTTTTATGCATCATGCAACACTTAACATATGGCGTCGAGCGTAGGAAAAGGGCCCTTATGACAATATTTTACAAAATTATTTTTTTACATAATCGGACGCCCACAACATTTTGCTTCGTTCAGAACTTTATTTGATGATTATAGCTTGCCTATTTCTAAAGTTATGGCCATTTATGCATGATGCGTGCTGCATCATTAGTTGCAAAACGTCGCAACGTCAACATTAATTAACAGCGTCATTTCAATAAGAAAATAAAATAACCCATTCATTTATATTTAGTTGATAAATACAAACATATGATTATTATTGAAAATATTGTTTAGGGTTTTGTCATAACACATTTTGAGCTGCATTCCTCTGTATGTGTATTATATTTCCGTTGCCTTTACCGAAACTGTTTAATCTTCAAGTGTAACCGTTGCTAACATATAGTATAATTTTTATAACTTAGAGTCATTGAGTTGTAACTTTTCAAATCATTTCAGTGGCAAAACAATTTCTTACAAATTAACTTTATCACGACAGTTTAATCTGTATTGTTTTAGAAGTTTAAAATTTGATTAACCTTGCAAAAATAGTTTATACGAGCATAATTATACGAGTTGTACAAAAACTGCAATGTTTCTGTTGCTTAGCAACAATAGAACATTTTTACGGGCAACAATAGTTAGCTTTTCAGACTTGAAATTTAGATTAAATAATTGAGATCATACATAGATGAATTTAAAAATCAACAATTCAAGATACATTATAACTGTGCGATAAAAACAAAGTGGCATCGATCGAGTTATTCTGAAAATACTTGTACATACATTTTGAACTTAATGGGTCATGAGTTCTAAAGATTACCAAGTTTTGTAAATTAAATTCACATAAAAAACTGTTTTTTTCAGCTTTGCAATGTGCACATGTAGTCATATATGAAGATTGCTAAACAACACAACTATCAATAAAAGTATTCTATGGTTAAAAAATCATAGTATTAATTTACAGTTACATGTATTCACAGTTAGGTTTTCCCTAGTTTTGACTACTATTATAGTCCGTTAGCGACTAGGCTGGGTCCCCAAAAACCTTCAATATCTTAAGCGCCTGAATTCACTGAAAATGTGCAACCTCGTCAACTCTGAAACGGGTTTCCAACCCAATAGAGATGAACTTGTTGGTAACTCAAAGATGGTATTGTGTTTATCGGTGCTGTACACATACTGGTACTGATAACAAATAGTCTATGGTTTCATAGTCAGAATCTGGTGTCACCAGAAACCCTAGTCTAATAGTATTTTGTGATTTTCGAAATGTGTCATTGCAGTTTTTGGTACGAAATACAACACATTTTCGTTTCTATAAGAACGTTGGGTGTTTATTTTAATAGAGGTAGGCTCTTAATCAAAATATGTCTCTTATACTTGGGCCTATTGCCGTTCGATGATAGACGGACGAATTATTTGGCTAATCGGACCGGAGGCCTAAGGATCGACAGGATAGTTGGACAAATCCGAGAGGTATTTTAACGACAAAACGATTTGTCAGTGACCGTACTATAACGGGTTGTTGTCCTGTATCCTAAGTCCAAGGTCAATCCACGGCCTGTGCCAGGCAGTATACACGATACCTAGACATCGGGTACACGTCGAATACAAGGGCATTGTCTGGCACGCGGGTTATTTGTAACCCATACATTATTACATTTACCCGAGTCCATAACTTAAATAGCTTCTGATAACTAGGTTTCATCACATTGCGATATATTCTACTGATAGAATACTCCCTTCGATATACGTACCGCATGGACCTAGCTGCTATTCAATTCAAAACTGACATCTGGTGAGAAAATGAAGCCAAGATTATCCGAGGGTGAAAGAACAAAAAAGTATGTAATGTAGCTCTAAGAACACATAATAAGAAAGACACTAGATGTAACTGACGTAGGACCATATTTTCTGGTTGATGTGGTGGTGCATGATTTACATAAGTATAAGCATATTGCGTTCGGTCTATTGAGAGGGTTGGACAAGTGGTCCAGTGGTGACAGACAGACTGCTGATCCAAAGATTGTGGGTTCTATCCCGCCTCCAGTCGGATAAAAATAGAAATGTATTTCAGTGTTGCAACCTAAAATCTAAAATTACGAACAGGTCTTTAGTGTGATACTTTACATCCGACGCATAAAATAACCATCTTTGTATCATGCAATCGCCAATATGGGTTACCGGTGGGTAAATAAAAGCACATGAATCTTATCAATTAAGCCTGAGTGACCGTAACCAGCTGGTGACCATGTCATTGTTTTGATAGGTGTACACGTGTTATAGTGTTTTTACTTTTTTCAAATACTGAGAAAACCCCAAACAAAACACTGGATCTGCAAGCATCTCTATACTAGTATAAAATACATAAATACAGAGAATTACATTCACTCTTAAAATGCGTAATTAAAGTTTGATAAACATTGATCTGATATTAGAAGTTTAATGTCATATGAACTAGTCATTTACTTTTGTCTGAATTTATGAAATATGTTAACCTATTGTACTGGGTTTCTTTTTTACGTATACTCGTAGTACAGAATGTATTATTTTAAGAAAAGTTCTAATACTGTACTTTTATATGTAATCTTGCAAAAAAACGTTACATAGTTGAAACGCTTCTGATCGACATGAAAAAGGAACGGTAACCTACATCGCGCAAACTTTTTACCTGAGACGACAACATTTAAGAAAACAACATTTGTACCAGTCTCCAGGAAAACCTGCTATTTTGACAAAAAAATTGATTTTGAGATTTTTTATTATTTAAAAGAGTGATCTTAATGAAGCAAAATGCAAAAGAAATTTATTAGTACTAGTATCTTGATTTTTAAGGTACTTACAGCTTTTTGTTGATGCCCTATTCAGATCCTTTTTGCGTGACGTCGCAAACGTCATTCAAGCGTTATTCGACGTCGTTGTAACAAGTACTTTATAAATACTGCATTTGATCAATTCTTTACATAAACTGGTCAAAATGGTATCAAAGTTTAGAATGATGTTTTAAGTTTTAAAATATACATCCAAATTGTAAATTTTCACATTTAGAGAAAAGCTACTACAGTTTTAATCAACTTACTCCTCGTTTTTCTCAATCAGAGTACTATTCTGAAATTGGTCACCATATAAACGAAGTAAATGATTTCGACATAATGCATAAGACATTTTAACGCCAAGAGATGGTAATATATGGATAAATGACTTAAAATTGAATCTATAGATATGTCATTTTTTCTTATTTGAAAGCTTTTTCTAAAAACTTGTTACATGCAGTAATTACATAATGGCAATATAGCAGGTTTTCCTGGAGACTGGCTCATTTGTTTTCATATCTTCAAACATGGTTCTAATCTAATGTATTTAAATTAGATAAAGTTATTCTTCCTGCTAAGTTTCGTCTTTTCAGCGACAAAATTGGAAAATAATAACATATAAATAAATTATGAACGCGGACGTTGAATGTTAAACAATTACGCGCGGTCTAGTCTAACGCATTTTATGACGCATTTTATGACGTTATCGTCATGACGTCGTGAGGGACGTTTTCCTGCGCTCGACGCCATATTACACCAACACTTATATGGTTTATCATACCTATGTACTGGTCGATGTATACGCAAAGTGTACCTGATAAACAGAAATTGTTTATCTATGGTCTAAGTCAGATAGAACGCTCGTAGGTGTTGATATGGGATTATAACTCCCATATACAACACCTACTCATGTTCTATCCTATGCCTAACCATGCAATGAAAGAATTTAGGCTGTACAAACATGAGCTATGGATTCGCTTGACAAACTCGACACAATCCATTGACGACCAAGTGAGTGCAACTTTCTCTACACCGACGACCAAGTGAGTGCAACGTTCTCTACACCGACGACCACGTGAGTGCAACGTTCTCTACACCGACGACCACGTGAGTGCAACGTTCTCTACACCGACGACCAAGTGAGTGCAACGTTCTCTACACCGACGACCACGTGAGTGCAACGTTCTCTACACCGACGACCAAGTGAGTGCAACGTTCTCTACACCGACGACCAAGTGAGTGCAACGTTCTCTATACTGGTGACTGTACAATTGAAATAATCAGCACTATTGTAATACCAAACTAGTGTATTGAGGAAGGTGATCCGGCATACAGTGATCTTTTGATAACGGAAGTAATAATAAGCAGGTTCTGCAAAACAATAGGGAGTCATCGTAAGAAAAAAATGTGTAATTCCTCAGTGGGACCTAGGCATAAGATTTATATATACGGGAGATAAGTCATAGCGTTAAGTTTGCTCGAGTTTAGATATAGTTATCTCTCTTACCTAGATGTACATATTTCATGATTACACTAAAATGATCACCGGTGCGCAGAGTGAAACGACGAAACAAAACACGAAATGATAAGTTATATACTTATATTTATGCCGCGGGTGACATATTAATAAAGAACACTTCCCATTGTATTGGTAGAATACTGTTTAATTACCTCGCGCTTCAATTCACGTACACTTTGTTGAGTCTTATATTTTTCATGGCTGATGCATTTCATGGTAGCCGCACAAAAACTTCCTGCCGGAAACCAGATGTCAGGAGAAAGTTACAGCTACACCGTGGGAGAGTACATAAACACTTAATCCTGAATAACGTTAATTCTTGCTTTTTACAACGCTCATGGCCGCTCAGTAAGTAGTTTATTTTACTGTCATGTCCAGTACTACATATCCGAGGTATTTAAGTTATTTACTTGATACTAACATTTATGCATGCATGTACTTCTAGTATATGCTTTGTGCTGTAAATAAAGGTTAAAATTCATGTATCTTGTAATGTAACATTACGACTTCCACGCAGCTGTTACCTGCCAGTGGGTAATAACGTAGATACTTGGCGCTCGATGGAATAATCTTGAACGCAGCAGACTAAGTGAGTCCGCCTAGACTATGAAACAAAGTATTAACCACTAATGTTTCCGTGGCATAAAGTTATGCATGTATTATTTACAAACAATATTATACAGAATGGTCATTCGTTTGTGGTATTAAGTATTAGGAATCGTAGGTCGTTTTTTACAGCTTGTGTTTGGGGTTCACAAAGCATCTTGATGAAACAACTTTAATATTTAATTTAAGTTAAAAAATTTTTTGTGTCACTCGAATATTTCCTACAAGTTATAGACTGACGCTTGCTTTTAGTGATTACAGTAGGTTTTTACATAAACTTATCGCTTTAAAACTGCAAAAATATGAATGATATTGATTTTCGTGTTAAGCTGATACAGTTAATCTTAAATTTTTAAGATTTCATATATGCATGATTTCATATATATGGTCGTAAATAGTATGACCTTCTAATTCTAAGCCAGTCTAACGTGAGGACATTGTTCATGCATTTACGAGTGGTTAAGTTCTTTTACAAAATATATAATTATAAGTAACACGTATGTTAGGTTATACACTAAGTAACACGTATGTTAGGTTATACACTAAGTAACACGTATGTTAGGTTATACACTAAGTAACACGTATGTTAGGTTATACACTAAGTAACACGTATGTTAGGTTATACACTAAGTAACACGTATGTTAGGTTATACACTAAGTAACACGTATGTTAGGTTATACACTAAGTAACACGTATGTTAGGTTATACACTAAGTAACACGTATACATGTTAGGTTATACACAATCTGCTACTGACGAACTACTCTACTTATACAACCACTTACAGTTACTTAAGTGGTCATATAATAGTTCAAAATAAATAATAAAATGCAATAAAACGATACAATTCAATATCTTAAATAATCTACCATCATTCCACGCGTCCACATAAAATATTACATAATTTGACCCATGCATGGTAAATAAACTGAAGAGGGACATTCTATTTATTTTGAACTATTATTTACAACACGTATATCCTTCCCGCTACCACGATTTTGGGGGGGGTTATGAGAAATTCATATGGTCCCTATACCCCGTCCCTGAGACACTATTGACTTGCAGCACTGATAAAAACTCGATACATCCGGATGCTACACACCTACCTCAAACCGAAAGTAGAAAAAATTGTCAATATTTCGACTAAAGGTCACCGGAAATGACGATGTGACGGTGACCCTTGCGCGAAAAACTTCTTTTTTTTTTAGCTTGACAGGCCTACTTTTTGGCCCCTTTAGGGCATTGGTCCTGACCCCTTTGTCTAGCCTTATATTCCTGCTATAGACAAATAATAAATTTTTGGCGCTAAATGTTAATGCAATACCACAGGGAATCGTACCGCAATGGCGGGTAGGACCAGTAATTCAGTTTTGTAAAATCTACGTTCAAAGCCCTCTTTAAAGGGGTCTAGCGGGCCCAAAAACCTGTGCACGACCCTGGGCCCGTAATATCCTGTAGTCTGGGATGCCTGTGTACCCATGACAGCAAAAATCCCGAATTTGGGCATTTAGGTCGAAAACTACGGAAAGCCGAAATGGCCATCCCGGCGAGTCTGCATTAGTACGCTATGGTAGCGGAAAGGATATTACCAATACCATTTAATTTTATCCATCTTATGAAATGGCTTTACCATTGATGGCAATTTGGTGTTGTGTTTATTACAGAAAAGATGGCTTCCTTGTTGGTCAAGACTGGACCAGTAAACTTTACTTTGAGGAGAAAGATTTCACTGATGAAGAGTTAACTGGTGGTCGTTTAGTGGAAGAGTTGGGGAATAGTGCTGGTGAACAAATAGAGCTAGTCAGTGTCTGTAAATGCCCGCTTTCCTCGCGTCAGCGAACTGCCATAGTGTTCAACCATAAATTCGTTCTCTTCAAGACAGAACATTTGTGGTGGACCATTGAGAAGAACAGTAAAGGTATAACTATACAGAGAAGTAAAGAACAAGCGGATGTGAAAGAGAGGTGCGGACAAGAGGAAAGATGTCCTCCTATACTAACAGAGAAAGATAAAGGTGTATCAGGAAAGAAGGTGAATGAATTATTAGAGTGGTTACACAAAGAAAAGGAATTGCATAAACCGTATGATGTCATAACGAGCAATTGCAAACATTTTGCAAAAGCGGTTGTCGTTGCCATCGCCCAAAGTAAACAATGATAGCCATACGGGGCATGCCAAGAAATGTTTCTACGGACTTGCTGCCTTCATAGAACGAAGTACTGTACGAACACTAGTTCACATACAGACACACGGTTATTATTGTACAATAATGTATATTAGGACTTTGATCTCAAACAGCAGTTGTGTTATTTTACTCTAAGGCTCGTTACTAAAACCAGGGATATCATTACATTGATGTTTACAGGAAGTTGTGTTTTCAGTAGAACATTATATTAACTGTATAAATATACTTGTACATGACATTGTACATTGTATTATAAGACATAGTTAATCATTGATACGACTTGTTTTATATAACTATAAATGTGTTGGTTTTGTTTTTGCATGATAAAATATCTAACGACTGCGTAAGGAGCATGTCTTGGTGGAAGACTAGAATATCACTTAGCATATCTCAGGTTCGATTGCCAGGCTCGATAAGTTTTATTCTACCAAAACTTGCATTTGAACAAAAATGAACACCCAATATATATAATTAAATCGAATACCGCCTAATGCGCCTATGCTATTGTGCAAAGAAATGTATCAGAAACATATCCAATCATTGTAAATTGCATATACACTACGGTTAGATCATAATCAACGTTTGTGTAGATGACGTTGAATATTGCCTTTTTAAGGCACAAACCTCGAAGTGATGGTGTTTACATTTCCCTTCGTTAATCAACGTTTCAATAAAACCCATACTACAAATGATATTGTTGCAGCATCGGGAGACTTCGACATCCACTGTTTGGTTATAGTGTATTTTATAGTACTGTTTTATTTTATAATACTGTTTGTTCTTAAGGTATGCAACGGGTGTTTTGAAGCCGAGTCTTGATGAAACACTATGTTCTTGGCAATGTCACCATTAAACAGATATGACACTTTTTTGTCGTAAAACGGGATTTCAAATAATTTGTACATAGAACTCTGTGTTTACTTTTTTCCCATTGACAACCCTTTTGATGTCCGTATTTCCATTATAACAAACACAATTTCGTGTCATGAAAGCTACAGCGAACACACCAAGCTGAACAAATACAAACTTGCCTCTATGCTTATAACCGATTTTAAACATACGAAAATTTCCCGTAAAATACAACATTGCCTCGTCGGATCCGAAGCAGTTTTTCCAAATGATGTTCCCTTATGGCCCCTTATTGACTTAGCTAGTAATTAATGGACTAGGCGTACACTGTGACATAGGCGTTTATAAGATGTAGTCTTGTTTTCTTCCTGTTATATTCCTGTACAGAACATTTTGTTCAACATGTTGATGTTACCAGTAAGTGTTAATTCCGTACTTTTAGTGAACTAGGGAAACTATCAGAATGACCCGTGAGAGTTAACATCTAGTGAAACGTCTGGTGTCAGTAAATCAGTATAAATATCTCGATGAAAGCTTGTTGCTATCATATTCCTGTCCCTCGACAGATTCTGAAATGCAGCTAATTTCACCATAACGTTTTGAATAGTACAATGGGTATATACAGTTTATTTCCAAGATTTAGGCCATTGGGCCATGAATCACAAATATATACAAACAAGTTATAAAGCATTCCAAAGTATATGTACATAATACAAAATTACAAATGGTATTGTATTGCGCGAGATTATATACTGGAGACCCACAAAAACTACATGTTTTCCGTTGTATATTGTTGCTTTAACAGTTTAAAATATCCTTACAACTTAATGACGGAAAAGTACGACCGTACTAACGGAAATTAGTGGGTATCCGGTAAACAATCCCGCACCATATAAAAAAAAAAATTCGTGCAGTCGAGTCTATTTCACTACAGGCAATACACGATATTGATAACAGAGATTTTTAAAATAATGTAATTGTTTGTTGTGTGTGCGTTTCATTAAATACCATTCAAGTAGAAAATGTTGAAATACATACTTAATATTGACTACTGTTTGTTTACGTTTCATACTAGTATGAATGCCTTGTGTAGCTAATCCTTTACCATCCATTGAATGACGAAATGTAACATTTAACATAGGCATGTCTTTTAAATTAATTTAGATGAAAAAATAAATAAAAATATGCATACATCTTGACAAGGTTTCGAACCCACAGCCAAAAATAACGATGTCCTTATAAAGTATAATCTACGCACTAAAACCCTCGGTTACGAAGTTTGTTCTATTTGATGGGTTGTTGAAATGATTTATAATACCCAACCTTGACCACGGTATACATTATTCAATCAATTGACATAGTCCAAAACATACAACATTGTGTCACGTGACTGCCACATTATCCAGCACGGACTATAACTCTAGCGCGATAAATTGCAATACAAAAACAAACACAAAATCCGCTATATTTATCGTTTCTGAATATTTAGGAGCATGAAAACTTTATATGTTGTGCCAAATGTTTTAATGCTTTCATTGGTAAGTGTTACGGTCCTTGATTTTAATCCATAACAAAAATATAGGCAGTATTGTGTTTGTTTTTGTACTGCAATTTATCGCGTTGGAGTTATACAAGGTATAATAATAAACATGATTGATACGTTCCGGTCAGCATAATAATCAATGAGTTAATAATAACATCGTATAACAAGGATAGGGACATAGAATAAATTTGTATTTTGCAATTGGCAGTATATGTTTGGAGAAAGGTTAATTAAAAATAATACAATATATGTGTCTCATGTGTACCACAGCAAATATATATCTTTACCACAATAATTAAATGAATGCACTAGAAATTTCGATCTCCCGCTTCCTATACGGACGCGAAAATCACCCATCCGCGGTCGCGGTAATATGTCATGGAGAAAGGTTGCTGGTCGGAACGATTATGATAATACGAGAATACAATAGTATGATGATGCTGATAGTAGAATACGATAATGATAATACAATAATAAGATAATGATAATACGAGAATACGATAATAATAATACGACAATGATAATACACGAGAATACGATGATGATAATGCGATGATAATTACGAGAATACGATAATGATAATACGATAGCTCGATGATGATATTACGAGAATACGATTATGATGATATGAGAATACTATAATGATGATATAAAATACGATATTGTTTTCATGAATTATTCAATGTTGTGTTTTTGCTGTTGACATTATATTGTATTGACAGAGTCTTTCTACCGGAACTTGGATACATGATACAGTTGCAGTATCAACATAATAGCAGTGAATGTTATAGTGTGTACAACAATGTAATGTGTTATTACATGTACATTCGAAATAAAGATATTAAAAGTATGTGTACAAATGTTGTAATGCTCGCTCAGTCCAACTTTTAATTTTTCAATATACACCATACTTATAACAATTCGTTGTCATAAGTAAGCAGTTGAGATAATGTTCACTACCTACATCCTAATGGCGTCCCATGCGATGCACAACCTTGCAAATTTCCATACCCGTAAGGATATCGTACGATACTCGCACGAATATTTCGTAGCTCGTGCGAATGAGATAATACCGACTTGAAAAATATCTACGAGCTCGTAGACAACTCGGGAGCTCGGTGAAACATTTTCACCGAGTCGCCGAGTCCTTCACGAGACACGAAAATCCGTACGATGCTCGAACGAGTTTTGATATCCGTACGGACGCCGTGCGAGTTCGCCAAATCAACTCGTACGGAGCTCGTAGGGCAAATGTGACAGTAGCATTAATCAGTGAATTCCTATGAAAGAAAATTTTGTACGACATGTTGATGTTGTCGATCAGTATTAAAAGTGTAGATGTACATTTAAAAGTTGTCAAGGAAAATTTACAGAATGACCCTTGTGTGTTCACACCCTGTAAAGTTCCTTATATTTATAGAAAAGCTGTCAGTGCTACATGTAATATAAAAAAATATTTTAAATATATTTAAAATTGACTTTGTGGCTTTTCTTGAAGCTCAAATCTTTTATACCCGCCTTGAAGAAGATGGGATATATTGTTGTGCCATTGTCATTCTGTCAGTCATTCTGTGGGTGATAACTCAAGAACGGTGCGGTCCAAGATATTTAACTTTTCATGGAGGTTGTTCAACAACAGTAGATGACCCTTATTGGTTTTCAGGTCAACAATACTGCACATTCTGAAATAATTGACACATGATCGCTTATTGATTTTATTGTTTTAGCTTCTGTGCTAACGGATTCGTCATATTTCATTTTATGCAGAGCGTCCAGCAAGGGACATATCGGTACCATTTATAGTTCGCCATCGGTATGACAGGACCTTGGGACGAAATTGAGACCTTCTGCGGACGCTCCACCACTAGGCTAACGAGGAGGCAGTAACTTGTAGGGCTCCTTTACTAAAAGTAAAAGGATGCCGTAGAATTAAATACAGATTAAAAAACATTAATCTCTACATTATTTACGTTTAAGGACGGCCGTTGAAAGAAACGCCCGGTTGATTTTTGTGCGTGTATTTGCAGATGCAGTCATGTACATATTGTGGCGACAAAGCTATTATAATGGTTGCCATACGGCTTTAAGTGTGAACAAACTACATCAAATCGCTGGCTTAGAATGGAAAGATTGTAAGTGCGACTAACGACCTTTCAAGACTCATGCATACTTTTTTAAATATGCATCACAAGGCACTTCTGAAGAGTCTATTTTCAAAAAATCGGAAATGGTCATGTTGACCAAACGGAAGTTGAAAAAGCTTGTTTTCCATACGTAAAGAGTGGTTTCGGACAGTTTTTTTCACGTTATTGTCTCAAAATGTCGATTTTTGTACTTACGACTTTCTAATTCTAAGCCAGTGAAATTGGCAAGTGATATTGGCTATAGCTTGGTTGATGTAATAAATACCCTGATCCTGGTTTAATGACACTGGCTTAAAAAAACGTTGGAACACAAATATATGTACAAATGTATATACATTGTATTTTATGCCAAAATACCTATTATAGCTGGTGTTGTTTTGTGTTTATCGTGCTATAATGTCACATACACTTACAAGATACAAGAGGTTTTATTTAACCTGAGTCGGTTATGGCAAACAATATATCATTAGCCCCCAGGGCTATTTTCCGACAAACAATATGTAAATATAACAACACGGTGTAAAGCAGCTATGGAATAAAAGACATAGTTAAATATGATCAAGCAATTGTTACAATATCGATGTTATGATCAAGGGACAAAATCTAAGATGGCTAGCAGCTAAAATTGATTAAAGTTATTCCTCTTGGAAGAAAGTAACTTGAACCAGTAAAAGCACCAGGCACAACCTAAGATTAAGATAAATCACAATAAAATTTACACAAAGCAAAATAAAGCACACCAAAGCACAATAAAAGCATACATAAAGCAAAATAAAGCACATCAAAAGCACAATAAAAGCATACAAAAAGCAAAATAAAGCACATCAAAAGCACAATAATATAATAATAATAATACAATAATAATAATAGTTTATTAAAAAATATCATAGGCCATCGGCCCAAAATGCATACCAATACACAATTTTAACAAATACGATATCGATGAGTTAGCCCAATATATTCGGGAGTATTTTGGGCACGGCCTAATTCATGTACATCTTCAGTCATTAATACTGTCTGAACAAGAATGTTCATTTACTATTAGATACACAGGTATATAATACACGATATGTGTAATTTCTAAACAAATCGGATTGAAATTATAGAAATGATTGACATTTATGTTACCCCTTCCAAGAGCGATAATATGACTTACTTTGTCGACAATTCAATAGGTAATACCCCTACATGTATAATGTCATACAGGTGAACATTAAATTCTCTGATGATAATATCATTTTTTGTTTTCGCAAGAGGAAGGTTGTATCTGTCAGAAAATATAAACTGTTATTGTATAATTGAACATTACTGAATTACGTTGACTTGTTTAATTTCTGACAGTTGTGCTAATTTAAGTTTTAATGGTGTTATAAGCACACACGTTAAAAGTGCGTTTTTTCTCCATTCAGTGTAATAAACATTCATTAAAATATACCAGTGATATGACTAAACACAATTTCCAGTCAGAGTCCAGTCTGTCACAGTCCCTGGATCAAATGAAAACAATATCAATCTTAAAAGGGGAATTAGGAACATGATTTAAGAGTCATTATCAGTATGCTTAAGAAATTAGTAAGTTTATTATCCACTCGGTTTATTACTGTATGGGTTACCTCCCCTCCCGGTGACTATAAAAAAATAAGGTAATCTGCAAAATGATGCTTAAAACAACTTTTAAGGTCAACGACCATCATGCTTATGTTTTTTTGTGTTATTTGAATGAGTCGATCGATCGAAAATTACAATAAACCCATTAAAAAATAGTTTGCCTCTAACAGTCAATTCCTTGTACATGTTTCGTTTTTCTGCCGTTTCATGGTTCAATGCACCGCTGTACATCATTTAGATAAAACAAAATATCGGGTTAAAGTTTCTGCACAGTCAATATCACACACACAAAATTCCGTTCAAAAATATTCATAAACAAAAAAGTTATCTTGATTTCATTAGGGTTGCGTATTAAAAGCCGCTCAGTGTACATTTGTGAGTTTCATCTTGGTTGGTTGTGTAACTAAGTTTATGTTTTATCCATGATGCAAACAAAATAATTAAATGGAATTTTGACCACTGCGTTCCGACATATTGTTAATACTTTCGACCAATTTTTATAAAAGTTCCTACCGCTAATACCAAATATATTAAACAATAACCTAGGTGTTCGGTTAGAAGTTTGCTTAGTATAGGTTCGATGGTTTATATTAATGTAACACTGATATGTCGTATAGACCACCAAAATGGAGATTACCGACCGCTCTTCTTCGGTCTGCCATTGGCATACGCGACATGTTTTCGACTAAATATGTTGTTTTTCAGATTTACCAATTCACATTCTATGATGGATATACACAATAATCGTGAAAACCGCGTTTCCGGGAAGATCTCGTGCAAAAATGTGGTTTAAAGGTATTCCGCTATGGACGCGTGATTGTTTAATGTATTTTCACGGGGTTAGCTGTATTTTGTACATAATCTATAATGCTAAGACTATGCAAAATTTGACGTCTGTAAGTTTACAAACTACGGTAATATTCAAGTTTAAAAAGTGTTCGGTTAGAAGTTTTGCTCAGTATAGTTTGTAGATGATGAAACTGTAAAAAATCTTTGTGTTGCAATTAGTTTGAGGTTGGTCATATTTTTTAGCTTAAATGACTCGCCTAATATGTAAACTGTTGGGCTTCAAGCCTTATGTTTGAAATACATATCTATATATCTATCTATCATAATTAGGCTATAATAAATTGTAACCATATATAGTTATAAATAGTAACATTATCATATATGAACTGTTGTCGGTACCAGGGACAGGTGACAATACATTACTTTCTGTGTATGATTACACCAGAGAAACTGCTGGTAGAATAGGGATGTTCATACAATGTGTCTCCTGTACAGCTATCTATACACCGTACAGTAACACGGTCCCCCTTCACCACATCCGCTACTGTTACCATAGTATAAACGGTGTGATAATCCTTCTCCCCAATCAGACCACGTTGTACGATATCATCATTGACGTAAATACCATAATATAACTGGTGTGGTGCTAGCACAGACAATTGAACTGTGAACA
Organism: Spisula solida; assembly: GCA_947247005.1. NCBI lineage: Eukaryota > Metazoa > Mollusca > Bivalvia > Venerida > Mactridae > Spisula > Spisula solida. The sequence continues at coordinate 44,821,267 of OX365956.1, forward strand.
TATATAGACCACCTACGGGTACAGTGAAAACACCCGTCTGATAACTATAGGCATTCTCGTAGTTGAGTTGATCGGTCGAGAATATGATCACCTTGCCGTCTGCCATGTCTCTGTCTGTTACACTACGACTTTGAAAAGCAACTGGTTGTATCATCGTCGATTCTGAAATGGATAAAATTACTGTCTGGTCAAAGCCTGATATGCGATATAATAAAATTCACATACATCGTATATGTAATGTGTTAATTACATAATTATAGTGTTATGCTTATATGTTAGTAACTTACTAACTATAAGGTATTTAAGGTTTTCATTGTATAGTGTGCGACATATAAAAACAAGAAATATCACTCAAATGGTAACCATGGCAACTTCGGGTAATCGCAATAAGTCATACACGTTGATTTTTTTAGAGTATCCCAATAAGTCATACAGTAAATGGAAAGCATAGATGCTTTTGCTCTCAATAAGTCCTAACAGTTGATTTGTATAGTATTCCAATACAATGTGAAAAGAAAATGTCGGATAATGAAATTAATGGACGAAATTATTGTATAAGATACAGAAAAGAATGAAAACACCATGTCAGAAACAATTTATACATGTTATAGAAAAAACAACAAAAAACGTGTAACCGAAAATATCGTATCTCAAACTATTTTCTAAGATGTTAACTACCATTTCAATATATCTAAGTTAGAATGAAGATTAATCCATTGAGAACAAGGGCGATAAACAAAGGGTCAGGTGTTTTGAGAGGCAATTTCACACCATGTTTAAGAGGTCGCCAACCCAGCCATATCACGCTGAAGTCAGATACGGGCGTGCATACAGGGCCCGGGATTACAACCAGTTCTTACACTCAGCACTCAAATATTGAAATTCAGTCTTCTGAGGTTCAGAGCGACACTTTTTGAGAACAAGAAATTGTTATAATGTTAAATAGGTACTAAATATTATTATTGGCTTATTTCATAGTAAAATTTAGTGTATTTGTAAGCTATAAATGTAATGTTTCAGTCTTGAGTGCTGAGTGTGGCACTCAGATTCAATAATTCATTTAAACGTCATAAATAGTACACAATGACATAAAAAGTGTGTCAAATAACATTTTCAACACTCATTTAACAATTGTATACATTTTCCTCATCAAAATTTGCAATCTTGGACAAAGAATCGCTCATTATTTCACATTTTCAATATTTGAGTGCTGAGTGTAAGTATTGGTTTTAATTCCGGGCCCAGGTGGTGTGCACCTCAGTTATCACCGGGCATTAGATTCTCATTAGTTTTCATGAATATGGTGAATATGAGTACTTTGTGGTAAAAATAAATATATTGAGTGGCAATAACGTGACAATTGCGCAATGTATGTGACCATTAAGCATGTCATGACATCAAGACGTCACACGTGAACGACCAGGCCTAGGTCTGCAATTGATCCACCAAGTTTGCCTTAGATGTATAGCAAAACGTTCCATGATGCGAACAGATACACATGGACGGCTGGATGCCAGCATTTGCCTTGGACAAATGTAAGCATCGTTAATGCTTGACCCTCTTTAATATCTTCGGTCCGCTGTGTCATTGTTAAATGCGAGTAAAAAAAAATACTAAGGTTGAAAAATGATTGATCTCTATGAATACTACATATCTGTGTGACGAGCTGTGTAACTGAATGCCAAAACAAGGTTGTGTGCGAGATTTTCGGGTTTATGCTCTGGCCGGAAGTGAGCGGTTTGTTATCGCACGAAGCTACCATAGATGAAGGTCTAGGAGCAGTGTACCATAGGCAATTTCTTGGCCAATTTTTATTGTTATTGCACGATGCATTCGTCAAATATCACAAAAAAATGTTGCATTGTGTTTCTTTTTCGTTTCAGTATATTTGTGACTTATTTATGTAGAAATAGTGAATATGTTTATGTTCTTCTGAACCTGGGAATTAGGTTATACACGTACACGTAAATGTATATATATATAGGTCCGCGCCTAGACAAGATACAAATTTAGATACAAGGTCGTAGCATTATATCCTCAACGTACTGTGCTACTACTATAGAGACATGGGTACTGTTTTATCAAAGCACTTACGGATATCTTAAACTTACGTTCAAATTAAAATTGTTTATAATTCTTTAACAACCGCAAATTATATAATAATGTGTTTGTAGGAATTCATTAACTGAATCTTTATTAGTATTGCAGCTCCATTTACCACACTTTACGGTTGTGATCGTAAATGTGATCGTTAGTTTACGATGTTCGTAAGTGCGTTGATAAACAGTACACTGGACCATATTCCTGTCCGATATGGCAATATTTAGAGATTTTTTTATACGGGCTGGAAAGGTGTTAGGGGAATTTTCGAATTACATTTTGTAGTTTTATGTTTCCACTGTGGACATACCACGTGACAAAATGCTGTGTTGGTGAGCTCAACATGGGTGAACATCTCTCGACTCAAGTAACATTTTCCTTTTTATTTTCTTATTACCGGATGAATTTTCATGAAACAAAGACGAGAGCCGTCCTCTTAGCGCATTACGGATACACATTGTGTAGTTTTAAATATGTACCAACATCTCTTTATTTTGTCAGAAAGTGCAACCGCACATTTCCAAAACTGAAAACATATTTGCTGTGTTGGTGAGCCAAGCACAAAAACATGCCAAAATGAGCGGTTCTTTGCCTTTTCTAGTGATTCTATGGACAAGCTATCTTGCGATGCATTGTATTTTATATTTATACGACTCGTATTATTTCTGAAACTGCTCACACACACAGCATTTCTGAAATAGCTAATCCACACAGCGTTTTGATGTTTGTAAAGAAATGTCGCGAATACATGCATATATTGACAAAACATATTACTCACAGTGGTTTCATTCGGAGTTTGACGTCTCAACATAGTCACCTTTTCAAATATACGACAGCTGATGCAACTGAACAGTTTGCCTTGACTTTTTCCTAACCAGGCCTAAGTCGCCCTTTCACAAGGAACTAGCAAGCTCTCAACATGTGGAGGAAAATCGACTTTGGTGTTAAATTTCATGAAAGGGTCCAGCAGCATTGATTGCTAACCGAACTGGACGAAAACAATCATTTCGTCAACGGAGAAAACCTGGATGACGGTTCTAACAGTGTTAATCACACCGTGATGATGTCGCTGAAGCATAGTTAGTTAACGCATCTATCGATGATGATTCTGAACTGCCAAAAGGCGGGACAGGATTTTGTATAGATTCAGTCCAACATGTATACTACATTGGTTTACAAATAATGTTCTAGGAGCGTGGTCACGAGAAGGCAAGGTCTTTTATAGAGACGTCAACGAGCAAACCCACCAAGTGAACTTTTCACATTTCAAATATTGGATCGACCTCCCCTGGCCAGAAAGAAATCAAAATAAAATATCAAAGTAATGCGTTACAAACTTTTCGTTATGTAGTATAGAACTTGGCGTTAGTCGATCAGTTAAACACTTGTGAAAACATTATACCGTCATAACCTTTGTCTTCGCATACGACCGTTTTTGACAATACTACTGTGTACTTAGTTTGTAGACTTGCACGTGCTATGTATCTTTGTATCAATGTCCTGTATTAACACATATTTATATACACTTAGTAAATTACATTGATTATGGAGTGCGGTTGTCTAATGCATATATATGAAATGTTTATAATAAGCCATTATATTCTAATTTATGCAAAAAAATAATAAAACTGTACACATGGCAGATTGCAATAAAATTATTGAGATATTGGGTTAACTCGCATTATAATTACGAATGAATAATATGTTTATACTCTGCTCACATGAGTTAACGTTCGAGTGTTTCTCAATTATGAGCACTGCTTGTAGTACAAATACGAATATGTTGATATTGATTTGATATTGAGTCTACACTACATATATACCTAAATTCCACCAAGATCTATACATGTAATTATTATGTATATTTATTTACATTGATTGTATTGTTACCATATACATGTATGTTTTGATGCAAATAATCTATCGCATCTACTGCGTTACACTGAGCACATTCTATGTAAAAATGATAGATCATGAACACATATGCTTTTATTTAGACTAATAAGGGGCTTATATAGTCTGTATAAATATTCAAATATTCAGTTGTTTTGATAGTAATGTTTCTTATATACATGTTATATGTAAAGTCTCAAAAATATTAACATCATACTATGATAGTTGAATTATAACCTTATCGACATGTGTAATTGTATTGTATTAATGGTTAATAGACACTATCTCGTATGAATTTGTGTACATAGGATAAATGTACATGTATTAAGCATTGCATGTTATGAATGTGTGTTTATGAGAGCTTGTATGGTCCGTTTGATCAGATCTGCCAATTGTATATGGAATCACAATATGATAGCATTTCGTTAATGTTTTAGACATCTTAATAAGTACGATAAATTAATTGCAATGATTGTTGACATAATGCTCTGTATACAAATGTCTGACCTGAGTAATCGATGTATACCAATGTTTGTATGTATGTATGTATGACATAATAATTGTTATTTTGATGCATTGTTTGTAAAGTATATATAATGGGCGTCAGTAATAGAAGAGTATTTTTCTCTGCGTGGTTTGCGACTATCGATTACTATGTTTAGCCCTGTTATTATTGCTGTAGGTACTTAATTCCATAAGATAATGGACATAGTTCAATTCCTGTTGTATGCACAATCAACTCTGATCTCTGTTGTAAATATTTTTGATTATGGTTAATGGAAACAACTATTTTTACAATGAATGTAAAAGGTTTAGGCGACACTAAAAAGCGAAAAAAAATATTCCAATGGCTTAAAGATCAAACGTTTTCTATCTATTTATTACAAGAAACACACTTAAATGAACAAAAGAATGATAAATTTAAGTCTGAGTGGGGTGGTCAAATGATATGCAGCGGTAACAAATCCAATGCGGAAGGGGTAGCGATTTTAACCCATCCTGATATAGACTGCAATATTTTAGAAACACAATGTATCCTTAAAGGAAGAATATTATCTATGAAAGTAGAAATAAATGGGAATACTTTAAATGTAGTTAATGTATATGGACCGAATGAAGATAATGTTTGCTTCTTTGAACAACTTTCTAAACACATTGCATCGTTAGATGGAGAAAATATGGTAATAGGAGGTGATTTTAATACAATAATGGATGTTAATCTTGATAAACGAAACGGAAGACAAAATACTCATAAAAATGCAGATCAAAATTACAGGACATTCTTAATCAATTTTCACTTATGGACATATGGAGAAACATGCATATAAATAAAAAAACAATTCACTTGGCATTCCAATCACAGTCCACCAATATCTTGTAGATTAGACTATTACATTATATCCAAAGAACTAGAAAGACATGCGACTAAATGTGTTATCAAGTATGGTTATCGGACAGATCACTCATCCGTACTATTAAAGCTTGAATTTATTAATAAAAAACGAGGCCCTGGATACTTTAAAGTAAATAACAGTCTTCTACAAATCGAAGAATATAGAAATAAAATATCAAACGAAATTAAAGAAGTAATATACATCAATAACGATGCGAACCCAAATACTAAATGGGAATTAATAAAAAGTACCATCCGGAATGAAACTATAAAGTATGCCTGTCAGAAGAAGAAAAAAGAAAACATAAGAGAAAAGGAATTAATAGAAAACATATCAAAGTTGGAAAAGGGGCTTAATGAAAATAATAATGCACGTACATATACAGAACTACAAGGAACGAAATTAGAATTAGACAACTTGTTAGATATAAAACTGAACGGGATATTAACACGATCCAAAGCAAATCATGTAGAAGGCAATGAAAAAAATACTAAATATTTTGCAAACTTGGAAAAACATCACGCTCAGAAAAAAATTGTTGGAAAATTAAAAATTAAAGATACATTTATAACGGATGAAAAAGAAATACTTAAAGAAGAAGTTAACTTTTTTCAAAAACATATATCAAAATAATAGTAACAATAAACTACCTAATATTGACTTCTTCAGTGAGCCAATAGAAACACTAAAAACGGAAGATAAGGAAGTATGTGAAGGTTTGCTGACTATAGATGAATGTTTTAAAGCTCTCATGGAAATGAAAAATAACAAAAGTCCCGGCTCAGATGGTATTACGGTAGAATTATATAAAGTATTTTGGAATGACATAAAATCATATTATATTGATTCAATTAACTACTCTTTTGATATTGGACATTTAACAGACCTTCAAAAGCAAGGGGTAATATCATTAATACCAAAGTCCGATAAAGATACTACTGTTCTATCAAATTGGCGCCCTATTACATTGCTAAACGTGGATTATAAGATTGCTACCAAGACCATAGCTAACAGAATAAGAAAAGTTATAGGTACTATTATAGCAAACTCACAAAATAAGAAAAGTTATAGGTACTATTATAGCAAACTCACAAACCGGTTTCATAAAAGGAAGATACATAGGAGAAAACGTTAGGCTCATCTTTGAAATTTTAGACTACTTAAATGAAAACGATAAACCAGGATTACTCTTCTTTTCTGACTTTGAAAAAGCATATGATACCCTTAAACATAGTTTTATATTCAAATGCCTAGAACATTTCAATTTTGGAAACGGTTTAATTTGTTGGGTTAAGTTGTTCTATAACAATATAAGTAGCGTGATACTTAACAATGGATATATGTCTGAAAGTTTTACAATTCTAAATGGGGTTAGACAAGGATGTTTTATCACATTATATAGCGTGTGATAATTCAATAAAAGGTATCACGATGCACGACAATGAAGTTAAACAAACCTTATTCGCGGATGACGCAACATATTTTAATGACGGTTCAAAAGATTCTTTTGAAAGGCTCGTATATGTTATGAGCCAGTTTGGAGTCATATCTGGCCTAAACCTGAATAATACCAAATCGGTCATTTTGAGGGCAGGTTCCTTAAAAACCTCAAACATTGAATACTGCAAGAATAAGAAGTTCAAATGGAACTCAGAATCTGCAAAAACCCTAGGTATTAATTTCTACAATGATAACAATCTCAACTTTAAAAATAATTTTGATGCAAAAATTGAGGATTTTAATAATTGTTTAAAACAATGGCAACACAGAAAACTAACAATGATGGGAAAAATGACTGTGGTAAAAACCCTTGCCTTACCAAAGCTAGTCTACGCTTTTTGTGTATTACCTTCTCCCTCGGATAACATATTAGACTCAATAACTAAAAACATATTCTCCTTCCTATGGGATGGAAAACCCGAAAAGATTAAACGAATAGAATTAGTACAGAATTATGATATAGGAGGTTTGAAACTAACAGACATTCCAAAATTTCTATACTCAATAAAAGCCTCATGGGTTAAACGTATTATAGATGAAGAAAATACCGGACAATGGAAACATATTTACAAGTCAATACTCAAACCATATGGTGGTAATTTAATATTCGAAGGGGAACTCTCACAAATTGAAATTCATTTTTAGAAGACATTCTCACAAGTTGGTATACAGTAAAAGACAGTTTTGAAGATAAACTAAACCACATACTCTGGAATAATAGACATATACAAGTAAATAACATACCAATATTTTGGAAAACTTGGCATGACAATGGAGTAAAATACCTGGAACATTTATATGACTTTCGCATAAATAAGTTCTATACATTTCAACAGTTCGCATTTACCTACAATATTCCAGCAACCGAGTTCTTAAAATTTCACCAGCTTATTGCGAATATACCAGCAACGCACAAAAATATAATAAACATGGAAACATTAACACGCAACAGACCAGCAACGCTTCTGGAAATTACATCAAAAATACAAAAACCATGTAAACAATACTATAAATTTCAAATATCAAATATTGGTGAACGAAATGTTAAATCGGAAACTAAATAGAAATACGAATTAAATAACAATGATATTATATGGAAACTTGTTTACAGAAATACTTTCAGCGCAACTATAGATACCAAACTGCGTGATTTCCAGTACAAATACTTAAAACGCGTAGTTGCTACAAATAAACTTCTATTAAAATGTCATATAGTAGAATCAAGTATGTGTTATTTCTGTAATAGTTATGAGGAAAGTATAGAGCACTTGTTTTGGTCATGCTGTCACTCGCAGAATATGTGGAATAGGTTATCCCGATACTTAAGCGGAAAATATATTGATATTATGTTTGATTATACGATAGTAAGTTTTGGTATCACGAAAAAACATGTACACTATAACTTGATTAATTATATTATCATTTTAATGAAGTATTATATTTTTTATACGAAACAAAAACTAGGGATATTATGTTTTGAACACTTCTTAGAATATAACCTACATTATGAGCCAATGAAAACGCCGCATTTTCGCGGTTAAATGAAAATTTAATCATTAAAATTTTCTCTTAACAGACTTGACGTCATGCGTTGGCGCTAATTTCTATCGGCCAATCAGAATGCAGAATGTTATATTCTAAGTTAGTTAGAACATATTAAGTAAATTTTAATGACTAAAAAGGCCTCGCTTCGCTTCGCTCGCTCTGGCCTTTTTAATCATTAAAATTTACTTAATATGTTCTAACTATAACTTAAACTACCTTAAAACACGAATAACTATTGAACGGGAAATAGCCTTAAAAATGACAAAATGCAGAATCCATGCTTGGCCTTTACCGACTGCCCTCTATCGTTGAATACCGTAAATTAATGTTCCTCTATAAACTTATGACTCTACCAAAGGGCTCTGTGACAAGAGACATATTTATTAGAAAACTCATTTTGTTTATAACCGACAACTCTCTTGTAACACGCGGTTTTATACCCGATATTTGTAAACTCTTGTTGAAATATGACTTACAAAGTGTCATAAACAATTTCACAGCTGCCATACTATGTATACCATCAAAACGTGAATGGAAAAATACTGTAAAAAATGTTATTTCCTTAAATGAAACAAAATTGTGGAATACTAGGATGTCGCAAGACTCGGACTTTATTTTTTTCCGGATCTTGCAACCTCATATTATGCCATCAATTGTATATACTGTGTGTCAACGGAGCTCATCCAGATATATCATGAACGTTATTGCACGACTATGGACGAGATCTGTATCCATCGACAACAGCGCGTGTGATAAATGTGAGGAATTATTCCAGGAAGAACTTATTCACGTGCTTTGCGAATCCTCGTCAACGGAAACCATTCGAACCCAATTGCTAACCTCATTAGAACAGATACTTAACCAGAACGACACTCACCGAATTCGTGAAATGGATAGTTACTCCCTTGTGCTAAAACTTTTGGGTGCTCCTCTCGAACCCATCCTCGACTCAGAAACTGAGAGACAATTTTTGAAATGTTCTTTCGAACACAAAGTGCAATGTCTGAACATTTACTGTGATCACACATAGACATTCTCTGACGGTATGACGAATGCATCTTGTCTTGCCTGCATATTCACTGTATATATTGTATTGTTTTCATTGTAATCATTGATTGATTGTTTAATACTATTTGTACATAAATGTATTCAATATCCTCTAATATAGAGGGAATTAAAGTGTTGAAGTTGAAGTTGAGGTCACGGTTGATTTTGTATTGTTTTATTTTTTTAATTTACTTTTGTTGAAGTATTAACAACCAACCTCGGCAATATTACATATTTTATTCGACAAACAACCATAATTGTAAAGTGGGGATAAATTGTATAAGGAGATTATGTATATATATCATGAGTGTTGTATACAATGCACACATATGACGTTTTATATGCTTGATGTAGCTATGTAATCTTTTTGTACAAATATATTTTTAAATTGAATAATAAAAAAAAAATAATGTTCTAGTATCAAATGTGAAAATATAAACAATAAACGCGTATACACATATCCCTAAATACAATCGCTACACTACAAGTAAATAGTACGTACCTTTGATTTTGGTGACCTCATCGGCGAACTGCTTAATGGCGTCCAAGTGAATATTTTTTGTTTTCATTAAATCGTCTTTAATGGCAGTTTTCCTGGTCTCGAATGCGTCCTTCATTTCTCGGATTTCTTCCTGGAACTGTTCACGTTCTTTTTTAAAAGTGTTCAGTTCATGTTTGACCTTATTTTGAGTAGAGTCCACATCCTCTTTTATTTGCTCCACAAATATTTGCAGTCGTATCATCTTTTCCAATGTCTTTTCCTCGTAGTCAAATTTCGAACAAGATTGTTCCAGTTTAAACGCCATATTTGAACTTATAAGTACCACGAGTGTGAAGATAAACACAGACATTTTGTTTCAATACTGATTCTTTACTAACTTCAGAAACACGTCTGTCGACTTGAACTATCAAAGAACTTTTGAAACATGAACTGTACCAGCTATACAATTTTATAGATGCGTGCGCATATCTGTACATATACGAGGGTCGTTCAAGAAAAAGGCGGTGAATTATTGATCATTTCAACAATATTGCGGCATATTGCTCAGATAATCTAGAACATTGACAAAATTATTAAAGTTATTCATGTTATCATATACCAATGATAACCCTGTACACGTCACTATGACAAAATATAATAAAAACGTAAACAACCATTGATACACCGATCCTATAGAAATTAATGTTACCGGTATGAAAAAAAAGCCGGACAGGGAACAAAGGCAGAAATCAACAGAAACAGAAGAGCAAGAACGGCATAAAAAAGAACACACAGTTTAAAGGACACAGGGATAAACAGAAACAATGAGGACAAGAAAAAACCGAAACCGAACAACCACCACATGTAAGTGCCACCCTGAAGTTCCAACTTTGTCCAACAAAACTGTAAGCGAGTGTTACAACCCGCACTGCTCTGACATAGCTGCGTACACAACCTATAACGGGTGCCGACAGTCATACACAGACATGTGTTACGTCGCAGATGGTATGAATAGATTTATAGATAGAAAACTTGCATAATTTAAGTGCCACTAAAGAAAATTATTGATATAAAACGTTTAATTACACCCAAAGCATCAGTCTAACAGTAATCAAAACTGGTTACTAAAGCATTGACGATTGAACAAAACAGAGCTTGTTCCAGTCATTACAGACATCATTAACACTATCTTCACTTACCTGGATGTACCAGAACACTTAAAGGATGGGATCTTAACACCTGTACACAAAAATAAAAAAGGGGAAAAGTAAAATCTACCAGGGAACTACAGGGGAATTGTCGTTACAAATACTATAATGAAGGTACTTGAAAGCGTTCTGAAATCACGAATTGACAAAGTATTTGAAAAACAACAAAATCCTATGCAGAGAGGCTTTTCATCAAACAGTTCTTCGGTCAACGCAGCGTTTCTAATATCTGAAACAATCTATGAATCAAAATCTAATGACAAATTGTATATGGCAAGCCTAGATGCCCAAAAAGGCGTTTGATACCGTTGATCATCAGGTCCTTTTTAACAAACTATATCATTTTGGTATCCAAGGACATCTCTGGATCCTCCTTAGAAACCAATACCGAAATCCAGCGGTGACGGTCAAATGGAACAACCCGATATCTGGCAAGTTCATTCTACAACAAGGCACGAAGCAAGGTGCGAAACTCAGCACTACGCTATACAAGTGCTACCACAACAGTACACTAGATGCACTCTCAAGAAGTAACCTAGGCGCAAATCCTGGTGAAGTCAGGGTAGCAGCCCCTACCTGTGCAGACGATACTGCTTTGTTAGCAACATCAGAGCACGACCTGCAAGCAATGATGGACGTTGTTGATTTCTGCTCCACAAAGGACAAAGTGACAATAAATCCGGAGAAATCGGAGGTCCTTACTATCAAAGGCAAACCACCTAGCCCTGTCCATCTTTGCGACACAGTTGTCAAACATACTATAGAAATAAAACATCTTGGTGAGGTAAGAATTGCGAAGAATGGGCTCAACACAGAAGACAGGTTGAAGACTGCAAATAAGACTATCTATGCCCTCCTCGGCCCGGATCTCCATGCACGACGAGGTCTATCACCACTTGTGGCATTGAAAATGTGGCAATGTCATGCCCTCCCCATATCATTATATGGGTCAGAAGTTTTGAAAGTCTACAAGGCCGATACAGATCGTCTCGAGACACAACAGAGAGCCATGCTGAAACAGGGCCTACCTCAACGCACAGCCACAACAGGAGTTCATATTCTCATGTGTACAGAACCTATAGAGACAGCATTAGATCGCAGACATCTTTCCCACTTCATGAATATTGCCAGGCACGAACATAATGAAGTTAGACAAGCTGAACTGAAAGCCAGAATTATAACAGACACGTACGTACTCCAGATTAACACGGCCAAGTTCAACAAAGCGGAGGTTAATGGCACATGCCTCATGTGCAGAGAAAATGATGAGACAACGTACCACTGCCTACTACTATGCAGGACGCTGGAAGAACCGCGAAGAAAAGGGCTACAGATGATGGCATGCATATTGAATGACATCCATTCAGAGGGATTCTCGCTGGTCACTAGAGAGAAAAAGCTTCTGCAGATGATTCTTGACTGTACCCACCATAGTATTAAGTCGGCTATTTGCTTGTCAAAGACGGATCAAGTCAGAATTGAACGTGCAAGCCAGAGTTTCATACATCATCTCCATATGACCAGAGTGCGATTACTTACAACTGATCCCCATAGCTAACCCCCAAAAAAATACAGACCTCTCACGTAGAAATAAATAATAATAGTTTTTTTTAGCTATTATATTCAAAATATAAGGATATGACTTATAAATATTGATATAAAATCTATTGGGCCATATTCACATCCTCTCCTCCACTCTCACTCACCGAGTTAATCCAAATTTAATTATCGTTTCGTCCGTGCGTTTGAGTGTGAACTCGACCTTACCTGAAATTGGTATTCACAACGATAAGTGTAGCTGGAGTTGACTCGACTGAGTGAGGAATTTTCGAGGGAGCGAAACGTCGACTTGAGCGTGACTCCAACCAAACTCAATGGAATGTTAGTGAATACCAAAGTTAGTCACTAACTAAAAGGGACAATCCGCTCGAGGTAGAAGAATTTAAGGAGATGATTTTACCTTTTAGAAATGTCCCGGATAGGAGCAAATCCTAAGAAAGCATGGATAATGTGAAATTCTTGGAAAAGTTCCCCAGGTACACTTAAATGTGGTTACGTGCATACCGATTTAGCGCACGAATGTTGAACTAATAAAGTTATTGTAGTTTCAAATTAAACTACACAACAAATTCATATGATCGTGTGGGTTGATAAATATACAACCATAAATATAAATTTATTTATAATTTGTTATCTAAAAGTATGTTATTTGGACAAATAAAGTTACTGAAATAAGTGTATAAAGTATCTGGAATTAAAATTTAGTCATATTACCGCGATGTTAATTAAATGCATGGTATTTATATATGGAGCATAACTATGAAATTATAACGTTATTGTTTTCGTTCTTTGCCATATTCACACCGTACAACCCGCTGTGTGTAAGGCAGTTATGTATGTTGAAGGCAGAGACACACGCGTTTTGCGCCACTAGAGTGGGGTAAGTATTTGTTATTTTATATGTGCTTTGCGTTGCTTTTGAGAGTGATCACTTTCATATATCGATGACGTGATGAATGAACAATAAGTATATACAATTTATGTGCCCACAAATGCCATATTAATCGAGTTAACAGGTTTTAGGTATGCGATGTTTGCCAAAATTTCGAAACTTTTGCCTTTGACATTACATTCTCAACTTAATTCGTGGTTTGGAACAATTCTAAAACATTGAATACAAACTTCAATCCTTCCTCAATATATCTGTCGTTTCCGTTTTGGAAAATGTACATTTTCTGTGAAGATACAGAGGTTTAAATTGAACGAGGTACAAAAAAAATGCTAACGAAATAGGCAGTTCTGTTTTTCGAATGATAACGACAAAGGCAGAGCGTTGAATATTAATGCTAACGCAAAGGCAGAGATAAGAGACTTATGCTAACGACTTAGGCAGAAATCATAATTACTTGACAGGGCCATAAAACTCCTTTGTACGATTTATATGTTATAAATATAACACACATTCATGTTAGGCTGTATTGCACTGCCAATTTAACCAGGAATAACGAGTGTTTAGTGGTTATTTTCATCAAGTTGATTAACGGCATATATTATATACCTGGTAATCGCTGACGCTCGAAATTATCAGTTGTGAGTGGCCCTTTATGTCTGTAAATGACGAACTGGTGTGTTGGGGGTTGGGGGCAATAAGCACTCCATTTATTATCATGAAGTTAAGAAACGAATAGTTTTTAGCATTCTATAGAATATGTAAGGTCGAAACGCAGCAATTCAAATTACTTGACAGGGAACTTAATTCATTGTTTTGTTTGTACAAAAATGTATGTTATTTGTATGTTACAAATTTTATTTGACTATTTTTCGTGAATAACTCACACGACGAACATAAGACTTAATGTCGTAAAACACTGTAATGCCCCGATACATTACTATACATGTGCAGTCGAACATATGATCTTGGTATTTATCTTCTAAGCATTCAATGTTGATTAACATTACCTGTATTTTATAAATAAAACAGTAAGGTTATTTAAACAGTCATAGAGTATACGGTATTACATATATTTATGGGCTGCTTAAAACAGTTCGGCAATACGTGCTCATGTAGCATCACGTACAACATGTATATCATGTAACATATTATTACATGCTAAGTTGTTTGGTCTTTTAAATGTATTCTAAATAGTATAACTACATGGTTATCATTGCAAGCTGTGCTATATATTATATCTTACCTTTTTTACTAATTCACATTTATACATATACACTAATTCAGAATTTGTAAGGTGTGTACTGGGATACCCTCGACCCAGGCACACCTATTGACGAGGATAATAAACAATCACTCAACTCGACGAAGTTTAAGCTAACCATTATTTCATAATAGGCAAATATTTCTTAATACAATTGTACAACCATTTTAAAGTGATTAAAACGACGATATGTAGTGTGATATGTTTTCTTTTGTTATAGTTACAATTAGCAAAGATCGGATTTCTGATTGTTTTGCTGCTGTTTAGAAGCATGAACAAAAGAGGTTTAATCTAAATAGACAATTCAGCTTACATGATATATTAAGATTGGGAGAAGAGCCAATTAAAGTTTCGTCTGAAGACACAACATATGTTGAACTTCTTTTTATTGCAATATCTTAATTATAGTACATGTTTTTAGTATGTATGTCCAATTTGCACGTCAATAGTGGTTAATACGAAAAGAAACGAAAATGATCATAGTTACGTATCCGAGGTGGATTTAAATGTAAAAAAAAAAGGTGTTTGGTCTTAATGACATCATCTTACGTCTTCCGGACCACAGATAATTATGCAACCAGGCCTAGCATAATACCAATAAGACGAGACGCAAGTACGCGTAAATTCTTTATGTACATGTATAATTAGATTTACGATGTACAAATGTAGTTGTTATCAATAACATTTCATATAAAATTAAAGCGCTGAAAGGCATCAGTTGTTCGAATGAATACCATTCTGATCACCTCGGCCTGTAAGCATTTAATTATTTACCGGAGACAAACGGAAATGTCCGAGCTTTCATGATTGGAATGAATGAATGCAGGAAGTACAAGTCAAATAGTTTTCTGCGGCCAAATAATTTCTAGTATTGTTCAGCAGTTTGGATGCTGATCGAATTTATTCCGGTTTATGTTAAATGTATTAGTCCAAATGATCCAGTTACGTGTAACATCGGATACTACCGTCTGATTAATCTAACCTAATCAGCTACGTGTATGTGTAACAATTTATATAGAGTGATGCTCGGAGTTATGGATATTCCGCGTACCGCTCGTTGAGAGTAGCTAGATTGATTACGCATGGAACTATGACCTCGATATAATTAGAAATACTGGGTCTGTACCACAGTATGTATATGATTACGTAACAGTTTATGCCGATGAAAAAGGTACGGAAGGCAGTTATCAGAAGTGGTAATTGCTTTGTAAATACAAAGAAATACTGGAAATAGGTTTAAATTATTTATTGGGATATCCAACTGTCCTATAGATTTAGAAATATGAAATAGCTTTGGAGTATTTATATGCTGCAATTGATGGAACTATTTTGCATGACGGTTTACATCCGTGTCGGTAGTTATGCAATACCTGTTGACCGGTTTACTATTGCAAAGGTGGCGCTACCTAGCGGCGGTGTAAGAAGAAAAGTAGTTTCATCAACTAAAGTATAGTCGATTGTAGAAACGTGGGTATATAACTATAGTTGGTCGATTCTCGAACAACCAAAAAGTATCTATATTACATAAAGCAGTTAGAGTGACACGTAAAAATACAGTGTCGATGACTTACAGTTTATGTAAACTGCTGATAAACAAGTGCTGCATTTATACCTTACTGTCATAGATCTACATTTATTAAATATGTAAACGTGCATGGACATGCACTAAGTTTTAGAGAATTAAAGCTCCAGCACGAATAAGATGTAAAATACAACCTCCTCGACAGAGCAACAACCTTTGATTTCCGGTCATTGTATGACTTCAATGATTAGGAGACTATACAATTCAACTCTTCTTCTTCTTCCAAATCATTTGCAGGGCCCACTCTGGGGCATTGACGCCACTTGTATGACTTATTGCGCCTCCAAAAAACTGCAAATTTCACCGTCATTTTGTTAACATTGTACTTATATTATCGATAGAAAACTACGAAAACCACTCGTTTCTAAACTCTAAGACAGTGCCCGGAGAGCGTAGGCCCCAAAAAGCCATGCACTCGTCATTAACAGGCATAAAATGCCACTCACAACCGACAATTGCCAGCGTCAGCGATCATCAGGTATGTAATATATTCCGTTAATCAACTGGACGAAAATAACCACTGAACACTCGTCGTGCTCGTGATTCTTGGTGAAATGGACTTTGGAATATAGCCTAACATGAACCTGGGTTATATTTATAACATACCCATCGTACAAAGGGGTTTTATGGCCCTGTCAAGTCAATAGAATTTCTGCCTTAGTCGTTAGCATAAGTCTCTTATCTCTGCCTCTGCGTTAGCATTAATATTTAACGCACTGCCTTTGTCGTTATCATTCGAAAAACAGAACTGCCTATTTCGTTAGCATTTTTTTTGTACCTCGTTCAATTTAACCCTCTGTATCTTCACAGAAAACGTACATTTCCAAAACGGAAACGACAGATATATTGAGGAAGGATTGAAGTTTGTATTCAATGTTTTAGAATAGTTCCAAACCACGAATTAAGTTGAGAATGTAATGTCAAAGGCGAAAGTTTCGAAATTTTGGCAAACATCGCATACATAAAACCTGTTTACTCGATTAATATGGCATTTGTGGGCACATAAATTGTATATACTTATTGTTCATTCATCACGTCATCGATATATGTAAGTGATCACTCTCAAAAGCAACGCAAAGCACATATTAAATAACAAATACTTACCCCACTCTCATGGCGCAAAACGCGTGTGTCTCTGCCTTCAACATACAGAACTGCCTTACACACAGCGGGTTGTACGTTGTGATATTATTATGTTTAATCCCGCCCAGTGTTGATATGAAGATGACTGAAATATTTAAATGAATAAAAAAACGTGCTAAATTGCAACACATAGTGATGATGTGCATTGCAATCATTCATGGGTCAATGTGCCGCCTCGATAGCCTACTATTAGAGCGTCCGCTTTGAGTGCGGGAAGCCCCAGGTTTGATCCGGGGTCACTTCATGCTAAAAACGAAATGGTATTAGTATTTCCCTTACACGACGTCCAGCATAATAAGCGAAAGCTGGCTTCTCTTCTCTTATGTAAATCAATACCATTGTGACGATGGATAAAGTCGGGCATGATGTGTCGAGAATGGTTAATATTAGTTCAAGGTTGTACCGACTTGTTTCATAATCAACTTAAAACCAAGAAGTTCATGCATAAGTTATCTTATGTACTATTTTTTTTATACATGTCACTCATTAAATGACATTCTAGGAATTATGGCTTTCTAGTTGTCGGGCTTCCCCGGAACGGTCTGTACGATGTATGTGTAGTAATTAACGAAATCATCTGACAGTGAAGCTGCTTACTAGTATATAGGTAAATGGAGTCCATCTCCTCTGACTTCTAAATTATTAACATGGCACTACCTGCTTGACGGTCGGTGGAATTTATATTGACGTGATATGATATTTAATATTGAGTCCACGCCGAAAACATAATGCATATGGTACGGTGTCTTCTTCGATATGCGCATCCTTTATTCATTTTAAACGCGTACGCATTGTCTTGCATAAATGTTTATTCAATGTTAATTACATCGAAGTTTTATGTTAACTGATCCACTATTATCTTTGCAATAATCATACTCTCTATTTGTGATTATTTAAATAAAGGTTTTATTTGAGCGAGTTCAAAGAAATATAAAGAATGTAGCATACAAATCATCAAAATTATAGTTTGACTTTGTTAAATGCATCGAAACACAACCAACCAATTCAATAATAAAGCACAGATTGTTTGTACAGTGTAATATCCTACCATTTATTATAACGGTCACACACTCAGGAAAGTCGAGGACGAGTTACACATGTGAATACCAAATCTCCACTCGACCTTCACTAACTCGATCGTCACTCCAGCTACACTTGAGGCTACCTTAGGTTAGTGTAAGTCGAACTGAATATGGGTTGTATATAACTGTAAAAAGGCATGTGCATGAGTTCTTTATTTTTTTTTTACACAACGGTTTTTATTCATTGTATGGATTATGAAAGAAATTATCTCGGATGACGAGTCTTCATACGAGAGTGCCACGATCTAACAGTGGGAAAGTTCAAGAAGAAGAAAAAGAAAAGAAAACACGGAATATCGGCCGAATGGCGAGATGAACCGTTTGCTGTACCTTGATGTTATAGGCGTCGGGAGGGTCTTTGTTCTAGGCCACATAGACCGTTTATCAGAAAAACAAAAATATTTCCATGTTGATTGTTATAATATTTATAATCCATGTATAGATAAACTGTAACTGTACTTTTAATAATGAAATAATCCAGGTAAGAGGGGTGTATTCGGAAAAGAAATATATTATTTGAAATTGTAGCTTACATCGTCCTTCATGGCGCAGTAGGCTAAGCTACTGCTTATGAAACTAAATAGATTTTTTGTCTGGGTTCGAATCCCAACCATTTTGAATATTTTTTAAATTTTGCTAAATAAAACATTCGCGTGCATGTCTATTTTATATATATTTCTATTTCCTTTGTACAATTTTTCTGTATTTTAATCCTTGAAAAACTCCCACGTCAAGACTGTTGAACAGAGATATCTGTCAACGGTCACCCGAACTGTGCTCCCTATCTATCTATCTATCTATGTATACTGCATCACCCCCTCGCGGAGATTATGTGCATTACCTGAGTAAACGCTTATTAATGTTGAAGTTTCTAAAGAATAGTCTTAGAGTGGTGATTCCAATTCTAATTCCAGCGAAACCAATGATGAAAATATTTTGTAATTCAACCCGATTGTCATCTGAGCAATAAATACAATATCCAGGGCAGGCCAAAATCGTAAAATAAACGAAACAAAGCAACTTTGTATTTAACGTTAAACATAATTTTATTATTCATTAAGTAATAAAATATATGAAAAAACACTCATGTATAAGATAATAAAATTATTGAAAAAGAGTTTGGCAGCGGACTCGAACCCACAGACCATATAAAAAGAATGTTCTGAGTACAGACTAGTTCAGAGTATAGATCATCTTAACCACTAGGCCACGCTGTCAACTTGAAAGATAACGTGAATTTATAAGATATATTCATAATATATTGGAAAATAACGGTAAATATCGTTTCAACCTTAGCAAATGAACTCGCCCAAAGGTCATATTTCGAAGGTCGTTGTACATCTTATAATCATTACACTCACCAATTATACGCCATGTTATCTAATAGTTTTATTAAACATTTCGGAACACTGGACGCAGAGGTATATCTACGAAATACTTGACAGTTATATTATCAATTCCACTAATTGACAATTTCAACTTCATGATTTGCAATTTGAAACGTCGCTATAACGGTCGTTCGTATGAAACTGTGTTCTTTCAAAGTTCAACGGCATACATGTGAATGTATAGAGATGAACTGGTTGGAAACCCCAGAGGTAGTCGCGTATGTATAGAGATGAACCGGTTGGTAACCCCAGGGGTAGTCCTGTATATATAGAGATGAACTGGTTTGAAACCCCAGAGGTAGTCGCGTATGTATAGAGATGAACTGGTTGGTAACCCCAGAGGTAGTCCTGTATATATAGAGATGAACTGGTTTGAAACCCCAGAGGTAGTCGCGTATGTATAGAGATGAACTGGTTGGTAACCCCAGAGGTAGTCCTGTATATATAGAGATGAACTGGTTTGAAACCCCAGAGGTAGTCCTGTATATATAGAGATGAACTGGTTTGAAACCCCAGAGGTAGTCCTGTATATATAGAGATGAACTGGTTGGTAACCCCAGAGGTAGTCCTGTATATATAGAGATGAACTGGTTGGTAACCCCAGAGGTAGTCCTGTATATATAGAGATGAACTGGTTGGTAACCCCAGAGGTAGTCCTGTATATATAGAGATGAACTGGTTGGTAACCCCAGAGGTAGTCCTGTATATATAGAGATGAACTGGTTGGTAACCCCAGAGGTAGTCCTGTATATATAGAGATGAACTGGTTGGTAACCCCAGAGGTAGTCCTGTATATATAGAGATGAACTGGTTGGTAACCCCAGAGGTAGTCGTGTATGTATAGAGATGAACTGGTTGGAAACCCCAGAGGTAGTCGTGTGTGTATAGAGATGAACTGGTTTGAAACCCCAGAGGTAGTCCTGTATATATGGAGATGAACTCGTTGGTTACCCAGAGGTAGTCGCGTATATATAGAGATGAACTGGTTGGTAACCCAAGAGGTAGTCGCGTATGTATAGAGATGAACTGATTGGTAACCCAAGAGGTAGTCGCGTATGTATAGAGATGAACTGGTTGGTAACCCCAGAGGTAGTCGCGTATGTATAGAGATGAACTGGTTGGTAACCCAAGAGGTAGTCGCGTATGAATCGGTGCTGTACTTCGGGCATGTTAAGCAAACCAGGAGATAATTCTGCAAATGCTAGAGTATCGTACCCGGATTTCGTGTATCATACAACTATCTCTTCCATCTAAGTCGGAGGTCATTGTTCAATCTGGAAGGTGTGGAGCCATATAACTGCCACCACTTAACTTTAAGACTTCATGAAAACTTTCGTAAAAATTATGGGATATTTCATGAAAAAACATAATTATCATAAAGACAGATACATTATCTTAACACCTAATTCTGCTTGTTAGTGCTCTGAACTGACGTCACATAAAGATGATGCTTTAAAGATGTTTTGGTGAAAATAATCGACTTTCGTGAAAAGTTTCGCGAAACGTGAAAAGTTTCGCGAAACGTGAAAATGTCTTCGTGAAAAATAATACACTTTCTTAAAAAGTAAGTTTGTTTCTTAAAAAAGATAACAGGAATGTTGTGGCAGATCAAAGCAGTAACTGGCAATTTTTCACGTTAATATATTTATCTTGCATTCATAACATTTTTCTGTTTTCATGAAATCCCTCGTTAATTTCACGAAATATTTAATGAAAATTAATATTTATGTGGTGGCAGTTATATGACTCCATAGGAAGGAAACAACAATTTTACAACTTTTTCAGTCGATCGCAAACAACGATAAACACCCAATGACGATTACATGAAATTTAAGGACTTACAACTTCGGACCGGTTAGTCGAGTCAAATATTTAACTACAACGACAAACATTTTATTGAACGCCCCTCGTTTATCTTTATGTTTCAGCCACGACAGGTGACGTAATAATTTAAACAGATTTGCGCTGATAATGTGTATGATTAACAACGCATATGCGTTAGCTCTAGCTCAACTGATCGCAACCTAGATTGTGTGTGCTTTACACCGTTATTGAACGATATTTTAGTTCTTTTCGGCGACCTACTCACATAACCGACTTCTGTGCGCAACAGTATTAGCTATATCACAAGGAGTCAGTAACGTTTCAATATGAGACGAACAGTGACATTTGGTTTATGATTCATATAAGAATATGACCTTCCACGACCGGAAGTCGGGTCTGGACGGCCTGTTTACAAGCCTAGTATAATAACTGGACTGGACTACGGAAGGTAGTTCTGAACTTGAAAAATATGTTTGGTTCGAAACGGGTAACTCTAGAAGAACTATGCTATTTGACATAAATCATTTTTAAAGATTTTGTTCGTTCGTTGGCTCGTTGGTTGGTTGGTTTATTTGTTCGTAGGTTCGTCTGTCAGATCGGGTCCAGTCAAATGAAACGAACGTGTGCTTGAATTGACGTTTAAACACAGCTAAGTCAAATAACTGATACACTCCAAGGACAGAGAGTAGTGCGACACCTTCCCATGTCTTGATGTGCTGTGTTAAATACAGAGTATTGTATTTGTCAGAATCGAAATAATAAACTATGTAACCATATATTATATACATAATAAAGTATGCTCACTTGTTCAGATATGTTTTGTTTTTAACATTTTTTTATTTTTCATACGACATGTTATACAGCTATACACAATACATAATATACAAACAATTTTGTCAAAATAAATGTGAAACTAAGGGCCATATTCACATCCTCTCCTCCACTCTCACTCACTGAGTTAATCCAAAGTTAATTATCGCTTCGTCCGTGCGTTTGAGTGTGAACTCGACCTAAATAGAAATTGGTATTCACAACGGTAAGTTTAGCTGGAGTTGACTCGACTGAGTGAGGAATTTTCGAGGAAGCGAAACGTCGACTTGACCTCGACTCCAACCACACTCAATGGAATGTTTGTGAATACCAAAGTTAGTCACTAACTAAAATTGACAATCTATGCGAGGTAGCAGAATTTGAGGAGATGATTTTACCATTTAGAAAGCATGAATAATATGAAATTCTTAGAAAAAAACACAGCTACACTCAAATGGGGTTAAGTGAATACCGATTTAGCGCACGAATGTTGAACTAATAAAGTTATTGTATTATCAAATTAAATTAAACAAATAAATATGCAACCATACATATAAATTTATTTATAATTTGTTATCTAAAAGTATATTATTTGGACAAATAAAGTTACTGTAATACGTGTACAATGTATAAAGTATCAAGAAGTTATATTTAGTGATCTTATCGCGATGTTAATTAAATGCATGGTATCATATAGAGCAGAACTATGAAATTATATTGCTTTATTCTTTGCCATATCATTGTTTTTAATCCGTCCATTGCAGTGTTGACATGAAGATGACTGAAGTATTTAAATGAAAAACAAAACGTGCTAACTTGCAACACATACCGATTATGTGCATTATTTTTTCTAACTTGCAATCATTCATGAGTCAAAGTTCCGCCTCGATAGCCTATTGTTAGAGCGTCGGCTTGGAGTGCGGGAAGCCACATGTTCGATCCGGGGTCACTTCATGCTAAACACGAAATAGTATTATTATTTCCCTAACAATATGTCCAGCATAATAACCGAAAGCTGGCTTCTCTTCTCTTATACATATCGATGGATAAAGTCGGGCATGGGGTGTCGAGAATGTTTAATATAAGTTGAAGGTTGTACCAACTTGTTTCATAACCAACCTAAGTTATAGTTAGAACATATTAAGTAAATTTTAATGATTAAAAAGGGCGGAGCGAGCGAAGCGAAGCGAGTCCTTTTTAGTCATTAAAATTTACTTAATATGTTCTAACTAACTTAGAATATAACATTCTGCATTCTGATTGGCCGATAGAAATTAGCGCCAACGCATGACGTCAAGTCTGTTAAGAGAAAATTTTAATGATTAAATTTTCATTTAACCGCGAAAATGTGGCGTGTTCATTGGCTCATAATGTAGGTTATATTCTAAAGCCAAGAAAATCATGCACAAGCTATAATATGTACTATCCTTAAATACATTACATTAAATGGCATTCCAGTAATTATGGCTTTCTAGTTGCCGGGCTTTTCGGAACGGTCTGTACGATGTATGGGTAGTAATGAGTTTGCAAAATCATCTCACAGTGAATCTGCTTAAAAAAATAAATTGAGTTCATCTTCTCTGACTTCTAAATTATTAACATGACATTAGTTGCTTGGAGGTCGGTGGAATTCATATTGACGGGATATGATATTTTATACGGAGTTCACGCCGAAAACATAATGCAAATGGTACGGTGTCTTCTTCCATATGCCCATCCTTTATTCATTTAAAACTTGTACGTATTGTCTGGCATATTTGTTTCGTTGGAATATATCATTGTAAACACATACGTTCATCTTAACGTTAATTACATCGAAGTTTTTTGTTAACTAATCCACTATTATCTGTACAATAATCATACTTTCTATTTGTGATTATTCAAATGAAGGTTTTATTTGAGCGAGCTCAAAGAAATATTAAGATTGTATAGATCAACCATCTTTTTTGAGCCGTGACTAATTTATGCAGCAAAGTTTATTCACCCTAAAAGGGTAGGTTTATTTAAGCAATACCAATATAAGTTAATAAGTTGTTTCATTAAGTAACTGAATACGTGGCCAATGGATAAGGCGATGTTCTATAAGACTTACTTTTCTAGGTTCTATCCTTGGTAGAGTCGCTTTTTATATTTTTTTTTCAAATCCCTTGCTCAAGTAATATTACAAGAAAGTTATGCATTTCCTGGAATTTATTTAATAATGTCAAAAATGAGTCTTTATTAGTCAAAATTAAGTGTCCTTAGTCGTATTAACGCGCGTAATTATAAAATTTTGGCTGCGACTAGTAAAACTACTGGTGAAGATGCTCGTATGATAAAGAATATTTAACATGGTTCATATTTACAGAAATTTTGCAAGGATTTTATATATAAAATAGTCTGTGTATTGAACTTGTATTGCCAGCAGGACACAAACACTGGCGATAGATATTGCAATAAACTGTCCCAACTATATATTCAAATGCATCATCCGACTATGAGACAGACACAACTGACGGGTAGCCAACCAATACACAAAGTCGAAAATCTTTGACACACGTTTAAGTATTGGATCCAGTAAAAGGTAAATTATTACTGGGTCCGTGGAAATAAATGAAAACAGCGAAACATGAAAACCCATTGCATGTAGATTGAAAAGTCATAATAATAAAATGACTTTTAAACAATGCCATCATGTTCTTGATGAAAAAAGAAACAAAACTATGTAGTTGAGAAAAAAGTGCAGTTATCAGGACTTGAACCCGCATATCTTAGACTGCAAATCAAGCTCTCTACCGATTGAGCCAGTAATACTGACACTGTCTTGTCATACAAAAATATATATCAACGCATTTTAATTGTATCCCAACCAGTATATTCACATACCATGACTAAATAGTGTAATCTCCCGTCACGGCTCAAAACTCGTGGTTGATCTATAGCATATAAACCATCACAATTTTAGTTTGATTTTGTTTGTATATATTACGAAAATGCATCGAAACCCAACCAACCAATTCAATAATAACGCACAGATTGTTTGTACAGTGTAATATTCTACCATATATTATAACGGTCACACACTCAGGAAAGTCGAGGGTGAGTTACCCATGTGAATACCAAATCTCCACTCGACTTTCACTAACTCGACCGTCACTCCAGCTACACTTGAGGCTTCCTTAGGTTAGTGTAAGTCGAGTTGGAGTGGAGGACCGACATGTGAATATGGGCCTAAGTCACGACTCTTTATGATATTATTCATTAATGTCATTATGATTTTTTGTAGTATATATATAGGGGAGAGGGAAGAGTTATGAGGACAGTCGCTTAGAAGATAGGTTGTGGTTGTATAGAGTAAGAAAGGAAAGTAAGAGTAAGATAATAAGAAATGGTTACGGGTTCGGGGAATTTACACATTATCACTATTTGAGTTATGCAAGTTATGAAAACTTCTGCCATTTTCTGTTACAGATTTGGAGTTTGTTTTTTAATAGTGCGATTGTTTGTTCCAGTTTTTTTCGATAGTTAATGAATTCTTTAAATGACTGAATTGTCGGTGTGTGTTTATTGCATTTACATTTAAATATGAAATATTTTGCAAGCAGTATAATATAGTTGGTAATAAGCCCATCTTCTTTTGTATTCTTTATAATGTTGCCAACTGAAATATTTTGAAATGTGATATTTAAGTCTTTTGAACGTTTTTGTAATAGATATGACCTAACTTCAGCCCAAAAACTTTGTACAATATGGCATTCCCAGAACATATGCTATATAGTGTCTGGTTGTCTATTGCAAAAATCACATAAGCTTGTCTGGGTTATATGACACTTGTGTAAAAATGAATTGTCGGGTATTATATTCATGAGGTATTTATACTGAATTTCTCTAAGTTTAGTGTCTATTGTAATAATATTCGTTTGTTGGAAAATTTTAACCCATTCTGTGTCTTCTATGGTGAACCTGAGATTCCATTTTCGTTTGTATTTTGGTTCGGTTGGTAGTTTAGTCTTATGAATTAATGAATACGTAGCTAGATCTATGTTTTGTTGAGTAATAAAATATAGGCACGTGTTTGGATGCGTAGTATTTAAGTCACGAGTGTGTAGCACGAGTGATTTAATGTACGCATTCAAACGAGTGCCTATATTTTATAACACAACAAAGCACAACTCCTATTTATTATTTCCATTCTAACATCGCCAATGCTTTACCACTTATAGCATAACAAGACAGGTTGACGTCAAACTACTTTCTTTCGTAGGAACGTTACCGTCAACGTTACGTCATTTGATATGACGTCAAATTTTACGTCATCAATCAGCTAGCTCAATATACGCAAAGAAGGCAAATCTCACGTGCTATGTTAGAATGATGCATTTAAGCCTTTTATTAACAATTTGCACTTAACGAATTAAATACATGAAGATATATACGCACATTTCATTGTAATCATGGTCTAAAGGACCACAAAACCAAGTCACGAAAAGTATTCATCGGCAATGTCAAATTCACAAAATTAATAGTGTATTTATGAGTTGCAACCTGCTATGCAAACCAGTCGTCTGTGCCTCGTTGGCGGGAAAATATGAGGCTGTGGAATGTTGTTTTTGACACTCATCTACAAGAAAAAACGTGTAACTCTCTAAACGCTCTGAAGTATCTGGTTAATGATGCACTTAACGGACATTTGTGTCTGACCTTAAAGTTAGCTTCACGCATATAACTTCAATGACCACCACAGTTAAATGAGCTGTCAGTAAATCTTTGTCTATCTAGCAAACGCTGCATTGTGTCAGATGGCTAAGATTATACCTTTATGTGGCATCTCTTGTTGCCGTATCCGGAAGACGATTATGGATTGTGATATGGTTATAGTCCGTTAGCGACTAGGCTGGACCCCCATAAACCTTAAATATCTTAAAATGTACAATGCCGATTAGAATAAAATTTGGTACTTCATAAATCAACCTTACCAACTCTATTTAATTAAAACATAATTTTTGGTCCACAGAAAAGTGTACTTTGCATTCACTTCCAATGTAAAATTTTAAGTCTCAAATTGGGTAAATACAAATGGGTGATTGAAGTGACTGGAATAGCAAAGGTCAGCAAATTGGTCTAATATAACTGTACATTAAGTAACACATCAGTGACGATTGCAAGTATATAATGAGGCCCATACATCAAAGTGTATGTGTTTTATGTATATTAGCTCACCTCAAAACTCAACATTTTGTTTATACAAATGATCATTACAATCAAAAGATGGGCCTCAACTATATACACATTGATGACCAGCTAATGTAAGCCATTATCCATATTTGTCCCGTTACAGTTATTACAATTACAATAGCATTCGTCTGACTACCTGGATGTAATGGATTATTTTACTCCCTGCCAATTTGTTGATTAAAATACCAACATTAATACATTAGACCCAATGGGGAAAAAATTAATGAGTCCGTAAAAAATTCTGAAATCTAAACACAGAGTTGGTAAAGGTAATTCAGTGTACCATACCAAATTTCAATCAAATTGCGTGATTGCTTTAAAATATATTTAAGGTTTATGGGGGTCCAGCCTAGTCGCTAACAGACTATAACTAGAAGACATAAATAATAAATCGAGTTTAAACATGGGTCAACATAAACATTAATAAAAATGTTATACCGGTATATACATGTATATGGATTGTATATTGTAGCGAAATAACTAAATCGTATACATGTACACCATTGCCTTCAAACTGTAGGTATATCAGTAAGTTCTTTGAACCGCAACTTTCTTCTATTCTTTAAAATCATTATTTTTTGGAAGTTGAATTTTCGTTGATTTCATTGTTAAACTCGACCACTTGAAATCTAATGTCCACAATTTATCGAACACCCAAAGACAAAACATAATAGTTTTACCTACCCTGTTTTGTAATTCACTAATCAACGACCCACGAAAATGGGTTTTTATAGAAGTCAACCAAATTTTATACCCACGAAAACATTCGATTTTACAGTATTTAGCATATAAATGTACTTAAATAATAACAACCATCAGATATACTATATTTAGCCTGTAATAATAATAATAGTTTATTTCAAATTATCATAGGCCACCGACCCAAAATGCATGTACCAATACACAATGATAACGTATACGATATTAATGAGTTAGCCCAATTGTTGATCAGTATTAATATAATACTGGTAGGATCTACACAGAAATATTAAACGAAAACAAAGCACGCTTCGACCACGTTGTAATTACTAACAAGAAGGACAACTCTTACACAATAAGTAACTAAAAGGTTATACATGGTTAAGTCCCTTAGACAATATCAACATCTCCCTTTCTTTGGAAAAACTATGAAATATTAGCTTAAACAAAACAAATTAAACAAACATTTTCAATCAATCAAAACAAGTATTACAGTACAAATATCGTCATGATTATATATGACTTCCGGTCAATGGCGGGTGAAAGGGTAAAAAATAAACAGAGAAGAAAATCGAATTTATAATACAGCGAAGATAGCATCTGTTGAATTGCGGTAAGCAATGTGTGCCAAAAGGTTCCCTGGTGAGGATGAAAGCACAATGGACGATCAAGAGAGTGATATAGAGCCATTATTTAACTTTTCCGTGTCTACATCGAACAGATATGAAACGCGGGAGAAAAGATCAAATGTGAGAAAAAGGAAAAAGGGAAGTGACGGCAGTTTAGGTAATGAATCCTTTTCTGATTTAACTACTGATGAAAAACTGATATACATGTCCGAACAATTAAATAGAAATTTCAATAAGATTGGCGGAGTTGAAAAGAAACAGGATAAGTGCATTTCGGATATAAGTCATATCCGGACAGGGTTAACATTAACAAACAATAGAATAACACACCTTGCGGATTTGATTAATAGACAAGAAGACAGGATCACCAAATTATCGTATAGATCTATAGACATAGAAGCTAGAAGTCGCAGAAACAACATTATATTCTACGGAATAACCGAAAATATGAAACATAAGAATGATAGAGACTTGATATTTGGATTTATGAACAATGAACTAGATTTGAATACAGATGATGTCTATATTGAAAGAGCGCACAGGCTAGGATCGTTCAAACAAGGTGTACCGAAATTCAAACAAAAGAGACTAGTTATTGTTAAATTTAGAGACTATATAGACACAGAGAGAGAGTAATGAGTAGAGCGTACATGCTACGAACTACACCATTCGGAGTGGATAGAAAGCAGCTTTACACGACAGATATAGCTACACGAGCTCGATTTGATAAGAAGAGAATTAACATCAAATATCCGGCCATCCTATATATTGAAGGAGAACTGATCGAAGATAAATTCCCTAAATGGTACAGAATCATGAACAGAAATAGACTGGATGAATCTGTATGCCAGAAACCAGATCGCCGTGCGTATTCAGTAGAAACCGTACACGATAGAGAAACAATCGATGAAGAAGAAGTATTCAGAGATAGTGACACTCAGGTAAACCTACCGCGCTACCCGGTGAGAGAGCATAAATCGCGTGACTCATCATGTAGACCCAATGCACAGAGCAAATGTGCGAATAGTAGTGTTCACTCACCTGTAAAAAGTGTTAAACGTCCAAATTCGACGAAACCCACACCACCACCGCGCACAAGAAAATCCAAACGTTCTACAGATAACTCCAAGAATAATGTTTCACATCATAGCCAGAATTCTATAAACTCAGTAAACTCCGATCCGTCCGTGTGTAAAGATAAACACCCACCGTGTTGTGCAAAAACTTTAAAACCTGTTCAAGCTGAACCGAGTCAACGGAGTGGTCAGGGGCAGATCAATAAGTAGGACGTCTGCGAGAGTGTATTTGACGATATAAATATATGCATGTTAAATGTCCAAGGACTTATTGGCAAGAGATATTCAAAATTAGACGATTTATATATGAAACAATTGTTTGATAAACACGATATATTATTATTTACAGAAACATGGCTAAGTGATGAATTTAACTATGATGTTGATTGTTTTGATTACATAGTATTAAATAGAAATTGTAAGCATAAGGGTTCGAAGCGCAATAGTGGTGGTTTAATTCTTTACTACAGAGACAAATTAAAAGAAAACATAGAATTTTTAAAAAGTGTTGATGATTGTTTAATCTGGGTAAAGATAAATGGTAATATTACTAAATGCAATGATTGTGTATACTATGCTTGTGTTATAATGTACCTCAGGTAGCAGTAGAGAAATGTTTGTGACTAGAAATGTATTTGATTTGATTGCAGATGATTTGTACTTCTATGAAAATATGTTTGAAAATAAATGCAATTTTTTGTTGGCAGGAGATTTTAATGCAAGAGTGAGTACTAGAATTGATTATGTTGAAGATGAAACTATGATTAACTTTGATTTTTTACCAGATGATTATGTTGAAGATGTTAATTTACCAAGGAACTGTCAAGACAACGTTGTTAACGAACATGGTAGACATTTATTAGATTTATGTAAAACAACCGGTCTTGAATTCTAAATGGTCGACATAGTCTTGATAAATCTGGTAAGTTTACATGTATAACATCACAGGGTAGTAGCGTTATTGATCTTGTATTGTGTAGACCGAATATGTTTGATTATATAGATAGGTTTATGATACATGACCCGAATATTTTATCCGATCACTGTGCTTTAAGTTTTATTTTAAAAGCTAGTGTACCTATTGTGTGTAATGATAATGTTATTAACTTAGATAGCACTGATCATGATAGAGTAAAAAAAGTATATAAGTGGAATAATAGAGTTGTGCGGTCGAGGTTTGAATTTGAAAATGAACTGTGAAGTTTAAGTAAATTAAGAGGGGTTTTCTCAACATAAAATCAAAAGAACATTACTGTAAGGCATTTAGTATCTGTAGGAATGTATTTCATCTTTTTATTGAAAATATGTAAAAGTCGGATGTTTTATACATGTGTCTCGGTCGCGGTTGGCCATATGCATACACTTTCATGAATATTAAACAATTGTCCTGTCCGCAACATGATTAGACGTTGCCGGTTCCTTATGGAAGGGTAAGTCAGTACTGGCTGGGATAAAGTCCAACAAAACAGCTCAGATGAATCTGCCGCCGAATATAACTTACAAAATGCTGAGAAACGGCGTGAAAACACGAATCTGAACATAACTGCATGCAAATGTAAATTGTAAATTCAATCTCACATCGTCAATTTATGTGTATACTGACGTCAGGAAAAAACGCTACATTGAAAAAAGTGAATAACGTTTTTATATTTTCCAAAATAATCCCGATGTGCACAGGTATGGTACGACGCATGATTCGCACGTGCGCCTCCTGCTCCTTTATCAGGAGGTATTTCCAGTCGACAAGGTGCAGATAAATGCGGAAGTTAATTTATAAGGTGAACTTTACAATGAAATTTGGAAAATGAAAGCAATTTAAATGTCACGACTAAAAGGGAAAATCGAGCATGGGTTTTTGGAATGCTGGAAAGTGGAATTTCGCAAATTGACGTCGTTGGACGTTTTTTTGCTTCAACATCCACTATCGCCAGATTATTTCAACGCGTAAATATCACTAGGAGCTTATCAGATAGGTGTCGCTTAGATGCGCCGCGTGTGACCTCTGTACGACAAGACGTTTATATCCGTTAACGTCACCTGCGTGTCCGCTTGACAACGTCACTATTGACTTCTTCTCATGTGAAAAGTAATTGTGGTCGGACTGTGATGTTTTACAATAACCAGCATTTTTTTAGAATACATTCCTATGGAACAATTGTGGGACGTCATTGGTCGCCGCTTACGTCAGTTTTAACGTAAGCTACGAAACGTTCAGGTATTACACACTGTGAGTACGCTATCTCAATGTACGAGTGTTGTTTAGCTTGTGTTGATCAACTAGACGAAGATTGTCAGCAGTTGTTGCAGGACACGGAGGGCATACGCGATACTGACATCTTTGGTAGGGTTACGTTTTTGGATCGCAATTTTGAACATCTTAATGAATATAATACCAAATGGGAATTTGTAGACATGTGTGCACACCTCTAAATTTTAGTCTTTGAGAAGAAACTATATTATTCTTTCCTA
The DNA here is from genome assembly GCA_947247005.1 of Spisula solida. Lineage (NCBI taxonomy): Eukaryota > Metazoa > Mollusca > Bivalvia > Venerida > Mactridae > Spisula > Spisula solida. The sequence continues at coordinate 44,854,064 of OX365956.1, forward strand.
ACGAATGAAATATCCGAACATATACGTAAGTATGTGTAGCGTTCCTTTTTGACGTCAGTTTATATATACTAGTATGGTTAAAATGGTCTTCAGTAGGTACGACTGAGCTCTATCGAAACTGAGTATACTTCCATTTTCTCCAGTTTACAGTAAATTTCTTACCGCGATGTATAAACAGCGCCGCGCACGGTGTTCTCGGGTTTATTTTACTCTCTGCACTGTAAGTTGACTATACCCGAGAAACCCGTGCGCTTTACAGTAAGATTTAATGCGTCGTGGTTTGATGTCCACTGTAAACTGATGAAAAATGGAGACTGCACAATTTTCGAGATAATTCATTCGAATATTTAATCGTTTCACTTACATAGCGAATAATGGGGATTGTTTCTGTAATTTCGAGCATTGAGCACAACTCCTTTCTGAACGTGATACACGGGTACTACTGTGCTGTAAGCTTTATTGTACAATGTAGTTTCTGATAAAATAAATAGTTACGGTTGGGTACTACTTTACAATACTGTTCATTTTGTTAATATGTTGAGAAAATCTCTCTTACATTTACTCAAACTTCACAATTCATTTTCAAATTCAAACCTCGACCGCACAACTCTAATGATAAGAAAGATTTGTATGTAAATACACTATGTAGTGATGATATGAGTACAAAGTTCAATAAGTTAAATGACCGTATTATTACATCATTAACAGCAGATGATATTAAATGTAATTTAACCTCCTTTTATAGTTATGTCGAGGATGTATGTGACCCATTATTTAAACGAAATTTGAATATTAATAATAATAATGATAATAACTGCGATGTCAATCGAAAATCTTGGTATGATAATGATTGTAAGAAAGCACAACATGAATTTTTTGAATACTTAAATGAATATAGGATGCAGAAATCTGATTCAAATAGAACCAATATGACTAGGGCTAGAAGTAGATATAAAACTTTGATACGGAATAGTAAATTTAAATATGAACAAGCTCAGACGAAACGGTTAGAAGGTATGAGATATAAGAATGCAAAAGAGTATTGGAAAATGTTAAAAAGTACATGTATTAAACAAACCGATAATAACCATTTAAATGCTGACATTTTTACTGATTATTTCAAAGCTATTAATGACCTGCAATCACATTTTTTCCAACCAGACGATGATGTTTTATATTTTAATGATAGGTATTTAAACGGGGAATTGCATTGCATGTTCGAAGAATTAGATGATCATATCGTAAGAAATGAAGTTTTAAAAGCATGTAAAGATCTGAAATCTGGAAAATCATCAGGGCCAGATATGGTGTTAAATGAATTTTTTATACATGGATGCAAAAGCGAAATATTTTTAAACTGTTTGACACTTCTTTTTGATAAATTATTTAATATCGGATATTTTCCGGATGAATGGGCAGAAGGTTTTATCGTACCATTACATAAAAAATGTGATACAAATAATCCAGGTAATTACAGGGGAATAACGCTTTTAAGTACAATGGGTAAATTATTCACGAAAATTCTTAATAATAGACTTACGATTTGGGCAGAACATTATAATGTATATATTGAAGCACAAGCTGGATTTAGAAAGAATATGAGTACTGTAGACAACATCTTTATACTTCATGGAATTATTAACAAATTAATAAATGCAAACAAGAAATTATATATCGCATTCATTAATTTTACCAAAGCTTTCGATTGTTAGAGATATTATGTGGTATAAATTGATTAAACTTGGTGTTCGTGGAATTTTTTTAGATATTGTTCGTTCGCTGTATGATAATGTTAAAACGACATGTCGAGTTAAAGATGATAATGTATTAGGCGAAGAATTACAATTAGGATTGAATCTGTTACATGAATATTGTCAAAAATGGAAATTAAGTGTAAATGTTGAAAAAACTAAAATTATGATAATGAAAAAGGGCGGGAAAAATAAAAGAAATTTATCAGTCACTTTTAATAATATAGAGATAGAGATAGTTAATAAGTTCAAGTATTTGGGAATGATATTTACAACAGGTGGGTATTTTAACGCTACGTATGAAGCATTGGCGGGACAAGCTCTTAAGTCATTATTTAAATTAAAATCATATTTTATAAAATTTCCCAATATGTCAGTTAGTCATAAGTTAGATTTATTTGATAAACTTATTGTTCCTATACTATGTTATGGTAGTGAAATTTGGGGGTATAACGATGTAATTAAGATAGAAACGATTCATTTACAATTTTGCAAGCAAATATTAGGCGTGAGGTCGCAAACACAAAATAGCTTTATCTATGGTGAACTTGGTAGATACCCTTTAAAAATAAGACGTTTAAGTAATGTTATAAGATATTGGTTAAAAATAATCCGAAGTCCGAAAGAAAGATACATTCACATTACTTACAATATGATGTTAAACGCTTTAGAGCAAAACATAAACAATACGGGTTGGGTAAGAAATGTAAAAACAATTTTAGAATCGAATGGATTTGCTTATGTTTGGTTGAATCAATGGGTTGGTGATGAAAAGGCTTTTTTATGCACATTTAAACAACGACTACATGATAATTACTTACAAATCTGGAATAGCGATGTTGAAGATTCATCGAGAGCTAGAACTTATAAATTATTTAGTACTTTTAGATTACAACCTTATTTAGATGTTATAAATATTGAAACATTTCGCATTTCATTAAGTAGACTAAGAACATCATCTCATAGATTAGAAAATCGAAGCTGGAAGGTGGCACAAACCAGTAAAAACACCATTTAATGAACGTAAATGTAGATTATGCAATGTCCTTGAAGATGAGTTTCATTTTTTGTTTGAATGTCCATTATATAACGAAATTAGAAAACTACATATAAAGAAATATTATTGGAAGCGTGCAAATATTATTAAACTTATAGATTTGATAAATTCTGAAAATAAAACTGTCATCAGAAATCTTGCTATGTATACTTACAAATCCTTTGAATTGAGAAACAAAACATTTTATACAAATTAATACACTCTTATGCAACTTCCACTCCAAGTATAACGTTTTTTGTGTGTGGAATCATTGTACTACTAAAATGCTAATATGCATTGTATTGTATTTACTATAACTTTGGAAGTTTATTTTGTTTCGTGTTTTCATACACAATTTTATTCACTATTAACGTTGTAATTGTACGTGTTTCAATTTATACCGTATTTTCAATAATTTTGACTTGACTCAGTGACTATACATAATTATGTACTTGCATTATTACTGTTGCCATTGACCATTGTATGTTTAAATTTGTATTGTAAATATTTGTAATGCTCATAGACTGTAATGTCTTATGTATTTGAAATAAACTCATATGAAAACTTTCATATATCCTTCTGTGCAATTTAACAAACAATAACTGTTTTAGGGTGTTAGACATGAGTCAGAGCACAAATGACTAGATAGTCTTCAATGAATGCACAATACATGTGTATCAATTATAAACTATTAAACAAAACTGCATATATGGCACTTTAACTAATATCTAATAAAATCGTTCAAATAAGCCGGAGCTTTCCTCTCACGTCTCGGTCTGTTTGTTTCTTGTAGATTGTCTGTAGGACCATTACAGACTTGGTTATCCGAGGTTGGCAAAACAGGTCTTTGCTGATCGATTGGATTGTCCATTATATCCCGGGAAGGAGATTGGTCTCGGATTTGAACAGGAATCTCAGTAGGCCGTACATGTTTCCTATTTCTCTTATAGTCTACATTATCGGATGATGTGACAACAATGTTACGGTTTTCAGCATTAGCTACCATTCCTTTATCCCAGGGTTCATTTACATTATGTTTGAAGAACACAGACTGCTGATCGGTTAGTTCTGGTAGTTTTGTAGTGTGTTTATCATAGTTTCGTTCACTGATTCTTTGCGTTTTAGTCTCGATTCAGTTATGGAATTTTCATTATACACTTTTGGTATAACTGATCGCGTTTGTCTCCCGAACATCATTTCAGCTGGACTAAGGTTAGTGTCTTTCCTGAGTTCAAGCATAGCTTCATATGGGTCACTCTTTGATTTGGAGCATTTTATCATCATTTTCTTAATGATCTTTACACCAGATTCCGCTTTTCCATTTGATTGTGAGTGATATGGACTCGTAATGTGATGATTTATTCTCCATGATTTAACAAAATCTGAGAATTCACTGGAACTGTGGACCTCCATCGGACACTAAACGAGCAGGTATTCCAAACGCAGCAAACTGTTTTTTGAGTTTTTGAATAACTTGCTTTGAAGTAGTAGTGTTTAGTAAGTCAACTTCAATATAATTAGTATGGTTATCTATACTCAAAAGGTAATCACGTCCTTCAAGATGAAACAGATCAAGGACAACTTTCTCCCATGGATACTTTCCATCGTCATGTTGTTGCAACTCTTCTTTCGGGTTGTTTGGCTTCAATTCCATACACTGTTCACAGTTTTCAGCGATTTCCTATACCTCTTTATTCATACCTAACCATAACACTGTACCTCTAGCACGTCTGAGCATGCTATCATAACCTAAATGAGCACTATGGAGTTTTGATTTTACCATTTGTCTTAGGCCGTCTGGTATTAGAACTGCTTCTCCCTTCAGGATAACTCCTTCACTATGACTAAGTATGTCCCTGATGGCAAAATAAGGTCTGATACATGGTTTTATATCTTCTTTGTTTTCTTGCCATCCTTCAGTAATGGCGACAATGAGTTCCTGTAGAGTCTCACTATTCTCTGTTGCCTGTCTAATTTCTCGTAATCTTACGTCAGCAACATCATTAAATGCATTAACATTCAGAATGCGGACTCGGGTGAATTCACTGTCTGCATTTTCATAAATTGATCTGCTTAAAGCATCAGCTAAAATGAGGTCAGTTCCTTTAATGAATTCAAATTTGATGTCATATCTGTACAGTCTCATCAATATGTCCTGTAAGCGTTTTGGTGCTTGACTTAAAGGTTTCTTCAGAATCATTTCCAATGGTTTATGATCATTTTGAACTGTTACAGGTCTACCATAGGTATACTGGTCAAAATTTTCTAAACCGTACAATACAGATAATGCTTCTTTTTCAATTTGCGCCCATTTACGTTCACTTGGTTTCAAAGATTTTGACGCGAATTCTACCGGTTTACCGCCTTGCATTATTACAGCACCAAGACCAAATTGACTACTGTCCGTTTGTACACCTAGCTCTTGGTTTGGATCAAAGTAAGCGAGAATCGGAGCTTCTGTGACTTGCTTCTTCACCTTGTTGAATGCGTCTTCACATTTCTTAGACCAAACGAAAGAAACATCCTTCCTAGTCAGGAAACGTATCGGTTCCAATGTGTCAGCAAGAGATGGTAGGAATCTAGCAAGATATTGTACTAGACCACACAGTCGTTTCACATCACTAACATCCTTAGGAGCAGGCATATTTAGGATAGCCTCTATTTTCTGCTCATCTGGTAGGATGCCTTTATCTGAGATTTTATGTCCATGGAACACTAGTGATTTTAAACCGATTTCTTTCTTATCATCATTTAGAATAATATGTCTCTCTCGGCAACGTTCATTTAGCTTATTTAACTTTAGATTATTGTCCCGCATGGCTTCTTCGTCAGTTGTACTCTGACCGGCAATAATGATGTCGTCGGCTATCGTGAAGATACCATCTAAGCCTTCTAAGGCTTCATTCAGCTTGCGTTGAAAAATTTCGCTCGATACGCACAGGCCAAATGGGAGCCTTGCCCATCTGTATCTACCGAAGGGGGTGATCATCGTGGTTAGGTCACTTGATTCTTCATCTAGTAATACATGCCAGAATGCTTCCTTAACATCAAGTTTGCTGAATATTCTCGCATTCTGCAGTTTTGGAAGAATATCATCAAGTGTTGGGAGCGAGTATTTCTCACGTTTCAAAGCCGTATTTAGTGCTTGTGGATCAATACAAATTCTTAATTTTCCATTTGGTTTCTGCACGACGGCCATTTGATTGATCCATGTTGTGGGTTTCGTGACTGGTACCAGAACTTCTCTCTTAACATAGTTATCGAGATCGCGTTTGACCTTGTCTCGCAAAGCTAAAGGAAGTTTTCTACACCCTTGATCTTTGGGTTTGATTTCAGGGTCAATAGTTAGTTTGGCGTAACCAAGGTTACCCAAATCATTAAAAGTGTCAAGTTTAGCAATAAATTTGTCCGTGTTTACAGTAACAAATCCCAGACTCTCAATAGTTTTCAAACCCAATAAGCACTGGAACTTATTTGGGACCACAACAAAATTCACCAGTTTTAGGGTTGGTGACAAGTAAGTCTGTTTCACCAATCGGTTTCATTACACTGTCATTAAACATTCTCAACCGTGCAGTGCTCGGTTTAGTTTGCTTTTTGCGCACATACTTTCGACAGATTGTATTTACATCAGCAGCACTGTCCAACTGAAACTTTACATCAATGTCATTGACCAAAAGATTTGCAGTGATTGTTCTCTTATAACTGGGTCGATTAACCACATTTAACCAGTATTCATCCGCTTCAGAGTCAACAGTTTCTGGTTCTTCAGTCACTAAATGAACTTTCTTACACTTGATCGTGAAATGGTTCCGACCCTTACAGTTATTACATGTCTTGCCCCAAGCAGGACATAGTTCCTTCTTCATTGGATGTGAGCGTCCACAGAATTTACATGATTTATTCTCAGCAGATTTAGCAGGTTGTTGCGGTTTGTTCATTTTAACCTTGTTGACCTTTGAGTCAACCTGAAGGTTGTTCATTTGCTCTACCTGTTTGTTGGCCTGTTCGTATGATTGGCAAATTCTGATAGCCTTTCGAAGATTCAAATCATCATCACGAAGTAGTAACTGTTGCACTTTACCGGAAGTGCTGAACACTATTTTATCTCTAATCATTCTGTCCTCCTTGTCACCGAAATTGCAAGATTTAGCTCTTGCACGCAAACTGATCAAAAGGTTCACAGTAATTGGTAGACCAAAACTTGTGGCTTTCGGCCACTTCATTCTGTCTCGGGTTACAGTATTTTTCAATCATTGACAACACATGAGTTGGGTTTTCTTTGTCTTGACCGTCCCAATCAAAATGGTCATATACACGGATAAGGTTTTCTCCGCCACAGTTAATGATGGTTGCAGTCTGTACCGCATCGTCCAGAGACTTGATTCCCGAGGCAGTTAGATATATCTCGACACTCCGTTTCCAAGTTTTAAAATTCTCACTCACATTTCCACTGGTAATGTTCAATTCACATGGAAGTCTTAAGTAAGAGTTTATTTGGTGAACGACAGGAGGAGCTTCTGCCATCGCTGAACAGTTTTAACAAGATTCAACGGGTCGCGAAAATAGGTGACGCAATGTTCATCAACACGAATTACAGTTCAAAATAGCAAGTTTAGAGTCTTCACCTTAGCTATCACATATATAGGTTCTTGATAACGACCGCTGCCACCATGTTGATCAGTATTAATATAATACTGGTAGGATCTACACAGACATATAAAACGAAAACAAAGCACGCTTCGACCACGTTGTAATTACTAACAAGAAGGACAACTCTTACACAATAAGTAACTTAAAGGTTATACATGGTTAAGTCCCTTAGACAATATCAACACCAATATTTACATATAAAAGAAAAAAACATGACATAAAAGGGGATGTAACTCAACCGTTGAGAGGAGTCAGTTTAAACTGTTAAATTAGCATGATATACAAAGGGAAGTAATTCAAATTTCTATCATATGTTTTAAGCAGTTTTTCAATATACATTGCAATTTTTTGAATGGTTTGTACGTCATTGGAATTAAAAAGTCTATAAAAATCTTGAATATTCGTGTTTAAGGTATACCAATTTAGAAGAAAATTCTCTCTTATTATTTGAAATTTAGGACATTGAAAAAATACATGATATTCACAATCAATGATTCTGATGTTATTAATTTCATTACAAAATTGGCAAATGCGTGATTCAAATGGAGTGTTATTATGTCTACCAGTTTCTATGTGTAATTTATGACTAGAGCAGCGAAAACGTGACATGGCTATTCTGAGTTTAACAGGTAATTCAATGATAAGATAACGTTCAGTATCAAGCAGTGTTTTAAAATGCTTGTAATGATAACATCTACTGGATTCTGGCCGATTTCAGTCCTGATTATAACAATCTATTAATCTTTCTTTAAAAGTTTGAATAAATAATACAATATTTCCTACCTCATATGAAACCCAAATCAACCAAAACCCGTAAAGAAATAGTAAGTTTTTCACATGTGTAGCCCATGTTATTCTGCCTACATTATCAAGAGATTTTAACATATAGTAACATCTTTTTGGATATCTAGTATCAGTCATATGCAACAATCTACCCCAATATTTTATACAATTACTATAATACGTCACACAAAGTGGTAATCTTCCACATTCACCCAAGCCTATACAATTGTTTGTAGAAGTTTTAACATGTAAATATTTTTAACAAAATAATAGCTGTGAAGCTTCAACTTCCGGGCGATATTTATATCCCCAAACTTGAGAACCATAGCACAAAATTAGTTTTATCATAGAGTCAAATAATTGACACAGTTTATTTATATTGAAATGTCAAAAAGGACGTTGATATTTATAAAGAGAAAACATTGCTTTTTTAGCCTGTGTAACTAACATTTCTAGAGCCGCAGACCATGATAGAGACGGGGTTAATAATAAACCCATATATTTGTTGATTTTTGTGTTTTCTATTTGTTGTCACCCGAAATACCAGTGTTCGTTCCGCCGCAGTGGTCCACCGTTACGGAAAACAATAACTTGTGTTTTATTTAAATTAACTTCCATTTCTGAAGACGTACAGAACTGGAGCCGGTTCCTCAAAGCTCTGTTAAACTTAACGGCCGGTTAAGTTAACAGTCTGTTAAATCAGCTAACGGACTGTTACTTAACCGCCTGTTAAATATTTGTTCCTCAAACCATATTAACATGAGCGTTAACTAACACTCATGTTAAATTTTAACAGACTGTTAAAAATATTTAACATCTACTTTCAATACCAGAATCCTCTTCTTGTTGAATTCCAACATGGCTGCTTTAACAGTAGATCCCAAAACTAATAAAATAAATCTCTGTAAAAAGGGTAAGATCAACTAATTAACAATAATTTTGCTTAATCATTCACACTGATGGTGATATAACACCGTCTACGCTACCCGAACTACTTGGATTTTATCATCAAACTTGAGTGATATTGGTTAGCAAATTGGACACTAAAATGCCCGTAACTTTTTTATTATTGAACGGAAACAGGTCAAGCGGGTATTTATTTTCTTGATTAGATAATTGCCTATAAGATGGCATAGGTTTCGATGCAAAATTCGAAAAAAGTTGTTTTTCACATTTTTGGTAGAGTGATGTATTTGGCCAGTGTAGACTTTCTGTTAACCCATAATAGATCTACACAGTATAAGAGAAAGGTTTACATAATGTTAGAATAGAATATCTCGATCTTCCAAAACAAGTATTAATTACAGGTAGATTTAGTGCAAATTTATTTTATAAGTCATTTTGTCTGTAGCAGAAGACTTAAGTTGACGATTGTTCCCTTATTTATTACTATTTTGTGCCTATAATTGAAGATTTTATCACTTATGTTGTTGATAAATATCAATAGTAGAGTCGTGAATTTAAACTCAGTTAAGACAGGACTTAAGTTTGTTAAGTTTTGAATTGAACCAACTTAAAAGTTCTTTCGTGATCCAGGGGCCTGGAGGTATGTTCCGTCAATACAAACTAGCTATCGCATTAGGAAACCCAACAATGGCATCATAAAATCATAAAAACGTGGTAGATCTCAAACATTGTCTACGATAGCTGATATAAAACATTCAACAGTCCTCGACACTGTGCTCTTACTGAATCCTAATGTGTCTCCAATTACTTGAAACATGGCCCCAGTAGCTAATTAGTGCAGTGCAAATAGTACTTATTGCCTTCAGGACAGGACACGATTCCTGTTTGTGGGCCTTTTCAACTCATTTTCAAGTAAATTTACAATAAAATGAACATCCCTGTTACTGAATCGGTACCGCATCCGCATATCAACACACTGAGATCTTCAAAGTGGTCAGAAAAAATATATTTCCATTCTGTTCTAACTGGAACTGGCAACAGGCAGCCATTTTGAATCCTCCTGTTAAACTTTAACGGAGGTCTAAACCTCGATTAGTTTAACAGGAGATTTGATGGTTAAAGCAGCCGTTAAAAGCAGTCGTTAAATTTGAGGAACGGTATTTAACGTAGAAGTTAAATTTAACAGCCGTCCATATGTTGTCGACTACTTGTTGTTGGCTGTGAAGAGGACACTGTACTTTTTCACGAACGGGATTCATACGCGTTGTTGTCGAGTTATTCCCAACTTAGAATATTTTACATATTGTAGTGGTAATTGATATACCTCTGTAGTTAGAGGGGTCATGTTGTGGTCTAGATTTGTACACCGGACATATTATGTTTTCACCCCAAGATCCCGGAAATATTCCACTTGAAAAATTTAATTAAATAATTCACACAATAGGGGGGGAGGGGCGATAATATCAAATGAATATTTGTAAAATTCAGTATTTAGTCCATCTATTATGTGTTTAAGTTTAAAACACAACAACATTTAATTATCCAACCTAGACACTTTTGATATCATTTCATATGAATGATTTCAAACAGAAACGTTACATTTTCTTTGGTCCGTGAGGGCTCAAGTCTCCTAACTCCTTTCTATGCTGCTCTTTCTTACGGAGTATACCGAACAATACATATTCTTGCAGTTAAATCACATGTGTTAAGTAATGGATGCGCATCAGTCTACTTATATTGTTTTTCCAATATACTTCGTTGTGTAAATAATGAGTCTCAAGTTTTGAACATTTAATGTCAAGGGTATTGCATCAAAAACAAAAAGAGTCGAATTGTTTGAATGAATAAGTTTTTTACAAGAAATACACTGCACACCAAATAACTATAATGAATGGAAAGGGAATGGAAGGGTGAAATGTTTATTAGTTGAAACCAGTCAAATAGCGCAGGGATCGGCATATTCGTCAACGAAGATGTTAACTTCGTATTTAAGTCTTATAAAGAATACAGAGAGGGTCGACTTCAAACTTTAAATATAGATATTGATGGAAATAGTTTACTTTTATTGAATATATACGGACCTAATAGCGATGATGAAGAATTGTTAAATGTTTTAGAAAACATACTTATAGAAAACAGTAATGAAACATTCATTATTGGGGGCGATTTTAACACGATACTTGATGTAAATATTGATAAACAAAATGGTAATAAAATACACATAAAAAATGTTCAAAGCGAATTCAAGAAATTATGGAAAATAACGATTTACATGATATTTGGAGACTAAAACATCCTAATTCAAAACAATTCACATGGCACTCTAATCATAAACCACCTATATTTTGCAGATTAGATTATTTCTTAGTATCCTCAAATATATTAAACCATGTAAACATTTGTAAGATTAAACACGGCTTCAAATCTGACCATTCAATTGTTACATTCGATTTGGACCTCTTCTCAGCAGAACGTGGAAAAGGTTTCTTCAAAATAAACAACGCAATACTACTGAATAAAGACTTCCAAACAAACATCAAACAAGCAATAAACGAAATAGCCAACATAAATAAGGAGTCTAACTCAAATACTTTATGGGAACTAGTTAAAGGCACAGTTCGAAACGAATCGATTAAATTCTCAAATATATTACAAAAATTGAAAATTGAAAAAGAATTAAGTATACAATTTTTTTTTTGAAAAACTAGAGCGTGACATTATTTCTAATCCTAATAACGAAAACCTCCAAACTGAACTGAAACAACAAATAAATCTATTAAATGATATAACTGAAGAAAAGATCAAAGGCATTATATTAAGATCGCGTGCGAAGTGGGTAGAAGGGGCTGAAAAGAACATGAAATACTTAAACCTAGAACGCAAGAGAGCCGAAAGTAAAACTATTCATCAACTTAAAACTGAAAATTATACAGTGATAAAAAATTCGAAAGACATTCTATCATATTGTAAAAACTTTTATGCAGACATATTCAAAGTAAACGAAAACTTGACCCCAGATAATAGTTTTTTTACAAATGAACATACGGTACTTTCTGAGGATGATAAAAACACAACCAGTGGAATAATCTCAGAATATAAAGGATATATTGCATTGAAAGAAATGAATAATAACAAAAGTCCTGGTTCAGATGGCCTGTCTGTCGAATTCTATAAGATCTTCTGGAACGATATTAAAACATTCTTTATAAATTCATTAAACTACTCTAACTATTACAGAGGTAAATTAACAGAGCTTCAAACTCAGAGTATTATTACATTAATACCAAAAAAGAACAAGGATCCTTTCTCTATCAATAACTGGAGACCAACATCATTACTAAACGTTGACTACAAAATTGCTACTAAAGTTATCGCTAACACAATAAAAAAAGTTATAGATGGTACAGTAAATAAACAACAAACTGGATTCATTAAGGGAAGATATATAGGTGAGAATGTGCGGACTATTATAGAAAATATAGAGCAAATTCAACAAAAACAAGAACCTGGTTTAATTTTCTTTTCCGATTTCCAGAAAGCATTTGATAGTTTAGATCATACATTTATGTTCAAATGTCTAAAAGAACTAAATTATAGCGACTTACTTATACAATGGGTTAAGGTCGTTTACGATAATGCAAAAGGATGTATAACTAATAATGGTCATTTTTTTTATTGTTTTGATATTAAGAATTGAGTACGACAAGGTTGTCCTTTATCACCTTACCTATTTATACTATGTATTGAATTTCTGTCCACGTCGATAGAAAAGAACGAAGATATTCAAGGTATTTCTTTAAACAACAACTGTACCAAACAAACCTTATTCGCTGATGGTGCTAGGTTTTTACTAAATGGAACTCAAAAATCATTTGAAACTCTAATAACAACCCTTGATGATTTTGGGAATACTTCGGGACTGAAACTTAACAGAAACAAAATTAATGTTCTCACTAAAGATAAGTTGGATAAAAAGAATAATAGATTCAAATGCTAATTGGAGTTCACAATATAAGAATGAACTAGAAAAATATGGAGGACTATTTTTATTTAAATGTAATATAACAGAACAAGACTGCAAATGTTTTGATATAAAATCTATATTTTTAAAAGCAATAGAAAATGGCAAAAGATAACTTAATTATATATTTCAAATATGTTGGTATAACCCCACCTCTAGTTTCTTTCCTTCTCTCTTCATCACTATCATGCTCTCTTTCTTACTCTTTATACACTATAAATTCTCAAAAGATCATAACGACATACACAGAATATTACGTAATTATATTATGTAACCAATCTATATAGTTGTATGTGAATGAAATATTGTATGTTTATATGTATTACTATGTATATGTCTTATGGAAATAAAAACGTTAAAGATAATAAGATCCCGGAAATATTCCCCTTGAAACAATTTCATTAAATAATTCACACAATAGGGGGGCGATAATATAAAATGAATATTTGTAAACTTCAGTATTTAGTCCATCATTGCCGCCACTTTTACCAAGTAGGGGTGGGCCGATGCATCGAAATATCGACGCATTGCGATTCCGAGGGATCGATAGTAAAAGTCTCGATCCAATAACTATCGCCGATAGTTTGCCCAACTATCGATAGTTACGATAGTTGAACTAAAGTTTATTATTAAATTTAAACAACTTCCGTTCTCGTTAAAAATCTAATTTTAGATAATCACACGCATCAAAACTGCCAAAAAGAACCAATATCGCAATCGTTCTTCCATTGAACATTATAAAAACTTTAATTTTATTAATCTATTTCTGTTAAATTCATTTTTAATCATGTCCACAAATTGTAGATTAGAATGTTGTACAACAAAGTGATATCTAACACAGTGCAAATTTGCATTTACAAGTTAATCTCTGGTTTTCAAATCTTGGCGATAACTATTGCAATAGTATCGCAATAGTTCCCAGCAATACAATAGTATCGCAATAGTACTTTCAGCAATAGCAATAGTAAAAAATGGACTCAATAGTCACCCCTATTACCAAGTGATAATTTTATTATAGATTGTTTAACTTCTTTAATGCTTATTTCAGCATTTAAGAATTGATCATTTTCATCATCATTATTATCATTTATCACTATTGGACGTGCGTTTTCTATATATAATAATTTACTGAAGTAATTAAACCATTCCATAGAGGATATATTAACATTTAAGGAGCGTTTTGCAGTCGATTGTTTAAGGTGTTTCCATAACATATTTCTATTATTACAGCAGTCAACAAGTTTTCTACGTTCACTACATTGATGTACTGATTTTTTATTCGACACCGTGTCCCTGAAAACATGCTTCCGTTCCTTATAAAATACAAGATCTTCATCGTTATCGGTTGTCCTGAACCTACGTTAGGCCCTGTATTTACGCTGTTTTAACGCTTCACATTCGTCATCCCACCATAGTGGTTGGGAGCTTTTTGTGACTACACTTGCTTTATTGACGCGCATGCAAGATGCAGCTTCTTGCAATAATTTTCGTTAATGCAGTAACGGCATCATTTATATTCCTATGGACCAAATTCTGTATGTGATCAAGTTTATCTGGGAATATTTGCTGTAACATGTTAAGAAACAGTTCAGTTTTGTTATTATGCCAACGAAATCTAGGAAAAATATTTTCAGCAGAATCATTTTTAGAAGTTTCAGCTACACCCAATTCTCCAAAAATGAAATTCAATGTACATGTTATTGGCAAATGGTCAGATTCATCTCTTTCAAGAACATTAAAGCATGAAATATAATGAAATAAATGTTCGAAAACCAGCATATAATCAACAACACTTGCACCATTTCCAGGATCGTTAAAGCGCCCGTTTAAAGTGTGTATATCATGCGTTTGACATAATTTATTCGAGCATCTTTATTTTCTCCTTTCATATTAAAAGTACTGCCCGCGTAATCGGTTTCGCCAAAAATATAGTATAAGTTATCCTCCGGAATATAGTCTATCAGATCTTTGGTCCTGGAATTTAAATCACCTGCTATTAGGAACATACCGTCAGCATAATCTCGTTTTAAAGTTTCAATATTCTCTTGCAATATATGTATACCATTTTGTACAGTTTTGGTATTATAAATACTAGACCCTTCTGGTGAGACATAAGTAATCTTTGTGATTGCTGACTTGTGACAATTTAAACAAAGGAACAACACAGTCTTCAAAATGTTCATGAATTCTGCAGATTGAACGTTTTTTTCAATAATGAGTCTAATAAATACTGATACACCGCCACTGTTTCTAAAGGAACTTATATTAAGTTTGCGAACACAGTCGAAATGGACAAAATTATTTAAGAAAGTGTCAAATTCATCAGTAAATCTTGTTCAAGTTTCACATAAACAGACAATGTAAAATCTGTCAAATACGATGTAATATTTGTGCACATATTATTCACATATTTATTTAATCCTTGTATATTCCATGTTACTATATTGATATCAAGTTTATAAGTTTCGTTTGCTACGCCTCGTCCGTAATCCTAGTCAACTCCGCCCTCTTCGTCGTGCGCGCTCCAATCATTGTCATTGTTCCTCGGTTGCCTACGTCACTATCGTCGTCCGCAATATTTTCGCCGGTTGCTCCGCCAATGTTTGTATCACGCGATGGACTGTTATTGTTTACACCATGTGCCCCGCACGTGGTCGTCTGTTTTGTTGACGTTTACCAAAACAAACGATCGAGTCAGTTTGTTCGTCATATTTGAAGATTTTGTCTTCTACGATTAGTTTATCATATCTCATAGATGCGTTATTGTCTTTTTCACGTTCAACGATCATCCGTTCACCTAGTATACGTCTATGACGAATTAGTCGATCTGTGTAATCGGGTTTGATCGAGACTCCGGATTCACGTGGCAGTTGTTACCTAGCTGCGTTCAATACACATTCACGGTCTTTGTACTTCCCAAACTTTACCACAATCGTAGATTTTGATGAGTCATACGAATATACTCTTTGAGCTCTTTCAATTTCGACGCTTTCTTTTTCAGGCATATTTAAGTCATCTCGGATAAAGTTCCTCACCTTTGATTCAGTCACAGACATTGCGGACATTATTCCGTCGCGAATGACCCTCTAGCTTATCTAATTGTAATTTAAGATCGGACATCTCAGACCTGATAAGATTGGTTTTCAGTTTTTAATTGCTCTTTTTCTGTTCTAAGGCAATTTATCGAATCAGTCAAACAGTCAATTTTTGCATTCACCTGCGATAAGTCCCTTGCAACTTTTTCGTTTTGATTTTGTAATCATGTTTCATTGTCTTAAGAAAATTCATCTTTCGTTGTGTTTATCATGAGTGGGTGGAGAGGTGAAGATGCTTACCCCGTCCATATGTTGTCGACTACTTGTTGTTGGCTGTGAAGAGGACACTGTACTTTTTTCGCGAACGTGTTTCATACGTATTTCCATATTGATTATAACTGTTGCATTCGTGAATTACCCCTTCCTCTCGGAGGCCCTGGGTTCGACTCAATGTCGCCACTTAGAATGATAAACACAGACACTGCTACAATCCATCTCAATCCGCACTTACACATCCATAAAGGCACTTTTATTCCATATACTTCCCTCTTCGTTTGCTTGGCTGTGTAAACAAACCTATAGCAGCTCGCCATACCATCAAATCGTTGCCTATTTTCGATTTTTTATACGTGATATTTATCCAGTTTCAAAAACACAAATGTAACCGGTTGATATTTTATGCCTTTTTAGTATTTCACTTTTAGTGGTGTTTGACCTGTGTTCAGTTGTTGGTGTTAACCTTATGATGTATGGATTAACTCCCTTGTTGTGTAATGGAACTCTTGATGGAATGTGTAATGTGTTCCCGCTTTTACCTGGAGTTAATCCCTTAATTTGGTGTCATGTGACTGAATCTCTTTGTCAGTCCATGTAAGTTTTTGGAGAAGAAGGTTGAAAACCATTGCTTCCAACCTGAGAGTTGTATGAATATGTATCATAGTGGAATTTAGGTTTGATACTATTCTTGTTTATATTATATTCTGATGTCTGATATTTTTGTATATTCATAGGGGCTTGTATCTTAAATGAGCTATACTTTATTTGTAATGATTAATACTAAGGAATGTGTAAAGGGAATTGTCTTCTTTGAATTCAAGATGGCTGTCATGTTGTTGTGGTAATTAATAGAATGGTGATTGGTATAATTATTAATCAGGTGACTACTTCTATATTCTAACAATGTTCTTAACCCTTTACAGTTAATAACCAGGCACAGTGAGAAAGTAGATCGAGAAGACAGAAGAGTTATAGTATTGTTGATGAAGTCTGATCCACAATCGGTATGTAATTGAATGTGTGATTATATGTTGTACATGTATCTTTGTTTGTTTGTCATTGTTTGTCTTGTTTATATATCATGTATTTTATAAGCAGTTTAATGACTATCAGATATTCTATGTTAAAGGCCGACGATCACTATAGATAAGATATGTAAATGAATGTATTGTAATGTATTTGAATCTGTATAATTGAACCTTGAGATGTAGCATTATACTTAATGCTCCTTATTGTTTATTTCAGGGCTTGATTGTATCAACCATTATATATATTCTTCGTCGTTATATCTACGTCCTATAAACATCAGGAGACGAATTATAGTTACTTGAACATTATACACGTTGTTTGGTTTTACTGAACCCTTAGTCACCCTTAGACATACTACATATACAGAAAGTCTACAGCCGGCTACAAATGGCGCCCAATGGCCACCAAAACGTCGCGTGCGAAAAAACCGTAAAGCGATGCGCAAAACCGTAAAGCACTCATTCCGTCACCTCGCGTAAACCTAATACTACTATGCAGAGTATTACTCCTTATGTCTCACCCTATGTACTAATTTCCGTACTTCCAACTATGTATATATACTGCCTTCTTCCCCCCTTTTAAGCTTATGTCACCACCTTTAATAGCATACGGGCATCATAATATCACATACAATTATAACTTCATTTTCAAGTACAGCTTTTACACAAAGCATCTTAAAATAATATAAAACCTCATGAACTACATCATCTGTTTCTGTTCTAAGGCAATTTATCGAATCAGTCAAACAGTCAGTTGTTGCATTCACCTGCGATAAGGCCCTTGCAACTTTTTCGTTTTGATTTTGTAATCATGTTTCATTGTCTTAAGAAAATTCATCATTTCATTTTCGTTATGTTTATCATGGGTGGGTGGAGAGGTAAAGATGCTTACCCCGTCCATATGTTGTCGACTACTTGTTGTAGGCTGTGAAGAGGACACTGTACTTTTTCGCGAACGTGTTTCATACGTATTTCCATATTGATTATAACTGTTGCATTCGTGAATTACTCCTTCCTCTCGGAGGCCCTGGGTTCGACTCAATGTCGCCACTTAGAATGATAAACACAGACACTGCTACAATCCATCTCAATCCGCACTTACACATCCATAAAGGCACTTTTATTCCATATATTTCCCTCTTCGTTTGCTTGGCTGTGTAAACAAACCTATAGCAGCTCGCCATACCATCAAATCGTTGCCTATTTTCGATTTTTTATACGTGATATTTATCCAGTTTCAAAAACACAAACATCTTGATCAAGGGACATAACTCCTAATCACCTAAGAGCATGCATAAAGCAAAATACAGCACATCAGAAAACACACACAATAAAAAGCATACCTTAAGCAAAATAAAGCAAGCACAACTATAAATAACTTAGACCAAATGCATTCACATAAAAATAAAAAATAACTCATGAGAGATAGATAATTAGACAAGGTAAAACATGTTGAACTACAGAAAGCAAGCAGTACATGCAATCTCATGCATAAGTTAGATGAATAAATATAGACACACCTGCAGACAACAGTGACATTTACAGGCACATGGAGCACTCACACCTCGGGTCAGTCCAGGTACGGATCAGTCTGCGGAACTCCTTGTAATCTGTAGTTTGTCTGAGCTCGTTCGGCAGACTGTTCCATACTCGGACTGCCTCGAAACGGAAGGAATTCTTACCATACGTTGTTGTTCTAAATTGTGGTTTTACAAGGGTGTTTTCATACCATTTTATCGTTAAAACACTTAAGTGATTTAGGGCTAGTCAACTGTGAGCGGCTCATACATTAGCCATAATGTGCATGTCCGGCTAGCCTCAACCAACCTTAAAAATAAGGTTGTTGTAACAGTTTTCTATACAAAAACAATTTTAATTCAGGGCACAGGCTGTAGAAACTGGCTTGTCACAGAATTCTATTCCTTAGTTGATCATCTAACAACAGGACCGGCGGAGATGAGTCTTTTACATGAAAGTCCCAAACCCAGTGTGAGCCACATCAGAAATCACCAGAGCAACGAATCATCAAATACCAATACTGAGGGCATAAAATCCTGTAGTAATGACACCAATATCCGTGGTACTCCTAAATTTGGAAAATATTGCATCATACCAAACCAAAAACCAAATCAAAAAAGCTCTTCAGCTTCAGATCCTTAATGGGGAAGAAATTTAATTCAACACCTACGACCATCACATCACTGAGAAATAGAGACTCATACTTTACTCACACACCTGATAAAGTATCTGTGATTACATCTGATGAAACTATATCTGATATCCAATCTAATGGCAGTGAAACAGAGCTGAAGTGTATGGACACAAGTGAGTGGAACCCAAATCAGCTTAATACTCAACAAAGCACTTCGGTGTCTGATCTCACTGAACCATTGACTGCTACCAACCTCTGCAGCCCCGACGAAACAAGCCTGAAAAAAACAACTATTGGAGATATTTCTGGCGATGAATCCAACAAATCCATACTGATATGTGAACAAGGAAACCAATCAACTTCTAATGAACAACAATTAATTGACCTGCAGAACCAAAATTATGAACTTACCAAAGAGAACAATCAACTCAGGGAGGAAAATACAACACTTCAAAAACTAAATGCAGAACAAAATAAATCTCTAACAAAACTTACAGATGCTGCTGGAAAAATGCAGATAACACTAACAAATACCCAGACAAAAGTTCGCGAGCAAGCTAAACAGATTACTTCACTTACAACTAAAATAAAGTCATCAGATCAAAAGAGTACTGATAAAGTGGAGGATGCACTTTATGATGAAATAAGGACTCTAAAAACTGGATTTGATACCTTAAGACAGAAAGTGACAAATTCTGCTTCAACCACAGAGCTACAAGAGCTGAGAAATGAGGTGGACTCTAACAAGGAGGAGATTAACAGATTAAGAGAAAATAAAGCACAGCAAATGCCGGGTGCTTTAAATCCTGATAACCAACCTCAAATGGCTTCATCACCTTCAAATTCCAATACAAGACAAAGATTGGACACTCCCATACCAGCAGCAAGCCAACATATCACAGAGCACAAAGTCTATGTATTTGGAGATTAAGTCACTAGAGTCTTAGAGCCCCAACGACTATCTGGTCAACAGTTTAATGTCAAAATAAAATCTCAATCTGGCGCTACAGTTAACGATATAACAATGTACCTGAAATCACTCAAGGATAAAACATTCGTATCTGATTTTGACATGTTTGTGATACATGCAGGAGTCAATAACATTTCCAATGCCAACAAATCTACTGAAATTGTTGAGGACTTTAAAACCCTCACAACAGAACTACAGAATCTCAACGAAAATGCTACAATATTTATTTCATCAATACTACCGAAGAAGTATGACAAACTATCATTTGATGTGATAAAGGAAACAAATATACTGTTATCAAAACTATGTGCTGAAAACCACCATGTATTCATTGATAATACCAGCAACTTCATGAACAATGGCCATGTGGACAAATCACTATACAGAGATGAGGTACACCTTAGCAATAAAGGCAGTTCATTGTTTGCCAAAAACATCAAATCATCCATCATTAAGTGTTTACCTCTCTCTAATGCCGCCAGACAGGAAAATGGAAATTTTACCCAGGCCAGCCTCCACAACAGCTACAAACATCCCCTGGTACATCCCCTGGTACATCCCCAGGAGCGGAATCACCAAATACGGTACCATCCCAACAGGCAACCCAACTACATGACTCAACGTCGACCCTGGATCCGACAACTACCGATGCCGTACAATCCAATGTGGACCCCAGACATGTGGTAGACAATATCTTCAACAAACAAGACATCAATAGTGCAAATACAATATCAAGTTGTGACACAAATATTAAAAAAAATGACATCTTGGACAAAAACAATTTTCTCTTTAAAAAAGGAATTAAGTTTTTTCATTTGAATATACACTATTTATACCCCAAATTTGATGAATTGAAAATCTTACTCCATAATCACCCTTATTTAGATGTCATTGCACTATGTGAAACATTTCTGAACAAAATCTTCTCTGACAGTGAATTCCAAATAACTGGATACCAAATGTTCCGTAAAGATCGTGAAACAAATGGTGGTGGGATCATAGTGTATGTGAATCAAAACCTTTCTTGTGTCCGTCGGTTTGATTTAGAAAATGACAAAACTGAAATTATCTGGCTTGAGATTCAAAACAACAAGCAAAAACCAATAATATTGGGTTACACGTATCGACTCCCGTGTTCCAATGCGGACTGGAACTTCAATTTAGAACACACCTTTGAGAAAATATTTATTGAAAGCAAAGAAATCATATTGACTGGAGATTTAAATTACAACTATGATCCCATTACTCAATCAACTAACAACAATGCATGGAATAATATTACTAACAGTTTCAATCTCAGACAACTTGTTGAAAACCCCACCAGAGTAACATGCACTTCCAAAACAATAATTGATCATCTATACACAAATTTTTCTGAAAATATATCTGAAATTAATATACCAGTACTATCAATTAGTGACCATTTTCCTGTGTGTTTCACACATAAAGTTTCCAATGAGGCACCTCGAGACCCCTTACATCATATCATTCAATACCGTAACATGAAACAATTTGTTGAAAAAGATTTTCTAGAATCTCTTAATGAACAACCATGGTCTTTGTTAGATATATATGAAGACCCAAATGACGCTTTAGATTGTTTTCAATCATTATTCAACAATGTGTTAAATAAACATGCTCCATTGAAAACAAAGCGGGTCAAACATACACATTTACCTGACTGGTACAACCCAGAGATACTTAAAATGACACGAGAAAGAGATAAGGCAAAAAAGTTGAATCATAGGGAACAATTTACATACTGGCGAAATAAAGTTAAAACCACAATTTCAAATGCAAAGAAAACATATTATGCACAGACTATAAATAACAATAAAAATAATGCCAAGGATTTATGGAAGAACCTTAAGCAATTATCAGGTAAAGCCACAAATCATCAAACAAATTTTATCCATGATGATGAGGGGACTCAGATTTCAGACCCTCAGGAAACTGCAGAAACGTTTAATAATTATTTCATAGACATTTTTAAATCTTCTCCCCAAAACTGTTCTTCCTTCTCAGAAAGTGATAAAATCAAACTTCAGGAATACATTGAAATGCAATCTGGACAGGACACTTCATTTGTATTACCTAAAATTACAAGCAAATTTATAGAACAAGAACTAAACAACCTCGATGTCAGTAAATCTACTGGATTAGATGGTATAGGGCCAAAGTTTATTAAATTAAGTGCTAAAATCATTTCAAGACATTTGGAGAAGATATTTAACCTCAGTTTAACAAGTGGAGTTTTTCCATCAATTTTCAAAAGAGCCAAGGTTACACCTATCCACAAAAAGGGGCCTAAAACAGAAAAAAGTAATTACAGACCGATTTCAATCTTACCTGTACTATCCAAAGTACTTGAAAAACATGTCAGTAACACCTTGAAATTATTTTTAGAAAATAATTCACTCCTTCACCCAAATCAGTCTGGGTTTCGAACTCATTTCTCATGCGAGACTGCTCTGACAGCTATTATTGACAGCTGGATGAAGGCTATAAATGAGGGAAATCATGTTGGAACTATTTTTCTCGATCTGACAAAGGCTTTTGACCTTATCAACCACAAGTTACTAGTTGAAAAGCTACAGCTATATAACATTGATGCTAATGCCATTACCTGGTTTCAGTCATATCTAACTGATCGATCACAACAGGTTTGTGTGTCCGGAAAATATTCTAGTGTCCAAAAGATACCAGCTGGTGTGCCTCAAGGCTCAGTATTAGGTCCTCTACTATTCATCATTTACATCAATGATATGCCCTTACATTTGTCAAATTGTAAATCAGATATGTTTGCTGATGATACAACTATTTCATCATTTGGAAATACTATCGACTCAATCTGCACCAATCTTCAATCAGACCTTGGTTCCATAAAAAACTGGTTAGATAGAAACTCTATGATTGCAAATGCTGACAAGACTAAAGCAATGATCATCTCGCCATCAAACCAAATTATTAATACTATAAGAAATTCACACAACTCAAATATTTCATTCAATGGAAAAACTATTGAATTTTCAACCTCAGAAAAACTCCTTGGTGTTCATATTGATCATACACTAAATTGGAAAACGCAGGTACAAATTACACTGAAAAAATGCAACTCCTTATTATACTTGTTGATGAGAATAAAACAATTTTTGAATATTCATACTAGAAAAATGTTCTTCAACGCATACATTCTTCCACACTTAGACTATTGTTGCTCTATTTGGGGAAATTGCACTAATGACCTCTCAAATGATATGTATAAGTTTCAAAAACGTGCTGCTCGTATTATTTTGGATAAAGATTTTGATACACCAACAGATGAATTATTTTTGCAACTAAACTGGATGAAATTTTCAGATAGAGTTAACTACAAAAAAGCTATTCTTGTTTACAAGTCACTCAATAACCTTTTTCCAAATTATATGGAGCAGCTATTCACATATAGTGACAACAGGTCATTGAGATCATTTGAACAAAGACTTCTTTCTGTACCAAAACCAAGACTTGAGTTTTTCAGAAAATCATTGGCATACTCGGGTGCTAAATTGTGGAACTCACTTCCATATGATATCAAAGTATCTGAAAGTGTTAACACATTCAAAAGCAAATATCTAAAGTGGTGGTTCTCTGGTGGTCAACAAACCATTTCTTTCATTTGAAAGATCATTTAGGTCCTGGTCTTAGCTCCAACCAGTTGTGTCAATGACTTACTGTATCTATTCCTTATATATGCATAACAGTACATTTTAAACTAAATTTGTTTTCAGCCAAGTCATAATTTTTTGTTATTGTTGTTATTGTTGTTATTGTGGATTGTTATCTTCTGTTATTACTGTACATATTATGTAAATGTGTTAATGAGGCTCACAGGGAAGACTGGGTATACCCAACTGTGTTGCCTCTATAAATAAAGTCTTTATTATTATTATTATTAAAAATCACCCGAAGCTTTTCAAACCACCTTCATTTCATGTACAGATATTCTTAAGCTTACTGGTTGAACTTTTTCTTGAATTTTGTTATTTTGTATAAGCCATTCTGCAATTTCGTTGTCCAGCATAAGGCTGCTTCGTATCTTTCAATATTGCATGTACACTATATATATGTTGTCGATTGTCCTTGTGGTGGCCGGTTGTTGTTTTCTCGTCACATGACTCTCGTTCCGTTTTAGTTTGACTGACTTAGGCGGCAGACTTTCGGGACCGGATGCCGTGTTTTAGTGCTTCGCGTGTTTTTAATGTTTTCGGTGTTCGGATGGTTAAGTTGAGTGCTGCCTTCCCTGTCTGACTTGGTATACTATTTTTTAAAATATGTTAATACGTACAAACTGTAAGAAAGCATACTTTTAAGCTTGTTGCGATATCCTTTATCATTCAGAACTTGTCGCAATAACATCATTGTTATTGTCGTTTTACCTTGGCTATAACAGCTTCAATGTACAAAATAATCTATGAACAGCTGTTTTACGACAGAAAGTACCAACCTATAAGACCATCCAAAGACTACAGCAAGGAAAAGCGGGAATTTAATGGTGTTCTTGAATCAGTTTGTAGCTATACCAAGTGCGATTGTTAGATGTTTGACCAGTATTTCAGTCAAACTAAAGCCGACAGGGATATATTCTTGGTTGTCGAGGGTCCGCATGGACACAAGGAGTTGCAACATACAAAACATATTTCACAAATATGCGTAATAAAAAACCTTCGACGATTATTCTTTTTTCTGGACGCTATTCCCAAATGTGACGTAATAGACCACGTGATTGTGCACCGTGTACATACACAGCAAGTTACATCACCATATCACATTCCTAACTCAAGTTATCAATCGGAAACCAATTGTTGACGCCTGCCCGCTCAAAAGCCAGCCCGCCGAATTCGCCAATCAAATAACTGGTTATCAGTGACCGTTATAAAGCGGAAACAGTTTTAATCTACATCAAAGTTTCCTCATAGACTACATATAAGTCAGTTTATCATATCTCGTTCCTAACTGAAGTAACCAATCGAAAACCAATCCATCCGCCTCTATAGTCTAAGGAAAATTACTCTCGATGAATTGGGAGTTCGCATTGTTTTGTTGGTCTCCCTTTAAAGGTGCTGCCTCACAGATCGGGCTAAAATATTTGTATGACGTAATTTTCCTACCTTACCAAGTATTTATATAATAGAAAGTCAATGGTGGTTACTTTATGAAAGATTTATGGCATATAAGCAATTTAAATCACTCTTTATATTTGGCACTCAGTATTTTTCTGTTTGAAAATATTGCAGAGTTTCCTTCCAAAATGTTCTGTGAATTATGTTATTCACACATGATCAAACTGTAACTTCAACAAACTAAAGCCGAAAAATATGTGAGGTATTCGGTTCGTTTCGCAATTCGTTTTCATCGAAAGGAAACAAATTTCAGGCAATTTAAGTGATAGTAGTGCTAATTCTGTAGGGTATTAATACCCTATAGAACTTTGGGTGTAAAAATGCTAAATTACTACAAAATGCCGGTGTTTTCCAAGTTATTTTTTATATCAATGTGATTGTTTATGGCATATACAGGAAACTATACCAAAATTACATGAATATTTGAAAATTTTATTTTATTTTTGCAATACACCAATACGTGAGGCAGTCCCTTTAAGGCTACATATGCTTTGTAAACAAAAATAATGGTAAGTATTATATTTCTATACAAAGTTTTATGAAAAATACGTCAGTCTAAGGGAAAATATAAGCTTTCCTCGAAATGTAGCATCCCTATCAACAGTTTGGTCGTTTTTAGTCCTCTACCGGTTTCAACCGGACGGGATTACAGCTTTGCCCCCCGTCAGTCTGTTCGCAAAAAATCTGGACCCTGACGTAACTCAAACGGTTTTCAAGCTATGTTCATGCAACTTGGTATGTGGGTAGGTGCCAAAGATTGTGGTTACTATGGCATCAGAAACAAAATAATTTTAAGGTAATGGCTTCAAACCGGTAGGGGACTTCTGGATTGCTCCTCCAGACGGTTTGAAATTTCAATGCGAGTAATCGATGTGAAATTAGCTAAGTAGGTACAGTGGAAGGTCGCAACAATCATGGTTTATGTTTTTATTCCGTGCGAGTGCGAAACCCATCTATAACTTTTTATTTTTGCAGTAGATCTGTATAGATCTAATTATATTCTATTGTATTGTTTTTCGTGAATATCTATTAAATATTACGTAATTAAAAGTGGTCAAAAATGAAAACAAATAAATATGCGCACTTATATCGGCATTTAAATTGCATTAGACCAATAGTGATGTAAAAGTCACGTGGTATTGCTACACTCTGTTTAAGGTTAAACTACCCGTGACATCTAGATTGTTAAGGTTTTTATTAAATGTGACCTAGTTTTTGACCCCAGATGACCCAGTTACGAACTTGACCTAGATTTCTTAGATACAAACATTGTGACTGAGTTTATTAAGATTTTGTCAATATATGACCTAGTTTTAACAAGGTTTTCTTTGATGTGACATAATTTTGACCCCAGATAACCCAGTTTAGAACTTGACCTATATTTCATGTGGCCAAGTTGAATAAAGATAAGATAACAAATAAGACCTCTAGACCTCTTTGATGTGACCTATTGTTTTATCCCAGGTGACCCAATTGCAAACATGGCCTATATTTTATAGAGACAAACATTGTGACTAAGTTCCACAAATATTCAGTGAAAACTTACATAAATATTTAGTTTGGTAGGACAATAACGTCATACAAAAAAGTCAGCCCGATTTGTGAGGCAGCTCCTTTAAGGGTTCGAACGTACCCATTTTGGGATAGAGTCCACGCACGTTGCTGCCAACCGATGACATGGGCATAGTATCTCTACAAGATGAATTTCGTAAAAAGTTTTTTTTTCTATATTTTATTCATAACAGGTTACAATATACATAGTGTACATATATACAATAAATGATGTAGCAATATTTTAATAATAAAGTTGTAAAGTTTACAAATTTTGCCAGTTTTTTATTTCTAAAGCTGTATGTTTAAATTAAGATATCATAAATGAAATCAGGGAATGTTGAGAGATTGACAAAATTTCTTCATGAAATCTGAGCTTTCTTTATTTTTATATTTGTAATATCGAGATAATGTGTCTAAATCAATACATAATATTTGGAGAATGTTAGTTTTGTTTTTCCTACGTTCACTTTTAAAATAATCTTTATAAATAGGGTATCCTATTAGACCTATTACATTTATTATTTCATATTGTTTATACATGATTTTATAACCTATTATTATATATTCTAAAGAGTTTGTTTTGTTGTTTATGCCATGACTTCTCCTCCTAAACCGCTTGGCCAAATTTGATAAAACTTTACAGGAATGTTCCTCGGGTGGACCTCTACCAAAGTTGTTAAGAATTTTCTGGTCCGTCGCATAACTAGGTCACACGGGCTAAAAATAGATTTTCAAAGAGAAAACTCGATGATTGTTTATTTGGAGTTTTCGTGTCACTATCCGGAGTATTGAGCACGAATTTGATCATAGTCTGTTGTCAGTGTACCTGTGTCGTGTTAGTTTCTTTGGCTTTGGTTTGTATTTGTCCGTAGCACGAGTTTCACGATACTCAGAAGTACTGACAGAATTGGATACAACGGTCGTTGTTTTCCGCGTGTGAAATTCAGTGTCACTCACTGTTTTCCGTCCATCATCGGAGCATTCCGATTCATCGATGTCGCTCTCGGTGTGTCTGTTACTAGCGTCACAATCGCTCCGCTTATGGCCGGATTCATTGCACTGAGTGCATACCCAGTCGTTTTCACGCATAGCATTTGTATGTTCGTAAAAAGTGATGACATCTGCGGTACAAATAAATACTTACACGTTTGTTACCATTTTTGCATTTGACCATTTTTAAATTCGAAGATCATACAAAAGTACATACATGTTGAAATATATAACAGTAATCCGGTCATATAAACTTCCACTAGACTTGTTGAATAATCGCATTGAAGGGAGGCTCTGTAGCATACCAATGTACAATAGTGTACTCACGACGAAAACTTGTGTAAATAAATTCCCGGAATTCTGACATACAGTAATTGCCTTAACCCAAGGTCAATAACTTAACACATACAACACCGCATTCAATCATTGAATGTTTAACTAAGTGAGAGATATAATAGTGGTATCAAATGATAAAGTAGGTTTTTATTATAGACAAACAAGCCGCGGCAAGTTTGTAATATTCATATCAGAACTGTATTGCATGAATGGAAGGTACTTCAGTAGAGTAAGAAATTTTACAGATAACATTTGACTTCAACAAAGGACAATTGTACGTTGATAACAAGGTTCCATTTAGATGATTAGAGTTTATAATACGCTTATTCATATCATTGAATAATAATACCACTTATGGCAATGACATTCATAGAATGTAAACGCATTGAGTTTCCACTTATGGTAATGAAATTCATAGAATGTTAACGCTTTGAATTACACAGGACCATGGTTTGTTTGCTACTTCGAACCATAATTCCTATAAAGATGGCCGACGCGAATGCACGAACCAATGAAATCGAACATTTCCATCATCACCTTCGTGTTATAAGCACTGTCTTATCCGGATGCCACTTCATCATATCACATCTGCCTTTTAGAGTCGTCATATATCAACTTTTAACATAGCTAAGTGTCCACTTGTATATTCATGTATATTAATATAGGCCTTCACCGTTAGCCTAATATACGAGATAAAAATATAATTTAAAAGTCTCTTACAAGCTTTCGGATGTCTGATAATAAACAGTGCATCAAGGGCATTTTAAGTCTACATGGTGTTAACTTTGTGCCATACGAAGTGCTCTATATTGATGCATCTTGTGGCATTGTACTTATGTACATCTTTCTACGTCGATCAACATCCTCCGAGCTGGATAAAGGATCTCCATAATTCCGAAGTGGTATAATCCAGTATGCACTGTACTAGTAGATCGTGTTGTTCAGGTATGGTGAAGCGGCTTAGCCATTGTGTGTAAATGTATCAGCCAGTCTCGCAAGCTTGGGAAGGTGTTTCTTCCTTATGGGGTCTAGTTCCTTGCAGTGAAGGAGAAAGTGCTCAACTGTTTCATCTTCCAATGAGCACATTTGACACTTGGATGTAGTAGATTTATTATTGAAGTTTGCTACAGTTGTATGTTGCATGAAAGTTCCTGTAAATAGTCGAGCCTTCACTTCTGCTCTTTGAACCTCATGTGCTCTAGGTCTGACAGATTTCCATAAATTATGTGGTCTCTTGGCAGGTTTTCCTGTATTGGAAGATATTTTAGGTAGAAAATATTTTTTATCTTGTGGGAACAAGATAATTGAGGGTAGAAATTATTTTTATCTTGACATGGAAACGACTTTTTCACATACACTTAGCCCCCTACCATTGAGGTTTTGCCCATGGACAGGTACCATTGAGGAAAGACCTAAATTGTAGATGTCCATGGGCAAAACCTCAATGGTACATGTCCATGGGTAAAACCTGAATGGTAGGGGACTAGGTGTCCAGGAGAAAACCTGAATGGTAGGGGACAAGGCGTCCAAGCGAAAAACCTGAATGGTAGGGGACTAGGTGTCCAGGAGAAAACCTGAATGGTAGGGGACTAGGCGTCCATGGGTAAAACCTGAATGGTAGGGGACTAGGTGTCCAGGAGAAAAAACCTGAATGGTAGGGGACTAGGTGTCCATGCGAAAAACCTGAATGGTAGGGGACTAGGTGTCCAGGAGAAAACCTGAATGGTAGGGGACTAGCTGTCCACGTGAAAGTCGTTCCCATGTCCAGATAAAAAATATTTTCTACCCTTAATTATCTTGTACCTACAAGATAAAAAATATTTTCTATCCTTAATTATCTTGTTCCCACAAGATCAAAAAAATATTTTCTACCCTCAACTAACTTGTTCCCACAAGATAAAAGATATTTTAACTTGTTCCCACAAGATAAAAAATAGTTTCTACCCTCAATTATCTAGTTCCCACAACTTAAAAAAATATTGACCATGTCACCTCTGTGCTTCCGTACCAAGCTTTTTAAATGAGAAAAAAGTGATGCTCTTTGATTTGATTTAAAGTTCATTGGTAATATAGAACCATGTCTTAGATTTAATTTTTCTCATGAATAATGTTAAAATATCTTCTGTCGTTGCTATGGTAACAAGTTTAAAGTATATACTCCACATTGAGAAAACAAGGGGTTAGTGGTTAAAAACAGTAGCTACATTTCGCTAAAAACCAAAATTCACGATGTTTTATTAAAATAGGAATATAATTATAAAACGTGATACAAGTTTAAAAAGTTTACGTCAAAAACTCATCAAAATTAATACTAGATCTATGAAATTCGTGTCAACGTAACGTCAAGTAACGTTTCAATGACGTTTGCGACGTCATCAACTAAGTAGACGGCAGTGGTTGGTTTTAAAAGTATGTAACTTTGTAATTTGATGTTATATTTCGATCAAATTTGCTGAAACTGTTCAAAAGAGTCTTATCTTTCTAATGCTGTATTATCATGTTATTCATATTCTTGTCACTAAGCCCGGTTTTCCTGGAGAACGGCTCATATGTATGACTGCAAAATTGTGTACGCATGGGCATATTGTCCAATGTTTATATGGAGTCAAGGGTAAAGGCATGATCTAGGAGAAAATAATTTAATTTAAGTTGTACAACAATGAAGGGTGTGATAGCATTAAAATAAAACAAAGCGCGATTAACAAACGTTGTTACCGTGTTTCAATGTTTACTATCGCTACCTCTGAGAGAAATATTCATTTATACAATACTTACTGCACAGAGTAATGAATAATGCAAAACAGTGAGAAATTGGGATAGGACAGGACATGCCACAATGCACTGCCAAAACGCATTCGAACCAAATAAGTAGACACGAAACCTATCTATTGCTAATGATTAACTACGCTAAAGTAATATTTGCCGCCTAGTACATATCCACAGATTTTAAGGTTTTGCATAAATACCTCATTTTAAGCAGTTGTTTACGTAGGACATTCGTTTTATTCTCTGTATGAATGACATTATGCAGTTCTCAATGATAGCAAAGATTCATTCGAATACTGGTATTTACATTGGTGTCCCCAACTACAGAGTCGCATGAGTGTCTCCAACAACAGACTTGCATGAACATTATCCCCGAAGCGTTGGTCGGTAGGGGGTATTGGAATGGCTATGTCCGTCCTTCAGCCAATCCGTTCGTCAGTCTGTCTTCAGTATGAACCAACATACTGCAATGATGCCCGTCAAGTTTGACGTGAATCTGTCGAATTTCCTTCCATCATCCCTTGATTTTCTTGTCACCATTATTCAACCAGGTTTTATGCCGTTGTATACTGGTCATATGTTGTTTCGCGGTACTAACAGTTAAAATATTATTCAAATGCAATAATCAACGTACATCTGACAAAACTTGATATAATTCTTCTCTTTCATTCTTTTTACGATGAATACATTGCACATTAGTCAATAAAGTTGCAAAATCAAGGAGTATTTCAACTTTGTTTATTGTAGGTATCGGCCATGTTAGTCAATGACGTCATCATTGGTTTCGCGGTACGGGCTAAAATTCAAACAGTTAATTGTACACTAAAGGTTAAACATCACTAAATGTTATCACGCTGTATTTTCATCTATTTGTGGTTGATTACGATATTTAAAAGTTAAATCTGAAGAATACGGAAAATATTAACAACAGTTAAAATACTTCATGCTGCCAAAACAATATCCTCAGGGAAATGCTAGCAATAATTGGACTGGACCTCGTTAGCATTCCCACTTCATATTTACTGAATGTGTGCACCTTAAATATCAGTTTTAGTGGTGTTTGACCAATTTCAACAACAACAACAACAGGAAGTTAACGGTAGTAAACACTAAGAGGATGGAGTTTTAGAAAATACCGCGATTCCAATGATGACGCGAATCCAGTAATATTGAGTATAAATCGTCGCTTCCACTATAATATCCCGGACCTACATTTTTTGCAATTTTTTTTTATTTTACTTTCCGTATCTACATACTTTCCTGCGTCGTTCGATATAATGACCAGGCCCGTATGCCAATCAAAAACGGTCTTTTTGGCGCTTTAAAAAAAACCGGACCACCATTGGTCAGCATTTCAAAATTATAAAATACCGGAGATGCAAAAATGCATGTACGGCATTTTATAATTCCATGTTCCTGGAAGGTAAACACCGAAGCTGCATGACACCATTATCCATGGAAGTGTTTTAATGGAATACAAGTTTCTAAGATATCCTGTCAGGTAAGTTTTGTTTTATTTTACGTAAGGTGGATACTTGTTTGTATCGTCGTAATGTTTGTGCATTTATTAAGATTTGTACTATTGTAAAGTAGACAATATGAGAGTTTTGTAAGGTATGTTAAAAACTTATATTTTCTACATTAGAATTAACCCCTTACTTGGTTGAATGCATTGACATAGCCTTAATTCTGACTTCAACGCGAAGTCTTTCGTTAATTACAGATGTTTTTGGACAAAAAAACGGTAGAAACGTACTTTTTAGTCCAAAAAAGCAGATCCGGTATTTTATATAATCTTCGATAATTATTGATCTCATCAAACTGTGTAGTTCCGGCACTTTGTACAATATACAGTGTAATCTGAGAAACCCAAACACCTTTCGGACCGCATGTTTTGATCGGATTTCGAAAAGCTCGGTATTGTAAAACTACCCGTTAGTTCTTATCTTATGTGTTGTAGTTGGATTTGATTGGGGTTGCACCAATATGCGCATGATATGCGTCGGATGTCTAATAAGAACCTTTGAAACACACGATGCTTCCTGCCAGGGGGCGTTCTATGAGAGGTTAAATTAAGTTATATAGGCATACCGTGTTGCGTTTAGCGACGAACAAATCGATTAAAACGATGATAAACAACCCGAGGTTTTCAGACTTACGGGCAATACATTAAAACGGTTACTCAAATGAGTACTGAAAGAAAAATCAAATAAAAATACTAAGGAGCGGTGCGGTGATTCGATCGCGATTCTTCAACGGCACTAACGTTAACCTACCTCGTTAACCGCTCGGCCATCGTATCATCAGATAAATGCGGTCTTATTTATTTTACTATATAAAATCAAGGAAGCACGTGCTAGCTTTTGTACATGCGCACACAATCGTTTCCCCCAGTGTCAACATCACAATGCACGTACAGACGATATATTCCATAAATAAGAAATGTTTTGCAGTATCTTGAATATTTTTTCTACTAGATTCCTTTAAAACACGTTTCCGAGTGATTTAATATAAAGATCAATTATTTCTTCAACTAAACGAAGCGTCAACACTTAAAACGTTTGCCCGGTAATATATACTGTCCGGTAATATATACTGCCCGGTAATATATACTGTCCGGTTAAATCATTCTCGTTCACCAGAGTATTCTTCGTCCGAAACATAGTCTGGGAACTTGACTAACCACTGATGTATGAGGATGGGTAATATATACTGTCCGGTAATATATACTGTCCGGTAATATCTCACAATCGTTATAATGCATTATCGGCCATGATAATATCCAAGTATCACAAAATGCTCATATCATGTATTAAGAATATTTGTAACATTTTATTCATCGCAGGTGTATAGTCATTAAATAGGAAAGAGAATTTGACACGACTCTCGACTTTCTATTAGCATAATTTAACAGCTGATATATTGTATAGATTTATAACCACCGCTGTATGTTTTCATAAGTGGAAAGTATCACGAAGACGCCCCAGGTGTAATATCAACACAAGTCTAAATGACCGATATTGCACGATTTGCTCGCGGAAATTTATATATTCAACGAAAGAACCTTGTAATATATTCATACATAAATATCAAGATCAGGTCAAATTATCCGTGCTATGCAAAGGTAAAAAAAGTAAAATTAAACATGGGTACTATATTTTTTTAAGCAATTATATAAGTTGGGGACTCATTCATCTAAGGAATTCAGATTTGGCAAGTTCCGGTTTTGTCATCATCTACATTGAAATTTAAAGAGACATTTCGGGACTAAAAATTTGGTCTGTTTGGACAACATTCCGATTTTCTCAGATTACAGTGTATATTATGTTTAAAAATTTCATTTTGCCTATTGTAATCATGTTAGATTATTAGTATATTTCAGCATTTTATTAACCTGTAGATGTAACTGACAACAATGTCAGAATCAGAATACAGCGGGGGCAGCGATACAGAAAGTTTTTTAGAGCTTAACATTCTCTCGTACAAATGTGTAAAGTGTAATTACAGACCAGACTTTCAAACACTTATTTTATATTTTAGAAAGAATAATAGAAACAGGACCTTTTTAGTACCACTGCCTAACGGGGACTATTATGTTACATGTTTATTCCCGGACTGCGAAAGGTATTACCATTTGAAGTGTATACACCCCACATATCCAGACGACGATCTTAACAATAACCACCTTGAAGACTTGCAAGAAAACGGCATACACTGCCCCACATGTGAATTAATATAATTGAAACAATGAAGAGAAAAGCTGGACAAGAACGCGCTGAAAAGAAAAGGCTAAGCCAGCTTGTAGTGAATAACTCTCTGATACAGATAGGCGGCGTAAACAACAATAATAATGAAGAAAAACCAAGTGAAGTAGAGCTGAATACAACGAATAAAATGTATTCGAATAATGACACAGACGTACACGAAAAAGATGTACAAATGCCGTCGAAGTTGAATTCTGAATATGGTGAAGTGAATAACTCTCCGGTACAGATAGGCGACGTAAACAATACTAATGAAGAAAAACCAAATAGAGTAGAGCTGAATATAACGAATAAAATGTATTCGAATAATGACACAGAAGTACACGAAAAAGATGTACAAATGCCTTTGACGTTGAATTCTGAATATGGTGAAGTGAATAACTCTCCGGTACAGATAGGCGGCGTAAACAACAATAATGAAGAAAAACCAAGTGAAGTAGAGCTGAATATAAAGAATAAAATGTATTCGAATAATGACACAGACGTACACGAAAAAGATGTACAAATGCCGTTGCAGTTGAATTCTGAATATGGTGAAGTGAATAACTCTCCGGTACAGATAGGCGACGTAAACAATACTAATGAAGAAAAACCAAATGAAGTAGAGCTGAATATAACGAATAAAATGTATTCGAATAATGACACAGAAGTACACGAAAAAGATGTACAAATGCCTTTGAAGTTGAATTCTGAATATGGTGAAGTGAATAACTCTCCGGTACAGATAGGCGGCGTAAACAACAATAATGAAGAAAAACCAAATGAAGTAGAGCTGAATATAACGAATAAAACGTATTCGAATAATGACACAGAAATACACGAAAAAGATGTACAAGTGACCTTGAAGTTGAATTCTGAATATGTTGAAGCTGATATTGGTGAAATAAACTATGACAGAGGAAATATAAATATTGAAATTAAATGCGATGGCAGTAAAAAATGAAGAATCATTTGACATGGATATTGTTAACGAAGTTATGAACATGTTCACAGCCGGTAATGACTGTTTGGAAGAAACAGAAATGTTTCAAGCAACCCCTTTAGACATGTCGACTTCTGACATTCACACGGAGACAGAACAAGCAACACAACGTATCGTTGAAATTATACAAACCGCTCAAGATAACATTGTAGCCGAACGTAGTGTTGATGAAGAAGTATCTGATACGGATGATATAGAAAATGACCCAGACTGGACATTAGACAGCGAGACAAGAAGTGCAAATAAAACCAATTTAAATGTGAATAAAAATACCGATGACATAGCAGAAAATGTTGCAAATAGTCGCGAAATAGATATCATTGAACGCGAAGTGACAGTCACAACGTCAAATAAAACATCGAATAAGAGATTCATAGAAAATTAGCAGTTGAGGATGCAGGGTAAGAATTACCATGGTTATGCCAAAGCAGATGATGGGAAACACAAATATTGTGTTGAACGAAATGCTAGAGAACTTACACCAAGACAATGTACAGAAAGGTGCAGAAATGGCTGGGGGAAAAGAGAGTGCTTCCAAATAGATGATAATGCAAGGGTCGTTTTGTTTCAGAACTTTTGGAATAACATTAAATGGCCAGAAAGGAAAGTGTACATATCTAGTCTAATTGTAAAACGAAAGGTTCAAAGGCGAACAAAACCAAACCAAGACGAAAAGTCCAGAAGTAGGAAATGTGATGCATATTGTTTGTAAGCCGCTTTTCCAGACAACCTTTGTGTTACTGAGGACCAAGTGTATCACTGGCTAAACAATGACGATGAAAGTATTGGAATACCAAAAGAGAAACAAACACGGTCACCAAAATCAGTGCATGAAGTTGCCCGAAAGGCTGCAGTGGATTACCTGAATGCTTTGCCTAAAATGCCATCTCATTATTGTAGGGCGACGTCAAATTGTACCTAGAAACCCATATGACAAGCATAAGTGAATTGTATAAACACCTCAGAAAAAACCAATCCATCTGTCTATGGTAAAACAAAATTTACAATGTTATTTGAAGATATGGATATAGCTTTTTACAAGCCAAAGAAAGACCAGTGCGATACATGTGTAGGATACAAGCCAAAGAAAGACTAGTGCGATACATGTGTAGGATACAAGCCAAAGAAAGACCAGTGCGATACATGTGTAGGATACAAGCCAAAGAAAGACCAGTGCGATACATGTGTAGGATACAAGCCAAAGAAAGACCAGTGCGATACATGTGTAGGATACAAGCCAAAGAAAGACCAGTGCGATACATGTGTAGGATACAAGCCAAAGAAAGACCAGTGCGATACATGTGTAGGATACAAGCCAAAGAAAGACCAGTGCGATACATGTGTAGGATACAAGGCAAAGAAAGACCAGTGCGATACATGTGTAGGATACAAGGCAAAAACTGTAGGGACAACAGAATATGAAAGCCATATTCGATGAAAACGTGAGGCGCAAGATGCAAAAGGCGTCTGATATGGAGTGCATTGAAGGAAAACAGATAGTATTGAACATGGACCTACAAAGCCTTTTACTGTCACCGAAACATGAAGCTAGCTGCATGTTCTATAGAACATAGCTTTGCTGTCATAATTTCACGGTATTTAATCTGCATACCAAAGCAGTTATGTCTTACTTTTGGACAGAGACTGCTACTGACTTGTCTGCACGTACATTCTCGTCAAGCATTATTGACTATCTAGAGAGCTTGGACATTACTGGAATCGAAAAGATCGTAGTGTACAGTGACGGATGTACGTATCAGAATCGCAATGTATGTAACGTTATCTTGTGCTCTTTTGCGTTTTGCAGTAACGCAAAACGTAGAGGTTGAACAAAAGTTCTTAGAGAAAGGACATTACATACATGGAGGTAGACAGTGTTCACTCAGTCATAGAGAGAAAAATAAGAAACAAGGACATCTACATCCCGCAAAGATATGTCGAGCTAATTGAAGGTGCCAGGGAAAAAAATCCCTATCAGGTGAAGTATGTCGACCACACATTTTTCAAGGATTTTTCTTCCTTTAAGTACTTTACAACAATCAGACCAGGCA
Source organism: Spisula solida (assembly GCA_947247005.1). Lineage (NCBI taxonomy): Eukaryota > Metazoa > Mollusca > Bivalvia > Venerida > Mactridae > Spisula > Spisula solida. Next base: position 44,892,280 of record OX365956.1, read on the forward strand.
GTAGGGTTGGTGATCCAGTCGTGACTGACATTCGGAACTTGCGATACACCGTGAATGGTGACATAATGTATAAGTTAAATTACACTGATCCAGAGTACACGGAGATCAGAAAGCCTAGAAACTCGAAGGAGCCAAGGAGTGAAGATAATCTTCGTCCTTTGAACGATCAGCCTTTGTCGTTGAGGAAGTCCAAGTACAATCACTTATAGCAGATATAGTTGGGAGTCCATCGGCACAAAAGTCGCTTATTTTTCATGGCCCATGGCATTTTTTAGTAGAAGTGTTTCGATACCATATTTGAATTGCCCAATACCAGTTGTATATGGTTTGGGTGGATGCCACGCGCAAAACCCTCTGTGAAGGTCTTAAATGAGGTCAAAGGTCAATTAAGTGCATATAGCAGACATCAACTTGAAATTGCACCATATCTTGGCTAATTCTACAGGTAGAATGGTCAAAATGGTATCAAAATGAAGCTAATGAATTGGTTCTTCATTTGCAAGGATTTTATGCAAATTATCACATTTGCATACTCATGAATATTAATGAGGAAGTTAAAAATTGGTAAATTTTCGTTAAAAATCTACTAGTATAGTTGACAAATGTATGCCATATCTTCCTTATTTCTATTATTTAAAGATCCAAATTGTACCAAAATCATGAGAAGACATAGGGCTTTCGTTAAATGTATATTTTTTATAGATAAATATAATTTATTTCCACCGAGAATGACCGCCAAAGGTGGGTGGGGTAAATTTAAACCAGAACGTAAAAATCTCAATACAGTCAGAATCAACATTAAACACTCATTAAACATATTCCTTATATCCAAATATGATTTATTCGTGGAAATTGATTTTGACTTACTTAAATATTATGCTAATTAACTAATTTGGTATTAAAGAGGTATTAATTGAGACGCTTGAAGCATATACATTTCCCATTGCGTATGTCTTTGTCTAGGGGATGAACTCCCAATAAAGATTCGGGAGGCATCGTATACAGGTTGCTCGTGGTCTAGGGGAAGTATTGGGGGAAGTCATCAGACAAGTTGTGACATCAGGAAGAATCATGATGATCAAGGAGTATCGGGATGTATTGCAAAAACTCTCGATGTGCTCTAGACGTTATGCGTCAATTCCTCTTCCTCGGGGATGTACTTCCGGTGGATTTAAGAGCTTAGCAGGCGTCTATGATCCCATGTATCTCAGAGAAGGCATCCGGTGTCTCGGATAAGCTTCGTGAACGTTTTGGGGAATCATGAGACATCTTGTGAAAACGCGAGTACATGTACATTCGTCAGGGAAATTCAATGCATGCATATTTTTACCCGATGTATTCGCGCTGTCATGTCGGGAATAACCCGGGAAGGCATCCTAGAAGCGCTACAGAGACTCGGGAATACCAGTTACCATGTAAACTTATGCGCTAGGCATCCCAGTGATACTTTGGGGACACATTCGCGGTCTCAGGATTGCAATTCTAAAGGGAAACTTCGGGTAAGGCATGATACATTTTGGGTCATCTTGAGTAATCGGGGTGGGGGTATCGGTAGACATCGGATGACTCCCGATGTGTTCCTGAAGTTATACGTCTGTCCCACTCAGTGATTTACTCCCGATGGAAATTAGGGACTTCGGGAGGTGTTGGGATCAAGTTCTGCAAGAAGATCGGTAGTATCGAGAGACATAAACAAACTGATAAGTTCGCATCGTGTAACTTGGCATAGTCCCGACATATGTTCTGGGGAATTCTCCCAGTTACCGGAAGCCTACGTCTGATAATAGTTGAATCAGACAGTTTGAATTTGTCAAGATATAATATGTTAAAAATATTTGGGCCAAAATATTTTTCAGATTTGTCGTAGGTAGCCGTTGTGGAAACTTGACAGCTCATGAGTATCTTCATGTTAGCTTAAATTTGCTTGATAGATTCGCAGATTCGCAACTTACTAGTAGTTGTTTGGTTGTACTATTTAGATTTTCCAAATTTGACGTAATCTATATAATGCTGATCAAAAAAGGTTAGCTATGTTTGTCTATTAAATGTAATAATGTTGTCAACCTGATCAATATCTAAGACTTCAGCAAAGGTCTGAAGTATGATTTGTGTCTCTCTGGTGTTGATTTGTAGTCAAGCCTAGTTTGCATACTTGCTAAAGAAGAGTATGAAGGGTATCAAAATAATTATCGGATGGCATGATATAGATGTATATAGAATCACCATCTGGGACATTCAAATATTCAAGTCTATATGAAAGTTGTGCCATCAAAGAAAACCAAACTGTGTACTGTACATATAGTTATCAGAACATGTCCCCAAACGACTACCGTATCATTGTTGGGTTTCTGTCTTTGACGAGATGTGAAACTATTCTTCTGCTTGAAAATATATGATCTTCTGTTGGATATTAGAAGAGACGTACATTCAGATGAGACAGAGAGTTGTACAAACTTGTTAATGACTCCTGTTTGTTAAAGCTCTATAAAACAAGGCTTTAAATACTTCCGCCAAGAAGTTAAAAAAGAACTAATATTCGAGGGCTTCAGCAGTTCAGCTATTCAGCGACCCTTTGACATTTTAACTTCCCTGGTCATTGGGCTACCTAAGGAACCCTGCGTTCGAGTTTCCTAGTGAGTGTGCAGCCAACATTTATCGGCGGCGCCAAGATCTATCGAACGTGAACAGACATCGCCCTAACAGGCACCAATTCACACCTTGGTTGAGTGGAGCATGTGAGTTATTCTTGCTCAGAGAAATTTGAGCAGTGGTCGAGACGGGGATTGAACCCGGGACCTTTCGACCGAAGCGCGTCCCTACCTCTAGGTCACTGCTCCCCCAGTGATGTGAAGTGATGCGCTCGAACTGCACACCACAAGAGCAAACTACCAACCAGGCACTTGTATACGGATACAAGCCGATGCATTCATAAGGAATACAGAAATCAAGACGTGATCTACTAATTCTTCATACTGCTTGCATCGAACTGAGGTGTTTGTAAATTCACGTGCAAATATATCCACAGCAAATGTTCACAATCAATCTCAAACTAAACAGCGACATTGTTAATTGTCTTATTTGTACATATATACACTATAATTTCATGAATGACTTGTGGCGTTTTCTGTATAGATTGACAAGAACGTTATTGTCTTAAGCACTTAAGGGGGTATATGCACCTTGTGTTTAATGATCAAAGCTCCCATGGAGGGCATTGGTACCTGCTGTTTCTCGGTACTCTGTAGATGTTATAACATGAAAAGCATGCTTTAACTCTATATTCATTCTAATTTAAACAAGACATGAATTGAAATATCAATCTGGTGCTGTATGGAAATAGATTATTATGTAACAGTATTCATGCTTTAAAATGAACCATTCCCCACCTATTTTGAGCTTTTACAAAGGAACAAGTAAACGTGTATGAACAATTTGCAAAATCATTTTGATTATCATTATCTTTTTATATTCCTATAGCATAATTTGGACCTAATTTATGTTTGTTCTTATTTATCATACTAAACTTGAAATTACTACTTGCAGCTCACGTGTATACCTACGTGTAGGTAGCTCATTCCTCCTTAAACGAATGTTGACATATTTTAAATGAATTGGTACATTTCAAAACCAATATAATAGTTGTTACTTGTCATCCCATTTAAATCAATGCAAATATAATATTACTTATTTATAATACTTTTGACGCTATTATGTAAGTTTGGGTTCATGTGTCATTTTACCCCCACCCACTTTAAGCAAACGTGTGCCCTTAAATCAATGATAAGGTAAGTTACAAGTAACATATCAATAGCTTAGTATCTCACCATTAAATAAGAATCATTTAGGCTTTCAAATTGCATGAATGACGACATTATAATAAATATATGGTTCATACCCGTCAATTTTTTATGAAAAATATTGCTAACTTTAGGTGTTCTCATCAATATTCATGAGTACACAAATGCATGAATTTATAAAAAGTTATTTTTATTAACAGCCCAGTGCATTAGCTTCATTGTGATACCATTTGTAAAATTATTGACCAAAAACTGACAGAGATATAATGATATTTCGAGTGAGATATATAAAAAATGCACTCATTTGACCTTTGACCTAATTCTGAGAAAACGAGGCAAAATCACGGATGGCATCCGGCCGTTTCAGATTACACACATATCAAAGATAACATATAGCATGGATGCCACATTCTACTCTCCGATGCCATGGCTCGTCATATTTTTTCCGTATGGACTCCCGACTAATAAAGATGGTGCTCAACAAAGACTTTCATGCTTTTTACGATGCACGTCCGCATCTCGACAGTTAAAGGGGGGACTTTGCCAGCAGTAGGGGGCACAGCGTGTAACATATTATCATGGCATTGGTAATTTTTAGTTGATGTAATGTATCACACATTAATTACTGGAAATGATGAGGATGTAGTTTTATCTTTGACCATCTGGATATCTAGCTAAAATACTATACTTCACTATGTTACAATATCACTGTATGCACTGCTTGATATAGAGAGTTATAACTATGATTCTATATGAATGGTTTGTAGCTACAATCTACTTGTATCTACAAGTATAATTATTTAAGTAAACCAGGAACTTGTAACCTAGGCTATTATCGTTGATAGATCGATCCTGGGTAAACTTAAAAAAATATTATTTTATAATTTTTGTTTTATCTAACTGCAATCACACACATAAATGTAAAATAATTAAGTGTATAATTATAATTTTTTTACAAGTTTTTTAGTCTAAACTTTCGTCCGCTCAGCCGACTGTACATTGTAGTGCTGAAAACAATTCTTGATGTACCTATGTAAAACATATTTATATGCTAATTTTTCTGACCCATTAAATAAATTTTGAACAGTTATTATACAACTATGCTTGTAGATGTTTAAACATTTGTATTAATACATGTTTTTAATTTGCTGAAAAACTTATTACAGTCTATTGTATTATTTTGACTCGTTTAGCTGAAAAACTTATTAAAGACTAATATATTTTTTGGATTTAAAAACTTATTACAGTCTATCAGAGATATAGATAGCATGCTATCTATATTCTCTGGGTCTATTTTTTTAAAATTAATCAATTTAAATCAATATTGCAATTTGGACTGAAATCTTCAAAATCATACATGTAACTTGTTTTGGCAAACATTTCAATACATTCCTAGTCATTGTGCAATATAATTATTATGATTTGATTGTTTCATATTGTTCAGATGTGACTTTATAGTGATGTGCAGTATGACTGGGTTCCAAACCCCAATGGGTGTAAACAATTCTGTGTACAGTTTATTTATCTCTTATAATTCTAATATGTTTAGCTTTTTAGTTAAAATAGTTATGAAGTTGTTTGTTTCTAAATGTTGTTCTAATGTTATGTTGAGAGTATTTTGAAAAAGGGTCAAGTACTAAAACTACGAAATTTATTTCATGATGTTAATGTTAAACGTTATTAAAAGGGTTGTATTTTTCAAATGAACGTTGAAAAATATAATTTCTTGTATTGTGTAGTAATAGTGTCTTCAAATAGTCTTTTTTGCACACATGTATGTTTGGCATAGTTTAAATATTGTATTTATTGTTTCGTGAAATTTATGTTTGGTTGCCATGGGGATATAAGATGTTGTGTACACATATATCTCAGCTCTACATACAAATCAGTAAAAATGAAATTCAATTTTGAGTAATTGATCTAGACATATTTCGGTTAAAGTTTGAAACATAAATGCTCCCATAAGTATCAATCATGATATGGCAACTAAACAAGTATTCCAAGGTCATTTTCAAGGTCAAAGGGCGAAGAAAACTCATAAGTTCGACTTTTGACCGGATATTTTTTTCTATTTTCTTGTCATAAACTGTTATTTTTTTATAATGGATAAATACTGCCTGTTTAAGCATACACATGTCAGGAGAGTAGTGATTGTTATCTGTCGGTATTAATTGCATTTATTTGGTATATGCCCTTAATTCTAAGATGGTGTTCATGATGGCCACCACCAAATACTGTAAGATGCTAAGGTTGGCTAAAAAATTAAAGACTGAATCATCAAAGATCACACAAACATTCATTATAATACATGGAAATGAATCAGATATTATCTGTACTAGTTCTAGATATTTTTCAAGGTCAAATCAAAGGTCAAACAACAAAAACGCCGATTTATTTTCTATTGACTTTCTACTAACCGGTGTATTCTTGGCGGCATAATTACATACTGGGTTTCACTAAAAACTATGTTAATATTCAAATATAGTATTATATATCATTTTGTGTCAAGAACACATAGTGATTATGACGATTGTGTTATAACAATGTTCAATACAAGTAACATCAACACAGTCCATAAAGTCGGAAGTCACAAAATCATATCAATTAGGCGATTATGTCAGCCTAATGTAAACGTTGGGATATGATTTCTTATTACTTATGCACACCTGACGAATGCCATTCTGTATCCGGATCAACCCATTTCGGGCTCTGGTACAGTTTCTGGGGGATTGAGCTGTCTTAACTAGCGATCAAGTTGAACACAAAAGCTTTCTATGGGAATACGATCGAAACTTTTAGACACCATTCAAACCAAAAAGATGATCGTGGTATGTATACTACACAGCGAAAACTAGTGACGCCTGAACAGTTTGTTAACACGTATTACCACAAATTACTTTATACAGTTCGATTGCTTCGTACTAGGAATGAAATTGTTGTAGCTAGTGCAGCTAGGTATCCAGCAAGGAATGGTATCAAAACACCCAGTAGCATTAGGCACATAACAGTGGCAAGAATGACTGGCCCATGGCATGTTTGTAACCCACATAGCTAGAAAAGGCTGTCAGGCTGTGTTATGTGTCTCATAGAGCCAGAAGTTGTTGAGCACTACTGTGTAACAGTGTTAAGTACCCAAGAGAGCAACGAAAGGTTGCCCCTTGCAGTGTTAGGTGCCCAAAAGGGGTAGTCAAGCATGTTCCAAGTGGTGTAAGATACCGCACCGAGCCAGAAATGGTTATCCTTTGCAGTGTTAGGTCCCCAAACGAGCCTGTAATGGATGTTCCAGAAAGTGATAGGTACCCCAAAACGCCCATAATGGTTGTTCAAGGCAGTGTTAGGCACCCAGCAGAGCCGAGATTGTTTTTCTTATGCTAGGTACCAACATATTAATGTGTTCTCCACAGAATGTTAGGTATCCTACAGAGTTAGAAATGGCTGATCTATGCCGTGTTATGTACTGCAAAGAGCCAATGATTGTTGCTCCAGACGGTATAAGGTAACCATAAGAGCCAATAATGGTTGTTACAGACAGTGTAAGTTTCCAAAAGAACCAATAATAGCGAATCCAGACAGTGTTATATGACCCAAAGTTCCAATGATGGTTGTTCCAGACAGTATTAGGTTCCCCTTAGAGCCGATAATGGTTGTTACAGGCAGTGTTAGCTACCCCAAAGGATTATATTGGTTGCCCCAAATAGTTTAAATTACCCCAAAGAGTAGATTACGGTTGTTCCAGATAGTGTTAGGTACCCCTTAGATCCAAATATGGTTGTTTCAGACAGTGTTAAGTACCCCTAAGAGCCTATAACGGTTGTTCAAGACAGTGTTAGGTGCCCCTAAGAGTCTATAACGGTTGTTCAAAACAGTGTTAGGTGCCCCTAAGAGCCAATAGTGGTTGTTTCAGGCAGTTTTAAGTACCTGAAACAGCCAATATTTTATGTTCCAGAAAGTGTTAGGCGCCCCTTAGAGCCAATAATGGTTGTTTCAGTCAGTGTTAAGTACCCATAAGAGCTACTAATGGTGGTTCCAATCAGTGTTAGGTACCTAGAAGAGCTAATAATGGTTGTTCCAGTCAGTGTTAGGTGCCCCTAAGAGCTAATAATGGTGGTTCCAGTCTGTGTTAGGTACCTCGAAGAGATAATAATGGTTGTTCCAGTCAGTGTTAGGTACCCCGAAGAGCTAATAATAGTTGTTTTAGACATAGTTAGGTACCCAACAGAGCAAGTAAGGTGTACTCCAGTCAGTGTTAAGTGCCCAACAGAGCCACTAATACCATTCCTATGTTATATTTTGAACCCATCTTAGCCAGTAATGTATGTTCCGTGCCTTGTTGGGTACAATTAAGAGCCAAGAATACTTGTCCCATACTGTGTATGGTGAACTGAGAACCTGGAGTAGTTGTACCACACATTGTAGGTACCCACAGAGGCAGTAATAGTCAGATCAGACAGTGCTACTAGTATCTAATATTTATTTATAACATTAATAAAAAATCGCCATCCTTGAATTTGTTGCAACAATACAATATGGCAGCAGTAGGTTAAACAAACGGGCAGGGACATCACAATAAAACGGTTTTCAAAACATTGTATGCATGTACTTCATGTTTAACGTATTTCTATTGGGCAAGAAAATATCAGCCAAGAACAAATGGAAAGGTTTGAATGGTCCGCATGCTTCATATAATGCAATGCATGTAGATTGAAAATATGTTACACATAGATATATAATAACATTAATAGTTTAAATATGAAACAATTATTACTTTAAATATAAAACTTAAAACAGCACTTACATTCAAAAGTGTTCAATTTTTTTGCACACTCCCAGGCAATATTAGCGAACATATTTCAAATATAACATAACATTTCACTAGTTCAAACTATTCTTCAGATGCTCTGAATGAAGTAATTATTCAAAAATAAATATTTAAAGCCTAATATACATGGAAAGTACACTACACATTTCCAAAATAATGAAGTGAAAAGAACTATGAGTACATGTATGGTGTGTAATGAAAGGATATACATTGACAAATTATTGTGTACATTTATGTTTTAGACTAAACTTAAAAAATCAAGAGCCATTACTGATTTATTTGAACTGCACTTTCACGGAATTGTATGTAAAGCTGAGGCCGAGATACATACATGTATACAGAACACAAAACAATTTATTTCTCTACGACAGCAAAATATAAATGTTACAGCACTAAATATATCAGTTACACTATGTCAAACATACATGTCTGCGAATAAAAACTATCTGCAGATACTGTTACAGTTTACAGCAATAAAATAGAAGAAATTATCCAGTCAAACGTCAAACTTATGTGTTTTCTTTGCCGCTTGACCTCGAAGTTGACCTTGTAAATGACCTTGGAATATCACATACACCATCTTGTTGTGTTGCCATATCATGATTGATACTTATGGGAGCATTTATGTTTCAGACTTTAACCGAAATATGTCCAGATCAATTACTCAAAATTGAATTTCATTTTTACTGATTTTTATGTAGAGCTGAGATATTTGTGTACGAAACATTTTATATCTCCATGGCAACCAAACATAAATGTCACGAAAACAATAAATAAAATAGTTAAACTATGCTAAACATACATGTGTGCAAAAAAGACTATATGAAGACACTATTACTACACAATGCAAGAAATTATAGTCAAAATGACATTATTTGGTCATTTTTGCCATTTGACCTTGAATTTGACCTTGAAATTGACCTTGGAATATTACAGACATCATCTTGTATTTTTATCTAGAGCATGATTGATATTTCAGTGAACATTGATGATACAGACTTCAAACAAAACAGAATCTATAGTCATTACTCAAATTTAAATGGCATTTTTAGTGAATTGACTGTAGAGCTAATGCTGAGATACAGGTGTACAAAACGTCTTATTTCTCCATGGCAAACAACCATAAATGTTTTTGAAAACATTTAATATTGTCGTTTTAAATTGACAAACATAAATCCATGCAGAAAATGCTAATTGCAGATAGTCTTAGTAAACAATAGATGAAGTTATTCAGTCAATATGACATTTATCGGCGAATTTTGCCATTTGACCTTGAAAATGACCTTGAACAATTACTATAATCATCTAGGCCTTTGGTCTAGATCATGATTGATATTTATGTGAACTTTGATGACACATTCTTTAATCAGAAAAAATCTAGAAACATTACACTAAAATGGCATCTTATTGAATTAGATGGCGGCCATCTTGGACGCCATCTTGGATTTTAGGGCCCGCACCAAAAAATTGCAATTTATGCCGGCAGTCTGATAATCTTCAGACTGTCCCGAACATTTTGGTATATAACTCTTGCTGTTACTTTTGGGGTCCACCTTACTTCTTAAATAAGCCACTTTTAGGAGCATTGCTGCTCTACTATACATGTATAAAAGTGTTTGTCTCGTAAAAACTTAAAAGAATAAAATTAAGACGGGTTTGATCCAATACGAGAATACGAGTGTCGCAATTTCCGATCAACGTAAAATTGCAAAACTTTGTAAAATACAACACGAATTACAAATAACGCATATTGTCTTATAACTGTCAACATACACACATACATGTATGACTATTATGTTATAACGGAACGATAAATTAAGGGAATACATCAGTATGTATCGATGGTTTGAGAAACATATTCTATACATTCTATTTCTGAAAAAAACCCATTGGCATTTGGTTTAAACTCGCCGTAAATTAATAATTTGCCCTAGTCACTGATCCACCTGGGTATTGAAGAGAGTAGAAGGTTGGGATGCGGCCATGTTTATCCGCAACGTATATGATGTTACGAAAGCTGGTACCCAGTTTTTCTACAGTTATCTAAACAAACACGGATGCAAGTTCCTGAGACGTCATATCCGTTGCGAACAAACATGGCCACTTTGCATTCATCAAACTAGTAACAAAGGTACCCTGTACACACAATCGCATTCACCAAACTAGTAACAAAGGTACCCTGTACACACAATCGCATTCACCAAACTAGTAACAAAGGTACCCTGTACACACAATCGCATTCACCAAACTAGTAACAAAGGTACCCTGTACACACGATCGCATTCACCAAACTAGTAACAAAGGTACCCCTGTACACACGATCGCATTCACCAAACAGTAACACATGTACCCCTGTACACACGATCGCATTCACCAAACAGTAACACATGTACCCCTGTACACACGATCGCATTCACCAAACTAGTAACAAATGTAACCTGTACACACAATCACATTCACCAAACTAGTAACAAATGTAACCTGTACACACAATCGCATTCACCAAACTAGTAACAAATGTACCCCTGTACACACGATCGCATACACCAAACTAGTAACAAAGGTAACCTGTACACACGATCGCATTCACCAAACTAGTAACACATGTACCCCTGTACACACGATCGCAGTCACCAAACAGTAACATAGGTACCCCTGTACACCTGATCCCATTCACCAAACAGTAACACGGGTACCCCTGTACACACGATCGCATTCACCAAACAGTAACACAGGTACCCTGTACACACAATCGCATTCACCAAACTAGTAACAAAGGTACCCTGTACACACGATCGCATTCACCAAACTAGTAACAAAGGTACCCTGTACACACGATCGCATTCACCAAACTAGTAACAAATGTAACCTGTACACACAATCGCATTCACCAAACTAGCAACAAAGGTAACCTGTACACACAATCGCATTCACCAAACTAGTAACAAATGTAACCTGTACACACAATCGCATTCACCAAACTAGTAACAAATGTAACCTGTACACACAATCGCATTCACCAAACTAGTAACAAATGTAACCTGTACACACAATCGCATTCACCAAACTAGCAACAAATGTAACCTGTACACACAATCGCATTCACCAAACTAGTAACAAATGTAACCTGTACACACAATCGCATTCACCAAACTAGTAACAAATGTAACCTGTACACACAATCGCATTCACCAAACTAGTAACAAATGTAACCTGTACACACAATCGCATTCACCAAACTAGTAACAAATGTAACCTGTACACACAATCGCATTCACCAAACTAGCAACAAAGGTAACCTGTACACACAATCGCATTCACCAAACTAGTAACAAATGTAACCTGTACACACAATCGCATTCACCAAACTAGCAACAAATGTAACCTGTACACACAATCGCATTCACCAAACTAGCAACAAAGGTAACCTGTACACACAATCGCATTCACCAAACTAGTAACAAATGTAACCTGTACACACAATCGCATTCACCAAACTAGCAACAAAGGTAACCTGTACACACAATCGCATTCACCAAACTAGTAACAAATGTAACCTGTACACACAATCGCATTCACCAAACTAGTAACAAATGTAACCTGTACACACAATCGCATTCACCAAACTAGCAACAAATGTAACCTGTACACACAATCGCATTCACCAAACTAGCAACAAATGTAACCTGTACACACAATCGCATTCACCAAACCTGCAACAAGCGTACTAAATATTTGATAATATTTCGTGGACAATAAGCGTTTGGTGTTATATATGATTACTAGATATATATTGTTAATCAGTTCGTCGCGTGCACAGTTGCAAACGCGTTGTTATTTCAATTTTGAGATGCAAATTTACTGCATGATGCATACTATCTGCATAATAACATACTACGAATGGGTATTTCTGACTTCAGAGTATAAGTTCCAATGAAATTACCAAACGTTTTAACCAATTTAACGGCAGATGTTGTTATATGGCGAATATCAAGCAAGCTATTTCCACATACATCTAGACAACATGACGTATCTTTATTTACTTGTTATGGCTACAATGTTTATCGTAACGCTATTGTAAATACGAATGTATGAGATATATTGAATAATTTCAATTATTTTATCTTTTAACACGTACAGATATCTCATAGGAATGCTTGAATAAGAAGTACAATATTATGGGTTGGATAAGTAAGTAAACTAATACGGAGTTTCCTTACACGAGGTGCTAGGACTGTTATAATGCAAACATTGCAAAATGAACGCACAGTAAAGAATTCTTCCAAGATTCCATACTGACTACGGAGTTTCATTACTGGAGACGCCAGAAGTATAATAATGTACGAGCTCATTGTAAACGGAACATACTTACTAGTATAGCAAATATCGATTAAAGTCCCATTATTGCTCAACATAGCATACTTTTGCTAAGAAAACAGATCGTGAAACATTGTCATATTGTAGAGCTTCCTAAATGGTAGAGAAACAACATACACTGCCCACCAAAAATAAGTATACAGATGTTATTTGCCCACTTACTTGCCTGTAATAATACTATTTGCAGAACAGTGAAGCAACACTATATTTGAAGAAAGGAAATATTTTTGTTTATTAAATGGAAAGGCTATACATTAATTGGTGCCCTATGTGCAAAATCTTAAGTTTCTTTGTCACAAAAAGACAAAAAGATGGAAAATACAGCCTTTTTGATCACATGGTTACTTTAGTTCCGAACATCTTCATATTAACTTCTATCTCTATTTTGACTCATTTAGTAACTGTAGTTTCAGAAACTAGTATATTTTGGCCGTTTGATAAACAGATATTGAATAATTTAATCAAGTTTATTTTTGCAACAATTATTTACTGTATATTTGTTTTTGGTGGGCACTGTATATTCGGTGTATGTTGACAAGTATCCTTTGAAAAATCATGTCCGCAAGTCGCCGTTTAGTATTTTGTGTGGTGAACAAAATACTCCGGATGTTTACGTTCCGAAATGGACGGCCGTCCCGATGACAGTTCGTAAACCTCCGTAATAACTCGAAGGCCGCATAAATTGATGACGTATTCATGCGCGCGCATCAAGCAACTGAACACGAAAGATGGAGGCTGGCGATAACTTGAATAAGCGTAAAAGAAGAGGGTCAGTTTTGACGGATTCTGAAAGAAAAAGAAGGAGAAAGCAGCAGAGAAGAGTGGCCAATTTGCACAGGATTAACATCGGGACGGAATACGAGCGGTGCACTAGATTGAAAGAAGAGCATGGGCTAAAGACGTACGAGGATGTTGCAAGAATGTTGTTAGACTTATAAGTAGGCCTACTGTACTGTAGTCTGTACGCATCACGTTCTGTTTAACCTCCTTTACTTGACCCGATCAACTTTACAAACTCATGATAATGCATCAAATTAGACGGCACCATGCACGTGAGCTACCAAATTCACAAGTTTCGAGAATTTATTATGAGTTTCGTACTAAATTCATTCGAACCGTTAAAAAAATTCAAAATACAATTAAATAAATTAAGGATAAAATAAGGATTTTTTGCACCAGTCAATTGACACTACGCCCCAACCCAAAGGAATAGCTTGCATTTTTGCTTTTTCAACCCTCTGGTAAAATCCCTATCCCAATAATTTGGTTACAAAATCCATTTGACTTGTTGATGAATGAACAAGGGACTTCTCTGACTAAAAGCCAGTCAGGCACTCCACCATGTAGCTTAATGACTAGCTAAAAAGAAACTGTTGCCTGAAAGACGACTTTAAGTATCACCAGATAACTACTAGTCTACTACACCACGGTCCCCTATTTGAGCTGTTCATAACTTTGCATCTAGCCCAAATTCGCTGCTGAATACTGGTCTTCTACCAATTTTTGACCCCGTCATCATAGTCGGGAGTCCATACGGAGAAAATATGACGAGCCATGGCATCGGAGAGTAGAATGTGGCATCCATGCTATATGTTATCTTTGATATGTGTGTAATCTGAAACGGGCGGATGCCATCCGTGATTTTGCCTCGTTTTCTAAGAATTAGGTCAAAGGTCAAATGAGTGCATTTTTTATATATCTCACTCGAAATATCATTATATCTCTGTCAGTTTTCGGTCAAACTTTTTACAAATGGTATCAAAATGAAGATAATGCACTGGGCTATTAATAAAAATAACTTTTTATAAATTCATGCATTTGTATACTCATGAATATTGATGAGAACGCCTAAAATTAGCAATATTTTTCATAAAAATTCGACGTGTATGAACCATGTATTTGTTATAATGTCGTCATTTTTGCTATTTGAAAGCCTAAATGATTCTTATTTAATGGTGAGATACTAAGCTTTTGATATGTTAACTTGTCACTTACCTTCTCATTGATTTAAGGGCACTTGTTTGCTTAAAGTGGGTGGGGGTAAAATGACACATGAACCCAAACTAACATAATAGCGTCAAAAATATCATAAATAAGTACTATTATGTTTGCATTGATGTAAATGGGATTACAAGTAACAACTATTATATTGGTTTTGAAATGTACCAATTCATTTAAAATATGTCAACATTCGTTTAAGGAGGAATGAGCTACCTACGCATAGGCATACACGTGAGCTGCAAATAGTAATTTCGAGTTTAGTATGGTAAATAAGAACAAACATAAAATTAGGTTCAAATTATGTTATAGGAATATAAAAAGATGATGATAATCAAAATGATATTGCAAATTGTTCATACACTTTTACTTGTTCCTTTGTATAGGTGGGGAATGGTTCATTTTAAAGCATGAATACTGTAACATAATAATATATTTCCATACAGCACCAGATTGATATTTTAATTCATGTCTTGTTTAAATTAAAATAAATATAGAGTAAAAGCATGCTTTTCATGTTATAACATCTACATAGTACCGAGAAACAGCAGGAACCAATGCCCGTCCGTGGGAACACAAGGTGCATACACCCCCTTAAGTGCTTAAGACAATTTAACGTTCTTGGCAATTTTAAACTATGAATCTTTACAGAAAATGCCACAAATCATGCATGAAATAACAGTGTATATATGTACAAATAAGACAAGTTACAATGTCGCTGTTTAGTTTGAGATTGATTGTGAACATTTGCTGTTGATATATTTGCACGTGAATTTACAAACACCTTCTCAGTTCGATGCAAGCAGTATAAAGAATTTATTTAGTTGATCACGTCTTGATTTCTGTATTCATTATGGATGCATCGGCTTGTATCTGTATACAAGTGCCTGGTTGGTAGTTTGCTCTTGCAGTGTGCAGTTCGCATCACTGGGGGAGCAGTGACCTAGAGGTAGGGGGGTGCTCTTCGGGTCGAAATGTCCCGGGTTCAACCCCCGTCTCGACCACTGCTCAAATTCCTCTGAGCAAGAATAACCCATATGCTCCACTCAATCAAGGTGTGAATTGGTGCCTGTTGGAGCGATGTCTGTACACGTTCGATAGTTCTGGGCGCCGCAGATAGATGTTGGCTGCACACTCACTAGGAGAGAAGTAGTCTCCCCAGGGAAACTCGAACGCAGGGTTCCTTAGATAGTCCAACGAGTTAAAATGTCAAAGGATGGCTGAACAGCTGAACTGCTGAAAGCAGCCCCCTTCTTTTTTAACTTCGTGGCGGAAGTATTTCAAGCCTTGTTTTATAGAGCTTTTACAAAAAGGAGTCATTAACATGTTTGTACAACTATCTGTCTCATCTGAATGTACGTCTCTTCTAATATCCAACAGAAGATCATTTCTTTTCAAGCAGAAGAATAGTTTCACATCCCGTCAAAGAGTGGAACCCCACAATGATACGATAGTCGTTTGGGGGCATGTTCTGAGAATTATATGTACTGTACACAGTAGTTTGGTTTTCTTTGATGGCACAACTTTCATACAGACTTGAATATTTGAATGTCCCAGATAGTGATTCTATATACATCTATATTATGCCATTCGATAATTATTTTAATACCCTCCATACTCTTCTTTAGCAAGTATGCAAACTAGGTTTGACTACAAATCAACACCAAAGAGTCACAAGTCATATTTCAAACCTTTGCTGAAGACTTAGACATTGATCAGGTTGACAGCATTATTACACTTAATAGACAAACATAGCGAACCTTTTTTGATCAGCATTATATAGATTACGTCAAATTTGGAAAATCTAAACAGTACAACCAAACGGCAAACACCTAAGTTGCGAATCTGCGAATCTATCAAGCAAATTTAAGCTAACATGAAGATACTCATGAGCTGTTAAGTTTCCACAACGGCTACCTACGACAAATCTGAAAAATATTTTGGCCAAATATTTTTAACATATTTTATCTTGACAAATTCTACCTGTCTCATTCAACTATTATCAGACGTAGGCTTCCGGTAACTGGGACGATTCCCCAGAACATATGTCGGGGCTATGCCAAGGTACACGATGCGAACTGATCAGCGATAAGGAATTACACATTCGTTTATGTCTTTCGATAACATTGATCTTCTTGCAGAACCTGAGCCCAACACTCCCGAAGTCCCTTATTTCCATCGCGAGTAAATCATGACCACATCAGGACCAGATCGGGAGTCATCCGATGTCTACCGATACCCCACCCCGATTACTCGCGATGACCCAAAATGTCTCATGACTTTCCCGAAGTTTCCCTTCAGAGACCGCGAAGAATGTGTCCCCAAATTATCACTGGGATGCCTAGCGCATAAGTTTACATGGTTACTGGTATTCCCGAGTCTCTGGTGCGCTTCTGGGATGCCTTCCCGGGTTATTCCCGACATGACAGCGCGAATACATCGGGTAAAAATATGCATGAATTGAATTTCCCTGACGTATGTACATGTACTCGAGTTTTCACAAGATGTCTCAAGATTCCCAAAAACGTTCATGAAGCTTACCCGAGAAACCGGATGCCTTCTCTGAGATAAATGGGATCGAAGACGCCTGCTAAGCTCTTAAATCTATCGGAAGTACATCCCCGAACGCATAACGTCTGGAGCACATCGAGAGATTTTGCAATGCATCCCGATACTCCTTGATCATCAGGATTCCTTCTGATGTAACAAATTGTCTGATGACCTCCCCAATACTTCCCCTAGACCACGACTCGCGGCAACCTGTTTACGTTGTCTCCCGAATCTCTATTGGGAGTTCATCCCCTAGACAAAGACATACGCAGTGGGAAATGTATATGCTTCAAGCGTCTCAATTGATACCTCGTGGCATTAAGAGACCAAGAACAAGACTGAAAACCGCAAGGCGAAGAACAGTAGAGGCCGAACCTGAAGAAAAACGGAATCAATGAAGAGAACTGAATGATAAATAAATAAGACATCCTTCGCTTGGAGCACCCAACGCATAAAAATTACCCTCGCATCTTTTGATGACATTTGGCATGCTTCGCATCTTTTCGTTGTCTTCTGTACATTGTGGTAGCTTTCTCTTACAACAAGCTCGTTCTTTCTTAGTAATGTCTCTAACCTTGTTCGCAAATTTAAGAAAAGTAACTTGGCGAGTATCGACTTTGGCTTTACTCATTAGCAAGATGTAATCGTTTGATTGTGGCATGGGCATACCAGTATCAGGACCAGATATAATTCGACGCATCGGACAACTTTTTCTACCGCGTTTGAATGTAAGTTGTGTAGTCTTTATTGATAAGCTTATGATTTGTAAACTCACAATAGAAACGTTCAAAAAGGAAATTACGCGTATGTGCATTCAATACCGTCCTAATCACCATAACTTACTACACATTGCTACTGATTAAAATAGCAACAAACTGTATTAACTAAGGCTTTATAAATATTATGAAAGTACGGACAAGTCAGGGTACGAAAGAAATGAACTGCAATTGGGCAAGAATAACGTTTTCTTGTTCTCCAATACGACTCTATACATGCAACTAAAAGAACATACGTATACCTGGTAGTTTGTTATCAAATACCAAACTATTATTAAGAGGTTAATATACCAGGAGACATTTTACGTTGACGGCACTACATGTTTTCTTTGATTGGAATTGGTATAATTTGTATATTAACGGTAGAAACCACTGTGGTTTGCCGATGATTATAAGAATAAACAATACAGTTCTAAACGTCATGTACAAACATATAATTGTGTAATGAGACATATGTATTGCATTTTGTATAATCATTAACAGGCACTGCTTGTTTATCACTCAGTTATAGATCCTTATTTGGACGCTATTTGTCATACATGTTTAATACATTATCAATATTCATAAATATGCAAATGAGTTAATTAGCATAATATTCAAGTATGTCAAATTCAATTTCCACAAATAAATCATATTTGGATATAAGGAATATGCTTAATGAGCGTTTAATGTTGATTCTGACTGTATTGAGATTTTTACGTTCTGGTTTAAATTTACCCCCACCCACCTTTGGCGGTTATTCTCGGTGGAATTAAATTATATTTATCTATAAAAATATACATTTAACGAAAGCCCTATGTCTTCTCATGATTTTAGTTCAATTTGAATCTTGAAATAATATAAATAAGGAAGATATAGCATACATTTGTCAACTATGCAAGTAGATTTTTAACGAAATTTACCAATTTTTGACTTCCTCATTAATATTCATGAGTATGCAAATGTGATAATTTGCATAAAATCATTGCCAATGAAGAACCAATTCATTAGCTTCATTTTGATACCATTTTGACCATTCTACCTGTAGAATTGGTCAAGATATGGTGCAATTTCAAGTTGATGTATGCTATATGCACTTAATTGACCTTTGACCTCATTTATGACCTTCACAGAGGGTTTTGCGCTTGGCATCCGCCAAAACCATATACAACTGGTATTGGGCAATTCAAATATGGTATCGAAACACTTCTACTAAAAAATGCCATGGACCATGAAAAATAAGCGACTTTTGTGCTGATGGACTCCCAACTATCAGGTTGACTATTCAATCACTTTGATATGTATATAAAACACTTTAAAATTGTCCACAAAAAACAAGAACTGGGTTCACTGTATCAGTGCAAAGACGTATTAGAACAGCTCGTGACTATATCAACATTTCGTAACCTGGAAATAGCCACATACCCATATACCAGACAACTTACTGGAGGAAACGGGCACAACGTGATCTGTTTATCATACATGTAGAATTTATCGTATACGTACCTGATCTCTAAACACGCGCATGACGTCATCACTTTGTGAGTTCCGGTGATTTGTAAATACGCAAGACGCTCGCTGCCATCAAAGACGAAAAATGCGTTTAAAAAAGGTAAAACCATGCATTTTTATTCTAATAATTGAAAAAATGGTAAAACTGCTATTACTTTTACTCCCCTATCAATCCCGGCCCTTAATTTACCAAGAATATGCCTTTTTGAAAAACAAAATCGGCGGACAGGCAGCCGATCTGACAGCTGTCAAAAAGTCACGCGACAGTCATGTGCCGTCTATTTATAGCGCAGTAGCGTATCTACAGTCCAGCTCATTTCTTACGTTCTTCTAAATGCGTTACGTGCATTTTTGTGTACTTGTTCTTACCTAATTTAAACAAAGTTTAGCCTAAACCAACCAAAAGGGTGTTAAAGAATGGCCACTATTCCCCTTCTTGGATGGTCAATGCTTATAAATTGGTGAAGGAGACCGGCACCCCAATAAAAACTGCTGCTAAACAATATGGGGTCTCACATTCTACCCTGCGTGATCGGGTTAAGGGACGCGTTGATCCCGAAACCTTAAAACCAGGACCTTCTCCAATCTTCAGCCTGGAAGAAGAGGCCAAACTCGTGGAGCATATCAAAACCATGGCTCAGTTAGGGTTTGGATTTACCATTAGTGAAATCGTAGATAAAGCCAGCAACTTGTCTGTGTTTCTGGGAAAAAGGCCAAAGGACCAACCTCTGAGTCTGAGATGGTTTCCGGGATAGGTGGCCTGACTTACGGGTTGTAAAACCAATAGCCCTGAGTAATTGAAGGGCTGCCGGTACATCAAAAGAGGCAGTCAGTGCTTACTTTGTGAATTTGCAAGCTGTTCTTCAGGACAACGGCTTAATGAACAAACCTAGTAAGTGTATCTATAACATAGACGAGAAGGGTGTTCAAACCGAACATGTTCCGCCGTATATAGTTAGTGATAGTTCTAACGTGCCTTCGATCACATCATCCAGATCATCAATTACAACTATTATAGGACAATGCCATTGGAACGCAGATTCCATCATATTTTGTGTTTAAAGAGCAACGCATGAACGAAACCTTCTTAGCTGGAGCTACTCCTGGTTCTGATGGTACGATGTCGCAGTCTGGATGGTCCAACTCGGACGTTTTTCTTAAATACCTGCAGTTGCACTTCATCAAGTATGTCCAGCGTACAGACCAGCTCCAGCCAATACTGATCATACTGGATGAACACCAGTCCCATATTAATGTTCCTGTTTTAGAATGGGCCAAGACGAATAATGTACTAATTATTGTGTTACCCGCTCACACAAGTCATGTTTTGCAGCCGCTGGACGTTAGTTGCTATGGCACCCTTCAACGGATATATAATGCCAAGTGCCATAACCTCCTAAGACACAATCCTGCCTCTAAATTACAAGGTACAATGTATCTTCTCTTGCATCTTGCGCATATGTGTCTGCATTGTCGAACATATTTCTTAGGTCTGCATTCCTGAAGACTGGCATATTCCCATTTGACAGTAATGCAGTAGGTGAAGATCAGTTCATTCCATCTGAACCATACTGTGTGACTTCAAATGAGCATATGTCTGTCTTACAAGAACCAGACGCTGATGCTTTCTTTCGTTCCGAAGAGAGTGTAATTGAGCAGAAAAAAAATACAACAAATCTGCAGTAAAGAAAAACACAGTTAGCTCCCTGGGAAAGAGATTACTAACCCAATTATTGAAGCAGAAATTGTTAATGCCAAAGTTGCCCCCCCCCAAATGTAACCAACCTGCTAAGTCGGTAAAAAATATCTACCACCGAAAAAGGTTTCCAAAATATTATATTAAGTCAGACAGGGAAGGCAGCACTCAACTTAACCAGCCGAGCACAGAAAACATTAAAAACACACAAAACACAGTGCCCAACTGAACCAACCGAGCAAAGAAAACATAAAACACATAACGACACAATGCCCAACTAAACAAGAGCAGATCCGCCCATGTCCAAGATGTCGAAAAGTAAACCACAAGCTTTACCAGAACCAGTCCCAGGTCCGTCGCATTTTAACTTGGCTAATTCTAGTGATTCTGGTATAAGTTCTGATGATGATACTGAAACGTGTTGTTTCTGTGGTCTGTACAGCATCAGAACTGTTCGTCTGTTGTGTTTACTAAGTGGGCACAATGTGGTATCCAAAGCTGCAAGCATTGGACACATTTGAAGTTTTGTTGTGCTCAGACTTTGATCAGACTGGCGGATGAATTTGTTTGTCCATGTCATAATAACTCATTTACTGAAGAATAGAAAACAAAGCTTTTAGTATTATTGGTATTTATTCATAATTTACTTTGTTAAAGTGTTCGGCATTTATTTTCAATGTTGAAGATAGATTTGGAACATATAGAATGAACTGAACTGTAAATTTGCAAGCGGTTCAAGAATACGTCATCAAAAAATAAAATGTGGACATTGTTTGTATATTGTGTTACATTTTATTGTCGATTTTCGGGAATTGTTATGGATATTATGCAGTTAAACTTTTCAGAGGCGAGTAAAATTTACTTCTGAACAATCAGCTGTTCGTTTTATGTTCCATAGTTTTCGTCAACACATAAAAACAAACTCAAAACTAACGCCGAGTGCTTAGAGGTTCGAGGACCGGTACGCAGACGCTATAAATATGTAAACCCTTGCTAATTGCAAATTTGGTGGCCGGTTAGAGTTCGACCTGACAAGAAATGAGAAATAAGACGTAATATTTCTAATTAATTTGCAGAATTAGCAAGTTAAGTGTTTTTATGCACATGCAGATCATGGAAAAATCACAATCCCGGCAATTGGCAAAAAGAAATTTGCCGGGTAGTTTGCGTTACGTGACTGGTCTGTCACACTCGTCATTTTGCAGAACTGGTCGAATCGAGTACTTAATCCCTTATATGCGGCTCGTCATTTACTATCGTGATACAAGAGTGGTAAATAGCAACTGAACAGTTGGTTTAAATACCATTATTTATCCTAAAGGCACAACAATTCGCAATATAAACAAACGATTGTTGACTACGTCATCAATAGTGGGGTACGCACATATTTGCATAAATTAACGTTCGCGGGCGCTCGGTACATCTCGGAAATCGGCTCGGCGAAAATAAAACTAAGCAAAGGTCGGAATGAAACTATCAGAATTATCGATAGAAGGTCGTCAACTAATTGTTGTGCAGTTGAAGAGGACTTGTAAAACCATCATATATACTCGATCAGTCATTGATTTTGTGCACAAGAAACATCTGCTTTTGAACAATAATGGGACTTTAAGATTTGTCAGGAATTAATTGGAAGAAATCAGTTCCTTTCCACGTAGTAAACACTACTTCGGACAAACTAACTGTCGCCAGAGGCCAGTCGTATCTTTCGTTGTTGTTGCTTTTTAAACAGTATTACCGACGAAATTATTCTATCACAAAATCAGTTATATTGATAAATTTGTAGACAATAGACAAAGATATAATACACAATTAACATAAACGTGGATCATTAGCAACTTATGATACGGACATAATGTAAACACGTATGCAAATTCGTCGGAAGAATGTCTAAGGAATAATAATAAGGAACGGGTATTAAGCTTGTTACAATCTTTTTCAAGAACATCAATCAGAACCCGACACATATCGACAATGAGATGGCGCTGCGGACAAATTGTTTAGTGAAACCCCCTCTCAATTTGAGCCCGGATAACATCGAAGTTGGCCAGAACTACAAACATGATACGTACGTTGAACTGCCTTACTGTGGAACATTGTAACCATGGCTTCAGATACAACGACACAGTGTGACGCCACGAAGCAAAATTAGGATTAATAACTGCATACTATTTACCCCTATGCTGATATATATTTACCAAGTACCAAACATGATTTATTTGTCACCATAAATAAATATCATGGCGTACATTTGCTATCAACCATACTATCAGTTATATCGTATTGATAAGACAGAAATGTGAATTTCTCAGGATACTCAAAATAAAATATTACGAAGCTCAGAAACCGTCTATATATATATGGTTACAATTTATAAAATGTCATACAAATAACCCTGTATAAGATGTAAATTGGCAGTGACGCGAGGTACAGCTTACAGAAAGGTAATGTTGTTGCTAGTGTTTTCGCCGTGTAATTAACTAGTCATATAATAATAATGAATCAGCAGCTGTTCTGAGACATAACGCACCAACATATGAGACCATCCGAATACAAAAGGAAGACGAAGGAAAAATAGGAATTTACGGTGTTGAATCAGCTTGTAGCAATACCAAGAGCGATTTTGAGCATTTTGGCCAGTATTCCAGTCAAACTAAAGCAGACGGGACATATTGGTTGTCGGAGGAATGTATTGATACAAGGACTTGTAACATACAAAAGATATTACACAAATATGCGAAACAAAATACTTGCGACGATATTGCTTCGTTGACTCGATGGTTTGTTTATGCATATTTTCTAGACACTACCCAAATGTGACATCATAGACCACGTGATTGTGATTCAAAGACAAAAATACAACACAAAAATCAATACATATTTCAGCTATACAACAAAGTTCAAAGTTTAACATAAAAACCCTACAAGTACATTAAAAGCAAATACATGACCAAAACTTATGATGTACACTTGCACCGGAAGTCTATTTTATTTTATGTATGCATTATCACATTGATTTTTAGCAGCCCCCCCCCCCCCCCAATATTAGGACAAGGAGGGCCAACATATCCCCCCCCCAATAATTCAGACTATGTTCATAATTTTCTACCTCAAATAGTATTGTAATAGGTAATTTGCCTTTCATCCTTGGTTAAAAAGTATAAAGCCTTTCATCCTTGGTTAAAAAGTATAAAAGCAAAATCATTTAAATATATCAATTATGTTATCACGTACCTGTTGAAGAGAGCTACAAGAACTACAGAACTACATTGTAACATAAAGTTTGCACAAGCTCCTTTATTGCTTTTAAACTTTGTCATTTCTATGTTAAAATTCCCTGACTAAACCCCTTAACTCTCAGTATTCGGGTATCTGTGTAATAATTAGTAAGAGTATTTACAAAATAAGGACTTAATTGTGCTTCATCTTGTAACTATGTCTTGTAAAGTACCAAACAATTACCTCAGAACGCACCAGATTGATCAGTTGTTTAAAAAAAATTCCCGGGGAGCATGCCCCGGATCCCCTACTTACAATACTAGTTTATGATAGGGTTAATTTTTTTACCCGGTATTTTGACCAGCAAACAACTTAGTAGATAACCTTACCTTAGTGGTTATTTACAGAAACATTCACCATAGTCTAATATGAACTAAGGCATGGCCTTTAACGGAGATTTTTTCTTTCCTAATTAATAAATTAATGTAGATTGTATGTATTTATGTATGTACAGTTTACATAAAGAAACATGTATACATTTTAACTACAGTCATGTACTTAAGGGTAAACAGGAATTAAAGAGCTGAAAGACCTGAGGTTGTTCAAATGTATGTCATTCTGATCACCCCGGCTTTATGCATTGCAATATTTAGTAGACAAACTGAGATGGCCGTACTTTCACGATTAGAATTAATGTATGCAGGGAAAGAACAAATCAAATTATGGCACATTATTATTATTGCATTGAATAAACATTTTATATGTTTACGTCAAATAAAATATTGAAGTTGAATTGAAGTTGAATAGTTTTCTGCAGCCAGAAAATTTACTGGTATTGCTTAGGATGTGTTTTTTTTGCAGTTAGGATGCTGAGCAAAAAGATAACATTACGTCGGACAGGGATGGCTACACTCTACTTAACCAGTCGAGCACAGAAATCATAAAAATATACAAGGCACAATGCCCAACACCCAGCCGAGCGAGAAAAATGATCCGCCCAAGTCCCAGCTGTCAAAAATCTGAATGAAACAGTTTCAGCAATCAAAAGGCTGAATGCCCACTCAGAACGACCTAGTTTCAAATGTAAAACGGCGGAAAGATACAATAATAAATAAACACCGAAAGCCCCGGCCGGATGACTTAGTTTCAACAAGCAACAAGCCTTAGTCGAGTGTCACCAAGAATGACCTAGCTACAATAAGCTGAACAGCCTAAGCTGAATGACCCAATTTAAACAACCCAATTTAACCAATAAGTATGCCAAAATGAGCAACAACGCTACATGACCATTCCGGTGTATGTTTAAATTTATTAGTCAGAATAATAAGCCAAATAATCAGAAATGTGTAATATCGAATACTACGACAGGGGCGTAGCCAGACTTGAATTTATTCATAAGCCTTGAAGTTGGTGGTTATGGTTGGGGGCATATTTTTCAGGGAAATTCTTAACTCTCATTTAAATGAAGCTTGAAACAAATAAATTTTTCCAAACATTTTAAAATCAAAGTTAAACCCCTTTCACAATTGTCGTACGACGAGTCTTAGATATAAATTTGAGGAATATCCTGTGTCCGTCGTATAACAAATTTAAGAAATTTTGTCGCGTTTGACACCATCGGACCACAAAATGCACTTTTATAATTAAATTGATCATGCATACATGTATTTCAGTTTAATACTAGCATTTAGCAAGTTCCTATTTGCAAATATTTATTATTATTTGAAAATAAAGAGTTTGGTTGGACGTTTTGATTAATTATACCCAGCTGCTAAAACTTATTTTTTAAACCAGCTAATTGTTTGACAATGCTTTTATCGTACGACGGACGTGCTACAACTGTTCATCGTAAGACTTTCGCGCGTCAATTGTTATGACCTGCGACCATCGCATGACCATCATACGTCCGTCTGTCGTGTGGCGGACGCACGATACATGTAGTTCCCAAAAATGCATCGTTGAGCTGTCGCACCCTTTCCAGGCGCAAATTGGTACATTTCCATGTAGATCCATAAGCCTTGTGCGACGAAAACATTCCTACGACAATTGTAAAAGGGGTTTTAGTCATGGTTCCTATATATTTTGAAATTACGCATGTTTATCCGGTAATGTCGATAAGGTGAATATGAATTGGAATAAGTAGATAATAACTTTGCCGATGTAGTCTTCAAATTTCACTTTTCATGGCAGACATTTTGGTGGAACAGTTGTCGAGTGATAAGCGCTCTCAACTTAGTACCGATCCAGAGGTCCCTGGTTTGAATCTCTGCCGGGGCACGGGAACTTCAAAAACACTTTAAGTAGTGGGAAATTCCTACCAAACTAAAGAGGCCTCAATCGGCAATGATGACGAAGCCCGACTCACCAACCTCCACTTCTGAAAACCACGCACAAAACAATTGTGGTTTTAACAATGTTATTGTAAAGGCATACACACATCATGTTGGTTAGACTATAGGCAAGATGCTAACAGAGCGAACACTTTACCAACTGAGCTATCCAGGCATTAGTCAAACTTATTGGACGCGTACAGTATACACTGTAGCGGCTCAGTTGAAAAATTGAAAACTGGTCAAGCTGGCCAAATACATTTCTCCCCTATCAGTAATTTAATCCTGTACACAATACTACAATTATCTCATAAACATTGCTATCCAAAGCACAATACACATGATACAGACGGAACCTTGTCAAAGAGTCATTTTACATTTTGTTTTGGTACAAACTATTGAAACTTGGAGGAATAATTTCGGTCCTAGGTACGAATAGGAACGGGTACAACAGGAATTTGTAGAAAGTTGTACTTACCAAACCTTTAATAACAACATACGTCATCGGATGTTGATTTTATTGTATAAGTTTGCTAATTGCGAGTATTAAAGACGATTTTCCTTGCTTAACAAGTACTTACATCGTGTAATCGATGGTCGGCTTCTCAGACGAATGCAATCACGTAGAATGTTGAGTTACTTCCCCTGTTACCTGGCTATCGCTCCGGACCCGGGATTATTTATTTATTTTGTATATCGTAATTTGAAATCTGCCAATGTTCAGAAAACCTAAAAAATATAGAAGTACAGCTTTGTCAGTTTTCAACTAATTTGAGATTACAATAATGGTTGAATCCTCGTACCAATCATAACTACTCTCGTACGTCACTGCGGCTCTTCGATGAGACCGGAAGACTGTCTTGAGTCCCGTCCTTCTATAGCGTTCTATAGAAGCGTATGGGAACCAACCCAAAAACCGGAAATCCATACCTTTTCAGCTATTAGTGGGGCGAAACTTCGGCCGATTACGGAAAGACCCGAGTAGTTACGATTGCCGGGAAGACAATCGGTACGGCCTCTGCGACATTTATAGGCTGCTGATTTAGGAAAAAAGCCAAATTCAGACGTCTCGGAGATGTTTTTTTCAAAACCTTCGGTTTTCCCGGTTTTTTAAAAAAAATGTCCTGGATTTCAATGGATCTGCAATATTAACAATGATTCAAGTAATAAACTCTTACAAAAGTTCAACAGTCCTAAATTTGTAATTGTTAAAGCAAAATAAGTAATTTAAATTTGTGCGTAAGTTTAAGAAGTCCGCAAGTGCTTTAATAAAACCCTACCCAGGTCTGTATACATATTTAAATAACCCGTTTGCCGAAAATTCATCAGTTTCAGGTCAAATTTGTAATAGATTAGATATAATAAGTATTTATAGTTTTTCTGTAAATCACGGGTTTTTCATCGAAACCGAAAGTACAAAGCCTAGTATAGTGTACTATCCGATGAACACGCACAGAGGCAAGCATAGAGCTAACTGGATTAACATTAAACCTGAAAGATGTCCGCGAAGTACGTATTTCCTATTATTGTATTTATGTTA
Source organism: Spisula solida (assembly GCA_947247005.1). Classification (NCBI taxonomy): domain Eukaryota; kingdom Metazoa; phylum Mollusca; class Bivalvia; order Venerida; family Mactridae; genus Spisula; species Spisula solida. The sequence continues at coordinate 44,920,873 of OX365956.1, forward strand.
GTTCATCATAAAGTTGTTATACCCCTACTTCCATTGATATGGGGTGGGGCTATATAGGAGTCGATCGGTCGGCCCGCCCGCAGCGCACTACTTACGACATTGTAATACTAATACATAACTGAATATTACAAGGCGCTTATTATGGCCTACTTTCATGAAAATCGGAACAGGTTATGTTGACCAAAATGGAAATTTTTAAATCTCGTTTTTTCATAAGTAAAGATCAGTTTTCAGATAGTTTTTTTCTTGTTTTCTAAAAATACCGTTTTTTATTACGACCTTCGTCTAAGCCTGCAAAATGTTCACCACTACCAGGCGGAGTGACATGCAAAACATTTATGTCAATATCCCAAATGTCAATGTCACACTTGTAGTTCAACCATGTTTTCTGGACGATAAGATTGTCATATATTGTTGATTTAAAAATAAATATATGTACACGTGGTGTTCACCATGCCTTTTTATTAAAATAATATTACCAGAGCATAGACAAACCACAATCGTTCGGGCGTAACTGTACTTTTAATAATGAAATAATCCAGGTAAAAGGGGTGTATTCGGAAAAAAATGTTTTTGAAATTGTAGCTTACATCGTCCTCCATGGCGCAGTAGGCTAAGCTACTTCTTATAAAACTAAATAGATTTTTTGCTTGGGTTCGAATCCCACCCATTTTGAATATTTTTTAAATTTGCTAAATAAAACATCGCGTGCATGTCTATTTTATATATATTTCTAAAACATATCTATTTCCTTTGTACATTTTGTCTGTATTTTAATCCTTGAAAACACTACCACGTCAAGACTGTTGAACAGAGATATCGGTCAACAGTTACCCGAACTGTGCTCCCTGTATTACCAGAGTAAACGCTTATTAATGTTGAAGTTTCTACCGAATATTCTTAGAGTGGTGATTCAAATTCTAATTCCAGCGAAACCAATGATGAAAATAGTTTGTAATTCAGTGTCATCTGAGCAAAAAAATGAATAAATACAATATCAAGGGTAGGCTAAAATCGTAAAATAAACGAAACAAAGCAACTTTGTATTTAACCTTAAACATAATTTCATTATTCATTAAGTAATAAAATATATGAAATAACACTCATGTATTATGATAATAAAATTATTGAAAAAGAGTTTAGTAGCGGACTCGAACCCACAACCCATATAAAAAGAATGTTCTGAGTACAGACTAATTCAGAGCATTGATCATCTTAACCACAAGGCCAACTTGAAAGATAACGTTAATTTATAAGATATATTCCTAATATATTAGAAAAATAACGGTAAATATAGTTTGTCCGCAGAATCACTAGAAAAGGCAAAGAACCGCTCATTTTGGCATGTTTTTGTGTTTTCCTCACCAACACAGCATTACGTTTTCAGTTTTGGAAATGCGCGGTTGCACTTTCTGACAAAATAAAGGGATTTTGGTACATATTTGAAACTACACAATGTGTATCTCGCTAAGGAGACGGCTCTCGTCTTTGTTTCATGAAAATGCATCCAGTAATAAGAAAATAAAAAGGAAAAATGTTACCCGAGTCGAGCGATTTTCACCCGTTTTGAGCTCACTTACACAGCATTTTGTCACGTGGTATGTCCACAGTGTTTAACTTAGATACTAATCGTTTGCGTTCATTAACGACATCTGGGGGAAATTTCTTGTTGAGATAGAAAGCAGTATCTTCTAATTGCGATCGCTGTTTCCTCACTATTTCACGGTCTTTAAAATAGGTGAACTTCACTATGTTCTTTCTATCTGAAGGGTTATGTGCGTTGTCGTCATAGGGGCCCATTCTGTGGGCTCGCTCAATTTTCAAAGTGTCCACATATGTTTGTGCAAGCTTTTATTGCTCTACAAGGAAAGTTCTTGCTTTGGTCTCCGACTCGGCGGGTGATTCTCTAGTCGTTTCCTTGATAATCGATATCAAATTATCTGTACAAAAAGAGTATATTAAGTCAGACAGGGAAGGCAGCACTCAACTTAACCAGCCGAGCACAGAAAACATTAAAAACTCACAAAGCACAATGCCCAACTAAACAAGCGCAGATCCGCCCAAGTCCAACAAATTCTACAATGATCAAATTAATAAGGATTACTCCAAAAAATCAGACTATAATTGTGGACAACTGTTTATTTGTAATTTTCCGTTTTTTAATACGACCGAAGTACCAATGTAACGAGCAATATGATTTGCTTCATTATAAATTCATTTTTGTAGATATAAATAGCGATAGTCGAAATTCCAATTTCTGAAAATACAAACTCGTATATTGTCGTCATCAGATCTACCGGTACGGACGATCATGTACTTTAGTCAGATTGAGCGTCTGGCAATGTATATACCGATATCAGTTTTTATTTCATCTTTATTATGATGCGGGGGATCAAACCAGGGACCTCCCACGCTCTAAGCGGTCGCTCTACCACTAGGCTATTGAGGAAGCGGATTGCTTCGATTTGTTTTAAAAATAATTTTCTGTATTTTATTTACGTGGACCTTACCTAACAATACGTATCTTCTTTACAACGTAGTATTGTTTCCTTACAGAAAAAATGGTAAATTTGGCCAGGACTGGACTTCAAAGTTGTACTTTGAGGGAAACGAATTCACAGACGAGGAACTAATTGATGGGAGGCTAGAAGAGCAGATGGGGGAAAGTGTTTATGAAAAAATTGTGCGAGTGACCCTTTATAAAGTTCCCCTCTTTGAGTTTTAGAACAATCCCGGCCCGATATTGTATCATAACTTCGTTTTATTAGAGACAAATAGAGAAACTCGGGTCACTGTCCGGTGAGAACAATGTTATCAGGCGAGGTGATATCGTCCGGGTGGCGAGCCTTTGGCGAGTCACCCCGGACGATATCGCCGAGTCTGATAACATTGTTCGATCCGGACAGTGACCCGAGTTTCTATTTATCATGCAACCAGCACCACGGAACAAGTAAGGGGCGTAATTCCTCATTTTTTAAAGTTACAACCGAGTTGTGGGTTTTAGTAGATCCAGTAAACCCGCCGATTAACACAATTCAATGTGCTTCCGCGAAACAAAATAGTTCTCAATTCTACGCTGCTTAACAAAAGAAATATTAAAAAATAAAATATTTCAATTATATATTCAGAAAGGGAAATCTTAGTAAATGATATTACCAAATAACTACATTGTGTCATAATAGTAGAATAAAATTTCGCTCATGAATTTATGAAGTTTTTTTAATGAATCATCAATGACGTACGGTCGTTTACTACGTCATAAATCCTTCTGTTATTCTTAGCAATGCCTTGGAATAAATACAAACGTGGACTATGTGAAACACTGGGGTGTTTGCGGTAACTGTCAGTGCAAAATTGAATTCCGGACGGGGGAAATAACTTCAAGAATGAACAGTTTATACAAGCTTAGTCAAGTTGGTGGGTGGAGAATGGCAGTTGGGAGACCTCAATGCTTGGAAAATCGATGGAAATAGAATATGGTAAGACATTGATCTTGTTGAAGAGCCTATTATATTGTTTTATATTTTACCTATGTATGAACCATATCTACACTGAATCTAACAGTGATATAACTGACCCACTTAGTCTTAAGATTCGCCAAAAATTTCCGACTTTTTTCGTTTTCAATGATTTTGTATGCGCATCGTATCGAGTCTTCAAATGAGTTCAAAATTGCATTTTGTCCAGTGTATTTGATGTGGAACCGTTGTCTATGCATACTCTTTTATGTTTATTTATCTTTGATGATCCTACGCCAGTGGATTTATGTGTGTTTATTGTTTTTTTCAGGGCCTTTCCCAAACGATTGACCCGTGGATGACCCGTATGAATTCAAGAAAAAATACACTGGCGTAGCCCTACATGGCGAAGAAATATTGCTGATGTTGGTTGTAAATCTAAACTTTGAATAAATATTAGCTATCAAATGTATATTTTTGTAGTTTTCAATAATATGTAGGTCAGTTTTAGACGGAATGAGAAATGGGAAAATAGTCCGTGATTTGTGGGCGGAGCCAAAAAGTGTTCTCAGGCTACTAGCAGCCTATTGACCTGGGTCATGTGTTATCAGGCAGTTACCATGGCAGTTGCATGATAAATAGCTGGTGGTGGTCCATTGAAAAGAACAGTGAAGGTATCACCATTCAGAGAAAAACTACTCCCGAGGAGGTAACGGAATGGTACCGAGGAAACAAAAGACACACTGGAATAGAAGTGGAAGATGCAGCGGAATATTATGAAGATGGGTCAGGAAAGACAGTGATGGAATAATTCGAGTGGTTATACGAAACGGGCGGGTTGCATCAAAAATATAATATGTGGACAAACAACTGCCAACATTTTGCAACGTCGGTTTTCCGCACCTTGCTGCGGGACTAGTTATGTTGGGCATTCAGTTTATCGCATATTTGATTGCTGCTATTTAAATACTTAATTCACCACTGAAATGCTTATTAGTCATCTACCGGTTTTTGACCGAAGGGGACTATAGGTTTGCCCTCCGTCCGTCCGTCCGTCAAAAATCTGGATCCTGACATAACTCAAACAATTTCCAAACTAGGTTTATGAAAATTGGTATGGCTAGGGGGCAATAAGGGGATTATGCGCGTGTCACAGGTTGCTTTTAACCTTGTGTCGGGTTCGAGTCCTACTCCAACCCTTGACCATCGTCCCGATCTCCGGTTGTAGTTAGTTGTAGTTATAGGGTACAGAGTACAACAGTAGTGACTGTACGACCATGTCATGTAGTATACACTTGCTTAAATAACACCTTGCATACATAATCTCTGTCTATTGTTATGGTAATTACCTTAGTGAGTGACCAATCGATGTCGAGACACCAATCATAACTTGTGTATGATTGATGTATTGCACATCGATTGAATGCTATCGCTTTATCCTTCATTATTAAATATATTATTTCAATATATTTACAGGTAATTATCATAACAATATACTTCTATTACTTGATGTTACATCTTGGGCTAATTAAATGTAAAGTTTATAATCATATTTATAGGTTTATGTCATGTTTTAAACCGTCCGTAATTCCGTCATTGTCATTGTCGCCATTTTACATGGTGATGTAGATTTTGTGTAATTATATGTAAAGATAACTTGTGTATGATTGATGTATTGCACATCGATTGAATGCTATCGCTTTATCCTTCATTATTAAATATATTATTTCAATATATTTACAGTTGTTGTCTTCCACGATATAAGACTGCGGTGAGAACCCTCCCCTCGGATCTGTACAGGTTACTTTGTAACAAGGTTGTCTGACTATACAGATACACCACTATATACAGACCTAACTGTACTATCATATATATAAATGAACTGTGACACTGGCGCCCAACGGGGGACCGTGACTGTATTTCTCCGAGATCATGTTTACCTTGTTCTCTAGACCTGTCAGAAATTCGGGACGAATTTCATTATGACGGGGGAGTATGTCACGGTCTGAACCTGTTCACAGTATGGGTGAGGAAGTGTGTAGGCAGCCGGCTAGCTCAGTCGGTAGAGCATTCGCCCTGTAAGCGAAGGGTCCCGGGTTCGAGCCCCGGTCTGGTTGCACATTTTTCTCACCCTGTGACACGCGTCTAAAAATATTTTGATTCTGACAAATATTGTGGTTGCTATGGCGACAGAGAGAGTGAAAATATGCTCAAATCTGGATCCTGCCATAGTTCCAAGCTTGGTTTATGAAACTTGTTATGTGGATAAGGGGATTATGCACGTCTACATATATTTTGATTCTGACAAAAAATGTGTTTGCTTTGGCAACAGAAACATTGAACATGGCTTTAAATCGGACGGGACTTCTGTATTGCTTGCAATTCTTAATTACTTGTTATTAAGTATATTTATACAGTCATGTATATTAAATAACCGCACCTGATTGCCGACAATGTAGTACACCTTTCATAACCATTTTAAACGTAAATAAATTGTATTGACCATGAATAGTTTTATTTCATTTGCTTTTTTTCCATTAAGAGGGTTCTGAGGTAACGTGTTATAGCGAATGCCTCCGAGAACTTGCCTGACTATAAATTACTCCCCCGCACTGAGAACAAACATACGACTTCTTTCTACACTCACTACTATTATTGATACTAGAAAAAAGCTAAAACGTTCTACCTTTTGCACCTTTATAGATTTTAAAAAAGCATATGACTATATTATTCTGGAAAAAACTGTGTGATTTGGGTATTAAAGGTAAAATGTTAACAGCCATACAATCTTTGTATTCATCAGTTTCATCTTGTGTCAGAGTTAACGGTCTATGTACCGATTGGTTCAATGTTAGATCGGGATTGCGTCAGGGTTGTATATTATCTCCCCTTTTGTTTAACCGATTTATTAATGACCTTGCATTATATTTGAAGTCTTTTGATATTGGAGTGCAGTGTGGAACAGAGAAGATATGTATTTTGCTGTACGCAGACGATATTATTTTACTTGCTCAAAATGATAGAGACTTGCAATGTTTACTGAATGCTCTACATGATTGGTGTAATATCAATGGTATGTCTATCAACAAAAATAAAAGTCAAATTGTACATTTTCGACCACAGTCTATTGAAAGAACACTTACTTTTACATTGGAAATGATCAGTTAGAGATAGTGGATAGATATAAATACTTAGGTCTTATATTAAGTGAACACTTAGACTATAATATTACAGCAAAGTCAGTAGCTCAAAGTGCAAGTCGTGCCCTCGGTCTTGTTATTGCTAAATGCAAGTCTATCGGGGGAGTACCGTATAATGTTTTTACACAACTGTATGATTCGGTGGTTTGGCCAACTATTAGTTACGGTGCCGCTATTTGGGGTCAAACTTCATATTCATGTATTAACGCAGTACATTATCGCGCGGAGTTGGCAGATATACGCCAAACGCAGCCGTGGCCGGTGAAATGGCATGGACCGCTCCGAATATAAGGCAATGGAAATCCGTTTCCTTATACTGGGCCAGGTCGTCAAACATGAATACTAATCGTATAAATAAGCGAATTGCACTTTGGGCCTCTGCTTTGTCAAGTAGATTATGTTCAAATTGGTTTTATACTGTAAAGAATATGTTGAATAAGTGTGATTTAGAATAGTTCTGTGATATTAATATTGCTATTCATAAACATGTACTTGTTGATAAACTTGCATCTGCTTTACATGTAAAATATTGTAATGACTGGAACCAATCAATCAATGATGTCACAGGACCGTCGGGCCGTGGTGGCAACAAATTACGTACATACCAATTATTTAAAACTGACTTCTCTGTTGAAACGTACTGTAAAATCATTATGCCACCACGACACAGAGCCGCCTTTAGCAAATTTCGATGTGGGGTGGCTCCCATACGTATAGAGACTGGCAGGTACGAAGGCATTCCGATACATAACAGAAAATGTCCGTTCTGTGACATCATTGAGGATGAGAAACATGTGATATTAGATTGTATTTCTTACTCTGATTTGAGACAAACATTGTACACAAAAGCAACTTCAATTGATTATAATTTTTTGAATATGTCAGATATGGATAAATTAATCTTTCTTTTCAAAAACTCAGAGATGATACGTATAAGTGCCAAAACCTGCTACAATATTTTACAGCGTCGTTCTTTTTATCTTTGTAAATAATGTACGTATTTGATTAAATTATAATATTTTAGTTCGTCTGAAGAACAGTTGTTAATCAAATTAGAACCAATCTGATTGGTCCTAAGTAGATTTCATAAGTCATTTCTTAAATATGCGCTATAGTGCACGGTAACTCTCAGTATCTTAATAATTTCTATTTTTTTTAATTTTTATTTTAATAAGGATTAACAACTGTTTTTCAGTTTTAAACACATACTATGTAACAATGTGTAATATCAGATTTTTATATACGGTACATGTACCTTGTGATATTTGATGTTTTATTATAATGTAGATAATGTCTCTTATAACTCTTATTAAGAGTGGCTATATATGATTTGTGTTTATGTCGTGTGCAATATATGTTGTAAATATAGATGAGACTCAAATAAATAAATAAATATACGACTTGATTGTGTGAAATTTAGTGGTCCGTCAATAGTAGTAATTAGTTATCTAGTAATTTTTATGTTTAAATAAACAGTGTACACTATAGTATGTTGTAATATTGTTGTTTTACAGTGACGTATATTTACCAAAAGTACGATTTAGTGGTATGACGTTTGCCACACTGGGTACATAGATACCCTTCAACAGTGTTTTCATGGCTTAGTATATGCCTACATATCGACGAAATAAATAATCTGAATGACTTTTCACATTGGTCACATTGGAACCTTGGTTTTTTTCCTGAAACATATATAAAAATAATCAATTGATTGGTTCTACATACTCGTTCATATCGATATATGCATGTAACAAGAGGGCCAAAACGGCCATAGGTCGCTCACCTGTCCTAGTAGTTAATGCACCCCTAATGGTAGCCTCTATTGCATGTACAATGTTGTCATATTTATCATTTATATCACATTTTGACCCAATGACATATTGAAGTGATTTGACCTTGTGACCTAGGTTTTGACCCGATATCGAACTTGACCTAGATTTTATTGAGATGATCATTGTGACCAAGTTTTATCAAAATTAGGCCAAAATTGTGACCTATAGTGACTACACAATGTTTTCCTATGATTTGACCTTGTGACCTAGTTTTTAGCTCACCTGAGCACAGTGCTCAAGGTGAGCTATTGTGATCGCCCTATGTCCGTCGTTCGCCGTCAACAATTGGACTGCTAACACTCTAGAGGTCACAGTTTTCACTAAATCTTTAAGAACCACTGGCCAGATTTTAACAAAACTTCATGGATAGCTTCACTACCAAGTGGAGATGCGCATATCGTCGGCACGTTCCGGTTAGCTGATTATTTACACAGTTATGCCCCTTGGAAGATTCGCACTATAAATTCTTGTCCGCGCTATTTCTCAAGAACCACTGGCCAGATTTTAACAAAACTTCATGGATAGCTTCACTACCAAGTGGAAAACCAAGTTGATTTGTTTCAGCATTTTTTCCCTGTAACAAACATTTCACGGGGAGCATTAACCGTCTTTGACGGCTCTTGTTTTATCAGATTTTAACATTTGCCCAAAACTTGTATTACCAGAGATCGTGGTTCCTTACACAAACCATACATCTTACTAAAAGGCCCAACATGGACTATTTACTGTATGCATGGACGCCGTTTATGATTGAATTTCAACAAACCTTGCACGCACAAAACTTGCATCACCATGAACATTTGTTTCCTATAGTAGGATCCAGTTGTAGTGCCCCTAAAAGGGCGAGAAAGACTTGAGTGTAACAGTTACATCTCTATAATTGGAGTTCAAACAAATATTCAACCTGGGAATACTAATTGTTCAAAGTAGGTCATCGGATGGGGGCATTCAAGTTTATGGTAGCTGGGTCGTTCTACAGTTGCGCTCGGAGTACTAGTTTTAAGTAGGTACCAAAGGTATTTGTATCATTGATAGAGAGTAAAAACAAAACTTAGAAAAAGGTGCATTTGTACTAAAGTGGTCAGATTTTCATGGTACCAAAAACAAGAATTGGCTTTCAATACATCTTCCCTTTCATTCATAGACAACATCGTTAGAACTACATCCATGGAAAATTCCATCGAAATTGATCAGCTGGTTAAAATGTTATTCCATGAAATGTATATCACAGTGTTCAGTCAGCCACTACTGAGGTACATTCAATAGGAACGAACAAGAAAACAGAAGAAAGTGAGTTCACGACGTATGGGTTTCTTTTCCTATTGATGGACGAATTTTTAAATTATTGATATCAACTTAAAGATTGAGCTCTAGTTTTTAGCTCACCTGTCACAAAGTGACAGAGTGAGCTTTTGTGATCACTCTTCGTCCGTCCGTCAACAATTGGGTCCTCTCTAGAGGTCACAATTTTGGCATAATCTTTATACAACTTTGTCACAATGATCATCTCAACAAAATCTAGGTCAAGTTCGATTTTGGGTCATCTAGGTCAAATTATAGAAAAACCTTGTGTAGTTACTGGAGGTCACAGTTTTGATCTGATCTTATTGAAACTATAAGTCACAATGATCATAACAACAAAATCTAATGTCAAGTTTGATATTGGGTCATCCGGGGTCAAAAACTAGGTCACAAGGTCAAATCATAGAAAAACCTTGCGTAGTCACTAGAGGTCACAATTTTGGTCTAATCTTTATGAAACTCGACCACAATTATCATCACAACATGATCTATATCAAGTTCGATATAAGGTCATCCGGGGTCAAAAACTAGATCACAAGGTCAAATAATAGAAAAACCTTGTGTAATCACTAGAGGTCACAGTTTTAGCCTGATCTTTACGACACTTTGTCACAATGGCCATCTCAACAAAATCTAGGGCAAGTTCGATATTGGTTTATCTGGGGTCAAAAACTAGGTCATTATGTCAAATCATATAAAAATATTGTGTAGTCACTAGAGGTCACAATATTATCCTAATCTGTATAAAACCTGGTCACAACGATCATCTCAACAAAATAAAGGTCATGTTCGACAGGTGAGCGACCTAAGGGCCCTCTTGGTAATGTTTTCTGTGCTCGGCTGGTTAGGTTGAGTGCTGCCTTCCCTGTCAGACTTAATATTATGTTTTTGATCCTGACTAGCATGATTCTTCGCTCATGTCTGAAGAAGGTATTAATTAAAAGACACTTCTGCGACAAGGTCAGTCTCAGCGTGAATTTTATGGTGATGTGCTTTACAAATTTCGAAAGATTCTGGGTCATAGCCACTTTCATGATGTGTTTCTCATGATCATTAAACGTTTTCTGATTAGAGGAAATGACCCTTTAATTTGCAACGGACTGCATGCTTAGCAGTGGGTCCATTTACAGCTCACCACTATGCTTCTTATTTTATGGTGCGATGACCGGAATATATGCAGACTCTATGATATGCCTAACCTCAAGCCTTTGTGGACGGCTGGCATTGATTCTTGTCTGGAACATTGTCTTGTCGTACCCTTAAATGTTTTGCTCTCTTGTTGTTCTGACGTCTAAGTCATCTGGTGTCAAAAGCGAGGTCATAATTTCAAATCTTAGACAAAACCTTGTGCAGTCCCTAGAGGTCTTATTGTTGGCCTTATCTTTAAATTGGCCACAATCATCATCCCAACACAACCTAGGTCAAGTTTGATATTGGGTCATCTAGAGTCAAAAACTTGGTCATTAGGTCAAATCATAGACAAAGCTTCTTCAAAATGCCATTGGGTGTATGTGGTGTTATTAATTACAAGGTTGTGTATTAGATATACATGTATTAGCTTGCCTAAATAGAAGCGAGATGCTTAAATACTATCAGGGCTACCAGATACGTACCTTAACAATACTGTTCTGAATAGGACAGCTTAGCTCGTTTATGCACTATTATCGAACCAGAACTCATTTTATAGGCACCTTAATAGAACCACTGGACTGTCCGTAACATAGCCATTCATAAAGGATGCACGTATATCATAAATATATTTCACATTTCTTACTTAAGATGGCTTCAATTATTTTGTCTCCTCTTGGAAGGAGACTTAGTCTTCCTGCATTCGCCAATTGCTGTTTTGTAAAGAAGCTTCTCAATAATTTGGATGCTATTTCACATCTACTGGAGCTGAGTGTAAAGACAATTTCGTAACTATGTTCTAGTAGGTATGCACACCCCCGTGCCCGAGACGATTTCCACCATCTGAAAACAAAAATAATTATCCAGTTTGATTAAAGTAGTATGAAATTAGTTATTGAAGTCTTTGAGCACATCGATATGAGTGGACCCGTAAGTTGTTAATAAATCCCATGCTTTTACAAGACAAGTGTTTGGAATATAAGGAACCTGTACATGACACAATGACAAACAGGGGTATAATTCTTACAAAATATCATCCAGAGTAATTCCACTTGCATTGCACAGTCCACTGATGCCTTTTTGGTAGAGGGCATTTACATGGCGGCAAACATTTATTTACGCTGTCCGGTTCTATAAGGTTTTCTATTTGGTAAGTGTGAGGTTTGGTGCACAGTTAAACGTTTAAGCCCCCAGTGGCATGTGTCACTGTCCGTACCAAGGCGGAAGCCCCTTAGTCAACCTTCCTCTGTGCATGTATTGTACACTTTATAGTATAATTAGAAAAAAATGTTAAACTTGCCTGTCTGTTACATTGTCTTGTCGTACCTTTAAATGTTTTGCTCTCTTGTTGCTCTGACTTCTGATAGGTCATTGAGTACTTTCTGTGCTACTCGATGGTTGTATTTTATATAATGTTTCATGTTTTACATTCCTTTATTACCGGTCACTTTGGCCTTTTTGTTAGAGGGCATTACATGGCGGGAAACATTTATTTACACTGTCCTGTTCTATAAGGTTGTCTATTGGGTAAGTGTGAGGTTTGGTGCACTGTAAAACGTTTAAGCCCCCAGTGTCATGTGCCACTGTCCGTACCAAGGCGGAAGCCCTTTAGTCAACCTTCCTCTGTGTATGTACTTTCAACTTTATACATGTAGTATAATTAGAAAAAATACAAAAACAATTGGCCACTGTGCCTTTTTGTTAAACTTTATTAATTTTGTATGTGCCATTCTGCAAATTCGTAGTCCAGCACAAGGCTGCTTCGTATCTTTCAATATTGCATATACTCAGTGTCTGTTGTGGATTGTCCTTGTGGTGTGTGTTTTGTCCGGTTGTTAATTTCTTACCAACTGGCTCTTGTTCCGTTTTAGTTTGACTGACTTAAGCAGCAGACTTTCGGGATTGGATGCCCGGTTTTGTATTACATGTTCCTGTGCTAGTTTTTTATGTTTGGCATGTTCCGCGACTTTTCGAGTGAAGTAGTATATTTTCTGTGCCTTTTTGTTCTCACGTGTCCCGCGGTTTCTGTTGGGCGGTGCTACTTCCGGTAGTTTCGTATTTTGTTGAATTATTATAATATGGGTTTGTATCTGGATTTAAAACGCCAATTCCGTTTACAGTAAAGTTTTTCAATCTTAAATAATCAATAATCTGTCATAATTTCTCAGTATTCAATTTTTTGACCTAGGCCAAAAGTTATAATTATGGAGCTAGGAGTTATTTATTCGTATTTGCCGGTTGTCCTCTTACTATTTCGTCCCCGCGATTCGCATCCTACCTGGTTCGTTCATGAGTCTATGTACAGCTGTGTAGTTATGGATGTAGTGTTCTGTCCCTTGATGTCATTTAATGTAGTTTTAAGTCCCCTACCGGTTTTTGACCGGAGGGGACTATTGGTTTGCCATCAGTCCGTAAGTTTTGGTTCTGACGGAAATTGTGATTGCTATGGCAACAGAAACATTGAAAATAGCTTTAAACTGGTAGGGGACTTCTCTATTGCTTGCAATTCTTAATGATTTGTTCATTACGTCATATCTCGATTTGTTCAATTACGTCATTTTACTTATTGAAACGTCATTTTACTCATTGAAACGGGGTCACTCCTCTTAAGGTTTTCAGATTTTTGTTGCTGAATTCGGGCCTTTCAACGTTTTAATACTGTTACTTAACTTTTGAGACTAAAGGCTGCTAAAACTATGTAGTTCAGCAGTTTTACTGTTGTAACTAGGTCATTCAGCGTAGACTTTCTGCGTTTTGTTTGCTGAATCTTTTCTATTCAACTTTTAAACAATGAGACAAGGGGCGTTTAATTTTCTTGGTCGGTAGTGCGTTGTGCACTTCTTCGTTTTAAGATTTCTTACAGCTAAAACATGCATTGTAGTCCTTTAGCTGTGGTAACTTGGTCATTCTGAGCTTGTTTAGTTGGGCATTGTGTCTTTATGTGTTTTATGTCTAGTGTGCTCGGTTGGTTTCAGATTTGCATTGTGCGTGTGTTTTCTCTTCCTTCCCTGTCTGACTTAATATAATCTCTTACTCAGTTTCAAAGCTAGGTTTATGAAACTTTGTATGTGGATAGGGGGCATTAAGGAGCTAATGCACGTTTAAATCTGTTTGGATTCTGACCAAAATTGTGGATACGGAAATAGTGAAAATACTTCAAAAATCTGGATCCTGTCATAACTCTTTAACAGTTTCCCATATAGGTTTATGAAACTTTGTTTCTGAGTAGGTGCCAATAAGGAGATTATGCACATCTGGATCCTTTTGTATTCAGACCAAAATTGTAGTTGCCATGGCAACATAAACATTTAATCTCATTTAAAGGGATATAGTTTCAAACAGGAAGGGTTTTCTTAATGATTTTTTACTTTCTTATTCTGTCCAACTCTTAAAACCTGCGGCATGGATCTACACTACTTGTCCGCACGGTACTCAAGTCTACTATATTCTCAACTACCCGTAAAACCATCCGAGACATTTGCAGTTTGTACAGTATTGCCGACTAATAATACGGAAAAGGTGTGTACATTTACATCGCAACATCATTGAATTGATAGTGAATAAATAACTAGATAGTGAATAAATAACTCAAGTTCATAAACAAGTATGCCTCAGTGACAATACGTGGAAATTCCACGAAAATCAGATGTTCATTTCAGCCAAGCATAACTTGAGCATACCTTTAACCTATTTTTAGCTTACCTGAGCACGAAGTACTCAATGTGAGCTTTTGTGATCACCCTTTTGTCCGCCGTCAACAATTTGGACTGTTAACACTCTAGAGGTCACAGTTTGCACTTAATCTTTATGAAACTTGGTCACAATGTTTGTCTTTATGAAATCTAGGCCAAGTTCGTAACTGGGTCATCTGGGGTCAAAAACTAGGTCACTAGGTAAAATCAAAGAAAAACCTTGTTAACAATATAAAGGTCACATTGTTCACATAATCTTAATGAAACTTTGTCACAATGTATGTCTCTATAAGATCTAGGTCAAGTTTGTAATTGGGTCGTCGGGGGTCAAAAACTAGGACACTAGGTCACATCAAAGAAAAACGTTGTTAACACTCTAGAGGTCACATTTTTTACCTAATCTATATGAAACTTGGTCACAATGTGTGTCGCTATGAAATTTAGGTCAAGTTCGTAACTGGGTCATTTGGTCATCTGTGGTCAAAAACTAAGTCACATTGTCATATCAAAGAAAAACCTTGTTAACACTATAGAGATCATATTTTTGATGTAATCAGAATGAAACATGGTTACAATATGTGTTTTTATGAAATCTAGGTCAAGTTCTCAACTGGGTCATCTGGGGTCAAGAACTAGGTCACAAGTTCACATTGAAAAAAACCTTGTTAACATTCTAGAGGTCACCTGCTTTACCTAATCTATATGAAACTTGGTCACAATGTTTGTCTGTATAAAATCTAGGTTAAGTTTGTAAATGGGTCATCTGTGGTCAAAAACTAGGTCACAAGGTCACATCAAAGAATAACCTTGTTTACACTCCAGAGATCACATTTTGAATGTGATATTAATGACACTTAGTCACAATGTGTAGGTTTATCAAATCTAGGTCCAGTTTGCAACTGGGTCATCTGGGGGTCAAACACTAGGTCACCAGGTCACTGATTCTGCCTAAACTGCTAGTCATCAGGTGGGAGCGCTATAGGGCCAATGGCCCTCTAGTTGAATAATTCCACCAACTCTGGAATTACTGTTTCCTTATTGCATTTGTAACCCTTGGCTGCCCTTCACTATTTTTACTAGTGAATATGTTGAGAAATCCGTCTACCCCATTATGTTGAAAAGTTTTCCGAAGTTGTTTCAGACAAAGGTCTGATCCCGCGGTATTATCTGCTGTTGTTGTTTTAACAATACCATAGGTAACCAGTATGTCAAGAGAACGAATGTTATAGGCATTGTCTTCAGCACAGTTTCGTTGGTGAAACACAGCAATCGGAGACAATGTGTATGGTAGACTTTGGTCGAGCGTGACAGGCTGGTGTAGTATAAGTGCTACAAATGCTGGAAATCTGCAACCGCATTATGAGCGGCATAATGTAGTGTGCAAAAATGTCACTAACTAAATCCTCGGAGGTTTGTAAGAAATCATGTAGGGATACTTTTTTTATTAAAAATCACAAAAGTATCGACATAAGCATGTACAGCGGTACAAAACTCACCAACTTGTTGATTATTTATCAACGTGGACATTAGAACCGGAAAGTCAAATTTCCTCCCGTTATGGACCGGAATTATCACATTTGAATACTCTTCAAGCCATGAGAAGACTTTTCCTACATAATGGCAATTTGTACTGGATCAAAACAAACCGATTGACCAAAAACATTCATTCCAGAAGCTGAAAGCACTTTTCCAGTAACCATCTCTGCTGTTTCACGCATTGGTACCATTTGGAGTGACATAGTTGTCGAACAAGGATCCATATACAGGTTAGGTAGCTGACATATGTATGATGTGAGGCATCTATTGTCAACAGACTGAAAACATTAATCTAGTCAACATGAAGGCATTTATTAGGTGTTAAAAATAGGTCCAACTTACGAATTCCATACCGGCGATGCGACACGATTTATCACAATTTCTTCCTTTATCACTCTGTCTCGTGCCTTCCATGAAGCTTCCCCTAGACCACGAGGAACCAGTTACCGATGTCCTGATCGCTCATTAATTTGAGTTTTTTTTAGTTTAAATCGAGTTTGTTCTTAAATTTTATCCAAAAAATTTGCACCAGGATGTATCGCTAATTAATGATTCCCAACACTTTTGCACAATACGTTCTTCGAATTTAATGTCAGAACTACACTAAATATTAAAAATGCCTCTATGGCAGCCCAATAGTCAGAATAATAGAGGTCACAGTGCCCCTTGATCTACTGACCTAAACATTTACAGTAAATGACCCAACCTCCATGTAAAGTTTGGTGATTATAGGGCAAAGCTTTCTTAAATTATTGAACGGAAACCATTTGGTTTACAGACAGACTGAGCGATTGACCGACATGTGCAAAGCAATTTACCCGCTCATCAAAGATGGGGGGGGGGGGGGGGTAATATATTTAAAATTTAATTTTGTCTTCAGATAAACAACTAATAACTTCACACAAAGAGGTAATCCAATAACTGATGTAGCGGATGTGAAGACTGCAATTAGAATATTGACATATGTTTACATGTATGAGTCACAAAAGTGTTCCAATGTTCTATTATACATCAAAGAATGGATGCAGTGATATGATGACTGAATCACACTAAACGTTGTGTATACATGTATGAGAAATCAGTAATATGATATAATCATAGCCTAATCTACATTGGGATGATCTAAACATAATTGATACAAAACCTGACAGAAAGGAAAAATGACTTAATATGTTAATGAAATTTGGTATGAACTGTCCAGAAAGATATAATGATTTATTTCATTTATTCTTGAAATAACCCATATGTAGGGACAGTAATGTTCTATTGTTCTGTTTTGGAAGGATCCATGAGAAGATCTAAAAACTGAATCATTTTGTTGTGAAACTTGACAGTTGATTAAGCCACTTCTATTTGTTCGTTCTGTAGTGTTACTCCATTTTTAAAGTATTCCATCTGCCAATATTTGGACGTTTTAGGCTTCCTGAAAGAAAAAAAGCAAATAATATTTGAATATTGTGATCTTTTTATGCTCCCCAAAACATTTTTAGGAGAGCATGATTGTAGTCCCAGCCATCTGTCTGTCCGTTCGACATATGTTTGTACGGATGATAACTCAAAAACTATTGCACCTATTCATTTGAAACTTTGCACCAGAATAGCATTTTCAGAGTACTTCCATTTTGTCCAATAATCACACTTCCATTACTCAAACAGTATAAGAGATATCAATTTAAAACTTCATAGGTGAATAGATCTCATTGAGAGGATGTGCAGTGCCCTAGAACGATAACTCTTTTATGCATAAATTTGGAGTAATGTCTGTCCGCAGCCATTTCTATGTAAATACCTGGTATAATAAGTCCTTGTTACTCTTAGAATTTTAACTTGCAGATGAGCAAGGCTACTATCAAGTACGAGAAAGTTGATCGGTTGATCGGATTGAATGTTGAGATAATCAGTGTAATTATTATGTTTAAGCTCACATGTCACAAAATGATAGGGTGAGATTTTGTGATCGATCTTCGTCCATCTGTCACAATTTCTTGTGAACACATTAGAGGACACAAATCTAAAATGCTTATCTCAATGAAATCTAGGTCAAGTTGGAAACTGGGTCATGTTGGGTAAAAAACAAGGTAATTAGGACAAATCTAAGAAAAAGCTTGTGAACATATCACAGGGCTCAATCTTCATGAAACTTGGTTCAAAATGATTGTTTCTGTGACATCTAGGTCAAGGTCGAAACTGTGTCATGTGGATTTAAAAACAAGGTCACTTGATCAAATCATAGTGAGCTTTTGTGATCACAATTCATTCCAATGACTTCTCCACCTAAAGCACTGACCAGATTTCAAAATAATTTTACAGAAATAGTTTTTGTTTAATCTCTTACAAAATTTATAGTTCAGTCGCGAATTGTTAAAAAACATGACTGTCAGTGGGCGGAGCTCGTTTTTATACGCACGTTGAAAACGGGACGTATTATGTGAACACCCTTGGTGGGCGGCGTCCAATAATTTGTCTACTCTAACTCGGAACAGTTTTCGTGCGATCGTCTTCAAACTTGCTGAAATGCTTATGGACGTAATATCTAGACTAAGTTCGGTTATAGGCCAAATCGGCACAGGCCTTCTTGCGGTATGGACCTTCATTTACCAAAAAAGTGAAATTGGCCTTGTCTGTACTCTTAACTCAAACATATTTCATGCGATCGTCTTCAAACTTGCTGACAATGCTTATGGGTGTAATTGTGTTCATTATCTGACCCATCGCTACTTGATGATGAGGGTTAGGATGGAACATCTTCGTCAGTCTTGGTTGGAGGAATGGTCCACTCCATATCTATAACTTTTTTAGCCGTTTTGGCTCGCTTCGGAGAAGGCATGATGGTACAAAAAAAACACCGAGATCAATTAACTAAGGAATCCTATAACATATTGATATCACTATAAAGCCGGGTTTCCATGGAGCGTATTTTTTCGCGCTGAAAAACTGTTTTGGATAAAAACGCGTATCTTTCATCAATATTTTAAAGAAAATGGGACTTTCGGGCCATAACAAAAAATGCAATTGCATGTTTCCTGGCCCATTTGACAGATTATGAGGTGGAGAAGATGGTGGTTGCGTGTTTGGTCAGACCAAATTTTTCATGTTTTTCAAAAAGACAGGGATACTTCTATGAGCTTCTTGTCTACCTGTAAAACAAAACTCGTGCAACCCGAAGCGAATTTTTTCATCGCGTACTGTTTTATGCGCCGAAAAACGCGTCAATGGAAACGTCATCATGCAACATAGACTGAAGCAAATCATATTTATTAAAATGCCATCATTACTGTTTTAAGTTATGAGTCAGACAAACATCAATTTGTAAGCAAAAGGGAGATAATTAACAAAAATAAGTAAGGTAAGGTAGTTCTTCCACACTACACATCCCATCATTAACTTAAAGATGTTTGTTGAGCAAGGGGCCTCAAAACATTACACTGGTGTTTCTCTAACCCTGTTTCTTTAGCAGGGACTCATATTGTTCTGTGCACTTTGAACAATATTCTCTAAAAAGATTATATTAAGTCAGACAGGGAAGGCAGCACTCAACTTAACCAGCCGAGAACCAACCACTGAAAACATAAAAAACACACAACGCACAGTCCCAACTGAACCAACCGAGCACAGGAAACATAAAACATATAAAGACGCAATGCCCGACTAAACAAGCACAGAACCGCCCAAGTCCAAGCTGTTGAAAAGTATAATAAATTATTACTAGCTGAATGGCACAGTTTCCACAGCAAAAGGACTATAATGCTTAAAACGAAGAAGTGCCCAACACACTACCGACCAAGAAAATTAAATATTTAACATCCCTTATCCCACTGTTTAACTCATTCTGTTGTTGGCTTCTAACTCATTGTTATACGGAGAGAGCGCTCTCATTATATCTAACCCCGTTTGTTCAGCAGGGGCCCTTTAAACATACACTTTGACTCATGTTTCTCTAACCCCGTTCGTTCAGCATAGGGCCCTTTAAACATACACGTTGACTCATGTTTCTCTTACCCCGTTTGTTCAGCATGGGGCCCTTTAAACATACACGTTGACTCATGTTTCTCTAACCCCGTTTGTTCAGCATGGGGCCCTTTAAACATACACTTTGACTCATGTTTCTCTAACCCCATTTGTTCAGCAGGGACTCTCGTTGTTTTGCACGTTGACGTATGTTACTCTTCACATTCTGTTGTTGGCTTCTAACCCACTGTTATTCGGAAGCCTTCATTATACAACCCCGTTTGTTCAGCAGGCCACATTGATACACATTTTTATAAACCCGTTTGTTTATACAATATTTTATGTTATTTATCGCATTTAGTTAACGATCTCCCTTCCTTCTGATACACGCCTTAAACCAAATCCCCATCGGACATATTACCCTTAATCGGGTGAATCCACATACTTGTAACAAAGTGTACTCTAGGGTGGAACCAAAATACTTATTTGTTAATCATGAGAACGATATCAAATATTGCTGTAGTTTTTTGTATATGCAATGTATTAAAACAAGCTTATTACATACAACGTCTAGATGTATACTGTATGAAGCCATTAGACAAAATACATTCACTGATAATTGTTGACGAAAATGTTGTTGTTTTTTGTAACAATCCTTAACGTCACTTCATCTGAGCAATTCTACTGGTATTTTATATATTGTAAGTAGTATGTTGTGACTCTGATGCCTTGTTTAATAATCCCATGGTGAATAACATCACGTATTGAACGATTGTTTTGTCTAAAATACAATCAAAGAAAAAAGACGATACGCAAAAATAAATGCGCATGAAGAGGTTGTTCAAGATTGTTCCTCGATTTTAACGGATGTTTTAACATTTTACACATTTATTACTAGAATCCATTAGGGGAAATGCTCTAAAATGACACTAAAATGTAAGTCTCACTGAGTATCGGTAAAAGAGACATCCCATATTGCATCTTTATCACAGTCCTTTGAACATCACTGACGGAGAATATCTCCGCTGTAGTTCAGATAACATTTTGTTATTTTATTCTATTTAAAACATCACTTGGTTGACATTCTCGCAGGGCATATGTTAATAAACAAGTAATTAAGAATTGCAAGCAATACAGAAGGGAACTACCGGTTTGAGGCCATTTGCAATGTTTCTGTTGCCATAGCAACCACAATTTTTGTCAGAATCAAAATATAAATAATACGTACATAAACAGTTTCCAAGCTAGGTTTATGAAACTTGGTATGTGGATAGGGGGCAATAAGGGGATTATGCACGTCTAAATTCTATATTTTGGCTCTGACAAAAGTGGTTGCTATGGCAACAGAAACATTGAAAATGGCCTCAAACCGGTAGGGGACTTCTGTATTGCTTGCAATTCTTAATTACTTGTTTTAACTATTACAATTATCTTGACGATTCTTTTCAATTCGAAGCACAAATGTACATGTACGTGGTTTTACTTTCATATCTTGCAACGAAGTATTTGACTTTAGAAAGTTATTGCATTCTTGATATGGCCACTTCTTTGATCTGCTAGCATTAACGTCTACGTTGTGCTGTATTACCATGTGAACACGTAGTGACGCTCACATGCATACGTCTCCACACACTCGTCGCATATAAGTGTTGTCTTCTGTGTCACTGTGGACATACCACGTGACAAACTGCTGTGTTGGTGAGCTCAAAACGGGTGAAAATCGCTCGACTCCGGTAACATTTTTCATTTTTATTTTCTTATTACTGGATGAATTTTCATGAAACAAAGACGAGAGCCGTCTCCTTAGCGTTAGCGAGATACACATTGTGTAGTTTCAAATATGTACCAAAATGCCTGTATTTTGTCAGAAAGTGCAACCGCGCATTTCCAAAACTGAAAACGTAATGCTTTGTTGGTGAGGAAAACACAAAAACATGCCAAAATGAGCGGCTCTTTGACTTTTCTAGTGATTCTGTGGACAAACTATCTTGCGATGCATTGTATTTTATATTTATACGACTCGAGAGTCACATGTTTTGTCAATATGTGCATGTATTCGCGACATTTTTTTAAAAACATCAAAATGCTGTGTGGGTGAGCTATTTCCGAAATGCTGTGTGGGTGAGCAGTTTCAGAAATAATACGTAGATGAACATATTTCTCTTCACAGTGTGTGTGGTGTTTGTTCTTTGGTGTCTGTGGAGATTCCGTCTATATTTGAAACTTTTGGCACAAACCTCACATTTGTCCGTGAGCTCTTCCGTTGTTGAAACGTCAACAAACGAGCAATCAAGTGGCTGAATATTCTCTCTTGTATCGGTTTCTTCTTTTATAAAGGAAAGTTCTGTCATCTGCATCTGAAATAAATACCAGTAAATAGATCTGCACATTTCACGATTATTCGTATTTATTGTATGTCCAAGGTAAATATCTAGATATATGTAATTATGTTGAACACTATATAAAAATAACCTAATAATTATGTAGAAAGTTAAGTAGTTATAGTATTGACACGTTATGTACATGTATCTATTAAACCCGACACGTATCTAGATAAGGATGTGGTTAATCTGTAATTATCTTGAAAGTTCAGTTTAAATCTTTGAGTAGTAAGTAAGTTTATTTATGTAAACATATGACCAACGGCCCAAAATACAAAGTGTACAAAATAAAAACAAGAGGGCCCAAAGGGCCCTAGGTCGCTCACCTGTCAAACTTGACCTAGATTTTGTTGAGATGATTATTGAGACCAAGTTATATACAGATTAGGCCAATATTGTGACCTCTAGTGACTTCACAAGGTTTTTATATGATTTGACCTAATGACCTAGTTTTTGACCCAAGATAAACCCATATAGAACTTGACCTAGATTTTGTTGAGATGATTATTGTGACCAAGTTTCGTAAATATCAGACCAAAACTGTGACTTCTAGTGACTACACAAGGTTTTTTCTATTATTTGACTTTGTGACCTAGTTTTTGACACCGGATGACCCAATATCGAACTTGATCTAGAATCTGTTGAGATGATCATTGTGACCAAGTTTCATAAAGATTAGACCAAAATTGTGACCTCTAGTGACTACACAAGGTTTTTCTATGATTTGACCTTGTGACCTAGTTTGAGACCCCGGATGATCCAATATTGAACTTGACCTAGATTTTGTTAAGATGATCATTGTGACCGAGTTTCATAAAGATTAGACCAAAATTGTGACCTAGTGACTACACAAGTTTTTTTCTATGATTTGACATTGTGACCTTGTTTGTGACCCCGGATGATCCAATATCAAACTTCACCTAGATTTTGTTGAAATGGTCATTGTGACCAAGTTTCATAAAGATTAAGTCAAAATTGTCACCTCTAGTGACTACACAAGGTTTTTCTATGATGTGACCTAGTTTTTGACCCCGGATGACCCAATATCGAACTTGACCTAGATTTTGTTGAGATGATCATTGTGACCAAGTTTCATAAATATTAAGTCAAAATTGTGACCTCTAGTGACTACACAAAGTTTTTCTATGATTTGACCTAGTGACCTAGTTTTTGACCCCATATGACCCAATATCGAACTTGGCCTAGGTTGTGTTGAGATGATCATTATGACTAAGTTTCATAAAGATTAGGCTAAAATTGTGACCTCTAGTGTCTACACAAGCCAATTGTTGACGGACGGACGACGGACGAAGAGTGATCACAAAAGCTCACTCTGTCACTTTATATACTCAGTAATGTTGTAGCTTTGTAGCTCCTACTGTTGTAGTCACTACATATTGACATGAATCCAACTTGTATACTTTGTAGGTTGCTAAGAAAATGAGAATTTAATCGCTTATAAATGCATTTTTCACCTTTGCATTATCAATTATTTGGCTATTTGTAGTATGTGCCTTTAACCCATTAACTACCTACTCACGTGCTATGGTGTGTTTAACGGTGAATGTCCTTTGTGTGGCATGCATAGCTGCTTTCTAGATTAGAGAAAATGTATTAGAGAAAATGTCTTATTTTGACAAAGTTCAGAATTATGTCCAACTTTTATACAATTAAATAAAATTCAGCAGTACATTATGTTATAGTTAGAACATATTAAGTAAATTTTAATGATTAAAAAGGTCGGAGCGAGCGAAGCGAAGCGAGGCCTTTTTAGTCATTAAAATTTACTTAATATGTTCTAACTAACTTAGAATATAACATTCTGCATTCTGATTGGCCGATAGAAATTAGCGCCAACGCATGACGTCAATTCTGTTAAGAGAAAAATTTAATGATTAAATTTTCTTTTAACCGCGAAAATGCGGCGTTTTCATTGGCTCATAATGTAGGTTATATTCTAATACCGTTTTGCTACATTTGCGATATATATAGCAGTTACTGATCTTTGCAAAATAAGACATTTATCAGATTATAGCACCTTTCATTTTCTCTTTCGCCGAATCATATTCTCACATTATCGTATTGGGTTGGGGAAGTCTCAGTTGCTCTGAAATGAAATGGAGAACTCTTTCCTTGTATTATCATAATATTTTCAACTTTGGTAAACTTACTAAGACTTCCCCGAACCATTTGTCCAAATCGCTCCATGACAGTTTCATTTTGTAAATTTGCATGGTTTTGAAAAATTGTTAGTTAACAAGGCAACCCTAGTGTAAAGGCACCTCGGGCTCACCATAGCTGCTGCTTCTCTATAACTTTAAAGTCTTTTTTGTTTCGACCCCTCATATATGAGGTTTCAGGAAAATAATGTAAATACTTTGCTAAAGTTATAAAAAATGGAAGACGATCACCTAAATACCAGGTGGTTAGAATAACTTTTCTAACAGGCTATCATTTGCTAAATATTGTAGAAACTAGAAACATTTTGATATATTAATTCAAATGTAGCTTTGAACAAAGAAAACTCAAAGAAAGGCCAGCATGATCTTTGATCCTAGTCTGCTTGAAGAGGGTGTTTATTACCCAGCTGCTAGTCACCTGAAATTGTCAGAGACAAATTAATAACAATTCTGAAAAGATCATCTAGAGTACTAGCCTACTAGGTGATGATTTACAGCCAAAGCTCAACAACCAATGTGCCATATAAACTCTTGACAAGTTGGATCCCTCGAGTAAAGTCCACTTGATTCTGTTAAGACATTACTTTCTGTGCATATTTGCTTCACGAACGTCAAGAAAATCCCAGAAATCACTGTATTAACACATTTTGTAATGTTGTCTTCTTGCCAACTTAAAATAAAACTTATTGTATTGTATTGAATGAACAATAGTTGTAGTTAAATGTAATGAATAGTTCAAAACCCTTGCCATTGAATCTGTACAGAAGAAGGCTACCATGCATGGACATATCTGGTGGTTTCAGCTTCCTCTCAACATCAGATTCTACTATAGTATGCTTGATCTCATTCAGGACCCATGTATTCTTTATAGCCTTCTTGAAGAAACAAATCCATGGCCATTCATCAACCGAAATTATAAAGCATGTGGTAAAAAGTTACACTTTTCAATTGAACCAAAATTGTGCATATGAACTGAAAAGTAGTGCACCAAACAGTAAAGCACCTGTTTTTGTATCCAAGCAGAACAGAGAAGTGTGTTTTTAAGACACATGACTTTAATGTTTGAGTAGATGTAGCCCTGAAGACCCTAAATATATTTTTCTAATTTTATTAGTTGTTCATTGGTGATACATGTAGTACTGTAACTGCTAACCATAATTTTATTAGAGAGTTAAAAAGGTTGATCACATTAGTGATCAATTAGATAATAAAAAGAACATTTTCAATTAATATACAACTGCAAAACTGAAACAAAAATATAACTAAAAAACCACAACAGAAAACAAGAACTTGCAAGTACAGAACATGTGTTTATACAAGTTGAAAAAACACTGGTCATTTCGTCAGGACAGTCATATTGAGACCCGTCAGACATGTCTAACTGATTTGTGGTTGGGTCTGACTTGAAATGACCAAGGACGGACTATATTTTTTTATAAACATCTGTCGTCATGTCAACTTGAATGATAACGCATGTCAAAAATCATTCAAAGTTTTAAACTATAAAACTGACTTATAACTGCAGGTAACAAGGATTTCCCATGTTTAATGAGTAAATATTATCCAGTAGTAAACCTTTAAGCATATATACATGAATATCACTATTACATATTGTTTTATCAATTTAAAAATCAAGCCAGTCATATAGGATCTATACCACAAATTTTAATTATACAAAAGTAACATTGATTTTTCCTTTTTTTATTTTTCGCTACGCAAGCACTTGGTTACCCCTCACTGTAAAACACATACCTTTTAACTAGGGCTGTAGTGATAACACTAAGGGGCGAATACAGGGACACGAATACGAATATTTATTCATGAATATTATACACTTATTTCATGTCTGTTTGGTTAACAGTCAAAACTATTGTCCCGAGCTATCGGGAAGACTTTTGAACTGTTGCACGAGGCCGATAGGCCGGGGGCAACAGTTCAAAATGTCTTCCCCGATACCGAGGGACAATAGTTTTGACTGTTAACCCAAAACAGCATGAAATAACTGTTTTATTAGGCCTAATACTCTATATAACTACAGTAAAGTTCTACTTATACAACAAACAAAAAGGATATTTCTAAGACATTTTGTCAAACTAATAGCGGCTATTTTTGGTATAAATTCAAGACTGTCATTATCCCCATGATGTTATTATCAAACAAATAAAATCGGCATGTAATAAAGCAAAAAGGGACAAAACTTTGTTCAAGAGTTATATTAAAATACGCTATAGATCTAGCAGGGTGTTTTTGCAGGAATTTATATTGCGCATCGTAGTGCGCAGGTAACAGTTCATCCAGGGGTGTAACAGTCGAAACTGTTGCCCTCCTGGCAATGAACTGTTTCATACCTGAATCTAAAAATAAACATTAAGACATGAAACAGTAAAAAATAACGTAATAATATGCAATATGTTACTGTCTGACTAGATGACAGTGCTTATAATTACTTCTCAATACTAGTGAAATAATTGTTAAACAACACTGTTCTAATTCTTTAGCTTCAAATGAATAAAACAGGAACCATAATCCACTACATTGAATTGTCAATCTGTTTATAACGTTAGTAATCTGACAATATAACGATTAACAATCCATGTTATCTACATGCGTCATAGTTTTTACCAGTTCTAGTTAAAATCATGCATTATTGTTTATATTCGTCAATATTCGATTCAGGACATCATGAATAACGAATACAATTCAGATAGAACTGTATTCGAATAAATCGAATATATTGTCAGAATTGTACAGTTCAACATTGAACAGATTGATTATTCCCAGGCTAGATGATAGTTCAGGGATTGGCATTATTATGTGGTCATCCACCAGACAAGACATGACTTCAAGTAACTGGATACCTAATCACTTTGTTCCAGTAGTAAACACCACGGTTTCCAGCAGTGGATTACTTGTCGAGGAATAGTTTGAAGAAGACAAGGAAGACAAGAAGACAAATAACAAAACTTTATGAATAGCTTCACTACCAAGTGGAGATGCGCATATCGTCAGCACGTTCCGGTTCGCTGATTATTCACACAGTTATGCCCCTTGGAAGATGGCACTATAACTAAATACTAAATTCTTGTCCGGGCTATTTCTCAAGAACCCCTGCTCAGATTTTAACAAACCTTCATGGGTAGCTTCACTACCAAGTGGAGATGCGCATATCGTCGACACGTTCCGGTTCGCTGATTATTCACACAGTTCTGCCCCTTGGAAGATATCCAATATAACTCTACTAAATTCTTGTCCGCAATATTTTTGGCTTTTTATGCCCCAGTATCGATAGATCGGGAGGCATATAGTGATTCACCTGTCTGTCCGTTCGTCCGTCCGGTTAACCCAAATCTTCTAGCATCATTATGGCTTGCAAGAAAGCTTCCATACTTGTATGGATGTTGTATATGAACACTCTCCACACGCCTGTATCACCTGACCACATTTTGACCTTCACCTTGACCTTATTTTGGACTTAGACTTATTGAAGGGCCAAATTCTTGGTTAACCCAAATTGACCGTTTCTTCTAGCATCATTATGGCTACAAAGCTTTAATACTTGTATGGATGTTGTATATGAACACTCTCTACACGCCTGTATAACCTAACCTCATTTTGACTTTCACATTGACCTAATTTTAGACTTATTAAGCGTCCAATTCTTGTTAACCCAAATTTCGTCTTACATTCAGGCGTTTTTTTCAAACTTGACATACTTGTTTACCATCATAAGCCACTATACTAACAAAGCCATGTAACCCTATTTAACAGAATTATGGCCCCTGATTGGCTTTTTTATGGACTAGGCTTCCACGGGGGCATAAGCGTTTATTGAACGCAGTCTTGTTTTTTCAAGAGTTTATTGGAGTTTCTAAAAATAGATGCGTCATAGCTGTAACACTGGATACTCTTGGAACTTGTGGTCCGTTAAAGTTTTTACTATTAAGTTTACGTTCATTCATTCATAAATAGGTCACGTGATACGGGTCGTAAATAGTAACAGCCTATTTGATACCATGTTTTATTGCGGTAATAATACATGGCTTGGTCTGCTCTATGTTTAATGGATTAATCCGCAGATCGTGTTAGAATGATTATTATTTCAAGCATTTGTACAAGAAGTTGTGAACAGGAAAGATAATAGCGGACTATACGTTGGGGAAGCCCAACGGATAAGATCCGGTTTATGGTAACACCTGTGCACGTGGTTTGGTCAGAGTTTGAATTCACTAATGGATCTAAAAATGTGTGTCAAAATCCCGCACTGAAGCAAAGATACTAGAAAATGGCTGCCAATAGAATAACAAAAAAAATTAAAATGCGATATTCGGCAGCTCATAAATTTTCTTTTATTTTTTAATGATGTTTAAAAATATTCCAAAAACTAGCGTAGGCCCCTGTCTAGAAAAGAAAAGATAATAATTATCAGTCTTCCATGGTTGCAACCAATCTTTTATATGGGGAGGGCTATTTCCTAAATGTTTGGACAAAAAAAAGGCAGCCATTTTTTTGCCCGCTTCGGGAGGAAATTTTAACATTTTCAGTGCATAAACGATGCTACAAACTGTTATGAGACACATGATTACTCTGAGATAACGAAGTAAGTCGAGCGGGAATCGTTCATATGCGCGAAATATCAACCAATCTTAAGAAAATCTAATAAAAAAGATTCATGTTTCGGTTATTTCCCATCGCAAAGTTTGCAATACAATTAATTAAAGTCCGTTTCGGGTATTTACGTATCTGGGGGCCGTTTCATTAAACTTCGTACGCAAGAAATCTTCGTAAGTTCTTCGTACGAACTTCGTAGGCCCAAAAGAGCGTTTCAGTAAACTCAACTTCGTAAGAAGATTCGTAAGAAATTCGTAGATTTCTTCGTAAGTCTACGACAGGTGAGTACCTTGCGTAAACTACGAAACAAAATGGCGGCGTTTATTTTGCATAAGGCCCGATGAACAGAAAAAAGTGTTTTTGAGAAAAATAACGAATAAATTAGACGATCTGTGTGAGAAGGAAGTGAGAGAGAGGCACCGGCTATCACGGAAAGGTGTTATTTGGTTGGTAGACCTTATTAAAGACGATATTGGTCCCTTTGCCAACCGAACCAAAACCTTTAGATGCAACTAAGAAGGTACAGTATACGTTAATTAATATATTTTCGCTAGTTTGGGCGATCTAAATGACACCCGATAGCATAGAGGGTGATTTTACAGTGAACACCGCTGTTAATGTAAACAATTGCGTGGTAACGGCGCCACTCGTACTTAGGTCAATTCGTACTTTTGTTCATTCGTATCTTATCATTTTTCGATCAACCTGTAACCATTCATAGTCAGTTGGAATCCCTGCTTTTATAAGTTTGCTGTTACGAATTTTTACTCTACTTTCAGTAGTTTTCTTAAACTTTAAAGGGAATTTACGTTTCGTTTTAACTTCTGTAGACCTATCTAGCTACACACACCCTTGTAGGTAACCACTTGGTAAAGGGAAATGATATCAACAGAGAATGGAAGCCTCACTACAACACAGCAAATAGGCATGCACTTTATTTAACGCGTATATTTTAACCTTTAAAGTCAACCATATAGGATGTGGTACTCACAGGTACTTGCCTCGCTAAACATTTGAGAAATAAATACAAATGTAAGCATGTTTTAGCAGGCGAGGGCCCACTGTGTATAGTTTTCTTTCTTCATATAAAAGCAGGAGAGTACCAACTGTATAGAGGTGTCATTGCATTTAAATGGAGACCAGGACCAACTACATTTACGTACAAAAAAATATACACGTATATATACAAATATATATATTATATAGGTGTTATCTCATATAAATGCAGGTGCTCTGGACACCTTGTCATGATGTATAGGTGTAATTTCATATCAATACAAATGCTGTGGGCCCACTAGTATGTAGGTGTTATACTTCACATAAATGCAGATGCTCTGGGACCACTGTTAGTATAATATGTGCTATTTGATATAAATGCAGGTGCTCTTGACCCACTGTACATATATATAAGTGTGTTATTTCATATTTAATGCAGGTGCTCTTGACCCACTGTACATATATATAAGTGTGTTATTTCATATTTAATGCAGGTGCTCTGGACCCAATGTATACAGGTTTCATTCCATATTCCATTGTTCATACAAAAATGTTACACCAAAAATGTGCAGCAATGTCATGTTGTGTATTGCTAAAATGCTGATCATGGCACTATACACTGTGACCACAGGATACATGTAGGCCCTACATAGCCCTAATTCTGTCTTACATAACTTATTTTTACTAACTTTTATTACAGAACTTCATGCAGAAAGAACAAACTGGTTGATTCAGACATACATATGGTCAAATAGTTGACAAAAACAAGAGACAATACTGCCTTTTACTGGTAGGTGTGTGTGGTAAAATGTTTAACCAAGGAACATAATTGATTAACTTACAACCTTACGCCCATATGGATAAAGCTAGGGTAATAGTAAATAGTACCCCAGATTTATACTTTTTCTATGTTGAATGATTTACATATAATACATATGTAGTTGTATTGTATATTCCATAAAATTCTCTAAACATAGAAATATAGATAAATTGTAACACATGTACATGGAATAATTTGCCATTTCTAGCTGCCTGCCAAGCATTGAATTTCAAGGCACATGCCTTGAATTTCGTTTCAACCTTGAAAAGTACTTAAATTAAGTGTTGCTTTGAACAAATGCCAAAAAAGTGAAAGTATGTTAATGTATAGATGTATGTCACTGACCAGTATATAATTAATTGAGTGCAATCAGGTATTCTATTGCTTATTTGGTTAAATGGAAATTGTCTCTAGAAAATATAAATGCTACCTTGAATAATCCTTGAACTTTGGTGTAACATTTTTGTATGAACCATGAAATTTGTTAATTTAATTTATCAATTTGATACATAGATATACTGTATAATACTTAAATTGTAATATGTATATTAAAATACCATGCATTCTGCTATTGATTGCACATCGGTTTTGGTTTTGTTGATGTGAAAAAAAATGTAAAATTGTTTTATTCATATTTCAGGTTGTATATGACCTGCTGGTGCAATGGAAGCAGTCAACACTGAATTACACATAGAACATATAGTGCCATAAAGAAATAAGATGAATATTTAGTGTACACTGGTGCTACATTATTTTTGTGATTATGATAAGTCAGGAATTCCTGATGATATTATTTATTTAAATATTGCGGTGTAAAACCTCCATTTACCCCCTTATACAAATTTACAGTGAAACATGTGTTAAAAAAAGATCACTTGTTAAGAAAGACCACTTTTTTAAAACATGTCTGTATAAAGACCAATCATTTTCTCTTTCATAAAACAATTATGTAATGATATTTTGTATTTTACCTGTCACCAAAGACCACCTTTGTTATTCCAATGAATTGTTTTTATAGTTGTGTTGGACTGTAGCAGCTTGTTATTTTAATTCCCAAAAATTATCTATTTAAAGTGGTGTATAGTTTTATCTTCATGTGATTTTACATTTTACTGTGGAAATGGAGTTATTAATTATGCATTACAGTACATTTTGCATGTTTTTTACTCTGCACAGCTGTAATCTCATTAATTAATTTTGAATCATACAAATAAACTATTAAACATATATATTTATTGAAATTAAAACATCTTTATTTTCAATGATACTCATATTTGTTGAGGATAACTAACAAATTGTATTCCAACAGTAAACTCTCATCAAAACCTAGCTCATAATCAAGACTGATTTTTAGTTATTAGTGATCTGTTCTTAATTGAAAGGATCATTACAGATTTTGATGTAGACTTATTACCTTTCTTTTGTAGAAAACAAATGTCAAGGGGAAAAACACAGTTTGAAATGGGAGGGAATGATAAACTATTTTTTATTCTGTTGATGAATTTGAATAAATGATGCATTGCAGATTCAATAGCAATCAAATAAAAGGATATCACTGATAAATACACTGTTTCTTCTGTTTATTTTCAAACATAAATTTGAACTGACAGCACTGATTCCAGCAAATGAAAGAAGTTATTACTTAGCCAAGACTGCTTTTGTATACATGTAGTAATATTTTGTGTTTTAAATGATCTAATAGTATTACTTAAGTATATATTGTTTCAACTCAGTGTGGTGCCAATTTAAAAGAGCAATTATACAAAAAAAGTCTGGATTTTATAGAAAATAATATTTTAAAGTAAAAATTAGGTATGTTATTATTAATAACAGGCTGTTGTAGGAAATTCATTTTTGTTGCATTTTGATGCATTTCCATGAGCATTTCATACAAACTCAATACAATTTCTGGAAGCAATCTACATCAATAAACCAAAATTTTAGCAATAAAATAAATAAATAAAAACAGTCTTAGCTAAGCAATAACTTAAGTTCTTCCATGGAATTGGAGCCTGGTTTAGCATGTCCACTCAATGAACTAACTGGTTAAGTAACAACAACCCTCTGGTTAAACCATTACATCATATGATGACTCAGGCAACTGACTGGTTCTGTATCATGAACCGACTGGACTGGTTCAATATGCTGACCCGGGTAACTGACTGGTTATGTTTCATGAACCGACTGGTTCAATATGCTGACCCGAGTAACTGACTGCTTATGTATCATGAACCGACTGGTTCAATATGCTGACTCTGGCAACGGACTGGTAATGTATCATGAACCGACTGGTTCAATATGCTGACTCAAGCAACTGACTGGTTATGTATCATGAACCAACTGGTTCAATATGACGACCCGGGTAACCGACTGCTTATGTATCATGAACTGACTGGTTCAATATTCTGACTCGGGCAACTGACTGGTTCTGTATCATGAACCGACGACTGGTTCAATATGCTGACTTGGGCAACTGACTGGTTCTGTATCATGAACCAACTGGACTGGTTCAACATGCTGACTCGGGCAACTGACTGGTTCTATATGATGAACTGACTGGATCAATATGATGACTCAGGCAACTGACTGGTTATAAATGAATGTACCTTCAGGCCACCGTCTAGTTTAGTATGTCCACTCAATATACTTACTGGTTTAATGCCATGAACAGACACAAGCAACCCCTGGGAAAGAATCCCAATTCAGGTGCAAACAACCACAGGGTTTTAATCCAACAATAGGTGCAAACTATTATGCTTAAACACACTTTAACACATAACAAATACATATTATACTTGAGAGTTATTTATTTTCACCACAAAATGTCTTATTTACATTGAACCATCAACTGATTACAAGTACTTGTTCATGGTTTAAACTAGCAACATAGATGATTTAAAACATGATGTAGATCTGCAACATTTAAAGTTTAAAACTGTTGCGGTATGGAATGTACGGCAATTCTGAGGTATGGATTTTTTCATACATGCAGGAGTCATGCTATTTTTCTCAGAAATGGTTGGACTGAAATCATAGCACTCACAAGTCTTGTTACATAAGACAACTGTATTTTGCTGGTGGGTTTAGACTGCCCAAAGACCAGGGCAAGAAAACCAAATTTTTCAATTCTAGCTGACAGTTTTGCATTAATATTCAATTATTATTCCCTTTCAAAAACGTATGGGGTATATAGGAGCGAGCTTATCGCCTAGTTGGTATATCAGGATGTTGATTTCTGAACAGAAACTCCAAAATGGTTTCACAGATTTGAATTTATACATACAGTTGTTACATAAAGTACATGATATTTGACTTTCACTACCATTCACCAATGTTTGACACAGTTATGGCCCATTTTCAACTTAAAGTATGGCCTAATCCTGGTTTCCACCCGATAACTCATGGAATTTCTTTTAAAACAGGTGAAACATGATAAAATACAGTGTAAGTAAACTAAGTTCAGGGTAGTGGGTACACAGCATAGTAACCAAATATTTGTCATGAAGACACGTATCTGTTCAGTTCAAGTCTTGAGGAATAACCTCAAAGTGAACAAGTGATACCACACTGACAGCACCCAACTGGTAAATGTTTTAGACACAACTTTTGATATCATGTGACAATCACATCTTCAAGTGTTTCAAGATCTGGCTTCTTGTTGCAAACTGTGTATGATAGTTGACATCTCAAAAGTTGTATGGAGCCTTAAATTAAAAAAAAAACAATATGGTGTTACATTTTAACAATGTATATATCTATGCAAATCAGTGTAACTTGATAAATGATTGTGCTAATAGCATGATTAACCATTGATGTACACATATCAGGTTTATAAGGTATTTAATTAAAATCATATTGACTCAATCAGGCAGAACTGAGTAAAGTTATTTATCATTTATATGAGCAATTTCATTACAAGTATTATAAGTAAACTAGATCTAAAAGCTTTTTCTAGCTTTCAAGTTTTTTGTTTATTTTGTACAAATCTACAAACTATAACACTGTTTAGTGACTATACCTTTTCATGTTTCCTCCACTTCCTTGATAATATTCATAGCTTCAACATCACCCATAACAACAGTTACACTGCTTCATCATCATCAGGAAATAAATGAAGACAATTGAACCTGAAAACAAAATACCAAAAGTTGACCATTGCATCAAGGGATGTTTTTATGTGTTATTTCATGTAAATGCAGACGATGACCCGTTGTATCTAGGTGAGGACGTTTAATATTGGGGACGTTTCAACATGCTTGCACTTGCATTCAGATTAGACGCATCATCAGATCACCGTCCACTTTTCGTTTTCCAATGATTAGTATGTATTGAGGTGATTCAATTTGCATATTGACATGTTTCATTCAAACACTAGAAGTTGAACACAATCAATTTCAATTCTAAAGAAAACAATCGTGATACTGATAGAAGCTAGCAAAGACAGTCAAGCTACTTTACTTACCACTCTGTAAGTCTGTTACATGATTGGACTTGTTCTGTGTGGTTACGCCTGACGTGAAGATCCCTTAAACTATCTCGTTCAACAAGTACGGCGACGATTCATCGGCCCAGTTGGTTGCCTTTCCGCTTCATGGCATTGCAATCTGTCGTCTGCCAAGGTGCTCTCTAAGCGGTCCGCGCGTTCCGGAAATTACGTTGCAATTTTAACTTCCGTCATGAAGAGTAGTTACGAAGTTCGTAAGTGATGCGTACGTAAGAAAGTTCGTACGAATGTGTTGCTGAAACGCTCTTAACTTTTTCGTAAGAAGTTCGTACGAAACCTTCGTAGGGCTACGAAAATAATTTTCGTACGAAGTTTAATGAAACGGCCCCCCTGGACCGGACGGTGATAATCCACATCGTAGTTGTAGGTTATTGTAAAGAAAGTAAAACAAATGCATTTTCGTAATAGTTCCTCGCCGAGATGTAATAAAAAATCCCTCCAAAATCGTTAAAAAATATTCGCGGGATAAAGGTCGCGAAAACTAATTACATGTTGTTGTTGTTGTTATTGGATACAATAAAACCCGTAATTTTCCGTCTAAAACTCTTTTATGTTGTGACGATTTGCAGGGTTTATTTACCAAAAAAAGGTGATTAAGATTAAAGAGGTTTGATATTTAATCGTAATATGATTAATTGGAATGAAAATAACCTTTTCTTTTGAACAAAAGTACTATCTGGTATGCTCATGCAACCCATTAAAAAAAGGTAAAATATCAAATAAGGCCTATTTGAAATCAGTTGTTATCTGTGTTTATATCTAATTATTCATTTTTAAATTAGTTACCCCTGAATTAAGTAGACCTAGAATTAAACGAATTGAAAAACGTGTATTATCCACAGACAGATATATTTTCATTTTGATCGGGCTGACACATGTTCATTCGGACTGACAAACGATAGCAGGTTTGTATCGTCTTTCGTTACTTAGTACTCAATATTTCGTATCAAACCGCTATCGAGCGCTTTCTTGTGCAACGAACCGCTTCGATAGGTTGCATAGACGTAGGAAAGCGCTCGGTAGCGCCTTTTGGAAACTGCTTGCTCAAGATTCGTAACTTCGTAACCAAACAATTTTTTGTGAAGTTATGCATCACCAAAATATCGAGTACTAGATGAGCATGTTACAAATAATGTAGGACAACTGACATAGTCCGCTAAAAATATGCTGTGCATTAGTTCATATTAGTTGAAAGTTTTTAACTCCAGTAATAGGCGTTATAGGCTACATGTAAGTATATATATTTGTAGTTTTATACATTGAAACTGACTGGTCTGCTACATCTTCCTCCATATCATCAGGCATCACTAGTTCATCATAGTTCAGATTCGTCAAAATACCAGACAGTGTGCTTGAGTCCAGTTCAAACAGTTCCTTGTCTTCTTCAAACAATTCCTCGACAAGTGATCCACTGCTTGAAACCGTGTTGTTTACTACTGGAACAAAGTGATTAGGTATCCAGTTACTTGAAATCATGTCTTGCCTGGTGGATGACCACATAATAATGCCGATCCCTGAACTATCATCTAGCCTGGGAATAATCAATCTGTTCAATGTGGAACTGTACAATTCTGATCCCAGCTGAGGGTACATAGAAAACAGTTGACAATGTAATACCGAGCTTAGAGCAAACATCTCCCAGATACCCATGTATGTTTTGTTCTTATATATCTCCCTAACTTAAATTTTATAGATATTTCTTGGCACCAACCGTGCTCCAGGGGTGAAGTGTTCTGAAAACATTGCATATGTCTTGACAAGCTGCCGCGCTTTTTTTTCAAGATGGACTGTCCCCTTCTGAAGGTGTTTAACACTCAAATAAAGATCTATGTTTGAAACCATTTCTATGACAATTCGGCAACGTATTTCAGTGTAATGATCTTCATCCCCAAATGCTCCCTGACCGTTGTAGGCAGTTCCCATCTCCAAGAACACAAACTGTTCCAGTGCCAGTCGATCAACTGTAAGCCCATGACTAACTACACTGATGCCAGGGTTGATGTTAATGTCTCCATATAGTTCTTTTACCTCTTCCTCTATTGTAGGCACTATGATCTGCAAATCATCGAAGGACTCGTTTTACTTGAAATCATTTCAAAGTAGCCTTGCCTTGAATATGTTAGAGGGTCACTGACTGAGGTGCCAACGTTCTTGTTTACAACAGGCACTTCATTTCGATGGAGTTTTTTCTCAATGAACTTTAATACATATTTTCTATTCAAGCATTTTTCCACGTCCCCACATTCACACTTCTTGCAAAAACAAGACAAATTACGGACTCTTAACTACCCCTTTGCATCGCTTACGTTCACAATCTAATGAAATTTACGCGTACAAGGCACAGTTTTAACATCAGTTTCCGGTCTGTTCATGTCGATATCACCATTCTTCACGTAGAAAAAATTTCGCTTTGAAAGTACATCATCCAGAAAAAATTTCGCTTTGAAAGTACATCATCTATTTCCAGATGATGTACGCAGTAATCATAAACGTCTTCTGCATTATTCATAACTATTTTGTTTCCAATAATAGCTATATCTAAAGCCTTATTCAAAACACCAATCTCTCCATCACATTCATTCTTACCATGTTCTGATCCGAAATAGTTTCTGTTTTTTTCAGTTTTTTATTGGCAATGTCAGCAAATGGTCCACTGACCACTGCACCCATCACTGAATATTATTCGTCTCTTTGGTTCAATGAATCTTCCAATGTGTCTGTTAACTATATGTCCACAATGATTTACTGCATGGTAATCATGGCACGTGTCCTCTGATATAATGATACTTGAATTCCGTACCAAACCTACAGCAGACTGAAAGTAGGACACTACTGGATGCATTGTTACATGCCGAGATGTGTAAAAAGCTTCTTTGATTTCACTTTCAAATTGGTACTTTATTTCACGTTTTTTTGCAAAATCCATCACTTGCAACACTGATTCTGCTGGAACGTTGGCTTTTATTTGCTTAAATTGTAAGTTCTGCCACTTAGCGGTGAATATGTGCTGGAAGAAAGAGTACCCTTGTGTCGGCTTTTTGATGTCCTTTTCAACCATTTCTTGAATAAGTTTTTTTACTGCCCTTCTTAGTTATTCCCACTTTCCTAACCATACCATTGCCACTATTTGTGTCATTTGTCCAACGGTTCCATGTAAGGATTTTGTCTTCAGGAATCTGGTTATAAAATTCCTTCAGTGTTTTTTCTCGTAATTTGAGCACTGATTACAACCACCATTTATGCAATTTACATCATGAAATTGATCACCGTCGGCCTTTGGGCAAAGCACTATGTCAACAATATCACTTTCATGTGTCTTTTTACAATTCTGGTCAAGAGCTGCTCTACTTAGTGTCAAGAGTTTAAACCTAATGTTTGTACAGTAGGGACAGCAACAGTAATCCCTGTGACTTCGGGAAAGTAGGCGAATATTTCGTTTTCTAAGTGCTGCAAACTTGCCGAGACTGACTGCCTTACTAGGATTTTCAAAGTGATATTTTGCGTGAGCAGCCTTTACCGACACTTCCATGGCATAACCAGGACCTTCTTTAGTAGCATATCTCTTTTGTGGAAGTATTCTTGAGATGTCTTTGCGCAAGTAAAACATCTGTATGCCTCTAACGTCTACTCTGTTTCTGCGCTTTAACATGTTTGCTGAATCAACTGTCTCCAAATCTTCTTTCTTTTCAATCATTTTCTTTTTAGCGGAATCTGCCTTCTGCAAATCATCTAATGCCTTATTTTTTCTTGGGGTGGTTCTCTTTTTAAGGTTATCTACCACTTTTGCAAATTTTTCAGGTGTTTCCGGCATCATTGTCCGTACTTTACTTGTTACGTTCCATTCAGTTTTCTTGGTCTGAAAGGGCTTGTTGAGTGACTTGCACAAATGCTTGGCTTTTTACTCCTTCTCTTCTTTGCTTTCCTTTCTCTGTCCTTTTTCCTAATCCACATTTGCTTCTGGTATGATTGATTAGCTCTTTCCTTTTCATTTCTCGGTTATAGTCCCTTTTGGATTGTATGCTGTGTCTCGTTTCAACAGTTGATTTACTTACTGACTTTGGTGTAGTATTGATACAGCCATTCGTCTCTATCTTTTTTTCTAACCACTTCCTTTGTCTTTCTCTTTGAAGCTGTAATTCGTGTTCTTTTTTCTGCTTTGCAGCTGGATTTGGATTTTTCTTTTGCAATTCTTTCTTAAGTTGCTCTCTTCTTTCCTTTGCTCGTACCCTTTGCTTGTCCAGGTATTCTTTATATCTTTCAGGATCCTGTTCGTTTAACCGACTTCTGAAGGTTGCAGATCTGTCCATCTTTAACCAATTAAACTGGAAACAATAAAAATATCTCTGTTCAAACTTTATATCAGGTGCAAAGGGATTCGACCCGATAAAAATATCTTTCACATCTATACTATGAATATCTAAGACAGGGATCTTACTTTATGACTGACCCTTATATACCCAACTCAACATTATGTCCAATATTTTAAACAAGCCGAATACAATCATTTAATTTGTACTGCACACTTCAAGACAATATAATATTATACATAAAAAATACAACTTTTATCAATACACGTACACAATGTCGCCTGTGTCGGGCATAGAATGTTCACAAAATGCGTAAAACCCGGTTTGACGACATAACCCTGCACAGACAGAAAATAGAAAACGGCCTGGCTTTTGTTACGAGTAATTTGATTGGCTGAAGAGTTACATAGTATTACCGAACACCAATCATTTTCTATATTGTCACATGATCCGTCACGTGATACTACAAATGGTCGAAATGAATGTAAATATTAGAAATTGAATATCAGTTCTCCCTGAACTCGGATTATCGTCTATTTAAGCGGAACAGAAATATATGGGTGGTGGTAAGTTGCAAAAAAATATGTCCCGCTATCAAATCGTCGTACTAATATCCTGAGATCGTGCGTAAATAATGATTTCTCTTCCTAATCGAAGGCCGTTTTCTAGTTTCTGTCTGTGCAGGGTTATGTCGTCAAACCGGGTTTTACGCATTTTGTGAACATTCTATTCTCGACACAGGCGACATTGTGTACGTGTATAGATAAAAGTTGTATTTTTTATGTATAATATTATATTGTCTTGAAGTGTGCAGTACAAATTAAATGATTGTATTCGGCTTGTTTAAAATATTGGACATAATGTTGAGTTGGGTATATGAGGGTCAGTCATAAAGTAAGATCCCTGTCTTAGATATTCATAGTATAGATGTGAAAGACATTTTTATCGGGTCGAATCCCTTTGATCAGGTGCGGCATATTTTCTAGGGTACAAGGTACTGCTATTTTCACAGAATACTGCAAGATTTAATGCTTTCTAGCCAGATCATAATGCTGCAGTATGAATGGTTGCATTTTGAAGCACCAAGCACTGTAAATGCATATGAATACGGAAAAAAAATTCGGCATAGCCACCCCTAGCCTAGGCATTTTCTGTCTCTTTTTATAATTCATATGTAAGATGGTCATTACAAAAGTGGGATATTGAAGACAGAAGTAAGAAGAGCTGGGTGGGGTCTTCCATTTATAAATCCACTCTTCAATGAGATAGAATAAACTAAAACAAAATTGCTTACCTTTTATCCATGTTAATACACCAAAAACATATCATTATTTTAGTCCCATAAATAAGACTCTACGTCGGTTACACAGTACTAATGAAATGATACATGTGGTCTCGGTTTGGACTAAACATTATTTATGAAAATAAAACAAAAATGTATTAAAAACAAATTTGTAATCTGCATATTATAAAATATCTACGTTGTTCCTGGAAATTAATTCCGTCGAATAATATTTAAAACATGAAAAAGACCGATGTTTCGAAAATAGATATTACTAACGTTAGTGGGGTTTTTTGGGTAATAATTTGGGTCGGTAAACCTAAAGATAAAGAAGTCTGGCCTTGATGAAACATAATCCAAAAGTCTGCCAGACATAAGAAAAAAGTGGGCATAGGTTCCCCTGCACGAAAAATAACAATTACACCATATATATACATATAAATGATTCACTCAATAACTTTGGGAAAAGACAGTGGGTGGGGTAATATAGATTGTTTGTAAAACTACACAAAGCACAAGTAAAAATCTTTCGATAGCTAAAACTAGATAGTGACACAAAAAACCAAGAAAAATTCTTGAAAACCAGATTCGTTTTCACAGACAGTCTTTTTACCATAATATATTACTGCCACTAGTTAGTTACGCTGATACAATGTTGATTTAGTCTGTCAAAACATTGACGACCACAACACAGCAGTTGTCAAAGTATGACGATCGCAACATTAACAGGCGTCAAAGAATGACGATAGCACCAATTGTGTCTGTCGATATATGACGTATACAAAAAGAGTGTCCGTCAAAAAGTGACATTCGCAACAGCTCCGAGTGTAAACAAGTAAATAGCGCCATTAGTAGCAACAGACGACAGTGTATTCGTCAATTTCGAGCATATAACTCGACTTCAATATGTTTTCGCTGCCAAAAGATATATACAAACATTTATACATATTTCCAGTTGCTATCGTCAAGTATTGCGAACGTTAAAATCACTTGACAGACAATAATTTGGATCGCGTTGCTCATCTCATCGTGTCGGCCATGTTTTTGCATTCGGATACGTTCGGATCCAATCGCAGTTTCTTCTCACTGCACAATAAAGAAAGTTTACCGCTCAAAACAGAGGAACAATTGTGCGAACGTCGTTCCGATGAATTGTCAGAAATTACGATCGCAGCATTTTTATGCCCCCCTATCGATAGATGGGGAGGCATATAGTGATTCACCTGTCCGTCCGTCCGTCCTGGTTAACCCAAATTGACCGTTTCTTCTAGCATTAATATGGCTTGCTACAAAGCTTTCATACTTGCATGGATGTTGTGTATGAACACTCTCCACACGCCTGTATCACCTAACCCCATTTTGACCTTCACCTTGACCTAATTTTGGACTTAGGCTTATTTATGGACAAGGCTTCCACAGGGGGCATAAGCGTTTATTGAACGCAGTCTTGTTTTTATTAAATTTATGGTTATGGCTTAAAAATTAAAAGAAACCACATTATTACCAGAAAGTACTAAGTTTAACACTTGCAATTGAGTCCTCAGCCACACATACGCACACGATAACCGGTTGATCTAAAGTTTATGCGAACGTTGTTTTTTTGACAGACTAATCATTGTTCTTCATCTACATAATTCTAATTCCTTTATTTTACAAACTAATTGAAAAATAGAAGAAACAAGGCAAATTGAATGCAAAGCAATACAT
Source organism: Spisula solida (assembly GCA_947247005.1). Lineage (NCBI taxonomy): Eukaryota > Metazoa > Mollusca > Bivalvia > Venerida > Mactridae > Spisula > Spisula solida. Next base: position 44,963,754 of record OX365956.1, read on the forward strand.
ACCCCAATAACAAATCCTCTTTGTTGGACATAAAACTTAGAATTAGTGAAAAAAGCAAGTAAATAGACCGACCGGGTGAAGAAGCTGGGAGTTCCGTCCGTCAAAAAGATAATGACTTCTAATCCAATTGTTATTTATTTTTTTAATTCAATGTAAAATAACATCAGATAATTTGATTTTTCTTGATTTTATTGTCGTATTTTATTCACATATAAGTCATTTATTCTCAGGGGAGCTAATTTACCCCCAAAAATTCACACTTTATAAACTTGACGGACACTTGACGAAACTTTTACGTTCTTAAATAGAAGATGTCTTACTCCCCTTTGGAACGGACGAAATATTTACCTTTCCGTAATATCGGCCAAAATACCCGATCTCTTGGCATGAGTCATCGCCGGAGAAAATTTAGATCACAGTTGACGGGCGTAATCCTTGCATGCATCCGTAAGTGCTATCAATTTGGCCTCCGTCCAGTTAGCCTTTCTTCATTTGAAAGAGTTCATGTTTATATCTAGCAGACTGTGCGTTGAATCCGTGTGATATGATGTTTAACGGGATATCTCGCGTGCGTTGTATTATTAAACATAACCTCCGTTTGAAGATTTCAATAATCGTTCCTAAATCGGACTTATAACCGATATCGATTCTAAGCTACAGACAAAATTAGAACAGAGTTTTTGAAACGGTATTATGTCAAAACATTCTAGTATGTCAGTCCTAAGTCTGTCATAAGTTTTTAGACATATAATTCTTTATGAAACGCTGATATAACGAATACAAGGCACAATGCCCAACTAAACAAGTAAATATCAGCCCAAGTCCAAGCTGGCGAAAAGTATAATCATAATGAATTAGTCGAAATAACAAACATGTGTTGTGTATTTGTCTTTAAAATACTACTGTAACAGTGAATGCACGTTAACATATTCCACACTAATATAATCTATATTCCGTGTGTAATATACATTGTGCTCAAATCACTATCTAATGATACGTTTGTTGTCCCGAAGCGGTAGTTTAACAGACTCCTCTGGTTACATATAAGCTACTCTGTTTCCTTAAGACAGTAAGAAGTATTTCATATAGCTATCAATCTGCAATAATATGTCTGGCTTTGTCTGGTATTCAGTATTCAGCAAATCACGAACGTAGCTGATTTTAAATATTGCAAGATAGTTACAGCATACAACATTGCATGACAATGAAAGACATTGTTGAAAGGCAAATAAACAAACCATGTGAAATGTTAATTTCACTCACATTGCATTAGACGAAGGACAGTAACATTGATTGTTCCAATCAGTGATAATAATTTTCTTATTACGTAACATCTTCAGTTTGGTAGTTTATTCACGTAATGCACACACGTCTCAAGTATTGCTGCGTTAAAGCCTTCCATGTGGTGATGTATTATACATTCTCGTCTGATGGAATGTCAATGATAGTATAAGCACACGTTATTTATTTGTCTGGAAATGTACAATATAGGTACATAATTATATGGATGTTTTATTTAAAATATGTATATCTAGGTTTTTGTCAAAGTTTATCAAGCGAATCCAGTTGGTAAAGCCAACATGTATAATACTTGCAAAGTTTTACAATCGAAGTGTAAATCATTTCAATGGTTTGCTGAATATACATTGTTATAGTTTATCGCACTTTGTTGTCCAATGAAAAGCCAGAGATTTTCAAATTTTTGGACCACATAATCATATTCGTTTGCAATGAGCACAATATCTATCAAGTGGTTCATGAAGTAAATCCATTTATTTGGACAATTCGGGATAATATAAACATTTAATTATATAAGCACTGCATGGTCGACTGACCGTGCGTTATCGATGTAGATTGAGAGAGTATATGTATTAAAGGTGATTATGCACAATATTTAACACATATGGACATCGTATTATAAATGCATTTGATTTTCTTTTTTTGTAAACAAAGGCTAGTGTTATCATCGGCAGACTTAATTTGTCACTCATGACAGTTGTCTGCATCAGGCGTCATTGTCGTTATTAGTTTAGATTTTGACAAGATAGAATCTATACACGATGCGTTATACAGATGTATTTACATGTTTTTTTCTTATTCTTTATTACTTTGAAATACATTCTTGCATATACATAACAGTTATGACAAAAATGTACTCAAAGTGTTTTTAAGGTTTTATTTCTCACACTCTCATTCTCTTTCACAATATCATGCATTCCAGACAATCATACACAGTAACGTTCTATACAAATACTTACATTTAACTATTATCATTAAACAATACATTTACAGGCAGTACAAAATAACACGTACTCATATTTATTACTAAGATATTCAAAAAAGGAAACAGAGAGTTTTTTTTCTTTTTTTAGTTTATCTTTGCATTAATGTTAATTTTCTGTACCATAATGACAGTATATGATTATGTAATTGAAAATGTGTTTCATTTGTGACAGTAGGACTCATGTGGATATTGACCCCCGACAGGTATACATAGCGCGAGCGCACAGACTGGGGCGTAAACACAATGATCGCCAGTCACAATGTAGGCCAATCATCGTAAACTTTCGAGATTATCATGTGGTGGAACTTATTATGTATCGAGTAACACGTTTACGAGGTTCAAATTTCTCAATAGATCATGATTATCCACGGGAGATCAATGAAGCCCGTTCGCGGCTATGGTCCAACTTTAAAGACTTGAAACGTCAATATGCTAACAGCAATACTAAAGTGCAAATAGTCTATCCGGCAAAATTAGTCTGTGATGGTCGAATTATACGAGATGAACTACCGGATTGGGGACAATATGTCAATACCAATAGACTCCATCAGGTGTACAACATCGATAATATCAACAACCTACCGATTCGAAAACCTACTGATAATATGGCTGACACTCAATTCGTGATGAAACCAGCTTGTAATAATACCGGTAGTACGCTACTAGCTGCATCAGTCACCCAATCCACTACAACGACGCTCCATGGATTGAATAAACCTGCAGAGACACTTGCTTAGCCAACACAATCGAGCAATATACCTACCAATAGTCTCCAACGTACAGACCCTACCGATAGCATCGTGCGTACAGAATCTACTGTCCCCAAACGTGCATGTTCTACCACTGATCTCCCACGCACAGACGCTTCCAATGACCGCGAACGTACCGTCGCTACCAACGATCTACCACGTACAGGTTCTACCAGTGATTTAATAAATGCTACCTCTACAGATAATTCGTTGACAAATAAGTGTAGTGATAATTCAACAAATGTTGAAATGCATGATATATCATCCCCAGCCCAGCCAGAGGATATTTCATTTCCCGCACCCCGTGGAAGATCTAGTGTAACTGAGGCAGCGGCTCGTTCTGAGCGTCGGTCACAGTCAGCTGTTCCATAAAAGAGACAAAGTAACAGTCGGTCAAGGTCGAGAGCCAATACTAACCGGGTTTTACCCAATGCTAAAAATAGCACAAATTCGCTTGACATCTCTGTTGTGCAAACACATTCCGATGAACAAAGTGATCGTGTAAGTGGCAGTCAACCGACAGAGCGGACAGGTACACCGATCACGCAAGGTGTTCAGTCAACCCAATAGGACAATACTGAGAAGGTCACACTGCGTTGCGCTCTGCTAAATGTGCAGGGTCTTGTTACCCGTAGATCAAATAAACTTAAATCTCCAGAATTATGTAATATTTTCAGTAATCATGACATTATTTTATTAACGGAGAAATGCCTTTTGTGATCTGAAGTTTGATAACTTTGATGGTTATTATTTAAACAGAACAGAAAATAAACTAACCTATAAGAGGTCGTCAGGAGGAATAGCTGTTTATATTAGAAATGATTTTGTATGTACTGACACATTGGTTTTTACTTGCGAAGATGACATTATATGTGTAAAAATTAGTGCAAATAAGCTCGGTTTAAATAATGATGTATATTTTTGTCTATGCTATGTAATACCAGAAAACAGCAGTCGGCAGTCTAGGGTCGATACTCATACATTAGATCGTTTATTAAATTCAATAGTCGAATCAGACGCAAAATGTAATGACGATTTACAGTTAGTTGTATGTGGGGATTTTAATGCTTATACATCGGATAGTCCCGATTTTGTTCCGGACGAATATTTAAATGATATTGATATTTTGCCTGATAATTACCACAAAGACAATAAGTTAAAGCGTTGTTCATGTGATAAAGGTAGAACTAACAATAATGGTACTATGTTATTAGATTTGTGTAAACAAACATGTATGCGAATATTGAATGGACGTTTTGATAATGACAAAGATGGTAAATATACATACGTAGGTTCTAGGGGTTCAAGCGTAGTAGATTATGTAATTTCTACACAAAACTTATTTCAGTATATTGATACCTTTTCTGTACACAGTCCTAATATTTTATCGGACCATTGTCTTGTTGATTTCTCTTTTGTATTTATCACTAAGTGTGAGACGACTTCAGTAAATGAACATACTCATTTAAACGGACCGGGTTTTAAATATAAATGGGATAATGATAGTAAGGATAGTTTTATTGAGGCATTGTCTTGTGAGTCAATTACAGATAAATTGATTAATTTAAACAATCAGGTGGAAACATCTCAAACAGATAGTGACATAAATGTTTGCATATCACAACTTTCCAGTATTTTAGATGAGGTAGCTTCGCCTATATTTAAGCATAAATGCAACGCTCAAATAAATAAAAGTAATGCTCAGACAAACAATAATAACTGGTTTAACAGTGAATGTTCAGATAAAAGACGTCTGTTTTATAGAAAATTAAATTTATTTAGACGTAATTGATCGGACGAAAATCGTACCGAAATGGTTAAAACCAGATCGGATTATAAAACGTGTTTATCAGGTTGAATTATGATCATTCCTAAACAAAGAAACTGACGGACGCTAGATTTAAAAATGCGAAATTATACTGGAAAATGTTAAAAGAATGTGCAGGGATCAGCCAGTCAAATATTCTATTGTCAGTTTTTGAGCAATATTTTAAAAGCGTTAATAATCCGGGTGATCCGTTTTTCGAGGCTGATGATGACATTTTACACTTTATTGATAGAGACGAGAACAATGAATTCCAAATTATGTTTCATGAATTAGATTTGTCATTTACTGAAGCGGAAATTTTCAAAGCAATAGGACAGTTAAACTCTAATAAAAGCGCGGGACCAGATCTTCATATCAATGAATTCTTTAAACATGGGAAAAATGTATTAGCTCCATATTTGATGCGTCTTTTTAACAAAATATTTGATATCGGATACTTTCCTGAGAGCTGATCGGAGGGATATATAATACCGTTACATAAGAAGGGAAGCATTAATGATCAAAACAATTATCGTGGTATAACACTTTTAAGTACTTTGGGAAAGCTTTTTACACGTATATTAAATAACAGATTAACGGACTGGGCATGGGCAGAAAATTATTCGGTTTACATAGAGGCACAGGCGGGGTTCAGAACTAAAATGGGAACTGTCGATAATATATTTGTATTACATGGGTTACTAACTCATATGATTAATAAAGGGAAACAATTATATTGTGCTTTTATCGATTTTTCCAAAGCGTTTGATTATATAGTAAGAGATAACTTATGGTCTAAATTAATTAAGTTGGGAATCCGTGGGAAACTTTTAAATATCATGACATCTATGTATTGTTCGGTCAAATCTAGAGTAAAATATTGTAACCAATTGAGTACTCAACAACAACGTGTACTCTCGGCGTAAGACAAGGTGAATACCTGTCACCATTTTTATTTGCGATGTTTCTGAATGACATCGAAAGTGTTTTATCTGAGAAAGGCCTAAGCGGAATTGATGTTGAGTCTTTCAAGATATTTCTTATACTTTATGCTGATGATATGGTTATCTTCGCAAATGACGCGGCTGAGTTACAAACTAGTTTAGATGTATTAGATGATTACTGTAAACGTTGGAAGTTAATTGTTAACACAAAGAAAACGAAAATAATGATATTTCGAAAAGGAAGGCGACTTCCCAATAACCTAAACTTTATTTTTGATGGTAATCAAGTTGAAGTAGTAAGCAAGTTTAACTACCTAGGTATAGTGTTCTCGACTGGTGGTTCTTTTACTGATACACAGAATACCTTATCCGGACAAGCAGTAAAAGCTGTTTTTAAAATGAAAAAAATATTTATATAAATTTACTGATCTTTCAGTAGGGCATAAACTAGATCTATTTGATAAACTAATTTCTCCAATTTTAAATTGCGCAAGTGAAGTTTGGAGATTTATACAAGGTAATGCGATCGAACGCGTGCATCTACAGTTCTGAAAACACATTTTAGGGATTAAGCGTACGACGCAAAATGATTTTGTGTACGGTGAACTAGGGCGTCTAAATTATCAATGGATAAGGTATTTTCAAATAATAAAATACTGGGTAAAATTACTTTATACAGATAACAATAAATATAATAAAAAATATATACTATGTTAAAATCTGACAGTGACATATATCCAAATAGAAAGAATTGGTGTACTCTTTTAACAAACTTACTTAGTACGTTAGGCTTTTATGACGTGTGGTTATTTCAAAATGTAGGCCAACCTAAGTTATTTCTATTTTCTGTGAAGGAACGACTAAGAGATCAATTTATACAAGGATGGAATGGGAGAATTCAAGAATCAAGTCGCTCATCATTATATAAACATTTAGCATCATTTAAATTTCAACCATATTTAAACATATGTACTATCGCAAAATTTCGCTCGAATCTGACTCGATTACGTGTAGCCTCACATCGATTATATATTGAAAGTGGTAGATGGACAAGACCTAATCCTACACCTATATCTGATAGAAAATGTTTAATTTGTGATACATTAGAAGATGAATACCATTTTGTGCTTGAGTGTAGTTTATACAGTGATATTAGAAAACAATACATCTCCTACTATTATAGACATAGACCAAATGTACAGAAATTTATAGAACTCTTATCGAATGAAACAGAAAAGATAGTCAGAAAATTAAGCATTTATATATATAAAGCATTTTTAATACGCAATAATAATAACTACATATAAGGTATTTTTTTCAAATTTGTATAATGATGTTATGAACCTAAATTTGTACATATTGTGCTGTAACATGTGTATTTGTACGTATGTACATGGTGTATGTGTGCGAATGGGTGGGTGTGTATGAGTGTGTGTGTGTTGTACTTGTGTGTGTTGTGCGTGTGTGTGGTGTGTTTGGTGTGTGTGATGTGTGTACGTGTGTGTACACTTTAATATTTGCATTGTATATATGTTATGTATGTCCACATAGGTCTGTGACCTTCTGGAAATTCAAATAAATTATCTATGTGTTATTATTTAGTGCAATTTCAGCCCCAATTTTGAATTTACATGAAAGATAATTTTTAAATACATTAATATCAATAGATAGTTTATTTGTTTTGTGAATACTTTTAGCTCAGTATTTCCCAGTATGGCATCTAATTTGTTTACTCGAAAAGTTATTGATTTTGAATATAGATAATTATTTGAATGATTCCATAGATGTTGAACAACATGGCATTCCCAGAATAAATGTTCTATGGATTCTATAATTTTGACAATTACAGAAATCACACAAGTTAGAGTCAACAATTGTGCATAATATAAAGATGTTTATTTGTAGGAATTATTCTTGTATTTATCTTAAACTGAAAATCCTGAAGAGTTATATCTCCAGTACTTTGCTTAAGTAGCATGTATATTTTTTTCCAGATTTTGAAATTTTTCGTTTCATTTTACTTCACCTTTTGGTTTCATTCCTTTTTCTTTTTGTAGACAATATAAGAATTTATTCAATTGCATTGTCTTTTTTATATGGATTAAAAGTGATTCTTTTTGTCTATTTGTGTTATCTTTATTTTATTTTTTTTAAGTGTATTTTTGAACTTATTTGGTATACAGTGCACTAATGCCATATATTTGAAAAGATCTACATTCGGAATTCTATACAGATATTGTAAATGATTAAATTTATTGAACGTTCTACTGCGATAGTCATATATATGTTCTAAGTATTTCATTCACTGATCATGTCAGTTCTTATAAAAACGGTTTTAGAATTAATTTTTCAAATTTAAATTGTTCCATAGAATTTCTTTACCTATACATTCTGTTGTTTTGTTATCATTTTCTTTGAATTTAGAATTGACACTACACCATGCATTGAGTACATCATTCAAAAAGTTTGATTTTGGAATGTGGATATCTTTTGTCTCTTATATGACATTCAAAAATCAGTTCATTTCCAAAGTGTTTTAGTTTATTGTCAAAGAACATGTGTCCATGTTACATTCATTTTATTATACCTCACGTGATTTATTTTACTATGTATCCTTATGTGACCATCCTCATGCATAGGATGTTAGTCAAGTTCCTAATTCCGGGGGAACAAGCATGGATGTTACGTCAGTGGGTGAAACTCCGTACTGTTACGACTGTTTACATAACATTGTGTATATAAACCTTGCAATTTCTCTTATGAATTGATACATTTAACATAATATAGTATATAGCTTGCTGGTGATAAATGTAGCATTATCAATCAACAAACATAAATAATATACACACTGTACGTTCGGTGACCGCTTGTTTTCAGTGTAGATTAAACGAGTATATGAATTAAAGGTGATTAATAAATACATAAGATCGAACAAAAATGGACATCGAAAATGCATTTAATTTCCATTTTTATCTGTAAAAGAAAGGCTTGTGTTATCACCGGTGGACTATTTATCACATTCTGAGAAAGTATATGTAGTTTATGCGGGGCCGTTCGGTTTTATCCTAGTCTAATTGACCATGGCAATGATTCGGCAGAACGTTTACGTGATACAAGGAATCCGGGCGCGCTGTCCTAGCACTTTCCGAATAGATGCATTGGATCTCTAAATTTCCCGGTGAATAGCACCGATACGCCCGACACTACCACTGCGTTTCAAACCTGTTCATCTCTAGTTGGATGGGAAACACTGAAAATCGTTTCTGAAATTGCCAATGCTTCGGCCGGGATTCGAACCAGGGACCTATGGATTGGAAGTCGAAAGCACTAACCACGCGACCACCTTCCAACCGTTCCGTTTACTAGAGTACGCAAATTGTAGCCTTGACTTTTCATGATTAACTATAAAATTGATTGGTCTTAGAAATAAATTGCATTTTGTGATTTTATATTTTACATAATTAAAGCATACGTTTGTAGTTCGTGTGTGTTTGCAGTCGTTTCATGACGTATGTTTGTTGGTGCTATCTCAGGTCAGCTTTAGCCACATGCTTCGTTGATACGTTGTTAGTTTTTATTGTCATCGACAATTCCTATTGTCTCTTTTTGTGGCCTGTCTTTGTTTAATGGTCTTGATTGACACACTGATTAAACATGTACCTGGTAACTACGAGGGTCAGTCAAAATTAACTGGGAGTTGCTATCAAAAGACTTCAAAGTGTACTGGTAGTTTCATTTTCTATTAATGTCAAATTTAAACCAATAAGCATCTTATGGTGAATTCCGATTCCGGTTATATTTGTTTAAACATAGTTACCAATTACCCGAAGAACATCACGTAGGTTTATGCGTTCGCGCCAGCGACAGAGAGTTTTAAACAGTTGTAAATGCAATGGTTAAGTTCAGTGCTATACATTGCGAATAATTATAACTAATACATGTAGCCTGTAAAATGGCATATGTTAAAAGATAATGAGCGATTATTTCAGAATGGTGACTAATGGGCTGCCTAACAACAATTTTACCCACATTTTGTCAACATGTGTTACTTTCGTTGCCATAATGTTCTAAATCTAATTACTGATTTCCCACTTTCTTTTCACTTATATTTTTAATATTATTACTGGAGTCAAGTCACAGTAACATAAATACATGAAATATATGCAACTGTCAGATATAGCTTCATGTTTCCATAGCAGTGCGTTCATTTGCTTTACTGGCACGTGAACGCATGTACTTGGGAGTGTTTACTTTGCTCGCCAGGCAACAATAATTAAATTTCTGTAACCAAGTTTGGAATTCCCCATATCAGTGATTATATATGAAAACTATTCGGTCATTATTTTCGTTAGCCGTACTTAGTTCAGTACTATTCTCAGGTTATTATTGACTGACCCTCGCGTTCTAAAAGGCGGAATTTTTGCGGTCATGCGAATGATATCAAATGCCAAATTACAGTCAACAACGGTCCTTGCAGTCCTCACAAAACGTTTAAAATATTTTAATACGTGCATCATGATTAATAAAATAACTCAAATAACTGTCAAGACAACGTCATGGTGTTTCCCTGGAGTATGTTTGGGGAGGGTAGTGTATCGTGTTATGAGTTCATAATTCGCCCCCTTGCCAAAATGCATGATAACTAATTTATCCTGACCATGATCAAATCATTAAGATACTCGAGAGAGAATTGCTACAGTTTGTGCAAATCTCAATTAATCTAATTAATTAGCGGTGGTTGAAGAAAGAAATACGATGCAAACTACACGCTTGCTAACCATGTCAGTGTACTATGATATTGGAATAACTTGAATACAGTGAATGATTTCAGATTGGTACCAAATATGTTGTCACAGTCGCCTAATTATGGAACTAAGATTTGACAATGGAACATGAATTGTAAGTGATGGCTGCTCTTTTAAATTTATAGGGGAGGGGGGGGGGGGGGGGGGGTAATTGGATATAAGTAAGATTTTTATAAGTCCGATTGTCACACATTGTCTTAGACCTGCCGTCCACTAGGATCCCAAAGGGTTCCCGAAGGCTAAATGTGCCTAATCGGGATGGTTCGGCATGTTTTCGATACGATCTGGAACCCTTCCGTGTCGTTCCTGTACGCTTCTGGAAGCCTGCTTGACACTTCAGGACCGAAAAATCTTCGGCATCAAAATTTTAAAAATCTGGACGCCGAAGGTCTTGTTCGGGAGTGCTTCGGGGTAATCGGAAACCCATCGGCAACGGTTCGGGGTGTTCGGGAATCCATCGTCATTCACTCGGCACCTTCGGGAAGCTTTCTGCCAGGCTTCGTAATCATTTTAACCATCCCGAGCGGTTCCCGAAGACCTGCCGTCCACTAGGACCCCGAAGGGTTCCCGAAGGCTAAATTGCCTAATCGGGATGGTTCGGCATGTCTTCGCGACGTTCTAGAACCCTTCCGCGTCGTTCCTGTACGCTTCTGGAAGCCTTCTTGACACTTCGGGACCGAAAAATCTTAAAAGTTTTAAAATTTGGACGCCGAATGTTTTGTTCCGGAGTGCTTCGGGGTAATCGGAAACCCATCGGCAACAGTTCGGGTGTTCGGGAATCCGTCGCCATTCACTCGGCACCTTCGGGAAGCCTTCTCTGAGCCTTCGTAATCATTTTAACCATCCCGAGCGGTTCCCGAAGGAAGCTGAAGCAAAGCCGAAAGTTCCCCAAACATGACGAACGGATGAGTTATACACACGGATCATGTTAAGAAACATGCCGAATAGTTGCCGAAGGCGCCGATTGTGAACGGAAGGGATGCCGAGTCGCAGCAGTATTTCCCGAACTATACAAGAGCGACTTCGGAAGCGATGAGGTCAGTTTGCCGATAGTCTTTATCTTCAATATATCGTTTTCATCATGGTCCTACAAACCAAGGACAGGCTTCCAAATATGGTTGTGTCACCCCTATAGAAAACGATGACACAACCAGTGTCACATGGTCTCCAGCTATTAAAGGAAAACACCTGAAAGAGACTCCCGGTATATCTTCTTAGGACTGTAAGTTTATTTCATGATATGATAGTTTTAATATTAAATATATCGCTTTCATCATGGTCCTACAAATCAAGGGCATGCTACCAAATGGGTTTGTTTCAGCCCCTATAGAAAACGATGACACAACCAGTGCCCCACGTCCTATTAAACACAAACACTGGAATGAGAATACAAATGTATCTACCAAGGACTGTTGGCCTTTTTCATAAATAAGCTCATTATGTTAGGCTTTTGTATACCTTAAAATAGGTCATCGTAGCTAAACAAACAATATTAATGGCGTTTCCGTCCATTGTATTAAACTTTCAGCTGATAACAAGATGGTAGTTCGGCACCGTTTATATCGGCAACCTTTCAGTATTCTATCGGCATCGATTCGTAAACACTTCCGCATAGTCTGCAATGTAACCGCAACCTTTCCGCACGATCGGGAAACATTCGGGGCAAAATACTGAACTGTCGGCATTCCTTCGCGTTGCGTTCGGCTACTTCGGAAAGGTTTCGGCGTTTATACTGCAATATTTCGTATTCCGATCCGCGAATACATGCCGAACGAGCCCGATGGCAAAGATCCGCCCCTTTTTATTGATAAACGATCCCAAAAGTAGCAAACTGTAATCGGCTACCTTTCCGCATAGCATCGGGGTCTAGAAGACGGCAGGTTTTAAGAAAATATAGCACTTATTAATTTTAAACGGATATAGATGTCTTTGTGACACGTTATGGAGACTCGACAACAAAAGCAAATTTGTGGTTTAAAAGAATTGATAAGTACTTGAAGCATGTTTGTAAGAATATTTTCAAGAATATATCAGCTTTAAACATAGCCTTAGAACATGAGCGTTCGTGCTTCACAACAACACTGCCTCTACAAACTACGTAACGATGAATTATGTAACACTTTAAAAGGCAGTTACAAAATACCGTGTACATCAGATCTATGCGCATGCAATGCAAATTGAAAGAGAAACGGTTTGGTTTCTTGTGAAATGTGTAATGCAACAATTATTTTAATATGAAGTCTTTCGTGTGACGGGTTTGTTTATAAAATATGGCCTCGTGCAGTATGTGAATAACTGTAAACACGTTATGCCGACCGCAATACCGAAGAAGCAAAATACGGTGACATTAAAAGGGGTTGTATTACTGGGGGTACACTTGTGGTGGTTTAGATAGCCCACCAATGTGTTTGTTTAATAATAGTTTAATAGGTAATCTATTTCTAGTCATATATAAATAGAGTTTAATTCTTGACAAAGATCGTCATTTAAAGAATTAACATTGTGTGGTATTTTATTTATAACACATTTGAGTGAATACCATATTTATATGATCGCCCACTGTCCAGATGTGCAGTAAGGGAAGATGGAAGGAAGATTCAAACACAAAGATATTTTGTTATTGTTATCTGTTATTGTAGTTTATGTGTTAACAAGTGATATGTTCGACTTTTTCCAAACATATCTGTCATATATGCGAATTAACGTCAGAACTGCAATTTCCACAAACTATTCTGAGCATTGTAATAGCATAAATTCCCCGAATCGTCTAGACAAACATATTTTTATTCTTAATTAAATGTGAAAAGGACTCCGGCATTAACTCGACAGTGTATATACCCAATAAAGTGTCACTGGGGTATACTACAATGTAGCTAATGGTTATATCACCGGTAGTTGATAGATAGATGACATTTCATTTTGGCGCTTTCGTAATTAACTTCTATAAAAGAGAAACCAATGGGCAAATAAAATATTATTTACTAATCCGTCTGGCTAATACATTATTTTAGTTTTAATGTTTTTGTCTCGTGAAATGTAAATGTTCTTGTAGAGGGTCTCTTATTCGAATTATGCACAATGGGAGTCAAATAATTTCACAAAGGAATATATTTATACTGCATAATGCTTAAATGTCTGGCACTGACACATGAATGTGAAAATATAATAGTATAATTCTACATCCTGTACACTGGTTTTAGTGTTTTATGCGTCTGTACTTAATGTCGCCAAATGAATTATAAATATGGTTAAATAAAAAGCATGTAAAATATATGGACTGGTGACTTTCAATAACGCGACATTTGATTAAGTGGACAAGGAACATATGCAGTAATTATAATGTATTTAAAACCATATGGGTCTGTATCGACTCACTGGTCTCTCATTCACTAGATAAAGATATCAGGGAAATGACTAGTATCAAAATTTCGACACCACCAACATTACAAACAGTCTTGTAACTTTTCAAAAATGGACATTAATCACATACTGTTTTCTCCAGTAGCAAGCTTATACAATATCTTTGCGATATAACCAATCGTATGTCAAAATATATTGCCCAAGAAAGGATAGTTTTCCACTATTCGCCTGAATAATCTACACACGTTTGGTCAAGATATCATTAATCTATTCCCTATATATTAGTAAAACAGGGTTAGACCGGGTAGTCCCAGGTTATATAAACACTCATTTTAAATGGGTACAGGTAACCCAAGTAATAATTCCTAATTGTACGGAATGTGAATGACAATAAAGCCTATACTATACGTGTGTTTTCGAATGACAAACGTTTTGCCAAATTTTTTTTGACGATCGAGTGCAAAACGCGACCTCTATCTAAGTATAAGGTATATGCGCAAAAAGGATGCACATAAACTACCCTATGAAAGTCCTTAAAACGATCTAACATCCACACAATTATAATATTGTCTACAAATCTTCTCTAAAGTTTCTACGTTTTATTCCACTAAGTTCTAAGTTTGATCTATCAGCTAGTAATTGTTCGAATGTATCCAATCAATGGTTTCGTTTATATAGACACAGTCTCAACGTTCCGGACAACCCTCGTACTTTATTGACGCTCGTTTACCTTCTCTACTTAACATCGTCGAGCCTAATCAAGTAATGACTTTAAGTGTATTTATCTTTACAATACCAATAAAAATATAAAGTGCACACAAGCAATGGGTAACCAAGAGCCGCCAGAGACGGATAATGCTCCCCATGGGGTGTTTTTCACAGAAAAAATGCTCAAAAATATGTAAAAGATAATTATTGTTCTTTGCCACTGCACTATAACTTAATGAGATTTATTTAACAATTAATTTCAAATTGATATATCCAAAACTGTTATGGCCTGGACAATAATAAAATATGGAAAATTACAAGGGGAACAACTCAAAAAAGAGAATAAAGAGTTATGGTTCGTGGGCACTGCACACCCTCTAAATGAGATCTATTCAGCTATGAAGTTTCAAATTTATATCTCAAATACTGTTTGACAAGAATTAAAGGTGAACAATTATTAAGGAGAATAACTCGAAAAATATGCATAAAAGAGTTACAGTTAAGAGCACTGCACATCCCCTTAATGAGATATTATGCTTCACCTATTCAATTTCAAATTCATATCTCTAACACTTAGTAATGACCCAGACAATAATTTAGTATATAGTTATAGTGCAAATCTTCCAATGGGCATTACTGTGTGAATAAGAATTAGAATCTGAACAGTTGTTCATGAGAATTAGCCCGGACAAGAACGAGCGACCCACGCACGCACGGACACTTCGGTGACTGTATAAATAGAGGATCTTGCATGAGCGATCATTACATACGAGTTTTATTAAACGAGTGGACAAAATGATATGACACGAGGCTTTCCGTGTCATATTGTTTTTGTCGACAAGTTTAATAAAACTCGTAACTATGTAATGAACACGAATGCAAGATTCTATTTATCACATAACCTTAGAAATCGCTCATTATTGTTCAAAAGGATGATGTACGCTGCATATGTTTCCACCAAAATTCAGCGGTACAATGATCGCGACGTCATGGCGACGTTGATATTATCCTGACGTCATTGACGGATCACTGCATGGATTTGCTAACGTCACGTCAAGCGAATTTAAATATTTGTTCACAGTCTGGAGTGCCGAACGACATTTACGGCCCGGCTTTACGGCACTCCTGGACCGCAGGTTATGTGATAAAAACATATATATGTCGAAATCCAAGCGCAATGTTGTTTCAAACCTATCGAAAATGTAGTCCATCGCGCATCAAATCGATTGTATTTCCCTCCAATTTAGACATCAATATCCCAAACGAAATATCAATTATTAGTGTCTGGCTTGAATCACGAACTTTCCTACGCAATGGGTTTTACAATATATTATATTGCAAAATAATATGCATTACATTGCTAAAAGATAGATCCATGAATGTAAATATATGTGCCGTGTAATTGTGGTATGTAATGTTTTTATGTGTTCTGTTCTCGGCTCGTACATTCGGTTTCAATCTTTTGTAGTTATATGCTCATCAAATAACCACTACAGTTCGGCAGTTTCGTCACGAAACACAGACGAGACGAAATAGTGTAGGTTTGGTAAATCCTTCCTAAGTGTAGTGGTCCATTATATGTCTAATAAACATTAAATGCTGGTCTTATGTCTGTACTAACAATATATCTGTTCTTAGTACAATTGTATAAATACATTATATTGATGATAAAGCACGATCTACGTGTCATGCAATTGAATACAATCTATACCAACTTAGTCTTCGGCTTAGCGGTCTCGTTGATTTATGTGTTAGGCATTGTGCCGCGTAATTGTGGTATGTGATGTGTTTTTATGTGTCTGTGCTCGGCTGTTTAGGTTATGTGCTGCATTTCCTGTTTGATGATCTCTACATTAGTATAGGCTACACTGATCACCGTAATCTTAAACATAGTTCCGGTCATTTGTAACATATACGGAGTATACCATTTTAATTATATACGTATGTATCACTGTTTGATTTTTCTGTACAGCAGACATAAACTATACAGTGACAGGTAAAACATTGCACAAAGCCATTCTAATTGTAAAGCCCCATATTTTCAAATTCAGCTGATATCGATTATTCATAAACCATTTTCCTGTTATGTGATCGTGTTTAAACTGGAACATGAGTAAATGTAATGTTTTACGTCATGACTGGTCATAACAGTTCAGCCAAATTATGTCTGCTTTTAATACAATATGTCTTATCGAAAGTATCAAGTGAAGTAATTCTTTTATCTAGACAGAATGGCGTTTCTTTATTTATTTTGTATTGTTTATAGTGTTAATCATAACACGGTTAACAGTTGATATAAAGTGGGTAAGACGCTTATTGTAACAATCAACACGTACATATATCCCAAGGGGATCAACTGATACTAGCATTTCTCATATTACCCAATAAAGGGGCCAATATGTTTGTAAGTAGGGTTGACTTATTTAGTGATCCTATAATGATAATACTTGAATGCATTAATATAAGTGTGACGCCAGAAGTATAGGAATAGATACTAGAATGCAAATGTCGGTGGGGATTACCTAACTACAGAATCATCTTCAGGTTCGTTTGCCCCTTACGAAATTTGGCCATTCGATGAAATTATTACAAATTAAAAGAGGGTAATGATCATTTTCATCATTACTCCAGTCGTCGTCACCAGATGTTACTCCAGTCGTCGTCACCAGATGTTACTCCAGTCGTCGTCACCAGATGTTACTCCAGTCGTCGTCACCAGATGTTACTCCAGTCGTCGTCACTAGATGTTAGTCCATTCGACGTCACCAGATGTGAGTCCAGTCGTCGTCACCAGATGTAAGTCCAGTCGTCGTCACCAGATGTTACTCCAGTCGTCGTCACCAGATGTTAGTCCAGTCGTCGTCACCAGATGTTAGTCCAGTCGTCGTCACCAGATGTTAGTCCAGTCGTCGTCACCAGATGTTAGTCCAGTCGTCGTCACCAGATGTTAGTCCAGTCGTCGTCGCCAGATGTTAGTCCAGTCCTCGTCGCCAGATGTTAGTCCATTCGTTGTCGCCAGATGTTAGTCCAGTCGTCGTCGCCAGATGTTAGTCCAGTCGTCGTCGCCAGATGTTAGTCCATTCGTCGTCGCCAGATGTTAGTCCAGTCGTCGTCACCAGATGTTAGTCCTGTCCTGTCACCAGCTGTTAGTCCAGTCGTCGTCACCAGATGTTAGTCCAGTCGTCGTCACCAGATGTTAGTCCAGTCGTCGTCACCAGATGTTAGTCCAGTCGTCGTCACCAGATGTTAGTCCAGTCGTCGTCACCAGATGTTAGTCCAGTCGTATACGTTGGTATTGGTGCTATTTATACGTTGTAGTCCATAATTCTAAGTAATAGCAGATACATTTTTGTACCCCTTGATATTTACAAAGTTACATATACCATTTATACGTAAACATCAAACATTTGCCAATTTTTCCTAATGCGTGAAAGTTACAAGCAAGTGTATACACAAATTATCAAATGTAAGTTGAATAGTTACCGTCAGAAATATACGTATATCACAGCACGGTGGAAAACATAGTTACTGCTCCTTGGAATCGCCCGGCATAACAATGAACTTGTACATCGCACTGCAATTGTATTAATGTTCATGAACCAAACCCTGTTTGTCGAACTGGACGTCCCGTTAGTGTGATATTAATAACACACTGTGTCTGGTATGTGTGTATCGTTTAATAGAATAACTAGCGTCTTTACAACTTCATGTACTAGCACTTTGATAAAGCGGATGGTACACCCATTCGCACTTAAGAATACATTTTTTGTACTTACTTGCTCTTTTAAAAATGCTTGCTTTGTAATCATGAGTCATTTGTTTTTCATGATTTAAAAGGTGTCGAAGTGTATGTCCTAATTGTGCATCTTCAAGTGTTCCTCGACTTCGTATATAGTTATATGTACGTATTATTGGCTTCTCCATTTGCTTAACCTAGCTCCATCCACATACTGATTTAGACGATGCAAATAGTAAATATTAACCAAAACTCAGTGTTCCCCAATTTGAATGTAAGAACACTAGCGACGTTTTCTGCATTTAATGTTCTTACGTTTCTGTACAGTGCTGCCTTTCCTGTCTGATTTAAAAGTTGTCGTTTTGGTGAATGCTGGCAATCAGCATGTGGGTGTCGTATTGCAGCCGATGCTATTCCATGTAAGTCTCTTCAACCATTGATAGTTTGGCTAGTGGCATAACATACATCATGTTGAATGGGAAAACAGACATAATGTATCGAAACAAGCGTCTTATTATATTAGTCAGGTTTGTGAGGAGAGTCTTGTGAATTTTGCATTCCGTGGAATTAGTTTAATCAGTTCTTGCCAAATTGCATGTGAACTAATCTAGGTGAGACGAAGGAGCTATGTTCGTCTTCTAGAATAAATTAAACCAATCACATGGGAATTGCTGCAGTTTGTGCAAATCTCTATTAAATGTCGTCCAAAAACCAATTGTGTCTCCGTGGTTCTTGAATAGTAGCCTGTTGAATGTTACAATCTCAATAATCAAGCTCTAAAACATTCAGCTGTTCTGTGAAATACCCCCTACATGTAGCCACTGTCATTACGTTATACAAATGAAAGTTTCGTCCAATTGCTACTATTTTATAGAGGGTATGCAATTTGTGAGTGGGGGAGTACAAACAATAAGAGTCCGTGTCAGAATTTATAACAACTTGTCGGCTTTTAAGAAACAGCGTCCTTGTCACAAAACACAATCATGATTCACGTTGATTTCAATATGTGTTTGGCTACAATTAAGCTACAACAATGTCGTTGAATGTTGTGATTAAGTGATATCAACACATCTGTCTAGATCAGCTGTATTAACCTTTGACTTGTCATCACGTGGCACGTCATGTATACGGCATGTCTGTTGGAGCGGGTGCAGTTCAGTCTAGAAATGGTTAAAACAGGTTCATGCGAAAGTATCACGAATGAAACACCAGTCTTAGCTTATATAAACAGCTAATTGTGTATTTCGAATCATATTTGAAGAATGTGTAAAGTGAAAATTAAGATATAATGAAATACCTAATTTACATGCGCAGGAATAGACGATAAACCTTTTTGTGACATTTTTATCAATATACAGTGACGGAAAACGACGATAATGGGTAAAAAACAAACACTAACGTACTCTCATGGGCTAGAAGAAGGGAATGGTTAGTTCAAGTCAACAATTCAAAATTTTAGAATTTCCAGCGTAACTTTTGACAGTCAAGTGTATACTCATCAACATATTTCTACTGTGGAAAGTGGTACCTTATATGTCCTATCTATTGGCAGAATAGTATATATTATTTAATAAATGCTTTTCAATTATTGGGCACACCTATTTAAGAAATAAAAATCTGTTCGCTTATATTGTCGGTGAATAAAACACGGGCAGGAGTTCGGATGCGGAAAAATTAAATCACGAGTGCGTCATAGCTGTAACACTAGATTCTCGTGCAACATGCCTTGCCATCGCGACTCGTAGACATTTACTATAAAGTTTACGTTCATTCATTCATAAATATGTCACGTGATACGGGGTGTAAATAGTAACAGCCAATTTGATAGGTATGTTTTATGGGGGTAATAATACGTGCTCTTGTCTGCACTATGTTTATAGGATTAATCCGCGGATCGTGTTAGAATATTGGATAATAAACAATCAATCCACGTAGTAAAAACGTAAACACTATAGAAGAGTGTCACTATTGTTATGCTCGTCTGACCACACGTATATTTACCATATACAACATATGATTCGTCTGTCATGTGTGACAGGAAATAGAATCTTGAAGATAGACTATTCACCAACTAAATCGTTAGATCGTCAACTTCAAAAATGCGATCTCTCTCGTTCAATGTGTAAATAATATAGATTTAGCACACGAGTCGTCTAGACATGCAATGTAACAACTTTATTACATTCTAATCCAGAACGGACCAGTCATTAAATCAGCACGGACAATATAAGGCGCTTATAATGACTTGATGCTACTCAAGTGTCATCAGAGTATAATAAAAGGTAACTAAAGGTTTTACCACTGGCAGTTGACAGAACATTTGACACTTCATTTAACTAAGTTCGTAAATTCGCAATACGAAATATCCTCATTCGTCTGGTGCATAATAACACCAGATGGTCTGGTATATCTAAACATATACCATTAAACTGAATTATAGGCACAACAAAGGCCAATTAGGTAATACAATTTGCAGTGTGCGACACATCGCTGGCTTATAATGAGAAGATCGAAAGTTCAAAAATGCTATTTTGCGAAAACTGGAAAAAAGCGTCTGAAACCTACTCTGAATAATAGAAAAACAAGCTTTTTCAACTTCAATGAGGTCAACACGGCCTGTACCGATTTTCATGAAAATTGGCGCATAAGACCCCGTCCACACTGGGCTACGCTCTTACTACGATCATGCCGATCTGCCCCGACATGACTAAAAGTATAAATCGGGACGAGATCGGCGTCAAAACCAAGAAAATTGATAAATACCTTCACCGGAACGTCTGATCGACGCGTGTGCTTGCTACGATTTCGCTACGATCACGGCGTTTCCGATACGATGCTTGTACGCTTACACCACGTTTCCACTGCGATCTATGCCGATCATGAACCGTTTCTACTACGATGTCGCAACGATCTGCAAGACCCTACTACGTTGGTAGACATACCTAAAAGACTGTAGCACGATGTTGCGCCGCTCATGCCGACAATACTACGATCTTGACATGATCATAAATACGCTTTGGTATGATGCTTACACTAATCATTGAGTTTGGAGCATTGTCTTCACATCACTCATTGCCTGAAAAAGGCATTGAATCCATTGGATGATGTTTTATGTTAACAATGAACAACTTTTTCTACAAACCGTTACATGCGTACATGAGAGAAATTTTCATGTACTTTCCTAATATCTCGGCCAGTTTTGGTTTAAAACTTATGTTTTCCACAGAATAATTTGCTTTGATCTATGTCCAACTGGTGTCAGGGAAAATGACTCCTATATACAGGTATTATTACGCGATTTTGTACGTGTTTCAATAGAAAACACAGGTAAATTTGATGCCGATGGTACTACGATGTCATTACGACCATGCCGATCCCACCAAAATGTTTCCCCGATGTTTCTACGATTATGCCGATCTTACTACGTTCTTACACCGATTCGTTTTAGCCACGATTTGAACATGTTCAAAATAAAGCTCCCCAACCTACGCGATTCCACCACGACTCTACCACGTTCACGAAGACCATATCCCGTTTGACAACGACTGTCCCATGATTTGTCCCGATTTGGACCAATTTTAGATCGTAGTAGAAGCGGGGCCCCAGTGTGAACGCCCTATAAAGAGCGCCTTTTGATGCAGGTTTCACAATATGTGAGTGTCATTCTTAAGCCAGTGACTTACAGATGAATGAAATACCCCTATGGTGTTAACATTGCGTACACATACGATTTGTACAACTTATATTTATCGTCATCGACACCTCGTTTTCTTAAGGAGGTATGCGCTCCATTTATCAAACGCATCTTAATGATGCTGGATCGGTTTAGTGCGCATGCGTCATTTGTCATAGTACGTTATGAGCCTTATAAATGTAAGAATGTGTCAAAATAATCTAAAAGAAATCAAATTGAACAGTTTTGAAAAGAAGTATGCAAACTTTTAGAAAATACCAATCGAAATGACGGGTGACATTCCGAAAAAAAAATTGCATTACAAAATAGGTGGGTGGAGTAAAAAAGTAAACATTAATGCCAAATGACTTTTTTGGGAGTCATGTCCGTTTCGTAACTTTGATTATTGTGTGTGTATGTGTGTTCGCGATATTTACATGTTCAATAAATTTTATTTTTAGCGTTTTTATTGGTTTTCTCAGCATTTTAGCAACATTTAACCAAAATAAAAACAAAATTTGGGAAAAAGATACCTCGGGACATATATTTTTTATTGTATACTTTTGAAGATTTGTATCACTAGACTTCTTTCACAAAGTAGTATAAGTATTTTACCTGGGTGCTCTTTTGCTGCATTAAATATGAGGTAGGTGGAGTAGAAAGGCAATATATATGAGACGAAAATTAAGTATACTAGTTTTGGTCACTTGACGTGCGTGCGTAATTGCGATTTTGTCGGACCATAACTTTGTCCTTTGTCATGCTTTGATCAATCTTGCTTATATTTGGCATGAACGCTCACATCAATGAGAAGGAGTGTCATGCCCTACTCCAAGGTTCCTATCTTAAAGGTCAAGGTCACAGTTGGAGGTCAAAGGTCAGCTTGAAGCTTGTCCGGATCATATTTTTGTCATACTTAGACCGTTCTTTCTTATATTTTGCATGGATCTTAACCTCTATGAGACAGAGTGTCATGCCCATTCACTAGGTTCCTATCTCAAAGGTCAAGGTTACAGATGGAGGTCAAAGGTCAAGTTAAGGTTTGTCCAGACTATTACTCTGTCATACATTGACCAATCTTGCTTATGATTGGCAAGGTTGTTAACCTCTATTAATCGTAGTGTCATGAGCAACCCCAATTTCCTCTAAAGGTCAAGGTCACAGTTGAAGGTCAAAGTTAAAAATGAACTTTATACGGATAATTTATTCTTTATGCATGGTGGGATTAGATAGATTTGGCACATTTAAGTTGGTGCTTTTTTCAACGTGAGGCGAGGGCATGAGTTTCTAGTTATTTTTATCTTATTCATCACTGGCTAATCGAAATTTGAATAATGCCCAATAACTAGGGCGAGCTCATTAATATCCTTTCTTTTCAATGTTAAGTACCAAACAAATTTAAATACTGGTATAGTTGTTTGTTATCAGGATGACACAGTCACGACTATGAAGTTATATGTGTCTACATAGGCAATAAGAACTTATGTATAGGAATACTATGTGTGTAGAGTTTGATTTTGATTTATAAGTGTTGTGTTTAGATTAGCATTACCATTTTTATATATTTCTTCAGCTGATATTTGTATCTTGAAATCAATGAAAACATAGCCTAATTCATATATGTAATTCAAGCAAAATATAAAATGTTAGTTTTTTAGGTAATCACTATGTGTCAGCGATATAGCGCACTCTCATTGCCTCTAACTTTCCGATATTCTGATTGCATTGATTCGTAATGACCTAACAAACACCAACATACATTCTCAGTCATGAAAAGTGTGTATTGACTTTAAAATACCAATTTAAGACATTTGATTTTATGTGAAACGTTTTCATATTTTCACACTTTTCTGACTGCAAGAACCTTAGAGGGTGTTCAGTTATTATTTCATGAAGCAGAATACAATCGAGGTACTATGCATGTGATTGTGTAAGATAATTTATTTCCATATAGAAACAAACATGCACTCATACTTACGGATTTTGCACTGCACTAAATATTATCGGTTATAACATCGCTTCAGTGTACATGTATATTAAGATCAAAGTTACAGTCAAGTGATATGTTAGTCGTATCCAAACGGAAGTAAAACACACAACCTCGGCAACATTTAATTGGCCGTTTTCCCAAAAGACCGGAACAATATTTCAAAGAACTATTCATTTGTAATAAATGTCTGTCTCGATATCTTATTCAGGATGAGTTCACATTACTACATACAAGTATTTACAATATGCAACATAGTATGACAATGTTATACGTAATTGAAAATCATAATGCCATTTCATCCGATAAGTAATGCCTTCGCATTAGATGTCTGCGTTTTAAGCATTCATAGTAATTTGCTCATCAACGTACCCCGTTTCCTTTCGCAGTTTAAAACACATAAACAACCGGTACAAATATGTGTTGTTTTCTGAAATCGTTTTTCAGCGTTTAATATCCAGTTGTGTCTGATTTTCCAATAGTTGTTATTAGCAATAGTTGTTTAATTTGTTTACCTATCAAGGCGGTAATACTCGAGAGGACAACGATCGTATATACTTAAATAGTCCTGGCAACACCTTGTGTTTGTATGTAAATAGTCCTGACAACATCTTGTGCTTGTATGTAAATAGTCCTGGCAACACCTTGTGCTTGTATGTAAATAGTCCTGACAACACCTTGTGCTTGTATGTAAATAGTCCTGGCAACACCTTGTGTTTGTATGTAAATAGTCCTGGCAACACCTTGTGCTTGTATGTAAATAGTCCTGACAACATCTTGTGCTTGTATGTAAATAGTCCTGGCAACACCTTGTGCTTGTATGTAAATAGTCCTGACAACATCTTGTGCTTGTATGTAAATAGTCCTGGCAACACCTTGTGTTTGTATGTAAATAGTCCTGACAACACCTTGTGCTTGTATGTAAATAGTCCTGGCAACACCTTGTGTTTGTATGTAAATAGTCCTGGCAACACCTTGTGTTTGTATGTAAATAGTCCTGACAACATCTTGTGCTTGTATGTAAATAGTCCTGGCAACACCTTGTGATTGTATGTAAATAGTCCTGACAACACCTTGTGTTTGTATGTAAATAGTCCGGGCAACACCTTGTGCTTGTATGTAAATAGTCCTGGCAACACCTTGTGTTTGTATGTAAATAGTCCGGGCAACACCTTGTGCTTGTATGTAAATAGTCCTGGCAACACCTTGTGTTTGTATGTAAATAGTCCGGGCAACACCTTGTGCTTGTATGTAAATAGTCCTGGCAACACCTTGTGTTTGTATGTAAATAGTCCGGGCAACACCTTGTGCTTGTATGTAAATAGTCCTGGCAACATCTTGTGCTTGTATGTAAATAGTCCGGGCAACATCTTGTGCTTGTATGTAAATAGTCCGGGCAACACCTTGTGCTTGTATGTAAATAGTCCGGGCAACATCTTGTGCTTGTATGTAAATAGTCCGGGCAACATCTTGTGCTTGTATGTAAATAGTCCGGGCAACATCTTGTGCTTGTATGTAAATAGTCCGGGCAACATCTTGTGCTTGTATGTAAATAGTCCGGGCAACACCTTGTGCTTGTATGTAAATAGTCCTGGCAACATCTTGTGCTTGTATGTAAATAGTCCTGGCAACATCTTGTGCTTGTATGTAAATAGTCCGGGCAACACCTTGTGCTTGTATGTAAATAGTCCTGGCAACACCTTGTGTTTGTATGTAAATAGTCCGGGCAACACCTTGTGCTTGTATGTAAATAGTCCTGGCAACATCTTGTGCTTGTATGTAAATAGTCCTGGCAACACCTTGTGCTTGTATGTAAATTATGATAATTATTGACAAGATGGAATTGAAAATATTAGTATCTAATTGAGTTTAAAGGCATGCAATGAAACTGTTTTTATCTGGATTTGTTTTAGACGTTGGCCTAGCAAACTAATTGAAAGTTGGCTGGGGATAAAGCAAAACTTATATCAGTCCGCACTTCTATAAAAATATGTTTACCGCTTTGGACGAACAAAATGTTTCTTATATATTATGTTTACCGCGTTTGACAAATATTTCGATTTCTCAAATAATATGTGGTACTTTTTATTGAATTTGAAGCTTAAAGCTGAAAGGAACATCATTTTGAATACTAAATCTGATTGGATGAACTGCATTCAACAGAGAGGCGCACAATGTAGCACATCATAAAGCCACACGAAAACCAAACATGCCATTGCATGCATTTAAACTTAAAAGTGATAACGATCAAGCTGAACAAAATATAACTAAAAAGGCATAATGACAAACTCTGCTCATCGACATCTTGTCACCTCAGTCAATCGAAGAAAACCATTGTACAACACCATATACGTCAACGGATCATAACGACACTCACACATCACATGGAAACACCAAAAGGTAATCATAAAAAAGAGATGACTTGTAAAATATTCTTGAACAAAACTATCAAAAAGAAAACCCGATTTACACAACTATTAAAAGTTTAAGATAATATAGGGCCGTCGTGCTCTATTGTTTTTGTTGAATGCTTCCTTCCCCTGTCCGATTTGTTAATATATTTTCCGAACGTCCTGTTTTAAAACTACGAGGGCCAGTCAAAAAAAACTGAGAGTGGTGTCATCTTATGTGGTGGTCTTAAATCCCCAATTGTATCCCACCATGATCACATGCCGAGAAAATTGATAAAATGTTGGTAAAATGTTGCTAGGCAACAAAATAACAAATCATTAGTGATCCTTCTGAAATAATTGCCATACTATTTGCGATATGCTATTCTACAAGATACCCATGATAGTCGTAATAAATCACGCTATATAAATTGAACGGATACAATAAATTTACAACAGATTCAATCTAACGCATATCCTTTAAGTGATGTTTTTGTTGCTCGGCAAGCGCATTTTGTATATTTGTAAGCCTATATCCGATGACGGAATTCATCAACAGATCCACAGGGGATAATATTTGACGGTAAGTAAGAGAAAATAAAACTGCAATCACATTTATTTTGAAGGCTAAAATTACCAAATCTCAATTCTTTTTTACTAACGCTCGTACTTCTCTCGTATCTATTGATCATATCATCACAAAATCAACAACATTTTGTGAACATTTCTTGGAAAATGAACGTTTAGTTATCGTGTTCAATGCACTTTTTATATATGGTTATCTATATGATATGTCAGATAATCTCGTGCAGAACAATTGCAAAAGCTTTCTTACAGGAGATGCAACAAGATTATGCCTATTCTTGATGTGCAATATTTGCATAAATCATACAGTGAAAACATATAGTCCATGTCCAAGGCCTTGAAAATTGAAGGTTCATTACCAAAGAGGTGAACAGATCAAACAATGATTTTCGGTTAGCTTGATATCTCAGCAGTCTGAAAACGGTTGATGGACTTGCGGGTCACTTTGCCAAATGACCTTTTGGCGGCCATCTTTAAAGATGGCCGCCATTATTTTAAGCAAACATAAGCTTTGGGGAAAACTTGAATTATTCCTCACTCAATAGGGCTATCGGCTTGCAATATGTCTTAAAATGTTCGTATTTCAACCCTACATCTGCTGATATGTAAATCATAATATTATAATAAAGTGATTACTTCGAAATTTATGGTATTCTAAGAAAACTATTTTTCACTTTTTTTTCATTATTTTTTCTCTTGCAACTCCAATTGGGATTTGTATTTAGCCTTTTTTGTTTGTTATATTTAGAGGGTAATTCTAGGCATCCATAATATACATTACATTGATAGATTTTCATTTTGAAGTCAAAAATTGGTCAGGAATATATGACAACTGATATCTAATTAAATGGATATTTTTAAGACGCATGCATATATCTTTTCCAATTATCTCAGGAACAGCCATTAATTTTGGTTTATTATTTCAAAGTTGCTTTGCTTGTTCGTATGCACATATCTATACATGTGTAGGTATCTGAATCGAATCCTTTGCCAAATAGGATGTGGGTATGATACCGGACCCCAGCTAGAAGTCTTGCAGGCGAGGGTCCGGCTATTAGTACAGGATCATACACGCCATGGGCCGAGTGTTTAAGTATAACTTAATCTTTGATTCTTTCTTTCCTAAATAGTGAATCATTAGCGAATTGCTTTCTTATTCAACAATAATGTATGCAAAATTTAGGTTCCTAAGTTATATGTTGTCTTCTGAAAAGTACGTTTTGGTGACGTTTTAGAGAAGTTATAATGAAATATAGTATTATCTCAAGCGAAGGGTTCTGTATCTGGCATCATCAGACTTACCTTCTTGGTCCATATGATTACCATCACTGACAGTCATGTTTAACTTAAAAGATTAAAAACTGCTGATTGAATTATAACGATTTCTGTGGGGAGCCTAGATGTAGGGTGCATGCTTCGGGATCGAGAGGTCCCCGGTTCAATCCACCTTCCCCACTTACCCAAATGTATAAATGGATACCTGAGGGGGTCAAAAGTCTGCCAGCAGCCAACAACACCGAGCGACTTTAACAACTGACGTGAGACTCAATGAGTAAATGTACAGTCGGTCGAATGTCTGAAAATTGACTTTAACTGGGTGCTTTTTACATACAATATAATTTTAGTATCGAAGATGCAAGTCATTTGTTCCTACATTCATGGCCAGTGTTTATATTAAGAGTCATACCCCTTGATTGCAGGGCTAGGAGTAGGACTAGCAGTTGCTATGCCTAATGTTATTCGGTAACTGTTACCAGTGGTAGTTGCACCCAATGGTTGTAGGGAACCAATCTGGCGGGGAATTACTTATCTACATGTATGTATTATCTACTGTCATTGAGACAGGAATAGCAGCAAACCGTGAAGTAAGACCCACCATAGGATCTTGTAGGTATAGCTTCGCCTGTTGAATATGGATAGCCCATGACACAAGCACAGACAAAGTGATGTGGGGGATAGCCATTAGGAGAGGAAGTGGTGTTCCTGTCATTGGTCGTTATCCCTTATCAGTACATGTAATAGCTGAACTTGACTGCAGAATGTACCCCATAGGAACCAAAGAGGATGTACTATGTGGTGGACTTTACTCCCATAGAGAGAAAATGATGTACAGGCAGTAGCATATACTTTATTGGGACTGGAATGGACAGAAGCATTACCGAAGGAAGGTTGTTCTATATAATTTTTATTAAGAAAATGGATGGATTTAATTCCCCATGGAGTTAAGGATGGTTTACTTAGACATATGATGTACTTTAAGGACCAGGAATGACTATACCGATAAAATAACAAGCCCACTATGGTACGGAATTACCATGCATATTCACCTACTAGTATTAAATCAGAAATGACTGTGACCATAGTACCCCCAATAAGATCAGGAATGAATGTGTCCATCAGTAGAATGTACCTCATATAGACATTATAAATGGAAGTTCCTATCTTAATTAGTAATATGTTATGTAACCCATATGACCAGGAATGATTACCATTAGCAGAATGTACCACATATGGTCAGGAATGGCTGTACTCATTCTACCCCTCTGTATGATGTACACCATATGGTCAGGAATGCCCGTGCCCAACTGCATAGTTACGAAAGGCTGTATGTATGTATCTGTATGTATCAAGTATTGTCAGTAATGGCTGTACTCATATGTAATATGTATGACATAGTTATGGTCAGGAATAGTTGTATACCCAATACCCATCTGTACTACGGATTCCATATAAGGAATTGATATACCTATAAATAATATGTGCCCCACATGACCAGGAATCTATGTACCCATGTGTAGGCTGTACCACACATGGATAGAAATGGCTGTACCCATCTACTACGGACTCCATATGGCCAGGAATTAATGTACCCGTATGTAGTCTGTACCACACATGGATAGGAATGACTGTACCCATCTACTACGGACTCAATATGGTCAGGAACAATTGTACCTATCAGTAGAATGTACTTCATATGGTCAGGAATGGTTGTTCCTTCATGTAGCATGTTTTAGTACTCATATGGTTAGTACGTGTATTAAGTATCATATGTGGTCAAGAATATCTGTATTCATGTGTAGTATGTACCCAATACGGTCAGAAACGAATGAACCTATCTGTAATATGTATCTCGTATGGTTACAAATTACTGTACCCATCTGTCGTACCGGTATGCATTAATATCCCATATGGTCAGGAAAGGCGCTGTCCAGCCGTAATACGTACAAAACTGGATTGACTGTAGCCGACACATACTAGTAATCCATGAGTTCAGGACTAAGTGTGCTCATCTTTTGGATGTACATCACGGAGCAATATCGTATGACCCAACCCAACAAGAAAAGTATACCCACATGTAATTGTGGATGCACATATCTAAAGGTAGTGCCTGCAGGCATGACAGAGATAGTCGGTGATGCTGAAAACATTTATAACTCGCAGGGTAAATATCCCCGTGTTTGACACTTTGTAGTTGTATTTGTAGTTGTAATTATTTAAACCTTTCAGTCAAGGAAAACTTCTTAATATTCCATATGGGGTCATGTGCTTTGCTGAAGAGACAGCAAGTAGAAGTGACTGTGGTGTGATACAAGGAATCTGGATGGGATACCCTAGCTCTTTCCGAACAGATTCATTTTTGGTTCTTCAACGTGCCCAGCGTATAGCACCGATACTCGTGAGAATATCACACGGTTAACAACCAGTTCATCTGTAGTTGGGTGGGAAATACTGAACACTGGTCAATGAAATTTCGAACCAGGGACCTCCGGATTGGTAGTCAAGAGCACTAACTCCTCAGCCACCATCGTGTCACCAATTACAACCTTGGTTGTGGTAGGGTTGTGGAGGCTTTAAAAGTGTGTGTATAGTTTTACAAATTCTATCAAGAACGGTTATTTAAAGGTTACTAAGGTCCACCTGAGTCAGAAAAGTAGTAAGCTAGACACTAGACAAAGATCAACCGATTCAATATATAATTTTGTTTATTTTGTATCCCCTCTATCCCTTATTGTTTCCCTTCGAATACGTCCTGCTTTCACATTTTCATTTCTTAGTGAATGCGCGAAACGAATAGAATTTAACAGTGGGAGGTATGAATTCTTACATGCTTTACTATTATTAAACAACGTTAAAATAATGTACTTTTAATGTAATATTCGGAACTTTATAAACAAAAATATAAATGTATAAACTCATATCAAATTATTTTCCAATCATTTGGAATCATGTTTCTGTTTATTTTCCATTTCGCTGAATAGTTATTCAAGTTTTCTTGTCAATAACCTTTTTTTTTTTAAATTATGTCATATGAACTCATACAACTGACCGGATCCGAGCCGCCAAACCTTCCAGCTAGGGGTCAGGTACCTCACTAACACCCTTGTGACACGGTACTGGACACATAGGCATATATATACGCATCGTATCAACAAAGTAGCCATGGAATAAAAAATATATTTTTTCCTGAGAATGTTGGAAACGGTCTATTCATATGCCCTAAAATATATATTTAATTTAGGCATTAGTTGTCATATATTCCTGACCAATTTTGGACTTCGAAGTTCAAATCTATCAATGTAATGTATATTATGGATGACTAGAATTATTCTCTGAATGTAGCAAACAAACACTGGCTAAATACAAATCCCAATCAGAATTGAGAGAATAAATAATGACAAAAAGTGAAAAATATCAAAGTTTTCTTAGAATATCAATCAATTAGAACTAATTCCTTTATCATAATATTCTTATGTATATGTCAACATATGTTGGGTTGAAATACGAACATTTTAAGACATATTGCAAGCCGATAGCCCTATTGAGTGAGGAATAATTCAAGTTTTCCCAAAGCTTATGATTGCTTAAAATATTTAAAGATGGCCGCCAAAAGGTCATTTGGCAAAGTGACCCGCAAGTCCATCAACCGTTTTCAGACTGCTGAGATATCAAGCTAACCGAAAATCATTGTTGGATCTGTTCACCTTTTTGGTAATGAAATTCGGTCTGTCACATGGACTAATAGTCTGCAATCCAATTCTAGAACAAGGTAGACTTTCTTATCTATAGACCATTGGGGCCATTTTGTATGCAATTGAATGACAGTTGATCTTATTGCCACTATCAGGTTAGCTACATGTAGATACATCTAGACAATGTGGTGTTTCCTTATTTTTTTTTGACCGCAGGGTTAGTAGTTACACCATTTTAAGGATAGGATCAATTGGGTATTAACACTAAGCACGTTTCAACGTCTCCAAGGAACATAACAATAACACTCATTTCTACATTACCAAAAACACTTCGTGTGTCAGATTATTTTATAAGTAGAATTGATGATTATTGAATGCCACATTTACTACAGAAATAGAGTTAAAGGAGAGGTTTGAATGGTTAATTTTGTTATCCAAATACATTACAGAGATGTTATGTCGTCATTAAGTTTAACAATACGAAAAGCCATTGCCAACCATTTAGCAGAAGACAATATACTTTTCTGAATCTAGCATAACATTTTGTCTATAAGTCATAGCTCTACATCAATCAGAAGCCATTAAAGCAACAATATTTCGCCCCATCATAATTGTTTATTTCTTGAAGCTACGAGATTTCATCACATGTAATTTAACTGAAAGACAAACTATCGTGACTCCAACAAATATAAATATTGTGATAACTCGACATTTGCATTTGTATCTTCATTTGTTGGGTATGCGCACAAAGATCAAATTTCAAGAACATCTTATTGATATGTTTAACATCTGCTGACTTGTTTTGACATTTTACAAAATGCCATTTCGTCGCCTGAGTGGAACGTTGCTCTATCTACCATAACGTTGCTCTATCTACCATAACGTTGCTCTATCTACCATAACGTTGCTCTATCTACCATAACGTTGCTCTATCTACCATTTTCAATATTTCGAGAAATTGAGTTTAACGATTCAGTTACATGTAGTGATATTTCTGTTATTGTTCTAGATTTGTGGACAATATTATACGCGAATATTCAGCATTAAGAATATACTTAGAATATCAAGTTAGATATTTATAAAATGTGGTATGTGTTTATTTATTCATATTTTTGTGTTTGGAGATAGAGCAATTTTGTCATAATATTTCATTATTTCTTAAAGTGGAACTGCTCTATCTCCAAATACTGGAGATAGAGCAGTTCTTTATTGAAATGTATGGAGATAGAGCAGTTCTTTATTGAAATTTATGGAGATAGAGCAGTTCTTAATTGACAATTATGGAGATAGAGCAAATAATTACGCAGGCACTAAGAGTCACATGTACAAATTACTTAATTTGATTGGCTAGATATAATGTTTAAAGGTAAACTGCTCCAAACTCCTGGAGTTGAAACAGTATAAGTTTTACTGTTGCATTAGCAAGAATATATTTCAAATTTATTGTAGCAGACGACTTTAGTGTTCACCATACAATATTAAGTGAACATTATATTTAAATAAAAGAACAAGATGCTAACTGTGTTCTTTAAATAATAAGAGTGTAGTCGGTAATGATGCACGTCATTTTGGTTTTATATTCTCACCAATAACTATACACAAAAAGTCATAGTAAGCTACGGTTCCTCGGAAAAGACTTGCAGTTTTTTAACTGTAACTTAAGTTACAAGTACAACATTGCAATTATCAAAGATGTTTATTGTTTATTATTTGACGACCATACCTAAACTTACGAGTACAGCATTGTAATTTAAATACCATTTCTAGTAGAATAGTAATCGGTCGAAATTTGGAAACTTAAGGTTGAAATTATTTTTTATCATTTTTATTGTTATACTTTTACGAAATCATACTAAATATTTTTATTCTATACTCATAGTTATGTCAGTACAATTAATTTAAATGTAATTGTATGTATGCCATTAGTTAGACCCTTCAGTCACGAAAAAACCCATAAATGTGCAAGAACTTATTTCCAATGGATGAAGTCCAGTGTTATGCTGAAGGGACAGCACGTAGAAAAGCGTTAATTATTCGGCTACCGTACCTACCCTATACATGCATGTCAATGTTCTCCTATGCGTATTCATATTCCTGTATAAACTAGTAAATTGTCTCTGCAACAGAGGAGGGTCGATCTAGTGAAAATAAAGATACTATTGACATTTTCTGTAAACATGTTAGAAACTGTACAAATGTTGTGGTATGCCACACTTGTAAACTTTCAACATTTCAATATACCATACACATAACAATTAAACATTGTCATAAGTTTAACAGTTGAGATAATGTATAATGCTCACTATCTCAATGTGTACATCTTAAATTGCGTACTAGACGAGTATGGACATTGCACGATCATGCTCGCACGAATTCCTCATAGCTCGTGTGGTGTCCACAGTGGCCTCAGGCGAGATAATACCAACTGACAACATTCTACGTGCTCGTAGATAAATTAGGGGCTCGTTGAAACATGTTCAACAAGTCGCCGTGTCCTATACGAATAACAAAATCCGTTGTATGCTCGTGCGCTGTCCGTACGGTTCGCCAAAATCAACTCGTACGAAGCTCGTAGGGCAAATGTGACAAAGGCATTAGTGCTGTTGTTAGAACATTTTAGCTGAGTTGTCACATTGTTTGTGGGTATTGTCATCACGGAACAAATGCAATATTTCACAATTTTAAGACCGCAATGTGTCATGCTATAAACATAGCAATCTCTTTAACCGTGGCATTCAAAATATTTCAAATCATCGCCGCTGTGGAATGTCGTGACGACCATTCTTAGATGATTCCCTGTCAGATTTCATTTTCATATTGAATACCTTGGTATTGTTTTCGACTGCGAAAATTAGCCATTTCTTCTTGCTGTGTCATTGCAATCACATCTCATCATCCCAAATAACAAAACTTAAACTAAATGTTATAGAGGTCATGGTCATGGCCATGCTAAACGAAGACAAAAGATAAAATCTATGATGGCGATACAAAAACGCACGTGTTCGGTATATATGCCGGGGTGGATATCCACCACGGACAATTTTGATCCGAGTGCCCGTTGTGAACCTTAGCACTGGCTATCCTAAACACGAAGGCCTGTAAAATGATACTTAAGATATAGAATGGTGATAAAGTATAGGTATATATTGAACTTGGGTAATCCAAATAACGGACTCGTCTTCTTAAAAAAGGGAGGCATGCATTCATGTTTGGTACTTATTACAACTGTAATAATCAATGTGTTCATTTAGTATACCTTTGATTGGATAAGTCCATAGTACAAAATCTGCACAACCTAGATATTTACTTATATTTGCTTAAACTGGCCAAGAGAAACAACTGGTACATTTACTGTGGTAAAACGTTATGCAATAAGCTATTAAAAATGACTAAAATGGGTGAATAAACGCACACTAATCCAACGACCATTTACGTACATTGAATTGTTTAGATGACATACAGCTTTTATTGTATACCAATAAATATTAGTGAAACAGTTAACTACCTTAGCTTAGTCGTTCTTTGTCTATTATATAATCTTAAACATACCATTCTGTAAATATATGACAAACTCCCCATCGGACAAAATTCCAATGCACATTTGTATATAGGCGGACACAACCCACATAGTTGAATGTTTCAAGGTCGACAAAGGTTTTCATAAATTAGCGTTTCCTTTTTTGTCTTATAAATTGGCGAACATCTTGGCAACCATAATTAATTCGATTATATTAATTACAAATTGAATCCAGATTGCATCATTATAATTTTATCATCCAAATACCTTAATTTCCATTTCCACAGGAACTTTCGGTCATCTTTTCTTTTTGGCCCCAGTTATTGAAAATGCTTTAGAGGTGCTAAATCACGTAATGACGAATTGCAAAATTGTGTAATTTAAACAAGCACGCTGACATATAACACTTCTTGCAAAACAACAACATTTTGACGTTTTATTATGTCACATTTTTGTTTGTTTTCAAAATACTATAGGGTATAGGGGTACCCGAAACTATTAAGATTACTATTAAATAAATTGCATGATTGACATTAATTTCGAGGTGGAATTTTGTCAGGCCTGAATTATTTTGACACTGACCTCATTTTTTTTCATTGGCGACTACGAAATCGCGCCTAAGAATAAACGACCGTAAAATGAGCTCGAATTTCAATTAATATTTTATTAATTTATTAACGCCCAGAATGTGTGTACTTGAAAGTAATTCACGTACGAATTTGTGTATGTTAAATATTCGTTCTTAACGCAGTGAATAATCCATGTATTTTGTAGCTATGATGATTTTAGAACAGCTGTTTTGTGTTAAACAGCAAATGAAGTGATAAATATTTCACAATCTCTACATATTGGACACAATTAATACAGGATGGGAAATATTCTGGAAGGATAATTATTTCTTCGTGTATTTAGTGACCTGTCGTCGCTAATCATCGGTTTCCGAGGAGCGAAAAGTAAGCTCCATTTTCTAACACAAGCAATAATAACTTAATAATCATCATATCATTATAGATGTATTGCTGTTGCACGTTATGGACTTTAGGTCCGATTTACGTAATGTACGTGTCTGTTAGTTTAATTGCACACACTACATACTGACATTTCCATCTACATAAAAAGTATGCCCTAATTGATCACTCATTTTATGGGACATTCCGTCTCAATTAAATAATGATATTACACAGACAATTTATTGTCATGTCGTGACATATTCTGATTAACTTTGATCAGTTGAAAATGTCAAGTTATTGAGATTGCTCCGAATTATTCTATTGACAACTGGTCATATAATTCCATTATTGACAGCCGGCGAATGGTCAATTTCCACGTGAAAGCAATCTAGGCCGAACATGTGTGACTAGTAAACAAACAATGTCAACAACAAGTTACATTAACAAGACTGCGTTCAATAAACGCTTATGCCCCGGTGGAAGCCCTGACGAAGTATCCTATAGAGCACATACATTTTGTTTACAAAACTATACTGATTAATTAAAGCACAAATATCAAATGTCGGGACAAAAATAAAAAATTCAAACCAATTAAGAACATGTGTGCGATGATTTATATGATAATGTTAAATGTCTCCAACGATCGCCTTGGTGACATATGACTCATTTAGAACATAATATACAGTTACATGTACATTCTTTTATTAAAGCAAATAATAATTACTTGTCAATACAATACAATACAATACAATACAATACAATACAATACAATATCTTTATTTAGTCAGGTTACATTTGTAACAACAGACAATACAAAATGTTACAACAAAAAACATGCACATGGGTAACAACAACAAGGTAACAGTAGTGTAAAGTTTACAATATATTTTTAATTGTTATGGTAAGTTTGAGTAAATTACTTACACATTTGTGTATTTGGTATAAATTAGATATTTGACGGGGACAGCGATATTCACTGTCATATTTATATTATTGATTTTGTGTGTGTACGGATGACCTAAAAATTAAAAGGTCATTATAGCACGTGACAATCATGGAGTGATACTGTTGAGTAAATATGGAATGTCATTGACTCGTCGATATTATGGTTTTCGGTAGTTTGCACGAGAAAAGAGTGCAGCGTTGGGAGAATTTAGCGTTATGAATGGGAGTAGAGCACGTTGTAATGTTTTGATACACAGGCTTTAACATGAAGTGTTTGAATGAAAATAACCACGCTAGATAGTAAATGAGATGTACAATTAATAAGTTTCTAATTTACGTGGGTCATAATATAGGTTACAAATAATCTGAGATTTTTAAGTATTTTAGGATCTTTGTTATTCATGAGTTGCCTGTACTTAATGATATTTGGGTTTCTGTGAAATTCTACTGGGATTAGTTGTTTTCGTTTTGTGTTGAAATGTTTACAAACAAGAAGATAGTGAAATTCGTCGCCTAGTTCTGTTAAGCACAAGGAACATTTCCTGTCATTGTATGGAATATTGGACCAGCGGCCCGTTTCTATAGGCAGTTTATGGTTGGCAGAACGGTACTTATTAATTGGTGAGTACAAGTGTTTTGTTAGTAATAATAGATAATCCTCGCGAGTATGATGTTCTTTATAAAGACAATAAAGTTTTCCCTTATTGGATGCTTGCATTTTGCCACGCCATTCAGCGAGGAAATGGTCAATTAGGGTTTTAGCATAACATTATAAACAATACTAGAGTACTTGTTTGGGTCTCCTATCACTAAATTGTTCCAATACTTAATAATCTTTGTGCGTATTAAAATATCGATCGGGTATCTGCCTAGCTCACCATATAACATATATGCCGGTGTGCTTTTTCGTGAGTGTGTTATTTTACGTAGAAATTCTATGTGTATATTTTCGATGTCACTTGTATTTTCTTTACCCCATACTTCGCTAGAAAACGTCAGTATTGGTATTATCATAGGCAGTCAGCACGTACCCAAATACTACCCCGGCCAAATCGGATTTTACCACTGTTTACTATGTTATGACAGGTTACTTTCAATATTTCCGATTATAAAAGTGCCTGTCACATTTGTAGCCGTGTAGGTTTATTATTCATTGAAATGGTATATTACGGGTATCATCGTGTAGCTACTATATTTTACTTTCAGGATATATCAACACTTTAGTCCTTAGATACACACCCGTTTACACACCGAACGTCAGAATCAAGAATACAATTCCTTAATTAGGTCGCTAACTAAGACGTTCAGCAAAACCCAGATTTTCACGCTTGTAAACGTGAATTTGGCCTTGAAACAGAATGTGTGCTTCACAAACGGGCCTAGCTAGTCATCCTTTCAGTTAGTGTAACTAAATAATTTACCTCACATGCCAATTAAACATCGCAATATTTCACTAGATCGATAATAAAAAAAAATGTACGAAATTCGCCATCGTCTGAGTATCTCCAAACTTGGTGACAATGTTTATGGATATAATAACTAAGACAAGTTCAATTGTAGGCCAAATCAGCCTAGGCCTTCTTGGGTTATGGTCATTTAATTAAAAAAAATGTTGGATTGTTTGTTTTTTTCATTCACCATGCCCTGAGACTCACCATGCCCCAAGACGGGCGTTTTTTGTGACATTTTGGCACTCTTGTTGTTGAATGCTGCCTTTCCCTGTCCGATTTGTTAATATATTTTTCGAACGTCCTGTTTTAAAACTACGAGGGCCAGTCAAAAATAACTGAGAGTGGCTAAATAATGCTTAGAAAAATAAGTGTTCGTATGTTTTCTATACATTATCGTGAAATATTGTATCCCACTGGTGTTATGACGAATACCAATATTTGACATTTGCAATCCTGTAACCTATTAGCTGAACTAGTTGGTTAGTTCCACCAATGTAGAAAATACACTTAACGAAAATATAAATTGTCATCTTATGTGGTGGTCTTAAAACCACAATTGTATCCCACCAAAAAGAACGAATCACTTTTTCCAAAGCAAAGTTTATGTTATTTGATTAATTTTAGAATGACATGGTAACGAAATGATCACATGCCGAGAAAATTGAGAAAATATGGGTAAAATGTTGCTAGGCAACAAAATAACAAAGCATTAGTGATCCTTCTGAAATAATTGCTCCTTACTATTTGCGATATGCTATTCTACAAGATACCCATGATAGTCGTAATAAATCACGCTATACAAATGTATAAATTGAACGGAACCAATGAATTTACAACATATTCAATCTAACGCATATCCTTTAAGGTAGAAAAGATGTAATGGACTCCTGTTGAATAGGCCGATGTCGGTTGATTACGTAAATAGTCGGAAATATTTTACAAACAATAGATCATATTATTATGTTTATTTCGCACGGAATTTCATTTAATATTTTATTTATGATTGTAAAACAATTCGTTAAATGTAACATTAACCGGTTATTTAAAAGGCCCTAGGTAGCTCACCCGTCGAACTTGACCTAGATTTTGTTCAGATGATCATTGTGACCAAGTTTCATACATATTAGGCCAATATTGTGACCTCTAGTGACTACACAAGGTTTTTATATGATTTGACCTAATGACCTAGTTTTTGACCCCAGATTAACCAATATCGAACTTGACATAGATTTTGTTGGGATGATCATTGTGACCAAGTGTCATAAAGATAAGGTCAAAATTGTGACCTCTAGTGACTACAAAAGGTTTTTCTATGATTTGACAAGGTGACCTAGTTCTTGACCCCGGATGACTCAATGTCGAACTTGACCTAGATTTTGTTGAGGTGATCATTGTGGCCAAGTTTCTTACAGATTAGGCCAATATTGTGACCTCTAGTGACTACACAAAGTTTTTCTATTATTTGACATTGTGACCTAGTTTTTGACCCCGGATGACCAAATATCGAAATTGACCTACATTTTGTGTAGATGATCATTGTAACTAAGTTTCATAAAGATTAAGTCTAAATTGTGAACTCTAGTGACTACGCAAGGTTTTTCTATGATTTGACCTAGTGACCTAGTTTTTGATCTTAGATAACCCATTATCGAATTTGACCTAGATTTTATTGAGATAATCATTGTGACCAGGTGTCATAAAGATTAAATCAATATTGTGACCTATATTGACTACACAAGGTTTTTCTATGATTTGACCTAGTGACCTATTTTTTGACCCCAAATGACCCAATATCGAACTTGGCCTAGATTTTGTTGAGATGATCATTGTGACCAAGTTTCATAAAGATTAGGCTAAAATTGTGACCTCTAGTGTCTACACAAGCCAATTGTTGACGGACGGACGACGGACGAAGAGTGATCACAAAAGCTCACTCTGTCACTTTGTGACAGGTGAGCTAAAAAAATAATTCGAATATTTGTCCCCGTGTTTGGTTTTCCCTGGAAACCGAAGAATCACTGATGCTAAAAATAGCGCAGTATACATGACAACCAAAAATGTAAACACGTGTAAACACTCTTAAATTAGAGTCGCCGGTTGGAATTCCGTACCCGAGTGCGAGGTTTTCCTATCCTATATGAGCAGGTGGTTGATCGGTTATTTTCTTCGACTTACCTGCGTCTACACGACGTCTATCAAGATGTCCGACGTCGTTGTTTATCGTGACGTCAATGAGCGAACGTGACGTTGCGCGCTAGTTAATGAAAGAGTAACAATATAGACCCGGGTTTGATCCCTTTACTGAACAGATTAAGCGACTGGATAAATAGAATAATTGGTTAGTGCCGTAAATGAAGTAAACCTCGGCTGGTGAAATTATCGAATTCGTCTACAGCTCACCCAATAAATTCTGCCGCCTTGCCAGATCAATTTTTTCATACACGGCACTAACCTATTATTCTCTATACTATTTTATATATGTGACTGATCATTTTTGTCCAGCGTGCTTGCGGTGAGCGACATTTAGTCGCCACTTTTGGTGTATGTGCGTGCGTGCAATATTTTGGCAATATTTGGTACCGATTAGGTTTTTAGTATGTATAGTTTTGATAATTATTGATACTTATTATCCTTAACTGATATAGTGATTTTATATGTACAGAAAACAACACAATCAGGCTCAGGATACCATTTTCCTATGCTTTCGGCAAAGCATGAAAAATGGGGGTGGGGTCATACAAAATTTTATATCTTGATAATTTAACCTGTATTGTCTTTGGTCTAAGTATGTGAATAACAGTATAACGATAATTTTGGGGTA
This sequence comes from Spisula solida, assembly GCA_947247005.1. NCBI lineage: Eukaryota > Metazoa > Mollusca > Bivalvia > Venerida > Mactridae > Spisula > Spisula solida. Next base: position 45,005,436 of record OX365956.1, read on the forward strand.
ATTGATATTGATATTTGCTCATTGGTTGGAGTTTTTTAGGGTTTTAAAAACAATATATTTTGTAGACTGAAAACAATCTCGAAATTTTACAACTATATTGGTAATATACATGTGCATAACTATCTTAAATCGCTTCTTCTGCGTGTTATTGATTTTGTTCTCACTAACATTTCTATGAGGCACATGGGAAATCATTTTATTTTAATAATTAGATTAAATATGATGATTGTATAGACTTTATTGTCAGTATGGTTCCAAATGTTTCCTTAGATGTTCAATATGGGGGTGATCACCAAAAACATTTTTTTATTTTCAAAACATGTGTTTTTTTTTTAATATTTAACATTATGATTGCTTAGGATGGGTAGTAATAATAAAATGCTGAAGCAACAAAATTTTAATATCTTTGTATTACGGTCCCACTACCTTAAGTGATGTTTTTGTTGCTTGGCAAGTGCATTTTGTATATTTGTAAGCCTATATCCAATGACGGAATTCATCAACAGATCCACAGGGGATAATATTTGACGGTGAATAAGAGAAAATAAAACTGCAATCACATTTATTTTGAAGGCTTAAATTAACAAATCTCAATTCTTTTTGACTAACTCTCGTACTTCTCTCATATCTATTGATCATATCATCACAAAATCAACAACATTTTGTGAACATTTCTTGGAAAATGAACCTTTAGTTATCATGTTCAATGTACTATTTATTACGGTTATCTATATGATATGTCAGATAATCTCACAAGCTTTCTTACAGGAGATGCAACAAGATTATGCCTATTCATGATGTGCAATATTTGCATAAATTATACAGAGAAAACATAGTCTGCAATCCAATTCTAGAACAAGGTAGACTTTCTTATCTATAGACCATTGGGGCCATTTTGTATGCAATTGAATGACAGTTGAACAAATTTCAAGAACATCTTATTGATATGTTTAACATCTGCTGACTTGTTTTGACATTTTACAAAATGCTATTTGGTCGCCTGAGTGGAACGTTGCTCTATCTACCATTTTCAATATTTCGAGAAATTGAGTTTAACGATTCAGTTACAAGTAGTGATATTTCTGTTATTGTTCAAGATTTGTGGACAATATTATACGCGAATATTCAGCATTAAGAATAGACTTAGAATATCAAGTTAGATATTTATAAAATGTGGTATGTGTTTATTTATTCATATTTTTGTGTTTGGAGATAGAGCAATTTTGTCATAATATTTCATTATTTCTTAAAGGTGAACTGCCCTATCTCCAAATACCGGAGATAGAGCAGTTCTTTATTGAAATGTATGGAGATAGAGCAGTTCTTTATTGAAATTTATGGAGATAGAGCAGTTCTTAATTGACAATTATGGAGATAGAGCAAATAATTACTCAGGCACTTAGAGTCACATGTACAAATTACTTAATTTGATTGGCTAGATATAATGTTTACAGGTAAACTGCTCCGACTCCTGGAGTTGAAACAGTATAAGTTTTACTGTTGCATTAGCAAGAATATATTTCAAATTTATTGTAGCAGACGACTTTAATGTTCACCATACAATATTAAGTGAACATTATATTTAAATAAAAGAAATAACTAACAAGATGCTCATTGTGTTCTTCAAATAATAAGAGTGTAGTCGAAGAGTTGAAATCGTTCGGTCAAATGTTGAATACCGGTCGGTAATGATGCACGCCATTTTGGTTTTATATTCTCACCAATAACTATACACAAAAAGTCATAGTAAGCTACGGTTCCTCGGAGAAAAGACTTGCACTTTTTTAACTGTAACTTAAGTTACAAGTACAACATTGCAATTATCAAAGATGTTTATTGTTTATTATTTGACGACCATACCTAAACTTACGAGTACAGCATTGTAATTTAAATACCATTTCTAGTAGAATAGTAATCGGTCGAAATTTGGAAACTTAAGGTTGAAATTATTTTTTATCATTTTTATTGTTATACTTTTACGAAATCATACTAAGTATTTTAATTCTATACTCATAGTTATGTCAGTACAATTAATTTAAATGTAATTGTATGTATGCCATTAGTTAGACCCTTCAGTCACGAAAAAACCCATAAATGTGCAAGAACTTATTTCCAATGGATGAAGTCCAGTGTTATGCTGAAGGGACAGCACGTAGAAAAGCGTTAATTATTCGGCTACCGTACCTACCCTATACATGCATGTCAATGTTCTCCTATGCGTATTCATATTCCTGTATAAACTAGTAAATTGTCTCTGCAACAGAGGAGGGTCGATCTAGTGAAAATAAAGATACTATTGACATTTTCTGTAAACATGTTAGAAACTGTACAAATGTTGTGGTATGCCACACTTGTAAACTTTCAACATTTCAATATACCATACCCATAACAATTAAACATTGTCATAAGTTTAACAGTTGAGATAATGTATAATGCTCACTATCTCAATGTGTACATCTTAAACTGCGTACTAAGCGATTGCAACACATTGCAAATTTTTAGACGAGTATGGACATTGCACGATCATGCTCGCACGAATTCCTCGTAGCTCGTGCTGTGTCCACAGTGGCCTCAGTCGAGATAATACCAACTGACAACATTCTACGTGCTCTTAGATAAATCAGGGGCTCGGTGAAACATGTTCAACAAATCGCCGTGTCCTATACGAATAACAAAATCCTTGGTATGCTCGTGCGCTGTCCGTACGGTCTCCGTGCGAGTTCGCCAAAATCAACTCGTACGAAGCTCGTAGGGCAAATGTGAAAAAGGCATTAGTGCCGTTGTTAGAACATTTTAGCTGGGTTGTCACATTGTTTGTGGGTATTGTCATCACGGAACAAATGCAATATTTCACAATTTTAAGACCGCAATGTGTCATGCTATAAACATAGCAATTTCTTTAATCGTCGCAATCAAAATATTTCAAATCATCGCCGCTGTTGAATGTCGTGACGACCATTCCTAGATGATTCCCTGTCAGATTTCATTTTCATATTAAATACCTTGGTATTGTTGTTTTCGACTGCGAAAATTAGCCATTTCTTCTTGCTGTGTCATTGCAATCACATCTCATCATCCCAAATAACAAAACTTAAACTAAATGTTATAGAGGTCATGGTCATGGCCATGCTAAACGAAGACAAAAGATAAAACCTATGATGGCGATACAAAAACGCACGTGGTCGGTGTCTATGCCGGGGTGGATATCCACCACGGACAATTTTGATCCGAGTGCCCGTTGTGAACCTTAGCACTGGCTATCCTTAACACGAAGGCCTGTAAAATGATACTTAAGATATAGAATGGTGATAAAGTATAGGTATATATTGAACTTGGGTAATCCAAATAACGGACTCGTCTTCTTAAAAAAGGGAGGCATGCATTCACGTTTGGTACTTATTACAACATAATAATAATCAATGTGTTCATTTAGCATACCTTTAATTGGATAAGTCCATAGTACAAAAACTGCACAACCTAGATATTTACTTATATTTGCTTAAACTGGCCAAGAGAAACAACTGGTGCATTTACTGTGTGATAAAACGTTATGCAATAAGCTATTAGAAATGACTGAAATGGGTGAATAAACGCACACTAATCCAACAACCATTTACGTACATTGAATTGTTTAGATGACATACAGCTTTTTATTGTAAGCCAATAAATATTAGTGAAACAGTTAACTACCTTAGCTTAGTCGTTCTTTGTCTATTATATAATCTTAAACATACCATTCTGCCAATATATGACAAACTCCCCATCGGACAAAATTCCAATGCACATTTGTATATAGGCGGACAAAACCCACATCGTTGAATGTTTCAAGGTCGACAAAGGTTTTCATAAATTAGCGTTTCCTTTTTTGTCTTATAAATTGGCCAATATCTTGGCAACCATAATTAATTCGGTTATATTAATTACAAATTGAATCCAGATTGCATCATTATAGTTTTATCATCCAAATACCTTAATTTCCATTTCCACAGGAACTTTCGGTCATCTTTTCTTTTTGGCCCCAATTATTGAAAATGCTTTAGATGTGCTAAATCACGTAATGACGAATTGCAAAATTGTGTAATTTAAACAAGCACACTGACATATAACACTACTTGCAAAACAACAACAATTTGACGTTTTATTATGTCATATTTTTGTTTGTTTTCAAAATACTATAGGGTATAGGGGTACCCTAAACTATTAAGATTAATATTAAATAAATTGCATGATTGACATTAATTTCGAGGTGGAATTTTGTCATGCCTGAATTATTTTGACACTGACCTCATTTTTTTCATTGGCGACTACGAAATCGCGCCTAAGAATAATTGACCGTAAAATGAGCTCGAATTTCAAATAATATTTTATTAATTTATTAACGCCCAGAATGTGTGTACTTGAAAGTAATTCACGTACGAATTTGTGTATGCTAAATATTCGTTCTTAACGCAGTGAACACTCCATGTATTTTGTAGCTATGATGATTTTAGTACAGCTGTTTCGTGGTAAACAGCATATGAATAATAAATATTTCACAATCTCTAAATATTGGACTCAATTGATACAGGATGGGAAATATTCTGGAAGGATAATAATATCTTCGTGTATTTAGTGACCTATCTTCGCTAATCATAGGTTTCCGTGGAGCGATTAGTAAGCTCCATTTACTAACTCAAGCAATAATAACTTAATTTCATAATATCATTATAAATGGAAATCAGAGTTATAAGAGACTAGTAAAGAACAAACATACAATTGTGAATATCATCCATATCATTAAATTAACATTGATATACATAGCTTTATCAAATAAGACTTTTCTAAAAGTTTGGTAAGCAGAGCATTTAATTAGTGCTTGCAACTCAGTTTCAACAGTCAGTTTACATATAGGATAGATTCTGTCATTGATTGCAATATTCTCTTAACAACCCGTCTCAATACGGAGGGGTGCTACCCCACATCTAAACTTAGCATGAGCTGTTCGGTGCTTAGCAGGCATATACATAGACACAGTAAACTCAATTTCAAAATCAGTTTTAAATAACTGATAGGTCCTCAACTTGTTTTTACCATTTCCACTAGGACCGGTGGCACGTTTCCATTCGATTACATATAAATTAATACAACTATCTTCAATAAAATCACAAAATGTTTTCGATGAATGCTGAAGGCATGTATTTGCACGATCTAATTGATCTATCCTATTTAACTGTTGCGAAAATCTATATTGCCAGTTCTTACATCTATGGCTAGCTTTATTAGTACAACATTCAAAAGTCTAAAGTTCAATCTTGACATATCCATCGTTTTGAACCTGACCTCCATTGTTTCACATGCGGGGGTCGCCAAGCCAATTCCCATAGAACGCTTTGTGCAATTGACTTAGATGTCTTGTCAAAATCTAAATGTTCACTGAGAAGAAGACCAAGGTAGGTATATTGGCTGACAACCTTTAAACTATGTTCAACACATGTGAAACTGCGAGCCGTTCTGTCAATTGAAGGTGGTCTACAATGGATCACATTGCTTTTTAAAGGATTAACAGTCATTGTATTAGCACCAGTTAAATAAAATATCCAATAAAAACTGCAAATCATTTTCATTCTGGGCTATAAGAACAATATCGTCTGCATACAACAGAATATACACCAACTCATGTGTGGTGATAATGAGCAACCTTGCAGCAGACCACATGTACTATCAAACTAATCAGTATACCGGTATAAACCATTAAACCATTAATCCGTACATAGGTTGACATAGACTGATATAGTGAACGTAAAGCATTAAACATGTTACCACATATGCCAGTATCATACAGTTTTCTCCACAAAATACACCGGTTTAAAAAGTCGTACGCTTCACGAAATTCGATAAAGGCACATAAGGTTGATTGTTTAAGCTTCTTCCTAGTATCTATGATATTGCACAAAGTAGATGCATGATCAATAGAAACCATTTTGCTCATCTGCAAGCATATTATTGCTTGCCCAGATTTTCAATCTATGATTTAAAAGGGAGCAATACACTTTATACATTGCGCATGAAAGAGCTATGCCTCTATACGACAAAGGATCTCGAGGGTCAGCTGTGTTAGACTTTGGAATAGGGGCAATGATAACTTTTCCCCAATCCGTAGGCATGACTACAGTATTAAAACATACATTAAACAATATATTTAAAAAGGACACAGAACAATCATTTCCAAAAATATCTATAGGGATGGCGTACAACCACTGGCCTTACCCAACTTAAAATGGCTTTTCGTACCTCCTCTACAGTAAAATGACAGTTCAAAAGGTTATTAACACCGTTTTCCTGGTTAACATTGGGAGAATCATTATCAACATTATCAACATTATTATAATTCTTATTAAAAAGACTACTAAAATCATGTTTCCATTTACTCAAAACATCGTGAAAACATGTGCGCCAATGCTATGGGATCGTCTAAAAACTGGTTTCCGTTGTATTGCTTTTCCAAGTTACAGACTTTAGGTCCGATTTACGTAATGGTCGTGTCTGTTAGTTTAATTTCACAAACTACATACTGACATTTCCGTCTACATAAAACGTATGCCCTAATTGATCACTCCTTTTATGGGACATTCCGTCTCAATTAAATAATGATATTACACAGACAATTTATTGTCATGTCGTGACATATTCTGATTAACTTTGATCAGTTGAAAATGTCCAGTTATGGAGATTGCTCCAAATTATTATATTGACAACTGGTCATATAATTCCTTTATTAACAGCTGCGAATGGTCAATTTCCAAGTGAAAGCAATCTAGGCCGAACACGTGCGACTAGTAAACAAACAATGTCAACAACAAGTTACATTAACAAGACTGCGTTCAATAAACGCGTATGCCCCAGTGGAAGCCTTGACGAAGTATCCAATCAAGCACATACATTTTGTTTACAAAACTATACTGATTAAATAAAGCACACATCAATTGTCGATACAAAAACAAAAACATCAAACCAATTAAGAACATGTGTGCGATGATTTATATAATAATGTTAAATGTCTCCAACGATCGCTTTGGTGACATATGCCTTATTTAGAACATAATATACAGGTACATGTACATTCTTTTATTAAAGCAAATAATAATTACTTGTCACAATAAAACATAATGCCTGGTAAGATCGTATTTCGTCAGCATGTGGCTGGTATCATATGGTTTATGATACATTAAACGCGTCAACAACACACTATTGCATTGTTCCGAGGCTTTATTCAGCGCATATTGGGGTAGACTGCTTTGATCATCATTTGCTGGCTAAGAGGAAGAATATCGTACGTACAAACAAGCTATTTTGAGAAAACAAGAAAAAATCTCTCGAAACTAGCTTTTTCAACTTCAGTTTGGACAACATGACCTGAGTCTTATAAGGTCGTAAGCATTTACGATCTTTTCATTCTACGCCAGCGTATTACATATGCATATATAAGGTTATTTTAGACCGTTCTCGTTAACAAGTCTATGTGTGGCATCAGCCATCGTAGTCACGATGATTCAATGAACACGGAGGGATTGCTACATCGTTAATATTTCTTTCCATTCCTAATGTGTGTTATGTTAATATCATGGGAACAAATGACCATATTTATTATGATTATGCACAGTCTCTGCGAACAAACTAGACTGATAGGGCAATGCATTATCAATCACGTTAGCATATACACTAACAGTGTGAATAGCTTAATAATCATAGTCTCATTATCAATGCAAAACATGTACGTAAATTGAATGGGGCTGTCTTAAATTTCATTTCTTTGAAGTTCCCGTTGTATTACCGTTGCAGACTAAATTCATTACTCGTGCATGCGTTGATAAATGTTTGAAGGTGTCTGTTATCTAATTTAACAAACTACATACCAACATTCCCATCTACATGAAAAGTCTTAGACTAGTAAAATACAGCTGCAAGCAACTAGCCTGATTACACGTGGATTGAGCGGTACCAGCTAATTTAGGACTTATACTTCCTTGGAGGCACACAAAGAGTGCTGGTTTAATCAACTTATGCACCACATATTATTATCATAGTTTACCATTTAGAGGATGTTCTAGTATATTTCAGTATAATTTCCTGAACCAGAAGACAATCGATGTACTATGCCTGTCGTTGTGCAAGATAATTTATTTCCATATAGACACAAACATGCATTCGAATCTAGCATATCTAGCAGAACTTCAGAACTTCATAAAATAATAGATAAAAAAATAATAGAAAGTCGGACAGGGATGCCAGCACCTAACTTAACCAGCCGAGCACAGTAAACATAAAAGACAACACATACCACTATTACACGACACAATGCCATACGCATAACCGAACTAGAAAATGAACTGTCTAAGTTCCAACTGCCATCCTACTTTAATCGGAAGTCAAAAGTAACGGATTCCGAACTCCGCTATATATCTATCGGTCATAACATCCCTTCAGTGTACATTTATTTTAAGATCAAAATTACAGTCAAGTGATATATTAATCGTATCCAAACGGAAGTAAAGCACACAACCTCAGCAACATTTAATTGGCCGTTTTTCCATAATGACCGGAACAATATTTCAAAGAACTATTCATCTGTAATAAATGTCTGTCTCGATATCGTATTCAGGATAGGTTCACATTACTTCATATTTACAATATGCAACATTGTATGACAAAGTTATACGTAATTGAAAATCATAATGCCATTTCATCCGATATGTGCATGCCTTCGCATTAGATGTCTGCGTTTTAAGCATTCATTGTAATTTGCTCATCAACGTACCTCGTTTGCTTTGGCAGTTAAAAACACATAAACAACCGGTACAAATTTGTGTTGTTTTCTGAAATCCTTTTCCAGCGTTTTATATCCATTTGTGTCTGATTTTCAAATAGTTGTTATTAGCAATAGTTTTTTTTATTTGTTTACCTTTCAAGCCGGTGTTACACGAGAGGACAATTATCGTACATACTTCAATAGTCCTGGCAACACCTTGTGCGTGTATGTAAATTATGATAAAAGTTTAAGATAATATAGGACCGTCGTGCTCTATTGCTGCCTTCCCCTGTCCGATTGGTTAATATATTTTCGAACGTCCTATTTCAAAACTACGAGGGCCAGTCAAAAATAACTGAGACTTGCTAAATAATGCTTAGAAAAATAAGTGTTCGTATATTTTCTATACATTATCGTGAAATATTGTATCCCACGGATGTTATGGCGAATACCAATCTATGACATTTGTAAACATATTGTTTATTTTGCAATACTTTAACCCATCAGCTGAACTTAATACTAGTTGGTTTGTTCCAATATAGAAAATACACTTGACGAAAATATAAATTGTCATCTTATGTGGTGGTCTTAAAATCACAATTTTATCCCACCAAAAACAACGAATCATTTTTCCAAAGCAAAGTTGATGTTATTGGATTAATTTTAGAATGACATGGTAACGAAATGATCACATGCCGAGAAAATTTATAAAATGTGGGTAAAATGTTGCTAGGGATTAAAATAACAAAACATTAGTGATCCTTCTGAAACAATAGCTCCTTACTATTTGCCATATGCTATTCTACAAGATACCCATGTTAGTCATAATAAAACCCGCTATATTATGTTAAACTGAACCAATGAATTTCCAACAGATTCTACCTAACGCATATCCTTTAAGTGATGTTTTTGTTGCTTGGCAACTGCATTTTGTATATTTATACGCCTATATCCGATGACGAAAATCATCAAAAGATCCACAGGGGATAATAGTTGACGACCAATAAGAGAAAATAAAACTGCAATCACATTTGTTTTGAAGGCTTAAATGAACAAATCTCAATTATTTTTGACTGACCATCGTACTTATCTATTGATCATATCATCACAAAATCAACAACATTTTGTGAACATTTCTTTGAAAATAAACGTTTCGTATCATGTTCAATAAGAGTATATTAAGTCAGACAGGGAAGGCAGCACTATTTATTACAGTTATCTATATGATATGTCAGATAATCTCACAAGCTTTCTTACAGGAGATGCAACAAGATAATGCTTATTCATGATGTGCAATGATTTGCATAAATTATACAGTGAAGTGTTACATACTCATAAAACATAGTCTGCAATCCAATTCCAGAACACGAGGTAGACTTTCTTATCCGTAGACCATTGGGGCCAGTTTGTATGCAATTGAATGACAGTTGATCTTATTGCCACTATCAGATTAGCTACATGTAGATACATCTAGACAATGAGGTGTTTCCTTATTTATATTTTTGACCCCAGGGTTAGTAGTTACACCATTTTAAGGATGGGATCAATTGGGTATTAACACTTAGCACGTTTCAACGTCTCCAGGGAACATAACAAAAACACTCATTTCTACATTACCAAAAACACTTGGTGAGTTAGATTAGTTTCCAAGTAGCATTGATAATTATTGAATGCCACATTTACACAGAACTAGAGTTGAAGGAGATATTTGAATGGTTAATCTTGTTATCCAAATACATTACAGAGATGTTATGTAGTCGTTAACAATAAGAAACACCATAGCCAACAATTAAGCAGAAGACAAAAGTCTTTTCTGAATCTTGCGCAACATTTTATCTAGAAGTCATAGCTCTACACCAGTCAGAAGCCATTAAAGCAACTCTACAATATTTCGCCCCATCATAATTGTTTATTTCTTGAAGCTACGAGATTTCATCACATGTAATTTAACTGAAAGACAAACTATCGTGACTCCAACAAATATAAATATTGTGATAACCCGACACTTGCATTTGTATCTTCATTTGTTGGGTATGCGCACAAAGATCAAATTTCAAGAACATCTTATTGATATGTTTAAAATCTGCTGAATTGTTTTGACATTTTACAAAGTGCTATTTATTTATATTCAAATTCGCCAATGAATCTTGAGCTGGCGTAATTCCTTTACTGTATTATTTCATTTATATACTGTTGGAATCCAAGCCTTATGTTTGAAAAACATATCTATATCTACTTTTGAATACACATTGAGGAAATGAAGTTGTGCATGAATTGATGATAAAACATAGTTAAGTCTAGTATAATGTAGTATCTTACCGAGGAATAAAGTAGAGCAGCGGTTACCGTGTAGTGTTATGTTGTCAAATGCCGAATATCTATAAGGTTAAAATAACATTTGTATCTGTACATGTGTTTTATCTTTAGTAAAGCATTGTCACTTGTTCGGGTACAACTCATGCTTAGCATTCTGTATGATTGGATTATGTATCGGCAACGATTTTGTTATCCACGGCGAACAGGCGACTGAATGTTTTATTGGTAGGCTTACAGTATAAAATTGTCTCTTCTTTTAATGTTACGTACATCTAATGATTGCTTAATCACACTCACTGTATACAACACATTAAATTGTCCCTGTGTGTGAGATTTATATAAAGCCATAAACAGTGCCGATAAATGACAAATGTAAATATATGCACAGGTTGGCAAAGGAAGCCAAATTTATACTTGATTTCCATGTTCTGACAAACAATATCGTATAGCTCAATTAGACTATCACTCAACGTAGAACATATTTCAAATTTATTGTAGCAGACGACTTTAATGTTCACCATACAAAATTAAATGAACATTATATTTAAATAAAAGAAACAAGAGTCCTCAAAGACGGTTAATGCTCCCCATGGGATGTTTGTCAGAGGAACAAAATGCTCAAACAAGTCAACTTGGTTTGCCGACAAATGTTATGTTATACAGTTATATACAATTTAGTATATAGTTATAGTGCAAATTTTCAAAGGGGCATAACTGTGTGAATAATCAGCGATCCGGAACGTACCAACGATATGCGCATCTCCACTTGGTACTGCACCTATCCATGAAGTTTTATTAAAATCTTAGCAGTGGTTCTTGAGAAATAGCACGGACAAGAATTTAGTATATAGTTATAGTGCAAATCTTCCAAGGGGCATAATCACTGTGTGAATAATCAGCGAACCGGAACGTGCCGACGATATGCGCATCTCCACTTGGTAGTGAAGCTATCTATGAAGTTTTGTTAAAATCTGAGCATTGGTTCTTGAGAAATAGCGCGGACAAGCATTTATAGGCCAAATATTCAAAGGGGCATAACTGTGTGAATAATCAGCGATCCGGAACGTGTTGACGATATGCGCATCTCCGCTATCCATGAAGTTTTGTTAAAATCTGAGCAGTGGTACTTGAGTAATAGCGCGGACAAGAATTTAGTATATAGTTAATGATAGGACCGAATACCAAAATCGGTATTCGAATATTCGAAATTCATATTCGAATATTCGAATATTCGTCCACTTTCTTGTAAATCCCTAATGAACTAAAGTTCCGTTCTTACTTGAAGTTACAGTGTTCGTTAACTCGATATTGTTTTCTGAACCGTTAAATACACTCAACGAGGTTGAGACGGTAATAAAATCGTTTTTGCAATATAAATTCTCTTGTTTATTTTCTATTTCGGCGTGTGAATAGATTTTTAATATGTAACTGTTGTGTTGTTGTTCCTAGCAGAGATGGTATAAGTGTGTACGACTACAGTTGTGTAAATCGTTGTCATCACCCAACGTGTGTTTCGCACTGTTCGTGCATACAATGTGTTATCAATATGATTGAAATGTATTCACCATGATCATTTATGTTGTATCATTAAGTAAATAAAATTAAAAAGAAGGTTCTTTTGTGACCCCATTCAGCCCCAAACAGGCCAATTAAGCTGACAATAGATCCATCACACCTTATAAGGCTTATTTAAAGTGTTATTCATTTAGTAAACGGGCGTCCTATCAACACATATACCGATACAACAACTACTTTATACATCAGTTTATCCTTTAGCGAATGATCCCTAATTGTTATCTTTTGTTGGTCAATTAAAACAATTCCACACACTTGTCAGTAAATGTTTTAGCCTGTGAAATCCGGGTTATAACAGACGCAATGCAAGCGTTTCGGGTGTCTGAAATGCAATCGGGTATTTTGGAGACGTGTCATCCTGTATATTCAGATTATACGGTTGTATTAATTAAAAAACCGGTAAACGTGGCAACATAATGTCAACTAGGAGGCTGGTAAAATTACAAGTATATGGCCATTAACAGCGTACGACTCGTACTACAAAAATAATTGAAGTAATTCCATTTTTACAGTGAAAATGACAGAAATCTGAATTTTTTCGAATATTCGAATATTGAATTTGGATTAGAATATTCGTTCAGTTTCCGAATATTCTAAATGCCGACGATATGCGCATCTCCACTTGGTAGTGAAGCTATCTATGAAGTTTTGTTAAAATCTGAGCAGTGGTTCTTGAGAAATAGCCCGGACAAGAAAGTGCGACGGACGGACGGACACACAGAAGGACACTTCAGCGACTATATGCTCCCCCGAATTTCTTCGGGGAGCATAATAAAGAAATAACTAACAAGATGTTAATTGTGTTCTTCAAATAATAAGAGTGTAGTCCGTATGGAAGGGAATGTCCGTCAGGGCATGCATGCTGTTAAGTGACAATTTTATATTACTTAATACTTGCACATGCGTTCTACTACTTGACAACTGCATTTTGGTTTCTTACAAGTGTTGTCTACGTTATTCATGCTTCTTGATGCCAACTATACAATCCCTTCATGTACACCGTGTATTCTTGCATGCTATTGCCAACTGCGTTATATCTTTCTGTTTCGAATTCTGTAATCTTGACTTATTCATTCTTACTATTTCTAACTGCATTCTGTGTTTGACTGTGTGCATTTGACTTTGTTGCAACTGAACGTAACGAACTACTAACAACCTTTTGGATTGTTCGTATTTCTTGATGCTTGACTGATTGTTACTGCTTTAAACGTGTAATTTGGCAAACATTTAGGTATGATAATACATTTTACAACATTTAAAACATTACAGGAAACCAACAGAATTTAGCGCCTAGCGCAAATTACTATACAAGGGAGACCACACAGGACAGCAAATTTAGACGATCGGTATTTTCCGTGGTGTAATGGTGAGTAAGTGAAAACTTGCCCGTCTGTTTGTATCGTTTATCGTAGAAATCATGTCCATGGTCCATGTAACTGTTGTCTTCAAACGAGTTATTTAAAAACGAACGGATAGACCCTTGGATTTATACAACAAAACGAATACTTTGGTTTGTGCTCTATTGTGCCCCAAAAAGCAATACGCTACAACTATAGCCACTACGGGGCCTGGCCCCTTGCCACTATCAGCCAAGAGATATGAACGTTTGGGTGGTCTCGTTCGACTCGTATGAGCATGCACTACGTCTGTTTACCCTGTCTTACGGGGTCACACTTCCTAGTTTGGGCTCTACAAGGACTCGAACCCACCCAATTCTACTATTGCATACTGATGTTTTGGCTACTTTAGGGATCTGACCCTATTTCAGTCCCAAGATAGGGGCCTAATGACTTTATTTTAGACGGTCTCGTTCGACTCTCATCAGCCTGGCCTACATCTACATAAACGATCTTTCGGGTCACGCAGCCTCCTTTGAGCTCTAGTCGGGCTCGAATCCGCTTCAAAATGCTAAGTTCAATACATTGCTTCTATAGCCACTTCGGCGCCCGGCCCCTAGTCTGGGCACTATCAGCCCCAATATAGGAAATTGTGGATGGTATTGTTCGGCTCGTATAAGCATGCAGTATGTCTGTACATCCGGTCTTCCGGGGTCATACGTCCTGGTTTGGGCTGAACAAAGGCTCGAACCCACCCAACACCGCCCCTTGCATACTAATTTCATGGCTACTTTGGGAATCTGGCCCAAGATTGGGGCCTAGTGACGGTCTCGTCCGATTTCTTCTCCTGGTCTTCATCTACATACCCAGTCTTCCTGGATCACGCAGCCGCTCAAATATGGAAAGTCCAATACATTGCTATTATAGCCACTACGGGGTTCGGCCCAATACCCAATGGTATACCCAATCTTTCGGGATCACACTTCCTGGATTGGGCTCTATATCTACAAGGGCTCGAACTCACCAAAAGTTGCCTATTGCATACTGCTTTTATGGCTACTTTAGGGATCTGGTCCCTCTTTTAGTTCCAAGATAAGGGTCTAGTGACGGTCTCGTTCGACTGTCGTCAGTCTGGCCTACATCTACATACCCTGTCTTCCGTGATCACGAAGCCAAGTTGCCTCTCTATGCTGCTTTTTCTTATACACGTTCTTATAATGTGTTGGCTAGGAAATGTATTAGTTTTTAAGCATTTCATATCGTTGGTTAGACCTATCGTTGGCTTTTTATCTTTCGCCAGCTTGATTTTTATTAAATTGGCGGTTAACACTTAAATCGTCGTGTAGTTGTTTGCTTACATACCGTGCAAGACTGACCTCTTTACGGGAACTGCCAAAAATATCTGGTTCCCAGCATTGTATGAATTGAATATTACAAATGCATTCGTTTAGGTTCATGCTAGCTGCTGCGTAGTGCTAACTGGTTTCGTCTTGTTGAATTTTAAATTATTAAAGTTGTTATGCATAAGTCAGTGTTTAAATAATGGAGAACGGTTTAATCAAATTAACTTAGTAAAATGCACAAAGCAATAAGAACACGTTTGCATGAAAATTTTAAGATGACATTGAAACTTATAAATAGAATGGATGCATTTGCCAATTACACGCAAGCATATGTAAAGAAGAATAAAGACGCACGGTAGATGCAATGAAACAAGACAAGATACAATTGTCACTTAACAGAATGCTTGAAACAAAACATGATACAATTGTCATTTAACAGCATGCATGTACTGGCGGATATTCCATTCCATAAGACGGGGGGTTGAAATCGTTCGGTCAAATGTTGAATGTGAGTCCAATACCGGTCGGTAATTATGCACGTCATATTGGTTTTATATTTTCACCAACGACAATGCACACATATAAAGCTATGGTTCGACGAAATAACTTGCACTTTTGTAAACTGTCCCGAATACAACATTGCTATTATCAAAGCTGTTTATTGTTTTTATTATTTGACGACCATACCTAAACTTACGTTTACAACATTGCAATTTAAATAACATTTCTAGTAGAAAGTTAATCGGTCGAACTTTGGAAACTTAAAGTATAAATCATTTTATTATTTTTATTGTTTCTTATTTACGAAATCATACTTAAAATTGTAAGTCGATACTCTATACTCTATTTTCGATACTATAATTAATTCATTTAAATGTGATTGTATGTGATTGTATGTATACCTTTATTTTGACTTTTCAGTCACAGAAAAACCCATAAAAGTGCAAACACTGGATGGGGTCCTGTGTTAAGCTGAAGGGACAACACGAAGAAAAGCGTTAACCACTCGGCTACCGTACCTACCATATACATGCATGTCAATGTTCTGCGTATTCATAGTCCTGTATAAAATAATAAATTGTCTCTGCATCAGAGGAGGGTCGGTATAGTAGAAATAAAGATACTATTGATATTGTGTGTAAACATGTTAGAAACTGCACAATGTTATGCCAAAATTTTAAACTTTCAACAGTTAAATATACCATACCCTTAACAATTAAACAATTTCGTAAGTTTAACAGTTGAGATAGTGTATAATGCCCACTATCTCTATTTGTACATCTTGAATTGCGTATGGACATTGTACGATCATTCCTCAGTCCACAGTGGCCTCATGCGAGATAATACCAACTGACAAAATTATACGTGCCGTAGATAAATCAGGGGCTCGGTGAAACTTGTTCAACAAGTCGCCATGTCCTATACAAATAACAAAATCCGTTGTATGCTCGTGTGGTGTCCGTACGGGCTCCGTGCGATTTCGCTTAAATCAACTCGTACGAAGCTCGTAGGGCAAATGTGACAAAGGCATTAGTGCTGTTGTTAGAACATTTTAGCTGAGTTGTCACATTGTTTGTGCGTATTGTTTTTTGTCATCACGGACAAAATGCAATATTTCACAATTTTAAGACCACAATGTGTCATGCTATAATCATAACAATCTCTTTAACCGTCGCAGTCCATATCATATCATCGCCGCTGTGGAATGTCGTGACGACCATTCCTAGATGATTCCCTGTCAGATTTCATTTTCATATTGAATACCTTGGTATTGTTTTCGACTGGGAAAATTAGCCATTTCTTCTTGCTGTGTCATTGCAATCACATCTCATCATCCCAAATCACAAAACTTAAACTAAATGTTATAGAGGTCATGGTCATGGCCATGCTTAACGAAGATAAGGCAAAACGATAATATTAAGTCAGCTGCATGTCATTGACTTTATAAATGTCAGCGTTCGTTTTTCACTTCTGTTGATGTATATAGATGTAGAAAAGATACAGGAAACAAAGTATCGATTTGAAATATTTAAGAATAAGCAAACCAAACGTCAGCTCTGTCCGTTCATGGGAAGCAAAATGTTCGTTTTGAAAAATTGAGGATAAGCAAACCCTAACGTTTTCATGGGAACAATTTGTCCGATCAATAGCCTTCATCGACTTCAATGGGTTAACGTCTAATATTGACCCATTTTTTGCGCACACAATGTGGCTATTATGTAGGTGAGTCCATGTCAACGGTAATACTGCATGTATTATTATTATTATTATTATATCATTAGTATACATAAAAATATTGAATTTGTGATAAAATATGATAAATATACGTATTATATATTTAAACTTTTTTATATTTAAGCGTAGAGTATTCTTGTAATACAATAATCTCACATATTTAACGTGGAGTGTAAGTTGCATAGGAGTGTATTAATTTGCTTAGAATATTTTGTTCCTTAATTCACATGATTTATTAGTATAAATGAAAAGGTTCTGATCATAGTTTTATTGTGAGAAATTATTAAATCTATACACTATATGATGCTGCGCGCTTCCAAGATTAGTTTGTATACAGTTGTCGAAATTCATTATACACTTTTAATAGTAGAACGTCAACGTGCAGTTAAGTTATTTAAGAAGTAAGGTGGAACCAAAAAGTAACAACAAGAGGTATATACCAACATGTTCGAGACAGTCTGAAGATTATCAGAGTGCCGGCGTAAATTGCAAATGTTCGGTGCTGCCCTTAAATCAAAGAGAAATTCAATAACAATTCATGACAAAAAGCAACATTCAGCAGAAGTACCACAAACATAAGCAGTTCAATGAAAAGATACGACACGACACAACGTAGCCGGAATAAAAGGCAAACATGGACAAACATAGAGGAACTGCATGTGCTGGTGTGAGGGTTTATACCATTGACTGTTTGACGATAACGATAAGCCTGTCTGTCTATGACATATTGTCGATCTCTCTGAAAGTGTTGGTTAGTGTCTACGTAGCTTGTTTACGTGATGATCAAATTCAAATCCGTCAACTTTATCTTTCTAATAAATCATAGTTTGTAGACAGCTTGTCCAGTTAATTTAACACCACCTTAGACACAATCTGTGTTAGATACGTGTTGCAATAGATTTAACAGAATATTCCACTGGTATGATTGTACAACTGTTTCGGTTGAAATAGAAACAATCACTTAAATGTAAACAAAACTTCCGTAACTAGAATATTTGTGATAAAATTGCAGCTGAAATTGACGCTATAAGTCGGATTATTACGTAACAAACTGGAAACATTCGATATTTGTGTTTGTGTCACGCAATAAGGCGGCTACGAGAGATATGTTCTGCTGCAGTTTTATCACAATGGTTCTAATTACAGATGATTATAGAAAGCATTAGAAAATTGTGTTTTAACTTGTTTATAGATGGGTATAGTATATCTTTATACGATCAACGCGAAACATGTATTACTTTAGAATGTGATTTATGTACAATCTTTGTACAAAGGACGGAATGTAATGTTTGAAACACTTTGACTACCAAACGGAATCTACAAATAATAGTATAATAATGATTACTTGTTACTTGTGTATGCTATCTTTAATCAATCTTGCTACATCAAGCATAATGTACTCATGTGATGTTTTATAAAGTCCGAGCATGTAAACACTACCGCATGCATTTGTAGTTCAACCCGTTCTCTCCAGTATGATATGTAGGGATTTATAGTCTCTTTCATCCACTAATTATGTTTAATTTCTTTTTAATGATACATATCTTCACAAATCTTTTAATTATTACAATATAAATTAGACGTAGACCGATACTGACTGATGCGTGTATTTGCATTGTGCAAGGCGTTTTAATTGCTTGGCTATGTTCCGGAATAATCACGTCTTTGAACTCCCCCTTATATTGTTTTGAAAATACGTGTATATCTGCTAAGCATGTTTTAAATTTCAATATTACAGAACATTTTTCAGCAGATAAAAAGTGGGACTAGGTGAGTGGTGTACGTGAACATAGAACGTATTCCGCCTGACCGTAATGTCAGTGGTACATTGGTCGTGATTCGAACCCATTACGCACGGAGCCAATCGCCTAGCGATGCGTAGTTAGAAAACATTTATTCCTATCCGCTATGGAAACCGCCCACAAAAAGGTTGCTCTAAAACCAGTATCAATGTAATTACATCACATCACACATGTAAGTGATTGATATGAGCATAACATAAATCAATCATTAACTTTACTGATGACGTGTTAATTAAACACGAGGTGTTTTAATAGTTCAACTAAATTATTTTAGTAGTTTTAGACTTACGCAATTGTTATCATGACAGTAAGGTGGCATTTACCACATGGTTTTGGTTATAAATGGAATTCCGACACGTTTATTTCATTATATTCGTATGCACAGTTGTGGTAAATATGTGAAAAGCTGTTAAATAGTCGGTTGTTTATTACTGTAATCTAATCATTAATACATGATGAGCTTTCCGTGTTGTTGTATGCATGCGTTAAATTGCTCTACATTTGTTCCTGTATGAGCGATACACTGATCAGATGTGTAATATATTAAAGACGTTCAATTATATGATTAGCATCTACGGTGTATGCTGAACGAAGACAACCCAGTAGCATAAAATGACATTAGTGATATTTGGATACGACATGATACGACGCTCTGATATGGTATCCTAGCTGAATACGATGTGATACGGCGCTCCGATGTGATCTCACAGCAAAACGTAGTACAAAAGCATTACAGATTCCTCGGATATAAATATTCAATATCACATATAACTGGTTATATTTTGTAATATAATACTGTCATGACATAGTGTCTTGTCAGATTTATGATTCTATTATCCAGACTAACTGTTTAAGTATGATATATATAATATAGTAACACGATTATAACACATTTGGAAGGGAATTCAGCAATAACCAGAAACAGCAGATCACGTTAGGCACAAATAGAACAGTATACATGTATATTGAGTTCCAAACGTTTCGCAACTGAATTTTAAATCCATAATTTTAATGTGTTGGCTTGAAATAATTTTTCATTTCTCCGTGTCCATGAGAGTATAGTTCAATTTGGAACCCTGAGCCATGACCTTTTCGACTAGTCCATTTTGGCGGGTAGACCATAGTTTATTACGTTCGGAGGTCATTATTTAATGATATAATTCTTACAGATATCTGTTTGTTATCGAATTGCTGTTTAGTGCAGTCGTCAATGTTCAGGATTTCTAACCCAAAATTCAGTGGTTCAAATCCCCAGTTCGCTCATATATTTTTAATTCATTATTTTGTGTTATTTAAAGATAGTATCAAGGTCCATGCATGAACATGTGTAATTCCAATATATTTTTTATTTTCACTTTTAGCGATCGTTTCCGTGACACCCTATATGACGTTGATCAGCCGTCATGTAACGTTCTAGAATACATATGCAAAGATCTAAAAATACATTTTAAGATCTTTGAAGCATGTAAAAAATAATTTTGGTTTGTCACATACTGTTATAACACGGATATTGCAAGTTATGTGCATTTAAAACATATCAATTAAAAAAAAGAAAACTATATTTGACTTTGGTGGGATTCGAACTTGCCCTGGTCAGACAAAAGTTATTTTACAATGTATCAAGCGCTTTACCGTCACGACCATTCAGACACATGAAATACTTGGCCTTAATTGTATTACTGACCTTTCCGATTAAACCTATACCAACCTTTACATACCTACTCCTTTGTTTGTAATAGGTCCATATCCTTTAGAAAGACCTGTATTAACAAAAGAATTTCGTGCGCGGGTCTGTTTTACGCTGACCAGGGTACTGTTTTATCAAAGCACTTACGGAAAACTTAAACTTACGTCCAAATTTAAATTCTTAATTATTCTTTAAAACCTGCATATTGGTTACTGATATTGTTTGTACGAGTTCATTGACTGATTATTATTTAGTATTAAACAACCCTTTATCACAATTGGTATCTGTTAAAGAGCTATAAAGAATTTAAATTTGAACGTAAGTTTACGATTATCGTAAGTGCTTTGGTAAAACAGTACCCTGGTCAGCGTAAAACGAAATAAAATAGACCTGCCCACGTGCACAACTGACTAAAACAGACCCGCGCACGTAATTCTTCTGATAATACCGATCTTTCTAAAGGATACGGACCTATTCGTGTGTAACAGAGTTTATCGTTTGTATAAACACTGTGTAATCGTTACTTGTATGCGTTCGGTGAATTTCGCCAACGTTAATTTCAAAAAGCGTAATTAGCCGTTAAATAGCAATTAGGCACTTTCGGTACTACTATAGCACGTGTATAAAATGATACGACATAGTAAAAACTAACTAAAAACTACATGTGTCATATCAATACAAACTTAAAAGTAATGATTTGATAATTTAATTTGTTTCAAATCAGTGCATGACAGCATACATATACATTTAAATTTGAAGAAAAAAACATTTGAAAAACATGCAATATGCGTTGCTAAACCATTGCTCTAAAATTAGGTTTAGCTTTTAATTTTAGTTAGTTATGAACGTTATATTGACTTGTTCCTTACGACACTCTTCACAAAAGTATAATGCCAGTGACATGTCCGACATATCAATTGGTCGTATGGCATGTAAGTCGGATAACAACCTCGTGCATCGGTCTATCTGTGTAGGACAGACCTGGTCACGGTATTCACGAAACACCTCGAGCGCTTCGCGCTCTCGGTGTTCACGTGAAAACCGTGACCAGGTCTGTCATACCAAAGATAGACCTCCCACTCGGTCGATATCCTATACATATCGATTTATGGTTGAAACATTAAAAGTGCAGTCACGGTTCAATGCTCGAAATCGAACTATACCCCAAATGTTTATTATGCCCCCCTATCGATAGATGGGGAGGCATATAGTGATTCACCTGTCCGTCCGTCCGTCCGTTCGTCCGTCCGTCCGTCCTGGTTAACCCAAATTGACCGTTTCTTCTAGCATTAATATGGCTTGCTACAAAGCTTTCATACTTGCATGGATGTTGTGTATGAACACTCTTCACACGCCAGTATCACCTAACCCCATTTTGACCTTCACCTTGACCTAATTTTGGTCTTAGACTTATTTATGGACAAGGCTTCCACAGGGGGCATAAGCGTTTATTGAAAGCAGTCTTGTTTTTAAACTATTATTGTCGTTTTTATTACGCTTCAATGAACAGACTGTTGCAAAATTGGTAATCTTCTATTCACGCACGTGCAGATCAGTGTTTCATTTTCTACTTAATTTTCACTTTACACGTTCTTTAAACATGTCTATGATACAAATAAAACACAACTATGTGTTTCATTAAGCTAGACATGTACGCTTTACATGCTTACCAAAGAATGTTATGAAGAACATAATAGTGTTTATGAGATGGTGAATGCTGGTGTTTCCCTAAGGCTGCTTTCTGACGCGTTAAACTGGCATGTCTTTATCATTACTAGACTGAGGTATCAGCCCTATAGACATATCTTGTAAATAACATACCACATGATGACAGGTCAAGGGTCAACACAGCCGATCTAGCCAGGTCATCCTGCTTCAGTTTGAGCACAATATTCATATCACCGTTGTTGTTGTGGCTTAATTGTAGTCACACATACAATGGAATCAATGTAAAACTTGCATTTTATTGTACTTTTGTAACAAAGACTATGTTTCTAAAATATTCATCATTGTTACGACCGTTTATCGAATTGAGTCAAAGAACGACAGTAATCTCCCCACTGCGCTAAAAAATATAATTAATGGTATGCTATTCTAAAAAAGCTGTAGAGCTAAATTAATCTACAACGTATTGCTGAGTGGAAACCCGCCTTTATTTGTAAGATGTAATTTTTCAATAGCAATTACGCATGGTTTTCGTGCAAAATATTAATAACTAGAAAGGGTATACCGTACAAAAACGTGCACAGACATTTGTTAAGTGTAGGGTGTATTTTTGAATTGTTGGGTCGTGTCGTATACAGTGCCAATATGGATTAATGCATTTCTTAAATTTGAGTATTGTTATGGATTTCTATAGATTAAATACTACTCTCCAGAGACAAATAAACTGTATCGAAAATTACTGTGATTGTACGGGTATGCAGCTTAACGTCGATAAGTCGAAAATAATTGTCTTTCGAAATGGTGGACCCATACGTCAAACAGAAAAGTGGCTATACAAAGGACAAGTTATCGAAGTGGTAAATGAATATCGATATCTCGGTGCATTCTTCACACCTAAGCTATCATGGTCGAGAACCAAAGAAGTGTTGTCGCAACAAGCAGCGAAAGCTATAAATACAATATATCGATGTTCCAGGTACTTTGGATATTTAAATCATTATGAAGCATTTAAATTATTCGACGCAATTGTGCATCCTATTCCCATGTATTCGTCACAAATATGGTGCTACCAATACAGCGAAGTGATAGAGAACGTACAAATAAAGTTCTGCAAACGACAAGCAGGACTTAACCAGAGTACGCCAAATTTCCTTGCATTTAAGCGAGTGTGGACGCTTACCATTATCCGTAAATTACATGACAAACTGTGTTAAATTTTGGGCAACTGTTACTCACATGGACAATGCAAGGTACCCAAAACACTGCTACAAAATGTTACGTAGACTTGACGAGGCAGACAGAACAACGTGGGGTACGTACATGAAACATTTGCTATTCGAGCACAGTTTCGGATACGCATGTATTTGCGGTGAAGTTGGATATATCATAAAGTTTGTGACTATGTTTAGACAAAGACTAACTGACTGTGGCAGCCAGTACCTTATGAATAAAATAAATGACTCTCCCAAAGCTATGGCTTTAAGCTCTTCAAGACAGTGCTGACTCCTGAGATATACCTATCTATGAACATTGCATATAAATATGAACGATGTTTAGCAAATTCCAGGTGTTCTAGTCATGAATTATTGATAGAGGTAGGTCGACGAAGAAACATAGACCGATACATGAGGTTTTGCCCATTTTGCCTGAAAAACGGAACTCAGTGTGTTGAAACAGAACAACATTTTCTGTTATATGTGTAGTGTAATGATTCGAGAGATAGCTAATTATATACATGTAATATTAATTGCAATGTGACCGTGCATATATATAGATTTGTACTAAGTTATATATTTCATACACTAAAGTCAGACAGCCTTGAGCTTAAACCTGTCAGTGTGAGGAAGTGTAAATTTAATATCTGTCTGGTTGGTCAATACCATGTTAGTGGGGATCTCAGTTCAGTTTTAGAGTTAGAGTCGAGGAGAGTCAGGAGAGTTGAGTTAGAGACCAGTAGGTGTGGGCCGTCAACAAGCGAGTAGCTTGGGCCATAAGCCTGGACATTATGTTTATGAGTATGAAAAGTTGACTTATACTGTTGAACCTGAGAAGTACTATACTATTTTTATGAACTGTGTAACTATATGAATAAAAGCCACTATACGAACACGAGCGTTACGTTCTTTACCAACTCATAAGGACTACGTAACATATTGTCCGTTATATGATGCTCTTAGAGCACAATATTTCACGGTAGAGTGGAACAATATGCATGTTACCGAACAACTCTTTATTCAGATAATGACTGATAAAAACCAAAACATTGTGTTAGTGCTGTCCAAGTTCATAACAAACGCCATGGTGCTCAGGAAATCAACCATAGAACGCTAGTGAATAGACACTGTGTAGATTCGGTGAGATATTTGAAGTGTGGACTCGATGAGATTACTACGTATATAATCTAAGTAAATTCAGTGGAATACTTTGAAATGTTATAATACTGCAACAACTGTACTATGATATTACTGCTATGATATGCATGCATTTACTACTTTATAATACTGATTGAATATTCAATTGTATTACACTCAAACTATTGAGAAAATATAGTTTTGAAATATTATAATACTAAAAGTATACTATGATATTATATACTGCTATGATATGTATATACTACCTTATAATACAGACTGAATATTCAATTTTATTATTTGCTTTCAATGGATTATAGACATTTTTCAGTGAAAATAACAGTGAAAATAACAGTGAAATTACCACTTTGTTATTTTCACTGTTTTAGACGCTGGTTCCAGTATCATGCAGAAAAGGAAACGTAACGTCAACGGCACCGGGCTTTAAAATATGCGTTACGTCATCATGACGTCATAATTCTAACGTCAGGACGTTCTAATTTCGACGTTATTTTTCCAATTATGCCAATTACGGAACACATTTAAGAGGAATTGGGGCATATAATAAACAGAAAATTTGTTGATTTTTGGTGTAAGATCAATTTTATTTCACTCGTGATCACAGAAAATTACATTTTCACTCGTGGCTACGCCACTCGTGAAAATATTGATTTTCTGTGATCACTCGGTGAAATAAAATACGATCTTACACCAAATTCAACAAATATCCTCTATATATTACATTTAAATCATGATAAAATATATGTTTTGAAGTATTACTGCAATTGTGCTATGATATTACTGAATTGATATGTAAGTATACGCTACTTATTAATACTTATGGAATATAAAATTGTATCTATGATATTACTGAATTGATATGTAAGTATACGCTACTTATTAATACTTATGAAAATTAAATTGTATTAAACTTAAAGCGTGATAAAATGCATACGGTACATATGTACAATCATATAGTAGATATGATTTAATACGACACTTGTTTTCGTGGTAATATACATATAAAGTACTCAATGTACTCTGGTACTATAAAATATCGAGTAAAAAATGAAATACATAGTTTACATGCTTTTTTGTAAAGATTGTATTAAGACGCTGAATGCAAAATGAAATGTTTGATATGCACAAATATGAAATGTTTGATATGTACTAATATTATGCTAGCAAAGTGATACTAGGTACAAACTGAAATGTTTCACGCAATCTTACATTACACTTAAATATATGCTCATGATCCAATGAAATGTTTGGTATAATATTATATGTGTCTTATGATCTATATCATGCTGTACGTGAGAACAAAACAAAAAAAGACTAATACAATGTATTAACACTATTCAATTAGTATCAATTGATAAATCACCTTGTAAATATTATTGTTTATGTAATAGATACAGTACTAGTTATTCGTCAAAAGTGTCTTCTTACAAGGGTTATTGTACAGTTTTGTGAGGACAAAGAACATAATTGTCCGAGGCGAAGCCGAGGATAATTTGTTGTTTGTCCTCACAAAACTGTACAATAATCCTTGTAAGAAGACACTTTTGACGAATAACTAGTACTATATCTGACTTATACTCCGACAAAAACAAAACGATCATCAGAGTGACAATGATTATCAAAATCTGTTCTGGCACAATTCAAGAACAGAAGATGTTTTGCATTTTAGAAAATATAATTCTAATGTTCAAAATAAGCTTGGCCTAATGATCCTTAGGGATTATCTAACTGTCCATTCATACAGTGCTGAGCATTTATTAGCATGTGAAAATTTACTGAGTAAACATCAAGTGTGCCCATATGTTATTACACACACCATATAAAAGAATACACATCTATAGGTTTCCACATTAGTGACTGGTGATACAGGCTTGATATACAAAGGTACATATCAGTTCTGTGCATATTATTTGTCTTTTATTTTGTAGTTAAAAATAGACAATCCATGAAAATATTTTCAAACAGGTTCATATAAAAAGCTTCTAATAGATTGTTAACTGTTGTGTGAATGTTAAGACAATGTAATTGATTTAAACTTGAAAAAACTGATTGTATTATGATATGATCCTTAACATAATGACATATTTTCTAGTTTAAACATACATTTGTCACATGGATTTATTTATTGATATAGTGTTGTATTGAAGTGATACTTAATGGCATCACCAATTCTCTTGAAAAAAATGGAAAAAAGGTTGATGTACTAGTATATAATTCCGGTTTCGTGCAATTGATTGTCAATTTGCACAATACATGTTTCAAGCTTACAAATGGTTTGTAGTTCTGTTTCAATTGCTACCGATAATAATACTGTAAAATCATTCAATTTAGAGAAGTTTTACTCTGGGGATTATAAAAAATAAGCCATTGTTGTATAGATGTTTGGGTGTAGATAAATTGTGAGGATTGAATTTTATGATATAGTTCAACCAAGACATTGAATATAATTTAACACCACAAACTTGATGTTTTTACAGTAATGCAGAATATTAATCCATGCTGTGTGTTTATACAATTTCCTAGCTCCAAGTTTTATGCTTTAGGCAATCAGTTACTATGTCGTTTATTTAACTGTTACAGATTTGTCAGTTTTCGTCTAATTGACCATTTATGGCAATTATTTTATGAGTGAAACAGTTTTCTTATAGCTCACAAAAGTGTCCGCTTACGAAAATAATGTACACTTTTTGAATGGAATCAGTGGGCGTGTCGGAGTATAAAAAAAATGATCACTATAATTATGCTATTGAATAAAGTTTTCTGTAATTTGGGCCGACGGCCTTGTACTATTGAAATAAATCTTGTATATCTATCTTGCACACAATGGTAGTAACACCAAAATAATATAGTTTGCGGTTCCTATCAAAAAGACAAACCATTTAGTGTTGCGAAACTTTTGGAACTCAGTATATATTGCTAGCTCTGTCTCAACGTAGCCTTTTTGAAAATGACGAATACTGAGTTTTATGAGTTTTGATTGATTATTTAAAGTTTGGTCTTGATTATAGCTCATGGGTTAGAGCTTTAAGAGATAATATGTCCATCGGAACAAGTTTCAAAAGTTATTGAGCTCCTTGTTCGCGATCCCAATGGCAAAAATATTCGTTTCTATTAGAAGTATTTTGCTATTATGTGACAAACTTTTAATAATATTTTATTAACATACACTATTTGGCTAGTTGTGTAATGTAATAACGCGACATAAAGAGATACGCGGATTTGGAGATGCAATTTTACCGCAATGGTTCTTATTACGGATGCTTTAGCCAGCGCGATCACTTAAATGAGTTAAATTTGTTTTGTTCCAATTTGTACAGATGTTGTTCATATATGAAGTATACCTTTAACATCAGATATACATGTGGCATTATTTTCTAGTAAGTGTATATAAACATACATTTAGCCATTTAAGCATAGGTTCCACCGAAGAATTCCACATCGGTAATAAAGCTCCCGAAACCAGCCGATTCATCACAATTCCTTCCGATATTGCAAACAGTCCATGACTTCCCCGAAGCTTCCTCTAGACTACGAGGAACCTGTTCCCGATGTCCTGATAGCTCATTAAACTCAGGCGGGAGTACATAGCCGAGGCAAACAATGCTCAGTTGGACCTAGGCTTTACATAAATGAGAAAAAATATATCAAGGGTCATGTTAAATAATTGTCAGTATCAATATAAAAAGCTGTAATTAGCTTGTGCCTGGAGCATTGTTGTTCCCCCGACAATGTCGTATTCTGCTACCGTTATAGAAACATAAGATGCTTTAGCGACACATAATACATCTTACTCTTCTCTGATTGCCTTATTTAGGTTTCACATCCCAGTAACTGCATTTGTTTGGCGGAGTGTGGGTCTTCAACGAATTCCGCAATTTACCATTACGTCACTTAACCACATTTGAGTTGACATAGCATTACTGTAAATGTGCTAGTTAGCCGCTTGAATGCACTTAGGCTTGACATTGATAACGCGTGCATTGTCAAGGACAACAATAGTTATGTAAACCTCCGTATGTGTTGACAAGGATACGTGTATGATCAAATAATTTAATTACTTCCTTGTGGATCAGTCTTCGTCCGTACGTGCGTGCGTACATGGGTGCGTGTGTACGTGCGTCAATATGATCACAAATACAAGAAATGTGTTTAGAATGTCGGGATGATTTTAAATGTATAATAGTTGTATGCCGATTGTCAGTTTTAAACGTTACATGATGTAGTCGTATAACGGCCGGGTATTTAAATATAAATATGAAGTAGTATTCCAGAAACGAAGAGCACACAACCTCATACACTTTCTTCGTCATCATAAACACCGGGTATCGAACCAGGTTGCACCAGCTAGCAACCATGTATTATAATATTTGATGTAGTTGTCTTAAATGACATCCGCTATAAAAGGCGAAGCTGTACCACCAAACGCTGCACACTGTCGCCGTCGTCTCGAACACAAACACCTGGTATCGAACCATGTTGTACCCGTTTACAGACCAAACAAGCACCTTACCAATATCCGTCAACTGATTGTTCCACATTATATTTAAAAGTAATAAAATAATGATTTACTGTGACATGTCAGTAATTACCGTTGTTGTTTTTGTTTCCGAATTCTACTAAGATGTCAGGATTCATATTCTCTGACAGCCAATAGTATTGTTCTACAATTGTTCAATCTCATCGAAATTATCTGTCCATCATAATGATAAGTTGTTTCTGGGTGTTCTGAGAATGGAGCCAATTTGAACAGTAAGTAAACTCACACACATCGATTTTCTTGTTGTACAAAATCCGATTTTAGGGCATGGTTTACAAAAAAGATAGGAATTTCTAACAGACACTGTTTGTTGCCAATGGACAGGGTTTTCATTTAACCCGTTTACATTTGGAATGTCCAAGCAGTCACATTTTGACACTCAGACTTCTGACTGAATGGCTTTTTTAAAAATTGTATACTAGGTATTTTGTGCATTGAATACTGTATTCAAAGCCATACAGAAGCTACGACAATGCTTAGCCAGACACGCAAGAGACAAAACGTAAAATGATACTTCAAGCATGCCTACATACTGACCCCCAATGCCTACATACTGACCCCAATGCCTACATACTGACACCCAATGCCTACATACTGACCCCCAATGCCTACATACTGACCCCAATGCCTACATACTGACCCCCAATGCCTATATACTGACCCCCCATGCCTACATACTGACCCCCAATGCCTACATACTGACCCCCAATGCCTACATACTGACACCCAATGCCTACATACTGACCCCCAATGCCTACATACTGACCCCCAATGCCTACATACTGACCCCCAATGTCTACATACTGACCCCCAATGCCTACATACTGACCCCCAATGCCTACATACTGAACCCCAATGCCTACATACTGACCCCCAATGCCTACATACTGACCCCCAATGCCTACATACTGACCCCCAATGCATACATACTGACCCCCAATGCATACATACTGACCCCCAATGCCTACATACTGACCCCCAATGTCTACATCCTGACACCCAATGCCTACATACTGACCCCCAATGCCTACATACTGACCCCAAATGCCTACATACTGACCACCAATGCCTACATACTGACATCCAATGCCTACATACTGACCCCCAATGCATACATACTGACCCCCAATGCCTACATACTGACCCCCAATGCCTACATACTGACACCCAATGCCTACATACTGACCCCCAATGCCTACATACTGACCCCAATGCCTACATACTGACCCCCAATGCCTACATACTGACCCCCAATGCCTACATACTGACCCCCAATGCCTACATACTGACACCCAATGCCTACATACTGACCCCCAATGCCTACATACTGACAACCAATGCCTACATACTGACCCCCAATGCCTACATACTGACACCCAATGCCTACATACTGACACCCAATGCCTACATACTGACCCCAATGCCTACATACTGACACCCAATGCCTACATACTGACACCCAATGCCTACATGCTGACACCCAATGCCTACATACTGACACCAAATGCCTACATACTGACCCCCAATGCCTACATACTGACACCCAATGCCTACATACTGACACCCACTGCCTACATACTGACACCCAATGCCTACATACTGACACCCAATGCCTACATACTGACACCCAATGCCTACATACTGACACCCAATGCCTACATACTGACACCCAATGCCTACATACTGACCCCCAATGCATACATACTGACACCCAATGCCTACATACTGACACCCAATGCCTACATACTGACACCCAATGCCTACATACTGACACCCAATGCCTACATACTGACACCCAATGCCTACATACTGACACCCAATGCCTACATACTGACCCCCAATGCCTACATACTGACACCCAATGCCTACATACTGACCCCCACCATGAATGATACTCTGTATGTAGATGTAATATATAGTACATTGTATCATGAAGGTATGATATTGCAAATGATGTGTAAAACAACGTTAATAAATAATTGATATAAAAAAGGTTTTGGAAATTTATAATTATTTCTAAACATTAATATAATTGACATCTGATTCCCAGATACCAACATTTGCATAATTGTGTATTATGAATCACAGTTTTTAAAATACGTTCTGCTACATAAACAACTGCACCCACTGGGATACACGTTTATACATTATGCAGTCCATACATACATTTATTTGTACCATACACTAACAATAGGCCCGTTTGATATACATGTTCATACATGTCCAAGATTTATTGATTTTGAAATGTTAACGATGGATCTCAAAAAGAACCGTTAGGTAAATATATATAACTTGATTATTCAGGGCAGTCATTTGTTAACATAACATTGTGTGCATAAATATGGAATTGCAATTTCTCTTATTAATGTCTTATTTCAATAGATATTATACAAAAAATAAAACAACAACATTGTATTAGTATGTGACTTATTGAATATGGTGTTTCTCCAACTGTTTAAAACAATAAAATTATAGTGTTATAATATTGCAAAGTTTGTATACAAGTGAAAGACCTAAATAAACGGACTATATCACCTGCTTTTCATCCAGTCCTTGTTTATTCCATTTCGTAAACGTGCATAATTATATATACATAATTAAATTAATGAATACCTGTCACTTTGTGGAGTTTCCGAAGGAAAATTGGCCAACAGATAGGCATCCTGGAAATCTTTTTAGAATTATGTACCATTCAGCCAGATTTCAATTTAATGTAGCTTTATTGTTGACACGAAACGTTTCCCAACATTAGAACCTAACCTTTATGCTATAAACGGGTTTTTCTGGACTTTAGTTTGCGTTTTACTATAGTTATGAGTTAGGCCTTGTCATAGGATCTGCAAGTCTGATTCAAATATTCACAGTATGACAGTGTTCTCGGATATGCGAGTCGAACTCCGGACATTGAACATGTCGTTTTGTCTCGTGACTTCCGCATATGATCAGCTCAAAGTTTATCCAGTAAAAAAAACTCCCAACAGTCGTCTAAAACAGTAAGGTGATGGGGACATGCGGACGATCATTCATAAACACAGGCGATATTTAGACTCATAGCAAGCGCATGATGATTATGATGAGAGTAATCCATTAGGGCTATCAGAGATCAATGGTAAAACATACGAGTCTAGACTTTATTGAGACTACAGGAAATGTAAGCATTATGGTCTGTGTGAATGCACAGTCATTAGTTGAAAAGCTATCACCAGTTAAACAACTCTCAAACTACAAACAAACTTAAATACTTCAGAGACAAGTACTAGACACTTTGTGCACATTACTATAACACAAATTAAATGATGCAAATCATCAAAGGCGCAGTAAATATGTGGCGTAAATGATTATAGCTATATTGTTGAGCAATACACGCTATGTATGTAATTACTTCAAACTTATACCCCAGGCAAATTTAACACAGCGGTGGGACTATACAACGGTCTCTCAAGGCAAAGGAGCAATTGCCCGAGAGTGCTGATGTGATGTCCCGTGGTTGCCTCTGTCATTTTCATGTGCTATTCTGCTCGGTCCAGCCGATTCGTAATAACTGGACTGGTTCCGGCATAATGTGCCTGTCGATTACCGGTTGATTTTTGGGAGGGCAAGGATTTGGCATTAGCGGATTTCATGGCGATATTGTTTATATGCCCAACGCCCTGACTGATTTCTTAATTAACATGAACCGGCCGCCCGTCCGATGAGTGAAACGGCCAAACAGTCGTCATGTGATATGCAGGCACCGACCAAAGGCATCAAAAGAACACCAGTACACTGTCCGAATATATATCCAAGTGCGGGTACACTAAGCAAAACTATTTTCTATTTCTATATAAAAAGATATCTGACGTAGATGTGGGATTTCTAGGTAAAATGTGTATCTCGAATACCTTTATATCTAGAATGAAGACTGAATTTGTATTCCATGTTTTTTTGTCGTTTCTTGTCACATATGAAATAGTTTTAGTATATATTTTAATTTAGGACCAATCTGCCTAACTGACGCAAGCATATTTTAAGCTAAGACCATAATGATAGGAACATCTTGTCAATATACTATCGGAAATAACGTGTTGTTGTAGCGATAAATACCATACGAACCTTTCCGATTGCGGTTATGCCCACATGGAAACTTAGTCAACAGCTTGCTGAAGATAAGTAAGTATTAGTTAATTAACATTTCCCGTGAACCTGTCAGCGGGATAAGACAAAAACATCCGATTGAAATAAAAGGGATTAAAGCGAATAGAAAACA
Organism: Spisula solida; assembly: GCA_947247005.1. Lineage (NCBI taxonomy): Eukaryota > Metazoa > Mollusca > Bivalvia > Venerida > Mactridae > Spisula > Spisula solida. The sequence goes on from OX365956.1 coordinate 45,039,336, forward strand.
AATTGTGTATGTTGCGAAGTCTATCTATTACACAGTATGTACACTCACCAAAGTACTTTGATTTTCACTATACCGTTTCAGTGTATGAATGAATAAACTAAAATATAGGCCGATGATAAAAGAAAGTACACAGTATGGGACAAACAGCGATTAGAGAATCGTATGAGGAGGTATCCCAAATCTTTCCAGCGTGCTGTAGAACAGATGAATGAAGTCACGATAAGAACATACGGTTAGAACTACAAAATTCTGATATTAGCAATATACCAACTGATTAAACAGGTTTGTGATATAAAAACTATATCTGGCACTAATGTTATCTACATCATAAGATTATGAGATAACAGCACACAAAGTTCGAGAGTTACTTAAACAACGATTCAAATGTTTTTGGTGAAGAGCTAGATGGTTCAAGAGATGCATATAACGACTAGACGAGGCATTGCAGTATTTGATGTATCCTTAATGAAACGACTCTTTACTTCAGTTTTTGTTACACCTATATTTAATTTTGATTGTTTATAACATGGCACACGGCCAGGCACACGGTATAGAAGTCGATGTACTTGATGTAATCCTGCTGCGTGGTTACTTTCTGTTGCGATTTTGTTACGTTCCAAACAAAGGTACTTTACACCAGATATTTGAAATGGTGAGTTGTGTACCCTTCACGTAACATCTAAAGTACTACTTTTTTGCACATTAATTCGCCAATTTTATTCCTGTCTGAAGGGGCTCGTAATGAACATAACTATTATGCTCTACTTAACGTACATATTTCGACTTTACTGTATTTTATCCATGTACTTTTATTTAATATAAACATATATTTTTTATTTTTAAATAGTGTCAATAATATGATTGCAAGAAACTTCTGAACGTTGAATAGCATGAACATATTGTTTTATGTTATATTGATTAATTGATAATATTAATATTCAAATACGAGTATTTACCTATTAATAAATTCATTACCCTGTTTTGGAATGATTAACATGAAACGTTTTCAAAATCATTTGCAACTCCCTCGACTGTTCACTATGATACCTCAGTTAATCACAAACGGCAAGTACATCATAACATCATTATTGTGAATGCTTACAATAGCACGCGTATCGTACGCTGGTTGGTTATTTTGTATTTATTGGTTATCGAAAAATACTAGCACTGAGCATCAAGTGAGTAAATCGGCTACTGTGTAAACCGCCTACGTTATAAAGTCAAGCCAGCTATCTTAGAATCATTGGAATTAAACACGACTGACTTGCGGTCTGGTTCTCCAATTTGCCGCTACTGTCTCAATCGGGATTTTAAACGAGTTAATTAATACATCAGTTTAAATAACAAAGCTGTATTTAAAACTTTGTAGAATGTGTTCTAAAACATATTTCTAATGAAAAGTGGTGTTAGAAAAGTGTTTATATTTGATTTATTAATTGGATTTGAATGTTAAATGACTGAGTCAAACAATTATACAGGTAAATATTTTAACAGTTCAAAAAAAGTATTTGATTACATATCTGAATTGCTGATCCCTCCTCGAATAGCATTATACTTTGTCAAAACTATATTCTTTACTAAACCCTTTAGTATAACTTATTATAAAAATTAATACACTTTTTATTATAATTATTTTATTATTACAATGAGAAAGACACTCACACTGTAAACATAGACTTCAAACCAGATATTGGGGACAATATAGTTTGAAGAAATTTATTAACTGAAACATTGCAAATATTTTAAATCAATTTCCACAAATTGTAGTATTTAAAGAATAATGAGCAATTTAAATGTGGACGTAGCATGAATATTTCCGTAAGTGCTTCGACAAAACAGTTTAGTACCAGTATATACACATATGATCAGAAAATAAAAAGTAATTATATAGTTATCCTTAACGAGCTTTTTTGGTTGCTGTATCTTTTCTACTGGGTCATACAGCTAGTTATAATTTATTATACTTTTCGACAGCTTGGACTTGGGCGGATCTGCGCTTGTTTAGTTGGGCATTGTGCTTTGTGTGTTTTTAATGTTTTCTGTGATCGGCTGGTTAAGTTGAGTGCTGCCTTCCCTGTCTGACTTAATATAATCTTTTTGCATAAGAATACGCTCAGATGAAAGTCATGAAATAGGCTGAGTAATAATAAAAATAAAATCCAATAACCACTATGAATAATACAGACCACAACAAGACTATTTAAAACGTTTTTTTTTAATATTACAACATTCGTTACAAGATTAATAACATTAGGTTAAGACGTTCATCTGACAAAGCTGTTTGAATTGCTTAAACTGTTATGCGTCGGTCGGTATGTCGAATAAATTATATTATTTATTTCATTTTAATTTTGTATCTGGATAATTCGGTTTTGGAATTTAATAATATACAATTAGAGTCAAAATGTTATTAGTCATCTCAAACAAGCTAAATTGATGATAACTGTATAACTAACATAATTAATACCTGTAGCAGTAACAAACGATTTCAGGAATCATCAAGAAAATTCAATATGCCTGTACAAATCAGGGTAGGTAGGATAAAGTAAACCTTAAACATATATTAGTTTAGCCTTGTCAAATTGCGTAGAGAAAAAACGTTTTATAATTTAATGGTTTTTTTATAATGTATATGCATTATTACATATGTGTTAATATATTCAAAATTTGTTTATAAGATTGTAAGTGCCACAAGCAACAGGTCATCCGCAATAATATATAAGGCTAAACTAACTAAATACCTAGATGAGCACTTATCAACAATCTTTTCAGTCATACCACCGATTCGTTATGATCTGTAACTATCTAGATTTTGACGTTACAAAACTTTTCAATGAAAGACATTCGTTTATTATTATTAAGTGTATGTATGTGTGTAATTATTTAGACCTTTCGGTCAAGGATTACCCATGAAAATGCAAGCACTTATTTCCTATGGGGTCCTGTATATTTGCTTAAGGGACAGTGAGTAGATAAAATAGTTGTGATACAAGGAACCCAGATGCGTTACCATAACTCGTTCCTAATACACTCCCTGGTTCTTGAACGTTGCTGGTGTATAGACCGATACACACAAGACTACATCTGGGTTTCAAACCAGTTATTCTCTGGTTGGGTGGGAAACGCTGAAAAGCGTTGCAGAAATGACCAAGTGGCATGGCCGAGATTCGAACCAGGGACCTCTCGATCAGTAATCAAGTGCGTTATCCACTCGACCAACATGCCACCAATTATGAAGTTTCTAAAAACAAAAACCTCATCTGACCAACCTTTAGAGAAAAAACATACTTTACAGTAATAAAGCAATTGATTTATTATGGCCTAAAACAAAAGTGTCAAACATATCATCTTCCAAACACGTGATAAAATAGGAAATATAGGAATCTCCCAAATAACCTGAACATAATTCGACTCAAAATTAATATAAATTCTACGGTGACAAGTCCATATCTTAAATATAGTAGACTTTATACGAATTAATTAAAATAAAAAATGCTGCTTGGGATCTAGATTCATAACCATTATAATTAATGCATATCATTGTTATATCATTATGTTTTTGTTGTTTTTCTATCTTGAAACCAACAACCTGTCGAAAAATGAACCTAAACAGTTTCCTAAAATTAAATATATCAATCGGTATAATCTGTTTCACCGCAAACAACTTAAGAGTTCTCGTGCATGTGTGTGTCAAGGGCCAGTCCGAAACTAATGCCAGGGACAACCATGTAAGTATGCACAAAGATAAGCAAACACAATATTTTCAAGCCATTGAAGTGTGCATAATGAGAAAGGTGTGATAAGGGATCTACAGACAGCTAAGTTTTAAAATGCCTAGGATAATCATATCTTAAAGGTCGTGTCTACACGACGAAAAGAAATGTGCGTTAATACCTCCACTAAATAAAACTAGACAAAGTTATCCGAAAACGTAGAGGCAGACATGTGTCAGTAAATAATTTGTCAAAAAGCAGCAGACAGATGCGATTATTGCCTGCATTGAGCTGTCACAGACACGTTAATCATCTACTTTAAACATAAATACAAAGTTTTTCTAGATCCGTCATAGATTCGTCATTATCACGTATTTCTGAATAGGGTCGTAACAGTCTCTATACGCTGTTCACGGACTCGTTCATCAACAAATCAAAGCTTGTCTAGTCTCACTTTTCTACCATGCATATTGATACTGGGATAAAATTATCAAAAATGTTCGTTCGAAATACGGGTAGTGTTGATCGCAATGATTGTATCGCATACCCTTAATACTACAATTGCAGGATACTATGAAGTTGATATTTGGATCATTAGTTCCTACGTGTCTGTTCAGGTCATGGAGTGTTACAATCAGCTCCTTTGTCTTTTCCGCTGCACATTTTGTATTCATCATTGTCGGTTTGGCTTTTTTTTAAATATACTTTACAGCTATTTTCCAACGCAAGTTGCCGCCATAGCGACGAAATGAGATTTTATACCAATTAGCCTGACATAATAGCTGTAAACATCAAATAAGCATCATAGGAAATAATTTTACACGCGTACACCAATAATCGTGAGTGTTTATGTAACTTCAAAATATGGTCAGTATAATGCACATTTACTTCGATCACGCTCCTACACTTGGTGGTCACTTTACACAGGATCACTTTGCAGATAACATTTTTCTGTTTAATGTGTTTTGCTCATGTTGCTTTGCATAGGGTTGTTCCGATTAACTGATTAATTACATATGTATATTAAAGTTTAAGGATAAAATATGAATTTTCAGCAAACAACTTGTAATTAAAACATAATAATACTATTTTATATAAATATAAAAGTGCAACAATATATACAGAGAACGTGTATATACATGTAAACATAATACAAATAATACAGAGTAAAACCCTCCCTCAAATTACCCCCTAAAAATGGGTGTTTCAAGAGCAGCGTCACATACCACTGCCACGAGAAACTGACTCCAAAGGAATAGTGATACTTCCTTTAAGGAGACAGGAGACCCCCAACGAAAAAGGAGATATCCTGACGAAAAAGAGATTCCTCAAATTACTGACAATGACACTGCTGGTGTTTGATCACAATTCAATACATTTTTATGACTTATTTCCGTTGCGCAGTGCGCCGGGTCGATCGTATGGCCACTCCCGGATATGTTATGCATTAAAGTAAGTCCAATGAGTCAACATATCTCACTGAAAACCAACAATCACTCTTTTACGACGAGATTATGCACCACATATATAACTTAAGAGACTGTTTACTACTGTACTAGTGTTTCAAGAACAGCGTCACATACCACTGCTACGAGAAACCGTCTCCAAAGGTATAGCTGTACTAACTTTTAGGAGACACTTAAGAAGTCAAACTAATAATCAGCCAGAATATGCTTTTGCAAAACAGTACGTGTTATTGCATTGTACTGCTGGACGTGTTACATGGTAATATAAAACGTGTGGCCATTTTGTACATAAATATGCTGTTTGCACTTCCAATAACACTAATTCTGAAATATTCATAATTTCATCTTTACAGCAGATTAAATAATATGACCACGTGGCCAAAAACACGTGTTTTAGAATTATGACGCCATATCCTCAAAATAGCATTTCGCAAAACAAAAATAATTATATATTTCCTTAATGTGAAATTATTACACTAAATTAAACTAAAATAACATGTTTATGGACCTTTTTATTACACTTAATCAATTTAGAAACGCAACTATTTTGGGGGCTTGTATTGTTTGTACAAATTATTATTTGAAATTTGTTAGAGTTTAAAATCAATAAGTGGGACGAGAGTCGTACGCCTGGCATGATTTTCCGCGATAAAATATTTCAATTTAACATATTACGTCATGTTGGCGTCATGATCATAAAAACCACTAGGCGAGACAATTTGACCGTCCAATTGTAGGACAACGATACCCCGACCAAAAAACATCAATTAAGTTAAGAAATGCGTTGTATACGGCGTCACGCTTTTATGAGATTTAGGACATCCTGGCGCTATTTAGTCATGGTAAAGTCGTTTAACTGTCGTCTGGTGATGGTCTTTAGACTTACTCAGTATTTTCAAGAAGCAGCTTGCACCTACGGTTGTCGACGTCAGGTAAACTGACGATACAAGCACGTAAAACGACGACACTATATGAATGTTATTTATGAAGACGCCACTTCCGGTCAGCAAATGTTGGTGCTACAGTTTGAAGGCAATGATGCGTACAATTCAAATAGTTATTTTGCTAAAAAATACCTTTCATAACATTTTGTTAAATGTTTATTTTGACCCAAATTAAAAATCGCTTATTTTTCTGTCTTCCTATTTACAATAACATATTCAATTATCGACTTACGGTTACGGTTTTGAAATGCCAGAGACATAGGACAGGTATTATGTTAACCAAAGGACACAATGCAGCGTAATGCTAGATCGGCAAAAAATACGGACAGCCCCTGTTACGACTGAGGAGGTCATTTAATTTATTCAAGTGAAGCTAAATTTAAAGGCAGGCACAAGTGGCCGTCAAGAAGTGCATCATCAAACAGAAACTTCAAAGCGTTTAAAGTGTTACGTGTTTTCCTTATAGATGTGTGGAACAACATTGTACAACCCCATATTTTCCCGCCAATGAGACACAGACGCCTGATTTGTATAGCAAGTTGCAACTTAAAAATACATTATTAGTTTTGCGATTTTAACATTGTTGATCAATACCTTTAGTGATTTGGTTTTGTGACCATCTAAACCTTGATTACACTCAAATATGCACATATTCGACTTCCTATATGGATTTTATCATGTGCAAGTTTTCAAAAAATTGAAGCTCGTTAACTGGCTTAAATGTATCAAAAACCCGCTGTTGCGTTTTTAAACTGGTTAAGTGTACTTGTATTAGGGTATCCTAAAATCATGAGTAGGGCACAAGATTTTACTCCCAAAATCAAACCTTATGAAAAATACATTTATAACGGCCCCGAATGAAAATACCCATTTAATTTTCGACAATTTGACTTGTTTATAGTAGCTTATAGTCCATAATCGTATTATATGTATAGAATTGAGAAGGGGCATATATGGTAAAATGGACTCCTAATTAGGTTGTACATATTACTGTTATTTTATTAAAAATTCACTGTTTTTTTAATATCTTAATTTTATTCAAAAGTACTGTTATGCATATTCAAATAATATCAAATTTATTTCAATCAGCCTCAACGATACTTCCGCAGTGCGGTCTGAAATATACAAGGGGACAATACGACGCTATTCCCTCGCTATTTCAGTCAATACCCCAAACAATGTATTGTTTGAATACCAACATATATAAATTCTCAGCGATAAAATAATAATGTTTTTATACAATGTCTCGCTCAAAATATTGATCTTTCAGAAAATGTTCACTTTAAAAAATTCGGACCAACCGATGTAAAGTTATCACTCAGTTATCAGAACTTTCTGAATGCCCCACGTACGTTGTATCAACTTTTAATAATGGCACGGGTTTGAATTTGACTCATGTTGACCAAATAACTGTTCGAATTATCAGGATACTATACAAGTCAAGTTGTATGACTTATTGTGATTGAAACATCCGTTGATTTCCTATCACTGTACTACATAGTGCAAGACTATAATATTCAAGGTGTACTCATTTTTGCGATAACCGGAAGTTGACTCGTTTATACACTGTAACCTCACTACAATAAATAGGAGGGGGCTATAAAGGAATTATCTTCGTCGCTCCGTCGCTCCCAAAATGTGTCCAGACTGCAACTTCTCTATACATGAACATTACTGTTAGGCTTATTAGTAGCATATTAGTACATGTAAGTTATCAAGGTTGTGTTTTTTGATACTGTACGATGACCATTGGCAGTCAATAAGAACAGTAATGGGCTGTCTTGATATTAAATGGGATATTGCCTGGTATATTCATTCATTTTCATGCAAAAATTATATATTATATTCAAACATTAAACATTGAAATTGATAATATCCCACGATTTCCTATGTAAGTCATTGCATCTGCTCCGATATAATTGGATACTATGTTTCGTATGGCACTAAAAGTATGAATACTAGACCAATAAAACTATGCACTTTCATGCCTATTAACTAGTAATAAGTCAATAAAAGTAATTAAGTTTACCATAATGTATGGTAATTTACACATTAAGAGTTGTATTAATGCGAACATTCGCTGCCAACAATGTGAACAATTCCGTTTTATAATCATTTCAACTATGAAACACGTGCACGTATATCCTGTGTAATTTACTCATCCCGTTAGTTCCTGTTCACATCATGAAACTTCTCTGGAACAATAATACAAGCTTTGTTACCTTACCACCAAGCTCGACAAAATTTCAAACCAAACAATGGTATGGATAATTGGTGAGAAATAAACACTAATTAAACATTAAGTATGTCTAAATCCCTTGTTACAATCGGAATGATCACACCTATTATCAGGTGTATCTAGAAATACCTCAGACAAAGGCTTTACGGGTTTACGTATGTCATCAAGATTTCAACCAAAAACATTATCTAAGATGTATCTCACTGATAATAAAATAATCTGCGTAAATATCCAGGATAACATATGCTTTACATACTGCGATCTGTTGAAAATGTTCACTTGTATTTTCATGCTTGATAACAAATACAATCATTAATGGTTGTTTTTTTAAAACACATACATTATGATTATCAAATATGTGTATGATCCCATTCTTATGCACATAGATTTTCAACAAATTTTGTTACATATCCCAACTTGAATATTCTATTCAGAGTACACAGAAAAAACTATTATTATATACTGAGTATTGAGTTTCGCGTCACTAAAAGTGTTGACAGGAAAGGCAGCACCCAACTTAACCAGGCGGGCACTGAAACATAAAACATACAAGGTACATTGCCCGAAACATTACCGAACGAGAAAATGATCCGCCCAAGTCCAAGCTGTTAAAAAACTGATTGCTCAAGCTGTAAGTATTAAAACTTAGCAAAACTCGAGAACAGGGCAATACCCACTCGACAATAGGTAAAACATGGGTTTGCAATACTAAATAAATACAGGTAGCCACAAGTAACTATAAATCAATTTCAAATGTTCTTTTTCTCCTGTTGCGGCCAAAATGTTGTCTTTGATGGTTTAGTTTCAATATACGTTTAATGCATTAAATCTATCAACTTGAGGATAAATGACCATTCACTTATATGATATATTTTATGATATCCGTAGAGTAATTAAGCAAACAGTGCATGTAGGTTTACTAGTTACTGTAGTTGATAAAGTACACAAGTCCACTAAATAAGTAAACTCTTTAGACATTAATGCTCATTAAGAAATATATTATGATTAGTTATGATGAGTATATGGGTTAAGTAAAAAAAACTATGAGATATGAAGTATAATCTACTATAGACTCCGATCACTGAGTGCAAACATGTAAATCTCTTTACATCACAATGTATATAAATCATACCCGCAGCGTGCTCTGGTTCACCATGATCCTATATATCAGATATGGAATTAACATCACAGTAATTAGGGTAATTAACACTCAAAAACTGAGGACCGAGTGTTATATATTTTCCAAGATGCGGATGTTGGTAATTCAGATTAATCAATTCAAATCCCAACACATGTTTTATTAGTATGCAAACTCAAGTGGTTAGTTATTTAGGCGTAGCGATGAAGTCACATAATTACTTGTAATTGCTGGAGGCCCTGGCGCAATGTGTTTGTTGAGATGATTTCAGGATAAAGCACGTATCTTAGGTAGAAAACTAAACTCAATTCGTTGTTTCGCCAGTCAATTCCAAGATATTTTCGACTACACTAAGTTTGTGAATACGTCCAGACTTATACGATATGGTGCTTTGATATTGTTTAACTCGTACCATTCCAGGATTCGATGACACCGCCTTGTACAAATACCCTCACAACCAAAACGACAATCACAATGACTCGCACACATGCTTCAACAACGGTTGTCTTATACCAACGCTGTTCTTATCAATCGGTTGTGTAAATGTAATAATCCAATTTGTTTAGCACTTTGTCCAAGAGAGCCAACTTCATTTATTATAGTTTTCTTGTCGCAAAAGGAATAAAAATGTATAAGCTGATTGAAATTAAACACAATTCGGTCTTCCGCTTGAAATTAAATTTAAAGTTAACTGGACATTTATTTCATCACTAGTTCATGCATTCAAGCGCTGTCACCCACAACATCGTTTTAAAGTGAAACCACACTGGTAGAATAATTGATCACATTGGCTGAGTAAGTTCTGTTTTTCAACTTGGCGATGGGTATCAGGAATGAAGTGTCTAAAGTGATTAATGTATTAAATTGCATTACGTTTTTTAATCGACCTAAAATAAACAAGTGTAAAAATTCAAAATAAATATGTTCTTCGTGTCGTTTTCACTTTCAGATAAGAATTTTAATAAGAACTTACAATTGATACAACTGACGAGCGAGGGGATTGATTCATAGAGAAATTTTGGAAACTACAAGCGTTACAAAAATACTATTAGATACGAGGGGTTATCAACAAATACGCGGCAAAATGCTCTGAAATATATTGAAGAAAATCGTCCAAATAATCGCATTAATGTAGAATTAATAACGTTAACAAAATTAAGGATACGATTTGTCTTTTGACTGTCAAATTTTATTTTTTTCTTTGACCAAAACCATTAAAGAGTGAGGCATCCCTCATAGAGAAAAAATAAATATATACAATTTATTTATTACATACTAGTATAATAACCAGCCCCTTCTCGTCGGAAAGAACTCAAATATATAAAATACTTGTTGTCAAATTTATAAAGAGATAGGAAGATTCCAATTTCCGTTCGTGACCTTTCTATCAGCAGCTGAATGCAATTTTTGTTTCTATCGATGTTTTAGGTAGCCATTTTATCCAGCTTATATAACGGACATCTGAACTCATTCTATAACATACGTAGACGTAGGGATCTAGGAAAGACCCTCGATCTTCCCCAAGCCAAATTAAGGTGATTGAACTTACCCATCATGACCACTCGTCCACGGACACCTTATACACGTTTTATCTGTGTTCTGCGGGAAATGTACAACTATTAGAATTACTTAGTTCCTGAAATACAACAAATTTATCATGTTCACATGATTAGTCAACAGTCATCAGATTCCAGTATTCGTCATTTGACGGTCCGGGCAACGTTTATACAGAGCTAGCAAATTGTACACTGCTATAATGTTTCAAAATGATATATGCGCCATATTTCCGTTCGTAGCCACTTTGTGTGTTGCTGTTGTAATACGTGTTTCTCGACATTGCCTTATGGTTTGTTGACACTCCAGTTATGTTTGACTGACTACTGAGTAGGGCTTCGTGGTTTGTTTTCATTTTTGTTTATTACATTTTGAATTGTGCTCTTTGCTTTTTTGCTTTGCTGTTTCTGTTAAGTTTTTCCATTCCTGTCCGATTTGTAACATCAGTTTATATATATTATGCAACATTCGCATTAGCTACATAATTAAGATTATTTCAACCGGAATTAGAAAAACAATCGTTGATTAATGAGGCATCTTTCTTCGTTGTATCTGAAAAACAATACTCATTAGTTGATTTGCAATAAATAAACCATTATCTTAAACATTACACTTCGTTTGGAATGCTAAAGCAATGTGCAATCAAGACACGTGATCGCAGTAGCACTCAATGTCGGGCAAAACGCTAAATAATTTTTAGTTGAAGACTATTACACCGCATTTAAATACCAGGTGTATTTCCAATCAATTCACGTAGTCAATTATGTACGTAATGCAATAAAGCAAGTTTTTCTGTTTATAGGTCTTCGAGATCTTTTTTGTCCAAATGTGTGTTTTTTTCCACTGTGAATTATTTTATATTCTTACCAAAACATGTTCGAGGTAACTATGTTCAGTACTCTGCATAAACTTAACAAGTACAATGTAATATATAATTCACGTATCTTTAAAAACGATATGCATACATGCATTTTTGTATTATTAGAATGTGCACTGTATAATGTTCGATCTGACTGCAGTATACAATATCAAATACTTCCAGTAGTTCGCAGCGTCGAGTGACTCAAGCAGATGGTTTTACGAGGGGTGTTCGAAAAGAAATTCAATTGCATGCATATCTTTGTATTTCCTGGGATTTTGTGCTTCAAATTTGGCATGTTTATCAATTAAACTATTTTTTTCAGATGGTTAAACTTTGGTTGAATTCAATTCGTTAATGTGGTCAAAGTGTATGCTTATAAACACTTAATAATTTGTACTAAGATTAACAACGTTCGAAAATCGTACAATCAAACTGACTGAAATTATGCCTAATATCAAAGAAAAGTCTAAACTTAAAATAAGTTATACATTTATACATGATGAACATTTTGACATTAAGGGACACATTAATGTGCCTTTTAGCGTTGTAACACTTTTATTACACGATTCAAAGTATGTCGATAGTATCTGAAAGATAACAATAATAGTGGTCAACCGAAAACAACAACAATCAAACAAAACATTGGTAAAAAGTAGATTATTCGTCTCAAAGCTGCAACATTGAATGTTGGACTGTTAGCTGCTCGTACATGCTCAAGTTTATCCCAAGTTCGACTCATTTGGAAAACAATTCTTGAAGTTAACAACATTTGTACCCACTGGATACCATGCTCATTTTGTGGTAACCAAAACGTCATCTTATTTTAATGCCAAGAATATGGGCAAATACGTTACAAGAAGGTTATATAGATATTTTGTGCAGGAAAAACTTCAGACATATTTCATAAAGCATCGAATTGTTAATGGAATAGACCATATGTACCTTTCTCGTGAAAATGCCTCTTCGCACAGGGCTTTTACAGTAAACTAGTTTTTGAAGGAAAAATCGCATGATTATGCTTTATCACCAAGTCTATTATGTAGACCTAGTCTCGTGAGACTTATTTTAAGTTCCAATACTTAAATCTCATTCAGTAGACCATAGGTACGTTTCCAGGAAACCCATGCGGTCAGTCAAATTACAATACATTAGTGTTGTACCCTTTGCAGACGTCAAAAATAACTTTAATCTTGAATCTAAAAGTTAAATAAGCGTGAAATGTGTGAAGGAGAATTCAAGAATGTTTTCTGTAAGATTCATTGTAAATGGTTACGTCTATAAAAAGTTATAGAGTAAATTGCAATTACTTTTCGAACACCCCTCGTAATGCGATTAATATAATGTTATAATCGTAACTCATTTTAGAATGGAGAATATCGGGTAATGTTTAGTTAACAAAGATAGTTCATATCGATACGTAATGAGTAAATTTGAGTTGAGTCTGAATTAAATGAGGATCAATAAGATTTCCTTGCGGATGATTTGCAAATTTAATAAGACGGACTGATGCATTTTAGAAAGCTTAGTGTTACATCTACAATACTATAAACGTAAACGAAAAACAATTGCGTCAAACTTTCATGTCTTAGTGCAAATAAATAATGCAAGCATCTGTGATTTTAGCAATTCGGATAATACACACTATAGAGAAATCAGAATAAACACACGCATGTCCATGCCATTATTGTCCCTTAGATTATCAGTTTCCTAGGAAAACGCCATTTTATGAAAGCATATAAAATGCACCGCATAGACTTTACGAAAATTCAACATGATATCGTAATAGTTCAATTTTGTCGTTTTCTTAATCGGTGTTGTTGAGTTACATGTGATATGTAAGACGGACATGGAGATTGAATACTGAAAGGTGCGTATGGAACACATTATACACTTCTGTTCTTCATCAACTATATAAATATAGCACTTGTAATGCCTTTTGTCAGCATAACTTTGATCAAAGCACATTTCGTATAATCGTCCAGGCTTAGATAAATTGGTATATGAATATAACAAATAAATACTTCAGAAACAAATTTGACAAAAACAACTGCTGGAGAACTTCTTAGAGAAATGATGTTGTTCTAAACCTTCGTAGTGTGGCATTATTAACACTTACCAGATTACCCAATTCACAGGGTAACAATTACGTCACCAGGTCGCCTATTTATTTACTTTATTTATGCGTATATGTAGCATTACTGTGTAGAATGATAATTGCAAATAAACCTGACGTAAGTTCGTGTTGCATTCTGTATAAGTTACCATATATTTAAAACGTTCGATCGTATAAGCAGGCAAAATGTATAGCTCAGAGAATTTGACATGAACCTGACCTTTATGCATGAATATGTTACAATGTTCTTGCGTTGAATATATAGATTTCCGCGAGGAAACCATGCAATATCGGTCCAATAGATTGGTGTTTGTAATACAACGCGAGCGTCTTCGTGATACTTTCCGATTATGAAAACGTACAACCGGGATTATAGTTATAGACTACTAGTATAAATCAGCTGTTAAATTATGCTAATAGAAGTTCGAGATTCGTGTCAAATTCTCTGGACTATACTGTACTTGAATCAAATACATTGCTCACTTAAGTAATACGTATCTATCAGATAATTGAATTTGATATGAAATCAAAATACAGACAATACTTTACCAGTGTCTGTTTCCTGATTATGTGGGCTAATGTTCGATATTTATTATCATTAAAACAGTTGGCTCCGTTGCATCGATCGGTCTTAGCAAAATAAATCACACAGGCGGATTCAAGTCTAAAACAGGAGAACAACATACACGTAAACCTGACAGTTCTTAATAGATAAGTACACTTAATTCGGTAAATATCTACGAGTACTGTTTTGATTCCAGTCTTGGGCAGGTTCCATGTCCTGAGAATGCGGCTTAATATTCCTACGGAAGCATTAGTTAGTGTTGCGTTATGTTACAGACAATTTATGACGGTTAACTTGATAAATATTATGAATATTGGATCTCTTATACTTCCTTCTTGAGTTGTGATATTATCCTTTGGTTTTCATCGTAAATGTGTCGGTACTGGCGCAGTGCAATCAATCCACCATTTTGTTATGTTGTTATGTTGTTTAACATTTGGTATGCGATTCATATCAACCTTGGTGTCTTTGCAAATTATCCGTTACATTACTTATGTTGATATTCAATCAACAGCAGTAGCAATTAAGTCGAGTAAATGGTTGTGTTAACTCTAAGATTGTAGTATTTAGTGTCAATCATTACATTGTGTACCTCCTCTAAGTATGAAGAGCAAAAGTCAAATCGATCTGTTATCAGCTATTATATGAGCCAGTCTCCAGGAAAACCTGCTATTTTGACAAGAATATTGACTTTAAGATTTTCCAAAGTATTACAAGATAATGTTAAATAAGCAAATTGCAAAAGAAATTATGTTAATATCTTGTGTTTTAAGTAAGTTACAGCTGTTTTTGTAGAGTTCCTATTCGGAGCTTTTTGTGTGACGTCGCAAACGTCATTCAAACGTTATTCGACGTAACTGAAATAAGTATTTCATTATTACACCATTTGATTAATTCTTGACATAAACTGTTTAAAATAGTACCAAATTCTATAATTAAGTTTCACCTTTCACAATATGTATCAAAGTCGAAATTGTTTGCATTCAGAGAAAGGCTACTTCTGTTTTAAACAACTAAATCCTCGTTTTTCTCAATCGGAGTACTTTTTTGAAATTGGTCACCATAGCAACGAAGTATGTGCTTTCGACATAATTCATAGGAAAATTCAAAGCTAAGGTATAGTTCAATATGGGTGAAATAGAATCAATAGATATGTATTTTTCCTTGTTTTAGAGCTTTATCAAAATCTTGTTACATGTAGTAATTACATAATGTCATTATAGCAGGTTTTCCTGGTGACTGGCTCATATATAATCAGTTACGTATTGGTTTCATTTCTTAGAACAAACAATGTATATTTGCTTTTCAATATCATTGAAATATTCGTTGTAGAAACAATTTTGTCTTTAGAAATCTTCAACATGCATGTATAGTATTTTATATTGGCTGAACAAGTCTGAGATCGGTCGAGTCATCTAAACACAACATATTTTTTAGCT
This sequence comes from Spisula solida, assembly GCA_947247005.1. NCBI lineage: Eukaryota > Metazoa > Mollusca > Bivalvia > Venerida > Mactridae > Spisula > Spisula solida. Next base: position 45,055,369 of record OX365956.1, read on the forward strand.
TACCGTTTTTTGTGACCATTGCTCCCAAGTTATTAATCGTCTGGATAAGTTCGACATTACCATTTTCGAAACAACATCATCTTCAAAACAAGTGATAAAACAAACAGTACAAACATTGAAGGATATGGTTCCACAATGTACTCATACTCTGCCGATAAATAGCTCACCGTTTGTATCAATAGTTTTACCAATACAAAAAACCGCCCAAAACAACTGAACATTGTTCGACTCAAAGTAATTATTAATTCTATGAAAAAAAGTCAATTTCTTAAATATAGTAGTTTGTAACTAATTAGGTAAAAACATAACATTATGTCTTTGAATTAAGAGCCAAAATCATTATCTCATACATCATAAATAAGTACATACCAATGTAGTATCATTATATTTGTATTGTGTTTGAATCATGTTAGCAACAAATTGTCAGTTGATTGTCCTAAACAGTAATATCAACCGAAATAATATGTTCCTCCACAAACAAGTGTTCTCGTACATGTGTTTGTCAAGAACAAATCCGAAGCTAATAGAATGGACAACCAAGTTGGGATAAACAATGCTAAGCAAATGCAACATTTTCAAGTTATTTAAGGAGGTACGCGCACCTTTGATCTAACGATCGAATTTTCCTTGAAACATCTTTAAATGACAGAACAATCTTCTAGAACAACATTGAAATCAATAAAATGATATGTCACCAGGCTCATTGTCGAGATACATGGCTTTCTAATGACCCACCATTTTGTTCATTTGATCTATTTCCTGCATTTATGGCACCATTTTGTTCTTTTTAAGATTTTTATTATATGAAACAACATTTAAACAATGCATGATATTTTAAGTGTTCAATGGTCGTTCCTATTGACTTTAGTCACAATTTCGGCTGCCTGGTGAACAAATTCAGTATTTGTACATGTCAAATAGTTACCCCACCCACTTGCAAAAAAGTGTGATTTTCAAATGAACGTCAAAAAATATCTAACGATCGAAATTTATTTAAAATTGGACATAAGTTGAGTATCATATAGAACACCAGTTAAGTCAAATACAAAATAGGGGTCACCAGCCTTTTTGGGAGCTATTCATCAAAAAGTACCAATTATGAATAAATTTGCATAAAATTAACCTAATTTGCATATTGAAATAAAATAAAATTTTATTAAAAATGTTTAAAGTGTGGCTTCATATAACTAAATCATGCATTATATGTTTTATTCAAGCATATGCATTTGAACAATTGTAGGGACTTATTGTACACCCACATAATTCACACTTTTGCCGTTCCCCATCCACCTTTCATACATGCAAAAAATATAAAGTTAAAAAATATTTATTTTTTGCAATATTATTATGTTTATTGTCATTAATCAACATTCATAAGCGATAATTGAAACTAAAATTCATACGATTTTGAAATTTCGCGCATGCGCACAAGGTAGCTCGGACCTCCTTAAGTGTGTATAATGCAAAAGGTGTGGTAATGAATCTATAGACTGCTAAGTGTAACAATGCCTGTCTACATGTCGAAATACAATGTGCGTTTATGCATCCAATCAGTAAAACTAGACAAAGTAATCCGAAAACGTAGAGGCAGACTCTTGTCGGTAAAAGATTTTGCACTGTGAAGATATGTCAAACAGTAGCAGACGTATGCGATGATGGCATGCATTGAGCTGTCACAGACACATTAATCATCTACTTTAAACATAAATACAAAATTTCTGGAACCGTCATAATAACGCATTACTTAATAGGGTCGTCATCAACAAATCAAAGTTTGACTAGTCTCACAATTATTAGATATTTTCAAAATATGATCCTTCGTTCCGATAGGACTTATACCATGCCAATTGATATTGGTATGAACTTATGATGTTCGTTCTAGATACCGGTAGCGTTGATCATAAAGATGGTATCGCGTTCCCTAAATACTTTAATGATTATAATCGTACTAAGGGTATGTTGAAGTTTATGTTTGGCTAATATTGGTTCCAACGTGTATATTCAGGGGCGATAGCCCAGTGTTAACGCACTGGGGATGTCAATCCAGAGGTCGTGGGTTCAATCCCCGGCATGGTAACTGGACTTGTCAAAGATATTTGAAACGTTTCCCGCTGTAACTGACCGAGTGTACAGCAAAGTATCAAGGTAAAGGTAGCTGTGTATCGGTGCTATACACCGGGCACATTAAAAGAACCAGGCTCTCTATTTGAAATAAGAGCTAGGTGCATTTTTGCACTCTACAGTGCCCGACTTGCTTGTATATAATGTATCTCTCTCCCTTCAGCAACATTCTCGCAGTCTGTCCCTCTGGTCAGATCATGCTCTATCTGCACTGTTAGAGGATGCACCACTACACCTAACGGCACTTCTAACGCTACCCTTTGATTTTCCTTGATATCTTCTAAACCGTTCGAGGTAGACTCATCAAATTTTCACCCATCTGAGTTTGATGCATGCGCATGTTACCATACTAGTCAATTTAGATATTGATGCATATGAAAAATCGGAGTTAAGGCGTAATTTACGTCACCCGAATTTCAAAAGTCACAAAATCAAACAGCGTATTTATTAAGGGTAAATTGAGTATTTTCATTTTTTATTTCAATACTGTTTTAAATGTTATATAACGTGTGTCTACAATACAATTATTCATTAATGTCATCTACGTTGCAACTAGGTAGCAGTTGGTACGCAAAGGGCGCCTCAAAATAAACGCCGGTTCTAAATCAAAAACCAAAACGTTCGATATAAACGTTAAAGCTGATGGAGGGCTTCATTTTTTGTATTTGAAAGGTAAAATACACATCATTTCTAAACATCAAATATGTAAAAGTATGCAATAGAATCAGTTTGATATCCTTTGTGGTCACCATTAGCTCCAATTTTAAATTGAGCCCGACTCCGTAACTCGCAGGAAACGGTTATCTCAACAGACTCGTTGGGATAACGGTTATTACTGGATTTCGCTGCAAAAACAAACGTCATTTTATTTACTAGTCGGTTGGTGTACAGTGTAAATAATTATCCAAGTCATGATGGATTCAAAGCTTGATAATATCAACCAAGGACATCTTCAACTCAAACTTAACAACCAGTTGACCGCCATCGCGTTCAAAATTTGTGACTTTCAATATTAGGGTTAATTCTGTTGAAGACGTGTCTTACAATAGTCTAATGGCCGATTTAGATAAAACTTTGTCTGAAGAAGAGTCAAATAGTGTTGTTTAACGGTGCAAAATTTCATGACAATCCATATAGCAGTTTTAAAGAAAACTGACATATATTAAAAGTAGCGTTAGAAGTGCCGTTAAGTGTATATGTAAAGTGCCTTTGAACGTGTGTTCGCATTTAAAAGGCGCTATAGTATATAAAGCTGGTATATTTATTTATTAGTTTAGTTTATGGAATGTTCTGTTCAGCTCCTTTGTCTTGGCCACTGCATATTTTGTATGAAGCATTGTCTGTATGGCGTCTGTTTTCTGAATACATTTGTATTTTAACAGCAATTTTTGAACGCAAGTTGCTTCCAGTAGCGACGACCTTTTTACCCAATTAGCCACACATAATTGCTGTAGAAATTAAATATGCACCATAGGAAATATGAAATATTTTTTAAACCCGTACAACAATAATCGTGTGTGTTTTGGAACATATTAAAATTAATAATATCGTAAGTACACTTCTTTTTTACTTCGATTTCGCTCTACACTTGGTGTAAACCTTATTATGGTCGCTTTATCCATTGTAACCTTGCCGATAACATTAGCTGCTCAATGTGTTTTGCCCTTGTTGCCTTGTATAAGGGTGTTTTGATAAACCCTTAATTTTACCGGATTGCACTGTGGCTAGTTTATTTGCGACACCTTATAGCTGTTAATAGGCACACGGACATGAAGTGAAATTGGTTCAAGTAACCAGCGTCTCCGACTTGTAAGATAAATATTTGAAGGTTTTTCTATGCATTTCTGAATTGTTTAGTGGGTGCATTATTGCCTAATTATGAACACGTGGAGCGCGTGGCAGCTATGAAAACAGCGGAAGTATGTTTAAGTGCAGCTGGTGCGATAGACAAAACAATGTTAATGGGCTTCGTCGGTTTCCGCTATACAAAGAGTCATGTTGCTATTAAAGTCACACCAACGGTATTTATTAATAATTCAAAATAAAGGAATGTTATTTTTTGAAAAGCGTATGAGTAACTGCCGACAATACCAAAAACAGTATATTAAGTCAGACAGCTCTGCTTGTAGGTCTATGCAGGTGTTTTAATGATACTTTAAGTAGTTATCGGTTCACTTTTTATTATTGAATGAGTTTGAATTTGAATCACATTTATGCATGTACCCCACTACTATAGATAGGAGTAACCGCGGTTGGTATGACCGTCCCAAGATTGTCCAGGCTGTAACTTCTCCATACCTTGAAGGAAATTTATATAACTTGACACACTTTGGCTACATCATGAGTGTGTCACGCGAAACAATTGTTTCAAATTTCCAAGTTAAATTTCATGTCACAATTGTAGTTCAAAGGAACAAGATGGTCATAGTTCACACTTACTTTGTCATACATTGTAGAGTCTAAAAATACCACGAAACTGACTTATTCTGTTTGACGCAGTTTGTCATACGTCTGTGCCTTAGCGGAATCAGGGGTATCATTGGTTACTCTGTTAAGAATACGGATATGCATTGGTTTTCTTGTGTAAGTTTAAACATTACTGTAAGGCTTCGTGACAACGAAAACATAATAGTACATTGTCAAAGCTTTTAATATAGATATTGTGCGATGACCATTGACTGTCAATAGGAACAATAATAGACTGATTTCATATTAACATGGATATTGGCTTGTTCATTTATTTTCATGTAAGAATAGTATAATATTATTAAATTGTTTTCCTGACCGCCTATGATTCGCTGTGTAAGTCATTGCATCTGCTTCGATATCATTGGATAATGTATTTCCTATGCCACTAAAAGGGTGAATACTAGACTATTACACTATGCACTTACATTGCTATAAACTAATAATTGGTCAATAAAAGTAATTAAGTTTCACGATAATGCATGGTAATTTACACATAAAGAGATTTATTAAAGCGAACATTCGCTGCCAACAATGTCAAAAACTCCGTTAAATGATATTTTCAGCTATGAAAAAAAGTGCACGTATATCCAATTAGTTCCATAGCACATTTTGAAACGTCTCTGGAACAACAATACACTCTGGAACAATATTACAGGCTTTGTTACCTTATCATTCAGCTCGACAGAATGTCAAACCAAACCTCTATAATTACAATGTTACCGATAATTGGTGAGAAAGAAAAACTTATTAAACATTAAGTATGTATAAATCCCTTGTTACAATCGGAATGATCACACCTGTTATCAGGTGTATCTAGAAATACCTCAGACAAAGGCTTTACGGGTTTACGTATGTCATCAAGAGTTCAACCAAAAACATTCTCTAACATATATCTCACTGATAATAAAGCAATCGGCGTATATATCCAGGATAAAATATTCATTACATCATGCGAACTGTTGAAGATGTCCACTTGTATACTCGTGCATGATAACAAATACAATAATTAATGACTGTATTTTAAAATACATACATCATATTATCAGATACGTGTATGATCCTATATCCATGTGCATCTAGATTTTCCAACATATTTGTTACAGATCTCAACTGGAATATTTTATTCAAAATACACAGAAAATATATTGTTATATATTGACCGTCAACAGTTTCGAAACACTAAACGTTTAATATTTTGTTGGAATCGCATACATGATTAAACTAAACATTTTATACGAGATGTGTACAGTGATATTTATAAATTTATAAATCCATAACAATTATCAAATGTGTGACATGTATTAATCCATGTATGTGATACGACTCAACAATTCAAAGATAACCATTACTATTGGCAAATGTGTGCACATTATAGTACGCTATAACCAATAATATTTGGTTGCATGTATATTATACAGGGTGTCCAAAATGAAAGTATACTCAGTCTGGTGCCTCGTGTTTCCAAGGTACGTAGCTATAAACTTAGATAAAATGTTTAAAATGTCCATACTGGTTACAGCCAGTCACTGAATTATTAAAGGCATCTTTGGTTTAAGTTTTTATTCTAATTCAATATTGATATCGGGCTAAAACATAAAGAAAAAGTTAGGAAAACCCCTACTCCTGTCTATACATATGGAGCGGTTACCCATAGTTCCATGGTATCCGATGTAAACAGTTCTTTGCACCACCTACTAGACATTCACCTTTTAGAAACCCAGTTTAAAATGTTTAGACAGGTGTCATCAACGATAGATAATTATGTAACAAAAGCTGTAATGCATCAAGTTTTTACTGGAGGTTAAGCAAGTAACCTGGTTTGAAAAAGTAGAAAAATGTACTATTGTTTGGTGGAAAATTATACTAAAGCCATTTTTTTGTTTATTCACTATTTTTGGAAATTGTTGCTGAAATTATGAAAGATAAGTGATAGTGCACTTATTTACCGGTGTATTTTGTGTAGGTGATCAACATAACTGTTGATATCCCATATCGCGGTAATATGGGTCCACGAACATATGGGGCACGGTTAAACACAGTTTCATTGTCTATTTGCAAAATCCCTATATTCTGCTATCGCAAAGAATATATAGAGGATCTTACAAACGAGTTTTATTAAACGAGTGAACAAAATAATATGACATGAGGCTTTGCCGAGTGTTATATTGTTTTTGTCGACGAGTTTAATAAAACTCGTATATAATGAGCACGAATATAAGATTCTATTTATCACATAACCTTAGAAAACGCTCATTATTGTTTAAAAGGATGAGGTACGCTGCATATGTTTCAGCCAAAATTCAGCGGTACAATGAGCGCGTTGATATTATTCTGACTTCATTGACGGATCAATGTACGGATTGGCTAACGTCACGTCAAGCTCATTTAAATATTTATTGCACAGTTTGAGAGTGCCGAACGATATTTACGGCACGGCTTTACGGCACTCCTGGACCGCAGGTTATGTGATAAATAATTTTACGAATAAGTCTCAGATAATTTTAAGAAAACTGTCAATTTTCTAAAATTACCTTATTTTGTCTAGGACGTATGGTGGCTATTTATGCCAAATCGTATTTTCGCTTTTTCCCCACAACAAAGCAAACATATGAAAATATAACATGCGAAAAAGTCGACTTTGTCGTATCGTTGCATTGTTACATTTTCGCTTTGTTGTGGCCACTAAGTCGACTTTTTCTGTTACATTTTCGCCACGAAGAAGCAAAGATACGACAGATGAAAGGCGAAAACACGACACATTTTAGGTGTCGTATTGTCGCCCTGCATCTGTCCTATTTTCGCTTTTTTGCCACAACAATGCGAAGATACGACAAAGTCGACTTTTTCGCATTGTTATACCCTAATCACACGAGAGTCGGAATGAGCCGGAATGCCATAGGAATGGCGATTTGGGGTACATTCTTGTATGTTCGAAGTGTATTCCATCTGTATTCCGAGTGCATTCCCTATAATAATAATTCATACTGGTCATTTTTAATGTTTTAGCATGATCTAAACCTAAAATGTATATTCACTCAAATATTCCAGATCGCATGATATCGGAATAGCCCGAATGTCGCCAAAATGTAAAATTCGAGGTGTATTCTTGTTTAATCGAAGTGCATTCTTAAACGATTCCGTCTTATTCTGTTTGCATTCGTAGTTCATTCCATACATTCCGGTCCATTCGTGCAGCCACTTCGAATGTTCTGCGCATGTTCAAAACCTTCGAGATGCATTCCAAGTCGAGTGAAATATCGAATGACAATCGAAGTGTATTCTTTTTACATTCTGATTACATTTCAGATATTCTTACGGCGCTCTGACAGCATTCGAAACAGTTCTTAAAACAGTATAAGTACTGTTAGTTTACACCCTGCCCGTGTACAACCACGTGCAAAATCCCGTGTAAAACGGTCCAATGCTTATGTGTACCGTATTGTGAAAACGTATGCGTGCACGTTCGCCGCTATCATTCCAGGCGTATTCGAATTATTCGAGTTATGTTCGAATATTATTTGAATTGTATTCGAATCATACTTGAAGTATTCAAATGGCATTTTGACAAGGCTGTAATAATTTTGGTTATTCGAATTACTATTCGGAATGTGTTTCGAATTTATATTTTTTCTTCATTCCGACTCATTCGGGCTCATTCCGGCTGAATCGAGATCCGTGTGATTGGGGTATTACATTTTTGCTTTGTTGTGGTGAAAAAGTGAAAATACGACTTGGCATAAATAAGCCACCATAGTGACGTATATTTGTAGTTAAAACGACGTTTGCACTATGTCTACCCTTCTGACATTTCTTGCCTTGCACTATTTCTTTGAAACTATTGATTAAATTTGCATATGTGTCTGAACTGATCTTCTTACCTTCTCTGTTGATGATCTTCAGTAGCATAGAAGTGCCTGTTGGCTTTGGACTGGACACTAGCAATTGTTTTCATAAATTTTCATTGGGTGCGTTGCTTCATTATATATTATGATTACTATTTCAAATAATAAAACACCCATTATCAATATGTCTGAGTAGCTGCTTTTCCTGGACACTGGTAATATGTATTGTGTATATAAAATTGAAATACAAAACATATAATTCTATTAACTTTCAATAAAATATGGCTACACGCATTGTTTCTTCACATTATACAAAACTTATACCCCAATCACACGACTCTCGTATCAGCCGGAATGGGCCCGAATGAGTCGGAATGAAGAAAGAATAAACATTCGAAACACATTTCGAATGATAACTCGAATTGACCAAAATTATTACAGCTTTGTCAAAATGCCGTTGGAATACTTCAAATACCATTCAAATACAATTCTTATATACTTCGAGTATAACTCGAATAAACTTCGAGTCCGCCTGGAATGATAGCGGAGATTGTGCACGCATATGTTTTCAAAATACGGTAAACACAAGCATCGGATCGTTTTGCACGGGATTATGCACGGACTGTGCACGGGTAGTGTGTTTAATATCAGTACCTATAATGGCTTTAAGTAATGTTTCGAATATAGTCAGAATGCCGTAAGAATATTTAAAATGTAATCAGAACGTCGGAAGAATACACTTCGGTAGCCGTTCGATATTCCACCCGACTTCGAATGTATCTCGAAAGTTTTGAGCATGCGCAAAACATTCGAAGTGGACACAGGAATGGACCGGAATATATCGAATGCACTACGAATTGATTCAGCATGCAGACAGAACGTTTCGAATGCATTTCGATCATGAAGGAATACACCTCGGATTGCTATTCCTACGGCATTCCGGCTCATTCCGACGCCGTGTGATCTGGACAGTATCAATAAATACAGAGAGTTTTGAATAACAGTTTATTCATTTTTATTTTAATATGTATTTTATTTCAAACGAAATACGTTTAGAGCATGTTAAAACATTGAAACTGGCCCAAACATATGGAATGTACTCGGAATGCAGTCGGAATACATTTCGAACATACAAGAATGTACCACGAATTGCTATTCCTACGGCATTCCGGCTCATTCCGACTCTCGTGTGATTGGGGTATTAGCAAATTTTGAGAATATATCATTATTATCCACTCGACATTAGGTAACAAATGGATTTACAATACAGGTAGATACGAGTAAATCAATTTTAAATGTCTTTTTTCTCCGGTTAAGGCATATATGCTATCTTTGATGGTTTAGTTTCATTCGACTTTTAATGCCTGAAATCGGTCAACTTCAGAATAATGCACCATTCACTTATACATGTATGATATATTTATGGTATCCAAAGAGCAATTAAGCGAACAATTTATGAAAGTTATTTAGTAGTTGATGAACTACGCAATTCCACTAAACAAATTAACTTTTTTTTACATTAATGCTCATTAAATAATATATATGATTAGTTATGATGAGTATGGGTTAAGTATGAGATAAGAAGTATAATCTACAGAGTCCGATCACTGAGTGCAAACATGTAAATCTCTTTAAATCACAATGTATATAAATCATCCCGCTGTGTGCTCTGGTTCACCATGATCCTATATATCAGATATGGAATTAACATCACAGTAATTAGGGTAATTAAGACTCAAAACTGAGGACCGAGTTTTATATATTCACCAAGATGCGGATGTTGGTAATTCAAATAAATCAATTCGAATCCCAACACATGTTTTATTAGTATGCAAACTCAAGTGGTTAGTTATTTAGATGTAGCGATGAATTCATAAAATTACTTGTAATGGCTGGAGGCCCTGGCGCAATGCGTTTGTTAAGATGATTTCAGGATAAAGCACATATCTTAGATATAAAACTTAACCCAAGTTTAACGGAAATCTCTTGCAATTCGTTGTTTGGCCATATCAAATCCAAGATATTTTTACTACTCTTAAGTTTGTGAAAACGCCCAGCTTTATATGATATGGTGTTTTGATGTTGTTAAACTCGTACCATTCCAAGATTTAATGACACTGCCTATTACAAATACCCCAAAAACCAAAACGAAAATCACAATGACTCGCACACATGCTTCTACAACGGTTGTCTTTTAACAACGCTGTTCTTATCAATTGGGTGTGTAAATGTAATTTTCCAATTTGTTAAGCACTTTTTCTTAGAGAGCCAACGTCTTTTATTTTAATTGTCTTGTCGCAAAGGGAATAAAAACATATAAGCTGATTGGCATTAAACACATCCAGGTCTTCCGCTTGAAATTAAACTAAAGTTAACTAGATATTTATCCATCACTAGTTCATGCATTCCAGCGCTGTCACCAAAAACATCGTTTTAAAGGGAAACCACCCTGGTAGAATAATTGATCACATTGGTTGAGTAAGTTCTGCTTATCAACTTTGCGATGTGTATAAGGAATGAAGTGTCTAAAGTGATTAATGTATTAAATTGTATAAAGTTTTTACAATCGACCTAAAATAAATGAGTGTAAAAATTCAAAATAAATATGTTCTTCATGTCGTTTTCATTTTCAGATATGAATTTTAATAAGAACTTACAATTGATACAACTGACAGGTGAGAGGATTTCCTAAAGATATCTTGAACATATAGGTTATATATTCAATAAAACACAATATCTTTTATCATGATTACATGGTTAGTGTATAGTAATCACAATCTAGTTTCCGTCATTGATACAGAGCTAGCCTATTATATACTGCAACCATGTTTCAATAAGTTTCCGTTGGTAGTCATGTTTTGTGTTGCTCGTCATTGTGATTCCTTACTGTCAGTTGACACTCAGGTATGTTTGACTGACTAAGGCGATAGACAAATGTATTAATTTATACGAGCACGAACAGTTTGATGCATGTACTTATATTTTAGCGAAGTTGTACGTACACATATAAAATTGTACGTTCACGTATAGTATTTATACGTGCACATACAATTTATATATGTGCGTATAACTTTATACGTGCATGTATGTATCATTATTGACCGACTTTGTATAGACTTTTTACCTAAATGGTACGCCATATCGGAGTAGGGTGTCGATGTTTTGTAGAGGGTTCATTTTTGTGTTTGTCACTGTGACTTCTGCTTGGGTCTTTGTTTCTTGCTCTGTTATTTCCGTTAAGTTTTTCTTTCCTGTCCGACTTGTAACATCAGTTTATATAATATAAATTATGCAACATTCGCATTAGCTACATAATTAGGTCATTTCAACCGGAATTAGAAAAACAACTGTTGATTAATGAGTTGTATCTGACAAAAACAATACTCATTAGTTGATTTGTAATAAATAAACCATTAAGTTAAACATAAAATTTCAATTGGAATGCTAAAACAGGGTTCAATCGAGACATAATATTGAAGGAATACTAAACGGTGGGAAAAAAGCAAAATATAATTGGTTGAATACGATTGCATCACATTTAAAATACCAGGTGTATTTTCAATCAATTCACATTGTCAATTATTTCCGTAATTGCAATTAAGTAAGGTGTTTGTCTGTTTATTAGTCTGTATCTCCCTTGGATCGTTTTTGTCGGAACATGTGTTTATTTTTCACGGTGAGTTGTTTTATATTCTAACTAAAGCAGGTGCGATGTAAATATGTTTAGTACTGTATAATTATAACTAATAAATAAATGTAATATATAAGCATCTATGAACCACGATATGCATGCATTCATTAATAAATTACTAGTATGCGCACTGTATAATATTCGATCGGACTGCAGTATACAATCTTTTATACCCGCAGAAGTTTCAGATTGATAAAATAATATAACACATTTCGAATGGAGGTAGCGGGCATCTCGGGCAATGTGCAGTTAACCAAAATGTATCATATCGATACTTTATGAGACAATTTTATTTGAGTCTGAATTAAACAAGGGTCAATAAGATTTCCTCCTGGATGGTTTGCAAATTTAATAAGATAGACTGATGGATTTTTTAGAAAACATTATGTTACATCTGCAATATTGTTTACTGATTAAGATTGCTTCAAATGTTTTTGTCTTAGTGCTGATTTACGAAACCCGGATGTTTGTGTTGCGTTAAATTATGCAATGATTTAAGCATTTCGGTTAATACACACTATCAGAATAAACACACACCTGTCCATGCTTTTCATGCTTGTCCTTTCGCTTATCAGATACATAAGAAAAACGCCATTATATAAAAGCATACAAAATGCACCTCATAAACCTTTCGAAAATTAAACATGATATCATATTGATTTCAATACGTATATTTTCTTAATTTGTTGAGTTACATATGATATATTAGATGGACATGGCGATTTAGTAGTGTATAAACCCCAAAAGGCATGAACGTAAATGTCAATTATGCAACATTTTAGAGGATGAATTTCATTTTGTTCTAGAATGTCCTTTATTTCATGATCTAAGAGAAGACATAATCAAACGTTTTTTTGACAAAGACCGAACATTCCAAAATTTATTGAATTAATCTCATCCACAAACATATTTACGGTAACGAAATTAGCTATCTACATATTTAAAAGCTTCGAAAGACGAGATAGATTGTACTATTTTTAATTAACCTTTCTCCAACATACACTGCCAATCAAAATACAAATTTATTCTTTGTCTCTATCCTTGTTATACGATGTCATTATTGTCTTATTGATTATTATGCTGACCGGTAGGTATCAATCATGTTTATTATTATACCTTGCAGTATGGTGCGGGATTGTTTACCGGATACCCACAAACTTCCGTTAGTACGGTCGTGCTTTTCCGCCATTATTGTAAGGATATTTTAAACTGTTAAAACAACAAGCTACAACGGAAAACATGTAGCTTTTGTCGGTCTCCAGTAAATAATCTCGCGCAGTACAATACCATTTGTAATATGTACATATACTTTGAAATGCTTTATAACGTGTTTGTATTTATATAATATTTATGTTATTAATGGACCAATGGCCTAAAATCTTGAAAATAAACTGTAATTTATTCATAAAGAAAAGGTGCATATGGAACACATTATACACTTCTGTTTTTCATCAACGATATAAATATTCTACTCTTCGTGCATTTTGTCAGAATTGCTTTGATCCAAACACATTTCGTATAATCTACCAGGCTTAGATAAATTGGCATATGAATATAACAAATAAATACTTCAGAAACAAATTTGACAAAACAACTATTGGAGAAATTCTTAGAGAAATGATGTTGTTCTAAACCTTCGTAGTTTAGCAATATATCTTAGCTCCTACCAGATTACCCAATTCACAGGGTAACAGTAACGTCACCAGGTCGCCTGTCTTGAAATTAATTAATGCGTTTACGCAACATTACTGCGTGGAATGATGATGGCAAATTAGTCTAACGTACTTTTGTTAAATGCTTTTGAATAAGTTACTTTATGTTCGACAGTATAAGCAACTAGCCGGACTGTACTTGAGTCTAATACACTGCAAACACTGTAAATAATACGTATCTATCAGATAGTTTAATGTTTTATTAAATATAAATACAGATACAACTTTACAAGCTTCTATTTTTTATTCTGCCATATATTGTTCGATATTAGTTTTTATTGAAACAGTTGGCTCCTTTGTATCGTTCGATCTTAGCAAAATGAATCACACAGGCGGATACAAGTCTAACACAGGAGAAAAACGTACATGGAAACATGACAGTTATGAATACATTAGTATACTTCATTCGGTAAAGAACTACGAGTACTGTTTTGATTGCCGTCTTGGGCAGGTTATACTCCATGTCATGCGCATGTGGCTTAATATTCATACGGTAACATTAGTTAGTATCGCGTTATGTTACTGGCAATTGATGAAGGCTAACTGGATAAATAATATGAATATTGTATCTCTTATACTTCTAACTTGTTTTGTGATATTATCTTTTGGTTTTCATCGTAAATATGTCGGTACGAGTGTAGTAAACTTCACCATTCTGTTTTGTTGTTTAACACTTTGGAATGCGATTCATATCAACCTTGTATTCTTGTTGCAAATTATCCGTTACATTACTTTGGCTGATATTCAATCAACAGTAAATGGTTAAGATAAATCTAAGATTGTGGTAGTTAATATCAATCATCACTATTTGTACCTCTTAGTATGAAGAGCAAAAGTCAAAACGATCTGTTATTAGCTATTATATATAATCAGTTACGTTAGAATAATCAAAAGCGCTGAAACCGTCCTTGTAAAGGTTTCTTGATACGGTCTTAATTAGAACAAATGAAATATATTATACCATGCGTTGTTTATTTGGCATGAAATGAATAAGGTTCGTAGGATGACTTTTCTTAATTAAGAAGCGTGTATTTGGTTCCATTGCATAGAATAAACAATGTTTATTTGCCTTTCAACATCATTGAAATATTCGTTGTAGAAACAATTTTGTCTTCAGAAATCTTCAACATGCATATATAGTAGTTTATGTTGACTTAGAAAGTCTGAGATCGGTCGAGTCATCTAAACACAACATATTTTTCAGCTTACCGATTTTTGTGACCATTGCTTCCAAGTCATTAATCTGCTTGAACTAGGTTTGATAAGACCCTTTTCGAAACAACATCACTGACATAATGTAATACGGATATGTGTACTTTAATAATCATTATGACATGAAATCCAGTAACCCACTATACAAAACAAATGTACAAAAGGTTCAACAGCAAGCAATTTTGTGTTACATACTGAAGTGATAATTCACGCTTTGATTGGCCATTCAAAATCATCAATTACATTAATCACCCAACTAGTGCCAGAAACATTTCAAGCTGTTCACTATTTTGACACGGGGTGAATGATTTTTCAGTTTTTATTTGTTTAAGTTGATATTTACGTGTATTCTATTTAGGTCGATGATAGCTCTGTAAGTTATATTAATCACTCTCATTACTGATGATATCCATTGCCACATGGGTACATGTATGAGAAAGTCAGTTTCTCTATGAAGATACTCTCGGAATTCCCGACACCTGTCGATTGGGCAGACATATATCTGGAAATTTAAACAAGAATCAGTCAGAATATCAAGAACCGTTTTGTATTGTGTCTACCTATATCAGATTTGGTCTAACTAATTTGTTTTCGGTCTGATAGCATATAAGTCCTAACTTCCGGAAAGTGCCTCTAAGGATGAAACACAGTTTGTGAAACATTCATTAACGACGCCAATGCAGTGGTAATTGACCTGACAAATATGGATTTTTAGATGATATTATTAATGAAATGGTCTGTAGGTGAGGTTGTACTGTATTGCCTAACATACAAATATCGATATGCCTTCATTTCTGAACTTCATATATGAGCCAGTCTCCAGGAAAACTGCTATATTGACATAATGTAATTACTGCATGTAACAAGGTTTTAAAAAGCTTTCAAATAAGAAAAAACGATATATCTATAGATTCAATTATAAGTTATTTATCCTTATATTACTAAATATTAGCTTTAAATATTCTTATGAATTATGTCGAAATCATTTACTTCTTTGCTATGGTGGCCAATTGCAGAAAAGTACTCTGATTGAGAAAAACGAGGAGTAAAACAGTAGTAGCCTTTCTCTAAATGTTAACATTTACAATTTTGATGTATAATTTAAAATCTAAAACATCATTCTAAAACTTGATACCATTGTGACCAGTTTATGTAAAGAATTGATCAAATGCATTATTCATAAAGTATTTGTTACAACGACGTCGAATAACGTTTGAATGACGTTTGCGAAGTCAAGCAAAAAGGGTCTGAATAGGGCCTCAACAAAACAGCTGTAACTTCCTAAGAAATCAAGATACTAACAAAATTTCATTTGCATTTTGCTTCATTAAGATTACTCTTTTTAAATAATAAAAACTCCTAAAATAAAATTATTGTCAAAATAGCAGGTTTTCCTGCAGACTGGGTCATATGTCAAAAACCGATTTCTCCGATAGCATTATGTTCATTACGATGGTATAAGTATACAAATACAACTAAAGAGCCAATGAGAGGACAGTATAGTTTAAAAAAGATAATATTAAGTCGGACAGGGAAGGCAGCACTCAACTTAACCAGCCGAGCACAGGAAACATTAAAAACATACCAGGCACAATGTCAACTGAACCAACCGAGCACAGAAAATACAAAACACATACAATACACTATGTGCAAATTAACTAAGTAAAATACCCAAGTTCAACCTGACAAAAAATAGAATGAATTTGTTTAAGCTTGAAATGGCCTTACTATTGATTTCATCTTTGCATGAGGCTGTACTATTAATACTACTTACATTTTAATGCTTACATTTACATAACTGTAACATACTCTATTAAGGCTAGGTCCCATTAAGCAATTCCACAACGGCGATGTTCTCCCGATTTCTTCCCATACCACCGGATTCATCACAATTCCGTTCGATATCACAAACTGTCTCATGACTTTCATCACATCAGGTAGTGTGTTGGGCACTTCTTCGTTTTAAGTTTTCTGACAGCTAAAACTAGGCATTATCGTCCTTTTGCTGTGGAAACTGGGTCATTCAGCTATTTATAATTTCTTATACTTTTCGACAGCTTGGACTTGGGCGGATCTGCGCTTGTTTAGTTGGACATTGTGTCTTTATGTGTTTTATGTTTTTCTGTGCTCGGTTGGTTCAGTTGGGCACTGTGTTTTGTGTGTTTTTAATGTTTTCTGGGCTAGGCTGGTTAAGTTGAGTGCTGCCTTCCCTGTCGGACTTAATATAATCTTTTTTCACCGAAGCTTCCCCTAGACCACGAGGAGAACCTTTTCCCGATGTCCTGAATGCTCATTAATTTCAATAGAGAGTACATCGCCGAGGCAAAAAAATGCTCATTGGGACCTAGTTTTACACTGTAACCAATGTTTTCTGTTCAATGGCCATATCAGTGCTGAAGAATATGATAAATACGGCAGCTGAGTCTTGCATGCTTGAGCCTGTCTACCTGATGTTAACAGGTTAATGTTAGCAATCACCACTTGAGTAGATAACAATTTAAACTGACAAAAACATGATCTTCTATGTTTTATTTGTGTAAGCATGTAATTATGGGAATAAAATGAATACTTCCTTCTGTCTTTAACTATAAATCCCACCACACTCCACGATATTCAAAAATGCCGACCCGTAATGCGAAGCAAATGTACTAAATTTGTTATAATTGATTTATTATAAATTATTGTTTGTCAACATCCACGAACACAGTTAAAAGTGGATGGATTTGCCCGCGAGGAAATGTGATAAAAATAGTATCATTATACAGAGAAGGTGCTATATCATTTTTTGAGTACTAGCATATATATGTACGTACGTGTGTAGATCATAAAACCCAACAAATCCTATAACAGTCTATTTCCTGGACTATGTTAATCAGATTCATGTTACATTTAGATTTCTTTATACATGTTTATGTTCAACTTATCAGTGTATATATGTAGGTAAAAGTTATGTTTCAACATCAGCAAATCTTATTTTTAGTTATTGCTATTTGTACGATACGATATGCACATGTTTGATCATTCATTAACATGGATACAATTATATATTTAATTAAATGCTCATAAAATGTCGATATATTATATTTTTATTATCAATACTGGGTTTTGTTACTGATGTTTGAGCTACTATAATACGTAATTATTCATATTTTCATGATCAATATTAAGAAGTGTTACGCACTGATGTTTGAGGCAATGCATCCGCAATAAACCAACGATGCGCGACTTCCTCATGGTAATCATTGTACGAGTATTTCGCTCAGGAACATTGTTATACATGTCCGGCTACTCTCAAGCCCAAGCCAACGCCGGTATACACCTCCGCACTTCATATATTTATTATGAACATCAAGTTTATATCTATGTAGTTCAGCAGTTTTACTGTTGTAACTAGGTCATTCAGCGTAGGCATTCCGTCTATTGGTTGCTGTATCTTTTCTACTGGGTCATACAGCTAGTTATAATTTATTATACTTTTCAACAGCTTGGACTTGGGCGGATATGCGCTTGTTTAGTTGGGCATTGTGCTTTGTGTGTTTTTAATGTTTTCTGTGCTCGGCTGGTTAAGTTGAGTGCTGCATTCCCTGTCTGACTTAATATAATCTTTTTTTATAACAATACATACAATTGTGAAATAGGTCAAATATGACACCTGATCACAATATCAACACAAAATATTTCTATACAATCGTATTAGTGTCAAGGTAAAACAACTTCATATAACAGAACACAATGTTTGTAGTGTATTAAAGTTAGGATTCATCAGCAAAATCAAACCATGTGGATGCTCCTTCTTGCAAAACAAAATGGTGTCGTTCGTATTAAATGTCGACATTTTTTTGTGTTTGCCTCATAGCGTGATTGTGTAGAATATTAAGTGTGTGGTATGCTGTATATCATTAGATATATCGAAGATAGAGAGAAACCACCAAACACGAATAACATTTAATGTATAATCATTAGACTACAACGTTTCGCCCAGAAGGCATTTTTTTTATTTTTTTTTTTTTTTTTTTTGTATATCATTAGACGCATACCAACGACATATAAGTATTATATGATTATAATAGCATGTAATATAATAAAACAAATGTTTTGTACATCAAGATAAATAGTTTGTTGTCAGGCAATATGGTACATATATAAATTTTTTGTCACGCAATTTGATAGCCTATGAATACAATTAGCATACTGTAGATCATATCTATGATACATTGTCTAATGTTTTATTGGTACTTGGTTTTGCCAAATTGGATTTTAAACGCACTCGATCGCAGAACTAAACATGATATGAATGACGCATAACTGAAAAATATCAAAAGAACCACTCATTATAGTACAGTTGCAGTTAATGTTTAGTCACATTTAGTAAATAGGCGGGAAAAAGCAACACACACATAAACAGCAGAAAACAAAGACGTACAATGAACGAACAGCTGAGCCAAGACAAACAGCGACACATCACACAAATTTAATAAGGCAGAGAAGGCAACACTCAACTTAAACAGCCGATGATTGGAAACATACAAATATTACATTCTTCAATTACACGGCACAATGACTTAAACTGGCCCCGATCTCCCGAAGCATTTCAACTGGAAATCTCAACTCAAATTGAGATTTTGCTCAAATAAGAGTCTGAATTTTAGATAAAACAGAAGTTCGAGCTCTATGAATTTTACTGTTTTTAGCTTAGAATACAATTTCTTTTTTGTGATGCCAATTTTGAGTCCTGTCTCTCATGGAAATTACCACAAAGACAAATGCCAATATTTGAGATGAGATTTGTCTCAAATTGAGACTCTTCGGGAGATCGGGGCCTGAACGAGAAAAAAGTCAAAGTTTCAGTCGTTAAACAGTTGAAATCCTGCTTTCAGACAGCCTGACAAATATACCCTGACTAAAAGCCAGCACACAATAACGAGTTACAACCAAGCATCTACAAGGCAGCTCTCATAAGTAAAGACGCTGTTTGTTCAAAATTTTATAATATTTTTAACTATGGAGTGGATAGAAAGGTAACCAACATTGTTACAAAGATGCGTGCGCAAGAACCAGACGTTAGTTGTCATTCTAGTTCCTCTCAAAATAATTAATTAAATCAGCGTAACACATATCTGCATTTCACTCGTATTGTAGATGTGAACAATGTGTGGCCGTTTCGCATTGGAATCTCTATCTAAAATTTGCTACTTCTTGGAACATTCCTTTGACATAAGAACAACCTAATATTCTAAGTATCCTACTTTGAACAACTATCAAACTTCATTTATTTGAACATAAAGTGCTTTTTTACCTGAGTGTTCTCTTCTCTTTGTGTATATAATGTACCATGAATATATGTGAGTATGTATCTTTTTGTGTATATATGTTTATGTTTTTCGTTGTCGATTGGAATACAGTTTATTTGTTGTAATTGAAAAGAGGAACAATGCATGTAATATAGCACTGTGGCATATTTGCTCTAAGTGACCATGTGACCATTGTTATAAATAATCCAAGTACATGTACTTGCGTAGTGCTGTGTATGATGTAAGGCCTAAAATAAAATAGTGTTTGTTTCGCCTTCCACTACCTACCCGAAAGAACGGCCCTACCCAAAATACTCAATTGCTCAAATTGAAAAACATGTAATAGTTGTTTTATGAAAAATTGAAGACAAATATGTTATCTTCTGTATACAGGCTTGTTTCTTAATAATGCATTTTGTGCCAGTATTTCAAATCTAAGACTGTTGGTTTTCCCCTTAGAGTTATTTGTTGCTAAACGTTCATTATTTATATGTCTTTATAGTCCAGATAATTTGACACGACTATCGACCATTAATTAGCATAATTTAACAGCTGATATATTGTCTATATTTATAACCCCGGTTGTATGTTTTCATAAGCGGAGATTATCACGAACAAGCTCGAGATGTAATACCAACACAAATCTAAAGGACCGATATTGCACAATTTGCTCGCGGAAATTGATATATTCAGTGCAAGAACCTTGTAATATATTCATGCATAAAGGTCAGGATCATGTCAAATTATCTGTGCTATACCAATAACTATCGTTTTGAAACAATTAAAAACATTTTTAACTTACCTACCTACTCATTCTAAATATGTCTGTGTCGGGAAGGGGAAACAAAGAATATATTTAGTTCGACCTAATTATTATTCTCTGAAAATAACCATTGAAATCATTAGATAGTTTTACGAAATCGACAAGAACTTCAACTAATTATATTTTATAAGCCACTCCATGACAAGACCTCTACGATTTATTTGTCCGGTTTTATCAGTGCCATCAGCAGACAGTGAACGTAAATAAACATAGAAAAACTGGGATAAACTAATTGGCCGACAAGACGGAAAATGTATTTGTCTTTGTTTCTGGATATTAAATCTTCTGAAGTTTGATAGGGTACTATTAGTGTGCGAATAACTACGATTTATGGTTCACTTTTGTATGGAAATAAAATAGATAATAAAGATATTTCTAGACATTTAATTGAATATTACTGGCGATCGAGTGTTCAACTAATAGCATATTCCTATCTTTGAAACATATATTTGGACAGAGCCAAGCATGGCATTTTTTGAACTTTTTGAGCACCGCGGTATTGTTTGAATTACCGAGTACATGGAATATAATTCCTTTCATGATTCACTAATATTTACTTGTAAATACACCGAAACACGCGTCGACTTGTCTGCTACGTATTTACTCTGGCAAACAGTCGTAAATTCCGTATAAGCTCGGAAAATTGAATTTTTTTTATTACAATAGCCTGATTAGAAACCATACATTGTAATCGTAGGGAATATGTAGGCCGTTCAAATTCGAATGCATTTATACCTAAATATATCACTTGAAATACAAAATGATGTAAATGATGTAAACGAATCACATGGGAATAGACAGTAAATTAGCTTGCATTATACGACGGACGCTTAGTACCATCTTGCTCGATACAACGTATGTTTCGCATTTGACGCATTTGTAAAATGATACTACTGTATCCTTACAGGCTTTACATTTTGCACAAAACTAAAACAACTAACTAGATTAATGGCTACTACGTTTAAATCGGTCGCATTTAAGATATTACAAAGCAACAGCCGTTGAATTGTTTACTTTAAGATCGACCAGATACATATACAATGTATAATATAAACTCCTCAGCAAGTAGCACAATGATATCAATATGTTTTCACAGACACGCGCCGATTCTATTTACTCTTTATCAGTCTGAATCATCGGGAAATATACTATTACCGAGGGTCTGACTTTGTTTTTATATAACTCATATTACTTGCTTTCATTTTTTATCTTAATTCACTTTTACGTTCGTGATAGCTAATGTCAAACTTTCAGGATTATTCAGGTATGTTCCGTACAAAGCAAATATCACTAATTTTATTTAAATTATGTAGTTCAAAAACTATATGTTTTGAATTAAATGCATTCTGCCAAGATATAAAGGAAAATATTATCATTTCAAGTGTACACAATATAACAATAACCCCATAACACAATTATACCGGTGCCGTTATGTCGTATTTCTAAACCTGGTTAATGAATAAATAAATACTAAGTACCTGATAAATGTGTTGTAGTAGACATGTCTATTATAATGTTTTAATTCTGTATGAATATTTCGTTGAGGTATAAATCAGGCAATGGTGTGTATAATGTTTAGTCTTCTAACGACTTCCATCTGCAAATCTGTTATACAATATCGCACTACACTCAATGTTGAAGACTATCATCAGAGTTCAGAACATATGTGATGCCCTGTTCGCTTTCGAGTCAGGTTTCAAAACACAACCTAGTATGTGTGCTTACATCAAACAAAAGTTTATTTGCCCTTCCAACGTTTGTAATGCACTTACATAACCCCTCAACTGGTCTGCTCATGTCAACACACAATTGGTAATGGATATATGTTGTCAAACAAACTTACTATACGCAAATCAATTCTGAAATTAACCGTATTATTGTGCGGCCAACGTTCGTTAAAAATTAAGGCCCCGGCATACATAACAAATCTGTTTAACAAATCTTGCCAAATGGAGTAATGTTGTGTGATGTCTAACGAATTCTGCCTGAACTAAACTAATCGCAACGGACACAAACACTCCCAGACGCATCCATACTCATGCACCAACGATAGACACAGACTAATGAGAACCAATTTAGCGGAGGTCCTTTTCCTCAGTTTTCGCAAGTTGTCGTCGGGTTTGTATTCATCATAGGTGACGGGCATTAACAGTCAATAATGTTAGAGATGACGCAAAACGATAATATATTATACTTCGTTCTTATTTCAGATCAACCAAGACTTACCTAAATGGAACTACCCAAGAACATGTTTTGTAACGACGGTGGTATGCAGTAACACGTTCGATATGAATACTTTTGGATCAGAAGAAGGCATGAGTACTGTTAGTGAGGACTTTGAAACAATCATGGCTTCCAACAAAAACAATACCTCAGTAATTAATGTGACAACAACTATGTCACCAGAAGATTATGAGGATTATTTGAGATCAGAAATCTACCCAAATACTGGAGAATGGGTGCTTATCTTTGTATATATATGTACGTTCATCATTGGTTTGATTGGCAATGTCTTAGTGTGCTTTGCTATCATTCGCAACAAGAACATGAGAACGACAACCAATTTGTTTATCATGAATTTATCGGTGGCTGATCTGGCCGTCATACTGATATGTCTTCCCTTATCACTCGTCTATGACGTCACCAACACGTGGTTCTTTGGAACAGTCGGATGCTGCATTTATTCTTTTCTTTCGGTAAGTTCTAATAATTTAGCAAAAATATTTGCATTTTAGAAAGCCCCACGACCGTTGAACGTAATTGTATAGATGCACGGATACACGACTTCTGTCAAGTTTGGTAGATTTGGCATACCCGTACTGTACAAGTGATATGCCAATACCGACATATAGTTAACGCTTGATATGTCAGAGCAGAAAAAACAGCTGCTACAGCATACATAGAAAAACTATATAACCAACAAGTCACTGAACATGGAACACACATACTGCACAATAATGTAGAAAACACAAATTGACACACAGGAATGTAACACTTGTCAGAACACAGTACTTGATCACTCAGCGTTAAGTTCCGTGCTTGCAGTTTCATTATAATTACAATGGTTAACACGTGAGGCTTGCTTTGATCTGTGCCATTTGGTAAGTCTCGTAATTGGTTTGGTATACTACAGTTCGTTTAATACACAATTAATGTTTTATAACGAATATAAACGGAAAATAGATAAATTATATAATGTATAAGAGAAGCAGTTGCCTCTTTTATAATCAAGCACGTACGTTTGTTATGCAATTATGTAATTTAAATGGTCATTATCGCAACAAATGTGTTCTACGTTTTTTAGCAGTTTTACGTGGTACAGTTTCAAATATTTAACAAATATTATTACATAATATGGAATCGGAATTCAATTGTGAAAATTCGGTATCTGATTTATCGACTTACACAATCACGTTCACTCATAATAGTCCATTTTGAAACCATGGTAACACGCACCCGGCGCAGCCCGCCAATTACCATTAATGGCGACTACGTAATAGGGTGTATCTTTAATACTATCATATCGTTTGTTTTCAAACTTCGCCGTTATATTACACGCTACATGTTGGACGATGTCTGCAAAAATGACGACATTTGGACGTTAGGTACTCATATAAACAGAAGGTGAACTCCAAGTGTGACAACTTCGATACGCTAAAGTGACGTCACCAGAACGTAAGGAAATACAGACAAACACCAAGTTCTGTCAACTGCAAGATGAGTCTGTCCTCTGAATCGTATGAAATTACCGAAACTTCCGTTTGGAAACATTCCGCGAGTCATTTATTAGTTTTAGAATGGCACAAATGCTTTCATGATAACTGTTTAGCTTTGACAGACGGGGAAGAAATAGAAAATCATAAAAACGTTTGTGACGTCAGTTACCGAGAAATTTTCTAAGTATCGACGTTTCATGGTACGAATTTTCGCCCAGATATTCGATGTAAGATCTGGAAAAAATACATGCGATTCTCACCATCGCTTTACTTGTGTGGCTCATTGTTGTACTGGAATGTTATGATCACCCGATATCACTATAAACATCGTACTTCATAGCCCTATGCGAAGCACTAACGCCGTGTAAAATAGCGCGACGTTATTTAAGTGCGCCGGGTCAGCGTTAGTGACCTTGTTTAGTCACATGTATCTCCCGGACCGCGCATTTGTTTTAGTTAATAATTTTACATTATGGGGCAAAATGATTCCGATTTCTAATGCTAAATAATTTGATTTATTTCGTTTAACCATGCGGATTTTGTGACAATAGTCCTGTTTATTTTTGAACGTCCCACGTATAATTAAACTATGCGCATATCAACAGCGGAAAACTCGTACAATAAGAGTCGCTTTCAAGTTTTTAGTTCCCTATAACAGTGTAGCAATACCACGTGGCTTTTGACTACAGTTCCAAGTAGAAATTTGTAAACACTGGAACATGAATGTAGCCATAACTATTTTATTTCTTCGTCGATTTCTATGAAATGTACGCCACGCTAAGGGGAACATTATTTGCTTTCCATGAAATATAAAATCTTTTTCAGCGGCTGTGTCGTTTTGTCCATTACCCTGTGAAACCGTGGAGCGTGTAGGTTTCACAGGGTAATGGAAAAATCGGTAAAGCTTCTGAAAAAGATCTTATATTTCATGGAATGCAAATACTTTCCCCCTTAGCGTGGCGTATATTTCATAGAAATCGATGAAGAAATAAAATACTTATGTCTATTTTATTTTCCAATGTTTACAAATTTCTACTTGGAACTGTAGTAAAAAACCACGTGGTATTGCTACATTGTATAATACAATTCGATGATTGAGTTGGTAAGAATTACGATATAGGTACTCATGCCCAGTAAGAATACTTATCGTGTGACGCAATGGTTGAGGGTAAAACAAATTATAAAGGCTCATACAGGCATCTATGGTTTTGATGCTATATACACTAAAATAGAATCTACTTTACCTGTTCAGACAATGGTTGTAATCTGTTGCAACGTTACTCTCACATTATCCTAACTGGACGGTATATGTACTATCATGCAGAGGTTTGTAACCTCTGTTCTTGTTTTTATTGTGTGCAGTACCTTTTTAAAGAAATGTTTCGGTCACGTACGGTGGTCATTTGACCCAACAAGTTTTCCTGAAATTAATTATCAGCCCGTACTAGTTAACTTGTTCTTCCACAAGTAACTAAATATCCTTTCCACATGCTGAGGACATGACCGTTACCAAAGTAATGAAAGAACAAACTTTCCCGAACTTTTCTAGGGTGATTATACTAGTGTATTTAATGTCGATTGTGAAACAAATTTGTCCAACTTATATTAATCACTCTCGACACCTCATTACTGATGTTATCCATTAGAACGAGGGTATGAGAATAGAGAAGCCAGTTTTCCTGTCACGCTGAGCGTCTAGCAAGGGAATTTCTGGTACCATTTTTATTTCGTCTTTGGTATGACGCGGTCAGGTATCGAACCCGAGACCTCCCGCACTCGAAGCGAATGCTCAACCACTAGTATATCGAGGAGGCGGTGACAAGCGATTGTTACACATGTACCCTAAAAAGGTGGGGTCAACATTGTGTAATAGCATTTTTAAACATTGGCAAAAGTGTATATCACAAAGCGCACATGATTTTCAATTGTGAAGCCAATCCGTATAATATCTGTTTGTTTGTATATACGTATGCCTTAATCGGAAACATACAGCAGTTAACAGATGATTTCAATTCAAAATTGAAAAGACATGCATTAGTTAGTTACCAACTTTAAGGATAAAACTATAGTAACTGATCATGATATTAAAGCTAAATTTAATGCTATATTATTTTCTATTCCAGACGTTCAGTATAAATTTGTCAGTATTGACACTCAGCGCAATATCCATAGAACGATGGTACGCTATATGCCACCCACTCCGATTCCATAGCACCATAGGACGCGCCAAAATGATTATACTAATCATATGGATAGCTTCAATATGTGCATCGTTACCAATCACAGTGACGTCATCATCTACGAGATTTAAATCCTACACGGTGTATTTTACGAGATGTTACCCTTCAATGTTATCCTGGGATTCGCTTCTAGTTTACCAGCTGTGTTTTATTGTTGGCCTTTACGTATTTCCTCTTGGTCTAATGGGATTTGCTTACATTCGAATAGCTCTGGTGTTATGGACAAATAAGGTGCCTGGACAGACTGTACCTGGTATGTAGTCCTCTTATACTAACATTATTTGTACAAGCCATACATGTACTAATAAATGTAATTATGCCCCCTCTCCATCTTTGATGAATGGGTATATTACTTGGGTCTGTCGGTTGGTAGACCAGATGGTTTTCGTTCGTTCAATAACTCAAAACCGCTTTGCCCTAGCATATTCAACCTTTGCATGGAGTTCGATCATCAACAGTAGATGACCCCTATTGGTTTTGAGGTTAGTAGAGCAAAGGTCGAGGTCTGACTATTGGGCTGCCATGTATTTAC